>CM056736.1:95405872-100353372 GCA_029844215.1 Przewalskia tangutica | reverse complement strand
TTCATTTGGGGCAGGCGCCGGACGTGCTCTTTCTTTTTGTAGGTTGATGGACGATGTATGCAGGCTTTCCTTTCAAGTCTCTCCGCCTTTAGAAGATCTCAGGGCTTCCGTCCAGTTTGGATCTTCAGAGCTTGATGCGCCCGAAGGAGCCATCATCATCTTACCGAAATAGGTTTCGGCACTCATGACGGCCCCGACAATTAAAAGAAAGGACAAGGTCAGACTCCCGGGGAACCCCTTCATTAAGAAGGAAGTGAAGGTGTGCCTCCCCAGAGAGCCCCCAACTCTATAACATTTGGTCTCAAACAACTCTATTTTCTCGAGTTTCAGGCAGCAAGAAAACGGCTGCAGCAAGAAAACGGATGCGCGTGAGCAAGAAAACGGCTGCAGCAAGAAAACGGATGCGCGTTACTAACGCGCAACGGCTTTCGCGCTAGTGTGTTCATCCGCTGCTTGTTGCGCAACGGCTTTCGCGCTAGTGCGCTCATCCGCTGCTTGTTGCGCAATGGCTTTCGCGCTAGTGTGCTCATTCGCTGCTTGTTGCGCAACGTCTTTCACGCTAGTGCGCTCATCCACTGCTTGTTTAATAAAAGCACATAATAGAGGAAGAAGAAATAGGAAGGAATAGCAAAAATGACGGACTCTATTGATCAGACTCGTTAGTTTCGCAACTCGGGGTTCAACATTGTTCTTTGAAATATTACGACTATATTGTTAGTTCTAGACCTTTATCTATTACTAATGTGTTTGTTTATTGATTGATATAGGAAAAGTATATGGTTGTTGAAGACGGAAGAAAATATGTAATGGAGGCAGTTAATGTAAGTTGGCAAAGTTATAAATGTTGAATTAAGAAGAATTACTTCTATAAATATGATAGTGATGAGTTAAGATGGATTCACAAACCTGACACTATTTCAGTATCTCAGTTTCAGGACCTCTTAAATTATTGGCATTGTGAAAAGATTGAGGTATTCAATGAGCCGTTGCTTTAGTTTTCGTGTAACAATGAGATAATATTATTCTAACTTATTATTTTTATCTCACAGGCAGAATGTAAGAGAAATAGAGACAATCGTCTATTGATGGATGATATGCACACGATGGGTCGTAAGTCGTTTGCAATGTTACGTCATGAATTGGCATACGCTTTTCTTTTTCAATAATTGAATTATCTCTTTACTTCCATTAATTCTCACTAATTTTAATTTGTAAAAATTTAAGGCTTAGGTATTTGTGTGATTTCTGTGCTAAATTTCATTTTATTTTTTACAGAAACAAAAGGATCCGAATAAGGAAGAACCTTCTCAAGCAAAGGTGTACAAAGAATCAAGGAAAAGAGTTCTAGGGAGAACATACCATACCATCAACAAGAAAACTGAACAGAATATTGTGAGTTAACAAATTATATTATCATATATTTGCGTACTTTTGAAAATTTAGTAAGACAATGACTTAACATTCTATAAATAGGCAAAGATAGATGTTGTGGAGTCCACCCAACACGGAGAAGGTAGCAACTGTAAAGATCTACTTCTTTACTCTGAAGTGCTTCAAGGTCCCAAAAGCAAAGATCGTTTACGACTTGTCGGAAAAGGTATGACGAAGACTGATTTGAAGAAAAAAGATAAAAAATCAGGTTACATAATTCCGGAGGAGTTCTTGCAGAGTATGAAAGTTGATTTAGTGCAACAGCTTGCACCGACCGTTGCATCAGTGATTATATCTCAACTTCAACAAGCTAATCCTGGATTAAATCTTGTCATTCCTGATTTTGTGAGACCATCAATTCCAAATGATGCGTCTAGTGCACCGCATGTCAGTGAACCAAATGGGCTTTCTTCTGGGACAGTTAATCAGGTAATTTTTGTGTTTTCCTTATTAAATTTGATTGGTAAAACTTCGTTGGAAGTTGCTCGTATCATATAGGTTTTTCATTAGGTACTAAATATAGTTTCTATCGATTAAAGACATGATCTTTCCATTAAAGTATTCAAGTTGGATTACAAATGGGAAAGTCCCGTCTTTGGTTAGGATTGGATGGTATTTCTCTAAGAGAGCAGTTAGTAGGAGGTTGTTCTTGTGACTATCTTTGTGTTGAACTGTTTAAGTTGGATCATTGAAGGAAAAAACCCATCTTTGAGAGGATAAATCCAACACATTAGTAGAAGGAGAGATTTCACCACATTTTGATGTATTTTTCATTTCTCAAATGGCAGTAATCCAATTTATTGGAAAAGTAGTGGTAGTAAAAAATAATAGAACCATTTTATAATGCCTATAGTAGTAGTAACCAATTTCACTTGGAGATATTATTCACATATTTATAACAATTTCTCGAAAAAGCAATTAAGTATGATATTCTCTTATATTTCGGCAATGTAATCATTTTGTGGTAAGTCTTGTGTATCCTAGTTCAATCTCTCTATCAATAGCTCTTTTGTAACATACTAATTAAAGGAAGACAATTTATGATGTTTTGGCGATGCTATCATTGTTTTACTTATGACTATTCATTATGTTAACTTGTAGGTGTCTGGTGAGCTAAATGGAGAAGAAATCTAGACGACAAATGGTGGGTGGAGGCTTATGCGGATATATATACTTTAGTTGACAATTGTTTTGTAATATGTCCTATGGGATGTAATATTGTAATATTGTACATTTATAAACAATTAGTAAGACAGTTATTTTTTAATATTATCTTTCTCTTTTTATTATTTATTTTGTCATTTGTAATATTGTATATTTTGTAATTTGTGAACTATCTAGCAGTCAAATGGGTGTACATCTAATGCGACAGATGTATTCTAGCAATCAAATAAGTGAACATCTAATGCGACGACTATATTTAGCCGTGCATTAGCCTTATAACCGTCGCATCAGCTGGTTCGAATGAGACTAAAATCAATCGCATACCTAATGCAACGGCAAAACAGAGTCGTCGCATTAGATAATATTTGTCGTTGCATTAGGTCTAATGCAACGCCATCGGATGCGACGGCTTAATGTCGTCGCATTAGCCCTAATGCAACGGTCCAAGGGCCCTATTGCGACGACGTGGACCCGTCGCAATAGGCCAGAAATGTAGTAGTGTGTGTTGCTAAAAATTGGCATGCCAGACCGAGTCAATATGCATGAGCATATGGAGTGGCGTAACTTGCCCAAAATATTAAGGGGAGCGGTAATTACTAACTAAAATATTATAATTGAAATTCATAAGAACAAAATATAATTTTATCAAAGATTCAAAATAACACCAACACAACAAAAATATAATATATAAAAGGAAAGACGTACCTAGAATTAAAGTGTTGTCTTTCGTTCTTTTAAAGACTTGAAATCATTAATAATTAAATCAGAGATAAAACTTTCAATTATCTCTTTTTCAATATAAACCATCATATTGTCAGCAAGAAATCCATCCCCATCTTGTTATCACTCCTAAAAAATACATAAATCAATTATAAAAAATAACATCTAAATCTGAAAATAGAACTAAGTCAGAGAAATTCAGCTTTTAAAGCCTCAATGTTAATTCCACTCCCATGAGCCCAAAATAGGCTCGTATATGATGAAACAAACATAAAGTTGTAATCTTTTGTTGATTTAAAAGAAACCCAATCAAGAATTACTCATTAAAACACATATCACGTATATTGGAAATAACCTGTAATTGCTTATGATGCAACTATGCATTCAAGACATACTAGATTTATGTTTTTTAGAAGAAAAAAAGACTCAAATAAATAAATAAATCTTATGTAGTTAAGTATTATCAGAGATGGAGATAAATAGATTGTGAGAGAGTGTAGTCGTGCTGCGATTGTGAATTTGTGAGTCGTTGGTGCCTCCGAGAAAGTGACGGGATTTAGAGTTTTTAAAACGTGAGTAGTATATGTAAAAAAAAAAAGTTTTTTTAGGGTGGCCACAGCTCCCCTCCGCTCATACCATAATCCGCCACTGAGCATATGTATATACAATTGATTTATTGTTAAGAAAATATATATCTACAAATTTACTGGCTTTAACTTATCAACACAGAAAACACACTTATCTTTGCCAATATAATATTAACTACACCTTATTCCAAACAAGTTAAAATCGGCATAGATTTTTTGCTCTTTTGGTGTAGTTAAGAGAAAGATCGTTCGTCCTAGTCCTACAAGGCCAGAGGGTGTGGGCCATAGGGTTATTTGAACGCACTAAGAGAAAGATGTACCTATAATGAAGTCCCTCAGGGCACAGTCCAATGGCAAAGGAGGAGGGCTTAAGGCGCTCTGGACACTTGCAACGTGAGATCGATTCCCAGTGCAAGCATTCTGCTCTCTTCTGGGGTTGATCCTTGTAGGTGTTATCAGTTGTCCGTTCTCAAACACTGATTATTGGAGCACATCTCGCGGTTTACTGATAGTAGTACCGGTACTACTACTTCCTGAAATAGTCTGGTGCAAGCCAGAAATCTGGATATAAAAAAAATGTACCTATAATGTTAGAGTTTTGTTAATGCACGTGAACTTTTATCGATCATGTTTTGTCATTTAAATTTTCTATGGTGAACTTTTTGTTTAGCATATATTCAACTCGAATGTAGCTTTAAATTGTTGATTCCTTTGTATCCAATACTTTTGATATGGAATATATATTTTTATGTGTAAAAAATCATTAAAAATTTATAATAAATAATAGATATAAATTCATAACATTAAAAACACAATAAATTTAAAATTGAAAACCTTAACAGTTGAATCCGTGTAACTTAAATCTTTAATCCGCCTATGTATTCAACCATGTGTTAGCCTATGTCATTGTTGATATGCTATACGTCATGAACATTTTGGGATTGAAAAGGAGCCACATGTTACATTGATAGGAATAAAATACTTTCGTCATTTAGATACATCATGCGATTTACTGGAAGTAGTGTAGTGATCGAAATTACTATCTCTAGAAATAATCTAACGTAAGTCCTGAATATGGAAAAAAAAAGGAATAAAACTACTCAAAGAAAATGATGTATGAGTACCGTTGCAACTCCCATCACCGTGCCTTATTTATATTTTGCTTCATGACTAAAATTAACTCCTAAAAATTCTTTGTCAACGTAATCTAAATCTTGTTTGCTTGATATGCTTATTAGAAAGACTAATTAAATAAACACAGTTGACTGTTAGTATAGACGGTCAAAGATTGAATTATTTTTAATTTTGTGGATGTATAGGTTAGGGGAGTATCTTAGTTTTTTCTTATATGGAATATTATGAAGTAAATATCAATTAATTAATCCAAGATAAGAAATGTCCATGACTAAGGTACAAACAAGGCGGAGCTATAAACGTTCTTCGTCGAAAAATTATATTGTATAAATAATTACATAAAACCGTTCAAATTGAGACCTCTTCGTCATTAAGCTCTCTTATTTTTTCCAGAAACTTTTTGGCATTTCATTTTTTCATGCACAGATATTGATGCTGAAGTAATAAATACAATGTGGACTTTGGTCACGGCCCTGTTGTACCCATTTTGAACATAGCTAATTCTGATTGAGTTGAGAAGATCATTCAAAAAAAAATTGATAACATTTTTTATAACCGTAGTGTCCTGGTTAGCTTTCATGCACCTCAATTACTTCTACGTTGTATCTACCCCTCCAATAAATATCAGATAACTTTATCCACCAAAGCTAGAATTGGTAAAAAAAAAAATCGCCTCGGCATTTAAATATTAGATTATTTTTTTCCATAACATAAGCCAAAGAGTTGTTTTCTTGTTGTATTAAGTTGTAACAACTACATAACCCAACTTAAAAGAATAATAAAGCACATATAAAATTATTATACTAAAAAAAAAAGAATTCAGTTAATTATTTTTGGTTTAAATTTCCTTTTTAGTGAACAGATCCATAAACAATAAAAAGGGAAAGAGTTTGGTAGTAATTCAAACTACTCTGAAATAGGATCAGAGTTGCAACATTTAGGCTTGCAACTCAGATCCTGAAGAAACAATAAAAACAAACAAAAAACTTCTCACAAATTACAATTTTTGTATAATAATTATTAGAACATCACAAATTTTGTTAACTAGTGATTGTAGTTTTTTTGTTGATGGCGGAACCGAGTCGGAACGGCGGCGAGTCGTCGCCGGAGACCGGGATTCCGACTGGTTTGAACCGGATTAAAACTAGGCGGCTTGAGTCGAAGGAAAGGCCGAGTTCGAGGCTTGTAGTAGATTCGGATAAGTTGAATGAGTCTCCTCGTGAGCTTCTACACCTCGTTTGAAGCAGGACCAAAGAGCGGCAGCGAAAGGACGAAAAGGTCGTTTTGCTAAATCTGCTATTTTTAGCTTTGAAATACAGTTGATGTTTGTGTTTTTATGCATTAAGATATTTTTTTCGCGTAGTTGCTGAGTTTTGGATTATGAGATTTTTAATTCGATTTGTGTATTGTATTTGTGGCAGTGGAGAGAATGTTGAATAATGGATAAAAGCTGCATCAAAGTTCAAAAGTTGAATAACTTCATTCAATCTACCTGTTTTAGCTCTTAAATACAGTTACAATTTGTCTTCTACGATATTTGTCCTCGCAGTTGGCTGAGTTTTGGATTAGGAGATTTTTAATTCAATTTGTGTATTGTATTTGTGGCAGTGGAAGAGAATATTAAAGTAATGGATAAAAGTGGCATCAAAGTTTAAGACGAGGATCATATAGTTTGAGAGTTGGATCGAGTTTTAAAGCGTGGTTATGGCGGAATGAAATGTGCCCTATCCCGCGAAGGAGAGGAACATGTCATGTAAGGAACTTAGGTAAAAACTACGCTCTTTCAGCCGGTTTAGTATAGTAGTAGTTTCAAATCAATGCAAGCCAATGGAAACCCCTCCTTATTAAATAGTTAAATGAATTTTCAAAAGTAGTATAGAATAATATTATCTATACAGTGGTGTTAAGCATTTTGGAATGCCAGAGTGTAGCATTGGAATGGAGGGAGTAGAAACTTTCTATTGTTTGATTATGAGATTTTCAATTTGATTTGTGTATTGTATTTGTGGCAGTGGAAGAGAATATTAAAGTAATGGATAAAAGTGGCATCAAATATAAAATTTGAATAGTTAAATGAATTCTTGAATATAGTATAGAATAGACTATTATTTATGGAGTGGTGTTAAGCATTTTGGAATGCCGAAGTGTAGTTTACATTGGAATGGAGGGAGTAAAAACTTTCTATTGTTTGATCTAGTCACATGCTGGGCTGAACATGATATTGCTATGGGCATCCAGGATGGTGCCATACTTTATCTGTAGGTCTTAAAATAAAACCTTTTTTTATAAGGACTGTAAAAATTAAATCTGTCAGTGACAAGTAGTAGATTTTAGTTCAGATGAAGGAAGATATACTTTGGATTTAATGGTCTCCTGTCTAAAGAAGCTATTTGATCTTATAGAAAGAAGCTCTTAGAGTTGGGACAAGGAGATTATTGAAATTGCGTAACTAATATCCACTTTTAATTACTTAAATCCTTCAGCTGAAAGCTCCTTCTAAGAAAAAAGTCCTTCAGCTGAAAGCTGTATGGTAAATTCTAGAAAAAAGTTGGTAAAAATAGAATAATTTCCGTAATGAATGTATGCACAGTCTAATGGTGACGTTTTTTGGTAATTGAATGAACCAAGTATTAAAATACCCTATCCTACCATATGAATGGAGAAGCTCGTTTATGAGGGGGAAACTGATCCTGAAATTGCAGTCTGAGCAAGTATACTTTAAGCTATTAAACAACCCGACTGGTATACCCGTGTTGTACTAATGGCTAATGCTCTCGGTGCATAGATTCTTGTTAAGGTTTAAAATTACTTTGATTGTGAATTACCCAAGTGTGTGTGTTCTCAATTGGTTGGAATCCCCCTTTTCTGATAGTGATGCAGGCATTCAAAGGAGATCAGTTTCTCTGATTCTCGGCAGCTCTTTTTTTTGTCTAATTGAATCTTTGCTGTAATGAATTTCTGGACCCTTTACCTAACAGGACACCGTAAAGGCAGGAAGATAGCTAGTTGGTTTAAATCATATCTCTTTAAGGATTTAGATCAAGCTGGTAGTGGCTTTTCTGTAAACCAGGTATGAAATGGTTCAGGTTGCACATAAATTTAGTTTTGTTAAGTTACTCTGGATGTGCTATGCTGTGTTTCTGCTTTTTATTTGATGGTAATAGGAGATACCATGTGTCTCACTGGATGAAAATTTGCAATTTTAGGGGACTGACAAGGAGGGCCCTGGAAGGAATGTGCATAAGATGGGAAAGCATGTGGCAGTGAGGCAATCTTCCCAAGGAGCAATGCCTAATAGTAAAGCAAGCAAACCATTCAAAAGTTTTTCACATGAGCTAGATCCAAAAGGTGGCATTCAACCTTCACCTCCGCGAGCTCACAGCTTTAATGATCTAAAGGTATTTCTTTTTTGACGTTTGTGGTTCTGGTATTTCCAGTTATCATGTGAGGGTAGTAAGTGATAAGCTTAGGAAGGAATTAGGTTCTAGTACTTCCAGTTATTATTTGAGGGTGGTTAGAGATAAACATATGAAGGAATCACATTCATTTGACAGTATAATGATCAAAATAATTAGGTCAATTGGGGTGGCTGATATGGTTTTTGATGTTCAGTAATAACTTTCATTCCATGGAATGAAATGCAGGAGCTGCTTGGATCTCTTCGTTTGAGATTTGATGCTGCAAAAGAAGCTGTGAACACAGAGCTAGGTGGTTTCTTGCAGGAGGTTGTAGAAATTGTACAGAAGAATGATTCCTTGCCTCTGGATGGACAAAATATGGCTGAAGAACTTGTTGTTCTTGCTCAAGAGTGTATCAAGATGACCTGCTTAGAGTTTCGCTCCAAGTGTGAACCAATTGTCCAGGACCTGACTATGAAAAGACAAGAATGCCAAATGGGTCTTTTGAAGTGGTTGTTGACACACATGCTTTTTATATTGACACGGTGCACAAGGGTGTTGCATTTTGCAAAATACAGTGAGCCAGTTGATGAGACATCTCTGGCCAAGCTTAAAGAATGTCTAAATAGAGTCCCTTCTGTTAAAACAGATTGGGTTCTCAAGCGAAGGATTTCTGATATGGGAGCAGGTTGTAATTTAAACACACAGGCTGGTGGCAAATGCAGTTTGGAGGAAGAAAGGACATCAAAATTTTCCTCTCACTCACATCAGCAGAAACCTGAATTTATATTTGATGGAAGTGTCACTGTGCGCGAAAAAGATTTCGTGTTTATTGAGCCAACATCTTTTTTAAATAACCATCCTGATATTCAGTCTAACATGAAACCATTGACCAATATCAGCTACCGAATTGGTGGAGAATTGAGAAACGAGTGTAGACAACAGTATCCGGATGATTCTAATTTGGTGATTTGTAGAATTTGTGAGGAACTTGTTCCCGCTATTCACTTGGAGCCTCATTCCTATATATGTGCTTATGCAGACAAATGTGATTCGAAATCTCTAGATGTCGATGAGCGCCTTTTGAAATTTGCAGATTTACTGGAACAGTTTGTTGAGTCGCGTAATTTAGGATTTCCTGCAACTTCTGAGATCCAAGAGAATTCAAAATTGAAAAGCGAAAAAAAAATCCGGAAACACATCTGAAGGTTGTTCACCTAATATGGGTGAGTGGAGAAGCAAAGGGATAGATGGAATGTTTGAGGATATTCATGAGATGGATACTGCCAGTATAGAAGATTCTCCATTGGCAGCATTCGTTACTTTGAAGAGTAACTTGGGTACAAAGTTCAATCACTGTGGTCCACCATCTTCAACCGGGAGCATGACATCAGTATCCTCGACAAATACCCCTCGAGCAGTAAATTTTGACTTATGGTTAGATCATAACAATCTTTCTGAGCTAGAAGATGTCCAGCAGGTTTGTCACTGTACTCTGAATTATGGTTGGCAATTTGTCTCAACTTAGTGAAAAATATCTGTTGGGTTTTCCAGCAATCTACCAATTTAGTAGTGAAGCACCGAAGTTGGAATCCAAGTAAGGGTTAAATAAAAGAAAAATTACTACTTGAAGTTCTATTGTCTGAGAGGAGGAAAAGGAACATATATATATATATATATAGAGAGAGAGAGAGAGAGAGAGTAGCAGATGCTTTCACATCAATGGAGGGCTTAGCCTTCTCTAAGAGCCATTAATTAGTAAGACTAGACGTTTTATGACCTAATATTGAACAAAATTATGGATTCTAATGCTGGTCATGATCATTTAGCAATATGGATAGCTATAAAAATGTGTATAGCTCTTCCTTCTAGTGTATTGGATCTCTATAAAAATGTGTATAGCTCTTCCTTCAGTGTATTGGATGGATCTCTATAAAAATGTGTATAGCTCTTCCTTCTAGTGTATTGGATCTTTATATTTCTCTAGGGTGGCTTACTAGACGCGTTCAGTTTCTAAAACAATTTCCTTGATCATTTCCTTTTTACATCAGCATGGAAATTATGGCCTAATGAAGGAGCTTTCAAGAGTTTGCTTATTTTTTTACAACACCTTTTGCACGTTGGTGCTATTACATAAAAAGAAACTTCTTTGTTGACAAGAAATCAATTAATCAATTTGGGCTAAATCAAATTAGAGCAGTGCTTTGTTTAGAGAATACAACAGATTCATTAATTATTATGTTCTGTGAGTTATCATCTCTTATATTCTTTTCCCGAACTTTTTTCTAACCAGCTATTCCCCTTTTTTGGTTATTGATATTCTTATACCCTCTTTGTCTCGTTGCATGAGACTGTGTTGCTCAAAGTTTAACATATTAATTTGACTTACGTAGTATATTAGTAATAGTGGAAGAAACTATTGAAGTAATGTTTGAAATGTTAGTTCAGTAGTTTAATGAATTTGGAATTCTTATCCGAACTAGTTGTGATTGAGGTATAGCTGTTTATTGCGGTAATGAATTTGAAATTCTTAAAAGTTGTGAAAGATGTATAGAAATAAAATGGTGTCCAACGTCTTGAGATGTCTCAAATTAGAAAAAAAGTATCATAAAACACCCACGAGTTTGGCTTGATGGTCGATGAAGTTGTAAAGAAGGCCATAGAGACGAGGGTTCGAGTTCCAGGAGAGGCAAAAAATAGGTGATTTCTTCCATATGCCTTGCCTTGGTAGAGTTACCAATATCTGTACTAGTAGGATGATGCAGGTTCCTAATGAAATAGTAGAGGTGCACGAGAGTTGGTCAAGACACCATCCTTATATAGAAAATGAAAGAGCGTCATATAAAGTGGGACAAGAGAAGTACTAAATAATTAATAAGAGAAATCTACTCAGATCAATTACTGGGATGAGTTTGTACAGTTTCAATTTTTTCAATTGAAACACATGATCTACCTATGTTTGTTAAGATAATCCATCTAGTAATAATTCTCCTGGCTTCTTTTGTTTCTCACTTGTTTTCCAGTTTAAAGATAAATAAAATCAATCTGCCATCTCTAAAAAAAAACATATCAGTCTGAACTTGGCATTTTATGAAATATATTGAGTGGATGATGAGTGAAGCTAATGCTGGTGTGTTTCAGAAGTTGATAGCTGATGTGTATTACTCTTTTCCATCTACCTAGATTATTATTGTTTCAGAATTAACTATACTGTGCTTGTGTAGATCAATAGTTTCTTTATTAAAGATCTAAGTATTTTACTCATTCCTGCATGTTACATGGGCTGATTTTCTCCTCCCCGTCTCTTTTTCCTACTTAGATGGCTGATTTAGCAGATATAGCACGTTGTGTGGCGGGCACATATCTTTCAGATGAAGGTTCTCATGAGCTTTTAATTGCATGCATGCAAGACCTACAAGATATTTTACAAATTAGCAAGCTTAAAGCTCTTGTAGTAGAAACATTTGGAGGACGAATAGAGAACCTTTTGCAGTACAATGTTTTGGGCTCATCTATATTGCAGAATTTATAGATGAACCAGAGCTGACACATGTTTCACTACATGCAGAGAGAAATATACACTTGCTTGTGATCTTGTGGATAGAAAAGATGGTTTTGGACATTCAGAAGGCTCCAAAATGTTTGTGGATAATTCATCTCCTTCCATTATAATGTCAACTCCTTCAAGTTCATCACACAAAGAAAGAACAAGCATTGATGATTTTGAGATTATCAAACCAATCAGCAGAGGTGCCTTTGGCAGAATTTTTCTGGCGCGCAAGCGGTCAACTGGAGATTTATTTGCAATCAAGGTGCATTTTAGTCATCTGAAACTTTGAAGCAATTAATGTATAATCATATTTGCATTTGGATGCATGAAATGATTTTATTCTTTTCCTTCCTATGTTTGTGGACACCAGTAGTTATGCATCTGTCATTTCTTTATGACAAAGGTCTAACATATGTTGTTTTCTAGGGACTGTGAGTGGAAAGGAGGTTCTTTTTCTGAATATTTATTTTAGGACTGTCATGATCTCTACACTGTACTTTACTCTACTTTCTTCAAACCTTATCTGTCTTTTTTGTCATGTTTTCTCTTGAGCCGAGGGTCTTCCGGAAACAGTCTCTCTACGGGGTAGAGGTAAGGCATGCGTACACTCTACCCTCCCAGACCCTACTGTGTGGGAAGACACTGGGTATGTTGTTGTTGTTTATTTTAGGGCTACCACTTAAGTTATCCCAACGACAGTGCTGACGGATCTTTTTGTGGATTCAATAAGAATCATGGACTTTTTTTGTGGTGAGCTAGTGGAACACATATTTTAGCATACAATAGTGAATTTATTTTTGATGATGAATGTTGGTGTCATGCTGAAGTACAATGCTATCACATGAAGAACAAAAACTGAATAGTGGCTCTAATTATTCCGTTTGACCAACCTGAAAGACATTGAAGTCCAACTTCTATGCTAATCATTTACTGCTTGTCACTGAACAATTTTGCAGTTCATGCAGTGCATCCTGCAAATTTGAAAATGAACAAGTTGGTGAAGTTTGTGGTTAGATTAAAGTATTCTTAGTTATGTGCCATGTGTTCTATCAATAAATATCTCATCGAAGTATTTCTCTGCCATAGCCCATAGGGTTAGGGTTGTTACTGAAAACTTTTTTGTTATGACCAAATTGGTATTGATTTCTGACATGATGACATTCATCTTATATTAGGTGCTCAAGCAATTGGATTTGTTGCGGAAGAATGATATTGAGCGCATATTGGCAGAGCGTAATATATTGATTACCGTCAGAAACCCCTTTGTGGTGATTACAGTTTATTTTATTTTTTTCTATTTTTCCTTTTGTTGGTCTCAGTAAGATTTTTTCATCTATTCCTTGGTATATCAACCTTTTTGTATCTGATGGAACTTACTTGCTACCATTATCGGCATTTTTGCATAGCTTTTGTTGCAGTTAATGTTCCTTAACTAATTTTGTTTGAGTATGTGCTCATGAAGATGCTTTCACTGTTGTAGGTCCGATTTTTTTATTCATTCACTAGCAGAGACTACCTTTATTTGGTCATGGAGTATCTTAATGGCGGTGATCTATTCTCTCTCCTTAAAAAAGTCGGTTGCCTTGAGGAAGATGTAGCTCGAACCTATGTCGCGGAATTGGTACTTTCCTGAGCCATCTTTGTCTTGAAATTTTGCAACCTTTCAAGCTCTAAGAAGGATGTGTTTTTCCCTTCTTCAGGTCCTTGCTCTGGAGTACCTTCATTCTTTAAGTATCGTCCATCGTGATCTCAAGCCAGACAACATATTAATTGCACAAGATGGGCACATAAAGGTTATTTCAGTATATCAGAAATCTTTGTAATGATGAGGAAGCTAAAAGAATTGTATTTTGCTGAAAGCAAGAGATTCTCAATGTGCCAGTATTGATAAAAACACCTACCCCACCTCGGTGTCCCCATATTAATTGCACAAGTTTATATTTCTACTCTTTATTGACGGATATCATGTTCTAATCTTGTGTATGCTTGATTGAACCAGTTTACAGATTTTGGTTTGTCAAAAATCGGTGGAGTCAAAGTTAGCATCTGTCAATTGTAGTATGTGTATGTGGTTCTTTGAGGGACAGATATTGACTCCAGTTGACAGATGCTAACTTTGACTTTTAAGTTCATATAAACTGCAGTGCAGCTAGAATGAGCTGTCATTCTTCACATATTTGCACTTTCACCGAAGTTGCAGGAATATCCTTAATGATAGTTGACAATGTTTCATTTTCTGGTTTTATTTGTTAGTTGCACTGATATTTAAGAAAACTTGTGACTTTCTAATTTTCAATATGTATGGACTTGATCTCCTCAACACATTACAATTTCTGGTTTGACAGGTTATCTTTGATAATATTCTAAACAAGAAAATTCCCTGGCCATCTGTCCCAGAAGAGCTGTCCTTTGAAGCACAAGACCTGATTGACAGGTTAGCTAATACCTTTTAAATTCTATACATGAATCATCATCTGGGGACCAATTTCTCTGGAAATCTAGCATCCTCTAAAAGGATTATCAAATGGTCAGGTCCAAACTGCTTTATTCTTTCTAGGTATTCATTTTGTATTAAAGAACACACACAGATTTTGCATAGACTAGGTTGGTGATAGGTAATCTTGGTGCCTGTACTTTGATTATTTAGCAACAATGTCTCTAGTTCTTATTGTAAGTTTTCACCTCAAAATGGTGTTCCAACTCCTAGGTGCTCTCTCAGCGCCACATTTCCAGTGCCTAGGTGCTCTTTTCGGTACTAATTTTATATTTGTTCCTTGAGCATTTGTGCTTCAATGTCTCCATCTCACTTCAGTTACCCCTGCTTGATTACTTCAAGAAAATTCAACTAGCCCACACTAAAATTTTCTCCTTGGACATCATTGATGCTGTTACCATTTATCTTTTATTTGATACATTAATAGTACCAGTCATCCGTGAAAACACAAGTTTAAATTACTTAGGCTACAAATTCAACCATATGATGTTCTCGATTTTGTCTGCTGGATGATCTAATTCAGTGATGGAGCTTTACTGTAGGCTTCTTGTTCATGATCCAAATCAGCGCCTTGGAGCAAAAGGAGCATCAGAGGTTATCTTGTGCATATTCTAAAGAATAATATTTTCTTTATGAACCAGTTATATGGAAATGACCATTATTGGTACCTAACTTCCATCATTTACTCCACATTCCTACAGGTAAAAGCACACCAATTTTTCAGGGGAGTTGATTGGGATAATCTTGCCTTACAAAAGGTAGGCTTTAAAATTAGTAGAGTGGGTTTGAGCCTGTTCAGCTCTTCGATAATGTCTCTTTAACATTTATGGTTCATGATTCCTGGGGAACGGGACTGGGCAGCACACTTTGTTGTTAACAATAGTTTCTCTATTTAGCTCCTCCCTCTCCAACCATTTCCTTCTATTATTTGTATACTGGAAAGTGATAATCAGTCGAGTGCTTGTTAACTTGTATAGCGGCCAATGCTGTCATTTCATTGAGCATAATTGTATATCTGTTAGTATGTGTCTAGATTCATCCATGTCATAATTAGGAATCTCAGTTGTCACTCTCATATAAGGAGTGCTCTTTTAATCTTGTTATCAACAATTCGATAAGAGTTTCTCTTCTTTCTCTCTTTTCACATGATATCATGGTATCAGAACATTTAAAATCTCAGTTGCCACTCTTATATAAGGAGTGCTCTTTTTATCTTGTTATCAACAATTCGATAAGAGTTTTCTCTTCTTTTCTCTCATTTCACATGATATCATGGTATCAGAACATTAAAATCATTGAAGATACCTAAGGTTCTATGCTTGACTGACGAGCAAGTAAGGTTGTCCACTTTCAGCCGGATTTTACATTCTTTTATCTTTCAATACAACAACAACATACCCAGTGAAAATCCCACAATGTGGGGTCTGGGGAGGGATTCTTTTATCTTTCAATCTTGTTGAGATTTCTCTTCCAGCATTCTCCAACTTATAGCATGCTCTTATATAGCCAAACGTGCTCTTTTAAGTCATCAAACGTAGTTGTTGACCATAGTAAAAAAATTATCTTCTCTTTTTCTGTAAATGCATAGTAAAAGTTAGATCTTATAAACACATCGGTAGAAATCTCATCCTCAAAATCTCCTCACGCACTCGCACATCAACCACCCCAACACAATAAAATTAAAGGCTCGAGTCCCAATGGTGCACGTATGCCGTATGTCTCATGTATCTAGGGTTGATGTCATTAGCTTACATCAGCTAACATTTCAAGTTAGCAGTTCATGTCAGCTTACCTGTTCAAATAATAACTAACCTGTCAAGTTGGCATTCATCTAGTTAGTGATCCATGTCAGTTAACATATCATGTTTGCTTATTGTCTAGTCAGTATGTGTCACACAGTCATCAGTTCCACATCATCAAATACGTCATGTCTGCTACCTCAGTAATACGTCAGGTACCATGTAATTTGAAAAATATCAGCTTATCCTTTTGGTTTCTTGACATTTTGATTCCATTTTTGCAATTTATTGTCTTAGGCCAGGTTTGAGGAGGAGTGCTAGAATGTATGTAGTTCGCTTTTGCATATTTAGCTTAATTACTTTGAATAGTATTAAATACTGTGGTAGATAGTAGTTGTACTATAGTTACAGTTTCAAAACTTATCTATTTCGTGTAGCCTAAAGTTGTTACTACGAATGCTTTTATATGTTGATCTCCGGTTCAATTAAAGTTTTTCTCTGTCGTAAAGTGGTTTTGATTGTACCTACAATTCCTCATGCTACGAAAGAGAGAATATACTATTTAGTTTGAGGCACTCTTTTCCTTGATTTCTGATTGGTTGTCTGTAGGCGACCTTTGTACCACAAACTGATGGTGTTGATGACACAAGCTATTTTGTATCCCGGTATGGTCTAAGTGGAGTGCAAAGATGATGAAGATTGTAATGATTCTGCTTCTGACACCTCTGAGTTCTCCTCGAACTTTGGACTTGAGGTAACCTATGTTCTCCATGTAATCATTCACTTTTCCAAGTATACTCAATACTCATCATTGAGTCGAGGGTCTCTCGGAAATAGCCGCTCTACCTACCAAGGTAGAGGTAAGGTACACTCTACCCTCCCCCGACCCCACGTTGTGGGATTTCACTGGGTATGTTGTTGTTCTTGTACTCAATACTCATCATATTGACATGTTGTATCATTTAATAATCAATTCTGGAAGCTATTCTTCCCTTTACGTAAAGCGGATGGAGAATAGTGGTTCGACTTTAAGACGGTCATCAGATGGAACGAGATGATTAAAACTTGATCATGAATAGCTTGTTACGTACCATATTGGAGAGGACCTACCAGCATATGTCCATTCAGCATATGACGCATGGCCTACTCAAGTAATCAGTATATAGCATATGGCCATTCAGCATATTCTGCATAGCATATTCAAGTATTTAGCATATGCATACCAGAACTATGCACATGAACTTGTTTATACTAAACTTACAGCAGGATACCATGAAACTTAAAGCAGGATACCATGTCTACATTACTCTATTGATATTTTCTTTTGCAGAATATGGATGAAACCTTGCTCAGTTTGATCCTTCTCCTCTTGATCTATCCTTGATGAATTTTTCTTTCAAGGTATGCCGTGATGTTTACTTTATATAATCGTGAGGGCTAAACCACAATCATATTTGTTAGATCAATCGAACTATCGACAAATTCTTGTGGAACCCAAAACAAAGAAAATGAAATTTAGCAAAACAGAATCAGTTTACCGGGATGGTTCCATGCCAACACGAGTAGTTTAACTCATCACTATCTCGTAAGGGCGTTGCAAAGAGCCTTTGCATAATTTTACTCTTTAAGCAGTAAAAAGTAAACAAATAAAATAGAGAAAACATTAGACTATATCTGACTTATGATGTATGATTTGGAACAAGAACAGAAAATCTGTGAGAGATTTTTTAACCATGTGTTCTAATTTGTTGTTCAAGCAGAATCTGTCTCAGTTGGCATCCATCAACCATGATATGCTCTTACAAAGTGGAATCGATTCGTCAAGGTGCTCATCTCCATGTAAGGGTCCAAGTGAATAAGCTCATCTTTTAGTTTCATCAATCCAAATAAATGGAACTAAATAGAAGGTATTGTAAAGGGGGGCGTACCCCACCATTCACACGGACATTCGTCAGATATCTCTCATACAGAGAAAGGATGATACTAGCTATACCTGGGCACGATCTCAAAGCATGGTAAGATGTTTCATTTTCAATGATACCAAGTCCTGGCTTAGCACTTCAACAAAAATCATACCCTATGACATTCTAACCCAGCTTCCTCACCAACAAGGTCTGTAGCTTAGTGGTGTACTAGTGGCAGTTTTGACATGCAGTAATCGTCCTTTCCTTCCCTTGGGACTCACTATGACACTCTGGTGAATAGAGATCTCTAGCTAATAGCTGTTCAATCGGTGCTGAGAGTGAGAGGAGTTGTAGGAATTCACATTGCCTTTTACGGCTTGGGATTCCTATTGTATAGATTAATTCTTGAGGGTTCGATTCTCATTATTCTCTCTCCTTTTCTCATGCAACAGAAAAAAGTTTGAAAATATCCAGTATTCCTGTTCTCAAGATTTTAGGCTATTCCTTTCTCATTGTTGACATGACAAACTGAAGACAATGGTCATAGATGCAGGTTATGTGTTCCAGAACTTAAAATCTGAGTAATTAGAACACCGCTTTAATTGAAGCATCAGCATGGTGCAGTTTCGACCCTTATAAGCAGTGATGGTTATGACTGATGTTGATCTAACAGAGATGCTCAGTGGTGGCATCTAAGAAATGAATTTCGCTGGCAACAATTACAAAAATTTAGTCCACTTGTATAAACAAATTAGATGTCTGCATCCATGTAACTGCCACGGATGATTTCAGTAATACAACCACTTGCAGTGCTTCACCGTACCTAATATACTTCGAAAGTTTGTAAGGATACCAAAAATTATCAACTGAATTAGACAGAAAATAGTAGTTATACTTCACATCGATAAATAATAATCAAGAAGTGATGTTAAAATCGGGATGGCACAAAATAACCTGTTACAATTTGAATAGAAAAAAATGCCTACAAGTATCTGATTAAACGAGTCATGCAACTAAATTAACATTTACATATATAATAAACCATAAACCCGTTGAACTTGGGGAAGAAAGCGAGTGGCCCCCACCTCTAACAATTTCAGTAACCATGCAATCGCTGGGGAGAGAGTGAGCATGTAATAAAAAAAGCTCATATTACAGCCTTAACTAAGGTTGCAAAAATAGGTATATCATGTACAATTAAAACTAACTTAAGATTCAAAAATTTCCAAACGAAGTGTTACAACTGGTGAAAATATAGAATGACGTGAGTACAGTGAATGCCATGAGGAACTAGTGTCTCAGCATCGTACTCCGTTCTTCAAAATTCGCCAAAAAATGAACAAACTAGACAGGAATAGGGAGGCCTTTTTTCGCCATGCTGTCAAGAACATCATTTAGAGCTTGACAAAGACCCATGATCTGCAAAGATTAGTGTCGTTGTCAGCACTAAATTTATTGTCAACACTAGTATCATTTCAATAAAACCTTGAAAACAAGAAAGATAGTGTTTGGTATGACAGAAGTCATTTTCATTAAAATTGTTTTTCGGTGTTTGATTGGTGAGTGAAAATGTTATAAAACATATAAAAAATTATTCATGTTATCAACAAATGGGAGTGTGTGCTGATGAATTTTTTTAGAACTAGAGACTGATAATGTGTGTCCAAGTGTTAGTTGAATCAAGTAATATGAAGTTTAAAATCCAGATAGTTATAATGAAAAAGACTTTCTCCCACACGTAACGGGATTCATTTTCCAATTTAAGGGAAAATGTTTTCCCCGGAAAAATGACTTGCCTCGTACCAAACACACCCAAAGACTTAAACAAGAATTTACACTACAAGCATATCATGTAAACTACCCAAATTGGTTAATTATTACACCTGCCTTCTATTCAGATGTTAGAAACTTTAAGATGCATGGAGTTTTTACTCATTTCACCAAAAACCACAAAGAAGTTTGACACCTTTCAATTTTTCATTTCTTTTTTTTAGGGTTTAAAAGAAATTCCTAAACTTAACACAACTGTCAAGCTGTTAGAAACTAAATCACCTGTTGATCCCATTGTTGCAGTTCTTCAGTGTCATCCTCGAAATGTATGACTCCCTCAACCTGACAATAAAATCAACTTAAAGCAGAGCATGTCGAGAAGAGTAGATGAAGGATGTAGTTGCCTTAACTAAATGCGGATAGGGACAAGAGGAGGAAATACTGTGCATGTGCTCCCTACCTTATACCACACGCAAAGACAATAATTTGACCAGTTTTCAAAAGACAATAGATGGTAAAACTACAAAGAAATGAAGAAACTCATTTTTGTCTCCAAACCATATTTATCGTAGTTTGACAATATATTGCATACATCGCTCGTTAAATACATCTCTAGATGTGCATAATCATTGAGAATTATTACAACAACATACCCAGTGAAATCACACAAAGTGGGATTTGGGGAGGGTAGAGTGTACCCAGACCTTACCCCTACCTTGTGATGTAGAGAGGTTGTTTCCGTTAGACCCTCGGTACAAGGAGCCAATGAGAATTATTATACAACAAAATCCTTTAGTGCTAAATGGTAGTAAGAATACAATAGACGTACAACAGCAGCTAACAGGCTAGCAGTAGAATGGTAGTCAGTCGCATAAATAATACTATTAAAATGGCTTAGAAACAAATTTATCATGTGCAACAATATCTTCCACGTCAAACTACAATCCAAGCATATTCATTATCAGCACTGCGTTACGACATGGAATTCGAGAATGTATATATGGCATACATGGACACTCTGTACCTAAAGCTAGCCACTAGCCAGTGACAAATCGTCACTCAATATCATTTCCTCCTCTTTTTTAGGACAGACAAAAATATGTAGATGGCATTATTAACTGAGAAATTTACCTGATCAATAGATCCCCGCATTCTATCTTCGAAAATCATTTTTGAAGCAATTTTCTCAGCCTGCATAACAAAATTTGTTAGAACCGACTTAGTTACAGATGGAAATGAAGCAGCACAGTTGCTAATTGATCTTGGTACACAAACACATCCATGGCAAGCAATAAGAGAGTGATGGAAATATTTTGACATGTATGATTGAGTTAGTTACATGGGGTTTAAATTACTTGTGAGGCAAGCACAACCGCAAATTGATCTTAGTACATAAAAACAGCGATCAATAAGCGAGAATGGGAGAGGCGTGTCCAAATACTCTGAAGCAGTGTCTTTTTCTCAAAAACAGATTTCCTCATCCCTTTTTTATAAGGTATCTCAAAAACAGATTTCTACTTGAAGACCTCAAAGGCCGAGCAGCATAGGCTCAGAATCAACTTCGAAAATGCATTCAAAATAATATCACCTTCATTATAATCCCAATATCCTTTATTATTTAAGCTTGACTTCTGGATTTACCCAGAAACAATAGCATAAGTAGGATGATAAGAGCGATGCTTTTTGCAGCATAGCATGAGAAAACAATTTATCTGTTTCTTCATTTGATATTTGCTTTAAGGATTAGATGTCGCCCAACAAATGGTCCAGAAGGGACTAAGAATTACTGCAAAAAGATCAACCGAGCCACCGCCCGCCCAAAAACCTCCAATTCTCATATAATTCCTACAACAGTCACAACCACTCAGAGCCCAGCCTATAGTTATAAAATATAGCCCAAGAGTACAACAAATACTATGCCTCAACCCAAGCTAGTGAGTTGGCAACAAAACCCCAAAAGTTAGCTCATTAACAGAAAAAATTAAGAAAAACAGCTTAGCAACATCATTAGGTACCTTTTGAGGGGGAATGCCCAACAAAGTGCCCAACTCATCAAAACTGTCACAGATCAACAAGGGGATTAGATTAGATAACAGCACAGCATGAGCTATGAAATATCTAAACCACGAACAAGGTGAAGATAAGCTTCCTTTCTACCTTATATTTGTATAAAGTTTGCTAGCACTCAAGAGATTATGCTCAATCATAGCACGATCCAAAACTGTGAAGTTATCAGACAAAAGTGCTTGCTGTAGGAAACACAAACAATAAGACACAGAGAGAGAATATAAGGTAATGTATTTTAATATTTTGAAAAAGTAATACGGAAAAAAACGGGGGACCTGATGTGGTTTTAACTCTTCTGCAAAAGCATCAATTTCAGGTTTTCTCAAGATTCTCTCTAGATAGACCTGAATATTTCAAATTAAACAAACTTTTAAAAAAAAAACAGTATCTAGGTAAAAAATCTGACACAGCACTATATACACGTTAAAATACACTCAAATGCAGAAGAGATAATAGCAAAAGGGCAACTCGGCATGAGAAAAGGAGAGTGGAGACTGAGCTATGCAGATTGTATGAAGCAGCAAGTGAAGTACCTTCTGCAAGATTGGATAGATTTTTAATTTGGAGTAACGCTCATCCTGGTATCCAAATAAGGAAAAAAGAAAATTTGTTTTAGCAAAAACTGAACAAAAAGCATAGAGGAGGGGGAATCAGTGTATCTTCTTTAGGCGGTCATTTGAGACCCATATAAAATATCCAAAAAAATATGACAACATGGTGGCAGATCTAGACTGGAAGTTGTCCAAGAAAACTAATTAACCTCAAATTTTTAAAGGTTATGGTGACAGCAAAATTTTAGCAGATATTAGACCACTGAATGACATGTCCTCCAAATATAATCACCTAGTTGTTGTTATCATTTCCTTGGTGGATGCACCTACCCTTTCTCGTGAGTGGTCCCACATTCTTGGCAAATGAGAGCAATTTCAAATCATACAATTATGACAAGCAGTGTTACTAAAACTGAAAACCGCAAGAAAGCCACAAAACTCTGGGGGCTTAAGGAAGAAGGCAGAGCACACTCTTCTTTGAACTTAGCCCACAATTTCCAGAAAGGAATATAGCGTAAAACATCATAAATACAAACAACATTACTAACTCCAATAATTCAAGATACAACCATGATAACATTAATCCCAATAACTCGACTAAATATAATTGAATTATTAATTCAACCCACAAGATAATTTCCACAACCTGCCAATTAGTAGCACTCTGACAAAAACAATCAAAATGTTTAAAGCTCTAAGTCATTGCATCCTTACTTTGTACAGTGTGGCAAGTACACGAGACCGTTGAGGACCTGCTGCAGCCAAAATTGTGCACGTCACGGCAGCTGCCAAAGCTTGCTCTAATGCAGCTTCATCAATTTCTCTGTAACGTAATGGAAGCATCATGTTGTGCTCAATTATAAGATTGTAGGCATAGTACCAATGACAAAGATAACAGATATCATGATATGTGTAACATTATTCAAGCCAAAAGCTAAACCTTTGATCTCGGAACATAAGCATATTCTTAGTTTTCCTAAGCCGGTTTCGTTTGGATCACAGATTAAATTGACAATCAATAATTGAACTCAAGAAGTGTCCATGTACAAAGAATAATAATTGAAGTGTCTGCTGCCTTTTTCCTCGGGGCTTGTAAATATATATATGCACAATCACTAGCAAGACAATTTTAGATAATAAAAAATTGTAGAGAGAAACATTATTTTAACATAGTAGTATTTTCTGGAAAACCTACTCGTCACCAATTTGTCGCTTCTCAATCTGAGAAATGTCATAGTAACGCAAGGCAGCTTCCAAAAATTTTCTCTTTAAATCTAAAATCCTAGCATAGCAAACCTGAAATAATCATTCAGGAAATAGTTGGCATATTAGCCGGTGATGGTGACATAATCAAAAATTAAAAATGCCTTACATCATATGGTAACAACCTTGTACTGCAAATGCAATACTTCATTCTTAAGGGTGGTAAGTTTAAAGGAAGCTTTATGTATAAAAGCTTCTGCATTAACTGCATCATCATCCTGCCAAACAAGGAATGGACACTGTTAGAATGCCAAAGAGAACCAAAAATGGAAGTAAACTGAACTTCCTCAAATCGATGCATTTAAACAGCAGGTCCAAATCTACAACTCTAATTTTCCTTTTGATAGCAAGCAAAACAATGGAATTGAAAAGACACCAAGGGGATACTTCGGATGTACATAAACACACTAGTTAGCAAATCACATTAGCACCATACAAGGTTTTACTCGTCTAGAAGAAAATATTGGTACAGCTTGCAGAATAAATGCCACATAGAAAGGAGCTCACATACTACATATTCATTAGTTACCTTTTTTAACCAAAAAAATCAGTACACGCTCATTTTTTTCCTACTAATCCAAAACAAAAAGAGACTCGTCTTTGCCTTTGCTCTTCTGGTATAAAGCAAAAGAAACAATTTGAGACAATAGCCAGCAGGATAAAGTTTTTTATCTGTTTTGATACTTCCAAATACCAGACAGCTTCCCAGGAAAATCTCACATAGAAGACTAGGCTAAATAAGAAATATTACAACATTTTTTAAAACTAATTCAAATAAAAATACCAAAGCTAGGAAGAGATTGTATCCCACTCTTGCATATATATTAATATTCCCCTCATTCTCCGTTTAAATAACGTTCCTAAAAGTATTTAACGAATCAGAACTAGACTCGGATTCTAAGCGAGACAAATTCTGCCGTGGAATTTCTTCTCAGCAAGGTAAACATTCTCTTATAGCTCTTGCTCAACTCCTTTCCTGGCCTCTTTCTTTTTCTCAAATGATTCTTCAAAGATGTTAAAATTTTCTATTTCATTTTTCTTTCTAGACCACCATCAGTGTTAAATGATAACCTCCCGACAGAGGTTTCTACAAACGTAACACTGACGGATCCTCTTTAGGAAGCCCAAGCCTCAGGGGAAATCGGCAGGGTGGGGTGCGGTGATAAGAAACAGGAATGGCAATTGGAGGGAATACCTAACACCACAAATACTCTATCTGAATTGCTAGCTCTAGTGGAGGGACTTAATGTTACATTGGAAAATGGTTTCGCCCCATTCGAAATTGCTACTGATTCTACAAAGGTAATTAGAATGATTAACAATGATCATCTACCTTACCGTTCTATTATCATGAATGCAGGTCTCCGATACAAAGGCTGGAAACCCATTGATAAAACATAACTATCGAGAGCAGAACAGAGTTGCGGACCTTCTCGCAAAGGAAGGAGCTAGGAAAAACTTTTTTTAATAACCGTGGTTTCGGGCCAGCTTGCGTGCACCTCGACTAATTCCACGGGGTACCTACTACCTCCCACCAACATAAGTTGGTAACTCATCCACCAATGCTTAGAAAATGGGAAGAAATCACCTAGCATTTTTTTGTCTCCACTTGGAATTGAACCTCAGACCTCATGGTTCTCAACCACTTCATTGACCACTAGGTTACACCCTTGGATACAACTAGGAAAAACTACTTTGATATAATGATTATAATCAAACTTTTGGTAGTTCCTCCGGTGTTTGCCAATGAGCAATTTGGGCAGACATTCTAGGAACTACTTTTGATCAGCAAGTACCAGTTTGTAATAGTATCCCAGTAGTCAATACTCTTTAACTACAACTAATCCCTATAGCTCAAACTAGCATCTAATTACTTGCTTTCTTATATATATTATCTATCCAGTTTACCAAATAAAAAAATTGATAAGTCACTCTAGCTCATATATTAATGGATTGATTTCACCTCTTCCTCTTTAGCGAAGATCAATTGTCATGCAAGTTGAAAGGTGCACCACCAAACAAGGATCTTTAACTTGGAGATGTTTACTTGGCATCAGAAAAATAGGAAGAAAACGACAGAGAGAGAGAGAGAGAGAGAGAGATCAAACCTCGAGATATAGACGGGCAATTTGGACACATTTTGACAATATGAATGTGTCATCAACAACTCTGCATAACAAGAGACATCGCAAAGATAGAGATTTCAGGTTTCGAAGAAAATTTAAGGGACACAGAAGGCAAGCAAAGATAAGTAGAAGTATAACGTAGACCTCATTGCAGAGTCTAAATCGATGCCACTAAGCATCTGGGCTGATTTTGACCATTGTTGTTCAGACTCGTATAATTCTGCAAGTTTTTCGCGAATGATCAACCCCTGCAAAGATGGGATTTTTTTAGTTGGGCATTAAAAACATAAAAGATCAAAAGAACCCGCTGTGGAGGATCTCTTGATGACAGCAGATAATATTCTGAGTTCCAATATTGACCTTCCTCTGTACCATTTTCTCAAAACTAAAATACTCGAGACACATCAAATTTTAAGATGACTATGATTTCCGGAAAAAATTTACTAATCACAAGATAAACAAATAATTCAGTGACTTTGGTGCTAGCCCACTCTGATTCAATATGCATCACGTCTCACAAAATTCAGTTCTTAAAATCAATTCCATCAAAAAGGAATCAAAGGTGTCGATATGCAACAGTTACAATCAATACAACTCAAAAAACACACTTATAATAAACAACTCCATGGTCCCAATGTGAGTTGTGGCCCATATATTGAGTTCCTGGTACTACACTCAAATTCTATTTCTTTTCTTTTTTTTGAAATTGGTACTGTTGTATTCTCAGCATTTAAGGGAATGCTGGCGACCACCAAAAGGAGACAAAAGAAAGGAAGAAAACAGAAAACAGCAGATTACAAGGATCCTAAGGACCGAAAAATCTCCTCTACATCTTCTATACAATACTCTTTACACCAAAAGTAGAAAGATACAATACAATTCCACTTAACTTTCTGAATGGAATTGGGCTTATCTTCGAGACATCTCCCATTTCTTTCTTTCCAAACTGTCCACCATACACAAGCCGGAATTCTTTTTTAGCCTGTCGTTTTAATTGGTTTTAATAAAAACTAAGATGCTAAAATTTAATGGTCAATTAGAAAGAGAGGTACTTCCTGAAAGACAATTATTTAGAGAATTCCCATCCCTTTTTTTCTGATAAGTTCTTCCCATCCCATTGTGAATAAAAGAACATGATTTCAGTCAACAAAAACTGGCCTTCTCTTTAGGTGGTAGAGATGATTATTTAATAGTTCTCATTCTACATACCATGTTCCTCTCTGTAAATTTTCTTGATAGAGCATTTTGTTGAATTCTTATGAAGTTTTAAGAGATGAAATTACAAGCATCCAACTGCTACACCCTTGCAAATACATATACACCACCAATGAGGCAACAGATAAAGCAAAATAAAAACAATTTAAACTGACCCTAGCAGAACACAGTCACTCTGAAGTACCAAAATTCAGAGCTATATAAGGCATTATTATAAGTCCAAGTATCGTTCAGTATAGGCTGCAAAGGAGCTGTCAAGAATCTGACAAGAAACAAAATAGAAGCATCAAGCATACCTGTTCTTCAAAGGACACCACACGAGGCTGTATCTGGTTGAGAGTATAGTGTGCTACTTCCTTTTGAACTTCGGCTTCCAATCTACCGAGTTCCTGTGCAAATGTCTGCAATAACTGTCTTGATACCACCAATGGCACGTCATCCGATAACACTGCATAATCGTACACAAGCTCAATCAAACAACAGAAGCTCAACCCCAAACCAATTAGAATCTGACTATAAATCTTCTATATTGATTTCAGCTGAGAAATATACAACATGAATATATAATAAACAGCAAAATTATGATGAGATAGCGAGAGAGATAGTAACTGCACTGCATAATCGTACACAATCTCAATCAAACAGCACTCAACCACAAACTAGTTAGAATATAACTATAAATCTTCTAGACCTATTTCAGCTGAGAAATATACAGCAACAACAACATACCCAGTTTAATCCCACAAGTGGAGTGTGGGAAGAGTAGGATGTACACAGACCTTACCCCCACAGAACCCCACCTTTGTGGGGTAGAGAGGTTGTTTCCGATAGGCCCTCAGTTCAAAAGAAACGTAATCGATGCAGGATTGCATGGAAAATAAGACAGTAAAATATCAAGATACAAAACATATAAAGCAACATATAGTAATACACACTGAAAAGTAAGAAACTATGTGATACCTAAATAATGGAAAGGATAAGAGGATACTAGCCCCCTACCTCTCCCACACAAAATGCGACAATAGTCAACTACCTACTAAACTTCTAGCCTAATCTTCGACTTCCAAATCTCATGTCCTCTCAGCTGAAGTTGTGTGTTGTGTCATGTCATGTCTAATCACCTCCCCAATTCTTCTTCGGCCTAATATACCTCTCCTAACTCCTACTACGGACAACCTCTCACACTTTCTCACACTTCCTAACTGGTGCATCACACCTCCTCTTCACATGTCCGAACGAGAATATAAAACATGAATATAAAATAAACAGCAAAATTATGATGAGATAGCGAGAGAGATAGTAATTGCACTGCATAATCGTACACAATCTCAATCAAACAGCGGCTCGACCCCAAACCGGTTAGAATCGGAGTTTATAAATCTTCTACATCGATTTCAGCTGAGAAATATACAATAATAAACGTAAAATAAACAGCAAGATTATGATGAGAAAGTTACTGTGATCGATGAATTGCTTGGCTTGTTGAATGTCGCTTGATGCGAGAACGGTGGAGAGAATGTGCTTGTACTGTTCGATTTTCTGGCGTTGGTCGCTGATCGCAGAGGCGCTAGCGAACGCACTCTCCATTGCGATTTAGGGTTTATCTCTGAGCAAATCTTCTCCAATACGTAATCGGGATAGTGTCTCGTCGAGTTCTATTTCGAAGCGTTAATGGAGTTTAGGAACCAATTTTTGGCCTATAAATAGGGATTTGAGATTCGAATCTGTTACCCGCTTTGGTATATTGGGCTCGAACACAACTTTGAACATGGAATAGTGCGCCTTTGTTTAACGTTAAAAACGCAGACGCTATCTCAAGGTGTACTGAATAAACTGCGGACTGACGTAGTAGCCTGCAAACATAGTCAGTCAGTTAAACCACATTTGTCAAATCATGTGTGACATGTTCCCCAAGAGGCGAACCACATTTGTCAAATCATGTGTGACATGTTCCCCAAGAGGCGAAGGCATGCCAAGGTGTTACCCCTTGTGTGACCAAGCTCTCCATACCCACCAAATGAGGATATTCATCGAGGGGATTCGAACCTGCGACCCTAGGGTCGAGGCAAGAATATTCACCAGCAAGCTGGAGCTCTTTAGATTGGAATAGTGTACCTTGTGATATTGTTTGTTTTAATTGTCAAAAAGACAAAAACGTGTTATCATATCTATTGTGTATGTATGATTTTTAAAAAAAATATATATTATATGGGTAGGAGTCCGTAAAATGGTAAGGAAATACAAAGTTAAGTAGTCAATTAACTGAGCTACTAGATTCAAAATTGTATAAGTTTGGAGCGAATTGACTTTATTATTGTTGATAAATTGTATTGATGTATATTTATAAATGTCTTAGTGTCATTTTATAATTTAGTAAATTAAATTTTAGGTGTGAGAAAATTTAATTAAGACAAATTAAGGGAGTATCTTAGAATGCCATGTATGCGTCCATTAAATACATACGAGGTTGTCGGATTTAAACACGGACATTTTAATATTAATCAATTTTGACATAGTAGAGAACAAGTAATAAAAATGCATCAATAATAAACTAAAATTGCTTACTTAAAAGGGAAATATATGTTGTGTCGAGATAGTCAAAATAGACATATGTTACGACCTTAGGAGAATTACAACCCAAAAGTTAGTTATTAAGGTGCAATGACTTTATTATATTATTGATTCATTAGTATTGAGGCAGTTTTATAAATGTTTTAGTGGTATTTTGCAATTTCATCACATTAAATTTTAAGTGTGAGAAAATTTAAATATGATAGAATTAAACATCTGATAATGTTGTCTATAGTGCCTGTTTGGATATCCACTTTCGTGAAAATTGTAAAATTGACATGTTTGGTTTGACTTTTAAGAAGTGTTTCTGGTTTCCGAAATCACTTCTGGCAGAAGCTAAAGTTTGTAGCTTCTGCCACAGGAAGCACTTCTACCATTTATTTCAATTTAAATTTTACCATTTTCTTTATTACCCTCTTTAATTTTCATCAACAATTATATTCACCTTCATTACCCTTTTTAAATATCTAAAAATAATTACTAAAAAAAATTAAATATACAACTTTCATTACGCTCTTTAAATATCTAGAAATAATTACTAAAAAATCAAATATACTACTCATGTTCTGTTTTAATTAAAAAAAATCAAATATACTACTAAAGTTGATATTTGTTCATGTGTAATTACATATTGGAACTTTAAACTCCTCAAACATCCTAACGTTGTCCGATTATACGAGGATTATCCTTCTCCTTTTTTTATTGTCTTCTTTTAAATACTCAGAATATTACTACTATAATACATTATATTTTGAACAAACAAGACATAAATATACTCAAGTTGAAGTATCGAATTTTTTTATTATTTTTAAAGAATTGTCTGAAGAGCGTCGCGGCTCCTTCGGCGTGAAAAATCACTGGAACTTAGTTCGCAATCAAATTATAGAGTACATGCAAAATTAGTATTGTAATAACATTTAAATATTATTTACACTTTAAATTGGTATTGTAATAATATTCTATTAATATTTAAGTACTATATTGCACTTTAAATTCTATTATCTATTTGTAATTTTTATTTACATACTTTCATTTATTAGTAATTTTTATTTATATGTATTGACTAAATGTTCATTTTGGTATTCTATATTCAAACGTAATTTTAATCAAAACTATTCAAACATTATTTATTGATAACAATCACTTTTACATTGTTGCATCCAAACATAAATCACTTCTGTCATAATCACTCTGACAAAATTACTTATGCCAGAAGCACTTTTACTAGAAGCACTTCTGTACATCGTCAATTCAAACAAATTCATGTCTCCATTGAGCACGTATGAGGTTGTCAGATTTAAATAGAACAAAACATGTTAATGTTAATCAATTCCTGCATAGTATACAACAAGTAATAAAAATACATATCCGCAAGGGTAGCCAAGTTGGTGTAGCAGTAGAGCGCGGGACCGCAAGGTCACGAGTTCGATCCCCTGCATAAACCTTCTTGGTTGAGCCTGTCACACATGGCTTGCCAAGTGTGGTTAATCGGCTGACGTGGTTTGCAGGCTATTGCGTCAGCCCGAGGTTTACCCTGTGCGCACTCGAAAGAGTAGCGGCTGCGGGTTCCTTCGTCAAAAAAAAAAAGTAATAAAAATACATTTAATAGAAGAAGAAATGCTTAAGAAGTTCTTCTTCATCTTCCAAAAAGGGAAATATACGTTCCGTCGATATGGAATGGTCAATACAATCTTAGGAAAATCTACACCCTAAAAGCTAGCTATTAATATGGGGTAATATAAGGCTATATAGATCTCACATCAGCACTTACAATACTGATGTAGGACTCAAATCTGATACATTGCAATAAACAATAACAAACCACATCCATCACCGCATTCATCATCATCAACGTCTGTGCGTTAGACATTTCTAGCCTCGGCCGAACATTGTCATACCAGTGTTACTATCCAAAACATAGTGGGCACGGAGGGTGGCGATTGGCTATGATATCATTATTACAATATTAGGAGATCACCCCAAAAGCTAACTATTAAGGTGGGAGCGATCAAAAAATTTAATCTCACATTAGCACTTTATAATACCAATGTGGGACCAAATCCTATATCTTGCAATGAACCATAACAACGTAAGGTTTTCCTCTGATTAGTTCTTTATAGACTTTAGACACTAAAACCTATTTTATCTTTCATCTTTTTTCACACTTCCCCAAATATTACCTCGTTCAATATTAAGTGTCTATCTGATCAAACTTCTTCATTCTTTATAATAACATACTTTGATTAAATTTATCTCATTATTTAGAGGTTTACTTTATTCGTGCTAGATATTAAATTAAGTTATTACTATAATCACCATTAGTATAAAAGTTGATCTATTAAAATACTTCTCAAAACTTTAGGAATAAGAAGAACAAAAAATATATATATAAAAAAAAAAAGAGGAAGCGAGCAAAAAACACAACAAAACACTTTGTTATGTCTCCCCTTATGAAAGGTCAAGCTGATACAATAAATGGCAAAAGATTTTATATACCCTCTATTTTATTTTATTGTTAAACTTTGCCACGCATTCCAACGAACTGATGATGTGGCACAACCTAAGGGAGTGTATTCAATTAGGATTTTAAAAGACTATTTTGGTATAAATAAGTCTTGTGGTATTCAATTAAGACTTTTAAATAATCTAAACAAGTCTTTTGGTATTCGATCAGGATTTTAAACAAGTAACAAAAAGTCTTTTGGTATTCAATCTCACCCTGATTTTGAAAGACTTTTGTTAAATATGAATTTTGTGTGACTTTTTAGTGGAAGATATAAATACCAAACTCTCTAAAAATCCACCCTAACCCATCATACTTTTCAGGTGATTTTTTTTCTGCTAGAGAAGATGAACAACTCTCTGTGAAGATAAACAACTCTTTTTCGTGAACAAGGTATTGTTGCTACCTTTTCCATGTTTTGTGGGTTTGTGTCTATTTTCTTTGTGAATTTGCTTCGTGATATTTTTTATTGCATGTGGCATCTTCGTGAACGATTTTAAAAAAAAAAAAATCAACACTTAAATTAACATTCTCGACAACATTACCACGAAATTTGGACGTTGAAATCTATTATATATCGTGAGATATCTACTAAAGAAAAGGAAAAATTAGAAACCGATTTAGGGAAAAAGTCAAATCGATTGGGAAACATACACGTTTTCCCATAAATTGGCGTCGTCAAACCGCCTTGCGGTATTTTGTCCACGCCCGTCTCGAAAAAATACGCAAAATTAATTTGAAGTGACCAGTGACATAAGACGACTTTTTTACCTCGTAAATTTCATTGGTTAAGAAGATCTGATCACAATGCATCAGCAAATCAAGAAGACATCGGGATCACTACCTCATTTGAAGGGTGGAAGAGTAAACTTAATGGAGTTGAGACTCGTGTCTCAACCTCCAATGTTTGTGATGTAATTATGGAGGACTTTGAGTTGGTGAGTGTTTCAGATCTTGGTGAGATTTGGGTTGACCCAAAAATAGGCAAGGAAGATGGCGTTTCTCGAGTTTTTGGTAAGTCCAGATATGGGGTGTTTGGTGATGATTTTAGGTAGATATAGGAGGAGTCGGGACAAGGCGCTTTGGGTGGTGATTGCGGGTGGTGTGAGAGATATTGTGATGGTGGAGCTCTGGTATTTTAGTGACGGTAAAGGCTCGGTAGTTGACCGAGACTGTGAGGGTATGTGAGAAGGGAGTTTGGATGAGGTGTTGATATGTTTGGTGGCGTATGTGTGGGGTTATGATTGGATTCTAATGGAGGTCTTTTGAGAGGATGTTAATGAGGTATGGTGGGAGATAGTAGAGTGGAGAAACAAGTAATTGGAACAAGGAGTGTATACATATTGTTTGCAACAATCCGAGACACAAACCAATTTGAGGGAAAAGTCAAATCGATTGGGTAACAGACACATTTTCCCATAAATTGGCGTCGCTAAACCGCCTTGCGACATTTTCAAGGTACTGCTGCTACCTTTTCCATGCGTTGTGGGTTTGTGTCTATTTCCTTTGTGATATTAGTTATTGCATGTGGCATCTTCGTGAACATTTAAAAAAAATCCAACACTAAAATTGACATTCTCTGCAACATTATCACGAAATTTGGACGTTGAAATGTATTGTATATCGTGAGATATCTACAAAAGAAAATGAAAAATTAGAAACCGATTTGGGGAAAAAGTCAAATCGATTGGGAAACAGACACGTTTTCCCATTAATTGGCATCGCCAAACCGCCTTGCGGCATTTTGTCCGACCCCGTCTCAAAAAAATAAGTAAAATTTTAAAAAAAATGGGCAAAACGGACCTCCAAGCGTAAAGTCATGACCATTTAAAGTTTTACTACCTACAACTACTTTCTCTAACTTTGTGTTAATGCACTGTTTGTAAGGCTTATGAATAAAACCACACCAGCAATTGATCACATGCTTTAATGCATTGTGTTTGATATTTTATATTATATTTGAAGCATGTTTTTTAGAATATCAGAAATTCTTTATAACTTATAAATTTCTTACATATGTTGTAGTGGTAATTTAATGGGGGATTCACAACAAGAAAATGACAAAGGGACAGGCAAAGAGAAAGAGAACTATGAATTTTGGACCATAGACGACAACAATGAGTTGTTGTACCTTTTGGTGAATGCTATCAATAGTGGATTGCGTGTGATGCTAATGGATCACTTATCAAGCAAACTGTAGAAAGAGTGATACTTCCTCGTATTAATGCAAATATTAGGTTCCCAAAAACCTATAATCATTACTTGACCTGAATGAAGCGGCTTAAGAATCAATATAACAAGATGTCTATGTTTATGCGTAATAACTCTGGCTTTGGGTGGGACTGTCACGCCCCGACTTTTTCTAAGCCTTTACCTAGGGCGTGATGACACCTGGACAATTATTTCCCACCAGGAGCATCATTTAATTCTCTTCATTTAGAAATTTAAACTTATATTCAAATACGGAGCTATTAATAAAAATAACAATAAAGAAATCTGTTTATGACTTTATTGAAAACATAACGCGAGCTCATACTCGTGCAAATATTGTTTCTACATAGACATACTGACAAATATTATTCTAAATTGGAAGGGAGACCATCCCACACGGACATTTCCCGAGACACTGAAACTGACATTCTGAACCTGACGAGTACCAAGCCCGAAGCAATGGAGTTGGTATGACAAGAGCCTGCGGGACGATCGCTAGCCTTGGCGTGGAGCCTTTCCTCTATCACGCTTTTCTGAAACATGTTAAATAAAGAGTCAGTCCTACCATCCGAGGCTGAGTGAGAACCTTACCCTGCAATTCAAAGTAACACAACAATATTCCAAGTGCAATCACATTATAACGTAATAAGCATATTGCAAAAACATATCAGGTTACAACACTTTTAAATATGCAGCAACTCCTCATAGAAAATTCTCAGTTTAACTAACAACTTCATTTTATCTCGTATTATACGTTAAGACATTCCCCTGCACTTCCATATGTTTGTTACATTTATATATTTGTGAACGCGTATTCACTTTTCATATTTATATATAGGTGAACATGTATTCATCTTTCATATTTGTTGTGGAGTGCAACCCGATCCATTATATTTACGTATTTGTGAACACGTATTCACTTTACGTTTTGTTGCGGCGTGCAACCCGATCCATACTGTTTACGTATTTGTGAACGCATATTCACTTTACGTTTTGTTGCGGCGTGCAACCCGATCCATTATGTTTACGTATTTGTGAACGCGTATTTACTTTACGTTTTGTTGCGGCGTGCAACCCGATCCATTATATATTTATATATTTATGTGAACACGTATTCACTTTTCATATTTTTCAGAAGATCGTATAAATAATATTCTCTTTCCCAACATTTTGTCATTCATACTTGTAACGATTAAAACTTTTTAACCATAACTCCAACTAAGGCGTTTCTCAAGCGGAAACTAAGGTAAGACGGGGATCTTTCACGGTACCAAATTTCATTTAAAACTACTTTGGGTAACTAACACAAATTTATCCTCAAAATAGCCACATGAAATTTGTTTCGGCAGAATTTTTATTAAACAGAACCAAATCTTAGAATAGTCGTAACTCCTAATCTGTAAACCCGTTCAAGCCCCATAAAATCTCAAAACGACGAGAACATAGAACTACCTGTCTCCATGTGAACCATCCTTTCATATTCTGTACCATTTGGTACAGTTTTACACTTTTATTCGCTGCCCTTCGTAGATCTCGATAGATCCGAGGCAGAAACTTTAAACAGCGATAACTCTCAATCCGTAAGTCGGATAGACCTCCGTAAGGTCTCAAACTGTCCAAAACAGAGAGATATAGAACTTTCATTTAACACCAATTTTCATATTTCCCACGGATTAGTACAATTTTACGTTTCAACGTCCTGTATACGGATTCCAGATGAACTTCAAACTACAATAACTCTCAACTCGTAAGTCTGTTTTAACCTCTCTTTAGCTATATCTGTCCGTAACAGAGAGATTTACATCATGTAAATTTTTATATAATTCTAATAAGTAAAACTCAATAAAAACAGTCCGTAATTATGCATTTCCGAATTTCGGCCAAATCTAAGGCAGGAACTTTGAACTATGATAACTTTTAAACCGTATGTCCATTTTACCTCATTTTTGGTTCTATATGATCATAATAGAGAGGTGTACCATTCTTTATAATTTCATCAAATTCTAACCATTATAACTCAGTGAAACCAGTTCGTAAAGTTCGTGACGCAACTAGTTGTCTAAACAATCAAAAGCTCGTTATTTCTTTTCAACACTCAATTCTTATTCTAACATGTATTGAACTTAAAATAAAGGATGTTACCAAGAATTTTTGAGTGAGAAAACTCACATTGTATGTGTGAAATGATTGTTGTTCGGTTGCTACAAGGGACCCTTGCTCCCTAGTATTTCTTTTATTGTTGTTCTTCTTGCTCTCTTGTTTTTTCCAGATTTTTCCTCTTCTTGTTCACTTATTTTTTCCTGATTTTCTAATGTTTATGCTATCTACTTTGTTTGTGTGTAAATACAATGTATAAGTGGAGATGATTGTATAACTTATGGGAGGGGGAAAGTCAAGAGATTGAAGGAAAATGAAAAGGGGGGGAAGGGACGTGCACAATGCCTTGTTAATGTGCAACATACATTTTGCCTTTTAATGTTTTTTTTTCATTTTATCTATCTATTTATCTAACTTTAACACTAACTCCATCTCATGCAATTTATTCTTTGTTTTCTTATATATATGTATTTTTATTAAGCCAACCAGTAATTATATATTATTATTATTTTTTCGAATTTTACATTCTCTCCTCCTTAAGCGACATTCGTCCTCGAATGTGAATAAAGTCGTAACATAATCACATAGACACAATAATATTTATTGTTATTGTAACACTAATTTGGGGCTTCACATTCTCCCTTCCTTAAGAAACATTCGTCTTCGAATGAGAATAAGGTTGTAACACATGCATATAGACACGCAAATGACACACATATGAAGTACTATGTAACACACATTTTTTTTATTACCTTAGTCAAATATGAATGGATATTTAACTTTCATCGCCTCTTCAGCTTTCCAGGTGGCTTCTTATGTGGAGTGATTCCTCCATAGGACTTTCACGGAAGCAATATCCTTATTTCTAAGGCGTTGAACCTTTCTATCAATTATTTCTACCGGAGCCTCTTCATATTGAAGCTCTTTATTAAGAACTATCTCCTGGGGGAGGATGATGTGACTTGAATCGTGCAAGTATTTTCGTAACATTGACATATGAAATACCGGATGCACTGCTTCCAGCTCTTGTGGAAGTGCTAATTCGTAAGCCACATTCCCTCTGTTCGCAAGATCTCATATGGCCCAATAAACCTTGGGCTCAATTTCCCTTTCTTACCAAATCGCATCACTCCCTTCATTGGGGACACTTTTAAAAATATTTTCTTCCCCTCTTGGAATTCAAGATCTCTTTTCCGATGATCCGCATAGGACTTATGACGGCTATGAGCTGTTTTGATCCGCTCCCGAATCATCTGTACCTTATCATTTGTTTCCTGAATGACTTCAGGTCCGAACAGTTGCGTCTCACCCACCTCGAACCATCCAAGTGGAGACCTACTACATTTTCGTCCATATAATGCTTCAAACGGGGCCATTTGTATGCTAGAGTGAAAACTATTGTTGTAGGCGAACTCAATTAGACATAGATGGTCCAACCAGCTTCCCAGAAAATCTAACACACAAGATCGCAACATGTCCTCAAGTGTTTGAATTGTTCGCTCAGCTTGCCCATCTGTTTGCGGGTGGAAAGTCGTGCTTAACTTAACTTTTGTCCCGAGACCCTGCTGGAAACTTTGCCAAAAGTGTGAGGTGAACTGGGAACCCCTATCTGAAATAATTTGTAAGGGAATCCCGTGTAACCGCACAATCTCCTTCAAATAAATCTGTGCGTATTGTGGTGCGCGATACGTAGTCTTGACCGGTAAGAAATAGGCTGACTTTGTAAGCCGATCAACAATCACACAAATAGAATCATACCCTTCTCGAGTTTTCGGTAGACCAGTTACAAAATCTATATGAATCGTCTCCCATTTCCACATGGGGATTCCAATGTCCTGAAGTAATCCGCCAGGTTTTTGATGTTCAGTTTTCACCTGCTGACATATAAGATACCTCCCGACAAACTCCGCAATGTATGTCTTCATCTCGTCCCACCAGTAATTTGCCTTGTGGTCCTGATACATTTTTGTTGACCCTGGATGAATGGAATATCTTGTGTTGTGACCCTCATCTAAGATCTTCCTCCTTAGATCATTTACCTTAGGAACACATAATCTACCCTTATACCGAAGGGTTCCATCATTATCTCCCAATGTAAACTGTGAAGGTTTTCCCTGTTGAATCCTCTCCCGAAAACCAACAAACTTCGTATCCTCAAACTGACTTTCTTTTATTTTTGAAGCTAAGGCAGACTGCGAGGTATCATGTACCACCACCCTACCTTCACCGATCTCAGTTAAACTAACCTCGAGGTTTCCCAATTTTTGTACCTCATGAACAATACCCCTCATTTGTATTGCCAAATGGGCCAAGACGCCCATTGATCTCCTACTGAGTGCGTCAGCCACCACGTTGGCTGTCCCAGGATGGTAAAGAATACTAAGGTCATAATCCTTAAGCAACTCTAACCATCTTCTTTGTCGGAGATTCAAATCCTTCTGCGTGGTTATGTACTGCAAACTCTTATGATCTGTAAATATGTCCACATGCACACCATACAAATAATGTCTCCATATTCGTAAGGCAAACACCACCGCAGCTAATTCCAAGTCATGAGTTGGGTAATTCTTCTCATGTATCTTCAACTGTCTACATGCATACGCAATAATCTTTCCAAACTGCATCAAGACACGTCCTAACCCAACTCTAGAGGCATCGCAATAGATTGTGAACCCTTCTTGTTCCGGTGGTAAGGTTAGGACTGGTGCATTAGTCAACAATTCCTTTAGTTTCTGAAAACTTGCTTCACATACTTCTGACCACTGGTACTTAACCGCTTTTTGAGTCAACCGGGTCAAGGGAGCAGCAAGACTAGAAAAGCCTTTTACGAATCTTCTATAATACCCAGCCAAACCCAAGAAACTTCTAACTTATATCGGAGTGGTCGGTTTTGGCCAGTTCTTCACTGCTTCTATCTTATGGGGGTCTACCACAATTCCATCTCTTGACACAACATGGCCCCAAAAGGCTACCTTTTCCAACCAAAATTCACACTTTAAAAATTTAGCATATAGTTTCTCCTGTTTCAAGACTTGAAGCACTACCCTCTGATGCTCTTCATGTTCTTTAACACTCTTACTGTAAATTAGGATATCATCTATGAACACAATCACGAACAAATCTAGGAATGGTTTGAAGATTTTGTTCATTAAATCCATAAAAGCCGCTGGGGCATTGGTTAACCCAAAAGACATGACCAATAACTCATAATGGCCATATCGGGTTCTAAATGTTGTTTTGGATATATCATCTGGATTTATTTTCAGCTGATGATATCCCGAACGGAGATCAATCTTGGAAAAATAGCTAGCTCCCTGAAGTTGGTCAAAAAGATCATCGATTCTTGGTAATGGGTATCGGTTCTTGATCGTGACCTTATTGAGCTGTCGATAATCGATGCACATTCGGAGCGATCCGTCTTTCTTTTTCACAAACAAGACTGGTGTACCCCAAGGGGAAACACTAGGCCTTATAAAGTCTTTATCCAGAAGATCCTTCAATTGTTATTTTAACTCCCTCAATTCAGCTGGGGTCATTCGATATGGAGGAATAGAAATGGGTCTTGTGCCCGGAATTAACTCTATAACAAATTCTTGATTTTCTAATGTTTATGCTATCTACTTTGTTTGTGTGTAAATACAATGTATAAGTGGAGATGATTGTATAACTTATGCGAGGGGGAAAACCAAGAGATTGAAGGGAAATGAAGTGGGGGGGGAGGGACGTGCACAGTGCCTTGTTAATGTGCAGCATACATTTTGCCTTTTAATTTTTTTTTCTTCATTTTATCTATCTATTTATCTAACTTTAACACTAACTCCATCTCATGCAATTTATTCTTTGTTTTCTTATATATATATATATATATATATGTGTATTTTTATTAAACAAACCAACAACTATATATTATTTTATTTTTTTCGAATTTTATAGAAGGGACCCAATTGTAAAGACGTTCACTACTAGTGATGAAGTATGGAAAGATTAGTTGAAGGTGAGATTAGTTCATAATTTGTTAAATATATATGTGTTTGGTTCGCGCAGGGTAAATGGAATGAAATTCAGTAAGGGAATGGAATGGAAAGGAAAAGAATTACCCTGATTGTCTCTACATGTTTGGTTCTGGGTGGTCCGGGGTTCAGAGTCTGGGGTCGGGGGTCCGGGGTGGTCCGAGTGGTCCAGAGTCAAGGGTTCGGGTTGGGTAAAGGGAATCCAAATACCTAGGGGGTGGGGAGAATCAAGGAAAGAGAATGAAAGTGGAAAAGAGGTAAATAGAATGAAAAAATAAGGCCAAACAAACAACAACAAAGAGAATTTCATTCCTCCATTTCCTTTCCCTTTCTTGTTTACCCCGAACCAAACGCCCCTAATAGTTTATTAGTTTAGTACAATATATTAACAATGAATAATTTGTTCTTTGCTAGTCCTACCCAAGTCACAAAAAATTTCGAGAAAAAAGTGTTCTTTATTATGAGGATTTGAATATTGTCTTTGGGGGTGTAACTGCTAATGGGAATGGCTCTATTGCATTGGGCGTTGATGATACCGATGCAACAACTTATGGAGAAGAAAATAGAAATTTCGGGATGAAATACTTTTCATATGATCATAACAATGATGTATTCATAGCACCAAATCACTATGAACCATCATACCAGCCTCCATCACCCCATCAATGTAGTCCAGAATCTCATTTTCCTTTAGGTTCGGAGGTTCCCACCGAAAAACCAAGCTGCTATAAGCGAAGTATATCCGAGTATGAAGGGTGTTCTAGCTCAGTTGGGACCAACAATCAAGCCAACTAACTCGACGACGAACACATTGGATATGACTATATACATCAAGCATTAAACGATGATCCTGCAATCTTTCGACAAATATACATAATGTATTCAGATGTATTCCGAAAGTTGTATGCCTTATCAAGAAGGAACGGACTTAAAGTGCCCCAAGGTAAGTACTTGTTTTTAAATGATAAACATGTGTGTGTGTGTGTATATATATATATATTCACATTTCATACTAATTTTATATGTATTGTATATATAATTAGGTAAATATTTCCTAGTGGATTGTGGATTTCCTAATCGATGCCAATATTTAGCTCCATTTCGAGGTGTGCGATATCATCTCCAAGATTTTGCAGGTCATGGTAATGACCCTCAAAATGAAAATGAATTGTTCAATCTCCGTCATGCGTCCCTCAGGAATGTGATAGGATATTTGACATTTTTAAATCACGATTCACAATTTTTAAGTCAGCGCATCCATTTCTATTTAAGACACAAGCAGAAATTGTGTTAGCATGTGTAGCACTCCATAATTTTCTTCGCAAAGAGTGTCGTTCTGATGAATTTTCAATTGAACCAATAGACGAATCTTCATCTTCAGTATTACCAGTTAATGAAGAAGATAATTTTGAACATATTATTCAAACCCAATAGCAGCAACGAGAAGATGCTAATGCATGGAGAGCTAGCATATCTTTAGATATGTGGACAAATGTTATTTAGGAGAACATGAAGCTACGTCAAATTGACTATTAAAAGATAGGAAAAATTGTATTGGCTTAATTATAATTTATATATTATTTTTTTCATTGACTCTTGTAACTTTGAATGCTTGTTTTTTATTTTATTACTCAATTTCTTTGTTATTTTGAATCAATTGACTTTTGTGTATTGTTGACACCCAATTTTGACCCATTTTTTGGACATTTCTTGCAATTTTAAGTGTTTTAGGACACCGCATTTTAATCATCATTTTTTGCATTTTTTACATAATATTCTATGTTTACTTCTTCACTAAATGACATTGAATCTTTTTATTTTTTAAGCATGATGTCTTTGTTAATATTATGTTTCTATTATTATTACACCGTCGTTTTATTTTATTAATGTTTTGCATCTCTTTAAATAATTAATCGGCATCCCGTTTTTATTTCTAATTAGGCATTAAACATTTCTTAAATATTGTATTTTATTATTATTGCATCGGCATTTTCATTTTGATAATTTTGTATCTTTTTAAATAATTAATCCGTTTTGCATTTTCGTCAAACCAGTCCAGTCCGAGGCACAATCCAGATCTGTCCAGTTCTCCAAAAACCGAAGCCCAAACCGATGCCCAAAAATAAAAGCCCAATACACCTTTCATCTTTTTCTCCCAATACCCAAAACCCTAAACCTAAATACCCCATATAAATAAAACAACACCAACATCAGCCGCACCCCACCTTTGAGATTGCCCATTTTCCATTCTTTAAACCACTCTCCCTCGCCATCTTCTTCAACCCATCTCCTCTCTTCATCTGCCGCCGCCATCTCCGGCAAAACCCCTTTCCCGTCGAACACCATTGCCACACCACCAACCCCATCGGTCAACACCTCTTACAACACCAAAATACCCTTCACTCTATGTTCTTCTTCACTGTTTTACGAACCAAACACCACTGCCTCCCTCCGTTTTGCCACTGTTAGCGCTGGTGAACCACTGGCGGCGTCGCTCCGGTTTACACATCCATGGAAATGACGCCGCCGTCACTCCATTGTTTGTTTTCGGCTTTTGATGCTATTATATTGTTGTTGGTTGTAGATTGATTTGATTTTCTGTTTTGGTAACACGCCGGAGTTTTTTAAAACTCCGACGAACTCTACTGTTTTCGTGAACTTTACTATTTCCGTGATCGATGTGCTACCATTTCGGAATTTGTTTGACATTTTCCCCTTTAACTGTTTTTGTACTATTTTGAACTGTTTCCGGCGAACTACTGTTGTGGTGGTTTTGTCAGCTTTATTTTCTTTGGATGAGTTTTGATCAATTGACCACTGTCTTTCAGCCATTGTTGCTACTGGTTTTGGCCATTTTCGGCGGACTAATATTGTTGGCTATTGTGTCTACTTGTTTTGTTGGGCTGATTTGGCACCATTTTGGTATTTTGGCCGGAGTTTTAAGCTCCGGCGTGACCTCTGGTTTTCCGTCAATTTTTAGTGATTTGCTACTGTTCCGATGATTTGCTACTGTTCCGGCGACCAGTCTACTGTTCGTTGGGTTCTTTACTGATTTGGGTGATTTTGTCCTTTTATCATTTTATTTAACTGATTTGGACAAGATACTACACTTCATGGTCAATGAAAAAGTTATCCGTCGATTTTTGAGGCCTCCACAGTTGCAAAGACGGAAAATAAAATAAAATGAAGCTTTCTGGGCGTTGATGATTTCTTCTACTTGCACAGGATAATCAACATGCGCTGGAGGGGTGAATTTCGCAGCCGGACTTGTTTAGGATGTCCCACTTTATTTTTTTATATATCTGATCCCTCCGTGTTTAAAACTATTACTGTTTTGACGCGGATCTGAAGGTTTTATTTATTTTATTGTTTCTAGCAATATTGGCCGATGAAGGAATCTCCGTCTGATTTCCAAGGCCTCTCATGTACAAAAGACGGATTTATTTTTGGCTTTACTTATTAATTCTTGTCATTGCTTTAAAATTATTTATTCTATTACTAACACTTTTACTAAGTGTTTATGCAGATACCCGGAGATCATCTTGTGCAGAAGGCCTAAAAAGGGCTAAAAGATGTCCCTGAGTTTTATTCGATTTTAGCTTTATTATTCTGTATTGCATTCCATTGTAATAGTAAATTATGAAAACTGCTTAGAATATGTAGAATAAAAAGACAATAAATAATTAACCTATGTTTGAACGGATAACCGCAAGTTAGCGGATCTTAAAGGATGCCTAACATCTTCCCTTTAGGATAATAAAGAACTCTGATCCAGAATCTCATTAATTTCGCAGACCATTAAATGGAGATTAATTACAGTATTTTATTGCAATAAATCAAGTGTCCTAATTCACTTAACTAATTAGGTGGCGACTCATCAAAATCAGCATTATTGCTCCATCCAGAGAACCACGCCAAAGAACAACGTTGCGGATACCGTTCAGACCACGAGGTAAAAAACGGGCGCGACATGTATCATTTCGAAAGTTTTTTTTTAATTAGAACATTAGATACTTGTGCCACAACATCCAGAGGTAGAAGTCCATATACAGACTGAGTCAAACACCCCCTACAACTGGAACAAGTGAAATTGGATTCTACTACTCTTGCAGGAAATGAACAATGCGGTGAAGAAGGCGAGAACAATTAGATTTTATTTTAAAATATTAACATCATGTTTCAAATATAAAATTGAATAACAATAATACTTAGAAGGTTATCTTTGGAGTCAATTAATGCATTTGCATCCGTTATGAGACCTAAACACTCGAGACATTTGAGATTGTATGGATGAAATGTTAGAAGAGGTCTCATAAATCTATGCAGACAAGTTATTCGCTGAAAGACCTGTTAGAGAAATTGACATGGAAAATCTATGTGGTCCTTTCAAATTTTTTAAAATTCAAACATAATTTTTTTTATTGTGTTTTAAAATATGTTAAGTCATTTCATTCCTAAATAGTCTTTTAAAATCGACTGAACTTATTTATCCCAAAATAGTCTTTTAAAATCCTAATTGAATACCCTGAATGAAACACTCAATCCATCACTAAATTATTCATACCCGACTCATAACCCGTCGGACCCCACTCCAAATTAAATCACCCATCGATTTCTTTCACCACCAGTTGCTCCACCACCCTTAACACAATCGAAAGCTACAATTTTTCAGCACAAGAAAAGCTTCAAACCATAATTTAATTAAGTAACCCAAAATTTCAACATACCACCAATAATGAAGAACACATAAGCCTCCATTGTTGTACCTCAAGCTTTGCTTAATAAATTTTAATTCAAACTCGTTCAAACCTTGATCAATTTCTTTAAAATTAAAACCCCAAATATTTAAATATAATCCGACAGAACCCAACCAAAATTGAATTTGTAGAAGAATTGAATACATGTAATCAAGATATTTGTTGATTAGATATTTGTAGGTGCTTAGATATTTAGTCCACACGTGGTTAGTTTGTTAACCACAACAGTTAGTTTGTTAGCTATAGTTAGTTGGCTATTGTGTAGATATAAATACACACATTTTGTAACAGTTCAACAATTAATTCATTCTCATAATTCTCTGAAATGTAAACATTCTCTTTCTTCTCCCTATTCTCTCTCATTCTCAATTCTCGATCACATTTCTTTCTCTTCTCGCACTTCTTCTTCTTCTCAGTCTATTCATCTATTTCGTCTGCTTCTGAGTATCTGTAGTTGTACATAGATCACTGCAACCAAATCATCATGGTATCAAAGCCACCGACATAAGAAAAGTGAATCGACATGCTATCGATTTGAAGGAGGAAATTTCAGATTGAGCAGATGTATAACTGCGATGAATAGTTGATTTGAAGAAATAATCTATTTGTATATCAGATCGTCAAGTTCGAGAATCCAATTTGTGAGATCGAACAACTGATATTGCATGCAATCCATTTGGAACGGAGATCGACAAGATCGAGGCTGTAATGTCGCGCCCTTTTTCGACCGCGGCATTTTCTAAATAGCGAACCCTGCTTAAAATGCAAATGTTAGAAAATAAATAATAAAATGCTAAAAGATTTAAAAGGCTTAGAGGTTTTAAAAAAATGCTAAGAGGATGCTAAAATTGCAAAAGATGCTAAAGTTTTAAAAGGGTGCTAAAAATTGCTAAAGGTTCGGGAGTCGCCACCTAATTAGTTTGAGTGAATTAGGACACCTAAATGTTTAACTAGTTTAAAGTAAACATTAACTCCATTTAATGGTCTGCTAAACTTTAATGAGATTCTGGTTAAGGGTTCTTTATTATCCTAAAGGGAAGGGGTTAGGCACCCTAAAGGATCCGCTAACTTGCGGTTGTCCGTTCAAACCTAGGGTTAATTATTGTGCTAAATAATGCATGTCTTGAAAAGTTTTTTAAAAAATATATGCAAGTATAAAACACATTTTTTAAGAATGCAAGATTTGTTTATTGTGTACGAAGTTAGCTTTGATTAAAAGAAAACATATTCATAAGGTAATTAGGGGGGTGAAATCATTTTTTTTTTCTTGTAGTCCTTAGCTAAATATAGGAGTAATAATGCAAAAAGTAGAATATACGGGAGTTTTCATACGGAGCCTAACGATCTTGGGACCTGAATATCTTTTGCTATGTCAATGCTAAAATGTTACTCCTTCTGAATCATGGCCTCCTACAGGTTTATGAAAATGTTATTATTGAGGGGGTCAGCGTGATTTGAGCAATGCGAGACAAAATAATTACCTTAAGGAGAGTGGGGTTTCTAGTATCCAATTACTTGCTAATCTATTGATTCGATTTAATTATCCTAAGTATTCTACTAATTAATGTAGCGTTAGATAATCAATTTACAACAAAATAAATAAAGCAGAATAAAGAATAAATAAAGATGACTCGGGGAATGGCGATGTTATTTCAGGTATTCTTGGAATTTTACGATGCGGATAGGAGATGCATAGAGGCGGGTGAATGCAAATCTTCGGCTGATCAAGGCGCGATAAGTCTCACAATGAAACTCTTCATTTTGGCTCCGGTGCATGCCATATAAAAGAGAAAATGATAAGGATTAGTATATGCCCAAAATAGTCAAATAATCATGTAAACTCAAACATGTATATTATTCGATTTTAATTATATTAATCCAAGCTAATGATTCGAACAAATAAAGGCCCTGATGGTTCAAATGACATTGGGCCTTGGATACAGATGGCGAGAGACAAAAATAGGCCCAAAACATAGTAAGTGTAAACAATCCACAATTAAACTCATATGATAGAGTGCAAATATAACGAGTGGGATATAGTGATATACCCATTCGGATAATGAGAACTATATATGGACCAATTAGCACACCTGTGCAGAGGTGATTTGAAGAAATAAAGACGGGCGAAGCCCTAAAACACATACATAGTGATATGCTAGATATATATGTCTAATATCTTTGGATATACGACATATAACATAGTGATATACTAGATATATATATGCGAAATACATATAATATATAAAGCTCAATACCAATCTAGACATAAATGGTCATGCTTAAACTATACTTTGAACACAAAATGCAGTTCAAGCTACTCATATACTATTCTTACGCATGTCAGATTTAAGACTAAGAGATTCAATTCCATACTTCTTCTATTAAACAAGATATCACAAAATGATCATAGAAGAAGACGTTAGGATCGAGATCCTATAAGAAAACCGAGATAATGCTTTAGGGATGGCATACCATAGGATAAATGAGGTTTGTCTAGGACGGCCAATATGTATAATAATTATATGGGAAACTAAGATGCAATAAGGATTGAAAGAAAACTCCGTGCTAACATAAGGATACCCCACACCAAAAGCTTTCTGCATACATAATCAGTAGAAAGCCAACAGAGAGGATTTTCACAATCCTTTGAAAGCAATGTCTGAGATATAAGGTCACATATCAGCTTTGGGCAAGTATGGTCATCTTACATTTCAGAAATCTACACACCTTCACACAAAGCTTCATATAATATTTTGAAGTGCTAAGTTCATTATACAGGTTCAAAAACAGGCCAATGAAACTCAATTTTAAACCTATTTATGTCATTCGTTTGCCACACAAAACAAGTATGTGAATTTGTATATCCAAATCCACCAGGAAGACAAAAAAGGGGGTATACTGCTTATAAGATCTCCCAACATGTCGAGGACCAAAACCAGTTACACAGATAAACCTCAAAACATATCATTTAACAACCCATATATTAATCTTCACTAAACAAACATTAAGATAATATACATATCATCTTAACGCACTAATGGCCCAAATCAAGACAGGTTAATGAAGCCGCCAGTACCAATAGCTTAATTTATTCAAAACATCCTAGTTCGTCACACAACAGTAATCGTCCATCATAATATTCCTAAGACATATATAATCAAACATAATTAATATGCTTAACACTAAGCACAACATATTGCTAAATCAGTAATGAAACGCATGTGACACACAATTAAAGATGAGAAAGAGTTCGAATTTGACTGACCTTCTCCGGGCAGCGAACCGGGGCAGCGTATCAAGCGTCGATCCACTCGGAGTGTATGCTATGCGATTGAAAAGGATGAAGTTTTGATTTGATTTTGCTTTCTATCGAATTCGGTTTCTAGGCTCTAAAGAATAATGATATGCAAAAAATGGGAATTTGAGAGTGTGTTTTTGCTCTTGCTCGATTCTATTGATGAGTTTCGACTGACATTCGAAGGACCTTCGAAGATCCAGCCCCCTTGAGCTCTGAATCAATTGAAGAGTGAGGGTGGTTTTCCCGATCCAAGCCCTCTCTATTGCATGTGTATCGATTTGTATTTATAGCCAATAATCTGGGCCCCAAGTTTGGTAGGTAATCAAGGCTGATTCTGTGTATTGATAATTCGTGCTGATTCGTGCTTGAATCGTGCGATTTGTTACTGATTTTGTATTGATTCTTACGATTTGTTGACGAGATTTGGGTAGGGATTTGGTTTATCTATGGTAAGAAGGGCTGGCTTCTTGCGCGTGGGTAAAGGGAAGCCCGGATTCTCCGGCGAGAAATCCGGGCGTGGAGGCGACGGGTTTAGGGTTTCGTTTAACAGGGATGAAGGTGTATTTTAGGTTTTTTTTTTAGGGCTGCTGAGTGATGAGGTATAAGGGCGACGATGGCAAAGGGCTAAGGCTAGAATGCCTTAAGGCCTGGGTAAAAGGCTGAAAGGGGGGGAGTTGGGCCCGCGGCATTGGGCCTGCGGATTTTTTAATGGAAAGGGCTGGTGGGTTGATCAATTAGGGTATTAGGTTAGTTATTTTAATTAGGCTTTTAATTAGGGGTATTAGTATTAAGAGTTTTAAGTGTATTAATTAATTAGTAGTAAATTAAAACAAATATTGTGCTTAGATTATTTAGGCGCTTTATTAATCTAATTGTTTATAAATGCGGGCGTGCTATTTAATTAATGCTTAATGCTCTAGAATGCGGCGCTATTATTTAAAATCTTATTATTATGCATTATTGCGAAGTTAAAATTAAAATTGAATTGAGTTTAGATTAAATTATTTAAATGCTAAATGCAGGTATGGTATTTAAGAATTGCGACGCTATTAAATGCATGTATTAGATTAAAATTGATTTTAAATTACAAATGATTATGAAATTCTCTTGCGTATTACTAAACGCGACTATGCTACTTGATACGACGTCATTGCTAAATTATTTATTTTATGTATTTATTAATTACTTAAGAATTATGTGAGGGCTTGAAATCAATTAATGCGGGCATGGGACTCTAAGTGTTTAATACTCTACGCGAGGCAGCGCCATTATTGAATTGTTTATTTATGCTGTATTTATGTTTTATTCTTGCATTTTATTATAAAAATCATAAAATTATTTTTACAAAAATTAGTCTAATTTTATAGCTAATGATGGACGGGAGGTCAAAATTGGGTGTCAGCGGATGTCCTCTTTGTATGGAGATGATGGAAGAATCTTGGACAAAGGCGTTGACTCATGTAATTTTGTCTCGATCTTCAGAATTGCAAAAATGTTGGGCAGGTAGACAAAGGCACAAAGCTGACGCAAAAATCAAAATCTGTCCCAGTGTCGAGTTATGACGACACTGGGTTACCATGGTCAAAACACCAGGGCGGGCTAAAGCGGACTCAAAGCTGTCCCAGTGTCGAGTTATGACGACATTTGAGCTACCATGGTCAAAACACCAAGGCGGGCTAATGCGTAGTCAAAGCTGTCCCAGTGTCGAGTTATGATGACACTGGGCTATGGTGTAAAAGTAAAAGAATATAACTGGCTTGAACACAGGTGTCTTTGCTATGACTTGTGGTCTTTGGGTTCTACGGTGATGTGGGCGAGTGGGCCCGGCAGGCGGCTTACGCGATCGTTGGGAAGGTTGACCCCGACAAATTGCCCGGTTATTTGTAAGAAAATCCACGTTGTGCTCACGCTCCTGCGTGCTAAGACTTGAACAAGCGGTTAGTGCATGCGTTAAGGCAAAATGATGATGCGTAATTTTAAAACAATGTAAGCGTGATCCTGCAAAATGTGATGCTGCTTGTGTTGATGCGATGTTGTGAATCTTTGTGATTTTCGTCCTTACGCAGGCGTGTTGCGATTGTGAGCGAATCGTTGTCTTTCTTTGCAAATGTACTGTAGACTAAAGCTCGAAAGAGTTAGTGCATGCTGCTAAGCGAGAATAAAGCATGAATGAGAGGAAATGCAATTTTGAGAAGCAGAGAAAATCGTCCACAATGCGGATGTGATATCTTGATGATGGCGTCGTTTCGGACTTCTTTGTCTTGATAACGTCGTTACTGGGCGTCTTCTTCTTTGGCGTTATTTGCGTAAACGCAATCTTGATGGTGTCGTTATGCGGACCTGATGTTGATAACCGTTGCACTGGGCGTGTTCGCGATAACGTCGTTGCACGGGCGTCTTCTTCTTTGGCGTCGTTGTGTAGACGCAATGCTGCTGGCGTCGTTGCCTTGACATAATGCTGATAACGTCGTTGCACGGGCGATGTTCTTCTTTGGCGTCGTTGCGTGAACGCAATCGCGATGATGTCGTTGCACTGGACATAATCGCGTCGCGTCGTTGCACGGACATAATCGCGTCGCGTCGTTGCACGGATGTGTTGTTGTTGGCGTCGTTGCGTAAACGCAATCGCGATGATGTCGTTGCACGGACATAATGCGTGGCGTCGTTGCTGGGCGTGTTCTTCTTTGGCGTCGTTGCGTAAACGCAATCGCGATGATGTCGTTACTGGACATAATCGCGTCGCGTCGTTGCACGGGCGTGTTCTTCTTTGGCGTCGTTGCGTAAACGCAATCGCGATGATGTTGTTACTGGACATAATGCGATAACGTCGTTGCACGGGCGTGTTCTTCTTTGGCGTCGTTGCGTAAACGCAATCGATGGTGTCGTTACTGGACCGCAATCGCGTGCGTCGTTGCACAGGCGTTCTTCTTTGGCGTCGTTGCGTAAACCGCGATCTTGATGGTGTCGTTGCACTGGACGCAATCGCGTCGCGTCGTTGCACGGGCGTTCTTCTTTGGCGTCGTTGCGTGGACTTCGCGATCACGTCGTTGTATGGGCGTATTCTTTGGCGTCGTTGCGTGAAGCCTTGATGATGATGGTGTCGTTGCTGGACGCAATCGCGTGCGTCGTTGCTGGGCGTGTTCTTCTTTGGCGTCGTTGCGTAAACGCAATCGCGATGATGTCGTTACTGGACATAATGCGATGCGTCGTTGCACTGGGCGTGTTCTTTCTTGGCGTCGTTGCGTAGGCAATCGCGATGGTGTCGTTGCTGGACCTGATGTTGATAACGTCGTTGCACGGGCGTATTCTTCTTTGGCGTCGTTGCGTAAACCAATCTTGATGGTATCGTTACTGGACGCAATCGCGTGCGTCGTTGCTGGGCGTATTCTTCTTTGGCGTCGTTGCGTGAAGCAATCTTGATGGTGTCGTTACTGGACCGCAATCGCGATAACGTCGTTACTGGGCGTATTCTTTCTTTGGCGTCGTTGCGTAGGCGCAATCTTGATGGTGTCGTTACTGGACCGCAATCGTCGATAACGTCGTTACTGGGCGTATTCTTTGCTTTGGCGTCGTTGCGTAGACGCAATGCTGATGGTGTCGTTGCCTGGACACAATGCTGATAACGTCGTTGCCTGGACGTATTGCTGCTCCTGTAGAATGAATGCTCCTGCAAGCTTCTTGAGAAAAGACGTTAGTGTATACCTGTTTAAAAATGATATATACATATGAGAAGTGCAATTTTATGGGTAGAGATATCGTCCCTGATATGCGAGATAGTGCGAGGTGTTGTCCTTGCACGGACGTGCTAGGCAGCGCAAATGATGAATTGTTATGATGCCTTTGTTGTGTGCGATGCGCTGGTTGCAAGTTTGACTTTATGCCCGAGTTGACGCGCTAGGTTTTGTTGCGGAACTCTGAGCTTTGATTGCCGATTGTTGATGCCCCTTTCTGCTGCTGCTGCTTCTGATGCGGATTTTGAATTTTTAGATTTTTTTTTTTTTTGTCATATCTTCTGCCTCTGCTGTTTCTTCTTACGAAGAAACCTTTTGCCGTATTTTCTGCTTCGGTTATTGCACTTTCTGCTTCTGTTAATATGAAAACCTGCGCTCAAAGAAAATTTTGTGAGTTTTGGGGGGGGTCGATTTGTATTTGACTTCGTCGCCTTGTCCCTTGACATCTGCGTGCACAGTATGCGCTTGGATTTGCAACCGCATGCAGTTTCCTACATTGTCCCAATTTTGAAAAAGGTGTCATCTTGCTTCTTTTACGAGACCCTGCTTTGCTATAGGAACGAGCGAGTTCCGACTCGTTCGCTCGGATGCCGCCGAATCGGTCGTGTCATTTGGACCGTGCCTTTGATCTTGTGAAGTATTGGTGCTCTGCCATTGCTTAGTCAAATACAAATCGACCTTTGGGGGAAGATGATAAATCTTTCTAAGAATGCAACAAACGGTGTTAGCATAAAGCACATAATTTGCGGGTATGTAGCAGATATATTGCACATATGCGTTCAAGCGTTTCCTCGCGTGCGGGGACCTCTTTATGCGGAGGTAAGCCTGGCGTCAACATGCGAGATTATGACGGATTTGTCCAAGTCGTCCAACTATAATGCCTTTGTTGGAAATGGCGACCAAATGGCGGTGCACTTTTCCCAATTTCGACATGTCATGATTGGGCTTGGATTTGTCTGTCATTGTCACGCTACACATAATATCTTTGGTTGGTCGTTGGGTTGAGAAACCCGTCGACAAGTTTGGTGTCTTCCTAATTGTGGTGTCGATGCGAGGCCAGGCCAGCTAAGGTAAATACATGCATGCCTAAAATAAGGGTGGTATAGCTCTATCTTAAGTTTGCTAAGATTTGGCTTTTCTAGGCCTTGAGTTTAGAGCGGACTACTCGAGTGAGAAGGCTACGCGACCAGTTAGGCCAGGGCACTCCACGTATATTACCAACTCTCCTAAATTTGGTTTTTGAAGAAAGAATTTTGCTGATGCACCCAGCGCACCTCGCATGTAGTGTGTGATTGTGTGAATTTTCCAGAGTGGAAGAAATATGAGCGGAATGCCAGTTTAAGGAAAGCAGTAAAGCAGGTAGCAATAAATAAAACAAAATACAACACACAAAAATTAAATGCCAAAGTAATTGCCAAATAATTATCCTAGGTATGTTGTGGTTAAGAACCTAAAATCCCCAGCGGAGTCGCCATTTCTGTCGCGCCCTTTTTCGACCGCGGCATTTTCTAAATAGCGAACCCTGCTTAAAATGCAAATGTTAGAAAATAAATAATAAAATGCTAAAAGATTTAAAAGGCTTAGAGGTTTTAAAAAAATGCTAAGAGGATGCTAAAATTGCAAAAGATGCTAAAGTTTTAAAAGGGTGCTAAAAATTGCTAAAGGTTCGGGAGTCGCCACCTAATTAGTTTGAGTGAATTAGGACACCTAAATGTTTAACTAGTTTAAAGTAAACATTAACTCCATTTAATGGTCTGCTAAACTTTAATGAGATTCTGGTTAAGGGTTCTTTATTATCCTAAAGGGAAGGGGTTAGGCACCCTAAAGGATCCGCTAACTTGCGGTTGTCCGTTCAAACCTAGGGTTAATTATTGTGCTAAATAATGCATGTCTTGAAAAGTTTTTTAAAAAATATATGCAAGTATAAAACACATTTTTTAAGAATGCAAGATTTGTTTATTGTGTACGAAGTTAGCTTTGATTAAAAGAAAACATATTCATAAGGTAATTAGGGGGGTGAAATCATTTTTTTTTTCTTGTAGTCCTTAGCTAAATATAGGAGTAATAATGCAAAAAGTAGAATATACGGGAGTTTTCATACGGAGCCTAACGATCTTGGGACCTGAATATCTTTTGCTATGTCAATGCTAAAATGTTACTCATACGAATCATGGCCTCCTGCGGGTTTATGAAAATGTTATTATTGAGGGGGTCAGCGTGATTTGAGCAATGCGAGACAAAATAATTACCTTAAGGAGAGTGGGGTTTCTAGTATCCAATTACTTGCTAATCTATTGATTCGATTTAATTATCCTAAGTATTCTACTAATTAATGTAGCGTTAGATAATCAATTTACAACAAAATAAATAAAGCAGAATAAAGAATAAATAAAGATGACTCGGGGAATGGCGATGTTATTTCAGTATTCTTGGAATTTTCGATGCGGATAGGAGATGCATAGAGCGGGAATGCAAATCTTGGTGATCAGCGCGATAAGTCTCATGATGAAACTCTTCATTTTGGCTCAGGTGCGTACCATGTAAAAGAAAATGATAAGGATTAGTATATGCCCAAAATAGTCAAATAATCATGTAAACTCAAACATGTATATTATTCGATTTTAATTATATTAATCCGGCTATGATTCGAACAAATAAAGGCCACTGGTAGTTCAATTGACATTGGGCCTTGGATACTGTGATGGCGAGAGACAAAAAATAGGCCCAAAACATAGCTGAAGTGTAAACAATCCACAATTAAACTCATATGATAGAGTGCAAATATAACGAGTGGGATATAGTGATATACCCATTCAGATGACAGAACTATATATGGACGATTAGCACACCACAACGCAGAGGTGATTTGAAGAAATAAAGACGGGCGGGCCACAAAACACATACATAGTGATATCTAGATATATATGTCTAATATCTTGGATATACGACATATAACATAGTGATATACTAGATATATATATGAAATACATATAATATATAAAGCTCTGAATACCAATCTAGACATAAATGGTCATGCTTAAACTATACTTTGAACACAAAATGCAGAAGTTCAAGCTACTCATATACTATTCTTACGCATGTCAGATTTAAGACTAAGAGATTCAATTCCATACTTCTTCTATTAAACAAGATATCACAAAATGATCATAGAAGAAGCGTTAGGATCGACATCCTATAAGAAAAGCGAGATAATGCTTTAGGGATGGCATACCATAGGATAAATGAGGTTTGTCTAGCGGGCCAATATGTATAATAATTATATGGGAAACTAAGATGCAATAAGGATTGAAAGAAAACTCGTGCTAACATAAGGATACCCCACCAAAAGCGGTTCTGCGGATACATAATCGGTAGAAAGCCAGCAGAGAGGATTTTCACAATCCTTTGAAAGCAATGTCCGAGATATAAGGTCACATATCGACTTTGGCAAGTATGGTCATCTTACATTTAATCTACACACCTTCACACAAAGCTTCATATAATATTTTGAAGTGCTAAGTTCATTATACGAGTTCAAAAAGCAGGCCAATGAAACTCAATTTTAAACCTATTTATGTCATTCGTTTGCCACAAAACAAGTATGTGAATTTGTATATCCAAATCCACCGGGAAGACAAAAAGGGTATCTTTGCTTATAAGATCTCCCAACATGTCGAGGACCAAAACCGATTACGAGATAAACCTCAAAACATATCATTTAACAACCCGTATTAATCTTCACTAAACAAACATTAAGATAATATACATATCATCTTAACGCACTAATGGCCCAAATCAAGACAGTTAATGAAGCGCGATTACAATAGCTTAATTTATTCAAAACATCCTAGTTCGTCACACACAAGAATCGTCCATCATAATATTCCTAAGACATATATAATCAAACATAATTAATATGCTTAACACTAAGCACAACATATTGCTAAATAAGTAATGAAACGCATGTGAGTACAATTAAAGATGAGAAAGAGTTCGAATTTGGTGACCTTCTCCGGCGTGACGAGGGCAACGTATCAGCGTCGATCCACTCAGTGTATGCTATGCGATTGAAAAGGATGAAGTTTTGATTTGATTTTGCTTTATCGAATTCGGTTTCTAGGCTCTAAAGAATAATGATATGCAAAAAATGGGAATTTGAGTGTGTTTTGCTCTTGCTCGATTCTATTGATGAGTTTAGTGACATTGAAGGACGCTTCAAGATCCGGCCCAGCGAGCTCGAATCGATTGAAGAGTGAGGTGGTTTTCCGATCAAGCCTCTCTATTGCATGTGTATCGATTTGTATTTATAGCGATAATCTGGGCCCCAAGTTTGGTAGGTAATCAAGGTGATTACGTGTATTGATAATTCGTCTTGATTAGGTGGCAGAATCGTGCGATTTATTCTTGATTTTGTATTGATTCTTACGATTTGTTGTGAGATTTGGGTAGGGATTTGGTTTATCTATGGTAGAAGAGTGGCTTCTTGCGCGTGGGTAAAGGGAAGCCCGGATTCTCCGGCGAGAAATCCGGGCGTGGAGGCGACGGGTTTAGGGTTTCGTTTAACAGGGATGAAGGTGTATTTTAGGTTTTTTTTTTAGGGCTGCTGAGTGATGAGGTATAAGGGCGACGATGGCAAAGGGCTAAGGCTAGAATGCCTTAAGGCACAGGTAAAAGTGAAAGGGGAGTTGGGCGCGGCGTTGGGCTGCGGATTTTTAATGGAAGAAAGTGGTGGGTTGATCAATTAGGGTATTAGGTTAGTTATTTTAATTAGGCTTTTAATTAGGGGTATTAGTATTAAGAGTTTTAAGTGTATTAATTAATTAGTAGTAAATTAAAACAAATATTGTGCTTAGATTATTTAGGCGCTTTATTAATCTAATTGTTTATAAATGCGGGCGTGCTATTTAATTAATGCTTAATGCTCTAGAATGCGGCGCTATTATTTAAAATCTTATTATTATGCATTATTGCGAAGTTAAAATTAAAATTGAATTGAGTTTAGATTAAATTATTTAAATGCTAAATGCAGGTATGGTATTTAAGAATTGCGACGCTATTAAATGCATGTATTAGATTAAAATTGATTTTAAATTACAAATGATTATGAAATTCTCTTGCGTATTACTAAACGCGACTATGCTACTTGATACGACGTCATTGCTAAATTATTTATTTTATGTATTTATTAATTACTTAAGAATTATGACAGGGCTTGAAATCAATTAATGCGGGCATGGGACTCTAAGTGTTTAATACTCTACGCGAGACGCGACGCCATTATTGAATTGTTTATTTATGCCTGTATTTATGTTTTATTGCTGCATTTTATTATAAAAAATCATAAAATTATTTTTACAAAAATTAGTCTAATTTTATAGCTAATGACTGGACGGGAGGGTCAAAATTGGGTGTCAACATGTAATCTGCAAATACATTGTTAATTTCGCAAAGACAAGAACAAAATCTGGAGAATTAGACAGATTTGTATATTTTTTTTACATGCAAGTGATCAATTATGGAATTAAAATATTAATGGAGATTCCTGGAGATAATGTAGTTGATGAAGATACGACAACAACTATAAATGTAGATCATAATCATCCGTTGTATCTATTTCACTCGGATGCATCTGGATCTTTATCGATTGAAATCGTTCTGAGTGAGATGGACAATTATATGATATGGAGCAGGGCCATGAAGCTGACATTGTTGGGGAAAAACAAAATAGGCTTCATTGATGGCTCAAAACGAAGGTCTTCTTTCCAAGGTGTATTCGCTAAGATGTGGGACATATGCAATGTGATTGTAGTGTCCTGGATTATGGGGAATGTGAGGAAGAATCTACTCACAGAAATATTGTATAACTCAGATTCCTACAACATATGAGAGGAATTGAGAGAAATGTTTGATAAAATTAATAGTTCTCGAACCTTTCAGTTGCACAAGGAGATATTCACTATGAGGCAAGGGACACAGTCAGTTTCAGTATATTACTCTAAGCTGAGGGATCTATGGGATGAATATGATTCCATCATTCCGATCCCTTCTTGTTGCCCTAAGTCTAAAGAATTTATCAATCACATGCAGTATCAAAGGCTGTTACAATTTTTAATGGGACTAAATGAAAGCTATGGGCAGGGAAGGAGTCAAATACTTATGATGCAACAAATTACAAGCTTAAACCAGGTGTATGCTATGGTTAACCAAGAAGAGAGCCAGTGAATGGTGGCATGTGCAGGGAACATGTTCCAGGAACAGATAGGGTCATCTGCCATGTTCATAACTGGCAATGGAAGTGGCAAGACTGAAAATGGAGTGGGAAGACAGAGGAAACCATACAATCCTAATGTTATGTGTGACTTCTGCCATACAAAGGGGCACTGGAAGGTAGATTGCCTAAAGCTTATGAAATGTGATTATTGTCATAATACATGGCACATTCAAGATGATTGCTACATGCTGATTGAATATTCTGATAGCTTCAAGAATGGTAAAGCCAAGAAGGCATACGCAGTAATAGGAGGGAACTCGATCTATGCAGATGTTGGACAGGAGAAGCAACATCAACAGTCTGATCAATTCACACCTTATCAACGTGAACAACTTGTCAGTCTGTTGAATAGTCAGAAGACTATTGAAATTAGTGCAAGCTTGGGAGGACAGTTTAATCAGTTTACACCCCACCAGCGTGAACAACTGCTCAGCCTACTAAACAGTCAGAAGAATGCAGGAATAAGTGCAAACTTGGCAGGTAAACACTTCTCTGATTCAAGGGAATTGTTACAGACCCATTTGGGCGTTCTTTAAGTTTTTTTCCAACTCTCGTATAATGATTTTAGTTTTCATTCCAATACATCCCTCAAATCAGTAAGCAAATCTAAACCTAAGTGCATGAAATAATTTTTCAAATGATACATAACCAACAAGTTCAGTTTTCAGATTTTGAACAATGAGTTAGTACCTAGAATTTCAAGCAAAACAATGTCCAAACCAGATCTGAAATTTGGGCTCCTCCATGGAAGATGGGTATAGAAGGTAATAGAGAAAGTTTTCTGGCGAATGAGGAATCGCCGTTGGCGATGACGGTGCTCTTGGAGCAAAGCGGGAACTTAGTGCACCAAATTGTCCTTTTTATGTATTTATCATCTTCAGGGGTTAATGTTTGAATCGACACAATGGAATCATCGGTAATGTTGAAGGGCCTGATTGTGAGATGCCGGCGACTATGGTGACCTCATCATTTTTACCTATTGAGTGTTTTAATTTGGAGTGGCGTCCGACGCATTATGGGTCAGGTATGGATAATTTAGTGGTCAGTTGAATTTTTCATTTAGATTGTGCCACGTGAGGGGCAAATGTAGAATTTTAACGGACGACAAGGGGTATAAATAACCAAATAGTATAACTGGGATAAATTTCAATAATAAAGTAGAGGAGTATATTTGACCACCGGTTGCCTACTATCGGATGGCGGGAGGAGGTTCCTTGTGTGAAACTTAGATGTTGAAGCACGCACCCTTTATCTTATGCTATGGGTAAGGAATCAAAGGCAACAAGCCAAAACCGGGGCCGCCGAGCCCAACAAAAGAGGCTCTAGTAAGAGAGCTTTCGACCTTTCTTTTTCCCTTTGGAAATAGGGAAGTTAGAAGGGACAATAAGGAAACAAAGAGATCTGACGTTTCTTTGCTTCCCATCGAATGATTGATCTCATCTCCTTCTTGAAGGTCCCCGCTTAACCCGGAAGGCGAACCCTTTTCGGTACAATAAATTGTGATATGAAGAGATTTACTTAAGTGGCTAAAATTTAAAGATATTATACGTATGTCATAAACAGCAACTCAAAAATTGACTACATCATGTCATTCTACCGAATCGAGAGTGTCGGACAAAATTAGAAAGCCCAGATGGAAATAGGATACGGACCGGGTTGCGGATCCACGTCGCACTGCATCCTTTGCAACTTTCGATAATAATATTCCATTTCTACCCTTGAGCAGTTCATCAGCTACATAAACCTCAAAGCTTATTTCATCTGTGTGTAATTCACAAAGTGCGATCATCACCTGGTAACTGGAATTCGCTAATCTCTTCCCTCACAAATGCACTGATGGAGAACTCCGGTTAGTTAGTTATCACTGTCCACAATATAATCTTAAGATCTCTCAAATTACACCGTCTGATGAAGTTGAAATTTGTTCACAATTCATATTTGATTTTATATGATTTTTTTGTTTATTTACTTTTGGCTTTTGGAAATGTTGTTTGAGTATCGTATGAATTGTTGTCAAATGGTAGGAGTTTTAGGTGTTTAGCTAAGGAGGTTTAAGATTTTGTGGTCTAGAAGTTTGTAGCTTCGTGTTGTTCTGATCTGTTTTGAGATTTGACGCTGCTTGGTATAAGCATTGAGCGTGCATATTGGACTCGGATTATGTGTGCGTGTGTGTGTGTAGTGGATCCGCCCGTAGTAGGATTCCACTGTTACCAGCTAAAATGATGGTAATCGGGTTAGATTAGTAGCATCTGCCGAGCAAACTGCTCTACAATCAGTTGTTGTTTGGAATAAGCTAATAGCATATAGTATGGAGTGATCCTAATTGTTTACATTTAAGTCACTTTTTACATCTCCAGTGCTGATGACCCTGAGCCTAGACTTTTTGATAAAATTTTAAATATTGCAAGCCGTGCAATACATGTATCAGGAGGTTACAATCACGCGTAAAACATAGGCCTGAGTGAATAGGGGGCAAATAAGGTTGAGAGATTGGTTTCATGGAAAAATACTTGCATGTTCTGAATATCAAACTCCATAAAAAGAAAAGAAAAGATGTTTCATGAAAGTGGAAAATAACATTTACTAGTGCATAGGAAAGCTGTTTCCCTGTAACAGGCTTTCTTATGGCCATACCTATACCAATGGTTTGGTTTTGAAATCACAGTGTCCCTCTCATGAATACTGAAAAAGCAATAACAACAACCATAACATACCCAGTGTGATCCCACAAGTGGGGTCGGGACCTGGGGTGTACGCATACCCTACCCCTACCTTGTAAGAGGTAGAGAGATTGTTTCCGATAGACCCTCGGCATGAGTACTAAAAGAGACACTTATGATAATGTCTGCCATAACTCTACTATGAGAAGGATGGATAGAGTTACACATGCATATCTATGTAGGGCTCGATAGAATATTCTTTCAAGAAGCATACATTGAACCATGTGAACAATAAAGCCGGTACATGATAATATGCGATAAGATGCTAAGTGCTGCTTAATTTTCATGTTAATTTGACTTTGTCATGGAAAAGAATCCGTGGTTGCTGTCCAATTTACCATTATATGCTTTGTCATATTTCTGTCTCCTCCCCCCTTGGTTTTCTTTAGTTGGTGGATTTTGAATCAGAAAGGGGTATATAACTCTGCAAGTCAACTTTTCAATTGAATAAGGCCTATAGTTATGGACTGATTACTTCTGTTATTCAGTAACGGAACTCTATTTCTACCTAGACTGGTCTTCCATTTTACTGTGTGTCTATTGCATCTAGTCCGTATAGCTCTTTTGCCAACAGTTACATATCAGTGCTAACTCTGTGCTTGCTATACAAATTGGTGCAGTAAGTAATAGAGAGAGAAATATATTCAGCAGAAATCTTTCAACATACCCAAACTTATATAAAAAAAAAATCAACATACCCAAGCTCTCAAGTCTCAACTCTTCTCATGTAGACGTATCTGTGCAAAAATGTCTCATCTGTTATTGATATGCTTACAGCATGGTTGTTAAATCTGACTTGACAAGTTGAGTTACTTGCAAGTAAAAACGGAATAGCCTTGCTATGGACCTTTTTACTGTATCTCTAGTGAACCTTACAATCCCACAGATCCTAGATGAGTCCCTTTCTTCACTAATGCCATCATGCATATAGGACATAGATATTGAGTTTCCAAGATGATGTTGTGACATCAAAGGTTTTATTTGCTTTTGTTTGTTTTCCATTTTTTTCTTCATTTAGTCTCAAATGTGGAACACGAAGAGTTTTCACTTCTTTTTTTGGGTGCTGGGGGTCATGAACAGTTTTCACCCTTCACGTCTTTTTCTTGTAAAGTTTCTTACGTGGGATTAATGTGCATTACCTCTCTTCTAAGTACAATTCCTTTACATAGTTGTGGTTCTACATCTTCTTTTGTTTGAACTTGGATATTTCTGTAGGGGACCACCAGGAGACGGTTGTTCCACCAGTTGAAGGTGTTGCTGGTGGTGGGACAGCTTATGGATGGAGTGATACTGGAGTTAATGATCCCAGACCATTAAGGGGTGCAATTGATCCTACAAAAGTTTCATCTTTGGAGTTATTGAATGTGTGGTGCATGCCAAACAGTGCTAATGTTGGACCGCAAGATATGCCTCGTGAATTGGAACCTGTACGTGTACGATGCATCTGGCACTACATAAGCTGCTGCTGATATTTCTGTTATACTTACATTTTGTGACCGTTCCAAGACCTTAAATATTTCCTTTGATTGAGAAACAATGAGTGCTCATCATGGTTGGCACTGTAAAAAGTGTTTTATAATTATCTTTTGCGAAGTGGAGCCTTGGCTCAACAGTAAGAGTTGTTGTCGTTTCCCTAAAAGGTCATGGGTTGAAGCCGTGTAAACAATCTTTAGCAGAAATATAAGATAAGGTTGCGTACAATAAACCCATTGTGGTCCACTCTTCTCCGGACCTGCGCATAGTGGGAGCTTAGTGCACCGGACTGACCTTTTAATTATCTTTTCTTCTTTTGGCTCATGATTAATGGATGTTACAGTTGAAACTAAATGTTCCCCTGCATTTCATACTGATTATTCCACTTTGGTTCTTTGTTTGTTACTCACTCTTAACACTTCTTTAGGATGATTGATTGTCCTTTTGTTCCCTCTCTCTCTCTCTCTCGTAGGGGTAATAGGAAAATCATTAAAGTATCTTATATGCATTTGTTGCTTAAAGTTTAAACTTCATTATCAAAAGGTGAAAAGTTTGATCTGTTTTCTTTCTGGTCGCAAGAGTTTCTTGGTATGTGACTCGTAGTTTATCTGGTAGATATCACTATTAGCAGCTAGAAATGGAAGAGAAAGCACTCAGATCGCTATACGCCCAAGTTTTTTGGGGTGGATCTGGTATTGCTGGAACTGTGCAGGTCCAGTGTACTGATCTCTGCTTACCCTGTGGTGCTAGGTTTGTCACTAACCATGTTCTTAGCTTCCTTCGCACCTATCTAGGATATGATGTGAAGTTATTGATTCTTTTATTGGTGAAGCTACTGACGATATTGGTTGGTTGCAGATTGGTAGTTGGCCAGTCGCTGACGTTGCGCAGAGTAGTACCCGTTTTGGGAGTTTCTGATGCACTTGTTCCACTTGATATGCCAGTGTGCCAACTGAACCTTTTTCCTGGGTAGACATGATACTCCTGTTCGATCATTTATGTTGAGTAGAGTCAAATCTAAAGTTGTGACTTATTATGACATGCTTTGGCAGAGAAACTACAGTAATTTGGTATCAATAGACGTCCCGAGTGAACAGCCACCAGGGCAATACGAGGGAGAAATCATCATTTTTGCCACCAAAGCTGAAGCAGAGTGATTGTCTATCCCCTCTACTTCAGTTAAATATTTGTATATCAATATTGGAATATCCGACTTCGCAACGATATTATCCTGAAGATTTTATCTTTTGGGGATAATGAGGATTGTTTGATGTGAGTTCATTAAATATTCTACCATTTCTGTTTAAAACAGATCTACAAGCCAATCCCTGAGCAAAGTGGAGAAGCATCAATTATACAGAGAACTGAGAGACTGTCTTGATGCTGTGGAGCCCTTGGAGGGAAAACCATTGGAAGAAGTGGTTGGTCTCTTTGAAATTACATGCCTCATATGCACTCTTATAATTCCTCAAGTTGGATTTGCGAAGCCGCTGCTCATAACGGGAATCTTCTTGTTTTAGGTAGAAAGGGTCAAATCTGCAACTTCATCTTTAAGAAGAGTTCTTCTATCCCCATCATTTTCTGATTTCTTTTCAGATAATGGGCCCATAGATATAATGGAAGAAGATGCTATTTCTAGCCTTTCAATCCGTTTGAAAATAAGTTTGACAGTCTGGGACTTTGTGCTTCCAGCTACTCCTTCTGTCCCTGCTGTGATTGGTGTATCCTTTATGGTTAACTGGGCTAGAAATTACATCAAGCCACTTAACTGGTTGTGGAGAATTGCTACTGGTATCAGATTCCTATCAATTGAATTCACGTGATTTTGATTTGTCAGGTTTAATTGCCAATTAATTCATGATCTATTGCATCATGTATTCATGTTGACTTAACATTTTGCCTGCGAATGGTTGATTTGACTGTTCCCTTTTCCTAATCGACGAGCTTCTTCTATGGACTGTCCATATCTGTTGACTGATGTATTCTTACGAGTCTATTCACGTGTTGCTTACATCTTGTGTAGTAGTTTTTCACCCTTTTTCTCATTCATTCATGTAACCTAGTATATCATAGCAGTTCCGTGGAAACACCAAATATTCTGAAATTATCATTGTGAAGCTTTATAGCTAATGAGTTTTCCCTAAGTTTAGTACTTCATTAACGTGTTTGAGAGTCTTTCAGCCCAGAGCCATTAAGTGCTCTGAAAAGTTGGCACTATTTTGAATGGGTCAATAATTAATGAGTCCTCCTACATGAATGTGGATCTTCAGGTTTAGTTTTATGATATGCAGGGATGAGATTAATTCATTTTAATACCTCCATGTTGCTCCTTGGACAACAACAACAACAACAACATACCCAGTGTAATTCCACGGAGTGGGGTAGGGGGAGGGTAGGATGTACACAGAACTTACGTCTACCTTTGTGGGGCAGAGAGGTTGTTTCCGATAGACCCTTGGCTCAAAAAGAATGTAGTCGATGCAAGATTGCAAGACAAATTAATTAATAAAAATATGACAGCAAAATATCCAGATATAGAATAAATGGAGTAACACACATAGGAATAATGCTCTACGTGATACTTAAATAGTACTCCCTCTGTTCCACAATACATGATTGTCTAGGAATAAAGTGTTTTATTAAGGGATTGTGATAGTTTACTAATATACCCTACAATCATTAAAAGCAAATCACTCATTACATATTTATCTCATAAAAAATACTTCCCATTAGGGGTAAAATGGAGAAAATAAGATTAAAACTACATTGAAATTACAAACAATCAACTATTGTGAAAAAGTAAAAATTTCCTAGACAATCATGTATTTTGGAACGGAGGGAGTACTATTTAAGAAAAGGAGAAGAGGAGATGGAAAGGCTAGCCCCCACCTCTCTCACACATATCGCGACAAAACTCAATTACCTACTAACCTTCCATCCTAATCCTCTACCTCCAAATCTTCCTATCTACGGTCATGTCCTCAGTCAACTGAAGTTGTGTCATGTCCTGTCTAATCACCTCCCTCTCAGTTCTTCTTCGGTCTACCTCTACCTCTCCTAACTCATGCGACCGCCAATCTCTCACACCTCCTAACTGACGCATCCTCACACCTCCTCTTCACATGCCCGAACCATCTCAGTCACGCCTCCCTCATCTTGTCCGCCACGGAGGCCACTCCAACCTTATCCCGTATAACTTCATTTCTAATCATATATATTGCTCCTTGGACTAATCTTAAAAACATTTTGGCTTGTTTGCAATGGTGCATTAGTTAATCAAATTAGATCATCACCCTTTGTATGTCACTTGAAGGACTTAACGCTTAACTCTTTTGCTATTTAAATTCCTTTATGGCTTTTTCTTATTTCTGCACGTAAATTATGAATGAATTTAATTTCTTTAGAACTAATGTAAGACTAGCGGCATTTCTTTTTGCATACATCACCTGTTGACACGGTGCTTGTTATGTTCTTTGCAGGAGTGGTGGACATATGTATGCTTGGGACCAGGTGATCCTCATTCCAACTGGCACTTGGGGATGCGAGGCACTCAGCACCGTGCTGTGATGTGGCGTGTGTGGAAAGAAGGTGGAACATGTTTCTTATATTGGGGTGCCAACTGCTATGAGAAGGCAACAGTTCCTAGTGCTGAGGTTAGTGCATCCCTCTGCATGACATAAAACTGATAGATAAGTTATATTGTACAGATTGATGGTTGAGAAAGTTTTATATTTTTCACTTCATGACTAACACAGGTAATATGTATCTGCAGATTAAGTTCAGGCGTGGCCTTCCTCCAGGTGATGGGGTCTTATTCTACCCTGGCCAGGTGTTCTCATCATCTCAGCAACCTGTTGCTTCACTGAGACTGGAGCGACTCTTGAGTGGCTTGCAGGTACTCTTTATATTGAGTTTATTTCTTCTCATAGTATTTTTGTACTTCTGCCACATTTCTTGAGAACCATGTAGAGAGGCATCAACCATGCAGTCCCCTTGATCTTTTAGGGGATGGAAAGGTGCAATGTTGTCAGCACATTCTTTAGTTAAATATGTCCTATCTTCGTTTCAATTTAACTTGCTGTCTCTTGTCAGGTCCTGTTTTCTATTCCTTGCCTCGTTCCATTTATATGAATCATTTGCCAAATCCTATTCGGATTACATTTTTTCGGTTACAATGTTGAAAGTTGTTGTCATGTGATCAGGAGGTCATTGGTTCAAGCCGTGTAAACAACCTCTGGCGGAAATGCAAGGTAGTTGCGTACAACAGACCCTTGTGGTCCGGCCCTTCTCCGGACCCCGCGCATAGCGGGAGCTTAGTGCACCGGGATGCCCTTTTTAATGTTTATATGTGGTTTGTTCAATGAGATACCTCCTTGTAAATAGAACTCTCTCCTTAGTTCCTTCTGTTACTCTTCCATATAAATGGAAGTCTTCTCTTTCTAATAAAGTAATATTTAGAAGAAAGGAAGATATTCAATCTGTATATCAGTTTCTTCTTTTTAATATTTTATTGTCTGATAACTATCATTTCTCCTTTTTGTATTCACTCCTCTTTTTTCATGATTGATATTTTTAGGACATTGAGTACCTCAAGCTGTATGCTTCAAGATTTGGTAGGGATGAAGGCCTCAACCTTTTGGAGAAGACAGGAATGTATCTAGGGCCTGAGAGCTACACTTCGGAACACACACCAATAGATGTAATGAGGGGTGAGGTTTACAGGACACGCCGATCCTAGATTTGAATCTTGAGTTTGATGACACCCATCTGTATTAGTGTTAAGCATCTCAAGCATATCGATATGTATGATGTATATTGATAGATTTGAGAAGCACTACGAGGTACACATGTGAATCATCTTTGCCGGGCCAGAACAGAGTACGCTTTAGTCAGTTTGCTCAGATCTGTACATATTGTCATGTTTAAGTAATATTAGTAACGGCACGGTATTGCTGTAACGTGGTTTTGTATTTTAACGATGGATTTAACGCTGATTCCTTTCAGTAGAATTGAAAATATAGTACCCTCTTGTCTAGGTTAGTTAGACTAAGATTTGAACCAAATTGTATTATTTAAGAACTCCATGACGTATATCATGGGTACCTTATCTAGATACCGTTATTTAATATGTACCTAGTTTTTTTAAAATTTTGCATGTCTACCACTTCGAACAAACTTCAAACATACAGAAAAATGTTTGAAGTTTTATATAGCTGAAGTTTAGACGGTTAAACTTCAACATATATGCATAAACTTAAGTAAAAAATGATTAAATTCAGTCACATATTATTAAACTTCAACCGTCAAGTTTAATAGCAGACATTGTTTGGAAGTGGATAAATTTGTAAATTTTTACAGGGCGTATGACTTAAATGTTACTCCAAAATCGGGTATATGTGCACCCCCCCCCCTCCCTCCCCCCTCTCCCCCGTGACTAAGGATTATGTTATGATATTTCTAAATATCTTCCTGACTGGGGGTGGAAAAGAGGGAATTTTATGTACAAAGAAATGAGTAGAGGCGTTGACCAGTGTAACGGATGCGACTATGTGTCCCTACGAACTATAAGCATAGGATAAAGATTACCTATCTCAATCATAATAGCAGGATTTGCTTTAGCACTTGCTTTTATACGATAAAGGTTTTGAAAAAAGGTGGTGGGGAGAAATTATTGCTATCAAGATTCATTCAGGCTACATTTTTTGTAGCAAAACCTAGTCATACTGGAATCACAATAGCAAAGTAGGGAAAAAAAGGAGAGGAAAAGGCAATCAAAAGTTTATCAAAATGGTGATGATTGCTTGTTAGCCTCTCACTCATTGTCCATCTTTTCACATTGTGCACTTTTTGTTCCATTTACAGCTGTAATATGCGTATGCTAGCTAGATTTGTCCATCACCCAAGCTTATCCATATATAGAAGTTCAATTTCCGTTCTATGTTTATTGCAAGGCACAAACTTATTTAACATCAAAACATATTAGTTAATCAAGTGAACTTTGAGGCAAAACTATAAGGCAATTTCTTCCCATGTGTGTAAATCTTAGCGGACATAATTATTTAGTACTTATGATGATAATTGTCCAACAGTGTGATGAAGAATAGATTCAGTATCTCATAAACTAGTCGAGATATGCCCAAGGCTTCAAGATGGTCCAAATATTACAGTTATCAAAATAAAATTACTAAGTGATAGATCTATACGAGAAAGAAGATAAACAGCTAGTTTCATTTTGTTCCATTATTGTGGGAAACACTTTCTGAGTTACCATCACCACCAAATATTTACTCTTCTGGTGTGATGTCCCATCTTTGAACAGTTGGTGACAATAATTGTCTGTAAAACGGTAAAACCTGAGTAAATGTATAGCAACAGTGTCAAACTATTAGGAATGCATGAACGGTAAAAGGACTTTGCATCAATTGCACTAATTCCACATCTGCAGCAGCAAGTGCAGATGTTTATGTGATGTTTAACTTTCGAAGCCTAATAATAGAGGTGACAAATGAACGGATTGAATCAAATTTGGACGAGTCTCTTCCTCATCTTTTCATTTGCTTTTTGAAATATATTCTGAGTCCAAGTTTTCCTGATATAATTCTCAATCTTCAAATCTAATTTATATGTTTGGATTTGTATATCCGGCATTTGAAATTTCATTGAAAAATAACATTTTTAATACAACAATAAATTTAGCTCTAGTAGGTAGGATAATTTAGTCCAAAAACCAAACTACCGTAGGGGATTAGAATTAGTGGCAAAGTGAAGGAATGTTTCTTTTTGGTGATCGTAATGTCAAATCAAAATGTTAAATTTGGTCTTAACAAAAAATGTGAGGGGCTGGCATAATAATGTGAAAATGAGTACTATTTTCAGTTTAACAATTAAAAAATGTCTACTCCATCAATTTCACATAATTATGACGCTAACCATTTCTATCATTAGAGAGAGAAAGAGAATATGCTTTGGGTTACCAAACAAGTGTTGTATTGTTGTCTTTTTACTTTGAGGATTGAGAATTTAAAGTTTATGAACTTTTATAACAATTTTAAATTAATATTAAATGATAATAGGGTGCTTACCACACTACATTTATTGTATTATCAACCGTTATTGGGAGGAAATAATCTCTCGTACCAAGAAAAAATGTCCATTTATGTTTATTTATCGATAACTTATACTCATCCGTCTCAATTTACGTGACATCATTTAATTTGACATAGAATTTAATAAAAAAAAGAAACTTGAAATATGTTGTTCAAAAAAGTCTTATATAAATGTATAGTTGTAAATCATATCATAAAGTTAAATTATTTATATCTATATAATATGATTTTTTTTTTTGAACCGAGCAAAAAAGAAATGATGTCACGTAAATTGAGAAAGGAAAATAGTATTTTGTCGGTTTTAAGTGAAAATAATCATATAATTAGAAAAAACATTAATTGATGCATCCATTTGGCAACCAAAAAAAGATCATGCTTCTTTTGTGATTTTATATGGAGTATAAAATTATAGCCGAAAAGGATGAAAAGAAGATACTGGCACTATTATATTAATTGATTAACTCTTGCTAGTTCTAGATGGTTAAGAGTCTCACGTCGAATATGGAATGAAAACATGTACTCCTTATATGAATTTGAATAATTCTCACCCTATAAGCTGCTTTGGGGCTTGAGTTAGACCCAACATTCATTATTTACATAGTATCAGAGATAGACTCATTCCAAAAAAATTCACCGATGTTAGGCCCCCAAATTATATTATACACGCTCCATTTAACAAGGTCTGGACGTGCAGAGGAGTGTTAAGAGTCTCACATCAGATATGAAATGAGAACATGAACTCCTTCAATGGACTTAAACAATCATCACCATATAAGTTAGTTTTTGAGATTGAGTTAGACCCAACATCCATTCTTGACATAGACATATTAATGTAACACAATTCACTAGTAAATATTTCTACCTCATCATGCTTGATAAAGTAGTGAGTTTTTTTTTTGAAGTAGTTATGAGTAATAAAATTAGGAAACTATGGTATCATAGCTATTTAGGCACGTATTGGCATTTAGACCGTAATTTTGATGGAGGGCAAAACAGTCTTTAAAACATTTTATTAATATTTATTATAAATTTTAAGAGATCAAATGAAGAATTAAGAATATAAATAATACAATTGTATTTTGATAGAAATATAACTAAATTTAGAATTGTATTGAAATATATCTAAAAAGACAAGTTTTGATAGGGATATATACAAATTTCTCTATAGTGATACAGTCATAATGTTGAAGTAGGCACCCATAAAATGAAAGGCATGTATGCTGATTTTAGTGCACAAAATGAGTGTGGACGAGAAACAAAAAGTCAAAATTTTGATTGCCTTTCCATTAAATCACAAAATTTAAATATATCCCTCCATTTTATTTTATTGTCTTATTTGATTAGGCACTTTATTTAATAAAATATTTTAAGAAAAATTAATGTTCTTAAATATATTATGTAAAATGTCAGAATTAAAAAATTACAAAATATAAAAATTATTACTCCTATAATTTCAATCTGCGTAAACGAAATAGTAGGTGGCTTTAACCATTTTGAAAAAAGTTTTGATTCCTGTAATTAGGGGTGCACAAAAATCGGTCGGGACCGAAAAATTGGACCGGACCGAACCGGACCGAGAAATTCGGTCCAGTCTTCGGTCCTCATAATTTGAGTTTTCGGTTTTCGGTCCGGTCCAGGTTCGGTTCGGTCCGGACCAATTTTTTTTTAAAATATATATAATATATATAATTCCTAATATATATAATTTATAATTTTCTAAATTCCTAATATATATAATTCCTAATTTTCTAAATTTCAAATATATAATATTATATAATCCCGGGTCGGGTCGGATTAGGGCATTTGTTTTTAAAATTGAATTTCCAATACCAAATTGACATTCTCAGATGCGGTGCCACAAAATTTTTACGTTGAAATCTATTGTACATCGCGAGATATTTAGATTTGAAAATGGGAAAAACGTAATGATTTGGGGGAAAAGTGAAATTGAGGGGCAAGATAGACGTTTTTTGGAGAAATCAACGGAAGTTCTGCAGTTTGTCCACCCCCGTATCGAAAAAATACGCGAAATCAAAAAAAACTTTAGGTAAAACGGACGTCCGAGCGCAAAGTTATGACCGTATAAAGTTTGATCAATTTACAACCTATATTTGATATGTCAATACGTCCGGCCCATGGCGGGTGTGAGTGGCCGGAGTGCAGGAGTCTTGGCGGTGACTAGAGTCTGCCAAGTCTTTGGCGGGGAGGGGCGGTGCATTCGGTATGAAAAACCGGACAGGATCGAAAATGACCCGGACCGGACCGGATCGAGAAATTCGGTCCGGTCTTCGGTCCTAATAATCCGAATTTTCGATCTTCAGTCTGGTCCGGTTCGATCCGGTTTTAACCTTTTGTGCACCCCTACCTGTAATACTTTTCCCTGTTAATCAGCTTGTATTTATTTATTTCCCTTTTTCTTTCCACGTGCAATATTAAGCTAAACTTTCCCCAAGGAAAAGTTACTATTTCCCAGGTCTTTGCTACTGCCTTGTTTCTTTGTTCAATTTGATATAAATAATATTATATTAAGAGTTTTTTCCACGAATTCTCGTGATCCGATCCTTCCTCAAATTTCGTATCGAAAGCTTAAATAATATTATACTAAGAGGGTTTACAATAGATTCTCGTAATTCAGTCCTTCCTCAGATTTCGTACATAGCAGGAGCTTAATACATATAACTATCCTTTTATTTATTATTATAAGTGTCACGCCCCAACTCTGGAGGGGCGAGAACGATACATGGTGTCTTACTTGACAGAGCGTACTAATTGAATATTTTTCGAATATTTTTTCATTAATTGTATATCTCTTATTTTATTTAGAATTGTATTACTATTGTAATTAGGTCTCCTATTTTAGGTAGAATTATATTTTTTATTTTAATTAGGTTGATTAGTTACCTAGTTTAAATATTCTTGTACTATAAATAAATAAATATATATATATATATATATATATATATTACATGTACTACTATATATATTGGACATTATTGATAAATACAATCAAGGAACATATTTCTTTATGGTATCAGTAACCTAAAAATACCTTCACCGCCGTCGATCATAACTCTCGGCTGCCACTGTTAAACCTCGTAAGTTTAAGGCGATAATTAAGAACGTCATTAAGGAAATAGGATACGAATATTGGTTATAAAGTATGTTTATATATGCTAATCCGGAAGTTAGTACACGAAGGATGTGATTCCGGAATAATTTTGGTTAAGACGAGTGTGACATTGGAAATTATTAATGAGTTCCGTTATGGATTAGTAACGTATTATATAAGTTACGACGATGAGGATACGAGGTCTTGTGAGATTTTCAAGATTTAAAGAGAGTGGGACCTAAGGTTGATTAATTGTGAGAAGTGGACCAATTTACAAATAAATTTTCAGATTTCCTAACACTTAAAACTCTTTTAAACCTTTCATTCTCTCCATTTAGAAATTCAAAAAACAAAGAACACTATTGATAAATACAATCAATATATATTACATGTACTACTATATATATTGGACATTATTGATAAATACAATCAAGGAACATATTTCTTTATGGTATCAGTAACCTAAAAATACCTCCACCGCCGTCGATCATAACTCTCGGCTGCCACTGTTAAACCTCGTAAGTTTAAGTCGATAATTAAGAACGTCATTAAGGAAATAGGATACGAATATTGGTTATAAAGTATGTTTATATATGCTAATCCGGAAGTTAGTACACGAAGGATGTGATTCCGGAATAATTTTAGTTAAGACGAGTGTGACATTGGAAATTATTAATGAGTTCCGTTATGAATTAGTAACGTATTATATAAGTTACGACGACGAGGATACGAGGTCTTGTGAGATTTTCAAGATTTAAAGAGAGTGGGACCTAAGGTTGATTAATTGTGAGAAGTGGACCAATTTACAAATAAATTTTCAGATTTCCTAACACTTAAAACTCTTTTAAACCTTTCATTCTCCCCATTTAGAAATTCAAAAAAAAAAGAACACTCCCTCCCCTCTCTTCTCTAGTCGATCCCCTCCCCTTTTCTTATACAAAAATTGAAGATATTAACCTACTCTTTTTCAAGATTAAGGTTCCTCTACAAGTATAAGCCATTTTTTTCACCACAAAACAGTGGAGAAATACCACTGCTGGCCGTGAGATTTAGGCCAAGGAAATTCAAATTTTATGGCGAAATTTTAGAGGAAAACGTGTAAGGAATGATGGATTAAAATGGTGGAACACATGCATGTCATTTTGGAGTTTAAGAATTGATAAAATTGGGCAAAAATCGATGGAACAGTGACTGATTTATTAGGGATTATTTTGGCTTGAAATTAAGGTAAAAACTCTTCGTTTTATAAAATATTTGAAAGATTAATTGATGTTGTGATTAAGAAATAAACTCTTGATAAAGAGAAAATGGAAATGAGAATGCATGTGACAGAAATGTTGTTGTAGCCGATTTTGGGATAGTTTTGTATACTTTGGATTTGATTATTATGTTGTCAATTTCGTCACTAATTGCATGTTATAAATGAAGGAAATCTTGATGTTTAAGTTGTAATTGTTATAAGGAATTGTTGAAACATGAATCAGATTTTAAGAAGTTAAAGAAAGAGCGTTGGTAATGCGGATGTTGACCGAAGACTTGCATAGAATTATTGGACATTGTTGAGAGGCACTAAGGGCTGATTTTGTGGAGTTAAAATGTTGGAAACTTGATTATGAACATGTATATACGTTGTGGTAATTACCGATACATGTCTTAAAGAAATTAAAGTGTAAAAAAGGTGTTATGTTGCAAATTATAGGACTCGAACTCTTGTTGAAGTCGCTAGAGTTGATGGACTGTTTTAAGGTTGTTCTAATATGGATTAAGGGTTGGATTAACATGAGAAATAGGTGTAGTAATCACCTTGGTTGTTGTAGTTGTTGTAATGCATAAATGTAAAAGAGAAGGAATATGTATTGATGGCGTAAATGAGATATTTGAATTGTTTAGGTTATATCCTTACGTTGTGATTATTATTTGGTATTGTTGGCTTGATTCGTAAGTTGTGGATATGCACATAAATAGGGGAAGTGCTGCACGAATTTTTATAGAATAGGAAGTCGTCATTCAATATAACTTACGTTAGAAATCATAGAATTGACTGACGTATTACCCTTTATTATAGGTTGAAGTATTAGATGAGACGTGTTCTAATATTGAGTTGGCTAGTTCGACTAAAAGGTATGTGAACTATTCCTTCCTTCTTTTGGCATGTGAAATGAACGTACGACGGACGTACATGATTTCTACACAGTTTAATTCCTAATGATATGTGTTATGAAAAGTGCCTTTGATTTTCTAGTAAAAAGTTCATTTTAATAAGAGTCAAATGATGATTTAAGTTGCATATATTGCTCATGATATCTACTCGTGTAAAGTGTTATTATTCCATTTCACTGCGTCCCTCACCAGAGGGCCGGGCAGATACGCGTGCAGATACCTTATATGACTTTACCGCATCCAGAATGGGCCGGACAGTATACCTTACATGACTTTACTATTGTTACACCCCGTATTTCCAAGGCAATGAGATGAGAACGTGCATAAGAAATTGAGATTTGAAAAGAAAGAAGAATTACTTTTTCTTAAGGAAAAATCTTGGAACCTCGTGAAGGAAAAAGGGTTATTATTTTGAATTTGATTCTCATATTTGATATATGGGATTAGTAGAGTATATTGAGGTTTTGAATTTTCAAGTCTCGAATTTGGTCATGTGGGACCCACCGGAGAATTTTACGTTTTTGTGGGGCCCACAATAAATAGAGATATTTTGGGGAAGAAATAATTTGGACCAATCGGAGGGCGACACGTGTCACCCGTCCACTTGATCTTGCAAGATGACAAGTCTCTAAGATATTTTGAGGACAAGTGGGCATGTGAGACCCACTCCACTTGACAATTACACTTGTATTTATCCAAGTCTTTTAAGACTTGGATCACTTAACACTTAGCCAAATAAGCTCTCATCTTTCTCTCTTTTGAGCTCAAAAATAAAAAATCCTCCATAGCCAAGAACGACAAAGATTACTTGGTTTCTTTCTCCAAAATTAGCTCCTAACTAAACCAAGATTTACATCCTAACCTTGAAAGGGTTGTTTGGGCCGAGAATGAGGCTAACCAAACCCTAAGTTCTATCCACTTTTTGGGAGTGAAATACAAAGAGAAGTTGGCTATAAGCTTGTGATAGATGCATATATGTGATTGGAACTTGAAGAAGTGGAGCGAAACGAAAACTGCGGACCAATAAAGACCGGACTGTTTTGGGGCGTTTTTGGGCACAAAATGAGGTAAAAGTCCTTATTCTTTTAAGGTAATTGGATATTACTTATTGTTGATATGTATAGATGAGATTTTACAAAAAAGAACGAAGATTAATAAGTATTTGAACCACTTTTGGTGTCTTGGCCGATTTGGGACAGATTTGGGACATATTTGGTGTTAATGGAATTCGTTGGTTATTGTTTTTATTATCTTCACCTATTTCACGTTATAATGGATTAATATTGTTGTTAATAAGTTGTTATAACTTATATAGAAGTTTTGGAACTCGAATTGGAATAAAAAGGACTAAGGAAAGAGTTATCGGATTGTAGTAGTTGTTGGTCGAAAACTGCCCAAAACTGTTAGACGTTGTGATGTCATTTTTATGGACTGTTTTGGGGTGTAGAAATGCTGGAAAATCAGCCCCTAACATGCATGATTAATGTAATAATTGGCTAATGAAAGTCCTAAGGAATAAGGTTGTTAAAGACTTCACATTGTACCCTTAATGTTGGATTATTGTGGACTGTTATTATGGACTATTTTGTATAGATTATGGGGCAGAAGTTTACACGTCCAGTTAGGCGTGTAATCCCCTTTGGTTAACTGTTGTTTGTGCCTTAAATGTGGCTTGTTGGTTGTTGAATACGGGTCTTGGAAAAGGTGGAAAGGTACGTAGAAACAAAGGAAGTGCTACCCAAATTTCCGTAGAATTAGAGGGCCATTATTTGGTATAAGTATTACACTAGTAAGCTTGAAGTTGATAGAATTGGTATTGTCCTTTTAGGTTGAAGTACTACGTATGTCATATTCTACGTGGCTTGAGGAATAGCCGATAAGATTGAAGTACATTGGAGCGTATTGCTACTTGTCGTGTTGATTAGTCGTCAACGAGGTATGTGAACTTTTTAACATGACTTATTCTTGAGGTATACTTGTCTTGTCATTGGAGTATACATGACTTGTTTCTTGAAGTATACTTGTCTTGTTATTTGGAGTATGCATGACTTGTTTTCTTGAAGTATACTTGCCTTGTCATTAGGAAGTATTTATGTTATTGATTTTATGCTAAAATGTCTAAAATATTCCTAAGTTCTTACCAAGTCTTATGGGGGATGTTGGTAAGAGTCGTTAGGAAGTATTGAAGTCGAGTTGACCTTGCTAATTTACTGCACTAATGAGAATAGGTATCGAACAAGCCATTGCAGCGTTAATGAAAATGTATCGACAATCAATTATATTGAAATGAGTAGAATTCTCCATCTGCATAGAAACTAAGATAAGACAAAATTGTATTACATTTTCTAGATCATGACTGTTTTAACAAGATCGTTATAAACGAGTATAACCTATTCACGACTCCTATAAGTATTAATTTTGAAAGTATAAGAGACTTGATTTTCGAAAGTACATGAGACTTGATTTTTGAAAGTGTAGTAACTTGATTCGAAAAGTATATGTTACTTGATTTAAAAAGTACAAGTAACTTGATTTAAAGGTATAAGTTACTTGATTGATTTAAAGAGAATAAATGACTTGATTTTGAAAGAAGAAGTAACTTGATTTAAAGGTATGGGTTACTTGATTTTGAAAGAAGAAGTAACTTGATTTAAAGGTATGAGTTAATTGATTTTGAAAGAAGAAGTACTTGGTTTTAAAGGTATAAGTTACTTGAGTTTAAAGAATAAGTAACTTGGTTTTAATAGTGAAAGTACTTTTGGGTTCAACTCCCTAATATTACATGATATGTACGGTGAATGTATATAGTACTTTTGGGGTTCAACTCCCTAATATTGCATGAAATGATTCTTTTTATAAAGAATAGATGTACATAGTACTTTTGGGTTTATTTCCCTAACATTATATGATTTGAGCCTTCTTATAAAGAATGGATGTACATAGTATTTTAGGTTCATTTCCCTAATGTTACATCACACGATAATGACTTGGTTTGTTTAAAAGGAAAGATGTGATGGTGCTTTAGTTTTCTAAAATGAAAGTTGTTATAACGGCTTTATGGGAAGTTTGTTATAACTGTTTTATGGAAAGTCAAGAGATGGTTTAAAATGTTATAAGAAAATCATGTGAGAATGTCCATGATTAAATCATTAATATAGTACATAAAATGAAAGTGCCTTGAGTTTATAAAGTGAATGTACGGCGGACGTACATTGTTGTAATGGATCTTAATCCTTAGTGAAATATGTGATAGTGCCTTGGTGTTATAAAATGAAAGACTTGTTAGTGTCTTGGTTTATTCTAGAAATGAAGGTGTGGTATTGTCTTGGTTTATTTTAGAAAGGAAGGCATGGTATTGTCTTGGTTTATTCTAGAAAGGAAGGCATGGTATTGTCTTGTTAATTCTAGAAAGGAAGGCATGGTATTTGTCTTGGAAATTTCAAAAAGGAAGGCATGATATTGTCTTGGAAATTTTAAAAAGGAAGGCATGGTATTGTCTTGAGTACATTATATTTTGTTCTAATGAAAGTCAAAAGATTGTAACTTGCATATGTTTGCTCATGATAGCCTTTCGTGCAAGTGTTATATTCCCACATCACTGTGTCCCTCGTTAAAGGATCGGCAACCTTGCGTTGTTGATTACGGGTTCAATTTCCCGGGTTACTATACATTTCATGGAATTGCTCTCCATGCTGCGGGTTCAACTCCCATGACATCATTCCGTGGATTTGCTCTCCACGATGCGAGTATTGCGTATATGCTCATTGCGGGTCCACAGGGCCTATGCGAGTGAAATAGTTTCATGCGGGTGAAATAGTCATATGCGGGACAAATAGTCCTATGCGAGTACACATGACTCATGCGGGTGAAATAGTCTCATGCGGGTGAAATAGTCCCATGAATAGGATTATATAATGATATTACGGGCGGGTGGCCCTAAATTGATCATGACCCTCATATTTTGAAACAAAACAGTTTACTCTCATTACTCTGCTTTTAAAAAGGCAGAGTGTACCGGTAGTTGATTATTATACTTCTTGTTATTTGTTTGGCCTGTTATAATCTCATCTACAGTAGTACAGTGATACAGGGATACAGTAGTACAGGGGTACTGTGATACAAGGTACATTTGACTCTTATTTTATATGGCACGGTAGGATCAGGTATTTGATTTCCATACTTGCCCCTGTCATTCTTTTGTACAGTTATAATCTTGTTTACTGTACTTTATTTCCGTTCCATACTTAGTACTTGTTGTATTGAACCCCTTCGGGGGCCTGCGTTCATGTCCGCAGGTATTAGGTACTCAGTTGTGGATCCGCGTGCTTAGGATCCTTGTTCAGCATTTTGAGATGGCTCCAATGTTCCGGAGCTTGTCATTATGGCTAGGTATATTCAGGGGTACGGCGGAGCCTTGTCCCGTCATAATTTACTGTCCAAATTCTTAGAGGTCTATATTCATATGTGGACTGGACTGGTGAGAGTTGTATTTACATGGTTGTATAGTGTAATTCCATTTGGGGGTGTTATATATTATGGCAGCCTTTCCGGCTTTGCCTTAGTTTAAAGAAAAAATGAGTGTTATTTATCTTCCGCAGTTTACTTGTGTTGTTCGAATAGAATGGTGCCAAGGTAGGGCACCAGTCGCGGGCCCGGGGTTCGGGGCGTGACAACTGCGTTCCAGAATGGGCCGGAAAGTATACCTTATATGACTTTACCGCGTTCCGAAATGGGTCGGACAGTATACCTTACACGACTTTACCGCGTTCCAGAATAGGCCGGGCAGTATACCTTATATGTTCACCGCGTCCTTCCCTGGAGGGCCGGACAATTTATGTATATATGATGATTTTATATGGACATACATGACTCTCAATCGTAAGGAATTGATGTAGCAGTTAACAAACCTGTCTCCTGATGAGTCACATCTAAGCAAATATAACAAAGGACGAAAGCCGACAAGGCTGCCACTATATTAGGGAACATCCCAAAACAGAGTACAATAGCACATATACAAAAATAGGTTCACAACTCCACGAACGTACAACCCACGACTGTCTACAGACCTCTATGAGAAGGATAACGTCATATGATGGGACAGGGCCCCGTCGTGCCCCTAAATATATACATAAGTCAATAAAAATAAGGTGTTGTACCAAAGTGACAAAGCTCTGAATCAAATGAGCTCTCCAAATAGCTGAACAGGAACGTAGACCGGAGGATCACCAAACTGAGTACTTGTACCTGCGGGCATGATTTAACGCAAATTTCGAGAAAGGGGTCGATGACGAAATAATGTCGAGTATGTAAAACATGAAATCGTAAGAAAGATCGAATCGCCGTAAGATATCATGAGACAAGTATAATAATCAAATTACCATTTCAACTGTGTCATATACAAATGAGAGTCAACTGTGCATGTCCATAGAATCATCATGTCTATATACATATAACGTGTCCCGGCCCTCTAGTGAGGGACTCGGTGAAATGATATAGTTACATCAAGCACGAATAGAATATCATGAGAAATCATATGCAATTAAAATCCTCGTTTGACTCTCCATGGAATAAGTAAAAAAACACTATCATATCATGTATCATTTTAAAACATCATTTAGAAACTCAATAAATTATTAAATGAACTTTTTACTAGAAAGTCAAAGGCACTTCTCCCGACTCATATCTTTAGAAATTAAACTGTGTAGAAATCGTGTACGTCCACCGTACGTTCATTAAATCATGCCAAAAAGAGAGAAGGAAGAGTTTCACATACCTTTTAGTCGAGATAGCCATTATGTGGATCAAATATTGCAAGAGACATTATCCTCTAAATGTATAATAGAAATGATGCTCTCGTGTATGGAAAATGATGTTGGAAGCTAGAGATGGCACAGAGCAAGAAATATGTTAGGAGCCAAGGAGTGGAACTGCTAATTTCTAGGTTGACAAGTGAAAACTAGGAGCTTTGTATTATATTGTTCCTGTAAAAATACACGGTGGATGAGAGTATTCAAGATGTGAATGAATCTATGATAGATGGGAGTTGTTAAGGAGAAAATCACACAAATCTGATGTTTGTAAGACTATATGGATACCAGGATTACCTTTTAAGATTTCGTTCTTTTTCTAGAGATTATGGGAGTTTAAAATACGAGTGGGGATGTCCTAAGAAAAGTTGGAAACGAGACTGAGGCTAAATGCTATTGTTGTGTTAATAGACAATATGAGACCGTGGATTATTTGTTTGTTTTTGGAGATACGGTAACGCTGATGTAGGTATTACAACTCATTTTTTGTAGGTGAGACAAGTATTGCAAGTATGGTGAATGACTATTGCCCCTCCAAGTTCAAAGTAGTATTCGGAGCTGTATCACTTATCACTATAAGGTAGATATGGAAGTGGGGAAATATTGTGTTGCAGGAAGGAAGATGACTATCCACATGGTGATATAGGAGATCAATACGACTATCTATAAGGTGTGCATACTCATATTTTTGTGGCAACAAAATACTCTAAAGTACCTTCCCCGGATAATGCAGATGTTTGAAGGTTACATGCTAAGACTAGTAAGTAAGATAGTTAAATGGGCAGTGATTAATATGGACTTCATTACAGGCTTACCTCGTACTCAGAAGAAGTACCCTCAATTGTTCCCTAGGCCTACAGGTAATTCAATTCAACTCCTTATTTGATTATGGTAATTGGTGAATTGTATGTGTGATATATGGTGGCCCTGCGTGACATCTGTTGGGTTGCTGAATATAAGTAGATAAACATAGTTATAAAGGAGACTCTGCCAAAAAAATTATAGCATGAGACATATTATGAACATTCGAGGACGAATGTTTCAAAAGGGGGGAAGGATGTTACACCTCGTAAGATTAAGGCAATAAATAAGAACGTCATTAAGGAAATAAGATTCGAATATTAGATATAAAGTATAATTACATATGTTAATACAGAAATTAGTAAACAAGAGGATGTGATTCCGGGAAAATGTTGGTTACAACGGGTGTGACGTTGGAAACTTATATTGATGGTTGTATATTCCTGTTATGGACTAGTGTCGTATTATAAGAATTATGACATTGAGAATACGAGGCTTTATGAAATTTTCAGGAATTAAAGAAAGCGGTATTCAAGATTTAATTATTACTTGAGGGATTAATTTAATTGTACAATTGGGGACCAAAGTGTAAGATTTGATTTTCAGATTTTTGGGCCTAAACATATTAACCCTTATATCTCCTATATGTTATTTTTTTCCACACTTCAATTTTAAACCTATCTCCCCCCCCCCCCCCCCCCTCTCTCCCTCTCAGCCGATCCCCTTCCCTTTCCCTAACAAGAATTTAAGTCTTTGATTCTTCTTCCTAGAGTAAGTTATTTTGCAAAATTAGGAGCCTAAAAATTAGAGAAAACAGTGGGCAGAAAATCGTTGCAGCTGGGCCGAAAATTTGCCCAAGAAATTCCAATTTTTGGATGAAGTTGTTACACCCCGTTATTCCAGGATATGTGAAGGATAATAGACGGGAGAACACAGGACTTACAAATTTGAACGAAAGAAAGAATCATGCTACAATTCTAAATTCTTTTTCAAAAGTATACGGATATTCCCGAAGGCGGGTGATGCCCAGAAATAATTCAAGAGATTTCCATAAGTTTACTAACTCTCGGCGATGTTGCATTTCCAATCGGGCTTGGTGCTTTTGTTTTAAAAAGCTGAATTGTTTTCCAAAGGAAAAATCTTCCGAACCACGGGAAGGAAAATTGTTCGTTAAGGAGAATTGGGTGCTCAAATTGGTTATTTAAAACTTTTAAGAATTTATCGGAATTATGGAAATATCGGAAAATGAAATATTACGACGAATGTGAGGGCGACACGTGTCCCCCCCCCCCACATGGACTTGGTCGATTTTAGCCAAGGCTAAAATGGTCAAATGACCAAGGTAGGATGATCAAGTCTTGACAAGCCCAAAGCTTGATATAATTGACTAAGTCAATGAGCCCACTTGATTCTTGATATTTAAATCCCTTTCATCCAAACCCCACAGGTGTTTTAATCTTGACCCTCCATTTAATTATATATTCATCCAAGTAGCAAGACTATCTCAACACTTAGAAAAAAATTCAAGAACTTAGGTGCTACATTGGGAGCTCTCGGCTAAGCTCTAAGTGAAGAAGAAAAAAATTTCGTTTGTTGTTCATAATTCACAATACTTCAACCCAATGTTCCTAGGGGTATTGTAAGGATATCTCAATAGAAAAATCTCGGAAAAACTGTGTTTTTACGTTAGTCGCAAGATGAAAACCTAAGGTATTCTTCAATTTTGAAGTTGGAAATTGAAGAGAAGTTAGTTATGAACTTCTAAGGGTTGCTTGGAGTGGATTGGAACGTCAAGAAGAGGAACTAAAGTCGTTAAGGATCGACTTTGAATCTTGGATTAGATTTGAGCTTATTGAGGTAATAATCTTCGTCTTACTATTGTAATTGAAGATTACATGTTGTATTATTTGATAGATGAGCATGTGATATATAGAATAAAAATTGATAAGTGTTATGGAATTTTAGAGCTCAAAACCGAAAATGGGCAAGTTAGCCATTTATGTTATAATCAATTTGGTCTATAGTGACAATCGTCGCATGTTAAGAAAGAAAGGATTTTTAGTTGTTATAATTGTTATAGGGTATATAACATATTAGAATAACAACTTGGATTGAAAAGGAATTAAAAGGAAATTGATATTGTAGTGATACATGTAGCCGAATATGGCTTTGGATTAATTGACAGTTTTATATTGATTGTGGGGCAGAATTTTACACGTCCTGTTAGGCGTGTAATCCCCTTTTGGTTAGCTGATTTTTTGAGCCTTAAATGTGGTATGTTGGTTATTGATTTCGGGTCTTGAAAAAGGTGGAAAAGTACGTAGAAACAAAGGAAGTGCTTTCCGATTTTCCGTAGAATAAGAGTCCTTATACTTAGCAATATTCTACGTTGAAAGCTAGTAGTTGATGGACGTATTATGGTCATTATAGGTTGACATTCTACGTGCGGCGTATTCAACTTGGCAAGTGGTTTAAGTCGAAGAGGTATGTGGAACTTTTCTTATCTCTTGAGCATGAGTAGCTATAAATGTATAGTACGGTAGACGTACGAGATTTAAATGAATTTAATTTCATTGATATCCTTGACTTGTTTAAGAATGTCCAAGTTGGTTGAGTTAGAGAATTAACTCACTTGTTTTAAAGGTTAAAGATGTCTTGGTTTCTAAAGCATAAAGTTAGTATAACGACTTTATGGGAAGTTGGTTATAACAACCTTATGGGAAGTTAACAGAATGGTTTATTCTAATAAGGTAAACAAGATTTCTTGACTTGAAAATGTATAGAATACTTGATTTGGAAAGTGTTGATTACTTGAACTATTCTAAAGTTAAAAAACTTGATATTCTAAAGTTAAGAGACTTGAAGTATTTTGAAAGTTATGTAACTTGATTTGAAAATATATGATACTTAGTTTTAAAAGTATAAGTCTCTTGATTATAAAAAGAATGAAATTGTCTAAAACATAAAGAGTTATAACGGCTTTATGGGAAGTTAGTTATAACGGCTTTATGGAAGGTTAAGAGAGTGGTCTATTTGATTTATAGGCACGAGTTGCCTAGGTTGTGAAAGTAGAAGTTATTTGGTTTTAAAGCCTTGAAATGAATTTCTAAAGGTGTAGTAACTTGATTTGAAAAATAGACATGCCTTGATACTACGGGTGTTAGTATCTTGGGATTTTTATATAAAAAAGGTTCTTTTTAAAGGAACGGAAGTACGTAGTACTTTGGGTTAAATTCTCGAATTTTTCATGACATGTTAGTGCCTTAAGTTTAAATAAAACGAGAGTGCATGATTAATTAAGTCTAATAAGGAGTTAGGGGATTTCCTAACTTGCTTATGATATTTATGATAAGTCGGTGGTGCTTATGTTATGTATGATAAGCCGGTGGTGCTTATGTTATGTATGATAAGCCGGTGGTGCTTATGTTATGTATGATAAGCCGGTGGTGCTTATATTATGTATGATAGCCGGTTGTGCTAGTGTTATGTTGTTCTTGCGGGGTAAACTCCCGGATTACTACTTATTCCATGGATTTGCTACCCATGATGCGAGTGCGGCGTTTGTACTCATTGCGGGTCCACCGGGCCTATGCGGGTGAAATAGTCCCATGCGAAGCGGATGACCTCATTGCGGGTCCACAGGACCTATGCGGGTGAAATAGTCCCAAGAGTAGGATTGCTTAATGATACTACGGGCGGGTGACCCTAATTTGATCACGAGCCTCCTATTTTTATGCAGTAAAGTATACTCTTGTTTACTCTCATTATTAGTAAGGCACAAATTGTCTTTATTATTTTGGTCATCATGCGTATCTCGGCTTTATTTTAGACTATATGATTTCATTCTGATGCATTTCGGCACATACTGTACTGTTATCGACCTCTTTCGGGGCTGCGTTAAATGCGCAGTAGAGTTATACATGTTGCTGATCCTCACTCTTAGGATCACTGTTCAACTGTTGAGAAGCTCCATTACTCCAGAGGCTTATCTTTGGTTCAGATCTCTGGTATTGTCGGTTGTTGTACATTCAGGGGTATGGCGGGGCCCTGTCCCGTCACAGTTGTTATGTCAAAATTCTTAGAGGTCAGTAGTCACATCTTGTGGGTCGGTTTGTAAGGAGAAAAAAAAGGTAACTGCTTTTGACTTTGCATATATATCCAGGGAGGTAGCCTTATCGGCTAGTCTATTATTTATTTCTTATTGAGTTTATGTATGTTCCGTTGATTTTCTCTGATGTGTACCTCTAAGGGTGCCCAGGTAGGGCACCAGTCGCGGGCCTGGGGTCGGGTCGTGATAGAAGTTTTTGAAGAAAAACATGCTAGGAAGATGAATTAAACTCATAGGATTCATGCATGACGTTTTGGAGTTGAAGAAGTGAGAAAATTTGAGCAAAATCGGTGAAACAATAGCCGAGACTTATAGGGACTATTTTGGCTTGGAAATTAAGGTAAAATTTCTCTTTTCATAGACGTATTTGGAAGATTAAATGATATTATAGTTAAGGAATAAACTCTTGATAAAGAGTGTCGCGCCCGTTTTTGACCTCGGGGGTCTGAACGGTGTCCACAACGTTGCTCTTTGGCGCGGTTCCATGGATGGAGCAATAATTCTTATTTTGAGGAGTCGCCACCTAATTATTTAAGTGAATTAGGACACTTGGTTTATTGCAATAAAAATACTGCAATTGACCTTCATTTAATGGTCTGCGAAATTAGTGAGATTCTGGATCAGGGTTCTTTATTATCCTAAAGGGAAGGGGTTAGACATTCTTTAAGATCCGTTAACTTGCGGTTATTCGTTCAAAGCTAGGTTAATTATTTATTGCCTTTTTTATTCTACGTATTCTAAGCATTTTTCATAATTTATAATTAAAATAAAATGCAATACAAAATAATAAAAACTAAAATTAAATGCGACATAAAATAAAACTCCGGGACATCTTTTAGCCCTTTTTAGGCCTTATGCGCAAGATGATCTCCGGGTACCTGCATAAACACTTAGTAAAAGTGTTACTAATAGAATAAATAATTTTAATGCAATGACAAGTTATTAATAAGTAAAGCCAAAAAATAAATAAATCCGTCTTTTGCACAGAGGAGGCCTTGAAAATCAGACGGAGATTCCTTCATCGGCCAATATTGTTAAAAGCAATAAAATAAATGAAACATTCAGATTCACGCCAAAACAGTAATAATTTTAAACACGGAGGGCTCAGATATATAAAAATAAAGTGGGACATCCTAAACAAGTGCGGCTGCGAGAATTCGCCTCGCCAGCGCATGTTGGTTATCCAGTGTAAGTAGAAGAAATCATCAACGCCCAGAAAGCTTCATTTATTTTATTTTCCGTCTTTGCAACTGTGGAGGCCTCAAAAATCGACGGATAACTTTTTCATTGGCCAAACAAGTGTAGCATCTTGTTCAAAAATCAGTAAAATACCAACAAGTGTAGCAACATGTTCAAAATTAGTAAAACCAGCCTAAAATCAGTAGCAAAATAGCCTAAAAATCAGTCCAACATCATAGCCAAAATCAGTGGCAAATAACCGAAAATCAGCAGCAAACAATGGCCTAAAAATCAGTAGTCATATGGCCAAAATATCAGTCCAAAAATAGCCTAAAAATCAATCTAGCACCATAGCCAAAATCGGTAGCAAATAACCGAAAATCAGCAGCAAACAATGGCCTAAAAATCAGTAGTCAGATGGCCAAAAGATCAGTCCAAAAATCAATCCAGAACATGGCTAAAATCAGCCAACAAAACCTAGCAAAAATAAGTCAAGAGCATGGCTAAAATCAGCCCAACGAAATAACCAAAATTAGTAGCAACAACGACTGAAAATCAGCCCATTAAAATGGCGAAAATCAGTAGCGAAAAATGGCTGAAAATCAATCCAGCAAATATGGCCGAAAACCAGTCCAGCAACGTGGCTAGAATCAACTGACAAAAAAAGCGAGAATCAGCCAACAAACATGGTAAAAATCAGCTAACAAACATGGTGAAAAGATCAGTGGTGCTAGCTCATTGTAGTTGTCGGCGAAGGGGTGTGGATGACGGGAAATGAGGGTGTGGGCGACATGACAGTGGTGGTTCGCCGGTGATGGGAGTTTTAGTGGGTGTGACAGTGGTACGAACTCCGGCTGCGTGACTTCGCCGAAGTTATGGTGGATGGTGAAAAGGGGAGAGGTGCGGCTGCTAGGGAACTGTGGGGAAGAGGGGTAGATGGCTAGGGTTTGATGTGGAAAGGAGAGTGAGATTTTTGTAGTAGGGGGCGGCTGGGCTTAAAGGATGGTGGACTGCCCCTTAGGTTTAAAGAGAGAGGGTAGACAGATGGGGTTGATGGGCTGCCCTTTAGGGTTGTGGGCGGCTGAGGGTAGAGGTTGTGTTAAGGGAGAAAGTGAGGGCTGAGGGAGTGTTTTGTTTTATAGGGGTGTGTTAGGGTTTGGTATTTGGGGGGGGGGGGGGGGGGACTGAAAATTTGGGTATTTTTTTTTGTAAAAAAAATGGAAAGCGGGGTATTGTTTTGGGGGGAAAATGAAAAGTGGGTTTTGATTTTAGGGGGGAAAATAAAAAATAAAAAGATGAAAGTTTGGGTGAAATTAAAAAATGGTGTTGGATTGGACTGATTCAAATTGTGTCTTGGTCGATGGTTTGACAAAATCTGAGCGGGTTAATTATTTAAAAGAAAAATTATTTAAAAAGATGCAAGATTATTAAAATGTAAATGCCGACGCAATAATAATAAAATACAATATTTTAGCAAATGTTTAATGTCTGATTAAAAATAAAAATAGGATGTCAATTAATTATTTAAAGAGATGCAAACATAATAATAATAGAAACATAATATTAACAAAAACATAATGCTTAATTTAAAATAAAAATATGCAATGCCATTTTTGTGAAGAAATAAACATAGAATATTATGCGAAAAATACAAAAAATGATGATTAAAATGCGATGTCCTAAAACACATAAAATTACAACAAATATACGAAAAACTGGTCAAAATTGACTGTCAACAAAGAGAACTTGGAATTTAAGATAATGCATGTGATTGTTGGGTGTTGTAGCCGATTTTGGGACTAATTTTACTAATCTTGGAGTTGTCGTATTCGATTATTGTGTTGTTAAGTTCGTCGCTAAATTTTAAGGAGTTAAAAGAAGAATTGGAAATTTGGATTTTGTACTTGATTGGGCCGAAATCTGTCCAGAAATCGTGAGCACAGTTATGATGTGTTAGGGGTTGTTTTTGATAAGTTATAATGATGAAAATATAAGCTATGAACTTAGGAGTACGTTGTGGTAATTTTCAATACATATCTTAAAGAGATTAAAGTGTAAAAAGGGCGTTATGTTGCAAATTGTAGGACTTGCACTCTTGTAGTTGTTGTCTTTCATAAGTATAAAGAGAAAGAATGTGTTATGGTAGCATATATGGAGTAGTTGAGATTGTTATTTGGTATTGCTGCTTGTTTTGTAAGTTGTGGATATGCACATAAATAGGGGAAGTCCTGCCCAAATTTCGATAAAAAAAGGAGTCGTCTTTCGATATAAGTTACGCTATAAATCATAGAATTGACGGACGTATTACCCTTTATTATAGGTGAAAGTACTAGACGAGACATATTCTAATAGTGAGTTGACTAGCTCGACTAAAAGGTATGTGAAACTCTTCCTTCTTTCTTTTTGACATGATTTAATGAACGTACGGTGGACATACACAATTTCTACATAGTTTAATTCCTAAAGATATGAGTCGGGAGAAGTGCCTTTGACTTTCTAGTAAAAAGTTCATTTAATGATTTTATTGAGTTTCCAAATGATGTTTTAAAATGATACATGATATGATAATGCATTTTTACTTATTCCATGGAGATTCAAATGAGGATTTTAATTGCATATGATTTCTCATGATATTCTATTCGTGCTTGATGTAACTATATCATTTCACCGAGTCTCTCACTAGAGGGCCGAGACACGTTATATGAATATATATGATGATGATGATTCCGCTCACTAGAGGGCCGTGACATGTTATACTGATGATTCCACAGAGTCCCTCACTAGAGGGCCGGAACACGTTATATGTATATAGACATGATGATTCTATGGACATGTACAGTTGACTCTCATTTGTATATGACACAGTTGAAATGGTAATTTTATTATTATACTTGTCTCATGATATCTTCTGGCCAGTTATGATCTCTCTTACAATACTTCATGTTTTACATACTCGATATTATTTCGTCTCGATCCCCTTTCCTCGGCCATGCGTTCATACCCGCAGAATCTGTGTGCTCGGTTGGTGATCCTCCGGTCTAGGTTCATGTTCAGCTATTTGGAGAGCTCCTTTGATTCAGAGCTTTGTCACTTTGGTACATCACCCTATTTTTGTTGACATGTATATATTTAGGGGCACGACGGGGCCCTGTCCCGTCATATGACGTTATCCTTCTCATAGAGGTTTGTAGACAGTCGTGGGTTGTACGTATGTGGAGTTGTGAACCTATTTTTGTATATGTGATGTTGTACTCTGTTTTAGGATGTTGCCTTATATAGTGGCAGCCTTGTCGGCTTTCGTCATTTGTTATATTTGCTTAGATGTGACTCATCAGGAGGCAGGTTTATTCATGTGTAAAGGCAGTCTTGCCGGCTTGCATAGTCGGATATATGTTATGAGTGCAGCGTTATGCTGCCGAATTTCATATTTTCCTTAGTGTTAGTTGGATTATGTGTGACATGTTAGTATAATGGCGTGTCATTAGGACGCTTAGTCGCGGACCGTCGGGTCGTGACAATCATGAGTAGCTATACAATTTAAATCATCAATTTGACTCTTAATCAAATCATTAAAATGAACTTTTTACTAGAAAATCAAAGGTACTTCTCATAACTCATATTACTAGGAATTAGACTGTATATAAACCATGTACGTCCGTCGTACGTTTTACTTTATGAAAGTCATGCCAAAAGAAAGAAGGAATAGTTCACATACCTCGTCGTCTATATCAACTCGATAATCTAATAATCGCCTCGACTAGCACCTTGACCTATAATAATAACAATATGCCCGTCAACTCTATGATTTCTAACGTAGGTTATATTGAAAGACGATTCTCTTATTCTATAAAAAATCGGGCAGCACTTCCTCTGTTTATATGTACCTCCACAATTTACAACAAATCCAACCAAACCAATAACCAGTCATTACTTAAAGATATAACCAAAACATTCTCAAATACTCCACAAACGCCATCATAATACATTCATTTCCTTTTCGTTCATGGAAGACAACTACTACAACAATCAAGGAAATTTATATATTTATTTTCTCATGTTAATTCATAAAATTTTTAACATTATAACTTCAACAAAAATAGTACAAAATCGCCTTCAAATCAAGACAACAATGTTCAATAATTCTACACAAGGCATGGTATCATAACTCTTCTCCTAATTCCCTAACCTCCAATTCATACTTTAACAATTTCATATAAACATCTACACTCTAAATGTCAAGATTATTTCATTCTTAACATGCCATTAGTAATAAGGATAACAACAACAACACTTAACTCCAATTCATACCAAATAACCTTTTCCATCGGTTTCTACCCACAATAGTTACACGCATTGTTTAAAATTTCCAAGTTCTTCCTTAACACAAATCCATTTCCTTAATTCTAACAACATGCACTCCAATATATCATAGAAAGAAGAATTCCATACCTTAATTTGATGCCCAAAACAGTCCCCAAAATCGGTCCAATAGCTCAAGTGTTCTTCACCATTTTCACCATTTCTTTAACTCTAAATGTCTTACACGAATTCTATAAGTTTAATCCATCATCCTAGCATGTTTTCCTTCCATAAATTTCATCTAAAATCTGGAAAATCTGGGCTATATTTTCGGCCAGCAACCAGCGAATTTGCCACTGTTCTTGTGGTGTTTCTTGGTTAAAAATTTGTAGAATGATCTAGGCTAGGGAGAAGAACAAAAAGCTTCAATTTTTAGTTAAGGGGTAGGGTGTTTTCGGCTGGGGGGGGGGGGGTAGTGAGGGAGGGTTTTGCTCTAATTAGAAATGGAAGATGGGAATTTGAGAGGATGAAAGGCTTTTAAATTAAAAAAAAAAACTGAAAATTCATTTACAACTTAGTCCAATTCTCATAATTAATTACGGGCTATTTATATAACTAGCATTTTCAATTTTCATTGCCACCCCCGTTGTAACCAAAAAAAATCCGGATTAGCATATATAACATAATTAATAACCAATATTCACATCTTATTTCCTTAATTACGTTCTTAATTATCGTCTTAAACTTACGAGGTGTAACAGGCATGTCCCTAATCAACTGAAGTTGTGTCATGTCATGTATAATCACATCCCCCCAGTTCTTCTTCGGTCTACCTCCATCTTTTTTAACCCATGTTACCGCCACTCTCTCACACCTCCTAACTGGTGTATCTTCACGCCTCCTAATCACATATCCGAATTATCTCAACATCACTTTCCTCATTTTATCCTCCACGGAGGCTAGTCCAACCTTATCCTGTATAACTTCATTTCTAATCATATCTCTCCTAGTATGACTACACATCCATCTTATCAGCACATTCATCTCCGCTATCTTCATCTTTTGAATGTGGATATTCTTGACTAGACATCATTTTGCCTCATCCAACAATGATGGTCTAACCATATGATAGTGTAAGTCCAAAATGTTAAACTCTAAAGCCTAAATTTTGAACCATGAATCCTAAATTTTGAACTTAGAACTTATTCCTATCTCGTGATGATAGAAAGATTGTTTTTAAAAAATCATCGACTCAAATAACGCATAACAAACCGTTTGAATAAGAACTTATAATTTTAAATAAGTCATATGAGCAAATAAAGAATAGAAAATAGTGGGTAAGAATAATATAACACTGATAACAAAAATAATGTGAGGTAATCAAAAGAAGAAACTATAAAAATAATACTAAGTGCGATTAACTTTTGGGTACTCAGAATTGACCCAGAATCAATTTTGGATACCTATTTTCGTGAAAATCAGAAAATTTACATGTTTGGCTGGCCAAAATCAATTCTGCCAGAATCAATTATGGTCTCCAGAATTAATTCTGGCAGAAGCTAAAATTTGTAGCTTCAGACAGAATCAATTTTGCCATTTATTTCAATTTGAATTTTACCCTTTCCTTTATTACCCTCTTTAATTTTCATCAACAACTCTATCCACTTTCATTATTCTCTTTAAATATCTAGAAATAATTACTATAAAAAAATCAAATATACAACTTTCATTACCCTCTTTAAATAAATAATTACTAATAAAATGAAATATAACCCATTCGGAATTGCAATTACCTCGACGAGGTTTGGGACAAGGAACATGAATCATAGAATTAGCGTCACAATTCATCATTAGGAATTAATCGTCATCAAGGGAAAAACATCGGGACATGGCTCTTGAAGGTGGTCCGTGGTGATGGAAAACTAAATAATTCTCCTTAATCTACTTCTCTCGTTTGGTAATACACCTTCTTTAAAAAAAAATAACTTATCTTCATTTTAATAAAATATAATTGCAGGAATCAACATTAAATTATTAAATATCAACTTATACTGAAAAAATATTACTGTAATTAATGAATCAACATTAATTCATATATATTTTTATGATAATATTAATTCATTTCTTTTATTTATAAGTGAGGATTAATATAGTTGATCCCTATTTATTTAGAATTGAGGGGTAATTTTTATTGTTATGTTAAATTTAGCGCGCTAATAATGAATTCTTATTATGAGTTTCAAAATAATTATGGTATTCTAATATTTAATATTTAATATTTAGATTTAAGTATTATATTGCACTTTAAATTATATTATCTATTTGTAATTTTTATTTACATACTTCCATTTTTTAGTAATTTTTATTTATATATATTGACTAAATGTTCATTTTGGTAATTCTACATTCAAAATCAATTTTGATCAAAACTGTCCAAACATAAATCAATTATAACAATCACTTTTACATTGTCGCATCCAAACATAAATCAATTCTGCCAAAAACTCAGAATCAATTCTATCAAAATCAATTTTGTCCACCACTAATCCAAATACACTCTAATACTATCTTTAAGCAAGGAGAGGCATGTATTGTATATAGCTTTATTAGTTTATGAAATATATACCATCTTTCATTGGTATGAATATTGAGTAATTCTAGCTATCTACAAAAATTTAGGCAAATAAAAAGAAATTTGAATAAACTAGCTGGCTATTATTAAAAGATTCCAATTAAATTGAAACTACACATTTTACTCTGTTGGCCCCTACTCTAAAACCGACAACTGAGTGTGGATTTGTCCTTAAGGTCCACTCTCCAACGTCCTTATCCATTCTTCACGGTGGCCGTCGCTCTAATGGCATTCCTGTAATTGCTCCTCAAATCCATGCCCTAAAAATATCAACTAGGAGTGCTAATTAATTCATGCAAATCCATCCCTCCATGATTAATTAAATTCCCTCAATTATTCCTATTTAGACATGTTTTTTTTATAATCCAGATTTTTAGGCTTGCGCCTGACTACTTCACTAGTATTACCTAGACATCTTGAAGATAATAGCAGCGCCTTATATCGTTCAAACTTTACCATTGGACTATGTCCCGAAAGACTTATTTAAACCCGTCTTTAGTCATATACTTTTGCATGGTTAACCATTGATACCAAGATCAAATTTATGAAAATAAAATGGATGACGTGAATCCAACGTCATTCAACTAAAATTACTACATAATATGTATAATTCAATATTTTTAATATTAATTAAAGAAATTCAATCTCAAATAAAATTGAATGATATGCTAGTTCAACATTGAATTTAGTTCCTTAAGGTCGAGAGATTAAATCTAATTTATTATATTTTTATGTTTTTTTAAAAAAAATATTAAAATAATTTTAAATACAACAGTGTACCTTCTTCTTGAAGTCGTGAATTCATCTGTTGACACCATAAACTAAATCGAGCATTTTACTATTATAAATCTTGGATAGATTAAATTGAACCACTTCTCTTTTCATTATTTTTATTTTTATCATGTATAGTATGTTCGACCGGTGTATATTTTTTGCTTACGCTAGTAAACATGTTGAAAATTTACTAAATATGAAATAAATTAATCCTATTAATTATGACTCGAATAATTGGGATCTCGCGCGTCGGAAATATGATTTCCACACGTGCTCATAAAATGTCAAAGATCGTAATTTTCTTAAATGAAAGAGATATTGGTACGTATACGAATTGTTTGAGACGTAAGAGAATAGACGGTTATTGGCCAAATGATAAATTGTTTCACGTTGGTAAATGAAAGGAAGAAATGTGTAAAAGATGAAACGAATCAGAAATCGCCACGGAAAATAAAAATTGAAGAGGACCGCGGTGCCACAAGGACAGGACCGCGGTGCTTGGAGCACCGCGATGCAAATTCGGTTTTTCGATTCCAGTAACTTACTGGAATTTAGGCACCGTGGTGCCCTCCCGAGGGACCGCGGTGCTTCGACAATTTTCAGTACCGTTGGAGGCAAAATAAAGCTGATTCTTGGGTTGATTTTTGAGCAATTACTCTCCATTATTTGGCTATTGAATTCAGCCATTACTAGGCTGAATTAACTTCAATATCAATGGTAATTACTTTACATTGATGGCCATTAATTTGGTGAATTGAGAAGATTAAATCATCTACCTATAAATTGATGTCTTTGGCACAATTGCAAAACACACATTCACTTAACAATTCTCTAAAATTGTCTTCCTCTCTTGCAATCACAAAACACTCAAAGATCTTTCTTCCTAAAGCAAACATTTGAGTTCCCTTTGCTCATTTGTTTGATTGTTATTTTATCTTGAGAGATAAGTTGTCATTACTCCGTTGAAAGGATATACGGGGCAATATTAACTTAAGGATAGATCGAGAATTCGGTCGACTCAGCAAGACAATCTTATTTGTTGATTTCCAGATTTCTAATTTGTTGTTATTGTTGTTATATTCCCATTTTCTTTATTTCTACACTTTGTTCCAACAAACTTAAGATAATATTTGATATTTCAACAACAACATGACTGGACAAGATCAATTCAACCAATTCAACACTGAAAATTTCACCGATGCTCAAGACACTAACGTTGCCTTCAACTCCACTGTTCTTGGCACTACTAGTGTCATCACTGATCATGGCATTCCTAATGTCTTTCAAACCACTGTGTTTGGTACTTCAAGTGCCACCACTACTTTTGGCACAACGAGTGTCAATACTAGTTTTGGTCCAACCAATGCCTCCACTGCTGCTCCGGGTACTTATAGTGCCTATGCTCCTGTTAGAGACATTCCCAACGCCTTTGCAACTTCTCAAGGGGGCGCCACTTCCCCTACACCGGCTGATTTTCACCATGAACGTCCTGAAAAGTTCATGGGTGCTCACTTTAAGAGAGGGCAAACAAAAGATGTTGGTTCTCCTGCCGGTTATTGGAATGTCACGTTTTCTAACCGAAGACCCTACACTATTTGAGGAAGACGTGGACCCTCAGCCAAATGATTTGGCGGGAGGGGGCCAACGTAACCATGTCACTGAAGACATGAGGATGGTTCGCGAAGCATGGAAACATAGTGATTTCATGTGTAGGAACTATATTCTAAACTGTTTGTCCGGTCCTCTCTACACGGTGTACTGCACCGTTGAAACTGCCAAGCAGTTATGGGACAAACTTCAGAAGAAATACAACACCCAATATGCGGGTAGCAAGAAGTTCATCATTGGGAAATTCCTGAAATTTCAAATGGTGGATAACAAAAGTGTGTCATCTCAAGTCCAGGAATTTCAAATGATTCTACATCACCTGGATTTGGAAGGATTGAAGCTCAACGAACAATTCTTGGTTGGGGCGATGATCGAGAACTGCCTCCCTCGTGGACTGAGTTTATGAACTATCTAAAACTCAAAACAAAGGAGATGACCTTAGATGAACTTATTGTTAAACTCCAGATTCAGGAGGACAATAAGAAGGCTATGCCAAAGGAAAAACAACATGCTAAGGCTAAGGTGAACCTGACGGAAGTCAAAGGGAACTCAAGCAAGAAGCGGAAGTTCCAGAAGGAAGGCAATCTCCAAACAACTGAAAAGTTAAAGGGAAATTGTAATCATTGTGGTATAGCTGGTCACAAGGCCAAATACATCTGCAGGCTCAAACGTGAGAATAAAGAGAAGGCCAAAGGCAAAGCCAAGGCTAACATCTTCGAATACACGCACGTCGACGATATGATCGAGGAGTTCTCAACGGTGGTTCTTGAAGCTAACCTCATTGTGAATCCGGTGCAATGGTGGCTAGACACGGGTGCTACCCGTCATATTTGTTCCAATGAATATGCCTTCTCCACATATACACCAGTTACAGATAAGAAGTTGTTCATGGGCAACAATTATTCTTCAGAGGTGCTGGGGGTAGAAAAAATGACCCTAAAGATGACTTCCGGGAAGGAACTGATTCTGAAGGAAGTGATGCATGTCCCAGAAATTCGAAAAAATTTAATTTCTGGACCTTTGTTAGTAAATGCCCGCTTTAGACTAGTATTAGAGACTAACAAGTTTGTAATCACTAAAAATGAAACCTTTGTAGGAAGGGGCTTCGTCTGTAAAGGCCTCTTTAAGTTTAATATTGCACCTGTAATGCCTTTTGTTCCACTATCAATAAAATTGAGTCTTCTACTTATTTGATTGAGTCATCTAATTTATGGCATCATAGATTAAGACGTGTTAACTATCAATCTATCCAAAGATTGGTAAAGCTGAAATTATTATCGTCTATCGATATAAACCCTCAACGTAAGTGTGAGGTGTGCGTAGAGGCAAAACTTTCCAATAGTCCCTTTAGATTCGTCGAAAGGGAAACCGCTCCTCTAGAACTTATACACACTGATATATGTGATTTGAAGTTCTTTCAAACTAGAGGGGGAACAAGTACTTTGTGACTTTCATAAATGATGGCACAAGGTTTTGTTACCTTTAATTACTAAAAAGTAAAGATGGAGCCTTTGAAGCATTCAAACGCTACAAAGCAGAAGTTGAGAATAAACTAGGCGGACGGATTAAAACAATCCGTAGCGATAGAGGGGGAGAATATGTAGCGCCTTTTGAGGAATTATGTACCCAATCGGGTATAATTCATCAAACAACGGCTCCTTACTCACCTCAATTAGTGTTGCTGAACGCAAGAACCGAACACTAAAGAAAATGATTAAATATTTACTCATCAATTCGGGCCTCCCTCAAACCATGTAGGGAGAAGCTGTCCTTACAGCAAATATAATTCTTAACAGAGTTCCACACAAGGGTAAAGACAAGACTTCATATGAGCTATAGAAAGTAAAGAAACCTACCTATAAGTATTTGTAGGTATGGGGTTGTCTGGCCAAGGTAAAAATATCTATGCCAAAGCAGATCAAGATTAGATCTAAGAATGTGGATTGCATATTCATCGGATATGCCAATAACAGTAGTGCTTATCGCTTCATAGTGCATAAGTCGGATGTACCGGACATTTATGAAGGTACGATCATGTAATCGAGGAACGCATGGTTCTTTGAAGACACATTTCCATATAAGGAAAACAACATAACCTTTAGCAAACGAAGTTATGATCAAATCTCTGAGGATCAAGGGGTAGATAACTACCTAGATCCGAACGGTTCAGATCTAATGAACTCTGAAGTAGCTGATTATCCGGAATTCAGTATTCCAGATTCTCAGGACTTGAAAGATTCAGAAATGGAACCAAGGAGAAGTAAAAGGGCCCGGAAGGACATGTCCTTTGGTCCAGACTTTGAAGCTTATTTGGTTCAGGATGAACCACGGACAATTGCCGAAGCTTTGTCAATTCCAGAAGCACCGCTCTGGAAGGAAGCTTTAGAAAGTGAGATAGAATCCATCCTGCATAACCACCCCTGGGAGTTGGCTGAACTTCCCCCGGGACACAAACCGTTGGGTTGTAAGTGGATCCTGAAACAGAACTTAAAGGCAGATGGATCTATCGATAAATACAAAGATAGGTCAGTAGTCAACGGCTATCGCAAAAAAGGAGGGCCTTGATTACTTCGACACCTACGCTCCGGTGTCTAGAAGGACATCCATACGTATGTTCATAGCTATCGCCACCTTGCGGGATCTTGAAATACATCAAATGGATGTCAAGACTGCCTTCCTAAATGGTGATTTGGAAGAAGAAACATATATGGACCAACACGAGGGGTATGTGGTTCCAAGACAAGAGACAAAAGTGTGTCGGCTTATTAAATCGTTGTATGGGCTGAAACAGGCCCCTAAATAATGGCACGAGAAATTTGATAGTACTTTACTATCAAAAGGATTCGTCATTAATGGAGGTGACAAATATGTCTACATGAAAGGAAATGTCGAATCCTTCATCATGATATGCCTTTATGTAGATGACTTGTTGATCACTGGAAGCAGTCCTGGGATAATCCTAGAGATTAAGAACATGTTAAAACAGTGTTTTGACATGAAAGATATGGGCATTGCAGATGTCATCTTAGGGATCAAGATCTCTAAGACATCTAATGGACTGGTCTTGTCTCAATTTCATTACATCGAAGATGTACTGAAAAAATTTGGGATGTTCGACAGTTCACCGGTATCGACACCATTTGATATAAGCCAAAAGATTGACAAGCATCTTGGTGAGCCCGTATGCCAGGAGCGATATGCGCATGTGATTGGTAGTCTGATGTATATCACAAACTGCACTCGACCTGATATCACTCATGCAGTCAATAAATTGGCTAGGTTCACTCGAAATCCAAGTGAGGATCACTGGAAAGCGTTGAATAGGGTTCTACGGTTCCTGAAGCTCACGCTAAATTTCGGGTTACACTATTCGAGATATCCAGCGGTACTAGAGGGGTACAACAATGCAAACTGGATATCTGATAGCGACGACATCAAGTCCACCAACGGATATATTTTTACAATCGGTGGTGGAGCCGTGTCTTGAAAATCCTCTAGGCAAACTCTTATTGCCTGAACCACGACAGAGTCGGAATTTATCGCTTTAGATAAAGCGGGAGAGGAAGCTGAGTGGCTTCATGGATTTTTAGAGGATGTACCATGTTGGGATAAACCTGTGTCTTCTGTAATGATCCACTGCGATAGTCAGTCGGCTCTAGGAAGGACACAAAATTCTATATACAACGGTAAGTCTCGTCATATTCGACGGAGACATGAGTCTGTTACGCAGTTGATCACCTCAGGTATTATTTCTATTGATTACATAAAATCTAAGGAAAACATAGCAGATCCCTTGACGAAGGGAATACCCAAAGATCAGTTGTTCTGCCTGTCTAGGGGAATGAGCTTAAAACACAAACAATAAGAACCGATATAGTGGACACTGACCTTACATCGAGATCCAGGAATAAGGTTCAATGGAAAAACTAAACTGTAAAGGTTCCGTGAGCGCTTCGGTGGAAGCAATAGCACTTCAGATAATGTTTTTTTCTTAAGAAACATAATCCAAGGCCATTCCCGCGATAGACAAAAAAAAGTACTACATGTAAGAGAGGTAAAGGATAAATTTTCAAACCTTTAATGATCCTCAATAGTTGAGGTTAGGTTGGGGAAATTTTTAATGCTTCCTAAAGCTTGTGTAGCGGGGTATTGCAGGATACCTTGTAGGAGACCACCTATTTAAGTGCGAGGATAGGCCGCCTCAAATGAACGCACTTAAGAATCCAAGGGTGTCCACGACCCACGACGGACAAAACATTAGAAAGATTGAGTAGGAAAGGTGTTGTGTTGGTACCATTATCTTGGCATATACTAAACACTGACGGTTCAAGACATCACGTTCACCGCACAGTAAATATGTCCGATGGTATTCTACTATGGAAGGTTCAAAGCTCCGACTACCTGTCCAGATGTGACATCGATCCGCCGAGTGATTGCTCGAAAGGCACCATGTGCGTGCGTCAAAATCTCTTCCAAGAGGAGATTGTTGGAAATTTACTAAATGTGAAATAAATTAATCTAATTAATTATGACTCGAACAATAAGGGCCCCGCACGTCGGAAACATGGTTTCCACACACGTGCTTATAAAGTGTCAAAGATCGTAATTTTCTTAAATGGAAGAGATTTTGGTACGTATACGAATTGTTTGAGACGTAAGAGAATATACGGTTATTGGCCAAATGACAAATGGTTTCACGTTGTAAATGAAAGGAAGAAATGTGTAAAAGATGAAACGAATCAGAAATCACCACTAAAAATAAAAATCGAAGAGGACCGATGTGCCACAAGGACAGGACCACAGTGCCTCTTCTTAGCACCGCGGTGCAAATTCGATTTTTCGGTTCGGTAACTCATCGAATTTAGGCACCGCGTGCCGCCAGAACGCGGTGCTTGGCGATTTCGATCATTGGAGGCGAATTAAAGCTGATTCTTGGGTTGATTTTTGAGCAATTACTCTCCATTATTTGGCTATTGAATTCAGCCATTACTAGGCTGAATTAACCTCAATATCAATGATCATTACTTGACATTGATGGCCATTCATTTGGTGAATTGAGAAGACTAAATCATTTACCTATAAATTGATGTCTTTGACACAATTGCAAAACACACATTCACTTAACAATTCTCTAAAATTGTCTTCCTCTCTTGCAATCACAAAACACTCAAAGATCTTTCTTCCTAAAGCAAACACTTGAGTTCTCTTTGCTCATTTGTTTGATTGATGTTTTATCTTGGGAGATAAGTTGTCATTACTCCGTTGAAATGATATATCGGGCAATGTTATCTTAAGGATAGATCGAGAATTCGGTCGACTCAGCAAGCCAATCTTATTTGTTGATTTCCAGATTTCTAATTTGTTGTTATTGTTGTTATATTCTCATTTCCTTTACTTCTACACTTTATTCCAACAAAATATGTATTTATATTATAATAAAAATCATCTAGTATTTATATTATAATAAAAACCTTATTTATTATTAATATCTTTACTTGCGATAATTAGACCTATTAGGAGAACCAATGATTGCATCAAAGATGCAGGGTTAGTACGTACAAAACTTCTTAATTGACTAATTATAAATAACTTAAGATTATAGAATAAAGAATTACCAAATATAGATCGAGATATCACGATGACTTTGTAATTTCACAAAATATAATGTGGTAGAATTAATAGAAATAATGACAAAAAATGGAACACTAATTTTTAACGGACAAATTATACATCTTTATCTTAAACAACATATCTAGTAAAATCTCACGCCTCTTTATCTTAAATTTTTTTATTTAAAATTGACCAACTTAAGTGAAATTTCAACTTACTATCAATATTAACAATGAATCGCTCTACTATTGAGCTACCTAGGAACAACAAAAGATTCAATTTTATAGAGTTCAATTTCAGTTTTCAATCTATGACTAATGTCATAATCCAGCATATTATACGTTACGTTCGTAAGCACTCAACGAAGAACTAATTTTGACTAATACTTATGCTTCTACTAATTCAAATTTGTGTTTATCGTAAAATATTTTGAAAGGCGCAAACTTCGGTGAAAATACACTATACGACAAATTACTGAACCACGAACTGATTAGTCCGAGTTCCTCCGACAGGTGTCTCACAATGGACTAGATGATGCCACGTGGACCATCGGATTTATCGCACGAGCTTAGTAGATCAGTCGTATCGTATTCGTATCCTTGGGAAAGAAGTAGGTATCACTGAGACCTCCCTTCATTTAACCATGGTTAACACTTTTAACTCTAACCATGGTTAGTTTTCTCGCCACCAAGAAAATGAAGAAAAATGACTAACATTTGAAAATGGTTTCACACTTAGACATATATCTCTATTATGACAGCTTTCAGAAATAGTCTCTTCACTTTCACACTCTCTGTGTTCTAAAAAGCAAGCCACCGTCATGTCATGTATGAATATTAAGTTCGTCCTTTCCCCGGGAACACAACATCAACAATTCCCGAAAATAATAGCAAAGTTTTTAAGTGCCGTTTTTTTACAAGTAAGCTAAAAGGGGGCAAGGTTAGAAGTCCGGAGACGTCGGTTGGAGCGTCGTGAAGAGTTATTTTAGTAAGTTGAGGCACTCATGAACCGGAGTAAATAAAGTTAGTTGAAAACACATGTAAATTTCAAGTGTTTTTCTTAGCTAAATATGGCAGAGATGGAAATATCATCATCATCAATGGCAGTAACTGGTGCTTCATTAGAAGAAACAATTACTTCACAAAAAAAAAATCCAGTAAAGAGGAAAAGGAATCTTCCTGGCAATCCTGGTAAAGTAATCTCACAATTTCACTAACCTCCCTTTTGGTCATATATTTTGCAAGTTAAAATTCTAAGTTGGATAAAATTTTCATGTCCAAACACAGCTTCAACTTTCAAAAATTATTTTTCAACAACTTTAAAAACTTCATTTCAAATTTCACACTAGCTAAAATTTTTCGTTATCTGCTACTTTTATTATATTAAATTAAAAATGGTGTGTGATTGTAGATCCAGAAGCAGAAGTAATAGCGCTATCACCAAAAACTCTAATGGCGACAAACAGATTCGTATGTGAGATTTGTAACAAAGGTTTTCAAAGAGATCAAAATTTACAGCTACACAGGAGAGGACATAACTTGCCATGGAAACTCCGGCAACGTACGAGTAATGAAGTGAAAAAACGTGTTTATGTTTGTCCGGAAACTACGTGTGTTCATCATGATCCTTATAGAGCTTTAGGCGATCTCACAGGTATTAAGAAGCATTTTAGTAGAAAACATGGTGAGAAGAAGTTTAAGTGTGAACGTTGCACCAAAAAATACGCTGTGCATTCAGATTGGAAAGCACATATGAAGACTTGTGGTACAAAAGAGTATCGTTGTGATTGTGGAACTTGGTTTTCCAGGTACTTTTAACTCTCTTTTCCATTTCAACCTTTGCAATACTTAATGAGGTATTGTAAGTGATAGAGTGATCTTGCTGGCACGATCTACTGAGATTTTTCATTAATTTATAACGAAAAAGAAAGTTCAATTTTGACATAAATTGTTCAAACGGTGACTAATATTTTTTTTATTTGATGGTGAAGGAGGGATAGTTTCATAACTCATAGAGCATTTTGTGATGCACTGGCTCAAGAAAGTGCAAGATCTCAACCGTTGATTACGAATACTGAAGGAGATTTGAAGGTTGATGAATTAGCTGTTAGCAAAACGGCATCGTCTTCTTTGAGTCCACCACCACAACCATTAACTCCATCAACTGGGGTTCTTTCTCCAGTTCTATCAATTCAAAGTTCAGGTAAAAAATAGAGGGGTAAAAAGGGGGAAAATAAAGGCTAATTTTACGTACTTTTTTTTTAAAGTATTGCACATGCATAATCTGCAATTTATCAACATCGTAGATGCAAACGAATATGACTATATGAAAACGCTTCTCTCGTTTTTGATAATTTGGATTCTTTGAATTGTTAATTCTTGAGGGGTGTGGGTATTTTCATGTGATGTTGGTTATTTTTTTGGGGTTTGATTTGTCCATTGGTGTCCTTGTTTTTTCGTGGAGCTTCCTCTTCTTACGTCATACTCCTCTCAGGGTTGATGTGATAATTTTCGTTTTTCGAGATTTAAATTTCATTAACTTTGATCAACATTTTAAGATGTATTTTTCATCAAATTCATATGACAATAGTTGTAATTTATTGTATTTTTTATGTAATTTTCAAATATTGAGTTATTCTAATCCAATTTAATTTCAAAATTTAATTAAATTGACTTTTTGAGAAACAGTTTGGATTCATGCCGGGGCGTTCGACTACAAAAGTCATTCATCTTATTATGAGAGCTTGATGGAGCAATATATGGAGAGGAAGATGGACCTACATATGGTTTTCATCGACCTCGAAAAAACATACGACAAAGTTCATATGGAGATGGTTGGAGATGATTGGAGGTTAGAGGTGTACTTATGACGTACACTAGGGCGATCTATGATATGTATGATGGAGTCAAGACCAAGGTACGGACAGTGGGAAGTGGGAGGAGACTCAGAGCACTTTCCAGTGATGATGTGGTTGCACCAGTGATCAACTCTAAACCCATTCCTATTTGTTTTGGTGATGGATGAACTAACACGATAAATTCAAGGGGAGGTGTTATGGTGTATGTTATTCGCAGACGACATAGTCTTGATTAATGAGACATGCAACTGAGTGAACGCTAAGTTGGAGGTTTGAAAACATACTCTGGAGTATAAAGAGTTCAGGCTTAGTAGGACCAAGATATAATACTTGGATTGCAAGTTCAGTAACGGGAGCGACCTTGAGACAAGTGTGGATGTGAGACTTGATACTCAGGTCATTCCAAAGAAAGGAACTTCAAGTATCTCAGGTTCATTATCCAAGGGAATTGAGAGATTGATGATGATGTCACACATCGTATTGGTACATGGTAAATGAAATAGAGGCTTGCTTCTAAAGTCTTGTGCGATAAAAATGTGTCACCAAAACTTAACGACAAGTTCTATAGAGTGGTGGTTAGACCGACTATGTTGTATGGGGCGGAGTGTTGGTTAGTCAAGAATTCACACATTCAAAAGATGAAAGTTGCGGAGATGGGGATGCTGAGATGTATGTGTGGGCATACAATGAGAGATATGATTAGAAATGATGATTTATGAGACAGAGCGGGAGTGACCTCGGTGGGGGATAAAATGCGAGAAGCGAGGTTGAGATGATTCAGACATGTGCAGAGGGGAGACACAAATGTCCAGTGCGGAGGTGTGAGAGGTTGGCTATGGATGAATTTAGAAAGGTCGAAAAAGTGTTGGGGAGGGGTGATTAGACGAGATATGACGCAGGTTCAACTTACGACCTTAGATAGGGGATTGTGGATTACACGTATTAGGGTAGAAGGGTAGTATGTAGTTGAATGTAGTCCTACTTATGCTTACATACGGGTAGTTGTAGTGGTATTATTGTAGACATGTTTAGCCTATCGTATTAGTAGGCGCAATATTACTTTATAGTCTCATGTCGTTTGATTCGTGCTGCTGTGTGTTTTTTTCTTGAACTTTGTTTATCTTATCTATCCGCGTTATTTATTTATTTATTTATTTTTCCAGAATGATTTATCATGATTTATCCGCTTCTGTTATCATCATTGTCATACTGCTTTAAATTTCTTGTTGGGTGTGACCGTTTCTCTTGCTTTGCTTGTGTTTATGTTGTGTCTTGAGCTGAGAGTCTTTCAGAAATAGCTGCTATACTCTACCTTGGTAGATGTAAGGTCTGCGTATACTCTACTCTACCAGACCCCATGTTGTGAGATTTCACTAGATATATTAAATTGTTAATTAAATTGACTTTCAAAAAGCGAAAATAAATTGTTAATTAAATTGACTTTAAAAAAGCGAAAAGTGATTTTAACGGAGGAGGTATTTACCATTTATTTATTTAATCATTAATATAGTTTTGATCACGGGGAAGGGAGGAATAATAAAATGGTGTAATTAATAAAATATAATAATGGTAGTACGTGCTCAAATATAGAAAAAGGATAAAAAGAGATGGGACATTGAGGGAAGGAAAGAGATTTAATGATTGCTTCTGCTTTTTTAACGTGAAAGGTCTCTGTTTAAAGTGGGATGCATATTGGATTTTGGGGATTCAAAAGTTTATTCCATTTTTAAAGATTGCATCTTTTTCTAGATTGAATGAATAAAACACTTTTTTTTCTCTCTTTTGTTCTTTTCTGGGTGACAGAATTGCTTGCAGACAATCAAAATCAAGGTGGAGTACAACTACAACAAGCCCAAGGTACAACAACGCCCGTTTCTACCGTTACTACATCCACCACAATGTCTACTACTACTGCTGGTACTGGTCCTAATAGTACCAAGGTGTTTGCTAGTGTATTCCCATGGTCGTCGACTTCAGCTGAGCAAGCCCACTCGTCTTACTCGGATATTCTCTGTGCTATTGGGACCGAGCGAATCGAGCCAATGTCGCTCTCATTGTCGTCTTCGCTTTACTTGTCCACTAATGGATCAACTTTATTCCAAGAACACACCGGGCACGGCCAGCATTACGGTTCAACAACTCAACCAGTATTATCTGCTACTGCATTGCTTCAAAAAGCTGCCCAAATGGGCTCTACAACCTCAAACAACTCGTTTCTTCGTGGCCTCGGATTGGCCATGTCACCTAGTACCTCTGCACCGGATGATATATCACTCGCCCTAAGGACGAATTCTCTCCGACACGTGAAGATAGAGAACAATATTCTAGAGGTACCACCTGGGCTCGGGGTGCAAGTTCCTACTAATGGTCCTTCAGGATTGACAGACTTAATGATGGGTCCGTCGATATCTCATCAGTCTATGATGTTCGGAAACAAGCCTCCAACTCTTGATTTTCTCGGTTTAGGAAATGGTGCAAGTGGAACTCCATCAAACGGGTTTTCAGCCTTTTTAAGCTCAATGGACGGTGGATTTGGTGTTGTGGCAGAGCCTTGGGATGACCCTTCTGATAGAAAGCCTCCTATGCTCTAGCTGGAATTTAGTTGCATTAATGCCTGTCAAGGGCGCTAGCTCATAACCAGGGTGATTCACCACCTGCACCTCAGATCTCGGCATAGTGGGACTTTGAAAATAATCTCTCTTCACATCCATCTCATAGTTTTGAGTTGGAGTTGGTTTTTGTTTGATATTATACCTATCCAATAATTGATAGGCATAGAAGTTATTTTCATGATCTTGATATTTTGCACACCTTTGGTCTCAATTACCGAACTTCATTTTTAGATTTTAGTTTATTTTGGATTCGATTAGGATATGCAGTTAAATAGAAGAATATGGTAGATGCATCTAGTAGCTATATATTGGCTAGGTTTCTACTTGTTTTGTACTCCTAGTAATTATGTGAGAGAATAACCAAGTCCATAATGTGGATATTTCTCACATAGGAATTTAATTTTCCACCTACTTTCTTTGTCCATTCTTTTTGTATTTTGAACGTCAAATTTCCGTTTACATTAGCATGTTGCACTGCGCAATGAATGATGCTCCGTATAATTAATTGAAAGAAGGTAAGAAATAATATCTTGATTATTCTTATTAATGAAAGATATATATATATACAAGTTATAATGGAAAAAATCATTTTTCCTTTCTACATCTAAATTTATATTCTATAAGGAGACTAACTCTACAATTATGGTAACACTACAATACCAATTATGGTAAAAGAATAATTACAAATATATAAAGAGGTTACCGTGGGCTCCATCATCCATACAACAAGGATCGCTTAACACACCCTCAGCTGACAATGGAGGTCTTCTGACGAGATCGTCTCTAAAATCTTCAAAAGGATGAGGAAGCACTTTGTAAAGATGTCTGCAATTTGGTATCTTGAAGGAACATGACAGATGCGTACTTGTCCTTTTGCTACCTTCTCTCGAACAAAGTGAATATCCATACCTATGTGTTTAGTACGCTGATGCTGAACTGGATTACCAGAAAGGTAGATGACACTTATATTATCACAATACACCAAGGTAGTTTTCTCAATAGGACAATGAAGTTCTAACAGTAGATTTTGTAACCAACATGACTCAGAAATCACATTGGCTACCACTCTATACTCGGCCTCTGCACTTGAACGTGAAAGCGTTGATTGACGCTTGGCAGACCATGAGACCAAGTTATTACCTAAAAACATGCAATAGCCAGACGTAGACCGTCTGGTGTCAGGACAACCACCCCAATCAGCATTTGTGTAAGAGATAGCGTAGACGTCGACGAGGGATACAAATGCAAACCATACTCAAGTGTTCCCTGAATGTACATCAGAATGCGGTTTAGCGCATTCATATGTTCAACTCTGGAATCATGCATAAACAAACACACCTGTTGTACGACATATGTAATACCGTGTCGCGACCGCAACATCAAGCGGCGCTACCGCAAGATCGCGATAGTGGCCTGGATCCTCATATGGAAAGCCAATTGCAGCACCTAATTTGGGTTTAGTATCAACTGGAGTGGAAGTGGACTTACAGGATGACATCCCAGCCCTCTCAATGATCTCTGTTGCATACTTCCTCGATGTTAACAATTACCGCATTTACGCCGATCGCAATACCTAAAAAATAACTCAATGGGCCCAAGTCCTTCATGGCAAACTCAGAACTGAGCATTGTCATAATCGACTTTCGCAAAGCATCAAAAGAGGCAGTCAAAATAATATCATCAACATACAATAATATATAAGTCATGGAAGACCCTCGACGATATATGAATAATGAATTATCAGATCTGTTATGCGAAAAACCCATAGTCGAAACAAAATCAGCAAACCTCTTATACCAAGCCCATGGAGACTACTTAAGCCCATACAAAAGCTTCTTCAATAGACAGACATGATTAGGATATCTAGTATCTCGAAACCCTAAGGGCTGGTGCATATACACTGTCTCCTGAAGATCACCATATATGAAAGCATTCTTCACATCTAGTTGATGAATGAGCCATGATTTCGAAAGAGTCAAGCTGAGCACAGTGTGAATGGTAGCCGACTTGACCAACGGGATAAATGTCTCACCGCAATCCACACCAACCTGCTGAGTCTTACCATCACCTACAAGTCTAGCCATAAGCCTTGCAAATGAACCATCAGAATTTTTCTTATGAACAAAAATACACATAGATCGAATAATATTAACACCAGATGGACGGAGTACCAACTCCCACATCTTAATATCAGTAAGCGCATGTCATGACAATTTTTCAATTAGGGTCATTTAAGGGAGACACGGAATTACGGGGTAAGGGGGATTTAAGAACATTAGAATTCAAATTAAAATGTGTCTTTGGTTTAAAAATAATCCGTTGACTACGAGTGACTGGACCATGACTCTGGGCTGGATTTGGTAAATTTTGGGAATTTTTGGGATTTTCGGAAATCATCAGTTGGCCATACGCCGTAAGAGCCGCAGACTCCGATATTAGCGTTCCGCGCGCCTGCATGCGCGCTACCAACGCAGGTCGCTACGATGACGGGTTTAACGTATTTTCTGAGTTCAACGTATTTTCTGGCAAACCTGAAAAATGACGGAGAACATAGGGGGATATAGCATCATCCAAAAAATCATAAAAACTATGCACGTGTTTTTCTACTTTAGAAAAGGGAAATTGGGATTCATCAAAGAGAACATGACGACTAATTATGATTCGTTTAGAGGACAAATCAAAACATTTATAACCACGTTGATTTGACGGAAAACCCAAAAATACACAAGGAGTAGAACGTGCCTGAAGTTTGTTGATTATAATGGATGGAAACAGTGGATAACATAAGCATCTGAAGACCCTAAGATGAGTGTATGATGGAGTCTTATTGTATAACACTTTTAGAGGGGATGAATATGTCAAACCTTTAGAGGGAAGAATATTTAGGAGAACGGTAGCCATTTGTAGTGCATGATGCCAAAATAATGGAGGAACGGAAGAATGAACCAATAAAGTGCGGTCAATATTATTAATGGTACAAATTTTTCGCTCAACTTTCCCATTTTGTGAAGACGTATAGGGACAAGAAAAAAGAAAATTTATCCCATTTTGAGCACAAAACTCCCTAAATTTCCCATTATCATACTCTTTGCCATTATCACATTGAATGTTTTTGACTTTCCGTTCGAATTGTGTTCTTATGAAGGCTCTAAATTTTATGAAGATGGAAAAAACTTGAGATTTTTTCGCAATTGAAAACGTCCATAAATATTTTAGTCATCTAAGAATAGAACATAATAACGATGACCCATAGAACTGAGAACCTGAGATGTCCATACATCACTATGAATAATTTCAAATGACATAGAAGTATTCGAATTTGAAGCTACAAATGGTAATTTAATAATATTTCCCAAAGCACATGATTGACAAATTGGAGTACTATGCGTACCCTTACAAGAAATAAACTTATGTCTATCTAACGAAGATAAAATAGACGACCCCGGATGACCTAGACGAGCATGCCACAAGGAAGGAGCAAGAGCTGTAAAGGTGGATGTCATAGTTTGACGCGAGACGCTGGGACTTGGTGTGATTGGATAGAGCCCCCCCCCCCCCCCACTGTTACACCTCATGAGATGACTCCCCGTCTTGAAATCCTTCATAGAAAATTCAAATGGATCAAAATTAATAGAAACTCAGTTATCAGTTGTGAATTTTTTGATAGATACCAAATTTTTAATTAATTTTGTGGTATGAAGGGTATTTTTCATGACAAGTGGTGGATGAAGAGGAGACAATGTTTTATCACCATAACCCTTAATTGGAATAGAATTGTCATTACCAACAGTTATACCACGATAAATGCTCAAAATTGAATAAGACGAGAGAGTACCTTGATCGGATGTCATGTGGGTAGTGGCGTCGGTGTCTATGTACCAATTAGGGTCCGGTTGAGTTAAGCCAAGTGTGTGCATCACTGCTTCAATGTCGGTCTGAGTGTGTTCCACTGCGTGGTGGGCCTGATGGGGGCGAGGTCCAAGTATACTAGATTGGGATCGCCATACGTCTGTTGGTATGAACCCCAGAGTGCAGGCGGGGAGAAAGCTGGTCGCGCCGCGTATACGGGCTGGTACTGAGGCGCCGCGGCGTTGTAAGGTGGCCCCGCGGCGTTGTAAGGTGGCCCCGCGGCGCTGTAAGGCTGAGCCACGACGCTGTTAGATGTTGGGTCCCACTGCCACTAACCAGGGGGCCCCTGTGGGTTTCAGGATTGCTGTTGTTGCTACTGCTGACGGTTGCCCTAGTTGTTGCCGCCACGATTCTTGCCATTATTTTTCCGATTCTGGCCTTTCTTACCACCCTCGTTGTGATTTTGGATCACATTGGCTGGATTGAATCATCATGCCGACAGGACTGGCCCCAATTGCTACTTTCTTAGCCATATCGGCTTCTTCCAAAGTGAGCATAGAACGAGCTTGATAAAATCCTGGCAGGGGGTTACTCCGACGAATAACTGAAGCAACACCGTTATAGATTGAAATCCTGGCAGGGGGTAGTGGTGTCGGTGTCTATGTACCAATTAGGCTTCTTCCAATGTGTGGCATCGTTGGTCTGGTGCAGTTTGATCGATAGACATAGTGTAGAGTTTATGCCGGAGTTTGTATAGATTGAAAACCGACTAAGAACATTCGGGGACGAATGTTTCTAAAGGGGGAAGAATGTTACACCCCGTAAGTCCAGGACATGTATAAGAGAATGTACGTAAGGAATCAAGACTTGAAAATTGGTACGAAAGGAAGAATTGTTTTTCCGACGGAAAATCTTCCGAACGTCGGAAAGGAAAAATGTTCGTTGTTGAGAATTGGATTCTCAAAATACATTATTTGAAGAGTATGGAACTTATTAACATTATGGAAATTTATTTTTACGGATTTGGTCACATGGGGCCCACCCGAGGAATTTTACGTTTTGTGGGGCCCATGAGGGTTACGGAATTTTATGGACGAATGAGAGGGCGACACGTGGCACCCCCACATGTGGTCTTGGACGAAATTTAGTGAGGGTAAAATGGTCATTGACCACCTTGGAAGATTAGTCTTGCTAGCATGACATTGTTGACTTGTCAACTTGTCCACATGGGCTTGATCCTAGTGAAACTCATCCAAGCCTCACATTTGTTGTAATCTAAGCCCTCCAATGTGTTTTAAATACTACACTAGTAGCAAGACTTGGCATTTCTACACATAGAATTATTTCACTCACTCTTGTTCTTCAAGCACGCCTGCTCAAGCGTCTTGTCCACAAGAAAATTTTGTAGTTTTGATCCATTAGCCACAAGACTTTAACCCAATGTCCCTAAGGGTATTGTAAGGATATCTCATTAGAAAGATTTCAGAAAAACGGCGTTTTCGTATTAGTCGCAAGGCGGAAACTTGAGGAGTTCTTCAACTTTGAAGTTGGAACTTGAAGATGGGTTCTTCATAGGCTTCTAAGGAGTGCTTGGAGCGGATTTGAACATAAGGAAAGGAGCTAAGAATTGCTAAGACGCGACTTTGAATCTTGGAAATTTTAAGGGCTTATAAAGGTATAATTTTGTCGTTTTAGTAGTTAAGACTTACTTATTGTTGTAGCTATGGATATTAGCAAGCATGAGTTATATATTATGAGGTTTGATAAGTGTTGTGGCTATTGGAACCCTAATCCGAAAACTAGAATGTTAGCCCTAAGATTTCAATTCAAGTCGATTATTAGTAAAGTCGTCGCATGTTGTAAAAACAAGGAAATTGTAGTTGTTGAAGTTGTTTATGACTTAATAACATGTTAGAGCTTAGAACTTGGAATTGGAAAAGGATTGGAAAGGGCTTAGTGTTATTATTTATGTTGGCCGAGAATGGCTAGATTATGGAGCTATTTCGTATGAATTGTGGGGCGAAATTTTACACGTATTGTAAGGCGTGTAATCCCCTTTGTTTGGTTGTTGTTTTGAGCCTTAAATGTGGCGTGTTGGTTATTGTATTCGGCCTTGAAAAAGGTGGCAAAGTGAGTAGAAACAAAGGAAGTGTTGCCCGATTTTTCGTAGAATTAGAGACCGTATACTTAGTATTATTCTACGTTAGAGACTAGAAGTTGATAGTCTTGTTGTGACCATTATAGGTTGACACTACGCACGGGCGTATTCGGCTTAGCTTGTGGATTTAGCCGAAAAGGTATGTGAACTATCTCCTCTTCTAGCATGATTCCTTAAGCTAAAGAAAGTAAGTTCTACTCCTTAAATGATTCATTCCTTGGTTGTACTTGGATTGCCTAATATAGAATTTGTTCTATGAACTTCCTTGATTGTACTTTGAGGTGTAAATTGTAAGTTGTATAATCCATTGCCTTAGTGAAGTTGGATTCTTAAAAGTGAAAGTATTTTACTTAAAGTACATAGAGTCTTGAAAAGGAAGTGGTTTCCAAACTTTTTGGCTAGTGCCTTAGTTCCAAAACCTAAAGGTCATTATAATGACTTTAGGGGAGTCAAATGAGTGATTTACTTAATTGTTTTAAGAGAGGAGAAATGACATGATTTAAGAGAAGTAACTTGTTTTAAAAGTGTGAGTTACTTGAGGTTTAAAAGTAGAAGAAACTTGTTTTCTAAATATTAAGAGACTTGAATTATTTTGAAAGTTAAGAACTTGATTTGTAAGTATGTGATATTTGGTTTTAAAAGTATAAGTCTCTTGGTTATAAAAGGAATGAAATTGTCTAAAAACCATAAAGGGTTATAACGGCTTTATGGGAAGTTGGTTATAACGGCTTTATGAAAGGTTTAGAAAGTTGTCTATTTTGATTAATGGGCATAAGTTGCCTTGGTTGTGAAAATTTGAAGTTACTTGATTTCAAGCTTTGAAATGAGTTTTCTAAGAGTGTAGTAACTTACTTTGAAAAATAGACACACCTTGATACTACGGGTGTTAGTATCTTGAGATTTTACATAAAAAGGAGTCTTTTGAAAAGAATGTACGTACGTAGTACTTTGGCTTGTTAAATGAGAATTATTCTATTTGTGCCTTGATAAGTACTTTGGCTTGTTAAATGAGAATTATTCTATTTGTGCCTTGATAAGTACTTTGGCTTGATTAATTGAGAATTATTCTAAGTGTGCCTTGATAAGTATTTTGGCTTGATTAATTGAGAATTATTCTAAGTGTGCCTTGCTAAGTACTTTGGCTTGTTTAATTAAGAATTGCCTATATGTGCTGGTGATAGCCTTTGAGTGCAAGTATTATGTTTTATTACGTTGTCGCGACTCGGTTGGAGGCTCGCCTCATTGTAAGTACTTGGGCACGACAAGCGGTGGTGTGGGATTCCACGGGTGCTTAGCTATTTTTAGTACTGGGTTAAATTCTGATTTTTATAAAAGACACAGTAGTGCTTATGTGTTGTTTGATCACGGTCGAGATAGGGTAAGAGTATAAGTGAGGGTAAACCCCAAGACATTATACCCCATTGTTTTGTTTGATGGTCGGTCGAGATAGGGTAAGAGTATAAGTGAGGTAAACCCCAAGACGTTATACCACCTTCTCCGAGGTAAGAGTATAAATGAGGTAAACCCCAAGACATTATACCCACGCTTGTTTTGTTTGATGGCTCGGTCGAGATAGGTAAACGTATAAGTGAGGGTAAACCCCAAGACGCTATACCACCTTCTCCAGGTAAGAGTATAAATGAGGGTAAACCCCAAGACATTATACCCCGCTTACCACCGCCGTCTTCCTACTTGCCCGCATGATTTTAGGACACGTGGGATTTGGTGTTCATGTATGCCTATTGGTGTTATATTATATCATGGATGGCGGTGAGGAAGGATTCCACGCATGATTGATATTATGGCGTAGACCACGGTTATATTTTAGAAATGACTTGGCGTACGTCTCGACTTGATATCGCTTATGTATTATGTCTCGTAGGTTGGCTATCATACATGTCTCCCGCTTTGTTTAGACCGTTATGATTTCATTACTGATTTCATCGCTTCACATACTTGGTACATTCTTCAGACCTCGCCTTCGGCCGCGTTTCACGCCGCAGTTTAGGTCTTTGTTTGGTGATCGGCGGTGTAGGACCGCCGAGTTTTGGATAGCTCCTTCCGCTCGGAGTTTATCTTTTGGTATAACTCGCCTTCAAGACAGCTTTTGTATTATGGGTACAGCGTGGCCTTGTTCGCATATTTCATAAAACTCTTAAGTGCGTATCCATACGGATTGGACTACGTATGTTGTAGTGTCTTTTATTATGTATATTATATGGCAGCCTTGTCGGCTTTGCCCTTGCACGTACGTTGGTTAAAAAAAAAAGTGTTATTTAAATTCCGCAGTTTACTTGTGTTGTTAGGTAGAAGGGTGCCCAGGTAGGGCACCAGTCACGGGCCCGGGGTTCGGGGCGTGACAATAACTCCGCCCACGCCCCATATTGGAAGTTTTCAAGATCAAGAACAATAGGGATGATGCTCTTGATGTTAGAAACTGAGAGGGCTGAATGAAAATTATTCTTATCAGCCATAGGGAATAGAACAACAAGATTCGGAGAAGGGAATTTGAGAGAGAGGAATTTGGAGGGAAAGATACTCGTTTTTTGTTAAAAGGGAAGCACAAAAAATCGAGAACTTTAGTGTCAAAAATCCAAAAACTAGAGAAGAAGTTTGAGGAGCGGAGCGAGGTAAAGAGAACCTAGACTCTTGATACCATGAAAGAATGTAAGAAATAATCTCTTGATTATTCTTATTAATGAAAGACATATATATACAATTTACAATGGAAAAATCCTTTTCTCTTTCTACATCTAAATCTCTATTTTATAAGGAGACTAACTCTACAATTATGGTAACACTACAATACCAATTATGATAAAAGAATAATTACAAATATACAAAGGGACTACTGTGGGCCCCACTGTCCATACAGTCCATGTGGACTGTTTAACATTAATAGATATGTTTGGCATGATTAAAGTCATTTTAAGAATATGTTTTTTTTTGTGAGAAAATCATTTTCTGATAACCAACATTTTTGGCGTTTGATCGTCTATTTTCTATTAATTATTAGCTTTGTCTTATTCTTACAAGTTATATTAAATTTTAACTTTATTACTTATAGAAGTCGATACTTAAAGATCACATTTATCTTTAGCACTTCAAAATTTCAGTGGAAACATTTTCCTATTTACTAATATTATTACAATTACAGTTATCAAGCTTCAATCTCAAAAAAGTTAGAGTCGGCTATATGAATTTTCATTAGTTCATTTAAGCTCATTTCATATCGCAGCATACAAAATAAAATAAAAGTGAAAAAAGAAGCCAATTCTCTAACAAGCCTAAAATATATCTTCACTTGTCATAATTACACACCTAATATTTGTTGGATATTTGTGTGGAAAAAGGAAATGAGAATGCAACAACAACAATCAATGTGAACAATGTAACTTGTCTTACTATGTCAATTGATGATCAATCTCTCATTAAGATAATATTGCCCCGTATATCCTTTCAACGGTTGTAATGACAACTTATCTCTCAAGATAAAACAGCAATCAAACAAATGAGCAAAGAAAACTCAAGTGTTTGCTTTGGAAGAAAGATCTTTGAGTGTTTGTGATTGCAAGAGAGGAGGAATACTTTCAGAAATGTATTGTCAAGTGTGTAAAGTGTTTTTTCCAAATGAGCCAAAGACATCATTTTATAGTGTTGAGAAGAAGACCCTCCAACTAGCCAATTTATGGTTTTGAATGACCAAGTAATGGCTGAATTCAAGAGCAAAATAATGAGTTAATCCTCCAAAGTCAGCTCAAACATCAGTTTTTATTATTCTCCAACGGACTGAAACTGCCGCGTCACGCCTGCAGTGCGCGTGGCGGCGCGACTTCAGAGAGTTCGGCGCCACGGGCGCCACGGAACTTAGAGTTCCGGCGTCGCAGCCATGGCGCCGAGATGTTTCTCCGGCGTCGCGGTCCTTTTTCCGACTCGTTTCGACATTCACACTTTATACATTTCTTCTTTCATTTACCAACGTGCAACCAACGTCATTTGGTCAATAACCGTCTATTACCTTACGTCTCAAACAATTCGTATACATCTCAATATCTCTTCCATTAAGAAAATTATGATCCTTGACATTGTATGTACACGTGTATGAAAATAACGTTTTCGACGTGTGGAGCACCTAATTATTCGATTCGTAATTAAATAGAATTAATTTTATTTCACGTTTAATAAATATTTCCAACAATATAATCAATACTAATTATTTTTTAAATTCTTTTCTCTCACCAACCAAATATAAGAAGGTACATCCACCCGGTTAGAGACAGCTAAGGGAGTAGACATTAGAGAATCAGAAAATAGGAGTGTGGGGAATAGGCAACAGACATTGCCATTTATATTGAAAGTACCATTACACTACTAAACAGAGACGATCATGCCGGTTGGTCAGTAGGGGCTGCCCCAGTCAAATATTGAACTTCAAATTTAATTAATGTTTTGTAAACTTCTGTAGTTGACTGTTGATCACATTGAAAATTAAAGAAGAAAAATAGAATTCGTGAAATGATAGCCTTTTCATGATAGTGGTAAAACTCATGTTACAATCAATTTGATCCACCTAGATTCACTTTTACACCAGATTTTTTTTGTTTAACTTGAAATTCGCGTTCTCTATCCGAATGTGCGCACTGAGTAAACCACGGACTGACGTAATAACCTGCAAATTCCGTCAGCTAGTTAAACCACACTCGATGCTGTGTGACGATGCGCGCTTTTAGCGCAGCCAGGGCGTTACGTTGGAGTTTCAAACTTTTACACCAGAATTAGTGAACGAAAACTCATAGTAATATTTTTCACCTATGGACCGAATCAAAATTTAAACTTTATAGGTTATAAATTTTAGGACAACAACCTCAAATGTTGGTAACTAAATTTTGAATTTAATTTTTTTTTAACTTATTAATGAATTTCATAATATAAAGTCATCAATTTGGCCGAACATGTAAGTATAACCTTCTAGCTCTGCACGTGTTTTACACTAAAGTAATTAAGATCATTAAAGGCAGCAACAAAATTAGGCTCCGTTTTGTACCGGTTATTAAAGAGAGCTTATAGGAATAAAACTTTTTTAAATAGAGTTTTCTTAGGTAAAACTTTTATCAAAAAGTTGTTAGATGTTTGGTTGTCAATAAAAAAAACACTTTTGTACAAAAAGCCAAAAAAATTAAGTCATTTTACCTTTACTCCAAAAAATCAAATTTTGAGTTTTTGAAATAAGTGCTTATTTTAAAAAAAAAAAAAACACTTATAAGCTTAAAATAAGCTCAATCAAACACCTCTCAATATTTTAATAAATATTTATTTTAAAAAAAAATACTTATGAACTTAAAATAAGCTCAATCAAACACACACTTAGTGTTGTTCAATAAGAGTCAATTGACACCTCTTGATTTTTTTTCTGGGATCTTTGAATTTTTTTTCGTTTATTTCTTTATCTAATTCCTCTTAATAAAGGTTCTAATTCCATTACTGCTCAAGAGTATGATCCCAAAAATTAGACGTTTAACTGATAATTCAAAAAAGTGTAAGGATAATTATGCTTTTCTGTATTTTAAATTGGATTGCCAGGTCAGCATAACATTGAGTGATGGACTCTCTTGACTGTACCTACTTGCACTGACATCGATTGTGCAGTGATATTGATGAGGAACACCGACAATTTAAGTAGCATTGACAGTCCAGCTCATTCACAATTTTCATTATTTTAAAAGTTTCCTCATATTTATAGTACTTACAATAATTAAACCAAACAATATAGTCTAATTTCACAGGTGAAATTTGATACTGTAAGAAGACTTTTTCCCCACCATATGAAGATAGAAAGACCGTTTTCAAATTTGGGTCAACTAACGCATTTCAAAATGGATTTAAAAGAAGAAAATAGAAGTACAAAGACATCACAATTCACAAATAAAAGGGAACGGGTTATATAATGCAAAGGAACAATAACCACATTAAAATAATATGATAATCGAAGTATAATAAATATTAACAGATACTAACTGAAAATGAGCGACCAAAAATTATAAAAATAGTGCTAATACTACTAGTATGCAAGAGAAACTTATCTGCTATCTTAATCCGCGAGCTCCATAACTTCCTAACTAAATCAATATATACAAAATAAATATCTTACATATAAATTGCTTCTGCTCAGATTGTTCAATAATTAAGAGATAACAATTTAAACTGTTACTAAAAAGATTAAGTTTAGTAACCTCTTCGAAAATGGCCAATGTGATTAGTAGTTAATTAGACAGAAATATGCCTAAATCATGTTAAGTTTACTAATTATGCCTTTTGTTTGATCTCTTCCGCCGGCAGCCTTTTAAAATTAGTTAATTAATCAGTTATAACCCACTATTTATGCATTTCTACGGTGATGATAGTTTCCCAAATCGCAATTTAAGCTCCACTTCACTAGTAGTTCAACCTCCTCCTCCGCCATGGAACGCCGTTTCATTCTCATTTTCCGGCAGCCGGAAAACTGAGATTCTTTTACTATCTCACATTTCTTCATTAGTAGCTCAACCTCCTCATCCGTCGTGGAACGCCGCTTCATTCTCATTTTCCGGCTGCCGGAAAACTGAGATTCTTTTACTATCTCACATTTCTTCACTAGTAGCTCAACCTCCTCCTCCGTCGTGGAAAGCCGCTTTCTTCGACTATGTATCTCGCAGTTGTGCGATTTTGCTATTTACCGTAATATTCGTTTTCAAGTTCGTATATTCAGTGATTTACATTCCATGGAAATTCGAAAAGCACTTGCAAGGAATCTGAGGCCCTGGCTACTGTCGGATCGACGAAAACTCAGAGGAAATCAAAACGTGTTGCATCGAATTGCTCCACATTACTACAACTGGTCGGCTATTCACGGGAAGACGTTTTTGTTCTGGTTCGGGTCGAAGCCCCGGTTGGCTCTTGCTGACCCGGATATGATTAAAGGACTTTTTTATGAATAAAGCTGTGGATAAAGTTTGAGTTTGATCCACAATTTAAGAAGCTTTTTGGACAAGGGCTTGTTGGTTTGCGAGCTGAACAATGGGCTTTACATAGGAGGATTGCAAACCAGGCCTTCAACATGGAAGTTGTTAAGGTGATTGATCCATTCTCTGACTAAAAAGCCCATTTGATTAAGTTTTTGTTTTTTCTTAAAAAGCATTTTTTAAAAAACTTTTGCAATTACTTTATCAGTTTAATTTTATATTACACTCTTTATTTGAAAATATGAGAAAAATGGTTTCATTATATTTGCGGTGGGTTCAAAATAGTTTCTTAATTATGCAGTTAATAGTTTTGGTTCTTTAAATTTGCTAAAAGGTACTAATATTTTAGTTTTCGTTAAAATATTAACACGTTATGTTCATTAGATTTAATAAAAATAAAGGGAGGGAATTTTAACTATAAACACCGAGAAAGTTCTGTCAAAATTTAAAATATGCAACATAAAAAAATTATACTAAACACTACAAAAAATATAAACCATAGCAAATATTACGCATCAAATTTTAAAACTAAATAAAAAATTGTAAAATTATATCTCTTTCTATTCCATAGTTTTATCAATCTATATTTAGATGAGACTAACAGTAGTAACTTTTTATAAACCTAAAAGATGAAAATTATTAATTGCATACTTAAGAAACATTTTTAAACCTAAATTCGAACATAAGCGACCATTTATGTCATTTTCTCATCTTCATTATTTTCTAGTTTGTTCGACGGTGTGGCCTTTACTCTTAGAATTCCTATTTAGAGAAACAGAGCAGCCACTATGCTCTCACAGTCATGGACAAAACCTCTGTGTTACAGAGGTAAGTTCTTCCCTTTAATCCAATTGTTTGCTTTATCACATGCCCATGTAGCTTTGTTTCATTCCTGCTCTGCTAGTCCCTCGAAATGTTCTTCTTTACGAGAAAAGCCATCAGTTTCAAGAAAGCATAAAGTTGTTAATTTTAGGGACTTCAGACATGTGAATAATTTAAACGATGCTGTTTGTGTTTTTAATCAAATGGTCCAAACAGAACCACTTCCTTGTGTGGTAGAGTTTGCAAAATTGTTAAGGGTGATGATTAGTAGGAAACATTATTCTGGTGTTGTTTCATTTTTTGGAGAGATGATGAAACTAGGGATTCCCTTTGATGAGTATATATTAACTATTGTGATTAATTCTTTTTGTTTGCTGGGTTGTACTGAACATGGGTTTTCGGTGCTGGGTATTTTCTTTAAGAGTGGTGTTCAGTTTAATGTGGTTACTTTTAGCACTATTTTAAGGGGACTTTGTGAACAAAATAAGATTAAGGATGCCATGTGGTTGTTTAATAAGCTGGTGACAGAGAGAATATGCAAGATGGATGAAGTTATGTTTGGTATAGTCATGAATGGGCTCTGTAAACAAGGGCATACGCAAACAGCTCTTAGTTTGTTGAGGATAATGGAGCAAGGGGATACCAAACCTAACACAATTGTGTATAGTATTGTCATAGATGCGCTTTGCAAGGACAAAATGGTAGGTGCTGCTTTCAACATTTTCAATGAAATGAAGCGAAAAGGAATTACTCCAAATGTACTTACATATAGTTCACTGGTTGATGGATTGTGTAAGTTTGATCAGTGGGAAGAGGTTAGGCTGCTTTTGGATGAGATGATGTATCTTAATGTTTCCCCGAACGTGCACACATTTAGCATGTTGGTAGATGCATTTTGCAAAAAAGGGATGGTTGAAGATGCTGTGGAAGTGTTAACAATAATGATCCGAAGAGGTGAACATCCAGATGTGGTTACCTACAACGCTATAATGGAAGGGTACTGTTTGCGTGGTGAAATAGATGTAGCAAGGAGAATTTTAGACTCTATGATTGATACTGGAGTCAAGCCTGACATCTTTAGTTACAACATATTAGTCAATGGGTATTGCAAGCAAAAGAAATTAGACGAGGCCATGCATTTATATTTTGAAATCTCGCAAAAGGGGTTGAAACCTGACACTGTTACATATAGTACTATCTTGCAAGGCCTATTTAAAGTTGATAGAGTTGAGTGTTCAGAAAATTTCTTTACTGAGATGCAAAATGCAGGCCATAGTCCTGACATTTACACTTGTGGCATAATGCTTCATGGTTATTTAAAGAATGGACATGTAGAAAAAGCTATGTCCCTCTTTCATAGGTGGGAAAAACAAAAAGAAGATACTAATATTTTTATCTACAATACAGGCAATGGTGGATTTTTTAGAATTCAAAAGCTTGATAAAGCTCGTTCTATTTTTGATAAGCTTTATTCCATCGGGTTGCATCCTGATGCTATAGCATACAATATAACAGTAAATGGACTTTGTGTTGAAGGTTTAGTAGATGAAGCCAAAGAGTTGCTAAGAAAAATGGAGGACAATGGTTGTTTACCGAACAGTGGCACTTCCAATCTTATTGTGCATGGATTTCTCAAGAGTAATAAAACTAATGAAGCAATGGTTGTTTTGAAGGAAATCATTGGGAGGGGTTTCCCAGCTGATAAAGACACAGTGTCATTGCTAATAGAATTACTTTTGTTAATAGGGGAAGGTCCTTTTTTGCTTAATATGATACCAGAATTTCATCTAAGAAATGAGAAATGAAGCTCTTTCTCCTCTCACTATTGAACTACTTTAGAGCATGGCTACAATTGGGAAAACCAAACGATGATAGCACTCGAAGTTTATTTAGCTTCCAATTATGGTTTATGAGGTATGTGACTTCTTAAAATTCATATGTTGGAGGAATCTCTTTATCTGGAAAATCTATCTTCCTGTATAATGTTTTTTTAAATATGATAATAGATGTAAGTCCTATTAAACATAACTCAATTCCTTGGTATGGTCATTCGGGAAGTTCCAACGAGGGAGACTCCCATATAATTCTAGCGAGAGCTGGAGACACCATCTTCCATTCTTATCGGTATCTGGAGTTTTTCAGTAACCATAGTTAGCAATACCATTTATAGAACGCGGTCCCATATTCAACAGTCTTTAAGTATTTTTTACACATTCATTTTGTTGTGATGTCTACTCCAGTCACAGTTCATGATTTCTGTTAAAATCAGTTGGGTTTTGGAGGCCTAATGGATAGTCCTTCCTTCGAGAAAAGATGACACAACTATATGTCAAGTCTTCTTGGATTTCAGCTATGTTTTCCTCTAGGCAATAATGACTAGAAGACAATTGGGATTTTTTTTATTTTCCGAGATACACTTCTGTTAAGAAGATTTGTTTATCTGATCATTGCCATACTATGATGTTGCCGCTCTCTGTGTACATTCTACCCTCCCCAGACTCCACGTTGTGGGATTTCATTGGGTATATTGTTGTTGTTGCCATACTAAGATGTACTTGATAGTTACTGTTAAGTATGAGGAACTATCTATGTATTTTGCCTAAAAAATACATATCGGTAATTTAAGTACAAATCCTCACTTCCACATGATCTAAACTCGACTTAGTTGTCTAAGTACATTCACGTTAATTCGATAATGAATACAAAGGATTTCATTGGTTAGATCACGGTAAATATGTCCCTTTTTAGGTTTATATCAAATTATATAAATTTATCATAGTTAAGTGATTTAATGAGGTGAGAGTGCATGTTAATTAACTATAACTAAGTTAAAAATTTTATATACAAACATATGTCATGCATCTATTATCTTGTTAACATTGGGTGCAAGTAATTTTTTTTACCACAGGTCACTAAAATTTCACTCCCATCTACAAAAGTCATGGTTGACAGAGTTATTCAGTACTTGTGTTGGTATAAGATTGTAGGGATTTGTTGGGTGTAAAACACACAAGTAAAAAAAACAGAAGTTTAAAATTTTGTTTATTTACTTGCTCCAACAAAGGTCGTCTGGTATGATTATGCGATAATTCAAATATGCAAAGACAGGAAGAAAACTTACAGTTTAAGCTTTGTTAGTCTTTACTAAAGGGAGCGCACGCGATTGTCAATCTGGGTGCAAGCCTTGCTTCGGTATATTCCTTTGCCCAAAAAAACTAGGAAATCTTGGCAGAGGTTTGAGAGAATTTTATTTCCTGAACTCTGAGTTCAGAAAGTGGAAGTGAGTGCAACTGAAATTATGGGTTAAGTGTCAAATATATAGTGGAGGAAACTCTAAACCAAATCAGATTTGGATCAGGCTTCAAGACCTGACCCAAATCCAAATTGCAGTAGAGGTCACGAACCGGGCCCATCACATGCGGCTCCTCTATTTATTTTCTGCACGTTTTAGTTCTAATTAAATTCAAGATTTAATTTTGACTTAATTAATTAATTTTCATCAAATAAAAATTATCCCATAATTTACTATAAAATAAAATATCTTGATTCAAAATCCGATATTTTACATTCTCTCAATATACCCTTAGACCGAAAAGACAATCGACTTAGTGTGACTTTGTGCCTTCACACATCGACACTGATCAAATCGAGGTTTACACGAAACTCCTGAAGCGGCACGCGACGACCCGATATGTGAAGACGCTTACAAGACTCAAGTAAATGCACCATGTGAGATGATAAATTCCTTTCATTCGCGACACACACTCGATCAAGCTTAAGATTTGTCGTGTACATCCAAATGGCTTGATCACTTTATCTCATCTATATTAGTCGACAACTGGACCATATCCTAGATATGTCTCTTGCGTTGACGACCAATGACTGGTCGACATAACATCTCCGGTGGCGAGTGTTCTCTCGAAATTCCAATCGAGGAATGAATCTTATTCTTGGCTCAACTACTACCTTCAATCTACTTCGTAATGCACCCAATACAAGTCGCGTCTCAACCTATAAGGCATTTGAGCTTAGGACGGGATCAAATTGCATTGCTCCGTAAACAAGGCGATATTGACCTCAAGTCTAAGGACCTCTATCTCTCACATGCTGATAATACTTTAGACATGTATAACAAATAGTTTATCAACAGGGTATGCCAATACTCCTCTAAGAGTATCCATGTGTCCATCACTAGCAACTATTGCTAGCAATAAGTGAGATATACTACATTCTCTAAGAATGTGATGCAGACCACATGTCGACTTATAACATATCATTGATATCTCATTCTCAATGATCATTAGTGTTACACCCCGTATTTCCAGGACATGGTTATAAGAACGTACGTAAGAACTAAAAAATGTTAAGATTTGAGACTAGTAAAAATTTATCGGAATTATGGAAATGTCGGGAAACGAGATATTGCGACGAACGGGAGGGTGACACGTGTCACCCCCTTAGTTGGTCTTGGACGAAATGGACATGGGTTTAATGGTCATTTGACCAAGGTTAGGATGAGCAAGTCTTGCTAAGGCTAGAGCTTGATATTGTTGACTAAGTCCAAGGGCCACTTGGCTAGATTTTTAAGTGAATTAGATCCAAGTCACACAATTGTTCTCATCTTGACCCTCCATAGTGTTATATATGCATACTAGTAGCAAGACAAGGCTTCTATACTTAGAAAAATTTCAAGAACTTTGAAGACCTCATATGTTGCTCTCGGGTTCTTAGGGTTTCAAGAGGGGAAAAAATTTGTTTGTTGTTCAATAACCTCCACACTTTAAACCAAGGTTCCTAAGAGTGTTGTAAGGGTATCTCAATAGAAAGATCCCGGAAAAGTATCGTTTTTGTATTAGTCGCAAGGTGAAAATCTAGTCACTTTCCTTAGGTTTGGATTGGATATTGAAGGAAAGTTGGTTGTGAACTTCTAAGGGCTTCAAGTGGCGGATTGGAGTGTCAAGGAGGGGCGCTAAGTTGCTAAGGAGCGACTTCGGATCTTGAAGACGGATTAAGGCTTGTCTAGGTAATAACATTATTCTCTTTAGTGTTATAAGATTTCATATTGTTGTAGTGATGTTTATAAACAAGCATGAGATATGTATTAGAGATTTATAAGTGCTATGGATATTGAAAGCCTAAGATCCGAAATGACCTTGTTAGCCATTTGAAATTGAAATACATTTTGGTCGATAATTAGAATCGTCGCATGTTATCTACTTGAAGATTATAGTTGTTATAATCAATTGCGGCTATACAACATGTTAGACTAAACAACTTGGATTGAATAAGGAATTGGATAAGACCTAGTAGTGTGATGTATTATAACCGAGAATGGCATGGAACTATTGGACTGTTTTGTATTATTGTGGGGCAGAATTTTACACGTCATGTTAAGGCGTGTAATCCTCTTTGGATAGCTGAATTGTTAGGCCTTAAATGTGGCATGTTTGGTTGTTAAATTCGGGTCTTGAAAAATGTGGAAAAGTATGTAGAAACAAAGGAAGTGTTGTCCGATTTTTCGTAGAATTTGGTGACTTTACACTTAGAATATTCTACGTTTGAAGCTAGAGGTTAATAGACGTATTATGGCCATTATAGGTTGAAGTACTAAGTATAGCGTATTCTACTTGAATGATGGAATAGCTATCAAAGTTGAAGTACTTTGGAGCATTTTGCTACTTGTCGATAATCGTCGCGAGGTATGTGAACATCTTCCTTCTTTTGGCATGATTCTATGTATGGAATATACATGTGGTACTATTTCATGATTCCTTCTACTCTTAAAAGTTAAGAGGTATGTATGTTGATTTACTCTATGTAAAAGTTACGTCTAAGTTATCCTAAGTTCTTACCAAGTCTTATGGGGGATGTTGGTAAGAGTCGTTAGGAAGTATTTGGAGTCAAGTTGACTTTGCTAAGTTACTGCACGAATGAGAATAAGTATCGAACAAGTCATTGCAGCGCTAATAAAAGAAAATGTATCGGCAATCAATTAAATTAAAATGAGTAGAATTCTCCATCTGCATAGAAACTAAGATAAGACAAAATTGTATTACATTTCCTAGATCATGGCTGCTTTAATAAGATCGTTATAAACAAGTATAACCTAGTCACAACGCACAAAAGTATATGTTACTTAATTTAAAGAGTTTACGTTATGAATTTTTAAGACTATGAACCTTAAATTCTTAAAAGGTTAAGAGACTTTATTTTTCAAGTTATGGGACTTGATTCTTAAAGGAAGGAATGACTTGATTTAAAAGTATAGAATACTTGATTTGGAAAGTATTGATTTTTTGATATTCTAAAGATAAGAGACTTGATTTCTAAAGTTAAGAAACTTGATTTCTTAAAAGTTAAGAGACTTGAAGTATTTTTGAAAGTTATGTAACTTGAGTTTTTAAAAGAAGAAGTTTATGGATTTAAAAGAGAAGGAGTTTTATGATTCTTTTTAAGTATGTATGTACGTAGCACTTTTGGGTTTAATTTTTCCTAATGTAAAAAAAATAAATAAAAGTGCCTTAAGTTCTCTAAAGTGAAAGGTTGTTATAATAGCTTTATGGGGAGTTGTTATAACGACTAAAGAAGAAGTGAAAAGATGATTTAAAATGTTATGTAAATATGACATTTTCGCCCCAGAACGGGCCGCAAGATACCTTATGGGCGCACTATATGACATTATCGCCCCGTGAATGGGCCGGCGATACCTTACGGGCGCACTATATGACATTATCGCGTCCCACGAATGGGCCGGGCAGTATACCTTTATGGGCAGACTATATGACATTATCGCGTCCCAAGAATGGGCCGGGCAGTATACCTTTATGGGCAGACTTGTATGACTTTATCGCGTCCCAGAATGGGTCGGGCAGTATACTTTCGTGGGAAGATTTTTATGAATTCGTCGTGTCCCGAAAATGGGTCGGGTTACATTATCACGTATGGATAATCAAAGTGAACTCCAAAATGAGGCGTCCCTCCATAAAGGGGTCGGATTATGTTAGGCAAGATACGTAAGTTATATGTGTTATGTGTATGAACTCGATGATTTTTCCTAAGTATGTACGTAAGAAGATGACTATAACTTTTATTGAAAAATGGGAAAAGATAATAAAGTGTGATTAAGTTCACGAGATTGTAATGACACGGTAGGATCTGGTGTTTATTTTGTTTATATACTTGCCCCTGTCATTCTTCTCGCATGCTTATGATTTGTTTCATCAGACTTTATTTCCGCTCCATATTTGGTACTGTTGCATCGACCCTTCGGGCCGTTCATGCCCGCAGGTATTTAGGTACACAGGTTGGTGATCCTTGCTCTTAGGATCTCGGTTCAGTTTTGGGAAAAAGCTCCATTTACTCCGGATGCTTATCTTTTGGTACGGTTTCCCTGAGGTTGTAGATTTACGTATATTCAGGGGTATGACGGGGCCCTGTCCCGTCACAGTTGTTATGTTAAAACTCTTAGAGGTCTGTAGTCATATCTTGTGGGTCGGGTTGTAAAGAAAAAGGATGTAACTGCGTTTGGTTATGTATGTATATACGTCTAGGGAGGTAGCCTTATCGGCTAGCCTGTTGATTTTATTTTTGTTGATTTATTTTATAAGTTTCATGTATGTTCCGCTGATTATCTCTGATGTATACAGTAGGGTGCCTGTGTAGGCACTACCATGCCCGGCCTGGTCGTCGTGACAATTAGTCTAGACTATTTTAAGAACTACACTCTATCATTAATATCTCACACTATTAATGACAATGTAAGTTCAAGGGATGCACATTAATGAATAATATAAACAATCAAATAATAATTCAATAATTGCAAATGTCAAGTATATATTAATCTTATTAATAATATGAATGTGTTCAAGCACATATGCTCCTAAAATGATTGTTTCTAGGACATACATACTTTCAATCTCCCACTTGGCCTAGAGCCAATCACCAATGTATCTAATGCCCATGTTTTCGAAATGACCATTATGCTTGACTAAGCTTAATGGTTTAGTAAATGGGTCTGCTAGATTATTATCGGTGGGAATGTAGTCTATCTTTATTTCTTCTGTCTCCACCATCTCCTTGAGTATGTTGTATTTCCTTGGTACATGCTTGATTCTATTTGTTGATCTTGGTTCCTTAGCTTGAGCAATCGCACCAGTGTTGTCACAATAAATCGTTATTGGACAACTGGTACTTGGAACAACCCCTAATTCCTTTAAGAACTCGGATATCGCGAACTTTCTTTACCACTTCCGATCCAAAGAATGCATTTCGCACGTTGTCGAATCGACAGTTGTAGCTTGTTTGGGACTCTTCCAACTAACTACTCCACCATTTAAAATGAAGGCATAACCAGACTGAGATTTGAAGTCATCAAGATCTCTGGAAGCTAGCATCGATGTGCAGAGCTACTAGCTCTTCTTGTCCGCCATAGACTAAGTATTCCTTAGTTCGTCTAAGATACTTAAGAATACTCTTGATCGCTTTCGGTGTTCCTCCCCGAATCTCACTGAATTTGCAAGTCATGCTAAGTCATAGGCCACATCCGCCTCAGACAGTCATGGCATACATGATTGATCCTATAGTCAAGCATATGGGATTCTCTTCACGTGCTCAAGTTCGCAATCGTGGAAAGACAATCCTTCCGACAACTCACGCCTTGACTCATAGGAAGATTCCCTTTCTTGGAATTTTTCATGAGAAACGCTTTAGCACTTTGTCTATGTATACTGACCGTGATGTTCCAACAATCTATTAGGTCTATCTCTGTAGATTCTAATTCCAAGAATGTAGCAGGCTTCACCCAAGTCCTTCATCATGAAGGTTCTGGATAGTCATTCTTTGACAGATTGCATGAGAGTCTTATTGTCTCTCATTATCAATATGTCATCTACATATATAACAATGAAGACAATGCTCTCATTTGTGCGTTTACTATAAACGCACGGATCTTCCTTGCTTCTAACAAAGTCAAACGATTTGACTGCTTTGTCAAAACAAATGTTCCAACTCCTTGAGGCTTGCTTAAGTCCATAAATGGACTTTTGTAGTTTGCATACTGCTTTGAGTTGAGTCTTGGATGTAAAACCCTCTGGTTGTATCATATACACCTCCTCAATTAGATTACCTTTGAGGAAGACAATTTTAACATCCATTTGCCAAATATCATAATCATAGTATGCAACTATTGCAAGCAAAATCCGAATGGACTTAATCTTGCAACAGGCGAAAAGGTTTCATCATAATCGATCTCATGCCGTTGATTATAACCTTTAGCCACCAATCTTGCTTTATAAGTCTGTATTTTGCCATATGCATCAATCTTCTTCTTGAAGACCCATTTGCATTCTATGGGTCTAACCCATGTTGGCAAGTCAACCAAGTTCCATACTTGGTTTATGTACATAGACTCCATTTCGGATTTCATGGCTTCTTGCCATCTCTGTGAATCAATGTCTAACATTTTTTCGCTGTAGGTAGTAGGCTCATCATCATCAGGAATATTTATCTCATTATATGTTTCAACAAGGAGATTAAGCCTTTCAAGTGCACGATGAGTCCTAGTGGTCCTACGGAGTTGAACATGCTGCGTTTCAGTGTTTGTTGTAGTTTGATTTTGAGAAGATGTTTGTGTGTTGGACAATCCACCACCTTGAGAACTTTCAGGAATATCATTTTGAATAGGATGATGCACAATTATTGTGTCATCTACCATTGGTTGTGCATGAGGTCTGCATTTCTACAAGATCCTCACAACACTCTCATCGGGCCAAGCGGCGTACTCTAAGTACCCAATCATCATCAAATACTCTCACTGAATCGTCTAGGTCATTTGACAAGGGGTCATTCTCTACATTATTTTGTACTTCTTGAATTTCTTCAAGTTCTATCTTGTTGCAACTCTGTTCCTTGTAGACATAGTCTTTTTCAAGGAAAGTTGCATTTCTGGAAACAATTACTTTATGTTCCTCAGGAAGATAGAAGTAGTATCCTCTTGTTTCCTTAGGATACCCTACAAAATAATACTTCTCACTTTTAGATTCCAATTTGTCAGTGAACAACTTCTTTACATATGCAGGGCACCCTCAGGGTCGCATGTGTCTAAGTGCTGACTTCTTGCCATTCCATATCTCATATGGAGTTTTCTCTACTGACTTTGATGGAACTCTATTCAAAATATAGATTGAGCTTTGCAATGCATATCCCCATAGGTATGTTGGTAGAGCTGAGAAGCTCATTATGGATCTAACCATATCTAATAAAGTACGATTTCTCCTCTCAGCAACACCATTCATTTGTGGCGTTCCGGGAGGTGTCCATTCTGAATGGACTCACGGCTTCAAGTAATCTAGAAATTCTTTACTTAAGTACTCACCTCCTCGATCTGATCGAAGAGTTTTAATACTTGTTTCAAGTTGTTTCTCTACTTCTGACTTGTACTCCATGAATTTCTCAAAAGCTTCAGACTTATGTTTCATAAGATACACATGCCCAAACCTTGAGAAATCGTCTGTAAAAGTGATGAAATAAAGAAAGTCTCCCTTAGCTTGAGTTGGAAAAAGCCCACATACATCGGTATGGACTAACTCAAGCACCTCTTTGGCACGTACTCTTTTCCCATAAAGTGATTTGGTTGTCATCTTTCCTCTTAAGCAAGATTCGCAATCACCATATGACTCTAAGTCAAATGGTTCTAAGTAATCCAATTTCCTCAATCTTACTATCCTTGATTCATTGATGTGACCAAGTCTGTAATGCCATATGTAGGTGGGATTTCTTTGATTACTTATTTTAGCTCTTTTATTTTGTATATTGAAAATTTCATGCTCTGATTTAGAACATACAATCCATCCACAAGCGGTGCATTTCCACAAATAAAACCAATAAAAGACAGTATATAACTATCATTGGCAATGAATGAAGAAAACCCCTCAATGTCTAACATTGGGATAGAGATAATATTCCTCGTTAACGAGGTAACAAAATAACAATTATTAAGTTCTAAACAAAAGCCAAAGGGTAAATCCAGTCTATAAATTCCCACGCATTCAACATCCACTCGTGCTCCATTTCCAATGCGCAGATCAACCTCCCACGGTCCAACCTTTCCGCTGTCAGTTAGACCCTTCTCATTATTACAAATGTGAGAGCCACAGGCGCTATCTAATACCCAACAGTGAGAGTTAGTTACAGACATATTTATTTCAATGACAAACATACCTTGTCCGGAGTCCGTAAGCACCTAGTGCCTTGTGTCCTATTGGATCGTTGCAATCCCCTTCATAAACCTTCAGTATGTTGTGAAGTTCTGGAAGATTCACCTTGGTTCCATTCATGTTGAAGTTCACAATGAAATTTTCAAATGAACCAAGAAGCGAATTTAGGATCAGGTTGACAGAGACATTTATAGGCAGCTTCGTTCCAATCGAAGCCAACCTCTCTATTAACCCAATCATCTTCAGAACATGCTACGACATCGACCCCTTCGTTCAGCTTACACTTAAAGAGGTCTATCAACAGTTCATACACCATTGTCTGAGACTGTGATTCATAAAGACTCTTCAAATGTTCTAGCATCTCGTTGGGATCCATGTTTTCATGTTGCCTCTGTAACTCTACAATCATGGAAGACAACATTAAACATTGTGCCAGGGGAGCATTGTCTAGATGCTTCTGATAAGCCATCTTGTCAAACAAGACACTCAGCAGGATCATCAGCAGGGACTGTTGGGAATGTTGTGTCTAACACATACTCAATTCTTTCTAATTTTAACACTAATCGCAGATTTCTTTAACTATCGGGAAAGTTTGCTCGGTCAATAACTTGTTTGTTTCAACCAATATTTTAAGTGATGATTCGACATCAGAATCAAGAAAAGATAGACTTGAAATTAATACTTTAATATAATTTCTATTGAACACATTCATTAACTAACTAACATGGTCTTTAGTTTAATTAGATCCCACTATTTTAACATACTCTTTTACCCCATAAAGAATACGGACTCATATCAAATACGGTCATAATGGGCCAAGATTCAAACTCATGTTGTCTCCGCGTTTGCTGAGGCTGATAACTTCAACAACACGATCTGGTAGGTCTCTAAACCAATTGCAAACAATTTGCAACTCTTGGTTGACCGAATGTTCTAAACAATTCGATCTGCATCCCTCAGTTGTCCGACACTGGGGCGCCAAGACAGCCTAGCAAGTCAACCCCGTTATGCGACTGCAATTATGCATCTAAGCGGGCTTAGCCTTCATCAAACAAACACTGGGGTGTAAATACTTACGAAGGTTTATCACCTACTACAACATTTATATGCATCTATGAAAGGGTCTGAGTCCTCGTAGACTTAGAGCAAATGTTGGTGCATAAATGCTCATCTCGCCGAAAGGGATTTTGCACCACAATCAATTATAACGGACGACGCGTTCATTTTAAATGAGACTTGTATTAAATTTGGGGAATATTTTAATTCAGGGTTATGACCAAGATCAACTATTATATCATACATCATATGACATCCTATCATGCAATTTCTAAACACTTTTAGATGGGAAACCATCAAATTCAATAGGCATGATATAAGATGATTTTAATCACATACTGGGCGCCGTCTACCCAGACAATTATAGCGGTCATTAAAAGTAAACAATTACTGGACGCCGTCTACCCAAACAATAATTGCGGACTAACAAATACTGAGTGCCGCCTACCCAGACATATATATGCGGACTCTATTCTAATTATTTAAATGACAATCAATTAAACAATTAAGAGAAACAATTAATTTGTCCATACATTATCAAATAATATGCCAAATAACAATAATTGTGGGTTAATTAATTTGTTTCAATTTAGAAAATATTTAAATTCAAAATTTAAACTCAATTTTCAATTTTCGGAATTTTCTGCTCATCCAAACAGTCCCTTAATAATTCAGAAATTAAAATTTAATTTTCAGGGGTATTTCTACAATTTTCAGAACCTTAAAATATTTACAGATTTACCTAGGGACCAAATCTGCTTTTCTGAAATTTACAGATTGACACAGGGACTGAATCTGCTGATTTTAAAAACTTTTAAATTTCCAAAAAATATCTCAGGGACTAATTTATAATTTTCAGAACTTAAAATATTTTCAGATTTGTTATTTCCTTCCTTTTGCTAGATTCGAAAAAATTATACCGACCAAGCTGGTTCACCTCTAGAATTACGTATGTAAGTTTAAGAACCAATCTTCAATTTTAAAACCATAATTTTAATTGCAAAAAGGTCCTCAAACTATTTTAAATTTTCAAAACCAATTCCAACACCAAATCAAATTTGGGATTCGGATTTCGGGGCGAAATTGACGGAATTAAAACCCACCAAACGATGGCACACATCGGGACGAACTCACCAGTGGTTTTCACCACCGATTTGGTGGCCCACGGTGGCCGGAATAGATGGCGCCGCCGGCGGTTTCTAAAACCGTCGGTGGTGCTTTTTTTTTAGGTCATCGTTGCCGAGCAACAATATCACCATTAGATTTCTCTCGTCGAGACGAACACGATGGTATTATTACTTAATGATTTCGTCGCGCGTGGTGGCCGGAAACAGTCCCGTCGGCGGCGGTTTTCAGTGACTTTTTCCGGCGTCTTCATCGCGTTCCGCCACCTCTCAACACCTTTATCGACCATCTTAAGAAGTGGATTTCTCGATAATAGTGGAGACGGTGTTAGAACACATTGAATCACCGGGAAAAAAATCCTGAAATTTCTCATTCACGCCGTGAACAAGAATCGGCCACTATTCCGCCAACAAAGGTTTGCTATTGTTCGCCCATTTTTTTCCAAAATCGGTTTCAATCAAAACAATTAATTATCCCACATATCGTTATTAAAGATTATCGTATAATCATTAAATCACCGGCTCGATACATCTGTAGGGATTTGTTGGTGTAAAACACACAAGTAGGCACAAATGTAAATTTAAAATTTTGTTTACTTACTTGCTCCAACAAAGGTCGCCAGTATGATTATGCGATAATTCAAATCGCAAAGACAGAAGAAAACTTACAGCTTTAAGCTTTGTTAGTCTTTACTAAAGGGAGCGCACACGATTGTCAATCCGTGCAAGCCTTGCTTCAGATATTCCTTTGCCCAAGAAAGCTAGGAAATCTCGCAGAGGTTTGAGAGAATTTTATTTCTGAACTCGAGTTCGAAAGTGGAAGTGAGTGCAATCAAATTATGGGTTAAGTGTCAAATATATAGTGGAGAAACCCTAAATTAAATCGATTTGGATCGGCCAAGACGACCCAAATCCAAATCGCAGATGGGCGATCGAATCGGGTCCATCATACGCTTCCTCTATTTATTTTTTGCACGTTTTAGTTCAAGATTTAATTTTGACTTAATTAATTAATTTTCATCAAATGAAAATTATCCCATAATTTACTGTAAAATAAAATATCTTGATTCAAAATCCGATATTTTACATTCTCTCAATATACCTTTAGACCGAAAAGACAATCGACTTAGTGTGACCCTTTAGGCCTTCACACATCGACACTTGATCAAATCAAGGTTCACACGGCACTCCTAGACGCGCACACGACGACCCAATATGTGAAGTACGTTTACAAGACTCAAGTAAACAGGCCTATATGTGAGATGATAAATTCCTTTCATTCGCGACACACTCGATCAAGCTTAAGATTTGCCAAGTGTCTATCCAAATGACTTGATCACTTTATCTCATCTATATTAGTCGACAACTAGACCATATCCTAGATATGTCTCTTGCATTGGCCAATGACTTGGTCGACCTAACATCTCTGAGAAGGCGGTGTTCTCTCAAATTCCAATCGATGAATGAATCATATTCTTGGCTCAACTACCACCTTCAATCTACTTCGTAATGCACCCAATACAAGCCGCCTCAACCTATAAGGCATTTGAGCTAGATCGGGATCAAAGTGCATTGCTCGTAAACAAGGCGATATTGACCTCAAGTCTAAGGACTTATCTCCCACACGATAATACTCTGCATACATGTATAACAAATAGTTTATCGCCAGGTAGTCAATACTCCCAAGAGTATCCACGTGTCAATCACTAGCAACTATCACGCGCGATGAAGTGAGATATACTACATTCTCTAAGAATGTGACGATGCACTACATGTCGACTTATAACATATCATTGATATCCATTCTCAATGATCATTAGTCTAGGCTATTTTAAGAACTACACTCTATCATTAATATCTCACACTATTAATGACAATGTAAGTTCAAGGGATGCACATTAATGAATAATATAAACAATCAAATAATAATTCAATAATTGAAAATGTCAAGTATATATTAATCTTATTAATAATATGAATGTGTTCAAGTACATCTGCTCCTAAAATGATTGTTTCTAGGACATACATACTTTCAAATATTACATACATATCGTGAAATTAATTGAAGTGTACGCTAGCTGGTTCGATGCGACGACATAAAAAGAGATCTGAACTTGTAATTTAGATTCAAATTGTGATTTCTCACTATTTTATGCTCTTTTGACCAAGCTCAAATGAAATTGTTAGTATTTCTGTTTAATCTTATAAATTCCATGAAATAGAAATTCTACCAAACGACTAGGCATGAATTGTGGTGGATGTCCTGTTCTGTACCCTTCCCTAGTCCCCATATAATGGTACCAATCCGTTGGGAAGAAAAGAACAATAACCAAATTCTACCATAAGTTAAACGCGGAATGATATTAAAGTCAAAAAAATTCTCACACTATTTGAATAAGAGGAGCAAATTAATTTCAAATATAAACGGATATATGAACAGCAGCTATATCAATAATAAAATATCAAAATAAGCAAAAAATAAATCGAATGCAAGAGACACCAACTTTATGTGGAAACCCCTTCAATGTGAAGAGGAAACGATCATGGAACCTCCGCCCATAAAAGCTCACTAAAATCAACAAGAGTTACAACAATGTTCTCCAAATGGCTACAATATCAATGTCAAAGACAGAGCAAACAATACATAAAAGATAGCACTAAAACTAGTGAAAAAATTAGAGAAATCACCCCAAAAAATGAGCTAATGTTCGTGCTCGAAAACTGAAGCTACAGATCACAAAATCCAATCTCCACCGTTGAAATCGAAGAACCAGATGTTGAGAACCACTAGTTCAAATTTGAGCACGATTTAACGGTTAACGAAACAGAAAAATGTTGTTTGAAGCGACTGCTGTAACATATTTTTAATGTGCGAAAATCTGTTTTTCTCTATTAAGTTTTCTATTTATATGACTTTTATGAATTCACGCAGTAAGACTAAATTGATCCTATATATAGTAAATTTTAGGATAAAAGTTGATTATTACAAATTGGATTGGATTGAATTTTATTAATTCAAATTACACACCCAACAACCCAACAGAATCACGCCATAGTCGCCTTCCATTATACATTAACGGATAAAATAAAATACTAACTAAGATCTCAGTTTTTGTACTTATACATATACAATGACCAAAACATCCCTACACAATACACATACAACTGTAGCAGATTCCGGGAATGTTCGAGCACCAAAATCGTCACATTACACTTGCCTATTTATCCTCAATTTTAATGGTCACCATTAATGAGACAAATAAAAGGATTATTCTAATAGGGTTTGTTGGTGACGAAGCTTCAGAGCAACTGGGAGTTTCTTGAGCTAACCCAATAGCCAACTAATTGGTGAAGGTTGAGAGTATTGTGACTCCTACTTTAACAACCTCAAGAATTTGTGAACCACCAGAAGTTGAGGTATATTTGGAGTTGTCAGATTTTGTGATTCTCGATCTTCTGCTTTTATCATCTGTAAAAAGGTGCAATTTTGAAACCCTTTTATACTTTTTCTTTTTTTGCTTAGGGTGTCTGTGTTAGTAATTCCAAGTTCGAGTAAGAAACCTAAATTGTTTAGAATTTGAAATTTGCTACTTTGGTCAATTAGTGTCTAAATAGAATTTGTAGTCATATTCAATTAGGAATAGATTTTCCATTTCTGAGTGTTTTTAATGAAAGGGTTATATTTGGAGTTCTGAGTTCTTGTGTTTCTCGATAAGTTCATGTGTCCCTTCTGCTTTTATCATCTGTTAAAAAGGTGCAATTTTGAACCCTTTTTTTGTTTTCTTTTGTTTTGGGTGTCTGTTTGAAGGCTAATTCAAAGTTCGAGTAAGAAACCTAAATTGTTTAGAATTTGAAATTTGTTACTTTATTCAATTATAGTCAAATTCAAATAGTAATAGATTTTCTAGTTTCTAGTCAAATTTGATTTCTTATACAGCTATAAATATTAAATAGGGACGTTGCTAGCTATTTTTAATGAAAAAATTGTGGAGATCATTGGGATATTTCGAGCCGAGCCTCTCTACCCCATAAAGGTAGATGTAAGGTCTGCCTACATCTTACCCTCCCAGACTCCGATGTGTGGGATTACACTGGGTATGTTGTTGTTGTTGTTGTATTGGGATATGTATGATAGTTTGAATAAAATTATTTTCCTTCAGTCTGTTTGGAGCTTTGATCTGATGTTTCATATTCTGTGCTTGCATCTTTTCTTTTTGTAAATTTGTGGTTCTTGATGTTGGTGGCTCGGAAGGATAGCATTATGACGTATTTGGGTTCCTTAGGGATGTGGTTTTGTGCTTGAATTTGTCTTTTTAATGGAGATGGCAACATATTGAGTGACAAGCCTAAGCTTTTATTATATTTTCCCTCTTTTATAGGCTCTAGCCTTCTAGACTAATAACTTAATAATGTAGTTTCTCTTTTTGGTGCAAATAGTTTAAAATTATTTTCTTAATAACTGTGATCTTAGAGGCTAGGATGGTTCACAAGCATGGGCGTTTGGTGGATCTACCCATTAATGCTGGGATAGGTGTGCTCATAGTCTCATACTGTGTGTTTAATAAAGATCATGAGTTTTTTGTTTATCTAGCTGGTATAAGTAAGCAGCAATTGTTTAACATGAACTATAGAGGAATTTACAATATCCACCTATATCCTCAACTATATTTTTATGGTTTCTTCCTCCTAATATTGGTTTCCCTGTTCAGCAGGTGTCTAGTTGTCAAGTGAAGACCAAATTGATGCGTGTTAACAGATGTACTTGGAGTAATGATATTTCCTGTTTTCTGTGATACTGGTTGTGTTTCTCTTATAAACAGGTGTGGGGGAATTTTCTGTGGTTGATCAACCAATATGCCTAGTAATTATCTTTTTAGACTAGGTGGTGCATTGAGGCAGGGAATTCGGAAATCCATTTCTGGGCAAGAAAAGGGGCTCCAAGATTTGGTGTTGATTTTTGCAGAAGAGCGGTTGTTGTTCGGGAAGTTCTTCTGTTCTGTGCCATCTGCACGATTGTCTGACCTGCATGTGTTTGTAACGCCTAGAACATTAGCAGCTGCACAGGCAAATTTCAATATAGTTAATCAAAGAAAGAACCTTTCTGTGGTCGGTGCTATTCCTCGTGCATTTTCCATACCATCTGTGTCAGGGCCTGCATTTCAGGTCTGTGGCTATCACATTGATCACCTGTTAGCTGCGCCGACTCAAGTTTCTATAGAGACTATTCCTCATAAAGAACCTATGGCCATTTGTTGTTCAAGAACTTCTGTTGGCTGTTCCTCGAATAAAATTACTTCAGGGCATCTTAAACCTTGCTTATCAGTAAATAGTCCTACTAATTTCTATATCAATAGAAATTTCGTCGATTGTCAAAAAGCCAGCATGAATATGAGAAATAACAATCAGCCCAATAACTTTTTGGTCTATGGATATTTTGCATACAATGTTGCAAAAAGCAAAGGCAATTCAAATCTTTATAAAGGATTTGGCTTCAAGGGTTTTCACAGTTCTTCAGCTGCATGTATTTCTGCTGTCACTGCTCCTGATGTGTCTTTTGATAACTCTCTGCGCGAGGTACACCTTGGAAGTTCAGCAGATTCTTCTGAACAGTACGTTTCTCAACTTTGTTGTCGTTATTCATTTAAGACAAGTTTGTGTAGGTACTTATCAACAGAAAAAATTCCTTAGTGGTCCAACATGTCTACCAGCTTAATTAGCAATGCAAGTTTGAATGAATCAAAGATTATTTTTTTGATAATCGTGACATTGGAGCCACTTCACGCACACCTCAACTAATTCCATAGGATATCTGTTACCTCCCACGAGCAACAGGTACCGGTAACTCTATCCACCAAGACTAGTATAGATGGGAAGAAAACACCTAGTGTTTTTGTCTCTGTTGGGATTTGAAAACCTGAGACCTCATGGTTCTCTACCCAGTACCCACTTCATTGACCAATTTTTAAGATCTTTTCTTGAAAAAATTATTTTCTAATGGACAAGCAATAATTTATTAAGAGTTATCAAAAATAAATAATTTAGTAGAAGTATCTTCTTAAAGTGATTGAACGCCCAACCCATTATCTTTCCTTCCTCTGGTACTTTTGTCTTTCTATTACTAATTTACGAGCAGCCTTGCAAGTCCTTCCTACTTCCCGTGTTAGTTATGAAAACAGCATTGACTTGGTCTACATCCCACCTGTGACACAACAATACAAGTTCCTTTAGCTGTTGATGCCACCAGATTTGCATAAGCTTATGAAATTTGCATATAGCCTCTGGCCCATTTTATTGACAGGAAAATGGAGAGAAATTTAAAGTTTGCACATTTTCCTACTCTTAGTCAATAGGAGAGTTCTTGGATGCTCATGAGCTGAAGTTTCCTACAGAAAGCTTTTCCAGCAAATTACATATTTATCTGCAAATCAGCCTCTACAAAGGATGTAAAGTTGCAACTACCCTCTTCTTATTCCACATTCAATTACTTAGGTGAGGGAGAGCTAATAACAGGCTGCATTACTAGTTTCCTACTTTAGTACTAGGGATAAGCCTATTTTCAACACCCTTGGGAGGTACTGCACAACATTTAAAAGCCATTTGGTGTAATAGGAAATTTTATATTTTCCATTAAAATTTGGACAGCCATAAGAAACAGAGTCATTATCGCTGTCTTATTTCTAATTTCCTTATTGTACACCCATGAGGTTCCGATTTGCATAGAAGATCAGGTGTTGTTCATAGAGAATCATATCTTTTTGTCGGTTCTCTTCTTTTTGGTCTACCACTTTTATACAGGAGTTTTCCCCCAATATTATGAAATTATTTACCTTAACAAGTGAAGTTGATACTTAATTTTATATTATCTACTTCAATTGGCAAGTCATTAGCTGAGTTCCAGTGAGCTGAAAGTTTCATCCTGAAGTTTCTCAAAAAAAAATCTTGGAACTGGACAGAGACTAGAATCTTGCACATCTCATCGCCTTTCCTTAGGCCTATTTCTACCTCTATTACTTCCATGAGTGTGTAGATCTCTTTAATTTGTTCTTCTGCCTAGAACCAATTTATGTGTAGCACCACAGAACTATCACTAAGAGCATGTGCTGAATTGAGGTGCTGTTACTTTATGTGCTACTGCTCAATTTGTCATCTTTACTCTTTAAGTTAAAGCCTGATGCTTTTCTTTTTCTCAATCATATTTTTCTTTTGACAAATTTCAGGAATATCCATATCGACAGAAGGCTGCAACTTAATTCAGGATCGTGTTACCTGCCTCATCCTGATAAAGAAGAAACAGGTGGAGAGGATGCTCATTTTATTTGCATTGATGAACAAGCAATTGGCATAGCAGATGGTGTTGGTGGATGGGCTGATGTTGGTGTTGATGCTGGAAAATACGCTCGAGAACTGATGTCGAATTCAGTAATTGCAATTCATGAGGAACCAAAAGGTTCAGTAGATCCAGCCAGAGTCCTGGAGAAAGCTTATACATGCACAAAAGCCAAAGGGTCCTCAACTGCCTGCATTATTGCCCTTACAGATCAGGTATACAATGTAAATCTGTATCTTCCATTCTGGGCCTTGGATGCATTAGGAGAGAAAAAGATCACCTAATTCTTGAGTTGAGGGTCTCCCGGAACAGCCGTTCTACCTACCAAGGTAGAGGTAAGGTCTGTGTACACTCTACCCTCCCCTCCCCAGACCCCACGTGGTGGGATTTTACTGGGTATGTTGTTGTTGTTGTTATTAAGAGAATGGTTGGGCAGTGGAGTTATCTAGTATTTGTTAGGGGAAAATGTTTGGGTTTCTGAAATAGAAGGAAGAAAAAGTTTACAAGGAAAGTTGATGGGACCATCATAACTTTTTGAGTTATATAACATGTGTTTAAACCTTCCTTTTAAGGAAAGTGGATACTACTCTCTACCGGTAACAATGAAGTTTTTATAGACAAAAAAACTCTGAACCTCTTAGCCATCGTATAGAAGCAGGCATAGAGAAGTAGTTTTGTGATTCAAATGAGAAGGAAATTAAAAGGATGTTGAGCTATTTAGAAGTTTATATCTTTCCTTGTGTTAAATTTATCATTTTTCCTTTCTTCTCAGGGTCTCCATGCCATTAACTTGGGAGATAGCGGATTTATGGTGGTTAGAGATGGATGTACTGTTTTCAGAGCCCCAGTGCAGCAGCACGATTTCAATTTTACATATCAGCTGGAGAGTGGTAACGCCGGTGATTCACCAAGCTCTGGGGAGGTCAGTTTATAATTGGTGGTCTTGTTATCTTATATAACACTTTATATAGAGGTTCTACTTTCTTTATAGTCTCTGCGTAGATAAGTTACAACACAGACATATGGTAAAAAACAAATGATAATGATAACAGTATACTTGGATTATTACTTTTGCTGTCAATACCTTTCTTTCCTTCGATATTTTCTTCATAACTTTGTACTCGTGTATTTTCCAAACCTGTTTTGAAAAACGCTTTTCTTGAGCCAAGGTCTATGGGGAAACAACCTCGTAGTGGTTAGGTCTGCGACACCCCACCCTCCTTAGACCCCACTTGTGGGATCACACTGGGTATGTTGTTGTTGCAGTAACAGAATACTCCAGACAAATGGTAATTGAGAAGCCTTTATTAAGCTGTTTTTGCCATTATACACTGGTAGTCTGAGTCGTTCAGAGGATTTTGATCTCTTACCAAATCCGACCAATCAAATCACATTTTCAAGAAATGCGAGACATCTAAATCATAAAATTAAGGAAATCTTTTCAGTGATCAGAAAAAGGAAAAAACGCGAACTGGGTTCTAGATTATGATAAATAGTGATCAAATTATGATGAAAAAACCTGTTCTAAATCTGAATCTTTTTCATTATTTATTTTCCTCATTGAGCCGAATCTCGAGAGGTGCTTTCATGCTCGGGAACATTTTTTTGTTCTTTTTAATCAACTTATGTTATACCCTTCTCGGTCCGTTATCTCTTGGATGAACTCTCACATGCTCTTATGTGTTTATACCTTGAGTTGAATATTGTGTCAACTGTAAATGTGGGGTGCTGACCATCACTCTAATTTTTATTTCAACTCGTCTAGTGTAGGTTTCTCCTAAGCATTTGTTCTGTAGTCTAATTCTCTGTTAAATTGAATGGCTGGCTTCTGGTGCAGGTGTTTAAAATACCTGTTGTTCCAGGTGATGTCATCATTGCTGGAACTGATGGGTTGTTTGACAATTTGTATAGCAACGATATTACTGCAGTAGTGGTGCATGCTACGAGAGCTGGCTTAGCGCCTCAAGTTGCAGCTCAGAAGATAGCCGCATTGGCTCGGCAAAGGGCACAGGACAAAAACAGGCAAACCCCTTTCTCTTCTGCAGCTCAAGAAGCTGGCTTCCTGTACTATGGTGGGAAGTTGGACGACATAACTGTGGTTGTGTCTTACATAGCCAGTGACAAAAATGTACGAGGAGACTCTACCCTGACCTCTTGACATGTCCTCTTCTTCTAAAGCATTGTGGAACGCTTTTCCATATAGCTTCCGGGTCTATTAAGTTCATTATTTTTCCTGCACATACACGAGTATCTCTGTCTGTCTAGTCACTTTAGCGTCAATTCTGAGTGCAATCCTGGGAAGAATTTGTTGATTTTAAAAAGAAAAAGATATTTTGATAGTGGCTCCTTGTATAGTGTTTTTGTCAAACTTGCCGGGAGTCGCTGATAGATGGCATAGGTTCTTGGTCACTGTATTTGGTCTAATTATTCTATGAGACCAGAAACTCATTTTCTGATTGGTTACATTGGTCATGGGATATAAAATCGTATCTACTTATCCTGTGGAGAGTTCCTTTTTGAATCCACTCGCAAATTGAACAGACATGTGATGAATTCCAAAATGTTAGAAGCTGATCTTTTGCTGCATGTTGTGTTCAGCTTTGTAAAATTTCAAACAGAATGGCAGCTGATGCGTTTAATTTCTGTTATATGCAGGAAAGCTCCAACTGCATGAAGATTTAGTTAAAGAGGTTTTGGACCATATCGCCCAACAGGTTCATCTTTGTTGAAATTCAAGTTGCTCGGCTTGGGGGTCATGTTTGATGCTTCGTGTGACGGATAAGTTCATATCTAGCCTTAATGTTGCCCGATGCCATTGAAGTGCTCTTCCACTTGTATATATATTTGTCTTTTGCCTATTTCGTAACACGCCTCCCCATATCCCGTTCCACATCCTAGACAAAACCCTATGGCCCCTCTCTGTCCCTCTTAGGAGAAGATTAGCAGTGTTCATGTAATGAAGCGTACAAGAAGAGAGGAGTTCTTGTAGACTGTAGTGGTTGATAAAAGTTTGGACTTTCCTAGTAATATTTTGGTACATTTTGGAATTACAATTAAAGCATATCTAGCTTACAGCATAAAGCTTTTTTCCTTGTTGGAATTTTAATTTGTGTCAACCTTCTCTTTTGACAGTTCTTGCGACTTCACGTCCCAAAGAGTTGGTCAATGATTTGCCTTTTTCTATTAGGGAACATATTCTATTGGGTCGCCCTGCTAATCAATCATGGTTAAGTGATAGAAGTGTACATAAAAATATAAAGATGTGTCATTTGTTTATTGGTGTGTTTAAGTTTTTTCCTAGCTAAATAGTCAGTTTTCAATGCTCAAAATTTGCTGATCTGCTCCAACTTTCTGGTGATCATTACCTACTGATTGCTAGGGTGCTTAGGGCTCGTTGACCGTATAATTTTGCATGGACTGTATTAATATATAATTTTGCATGGACTGTAATAACTAATAATTTACTAATTTCCCATTAGATTACTTATTAGAGACTGAGTCAACAAAATTAGGTAGTGAAATTTTGCAGAATCTCCAAAATAAGCAGAATAGTCATGTGGTGTGTCGGTAAGCACTTCAAAATTTTCAATTAAAACTTTCAGCTTCGAGCCGAATATGAATTTGCCTATAGAAAACACTTTAAATTAGAATTTTCTCGTACAAATTCAAATTAATCAAACTCCTCGAAATAAATACTTTTTGTATCAAATATTGATACCAAACCATATAAATTTACTTAAGTAATTAATGAGACGCCTCTTAACTATGTTAAACCACTAAAAATCTATATAAAAATACATGTATAAACATAATAAGCAAATACTTCTTCGATTTTAATTTGTTTGTTTTACTTTCCTTTTCGGATTGTTTAAAAAAATCTAGTTTTGCAACTATTTAATTCGAAAATCCCACATAACATGTTTAAGACTATAAAATTTAAAGATATTTTGATAAACTATACCGTATTTTAATTTAAAACCATAAAATTAAAAATAATTACTCTCTTAAATTTAGTTTAAGACAAAATAAATTAAAAAGCAGTCACTAAATTTTTACATGTCCAATTTACACACACCTGGTCCGCCGGGATAGAAACCACATTGTATAAAATATTATAACCACAATGGTGAAGTTTTGGATTAATTGATAAAATTATTGTAATATAACTTGGAAATTCATGCTTCAAGTCGTAAAAAAAATTCTTGCACCAACTTAAGTTGATGCTGTCTATAATAGATCATTTTGTCGTATTTCGCGCCTTACGCGTGGCGAAAATTTAGTGCAGAGCTATTTTTTTTCTTAATAACCAATACGGTTCCCCCTTCCGACGACTCTCTCACTTCTGCAAGACTTGATAGACTTTTATTTCATTTCCATAATCAAAATCACCCAAGATCCCATCTTTTTTGCTTTTAAAACAACCCCATTTTCTGCATTTCATTTCTTTTTCCCAGCAATATTTTTACCTTTTTAAAAAAAAAAAATTGTTAAAAAGTTTTGAGTAGTCTTTACTCCATGCTATAGAAAGAAAAAAAAGTGAAGAGAAAATGGCGGGTCGTAGGGAGAAGTACGGTCAATCAATAAGAGGATCTCGAATTGCTGGAGCAATAGGGATCGGTGTATTTTTGGGGTGTGTGTTTGCTTTCTTGTATCCTAATGGATTCTTCTTTCCTGATCCACGTCCTCAAACTCTCCCTCTTTCTAAATCTAATCTTCAGGTAACTCTTTTAACTTACACATAAATGCAATTTTATCTATATATTCTTCTTGATATAAGAGTTTTGGTGATTTTTCTCCCTTGAAATGTTGTAATCCAAGTAAATTAATTAATATAATTGTTTGTTTGTGTTGTAAGTTCTTAACTCTCGTCTTTAAATTGCATTAAAATTGTTGATAACTCTTGTCTGTAAGGAATTCAGTTCAGGTGAGTCTTGAATCTTGGATGTAATGCAATTTTGGCTTACTTTTTTATATGTTCTTCTTGATATAGGAGATGGGGTTATGATAGAATTTTGTGTTATTAGACTAAGTAAGAGCTTTAGTGATTTTCCCCCATTGAAATGCTGTAATTTAAGTTAATTAATGTAGTTGTTTGTTAGTGTTGTAAGTTCTTAACTCTTGTCTTTAAATTGGATTAAAGTGGTTGTAATGTACATGAAGTGATTAGGGTTCTGTTGGAAATTCAGTTCAGCTCTTATCTTTTGTTAGACGACATGTGTATATCCCATTCCTATACAAGAAGACAATCTTGATTATGGTTATGATAGAATTGTGTGTTATTAGACTAAGAGCTTTGATGATTCCCCTTGAAATGATGTAATCTACAACAACATACCCAGTGAAATCCCACAATGTGGGGTCTGGGGAGGGTAGAGTGTACGCAGACCTTACCTCTACCTTGATAGGTAGAGCGGCGGTTTCCGAGAGACTCTCGGCTCAAGATAGAGCATAAGCACAAGCAAAGCAAAACCAAAGAAAGAGTAAAGCAAGCAAGAGCAACGGTTAGGAAAATTTTAAAGTAGTATGAAAATTGTTGTTATCAAAAGCGAATAAGCCATGATAGCACATTCTGAAAAAGTATGCATAAATAAGCTAAACAAGGTATACTAACGTCAGAAAACCATGTGACTATAAAGCTATACTGTGCCTATTTGTGTGATGGCGTGAAATGTTGTAATCTAAGTTAATTAATATAGTTGTTTCTTAGTGTTGTAAGTTCTTAACTCTTGTCTTTAAATTGCATTAAAGTGATTAGGTGTTGTAAGGAATGCAGTTCAGCTCTTATCATTTGTTAGATGTACATGTGTATATCCTATTGATATATAAAAGGACAAACCTTGATTATGCTTATTGTTGTGATGTTGAACTTGATTAACTGCTCGAATGTTGCTTGAGCAATGTTGAATTATTTATAGCTCCTTAAGTTCTTTACATTGTCTTTAAATGCTTGGAATTGGTGTATATGAAGTGATTAGAGTGCTGTTAAGAATTCAGTTCAGCTCTTATCATTGTACATGTGTATATCCCATTCCTATACAAAAAGACAGATATTGATTATGGTTATTGCTGTTATGTTGGATTTGATATTAAATGCTTGAATGTTGCTTGATCAATGTTGAAAATTATTTTATAGCTCCTTAAGTTCCTTACTTTGGTCTTTATGTTTGGAATTGGTGTACATATATGAAGTGATTAGGGTGCTGTTAGGAATTCAGTTCAGCTCTTATCTTATGTTAGATGTACATGTGTTATGTGTATATTCCATTCCTATATAAAAAAACAAAAATTGAATTATGGTTATTGTTGTTTATGTTGGACTTGATATTAAATGCGTGAATGCTGCTTAATCAATGTTGAATTGTTTTTTATAGCTCATTAATTTGTTCGATTCCTAGGTTGACTCGTCCAATTGTGAATCCACGGAGAAAGTAAACATGATGAAATCTGAAAATAGGAGGTTGTCTGAGAAGAATGCAGAGTTGCAAAAGCAGGTGAGAGAGCTAAATCAAAAGCTTCAGGTGGCTGAGCAGGGAAACGGTCGTGCTCAGGAGCAACAACTGGTGGTGTCGAGTCAACCTCAGAAAGCTGGGCCTTTTGGAACCGTCAAAAGTTTGAGAACTAACCCTCCTGTTTTGCCTGATGAGTCAGTGAACCCTAGATTAGCAAAGCTCTTGTCAGAGATTGCAGTTAACAAAGAGGTCATAGTTGCACTTGCCAATTCAAATGTGAAATCCATGCTGGAGGTTTGGTTCAACAGTATTAAAAAAGTGGGTATTCCCAATTATCTGGTTGTGGCTTTGGATGACGCTATAGTGGATTTCTGCAAGGAAAATGGTGTCCCGGTTTATAAAAGAGATCCTGATGAGAATGTTGACTTTATTGGGAAAAGTGGAGGCAACCATGCTGTCTCAGGGTTGAAGTTTCGAATTTTGAGGGAGTTTTTGCAGCTTGGTTACGGGGTCCTCCTTTCTGATGTCGATATTGTGTATTTGCAAAATCCTTTTGATCATTTATACCGGGATTCAGATGTTGAATCGATGTCAGATGGTCATAATAATATGACAGCTTATGGTTATAATGACGTTTTTGATGAACCTTCGATGGGTTGGGCTCGATATGCACATACAATGAGGATATGGGTTTATAATTCTGGTTTCTTTTATATCCGACCAACGATTCCTTCAATTGAGCTCTTAGATCGAGTTGCTGATCGGCTTACTAGACAGCCAAATTCATGGGACCAGGCAGTTTTCAATGAAGAATTGGCCTTTCCATCACATCCTGGATATATTGGCCTTTATGCCTCCAGGAGAACAATGGATATTTATCAGTTCATGAATAGCAAGGTCCTATTCAAGACGGTAAGAAAAGACGCTACTCTAAAGAAGCTGAAACCAGTTATAGTTCATGTGAACTATCACCCGGACAAGTTTCCTAGAATGAAAGCAGTTGTCGAGTACTATGTCAATGGCAAACAGGATGCTCTGGATGCATTCCCAGATGGTTCAGTATAATAGGCCAGCGATATTCTCTGTCTTGATATTTGTCTTTTCATACAGGTAGGCTCAGTTGATTCCCCCTTTTTGGATCAATGTGTAATACCCGACCTCTTATCAACTACGTTCAGAACTTGTATCTCTTTTAGCACAATAGTAGTTTTATTTGAAAATTTTACAGGATTTGTTTCTTTCATATTATTTGCTTTGGTTCATCTTGCCTCTTGAGTGGCTACTGAAACACAACAGGATTCTAGTTGCAGTGACATTGCAGTAAAGGCTCTGTTTGGAAAAAGAAATGATCACCTACAAGCCTATTAGTAGATCAAATGACCATTAGATGGATTAGTTACCTTCATTTAATATCATATAGCTGTTAGTTGATATTCTAATCCAGTTTAGACAAAATAGGATCTTCTCTTAGAGTCTGTGCATGCTGTGTTTTAGCGCAATCAACCAGACAACAAGAAGCCATAATCTTCAGTTTCAACAAAATGATTTTTCCAACTAATCCAAGATGATCTCATAGCATGTGCATTTTAGGTTGGTAGATTGACATTTTCAGGACTGAAAAATATGCAGTACTGAGAGCATCATTGAGAATCATTTCTTTACAATCTGTTCTATAGGCTCATACCACCTTATCCTTGAGTTCTACGGAGACAGGAAACATGTCTGGTTGATGAAGCATGGCCATGTGAAACAAGCGTGATTAACAGCCTTCCACCACTCCTCGAGCTGTGGAGCAGTAGATGTTCGTTCTTGGACCTGTTCATAGGTTTGAGATGGTCTCATGGCTGTCTAACAGACTCCAAACTTTTTATGAGGTGGACGTGCCGGTGTGGTTATCGGACATGACTAGAAATCATGTGGGCTCTGCCCGCGCAGGTTTCAATCCGTCTGTCACGGTTTTTGATATTTAATTACACTTTTTTCCCAGACCCCACTTGGTGGGATTATACTGGTACATTGTTGTTGTTACTGGAAAAAAGAGATGCCAATACATATGCTAATACGAGACCTGTTTTCCGATAGGTGATACATGTTTCTAAGTTAACATAAGAAGAAAAAGAAGAAGTTAAGATGTAATACTAGACTTTATAAGACTGGATAAAGCGTAATGGATACTGCATGAGTTCATTCATAGTAACTAATCTGAGACATCAACATACTCGGGTGATTCAACAGAAGTATCTTCAGATGGAGGACTTTTAGGACTGGAGTTCTTACTGTCATCGTCATTATTATTGCCATCATTTTCTTCCTCATTTTCGCTCGCATCACTGTCATCGTCATTGTTATTGCCATCATTTTCTTCCTCATTTTCGCTCGCATCACTGTCATCGTCATTGTTATTGCCATCATTTTCTTCCTCATTTTCACTCTCATCGCCAGCATCTTTGTCATCACCGTCAGTTTCAGCTTCATCAAGGGGCTCAAAAAACGTGTGGAAATGAGAGCCATTTTGGACCCCGTATTCGCTAAGGGGTTTCAGGTTGTGATCATCATTCAACAAGAGATGATCAACATCTCTGTTGAGTAGCAGGATGAGGCGATCACCGGGAACGTTTTCTTGGACTTGTATTGCTATCTTCAAATTTAGCACTGTTGTATTATCAGCTACTGTGATGTGAAAGATAATCCCTGTCATAATCTCTACCACCAGCTGCATTTTTTTCTCTTGTTTGTGTTGAGTGCTTTTTTTTTTGTGTGTGTTCAGTGCTTGTTCTGAAGGAGATTTTCATGGATTATAAAGAAGGTTTTCACAAGAACTGCATTCTTGAGTCTCTTACTATTTGCATTGCCTGAAATAATGGAATAGTTGTGACTTGAAAGAAACTCGAGTCATGAAAATCAAAGCGGATCATAATTTTCTTCTTCTGCTTCATGTTACACTGTTGAATTGGTTACAGGATTTGTTCCTTCCATATTATTTGCTTTGGTCATCTTGTCTCTTGAGTGGCTACTGAAATACAACAGGATTCTAGTTGCAGTGGCATTAGTAGATCAAATGACCGCCATTAGATGGATTATTACCTTCCTCATTTAATATCTTATAGCTGTTAGTAGATATTGTTCTTTTTAGGATGCATGTAGATCTGTTAGACGACTATTATTTAGTTTTAGGTATTGAGGCATCTCGACTTCTGTTAGCATTAGAGTTTGTGTTGTGTATCCTTGGACAAACTGATATTAGCCCTTGCTGTTTGGCATGAAACTTCATAGATTTGTTTGAGTAATAGTTACAAATTATATAGTCGTTCATAAAGGTTATTGCCTGATTAGGTACTTCAATGTAGCAATTATATATGAATGTATTGCCATTAGAAGCACGGTCTTTAATGGTCGTACTCGTTTGGTACTCCATTTGGAGAACTTAGTAGAGACTGTATTACATCAACAGAGAACTTAGTGGAGACTTTATTAGATATCTATTGGATAGTCGGACATATCTTACTCGTTTTGGCATTCTGTATTAACAATTTTCGTATTAACAATACATCACTTATCGTATAACTCAGTTCAAGAAGAAAGATGGTGTTGCAATTTTATATATTAATAATACATCACTTATCGTATTACTCAATACAATAAGAAAGATGGTGTGGTTATACTATGTAAAAACTCTCATATGACTTTAGTATATAGCTTACTATGTGACTGATTCAAAGTCAGCGTTGAAGTTGGAAATAGAAAAAGCTAATCCAGTTATAGACTAAACATGATCTTCTCTTAAGAGTTTGTGCTTGCTGTGTTTTAGTGCAATCAACCAGACAACAAGAAGCCATAATTTTCAGTTCAACAAAATGATTTTCCAACTAATCCAAGATGATCTACTAGCATATGCATTTTAGATTGGTAGATTGACATATTCAGGACAGTGAATAATATGCATATGCAGTATTCTGAGCATCATTTCATTACAATAAAAAGGAGATGCCAATACATATGCCAATACGAGGCCTATTTTCCGAATACGTGATACATGTTTCTAAGTTAGCATAAGAAGAAGAAAAAGAAGTTAAGATGTAATGCTAGACTTTATAAGACTGGATAAAGCAGAATGGATACTGCAGGAGTTCATTCATAGTAACTAATCTGAGACATCAACATACTCGGGTGATTCAACAGTGGTCTCTTCAGATGGAGTTTTAGGAAAAGAGCTGTCACTGTCATCGTCGTTATTATTGCCATCATTTTCTTCCTCATTTTCACTCGCATCACCACCATCACTGTCGTCGTCATCGTCGTTATTATTTCCATCATTTTCTTCCTCATTTTCAGCATCACCACCATCACTGTCATCGTCATTATTATTGCCATCATTTTCCTCCTCAATTTCACCCGCACCACCATCATCACTGTCATAGTCATTATTATTGCCATCATTTTCTTCCTCAAATTCACCCGCATCACCACCATCACTGTCATCGTCATTATTATTGCCATCATTTTCTTCCTCACGTTCACTCTCATCACCAGAACCTTCGTCATCACCATCATTTCCGTCATTTTCAACTTCAGAAGGGGGCTCAAAATCCGCGTGGAGACGAGAGCCATCTTGGACCCCGTAGTCGCTAAGGCGTTTGAGCTCATCATCCAATAAGAGATGATCAGCATCTCTGATGAGTAGCAGGATGATGCGATCACCAGGAAGGTTTTCTTGGACTTGTATTCTGATCTTCAAATGTCGCACTGTTGAGTCGTCTTCTACTGTGATGTGAAAGACAGTCCCTGTCACAACCTCTACCACCAGCTGCATTTTTTCTCTTGTTTGTGTTGAGTGCTTTTTGTGTGTGTGTGTGTTGAGTGCTTGTTCTGAGTGAGATTTTCATGGATTATAAAGAAGGTTTTCACAAGAACTGCATTCTTGATATGAGTCTTACTATTTGCATTGCCTGAAATAATGGAATAGTTATGACTTGTGAGAAACTCAAGTCATGAAAATGGAGCAGTTCTTCTTCTTCTTCAGAATTGGTTACTATAGTTAGTCTACGTTTTTAACTATGCATGAATACTGGCCAGAATCATATCACAAATACCAAATGAGTTATGCCAGACAGTCAAGGTGTCGCAGTTGGCTGCAAAATGGCTGTAACGTGAATGAAATTATGCAATGGCTTTATATCAAAATGTGAAACTTTCAAGACGAAATCAGAAAATTGTCGATATTAAGGTCCCAAAACTCAGGAAATCCAGCCACTAATCTCCCCATCCACACGTTAAAAGTGTCTAACAATTGTCATTATAGTCAAAAATCATAATTAAATTTTGTTATTTGTGTTTCATAAATCTTGTTTTGTCCAGTCTTGTCCAACTACCATTATAGTTTCGCAAACATTCCATCCCTCTCCTTATACGAATGGTGGTTTAAAAAATTAATGATCCCTAATAGAATGAAGCACTTTAAAAGTTCTGCTCATTTATCTAAAAGCATCAAATTTTCAATTGTCATCAAGAACTCAGATAACTGTTAGAAAAACAACCTTATACAGATTCAGCTAATCAATCGATATTGCATTATTAGGTAACTAGCGTTAGACAACAGAGCCACAGAAGTTAATATATGCATCAAAACTTCTCATGCAGTTCAAAGGCCACAACAATGGGTTGACAATATCTATTATAAAATGAATATAAACTTCACGGTAATGAAAATATGAACCAGAGCCTTCTTCTAAACAGAGATGGACATCCACCTCCATTTCACTTGCAAGTCACCAGCTGACAAATATCATGTTACATATGCACTAGTTTTGCCGACTGTAGTATGAATCTAACACGAATGACACTTTTCCTAACCTAATTAGGTTACAACTTATTCCACTAAAGCAGACAGAATAGTTATCTTGAAGAACAGTTGTTGTGAGACATCAGTTCTTTCGCTCTTAAAAAATTTATACATAATTAACTAGAAACGCTGAAGATGCAGAATCTATGCCATGGGAACTATTGTCTGAGCAAAAGTTCCCGACCATGAAGAGTAAAAATTCAAGTCCTAAGAACATCACATTTCTGCTGCTTTTTCTCTTCCTTCTGCATCATTGTACTTCATTTCGGTTTTCCCTATTTGGATCTTGAAGTACCCGGAGACAGATTTAAGTGCTAGTCAACCAAAGTATAATGCTCCATTGATGAGAATTGCTCGGTATAATAAGAATAGACCTCCCGTGAATATCTATATCCTGTCTTCATGAAATAATCTGGTGCTAGAGACAATCTTCGGTATATATCCATTAAAGTTTTAGGGTTACCCGAAGAATAAAAGTAGTCTGACTTCAGAAGAAGCACACAATTTAGACACATTCTGTCATTTGGTTAAATTCACCAATAAGAGGAGGAAAAGGTCCCGTCATCCTTTCACAAAGCCGGGGCAGATAAACCTTCAAGTTTCATCATGCAAAAGTACTTGGAAGGAGCAATAACTCCAGCCTTAGTACACAGATCGACAACAGCAGGAGCATGCCCATAATAGTCCCGCCCGTCATCCAGGAGTAATGGAGGGTCCTGAGGTCGGCGGTACCATACTATTTTTGGAGGAACCAAATGATCCACTTCCGCCTTTTTCCAAAAGTGACTTCCTCGCCAACTTTCAAACTTAAATACGCCACAAAGACGAGCCTTATGTCCAGAAGGTCCTATATGAACTTCTGAACAATGTTCACAAACCTTTGCTGGATAAACCAACAATAGCCTCTGAACTCCAGATCTAAGTGCTTCCCATGCCTTCAAGGTTTCTCTTCCCAACAACATCAAATCATCATCAGACAGAGAGTCGGCTTGAAAAGGAACATGTGAGGGAAAACTACTTCCGCATACAATTTCTTCACTTGGAACAGCCCCTGCCTGCAAGCAAAGCTCCACAACTGCTGGAATGCGATCATAATCAAATCTTTCTTGATGATTGATAACATTTTGAAACATAGTTCGCAAATGAAATGCCTCTACTGGGACTAGAATATCCTTCAAGCTTCCTCTAATCCACTCATGAGCCTGTTTCTTAGCACGTCGTCGGTAACCATGACAAGTTCGTATTAAATGACCATTCTCACCAATATATACTTCTGGACAATATCTGCAACAAAATAACCCTTTTGGAGGTTAGAAAGAAGTCTCATCCCGGTATCACTTTTTTTCATTACCATTGAAAGAAAAAAAATAGTGTCCCAAATACAACGGTATGGCTTCTTATAACTAGAAATCACACATAAACATGGTAAAAAACAAGCCAAGTCTTATAAAAGCATTAACACGACAGATGATCCAACTGCTAAATAAATTCTAATTCTTGACCTTATTAGAGAAATATCCAAACTACGCCTCAATCCAATGCTAATATTGTTACATAAATATTATGAAGAAACGAGTGGGACATCTCAATTTTGCCCCAGCTTCCACTAAAAAGAGGATGTGAATAAACATGGGCATGCCCTAAATTTAACCAAATCTTTAGTTCTAGAAATCTCAATATTTTGCTAAGTGCCTTCACTATCTTCTTGCTGTTTTGACTTGATCCTTTTTCTTTTTGATTTTACAATTCTTGCTGTCTTTTTTCTTGCATTTATCTCCGCCATCTTCTTGCTGTCTTGCATTTAATCTTGTACCTATTAAAAGGCTGAAATGACCCTTTTTTTATTTATCAAGGCCAAGAAACTTAAAATATTTGAAGTACCTCTTTGCTTCAACATCAATATATCCAATTCAAGCAAGTTACCATACATCCCTACGCATACTTTCACCGTACAAGCTTAATGTATCTTCTTTAATAATTACAACTCTTCAACAAAAGAATGTTTTAACTAGTAAATTTAGTTGACATAAGAGCACAAGATCACACTAAACAGGCCTACAGTAAATTAGTCAATTGCAAAATCTTGGCCTCCTATGAGCAAAGTTCCCACATTTCTTCCACTATTTTGCTTTCTCCAGCAACATAACCTTCTTCGAAACAGATCATGACTAATTGGTGCTTTCTTAAACTACTTAGCTCAATTTCCACACTCAAAAAGCTTCATGATCTTCAATGCATCCATACATACTCGGCTATACCATATTATATCATTCATAAGCAGACAGTCAAACTAGTATGCCCAGACCCAAGACATCTTCAAAACCAGTGGATGAGTTAGAGTATTACGTACGGGTTCGGATATTTGTATAGAAAATCCACTAAATTATGTATAAATATTTAATACTGAACCCAGTAACTAAAACCTAGCTACGATGGCAAGTTCAAAACCCATAAACTTCATATCCTGGCTCGGTAAGCTTGCACAATAACGCATCAAAACTACCCTAAATCTAAACTCACCAATAAGATTGAATAATGATAACTTTAACACAAAAAATAAGCTTAAATTAAGCAAACAGAGCAAAAGGGGGTGAAATTTCCACATTAAAAAAGCTTCATAATCTTGAATGCATCCCAAACAGAGGCGGAGAGGCGGATCCAGGATTTGAAATTTCCGGGTGCCATGTGTCATTCAATCAATTTGGGCTTCGGGTCGGATTATTCGTCTTTTCGAACTTTGATTCGGGTTATTCGTCTTTTCCGATGAAACATTTATTTATAGCAATATAGAGAAGAGAAAAGCATAAAACTTTCAATAATATTACTAATATCATAAATATTAGAGAGGGTTTGGGTCTTTTTTTTAATGAGAAGGAAGAGAGGAAAACTTCTATTTTTAACTTTAAGAAATAAAAAAATCAAAGATTAATAAATTAAATTAAGTCAACAACAATTATAGAAATGAGAAAAGAGAATATAAAGTTAATGGGAAATTGGAAATTGTTTTATATCCACTGCTCTGCCCAGTCACGTTGCTACTGCTCATTGTTGTCTGTTGAGCAGCAAGGGTTAAAAAAAAAGAATTAAAGTGCAGCATGCAGCCGCTGGGACTCAATCCCGCGACCAGAGAGCAGGAATCAAAGCCTCTGTCCACTGGCACCAGCTGGTTAGTTTGTAGTGGGGGTGCCACTTTAAATATTTGTACATAGCTTCTGTATATATACATATATACTATATATATATACAGGGTTTCGGGTGAGGCTTGGGGGTGGCGTGGCACCCCCGACCCTTAATAGATCCGCCCCTGATCCCAAACATACTTAGCTACACAATTATATCATTCACAAGGAGACAGTTAAATTAGTATATGCCCATTTGAGGACCTAGAGCATCTCCAAAACCCATCCAAAACCTTGTAAGCTTGCACAATAACGCATAAAAACTACCATAAATATAAAATCATTACTAGGATTCAATAAAGATAACAACTTTAACACCAGAAATAAGCTTAAATTAAAACAAAACATAGCAAAAGAGGATGAAATTACTTGCATGCCCAAGTAGGGAAACGTTGAATTAAAGCGGAAACACTATGGTAAAGGATTGTACGGGCCTTAAGGACATCTTCAGCTACAGGAACCATAGATTGTACTGGATAATCTTTAGCCCGATTCTCAATCCTCTTAAGAATCATGGGCCTTAGCTTCCTCAAATCTACTTTTGGTTTCGAACTGTACAATCTGTAATAAAAAAACATCCTCGTTTGCTGCCGATTTCTCAACACCATTGCACCTTGATAGGAGAAAACAAGAAAGAGTTAGCTTCATTTAATTGCATCAAATGGGCTGGCGTTTCTTAATTTTTGCCCTTCACATGGGCTGGTTCTTGATTTTTACGAGTCATTTGCACTTTTGACCTATTTTGTGCTGATCTTTAATTTTTGTACTATACATTTTTTCGCGAATTTATATTTTCACGTTATAATATTTCATAACCTATGTTGTGTCCTTAAAGAATCTATGCTCCGCTAAAAATAAATTCGATTGTAAAGGGAAAAATTAAAAATCAACTCATTTAAATGGAAAATTGTGCAATTTCTTCATTTTGCTCCAATTTTCCTTCATTCGGTATCTTTAATTTCCCCTCAAATTAACGGTCTTTAATTTTTGCCCGTACTTTTCATTTAATAAAAAATTATGGGTCAAAACATCCTTCTTTGCTTATCTACACAATCAGAGATTTGGGTTCGATCTCCACCAGAAAAAAAAAGATAATTTCGCAAGGCAAAGTGTCATAGAAACTATGTCTATTCGCAAAAAGGTATTTAACTATGTCTGTCCGTTATAGTTGTGTAGTACTAATTCGCAAGGTAAAGTTTAATTATGTCTTGTCCGGCATAATTTTTTTTCTACAGAACTATGCCGAACAAAACATATTTTCTATGTACTTTTATCCAAATATGCATAATTTATAAAATTTTGTCTTGCAGAATTAAGTTAGCAAATTCCATCATTTTCCTAGCTTGAATCTCGTTCAATCCATAAACACGTGCAATCCCATCTCCAATTGAGATAGATCTAAATTTTTTTTAGCGATATTTTTAGTCACTTTTTTATTAGGTAAATTGTGGAGAGGCAAAAATTAATGACCATTGACCACCCTAACAGCGACATTTGTGCGAATTCCTCAATTTCTTCTAACGACTTTGTTGGATAGCTAACTAAGCTTTAGCTATGATTTCAAGACTGTTTAACATTTAGTCATTAAATAACCCATTTTACTTAGATTGGCCTGTCCAACACAAATCGCACTATTTACCTAGCATAGCCACTTTGTAATAATGTATTTACAAGTTAGGATCAGTTTACAAGATTCAAAAAAGTGTTTGCTTTTTGAAATAGTTTACAGAAACTGTTTACGGAGAATCGATTGGAGTGTTTGCCTATAATTATAGAAGTCTTACGGTAAATGTAAGCAGCTTTCATGTTTGACCAACGTTTATGCAAATTTACTAGATTTTTAATAGATTTAAAACTATTTAAAAAATTTGTTTCTATCATATGTTTCTAAAAATTAGTATACTTTTACAATTTAATAATTTTATTAAAATTATTTAATTGCAATATTTAATCAAAAAATAGTATTATATTGTACATAAGAAATGTAACGACAATATGATAGTCAATGAGTCAAATATGTCCAAACCTACCCCCGCCCTACCCATACCTTCCCCCACCGCATCGTCAAATTTCTATGTCATATTTTTTTTACTTTTATAAAAAATATGAATTTTTTCCTCCCCCTTACCCCCGACCCTACCCCCCAACCCCACCACATTGCCCTACCCCAACCTCAAATTTCTATTTCATATTTTTTTACTTTTATAAAAATGATTGAAAATATGATTTTTTTTCTTACTCCCCCCCCCCCGTCCTACCCCTACCCCACCCCCACCCCATTGCCCTACCCCATACTCAAGTTTCTATTTTATATTTTTTGTTACTTTTATTAAAAAAAATGAATTTTTTCTTACCCCGCCGCCCTACCCCATTGCCCTATCCATCCTCAAATTTCTATTTCATATTTTTTGTTACTTTTATAAAAATAAAAATAAAAAAATAATTTTTTTCTTACCCCCGCCCTACCTCCACCCCACCCCATTGCCTACCCATCCTCAAATTTCTATTTCATATTTTTTGTTACTTTTATAAAAACAAAAGTATGAATTTTTTCTTCCTCCCCCGCCCTACACCTACCCCACCCCATTGTCTACCCATCCTCAAAATTTCTATTTCATATTTTTTTGTTACTTTTATAAAAAAAAAATGATTTTTTTCTTACCCTCCTCCCTCGCCCTACCCCCTACCCCTATTCCTAAATTTCTATTTTATATGAGGATATTATATGATATTAAAAGAAATTTTGTGAAAATGGGTAAATGGGTCCAAAAAAATTTAATGAAAAAGCAAAAAGAGCTTCTCCAGAAGCACCAAATTGGTGTTTCTGCTTCTCTTCCCATCTAGAAACACTTTTTGGCTTCTGAAAAAATGTTTCTACTTCTAGAAGCTTGGTCAAACACCACCTTAGCTAGTTTGTATTTTTCCCAAACATACTAGTTTTCACCCCTTAATATATAAATTGTTGGCTTCGTCTTTTTTTGTTTTTTTTTTAAACGAGATTGAATTGAATGTTTATGGTTGTTGAACTGACATTTGACGGAAAGCCAATGGTCCTTTATTATTATTATTATTATATAGGGATAGGAGAAAGAGAAATTGTGAGGGGATTACAACACAGAATTGTTGAATTTTCCAATACAACACACTTAGTGCTGTTATCGGTCCGGACCGGTCCGGGTATCCACTTACCGGAACCGATAAGCTTATCGGTCCGGACCGGTTCCGGACCAATAAGGTTTCGGTCCTGGAACGAGATCGATCCCGGACCGAAACCTTATCGGTCCGGTTCTCGGTCCGGACCGGTAAGAATTTTCCGGGTCGGGCCGATTTTTTTTTTTTAAATTGAATTTCCAATACTGAAATTGACATTCTCGGACACATTACCACGAATTTTTTAGGTTGAAATATATTGTATAGCGCGAGATATTTAGATTTGAAAATGGACAATTGGTAATAATTTGGGGTAAAAGTGAAATTGATTGGCAAGACGGATGTTTTTTGAGAAATTGGCTGCTCCAAACTGCTTTAGCTGTTTCCGGCCCTATCTCGAAAAAATATGCGAAATCAAAAAAACATTAGGTCAAACGGACATCCGTGCGCAAATTTATTACAATTTAAAGTTTCTTTATTTTACAAATAATTAGAGATGCGAGGATCAAGGGGGACTGGGGGGGTTTGGGGTGTTACCGTCCGGTATTTTTGGTACTCGTATCCGGATCGTTAAGGTTTCGATCCGAGTATCGGTCCGGGTTTACCGGTTCGGTTCTCGGGTAATTACCGGGTGTATCCGAACCGCTAACAGCCCTAAACAAACTTACGAGACATGTACATTTCATATTTAAGTTTAACACTTATATATGATTAATTAATATATATTTTACTTTACTTTATAGTTAATTAAAGTTAAAATGATTAGTTAGGTGTAAACATCTGATGCGATAAATATTTATCTAAATAAATCATTGTCAAATATATGTCCAAGGAAAAAAATGAATAGAGTTGATAAATTTAAGAATCGAGTATTTGATGCTATGAGAATATCCTTAAAATATGATTTTTGTAATACATGGCGTATTAAAATTAAGAAGAAAATAATTTTCTTAGTCTAAAAATCGTTGATTAGGTTAATCAATTAAACTGTTTAGATGGAGGTCGTAAGCAACATGATTAATTCAAATTTTGTTAATCCTATGATAATGGGAATGTAATAAAATAGTGTAATGAAAATAGCATAATAGATAATCGAATTGATATAACTGAGAGAGGAAAAGATAAAGAGATTTTTATTGAATATTTCGATCTGATTGGTTATGAACATGGACAAACAAAATGAACAATGATTTTGCCATAGAATATTTTCGCTTAGACGATACCCAAGTTTTAGAAAAAAGTAAAAAGTAAATATGTTTTATTAAAATAAATAATAAAAAAGACTGGTTATTATAGTAGTAATATTAAGTATTTTGAATTAAACTACTTACATATTCATATTAATAAATAGAATTTTATTCAACAAATTCTAATAAATTGTATTACAAAATATGGCTAACATGGTATTAACTTAGATAAATTATTACCAATATAAATAATAATGACATTGCTATATGCCATGTGAAGTTAAATATTTCATATCTTTTAAAGATAATACTACAAACAACAAATATATAAAAAGAGCATAGATTACTTTAGAGTTCTCAGAAAAGGAACAAACGCCAACTTAATTACTTTAGATTTCTGAATATAATACTTCATGATTAATTTAGTATTTAAATCACTAAGAATATTATATTATAGATTTAAAGAGGTATTACGACTGCGCCAATCGCGAACAGATTTACTAGTGAAGGTATCTATCTTTCTAATAACACTCATTGGCACATGCCCTAGCCTCCTGTGCCAAAGACCTGCATTCAGTTCATCTGCTGTCACAACTGCAATGTGTGCCTGTGTCTTCATACAATCCAGACTTCTTCCCTTTGACTCCAACATGTACAAACCATCTATTTCTCTACCAATCTCATTCACCTTCCCAGTGAAGAGATCCTGTAATACAAAGAAGTCAGGAAAGAACCTTGCACTACAGTTCAATTCTTTTGTTAGTTTTGAAACAGAAAGCAAGTTAAACTTGAAGCTTGGTACACACAACACATGTTTGATGAGATCACCTCCAGTTAACCTGCAGTTCCCAGTCTGTGTGATGGAAGCAGTATCACCTGTAGGCAGCTGAACTTTCCCTGTATTCTCTAATGTATCAGGTTGTTCAATCATATTTCTATCACTTATCATATGGTTAGTTGCTCCTGAATCAACTATCCAGGAACTTTCTTTGTCAAGTGCAATATTACCTGCCATATGGACTTTATGAACTGGTGGAGGACCATATTGTGGTCCTGTTTCCATTGAATACATCACAGCTTTTATCTCCTCAAGCTTCTCTGGTGTACATGTCCTCAGCAAGTAATTGAGATGCTCCTGCTGGTCCTGGGATAACTGCCTGCATCCTCCAGATCCTTCCAATTGGGGCACATTTTTCATGACTGCATTAACCTTCTTTCTTCCCTTAAAATCTGATGGATATCCTATCAACTCATAGCATTTCTCTTTGACATGTCCTTGTTTATTACAGTGCTCACAGTACATCAGCTTAAAACAGCCTTTTCTAGTGTGTCCCTTCATTTGGCAGTAATCACAGAAAGTATATGGCCTTCTCTGCTGTTGTTGTTGTTTGTTCTGAGGAAATCGACTTGCCAGTGCAATACTCTCAGCAGTTTCTCCTCCATACGAATATCCCTCTGCTATATGTTTCTGACTCTCGTCTTGTGCAACCATTGCGTAAGCTTGATTTACACTAGGAGTAGGAGACATCAGTAGTATATGGCTTCTGGCCTGATTGTATCCTTCATTCAATCCCATCAAAAATTCCAAAAGCCTTTGATTAGATAGATGCTCTATGTATTCTCGTGGACTTGTACAGTCACATATTGGTGGAGGAATGATCGAGTCGACTTCATCCCATAAATCCTTCAACCTGGAATAATAGCTCGACACAGGCGAGACTCCTTGAGTCAACATTGTGATTTCTCTTCTCAATTGATAAACTCTAGACATGTTTATCTTATCGAACCTCTCTTTCAGATCCTTCCATACGGCATAAGCAGTGGATCTGTACAGTATGCTACTCAACAAATTTCGATTAACATTTTTCATAATCCAAGAGATGACTACAGCGTTACATCGATCCCACTGTCTTACTTGATTAGGACCGAATGTATCTCGCTTAATTGAACCATCTATGAATCCGATTTTGTTCTTCGTCAACAGAATTAACTTAATAGATCTACACCATAAGGTGTAGTTCTCCATACCTGCTAGTTGACTCTCCATTTGAATTGCTCCTGCCGTGTCCGAGGCTCCTAGGAACAGAGGATGATTATGGTCCGCTATATTCAAACCAGAGATCTGATCTTCTACTGTAATGCCTGAATCTGCTGCAAAAGTGTTGATATTCTCCATAGAATTGTTCAATCGAAGGCGCACCTGGAAGAGGATGATGCGATTGCAAAAAAAACGAGAAAATCGATCAGAATGTCCGAATGTCGCAGCAAGTCTGATTTGACTGCTGCATGTATGTTTCTCTTCGATTCTTCACTGCTGTGGCTTTGATACCATGTTAAGATGCAGCCATGTGTGAGAATCGAAGCTTCTGGGATTAACAATGGAGGAAGAAGAGAGTAGAAGCCATGTGAGCTTTGTGGAAGCTTTACTTGTATATCTGTGTTAAAGTCTAAAATGAACGAACATTACAATGTATAGTGCTATAAGGGTAAAATGGTAAAACCCCAAGGAAGGGTAAAACAGTAAAATGCCAAGTAGTAAGTAGTAAGGGTAAAGTAGTAATAAGCTAAATAAAAATTAACTAACTAACTACCCTCAACATCCATTTGTATCGAGGAGCCTACTCGATGATATCTACATCACTATTAGATGCATTTCTTCTAAGGTAATTGTATACACACTCTAAATTCATAAACTTTTTACCACTTTTATTAGTTAGTTTTAATTTCTTTAACAATTGATATGTTTTTTTTATTAGATTTGTTATGAGAAGCCATAAAATGAAAAAAAAAACCTGCATTAGCTTTACCGAGTTGCTCTACTTATTTAGGCTTTGTAATATTATGTTTAGCGAAGTAAATTATAAGCAATTATTTCTTCATTCTATATTTTAATTTACATTTTATCTTTTTTTTTGGTCAATAAAAATTAATTTTTTATATTATATATAGGAGAGATGAGAAGGGTAAATGAAGATTTTTTTTATAGGAAATCATATCATCACCAACAAAGTGAAATTTTGTGTAGCCAAAGATTAGACGATTAAGAATCTTCAACAAATATTGGAATATCACATTAAGTTATGCCTCAAATATTGATTTGATTTTAATATTTTAAAAACTGACTTAATTGATTTAATTTCCTTTTAGAATAAAATTAACCCAAACTGAACTATCACTCCTACTGAGATGGTTCAAATTAAGTAAACTTTCAATGGAAAAGCCGGTTTGAATACTCCCAATTAACTTATACTCATATTTTAAAAATTATTTAAACTGTAATCAATGCTGAAAACCTTTAGTTGCTCCTCTTCTTCTTTTTTCTTCTTAATTGTTGTATAATTAGTTGTTTGTTGTATCAATATAATTTCATTTATGATTGTTGAGTATACCAATTATAGTTGCACAAATTTAAATTTAAGTATGACAAAAACATCAAGACCACCCTTAAGAAGACCATTTGTGAACTCTAACCCCTGATCAGAGATAACACGTAACTTGTAAAATTAATCCACGCACACAAGTTGATCCGCACATTACTATTATTAAAAAAAAGTGTGATTTTTCTTTTACAACTTGCTCTTTATTTTATTTTTTCGATCAACGTGAAAATTTGTATACGCGGGCCTGTTTGGATTGGCGGTGGGCAGAAGTGATTCTGACAGAAGTGATTTATGTTTGTATGTAACAATGTAAAAGTGATTGTTATCAATAAATAATGTTTGGATAGTTTTGATCAAAATTGCTTTTGAATGTAGAATTATCAAAATGGACATTTAGTCAATACATATAAATAAAAATTACTAATAAATGGAAGTATGTAAATAAAAATTACAAATAGATAATAGAATTTAAAGTGCAATATAGTACTTAAATATTAGTAGAATATTATTACAATACTAATTTAAAGTGCAAATAATATTTAAATATTATTACAATACTAATTTTGCATGTACTATATAATTTGATTGCAGACTAAATCTCGAACGTGATCCATCTGATGAAGAACATTAAAAACCTGTGATTGATCCAAGTTAGATGATGTATGATAATCATCATTGTGAATGATTGTGCTTTCATCTTCATAAAAATCAAAATCAATATTCATTTCTGCATTCCTTCTGATAAAGTTGTGTATAGTCACTGTTGCGACGACTATTTGAACCTGGGCATTAGTATATTTGATTTTTTTTAAATTAAAACAGAACATGAGTAGTATATTTGATTTTTTTAGTAATTATTTTTAGATATTTAAAGAGGATAATGAAAATTGTATATTTGGATGTTTTTTAGTAATTATTTCTAGATATTTAAAGAAGGTAATGAAGGTGGATAGAGTTGTTGATGAAAATTAAATAGGGTAATAAAGGAAATTGTAAAATTCAAATTGAAATAAATGGTAGAAGTCTTGCAGTGCTTACGCCAAAGCCAAACAAAGCATATCGATTTTTGTCGTTTTCACAAAATGGATATCCGTGCCGTCCAAACAACCGCTTAGTATATTATTGTTAGAAGATTGGTGGTCTTTGCTTTGCTAAAAAGCATTTCAAATATTCTAATTTTTAGTCCCTAGCGCGGGTTTGAAAGTATAGAATTTAGAACGTACCCCAAGCCAACCCCTTTAGCGAGCAAATTCCCTTTTACTTCTCTACCAAGTGTTCGTACAACATTCCGGATCTATCTCCTCTTCGAACGCTATTCACATTGCATGTTAATCTCATACACTTAAGCACTCAATCTTCATCAGATCCATTGCTACTTTTTTTGTCTTTCATCAAGGTAAGCTCATTTCCCTCACTTTCATGTACCTTAGTTTTTTTATATTGTGGATTTTTAGATTTTCAAATTTTGTTTATTCATTTGATGCTTGGATCTAGGAGAGTTTGTATTATGCTCCGATGAAGGAGGATTTATTGATTGAATGTTAATTTCCAGCATTACTTGTTGATATCAATTAATTGAACTGCAATTTACTGATCAAATAAAAAGAAAAGGAGCGCGAGTGCTGTAGGTTGATGACAGATTAGTGTATTTAAGCACTAATAAGGAAGATACAGACTATAGGGCAAACTCTTATTATGCCTGGATGAAGGATTTGGCTGTTAATTTCCAGCATTACTTTTTGTTAGCAATTAATTAAACTGCTATTTACTGATCAAATAAGAAGAAAAGGAGTGCGAGTGCTGTAGGCTGACGCTAGCTAAGATTATTTCAGCAAGAGTGAATTATAAGGAAGATACATACTATAGAGCAAACTCCTATTATGTCTGGATGAAGAAGGACTCTATTGATTGGCTGTTAATTACCAGCATTACTTGTTGCTAGCAATTAATTAAACTACTCTTTACTGATCAAATAAAAAGAAAACGAGGGCGAGTGTTGTAGGTTGTTGCTACAGACTATAGTGGATTCATTCTAAAATTATTCCTTACAAAAACAGACTATAGTGGATTCATATAACTGATTCTATGGTAAATTATAAGAAGTCCATGCCAGAATTCCGAGCAAACTCCTATTTATAACTTGGCGCTGGTCAAAATATAAGATCATGGAAAGACAGCTGGATTGGTCAAAGACCTCAGAAGGAGGGTTACCGGTATCTCAATTTAGGTTTGAATCCCAAGGCCACAATTTTTCAATGAGGGCTGATAATAGCTGGAGCACTAAATTCAGGTGAAAGGTCGAGGACTGGGAGATAGACAGTTCACTACATTTGATGGGTATATGGGGTAAGAGAGCATCAGAGATGGAAGGAAATGATTCATTGAGATGGTCCTTCGATGAAAAAGGACTATACTCAGCTAATCTGGTTACAAAGTACTGGCACAATTTGAACACTGGGAGAGATGTAACTTACTACACTGGGAATGGGATGAGCATCATTTATTCATCTACATTTGGTGAAAGCATAGTTGGTTTTGTTGGTGTTAGACATCCCATATGGCCCTAGCAGGACTTAGACAGAAAATTATCTTTTCATGCATTTGTTTTCACCTCTTGGCGATCGGTCATTCTGGTGAAAGCCTTTGTGTTCCTAGGAGAAGTGCTTAATGAACATTGACTTCCAGAAGTCCATTTTTTGTTGGAGGGGGGAATAGGTTTCAAGTCCAATTGATATGATCTGGTGAAGTTTCTTCACAAATTGATGAGTTTTACCTTTTTATCCCCTTGCCAACTTTCCTCTTTTCACCCTTGCCTTTTAAAATTTTATATTTTGGTTGGCCTTATGCGTCTTCCATTTATTTTCGTGTTTAAAGTGCTATATTTACTGTATTTGCAGGTTGCAAGGTGATCCTAGTTACTTAAATTATCGTACTCATTTTCTCTGCTTCCTCTATCTATGTTTGGGAATCTTGTGGATGCTCCTGCCAACAGTCCACATCTACGGAGGTCTGGAAGCCGACCGGTTGTTTTTGATATCGGTAAGAAACGTTGTTACTTTAATGTCGTTTCTGATGTCTGCTCTCCATTTTGTTCAGTGGTTATGTTAAAATAGACTCTTAATAGTTGTAATCTGCTAGGTAAGGTTGAGCTTGGAGGGAGTCCTGAAGAAGCCCTTTTACACAGTATAGAGGTCAATGAAATGAAGGGTGTGACCACACCATTGAGCACTTCAGCCATAATGCCATCTCCTGTTCTTTTATGGAGATTTAAGGTGTGATCTTTTATGACAGTTTCAGTATATGAACATTTGAACTTTAGGCTATGTTTGGGATTTTGAGACCAGGGTCAAGCCTAAGTTATTCAGATCTGTAATATGGTTCGAAACTGATCTAAGTTAGTTTTCTGGTTCATGTTCGATATTTGTTTGTGACAGTTTGAAGTTATTTAGTATTCAATTCTTTTCCTAGTTTGAAAAGTCCATATGTCGGATTTGCAATTTTTGACATGAATAAGACCAACATTTAACAAATTATTCTCCATGTTGGAGCCTAAAATGAAAAAAAAGGAAAGAGCATTATATTTGTAGCACAAAGTTGTACACAAATTAGTTACAATTGCAATACAACATACTGAAAAATAATAACCTAGAAACCATCCTATTGCAATGTTATTTTCTACAAAATTGATGGCATTAAGTTTGCTCCAGAAATCCTACTCTCCATAGCCCATCATATGTGCACCATTTGATTGGACCATTAAGATATCAGTTTGACTTTTGTATAACATATAGTAGAAAATAATTAAGTACTAGTTAAGCTTATATTGTAGAGGAAAAATTCCATCAACATTTAATCCACTTAGTTAGATGAATTGTTTTTTTTTAATGACAAGGGAACCCGCAGCCGCTACCCCTCGGGTACACGTAGGGTAAACGCCGCTCCGCTTTAATAGCCGATGAATTTGAATTTTAAAACCTGTGTGTTAGTTGCAGAATGATGTCAAACATTTACAAAGATAAAAAGTGATGTCATGTGTTTGAATCCTGTTTCAGCCTGGTAGTTACATAGAAAAGGGTAGAGGGGCAATCCTATTATTCACCGAGTTTCCCTCGGGCATTTCTCGTTATCGAATTTTTTTGGGATAGAAGTACAAAAAAGTAATAATAATTCATAAAAGTACAAAAAAGAAAAAGAGTGGAAAATGGGAAGCAAAATGATGCAAAGGAGATGAGGGGGGGAGGGAGAGAGAGAGAGTATGGACTTTATTAGCCAAAAGCTAATCAGGACAAGCTCAATCCACATTTGAGACATTTTATAACCAATATTGACCCTGTATACAGTAAAATCTCATCACCGCCAAACTAGAGCTTTTCATAGAAAAACTCGAACCAGTTTGGAGTGCCTCCCCAACACTACTTGGATCATGCTTTAGTCTTCACTTTCTCCGTAAGTTCCTGCATTTGAGAGCATATTGTTACTTTAGAAGGAAGATAGATTAGAAATTTGGACAAAGCAGTGAACTATAGAACCATTGCCCACCTGAAGCTTACTTTATCTAGAATTTAGCGGCTTACTTCGACATGGTAATGGCGCTCATCAATTAGTTCATTGGAGACAGTATCATAGGAATATTTGACCATGAAAAATGATTGTGTGATTTTCGAGTGGGTCATTCAAAGAATGGTAAGTTGACTAACCATATATTGTCCTTAAAAATGTTGGTCTACTTCCCTTTGGTATTTCTTCAACTTTAATCATCCCATGGGGTCTCTTTTCCTGCAAATCTGTTTTTTTTTGTTGTTGCTGCTGCTGTTTTCCTTGATTGATTTTCTTATGCTTCTCTGAAGAAGATGAAATGTTCTCTTATGATTCTAACCATGTTATTGTGTTCAGGTACTTCTGTTCCTCATTTGGGGTGTCAGTTGTTGCAAGGTTAGTATGACAACTTTTTTGGTTATGTACTTGGTTCAGTGTGAATTTGTATTATCTTTAATGAGTATTTTCTCTTAATTTTCAGATCAGCTGGGATTCAGTCATGAGAATGAGCGTAAACCTTCGGGATCTATTCTTATATGAAGCTTTTCTTTATTACAATCCTCTTCTTCTTGTGGTTAGTGAAGATCACTGTACTAGTTTAAGCAATAGTCGTTTCTGCAACAGTTCTCTTATTTGCATTTATTTGGTTTTGGTGCTGCAGACCATGATGATTTGGTTTTGGGGCATAAACCTATGGGTTTTTGTGCAGGCTAATGTCAACTATGCTAAAATCTTTGACCTTGATCAGAATCATCTCTCTCACAGAGAGATTTGGAAGGTAATTTACACTTGTCGTGAGCCCATAGTCTCGCAACTTAATGCATCTATTAACCAACTCATTTTTCACTTAAATGCTTTTGTGCTGATGCATTTGTTGCAAGATGGATAGGTTCCTAATATGCTCATTAAACTTTCTAGGGAAACATCATTTGTCACTTAAAGTGCAATATCTGAATTTACACTACATTCTTAAGCATGGTTAACTAAGTTATTTGGGCTTACTTTTGTCTCAATATGCTAACTGTGGAACTTTGAGCATTAAAGTTTGGCAATATAAGCCTGTTTCTCAGTGACTTTGTACAGACTTTTCGAATTAGTGCAGTAAGATTTAAATATCAGATCAGATGTCATGTATGAAACAAAGCTTCCTGTTTTTAGGCGATGCATCATGTCACTTATATTGATAAGCCATGATACGTGAAGTCTAAACTACAGCATTAATGATGAGAGTGCTGCCAATTGTTTGCCTCTTTCCTATCAGATTGAAGTAAAGAAGTAGAAGGAGAAGCTAATCTCTATTGCATGACATTTGCCTCCTTCATTCTCCTTGAATTGTCTGTTAGATTTTTGTTTTCCTCGTACAAATAGAAATATATTAAAAGTCCCTTGATAATGCAGTGCGCTACTTGGATGACGATCATTGTGCCGACAAGTATGACAGCCTATCTCTATCTCTACTCACATGGAGAAGTTTCGTTGGCTGCATCTCAACCAGTGTAATAGATGCTTCTTTCCCACTTAATTGTTAACAGTTTTTCTTTATCCAATTTAAGTCATGTTTAACCATTTGTGGTTTATAATGACTGCCCAACTTCTGTTTGCTTTGGAGAGTTCAAATCAAGTTCTTCAGCTTGTTCATGCTGTCATACAAAATGCTCAAGTCTTGCAGTTGCATTGAATCATAAGTATTATCCTGTTACGGATTCAAAATTTTGAATTCTCCTCTTAACCAGAAGATTTGGCATCAGAAATTTTATGTTTCTACACTTATATTCTGAAAGCTGTGCCGAATGCTTTTGTGTTATAACAAAGTCTCAATGATCTTTAGTGTAATCACTCGATTTAATAGCCAGGTGCTGCAAAAGTCCTGTAAATGTGATACTTCTTTTCTATTATGTTAATGAATCTTATGTCATTGCAGGTGCTCTTATATGCTGCTTTTGCCATGGCTCTGATATTTCCATTTGATATATTCTATTTATCGTCTCGCTACTTTTTTTTAAGGACTGTTTGGCGGATAGTTTTTCCATTCCAGGTAAGTTTGTGTTAATCTAATGGTTAACATTGAGAAATACTTTTGACTTTTAAACATAAAAATTGCCCTAATGGATCTCTCAATTTCAAAATAAATATGATATGAAGCTCTATATATTTTTACCTGAAAAACTTACGTAATTTACTTATTCCTATATTTTATGGCACTTTCTTTCAATTGAAACCGTTAATATCAACACGTGTGACTATTTGGTTATTACAAATTTTCATGTACTTTGACTGGCATTTTAGTTAGAATTTTGAAGTAATTGAGTACTCTAGTAATAGCTGATATTGGCTGAACTGGGTATCTTTTAAATAGATTTTCATTGTCTCAAATGCCAATCATTCCATGTAGATCTGGTTGGTTTGGCGGAAAGAAATATTCCTTCTCCCTAAAGTGGGTTCTTGTTTGACTTTTCGAAGTATATTTACTGCCTCAGAGAATTTCCATGTTGGTTTTGCAATATTGTGAAGCACCATTTAGATGATTAACCATTTACATTCAAAATTCTAATCATCACGTGGATCGTGTTTACAAGGACTTCTGAAATTAATGTAAAAACTTAAATATGTGATGCTAATTTCGGTAGAGGGGTTCCACATTATTATTTGTCTGACATCATGAATTGTTTCTTTTTGGTGTGGATGCAGGCAATATCATTTGCTGATTTCTTTCTGGCTGATATATTCACTTCTATGTCCAAGGTATGCATCCTCTTCTTCTTGCCCCCAAAAGGAAAGAGGACACATAACTCATTAGTTTGTGTGTATATATTTATATAATGTGACATAGCTTAGTTCATATTTTCAACTAAACCATTTTGTTTCATAAGTAGGATTGTGCATCTTTTTTTTGTTTTCTAGCACACATTTCTTTTCGATACAGTCTAGTATGTCACATCTATCTCTTAGGGTTAGTTCATTACTAGCTTGGAGAACTATATTTGGAAATCATAAACATTTCCTCATTTTTCTTATTTGTACTTAGTATTTGATATTGTTATTTGGCCATATTTCATGATGATTTCACCTACTGGAGCACTATAGGACCATATCCCAAGCTGCATAAACTTCTGACTTCAGATTTATCATCATATTAATTGGTCAGGTTAGTGTTCATAGAAAGGAGAGATGGTTGGCATCTCCCCCGACAGGGACGGGAACAGCTTTCGGCTTTACCTGTTACCGCACATTCGGTTAAGGCTCTCCACTTTGGTGGATCTTACCCCAATTATCCAATCTCAAAAAGATTTTGGTCAAGTTAGACCATCATTGTTGCAAACAGGCAAAATTCTTGGTTGAATCTCATGAAATATCCTTACGGCTTTGCTTAGAGTAGTGTTACCGCCGTCCGCCTGAGCAGGTCAATCTCATGTCATGGAAGCAGAGAACTGATCTAACTTTAGGTTTTGCTAGTCTTGGGTTCAGTTTGTTGACTCTTGGGTAAAGAAAGAACCTAAGAAGTTTTCTCATCTCAATGCGCTGAGACTTGGTCCTTTACCCCTTTCAAAAGCTGCCAGCTTCTCTAACTTCCTATCATCTTAGTTCATCCTCTTCTTGCAATAGTTTCTTATGAGATTGAAGTGATTCTTTATTATCTGTTCATAGCATTAACATGGGTTATATACTCATCTGAATTCTTTCTCAAAACAATTGATCCTCCTGGAACCTCCTTGTTCTTTGTATTGTCAACTGAGCCAGAAGAAAAGCATTTGATTAAGTTACCCTGTTACAACCCCATTTGACGATCCATTCCAAGAGCGATTGCTCTCAGATTTAGTTTGTCCTTTAGATGGTGAACTTTAAGCTCTTATGAGTTGTCTGCTTCACTTCTGTCATGCGCCAAAGCTGTGAGTCCAGTCAAATCAATCTCATATATACTTGTCTGAATAGGTTAGCCAAGCTCTTTTTTGATAAGGTAAGTAATTTTATTGACAATTGGGGAAATCCCGTGTACGTATACCAAAAAGAAAACCTATACCAAAATATGGTTCTCAACAAAAGAGATACAATCCTCTCTACAAATAGGGACCTCATAAGTACACCAAAATGAAACTTAGGCGGATTAAAGATGATCTATTCCATTATACAGCCTAGTGTTGATTCTTTAATGGAACTTACACATTTGGCTATCAAAGCCTTGTAGATGTACAAATTTCACGTGCTTGTGTGATACCTATTGCTATAGCTTCATGTGAAAGTGTTATTGCATAACTTCTGTCACCTGGGGTGGCAATGCCCAATACTTTCATACTTTGTGCAGGTATTTTCAGATTTGGAGCGTTCCGTCTGTAGAATGGTTCATCGACAGGTTAGTTCCTTTCTATCCTATTCTTTTGTTGAGAATAAGGATAGGATAACTGCATGACATTGCTAGATTTTTTTCTATTTGTGATAATAAAAGAAGTTGTAGTGGTATCAACAAGAGAGGGTTGGTCTATGTTAAATATACATAAGTATACACATGTATACTTATCTATATTGGACTAAATAACCTCACGGGCAGAAGGCCCAATATCTCGGACCAGCAGCCCTCGGTCCAGCAGGCCCATTACGGGCAGTAGACTTTATGGTAATAGTACAAGACTAATTATACTACAATATACATTCCTGTGGAAGAGACCCTGCAGCTCACATGAAGTTCGGTATTCCAGTCACTGAGGGAGAAACACCACTATTGGTCCGTGGGGAGTTGGGATCTATGGTCTTGAAAACAACAGTTTTCATTTAGTTGAATCACTGTCTTTCCAGCTATGATGCACGTTTGACGTCATCACCTGCTGTAAATTATGTCCACACGTTACTTGTCTATGCATGTATAAATTATGATCAGCGGACTAATATTTCAACAAAAAATGCAGCTTTAGATCAGTATCTTTTTTTCTTTTTGAAACTGGTAACTTTGTATTCCTCAGCATTAAGGATACATTAAGGATATGCTGGCCACCTCCAAAAAGTTGCTTACACAGAAGAAAGTAATTACAGAGCTTCGAGAAAATCTACTATCTGTAGTTCATCATCTAAGCCTTGTTCTTTACACCAAAAACCTAAAGATACAATGCGATTCCATTTAATCTTCTGAATGGAATTAAATTTATCTTCAAAAACTCTGTCATTCCGTTCCTTCCAAACAGTCCACCAGATGCACTCTGGGACTGTTCTCCACCACTTCTTTTGACTCTTCCTCCCCTTCTAATCCAGCGGCTGAGGATTAAATCAGTATCTGTGCAGTGTTATAGTTTGAAGTTGAGGAAATATTTGGTGGACCAGGTCACCAACTGTCTTCTTGTTATGTTCCACTCAAGTCAAGAAATGATTGTTCTTTTAGGCCTCGTAAATAATCTAGCAGAATTGTTGGATTGACATCTATGCAAAGCTGATCCTTCCGTTCTGTTCCTCAGTCAAATTAGTGGAATTTGCTCAGTTTGTAGATTTATCTGCATTATTGTTATTATTATTATTATTATTATTATTATTATTATTTTGATAGGTAAAAGGTATATATTAGCTGAATTATCCTCCCTTTGAAAGGAGTTCTATACTTGTCAAGAGAGCTGTTTCCCTGGGTTTGAGAAAGTGGCAGGACAGTATTTTCTACACTTATATATATATATATATATATATATATATATATATATATATATATATATATATACATACATATTAATCAGGCTCTGAGATTTTTGCTTGCGCTTAATATGATCTTGTTTTCTTTAATACTCTATTGCCTCTGTAATAGAGAATCTTTTAGAATTTCCCATACTAGTAGATTTTTGTGAATGCCTGCTCTATTACCTGAAAGATAACAAATGGCATGAGCAGGTTGCTACCATTGCATGGTTTGAAGCTGATTCTGTTTGTGGAAGTCATGCTGTTGCAATTCCCATTATTCTTGTATTGCCTTATCTTTTCCGTCTGTTTCAATGTCTTCGGCAATATAAGGATACTAGAGAGAAGACTACCCTGTTGAATGGTAAATTCCTGTCTTCTATTTTGCCTTTGTTGCTAAGGAAGCGTGAGTTGCTTGTTGGTAAATGCCAGTGAGCATCTTTGTTTTCAGTTTTATTTTCTCGTAAAGATTATTTCATTGACGCTTGACTTTGAAAGGCACAATTTCTCTGAATAGATAGTGCATTTTAGATGTCTTTTAACCATGATTAAAACTCGAAGAGATGATGAAGGAATATGGGGAGATCACGCCTTCATTTAACTGTACAACAACACACACCGTGAAATCCCACAATGTGGGGTCTGGGGAGGGTAGAGTGTACGCAGACCTTACGTCTACGGCTCTACCTTGGAAGGTAGATAGACTGTTTCCGAAAGACCCTCATTTAACTGTGGAACTAAGAATACTTGGTTGGCTTTGATGCTCATTTGGTGGGCTGACATTTTCTGGAACTGGTTGGCGACGAGGGTTTAGTTTAGTGGAATTAACTGTGGAATTAAGCTGACATTTAACTGTGGAATTAAGGCCTGAAGACTTGGAAGAAATCTGTGCTGATTCATTGTGAATAGCAACTGTTGGGAGAATGAGTAAGAGATGATGATGAATAGTTTAGTGCTATACTTGTCCTGATCTTCATTATCTTGGTTTTGTTCTATGCTTACATCTTTTGCTCCTAAAAGAAAAAAGACTCGGAAGTACAAACAAAAAACAACATACCCAGTGAAAAAAGACTCTTAAGTGTCACATAATTTATAGTGTTAGTCCATATCATTGTTGACCCTACTAAAAGTAGTAACGTTCTAAGTTCTTCATTTGTTAAGCGTGGTTTTTACACATAGCTCTCTCTCTTCAACTTGCTTTTACTTTTCCAGGTTTCAGCTTAACATTGGGTCAATACTTAATAGTGCTAATTGCCATTAACATTTCATTTCAGCGTTGAAATATTCGACTGCAGTACCTGTGATATTTCTCTCAGCCCTTAAGTATCACGTCTTCCCTGACAACTGGGTTAATATTTATCGTCCTTTATGGCTTTTGTCCGGTGTGGTGAACTCCCTCTACTCATTTTATTGGGATCTGACAAGAGATTGGGACTTGAGGTCAGTGACATCTTTCTCATGCTAATTCTTTGGAGCTTTAGCTGATTTTTCGGACTGCATGCGGGTACTAAAGCTTTAGTTGTTTTGCACCCAGTTATTGCTCATCTGGGTCACACTTTGATTTGGTTAATTATCTATATTTTTCTTTGATTTTGCCGCCTTCCAACTGTTTCAATTGACATGCTTATATTTTAGCATCCCAAATGTGGACATATTTCTTAAAATGACAAAATTCTTCCTCTAACAATTCAAACTAATATAACAAAGTACCACCTTTTATTGCTGTGACATCCTTTCAAGTTTCAACCAACTTCTCTACCTTTCCACATCTTAAATTACATGTTTATTACATTGTGAGTAACAAATTAAAGTGTTAAACATACTCCTACGAATTTGATAGGGTAGTCTATTAAAAAATAAATCACTCTTATGCTTCACAAAGTACTGCATAGAGACCAACAAGGGTTGTGGTGGAATGATAAGTACTCCTTCATCTTTAATCAGAGGTTTCGAGTCCTGTGGGTACGGAGTCATCTTTGTTAGTCGGGCCCTAATGCGAGTACCGGACACCGGATGGGAAACCAAAAAAATTACTGCATAGAGATTGGATATTGGGTTCTCATGCTTGTAGTTTGCACTGTTTTGCATAGTCTTTTGGAAATTGATCTGTACACTCCACTTTTCTACTGTATCACCATGTCTAATACAGTAATACTTTTAGTCTATCTCTCTTGATGCCTCCTTTCTTTCTATTTCCATAATTCTAGACAAAATATTGTATAAACCCAAAATAGTAACAACAACATACCAATTGTAATCCCACAAAGTGGGGTCCGGGAAACCCAAAATAGTAAATAAATAATAAAATCTTGAAATCTATGTTTTATTCATTGAATTCCTCGAGCTGTTAAAGGAGCATATACAAATTCACAAACTCAGACAATAAAATAAGGGGTGAAGGCTAATCAGTTTAAAGAGTTGTAAACACTTGGTTCACTAGAAATTAAAGCAAAAATGACAAAGATACTACCTGATCGAAAAAAAGTTTACAGAGATACTGGAATAAAAGATTATAAGACAATGAAAATGCTGTCTCCAAGGGGATGCCCGGATGGTTGAGGCATGGGAGTAGTCACCTAGATATTCTAGGTTCGAATCCCAGCTACAACACTTGGTATGCGGCCATCTACTCCAACATTTGCGGGTTTGATTATCTGGGAAGTATGTGTTAATGGACTGGATGGGTTTGACACCACTAATATGTACAAAAGAGAAAAAAAGAGACAATCTTGAAAAGCGGAGCAGCATGTTATTGAGTATGACAGGAGTAAACGTGTGCTACTTTTGCAAACAAACAAGAAATTTTGAAGTAAACAAATGCTTCACTCCCCCCCCCCCCCCAAAGAAAAAACGAGTGCTACAACTAAAAAAATCGTATCAGATCTGTGTTTTGTTTAATTGATTCACCATTTAGGGATGAACTCCACTTGAAATGAAAATGGTTAGGCATAAACTCCACTTGAAATGAAAATGGTGAGGGATTGGTGAGACAAAGAAACTATAGGAGGTGGGCCGCAAGGGCTTTTTTCAGTGGTAAGAGCCCAATCCGATGTGTGGTTTAGGCGCACGCCACATGGTCGAACCCTGCCGCAAACAAAAAAACTAGTATTTAAGTGGAGAAGGATAAAGGGGCAGACTCATTGTTTGCCTAGCTTCAAACCTTGTCTCCAGTTCGCCCTTGGAGATTTCTCGGTCACAAAGATATTGTAGGAGATAGAGATAAGGGTTAACTAAAGGGCGGGTACACCGACCACTCCATCTGCAGTATCGGATACCGGATTTCGATAGGTACTGCACGGGTAGCGAAAAATACGACCCGACCAAACCCCGCCCCACTCCGACTCCCGACCCTTCCACACCTCCGGCCCTACTAGGCCAGCCGTGACAACTGAGCTAATTGGCCGTTATGCAACGGCCAAATACTCCTCCTCCCCAACCCCAACCCCCTCCCCCACCCCTTAATATTTATTTTTAACCCTTAAGTTATTATATTTACACTTTAACCCAATTTTTTCAACTATAAATATCTCATTTTTTCTTCATTCTTTCTCACAAATCTTCCTACAATCTCTCTATTATTCTCTAATAATCTCTCAATCTATCTCTCATTCTCTTTACATTGTCTTCTAAATATTCAATTTAATTTATTCATTTGGGAATTGGGAGTGAAGTTGACAACTAGCTTGAGGATCATCCGTTGAGCAAAGTTTCAATTTTCAACATCTCTCGATTACATGTCGACGTTACGTCGGTGTTTGGTACATTCGTTTCTTTATTAAATTATTATTATTTTTTTATTTTAATTAGCGCACTTAATTTCATTATCTTTAACTATTTATTAGCATAAATTAAAATGAAAAGAATAAGAGGTATGTTGGGTATGTCTGGTTCTACTAGTAGGGGTAACAAGGGCAATTGTACTTCTTCTAGTCATCCTATTCCTCCTAGACAGGATGATTTTATTAATACTGAACATTTTTCTGAAGTACCATTAGATTTAGACGATGGGCTATTTTCTGGAAATCAACAGGAGTTTAATTTAGAAAATAATCTAGATGACACACCAACTAATCTAGATGACACGCCCACTAATGCACCTCAAACTGAAACGCCTCCTATTCCCCTAGTATGAGACGAGACCCACCAGAACGAAAATTAACATCACATGTATGGGCTTTTTTTGATAGACGTACAAAATGAAGTTGCTATATGCAAAATTTGTAAAATTGTTTATAAATTTAAAATGGGAAAAGATCAGAGCGGGACGAGAGGTTTAACTACGCATTTGAATACCAAACACAAAGCTAAGTGAGATGAATATAAGGCTAAAATCAAGGGTGAGTCAATGTCTTCTCAGTCGGGACAAGCTTCACATATTATGTTATTTATTTGCAACATTCAATATCACGAAGTTGCAATTTTGAAATTGTATTACCCAAAAAAAATCATACTTCTAGTCGAATAATATAAGAGACACAAAATTGCCTTGGGATGTTTTTATTAAACTATCTTGTTTTGTGTGTGTTATTTATTTATTTAATTTAAAGGCAAATAAAAAATGACCCCACCCCGACCCCCTCTGGATCGGAACTGGGCGGCGGCAGACCCCGCCCTACCCCCCAGCCCCGCCAGACCCCGACCCCGCCCCACCCCGCCCCGTTGGCCAGCCATAGGGTTAACAGAGGAAGGGTGAATCACAGTAATAGTTAAAATGATGATTTGGAGTGGATGTGTCACGAATCAATTTTTTTTTTACTCTAATCACACATTTATAATTGTCTGCCTCAATACCACTTCCCTCGTCCACTTGTTAATGTGCAGGAATGCCTTCTATGAGAGGAGTCTTTCTGAGATTATTCTCTTGTTACTTTTGTTTACTCAAATATTTCTGAGATTGTTCTCTTGTTACTTTTGCTTACTCAAATATACTTCTCTCTGCTAGTCGCTTCACTCGGATTTTCAAGTTCAGCAGACCACATGCATTATCATACTTGTTATACGGGCGTAAATGGGTAAGCCTCTGCCTTTTGCTTATCACTACGGCTTCTATAACTTGAATTTACCAGTTTTTGCATAATACAACTTATAGACACTGACGTTTGTTTTCTAGAGTATAGTTTAGGGAGAATTTTGATGATTCTATTGGTGCTCCCTTTATTTTCATAAATCTGATTGAAGCTGGAATTGATGGTAGGTTTTCTTAATAATTTTGACCAACATTCTAATACCCTGCATAGAAGAAGAAGTTAGAGAATTTCTGACAAAATCTTATTGTTAAGTATTGCGGGTGTAGTTCTCTGACCGTTGGGGACTTGCAGGTGTACTTTTGGGTAATTGGAACCAACCTCATCCTGCGATGCACATGGACATACAAGCTTTCTTCCCATCTCCGACACAATTATCTCACTGTGTTTGCAATAACCGCGCTTGAGATCTTCCGCCGCTTCCAGTGGGCTTTCTTCCGTGTAGAGAATGAGTGGAATAAAATGAACTCTAAACCAAATATTCAACTCTCCACGACTGACAAGCCAACTGATGAACAAAAATTACTCTGCCCAAATGATCACAGTGTATAGACTATGCATGCAACATTATAGATCCTACCAACATCAAAGGAGATTGACAGAACCTTCTTTAAACCAGGCAAAAAGGTTTAATGGGATCCCATTTCTCCTCTTTTGCATATAAGGATTTCTTGTCAATAGTATAGTATGACATTGAAGGTCAAGAGACTTTAGATAATGTACAAGATTCAATCGGCATTCCTCTTTGGAAGACTAATCCCTCTTAGTTCTTTGTTGGGCCTTTTAATCATTTTTCTGTAAGATACTCATGCCAATTTTTTAGGTAACATCCCCCGGAGATGTTTCGAACTTTATGGTGTCTCGAGATTATTACAATTTTGAATCAGTAAATCATGCTGGAACTTACAATTTTTTGGGAGTATTCATGATCCCAGTTTCAAGTACTGAACAACTGTGATTAGTAACTTCGGTTATGAAAAGGATGAAACATCTGAGTTCTTGATAGAGAGTGGGACTGATGGGAATATTTGTTAGTTGCAATTGCACTTTCAGTTTTTCCTAAACATTAAGTTCACTTCTGTTGTGTCAGATGCTGGTAGTGGTAGGGTTTTATTGTCTGAACTTATGTTGTCATATACGTTATTGCTTATTTTATAAACACAGCATTTGTCCATACTTTTTTATTCCAGCATCTGAAGAACAATAGCTACATAGCAAAATGAATGCAGATAGATAGATTGATTGATTGAATGCTAGAGAGAAGTTAAACGACTATCGAGGCACTGTAAGCTAAAATATTTGCTTGATCCCAGCGGAATAAAAGATATTACTCCCTCCGTTTCAATTTAAGTGTGTTAGTATGATTAGTTATATCATTTAAGAAAAGAAAAACTTTTGAGTCTCGTGGTCTTAATTTAAAGATGTGTTATGTAGACTTGAATATTGAAATAAGAGAGTTCCGGAATATAAGAGATGGAAGTAGCTAGGATTGTTTAGAGACAACCGGTAAATGCAACAAAAGCACTTAAACATCCTTCACATGTTCAATAAGTGGTCCTAAAAGTCCATCACTTCAATAGCACACACAAAATTGGAAAAACAGAACAGTTAAACTCTATCTCACCAGATATTAATTAAGTGCTTAAAGAGAAATTTAGCAAGAAAAAATAGAATTGACAATGAGGAGCACTTAAACATCCTTCACATGTTCAATAAGTGGTCCTAAAAGTCCATCACTTCAATAACACACACAAAATTGGAAAAACAGAACAGTTAAACTCTATCTCACCAGATATTAATTAAGTACTTAAAGAGAAATTTAGCAAGAAAAAATAGAATTGACAATGAGGCTAACATTCTTTCTTCCTTTTGTCTTTTTCCCCCAAATTGTCTTCTCTTATCCACCACTATTCACAGCCATAACATTATCTCACCCTGTGTGGCTTCAATTTAAACTACTAATATTGGGTATGTTGTCTATTCACATAACGTCCTAACCCCACTTGCCTGTTTTTTTGTGTTCTGGTCATAAATATTCTAATTTTCATATTTTCCAATACATTAACAAAACACACACATCATTTTCGTGAAAATATTAGAATTCAAAAAACAAAAGTACACTTCGAACATGCATTAATGTCTTCCTCACATGTTCTTGCATGAACCTCAAGAATTGGAGCTTCAATAAATTCCCGCCAATTTTTGTATTTGAACTACAGTGACCCATTTTTGTGAATTTGATTTTCTATGGAAAGACTTTTCCGGAAGGAAAATGTTTTAGTTGATTATGGCCCTCAAAGATCATTTGAGAATTCACCTAGCAGTGACATGGACATGGATTTTAACGATGTTTTCGGGGGTCCACCGAGGCGATTTTCAGTACAAGAATCGAGAGCGAGGCATAGTTTCAGTGATCCAATGGATTTTGAAGAGGATTCAGCAGGTTTATCGCGTAATTCGTGGAATGGATTCAATGGAAAGCCAGTATTTGGTGCAGAAAATGCTAACAGATCAAGGCAAAATCAAGGCGATGATTTCTATGATGATATATTTAAAGTTGATGAATCTTATAGTTCGAATCCAGGTTCTAGAGTTTTAAGCCCTGTTCGACCTTTGTCACCGAAAATTGAAGTTTTTGGTACTTCAGTACCAGATCAATTCAGGTACTTTATGTGCCTCTTTTCGTTCTTGCCTTTTCTTTTGTGATTAATATAATAAGTTATATATACTGACAGTGTAACAAAAGTAGGCAGTAGCTACTTTTTGTATTTCTATAAGCTGAGGGTCTCCTGGAAACAACCTCTCTACCATAAAAATAAGGTCTGCGTACACACTACCCTCCCCAGACCTCATTTTGTGGGATTACACTTGTATGTTGTAGCATAGGTGGAGCCAAGATTTGAACTTTATGTATTCTAAATTCTAGGATAGAAACATCAGGTGTTAGTAACTGAATTTTAAATTTGATTTTTGGACATGTTTAATACAAATACAGGATTTGAACTAAAGTTACTGGGTTCGACCGAACCTGTGCGTTTGCTTCTAGCTCTGCCCCTTCTAGTGCAATTCAACTAGTTCTAGTAGGTTATTACAACATTTTCGAGGTTTTATATCAGGCTTGCTATGAAAAGTTATTGTTGTTGTAGGTCAACTTAACCTATAGTGTAAAAAACATATATACAATGGAACTTAAATTTAACATATTTTTTCTTCTTTTCTTTTTAGAACTTTATCTCTATATGGAGTATGTTTTCTCTGTTAGATGTGCAGGCCTATAAATCTATTTATTTTCTGGAATTTGTAGTGATTTTGATATCCCCCACTTTCTGTCTTAGCAAAGAAGGAAAAAAGGCTGATTTTTTTTTATAGTAGAGTACTTGGCCCTTACACTATTAAAAAAAGGAAAGAGTGTTACCATTTACTTGATGATGAATCAATAAAGGTAATGTTGAACAATGGTATATACCAATTGTATGTCTACTGGACTTGTTTCGATCTATATCGAAGTAAATAATTTCAGTTTAGATGAACTTTATGTGACAATATCAATTGATCTACTGTTTCTAGCAGATAAAGGAAACCGGTCAATTCTAGTTCTTTTTACCTTTGGTAATACTAATAGTAATAGTAGTCGGATTTTATATGGAGAAGTAGTGCAATTTGTCATATTGTTGCTTCATAGATTGGTTTTAAGTGTTTGTTTCCTCTCCAGCCTTCCTACCAAGTTGACAAAGACAACAGATCTTCCCACGTTTGCTTCGGGAAGTCATAGTCCACACAAGAAAAATGATGCTCCCACATTTTATCGACAAAGTCCATTATCACGTGAAGGTACAGTTATTGGTGATGATTTAAGATACATGTCTGAATCCGATGATCGGGATATAGGAGGGAATCTGAAGAAGAATGGAGAAAGCATGGAAGAATCGAGTAACGAATATCAATTTCATTTCTCCATATACAAGTGGGCAGGCAAAGGAGTTCCAGTACTCGTGCCATTGAAGGGAGGGATGCATTTCAAGTCTAAAGAGAAGATTAAACTTGAAAGATGTTCTAGCTCCAATGGAAGGATAGAGAACGATAATGTGGATGCCAGCTCGCCGTTAGGAGAAAATGCCAACTTCTCCAGGGATGCGAATTTTCACTCCTTCAGTACGAGAAGTAAGAACCCGGAGAGCAGTGACAAGGCAAATGGTATTGTTGGGGAAACTCTCGGCGTTCCAAAGTCAAAACTTCAAAGTGTTAAAGATGACACTATCTTAAGAACTGAAAGCAAAGTAGAAGAACCTCAATTCAGACAGAAAACAGGTTTAGGTGACGGAATCCAGACAGAAATTCCTAGTAACTTGGAAGAAACTACAAAGGATGAGTTGAAGCCTCTTCGTGCATTTTTAGTTAACGAGTCAGAGGAACAAGGTACTTTCTAATTTGAAACCTGGAAACTACAGACACTTGTAGTTTGTCTTACACAAAAAATGCTTTTCTGCTTTGCAGGCGGCGTTATGGCACAAGAAACAGAAAGGAATAGTAGCACAGTCAAAGCTACACAAGCAGCAAAATCAAATTTCAAGGTCAGAGAAGATGTGAAGAAAATTGTTGATGAGGTCGATAGAATTTTGAAGAAAAGCTATATTGAGGTCAGCGACAACATGCCAAAAAGAGATCCACAAGCTAAGAGAAAAGGGAAGAGAGGTCTTGACAGAAAAACTGTAGTAGATACAGGAGTAAATAAAGGCAGTCGGCAAAGTTCTCCGTTAAAACCAACCGAGAATTCAACTAAAGCTGGAATTAAAGGAAAGGTTCAAGACTTTGTAAAGATGTTTAACCACGAGCTTCATTCAACACCGCAAGAAGGTGAAAGTCGAAGTAAAAGCTTTAGATGGAAAGCTAGCAGCAATATCGGAGTTGAAAGTGAAAAGAGTTTCAGCATGCCAAAAGCAAATGAGCCCACGATTAACAAGACGCAAGATTCAACTCCGAATGTACGTAACTTCTCCTTAGTACACCTATGATTTCTACGATTTTCCTTTCTTGCATTAGAATTCCATTTTGAGGTCCTAAGTCATGGAGGCACGGGGACTGAAGGTTCATTGCCCCATTGGTAGTGATCTGTAAAATTTCTGATTCTGTGTCTTCTCCTTTTTGCAGGTAGACCAAAATCTTAACAAGCAGGAGAAAACAACTAAATATTCCCAAACGAAAACACCAACTCCTCAGACTAAAGATTATTCAGATCAAAAGGCTTCTCGATCAACTAATGGTTAGTTACATTAATTTTGTACAAAACAAGAATCACGACCCACTGGATATATTACTTAAGGGAAAAGTTGGGAACTCATTTCAGCTTAACTATAAGCAGCTCTCTTCATTGTTGTTCTCATTTTAGTTAAGTTCATCTTTTTTTTTTTTTGCTTATATAGTCTGTTTCCACAGTATCCCTGCACATGCCACAGAACCGTTGGTACTGACAGCGTCGCCGCTTGCTCATTTCTATACCATAAAGAAATTTCACACTTTTGTGTTTATTGTAGAGTCAAAACGAGATGATCTAAATGCCTCATTTGGATGCATGGATGATCTCTTTGGTGGAAATTATGTGGTATGAGTTCTTTCCTAAGTTTCTTTAATTGACTGTTCGCGAGCATTTATGATATCTGGCATTGGAACTTTATCCCGTAGGCCGTAACCAAAAAATAATAATAATGCAAGGATTAGAAGAGGGAAAATGATGTTAGAGAAAACAGAAGAATCCAATTTTAGAGTCTGCAACTTGTTACGAGTTTGATGCCTTAGTAGGTCAGGTCATATGACTTCAATCTTTGCGATTACAGTTTACAAGTGATCAAACAGGATAGCATACTTGTGGAATGCCTCAGTTGTAAATTTGTGTTATCGATGAGGTAGTTTACCTTTTCGTAGGTGGAAGAATTATTTGAAGATCAGGACAAAGCTTCACAAACTAATGGCAAATCTGAGGACAACGAAGTAATTTATTTCTTTTCGACAATATCTCTGTTGAATTCAAGCATCCGTAACGTGGTTGTAATTATTTCCTATTAAATTATAGGCTTCAGATACTAAAATTAAGCAATGGTCACAAGGGAGGAAAGGAAATATCCGCTCATTGCTCTCAACCTTACAATTAGTAAGAGTGTTTCCTCTTTTACTCAATTCCAGCAGCTTCTGTTGAAGATTTAGTTGATGATGATAATTTTTAAAAAAGGTCAACCCGGTGCACTAAGCTATCGCTATGCGCGGGGTCCGGGAAAGGGCCATACCACAAGGGTCTGTTGACCACAAGATGATGATAATTTAAAGTACTATAAAACTTTGTTTCTGTTGTTATATTCGTGGAAAGGAATTGTATCTTTTTTAAGGCTGAGATTCCTAATTCTTTAAACACAATCATTTTTAAACAGGTTTTATGGCCAGAGAGCGGATGGAAGCCTGTGGCCTTAGTGGATTTAATTGAAGGAAATCAAGTGAAAAGATCATATCAGAGAGCGTTACTCTATATACATCCGGATAAGCTCCAGCAAAAGGGTGCTGCTGCTCACCAGAAATACATTGCAGAAAAAGTTTTTGATATTCTGCAGGTACTTATAACTTTGTTGAGTAAGAATTTTTCAGTAATCATGCTAGTTTAAACATTTAAGTCTATGATTGTTCATAATTCCGCTACTATTACTTTGGCCATGCTATTAATTAGCCCATGTTTCATGAGCCTAAATCCTTTTACTTATATCATTGAATCATAAAAGTGCTAAGTTTGTTTTATGCAGGAAGCTTGGGATCAATTCAACTCAGTTGGTCTTATGTAACATTCACATATGCAATGTGGTATACGAGGAGGCGCGGTTCATGAAAATACTCTATTCATCTGTGTACATAGTAGGCAAATATGTCATACATATCCACTCCATACAACATAGCAGAATCTGTTTTTTTCTATACTTAAACATAGAAAACAAAGACATTCATCAAAGTTCATATATTCTTTTTTCTACAGCACAATTATGAGTTGGTGGAAGTTGTTACAACATCTTGTAGTAGGCAGCAGGAAGCTAGCCTTATTATACAAAGCTGCCCTTCCATATACATCGTGGTGGCATGAACTATGTCAATAGGTTCTTAGCTTCCTATTGATCATGATTAGTTCTAGCTTACTTTTTTTTGTTGTTGTTGAGACTTGAGAGTATCTATCTGAACGGGAGCCACTTTTATACCATCTCCAGAAACACCTGCTTATCCTGCATGTGCTTTCGGGGTCCCACTCAAAAAATCAGTTGCTTGTGATTGTAGCCATTGGGAGGGTGGATGTAATCCCGAAATCAACTCCTGAAGTCACGTCTTTCAGTACTAAGACTGAAGTAAAGTACTTTCGAGTTGCTCTTTCCAGAAAGCCCAGCCCTTCTTCTGACTTAGAAAGATTTCAATGGCAAAGGAACAGTTTCTCATCGGGAACTGTGAATTTAATTAGCTTATAAATCATTTTCTGAAACATCGACACAACTCTGAATCCTCACTCAACTTCTTTGTTAGTGAAACTAAAGGCAAGCAGGAAGTTTCTGGTTCATAGGGATCCTCAGATTAAAAGTTTTGACTTTCTAAGTTTCTATATACTGACAGTAAAGTTTTCACATAATTAAGTTAGTTGAAAGATAACTACAAATAACTGTCCACATAAAAACGGATTAGTAACTTGAAAAATAAGGCACAAGGGCGTCAAAGGTGGTTTTTGTCTACTTGATATACCAGATTTTAATGATGGTTTTAAAACAAGAGGCACAAGCAGCTGTACTTCTTCATGAAAAAGCTGGCAATCTTGTAAAACGTGCATGATGAAATTGACTTGCATTATTGTAGTAGAGCAAGAACTAGTACTTGCAATAAACTAATCTTTAATGGTCCGATTGGGCAGTTCAATTGGTTTCAAGGGGATATTTAGAGCAATGATCAAAGATCGAATCCCGTCAGCGACAATGTGATTTTTTTTCTTGAAATAAAGGAGGACCCCTTGTGCGCAGCGTGATACTAGTCTAACCTTTAAAATCAATTGAGTCACCATAATTTACCTCCTTCATAGATCTGTCGGACCGGAGGCGGGAGATTCCATCTTTTGGAGCAATAAACTAATCCCTAATGGTACAGAAATATTCAAGTTTCCTTGGAAATATCATTTCCTTTTGGAATTGGCTACAATATGGTCCCCCACCCCAACTCCTACTCTAAAAAAATAATATAATGTTTAGAGTGAAATATTGAAATCAGGATTTGGCACCCTTGTTGTGACCCAAAAAATATAAGCATAAATAACTAGTAGTAGAAAATATAAATCCTTAAAAATCAACTTCTTAGTTGCCTCCCACTAATATGATAGGGTATCATATTCTAAAGTCATGAAGTCTATGTCATGTCCAATTTAGGATTATCCAGTAAGATTCTAAAAGCGACTCAACTAACAAAGGTTCTAAAAGTAGATTGTGATGATCAATTTCGAATTTACAGATGATAAGTTCTGAAATATATCTCAAAGTCTATCGATATTTATTACTACTTTCAAATTGGAAAAATTCATTTGTTAGAAATGTTAAATTTCTAAAATTGACCACACTCTGTCAGTGATTTTATCATTTACTATCTAAAACGGTTAATGTTGTCGTTTTTATCGGGTTCCATTCAAGACTTATATCACTTCTGAAAGAGAATAATCCTTTGATTATTTTCATTAGTTAATTAGCTTATATAATGATATACAATAGTAATTCTAGGCTATAATTATGAAAATTAATTATACATCTAACTAATACAAAATCACTAACAATCTTTACCAATTCACTAAATATATTTACATATATTCTATCACACCCCCGCAGTCGTAGCGGACGATTGTCGTACGCTGAAAATGTCCCGAAAATCTTCAAACAAGACCAAGGGAAGACCCTTAGTAAAGATATCAGCAATCTGATAACGTGAAGGGACATGCAAAACACGTACCTGTCCACAAGCAACTTTTTCATGAACAAAGTGAATATTCATCTCGATATGTTTAGTGGGTTGATGTTGTACATGATTTCCCGAGAGATATATCACACTAACATTATTGCAGTAGACCAATATAGCTTTCTGAATAGGAGAATGAAACTCTAAGAGGATGTTACACAATCAACACGACTCAGACACCACATTAGCAACCTCTCGATATTTGGCCTCCGAGCTAGAGCGTGACAAAGTACCCTGTTATTTAGCCGACCAAGAGATCAAGTTATCACCGAGAAACACACGATAACCAGATGTCGAACACCTGGTATCTGGACATCCACCCCAACCAACATCCGTATAAGAAATGAGAGTAGATACCGATGATGGATATAGGTGTAAGCCATGATTAAGAATACCCTAAATGTAACACACAATATGTTTGAAAGCGTGCATGTGTTCTTCCATCGGATAATGCATGAATAAACACGCATGTTGCGCTGCATAAGTAATATCGAGTCTCGTAAAAGTGAGATATTGAAGAGCCCCACAAGACTAGGATAGTAGGAGGGATCCTCATATGGTATGCTAGAAGTAACACTCAGCTTCGGTTTAGTATCAATCAGAGTATGAGATGGTTTACAAGATGACATACCAGCCCGTTCAATGATCTCTGCTGCATACTTCCTCTGAGATAGAAATAGACCACATGTATGACGAGTGACAGCTATACCCAAAAATAACTCAATGGCCCCAAATCTTTCATAGCAAATTCTGAGTTGAAAAGTGATATGATAGACTTGTGAAATGCATCAGAGGAAGCTGTCAATATAATATCATTCACATACAAAATAATGTATGACATATAAGTACTGTTACAGTATATGAATAGAAAATGATCAGACTTGTTGTGAGAAAACTCAAGAGTAGAAACGTAATCTGCAAATCTCTTGTACCAGGCCCGAGGAGCCTGTTTTAGCCCATACAAAGATTTCTTTAATAAACACATATGATTCGGAGGTCCCTGAAACCCAAGAGCCAATGCATGTATATTATTTTCTTGAGTTCTCTGTGTAAGAAAGCATTTTTCACCTCCAGTTGAAATTTTTCACGTCCAGCTGATGAATAAGGCATGCTTTTGAGAGAGCTAGACTGAGAACAGTGTGAATAGTTGCTCGTTTGATCACCGGACCAAACGTCTTTCCACAATCCACACCAACCTATTGATTTTTGTCTTCACTTACAATACGAGTCTTATGCCTATCAAAACAACCATCAGATTTTTCTTTATAAGTAAAAATCTACATAGAACGAATCACATTAACATCAGGTGGATGGGGCACCAACTTCATATCTTATTTTCAATAAGAGCATTATATTCATCATTCATAACTATTTTCTAATTCGAGTCATGAAGGACATATACATAATTATGTGGTAGAGGGGATTTAGTACCATTAGAGTTGAGATTAAATTGTCGCTTTGGTTTAAAAATTCCGCGTTGGCTGCGAGTAACTGACTGTGAAGGTAGAATAAAAGTGGACTGGATTTGGGTAGGAGCAGTGGGCTAGTCCGGTTCATGGCTGGACTGACTTGACCCACCACCGGATTGAGAGGGGATAGGGTGGCAAAGTAGTGGGCTGCCAATGGCTGGGCCTGGCGAGGTAGGCCAAGGTTGTTACACCCAGTAAGTCCAGGACATGTAAAAGAGAATGTACGAAAGGAAGAATTGTTTTTCCGACGGAAAATCTTCCGAACGTCGGTAAGGAAAAATGTTCGTTGTTGAGAATTGAATTCTCAAAATGCATTATTTAAGGAATATGGAACTTGTTAACATTATGAAAATTTATTTTTACGGATTTGGTCACGTGGGGCCCACCCGAGAAATTTTACATTTTTGTGGGGCCCACGAGGGTTACGGAATTTTATGAACGAATGTGAGGGCGACACGTGGCACCCCCACAAGGTCTTGGTCGAAATTAGAGTGAGGGTAAAATGGTCATTGACCACCTTGGAAGATTAGTCTTGCTAGCATGACATTGTTGACTTGTCAACTTGTCCACATAGGCTTAATCCAAGTGAAATTCATCCTAGCCTCACATTTATTTAAGTTTAGACCCTCCAATGTGTTTTATATACCCAACTAGTAGCAAGACTTGTCATTTTACACTTAGAAATTTTTAGAGAAAGCTTTGTGCTAGCGTATTTGCTCTCGGCTTTGGCCATTTAGGAAGACAAAATTTTGTGATTTTGATCCATTAGCCACAAGACTTTAACCCAAGGTTCCTAAGAGTGTTGTAAGGATATCTCAATAGAAAGATTTCGGAAAAATGGCTTTTTCGTATTAGTCGCAAGGCGGAAACTTAAGGAGTTCTTCAACTTTGAAGTTGGAACTTGAAGATGGGTTCTTCATAGGCCTCTAAGGAGTGCTTGGAGCGGTTTGGAACCTAAGGAAAGGAGCTAAGATTTGCTAAGGCGCGACTTTGAATCTTGGAATTTTTAAGGGCTTGGAAAGGTATAATTTTGTCGTTTTAGCAATTAAGTTTACTTATTGATTGTAGCTATGGTTATTAGCAAGCATGAGATGTATAGTATGAAGTTTGATATTTATATTGGCTATTGGAACCCTAATCCAAAACTAGCATGTTAGCTAAGATTTTAATTCAAGTCGATTATTAGTAAAGTCGTCGCATGTTGTAAAAAAGAAGGAAATTGTAGTTGTTGAGGTGGTTTATAACTATATAACATGTTAGACCTTAGAACTTGGAATTGGAAAAGGATTGGAAAGGACTTAGTTTTATTATTTATGTTGGCCGAGAATGGCTAGATTATGGGGCTATTTCGTATGAATTGTGGGGCGGAATTTTACACGTATTGTAAGGCGTGTAATCCCCTTTGTTTGGTTGTTGTTTGGAGCCTTAAATGTGGCGTGTTGGTTATTGTATTCGACCTTGAAAAAGGTGGCAAAGTGAGTAGAAACAAAGGAAGTGCTGCCCGATTTTCCGTAGAATTAGAGACCGTATACTTAGTATTATTCTACGTTAGAGACTAGAAGTTGATAGTCTTGTTGTGACCATTATAGGTTGACACTTCTACGTACGGCGTATTCGTCTTAGCTTGTGGATATTAGCCGAAAAAGTATGTGAACTATCTCCTCTTCTAGTATGATTCCTTAGGATAAAGAAAGTAAGTTCTACTCCTTAAATGATTCATTCCTTGGTTGTACTTGGATTGCCTAATATAGAATTTGTTCTATGAACTTTCTTGATTGTACCTTGATGTGTAAATTGTAAGTTGTATAATCCATTGCCTTAGTGAAGTTGGATTCTTAAAAGTGAAAGTATTTTACTTAAAGTACATAGAGTCTTGAAAAAGAAGTGGTTTCCAAACCTTTTGGCTAGTGTCTTAGTTCCAAAACCTAAAGGTCATTATAATGACTTTAGGGGAGTCAAAGGAGTGATTTACTTAATTGTTTTAAGAGTGGAGAAATGACATGATTTAAGAGAAGTAACTTGTTTTAAATGTGTGAGTTACTTGAGGTTTAAAAGTAGAAGAAACTTGTTTTCTAAATATTAAGAGACTTGAAGTATTTTGAAAGTTAAGAACTTGATTTGTAAGTATGTGATACTTGGTTTTAAAAGTATAAGTCTCTTGGTTATAAAAGGAATGAAATTGTCTAAAAACCATAAAGGGTTATAACGGCTTTATGGGAAGTTGGTTATAACGGCTTTATGAAAGGTTTAGAAAGTTGTCTATTTAGATTAATGGGCATAAGTTGTCTTGATTGTGAAAATTTGAAGTTACTTGATTTCAAGCTTTGAAATGAGTTTCTAAGAGTGTAGTAACTTACGTTGAAAAATAGACACACCTTGATACTACGGGTGTTAGTATCTTGAGATTTTACATAAAAAGGAGTCTTTTAAAAAGAATGTACGTACGAAGTACTTTGGCTTGTTAAATGAGAATTATTCTATTTGTGCCCTGATAAGTACTTTGGCTTGTTAAATGAGAATTATTCTATTTGTGCCCTGATAAGTACTTTGGCTTGTTAAATGAGAATTATTCTATTTGTGCCCTGATAAGTACTTTGGCTTGTTAAATGAGAATTATTCTATTTGTGCCCTGATAAGTACTTTGGCTTGTTAAATGAGAATTATTCTATTTGTGCCCTGATAAGTACTTTGGCTTGATTAATGGAGAATTTCCTATATGTGCTGGTGATAGCCTTTGAGTGCAAGTATTATGTTTTATTATGTTCTTGCGACTCTCGGTTGGAGAAGTATTTGTCTTGTTGTAAGTTACTTGGGCGTCTGAAGCGGTGATGTGGGATTCCGGGTATGCTTCCGTTATTTGTAGTACTTAGGTTAAATTCGGATTTTTATAGAAGGCATGGTAGTACTTATGTTATGTTTGTGGCCAGGTTGAGATAGGGTAAGAGTATGAGTGAGGTAAACCCCAAGACGCTATACCACCTTCGGGGTAAGAGTATAAGTGAGGGTAAACCCCAAGACATTATACCCACTTGTTTTGTTTGATGGTCGGTTGAGTTAGGGTAAGAGTATAAGTGAGGTAAACCCCAAGATGCTTTACCACCTTCTCGAGTAAGAGTATAAGTGAGGGTAAACCCCAAGACATTATACCCCGCTTACCACCGCTCGTTTTCTTTGGGCGCATGCAGTTTTAGGACACAGGTGGGACTTGGTGTTCATGTATGCCTATTGGTGTTATACTATATCATGGATCGGCGGTGAGGAAGGATTCCACGGGCATGATTGATAATATGGCGTGAGACCCATGGTTATATTTTAGAAATGACTTGAGGCGTCGTCCACGACTTATTATGGCTTATGTGTTGTATGTCAGTAGGTTGGCTATCATACATGTCTCTTGTTTGCTTAGATCGCTATGATTTCATTACAATACTTCATTTCACATACTTACATTCTTCGTCTTGACCTCCTTGGCCGCGTTATCTGCCGAGTTTAGGTACGCGATTTGATGATCGGCAGTGTAGGACCGCTCGAGTTTTGGATAGCTCCTTCGGAGTTTATCTTTTGGTATAAGTCTTTCGATCTGAGCTTTGTACGATTATGGGTGCAGCGGGGCCTTGTCCGTCATAGTTGATATAACTCTTAAGTGCGTATTCATATGTGGGATTGGACTCGTATGCGGTGTAGTGTCTTTTGTTTATATATTATGGCGACGCCTTCGGCTTTGCCGTTGCGTATGTTGATTTTTATTTAAAAAGGGTGTTATTTAAATTCAGCTTTACTTAGTTGTTAAGGCAGGGTGCCGTGTAGGGCACTGATCACGCTTGAGGTTCGGGGCGTGACAAAGGTTCTGGCCTGACAGAGTTGGTCTGTCGCTGGGTTGGGATGGCTGACCGAGTTGAGTTGAGCCAGCGGGCAGTGGGCTGGAGTGGGCCAGCTGGTCCATGTGCCCCGGTGTGGGCTGGTCCAAATGATAGACCACATAAGGTGAAATTCCATAATCTAAAAAATCATATGAACAAGACGTTAAACTATGCAACTTAGCAAGAAAAAAATAGGTTTCATCGAAAATGACATGACAACTAATGATGATTTTATTAGAGGATAGATCATAGCATTTATAACCACTGATTAGATGGGTAACCCAAAAAGACACAAACGGTAGAGTGGGCTTGAAGTTTATTTATGGTAGTGGAGGAAAAGAGAGGATAACATAAACACTCAAATACCCAAAGATGAGAATAAGAAAAGTCTTTTTGATAAAGAATTTGGAGTGGAGATTGGCAGACTAATCCTTTGCTAGGGAAGATGTTGAGAAGGTAAGTTGTCATTTGTAATGCATGATGCCAAAATGAAGGCGGTAATGATGCATGAGCTAGTAATGTACGAACAATATTATTAATGGTGCGGATTTTTCTCTCGGCTTTCCTATTTTGTGATGAAGTATGTGGACATGAGAATCGAAAAGGTACACCATTAACCTTACAAAATTCCCGAAATGGCCCATTATCAAATTCTCTTCCATTATCACATTGAATGTTCTTAACCCCCCGTTCAATTGAGTACATATGAATGTTCTAAATGATATAAATATAGAATAAACTTGAGACTTTTTAGATAACGGAAATGTCCACAAAAAATAGAGCAATCATCCAGTAACAAACATAACAACGACGACACGAAGAGTTCAAATAAGAGATGTTCAAAGATCACTATGGATGATATCAAAAGACAACATAGTAATAGAATTATAAGCAACAAAAGACAATTTAACATGCTTTCCAAGAGGACAAGAAGGACACACATTAGAACAACGAGTGCGATTACACTCAATAAATTTAGAGTGTCTAAGGAAGTAAAAAATCGATGCTCCCGGATGACCCAAACGTGCATGTCATAAAGAAGGTGTTAATGCTGCAAAAGATGATGGTGTGACTTGATTTTTGGTGATGGTGATGGGATAAAGCTCGCCCCGACTATCAATCCTCATTAGATGCATCCCGTTCCAGAAATCCTCCACAAAAAATTCAAATGGATCAAATGCAACAGAAATCGAGTTATCAGTTGTAAATTTTCTAACAGATACCAAATTTTTAATCAATTGAGGAGCATGAAGAATATTTTTCAAGGCTAAAGGTGGGTTTTGGGGAGATAAATTTGTGTGATCATAAACACAAATTGGAATTGAATGACCATTACCAATAATTATACAATGATTTTTCCTCAAATTAAAATAAGACGAAAAATTACATTGTGCGGATGTCATATGAGAAGTAGCACCGGTATCCATGTACCAATATACGTCCAGAAGATTTAGCCCAAGTATATGCATTGCTGCCTCGATATCCGTAGAAGTAAGGGAAGCTGTGGGCCTATTGTGGTGAAAGCCTACTGTGGTCGAGGCCTAAGAAGGCCATGCTTATGCTAGGTCTGTTGCGGTCGAGGCCCAAAATGGCCAGGCTGTTGCTTCTGTCGGTTGATGGGCCTGTCCCAAGGGGCTATTGGGTATGGATACGGTGGGATGAGCGAGTCATCGCCATCGCCCCAGCTGCTATGGCGGACCACGATGCATTTCTTACCGTATCTGCCACCTTTGCCGCGCTTTTTCCCATTGTGATTGCGGTTTTGACCATTTTTTCCACCACCATTATTACAATTTTGATTATAATTTTTTGAGAATGATTGAGAGTCATCGGTTTCTCGGAATGTGGCCGCCACCATGGCGGAATGTGCTCCGATTGCGGCCTTTTTAGCCAACCCCGTCTCTTCTAGAGTGAGCATGAAACGTGTTTGGTAGAAAGGTGGGATATGATTGATTTGGCGAAGGAGAGTTCCAACCCTATTATATACTTCGGTGTGGCCCGCAACCATTTGAAGAATGAGACGATCATTCGTGACCGTGCTTTGACGTTCTTGAGTTGATTCTATAATTTCTTGAGCCTTTGACAATATGCGGAGGCATTCGGAAAATCCTCCATAGATGTGTGAGAGAATTCTTGCTCAACTATTACGGCACGAGAATATTTGTTATCTTGAAATATATCACGCAATCTATTCCAAGCTTCCATCGTTATTTCATCAGGTTCGATAATTATATGCAAGAGGTCCGTAGAGATGGTGGAATAAATCCACTGGAGGACCGTAGCATCAAAGGTTGCCCATAACTCCATGTCATCATCGATGGATGACACATTCTTCTTGCCTTTTTCCGGTTTGACGAAGTGATAGATGATTCTATAAGATCTTGCGTGAATTTTAAAAAGTCCTTCGCATATTGGACGTTCTCCATTTCAAGGACGATATAGATGTTGGAGACTGCAAGAGCAGGATGAAAATTATTTTATGTGTCAGACATGGCTGACGGGAGAAGATTACCGGCGGTGGAGGTGAGGGAAAAAGGTAGGGCATGGCGGAAGTGCTTAAAGAGGGAAGAGAGGAAGATTTGCCCTAAACTTTTGATACCATAAAAGAGGATAATTCCTTGATTATTTCTATTAGCTAATTAACTTATATACATGATATTCAATAATAATTATAGACTACAATTATAAAAATTATTTATACACCTAACTAATACAAAATCACTAACAATCTTTTTAAAATCACTAACAATCTTTTTAAAATCACTAAATATATTTATATATATTCTATCATCTGCTCCTTCCAATTTTTCAATACCAATAAAATAGGTGTCATACTCTATATATCGGGTTATCGCCTAAAGTGACGTGTGTGAGTGACAACTTTATGACTGATTTAATAATTGGACATCTAAAATTTGCAACTCCCAAACGTTGGAGAAACGTATTATTATTGTGCAAGTTGCATAATAGAGTTCGTTTTTGAGTGAATTACGTAAGTAGGGATAGGTTGGTAGACGAGGCCAAATGGCCAACACTGACTTGAGACAAATGGCCACGCTCTATGCCCAAGCTGCCGTCTTCCAAGGATACACATACGAGATAGCACGTTGCAGTTGCACTATTATTTATATCTTAGGCAATATAGGCTATAGCTAGGCAGACATAAATTTAAGACTTATATATTGTGTATGTTCAACTGACCTGTTGCTTTACCCCAAACCATATATAAGTATTTGAATTTTATGTAAAATAAAATAAATCACATGTATATAATAAAATATCTGGCTTTGCCTATTTACAAGGACTAATTCTATAGTCTATATATCACATGCTAGCAATTATTTTTACCATCATAGATAATATGTTGTGTCTGAAGACATTAAACCTTAATAAAATTATGGAGTCACAAATAGAGATATCAATGGGGCGGGGCGGGGGCGGGGGAAGGGTACCCCGTATCCGTATCCATCACCTAAAACACACCCTTATCCCCGCCCCACCACTCATCACGGGTAGTAATTCTTCCACCCGTCCCCGCCCCACTTACTCCGTGCGGGTACCCACTTATCCGGCGGGTACCCATTAATCTCATTCTCTTTTTCTGACGGTCCCGAAAAAATGATTAACTAGTTTCCAGAATTTGCCTTGTCAAAAAGACGAACCCAACTATACACAGAGCTCTCCAAGTTGACTTTTGAATCTGTTACACCCCGTATTTACAGGACATGGTGTAAGAACGTACGTAAGAACTCACAAGTGTTAAGATTTGAGACTTGTAAAAATTTATCGGAATTATGAAATTGTCGGAAAACGTTTTATTGTGACGAATGGGAGGGCGACACGTGTCACCCCCCCTTAGAATGCCTTGGACGAAATTAGGCATGGCCACAATGGTCATTGACCATAGCCTCAGGATGACTAAGTCTTCCAATTAATGAGCTTGAGAATGTTGACTTGGTCAAGGACCCACATAGTCTTGATATTTACTAAGAACTCATCCAAACCACCCAATTGTTTGCATCTTGACCCTCCATGTCCCTTTATAATACTAGTAGTAGCAAGACTTTGTCCAAACACTTAGAAAATTTTCACAAAATTTGAAGAGAGCTCTAGCTTGCTCTCGGGTTCATGGCACTTGAGAAGATAAATAATTTAGTTGCTTGTTTCTTTAAGCTCCACACTTTAAACCAAGGTTCATGAGTGTTATGTAAGTATATCTCAATAGAAAAATCCGGAAAAAGAGAGTTTTCGTATTAGTCGCAAGTGAAAACCTAATGGCTTTTCTAGGTTTTGGTTGGAAGTTTGAAGGAAAATTGTTGGTATGGTTCTAAGGGTCTCAGTAGCGGATTGAAGTATCTTGGAGAGTCTCTAAGTTGCTAAGAACGACTTGGTTGAAGATTGGATTGAGAATCGTTAAGGTATAATCTTGTCTTTAAGATGTTACAAGATTATATATTTTTTGTTGTTGTTAGTTTTACACGTTGACAACATGAAGTTGGTATGTAGAAGTTTATAAGTATTATGGAGTCTTGTAGCTAAATTGAAATGTTATATAAGCACTTGAAAATTGGATTACTAATTGGTCGCTTATTAGAAATCGTCGACGTTACCTACTTAGAGATTATGGATTGTTATAATCAAATGCGACTTGATATCATGTTATGCTACCAATTTGGATTGAAATGGAAATTTGATAAGAATTGGTATGGTTGAACTCAAGGTGGCCGAATTTGGACTTTTAGTTTGTTATTCATTTGTATTGGACTACTTTCTAAATTGTGAGCCAATTGGGGCTGTTTAGTTATTCATTGTATTGGAATACCTTCTATATTGTTGTGAGCCAATTGGGGCTGTTTGGTTATTGTATTCGGCCTTGAAAAAGGTGGCAAAGTGAGTAGAAACAAAGGAGGTCTTTGTCAGATTTTCCGTGTAGAATTTAGCGACTTAGCACCTAAAATATTCTACGTTAAGTGAAAGGTTAATGGACATATTGTGACCATTATAGGTTGAAGTACTAAGTATAGCGTATCCTACTTGGAGAGTGGAATAGCTATCAAGGTTGGAGTACTTTGGGGCATTTTGCTACTTGTCGACAATCGTCGCGAGGTATGTGAACCTCTTCCTTCCTTTGGCATGATTCTATGTATGGAATATACCTGTGGTATCATTTCGTGTTTCGTTACTCTTAGAAGTTAAGAGGTAGTTGTGTGATCTACTCTATGTAGAACTTTTCCTATCTTTAAGCATGACTAGTTGCGCATTATGTAGTACGGTGACGTCTGACAACACCTTGATATCCTTTACTAGTTTGTGAATAGCCAAGTCGGGTGAGTTGGAGATTAACTCACTTTGAAAGTATAAAGGATGTCTTAAGTGTTATTAAAGTTAAGGGACTTGAAGAGTTTTAAAGTATGTGATACTTGTTCGTTTTAAACGTATAAGTCCCTTGGATAGAAAATTGTTTTTGGGCTAAGGTATAAAGTGAATATAACGGCTTTATGGGAAGTTAGTTATATTTTCTTTATGGAAAGATAAGTGATTTGATTTTAGTGAAAAGGCCACTTGTTTTAAGGCATTAATTGCCTAAGGTTTTATAATAAAAGCGAGTCACTTGTTTTCTAAGGGTTAAGAGACTATTTGTATTTTTGAAAGTTATGAGAATTTATTTGAAAGTATTTAATACTTGGTTTCAAAAGTAGAAGTCTCTTGGTTATAAAATGAACGTGTTGGTCTAAACCATAAAGGGTTATAACGGCTTTATGGGAAGTCGGTTATAACGGCTTTATGGAAGGTTAAGAGAATGGTTTTCTAATAGAGTAAGCAAAGAAATAACTTGTGTTAAGGAAGGGCAAATTGTTTTAAAGGTACCAATTGCTTAAGGTTTTAAATAAGGAAGTCACTTGATTTAGAAGCCGGTAATTGTATTTTCTAAAAAGGTATTGTGACTTGTCTTGAAAGGTGAATAGGATTTGATACTACGGTTGTTAGTATCGGGGAAGTTTTATTTGGAAAGGAGTCTTTTGAAAAGAATGTACGTACGTAGTACTTTGGCCTGTTTAATTGAGAATAATTCTATGTGATGCCTTGATTAGTACTTTGGCTTGTTAAAATGAGAATTATTCTATTTGTGCCCCGATAAGTACTTTGGCTTGTTAAATGAGAATTATTCTATTTGTGCCCTGATAAGTACTTTGGCTTGTTAAATGAGAATTATTCTATTTGTGCCCCGATAAGTACTTTGGCTTGTTAAATGAGAATTATTCTATTTGTGCCCTGAAAAGTACTTTGGCTTGTTAAATGAGAATTATTCTATTTGTGCCCCGATAAGTACTTTGGCTTGTTAAATGAGAATTATTCTATTTGTGCCCTGATAAGTACTTTGGCTTGTTAAATGAGAATTATTCTATTTGTGCCCTGATAAGTACTTTGGCTTGTTAATTGAGAATTAGCCTATGTGTCTTTGGTGATAGCCTTTGAGTGCAAGTATTATGTTTTATTACGATCCGCGACTCTCGGTTGGAGGCTTTGTCTTGTTATAAGTTACTTGGACGTACCGACAGTGATGTGGGATTCCACGGGTATGTTTCCGTTATTTGTAGCACTTGGGTTAAATTCCCGGATTTTATAAAAGACATGGTAGTGCTTATGTCTTGTTTGATGGTCGGTCGAGATAGGGTAAGAGTATAAATGAGGGGCAAGCCCCAAGACGTTATACCACCTTCTCCGGGTAAGAGTATAAGTGAGGGTAAACCCCCGACGCTTTACCACCTTTAAGTGTTGTTTGTGACCAGGTCGAGATAGGGTAAGAGTATAAATGGCGGGCAAGCCCCAAGACGTTATACCACCTTCTCCGGGGTAAGAGTATAAGTGAGGTAGACCCAAGATGCTATACCACCGCTTACCACCTTCTCCCGGTAAGAGTATAAGTGAGGTAGACCAAGACGCTATACCACCGGTGGGACTTGGTGTTCATGTATGCCTATTGGTGTATTATTATACCCTGGACTGTCGGCAGTGATGTGGGATTCCACGGGCAGGATATATATATATATGTATTGTGTATGTGTACGCCGACAGTGAGGTGGGATGCCACGGGCGCGTCACATGGTTATATTTTACACTAATAGCTGTCGACAGTGATGGGGGATTCCACGGGCATGCTTTGATATTAGTGTGACTTGATCGCGTTCCAGTTGGTAGGGTAGTATATGTGTCCCTCCGTAGTGGGCGGACTATGTTATGAAAGATAAGTAAGTTATACGGTAATGAACTTAATGATTCTTTTCTAATAATGTACGTAAGAATGTGACTATAACTCTTATCGGGAATGGAAAGGATAATAAGGTACGATTAAGTTCATAAGTGGTAATGACACGGCAGATCCGTATGTATTTTTATACTTGTCCTTGTCATTCTTTTACGATTATGATTTGTTTCTTATCGTTATATTCGCTCCATATTAAATGTTGTTATCGACCCCTTGAAGTGCGTTAAATGCCGCGAGTTTAGGTACGATTGTGGATCCGCGAGCTTAGGATCCCGGTTCAGCAAGTTGAGATGGCTCCAGTGTTCCGGAGTTGTCACGTTTATATTCATTCAGGGGTATGGCGGGGCCCTGTCCCGCCACAGTGGTTGTTAAAACTCTTAGAGGTCTGTAGTCACATTTTGTGGGTCAGTTTGTAAAAAGAAAGGCAATCGCTTGGTTGTTTTTATATATGTTCGTGAAGGTAGCCTATCGGCTAACTTTGTTGTTTTACTTACGATGTTTTATTTTTAAGTTTCGTGTATGTTCGTGATTTTCTCTCGATGTTTACTGTAAGTGCCTGGGTAGGGCACGATCGCGATCCTGAATTCGTGACAAAATCTCTCAGTTAACCATCTTTTCAGTGCAAGATCAAGGTTTTAACTTAGCATAAATGCTCGCTGAAAAGTTGGCAAACATTAAAACACAAATGATGGGCATTTCAAGGTTAGAGTTGTTTCATCCACACATGCAAGCCTAACCTAAGCATACATCCTATTAAACTTATTATTTTCATATACCAAAGATGCAAATGGACAATAAAAATAGATTAGCCTACTAATATTATTTTCAGGATTTCCATAATTAGGAGCATGAAACTCAGTTGTGGACAAAGGGGAAACTAAATAGCAAGTAAATGGAAGAGGTACTTTCATGATTAGTACAAAGCCATTTTATAAACAAAGGGACGAGGTATATTCAGGATCAGTACACTACTGTTTATGTAAAAAAATAAAATGAAAAGAGGTACTTTCATGATTTTCAGGACACGGTGCGGGTTGACTCAAGTCATATTTTAAATCAAAGGGCCAAATAAATTCATAAATAACCTAATTAAACTAATAGACGATACGGATATGGGCGGTACGGGTACGGCCGGTGTGGGTATGGTGCGGGTAGCGGGGCGGGGCGGGTGCGGAGCGGATCTTATATGAAATCCACTCCCGCCCCCTACCCATGACGGGTAGCACTTTTAATACACATACCCGCTCCACCACCCACCAAACCATCCCCATACCCGCCTCAACTGAAGCGGATGCGGGGCAATACCCGTATTTACCCGCCCCACTAACACCCTAGTCACAAAGTCTCCTTTTCTAAGGTCGAATGAAACAACATCAACAAAAGAAAATTACCCTATAAATACAGCCAACCTTTTCTTTTTCTTTGCAAATTACCCCCTCCCGCCCCCCCCCCCCGGCTTTTAATGAAATTTGGTTCAATTTTAGCTTGTCATTTACTCTATCATAACTTTCCTGTCTGATTTTAACTTTATTCCAAGAGCTGTAAAACACAGTGAAGGAATAAAAATAGAAATAAAGACTTTATTCTCGGAGTCATTCGAGCTTTTAAAGACCACAATAAAAAAAAAGATAATAGTATTTGATCCCTCAATTATTGATAAATATTACTTTTGGTTTTTATAGTATATGTTTAAGCATCTCTCAATTACTTCAAATATGCACTTTTGATCACTTTACTCCTGAATATTTACAAAAATTTCTTAAATTATTAATCGTTTCGCCATTTAGTTACATACATGTTATGTTAAGCTTACTGTTACTTATTTTTAAGGGTCACATACTTCTATAAATAATATATTTCCTAGGAACTAAAAGCGCACATAAAGATTAAATGTGTTGAATTATATATGACAAGAATCAAACCTGCATTCCTTAAACGTATGTAGTAAGTCGTGTAGATGGCGTGTTTAAATTAAGACCATACATTGGGATTCGTTTTTCCTCATCGCTAGCCAGTCGGGATGTTATCTCTCTTCTCATTCGTTACTCAACCATCAAAATATGGTATATAATTAACAAACTCTTTTTTTGATATTTACAACAAACTATACTGAACCACCTATTTATTCTCGTTCTATACTCAATTAAGAAATAGAGTTCTAAAAGTTTTTGTTTCCATTGTTTAATCAACTATTTCCTTTTTATTTTATAAATTTAAAACAAAAAATAGACTTTGAAGATAAAATAGAAATAAAAAAACTATTTTTTAAAATCTATCAATAATTGAAGAGATAATGGTATCTCAACTATCATCTTTTTACGAGTGTCACACCTAAACTATCAGTTATTCCCTTTTCCTACGTGAACTATCACTATATAATAAAACACACCTAGGAAGAGAGAACAACTGATAATTGACTTATTCAACTACGGGATGTGTTTTAATACATAGATGGTGATAGTTCAAGTAGGAAAATGGAGCAACTAATAGTTGAGGTATGAAACTCGCAAAAAGATATCAGTTTAGGTGTGTGTTTTACCATTAACTCATAATTGAAGGACTAAAAATGTTATTAGCCCATAAAAACTTAACTTGAAGAAAATAAAGGAGAGAGAGAGGAGACAGAGTGTGTGTGTGTGTTTTCTCTCTTTCGTCAGTTTCTATTTCATTTCTGAAAATCTGGGGTCCCGTCAAAATTCCATCTTCTGTTTTGTTTTCTGCTCTATTTTACTTAAATATAGTAAGCAGGATTTAATTTACTTGTGTTCAAACAACATTATTCCCGTGATTTTCAGAGCTTTTTGCAGCTGTAAAATTTTGTGGAGTCATTGTCAGGAAAACATGAATGTGTGTCAATTACTCATTGAGAGACAAATACTAGCCCCATTTTAAGGTTGTTCTGTTCCTCCCCCCATTATTTGCATTATAGTATTGTGTGTTTATGCTCAAGATAAGTTCAAAGCTGGAGTCTTTGGTTGTTCTTCTAATGGCAAATTGTAAGTGTTTCTCTTCCAAAAATTTCTCTTTTATGCATCTTTTAAGTTACTGGTTTTATGTGAGCTCAGTATTTATGTGTAAAAACTCGTTAAAATTACAATAAATAGTATATATGAATCGATAATTGTAAAAGTATAACAGGTTCAATGCTAAGAATTTTGAAGATTGAAACCATAGAGCTTAAATCATGGATCCGCCTCTGAGTTTCTTGATGTTTCTTCCAAATGCTTGGCTTTTGAATTTTATTTTTCTGCAAAGTTTGGATTTTTCTCAAACTTTTGTGGTCCACATTTTAGTTTTTTTTTTGGTTGATTTGGTATTTTATGAACCTGCTCTTATTGTTCAAGAATTGGTTAAATCTTTTTGTTCACTGCAAAAGTTTCAATCTTGCTGTGAGATCTGATATAATACTGCTCTTTTTACAAGTTAAAGCTGCGATTCTCTCATAATTTCTCATTTTTTCTTCTAAGTGCTTAAAATTTGCACCTTGTTGGGTTTATTACCTGAATTTTATTGGTCTTTTCTTTGGATTTAGACGACACTCTTTCCTTTCCCATTTTACCCTTAAAAATAATGATTTAAGCCACACGTTTCTCAATGCCTTATTTTAGATCACAAGTTTTAAAAATATGGGACGAGCGAGTTTTCAATACTTGGGTTTGTATGAAATATTTGGAGGAATAAAGTTTACTGTTATTTTTTGGTATAGATAAAGTTTACTGTTATTTTCTGAATCTAACCATAAGAGTAAAAGATGGCTCTTTTTTATATAAAGGAACAGTGAGCTGTTTATTTTTCTTTGCTATGTGGTGATTACTTGTCCAAAAAAGGCAAAAGTTTAATTGTTTAATTTATGTTATTTTGGGAATGTATATAAATTTTGTGGGATCTGTTTACTTCATATCAATACCTTCAATAATTATGTAAAAAGCACTTTGGTCAAACTATTTCTGATTTCCTTTTTGAGCAGTCATTTATTTCCCTTCGCTTTTTTCACTTGGCTTTGGACTAGAAAAAGTCATCAATAAGAATTATAGGAACTTCTCTAAGCACACAGTTGAAACTTGAAACCAGTAGCCAAGTCATCAAAGATGAAGAAGTGACCTCCATTTACTGCTTTTCAACTTAGGTAGAAATTGCCATTATATGTTTAAAGGTAATAATGAGTGCGCACAATAGACCCTTGGTCCGGCCCTTCTCCAGACCCGCGCATAGCGGGAGCTTAGTGCACGCCTTTTTTTTTTTAATAATGAATGTGTATTCTTCTTTTTTTGTTTTGTTTGAGGAAGCTAGTTATGGTTAATGGTTAATGAATAGTCTGTCTGATTATGCTTGTACTATCAGACAATTAGATTGTGTGTATCTGTAGTGTATTTGCAAATATCCACTAAATGAGCTAATTAAAATTGAACTTCCGATTCTGTTTTGAATTGAAAGCTGATGTAAGAAAGAGATGCAATATTGGATACAGACTAAAGAGAATTACATACTAGAGTTAGTTGCTTCCTACTAATGCCACAAAGTACTTTCTTGGAAATGAAAGAGATGGATATATATTTTATCTTCTTTAAGTTCCCTCTCTCCTCTTTCTCCCAACTGAAGATTCCTTCTCAATAATCTTCTATGGGAAGTTCGCCACAACTGTTCAAAGTTCACTTACCTGTGTTTGTTTAAATACTCATATGTTAATTGAACAATACTCATTCGTCGCAACGGCAGGTGGCAACAGCTATATGTGTATATTATCCTCAAAGGATCAAGCTGTATCATAGACCAGCTAACATGACCAGTAAAAGCAGGCTGTTAGCTAAATATTTTCCCTAGTTTTTAATACACAAGAAAGAGTCCGCAATTGTGTGATATCCCTGTTTTAAGAAGTTAACAGAGCATGGACCAAGTGTTGTAATGTTCTGATGTGAAGTTGGATGGAGAACAGTTGCTATGAAAGACTTGGTTATAATGCACATAATTTATCGCTTGCCAATAAAAGTTTGTTTCTGGATGGACAGCATGAAGTTAAATAGAGCTAGCACATTGTAGTTTCGTTACTAGCATGTTCTGTCCTCTGGTGTTGTATATAATGCATTAGATCCCTCAGAAGACAGCTTCCAGGTTAATAAACAGTGTGCACCATGTTAAATTTAGTGGTCAATTATGTAGCATTACATTTCCCTCTTTTTTTAAATCAAATCCCGGTGTTTTTTTCTTCTCAAAGTAGTTTAAATAAGAGAAGGATTTCTCGAAAGCACAAGGCTAATGTTTTTCCCAAATGGGTTGGTCTTGGTTTTGGACTGACAGTGCTAGCACACATGACAGAGCTTAGCAGAAAATCACCTATTACAGTATTTATAATTATCATATACTAGTTTTTACTTGAGAAAGTTGGGACAACCTTGTATATAATCCAAAGTTCTGTATGTCAACTCGAGTTTTGGAGTAACAAAACTAGACACCTCTCTTTGTCCAAATTGTAATTGATGTATAATGCTTCAAATATGAAGCAGAATGTTATGTCCTTTTAGATGGAAAACATGCTCTAGTGATTTACCCCTTTGCTTTGCGGTTCTCATAGTTAACTGATTTCATTGGTTGATACATAGAAACATTGGTGTGATTGATCTTTCACCTGGTGCAAGTTTCACTTACGCTTTTCGGTTCATGCAGATGTACAAGAGGCGGTTGGGCTTTGAGTGAATCTTATTTTGCTTAGTAAAAGGAAAATGTCATTAAAATCAAAGAAAGGATGGAAATCAGTCGTGCCCCTCCGTCTGAAGACCAAATCATCAGCACATTTTTGTTTGCTCCCCAAAACGAAGTCGGATCGTTTTGGTCCTGGTGAGACACCAGTTTGTCTCAATGTGTATGACTTGACACCTATGAATAACTATGTCTACTGGGCTGGCTTTGGTATCTTCCATTCTGGTGTGGAAGGTAAGAGGCCTTCTTTAGTTTTTTCCTCTTTACTTCTTTTTAGATAGAATGCACTTTGGCAAATTATCCTTTTTCTTGTAAATATATAGTTCTATATGGATTTTTCTCCTACTCCGATTTTTACTAATTGCTTAATGAGGGGATTATATCCAAAAGATTATATGCATCACATCATCATATGTTTGTCTGTCGTATATATCATTTAGCTATAACGAGATTAAAAATATTGTGATGCTTAAATTCGAGATCTGAAACTTACCTCTACGGTATATTCATGTAGTGTCTATTTTTAGAATTGATCTCATAGAACTGTGAAGCTGCTAATTCAATTCGACTCTCAATTTGATTGGTATATATATAAGCATGTGTTGGAGCTTATTATTTTCTTCATGTCTAACAAATATTTGGTTTCCATCACAGTTTGTTCTTATTTTCTTATTTTTAACGTTTTATATAAGTTGGCATTCTCAGTTCATCTTTGGATGCTTTCTGAAGAAGATAGAATTTACGGTTATGGTGCTACAGTATTTTTCCCAGCCGATTAATCACCTCTTTTCATCTATAGTGTTTGTTGGTACCTGCAATTTATTCATTGATGTAGAATTGTGGAGAGCCTTTCTCATTAATACAATATATATAGTGTGTACAATATGGAATCCTAATACAAAAGAGATCCTATAATTACCATAATTATACAACACTAATAATTACAAAATATATGGTGAATATTCTACTAATATTCACTAATACACCCCCTCAGTAGGAGCGCGAGGAGGCCGAACGTTTAGACTGGATCTGAAGTCGAGGAATAGCTGTCTAGGTAGTCCTTTAGTGAAAATATGTGCATACTGATATGAAGAGGCACATGCAATACCTTGACATGTCCGATAGCAACCTTCTCACGAACAAAGTGTATATCTATTTCAATGTGTTTGGTTCGCTGATGCTGAACCGGATTGTGAGATAAATAAACAGCAGATATGTTATCACAATAGACTATAGACGCCTTACGCAAAGGACACTGAACTCCAAAAGTATATTTCGGACCCAACAGATCTCAGCAACAATATTGGCAACACCTCGGTATTCTGCTTCTGCACTCGAACGGGATAGTGTGGTTTGTCTCTTGGCAGACCATGAAACTAGATTATCCTATAAGAATACACAATAGCCGGAAGTGGAGCGTCGCGTGTCCGGACAATCTGCATCCGTATTTGATAATAACCTGGTAGGTGCAGAGGGGTATAGATGTAATTCATGATCAAGTGTGCCCTTAATGTATCGGATGATACGATTAAGGGTAGTAAAATGAGGCTCCTTGGGGGCATGCATAAATAGACACATGTTGAACAACATAAGCAATATCAAGCCTAATGAATGTGAAATATTGTAGTGCACCTGCAAAACTCTTGTAAAGTGTGGGATCGGACACCGGATTACCATCAACAACACTAAGCTTTGATTTAGTGTCAACGGGAGTGGACATAATCTTGCAGTTTTCCATTTTAGCCCCGTGTACTATCTCATCTGCATACTTACGTTGACATAGAAACATAGAATCTGCAGATCTAGTCACTGATATCCCCAAAAAATAACTCAGCTTTCCTAAATCGGTCATCGCAAATTCGGTTTTAAGCAATGTAATTTTCTCATTTTTCAATAAATCAGATGAGGCAGTAAGCACAATGTCATCCACATATAACAATAAATAAGCAATGATGTTACTTCGATGAAAAATGAAGAGAGAATTATCACACTTGCTACATACAAACCCAATCTGCATAAGATACTGTGCAAAACGATCATACCATGCTCTAGGGGCCTGTTTCAAACCATAAAGTGACTTACGGAGACGACATACATACTGAGGGGCTGCTGGATGGACAAAACTAGGCGGTTGGTGCATGTAAATAGTTTTTTAAAATCCCCATGTAAGAAAACATTTTTCACATCAAGCTGATGAATTGACCAATGATTATCTATAGCAATACTCATAACGGTGTGAATGATATCCGGTTAAACAATCGAACTGAGTGTCTCACCACAATCAATACCCTCTTGTTGATTAGTGTCATTAGCCACAAGTCTCGCCTTATATCTCTCTAGGTCACCATTGTCTCTGAATTTGTGACGAAAAACCCACATGCACCGGATCACATTCACCCTCTCCGTTCTAGGAACCAAATCCCAAGTATGTTGTTTCGTTAAAGCATTAAATTCATCACATGGCCGCATTTCAGTTAGGGTATTGTTTGGCTAATTTTATGTTTTTAGAAATTGAGGATATGATTTGGGTAGATAGGTTGAAGTGGACCTTTGGTTTGAAAATCCCGTGTTGGGCACGGATTTTCATGTGGTGCGTGGGGGCAGGGGTTGGGAGGGTAGTCTGATGTATTGTCGGGTCGGTGTCGGGTGTACAGTTGGGTCGAGTGGTGGGTGGGGTAGGGTATTGGTTGTGTGGTGACGGTGTTCGATGCTGGGTTTGGGGACATTACCGGTGACGGGAGGAGGGTGGGTAGAGGTTGTGGGTTTTGTGATGGGGCGAGTAGGTTTTGGGTCCGGGAACTGTGTTGGGTCGGGGTGGCCTGTACAGTGGTTGAGTGATGGTGTCCGATTGGATTGCTAATGGTCGGTGGTGATGCTACTGGGTTTACCGGGGAGAATGCTGGTGGGGAGGAGATAGGACATCGGGATGGGGAAGAGAGGTGGTGGCCGACCGATTGCTGATTGGAGGAGAGGCAGTCGTCGGCGACTGTGACTGTTCGGGGGAACTTTCGGTGGTGGTAGCGGCGTGAGGCAATGACTGGGTAGTAGTGGTGGTACTGGCGGAGGACTGACCGTCAGTAGTGGCAGTGACGGGAGGTGGTGGTGGCAGAGTGCTGACTACTGCCGGAGCAGTGGTTCGGAGAGCTTGGTGGACAAGCGGTGATGTGTCCGAATCATCAAGAAATTTGTAATCAGTGACTCGAAATTTTTGAATGTTGTCAAACGGGAAAATATACTCGACAAAAGTGACGTGGCGTGAGATTATGATTTTGTCGGTGGATAGTTCATGCCACATGTACTCCTATGGTTCGATGGAAAGCCTAGTAAGGCGCACGAAGTAGATCTGGGTGCCAATTTGTGGGGGTCGTGGATGTCAGATTAGGGTAACACAAATAATCAAAAATTCTATGGTCATAGGTAGGGACTCGACGGTAGAGAATTTCGGTGGGTGTCCTATTTTGAATCGCACGAGTAGGTAAAATATTGAGAATGTGTTCCACCGTTTTTAGTGTATATACCCAAAAAGTAGGAGGGAGACGCATGAAAAGGACGGTACGAATCATATTATTAATGGTTCGGAGAATTTTTTCGGCTTTTCCATTTTTAGGGGAGGTATGGGGGCACGAGAAACGAAAGATCATGTCATGAGCCGCACAAAATTTATGAAATAGGAAATTATTGAACTCACGACCATTATCACATTGAAACGATTTTATGTCTTTTTCAAATTGTGTTTTAACCAGTGTACGAAACTCAACAAATTTGGAGAACACTTTAGATTTGAGTTTGAGTGGATAGACCCAAAGAAAATGAGAAAAATCATTCAAAAATACCAAATAATATTTATGGCCTAAGTTGCTAGTTATGAGAGATGTCCATAAATCAGCGTGAATAATATCAAAGGGAGATAAAGTAGTACTCATAAAAGTCGTAAATGGTAGTCTAACGTGTTTTCCTAACTGACAAGAAGAGCAACTATGATAAAGATTTTCTTTGCTACATTGGATTAAATTTTGGTTTCTAAGAGAATAGATAACCCGGATGACCAAGTCTACTATGCCACGTTGAGGGAAATATGATTGTTAAAACGGTGGGAGGAGTGACAAGAGCATTTAGAGATGTGGGAGGGTGGACACTAGCAGCGGATGTGGATAGGAAAGGATATAGGTCCTCCCTCACTATTGCATCTCGCAGTTAGTTTCCCGGTACGGAGGTCCGTTACAGAAAATTCAAACGGATCAAAGTTAATTGAGACGGAATTGATGATATTTGGGGCATAAAGAACATTTTTAAGAGAGAAGTGGGGATGCGGTGGTGGGGTAAGGGTGTGGCCAAATCCTTGAATTGGAATGCGATGACCATTACCGACCATAATAGATTGTGGAGTTTGTAACTTGCGTTGTTGAGGAATATTACCAGAATTATTGGTGAGATGAGACGTGGCGCCCGTATTCACGCATTATGGGGTTGTTGATGGGTCAAAGTGCCAAAATCCTAGCTCAATTCGGCTTGGGCTGGACCTGGGACGGACTGATGAGCCCCATGATGTTGGGCCTGTCGGATGTGGCCTGGTGGAGCCATGCCTATACTGCTGGGCCACTGTATGGCTGCAGGGGCTTGGTGAAAACCTGCATTTTTTGCAAGTTCTTTTAGTCGACTTCAATGAAACTTCAAAGTTCTTAAATTCCACTAGCTTGTGAGGCTTGAGATGAATGTCAAAATGATTTGATAAAAATGCTGATCAGAAAAGACTCGTCTCTAATGCAAATCTTGGATGCATCAGAAACTTTAGAGCCTCATATTTTTTAATTTCAACTAATTTAACATATATTTCTCCAGTTCATGGTGTAGAATACGCATTTGGAGCTCATGATTACCGGACAAGTGGTGTCTTTGAAGTTGAACCGCGGCAATGTCCTGGATTTAAGTTTAGGAAGTCAATATTTATTGGTACTACAAAGTTGGATCCGAATCAGGTTAGAGAGTTTATTGAACATCAAGCTGCTGCATATAACGGTGACTCGTATCACTTGATTGTGAAGAACTGCAACCATTTTTGCAAGGATATATGCTACAAGCTGACTGGGAAAAAGATTCCGAAATGGGTGAACCGTCTTGCAAAATTAGGTATCCCTTTGCCATTCCTCCTCTTTTGAATTAGCTTGAAAAGATAACTTTGTTCTCCTTTTTTAGAGTAGCTTATTAACTAGTTCTGTTCCATTTTATATGACATCTTTTCCTTTTTATAGCCTGTTTGGCCAAGCAAGCTTTTAAGAAGCCAAAAGTGCTTATTTTTTTTAAAAGTACTTATTTTAGAGAGTTGAGGTGTTTGGCCAAGCTTTAAAGAAATAAATAAGTGCTTTAGTAATAGCAGAATCTGTTTTTCAGAAGCTAAATTTTTTTTTCTCAAAAACACTTTTGAGACTTTGGCAAAGCACAAATTGTTGTATAATATTGTAAAAGTCTTTTTTCAAATTGATTAGCCAAACACAAACTGTTTTTCTCCATTAGTAATTTTTTCAAAAGAACTTCTTACAAAAAACACTTCTTAAAATAAGAAGATTTTGTAAGATTGGCCAAACATACTATCGGGAAATCTTTAACCTTAATTTCATGTTCTAATGGCATGCTTTTATATCATAGCATGGACCACAAGTTCCAACAGTACTTTCAATATGTGTCAAAAGTCTTTATTTCTATCTTAAACTCTGGGCCCAATTGAGTAGTGTATGATATATATATATGGTTATGTTATTTTGTCTAAATAGGTTCAGCATTCAACTGCATGTTACCTGAGGCTTTGAAAGTTGCTGCTATCGAAGACGAACCAAGTGGCCCAGAATACGTTAATGAGAAGAGAAAGCTGCGAAGTTCTTTTAGTTGTCTTTCTTCAATTTCAACAAGACAGCAGAAGTTATCGACATCTTCAGTAATTCTACAGTCACCACTTAAAGGCTGCTTACCGTCTTTGGAGTTCAGAAAATCTAGGAATCGCTCTTCAAAGGAAAGGTAAACATAATGAAGGTAGAAAATTATGAAGGCTACCTCATATATTTTAAGAAAACTAAGAAATGGTGAGATTAACATTCTTTAAGAAGGTGTACTATTTGTAATGTGGCATTGCAGTATATGTAATTTGCCTTCCTTGTTTGATCTCTTGTCTTTTGAGTGATTTCTGTCTCCATCGATTGATCACACGAGTACACATCACTCAAGGAAAAAAGAAAAAATGTCTATCAGTTAATCCCTATTCAATCGGTACAAAGTCTCCACTTTTAATGTTGTTCTACCAAGAGATGCACCACGTTGAGAAATCACCAATTCCTTGTGGCACCAACTCGTACTCTTTTACAGTTTAGGCTTATTCTATTTTTTTTTACTGAAGAATGTTATAATTTTACTAGCATTTCAGCTGTAAGTTGTTATATTTAACCAATATGTGATGTGAGACCATATATCTTAAGAGTTGTCTTCCTGAAGATATTTTTTTGCCCGATCTTAAAGAATTTATTTTTATCAGTATACAAAATAGGAAGTTTGTGCATTATAATTGCTTATTTTAGTGGTAGAAAGATAATTTTCATTTATCAAACTGTACAAGAAAAGCATGCATTATATAGCGGAGCGTATTTCAGTTCATAAAAAGCTTCGTAATTTCGTAGACATGTCATTAAAATTGTAGCAATTTTTGAGTTATTATGTTCCCTTTTTGTTTCATCATTCGCCTTTCTTATTTTTGTGTCGATCACCAAACTAAAAAAAATCTGCTAATCAACACTGCCATGTTCAAGCTATATCTTTGTAAGACTTGTATGGAGATGTAGATTATGCATCAAATGAACTTGCCAATTCAACTGATTATCGACACACTTGGTGCTTTATCTCATAGTTACTTTCTCATACTAGAATGCTTTCCCATTCTCTTCAATCATACAAGCCAAATGAAATCAGTCTGTTACTTTGGCACCCCTTGCCCCCAGAAGCACACTTTTGGGTCATTGTTTCAGCACAATAATGGACTTAGTAGGGGGAAAATGAATTATGTGGCTAAATTTACAAAACACTATTATAACATCAATAGCATCACTGTCCTCTCCCCCCTCTTTCGAACGCCAATCTTCAACAGCACACAAAGGTAGACAAAAAAGGAAAGCAATGATAACATCATTGGCATCTGCCCCCATCAGCCCCCCCCCCCCCCCCACACACACACACACACACACAAACAGCCTCTCCCTCCAGTGACAATCTTCAGTAGCGCATGTAAGGCATACAAAAAGGAGACGAAAAAGAGAAATAAACACTTCAAGATGCAAGGAAAATGATATTTGAGGCGGTGGTGATGCTTCCAACGTACTTGATTTCTGATCTTTGAATACATTAGTCAAAAACAAAAAACGAACAAGAACCTTTAGAACTCCTGATAGCCAAGACACAGGTGAAGAGGCAACTTTTATCGTCAAGGAAAATTAGTGGGAGTAGTCTATTCACATACCGGAAGATGAGGGAAGAGACTAACCTAATCTTGGGAATTACAAATTCAACCCAGCCAGCAGCACTAGCTGCTACGCTGAATTCACCTTTTTGGGTCTCTGAATACGGGAGGTTAATCAATAGGAAACAGAGATATTTGAGCAAGTAACCACTGGCTGTAGCCAAACAATGATGTCCATAGGTCCATTTTCATTGATATAGACACAAAGAATGCTTCATCTGGATAAGTTATCTTCTATAACTTTTGCAAATAATAGAATCACAGAATGAATATACAGATGGCGAACCCGAATTACTGTTGACAAAACAAACCTGCAGGAACACCAAAGAGATGCTTCAGATAAACAAATGTCCAAGATGCTTGTTAAAACATTGCCTAATTGTCATGTAACACATGATATACAACACACAACCTCTCAAACTGGAAACTTGAACAACAAATGTCCACTCAGGATATCAACAAAGACAGATGCTTTTTGATACCATGAAGATACAGAAGTATGACACATCACCCAAGTTTTCTTATTTTAGAAAACAGAGAGGACAACCGCACTGTCATTATATTCAGAAACAACACAACTAGTATCACAGTTGGACTAGACATCTTTTCAGTGCCCAGGCGATGAAATTATCAATCGTCTTTCTGATGGAAAACAGTAGGCATGCTATTATTACCATTGAGAGCAGCATGATATACTCGCTTCTCTGCCAAACCAATATCTGAGAGTATTAAATTACCCTGCAAGAACAGAAGAATGATATCATCCATCCGCAAACAAGTACACAGAGGATTACCCTGTAACAATTTCACTTGTTTATTTTACATGCCTTGAAAGAACACAAGGGAGGTGGAAAGACTACTACTTTGTAAAGATAACATGTTGTTTGCAGTGCAGAGATCATGATACTAAACTCTCCACTTTCAAGGATAACAAACATAAGCGCACAGAAAAAGTGGGTGACTCCCCAAATTGTGGAAGACTGCTATTTGCTAAACGACGTTTCTACAAAAGATAAGTTCAACGTAAGCTCAATAGGGAGCATGGGTTGACATCTCCAGATGGCAGAGCTATTTATCCGCAACCTATTTTCTACAAACCACATCTGATGAGCATGAAGCATTGAGTGAAATTTCGTTCTTACAAAATGGTCTGATGAGGTGTGATCCTCTAATATTGTGTGGGGGTGGGGGGGGGGGGACTAGCAAATCACATTCCTAACAGACCTCTAGAATTACTATATATTTTTACTCTTCGAATATGAAGATTGAACTATCATTAAGGTAACGTTGCATGCAAAAACATACCTCATGAGCCATCAACCTCCGAACATTCTCAGCATAAAGTCTAGGGTCATCCTTTTCTTGCTGAGAGGGATAGTAAACAGGTAACCAGGTTGCCTCCACGTAATTTACAAATTGACAGAGAAGGAGAATCACATGCCGTACCTGCAAAAGAAATTGCATTTTCATCCTAACAGTAAGAACCAGTCTTATATAAATACATGACTTCAAAGAACAGTATAACGCTGATGACTATGAACAAATATGATAACTGTAACCAATTGACCATATAATTAGATGCATATCCCAACAAGAACTTCTGTGCAATCAGCAGCAGTATCTTCATATATCAGAAGAGATATTTAGGTATTGGATACTGAATTTACTAGCTGTAACGACTAACTTGATGCCACAAAGTTCATCTTAAATATCTACCATTTGACTATTTTGTGGTCAAGAAACCAAGTCCCCGACAAAGTTCCAATATTAATATTCTATAGTTGATAGCTGTATGTTACACAAACTGTCGGAACAGGGAAAATTACAGTTTAGGATTCATTTGCACAAAGCCACAAGAGCAGGAAAACAATTAGTACATGACTGAATGAAAGAAAAAAATTCTTGTGAATTCCAAAACTAGCAACATTAACATGTTTTATGGTGAACACAAAAGACAATCATGAGTGTAGGAGGGGGCATGAATATAGCCTGTAACAGAGCACATTATTATGCAACTGAATTACTCGCTGAAGATGGAGTACTACCATGTCGCAGAGTGTCCATAAAATGACAAAGCAAGTTTCAAATCACCATATACTTACCCCAGATATAGAGTCCCAAGCAGGACTTAATCTCTGGTACGGATAACTTAATATCACAGGCTGCACTGGAGCTCCTGACAGAAATGCACCACTCTTGAACGGAAGGAGAAAATCACCATTTGTGGTTGTGCCCTCTACAAGGAAAAAAGAAAACAGATCAAAACTGTAAACCATCAGAAATCGATTTTTTCAAGAGAATCCAAGAGGCAAGAGATGAATTTAAAGGGTGTTTAGGCTAGCTTAAAAGCTGGTCATCATACTAGTTTTTAACCACTTTTTGGTTTATTTTGGTGTTTGGTAAATACCAAAAGTTTTGTAAGCTGAAACAAACCAAAAGCTATAAGTTGGACACACGTCCAACTTGTGGCTTTTCAGTGTAAAAGCTCTTTAAGTTTGACCAAGTGTTTTACTTTATTATCCCTTACATTTTTTATAACCCCGAAATATCTTCAGCATCTTTTACCTTATCAAAAAAAATAAAATATATATATATATATATATATATACACACCGAATCATAATGAATGTTTATTCATTTCATTCTTTGAAGCGTAAAAGAGAATGGTTTCATCATCTAATTAAGACGTTTGATTTTTGAAAGGCTGGAACAACGATTCCAGCACAAAGAGAAAAAGCCATTCTAATTGATAACTGACAGAGAATAGTTCTTGACGCAGGTAACAATATTAATGATTGAACTTATTTAGTAACAAAAAATATTTGTAATTTTTATATGAACATTTAGCCCTGTTTTAGTCTTTTTAAAACTTACAAACTACAGTCAAATTATCTCTCTTTCACTATGCAAAAGAACGTCATATCTACTATCACCCATCTATGAACTGATCAGTGTTAAACAGACAAAAGATTGGTAGAAGAAATCTGCAGTAAAATGTGAGACATAAGTCAGTGGGTTGGCGCACTAAAAGCAACATTGACCTGGAAAAAGCAGCATGATCGGTGCAGATTTATTCTGGTGAGCTTCACGAATCCTTTCGTTTACAACACCTGCAAGTTTACAAGTTTAATCATAAGGATGTCGCAAAAATTAAAGCTCCATTCCATATTAAAGGAAGGAGAGGGTTAAAAAGCAAGGGGTGGAATATATATGAACAAAGACTATCCTACTGCGCATTCCAATACAAGTAAGAGAAAAGGCTATATTTTTTGCCCTATTCAGCTGCTTGCTACTATAGAAAAGACACTGAATATAAGATCCTTTCTGCTTTTAATCACCTACGGGTAGAGCCTAGCACTAAAGGGTTGTTTGGTAGGGTGTATAAGAATAGTACTGAATATAATGTTGGGATTAGTTATAATGACATTATTTTTTACCAACTGTCTGGTTTATTGTATTAAATATGCATTGTATAATTTCTAAATAGCACTGAATAGGGTGTATTAGGCTAGGAATAGTACTAGTATTGTTAATGCCATGGTTTACTATGTATAAGAATAGGTTGAAAACACTACCAAACAAGGGATTAAATAATACCAAAGCTAATACCAGTATTATTTTCTCTGATAACTCCTACCAAACGACCCCTGAAAGTTTAATAGCATTAAAAAAGGTTTCTACTACATCTCTGGAAGAGTCGTGGTGCAGAAGATTTTACCTTAAGAGGTTTCGGCACACGCCAAGTCTATAAAGCGATAAATGTTACCATGACTCCGAAACCATTTTTGTAAAAGAAATTCAACTGACTTGACTGGAAAGAACTCTCTCTATCCGATTTTACATAACATTTTTTCACTAAGCCTGAAGTTTAAGATGTTAAATTTAACTTGTATACTATATAAGGAGTGATAGAATATTGGAATTAAGGCAATGGTTTAGAAGTTTACAAAAGAATTTGCTAAATGGTTTAGAAGGTAGTTTAATGAAATAAACATCAGTTTAAATATGAAAATTCACCAGTTTGAATTCTCAAAAACAAGTTAAAATCGTATCATTTATAATAATACATTTTCAGACATCTAGAAATACAAAAGTGTCATATTTATAATAGAGGTTGTAAAAAGGTTATCCTTCCCCCATCTCGGAAGACATGAAGGTTGCAAAAGCTTGCTTAATGTTAAGCAAAACTACATTATCATTCTAAATGTCTGCATTTATTGTATGACTTAGACAAGAATTAAAAATAACACTCATGATATCATAGTGCACAAGAAAAGATCTTTCGACCAAAGTCGGCTCCAAACATTTCGGATATTTCATTGATACATCACCCATTGATTCTAGAATAGATATTAAGTGAGGAAGTGAATGGTCAACTCAAACAAATCATCCGACCTAGTATTGACTAATGATTGTATTATCATATGTCGTTGACAATAATTTGCGTATTCGATTACGAACTATTAAATTTTAAAATGATCAATTACTGTATTAATTATCTCAAATTTAACATAATTTAAAGAGAAAATCAAAATGGTAATCAAATGTCAAACCAATGATGCCGAATTCTAGACTAGACCACTTTCTAATACCTCAAACAGACGAGCTATGTTGTTGTACCAAATCTAGTGCAATACTTTTTTTAGAATGGCAACAGTTAGTCTATATATCCACAGGTTTACTACATCAAAATAGTGCAATATCTTTATTACCTGAGACACCTTTAAAATCAGGTGATTTAGATTCCCGCTGGACATAGATACAGCCAAGGCACTTGCTGAAAAATCAAAACAAAAAGAAGACAACAATCACTAGCAATTATATGGAGTTTATGCGGATCCATCAACTCATTCAAACCAAGCATAAGTATCTGTCATGTAAGCGTATCTGAAAAGTTCAATATATCAGACTCGTGTATTGTTTGATAGGAGTGTTAGATAGCTATTCATTAAGTAGATAGAGATTATACATAGATGTAATATGGTAATTAGTGTATAATTATTCCACATCAAGTAGATGTATCTATGTACATTGAATAGTGTGAATAAAAAAGACTTAGATGTACGACATTTGACTTCACACATTCTCTCTCACTCTAATCTCTCTCTTTTTTCCACAATTTGATATTAGCAGACAAATGAATGTATAGTAACCACTAATAAATAAATGTCATATGGTAATAAAAACTAGAACTAACCTGATGAGACCAACCAGAGGAAGCTTACCCACTGATCTCTTCAGCAATAAAAACAAAAAGGAGACAAGGTCAGGATATTTAGCAAAGAAGTATGTCCAAGGTCAAGAGTAAAGAAGTGGGTCCATCAAACTAAAAATAGTTGTCTCAATCACATTTTACCCATATGGTAAAAGTAGTCACAGACCTTAGCAACAAAGCTAGGAAATGAGGAAGACATGTGATACAAGATATCCAAGTATGAAATGTGGTTGGACACAATAGCCCCTGGTCTTTCAAGTTCTTCAGCCTGCTCTTTTGATCCATTCTGGCAAAGAGAAAAAGCCGTATCACGTCACATGTCAAAGCAGTTAAAAACCAAGAATATTAGTTAAAAGACAATTTAAGAAGAAAATGAGTTCATAAATCCACAGACCAAATGAACCAAGCATATTGATCATCTACAGATACATGTGTATAAGCAGAAAACTAGGTTGTAACCCTACATTCCATTATGAACCAGAATAAGGTATACTAATCATCCATAGATTCGTGTGTATAACCTAAATTAGGTTACACCGTAGCATTACTTCTGAACCAGTATAAGGCACTTAATCAGGTAAACTTGCTAAGTATTCCTTCTTTAACTGGTTCAACTATTTTACTCCAACCAAAAGTAAGGGTCAGATTACCCAATTACTTATTAGTTTTTCTTTTTTACTATTTATTGTTCAATTGCATATCAGTTATATAGAGGTATCCTAGTAATTCTTCCACTGTACTTACCCAACAGGGACAACACTATGCAAACTTCCCTCTCCTCAACACACCCCATCCCAAATGTCTGGGAAACCAAGATAAATACCAGATTTACGTTTGTTTGGAAAAGAAAAGCTTTTAGTAGGAGTAAGTAGTTTCAACTGATGCATGCCCAAGTTAAGTGGTGTGCCTCAAGATTGAACTAGAACAATCAACATTCAATTACTACAACTACAACAGTACATACCAGCCTCTCTTTTTTTATCAGAATCAGTACATACCAGCCTTAAACTAGTAGGGGTAGCCTTTATGAATCAATATCCATTCCATTTGGATTCCCCTCCCCCGTTTTTTATTCAAATAGTAATAATAAGAAAAAGGTACCAAATGATGTGCCTCAAGATTGAATTAGAAAAATCAACATTCAATAACTACAATTATATCAGTACAAACCAACCTTAAACTAGTAGGGGTCGCCTTAACAATCATATCCATTTGATCCCCCCCCCCCCTCATATGCCGGCTATTATTTTGGTGGATAGCTACAGTGTAAAATCCCTTTTTTTTGCCAACCATCAAACAATAAGAAAAAACAGCATTGAAATAATCAAAAAACAAACTAGCAAGTAAACTCCTGGATTTAAATGAGTAAATAAACATAAGGCAAGACAAACTACTTTAAACATTACGCCTAAAAGCTAAAACAGCAAAATTTTCATACCTCATTATTTGAGTTGCCATTGAGATCAATAGGCCGATAACTTTCATTAATCCAATAGAATCCAAAAACGAAAAGCATTACTCTCGAAAGAAACATTCCACTCTGCATCATCACCGCTCTTCTCCAGCCACCCGTATGTGCATAATCCTCTTGCTCTGCATCTTCCTCTCGATTCGGAGCCGAAAACGCTGTACAAACCTTACAAATCAAGTAATAAAACACCAATACAGTCGTTGCCCCAAATAATCTCATAGGTACCAACGTCACCAATGCAATACCTGTGGGAAATTTTCAAAAATATACAGCCCAACATAAATTATTACGCCACGTAGCCATATTTTCAGTTTATACAATAAGTATTATACAACATTATTGTTGAGAATATAATCAAATATTAAAAGCAGCAACAATTATACAGCATTACACCTAGGGAAAAGTAATATATCAACTTTGTATAAAAGTGTATAATAGTGCATAAAAGGTGTTCATACACAAGTATGAGCTAAAGCCTGTAAATATTACCATACCTAAAAGCACCTTTTCGGTCCAGGGTAGTTCGCCCCGGCCCATTATACCGTACACGTCATGCCTTACATACGGTGCGTATTTCTTCTCTAATTCTTCAATACTAGAGCTAGAAGACTGAGATTGAAGAACTTGGAGTTGCAGGTTAGTCGGGTCGGGTTTCAAAAGAGGTCGATCATCTTTGGTGGGGCTTTCGTCAATGGATTCGGGTTCTGTTGTTTGGGTAGTTTCGGGTGGTAATTTCTGAAGTTCGGACTCCATTTTTTTCGGGTTACCCGGTTGATTGATTATCAACGGGATTTTATTTGAGCCATTGTTGTTGTAATGTATCTGCAGAAAAAGGAAAGATGTGTTGTTCGTGTAGATCTGGGCAACTTTGTAATCTGTAAAGAGAACGCAATCCAATAAAGTATTAAAAGTTTAAATTAATCTCACTTTCTCTCCACTGTTTTTGTTATTACAAAAATCATGTCCTACAGCTTTACAATATTTGTACTTACGTCCCACTTCTTTCATGTTAGTGTTGTTTATTTCTCCTTCTTTTTTACTAACATACTTAAAACTTAAAACTTAAAACTTAAAACTTAAAACTTTCATGTTGTGTTGTTTTTTTTCATTTATCTTAACATACTTAAAACTTAAAAAGACACATTCTATTATATTCTAGTTAACTATTCCGTTTCAAAAGGAATGATGAAATTTCGTGTACGAAAATCAACGCATTCAATTCTCGATGTGAATTAAGATATTAATTTTTTTTGTTGTTGAAATAAAATTATATATATAGAAATCACATGTGAATATATAAATCACAATTTTCATAGGATAAATATTCTTTAAAAGTGTTTGAAAATTTTCAGTCAAATGCATTACTATAAGTTGCTATTTTTATAGTAAATTTTTAAAAATTATTTGAGATTTTTGTAGTATAAATATATTTGACTTTTTTTTTAATAATGGAAGATTCTTTTTTGTGTCAGATGAATAATGTAGGTTCAAACTTCAAACCAACTAATAATCCAGTGGAATAACTATTCCCTTATATACCTATCCATTACAATTTAAATTATTTTTTTCGGTGTAAACATGTATATCATAAATATAATTGTATTCCTACTTATAATTAAAATATTTTCATATATTGTATAAATATAATTATGGTAAGACTATGATTCCTCTTTTGTATATGTTTAGAATTTTTATTGTATAAGAGATGAACATTGTACTCTATATATACTTTGATATTAATGAAAGACTATCTAAGGAAGATTAATTTTATCTTACATGGTATTAAGAGCCTAAAATAAAACCCCTAGTTTTTTAGTTGAGCTACCACCGGCCCCCCACCCCCCCTCTCGGTTGCCGCGGCGCCTCTCCCTCCTCCCTCCTCCCTCCAAAATTTCTAGGTTTTTCTTTTTCTTTTTCTTTCCCCTCTTCTCTAAATGGATGATCAGAATTCTCCCACTATTCTTGACGCTTCTACCTCCACAAATCTCACCACCAAGTCGTCACCCTCTTTTCATCCCGCCCTAACTGTTTTCAACATCAAGAACTATATCCCCATCCTTCTTGATCAAGAAAACAGTTAGTATTCTCCTTGGGTTGAACTGTTTCGAAATCATGCATGTCTCTACAACGTGCTTGATCATATTGATGACATCATTCCGCGCCCTCAAAAGGTTGATGATTCTACTTGGTGTCGTCTAGACGCCGGCGTCAAACAATGGATATATAGTTGTTATACCCCGTGGTTGGTGATGCGTGTGGCCGTCTGCGAAGAGTTAGGACTCAAATCGAAAATTTCGGTCAGGCCTCAGTGCCTTGGCTGGGCGGAATCTGGTCGCGGCGGAATCAGGGCTATACCACTTGTTATTGATTTCAGGGGTAGCTGGGAGGATCATTTACCTCTTGTGGAGTTTGCTTATAACAACAGCTACCGTTCTAGTATTCAGATGGCGCCTTATGAGGCCTTATACAGGAGGAAGTGCAGGTCACTGATAGACTGGTTTGAGGTAGAAGTTCGATTAGTCGGGCGGACTTGGTTCGTGACAGATGGATAAGGTGAAGCTTATCCAGAGCGGTTATTAGCGGCCAGTCGGCGAAGTCGTGCAGATCACGTCGGCACTTGAGTTGAGGTACATGATTGGGTTTTCTGAAGGTGTCACCCATGAAGAGGCGTGATGAGATTTGGGAAGAAGGAAAACTTAGCCCAAGGTACATTGGGCCTTACCAGTTGTCGGAGGGTAAGCGAGGTTGCTATGAGTTGAATCTGCCGTCCGATCTAGAGGCGATACATCCATGTTTCATGTGTCTATGTTGCGGAAATGTATTGGAGACCCATCTGTAGTACATCCGATTCGCGAGGTTCAGTAACAGGAGTTATCGTATGAGGAGAGTCCCATGCGATACTCGATCGTCGGGTTAAGCGACACGGACAAAGGATGTGGCTTCCGAGGTCCTATGGCGAGCGAGAGGAGATGACGTGGGAAGCAGAGGATGACATGATGAAGAAATATCCTCACTTATTCCCTCTACCTCCAGGTAACCCACGTTCCTAAATTGTTGGTCTTTAAATTTAGTAATTATGCTTGAGTTTTGTTGTGGCCATGTGGAGCGTCTTTATTTGAGTCTATGTCGATATTGTGATTTGAGTAAGCCTAGAAGGAACATTCGGGACGAATGTGTCTAAGAGAGAAGAATGTTATACCGTGGTTCGTGCCGTGCGTATGGGCCGTCACGAAGGAGTTAGGACTCAAATCAGAAAATTTCGGTCAGGGGCCTCAGCCCAAGCGGAATCGTGGCCAGGAATCGAACGCGCCGAAGTTCAGAAGTCATGAGATTCTGGCCATGTGGCCGATCTGGCCGGCGAAATCTGGCGGAAAAAACTTAGGAAAATCGATCTTTTCTTTTAAAAGGCCATGGGAGGGTGACAAGTGTCCCCCCCCATCTGATTTTGCATGCATTATATTGCCCAAGTCTTAAAGACTTGGTCATCTTTCATCTCTCTCTTAGACAAAAGCTCTTCCTTCTCTCTTAAATATTTCAAGCTCCTCCTTCTCTCTAAGATTCCAAGAGATATTTTAGCCTTAGGAAAAATCTGAAAAGTAAAGGCAAGAAGGAAGCTTGTGGCTAGCTTGTGAAGGTTATTGTGGTGGTGTTCTTGGAAAGGAAGCTAGCAAGTTGTTGGAAAAATTTGGCTAAAGCTCTAAGGTAATGATTCTTCCTTTATAATTAGTTTTTAGTGTTGCATGTTAAGAAGAAAGAACTTGTGATAGTAAATAATGCTCTTAGAGTCATTGCATGCAAGAAATGTGGTTTGGGTATGAAGGATTTGGCTAAAGAGGTTATGTGAGCATGTTGTAGCCTAAAAATTACCTTGAACTTGTTAAGATTAATTGTTATAACTTATGGGGCAGAATTTTACACACCCAAGTTTAGGTGTGTAATCCCGCTGTGTTGGTTTGGATGTTGGGCCTTAAATGTGGCGTTTGAGTGTTAAAAATCGGCCTTTGAAAAGGTGGCAAGTGAGTAGAAATAAAGGAAATGCTGCCCAATTTTCCATAGGAATTAGTAACCTTGAACTTGGAAATATTCTACTTTGAAACTAGAAGTTAATAAGCGTATTATGGTCATTATAGGTTGGCGTATTCGTGCGATAGTTGGAATTAACAAGTGGATTGACCAGAAGAGGTATGTAGAGCTTTCCTATCTTTTGAGCATGAGTAGTTGTATCTATGTAGTATGCGGTATCGTCTGAAGATTTGATAATCTTCACTTGTTTTGAGGTATATGATACTTGTTTCGTTTTAAAGGTATAAGTCCATTGGACATAGGGAAATGAGTTTGACTAACGTAAAATGTTAATATAACGGCTTTATGGGAAGTTGGTTATATTAGTTTGGGGGAAAAAGGTAAATAAAGAAGGGTTTACTTTACATAAAATAAGCAAGGGGAAAATGAGTTGAATTTGTGGAAGGTAAATTGTTTTAAGGCATTAATGGCCTAAGGTTTTAAAGGAAATGAAGTCACTTGATTTAGAAGCTTGAGATATTTTCTAAATGGAAAATTGTGACTTGTTTTGAAAGTGGTTGTGACATGATACTATGGGTATTAGTATCTTGGAAGTTTTATAAAAAAGAGTCATTTCGAAAAAGGTTTACGGTATGTGATACTTGGGTTAAATTCCCGGATTTCTCTTAAAAAGACATGTAGTGCCTTAATGAGCTAAAATGAGAGGATTTATATTAATAATGTTCATAAAAAGTTAGAAGATTTCTTATCTTGTTTATGTTATGATAAGCCGGTAGCGCTTATGTTATGTATACTAGCCGGTTGTGCTGATTTATGTATTATTATTGTTATCACTGAGTATTCTGATAAGCCGGTAGCGCTTATGTTATGTATACTAGCCGGTTGTGCTGATTTATGTATTATCATTGTTATTACTGCGTATTTCATGGATTTGCTACCCATGATGCGAGTGCGGCGCTTGTACTCATGTGACCCCACTGGGTCCATGCGGGTGAAATAGTCTCATGCGGGTGAAATAGTCTCATGCGGGTCCACAGGATCCATGCGGGTGAAATAGTCCCATGCGGGTGAAATAGTCTCATGCGAGGCGGATGGCCTTATGCGGATCCACAGGATTCATGCGGGTGAAACAGTCCAGGAGTAGGATTGCTTAATGATACTACGGGCGAGAGATCCTGTTTTGATCATGAGTCTCCTATTTTTATGCAGTATTATACTTATACTTGTTACTCTCATTGTTAGTAAGGCACAATGCAACCTAATTTGATTTTGATCTATGACTTCCGTGTATTTTGGACTTATGATATTACTACAGTATTTTCGATTTACATACTTAGTACGTTGTGTCTGACCCGCTTCGCCGGGCTGCGTTAAATCTGCGCGAGTAAGGAAGCGGTGGGAGATCCTCATTCCTAGGATCTTTTACTAAGGTGTCAGGAGCTCCATTTCTTCGGAGGCTCGACTTTTGGTATGGTTCTCCCTGGTGTTGTTGATATTTTGTACATTCAGGGGCATGACGGGGCCCTGTCCCGTCATAGTGTTACTCCTTCTGAGGCACTGTAGTCTTGTCATAACTTGGTTTGTTTAAGGATGTAAGCTGCATTTTATGTACTTTTGGGGTAGCCGTTTGGGGCTAGACTATTTTATATCATTATAGTTGTTTATTGTGAGTTTATATTATTGGTTTTCTCGATGTTGTGTCGCGAGGTGCGGGTCAAGGCAGGTCACGGATCGAGGGTCGGTCGTGACAAAAGTGATATCGAGCATTTAATCCTCGGAAAGGGTCTGAGCCGTATCTAGTAAGTCTTGATTATCGGTGTGTTGTGCGCATACATCTATAATCGGGAGGCTGCGAGATATTTAGGATTAGTTTCCATTCTTTCACTCTAAGATCGTCTGATAGAGGCATGTTATAGGTTGAATTTCCTCGACGTATTTTTCATGTATCGATTATGCCTCGCGCAAGCAACCGCGGCCCGAAGGGCAAAGCGATGAGAACTACTAGTAGGGCAGGGTTACAGAGCCGAGCCCGATCACTTACCGGATGAGGTGTTTGGACGGCGAAGTTCTCTGGCGTCGCCAACCCCAGCGATGCGGCGGCGGCGCTCACGAGACCGCGGTACGAGCCTCAAGTCCAGCGGCGAGCGAGAGGATATGGGCTACTGAGAGATGGCCCATTCTTGAGTCGAGATCGTGGCGAACGTGAGATAAGTGGAGAGCAGCGATTCGGTATGCCGTAGTTCGGCCTGAGCGCTAGCGAGGCGAGGACTTTTGAGTTCTGACCACGAGTTTTATGGGTCGAGGCACGAGGATGATTCTCGGGAGTTTATCAAGCGATTCTGGGTCGTGAGGTGATCGGGGCTTGGAGACCGTGTCGGTGGTACTAGGTTCGCGTCGGTGCGGGGCCAGCTGCGATTGGTGGTATGATTCATAGGAAGCGTCGGGAGCATGCGCTTCCGGTATTTGGGGCGAGTTCTCGGAGGCGTTATGGCCATTTCTTGCCTCCGCGGATGAGGAGGCTCGGTAGATAGATTTTTGACGCGAGGCAGGGCGGTCGGAGTCTGGCGTGGAGTTTGACTCATTGGCTCGGTATGTGCGCTTTGGTAGCGAGACATGGAAGGCGAGGTGCACCGTATGTCACAGACTCGATTATCACTTGTCGAAGTTGCAGGAGTGGATCTTGGCCGGGCATGGGCGTTGCCGCGTGCGAGCATATGCGCTTGGGTGTGAGAGCGCGGTAAGCGGATCGGCAGTATCAGCGAAGAAGTCGGACAACGAAGTCCTCTGGTAGTTTTAAAGGTAAACAACCCAGCGAACCAGATTTGCACCACGGCCGGTCGAGCGCTCCTCCACCATCTTGGGGCGTCTGAGTATTCGAGGCGGGGCGGGTTCGAGGCCGGGTTCCCAGAGGACGAGTTCCGTCGAATAAGGCCACTTATACCTCGGTGTGGTCGATGTGGCGATTGCCATTATGGGGCCGTGTTACTCGAGAGCTTGTTATTTTGCGGCGGCGAGGCCATTTGAGAGATTGTCAGGCAGGCGGCGGGAATATGATGGCTCGGCCAGCGAAGTGCATGGCGAATCTTCGTCTTCGGTGGCAATGCACCGGAGGCGGGGTGTTCACGGGCGGCGAGCGCGGCGAGGGTCGTGGCGGGTTCTAGTTCCGGTCCTCGAAGCGCATCTATGCTATGTCCGATCGTCGGGACCGAGGCGTCACCGATGTAAATCGCAGTGCATTATTGGTTTCTTCTTTGTGATGTATATGCTTTGATAGATCCGAGTTCTACCTTGTCTATATATCTCCTCATATTCTTTGGTAGAATAGGGATAGAGCACGAGTCCATAGAATCTTTTGAGGTGGCTACGCCGGTAGGTGCTTCGGTGGTAGCTGAGCGGGTATATAAGGCTTGCCCAGTGACTATAGATGGTCGTCAGACTCTAGCTGACTTGATAGAGTTGGATATGACAGACTTTGATGTGATTATGGGTATGGATTGGCTAGCGTCTTGCTATGCCAATGTGGACTGTAGAGAGAGACTAGTGCGGTTCGATTTCTGGTGGCGGTGATCAGTGGAAAGGAATCTTTGCGTCAGCAGGGTAGGTTTATTTCTTACCTCGAGGCTAGGAAGATGGTGCGGAAAGGGTATATTTACCATTTGGTTCGGTGTTTGATCACGAGGTGAGATCTGGACCTTGATCGGTTCGGTTGTTAGCGAGTTTTGACGTATTCCCGACGAGCTTAGGGTATCCTCTCACGAGAGGAGATTGAGTTTTGCATTGATTTGGCGCGACACTGACCGATATCTATTCGCCATACGAGAATGGCACTGCCGAGTTAAAAGAGTTGAAGGACCGGTGAAAGATTTCTTTGGAGAAAGGCTTTATCGAACTAGTGTTTCTCCTTGGGAGAGCGCCGATGTTGTTTGTAAAGAAGAAGGATGGAGCAGCTGCGTATGTGTGTTGATTACTGACGGTGAATAAAGTAACTATCGAAGCAGATATCCCTCCCGGGATTGATGATTTGTTTGACGATTGCGAGTGCGAGATGTTTTTCCAAGATAGACTGCGTTACGGTTATCATCAGTGCGAGTTAGAGCGGATATCGAAGAGGCGCATTCGGGACCCGGTATGAGCACTATGAGTTTAGGGTGATGTCTTTCGGATTGACAGCGCTCCAGGTATTCATGGATTTGATGAATAGGGTGTTCGAGCCATTCTTGGATATGTTCGTTATAGTATTCATTGATGATATCTGGTTTATTCGCGCCAGGCGAGGAACATGCGGATCGTTTGAGGATGGTATTGAGTCCTCGAGGCCGCGGTTGTATGTCGAGTTCTCGAAATCACGAGTTTTGGTTGGCCAGTGGCTTTCTTAGGGCATGTTATCGGGTAGATGGTATTCGGGTTGATCATCAAAGATTGAGGCGATCGAGACTTGGCCTAGACCAGCTACAAGCAGTGCGCGGCTTTGGGCACTTGCGAGTTATTATTGGAGGTTTGTGGAGAAGTTTGCTTCCGTATCGGCGCCTTTGACTAGGTGACTCGGAAGCGGTATATTCGGTGGGCGGATGCTTGTGAGAGTGTTTTGATCGCGAAGGAGAAATTGGCGACCGCCTTCTTACTCTTCACGAGGTTTGGGCGGTTATGTGGTTTATTGTGATGTGTCGGTGTCGGGCTTGGAGTGCGTCTTGATGCGACAGCGGAGTTATAACTACGCGTCTCAGCGGCTTAGGAAGCATGAGAAGAACTATCCCACGCGCTGACTTAGAGTTGTCGTGATGATTCATGCCTTGAAGATGCGGAACCACTATTTGTATGGGGTTCGTGTGGATATTTACAGACCACAAGAGCCTCAGGTATATCTTCGACGGAGGGTGAACTTGCGGCGAGGCGGCGGTTGGGCTGGCAGGATTATGATGTTGATATTCTATACCACTCAGGGACGATGTCCAGGTGACTAAGGAGTTGTCCTATGAGGAGAATCCCGTGACCATATTGGATTGCCAAGTCAGGAGGCTACGGACTAAGGATGTTGCATCCGTCGAGGTATTATGGCGGAAAAATAATAGAGAGGAAATGACTTGGGAGGCAGAGGACGAGATGAAGAAGAAGTATCCTCACTTATTCCCTATGCCCCCAGGTAATTCGATTTAACTTCCGAAATTGATTATAGTATTGGTGAACTATATATGTGTATTTGTTTGTGGCCCTGTGTGGCATCTGTTGGTTTGCTGAATATAGATGGTTAGACACAACTATAAAGGAGGCTCCGTCGGAATTTCTAGAAACATGAGACTTGTTATGAACATTCAAGGACGAATGTTTCTAAGGGGGGGGGGGGGAATGTTATACCTCGTAAGCTTAAGGCAATAATTAAGAACGTCATTAAGAACTAAGATTCGAATTATTGGAAATTAAGTACATTCTTACATGTTAATACGTATTAATTTTGGCAACGACGAGTGTGACATCGGAAAAGTTCTCTAATGATAGTCGAAAATGTATATATATTCTCATTAAGGATTAGTAACATGTTATAAGAATTACGACAACGAGAATACGAGACCTTATGGAATTTTTGGGAATTAGAATAAGTGGAACCTAAGCTTTAATTAATACTTGAGGGACTAAGTTAATTATAGAACTAGGGACCAAAATGTATATTAAGGGATAAGGCTACAAAAAAAAAAAGATAGACAAAATCAATTTGCCGTCGAAAGAAAAGGAAAAAAAAAAGGAATCAGGGACTTTAGGCGTTTGGCCATTAGAGATTCCAACTAATTTTTTTTTCTTCTTTATTTGTTTGCCACTGCTACAGCGAATTTCTGCAAATTTCTTTTGCCAAAGAACACATCCAAATCAGTGGGCAATTCTCGGATTGCTGGCCGATTTTAGGCTGTGGATTTCAAGTTTTTTTTAGACAAATTCTTGGAGGAAAAACATAAGGAATGATGGAGTTACCTTGTGGGATTCATGCATGTCAATTTGGAGTTGGAAAAGGTGGGAAATTGGGGTCCAATTCGATGGAACATTCTTTGAAAATTAGGGAAATTTGTTTGGAAATTTTTGAGGTAAAAATTCTTCCTTTCAGTTGAATAATTGGAGTGCATGTTGTTATAATTAAGGAAATTGAATTTGTGTTAAGGGGAAATTTGAAATAAGACAATGCATGGATTGTTGAAGTTGGTGTCTTTCATGAATATAAAGAGAAAGGAGGTCGTATGTTAACGTATATAAAGTATATTGGGCCTAATTTGATTATATCTTGGAATAATGTTTGGTTGTTGGTTTGAATTGGATTGTTGGTTGATTTGGATTATTGGAAAATTGTGGATACGCACATAAATAAAAGAAATGCTGCCCAAATTTTTGTAGAAATAAGAGAGCCTTTAAGCATATAACTTACATTAGGAATCATAGAATTGACGAGCATGTTGTTCCTTATCATAGGTTGAAGTACTAGACGAGGAATACCTTAATACCAAGCTGATTAGTTCGCCTAAGAGGTATGTAAGACCTTTCCTTCTTTCTTTTGGCATGATTTTTAGTAAAGTACGGCGGACGTACTTAACTCCTACCAGTTCAGTTTTAAAAATGATTATTTACTAATGATTATGATTCGATATGAGTTTATGGTAGTAATGTTATTGAGAGTCACATAATGATTTTAGTGCATCTGATTGCTCATGATATCTACTCGTGCTAAGTGTTACTATTTCATTCCATCGAGTCTCGGGCGGATCATGTTCGTGCACAACCACGCATCATTCATCGAGTCCTCACTGCTGGCGAAACACGTTATATATATACTGATTACATCGAGTCCTCGCCCAGAAGTAGAGACATGTTCTGTGCAGCGAATCTGATTCCATCGAGTCCTCCATAGAGGCCGAGACATGTTATCTGATTTTATATCTGAGCGAGCACGATGTTTTATGATTCGATATACATGATATGCTTTTGAGCATGATTCTCGATTTTATAGCGATTTGATGACTCTTTGTTTTACTTGGTACAATTGTTATTGATTTCTGATATTTTATGTTTTACATACTCGATCATTATCTCATCGACCCCACACACCGCCGGGAGTTGCGTTCATGCCGCGAGTTCGGGAGTTCGAATAGGTGACCTCCGTCTAGGATTTCTGCACAGCAGTTGGGGAGCTCCTTTGTTTCGGAGCCAGCTATTTTTGGTACAAACCTTTATTTTTCGGACTTATGCATATTTTGGGCACGGCGGGTCTGTCGTCATATGTCGATATTACTCTCTTAGAAGTGCAGCGATTGTGGGTTGGATGTTTGTACCTTGTTTTGGGTTTTGATGTCGTTATCTAGTAGCAGCCTTGCCGGCTTGCGTATTTTGATTTATGCCTTTGTGCGCGTGATGTTGGTTGGTGGCAGCCTAGTCGGCTAGCCTATTATGACTGTTTTTTTGTTTGTTTTGGCGGCGCATCGGCTCGCGTTTTAGGGATATGTTGTAAGCGGCGTTGTCTTTGCCGAAATTTATGTAGACATCTGTATTAAATGGATTAAGAGTGACATGTCAGTAATGACGTCCAATTAGGACGTTAATCGCGGCCCGTCGGGTCGGGTCGTGACAGGGGTGTTGATATATGATATATCACATTAGATATTTTGATTCTAGATATTTTTTTATTAGTGAGATTAGATATTTTTATTCTAGATATTTTGGGGTTAGTTGGTCATTTCTTATAAATAGGGACATTACTTTGTAATATGAGTTTTTGAGGAAAATAATAGCAAAATAACATAAGCTCAACTTTGAGCCCAAATAACTCCTTCATCGCCTCTTCCTCTCATGTCGTCTTTCTCTCTTCTTCACTTCTAATCTTCTTTTACACTTCTTCATATCTTGATCCTAGGTAATTCAACATATATTTACGATGTCAAATAAGATAAAATGTGAAAACAAATGGATAGAGTGAATAAATAAAAACTTGATACAGAATAAAAGAAAAGAAGAACGACATCTATATGATTGAATGTACTCTAATTATTTTCAATCCATCATGCATGTTTTGTATTAGTTTATATAGCAGCATATATCTTCCCTTAATATCATTCATTTTTACACCTATTTCCCTAGCCTACTGTTCAATCTTCTCAATGGGAAAAATATTTAATTTTATGCCTTTCTTTTATTACGATATAGGTAGATGAGTATGATTTGAAGTGAAAAATGTTACTTCCACTCATATCTTGTGTCCTCCTAAGAAAATGCAAAGTTTTACAATATTTTTTTTAAAAAATATTTTGATCCCGTGTTTATCATAAAAAATAATATTGTTATATTATTTTTTTCGATACTTAATCGAGTACAAATATAAATAGCTTACAAATAATAAAATGGGGGGAATGAGGCATAGAAATGTTTTTTAGAGATTTTTTTGAATATGAGACTAAGAATAATGTAAACTTCTTGGTTGAAACAAATTCTTTATAGCAAGGAAGATGACTAGTTAATATACTAATTCTTATAATTGACCGCACATAATTCAACTATATAAGAAACAATAGGATTTATATGGAAGAGCAAAGAAATTAGAGGACCGAATATCAAAAAAGAAAAAAAAAGTTATACACGTGAACAGCAAGATGAGAGTGGTACGGAACAGACATATGGCTTGCTGGAGTTCCTTTCTTGTCCTTATTGCTCCAAACGGTGGAATCTCCCGCCCGAGTCCCCACATCTCGATCCTTTCTTGCCCTTATTGCTCCAAAAGGTGGAATTTCCCACCCCGAGTCCCCACATCTCGATCCGACAGGTCTATGAATGAAGTAAATTATGGTGACTCAATTGATTTCAAAGGTTAGATCAGTATCACGATGCGCACAAGGGGCCCTCTTTTATTTAAAAAAACTCACAGTCGCTGACGGGATTCGATCTTTGGTCATTGCTTCAAATATCTCTCTTGAAACCAATTGAGCTGCCCAAACGGACTTCTTTCTTGCCCTTATTATTTGACCCATTTTTAATTTTTAAAAAAAAATACAAAAAGGTAAGCTGTAACTTCTTAACAAGTTCAATAGGTGCATTCCTAAGAAAAATTTCCAAATTTTAAGAAGTTTAATGGGTTTAAGAGCAGTATGTTTTTAATTCATTATAGTGGTAAACTTATTACACACTCGATATATTGTTGTTTGTGTTGAGAACATGTAACTAACTATCGTTAGGTAAATATAGTTAGATAGCAGTTAGAGGTTATATTAGATATTATGTTAATATCTAGATATTTGTTAATTAGGAGTATTCGTTTGTCTGGTATATAAGAGGATGTAAAGACCAGTTTCTAGATAATTAGGAGTATTAGTTTGTCTGGTATATAAGAGGATGTAAAGATCAGTTTCTAGTTAATCAATAAAAATTCTTTTCCCTTCTTCTTCTCCACCGACTTTTCTCTCGAGAGAGACTTCGTACTTTTCCCTCTTCTCTTCTCTGCATATTACTCAAATTCAGTCCTTGTTCACTGGTTGCCAATACTCGATATTGCTTGTTCTTAATTTAGAGCTCACACAGCTCAATGTAGTAGTAATTTCCACATGGTATCAAAGCCAGAAGTGGTGATTCGACACAGATCGAGGGAATTTTCTGGCATGCAATAGAAAATTCGAGTGATTCAGGTGTAGAACATCATATCCTGAGATTTGCGAGACAGATTTTGAAGTATTGTGATGGATTCGAAGTACTAACAGATCGATTAATTGCAATTTGTCAACAACAGTTCTTTCAATTGAATTGTAGATCAGACAATTGATTATATCAGTATTGTCTAAAGGATGGAGAACAACACAGAAGACACGACAAGTGGAATCGCAACACTGACTGTAAACATCGATCATAATCATCCCTTGTATCTTTTTTCGTCAGATTCTCCTGGTTCATTATTTGTTGAGATAATATTGAATGGAATGGATAACTACACGCTATGGAGTAGAGCAATGAAACTAGCTCTATTGGGGGGAAATAAGCTAGGTTTCAATGTTTCATCGATGGAACAGTGAAATGGGAAACATTTTGTGGAGATCTTGCAAAAATATGGGATAGATGCAACACAATCGTAGTGTCGTGGTTAATGGAAAATGTAAACAAAAGCCTACTCAGTGGAATATTGTTTAATTCCGATTCACATATTATATGAGAGGAATTAAAGGAGTGATTCGACAAAATTAATATTAAAGGAGAGATTCGACAAAATTAATAATTCTAGGGCTTTTCAGCTGCATAAAGAGATAGTTACAATGAGACAACGGTCACAATCTGTCTCAATGTATTATTCCAGACTTAAGGATCTACGGGTTGAATATGATTCTATTATGCCACCACCAACTTGCTGTGCCAAATTCAGAAGTTTTGTCGATCACTTGCAATATCAAAGGATGATGCAGTTTCTAATGGGACTTGATGACAGTTACAGTCAAGCGAGGAGCCAAATCATAATGATGCAACAGGTGCCAAGTCTAAACCAAGTGTATGCAATGGTTAATCAAGAGGAAAGTCAAAGAACGGTAGCAGGGACAGGCAGGATGCTGCAAGAAACACTTGATTCATCTGATATGTTCACATCTAAGAATGGAAATGAGAGGAACAAAAATGGAACAAAATACATGAAGCCATATAATCCAAATGCCTTATGTGACTTCTGTCATGTGAAAGGTCATTTTAAGATAGATTGCTACAAATTGATGAAGTGTGATTATTGTGGAAAAACTGTACATGTGCAGGACGACTGTTACAGGCTTATTGGTTACCCTAAAGATTTTAAAAAGGGCAAGAAGACATGCAGTGACTGGTGGAGATTTCTCTTCTAGAGACACAGGTCAAAAGGAGCACATGTTTGGACAGAATCATGGAATCTTCAGTTCACAGAATAATCAGAGGACACAAGCTTCATGTTCCACAGATACGGTATCATGGAACCAGTTTACACATACTCAGCATCAGAAGCTTCTCAATTTAATTTACAGTAAAGAATAAGCTAATTGGAAGGCTAATATGGCAGGTACATGTACATTTGATGTAGATGTAGAAGCATTCATAAAATGAATAGTTGATTCTGGCGCTACCAACCATATGACTAGTGATCATAACTGCTTGAGTAATAAGAATTTGACAGCAAGGACAGGTAGTGTGCAGTTACCTATAGGAGATTCAACAACTATTTCACATATTGGTGACTATCATCTAGGTGGAGGTGATGTTCTCACAAATGTTTTATGCGTACCAGATTTTAAGTTTAATCTTATGTTCAAAAGTGACAAAAGAACTGAGATGCAATGTCACTTTCTTTCCAACATGTTGTGTGTTTCAGGATCTCTCATCTGGGAGGGTGAGAGCGATTGATAAAGAAGAAGGAGGATTGTACATATTATGCACTCAGAATAAGAAGGAAGAATTGAATAAGTGTATGGCAGCCACACAACATGTAGATGCAACTCTTTGGCACCAGAGGATGTGCCATGTCCCCATGAATGTTTTAAGAAAAATTTAATGCTTTAGGAAGGATACTTCTTTTATCTTACATATGTGTGAAATCCGTCCACTTGCTAGACAATCTAGAATTCATTTTCCTATCAGTGTTAGTAAAAGGTCAAGACCTTTTCAGTTGATACACATAGATGTATGGGGACCCTACAAGGTAGAAATACATAATGGAATGAAATACTTCTTGACAATTGTAGATGACTACTCCAGGTGGACCTGAATTTTTTTCATGAGGCTGAAATCTGATGTGTTTACATTGCTTCAAAAATTCTTTGTTGAAGTGCATACTCAGTTTGAAATGAAGATTCATGTAGTGAGTAGGGGTGAGCACGGGTACAGGGTACCCAGATACCCGACCGGAACCGACACTAACGGGTAGGTTCCGGGTAGATATATTAGAATAACGGGTAGATTCCGGATAATAAAACTAGGAACCGATAAATGTCAGGTCCGGTTCCGATTCCGGAAAATAAAGACCGGGTACCCGAACCCGGAACCGATACCCGGACCCTATGAACTCACCCATTTAAATTATTTAGTTTTGGTCTTTCAGGCATTTAATATATTATTTCTTTCCACTTATATATCTGAATGAGTGACACTTGTTTTATTTAAAAATTGACAACTAGTTCGGAACAAAAGTAGTATATTTACCTGAGGATTTGTCAAGAAGAAGCTCAGCAGTAGTACCACCATTATGGTACTTGATATGGTGAATTGACCAACTAGGTTCATAGTTGTTCCAAAAGGCACATCAACTGCCTTTTTTGGCGCCCCACAACTTGTCAATATTAACAAATTAATCAAAACAAAACCAACTAAAACTCCCTTCATAACTCTGTTTGTGTTTTACTATTGAATGAGATATTGGTCAAATGGATATGGTGCATTATTTATAGGGGATTTTGAATGTAAAAGTGGTCATGTGTCAACAGAACATCGAAGGAAGTGAGATATTGTCATATATTTAGGTGCTAAATTTAGACTTCCAACTGTAGTGTAACTGTCCAATATAATTAAATGCAAGTCTTTTGTCTTGTGCACATTGGGGGAGCAATCCACGGAGCACGGGTACCCGGGAACCTACCCGGAACCGCAGGGTCCGGGTAGGTTTCGGATAATGATTGCTACGGATAGGTTCCGGGTAGTAAATTTAGGAACCGATCTTTTACAAGATAGGGTCCGGGTAGTTAAAAAACGGTAGGGTACCCGGACCCGCTCACCCCTAGTAGTGAGGTCTGACAATGACACTGAATTCTTTAATAGTAACTGTAATGAATTGTTTGAAAGACACGGGGTAGTACATGAGAGTTCTTGTCCACACACACCACAACAAAATGGTGTTGTGTATAGGAAACATAGACATATATTGAAAACTGTCAGGGAAATTAAATTTCAATCAGGACTACCTGATAAATTCTGGGGGTATTGTGTGGAAGGGGCTGTATATGTCATGAATAGGATTCCTTCAACTGTCATAGGAAATAAATCACCCTATGAAATAATGTATAACAAAGCACCATCTCTTAATCATTTAGGGTAATAGGATGCTTGTGTTTTGCAACTATTCTTACCAGGCAAGACAAATTCAGCCTAAGAGCTGTCAGGGCAGTCTTTCTTGGATATGGAGTTGCACAGAAGGGGTACAAACTCTATGATATGAAGAACATGACCTTCTTCATGAGCAGGGATGTAATGTTTATGGAGACAGTATTTCCTCTCAAAGGTAAATATTCATATATCTCTCAATTCCCTTGGATAATAGACTCGAGGTACTTGAAGCTTTCTTTCTTTGGAATAACCTGAGTACAAAGTCTCACCTTCACGCATGTCTCATGGTCTCCCCCGTTGCTGAAATTGCACTCCAAGTATTCTGTCTTGATCCTACTCAGTCTGAACTATTTAGATTCCAGAATATGTCTCCAAACCTCCAGCTTAGCGTTCACTCCGCTGCGAGTCTCATCAATCAGAACTAGGTCGTCTACGAATAACATACACAATGACACCTCTCCTTGGATTTGTCGCGTCAGTCCATTCATCATCAAGGCAAATAAGAATGAGTTAAAAGTTGATCCTTGGCAGCCTCATCATCACTAAAAAGTGCTTCAAGTCTCCTCCTACTGTCCGTACCCTGGTCTTGACTCCATCATACATATCCTTGATCGTCATAGTGTACGCCACATGTAGACCTCTAACTTCCAAACATCTCCATAGAACCTCCTATGGACTTTGTCGTATGTCTTCTCGAGGTCAATGACTCACTTCCTCTCCCTATACTGCTCCATCAATCTCCTAATAAGATGAATGACTTCTGTAGTCGAACGTCCCGGCATGAATCCAAACTGATTCTCGGAAATAGACACGCCTCTTCTCACCCTCATCTCCATGACCCTTTTCCAAACTTTCATAGTGTGACTTAGCAGATATTCTTCGGACATTCTCGCCGTCTTAAAATGACATTAAACAACTCAATCAGCCACTCAAATCATTGTACCCCTATATATATATGGCTTGATTATAGTTTTTCCATTCTTTTTGCCCAAATAAATTTTATTACTTCATCAAAAAAAAAGTGTTTATAGTTACATATTTTTTAGGTAATTTACAGTTACATATATTCTTGAATTACATTTCTATTCTAAATTTGTTCTTGAATGCACTTTTTTCTCTAAATTTAGCTGACACTTCCGCTTAAAGCTCAAAAGGCTCTGGTGCTTTTTTGGCGCTCTTTGCTTTTGATTACTCTAAGATCTAGCATCAAAAGAAAGGTTCATGCGTCAAGAGCAAGAACGACAGCTCAAAGCAGCAGATGCTCTTATCAAAGCCCGCAAATATCCTAAAGGCATAATTCATCTGGAAAATCGAGATAGCCTATAGTAAACAGCAACTATAAGCAAATTTGCCAAACCAAGTACAAGAAGTAGCTACTAGCTGAAATGGAAAACATAAAGAACTATCAAATGCCAGAAGCTTTCATTATCGAATAAACGTAGTTACTAGCTGAAATGAAAAAACTTTAAGAACTATCAAATGCCAGAGGCCTTCATTATCGAATAAAAAGTCACGAGTAACAAAGTAATAACTATCTTTCAGATAGAATTTTTTATCTGGAATCAGGTAACATGACATTTCTTGTACACTTCCCAATTCCCTTCTTATTTTACATTGCTTTTAAAAAACGAATCTTTATCGCAAACTAAGCCTAAAAACAACATAAACTTCCACTTGATTAAGCACAAATCATACCTCCAAATCCAGCAATGGAAGATCAGAATATCATATCAGCAAGAAATCCAATTCTTATGTGTGCTAATAAGAGCTGACAACAACCCTGCAGATGACAACAATAATGGCCCAGAAAGCAAACCTTTACCATCCCTAATATCCGCCAACGCCATCAACCCATCCGCAAAATCTTGAATTACTGATAACCTCTTCATCAACTTTTTCAGTCTCAATTTCCTCAATTTCTCTTCTTCCTCAGCATACCCAATTCCCCTAATTATCGATACCTCAATAGTCGAAAGCAAACACTCTTGATCTTCATTAATATTTCTTAATTCCTTAATTTTCAAACTCAAACTTCCAATATACCCAATAAACTCACACCAAGCACTAATCTTTTGTAAATTAATCAAATTCTTTTTATCAATTAACCCGGATTTACCTAACCACACAAATTGCTCAACAAAATAATACAATCCCTCACCTCCATAAGCTAAAATTAAGAGAATTAATTCTTGTTTTGAACTAACGGGAGTTAAACGGAGTGCGTTAACGTCTTGCACGAATTTCCCAAGACGAAATGCTTTGCGGCTAACGCCGACGTTTGATTCGAAAGATTTTAAACGGTGAGATAACGGAAGGGATTCAGGGATAACGGAGGATGTGAGGATGATTTTGGATGCGTAACGGGAGATTTTGAGTAACTTGTCGACGCCGTCACGTTTGGCAAGGTAAGCTTCGAGATGAATTAGGAAATCTCTGTTTTTAGGGGTAGGGTTTTGGGGTTTGGGCTCCATGGTGATTGGAATTCGGAGAGGACGAGGATGTTTGGATTGCTGAATTGGGAAAAGGTTTATCGGGAAAGTGTTAAACGGGTCTTGCACAGTGGCCCATTGTCATATCCATTGCCGATTTATTACGTCAGTGCTGACTGCTAACTGACTCATTTAATCTATCTTGATTTGCGTGCCAAATTACAATTATCATTTTTGGTAATCTCATGACGGGTCGGTTGACAAGTGTATATTTTTTATTGAATGTTTGGTGCATTGTACTAAATAACATACCTGGTATAATTTCTAAATAAAATGAATACGGTGTATTAGAATAGAAACAATACTAATATTATTAATGTCATGATTTATTATGTATAAGAATACATTAAAATTACTAGGATCAAATAAGAGATTAAATAATATCAAAGTTAATACCAATATTGGTTTCTCTAATATCTCCTACCAAACGATCCATCACCTAGAGATGACAGTGGATTCTGGACCCCGGTCCGGATTCAGATCCGTTTTATAGGATATGAATCTTCAAAATTTGGATCCGATGGATCCGGATCCGTTTCTAACGGATTGGATCTGAATCTTGTATTTGTGATCTGTATCCGATCCAGATCCGACTTGTGGATTCGTTTTTTAAAATATATATAATATTTTTACTGAAAAAATATATAAAAAGAAATAAAAAACGGATTGCAGTAAGAAACTAAGAAGGGGAAAAACCCTACTTCATCTCATTTCTCACATGAACAATCGATTCTCTCTTGGTGCTCAACTGACTCCTACACACATTTTTTCATCTCATAATCTATCGAACAATTGATTCTCTCTCGGTGCTCAACTGACTCCTACACGCATTCTTTCATCTCATAATCTATCAAATATTTCGACAACCACCGATTCATCTCTCGGTGCTCAACTGACAACAACATCGGCGAAGACGAACGTTGCTCAATTTCAGATTGTTGAACCTTATTTCTTAAAAGGTTATTTCTTTAATTTCATCAATATAATTGTGATTAAATTCTTGTATTATAAAAAAATTATTAGTTTTTGGTTCTTTAGTTGTATTATATCGTCCAAATGATCGACTTCACTATCTACCTTGCATCTTAACTGTTAAGAAACAACCAATGCAAGGATTAAATTAGTACCCACTACTTGAAATTAATTTGTTAATGTGGAGTTTGGATTGATTTAACTTATATTTGTTGATTTAGTGTTCTTCATAATCCCTAAAACTGAAATAATATTTAATTGCTCATTGTTGTCACTGTCAGTGATTAAATTAAAATATATACTTGATAATTGTGCTTAATTTGATTTTGACTTATTTGCTTAAAGTGCAGAAGTTAAAGTATCTTATACTCAATAATCCATAGTACCTTAATACTTGTAGCTTTTAATTGTTGTATGCCATATCTGTCAGTATACTCATTGTGTGTTTTTTTTTTTATTATTAACTTGTAGGAAATGGATGGTGAACAATCTAACAATAATGCAAATGCTACTAATAAAAGTCATGATGCTTCTTCTCGTCCATCTCCAGTGCCTCTATTTTGTGAAGTGGATGATTTAGAAGGGGTTCAGAAAGTTTTATTGAGCTTGGAGATGACCATAACACTCATACTGTAAATGAAGAAAAAGAAAAAAATCAATCAAGTAAACTAACAAGCCAGAAACTCACTTCTGAGGCATGGGATTTTTTTGATAAGGTCGTAGTGAAAGGTGTTATAAGAGCAAAGTGTAAATATTGTCCATCTTTACTCTCTTATAATGGTGCAAATGGAACCTCACATCTTCTTAAACATTTTAAGCAGGCGTGTACGGAAAAGCATTTTCTGATTGGACTTAGTGGTCAAACACAATTGAAGGTTAAAACGAAAGTCGATGAGTCTACTGATCGGTGTATTTTATACATACTTTTTGAGTCATTTTTAGTTAGTATTTTACACATTTTGTTTATGTTTAGTATAGTATTAGGGTCATTTTCCTTTCTTTTGTGTCACAGCGGTCAGAAATGGAGAAATGACAAAAAGGAGATGAAATGAGCATAAATGAGATGAAATTGCACACAAACAAACCAAGAAATGAAGTCTAAGAAGTTCCGGGAAGTATAGAGGAGATCAGACGAAGTCCGGACGAAAAAAAGGACGTCGGAGCAAAAAATCAGGAAAACAACGCCTCAAGCGCCGCAGCGCCGACCATGAAATTTCCGAAAACTCTCTGATTTTCAGGCGTCGTGGCGCCGGACTGCAAGGCCACGGCGCCGACGCGGTATATTTGACGTTTTGAGCCGAATTTGACACGTTTTCAGAGTCCAAAAGGGATAACTTTTCCTACCTACAAAACCTATATAATCCCTAAAACCCTGCTCATTATTCAAATCATCCATTGTACATACAACACAACTCTAGGAGGCGAATATTTGAGACCTAGTTCAAGTATTTTCTTTTCTTTCTCTTTTCTTTGTTTATTTCAGTTCATGTATGAGATTGTATTAGTTCTTAGCGTGACTATGGCTAGCAGCTAATTACTTTATTAGGGATTTCCTTGTGATTCGCTTGAAACTCTTATTCATGAATTAATACATTAGTTTATTTTATTCTTCACTTGATTAAGGTTTATTCAATAATTGTTTTGATTGCTTGATAATTAATTGATCACTAGTTATCATCACTTATATGAGTTCTAATCGAAATTCAAAAGGAGAGATTGTGAATATGTTATAGTTGAATAAACATAGGTTTAAATCGTGGACGAAAGTACCCCGATACTTGTGTAGCTTAATAGGTTATTGCTCTTAATCCCCCTTTGTAGTCAATCTTGTCATCGAAAGATAGAAGGGTTCTGCATCGGGGTTGAGTGTTTATATTACCTTAACAGGAATATAAAACGGTCTAGTTAACCTGCTATCTTAACGTAGAAGAAGAAGTCAGTCTAATTGTATTAAGGATTGAATAGAGTGGATAGTTGATGATCTTGGAAGCCCTAATTCTCCGTCATAACTGATTTAAATCAAAGTATTTTCATAATTAGTTTATTTCCTGCATTATTAGTCTAGAATTCCAAATCAATTAACGTTAGCCAAATAGAAACTAAAGCATATATAATCGGTACTTGAAAACCAGTCCCTGAGGACGATATTCGGTCTTACCCAGACTATATTACTTGTAACGATACGTGCACTTGCGTTTAGCGTGTGTATAAACCGCACATCATCTACTACTTTAGAACTTAAAGAAAAGGGAACGAAAAAGGAAAAGGAATTTGATCAAGACTTTTCAAGGAGAGAATTGGTTGGTATGATGGTGATTCATGAGTATCCTTTATCCATTGTAGATCATATAGGTTTTAGAAGGTTCGTGAGGAGTCTAAATACTTCTTTCAAGATTATTTCGAGGAACACTTTAAAGAGTTACATTTTGAAAAAGTACAATGAAGATAAATGTTACACCCCGTAATTTCATGACTACTAAGTGAGAACATGATTATGGAATTAAGATTTGAATATTGGAAGAAAAGTATAATTACTTTTTCTTAGAAAAATGGAAAGACAGAAATTATTAACTTGTAATTGGATTATTTCCAATAGAGATATGGACTTAGTGTGGATTAATTAAGTCTTGACATTGATAAAGTGGGGCCCACGAAAATTTCACAATTTTGGGGCATGCTGGATTCGAAAATTTGAGAAAAAATTGCTAAGTGTGGGAGATATTTTGTGAGGTGAGGACAAGTGGACAAGTGGGTCTACTTGGATCCCCCATCCACTTGTGCTTGTACACCTTGTTATATATCAAGTCTTGCAAGACTTGAGATCACAAATATCTATGTTCTTCAACCACTCTTCTCTATTTACTTAGCCTTGAAGTTCAAAAATTCCATAAGAATAAGTGAAGAATAAGTGTAACTTATTTTCCAAGATTAAGAACCTTAAACAAGTTCGAAGCCAAGTTAACACACACAATAGTTGGGTTCACGATTTTGGCTTGGAAAATGTCTTGAAACCCTAATCTTGTTGATGAACTTTTTGAAAGTAAAACATGAAAGCAAGATGGTTACAAGCTTGTAGAGGATACGTGTGTGTGATTGTAACTTGAAGAAGTGGTGCAAAACAGTGAAGCTTGGCCGAAACTTGGACTATTTTTGTGCAAATATTGTGGTAAGATTTCTTCTTCCTTTTGAAGTAATTGGAAGTTACATGTTATTATAGTTAATATATGAACTTGTGATAAGAAGAAATGAGAATAAGAAATGCATGTGACAGTTTTTAGGTGTTGGTCGAAATTGGGACAGTTTTGGTATTGTTGGACTCGTTGGTTATTGTTGTTGTTATAATCACTAGTCGCATGTTAAAATGAAGGAAATATTGTTGTTAAGAGTTGTTATGATATTTATAAATGTATTGAAATGTGAATTGGATTATAAGGAAGTATGGAAAGGGCTTTGGTATTGCTTGTTGGCCAAGACTTGTACAAAACTGTTGTATATTGTTATGCAGTTTTAAGAGACTGTTTTGTGCGTGTTATATGCTGGAAATTTAGTTAACATTATGCATGTTTAATATGGTAATTGTTAACGTGTGTCCCTAAAGGAATAAGGGTATATAGAGGTGTTGTAAAGCTTCACATTTTACCCTCGTTGTCGTAGAAGTATGAACTGTTTTTATGGGCTATTTTATATGGATTAAGAGGTCGGAATTCCATAAGAAATATGTGTGTGAATCACCTTGGTTGTTGTTTTGGTTATACCCTTAAGTGGTGCTTGGTTATTGATGAAATTGGTCTTATTTATAAGGTGGAAAAGTATGTAAAAATAGGGGAAGTGCTGCCCAAATTTTTATACGAAAGGAGATTCATTATGTGGTATAAGTGTATACTAGTATCATGAAGTTGATAGAGGTGTTATTATTATTATTATAGGTTGAAGTACCTACTTGAGACGTATTCTACTTATCGTGTTGGAAGAGCCGATAAGGTATGTGAACTATCATTTCTTCTTTTGACATGATTTATATGAAATGGGTGTACGACGGACGTATGTAATTTCATTGAATCCTTTATGATTTGAAAGTGTAAATGACTTGATTTTGATAGTGTAAGTGACTTGATTTTGAAAGTGTAAGTGTCTTGATGTTAAAAGTGAAAGTGTCTTGATTTTATAAATGAAAGACATTCTATTTTATTCCATTGAGAATCAAAGTGATTGATTTACTTGAAATGAATGTACGGTGGACGTACATAATATTTTTGGGTTCAAGTCTCTAATGATACATGATATGACTCTTTTTATAAAATGAATGTACGGCGGACGTACATAGTTTTAAGAAATCCTAATTCCTAATTGATGTTTTAAGGTGCTACATGATATATAGTGCCCTGACTTTCTAAATGATGGTTTCAAAATGATACATGTATTGAACCCTAATTTCTAGTGCTACATGATATGATAGTACTTTGGGTTTTCCTTTTCTAAAATGGAGATTGATTGTATAAAGTGAATGTACAACAGACGTACATTGTTGTAATGGATAATAATCCTTAATGATACATGATGTGATAGTGCCTTGGTTTTACTAAAATGAAATTTCATTTTTAAAAATAATTTAAATTGCATAAGGTTGCCTATGATAGCTATTCGTGCAAAATATTTATTCCATAGACATGTTCCATGATGCGAGTAAAAGATACTCAAGTTCCATGGACAAGATCCGTGATGCGAGTACATGATACTCAGGCTTATATAAATATATATATATATATATATATATATATTTATTCCATGGACATGTTCCATGATGCGAGTACAAGATACTCAGGTTCCATGGACAAGATCCATGATGCGAGTACAAGATACTCAAGTTTCATGGACAAGATCTGTGATGCGAGTACATGATACTCATGCTTATATGTGTATTACTCCATGGATACGTATTCATGATGCGAGTATAGATATTCAGGCTGTATATTATTCCATGAACACGTATCCATGATGCGAGTAGAGATAAGGCATACACGACTTTCACTTTGAAAAAGGCACAGTTGATTCTCTATTTGTACAAGGTACAATTGGCCCTTATTTTATTTGGCACGGTTGGATCTGGTATTTGATTTTCATACTTGTCCCTGTCATTCTTTGGCCAGTTATGATTTTAAGTTATTGTACTTTATGTTTACTTACTTGGTACCTGTTGTACTGACCCCCCTTTCCTCGAGGGGCTGCGTTCATGCCCGCAGGTGTAGGTACTCAGTTTGGTGATCCGCGAGCTTAGGATCATTGCTCAGTTGTTGAGATAGTTTCATTGTTCCAGAGCTTATCATTTTGGTACAGTGTTGTTGTTACATGCTTATGTACATTCAGAGGTACGACGGGGTCTTGTCCCGTCATAGTTACTGTTATACTCTTAGTGGTTTGTAGTCATGTGTGGGTTGGACATATGTACAGTTGCAGTTATTTGAGTATTTATATATACAGTGGCGACCTTGTCGGCTTGCCGGTTTTATCACGTGAGTTATTTTATTATATGAGTTTTATTCGCTTCCGTTGATTATATGGGAGGTACGGGTATAAGGGTGCCCAGGTAATGCACCAGTCGCGAGCCCGAGATTCAGATCGTGACAATAAAGGTTTTATTAAGGCTTTGTTGGAGCACAATGAGGGTATAATTGTAATAACTACCGACATGTGGACGACTTCCAACCAAAAAGGGACTACATGGCCGTGACATCTCACTTCATTGATCAACAATGAATTTTACACAATCGAACCTTAAGGTAAAGCACTTATCCTTATTTATAAATGCTGATTTTTTAAGTGGATCAACAATGTTGATTTTTTTTAATGCATCAACGGATCAACAATGCTGATTTTTTAATGTATATATTTATTTAGATTTTGATGGTTGTTTGTCTCAATATTCTTTGAAAAACAAAATCTCATCGTTTGTAGTTAATAATTATACCATTAATGATGCAATGACGAATGTTTTGTTGGAGAAATTGAAAAGTAGGTATCCAATATGATTTTCACTAACCCTTTCTTTCTCAAGTGTTCATACCCAAACAATTTCACCTCATGAATGTTTTCATCTCCAATCAACTCTGTGATTTAAGAGTGATATGTTCAATTAGATGTCTCGAGGGAGATCTCTGTCTTTTTTGGCCAGACAGGAGGTTTGATGTAATTAATTCGTCTTTCATTACTATTTTTAAAACAAAACTACTTTTTTCTACTCAAACACTAACACTTGACATAGCGAAAAGTAGGGAATTATACGGGCTAAAACAGGTCATTTGCATTTGTCCCTATTTTGTGATGGTCTTTAATTTTTGCCGCTCAAGTGAAACTTATATCTATTGAAACATAAGTTTTTAAAGAAATCTGACACAATTTGTGGCCGATCCTTTAAGAACTCATGCCTCAATAAACATAAATTTCATCCGAGGATTTTTTTTTAATCTATTTAAAGGGTAAATTGTGCCATTATTTGGGTTACAACTAGTTGTTGATTTAAAAAATGTGTAAATTTAGGCCACCATTTATGTTTGTCCCTATTATTAAAATTTGAGCAAATATATGGCCTGGTTGGATTGACTTATATTAAGCGTTTTGAGTCAAAATAGTTTTTAAGCATTTTTATAGTGTTTGAATAAGATAAAAAAAGTATTTTAAGCATTTACTTTTAAATTAAAATAACAAAAATAAGTCAAAAGTCTAGAATTTTCCTAACTTATGCTTATAAGTCATAAGTTATAAACTCATCCAAATAGACTCCTAGTTCATGACACTGAAAAACTTTAGATTATATATAGTCTAACATATACATTTGGTCATGCTCTAACTTTTACTCATAAAATTTCAGTTTGCTCGAAAAGAATCTTTCGATCGCGGTCTAAAAAGTCTATAAATGGCATGATTTCATTTAATAAGTCTAATTCTAAAAATATCTTTTTGGGCTGCCCCAGGAGGCCCATTATACTTTACAACCCAGTATTGACTGGGTAAACAAGGACTACATAGCCGTTGCACCCAAAAATTGATCCCCATATTTTGTGGTGGGCTTTTCCGTAACGGTAAGGAGGTGTTCTTTTAAATTTTAACCAACTTCCACTTTTGAAACCAATTGAATGTGACTCTTTGCCTGAATAAGACAAGAGACTTCAACTGCCTCCTTCACGCTTATTTGTTCCTTCCAAGCTTCGTTTGCAATTCCAACTTTACCCTCCTCACACTTCATCTCTTTTATTTATTTATTTATTTATTTATGTTATATATTGTTTAATGTATCAAAAAATAGAACTGGTTTTTGAATTAATATCTATAAAACAATATACGAGCTGGTCTTTTTATGTTTTCAATTTAATCACAAAATAGAGTGCACGACAAATCTACAACTACATCCGTCTTGGTTAATTGAAGGGTCGAAGAAGAAGCAAATTCGGGCTTCGTATTAAATATTATGAGATGATGTTTATTGTTTAATTAAGTTTATTTCTCCACATGAAAAAAATAGTATGTCGCAAAAATTAAAGACAAATTTATCATAAAACTTATGATTTCACTTTATAGGTGTAAGTTTAATTTCAAATATAATTTTTTATTTTTTAATTCATCGATTTTTTTTGGTAAACATAGAATTTGGAAAATTCGAAATATACTATTCCCTCCGTTTCTTTCTAATTGTTCAATTTGCATTATCATAAGGAATGAATGTCTAACTCAACCCCAAAAACTAGCTTGTAAGGTGAGGATTGTCCAAATAGTCAATGTTTCATTACCGATGTGGTAACACTCATGCACGCCTGCACTCGTTAATCAAGCGTGAATAATATAATTTGGAATTCAACATATAAAAAATTAAAATGATGCATACAATAGCATGTAATATGATATTAAGTGTATCTATTAAATTATTCCTATTAATGATACTTTTTGCATATTCCCTCCGTTTCTTTCTAATTGTTTAATTTTTTGTTCTTTAATTCATCGTCCGTTTTGTTCGTTTCTCACACCATTTTCATATTGCTTCGAATATCTCACTTTTTCCACAATGTCGAATACTCGGGCCGGGTCGGGTCAGAGATTCGAAGAGCAGAAGATGAAGAAGCCTGAGAGGCGGAAGTGCGGAGCAGAAGATGGAGTTCAATGAATCATGTTTAATTGCAGCCTGCAAGGATTTTAAGTTTATGAATTTTGGATTATAGAAACAATAACTTACTGGAAGTCTGGGCGAAAGCTAGGCTTGTGCTCCATCCCCGAGTTTATAATGATAATTACATAGCAGGATAGGTCGAAGTTTAATGAAGACGGTTTGCTGGTTGGAATTTATTTATTGTGCATGAATGTAAGATATTGAGACGCGTAGGTAAGTGGGAGACTTAGAATAACACAACAACAACATAATCAGTGAAATCATACAACGTAGGGTTTGAAGAGGGTAGAGTATACGAAGACCTTACCTCTACCTTGACAGATGGCAGTGGGAGACTTAGAATAAGGTGAATTATTTTTGGTATTGGTATAAAATGGACGGAATATAGCAAAATGCTTCAAAATATTTGTATAATAGACTCTTAACTGGTTTGGGATTGAGGTGTGGTTGATTGATATTATTGAAAGGTCAATGGGGGTTGGGGAAATTTCCAGCAGTTCCATAGTGAACAAAAGGAACTTGATGATCTGATCACTGGTTTTCTTAATGCATACAACTCTTTTGTTAGCTAACATCCAATGAGCAGAATATAGGCCACTAGTTCACTGGCAAATTACAAGTTTATGTTCAGATATTCATAATAGTGCTTTCAATTTGAGCGGAATTATTTACTCCACATCTTTACGGTTTTACTTGTTAAGGCCTAAGGGTTTGGAATGGAGGATCTTGCAGTCTGATACTTTCTTCATTTGCCTCAATGGTTCAAACTTTTATTGTATCAAAGGATTAGCAGGTTAAGAATAGTTGACCTTGAACTTTTGCAAGTAATTTTCCTCCCTTGAGGCTTTTGCGCATAAGTTGATACATGGTGACCGCAGACGTTGGTGGAAGGCAAACCCCTGCATCCATCCCTCCTTCCCAGATGGCTCAAATGGTCAACCCTTAGCTCTTTGGCATAAGGATGTCATTTGTTATGCTATAAAGATGGATTGTGTTATTCTTTTTGTTGGGAATCCAACACCGCCATTAACGCAACTACCAGTGCGAGAAGATGATGTCGGTGGTTTCCCCTTTTAATGTTCTCAAGATGGAGTTCTTCAATATTCGCAGAAATGGTACTCAAAGTTATACGAGAAGTTTAGAGAGACAGAGAGACGAACAGATCTTAAACATTCAACTTCATTGATGAAGGAAAGGTTACAGAGAAGAGAGATACACAGAAGAGGAGAAGAGGCGACTTCCTCGAGAAGATAGAAGCCCTTCTCGAATGTTCTGATGTTCAACGTAAATAACAAAGCATGCCCTAAATAAAAAGACAAGGAGCTGCTATATTGGGCTGGCCTTTACATTTGGGCCAGTCCTCTTAATGGACCAGTGACTGATATATCAGAGGATATATACATTGTATACATTGGGTTATACATTGGGCTTTCTATTAGTTTTAACAGCCTCCCTCAAGCTGGGTGCTCGAATATATCTAGCAAGCCTAGCTTGGAACAAAGATGTAGATGTTGTAATCTGGTTAGCCCTTTTGTAAGTATATCTGCCGGCTGCTCTGTAGTGTTGATATACTCTGTTTGTACCATTCCTTGTCGAATCTTCTCCCTAATAAAGTGAAGATCAATCTCAATGTGTTTAGTCCTTTCATGGAACAAAGGATTGGCTGCATTTGTATTCTTGACTTCATGCGTGTACCACGATTCTTGTTCTTTGGATGTTCACACCAATGTCTTTCAGCAAGCCTAGAAGCCAAGTGAACAGTGTTGGCAAGACTTCTATATTCTGCTTCAGCAGAGCTGCGAGAAATTGTGCTCTGTTTCTTTGATTTCCAGGAAATGAGAGTGTCTCCAAACTTGACTAAATAACCTGTAATAGACTTTCTTGTATGTGGACATGAAGCACAATCTGCATCACAATAACTAGTTAATGTCTCTTGTTTATTACTAGATAATAAAGACTCTTGTCTGGTTTACCTTTTACATATCTTACTATTCTGATTGCAGCATTATAGTGTGACTTCTTTGGATTTTGTAGGAATTGACTAAGTGTTTGCACACTATAAGCAATATCTGGTCTAGTAAGAGTAAGGTATAACAACTTACCAATTATCCTTTAGTATGAACTGATATCTCCTACTGGATCATCAACAGTGACTGTTTTTCCTGCATTTGAAACCTGCTTCTGTATATAATCATCATATTCTTTTGTGGTAAGTTTCATATTAGAATCAGTGGGAGTGTTACTAGGTTTGGCAGCAGCTAGTCCTAGTTCAGAAATAAGTTCTAAGGCATACGTCCTTTGATGCATAATGATCCCCTTGGTGGACCTAGCAAATTTTATTCCTAGAAAATACCTTAGTTCTCCCAGGTCTTTCATCTTAAAAATATTATGTAGAGACTGCTTAGTCTCCTTTATGAGCCTTATATTATTCCCTGTAATTAACATGTCATCCACATAGATAAGAATGATAATTATATCCTGATCACTTTGTTTTAAGAACAGTGAATGGTCAAACTCAGACTGCCTAAACTGCATCTGAACCAGAGCCTCTGTAAGCTTGAAGTTCCACTGTCTTGGTGCTTGTTTGAGCCCATACAAAGACTTAGTTAGTCTACATACAAGGTTACTGCCTCCCTGGCTACTGAAGCCTTGGGGCAAAGTCATGTAAATCTCATCAAATAGATCCCCTTGAAGGAAGGCATTATAAACATCCATTTGATGAATATACCACCCTCTGGAGGCAGCAATAGAAAGAATAGTTCTTATAGTTACCATCTTAACAACAGGAGAGAAGGTTTCTTGATAATCAATTCCTTCTTGTTGACTATAACCTTTTGCAACAAGTCTAGCTTTCAGTCTTTCTACTTCTCCAGTGTCCTTATATTTGATCTTGTAGATCCATTTACAGCCTATTGGTTGTTTACCTTCTGGTAGTGTAACTATTTCCCATGTATGGTTTTCTTGTAAGACATCTATTTCAGCTTTCATAGCATCTACCCACCTAGGATCTTTTGAGGCTTCCATGTAACCTTTTGGTTCAGTCAGTTCTGAAAAGGAGCTTAAAAAGGCTTGATATGTAGGTTTTAAGCTATCATAAGAAATGTAATTAGTAATAGGGTAGAGTACATTGTTGGCATTGGTTGTGACAAAGTCTTTGAGCCATATAGGAGGTTGTTTGAGTCTGCTAGATTTCCTGATTGATTTGTCAGTTATTTTTACAGCAGGGTGACTAAGAGGTTGTACTTTATCAGAGTTCCCTTCTACTAAGTTATTTCCAGTGGAATTGCTATCCTCAATAGGTTCCATGTTAGTGATATCAACACATCCTCTTTCTGATATATCAGTGCTCTTCTGTAGGATTTCCTGGGGTATATTTTGGTTCTCATTGTTATCTAGCAAATTCTGAAAGATAAGATTCTCAGACACATTTTCTTTAAAAAGATACTCTGTTTCTCTAAAATTAACATCTCTACTAACAATGAGGGTCATGGATTGCAAGTAATACAGAATATACCCCTTTTGTGTTTCAGAGTAACCCATCAGAGCACACCTTTTAACCTTAGACTGAAACTTGTCAGTAACAGTTAAGTCATTAGCAAAGCACAAACATCCAATAGTTCTTATATGACTTAGGGATGGTTTCTTGTGATAGAGACCCTCATAGGGTGTAGTATGAGTAACAGAGGAGGGAAGCCTGTTGATCAAGTAGATCGCACTGCATACACACAGCCCCAAAACTTTAAAGGAATATTAGCTGCATTCTTATCACTCGGTTATTTCTAATATATATACGTGTTTTCTTTCTGCAACACCATTCTCACGTGGTGTATAAACACAACTTCTTTGGTGAATAATTCCTAAGTTACAAAAAGGTTGTTGCAGTATCATTAACAAACTCGCTCCATTATCGATTCTAATTATCTTGACTATTTGATTAAAGCGTAGATATGTATTTAAGAAAATGCTTAATTACCACACATACTTCAGATTTAAGTCTGAGTAGATATATCCAGGTCATTCTAGTGTGATCATCTACAATAGTGAGAAAAAATCTCTTCCCATTATATGTTTCAATCTTATAGGGACCCCATAAGTCCATGTGAATAATGTCAAAAGCTTTATTACTGTAAGTAGTGCTGTTTGGGAAAGGTAATCTACTCTGTTTTGCACATGGGCACATATTACAAGTTTTTGTTGCCTTAGCAATTTCATCATTACTAGCATTGATCAGTTTACTAAGTACCTTACTAGAAGTATGGCCCAGCCTTTTATGTCACAGATTAATGTCTTGATCATCGTTGTCTTTGGCTTAGCATGCATTCAGCTGTCTTCCGAGTCTGTACATTATTGTCATGATTAACTAACATATAAAGCACATCCGAGTCTACCGATCTCCTTCACCTTCCCTGTAGAGATCCGAAATGTAGGCAGTCGGGGTAAGATAGTCATGCATTTCACTCTTTTGTTAGTTGGGAAACAGACAGTAGATTATATTTGAATTGAGGTAAGAAAAAAACATTTTCCAGTGTACTCATGTTAGGGAGAGTACTGATACCAGTGTGAGTGACTTGGGCAGATTGACCATTGGGTAAGAACACCTTCTTTGGTGTGACTGAATCAACTTTACCAGTAATTTTATCTAGCATATTTAGATCATATACCATATGATTTGTAGCACCTGTATGTATTATCCAATTTTTGTTAGTATTAAAAGCATGTAAGGCTTTGAGTTCTGATATACCTGCCAAATTTGCTGATGATTGACTACCTTGAGAGTTACGGGATCTTCAGATGTCAGTTATTGTTTAGCAATTTTACTATCTGCTCATACTGATTCTGAGAAAATTTTGGTGCTCCTTCAACTTGCCAGTTGGTTTTAGGGTCTTCAGAAGAGGATTCTGGACCTCTGTTGTGGGCATTGTGAGCAACATATTCTTTTCTCTTTGACTTGAAACCAGGAGGATATCCAACTAGTCTATAGCAGAATTCCTTTGTGTGGCCTATCATCTTACATTCTTCACAGAATAGGTTGTTATTCCTTCTTGACCTCTGGTTTCCAGTCTTATAATACATAACAATAGTGGTTGGACCAGCTCCAAGAAGCCCTACAGACTTAGCAGAAATTCCTTTCTGATTTTCATCACTTACTATCATAGAGTAAGCTTTATTGACTGTTGGAAGAGGTGACATGAGTAGAATTTGGCTCCTAGCCTGCATGTAGCTTTCATTTAAGCCCATGAGAAATTGATAAAGTTTCTGTCTCTGCAGGTAGTTTGTAAATTCCCTAGATGTAGGACATCCACAATTTGGTGGTGGCACAATGGATTGGTATTCTACCCAGAGATTCTTAAGTTTAGTGTAGTATTCTGCCACACTAGTATTCCCTTGTGAAAGGGTAGCAATTTCCCTATGTAGGTCATAGGTCCTAGATTCATCAACTTTGTCGAATCTTTCTTTTAAGTCTTCCCATATCTCATATGATGTTTCTGCATATAGTACCCCACACAATAAGCTACTAGACACAACATTCATTAGCCACGCTGCAGACGACAACATTGACTCTATCCCATGGTCCCACCATTCCATCCCGTATTGATTCTTAGTATGCGGTTCCCGTTTACAAACCCTAGTTTATTTCTTCCGAGAAGAGCAATCCTCATCGACTTGCTCCAAACTGTAGTTTTGAGCGAGTGGCGAAAAGATATTAAGGAAGCACCACTAACATCTGAGGCTTGTAAGAAGAGAGGATGGTTCTGGTCAAGTATAGTGGAGTTGGAGGTACTACCAGCAGTCTTTCTAGGTATAGGTACAGACACTCCATCTTTGGATGAACTACTCTCAATAGATGGATCTGTTACCATCGTTGTAATACTAACTACTAATCACATCAATTTTATCAAGATGTACACAAGAATATTGGAAGAAAAAACAATATTGTGGAGTAAAAACCTCCTCAGTAGACAAGAAGTAATTTCAAAAAACAATATTGTGGAGTAAAAAACTTCTCAGTAGACAAGAAGAGATTTCAAGATACCACAGATACCTCAGATCGATTTACTCAGATCTTGACGATTTACTTTACGACGCGTCTGATCGATAGGGATAGCCTGCTCTGATACCATGTTGGGAATCCAACACCGCCATTAACGCAACTACCAGTGCGAGAAGATGATGTCGGTGGTTTCCCCTTTTAATGTTCTCAAGATGGAGTTCTTCAGTATTCGCAGAAATGGTACTCAAAGTTATACGAGAAGTTTAGAGAGACAGAGAGACGAACAGATCTTAAACATTCAACTTCATTGATGAAGGAAAAGTTACAGAGAAGAGAGATACACAGAAGAGGAGAAGAGGCGACTTCCTCGAGAAGATAGAAGCCCTTCTCGAATGTTCTGATGTTCAACGTAAATAACAAAGCATGCCCTAAATAAAAAGACAAGGGGCTGCTATATTGGGCTGGCCTTTATTGGGCTGGCCTTTACATTTGGGCCAGTCCTCTTAATGGACCAGTGACTGATATATCAGAGGATATATACATTGTATACATTGGGTTATACATTGGGCTTTCTATTAGTTTTAACACTTTTAGTTCGAGGAACAGACGCTTGCTTTGAAGTTGTCAGAACCTGAAATGTTGTTAGAATCTCACATTTGGTAAGTCTATGAGTTGCAATATCCTTATATGGTCTTAGGTAATACTCACCACTTGAGCTAGTTTTTGGGATTAATTTAGACCCGTGGTCCATTTTCTTTATGTGGTTAGAGGCAGAATACCGCAGTAGTTAAGTACACTTAGACCCGTGGTCCTGACTTGGGCATGTCAGGAGGTTTCAGAATCCCACAGTCGTTAAGTACACGACCTTGGCTATCCTAGCCAATTGACATAGCTTCTGCAGTTGAATTAGGCTCAAGGTCCATTTTTTCCATAGAAATATTGTGAATTCAGCTAAAATAAAAGTTTGGACTTTCATATTGTAACATAGGGAGCACAATCTTTTGGAAAACATATTTCCCTTTCCCTTCTGGAAGATAGTGCTGTCTTATTCTGACTCTTGGTAGACACACACATTGAGGTGAGAAAAAGTCCATGTTCTGCCTTTTATCTTGTGTGTTTAGTATTTGGTAGATAGGTTATAGCAGTATAAATATGTTCTTGAGGCTTGTTAGTGATTTCATCTGCTAGTCTTCACTGATATTTTTTGGACTCAAGCATCAACAATTCCTAGATTATATACAATGACGACCCTCTGTTTATTGGATTGCAAATTTCTCCCACTAAGTTTCTGCTATAAGAGGCATTAACCACAACATGAGTTTGTGTGTTCTTTCTCACTGATACTGATGAAGAACAATAACAGCCTCTCTACCTCCCCAAGGTAGGGGTAAGGTCTTTGTACACTCTAACCTTTCCAGACCCCACTTTGTGGGATTTCACTGGGTTGTTGTTGTACTGATGAAGAACAATACAAAAGCTGAAAATGAAAGAGAGCATGATAACTTAAAAAAGGGCAGCCGGTCTTTCTAAGCTCCATTATCTTGCGAGTCAGAAAGAAGCGCTTATCAGACGCAGTTTTACATTGCATTTCTGCAAGAGGTTGTTTGCAAATATTTTGCACGATCCTGAATTGCTAAATTGAGATTTGACAGGAGTAGCACTAGATTTTATGCTTCTCCCCTGCAACCTTGAGGTTGGAGGATTGAATAATCAAAAAAGAAAAGTATGAAAAGGGTGCTATTGACTCCTGGGTAGGAGGGGTATTACCACATTAAGAATATAGAATCAGAAGGTTGTGTATGTATGACATGGATATGACTCAGAAGGTTTAGATTTATTTCCCTGATTAGAGGTCAATGTGCTTCACATTTAATATCACTATGGAGTGACATATGTATTATCCATCTGGGCTACTCTTCCGCTTTGGCCATAAAATCATGTTGCTAGCAGAATTTATTTGGAAATGGATTTTTTTTTCGCAACAAACATGTCATATCTATTAAAAAGTTGAATCACAGTTTCACTTTGAATGTGTTGGTTATGTATGTCAGTATTATGTCTACGTCAAATTTCCCTGCATTCCTATTTTTTTGATATAATAGAAGTTGAAGGATTGTTTTCTTCTGGTCATCTTTGTGAGATCGTTTTCTAAATTTTCTTGTTGTTTGTCTTAAAAGTAGACAAAAGGTTGTATTCACTCTATGCCAAGCATGGGCCAAGTCAAACCATCAAAGACACCATGGCCTTTTTATCCTTTTCGGTTAGTAAGACCCAGGCACGAAGCCATTCAATTTTTTTCGAGGAAGCTAGTATTATATTATACAAATTTCTGAATGAGGTTGGCAATTGTTAATATAATAGTAATAGTAATAGTAATTTTTGGGGTCTATAGCCCCTAGTGGGACATGTGAGGCTCCATCCCTGGTGAGACCCTACATGGGTTGAAATCGTAAATTCTTAGAAGTGTGACCATCAATATATTGCAACTTTTGAGCTTGGGGATTGACAGCTCTCAACCTGATGAATTAAGGAATCTAGTAAGACATTTTAGCCACTGAAATTAAATGTCTTAACCATCATTAATGCATGAAGTGAACTGGAAACAATTTCTTCTCTCATATGTTCTTCATACTATGGATAGATCATCTTATCTGCAGATTTTTATAAGACCTTTCACTCCCTGATGATTATGTTGGAAATGTTACCTAGTGGGATTGAGTTATCCCGTCCTTAATGACTTGAACACAAGGGGCCCTGCATGTCGAAAATACGATTTCCACACATATGCATACGTCGTACAACGTCTAGCTAAATTTCACGTAGTGAAAGAGATGTTGGTACACATGTGAAAGTGTTCTTAAGTTAGGTAAGGATGGACAATTAATTGGCCAAATTAATATATCTCCCACGATGGTATAAGAAAAGAAGAAATGTGTAAAATACGAAAAAAGAGAAAGAGCGGCACGAGGCCAAAAAGGAGCGGCGCGGTGCACTGCCGAGGACCACAGGTTTACAACTCACATCGTCTGACCACTTGCTGTCTGCACTTAAGAAGGATAACGGCATGAGACGGGACAGGGCCACATCGTGCCCCTAAATATACAAAAGTCATAATAATAGGATTCTGTACCAAAATGACAAAGCTCTGAATCAAAGGAGCTTTCCAAACAGTTGAGCAGGAACCTAGACCGGAGGATCGTCAAACTGAGCACTTGTACCTGCGGGCCTGAACGCTGCCCCCCGAGGAAAGAGAGGTCAGTACGAAAGAATGTATCGAGTATATGAAACATAAAGTACAAAATAGATAATCATAACTGGTCAAAACGTATAGGAGACATGTAAGATTATCAAAAGCCAAGCTATTGTGCCATAGAAAATAGAGAATCAACTGTGCCTTATAAAAATGAGAGTCAAGTCAAAAATCATGAATGCCTGTCCATATGGTCATCATATACATATATACATATAACGTAATTCGGCCCTCTAGTGCGGGACTCAGTGGAATCATATCATAATCCGGCCCATACTGGAACTCGGTGAAGTCATCATCTCATTTATGCATGCATCCTATGTAAGTCGGCCCTCTAGTGAGGAACTCGGTGAACAATGCAAGGCTGTGCACGAACATAAGCCGGCTCGGGACTCGGTGAGGTGAAGTAATATCACTTAGCACGAGTAGATATGCAATTAAAATCATCATTTGACTCTCAATAAAATTATTATAATAAACTCTTTACTGAAAAATCATAGACACTTCTCATAACTAACATCTTTAGGAATTAAACTGTGTAGACATCATGTACGTCTGCCGTACTTTCATTAAATCATGCCAAAAAGAAAGAAGAAAGAGTTTCACATACCTTTTCGCCGAATTAACCAACTCGAAGAATAAGATTCGTCTCAACTAGTACGTCAACCTATAATAAAGGGTAATACGCCCGTCAATTCTATGATTTCTAGCGTAAGTTATAACGAAAGACGACTCTCATTTCTATAGAAATCCGGGCAACACTTCCCCTATTTATGTGCATATCCACAACTTACAAATCAAGCCAGCAATACCAATTATCAATCACAACGTAAGGATATAACTAAAACAATCCCAAATATTCTATTTACGCCATCAATATATTTTCCTTTTCTTTTACATTTATGCAGAATAACAACTACAAGAGTTCAAGTCCCATAATTTGCAACATAACACCGTTTTTACACTTTAATTTCCTTAAGACATGTATTAGTAATTAACACAACATGTATACATGTTTATAATCAAATTCCCAACATTTTAACTCCACAAAATCAGCCCTTAATACCTCACAACAACGTCTAATAATTCCATGTAAGTTTCGGCCAACGACAACATAATTCCATGTAAGTTTCGGCCAACGACAACATAATTCCATACTCTTTTCTTAACTTCTTAAAATCCAATTCATGTTCCAATAATTCTTTATGAACAACTATAACTTAAATATCAAGATTTCCTCCTATTCCAACATGCGATTAGCGACGATAATAGCAATAACATAGTCGAATTCAATGTACATAAAATCAGTCCCCAAAAATTTGGTAATTACAACATTACAACAATCACATGCAAACCCATTTTCAATTTCTCTTTATCAAGATTTCATTCCTTAATCACAACATCAATTATCTTCCAAATACTCAATGAAAAGGAGATTTTTTTTATCTTAAACGAAGCCAAAACAGTCCCTATGAATCAGTCATTGTGCCCTCAATTTTTGCTCCAATTTTCACACTTCTTCAACTCCAAATTGACATGCATACATTCCACAATGTTAATCCCTCATTCCTACACGTTTTTCTTCCCAAAAACTTATCCAAAAATCCGAAATTTCTTGGCTTAAATCAACCCAGCAGTGGCGGAAATCACCAATTTTTAGGAGCAAACTTTTGGCTTCTCTTTGTGGAAGGATTAAGCTTGGAAGAGAAGTGATTGAATCTTAAATTGCTAAGAAAATGGGTATGATTTTCGTTTGAGAGGAGAAGGGAGAGGAAAAAGTGTTCTTCTTCTTGAACTTCTAAGTGGGGAAAGAAAATATGAAGGGTTTAGAAGTGTTTTAAAGAAATAAAAATTTGAATTTTAATATTTGCAAGCTTAGTCTCTCTCTCATAATTTGTCTACTAAATTTAATCCCTCTAATAAAATAAATCCCACAACTAATAAGTAAATTTCCCACATATTCATCCTTAAATAAAATCTGAAAATTCATGTCCTAATATAATATTTACCCGACACTAAGTCCATACCACATGTGTTGTATCCACAATTATTCCGGGATCGCATCCTTTGTATACTAATTCCCGTATTAACATGTATAATTATACTTTATACCCAATATTCGAATCTTACTTTTTTAATGTCGTTCTTAATCATCGCCTTAAACTTACGAGTTGTAACAAACACTCTTAACCTCCTCAACTTTATTACTTCTACAATATCCACAATCCCAGTACCTTCCGGATTGCTTTAGATCTCCCAACACAATGTATTTATCTCCTTTTCATTCAAGAGTTTATAGAAGTAAGAATGTCACCTCCGTCTAATACGCGCGTCCTTCACTAGTACTTTGCCGTCTCCATCCTTGATGCACCTCACGTGATCCAAGTCACTGGTCCACCTCTCCTTCACCTTGACTAGTCTGTACAACTTCTTATTCCCGCCTTTTCTCTAATTTCACATACATGCGTTCAAATTTCAAAAGCCATCGTTTTTCGCCGCCGAAACCTCTAGTTTTGCCTCCTTCCTCGCCATCTTATATAATTTCCTATTCGTCCACCTCTCCACCTCATCTTTGCGTTCAATCAATTTCGCATATGTCACTTTCTCTGCTTTCACCTTCTCTTGAACTTTACAATTTCACCACCAGTCCCCTTGATGCCCACCACGACTATCCCACGAGACCCCTAACACTTCTCTAGCTACCTCCCCAATGCAACTGATCGTCATGTCCCACCTACCGGCCGCATCCCTACTACTCCCCAATCCCCATGGCCATCAACCTCTCCCCCATCTCCTTTGCACTAGCCATGGTCAAACTCCCCCATTTGATCCTTAGCTTGTCATCCACAACCCTTCTCTTCTTTTTCTTCTTCTTCATTTTGATCTCTAAATTCATCACCAAAAGCTTATGTCGGATTGTAAGATACACACTCGAAATAACCCTGCAGTCTTTGCACAGACCGTTGTCAACCTTTCTAAGGAGCAAAACGTCTATCTGAGTCTTAACCACCGAACTATGGAAAGTCACCAAGTGTTTCTCCTTCTTCAGGAACCTCGAATTGGCTATCAACATCTCAAAAGCTTTAGTGAACTCCAAAAGTGAGACGTCTCTCCCGTTCCTGTCCCCGAGGCCAAAGCCTCCATGCACGTCGTCATAACCCCCGGACCCCGATACGTCCATTGAAGTCTCATCGTACAAATAACTTCTCAATGGGTGGTATACCTCCTACCACCTCATCCAAATCCTCTAAAAAATGCCTCTTCTCCTCCTCGTCCAAGCCCGTCTGCGACGCGTAAGCACTAATAATGTTCATAGTGAACCCTCCAACAACCAACTTAAGCGTAATCATCCTGTCATTGACCCTCCTAACCTCTACCACGTGATCCTTTAGCTCGTTATCTACCAAAATGTCTACCCCATTCCTTTACCTCGACCTACCCGAGAACCATAACTTATACCCGTCCACATCATTAGCCTTAGGTCCTACCCATTTGGTCTCCTGGACACAGACTATATTAATCCTCTTCTTCTTAAGAATCTTAATTAATTTAAATTTTATTATAGTCCAAAAACACACCAAGGGTGTGTGTTTGGCAGGGAGGAAAACATTGTGGAAGGAGGAAAAACAAGTTCCTTTAAAATAACAAAAATAACTTCCTTGATGGAAGGAGGGAAAACAAGTTCCATAAGTAAAATTTCAAGTTCATTGTATCCTCCCCACCCACCCAATACTCCCAGCACCCACCCCTTGACCATCCCAACCCCATCACCACCCAGTGGCGGAGCCAACAAGCAAATTCTAATGGTGCAGAGATGTTTTTGTGGAGTAAAAAAAAAATTGATCGAAGAAAATTAAAACACACCGTTTCATCCAAACGACGTCGTTTTGATCGAAAATTTCTAAAAAATTGGTGGTGCAGTTGCACCACCTTGCTTCACGTGTCTCTACCGCTGCCACCACCCCATCCCACCCCATTATGTTTTGCTAAATTACATGTAAATACTTAGGGATATATTTTTGTTGCATATCTGGTGCATAATCACTGATGCTGCTCTCAAATATATACGTATCTTGCAGACTCATCAGGAGTTTGGATCCTTAGCAACTACTGCTGGCGTTATGTAAATCACAAGCTAATAAAAAGTGGATTTCGCTATGCACGTCAAGTGGCAGTTAAAACACCAAAACCAGAACTTATGAGCAAGGACCTGATGAAAAGGGGCTTCGTTTGAGTGGGACCAACAGTTGTGTATTCATTCATGCAAGTGGCAGGGATATTTAGTGGTCATCTCATTACATGCTTTAGATACAATGAATGTAACAACAATGTCAAAGAGCATTCACAAACGAAGTTAGTAAAGACAGATACACAAGGCCGGGACCCTGCTGAGAACAACACACATATGAGTCATGACCATTTGAGTTTGACATAGCTGATATCCTCTGTGGATTTGTATTAATAGTCTTGACATGCTTTTAACCCGCAGTATTCTAATTACAAAAGTGTTACTTTAATTGATAATCTTTTCAGCTTTGCCAGGGGTGTATTTAGAAAGTTTCTAACTTTTGTATTTGTTGTATGTATGAAGATTGAAGGTTGTACTTGTATCTATATACTATGGTGTCTGTTAATTTCTACTATTTGATGGTACTTGTAGTTTTTCTTCCTTCAGGAAAAGATCCAAATTTCCCTATATACTATCCAAAATTGCTCAATTTTGTATTCGGTTACACTTTTAATGCATTCATATCCTCACTGTCAGCAAATCTATCGTATTTGCCACTGTCATTAACAGATTTCTAACACAAATGGATGGACTTCACGTGCCTATATCCTTCGAGAAAAAAGGCTTGAGTTTACCCCTCAACTTCTGATTAGAAAGGAGGTAATTTTAGACCAAAAGTCCAACGGAGGGTGAAGTTGCTCAATTTCAAATACTTTTTACATTATCAAAAAAAAGTTCCTCAATTTTAAATAGTACAAGGACAAATTTGACCTTTCTTTTACAAACCTTCCCATTTTTGCTTAGCAATTTGCTAATGCTGGACCTGTTGACAATGTCTGCACGTTTGGCTGCAATATAAAATCCATCAGCTTTGCGTTGATATATATGTAAAATCCATAATTGGTGGTGTTTGACGTAACCACGTGTTTGTGAATATTGTATGTCTTGTATCTTTCTTTTTTTATATTCAGATTAAAACTTTGCAGACTAGTCCGAGATAATGCGTCGGCTCAGCACTCTTATCGATGCATCGCGAGGATGTCTTTCCGATAACCAGGATTTGAGAACGGACAAAGCACCTACAAAGATCAACCCCAGAAAATAGCAGAATGCTCTCACTGAAAATCGATCTCACGCTGCAAGTGTTCAGAGCGCCTTAAGCCCCCTCCTTTGTCATTGTACTGTGTCCGGGGATGTATGTCTTGTATCTTGATTATACTAAATAAGGTCAAACAAACGCATTTTAGATATTAGAAAAGGTAACTTGTTGAATCTTTGAGAAATTACTTATACAAATTTAAAAATTATATAAAATTTTAATCAATATTACTGGCATTTGTTTAATCCGTAACTAGACTTCTAACTCCGTACTCGGAGAGTCGGAGGCAAAAGGATAAGCAAGACATGTGACAATAGCCACGTATGAGAAATAATCAAATAAATAATGATAAGGCAACTGTAGAGGAACATGTGTAATACAGTAGTACAGAGCCCCACATCCAGACATCAAGTCGTGGTCTTGTACATTAAATCGGTTAAATACCATTTGTTTAATATTTTTCTTGTTTGTCTGTGCTTGTGTTGATAACAAACGTGTGCATGAACATGCCATGACTATTAATACTAGTAGTTTATAATGGGGCCATAGAGGAACAAAGAAAATTCAATAATTTTGATTTGATTTGATGGTCAAACTTCCAACTACTTGACATCCATCTTGCAATAGACCATCCCTATAGAGACATGGCAATTGGATTAACTCATACATTAGAAGACACGAAAGTGATGAAGTTAGTTTCGATTACAGCATCGGAAAAGTATCCCCTCTTTTTCTCACTCGAGTTTCCCTCACGCTCCGTTGGTACAGCTTATTAAAAAGAGCTTACAGGAATAAGGGTTTTTTAAGTAAAATTTTTATCAAAAAATTGTTAGGTGTTTGATTGTCAATTGTACAAAAAAAACAAAAAATTGTAAAGTCAAAAAAAGCTCTACTCCAAAAAACCCAAATTTTAAGCTTTTGAAATAAGTGTTTATTTTAAAATAAGATCTACTCTTACTTTAATAAGTTCAACCAAAAACCTCTCAATATTTTAATAAATATTTATTTTAAAAAAAACTTATGAGCTTAAAATAAGTTCAACCAAACGGGCACTCAATCTCCTCTCCTCTTTTTCTCACACGATCTTTGAGTCATTAAAGTTTTTCTGATTTGATCTAGCCCACCATAATTGTAATCATGCATGACTATCAGGCGAATTGGATAATCGAGCTGGAGAGATATCCCCTCTTTTTCCTCACTCTTCCGAGGGCTATCCCTCACTCTCCTATCTCCTTTTTCTAATATGAAAGTTTTTCTTGACTCGATCTGGCCCACCATAGCCCATACTTTAGGGGCATATGATAAAATTAACATGGTATAGCCACGATTTGCATAACCCTTCCATCATTCTATAGGCCAACTAAAACAAGCAAAGTACTTCTCCAATGAGAAGAAAATATATACTCAAGAGACCAAACTAGCAATGTTGTGGAGAAAACAGGTTGTGTATGGACTTTGATTTCACTTATGTTTTGATAAAGAATCAAAGAGACTAAAGAATAGCACATCCATTGATTTCAAACTGAAGCTAGATCATAAAAGAAGAATCCATTTTTAACAGCAACAAAAGGATCTACTATAATCAACAAAAAAATTGTGGATAGTTCAGGTCTGTGGAGAGAACAAATTCTCAACCACAAGGAGATAGAAACCACCAACTATCTACACCTAAATGCTTGTGACAAGACCAAATAAACTTAAGGGGCCTCCTCAGACTAAGGGGAAAAGGGGATAAAATGTTTGTATATAAGGTACACAGCAACAGCAACAAAGAACATCAAATCCATCCTAAGATGCATTACATGCAAGATCTACATTTAGCCAACTTCTTCATCTCTGTAACAGAAATAGGTATCCACGCGAAGCAGTTATCAAGAAAATCACATCCGAGCACTTCCATTTCCGAGTGTGAGCTCCAAATCATCTAAACCAACCTCATGAATTTTTTCTCCTTCCCATGCTGCTTTCACTAATACGTTCTCAAAGTCAAACTCTATGCTCTTACCCTTGTCGATGATCATATCATTAGAAGGAATTATCTGAGCTGCGGGTTTAATAAGATTAAAAGTTGGAGACATCGGGACCCCATTGGCTCCATATTTTTGAAAGCTCATCCACTGGCCAGAATCAATAGTGGATGTATCAGATTCATCACATTCTGGTATAGTAGCAGGAGTAAAGCGCTGGCCTCGAGTCGGGCTAGTGGGGGCTGAAGCAGCAAAGAAAGGGATATTTAAAGCAGACATCGATTCTCTGGCCAAAGTCTCTAGATTAAATGTTTGCTTAGGGAGTCTAGTTGGTGATGAAAGAGGTGGCGTTACAGGGGCGCTGTTTGATATTCGTAAAGGTGGTAGCGACGAAGGAATGGAACAATGGAGAAATGCAAACGGGTGTGGGGGCATATTAGCATCGCCACGTGATGGACTAGGGAAAGATGATGACGTTGGACTGGGTTGGTAAGATGGAATTGGACTAGCAAAGTATGAAGATGGGGGACTTGGATGTCGTGAAGAACTTGGAGTAATGTTGGCTGAAGTGCCTCCAATCTCCATTGGAGTTGGCCTGCATCCCTGAAACACAGCAAAAGAAAAAAAAATCAATCGAACTACCAAACATAAAAGATCCTTTTCTTCAAAAAGAACTTTCAAAATATAATTAATCTCTATGTAATGTCAAAGAATCCTTTTTGAGTTCAAGACCAAGAGTCACACATTTAAGATAGATAAACCAAAAGGCATGAACACAGAAGTTTTAATGAATTTTGAGTTTCAAAGACCAATTAGCCTCATAGAATGCTCTTTAATATGAGATAATAACTTCAACATATTTCAGCTTGGAATCTTGAAAACTATTTCATAAATAAGAAAGAACCTCAACCAAATGCATCATCAAACCTCACATTGGACACCAAAAATAAAGGGTCATGTTTTATCCATTTCTATATCAAGAACAGTCAATTTTCAAGGTAAATTCTTCCTTTTTTGCCCCCTTTCTTGTGTTCCAGAAACAACTTCCATTCTCTGACAAATTAACTTTAAAGGTTCATATCAATTCTCCAGAAATAAGAACATAAACAGATTAGTATATGAATTATTTTTTTGAGCAAATCCAGCTGAGTAGCAACTTAATAAGAAAATTAGAAGCTGTTCATACTCAAATCCCAGATCAGAAACCCTTAAAACAGTCAAAATTCACTTAAATTAGACAAAAAACATAATCTTGGTCAAAATTCATCAACCCCATTTTCCAAATCTATAGATCTAACCAAAATCCAAGCAAAACCCCCCATCACCCCATTAATTCAAATAAGCAACAACTAAGACAAAAACTACAAAACCCATAGATCAATTTACAACAACAACAACATACCCTATATAAGTGGGGTCCGGAAAGATAGGATGTATGGAGAACTTATGTCTATCCAAAGTCAGAGAGACTGTTTCCGACAGACTCTTGTGTGAAAAGACCATACATATACATAAAACAAATAAAAGAGTGGAAGAAAAAGAGAAGAAAATTCATTAACCTTGCGATAAGTAGTACCATCAGGCTCAACAATCCATCCAGCTTCAGCACAAAGAGCTTTAAGAACTTCATTATTATCACAATGTTTAGGAAGATTATAGTTCCCTTGTGCTCTTAAACCTGTATATATCTTAGCTGCTATTGCCCTTCTCCTCCTTTCTCTTCTCCTATTATTCTCTCTTTCCCTCCATGATGGTTTCCTCCTCCCACCCATAGCTCCTACTCCTCCACCACCACAACCTCCACCACCGTCGGCCGCCGCAGATGAAGATTCCGGCGACTCCCACATCATTTTCAAGAAAAAATTTGCTCTCTCTCTCAAAATCAAGAAAATGAGGTTCTTTTTTTTGTGTGATATATATTAGATTAATTTAAAGAAGAAGAAAATGGGGATGGTCCCAGGTGGGTGTGTTCAGACAGCAGGTGGGTTTAGTATAGTGTGGTGTATAGGTAATAGGCTGCCACTCTATAAAGCATTTCTTGGGACTACTTACGTGAAATGCGCTCCCAAAGTGTTTATACAAGAATCTCTGATGATAATGTGTGTGTGTATACGTACTGGTTTATGTCTATATATAATGATTATAATTTGTGTTTGTGTGTATTTTGGAGGGATATAATAATTGAGGAGATAAAGTTTGTTACAGGCTTGACAAGACTCATAGTATGCAAGTTTTAACCGTTAATAATAGGAGTAAAAATTGTAAACTAGAGATTGTGATATTGTTGAAATAAATGTTTACTTATCTAATGAAGTAGGATAATACTTAATTGATATGTTATTATTATAAGTTTTATAATAATATTAGGTAAACTACAAATAATAAACCTTGTGATTTGATTTTTCTTCGAATCTCGCGTATATCGGGAGCTTTGTAACTTTTTTTATTATAAGTTTTATCTATAATGATTTTAGTAATAAATGGAGTAATAACTTTATTAGCGTGAATTTGTTCATATGGCCAATCTCAAACCCGAATAAAGGAGTATTGTGACTTGTGATAAACATGAAATCATAATAAAAAATATTAAATTATGATAAATTCATAGGTGAGAGAGGCAATCCAACACCAAGGGTGTTTAAAATGAGGTTGAGTACCCTAACGACTAAGGGTATTACAATGAGATGGAATGTGTGACCCACTAGGCTCGGTAATTGGTTTGAGCTGCTGGCTGAGCCACTAGAGAGAATTGGACATGTTTGGGAGGCTAATTTATGGACCAAATATGAGGCTATCATCAAGAAATTCATAGTTATGAGGCATAAAACAATGTAATTTGACAAAGGAAAATTTTGATTCATCAAAGACCACGTGGCAACTCACGGTTATTATATTAGAGGATAAGTCATAACATTTGTAACCACTGTTATACCCCGTAGCTCTGACCCTACGTATGAGAGCGTGCGAAAGCATGTAAGACTTAAAATTTTCTAAGGATAGGTTGACGGATTGTTCCGGACGGGATTTAGTCAACTTTGAGGCGGGTTATGACCCGATACATTGAGAGTTCTTAAGTGTTTGAAGGCACAGGCGTAGTTCGTTGAGTCCAGCTTCAGCGCAACCAGTTAAATCGATAGGGCGTCGGAGTAAAGTTATGAGAGTTACAAGTTCGGTCTTGTGACGGACGTAATGCGTTTGAGCAAAACAGGCGCGGCTCGGATGTAGGGCGCGCGCGAAATCTTGAGGGCGCTGAGATTGCAGCCGGCTCGGAAGCGAGGCGCGGAGTTCGAAGGCTGCGGAGGTTTGTAGCATGGCCCAGGAAGCGAGCGCAGGCGGATCAGGCGGAAAAACTTAGGAAAAGTCGATTTTTCTTTTAAAGACCTTGGGAGGGTGACAAGTGTCCCCCCATCGATTTTGCATGCATTATATTGACCAAGTCTTGAGACTTGGTCATACTTCATCTCTCTCTTAGACAAAAGCTCTTCCTTCTCTTAAAAGTTCAAGCTCTCCTTCTCTAAAATCCCAAAAGACATTCTAGCCTTAGGAAAAATCAAAAAGTAAAAGCAAGAGGAAGCTTGTGGCTAGCTTGTGAAGGTTGTTGTGGTGGTGTTCTTGAAAGGAAGCTAGCAAGTGGTTGGAAAGATTTGGCTAAAGCTTTAAGGTAACATTTCTTCCTTTAGAATTAGTTTCTAGTGTTGCATGTTGAAGGAAGAACTTGTGGTGGTAAATAATGCTCTTAGAGTCATTGCGTCAAGAAATGTGGTTTGGATATAAAAGAATTGGTTAAGAAGATATTATGAGCATGTTGTAGCCTAAACTCTACCTTAGAATTATTTAGTGAATTGTTGTACCTAATGGGGCAGAATTTTACACACCCAAGTTTGGAGGTGTAATCCTTTAAAATGTTGGATTGTTGAGCCTTAAATGTAGGCGTTTGGATGATAAATTCGGCCTTGAGAAAGGTGACAAAGTATGTAGAAACAAAGGAAATCTTGCCCATTTTCCATAGAATTTAGTGGCTTTGAGTTTAGATTATTCTACATTGAAATTAGAGGTTAATAAACGTATCATGATTATTATAGGTCGAAATATTACTTGCGGTAGTTGAGCTTAGCAAGTGGATTGACCAAAGAGGTATGTGAAGTTTTCCTATCTCTTGAGCATGAATAGATGAAACTATGTAGTACGGTAGACGTACAAGATTTGGTATTCTTATTTGTTTTAAGTATATAATGACTTGTTTCGTTTTAAGAATGTATAAGTCCCTTGGTTAGGGGAAAAGTATGACTTTACTAAAGTATAGAGTTAATATAACAACTTTATGGGAAGTTGGTTTATTAGCTTCATAAAAGGTTAAGGAGAAGAGATTTACTCTAAAGTAAGATAAGTATATGAAGAGGCAAATTGGTTTTAAGGCATCAATTGCCCAAGGGTTTTTATGTATAAAGAAGAGTCACTTTTAAAAGAATTGAAGTATGTAGTACTTGGGTTAAATTCCCGGTTTTCCTTTATTAAAGATATGATTAAGTGTCTTAAGTAAACTAAAATGAGAGGGTATATGAACAAGACTAATAAGAAGTTATAAGTTTTCTTAACAAATTTATGATTATGATATGATGACAGTTTGAGCTAGGGTAAGAGTATATCTGAGGGGCAAGCCCCAAGATCGTTATACCACCTTCTCGGGGTAGAGTATGCGAGGGCAAGCCCAAGACCGTCATACCACCTTCTTGTGTAAGAGTATATCCGGCGGCAAGCCAGATCGTTATACCATCTGCCGATTGTAGAGTATATCGAGGAAAGTCCCAGATCGTTATACCATCTAACCGGGTAAGAGTATATCGAGGGTAAGTCCCCAGATCGTTATACCACTGTTAGTGGATTTGCTACCCATGATCGAGGAATACCTCACGCGAGTCCTTATGGGCTTATGCGGGTGAAATAGTCCCGTGCGGTAGTCTGACTATCACGAGAATACCTCATGCGGGTCCCCGTGACTATCACGGGTGAAATAGTCCCGGGAGTAGGGGTGCTTATTGATACTACGGCGAGGTACCTGTTTTGATCCTAAGGCCCTATTTTATGCAAGATTATATATATATACTTGTCATCTCATTGTTAGTAAGGCACGATAAAAGATATTTTATTGTCTTCCATGACTCGACTTACTCTTAGACTTATGATATCATTATTACAGATTTTCCACTTTACATACTTGGTACATATTGTGTCTTGACCCGCCTGGCTGCGTTAAATCTGCAGCGGTAAGGGTAAGCAGATTGAGGATCCTCGTTCTTAGGATCACTATTCCGGTGTCAGAAGCTTCATTCCTCCGGAAGCTTGATCATTGGTACGGATATTCCCTGATGCCATAGGTATTTTGTACATTCAGGGGTATGGCGGGGCCCTGTCCCGCCACAGTTGTTATCTTTAGAGGTCTCTGGTCACCTATGTGTTTTGGGCTATAAGAACCCGTTGTACTACTATACTTTTGTTTAAGAATGTTTTATGGAAGCGGCACTTATCGGTGGCGGTGATGTTTACCTTTTTATAAGTTATGTGTTATGTATGTTCCGCTGCTATTCTCTGACATATACCTGACAGGATACCCCGGTAGGGTACCAGTCGCGGCCCCGGGGTCGGGTCGTGACAACCACGATGGTTTGACAGATATCCCAAAAAAACACAAAGTAGATCGGGGTTGGAGTTTATTAGTGGTAGTAGAAGGAAAAAGAGGATAGCATAAGCACCCGAATACTCGTAGATGAGAGTAAGATGAGTCCCTTAGATATAGAGTTTTGCGAGGGGATTTATAGGCTAATTGTTTGTTCGAAAATATGTTAAGGAGATAGGTTGTCATTTGTAATGCATGGTGTCAAAATGATGGTGGTAGAAAGGCATGAGCAAGTAAGGTTCTAACAATGTTATTAATGGTTTGGATTTTCTTTCCGCTTTTCAATTTTGAGATGAGGTATGTGGACAAGGAGATAGGTTGCCATTAGCTTTGCCAAAATCCCAAAATGACCCATTATCAAATTCTCTACCATTATCACATTGAATATTTTTACTGTCTCGTTCAAATTGAGTGCGGATGAATGTTCTAAATGAGAGAAATGTGAAAAAAACGTGTGACTTTTTAGATAAAGAAAATGTCCACAAAAAATTAGAGTGATCATCCAACAAAAGAAGATAATATCGATGTCCCGAAGAGCTCAAATGAGAGATGTTCAAATATCACTATGGATAGTATCAAAAGGCATAACAGTGCATGAATTAGAGGTAACAAAAGGCAATTTAACATGATTTTCAAGCGAACATGAATGACAAACATGAAAATTATGAGTTCTAGTACACGAATAAATTTATTTTGTTTAAGGGAGACAAAAACAGGTGCTCCCGGATGACCCAAATGTTCATGCCATAAATAAGAAGATAAAGATGCAAAAGTAGATCACGTGGCTTGATGTGTGGTTGTGGTGATTTGATAAAGCTTGCCCCGACTATCACATCTCATTAGACGATTCCCCGTCCGATAATCCTTCACGAAAAAACCAGAAGGATTAAATTCAATAGAAACTAAATTGACAGTAGCATGAAGGTCATTCTTTAAAGTTAACAGTGGGTTCGAGAGAGACATGTTTGTAGTATCATAACCACAAATTGGAATTGAATGGTCATTTTCAACAATTATACCACGATTATTGCTCAAATTAAAATAGGATAAGGGATTACCTTGTGAAGACGTTAAATGGGATGTTACTTCGGTATCCATGTACCAATTTACGTCGGCCGTATTAAGTCCAAGAGTGTGAATTGCTGTCACGATCCGACCCCGGGCCCGCGACTGGTGTCCTACCTGGGCACCCCTCACAGGTATACATCAGAGAATAGCAGCGGAACATACATAAACTCATAAGTACTAGACATTAAATATCAACAGGCTAGCCGATAAGGCCACCTTCCGAAAAATATACATAACCCAAAAAAACAGTTACATCTTTGTTTTTACAATTCAATCCACAAGATATGACTACAGACCTCTAAGAATTTTTACATAACAACTGTGACGGGACAAGGCCCCTCCATACCCCTGAATGTACAACAACCGACAATACCAGGGATCTGAACCAAGGACAAGCCTCCGAAATAATAGAGTTTCCCAACCAGCTGAACAGTGATCCTAAAAGTGAGGATCAGCAAGCTATGTACCTCAACCTGCGGCATGACGGCCCCGAAGAGGTCGATTACAACAGTACCAAGTATGTGGCGAAATTCAGTAATGAAATCATAATAGTCTAAAATAAAGCTGGGGACATGTATGATAACCACATTAACAGTACATCGTGCCTTACTAACAATGAGAGTGGACAAGAATAAACTTTGTCGGTTTTAAAACATGAAGCGCATGATTAACCTAGGGCCATCCGCCCGTAGTATCATCTGCAATCCTACTCCTGGGACTATTTCACCCGCATAGGCCGTATGTACCCGCATGAGGTAATCTCCTCGCATAGACTGTATCCGCCTGCATAGGTCGTATGGACCCGCATGAGGTAATATCCTCGCATAGGTTGTATCCGTCCGCATGGGAATCGAACCCGCATAAGCCCTACGGACTCGCATGAGGTAATCTCCTCGCATCGTGTGGAGCAAATCCACGGAATATGCAAATGCAACAAGCTCGGGGAATGACCCCATAATAAATAATATATCACAAGCACAACCGGCTAACATAATCACGTAACATAAGCACAACCGGCTACCATAAATATCATAAGCAAGTTAAGACATCCCTTAACTCTTATTTGTTATACCCCGTAGTTCTGACCCTACGTATGAGAGCGTACGAAAGCATGTAAGACTTAAAATTTTCAAAGGATAGGTTGATGGATTGTTCCGGGCGGGTTTTAGTCAACTTTGAGGCAGGTTATGACCTGGTACATTGAGAGTTCCTAAGTGTTTCGAAGACCTGGGGCGTAGTTCGTTGAGTCTATATTCCAACGCAACCAACCGTTCGTCGATTGGACGTCGGAGTAGAAAGTTATGGGTGTTACAAGTTCGGTCTTGTGATCGACAGAAATTTGCTTGGACAAAGCGCGAGGGCGCGGCGCGAATGCGAGGGCAGCGGCGGATATCTTGGTCGCTGAAGTTGCAGCGCCATGGCTGAGGCAGCGAGGCGCGGCGCGGGAAGTTCGAAGTCAGAGGTTTTGTGTAGCGCGCGCCAACGCGGCCGCGGCGGGATTTCTGGCGGAAAAACTTAGAAAAATCAGATTTTCTCTTTTAAAAAGACCTTGGGAGGGTGACAAGTGTCCCCCCCATCTGATTTCTTGCATGCCTTATATTGACCAAGTCTTGAAGACTTGGTCATCTTTCAAATCCCTCTCTCTCTCTAAGCTTAAGCTCCCACTTCTCTCTAAAATTCCAAGAGAAATTCAAGCCTAAGAGAAATCTGAAAAGTTAAGAACAAGAAGGAAGCTTGTGGCTAGCTTGTTGGTGTTATTGTGGTGGTGTTCTTGAAAAGGAGGCTAGCAAAGTTGTTGGAATAAGTTTGGCTAAAGCTTTAAGGTAACATTTCTTCTCTTGTGGTTAGTTATTAATGTTGCATGTGAAGAAGAAGGGATGTGTAGTAGTAAATAATGCACTTAGAGTCCTTGCATGTAAGAAATGTGGTTTGGATATGAAAGATTTGGTTAAGAAGATATTATGAGCATGTTGTAGCCTAAAAACTACCTTAGAATTGTTAAGCGAATTGTTGTACCTTTTGGGGCAGAATTTTACACACCCAAGTTTAGGTGTGTAATCCCCTTTGATATGTTTGGATTGTTGAGCCTTAAATGTGGCATTTGGATGTTGAATTCGGCCTTGAGAAAGGTGGCAAAGTATGTAGAAACAAAGGAAATGCTGCCCAATTTTCCATAGAATTTAGGGGCTTTGAACTTAGATTATTTCTACATTGAAATTAGAGGTTAATAAACGTATCATGGTTGTTATAGGTTGACATATTACTTGCGGTAGTTTGGACTTAGCAAGTGGATTGACCGAAGAGGTATGTGAAGCTTTCCTATCTCTTGAGCATGAGTAGTTGTATCTATGTAGTACGGTAGACGTACAAGATTTGGTATTCTTACTTGTTTTAAGTATATAAAGACTTGTTTCGTTTTAAGAATGTATAAGTCCCTTGGTTAGGGGAAAAGTGTAATTTTACTAAAGTGTAGAGTTAATATAACAACTTTATGGGAAGTTGGTTTATTAGCTTTATAAAAGGTTAATGAGAAGAGGTTTACTCTAAGTAAGACAAGTAAGGACAAATGATTTGATTTATGAAAGGCAAATTGATTTTAAGACATCAATTGCCCAAAGATTTTATGTATGAAAAAGAGTCACTTTTAAAAGAGTTGAAGTATGTAGTACTTGGGTTAAATTCCCGGTTTTCTTTTATTAAAGATATGATTAAGTGCCTTAAGTAAACTAAAATGAGAGGGTATATGAACAAGACTAATAAGAAGTTATAAGTTTTCTTAACTTATTTATGATTATGATATGATGTGATTTGAGCTAGGGTAAGAGTATATCGAGGCAAGCCCCAGATCGTTATACCACCTTCTCCAGGGTAAGAGTATGTCTGAGGGGCAAGCCCTAAGATCGTCATACCACCTTCTCCAGTGTAAGAGTATATCTGAGGGGTAAGTCCCCAAGATCGTTATACCATCTGCTTCAGTGTAAGAGTATATCTGAGGGGTAAGTCCCCAAGATCGTTATACCATCTGCTTCAGGGTAAGAGTATATCTGAGGGGTAAGTCCCCAAAATCGTCATACCACCTGTTCCGTGGATTTGCTACCCACGATGCGAGAAATACCTCATGCGAGTCCTTGTGGGCTTATGCGGGTGAAATAGTCCCATGCGGTAGTCTGACTATCACGAGGAATACCTCGTGCGGGTCCACGCGGGACTATCGCGGTGAAATAGTCCGAGTAGGGGTCTTATTGATCTACAGGCGAGGTACCTGTTTTGATCATGAGGCCTATTTTATGCGAGATTATATATATACTTGTCACTCTCATTGTTAGTAAGGCCTGATAAAAGGTATTTTGATTGTCTTCCATGACTCAACTTACTTTTGACTTATGATATCATTATTACGGTATTTTCCGACTTCTGATACCCGAACCGGGCGTGGCGGTGCCTACACAGGCATCCTTCTACCTTAACAACTAAGTACATTGCGGAAATTAATAACGACTCATTTTTTCTTTTAAAACCAACGTGCGTGCAAGGCAAAGCCGACTAGGTGCCATATATACATAAGCAAAAGACACTACACCGCATACGTGAGTCCAATCCACGTATGAATACGGACCTGCAGGAGTTAAAGCGAAAATATGACGGACAAGGCCCCATGGTACCAAAACTGCATAAAGCCATCTTGAAGGATATATACCAAAAGATAAACTCACGGACGGAGGAGCTATCCAAAACCACGGCGGGATTCTACACTGCCGGTCACAAACAGCGTACCTAAACTGCGGCGTGAGCGGCCAGAAGGAGGTCGATGCGAAGAATGTACCAAGTATGTGAACAATGAGTGCGTAATGAAATCATAAGATCTAAACAAAGCAGAGACATGTATGATAGCCAACCTACGATCACATAGCATGGCGATCATATCAAGTCGGGGGACGCGAGCCTCAAAGTCACTACTCGAATATAACTATGGGTCTCGCCCGTAATATCAATCGTGCGTGGAATCCTTCCTCAGCTGGCGATCCGAGGATATAACATAACACAATAGCATACATGAACACCAAGTCCCGCTGTGTTCTAAAGCGTCAGCGGGCAGTAGGCAAGCGAGCGGGTGGTATAACGTCTTGGGGTTTACCCTCATTTATACTCGACCACGAAGGAGGTGGTAAAGCGAGGGTATAACGTCTTGGGGCTTGCCCGCCATTTATACTCTCTTACCAGAGAAGGTGGTATAACGTCTTGGGGCTTGCCGCCATTTATACTCTTACCCTATCTCAACGGCCGTGTCAAACAACACATAAAGCGGTGGTATAGCTTCTTGGGGGTTTACCCCTCACATATACTCTACCCTGGAGAAGGTGGTACAGCGTCTTGGGGGTTTACCCCTCACTTATACTCTTACCCTATCTCGTGACCATCCAACAAGACATAAGCACTACCGTGTCTTATAAAAATCGGGAATTTAACCCAGTACTACTGATAGCGAAGCATACGTGGAATCCCACATCACCTGTCAGATGCGTCCCAAGTAACTTCTGACAAGACGGTAGACCGCCCGGTAGTCGCGGCAACTTAATAAAACATAATACTTGCACTCAAAGGCTATTACCGGACGTATAGGCAAGTTCTCAATTAACCAAGCCAAAGTACTTATCAAGGCACACATAGGATAATTCTCGTTTAACAAGCCAAAGTACTTATCCGGGCACAAATAGAATAAATTCTCATTTAACAAGCCAAAGTACTTATCCGGCACAAATAGAATAAATTCTCATTTAACAAGCCAAAGTACTTATCAGGGCACAAATAGAATAAATTCTCATTTAACAAGTCAAAGTACTTATCAAGGCACACTTAGACAAATTCTCAATTTATCAAGCCAAAGTACTAATCAAGGCATACATAGAATAATTCTCTTTTAACAAGTCAAAGTACTTATCAAGGCACACTTAGACAAATTCTCAATTTATCAAGCCAAAGTACTAATCAAGGCATACATAGAATAATTCTCTTTTAACAAGTCAAAGTACTTATCAAGGCACACTTAGACAAATTCTCAATTTATCAAGCCAAAGTACTAATCAAGGCATACATAGAATAATTCTCTTTTAACAAGTCAAAGTACTTATCAAGGCACACTTAGACAAATTCTCAATTTATCAAGCCAAAGTACTAATCAAGGCATACATAGAATAATTCTCTTTTAACAAGTCAAAGTACTTATCAAGGCACACTTAGACAAATTCTCAATTTATCAAGCCAAAGTACTAATCAAAGCATACATAGAATAATTCTCTTTTAACAAGTCAAAGTACTTATCAAGGCACACATAGACAAATTCTCAATTTATCAAGCCAAAGTACTAATCAAGGCATACATAGAATAATTCTCTTTTAACAAGTCAAAGTACTTATCAAGGCACACTTAGACAAATTCTCAATTTATCAAGCCAAAGTACTAATCAAGGCATACAGAATAATTCTCTTTTAACAAGTCAAAGTACTTATCAAGGCACACTTAGACAAATCCTCAATTTATCAAGCCAAAGTACTTAGCAAGGCATACATACATTCTTTTATAAAGACTCTTTCTATGTAAAGCCCCAAGAATACTAACAGTAGTATCAGCGTGTCTATTTTTCAAGGTAAGTTACTACACTTGTAAAACTCATTTCAAAGCTTGAAATCAAGTAACTCCAAATTTTCACAATCTAGGCAACTTATGCGATTTAATCAAAATAGACAACTTTCTAAACCTTCCATAAAGCCGTTATAACCAACTTCCCATAAAGCGTTATAACCCTTTATGGTTTTAGGCGTATCCATTCCTTGATAACCAAGAGACTTATACTATTAAAACCAAGTATCACATACTTACAAATCAAGTTCTTAACTTTCAAAAATACTTCAAGTCTCTTAATAGTTAGAAAACAAGTTTTCTTCTACTTTTAAACCTCAAGTAACTTCACCCTAACGTTACTTCTCTTAAATCATGTCATTTCTCCTCTTTTAAATCAAATAAGTAAATCACTCCTTTGACTCACTAAAGTCATTATAATGACCTTTAGGTTTTAGAACAAGGCACTAGCCAAAAGATTTGGAAATCACTTCCTTTTAAGTTTCTATGTACTTTAAGAAAAATACCTTCACTTTTAAGAATCCAAACTTCCTAAGGAAATGGATTATACTACTTACAATTTAAACATCAAAGTACACTCGAGTACATAGAACAAATTCTATTTAAGGCAATCCAAATACAAGCAAGGAATGGATCATTCAAGGAGTAGAACTTACTTTCTTTATTCTAAGGAATCATGCTAGAAGAGGAGATAGTTCACATACCTTTTCGGCTAAATCCACAAGCTAAGCCGAATACACCGTGCGTAAGTGTCAACCTATAATGGTCACAACAAGGCTATCAACTTCTAGTCTACATGTAGAATAATACTAAGTATTTAGTCTCTAATTCTACGGAAAATCGGCAAAGACTTCCTTTGTTTCTACTCACTTTGCCACCTTTTCAAGGCGAATACAATAACCAACAAGCCACATTTAAGGCTCCAAACAACAACCAAACAAAGGGGATTACACGCCTTACAATCGTGTAATATTCCGCCCACAATTCATACCAAAGTAGTTCCACAATTAAAGCCATTCTCGACGACTTACAACCAACAACACTAAGTCTTTTCCAACCCTTTTCCAAATTCCAAGTTCTTAGGTCTAACATGTTATATAGTCTAAACAACTTCAACAACTACAATTTCCTTCCTTTTTACAACATGCGACGACTTTACTAATAATCGACTTGAATTGTAGTCTTAAGGCTAACATGCTAGTTTTCGGATTAGGGTTCCAATAACCAATATCCTTATCAAAATTCATACTATATATCTCATGCTTGCTAATAACCATAGCTACTGTTGACACCCAATTTTGACCCTCCCGTCCAGTCATTAACTATAAAATTACACTAATTTTCAACAATTCTTAAATAATAAAATGCAGCAATAAAAAACATTAATACAGGCATAAATAAACAATAAATACGTAAAATAATAATCTAACACCCGCGTTTTAATAATAGCATTCATAAAAGAATTAAGAAGTCCTAATTTTATTTAATAAGTCTTAATAATGACCTCACTTTATAAACATTAAACACTAATTAAATAACACACCCGCACTTATTATTTAGACTAATAAAACACCTAAAATAATTTAAGCACAATTAATTAATTAATTTATCACTAATTAAAAGCCTAGAACTAATAAATTAAAACCACCTAACTAATACCTAGAATTAATACCCAATACCTAATTAAATACTAACTACCCAGCCTTTAACTCGCCCAGCCCATCCAAAACGCAGCCCACTTCCCTAATTAAAAAATAACTCCCTAATTAACTAATACCCTAATTAATTAAAAAGCAGCCCATTGCCCAGCCCAACTAACCTGGCCCACACTACCTACCCAGCCCAAGACCCCCCGCTTTTTACTTTGCCCATCGTCCCCATCGTCCATAATACAAGAACCCACAAGAACAAACGCAACCCTAAAAAAAAACCTAAAGAAATGATAGCACCGCGCGTACTCCTCTCCCTTACTGCGAATCTGTGGATTTTCGGGAGGAAAATCCGCGACTTTCCTTTCCTACCATTACCGTTCAAAATCGAATCTGAACTTGCCATAAACGAATAAGCGAAATCCTCCGAATCCTTACGCCTGTTAAAATCGCAAATCAATACCAAATCAACACCTATTATGGTAGGAGATACCGAAATCACATTTCGCGTATATCCAAAATCACTTTAAGGTTTACCAAGTTTAGAACCAGATTGAGGTTATAAATTGGCGTCTTTACGTCTGATAGGCATCGGTGGAGTCTGATTAAGAACCAGACGGCGATCCGTCGAAGCATCGAGAACATCATAAAAGATAGAGGAAAGGCGTCGAACTTAGCAGTCGAGTAAGTAGTCAAATCTGAAGAATAATAGATACACCCACTTCTTCTTACAGTAACAAACCTCTTGACACCAATCCGAAAATTAGAAGTCTAAAGCAAGAACATAAATTGAAACCTTATGTCTTCGAGAATCGATCGCAAACCAATGAATATTCTCAATAACAAGCTCTCCTTTCAATCGCATCGCAATAACGTCGAGCGGACCGACGACTTGATACGCTGCCCCGGGGCGCTGTCCGGAGAAGGTAAAATTATCTCCCTTTCTGTCTAAGATTCGTTTGATGTCAGTGTGTGCGATGTGATTTTTGTGCATGTGTTGATGGCTGCTTATGTTTATTAAGTCAATTACTGGACAGTCTTCTTGGCAATATTAACTGTCATTAATGTTTGCGATTATGGTTGTCGTCGCTGATAGTTTGTTGTATGACTAAATGAAGTAGTTATTTTTAAGTGCGATGAGGTGTATACATTAGACTCAGTCCATTTCTGCAGTTGGCTAGATTCAGAGAATACGACTTATGGTATATGGGAAATGCAGACTCTACTATACCAGTTGTATACCGAAATCCTGTCCTAATGTTCTCTGTATCACCAGGAAGACATATTTGTATGTGATAGCATGCCTCATCCTCGTTCAATTCATGTATACCCCCTAGTTGTGCAGATTATTCTTCTATCCCTGATTTGAGTTAAATCTGGTCATATATGCTAATAGTTCAGTCTAGTTGTATGCATGTTTGTCTTGCGATGTTGAAACCTATACAGGACTGATGGATACATCTCTCCCTGATTTTCTGCATATGTCGCTAGATATTCCACTGGGATGTCCTGAGATATACGCGACATGGAGGTTTAGATATACATCGAATATATATCGAAGCCATACATATTCTGTATACCCTTAAGCACATTGCGAGTCCATCTTAAGCATCTTATGTATATTAATTCCTTACATAGGTCTAAATATATACGTTATGACAGGGAATTAAAACTTAGCTAAAAGAATAAAATCTGAACAGATTCCATCCAGCCCTCTTATTTGAATTCTATGTGTATTGTTGTATTATTTGGCATATGAAAAAGTTACATCTATTTGCGTAACTCATGCGTATGTCTTTGAACTACTCCTAATGACTTGCAATCATACCGCCTCTGTGTGAATTTGAGACCACCGAACAATGCGCTTATGTTTAAATTCAAAACGAGTTTATCAACTAAAATGCTAACTGTATGTTTTGCTGTTTTTTTTGGAACCATCGAAAACTAGTTAGTAGGAAATAGGGCCTGATAGTTATCAAGGCCAAATCTGGGTTATTCTTCAAAGTGTTAGTATAATCAATGTGGCCCAAATATGATTGTGTATACTGCTTTAAAAACACGAAATCCAACATTCTGCGATGTTGGTTCTTTGCCGATTACTAAAGCCCGATTTGAAATTTGAATAACGTTAGGCCATGGTCAACTTCTATTATTTTAGAGGTAACTTAATTAAATGTTTAGCGAATATGCACATGTCCATTCATATTGTTAATCATATACTAATCCTTATCATTTCTCTTTTACATGGCATGCGGAGCGAATGAAGAGTTTCATTGCGAGACTCATCGCGCCTTGATCAACCGGAGATTTGCATTCACCCGCCTCTGCATCTCTATCCGCGTGAAAAATTCCAAGAATACCGTGAAATAACACCGCCATTCCTCGAGTCCTTTTAATTATTTTCTACCGCCCCATTCGTTCATTTATTGTAAATTATTTGTCTAACGCTACATTAATTAATAGAATAATTAGAATATCTAAACCCTGAACCTCTAGATTAGAAAACCATTCTCTTTAGGTTAATTACGTTAAACTCATTACATATTGCTTAAGTCATACTAAACCATTAAGTTTTATTTATCCTCATAACTGTTCGCCGCTAGCATTTTATTACTAGATTTTCAACCCATTTTGTTATAGACTCTCATTAACACTTACATAAAAGCCCTATTTCTTTTATTAAAAACCTTCCTAAACATTTGGCATACTATGATATGCTAATAAAGGTATAGGTCATCTTTGCACATATAATAATACATGTTTTAATTAGAACTAGCTTTATATATTTTTAATCTTATATTAACAAGAGGACTTCTTATATTTTTACTTAAATACTTTTCAAAGAGACGTATTGCATCTTAGCATAATAATTACCCTAGGTTTGAACGGACAACCTGAGTTAGCGGATCCTTTAGGGTGCCTAACCCCTTCCCTTTAGGATAATAAAGAACCCTTACCCAGAATCTCATTAAGTTTAGCAGACCATTAAAATGGAGTTAATGTTTTACTTTAAACTAGTTAAATATTTAGGTGTCCTAATTCACCCAAATTAATTAGGTGGCGACTCCCTAGCAACCCTTTTAAAACTTTAGCACCCCCTTAACATTTTTAGCACCCTTTTAAACATTTAACACTTTATTATTTATTTTCTAACACTTTGTATTCAAGCAGGGTTTGCTAGAATCCCGTTTCGACTCGGTTTAAAATGGGGTTACTGGATAAGCGACTCCACTGGGGATTTTAGGTTCTTAACCACAACAGACCTAGGGCTATTATTTGGCAATTATTTTGCATTTAATTTTTTGTGTATTGTATTTTGTTTACTTTTTGCTACTTGCTTTACTGCTTTCCCTAAACTGGCATTCCGCTCATATTTCTTCCATTCTGGAAAATTCACACAAAATCACACACTCACGCGCTGGTGTGCTCCGCGCACCCGCAAATTTCTTTCAAAAATATCCAAATTTTAGGAGAGTTGGCGCCTGCGCGGAGTTAGATCGGTTCGTCTGATCAGCCGCGTAGCCTTCTCACTCGAGTTGTCCGCTCGGGAACCTTGCGTCCAGAAAAGCCAAATCTTAGAAACTTAGGATAGAGCTATACCACCCTTTATTTTAGGGCATGCATGCATTTACCTTAGGTGGGTTGGTCCTTGGCATCGACACCACAATTAGGAAGACACCAAACTTGTCGACGGGTTTCTCAACCCAACGATCAACCAGCATATTATGTGTAGCGTGACAATGACAGACAAATCCAAGCCCAATCATGTCATGCTAAAATTGGGAAAAGTGCACCGTCATTTGGTCGCAATTTCCAACGAAAGCATTACAGTTGGGCGGCTTGGACAAATTTATCATAATCTCGCATATCTGGCGTTTAGGCCTACCTCTGGCATAAAGAGGTCCCAAACATGTTAGAACACGCACTTGATTTGCAATTTGCTTATTTGTATATATTGCGCAGTTTTGCATATTATACTAACTTGGTTTGCTTCATTTATTAAAGGTTTATTTTTAGCTTATTCCCCAAAAGGTTGATTCGCGTTGACTAGTAGAAGCACAATCATCCAATGACTAATCCAGAAGCACCGGGACGAAACAACTTAGGACTCATCCCCGTTCATGTAGAGGATGCAGAGGCGTCAGAAAGCAGAAACACCAATGATCAACACCTCGCCACACTATTGCAGCAAATGGAAATCATGCAAGCCGAAATAGAAAGGCTCCGAAACATCACAAACCTGTCTATTAGTTTGAATGCACCACTCCCAGAGCAAAGGACAAATGCAATCGTGTCACAAGCCCTTGAGCCTCCACTTCCCCAAAGCTCCCCGCAGAGGCCGCAACATACCAGCTCACACCAAAATGTCACTCGCCCGGTCAATTTGCAAGCCGACCTCCAAAATGATCCGTTCACTACATACACATCTCAACCTCCACCTACTTATATCTCCCCACTCAACCCAAATTGCCAAGCCACCCAATACGAGCAGATGACACACAAACAATATGAGGGATTAGCACATCCGATCGAAAGCCAACCATTTATTATGCATACATCCTCTCGAGACGATCAATACAAGGAAATGGAGCGGCAGACTCGAGCCAGAGCTGATGAAAATATGGCAAAAGAAATCCGTAGTTTGAAAGAGGCATTCAAAAGCATTCAGATGAACAAGGGGGAAGAAGGTTTGGAATATGAAAACTTATGTATGCACCCTGACGTTGAATTACCTGTGGGGTACAAGGTGCCCAAATTTGACATGTTCGATGGAAAGGGGAATCCTCGAGCTCATCTAAGGTCATATTGCGATAAATTGATTGGAGTTGGTAAAAATCAGGCAATCATCATGAAGCTATTCATCGAGTCTAACCGGCGATTTGGGTGGTACATGCAAGACCCTCGAAAATGGGGCAATTTGGAATGCCATGGCACAAGATTTCATGGATAGATTTAGATTCAACATCGACATCATCTGAAACGATTTTATCTTATGAAGCTTGAAAAAATCCACGTAAACTTTCGGGAATACGCCACTGGGTGGCGGTCGGAGGCGACAAAGGTCCAACCTCCAATGGCGGCGAAATGACCACCTTGTTCGTGCAGTCGTTAAAGGACGCGACATATTATGAAAGGATGATCAGTGTAATTGGCGAAGTTTTGCGAAGTCGTAGAATAAGCGACTGTGGAAGATGGCATTAAGACAGCGGGATTACAAACCCGGCGACCTACAAGCAACTAGCGAGCAATGCGATGGATTCGCGGAGGTACCTCACGGAGGAGAAGAGATCGTCACCTCTATCATGGTCATTCGGAGCATAGGCGAGAACAACATCGGTGTATCACAATCCACCGCCTCGCTTACTATAGCCAAAACACTCAAAATCCACATTATCGACTACGCCCCATATCACATTTACCATACCCAACCAAAGATATCAAAATACTCACCTGATCACGAACCCGCACCAAACGGACCCAAAGCCGCGTAGATGCGAAGAAAACCAACAAAAACCTATACACCTTTGGCGAACCCATAGCCCAGTGTATGAGAAGGCTGAGAATACTCCGCGGTTCGAAATACCCCGTGCCTACCTCAGGGCACGATAAAACTAAACATTGTGCATACCACTCCGGTGTCGAGGGGCATGACATCGCAAATTGTTATACCCTCAAAGACAAAATCGAGGAATTGATCAAAGATGGAGTCATCCAACTTGAAGAAGCTCCCCCCAATATAAACAACAACCACTTACCAAACCCTGATGATGCCTATGTTAACATGATTGTTGAACAAAACAGTTTGGAAGGGACCGTTGTTGAATCATCAATCAATCTCCAAAGGAAGAGAAATGCCCCTTGGCTAGAGCCTGTTGCGCCTGAATCAGTCATTCATCAAAACATGCACTTCGCAGAAATCAAAAAAAAAAAAAGATACAGAAACTGCGTGGAAGGGCTCTAAAGTCTTCGTTCTTTGAAGGAAACATAAATACAATGTGATCGGTATGATCCATTGAAGACCGCCTGCAAGACACGGAAGCGAAGAAGTGGACTCGCGCCCGCGCCGGCGCCGAGTCACGAGATAGTTAGTTTAATGCATTTTGCCCTTTATATGTAATGGAACTACGTTAGACACGATTCCCTTGGCGGATCGTGGCGGCCACATCGAGCCGGTCCACTTTTACAAAATCCCAATTTCTCCTTTGCTTGTAATTGGAACTACGTTAGACCCGATTCCGCGGCGGATCGTGGCGGCCATCGGCCGGTCCGCACTTTTACAAAATCTCAATTTCTCCTTTGCTTGTAATTGGAACTACGTTAGACCTGATTCCCTTGGCGGATACGTAGGCGGCCACATCGGCTTCGGTCCCACCTTTTACAAAATCCCAATTTCTCCTTTGCTTGTAATTGGAACTACGTTCGACCTGATTCCCTTGGCGGATACGTAGGCGGCCACATCGGCCTCGGTCCCACATTTAGAAATTTTTAATTTTACCCAATATTCGCTTGTAATGAACTACGTCGTGACTGATTCCTCGTGGGGATACGTGGCGGCCTAAATCGGCCAGTCACCATTAGGAAACTTTCCGCCGTTACGAAATAACAAGAATGCATAACATACAAGCAACTCCATTGAGACCCGCCGGGCAAACACCCTTTTCAAAGCGGGACAAGGTAGGAAACGAGGCGGGGTTATGAGTCCCAAACAAAGCGGACGTCCGACATCAAGAGTCAAAACTACAAAGTCAACGCGAATCAAGCCGCCCAAACTCACAAATTTTTCTTTGAGCGTAGGTCCTTCATATTAGCAGAAGGTACAACAAAGTTCTGCATACTAGCGACGAAAATACAACAAAATTCTTGAAATAGCGAAGCGGACAACATCAACAATCGAGTTCAAATCACGCAACAAATTATAGCGCGTCGGCTCGGACATAAAGTCAAAGTTGCAACCACACACACAGCAAAGGACAACATGGCAATTAAATCGATCGATGCAAGGACAACATCTCGGTATTCATCCGGCATATCGGGGCGACATCTCTACCCGTAAAATTGCACTTCGTATATATTTATCATTTTGTTTAAGCGGTATACACTAACGTCTTCTCGAGCTTAGCTTGCGAGCATTTATTCTACTGAGGCAGCGACGTCCGGACAACGGCGTTATCGGCGTATGTCGAGCGGCGATATATATCCGACTCGGTTTAAATCGATCAGCGGGACAATTTTTAAGGACTTCGCCACGAAAGGACATTGACAAATATGATCCCATATGCTTGAAAGATCGACCTGGCCGGGACAATTTTAAGGACTTTACTACAAATGACATCAATGGACATGGTCAATTTCTGTGAAGGTTCCATGTCCCAAAGCGGGACAAAATTTTAAAGAAAGCGACGGCGTGAGCACCGAGAGTATGAGAGAATATCCGCCGATTTTGGATAAGGATGCTCGCTCTGTTTCATAACATGGCTATTCAAAAATCGACATAATTTCCTACTAGTATTTTCTCAAGATAGAATATTTTCAACAAATGTTTTAATGAGACTCGAAATCGAGGCGGGGTTACATGGTCGGACGAGACAACGCGTGCAAATATCAAGAGCAACACAAATCGGCCATTCCCGAACTCACAATTTTCTTTGAGTGAATGTTGCGGTCAGCGAGGCGAGGAGGACAATAACATTCAAAACAACATCTACATTTCGTCCATACAACGAACATCTACATTTCGTCCATCTGACGGCGAACATCTACATTTCGTCCATACAACGACGAACATCGCATTTCGTCCATCTGACGGCGAACATCTGCATTTCGTCCATACAACGAATTAACATCGCATTTCGTCCATCTGACGAACATCGCATTTCGTCCATCTGACGACGAACATCTGCATTTCGTCAAAAGCGACGCCACGCGTCCGAAAGCGGCGCTAAGTCGAAAGCGACACCACGCCCAAAACGGCGTTGAGTCGAAAGCGACTCGGTCGAAAGCGACTCGCGTCCGAAAGCGGCGCCACGTCAACGGCGCTAAGTCCGAAAGCGACACCACGCCCAAAACGGCGTCGAGTCGAAAGCGACTCGGTCGAAACGACTCGCGTCCGAAAGCGGCGCCACGTCCAAACGGCGCTAAGTCGAAAGCGACGCCACGTCCGAAAGCGGCGCTAAGTCGAAAACGACGCTAAGTCCGAAAGCGACGCCACGTCCGAAAGCGACGCTAAGTCCGAAAGCGACGACAAGTCCAAAACGGCGCCAGTCCAAAAGCAGCGCCAACGACGCCATCGTCAACATATCACATCTACGCAGGGACGATTTTTACGTTCTCAAAGCTGCATTTTTCGTTTCATGCTTTATTATTATTACGTCTTAGCGGTTATGCACTAACTCCTTCGAGCTTTAGTCTATGCGAGCAGCAACACAACGACGTCATCAACACAACAAGTCCAAAAACGACAACAAGTCCGAAACGACGCCAAGTCCGAAAACGACGCCAATAGCAACATTCTAATACAACAGATTCGCTCACGGCAACAAGTCTACATCAAATACATCTTGCAAAAAACCACAGGCTACATCATTTACACTTTAATTATTTCATCTGGTTTTGATTACGCATGAATTGCGACCTGACTCCACATATAGAATAATTTTTATCTAAACCTTAGAGACATCATTTGCATTTCGTCCATACTGAGCGAACGCCCATACTGGCGTTTTATGCATTTCGTCCATACAAGACGAAGCGCCCATACAAGGCGTCATGTCGTCGTCCATACAAGACGAAACGCCCATACAAGGCGTTTATGCATAACGCCCATACTGAGCGATAACGCCCATACAAGGCGTCATTTGCATCTTGTCCATACAAGACGAAAACGCCCATACAAGGCGTCATTTGCATTTCGTCCATACAAGATGATTCCGCCATACAAGCGACATGTGCATTTCGTCCATACTGAGCGATAACGCCCACACAAGGCGTCATCTGCATCTCGTCTATACAAGACGGCGTATCATCACATCATTTCATATACGATTTGACTACAACCACAACACAAAATTTACATTCTTACATTCTTTTGTTTTAACAGTTATGCACTAACCGTTTGTTCAAGTCTTAGCGTGCGGAGCGGGAGCACAACGTGGATTTTCTCTTCAATGACAGGGCAATTTGTTGGGGCCAACCTTCCACGATGAATGGCGGCGGCCTCAGCGTCGGTCCACTCGCTCGCATCACCATAAAACCCGGACCATAAGCCATAGCGGTACACCTGTGTTCAAGCGATTACTTTTATTTTTATTTTTACACCATAGCCCAAAGGTCGCCATAACTCGACATCGACAAATTTTGAGTCCGCGTTATCCCGCCTTGGTATTTTGACCATGGTAGCCCAGTGTCGTCATAACTCGACACTGGGACAATTTTAAATTTTGCATCAGCCTTGTCTTTTTCCCAAACCTTTCAATTCTGAGGATCGAGACAAAATTGGCTATGAGTCAACGTCTTTGTCCGAAGATTCTTCCATCATCTCCATACAAAGAGGGACAACTGTTGACACCCAATTTTGACCCTCCCGTCCAGTCATTAACTATAAAATTACACTAATTTTCAACAATTCTTAAATAATAAAATGTAGCAATAAAAAACATTAATACAGGCATAAATAAACAATAAATACGTAAAATAATAATCTAACACCCGCGTTTTAATAATAGCATTCATAAAAGAATTAAGAAGTCCTAATTTTATTTAATAAGTCTTAATAATGACCTCACTTTATAAACATTAAACACTAATTAAATAACACACCCGCACTTATTATTTAGACTAATAAAACACCTAAAATAATTTAAGCACAATTAATTAATTAATTTATCACTAATTAAAAGCCTAGAACTAATAAATTAAAACCACCTAACTAATACCTAGAATTAATACCCAATATCTAATTAAATACTAACTACCCAGCCTTTAACTCGCCCAGCCCATCCAAAACGCAGCCCACTTCCCTAATTAAAAAATAACTCCCTAATTAACTAATACCCTAATTAATTAAAAAGCAGCCCATTGCCCAGCCCAACTAACCTGGCCCACACTACCTACCCAGCCCAAGACCCCCCGCTTTTTACTTTGCCCATCGTCCCCATCGTCCACAATACAAGAACCCACAAGAACAAACGCAGCCCTAAAAAAAAAACCTAAAGAAATGATAGCACCCGCCGCATACTCCTCTCCCCTTACCTGCGAATCTCGTCGGATTTTCAGGGAGGAAAATCCGGCGACTTTCCTTTACCCTACCAGTACCATTCAAAATCGAATACGAACTTGCCATAAACAGAATAGCGAAATCCCTCCAGAATCCTTACCTTACCTGTTAAAATCGCAAATCAATACCAAATCAACACCTATTATGGTAGGAGATACCCGAAATCACAGCTCACCATATACCCAAAATCAGCCTTTAAGGTTTACCAAGTTTAGAACCCAGAGATTGAGGTTATAAATTGAGCGTCTTTACACATGCAATGGGCATCGGTGGAGTCTGATTAAGAACCAGACAATGATCCGTCGAGGCATCAGGGGAACATCATAAAAGATAGAGGAAAGGCGTCGAACTTAGCAGTCGAGTAAGTAGTCAAATCTGAAGAATAATAGATACACTCACTTCTTCTTACAGTAACAAACCTCTTCAACACCAATCCGAAAATTAGAAGTCTAAAGCAAGAACATAAATTCGAAACCTTATGTCTTCTTCGCAAGAATCAGTCGCAAACCAATGAATATTCTCAATAACAAGCTCTCCCTTTCAATCGCATCGCAATAACCCGTCGAGCGGACCGACGACTTGATACGCTGCCCGGTATCGGAGAAGGTAAAATTATCTCCCTTTCTGTCTAAGATTCGTTTGATGTCAGTGTGTGCGATGTGATTTTTGTGCATGTGTTGATGGCTGCTTATGTTTATTAAGTCAATTACTGGACAGTCTTCTTGGCAATATTAACTGTCATTAATGTTTGCGATTATGGTTGTCGTTACGCCTGATAGTTTGTTGTATGACTAAATGAAGTAGTTATTTTTAGGGTCTGATGAGGTGTATACATTAGACTCAGTCCATTTCTGCAGTTGGCTAGATTCAGAGAATACGACTTATGGTATATGGGAAATGCAGACTCTCTTATACCGATTGTATCTGAAATCCTGTCCTAATGTTCTCTGTATCACCAGGAAGACATATTTGTATGTGATAGCATGCCTCATCCTCGTTCAATTCATGTATACCCCCCTAGGTGTGCAGATTATTCTTCTATCCCTGATTTGAGTTAAACCTGGTCATATATGCTAATAGTTCGATCTAGTTGTATGCGTGTTTGTCTTGCGATGTTGAAACCTATCTGAGGTGATGGATACATCTCTCCCTGATTTTCTGCATATGTCGCTAGATATTCCACTGGGATGTCCTGAGATATACGCGACATGGAGGTTTAGATATACATCGAATATATATCGAAGCCATACATATTCTGTATACCCTTAAGCACACTGCGAGTCCATCTTAAGCATCTTATGTATATTAATTCCTTACATAGGTCTAAATATATACGTTATGACAGGGAATTAAAACTTAGCTAAAAGAATAAAATCTGAACAGATTCCATCCAGCCCTCTTATTTGAATTCTATGTGTATTGTTGTATTATTTCGGCATATGAAAAAGTTCTGTCTATTTGCGTAACTCATGCCGTATGTGCTGAACTACTCCTAATGACTTGCAATCATACCCTGCCCTACTGTGTGAATTTGAGACACGCTGAACAATCTGCTTATGTTTAAATCCAAAACGAGTTTATCAACTAAAATGCTAACTGTATGTTTTTGCTTTTTTTTTTTTTTTCGGAACCATCGAAAACTAGTTAGTAGGAAATAGGGCCTGATAGTTATCAAGGCCAAATCTGGGTTATTCTTCAAAGTGTTAGTATAATCAATGTGGCCCAAATATGATTGTGTATGCCTGCTTTAAAAACCTGAAATCCAACATTCTGCTGATGTTGGTTCTTTGCCGATTACTAAAGCCCGATTTGAAATTTGAATAACGTTAGGCCCTTGGTCAACTTCTATTATTTTTAGAGGGTAACTTAATTAAATGTTTAGCCAGAATATGCACATGTCCATTCATATTGTTAATCATATACTAATCCTTATCATTTTCTCTTTTACATGGCATGCACCGGAGCCAAATGAAGAGTTTCATTGCGAGACTCATCGCGCCTTGATCAACCGGAGATTTGCATTCACCCGCCTCTATGCATCTCCTATCCGCATCAGAAAATTCCAAGAATACCGGCGAAATAACACTGCCATTCCTCGAGTCCTTTTAATTATTTTCTACCCCGCCCCCCATTCGTTCATTTATTGTAAATTATTTGTCTAACGCTACATTAATTAATAGAATAATTAGAATATCTAAACCCTGAACCTCTAGATTAGAAAACCATTCTCTTTAGGTTAATTACGTTAAACTCATTACATATTGCTTAAGTCATACTAAACCATTAAGTTTTATTTATCCTCATAACTGTTCGCCGCTAGCATTTTATTACTAGATTTTCAACCCATTTTGTTATAGACACTCATTAACACTTACATAAAAGCCCTATTTCTTTTATTAAAAACCTTCCTAAACATTTGGCATACTATGATATGCTAATAAAGGTATAGGTCATCTTTGCACATATAATAATACATGTTTTAATTAGAACTAGCTTTATATATTTTTAATCTTATATTAACAAGAGGACTTCTTATATTTTTACTTAAATACTTTTCAAAGAGACGTATTGCATCTTAGCATAATAATTACCCTAGGTTTGAACGGACAACCGCAAGTTAGCGGATCCTTTAGGGTGCCTAACCCCTTCCCTTTAGGATAATAAAGAACCCTTACCCAGAATCTCATTAAGTTTAGCAGACCATTAAAATGGAGTTAATGTTTTACTTTAAACTAGTTAAATATTTAGGTGTCCTAATTCACCCAAATTAATTAGGTGGCGACTCCCTAGCAACCCTTTTAAAACTTTAGCACCCCCTTAACATTTTTAGCACCCTTTTAAACATTTAACACTTTATTATTTATTTTCTAACACTTTGTATTCAAGCAGGGTTTGCTAGAATCCCGTTTTCGACTCCGGTTTAAAATGGGGTGTTACAGCTACAATCATAAGTAAGCCTTAACTAATAAAACGACAAAATTTATACCTTTCCAAGCCCTTAAAATTTCCAAGATCCAAAGTCGCGCCTTAGAAATTCTTAGCTCCTTTCCTTAAGTTCCAATCCGCTCCAAGCATTCCTTAGAGGCCTATGAAGAACCCTTCTTCAAGTTCCAACTTCAAAGTTGAAGAACTCCCTTTGTTTCCGCCTTGCGACTAACGTAAAAATACGTTTTTTCCGAATTCTTTCTATTGAGATAACCTTACAATACTCTTGGGGACATTGGGTTAAAGTCTTGTCACTAATGGATCAAAACTACAAAATTTTCTCTTCCTAAAGTAGCCTTGGCCGAGAGCAACTATAGAAGAACAAGAGTTCTCTAATTTTTTCTAAGTGTAAAGTGAGCTAGTCTTGCACTAGTATGATACATATAACACATTGGAGGGTCTAGATATCAACAAATGTGAGGCTAGGATGAATATCACAAGGATTGAGCCTATGTGGACAAGTTGACTTGGTCAAATATGTCAAGCTTGCAAGACTTATCATCTACATAGGTCAAATGACCATTCTACCCCTTGCATAAATTTCGACCAAGCCATGTGGGTGCCACGTCGCCTCTCATTCGTCCATAAAATTCCGTAACCCTCGTGGGCCCCAAAAAAACGTAAAATTCCTCGGGTGGGCCCCACGTGACCAAATCCGCAAAAATAAATTTCCATAAGGTTAAGAGTTCCATACTCTTCAAATAATGCCTTTTGAGAATCCAATTCTCAACAACGAACATTTTTCCTTTCCGACGTCCGGAAGACTTCCCGTCGGAAAAACAATCCTTCCTTTCGTACTAATTTCCAAGTCTTGTGTTCCTTGCGTACATTCACTTACACATGTCCTGAACTTACGGGGTGTAACATTTACATACTTGGTACATATTGTGTACTGACCCCCTTCCTCGGGGGCTGCGTTCATGCCGCAGGTAAGGGTAAGCAGATTGTGGATCCTCGTTCTTAGGATCACTGTTCCGGTGTCAGAAGCTCCATTCCTCCGGAAGCTTGTTTGTTGGTACGGATATTCCCTGATGCTATAGGTATTTTGTACATTCAGGGGTATGGCGGGGCCCTGTCCCGCCACAGTTGTTATCCTTAGAGGTCTGTGGTCACATATGTGTTTTGGGCTATAAGAACAAGTTGTACTGCTATACTTTTGATTAAGTATGTTTTATGGAAGGCAGCCTTATCGGCTGGCCAGTGATGTTACCTTTTTATAAGTTATGTGTTATGTATGTTCCGCTGCTATTCTCTGATGTATACCTGACAGGGTACCCCGGTAGGGTACCAGTCGCGGCCCCGGGGTCGGGTCGTGACATTATTAGATTTAGCTAGCATGAACTCTCATTTTATATAACTTAAGGCATTAACATGTCATGAAAAAACATCCGGGAATTTAACCCAAAGTACTACATACCTTTATCCTTTTAAAAATGACTATTTCTCGTATAAAACCCCCAAGATACTAACACCTGTAGTATCAAGGCTTGTATACTTTTCAAAACAAGTCACTACACCTTTTGAAATACATTTTTAGGCTTTTAAACCAAGTGACTTCTACTTTCAAAACTTAGGCAACTTATGCCTTTAAATCAAATTGTCTTTCTTAAAATCAAGTCATTTATCCTTGTTTAAATCATTTGAGTAAACCACTCATTTAACTTTCCATAAAGTCGTTATAATTAACTTCCCATAAAGCCATTATAACACTTTATGTTTTTCTAAACCAAGCATTTCTACTTTCACAACCTAGGCAACTCATGCCTATAAATCAAGTAGACCACTCTCTTAACCTTCCATAAAGTCGTTATAACTAACTTCCCATAAAGCCGTTATAACTCTTTATGTTTTAGACAAATTTATTCTTTTTATAACCAAGAGACTTATATTTTCAAAATCAAGTTACATATCTTTCAGAATACTTCAAGTCTCTTAACTTTAGAAATCATGTTTCTTAACTTTATAAATCAAGTCTCTTATATTTAGAATAGCTCAAGAAATCAATATTTTCCAAATCAAGTATTCTATACTTTTCAAGTCAAGAAATCTTTCCATGTAACATCAAGTCACATATCCTTTTCGAAAACAAGGCAAGGATACCAAAATGAAATCGAATTCATTTTTAACCATGTACGTCCACCGTACTACACATTTATAAAACTCATGCTCAAGAAGATAGGAAAAGTTCCACATACCTCTTCGACTCAATCCACTTGCCAAGTTGAATACGCCAGGCGTATAATGTCAACCTATAATGACCATAATACGTCTATCAACATCTAGATTTCAACGTATAATATTTCTAAGTATAAAGCTTCCTATTCTACGGAAAATTGGGCAGCACTTCCTTTGTTTCTACGTACTTTTCCACCTTTTTCAAGGCCCGAAATCAATAACCAACATGCCACATTTAAGGCTCAACAATTCAACAATTCAAAGGGGATTATACGCCTAACAGGACGCATAAAATTCTGCCCCACAATTTATATAAAATTGTCCAATATTTACAAGCCAAATTCGGCTACAATGTATCACAACAATTAGTCTCTTCCAATTCTTTTTTCAATCCAAGTTGTTAGCCTAACATGTTATATAGTCGCAATCAATAACAACAACTAAAATCCTTTCTTTATATAACATGCGACGATCAATACTATCGACCAAATTGTATTGCGAATTTCAATGGCTAAGCTCATTCTCGGATTAGGCTCCCAATATTCCATAACACTTATCAATCTTCATTGTACCATTCGCATGATCAAATATCAACTACTAAAACATGTAATCTTTAATTACATAAGTAAGATAAGATTATTACCTTGTTAAGCCCAAATATAATCCAAAACCTAAAGTCGATCATTAGCAACTTTAGCTCCTTTCCTTCACACTCCAATCCGCTATTTGAAGCCCTTAGATGTTCATAAACAACTTCCATTTAATTTCCAAAAAAACCCTATGAAAACAACTTAGGTTTTCATCTTGCGACTAATGTAAAAACATGGTTTTTCCGGGATCTTTCTATTGAGATAACCTTACAATACCTCTAGGAACCTTGGTTTGTATTGGGATTATTGAACCACAAACGAAATTTTTTTGTGTGGGAAAAGGCTCAATGCCGAGAGCTCTTCAAATGGCAAGAACAAGACTTGAAATTTTTCTAAGTGTGGAGACTTGTCTTACTACTAGGATGACTATATAAAACAATGGAGGGTTTAGATTAAAAAATTTGTGTGGCTTGGATGAATTCATTTAAATATCTAGTCAAGTGGGCTCATTGACTTGGTCAACAATGTCAAGCCTTGGCTTTCAAGACTTGACTCATTTCTTTCCCATTTTCGTCCAAGTATAAGTGTGTGGGGGGGGGACACGTGTCACCCTCATTCATCCATAATGTTTCGTTCCCGACATTTCCATAATTCCGGTAAATTTTACGAGTCTCAAATCTTAAAGTCATGTTTTCTTACGTATGTTCTTATATACATGTCCTGGAACTACGGGGTGTAACAATTGCGGCCTCGATGTCGATCGGGGTTGCTACTGCCGAGTGGTCCTGCTGCCATCGCTTTCGCAGCGTCAAGAATTCTCGTTGTTATTGGCACGATGGTCTGGCATGGGCTCGACCGCTTCCCGATGGAGCGGCGAGAGGCATGACCCGAGGCCACCGTCGGGCCCAGCGATCGGCCCACCGCCCCACCGCCCTGGCCGCCACTCATCGCCACGTCGGTGGCCGTCGTCCTTGCCACCACCGCTGCCACCGCTTCGGTGTTTACCTCCATTATTGTCATTTCATCCCTTTTGGCCACGGTTTGGTGTCAAACTTTCAAATTGTGAAGAGTTATCATCGAACAGAGCGACAAACATGATGAAATTCGACACTGTGGCTGTCATTTTGGCAAAACCCGTTTCTTTCAAGACTTGACTCATTTCTTTCCCATTTTCGTCCAAGTATAAGTGTGGGGGGGGGGGGGTGACACGTGTCACCCTCATTCATCCATAATGTTTCGTTCCCGACATTTCCATAATTCCGGTAAATTCTACGAGTCTCAAATCTTAAAGTCATGTTTTCTTACGTATGTTTTTATATACATGTCCTAGAACTACGGGGTGTAACAATTGCGGCCTCGATGTCGATCGGGGTTGCACGCCGAAGTGGGCTCATTGCCACCGTTGGCGATGGCGAGAATTTCTTGTTATTGGCACGATGGTTGGCATGGGCGACCGCTTCCGATGGAAAGCGGCGCAGAGATGACCAGGCCACCGTCGGGCCCACGATGCCGGTCCATCGCCCCATGGGCCTGGCCGCCACCATCGCCACGCCGGTGCCGCCGCCCTGCCACCACCGCTGCCACCGCTTCGGTTTTTACCTCCATTATTGTCATTTCATCCCTTTTGGCCACGGTTTGGTGTCAAACTTTCAAATTGTGAAGAGTTATCATCGGACGGAGCGACAAACATGATGAAATTCGACACTGTGGCTGTCATTTTGGCAAAACCCGCTTCTTTTAGTATGAGCATAGAACGTGCTTAGTAAAATGACGGAAGAGTGTTGCTTTGGTGGATGAGCGTACCTACTCCACTATATGTGTCAGTGAGGCCGACAACTAGGGGTGTACATTTCCAGACCGGAACGGTGGATTCCGGTTCGGTCCCCGGTCCATCATTTTCTTAGATTCCGGTTTTCCGATCCGGGTAGGGTAAAAACCGGAATAATCCGGTCCGGACCTAAATTGGCCGGTTCCAACGGGGCCCGACATATTTTTTAAATTTTTTTAAATTGAATTTTCAATACTGAAATTGACATTCTCGTACACATTATCACGAAATTTGGACGTTGTAATCTATTGTATATCGCGAGATATTTAACGAAGAAAAGGAAAAATTAGTAACGATTTGGGAGAAAAGTGAAAGTGATTGGCAAGATGGACGTTTTTGGAGAAATTGGTTGTTTGGTTCGGCCCCTTCTCGAAAAAATACGCGAAATAAAAAAAATTAGGTGAAGCGGACGTCCGAGCGCAGAGTTATGACCATTTAAAGTTGCACCAATTTACAACTACTTTACTTTCTTCTCTCTTTACCTATATTTTATGTCAATACTTCAGGAATGTCCAAATAGAAAATATAAATGTGGTGTGTAACTTTAATTAATGAGTAGTTCAGTAGTTCGTATACGAACCAAGTATATTTGTTGGTTTTCTTTAAGTTAGTCATACTAAACACAATTAATGTCCTTTATTTATTTGTTAGAAATCATGATATCATCAAACTTACAGCTCTATCTTTTGCCAACCATATTTATATAAATATGAATTCTTGTAGTAGTAAATAAAAATGTAATGGCCCATGCATTTGATTCACGAAATCTTAGATAAGCAACATCAGCACATACAAGCGGAACATTACTTCTTATTTTAACAAAAAAGGTTATTGAATGTAACTTCTTTTTCACGAACACATTGTTAATGAGATTAATAAACGAATACATTGTTAAAAAAATTACAATTAAAAATTGCATTTAAAAAAAAAACAGGTCCAAAACCCGGACCAGACTGGAATTTTCAGGTCCGGACCGGCCGGAAAAAATCCGGATTCCGGCTCCGATCCGGTTTTGGACCGGTGTACACCCCTACTGACAACCAGTTGTAAAATGGGTCGATTGTTAGTTATCAGCGTCCCGACGTTCTTTAGTTGGTCCGACAAAATCTTGAGTCGTTGACAATATGCGGATGCATTGGAAAAATACGTCATGTTAGTGGTGGAGAATTCTTGCTCAAGTGTGACGGTCCGGAAATTCTTATTATCTTGGAATATGTCACGTAAGTGAACCCAAGCCTACTTTGTCATGGAGTCGGGTTCAAGAATAGTATGCAGCAAATCACTTGAAATTGTGGCATAAATCCACTAGAGAACTGTCACATCAAGGGCCAACCATAATTTCATTTCATCATCGGTTTTTGGCACCTTGTCCTTGTCTTTTTTCGACGGAATTATGTGATGGATAACCCGGTGTGATAGACAGTAAGTTTTGAAAAGCTCCGTCTATGTCGCATAATGGACGTTTTCCATCTCAAGAGTGATAGAGATATGAGATTTAATGTTTGAAACTGTGAGGGCTGAATGTAAATTTAATTTCGAGTCAGACATGGCTTACGGAAGAAGAGGGGAGTCGACAGCGCGGTGAAGGAGTTTACTATTTCCTATTCTATCAATTTTTTACACCTTAGTGTTGAGATAAATAAGTAGTTCACATGGAAGATTGACCTAGTGTCAATGGCATTTTGAATCTGTGGACTGCGCAAATTAAACAAGGGGTGGGTTGCATTTTGTTTATACTAGTCTTAGCCTACGCGTATGGTACGTGATAATAAATTAAATTTTTATATAAAAAAATAAATTATGTAAAATAACAATGAATTTTAAAATAGATGTAACAACTCATCTAATAATAAGACTGAGCTTTTCAAATACATTATTTTATTAATTGTGATTAATGAACTATTATCGTCATCCAACAAAGGCTTTAATTTTGGTTTATTTGAGCTAATCACTTTTCTCTCAACCAAAAGGGTGTTCTTTTTTTTCTTCAAAAAACACAGATGTGCGTTTGATTATTGAGTAATTACAACGAAATTTAAAATGTTAGCGCTAATGATAATATTTAAAAATAAATTTGAACATTATACATATTTTTAAAGAAAAAGGCATAAAATTTGAGAATCTAAATAACCTTAAATATAAAGTAAAGCTATCAATGGTTGTAGATGACTTCATTTTCTGTATGGTTACACATTTCATGTAACAATCAAAGGTATGAGAGGATGCCTTCTATGCTCCAATTAGTACAAAAATGATTTGACTGCTCTTTTAGATTTTCTTAAATAAGTGTAATCACTTATTAATAGAAGAGTTAAAATTTGTAAACTAGAGATTGTGATATTGTTGAATTACCTATCTAATGAAGTAGGACAATAATTGCTACGTTATTATTATAAGTTTTATCTATAATGATTTTAGAATTAATTAATAACTCCATTAGAGTGAATTTGTTCATATGGCCGAACTCAAATCCCAATAAAGAATGAGCATTTTGATAGATATGCAACTATAATAAAATTTGTTAATTTAATATCAATTCAAAGGTGAGAAAGGTGACCCAACGATCGAGGGTATTTAAAACGAGGTTGAGTGCTTGATCCAACGACTAAAGATATTTAAAATGAGATTGAATGTGTGACCTAACGGCCAAGGATTTTTAAAATAAGGTTGAGTGTGTAAGTTTGATTGCCGAGAATATTTTAATGACAATATGAAATGAGTTTAAATAAGGAAAAAAATTGATATGACTTGACTTCTAACTTGTTTGCTAATAAAATGTAGTAGTAATTTGTTGTATTTTGGTGTTGAACAATCACTTTAACTTATGTATGTACAAATTTTATGTGTTGAGATAAATAAGTAGTTCACAATGAAGATTGACCTAGTGTCAATGGCAATTTGAATATGTGGACTTTGCAAATTAAACAAGGGTGGGCTGCATTTTATTTGTACTCATTCTATCTTAATTTATATGATATTATTTTCTTTTTAGTTTATTTCAAAAAGAATGTATCTTTTTTATAATTAGAAATAATTTAACTTTAAAATTATCCTTAATAAAATTTTATGTGTTGAGCTCATATTATTAACCTCCGCTTACTTTTAATGCTTGGGCCAATTTTAACCTATGTTTACTTTTAACGCATGGGCTCCACTTTAAAAATGTGCTCACTTTTAACTCACAAGGCTCAAGTTTTAAATCATACCTATTTATAACCATGACAAACAACAGTGATGAAGATTATGTGAAGAATGAGGATGGACATTATTTTGCCAGAAAATTCAAGCCAATAGGGAGATTTATTAGGGTTTGCCCTGAATTTCGTACCTTATTTGAATTCTACACCATAATTGTGTTTACTTCAAAAATATTTTCTTGGTACAAAAAGTTTTCTTGGTGAAAAAGATCTCTTCCAAATTTGACTAATCCATTCCCTTGGATAATAGACATTGATGCGATATTTGAAGCTTCTTTTCTTTGGAATGACCTGAGTACCAAGCCACACATCCATGCATATCTCATGGTCGCTCTCGTTACTGAATTTGCACTCCGAGTATTCTGTCTTGGTCCTACTCAGCCTGAACCCTTTAGACTCCAGAGTCTGTCTCCAAACCTCCAGCTTAGCGTTCACTCCGCTGCGAGTCTCATTAATTAGGGTTATGTCTTCTGTGAATAACATACACCATGGCACCTTTTCTTGAATTTGTCTCGTCAGTACATCTCCAAGGCAAATAAGAATGGGCTAAGAGTTGATCCGTAGTGCAGTCCCATCATCACTGAAAAGTGCTCCGAGTCTCCTCCTATTATTTGTATCCTGGTCTTGGCTCCATCATACATATCCTTGATCACCCTAGTGTACGCCACATGTACACCTCTAACCTCCAAACATCTCTATAGAACCTCCTTAGGGACTTTGTCGTATGCCTTCTCGATGTCGATGAAAACTATATGTAAGTCTCTCTCCATCTCCTTATACTGCTCCACCAACTGATGCGCGTTAAGATGCACACACTTAAACGCAAGTGCACGTTATCGTATCAAGTAGTATAGTCTTAGATAAGACCGAATATCGTCCTCTGGGATTAGGGTTCAAGTACCAACTATCTATTTTCTAGTATCTATTTGGTGGATTAATGATTGATTGTTTGTTTATGACTAAGACTTATAAAATCTATTTAACTAAAAGGTTTACTTCAAGTTGTGATGAGAATAGGGCTTCTATGTATCCTTACTATTCGCTTATGCTACTTCCTAATGCATTACTTATGGTATTCTTCTTTTGGAGAAAGCAGGTTTACGAAATCGTTTTATACTCCCGTTAGGGTTATATAAACACTCAACCCCAGTATCGTTCCTTACCTAACTTTCGCTGATAAGGGCAACTTTATAGGAGGATTAAGAACAAAAACCTAGTTGATCGTCACGCACAATGCGCAAAATTAGGGTTGTTAAGCCTCTCATCAACGCTACATAAATAATTGAGGTATTTTCATCCCCAATCCAAGAATGTCTACCCAACTTACAGCATATTCACAATCCCCCCTTTTCAGAATCTGATTAGAAATCATATAGTGATAATTAGTTGTCAATTAATTACCAAGAATTCAACTCAATTATTGGATAGATCTCTCAATAAGAACAATAACCATAAGCATGCATTAATTTATAGCATAAGTTTCAAGCAGTTCAACATAGAAAGCCCTATAAGAGAATTAGTTCCTAGCCATAAAGATGACAAGAACTAATTCCATGTTCATCATGCAAAACTGAAATAAGGTAAAGAAAAAGGAAAAGAAATTACTAAATTAATGGTATCCAATCTCCAAGCAAAAGTCTTGAGTTGTGCAAGAGGAACCTCAAACCGCTAGGGTTCTCTTTATAAAGCCGAAACCGCCTCTCTTTTCCTTCAGCTGCCCTAATTTCGTCCAAAACCTGATTTTTTCCGCGTCGGCGTCGCGGCCCTGCGCATGACAGGGCGCGAAGTTCTGCAATCCGGGTGTTTTGGCGCCGCTCTCTTCATTGTTCGAGGCCGCGCACCTTCTCAGTAGCTCGCCGGATGTTTAGGCGTCGCGACCTGCGTCTGCCGCTCGGCGCCGCGCCGAGTCTTCGCCTGCGAGTAGTGGCGCCGCGCCGTGATTTACTGCGAGGAGCGCGCGACGTCTGGATTTTAGCCTCGTCGCCACTTTCTCTTTCGCTACCGCATCTCCTCTTTTGCCCTCTTTTTGCTCCTTTTCCGCCATTTGGCCATTTTAACCACTTTGACTCAAAAGAAAGAAAAATTATCCTAATACGACACTTATATGTGCAAAATGGGACAAAAGACTCACTAAAACTGACTCAAAAGGTGTATATAAAATACACCGATCACCAACCTTCTAATAAGATGAATGACTTCTATAGTCGAATGCCCCGACACGAATCCAAACTGATTCTTGGAAATAGACATGTCTCTTCTCACCCTCATTTTCACGATCATTTTCCAAACTTTCATAGTGTGGCTTAGCAGCTTAATACCCCTATAGTCCAAACTGATTCTTCGGGCATTTTTGCCGTCTTAAAAATGACATTAAATAAATCAGTCAGCCACCCCAAACCTGCCCTGTCTACGCTCTTTCAAAATTCAACTGGGATCTCATCAGGCTCGGTCGCTCGTCCCCTGCCCATCCTGCGAACAACACCATTAACCTCCTCAACCTTAATACTTCTACAATATCAAAAATCCAGATATCTTCTGGATTGCTCTAGATCTCCTAACTTGATGGGAAGAATGACTGCACCCGAAAGCACGGAATGAGACTTGACTTATTGTCACACCCCAAACCCCGGGCCCGTGACTGGTGCCCTACCTGGGCACCCTTCTACCTTAACAACGCAAGTAAACTGCGAAAATTAAATAACACCTCATTTTTTTTTAAAACAACGAACGCAGGCGGCAAAGCCGAAGCGCCGCCATATATACATAAACAAAAGACACTACACCGCACTGAGTCCAATCCTACATATGAATACTGCACTGCAGGAGTTAATCGAAATATGGCGACAAGGTCCCGCCAGTACTAAAACTGCATAAAAGCTCACATCAAGGATATATACCAAAAGATAAACTCGACAGAGGAGCTATCCAAAATCACGAGCGGGATCCTACACTGCCGATCACCAAACAACGTACCTAAACTCATGCGGATGAACGCACTCGGCGAGGTCGACAAGAATGTACTAAGTATGCAAGTAGCATCGTAATAAAATCATAACGCCTAAACAAAACAGAGACATGTATGATAGCCAACCTACGATGCATAACACACATAAGCGATCATATCAAGTCGTGGACGCAGCCCTCAAAGTCACTACTCAAATATAACTATGGGTCTCACGCCCATAATATCAATCATGCCCGTGGAATCCTTCCTCACCGCGATCCATGATGTAGTAACACCAATAAGGATACATGAACACCCGCCCCGTGTCCTAAATGTCTCGTGGTCTCATGCCCGGAATCCTACATCGTAAAGCATGACCATAGGTAACACAATCAAATCCGGACATATATGATAATCAAATTACAACACATCAGGCCTTACTAACAATGAGAGTAAATAAAGAGTAACCTTACAATATAAAATAGGAAGCTCATGATCAAAACATGACCATCCGCCCGCAGATCATTTAACCATCCTACTCGGGACTATTTCACCCGTAAAGCCGCTGACTCGCGTGAGGTATTCTCGCATGGGACTATTTCACCCGCATAAGCCCGTGCGGACTCGTGAGGTATTCTCGCATAGGTGGACGCCCGCGTGGGACTATTTCACCCGCATAAGTCCTTACGACCGCACGAGGTATTCCTCGCATCGGGTAATTCCACTAATCGCAAATGCCACTAACCCGGAATGACCACGAACGATCGATATACCAATAGCACACAACCGCTATTTCCGGCACATAGGCAAATCCTCAATTAATCAAGCCAAAGTCCTTACCAAGGCACACTTAGAATGATTCACAATCAATCAAGCCAAAGTACTTATCAAGGCACACTTAGACAAATTCTCAATTTATCAAGCCAAAGTACTAATCAAGGCATACATAGAATAATTCTCTTTTAACAAGTCAAAGTACTTATCAAGGCACACTTAGACAAATTCTCAATTTATCAAGCCAAAGTACTAATCAAGGCATACATAGAATAATTCTCTTTTAACAAGTCAAAGTACTTATCAAGGCACACTTAGATAAATTCTCAATTTATCAAGCCAAAGTACTAATCAAGGCATACATAGAATAATTCTCTTTTAACAAGTCAAAGTACTTATCAAGGCACACTTAGACAAATTTTCAATTTATCAAGTCAAAGTACTAATCAAGGCATACATAGAATAATTCTCTTTTAACAAGTCAAAGTACTTATCAAGGCACACTTAGACAAATTCTCAATTTATCAAGCCAAAGTACTACGTACGTACATTCTTTTACAAAAGACTCCTTTCTATGTAAATGTTACACCCCGTAGTTCAGGTCATGTGTTTGAGAGCGTTCGAAAGGGGGTAAGACTTAAAATTTTCGAAGGATAGGTTGACGGATTGTTCCGGACGGGTTTTAGTCCACTTTAAGGCGGGTTATGACCGGCATATCGAGAGTTCCTAAGTGTTTCAAAGGCCTAGATCGTAGTTCGTTGAGTCTAGATTCCAACGCAACCAACCGTTCGTCGATAGGACGTCGGAGTAGAAAGTTATGAGAGTTACAAGTTCGGCGCAATCGGACGTAAACGTGTTTGGACTAAGCGCGCATGGCCGCGGACGCAGGGCGCGCCAAAATGCTGCAGGTCGCTGAAGTTTGAGCCGCGCGCTGGAAGCAGGCGCGCGCACAAGATCCGAGGGTCCGCAGAGTTGCGCGCCATGCGGAAGCGTGGCCGCGCCGAGGCGGAAATTTTGGGCGGAAAAACTTAGAAAAGTCGATTTCTCTTTTAAAAGGCCATGGGAGGTGACAAGTGTCCCCATCCGATTTTCTCACATGCAATATATTGACCAAGACTTGGTCATTCTTCCCATCTTTCATCTTCACACTCTCTCTCTCTCTAAAATCGCTCCACCTTCTCTAGAAACCCAAGAAAAATCTGAAAGTTAAGAGCAAGAAAAGGAAGCTTGTAGCTAGCTTGTTGGCATTGTTGTGGTGGTGTTACGGGCAGGAAGCTAGCAATAGTTGGAATAAGTTTTGGCTAAAACTTTAAGGTAACATTTCTTCCTTTAGAATTAGTTCTAAGTGTTGCATGTTTAGAAGAAAGGACTTGTGGTAGTAAATAATGCTTCTAGAATCTTTGCATGTTAGAAATGTGGTTTGGGTATGAAAGAAATGGCTAAGAAGTGGTTATGAGCATGTTGTAGCCTAAAAACTACCTTAGAAGTGATAAGTAAATTGTTGTAACTAGTGGTAATTTTACACACCCAAGTTTGGATGTGTAATCCCCTTTAAAATGTTGGATTGTTGAGCCTTAATTGTGGTGTTTGGATGATAAATTCGGCCTTGAGAAAAGGTGGCAAAGTGAGTAGAAACAAGGGAAATCTTGATTTTCCATAGAATTTAGTGACTTAGAACTTGGATTGTTCTACTTTGAGATTAGAGGTTAATAAACGTATCATGACTATTATAGGTTGAAATATTACTCATGTAGTTTGGACTTGGCAAGAGGATTGACCAAAGAGGTATGTGAAGCTTTCCTATCTTTGAGCATGAGTATTTGTATCTATGTAGTACGGTGAGACGTCAAGATTTAGTATTTTTACTTGTTTAAGTATAAACAAAGACTTGTTTCGTTTTAAGAGGTATAAGTCCCTCGTTAAGGGAAAAGTATGATTTTACAAAAGTATAGAATACTTGGTGTGAAAGTATTGAGTATTGAATTATTCTAAAGATAAGAGGCTTGAAGTATTTTTGAAAATTGTATGAATTTGTTTGATAAGCCTCTTGGCTAGTAAAAGAACGAAATGGTTCATAAGGAGTTATAACGGCTTTATGGGAAGTTAGTTATAACGGCCTTATGAATGGATAAGGATGTCATAAAATTCTAAAGCATAAAGTTAGTATAACGGCTTTATGGGAAGTTGGTTATAATAACTTTATGAAATGTTAAAGAGTTGGTCTTTCTTGAATAAGGTCATGAAAATGAGATTCATTTTGTATGTTAATGAAAGCCTAAAGAAGTTATGAGTTACTTGGACGTACCGCCAGTGATGGAGGATTCCACGGGTACGCTTCCATTGTTCGGCATTCTAGTTTACTTGACGCGCGCCGATGATGAAGGATTCCACGCATGCTTCCACGAGTTACTTGACGCATCGCCATGATGGAGGATTCCACGTATGTTTCCATTGTTCGATTCTAGTTTACTTGGGCGTCGCCGATGATGGCGATTCCACGCATGCTTCCACGAGTTACTCGACGCATCGCCAGATGATGGAGGATTCCACGTATGTTTCCATTGTTCGATTCTAGTTTACTTGACGCGTCGCCGATGATGGCGATTCCACGCATGCTTCCACGAGTTACTTGACGCATCGCCGATGATGGAGGATTCCACGTATGTTTCCATTGTTGCCATTTAGTTTACTTGACGCGTCGCCAGATGATGGAGGATTCCACTGTATGTTTCCATTGTTCGATTCTGAGTTTACTTGGGCGTGCGCCGATGATGAAGGATTCCACCGCATGCTTCCACGAGTTACTTGGACGCATCGCCGGATGATGGAGGATTCCACTGCACGCTCCATTGTATTTGATTTATGAGCTTCCTATTCTTCATGCCACGTAGTATATGATTGGTGTTCTTATTGATGGTAAGGCACAAGAAAAGGTAATTTGATTTCATCCCCGATCCTGCTTGTTTTCACTTATGTTTTCATTACTGATTTTCGATTCCACATACTTGGTACTGTTGTGATCGACCTCCTTCGGGCCGTTCATGCCGCAGTCGAGATACGTAGCTTTGGTCCGCACTCTAGGATCACTGTTCATTTTCCGAAAGCTCCACCCCGGAGGCTTTGTTTTGGTATGATTCACGAGGTTATTTACTTTGTACATTCGGGGTATGGCGGGCCTCCGCCACAAGTTATTCCTGAGGTCCGTAGTCACGTTTGTGGTTTGGTACGTAATGATAAGATGTCTTGTTTCACTTTCGGTTAAGTTATTTTATGAAAGCGCCTTATCGGCTTGCCAGTGATGTTTACTTTATACAGATTTTGTATCATGTATGTTCATTGCTATTCTCCGACATATACCGACAGGTACCCTGCAGGTACCGCCGCGCCGAGGTCGGTCGTGACAAAAGTGGTATCGAGCGATTAGTCCTCGGAAAGTGTCTACAGACCGTATCTAGTAGAGTCTTGATTATCGGTGTGTTGTGCACCACATCTATAATCAGGAGGCTGCAGGATATTTAGGATTGGTTTCCATTCTTCTCACTCTGAGATCGTGCCTTAGAGCTGTGTTATAAGTTGGACTCCCTCTGACGTATTCTTTTATAGCAGTGATGCCTCCACGTAAGGCAACCAGAGCCCAGAAGGGCAAGGCGGTTGAGGGAACTGCAAGTAGGACGCAGAGGACTACGAGGGCCCAGGCCCAGTCCTTGCCGGAGAGGATGTTTCGGGCGGCGAGTTCCACGACGTCGCCAGCCTCAGCGGAGTTCGAGGCGGCGCCATCGAGGCCGCGGTACCGAGCCTGCTCCACACCGGGCGAGTATAGGGATTACGGGAGCGGTCGGGTTGTTGACTAGCATTGTGGCGAGGCGTCGCTGCGAGGCCGTGCTAACCCAGAGCCGACGCTTTAAGGATTCGACTTTCTAAGTTGTGATCCACCCGAAGTTCTATGGTTCGAGGTCCGGGAGGATCCTCGAGTTTATCCGACAAGTGCGGCGGACTACGCAGTGCTTAGGGCCTCGGAGGCGAGTCCGTTGTGTTAGCTTCTGGGATTCTGCGATATTGCGTTGAATTGGTTTGAGTCATGGGTATTGTCGAGGGGTGATGATGCTCCTCCAGCTGCTTGGGATGAGTTCACGGAAGCCTTTCTCGGTCACTTTTTGCCTCCCGAGACGAGGAGAGCCCGCTTGGATAGGTTCTTGACATTGAGACAGAATGGGAAGACCATCAGGGAATACAACCTAGAGTTTGATTCATTGGCCAGGTATGCGCCCACTATTGTGGCAAACATGGCGGACCGAGTTCACCGCTATGTGATGGGGTTAGATCGTTACATGATTCTGCGTATGCAGGGTGGCTCTTGACGGTATGGATATTGCGAGGATGCGGCGTTTGCGAGGATTGAGGCGAGGGAGAGTGAGGCGGCCAGTCGGCCCAGGCCAGAGGCGGGGCAGCGGGGTTCGGATAGCTTTGGGTGGGCGGCCTCGGCGAGTTGGATCTACATTCGCTAACGCAGTGCCCTTCCCGGTCTTCCGCGGTGGTTTGGCCGTCGGGGATATTCGGGAAGCGGTCGAGCTCGGGCGGCGAGTTCGCGGTATCCAAGATGTTATGCGGGGCCACCTTTGCCTCGATGTGGTCATTGTAGTAGATCTCATTTGGGAGTGTCGGACTAGATCGGCGAACTTGTTATACTTGCGGCCAGCGGGGCCATTTGGCGGCTCGTCAGGCCGAGGTAGCCACGGTGGGATGGCGCAATCTATTGGATCGATTGCGAGTTCTTCACTTTCAATGGCTAGGCGGGATGTTCATACACCGGCGGGGCCGCGAGAGGTCGTGGTAGCGGTTCCCGATTTTAGCGGTCCTTTGACACTTTATATGACATCGGTATACCTTTGACCGCTTTAGAGATTAGTATGCGTGATAGGATTGTTGTATGATGGAATGCCATGAGTGGATAATATTAAGGTTGTGTAGGTATGCTAGCGATGGGTTGGAAATGCGATAAGAGAATCCTTTTAGGCCTTGAAAAGAAGTAAGATAAGCGTTAGTGCACCAGGAGTCTGTTGTCTTGTGTGATAGTGATGAGTGGATATGTGTGTCACGATATCTTAGGACCGTGTGTGGCATAATAAAGTTCCATTAGTGTAAAGTAATGCGAGAAGTGCAGGGATATTAGATTGGCTCGAAAGAACATTCGGGGACGAATGTTTCTAAGAGGAGAATGTTACACCGTAGTTCAGTCATGTGTTTGAGAGCGTTCGAAAGGGGTAAGACTTAAAATTTTGAAGGATAGGTTGTGGATTGTTCGGACGGGTTTTAGTCCTTTAGGCGGGTTATGACCGGTACATTGAAGTTCCTAAGTGTTTCAAAGGCACAGATCGTAGTTCGTTGAGTCTAGATTCAACGCAACCAACCGCTAAATCGATAGGGCGTCGGAGTAGAAAGTTATGAGAGTTACAAGTTCGGTCTGCGATCGGACGCGTGTTTGGACTAAAGCGGCAGCATGGCGGGCCAGCGAGGCGCGGCGCTAAAATGCTGCGGTCGCCAGTTTGAGCATGGCGCTGAAGCGAGGCGCGGCGGGCGTCCGAGTCGCAGGAGTTGCGGCGCCATGGCCCGAAAGCGCCGCGGCGAAATTTTGGGCGGAAAAACTTAGAAAAGTCGATTTCTCTTTTAAAAAGGCCATGGGAGGGTGTGAGTGTCCCCACGTCGATTTCTCACATGCAATATATTGACCAAGACTTGGTCATTCTTCCCATCTTTCATCTTCACTCTCTCTCCTCTCTGCAAAATCTGCTCTCTCAGAAACCCAAGAAAAATCAAAGTTAAGAGCGAAAAGGAAGGCTTGTAGCTAGCTTGTTGGCATTGTTGTGGTGGTGTTACGGGCAGGAAGCTAGCAATAGTTGGAATAAGTTTTGGCTAAAACTTTAAGGTAACATTTCTTCCTTTAGAATTAGTTCTAAGTGTTGCATGTTTAGAAGAAAGGACTTGTGGTAGTAAATAATGCTTCTAGAATCTTTGCATGTTAGAAATGTGGTTTGGGTATGAAAGAAATGGCTAAGAAGTGGTTATGAGCATGTTGTAGCCTAAAAACTACCTTAGAAGTGATAAGTAAATTGTTGTAACTAGTGGGGGCGAATTTTACACAAGTTTGGATGTGTAATCCCTTAAAATGTTGGATTGTTGAGCCTTAATTGTGGTGTTTGGATGATAAATTCGGCCTTGAGAAAGGTGGCAAAGTGAGTAGAAACAAGGGAAATCTTGATTTTCCATAGAATTTAGTGACTTAGAACTTGGATTGTTCTACTTTGAGATTAGAGGTTAATAAACGTATCATGACTATTATAGGTTGAAATATTACTTGCGGTAGTTTGGACTTGGCAAGAGGATTGACCAAAGAGGTATGTGAAGCTTTCCTATCTTTGAGCATGAGTATTTGTATCTATGTAGTACGGTAGACGTACAAGATTTAGTATTTTTACTTGTTTAAGTATAAACAAAGACTTGTTTCGTTTTAAGAGGTATAAGTCCCTTGGTTAAGGGAAAAGTATGATTTTACAAAAGTATAGAATACTTGGTGTGAAAGTATTGAGTATTGAATTATTCTAAAGATAAGAGGCTTGAAGTATTTTTGAAAATTGTATGAATTTGTTTGAAGTATAAGCCTCTTGGCTAGTAAAAGAACGAAATGGTTCATAAGGAGTTATAACGGCTTTATGGGAAGTTAGTTATAACGGCCTTATGAATGGATAAGGATGTCATAAAATTCTAAAGCATAAAGTTAGTATAACGGCTTTATGGGAAGTTGGTTATAATAACTTTATGAAATGTTAAAGAGTTGGTCTTTCTTGAATAAGGTCATGAAAATGAGATTCATTTTGTATGTTAATGAAAGCCTAAAGAAGTTATGAGTTACTTGGGCGTCTGCTTGATGATGGAGGATTCCGGGTATGTTTCCATTGTTGATTCTGAGTTTACTTGGGCGTGCCGATGATGAAGGATTCCACGCATGCTTACGAGTTACTTGGGCGTCTGCCCGATGATGGAGGATTCCACGGGTATGTTTCCATTGTTCAGTTACGAGTTTACTTGGACGTGCCGCCAGTGATGAAGGATTCCACGGGCATGCTTCCATGAGTTACTTGGACGTACCGCCAGTGATGGAGGATTCCACGGGTATGTTTCCATTGTTGATTCTGAGTTTACTTGGGCGTCGCCGATGATGAAGGATTCCACGCATGCTTCCACGAGTTACTTGGGCGTCTGCCCGATGATGGAGGATTCCACGTATGTTTCCATTGTTCGATTCTGAGTTTACTTGGGCGTCTGCGATGATGGAGGATTCCACGTATGTTTCCATTGTTCGATTCTGAGTTTACTTGGGCGTCGCCCGATGATGAAGGATTCCGCATGCGTCCACGAGTTACTTGGGCGTCTGCCGATGATGGAGGATTCCGCAGACGCCTTCCATTGTATTTGATTTATGAGCTTCCTATTCTTCATGCCATGTAGTATATGATTGGTGTTCTTATTGATGGTAAGGCCACGATAAAAGGTAATTTGATTTCATCCACGATCGGCTTGTTTTGACGCATGTTTTCATTCTGATATTTTGATTTCACATACTTGGTACTGTTATCTTGACCTCGCCCGAAGTGCGTTAAATCTGCAGTCGAGATCGTAACTTGGTCCGCTCTTAGGATCACCGCTCATTTTCCGAAACTCCGCTCCGGAGGCTTTGTTTTGGTATGATTCCACGAGGTTATTTACTTTTGTACATTCGGGGTATGGCGGGGCCACATCCATATGATCGATGTCTGAAGTGCGTAGTCACGTTTGTGGTTTGGAAATTGTAATGATAAGATGTCTTGTTTCACTTTCGGTTAAGTTATTTTATGAAAAGCGGCCTTATCGGCTTGCTAGTGATGTTTACCTTATCTGATTTTGTTTCATGTATGTTCATTGCTATTCTCGACATATACTGCGAGTACCGGTAAGTACGATCAGCGACCGGTCGGTCGTGTGATAAAGCCCCAAGATACTAACACCCGTAGTATCAAGGCGTGTCTATTTTTCAAAGTAAGTTACTACACTTTTAGAAAACTCATTTCAAAGCTTGAAATCAAGTAACTCCAAATTTTTCCCAATCTAGGCAACTTATGCCGATTTAATCAAAATAGACAACTTTCTAAACCTTCCATAAAGCCGTTATAACCAACTTCCCATAAAGCCGTTATAACCCTTTGTGGTTTTAGACGTATCCATTCCTTTAATAACCAAGAGACTTATACTATTAAAACCAAGTATCACATACTTACAAATCAAGTTCTCAACTTTCAAAATACTTCAAGTCTCTTAATAGTTAGAAAACAAGTTTTCTTCTACTTTTTAAACCTCAAGTAACTTCACCCTTAACGCAAGTTACTTCTCTTAAATCATGTCATTTCTCCTCTTTTAAATCAAATAAGTAAATCACTCATTTGACTCCCCTAAAGTCATTATAATGACCTTTAGGTTTTAGAACTAAGGCACTAGCCAAAAGATTTGGAAACCACTTCCTTTTCAAGTCTCTACGTACTTTAAGAAAAAATACCTTCACCTTTAAGAATCCAAACTTCACTAAGAAAATGGATTTTACAACTTACAATTTAACATCAAAGTACAATCTGATCAAGTACATAGAACAAATTCTATTCTAGGCAATCCAAATACAACCAAGGAATGGATCATTTAAGGAGTAGAACATACTTTCTTAATCTTAAGGAATCATGCTAGAAGAGGAGATAGTTCACATACCTTTTTTAAATCCACAAGCTAAGCCGAATACACTGCGTAGAAGTGTCAACCTATAATGGTCACAACAAGGTTATCAACTTCTAGTCTCTATGTAGAATAATACTAAGTATTTAGTCTCTAATTCTACGGAAAATCGGGCAAAGACTTCCTTTGTTTCTACTCACTTTGCCACCTTTTCAAGTAGAATACAATAACCAACAAGCCACATTTAAGGCTCCAAACAACATCGAACAAAGGGGATTACACGCGCCTCTGCGTGTAAAATTCCGCCCACAATTCATACCAAAAGTATAATACTTTACTAGCCATTCTCTACCAACATATAACCAATAACACTACGTCTTTTCCAATCCTTTTCCAATTCCAAGTTCTAAGGTCAACATGTTATTTAGTCATAACTACTTCAACAACTACAATTTCCTTCTTTATTCAACATGCGACTTAAACTAATAATCAACTTGAATTCCAATCTTAAAGCTAAACATGCTAGTTTTGGATTAGGGTTCCAATAGCCAACATAATAATCAAACTTCGTAATATATAACTCATGCTTGCTAATAACCATAGCTACAATCAATAAGTAAGCTTAATTGCTAAAACGACAAAATTTATACCTTTCAAAGCCCTTAAAATTTCCAAGATTCAAAGTCGCCTTAGCAATTCTTAGCTCCTTTCCTTAGGTTCCAATCCGCTCCAAGCACTCGTAGAGGCCTATGAAGAACCCATCTTCAAGTTCCATCTTCAAGTTGAAGAACTCACTTAGTTTCACGCTTGCGACTAACGTGAAAATGCGTTTTTCCAAATCTTTCTATTGAGATATCCTCACAATACCCTAAGGGACATTGGGTTAAAGTCTTGTGGCTAATGGATCAAAACTACAAATTTTTCATGTGAGAGCTTAGCAAACCAGGAGAGCTCTTCTCCTCTCTAAGGGTTCTAATTTTTTTCTAAGTGTAGAAAATGCCAAGTCTTGCTACTAGTTAGTATATAACACATATTGGAGGGTTTAGATGTCCACAAATGTGAGGTTAGGATGATTATCACAAGGATTAAGCTTATGTGGCAAGTTGACTAGTCAATTATGTCAAGCTTGCAAGACTTATCATCTACATAGGTCAAATGACCATTCTACCCCTTGCATTTTCGTCAAGACCACGTGAGGGTGCCACGTGTCGCTCTCTCATTCGTCCATAAAATTCCGTAACCTCGTGGGCCACAAAATTCAAAATTTCCTCGGGTGGGCCCCACATGACCAAATCCGTAAAAATAAATTTCCATAATATTAATAAGTTCCATACTCTTCAAATAATGCCTTTTGAGAATCAAATTCTCAACAACGAACATTTTTCCTTTCCGACGTCCGGAAGATTTTCCGTCGGAAAAACAATTCTTCCTTTCGTACTAATTTTCCAAGTCTTGTTTCCTTACGTACATTCTCTTATACATGTCCTGGACTTACGGGGTGTAACACTTATGTTATGAGATGGCGATAATCCGGTGCATTAGAAAGCGCAATATAATGTCTTTATCTCCTTCTTCTTCAAGAGTTTATGGAAGTAAGACTTTCACCTCTGTCTAATATGTGTGTCCTTCACCAGTACTTTCCCGTCCTTGTCCTTCATGCGCCTTACGTGATCTAAGTCACGGGTCCTCATTTCCCTCAGGCTAGTCTGTACAACTTCTTATCCCCGTCTTTTTCCTCTAATTCCACATATATGCGTTCAAAAGCCGTCATTTTCGCCGCCATAACTGCTAGTTTTGCCTCTTTTCTTGTCATCTTATATAATTCCCTATTGGCCTACTTCTCCACCTTATTCTTGCTTTCTACTAATTTCACATACGCCACTTTTTTTGCTTCCATATTCTCTTGAACTTTACCATTCCACCATCAGTCCCCTCGATGCCCACCACAACTACCCCGCGAGACCCCTAGCACTTCTCTAGCTATCTCCCGAATGCAATTATCGTCATGTCCCACATACAAGTCGCATCCCCACTCCAAAAGTGAGATGTCTCACCTGTTCTTGTCTCTGAGGCCAAAGCCTCCATGCATGTCGTCATAACCCCCCGAAAATGACCCGATATGTCTATTGAAATCCCCTCATGCAAATAACTTCTCTGTGGGTGGTATACCTCCCACCACTTCGTCCAAATCCTCCCAAAAATGCCTCTTATCCTCCTCGTCCAAGATCTTCTTCATCACGTAAGCACTGATAATGTTCATTGTGAACTCCCCAACTACCAATTTAATCATCATCATCATCCTGTCATTAACCCTCCTAACCTCCACCACCTGATCTCTTAGCTCGATGTCTACTAAAATGTCTATCCCATTTTTATACCTCGACCTACCCGAGAACCATAACGTATACCCATCCACATCCTTAGCCTTAGGTCCTGCCAGTTTGGTTTCCTGGTCACATGTTATATTAATCTTCATCTTCTTAAGAATCTTAACTAGCTCTATGAACTTCCTCATTAAAGAACCAATGTTTCAAGATCCTATTCTCCCTAGCATCTCCCTTACCCTCAACTCTTACCCTCGTCCCCAACCGAGAACATGACCATAGTCTACCATCAGTCACCAAAACCACTAAAGCAGATATAAACTAATAGACTAATCAAAGGTTTACACCTAAAACAAGAACGCCACGAATGGTATAACTAAAGGCAAGAAGAGTAAATGCACGAACGTAATATTCTAAGGGCATGAATAAATATATTATGAAATAAATTCGACTGCCAAATAAAAATAAATTATCAATAAGAATGAAGACCAGAGAGATAGAACCTGGATGTTAGGCGGAAGATCGGAGAGATAGATCCCAGATGTGCATCGCGACAAATCTGGTCACGACTATCGTGTTTCGACAGTTGATGCTTTGTATATATATATATATATATATATATATATATATATATATATATATTTATATATATATGTCGGTACCTGCAAAAGTAAAGTAAAGGAAAACAATAAGGAGAAATGGAAGAGATATAAGGAGAAGGGTCGCTTGAGAACCGCCGAAATAAGCTGTAGGAGATGCAGTGGAGGCCATTGTGGTGGCTGTTGGTGAGGAGCAATAGGCGAGAATAGATATCCCAGTCCAGTAGGTTTCCGATATGAAGTCTTGCCTTCGCCGAAAACAGTTCGTCCAGACGAAACCGTCGGTGTACTTTGCTGGAAAAGAGGCCGCCGAAAATACAGCAAACGGAGAAACAAGAACAAATCCAGCTACAATGTTGATAGATAAAGAATCAGTAAGGGCGACAGGAGGTACCAATTCCAGTTGGGTAGAACTTGTTCTTTGTCGGAAAAACATTGTTCACGGCCGGGATACTGTTCACCGAGTAGAGAAGAATAAGTAAAAAGAGAAGATGTCAGAAAAAGTTGATGACGCAATAATCCCTGGTCGTCGGCCGGAACGGATTACCTGCTCGCAGGGATGGTTACCATCGAAGAAGGGGGTGGGGATCTGACTTTTTACCGTTGGGGGAGAAGAAAGATGAGAGAGTACTCAAATAATAAAGTAATCAAATATCTATTCGAATTAATATTTCTTTAAGAGACGGCCAAAATAAAAAAGTGGTAGTCAATTTGAATTTGAGACGGAGAGAGTACTTATTGTCGTGTGAAATAGCGTTGCTCACTGTGGTGTGAAATGTAATGAAGGTGACGAGGAAAGAGTCTGGAGTGACAGTGTTAGGATCAGTTCAGTTGATTAGAGAGAGAATCCCAAGAATTAGACAGTTTGATTTTAGTGCAAACTCTGTTATAAGAATGGAATTTTATTTATCACACAATACTTATTTAAGTTTAAAATTTTCTGAAAAAGCTTTTTAATAAATTTTATATTGAATCAAACAGTAATATATAAATCGAAATAGAGGGAGTAACAACATATTATACAAGCCAACAATGGTTATAGTGAAGTTTTTTTAGCCTGAGTATGAAGTTATATTCATTATTAGAGCATTTTACTCCCTAAATATATGTTTCTCTGTAAATTCAGATTACCATACGCCAATACAAATATAAAACACCAAAAAATGAAAATAAAAACATTATACAAGACGAATATATAGTAGGAGTACTATCCCTGTGATTGTGGGGGACAATTATTTTTCTTTTTACACTTATAAAACTTTATTGCCGGTAAAAAGCAATTTTGTAACAAAGATGTCTCCTCGGTTATTGAAGCAGTCAACCAGCCAATGAATACCTGCCACATCATGGTAGATTGTCCCAAGTAATCACGTTCGAGCCCTGACACCCGCAGTGTGAAAGTTTCATTCTTCTTGGAATGACTCATTGTGGGCACCAGACACTGTAACTCCCACCTAGTGGGCCGCTGAATCAATTTACTTCATCCACCAATCTCTGTCGGGCCGGAGGGTGGGGGCCATGTGGGCGAGAGATTTTGCCTTTTGCCCCCAAGATTAGTCAATCCTTACATCGGAAACAAATTTCTTTTCTTTCTTGCCCTTTTTTTAAAGAAAATTTAACAAGATAAAAGGCTATGTTAAAACCACTACACAACCATCACCGATTTAGCTGGTAGTTCAAATTTCAGATGCATCAATCTAAGTTTGAGGGATGTCAATACTAAATGTCTGAAGCTTGATCTGTACTGAAGTTTGGCATTTGCAATTCCTAACTGTTTAGACTCGTTTATCTAAAGTTTAAACTAGGTTACTTCATGGAATTTCAACTTCAGTCTATAGGTTTGAAGTTTATTCTAAAGCGACTAAATATAAAATATTTTGTAACTTTTGAGTATGCTCTAAATAGCAGTCATCCAATAACAAAACTACCTACAAAACACATTGCCCTAGCAAAAACTCAACAAATCTGATCAGACTTTATCTTTTGAATCATTATATCCACCCTGGAAGAAAGCAGCAAGAACTAAAAAGACACCTTATCATGTTTGAATCTCCGATAGGATGTGTTGTGAACATGAATTCAAATCGTACACAAGTTCATCAAAACATAGGTCTACACCATTGGTCTTATACATGGAACTTATCCCAAAAAACAAATTGCAGAGTTACACTTGGCATACAGATTTTTTTCCTGGTTCGACATAAATTTAAAGACATTTGAACCCAATCTTTTGCAGAAAGACCACCTGAAATGATTTTGCATCCAAACTTTACAAACTCAGCATCAGCATCTTCAAAAAATTCATTCAGCCTTGGAGACGTTACATGCAACGAGTAAAGTACGTTTGCCCAACATAGCCTCCGTGCATTGCCCTTCTGACATTGGACTCGAATAACTTTGGGTTGTCTCTCAACACAGCAGCTGCTTCGTGATTGAGGGGATCCTCGTGATTCGGCTCCTGCAGAATCACAAGTTCTGATTGCTAAATACTTTAAATGGGTGACAAGCAAGTATCTTTATGTCGAAACTAAGAAAAATACCGTGAACAGATGATATAAGCCATAGATAATGGTGTTAATGTTGAGCACAGGTTTCCAGTCTTCTCGAAGAATGTTGAGACACACATTTCCTTCCAAGTCAATATTAGGATGGTAAACCTGAAAAAAGAAAAAAAATCTTACCAGTGATAATGATAAACTGCCCAAGTCTCAACACAATCTAGAAGAAAATAAACAAGATAAGTATAAACAGTTCCCACCTTTGTCTTGCACTTAACCTTTGGGGCCTCATGGGGATACATTGGAGAAATACTGAAAGAGAACGTAAATGTGCCGCTCCTATATACAGGCAACAACAAACAAATAATCAATAAATGACAAACCACAGAAGGCTAAGTAAATTCACCAAGGTGCCTTTTTAATAAAAGGCAGAAAGGCATATAATACATTTGAACTAGCAACACAGGAATCACTTCTTAAAAGTAAGAAAATTGAAGAATGGTCTCTACTAAATTACTTGCAATTTTTTTTCTTCGGCGAGTTTGTAGAAGTACTTACATATAATATCCTTCATCAGGCCGAATGGTGACTTCAAAGTTCATGAGGTCATCTTTTCCGTTGGGAAATGATATGCTACATGTTTTGGGTAGATTTAGCTCACTTATATCTACAAGAAACAAGATGCAAAGGTTTACTCATCACAAATTAGATGCAAAAAACCGACAGAAGATAGCAGAAAGAACGAGTTAGAGAAATCAAAAGGCAAAGAAGTTAGACAGAGGATACAAGTAGTTAAAGAATCCCCTTCAGACAGCTGCTAGCAACTGCAAGCGAGAAAAATTTCAAGAAATTCTCCAATTCCCAAGAGGAATCAGCTACAGAGAAAGGAAATAGAAGCTAACAAATTATCATACTACAGCCTCACATCAAGCAACAAAATCAAGAAAACAAGTTCATGGACTTAACTTGTGGCTTCTATTTGTCAGAGAGGTAATTTCATTAAAATGTGTTCAAGCATTTTCAAAAAACAACAACAACAACAACAACATACCCAGTGAAATCCCACAACATGGGGTCTGGGGAGGGTAGAGTGTACACAGACACTACCTCCACCTTAATAGGTAGAGCGGCTGGTTCCGGGAGACCCTCGGCTCAAGACAGAGCACAATCACAGGCAAAGCAGAGCAAAGTAAAGCAAGAAAAACGGACATACTCAAACGAGAACGGGAAATTAAAGCATTATGAACATACAAATAATACAATCAAATACGACATGGTAGTGCATTCATGAAGCAGTAGTTAGCTCAGCTAAATAAGATAAACAAACTACACTAAAGCACACATAGTAGCATGAATTAAACTACCAGGCACTACAAGGAACTACAAAGCACTAATGCGCCTATAAGTATGCTATGCTAATCGGGTTTACAATTATAACACTACCCTATCATTCGCCATTGTGCATATACTTCCCGCAGCTTGACAAAATTTATATGGAGGTAGAACCATTTAACTTCCTAGAAAATATACATCACAAACATAAACCTTTTCGATGAGTCTTAAAGACTAATTTAACTCTCCCTTAATGGGTGCCAACACCTTAACAATAATTCTATCCTGAAATGCTTTGGTTTTTTAGCTGGACGCCTAAGAGAGTACATTAGTACAACACCCTTCCTAGAAGGTGGTTGTAGGCTTTAGGTGCTCTTTTTGGTGTAATACATTTGATGCCTATGGTAATATTTCACATTGTTACCAAAAAAAAAATCTATCTTGAAAGTTGAAACTAACGGTAACCTATCAGACATTTTCAATTAGGATCACTAATGCAAAACTCATGTCCAAACTCTCACAGCAGAAAGTGAACACCCTACCTGGATTTTTACTCTAAAATCATAACGTGGTACAAAAAAAATTGTAAAGTTCCTGTTATATGGCCTGGAAGAAATACTTCCATAAGAATGCAGACATCCAAGATCACTCATAGGCACACAGGCTTTTTGAGCTCCTTCAACAACCAATACTATATTTGGCAACAAGAGGAATTGGAAAGAAGAGAGGAAACTGATTGATTATTGTATTCTTCCCATCACTCTAGTTACGAGTTAATGTGCCTTTTTTTGTAAGTAAATGTACACTAACCCAAGTCATGTAATTTCCCTCCTTTCTAGCCTTTCACTTTTCAGTCCAACCAAGACTATCTAAGACTTTCAGGATAATCTAATGATCAATTTGTCATGTCATGTAATTTCCTTCTAGCCTTTCACTTTTCAGTCCAACCAAGACTATCTAAGACTATTTCAGGATAATCTAATGATCAATTTGTCATGCAGGAAGCACTTAATAAAACTATGTTATATGCTAAATGGTTAAATCACAAGTTAACCTAACATGTTCAAAACTCAGGAATATCTCGCCAATAGAGAGCTATATAATAAATCAGATTTAAGATGACCAATTTGACGTGCAGAAAGCACTCACTAGAAACAATTGCAAAATGTTAAATGGTTAAAGCACTAGTTAACCTAAAAAGTCCAAACAGTAAAAAAGAAAATGAAACCACCTTTATGAAGACGCAACTCTCCTGCACTTTGTTTCTTGACTGTTGGCTTTCCATTTGCATTCTCAGCTTCTTCTCTCTGCTTTTCTTTTACTTTAAACAACCTAATCATGGTCCCTACAAGAGAAAACATATAACATAATTGGAGCACGAAAGACAATTAGAAGTACATGTAACTGTTTTCACATCTTTTTCTTTCCTAACCACAATTCTAACCTTCAAATATATAAAATTTGCTGATGTTTTATCGACGAAGATCAGTGTCATTTCTTTCCATTAGTTTAGAAAATTTTCAGGAGCACATTCTGAATTGTCAACATGGGGCCTTCTGAGCATTTTACCTAGAAGTAAAAGCACCAAAAAAAGGTTCATCTTTGGTATTTTTACTGTATAGCTTTTATCTCTTTATACCCAAGTGTAGTCCCACAAGTGGACTCTGGGGTTGTGGAGCTTAATCCATCGCCGACACTATGAAAATTCTACGCAGAGTGTGAAACACTGATCGGCCTTTATAATGTAAGGTTATTTAGTGGAGGATATTTTTAGAATTTCGGACTTGTATTATGTTCGCCCTAGTTTTCGCTATATATAGACTAGGGCGCCGTTTTCTTTCTTTGTGGTTGTGCAAGAGAGCAAGAGAGAATTGTAAACTCAAACTCCCTATTTGATTAGGGCGAAATCTGCAGCGGCAAAGGGGACGTAGCTCTCGTATTGAGAGTGAATCACTATAAATTTGTGTGTGTTATTTGTTCTTCGCTTATTTATTGTTTTCTCATAAGGTAGTATTTGGCTCAAATCCTAACAACTGGTATCAAGAGCGACAAATTGTGTTACGATTTAGAAAACGAAGTGAGACGAAGATGATTCGGCGCATGGCATCGGGAAATTCGATGGTACGGATTTTGCGTTTTGAAGAATGCAGATTGAAGATTATTTGTACGGCAAAAAAGCTTCATGAATCGATAAGTCCTAAGCCATTGACAGACAGGTTCTGGGAGTCGTTCGATTGACATTGTCGAAAAACGTTGCTCACAACGTGGCAAAGAAGAAGACCGCCGACATGATGAAGGTTTTGTCCGACATGTATGAGAAACCTTCAGCAAACAATAAAGTATTTATCATGAAGAAACTTTTTCATCTAAAGAAGAAAGATGTTCATGTTGCAACGCACGTGAATAAATTCAACACGATTGTCAATCAATCTGTTGCAATCGATTTTGACGATGAAGTGCATGCTCTAATTTTGCTGGCGTCTCTACCGAATAGACGGGAACCGATGAGAGCATCGGTTAATAATTATGTTAATAATTATGTTGGAAGTGATAAATTGAAATTCAACGATGTTAGAGATCTTATCCTTGCTGAGGAGGTTCGCAAGATAGATTCTGGTGAGGCATCGACGAGTCCTGCTTTGAATGTTGAGAACAGAGGCGGAAATTATGACAGAAACTACAACCAAAATAAGGGCAAATCGAAGTCAAGGAATGGCAGGGGTCAATCCAGATCCGAGCGAACACTTGAGTGTTGGATCTGTGAGAAACCGGGTCACATCAAGAAGAATTGCAGGGCACCGAAGAAGAAGACCGAGGGGGTAGAATCAATGTTGCCAATGAAGACATTGGTGATGCACTATTGTTGTCTGGTGACAGCCCGATCGACTCTTGAGTGCTTGACTCAGGAGCGTCTTTACACACCACCCCACATCGTGATATAATGATTAATTACGTTGCTAGAAATTGCGGGAAAGTCTATTTGGCAGATGGTAAGCCTTTAGACGTTGGTATTGGAGATATTAATTTGAAGATGTCAAATGAAAATGTGTGGAAGATCACAAAGGTCATACATGTGTCGAAGCTAATGCGTAATCTGATCTCAGTGAGTCAGTTGATAATGAGGGACATGATCTTAACTTTGGTAATGGGTCTTGGAAGGTGACGAAGGGTGTTATGGTGGTTAGTCAAGGTAAAAAAACTGGTACTCCTTATATGACGACGAGTTGTCGTGATACAGTTGTTGTTGTTAACAACACCAAGGAGACATAGTTATGGCATTGCAGGCTGGGGTATATGAGCGAGAAAGGGATGAAGCTTCTGGTGACTAACGACATGATTTCAGAGCTGAAATCGGTGGATCATCATATGTGTGAGAGATACATTCTCGGAAAACAGAGGCGAGTAAGTTTTTCAAATACATGTAAAGAATTGAAAGCTTGAATTGGTGCACACTGACGTGTAAGGACCTGCTACTCTCTCTCACTCGGAGGATCACATTACTATGTGACCTTCATTGATGATTCAACCAGGAAGCTATAGATCTATTTTATGAAAAATAATTTCGACGTATTCACTGTCTTCAGAAGGTGGAAATCCATGGTCGAGAATGACACAAACCTCAAGTTGAGGAATCTGAGGTCCGACAACGGTGAAGAATACATTGACGGTAACTTCAAACAGTATTGTGTTGATAATGGGATCAAGATGGTGAAAACTATTCCTGGAACACCCAACAAAATAGTGAAAAGGATGAATTGAATATTGAATGAGCGTGCACAGAGCATGAGAATACACGCTACACTGCCCAAGACATTCTGGGTAGATGCAATCAATACTGCAGCCTTCTTGATTAACTGAGGACCATCTGTTCTCCTGGGTTTCAGAATTCCAGAAGAGGCTTGAAGTGGAAAAAATGTAAATCTTTCTTTTTTTAAGTGTTTGGTTGTTATCCTATGTTCATATTGGTGCTACTGTTAGAAGTAAACTTGATCCGAAATCTAAGAAATGTTATTTTATTGGCTATGGTGACACAGAGTTTGGTTATTGATTTTGGAATGACCAAAAATCGAAAGATTATCCGAAGCAGGGACGTCATCTTAAATGAAGAGGTGTTGAATAAGGACAAATTGTGGGAGAGTTCAGAAAGCAAAGTCTCTAAGAACGAGGAATAAAAAATAATTGATTTGAGAGACTTCTCGGCACCAGAGTTACAGCAAGGTACTATTGCGACAGAGGAACAAGCCAGTGATGGCGAGGTTGATGAAAATGTTGATTCTGAAATAAATCAGCGAACACCGGTCACAAAATTACGCAGATCATCCAGGATCAGTAAGTCGGTTCACAGGTTTTCTCTGTCCCTCAACAAAATTCTGCGAGGAAAGCTGGAATGTTACGAAGAAGTGATGCAAGTTGATGAATCAACCAAGTGAGAGCTGGCAATGAAAGATGAGATAGACTCACTGTTGTCAAATCATACATGGGAGTTAGCTAAGTTACCAGATGAGAAGAAAGCATTGTAGAACAAATGTGTCTACCGGATAAAGGAAGACACGATGGAAGTAAGCGTTATAAAGCAAGGTTGTTTGTGAATGGATTTCAACATAAAGAAGGCATTGACTACACGAAAATTTTCTCTCCCGTAGTCAAGTTGGTGACAATCAGAACTATTCTTGGACCGATAGCAAAGAAAGATCTGCATCTTCCACCAATGGACGTGAAAAATGCTTTTCTTCATGGTGACCTAGAAACTTAGAAGAGGAAATCTACATGAAGCAACCTGAGGGATTTGAGGTCAAAGGAAAAGAGAAGCTGGTGTACAAGCTTCAAAAGAGTTTGTACGGACTGAAACAAGCTCCAAGACAGTGGTATAAGAAGTTTGACAACTTTATGAATAAAACCGAATTCCTAAGGTGCAAAGAAGATCATTGTTGTTACTTCAAGAGATTTGAAAATTCCTGCATGATACTGCACTTTTATGTTGACGACATGCTAATCATAGGAGCAGACCTACATGAGATTGATAGGCTGAAGAAAAAGTTGTAAAGAATTTACAATGACGAATTTGGGAGCCGCAAACCAAATCCTCGGGATGAGAATCATCATAAGTAGTAAGGATAGTCTCAAGCACTCACAAGAAGAATACGTGAAGAAGGTTCTCAAGAGGTTCAACATGAATAATGCCAAGCCAGTTAGTACTCCGTTGGCCGGGCACTTTCGTTTGTCAAAGGATCAGTCGTCTGTAACCGAGGACGACAATGAGCATACGGACAAAGTACCTTATGCCTCTGCTATTGGCAGTCTTATGTACACGATGGCATGTACGAGGCCAGACATTACACATGCAGTGGAAGTTGTTACCAGGTTTATGAGCAATCCGGGAAAGCAACACTGGTAGACTGTGAAGTGAATTTTCAAGTATCTGAAGGGCAGCTCAAGTTCAGCGTTGTGTTTTCAGAAGTCAGAGACAGGATTGCATGGATATGTTGATGGTGGTGATGTTGATAGCGGAAATAGCAGATTCGAGTATGTTTACACCTTCGGAGGTACTGCGATTTGTTGGGTTTCAAAGTTGTAGAACATAGTAGCTCTCTGTAGCTGTGAGGCTGAGTACGTTGTCGTGACGGAGGCCACGAAGGAGATGATGTGGCTACAATAGCCAATCTTTTCTGCAGGAATTGGATCATGACCATGAGGGGAGTGTTATATTGTGATAGCCAGAGTGTCATTCATTTGGCAAAGAATCCGGTCTATCATGCTCACACGAAGCACATACAACTCTGGTACCATTTCATTTGGAAGATGGAGTATTAGTGCTTGAGAAGATCCTAGGGAGTCAAAATCCAGTAGACAAACTGAAGTTGTGTGCAACTTTAGTTGGACTTCTTAGATGAGGATCGGAGTCGCCTCTGCAGATGGAGACAGATGATTGAAATTAGTCTCCAAGTGGGAGATTGTTAAGTTGTGGAGCCTAATTCATCGCCAACACTATGATGACCCTACGCATAGTGTGGAACGCTGGTCGACCTTTATAATGTAAGGTTATTAAGTGGAGGGTATTTTTAGAATTTCGGACTTGTACTATGTTCGTCCTAGTTTTCGTTATATATAGACTAGGGCATCGTTTTCTTTCTTTGTAGTTGTGCAAGAGAGCAAGAGAGAAATAAATAATTGTAAACTCAAACTCCCTATTTGATTATAGTGAAATATGTCGCGACAAAATGGACGTAGCTCTCGCATTGCATTGAGGGTGAACCACTATAAATCTGTGTGTGTTATTTGTTCTTCGTTTATGTACTATTTTCTCATAAGGTAGGGTTTGAGACTCAAATCCTAACAGTACGCAGACCTTACCACTACCTTTGTGAGGTAGAGAGGTTGTTTCCAAAATAGCCTCCCACCAAAATAATAGCCAACAAATGTATATTTTTTACATAATTAATATCCTCATATCTTTTGCATATTGGCTAGCGGTTGTAACTATTTTTGACCTAGCGGTCAAATGTGTTAAAAACTCTTCATTTTTAGTATTCTTAACTCTCAAAATCACCTATTTATCCCCTAGTAACGGGTAAAGTCGATTAACCAAACTTTTCACTAAGAATTATCCTATTGATCTTAGCACAGGTAGGCTTGGCAAAAGGGACCTATAACCAACTCCAGAAAATATCACAAATCAAAAGCAAGATTCATTTCTATTCAGCATACCTATTTTGGGTGCACATAAAGCATAGTTTTTTTTAACAAATAGTAGTAAGACAATAGCTGACCCATAAGAAAACTGACCAACATCTAAAGATTTTAAACCTAGTCGGTGCAAACTATGACCTAAGTCAAAGACTAAAACTTTATGAGAATCAATAAGTAAATAGTCTCCAGAAAGTAAAATTGAAACAAACCCAGAAAAAAAAGAAACATAAATACAACAAGAACAAACAGGAGAAACAATCAGCTCAGATCAAACACCGGGTTGACTAAAAAGCTTGAGAACTTGTTAAAACAATCAGTAAAATAAAGGGTTTCGAAAGATTAAAGCAACTGACAGTAATCGAATTGATTATGCGATCTGGGTAACAATCAAAACACCAGAAAATCACTGAATCTACAAAAGGGTATACAAGTACGTAAAAATAGTTGCTATCAAGAAGAAACAAGAAAAGAAACCTGCTTAGGTGAGAAGCCATAAAGAAACCTAATGCAAGTATTCTAACTCTCAATATAACCTAGTTATCCCCTAGTAACAGGTAAAATCATTTAACCAAAATTTTCACTAAGAATTATTCTATTGATCTTAGCACATGCAGGCTTGGCAGAAAGGGTCTATAACCAACTCCAGTCTATGAGAAAAATATCTCATAAATCAAAAGCAAAATTCATTTCTATCGATCATACCTACTTTGGGTGCACATAAAGCATGAAACAGCCTATCTGCCCCGTAAAGTTAGAGGCAAGGTCTGTGTATTTCCTACTCCCAGACCCCACTTTGTGTGATTACACCGGGTATGTTGTTGTTGTATAAAGCATAATTTTCTAACAAATAGAAAAGAAAACAGCTGACCCATAAGAAAACTAACCAACATCTAAAGATTTCAAACCTAGTCGGTGCAAACTAGCCAAGTCAAAGACTGAAACTTTATGACAATCGGTAAGCAAATAGTCGCCAGAAAGTAAAATGAAAACAAACCCAGAAAAAAAAAATCAAACACAAGAAGAAGAAACAATCAAAACAATCAGCTCATATCAAACAAACAGCAAACACACAAGAATTCATTGATCAAAAAGCTTGAAATAATCAGCAAATAAAGGGTTTCGAAAGATTAAAGCAACTGAGAGTAATCGAATCGATTATGCGATCTGGGTAACAATCAAAACACTGAATCTACAAAAGGGACAAGTACATAATAAAAATAGTTGCTGCGATGAACAAAACAAGAAAATAAACCTGCTTAGGTGAGTTCTGTGAGGGGGTTTGCGTGTTGCGTGAAGGAGCAAAGGGATTCTTTTTCTCTTATCGAAAATTGATGAGAGGGAATCTGAGAATGAAAGAGAAATATGGTGGACGCCAGTCCAACCTTTTTTTATATTCACACTACAACCACAAATACTGGGGAGCAAAAGGCCTCGCCGAGAGAGCCCACCCCTCCGACCCGACAGAGATTGGCGGAGGAAGGTAAATCATACTCAGCGGCCCACTAAGTGGGAGGCACAGTGTTTGATGCCCATAAATACTTGATTCTAGTAAATGCATTTAGGCATCATTTGGCTAGAGGGATATGAGATTATAATTTTTAACTTATTTTAAATATATAATTTTGGATTAAATTTGAAATTAAGTTATTTCATATTTAAAAGTATAATTTCAAATCATCCAAAAATGCATGATTTGGGATTCAAAATCATGATTTTAAATTGTTTAAATGAAAAAATTGACCCATAAATTTATATTTTGTAATAAAAATATTCATAAGTTGGTAAATATATTTACTAATCATGTTTACCAATAATTTATATCAAATATTAAAATATCTACAAGTTGATAGTATGTTTAAATAAATTTACTTTTACCAACCATGTGAAAGAATTATATTAAAGAATATTTACACTACAACTCATGTTCATTTTTTCATTTTATTGAACTAAAGTATAATCAATTGATGGTGTATTTTTTAGAAAGGGCTTCTAGTAGCATTTAATTTTGTTATGAAGTTGTCAACTAGCTTGAGGATCATCCATCGAGCAAAGTTTTAATTTTCAACTTCGATTACACGTCAATGTTACGTCGGCGTTTGGTACATTCATTTTTTCTTTAAATTATTATTGTTACTCAATTTTAATTATCGCACTTAACTTAATTTACTTTAATTATTTATTTACATAATTATAATAGAACGTCTTAGACATATGATTAAGGGTAAGGGTGTTTCTTCTAGTATGGGTAACAATGGTAATGGTACTTCTTCTAGTAATCATATTCCTAGTCAGGATGATTTGATTTATTACACTTATATAGATGAAATTGGGTTTTTAATAATATATAACCAAACTTTAATTTAAACATTAATTTAGATGACACACCCACTAGTACAAATCAACAACCTCAACCTCAGACTGAGTCTCAGCCTCAAACTGAAAATGAAATGCATCATATTCCCCCTAGTATGAGTCGAGGCCCTACACAACGAAAATTAAAATCAGTTGCATGGAATTTTGTTGATAGGTACAGAGAGAATCAAGTAGTTAGATGTAAAATTTGTAAAAATATTTATAAAATTTAAATCGAAAAAGGTCAAGATGAGACGAGATGTTTATTGAGACATGTACAAGGCGAGCACACTTCTAGGTGGAATCAATACCATGCTAAAAAATCGGGTGTGCCAATTCCCTCTGAGTCGGGACAAGGCTCACATAGTGTCTCCGACCAAGTACAGGGTCAAATTAATTCAACGACGGGAGAATTTTTTTATCCTAAATATGATAAACATAAAGATGGGAAAATATAACATAATTAATTGTTGTGAAGGATTTGCCTTTTGCACTTCCTTCTTCTCCTGATTTGATTCATTACATTAGAGAAATGTATAATCCCTCTTTTAACGGTTTTTCTAGATCAAATGTTAGAATAGACGTTTTGAAATTCGCACATGAATATTAACAGTATTTACGTTATGCATTATATCATTTTAATGGCAAAGTGTCTATCACTCCTTATATAGGTCGTAGTACTAACGGTAATAACTATTTAAATGTAACATGTCATTGGATAGATTAAAATTGGTCTATGAAAAAATGTATTGGATAGACACACTGAAATTTTTATTGCACAAAATATTCATAAAATTTGTGATTATTATGGAATAACTGATAAAATTATGACTATTACATTAGATAATGTTACTTATAATGATTATGCTATAAGACTTTTTAAAGTTCGATTAACTTCATCTTTTTCTAATCATTTTTATATAAGACTGAATGTCATATTTATAACTTAGTTGTAAATGATGGTTTAAAACTTTTTGAAAATATTTTTTATAAAATACAATTTGCTATAAACTTTATTTTTAAAGATAATAAAATACAAAGACGCAAAGAGTATAAAACTTGTCACGATTATGGATTGCCTTTTAGAAAAATTTCTGAAGAAGTAGCTACTAGGTGGAACTCTCTATATGAACAAATACTTATTGCTTACGATTATAGAAAACCTATAACTTTATTATTTAACGCTCGTAATAAAAATCTAAGGGACATGCTTGTAGATAATGATTGAGATTTTTTTTAGAACTTATTGGATTTTTAGAGAAATTTTTTCAAGCTACTAAAGAATTTTCTGGTATTTATTATCCTACTATTTCAACTATGTTATTTTATATAGCTCTAATATTTTTGTTACTTAATGAATATATGGAAAACAAACTTATAAGCATCTATTGAAAAAATATTTATAAAATTAAAAAATACTTTTTCCTATTCCACTATTTATATTATTGGTGTTGTATTGAATCCGACTATTAAGGTAGACGGTTGTAAAACACTTGTTGAAACGATTTATGATTGTATAGAAGTATTTCAAACAAACTCAACTGAAGAACCAACTCACGGACCAACTAAAGAAGAAGTTACGTCTACCATACACAATGAATGCAATATATATATATATATATATATATATATATATTATGTATTACTAACAAGAAAGTGCAAAGAATCAACCGGTTTCAGTACCATTTTCTTCTACTTCACTGCAACATAATAAAAGATATGTGGTTTCTGCTGGTAGTATTTAAGGTCTTAGAGATAAAATGTTTAGTGGTTCAACTTCTTCACAAGTTAGCGAATTTGATGTTTATGTTTTGCATATTGTTGTACCGTAAGAATTAATTGCCAATGATAAATGACATGAAGAATTGCGGAAATACTGGAGGGACAATGAAAAGATATTTCCGACACTAGCAAATATGACCCGAGATGTGTTAAACATTCAAGTGTTATCAACAACGTCTGAAATTATTTGGTATGCGGGAAGATTTTAAAAAGGGGAGCACAAACATTCATTGGCGGGAGACATATTAGAGATTGCAGTTCTATTCAGAGATTGGATTCGAGCGGAGCGTAGAAGGTTCGGTCAACCGAAGATCACAAAGAAGAAGACTACAACTACAATGAAATCTTGTCTGAGGGAACATGAAGCAACGTTGAACAATTTGACCAACAACTTCCAATTCCAACCGAAGATCCTCAAGACGTTGTGAGGAAATTAGAAAAAACATGGTTAACTATGTAAATTTTTTTAATTACAATTTAACTATGTGATTTGCAATTTTTGAACAACACCATAAAATTGCAATTTTAAAATTGTATTAAGTGACACTTATATTTTGATGAGGTGAACGGCACATGGCATGACACTTTTTCGCCCCAAACTCATTTTTAACCCCTCCCCTGCACTTCTTCCCACTAGCACCTCCTCTTTCTCTACAACCATTGCCGCAATCATTAGCACGATAAGCACACCATTTTCATTGGTGTTGAGCAAAACGGGCTATTCTCAAATTGAATTGCTCTCCGGCTTAAGAAAATGATAGGTGCTAATTAGCTCAGTGGGTGGTGATTGGTGAGCACTTAGTTTATACAATGTCACATGAGCAATATAGTATATTAACACCTGTACTAGGTCACATATTTACCACAATATATATATATATATATATATATATATATATATATATATATATATATATATATATATATATATATATATATTTGTATTAATGAAAAAGACTCCCAAGAAGATTAATACAATCTTACATGATATCAGAAGCCAAAACTCTAAAACACATAAACATATTCTAAGCTATCGTCGTTGCCTCCCCCCGCTTCTAGTTTTTTCGGCCGTTGGTACTATTTTTCTTCCCTCTACGTTTTTTTCTCAACCACACAAATGAGTCCTTCATCTCCTCCCTTTTCTCTCGATGCTTCCGCTTCCTCCCCCGTTGTCATTCAAACACCACCCACAACCCTCTCCTCACCGTCTTTCCATTCGGGCCTCGCTGTTACTAACATCAAGAAGTGTTTGCAAAATTTCTAGAGTTTCATACCTTTATCAAAACGCTGTTTGAGAAAAATATAAAATCTTTTTAATGCGATAATGGTCGTGAATTCAATAATTCTATGTTTCATCGATTTTGTATACATAATGACATGATTTTTCGATTCTCGTGTCCCCACACCTCGGCTCAAAATGACAAAGCAGAACGAATCATCTGCACCAGAAATAACATGGTTCGTACTCTCCTGCTTCATGCCTCACTACCCCCGTCCTTCTGGGTCTATGCAATCAAAATGGTAGAATATGTCCTAAATATTTTACCAACCAGCACATTTCACAACATGACCCCGACCGAAATACTATACCGTCAGATCCCCACCTACGGATCTTCGGTTGCCTGTGCTACCCCAATCTCACCTCTACTGCCCCTCATAAATTAGCACCCCGATCCACTTTGTGTGTCTTCGTCGGATTTTCGTCTAATCATAGGGGTTACTTGTGCTACGATGTGTCCACCCGTCAAATTCACGTCTCTCGTCACGTTACGTTTGACGAAACAATTTTTACCTTCGCAACTATCCAAAAATTTCACAATACGGACTACAATTTCCTCGAGAATGACACATCACCAGTCGTCCTAGAAAATTTGCACCGTTCCACCGCCACTGGTCCACTGCTGACCCCATGGAACCCGTCACTGCCACCTCCGGTAGTGACTCAGCACTACCACGGTCCACGTCTGTACCACCTGCACCACCGAAACCACCACGCAGTCTCTTCAGCTATTCCAACCATCGAACATTCCTCCCTTCGGCCCTATGCCGACACCCCAACCCCCCGGTTCCCCAAACCTAGACCTCCACTACACAACCACAGCTGCAACACATCACCTTCCCACCACCGACATCGTACCCCCCACAACTCCTCACCCAACCCCACGTTGACATACCCAGATCGACTCATCGACAACACCACCACTGTCAGTCCCCAGTTCCGTCATCCAGACCCCCTACCCGTTGTCATACCCAGGTCCAGACACACATCAAATCCCGTTGCCCAACACTCACATGCAGCCACTGCCACCAAATACCGAAATGTCCCTGGACCAAATGGGCCGTCTTCTGATTCCCATTAAGAAACAACACTATAACACTATAACGGTCCGACTTCGCCACTCCCTCTAACGGTCCATTTAAAGCAACTTTATATCATCTATTTTTATATACATCTTACATACTGTCATACTGAATAGTGCTATTTTTTTAAGTTTACTTTCTGCAGGGAAATTGTACCACAAATCTCGGGGGACAAAAATGAGATTACTGTAAATAAAGCATTAGATGAGGCTGTTATAGACCCACATGTGATCCACGAAGCAATGCGTTATTCCCTTCTCGCCGGCGGTAAGCGTGTTCGGCCGATGCTCTGCCTAGCCGCCTGCGAGCTCGTCGGCGGCGACCAGACGCCGCCATGCCGGCGGCTTGTGCCGTCGAGATGATACACACTATGTCTCTCATTCACGACGATTTACCTTGTATGGATAACGACGATCTCCGCCGTGGAAAACCTACGAATCACAAAGTCTATGGCGAGGATGTGGGGGGTCTCGCCGGAGACTCTCTCCTCGCTTTCGCCTTCGAGTACATCGCCACCGCTACTCGGAGTTTCCGCCTCTCGGATCCTCACCGCCGTCGGCGAATTAGCGAAATCAATCGGAGTTGAAGGATTAGTAACTGGACAAGTAGCGGATATAGCTTGTACTGGTAACCCTCATGTAGGATTAGACACGCTTGAATTCATCCACATACACAAAACGGCGGAGCAATCCTCGGCGGCGGGAACGATGAAGAAATGGACAAGTTAAGGAGATTCGAGAGATGCATCGGACTGTTATTTCAAGTAGTGGATGATATACTTGACGTCACAAAATCGTCGTCGGAGCTCGGAAAAACCGCCGGAAAAGATTTGGCAGTGGATAAATCGACGTATCCGAAATTGCTGGGATTAGAAAAGGCTAAGGAATTTGCGGCGGAGCTCAACCGAGTAGCTAAACAACAGCTGACGGAATTTGATCCACACAAAGCTGCTCCGTTGATTGCTTTGGCTGATTACATTGTTTATCGTGAACATTAGCATTTTCTGAAGGAAAAAAAATTTAATCTGTAGTACTTCATTTTTCACCCTGTGATTTGAATATTGATTTAACAAGTGTAAATGAAGGTGATTAATACTTAACCAATTCCTATTGTAGTTAGAAATTGGATGTTCATATTTGGCTATAGTTTACTTGTTCTCAATGTCCCAGCTATTCACAGAACGTGAGATGCATATGATGATTCATCTGTTTCCAAAAGAAATTGAAAAATCTTGAGACTTTTTGTCATGCAAAAGTTATTTGTCTCGATGAACTTAGGAATGAATACATTTGCCATATACTGATATACACAAATTATATTTCATCTTACTATGCCAAATCCACTTATGAAATTATAATGAGTATGTGATTGTTGTATGCAATTGCATATAAATCTCCATATAACTAGTACAGTACCATAGTTAATTTGGTATTAATTATACATCAATCAACAAACTTTTCCCATCCAATGGAGTTGTGAAATATAGGGGCTTTTACTTTTGGATAATTGAATGCAATATCCACTTCGGATGTTTAAACTTGCCTGTGTAGACACGTACTACTTACTTTGAAATTTCCATTCATTTTTCTAAAATAAATGTAGTCCATATTAACTTGAGCGCTCAACAAATTTCAAGTGATATCTAGTAATTTTCACTGACACATGTATCAGATAACTATGTCCACCAATGTACCTTGAAATTTTCATTTCTGTACTTATTAATTTTGTCAATGCATACAAATTGCAACAGGAGTGTTCAATTTTTGGGAAAATGGTAGTAATATTTTTGGAGTGTTTCAACTAGAAAAACTTAAGGCCAAAAAAATAAAGATTGCCTACTTCCCATAAATATCAACTACTCTGTCTGAATACGATTGATTCATCGAGAATTAGAGAGCCCAACAAGGCCACTGGAAATAAGTACCTCTGTCCTGTCGATTGCCCTGGCAACCTCCAAAGAAATAGAGTTTTAACGAAAAAGGGTTAAAAATACTCCTTAGGGCTCGTTTGATACGTCGTACTGGACTATATATTTTTATATTGGACTATATTATAATATATTACGGACGATATTAGAGAGCCCAACAAGGCCACTGGAAATAAGTACCTCTGTCCTGTCGATTGCCCTGGCAACCTCCAAAGAAATAGAGTTTTAACGAAAAAGGGTTAAAAATACTCCTTAGGGCTCGTTTGATACGTCAGATGGACTATATATTTTTATATTGGACTATATTATAATATATTACGGACGATATTAGAGAGCCCAACAAGGCCACTGGAAATAAGTACCTCTGTCCTGTCGATTGCCCTGGCAACCTCCAAAGAAAGAGTTTTAACGAAAAAGGGTTAAAAATACCCCCTTAGGGCTTGTTTGATACGTCGCACTGGACTGTATATTTTTATATTTGACTATATTAATATATTATGGACGGTATTAGAATATTAATATATAATAGACTGTATTTTTTATTTTTAGTACAGTCCAGGGAAGACCCATCCAGATGGGTCTCAAAAATGACAGTTGAAGTGTACTATTTTTAGAAATAGTACAGTCCAGTCAGACTGAAAACGCCCACCAAACGCTGTATTATTTTTTTGTCCAGTGCAGTCCAGCGTACCCTTAGGGCTCGTTTGGTACGTCGCACTGGACTAATTTCATTGGACTGGACTGTATTAATATATAATGAACGATATTAAAATAGTAATATATAATGGATTGTATTTTTTTATTTTTAGTACAGTCCAGAGGATACCCACCTGCTAGATGAGTCTAAAAAATGGCAGTTGGACTGTACTATTTCTAAAAATAGTACAGTCCAGTGCGGCTGAAAACGTCCACCGAACGATGTATTATTTTTTTGTCCAATACAATACAGCTTAATACATCGTACCAAACGTGCCCTTAACGTATTAGAAAGGGCTAGAAATGTCCTCTTTTCATCTGGATTAAATTTGCCCATTCCTTTTACCTATTTGGATAAAACATGCCCTTAATATTAAATTTAAGTCTAAAGGTGCCCTCCTTTTAAAAAAACTTATTTGGAATATATGAATTTTTTAATTAAATATGTAACATTATTTTTATTGGTCCACATGTTTAGACCCAAATTCAACCCATTAACACAAACCCATTTTTAAAAGACTAAACACTTCTTGATCCTACATAGGAGTATATACGTCCTTCCGTTATATAGACTACATTGAAAGGTTCTCTTGTGAAATCTAAATTTACTTCAAGGATCAAATATCTATTGCTGAGTGCTAATTTTCTTCATCAATTATAACATAAAACGGATGGATACACATGGAATTATTTTCATCAGTGCGTAGTTTTTGTTTTGGACAGAAGGTTCTTTCCAAAATAAAAGTAAGAAAGGCTACGGTTTTTGGTCATAACTGCAACTAGCTCTGCCGCCTGATCACTCAGAGTTATCTTAACAAGATTCTATGTTGGATGAAGAGGAAGAAGTGTTGGGTCTTTTAAAAATGAGTTTCGGTTAATGGGTTGAATTTGGATCTACACATGTGGACCAATTCCACATAAGCTTTTGTTAAAAGGAGGAGCAATTTTAGACTTAAATTTAAGGTTAAGGGCATTTATTATCCAAATAGGTAGAACGGAAAATTTGATCTAATAGATGGAAGGTGAGGATTTTTGAGTCATTTCTAATACGTCAAGGGCAATCTTTTTACCCTTTTCCGTAGTTTAAAAAAAACGTTCAGCCGAAGTTAGCTCAGCACAGGTATCTGCAAATGCTGCAACAAAGCTTCGGAATACTCTTTTCAGACATTTCAAGTTGCTAGTGCAGAACACTATGGCAAATTTTGTTGGCAGCCTTCGATATAGTGAGACAAAGTATAAATGAATCGATATAGTGACAACCTTCCCAGCAGCTTGGTTCAAGTCACTAACAATCACATTGAATATGATATTTAAACTTTGTCGCAAGTTCCCTCCTGAACATAAACAAATATGGGTGAAAGGAAGTCAGAAAGACGTATGATACATTAATCAATCAACAAAATAGTATAATACATAATTGAGATGAAATAATCAAGGGATCAAGCAAGTTGCAAAGATGGAAAACGCAAAGCCGTACAGTGTTCCATTTCATGAAACCCCAAGATATAGTACAGAAATGTCAAAGCTCGTAGTGGTGAAGGTTCTAGCATGCTTAGTTGAGGCCAACGCTCAAAAATTTTAATTGCCACACACTATCAACAAAAATGCATGTCTTGCTCAATAATGAGATATACAAAAACTATGTCAATTTCATACTAAATGGGTATGAATTACTTGCACAAGATTGGGTTACAATCAAATGTGTACACTTAAATGGCCTTCCAAAACCCAGAACTGCACTTAGTGCACCAGGGCATGACAAACTTCCAGTTAGTCAAAGATTATTTTTTAAAAAGAATGATTTAGGTGTCAACTTTAAAAAGTGAGAGGAACTTAGCAACTCTAGCTATTATTACAAAGGCTCAACCATGAACCAGATCTTCGCCTTCAATCTTCAAAACTTCTTTTTAGAAATTGAAACAAAAATAGAAATTTCTTGGCTACCAAGGAGCATCAAGGACTGACTTGAATATATGTACACCATAGAGAGCATGAGTTGGACTTTTATGGCAAACAACCATTCGTTGTGAACACATAATGCATGTCATTCATCTTTCCTAGTTTTTATCATAGTGATTGCAACCAGACCTCTGCAATTTTCGGGTATTGAACAATTATACTCAGGGCAAGACTTGCTCTTCTTGAGAAGAAAGTTCAAATGAAATTCTAGCAGGGGAAAGTTATCTCTGCTTCTTTTACCATGCTTAAACTACAATACTAAAGACAAATTAGACATTCAGGAAACACATTCCACCCCCTAACCAGGAAACACAAAGAAGGAAGCGACATCAAAAACCGTCACATTTAAAAGTAAAGAGAAAAACATTATTAATAGGCTGAATTTATATAATTACAGTTCATGCACCAAGGTCAGCTGATATTGCAAGACAACCAGGAACTTCCTTGAAATCTATAACTCTCTGCCTGCATGCACTCACAATGGCAAAACCCGCTGAATCCATTGGTCCATGGCATAGCTCATGACCCTACATAAGTAAATAACACAGGAAGAAGCTTCATCAAACAAGTACATTACTTAGGAAAAATTGATTTGGCAAAATGATAAAAGTACCAACACTATTTTTACTGATAGTTAAACAGGAAGGAGAAAACCACATACAAATAAAATCGTCAGGATGCGATGCCCTGCCGTTGGACTGAAACTTCCCGGTAAGAGGTGTTTCTATCAGGATAAATTATTTTTCTGTTGTCTGACTAACAAAATATCTCGAATCCTGAAAATGAAGAGGTTCATTCCCCCAAGAAGTCCAGCCAGCTATCATTTCTCTAGCAAATAGTTCAATGCAACGAGCAGGCCTAGACCCCGGCACATAATCTAGCAGCAGATCTAATTGATGTAGGTAAGAGGAAAATTATCAGACAGTAATTCTAATGGTAAATAGTAGGAAAGATCAACAAGATTGCTTCCCTTAGCCCATCCCTCTTCCCAACCAAAAAAGACAAACAAATTGAAATGGGAAAATTCAGAAAACGACACTATTCAAAAGAGGAAAAATTATCAAATGAGGACCAGAGAAGGGATAGCAGCTTTGAAAGGTTACCTCCAATGGGCGGTTTCCTTGAATAATCGCCTGGAACACTAATGACCACTTGGTTATCTGGTATGAGATTCAATCTTGTTAAATTGCGAGAGTGTGTATCCTGCAAAGACACGGCAAAGTGAATAATACAGTAGCTTTAACAAAGGCAACTCCAAGGCATGGAACAAGCTAACCTTTCCATCACAATAACCTAGGAGAAGACATTCATATGGTCGGTGATGAAAGAGGTCCAATTCACCCGTCATCATCCCATTGGCCTTAACCTGTAACAAAAATCAACGTAGATACCTAAACACATACTTTTAAGTCAATATACACTGTTCAGAAGTGTTTTCTCCTCATCCATATCCCTCTTCTCTCTCGTGATTGAAGGTAGCTTAAAGATAACCTCACAGCTGTGAAAAAGAAATGATACCTTCAACCAGTAAAAGCTAGCTGCATAAGTTACTCCCCATTTAGGAAATAAATCATTCTCCACAAAACCTCGTAACTTCTCCCTGTTAGTAACCCACAATGCAACAAGTGCTCCAGAGGTATGACAAAGTTGCTTGATGGGGAGAGATAAGAAGTATCGATTAGGCAAAGTTGGGTACCTGCAACCACATGTAATTGCATATTGAATAGAAGCAATCCACAACACGGAGTCACGGACCTTCACCCTAATAGTTTGAGCTTCTAATAAGAGCAGACAAATATCGACTCGTTCTAATCACTTCCAGCAAATCAAAACTTACAATATCTGTTCGCTCAACTACCTTCCTATGTCCCCCCCCCCCCCCCCCCCCCACCAAATTTAAAGAGGAAACTTTCCTGTAGGGTGTACATATAAATTCTTCTTCTCTGACAAGAGAAACAAATCTGGGGAAGGATAAACACACACCTCAGTTTCTGATGAGCGCTGCCATTTTCCCAAGGGGGATCTATAACTATGAGATTGAAGCCACAATCAGAATCGGCTGAAAGAAGAAAATACCACTCAAAGTTTAAACAGATGGCTCCTGTATTCCAACTTATGCATTAACCATGAAAATTAGTATAATATTTGGCAAGAAATGAGGATTTCTTCCTTCAAACTGGATGCTTCCCAATACATTGCAGGTCCATGAAAAATGGAATTCATAAGCATTTGTTCCAGACAGTAGGTCCACGCTCAAACACAAAGAAAGAAGGATCTTGGCTTGTTACCTGGGATTAAGCTGTCAATCTGCCGCAGATCAGACTTCAAGCCAACAAGAACAATAAATACAAAAGGTCAGATTTGAAATCCCATGCATATAGATTAAACTCAAAGAAACCAAAACCAGAAAGAGAAATTGAAAGCCATTAGTAAATCCAAATGATTCTGGATTTGAATTTTTCATGGGAGAAAAGAAAATTAGAAAAGAACCTTTCTCAGAAAAGCAAATATTAAATTGCATGAACCTACAACATAAAGTAAATAATGAACAACTAAAGAAGCATCCGCTTCGTATCATACCATACAGAAACAACTCCTTTTGGGAATAATATACTTGTGATTAAAAAGCTCAGCCTCTATATCACAGCTTCCCTCATTAGCAACTATATTATTAAACACAGGAGTCACTCTTTGCTCAATACACCGTGCAAGTGTTGAACCTGAAAACCAAGCAAAAGATAACTAGAATACATAAGCATGCCAGGACCTCAAGAAACATGCCAACAATTTACTAAATTTGAATTGAAATTCATAAAAGGCGAGCCTTGACGCAAAAATAGAGTTGCCATACGCTGTAAAAACATCTTGTAAATAAAGCTAACCTCCATTTTGGAACATTTTATCATCTCGTTGATAATTGAGAACAATTTCATACAACGGAGCTTGCCAAACATCTCCGAGCTCCATAAATAAAAGCTCACTACTTTCCTGTGACAACTCCTTACATTCACCCACAGCACATCCATCATTTCTCAAATTTCTCAAAATTTTCAAATGATCAGTAGCTTCAAGCAAAAATTCATGCGCTTTCAACAACAACGGCTTCACCTCCTTCAACACAAAGCAGTGAAAAATAGAGTTACTACTCAAATGTCACACTTAATGCAGAGAAGATAAGCTGCTGTTTATTGAGTATAGCAGGTTAATATTTTTTTAAAATATAATTTTATTGGGAAAATTACAGCCAAATACCATTCGGCCGCTATGTTTTACAAAATAAGTACACAGTATACTTCATATACTAAATATACATATACTATTCATATAATATACCTGATGACGGCGATCAGCGATTTGTTCGCGCTCGTTGAGAGATTGAGGCTTCTTCTTCTGTTTGCGTTTTCGTTTTCTAGAATCTTCGGAAGCTTTTGGAGATTGTGTTGAGTTCGATGAATCGAAGAAGCGGGAGTAATACGCCGAAGGTGAAACCCTAAACCGGGTGTAAGAACGGTTGAGTATTCGAACCGGGTCGATGAAGAAGACATTTGAGTTAAGCTTATAAATTCCTGATTCCATGAACAATGGCAACTGATTGTCTTCCATCTTCAGAATTTTGTAATTGTTCTGGTTTTCCGTTTGGGTAGTAACAATGACGGCGGGAAGCAGAAAAGTTTATTTGCATTGTGATCCCTATTATTTCTCCGATTTCCGATTAAGTCCCCAGAAAGTGATTATTTCACCTCCCGACCCCCCAAAATTTCCTTTTTTTTACTTTCTTTTCTATAATTAAAGAGAGAAATGTTTTGGGCAAAATGATAAATCTGTTTTGGGCTATTTTTATTGTAAATCTAGAGGAATAGGAAGTATATATGAGAAACTTGCCCTTACATAAATTCTGAACTGGACATGAAATGCATATTATTGACTTTCTTGGATAACGTAAGGAAAATATTTTTGTATTTTCTTTAATATTATCAATTTGTCTTTATGGTGGAATGATAAAATAAACATGGCAAAAAATTGTTCTAGCTTTGTTAAGATGATGACTTTGACTGTAATAATAATGTTGCATATATGAAAGGCTAAAATTTATTGGTACTTTAATAATGAATCAATTGAATCTCCAAATTGTGGCAAGGGATTTATTGGGATATAATGACTTTCTTGAAATAATACTTGCTAATACCTTGAATAGGGATGGCAATCCGAGCAGAGCGGGGCAGGTCAAACTCTTGATAGGACAGGGGAAGAGAGCAAATTTTTGAAATTTTTTAATGGGGTGAGGTAGGATAAGGCAAGGTTAAAGTTTTCTTTATTTCACTGTATCTTTCATCACTGTTTCTTTATTTCACGTTTTTATCTATGAGTCAATAATTTTATATCATGGGTCAATAATTTTGAATCTTTCATCACTGAATCTGAATTTGATTTTTGTTTTATTCCAAACTATAAAGAGATTTTCAATTATAAATCTAAAATTGTATTTTCAGAATTGTGTGTCTTCTTCCGTAGCATTCTCCATCAAAGTGACAACAAAATGAAAATTTACTGTTAATTTTATTGAGTGTAATATACGTGTAGTATTAATGTTTGTCCTTCTTGTCCGCTTGAAAAATATGTTAGATTACCGTTTGTAGCCTCTAATTCTAGTATTTTAATGTCATTTGATATTATTCATAGTGATTTGTGGACATCTTCTGTTTTGAGCTCTTTGGGCCATCATTATTATGTGTTATTTTGGGATGATTATTCTATTTTTTGTGGACCTTTCAGTTGTTTTAAAAGTCTCAAGTTTATTCCACATTCCTATCGTTTAGAGCATTCACTCGTACCAAATTTGAACGCGAAATTAAAAATATTCAATGTGATAATAGAAGAGAATTTGATAATCAGCCATTTAGGAAATTTTGTAACGCTAATGGCATATCTTTTCGGTTTTCTTATCCTCATACGTCCTCATAAAATGGGAAAGTAGAAAGAAAAATTTGTACCATTAATAATATTGTTTGGACATTACTAGCTCGTGCTTCATTATCACATTTATTTTGACATCATGTATTACAAATGACTACTTACCTTATTAACATATTCCCTAGCAAAAGATTAACATATCAATCTCCACTAAGTTCTTTATCATAAAGATCCTACGTATTCTCATCTTAGGGTGTTTGTGTTATCCCCTCTTCTCATCCACTACAATTAATAAACTTCAAACATGTTCTACCGCTTGTGTATTTTTGGATTATCCGTATAATCATCATGGTATAAATATTTTGATTTATCCTCTAATAAAATCATAATTAGTCGACATGTCATTTATGATGAAACCAATTTTCGTTTGCTAAATTATATAATTCTATGTTAATTCTTATAATTTTTTGGGTGATGGGCTCTCATTGTATGTGGTACACCATAGGGCTCGATCCACACACTATCCTCCAGTCTGCTGACACCGGTAGTCTCACTGCCTGTGCCATCGCTTCTTCTACATTCCCCAAAGACTCCATCGTCACGACCCACTTTTTGACCATGTTCTCAATCTGTCAGCAAATCCACTGCCTGCTGGCCCAATTTCATCTCCTATAGTGTCTCGGCCAGCAGGCCCACTGTCTGCTAACCCAATTCCATCTCCTATAGTATCTCGGCCAGTAGTCCCACTACATGTTAGCCCAATTTCGACATCGCCTTCATCCCAGCAAGCAATCCCGCTACCTGTTGGCCCGATGCCTCAATCCATCTCCGTCAGTCCAGTCCAATCCCGTGACATCCCAACACATTCAATTATGAGTCAAGGGCACATTACTCATAGCCAGCATGGTATCTTTAAATTAGAACAACATTTTAATCTAATTTCTACTGTTACTAAATCACCTCTTTCACATAACTCTGTGTCTGGCCTTCATGACCCGATTTTAAAAATGGTCATGGATGATAAATATAATGCTCTTATTAAAAATAAGACATGGGAATTGATGTCTCGTCTGCCTGTTGTTAATGTGATTCGTTCTATGCGGATTTTTTATAAAAGGAAAAATTTGACAGTTGTTTTGAGAGGCATAAGGCCCGTCTTGTAGATGATGGAAAATTCAACAAGTTAGCGTGTATTATGGAGAGACATTTAGTCTGGTGGTCAAACCGGCAATCATTCACACTGTTCTAAGTCTGGCTCTCTCGAAAGCATGACTCATTCATCAGCTGGATATGAATAATGTTTTCTTACACGTTGATCTCAAGAAAATAGTATACATGCATCAGCCATTAGGTTTCAGGGACCCCGATCATCCTAACCATGTTTGTTTGCTGAAGAAGCCCTTATATGGGTTAAAACAGGCCCCTCGGGCCTGGTACAAAAAGTTTACAGATTATGTGTATATTATTAAGTTTTCTCATAACACGTCTGATCATTCTCTGTTCATCTATCGCCGTGGTACTTCTCTGGCATACATTATGTTTTATGTGAATGATATTATATTAACAGCCTCGTCTGATAAACCGTGCCGGTCTATTATGTCTCTTCTCAACTTTAAATTTACTATGAAAGACTTGAGGCCTTTAAGTTATTTCTGGGTATAACTGTAACTCGTCATACATGTGGTTTATTTCTATCCCAAAATAAGTATGCATCTAAGATTATTGACCGGGTTGACATGTCATTCTATTAATCATCTCCTACTCCGGTTGACATTAAACCGAAATCGAGTGTTAATTCTAGCACACCTTTCGAGGATCTCTCCCACTATCGCAGTCTTGCATGGGCTCTTTAATATCTTACATTCATGAGGCCCGATATTACTTATGCAGTGCATCAGGTGTGTTTATTTATGCAAGATCAGAGAGATGAACAAATGCACACTCTCAAACGCATTGTGTGTTACATTCAGGGCACTCTTGATTATGATTTGCACTTATATCCATCCCTCGTCTCTACTCTCATGTCTTATACAGATGCTGATTGGGGTGAATATCTAGATACCAGATGTTTGACGTATGGTTATTGTATATTTCTTGGTGATAAATTGATCTCTTAGTCGGTTAAACGACATGCTACTTTATCGCAATTCAGTGCGAAGACCGAGTATTGAGGGGTAGCCAATATGGTGTCTGAGTCGTGTTGGCTGTGTAATCTCCTATTAGAGCTTCACTTTCCTATTCAGAAAGCTACATTGATCTACTGTGATAATGTTAGTGCGGTCTATCTCTCTGTGAATCCGGTCCAACATCAGCCTACTAAACATATCGAGATGGATATTCATTTTGTTCGCGAAAAGGTAGCTCGTGGACGAGTACGTGTCTTGCATGTCCCTTCACGGTACCAAATTGCTGACATTTACTAAGAGTCTTCCCTGGATTTTGTTTGAAGTTGTTAGGGACAATCTCAACGTACGACAATCGTCCGCTATGACTGCGGGGTGTGAAAGACCGTGTATATTGGTCGTGTATATGACCTATATTTATAAACCATATAATAGAATTTTTGTACATGTATAAGTATGGTTGTAGTCTTGTATTAGAAAAAGATAAATTTAATTTTCATAATTACATATTGTATATCATGTATATAAATCATTTCATTAATAAAAATAATCAAGAGATTATTCTCTTTCAATCCAACCAATTTTTTCCTGTGATAGATATTTCTCTTTTTTTTTTTGGATTTATCTGGTAATTTATATTTGAATAGACAAATCATCAACAATCCAAATAAAATTATAATGATTTTGACATTCGTTTCCTTTTTTTCTTTCTATCTTCTTTCTATATTTTTCTTAAATTTCTTGAAATAAGGATGGATAATCATGACACTCACTTCCCTGAAGAGGTTTAGGAAACATTTCTGTTTCGTTTCCATTTATGTATCAAACATTACTATTTGATTATTTGAGATATTAAATTTCAGATTTGAAGTATTGATGAAATAATAAAAATATTAGTAGACATTCACTAGTATTAATGAACTGTTTGGACATGATTTGAAATCATTATTTAAAATCATATGATTTGAAGTTGAAATTTTATTTGAACATGCAATTTAGTTTTTTCAAGTTGTATTTTTTCGGATTGACATAAAACTCACAAGTTGTGAAAATCATCAAAACTTTTCTAATTATTATGCAATTTTACCAAATGAGTAAGTCATAGTTCATAACGAAATTAATACGCGGTTAGAAGGTCTTTCTAAAAAATATAATATCAATTGATCAAATTTTAGTTCAATAAAAAGAAAATTGAACATAAATAGCAGTGTAACTATCTTTAATATAATATTTCCACATGGTATGTACAATTTCTTCACAATGAGCATTGATTTCACGTTCACTGGCCGAGAAGACGAAGCTACATTGTTACTTTGAGCCAGTTGTTGTCATGTTAAATGCATTATAACTGTAGTCATACCTTTGTATATATATACAATATAAATTATGTATTGGACAATTATATCCAATTCAATATAAAGTCGATCAATATATATATATATATATATACACACACACACACACACACACACTAGTTTATGGATTTATTTTTACAAAATATAAACTTATGAGTCAAGTTTTATATTTAAAAAACTTAAAATCTTGATTTGGAATCCCAAATCACATGTTTTTGGATTTCAAACCATGACATGATGAAATTATATCCAAATTATATAAATAAACGTAATTTGAAATTAAATTATGAAATCATGACTTGAAAATGCATGACCAAACACCCACTAAGTGTTTACATCAAACTAGGGCTGGCCAGTGGGTCGGGCCGGACCCACTGGGATCAGAATAGGCGGGGTCGGGACGGAGAGGAGGGGCGGGATCGGTGAGGCGGGCGGTGGGATCGATCTTGGCGAGCGATCCGTGTCGTCCGATCACCGTCCGGTGGAGCCAGCCGGGGGACGCGAGCCTTTTTTAAAAAAATTCACTAAATTAAAAATACTAAATTACTAACAAAGTAACATATAGTCATATTATAGTGATAGTCATATACTCATATTATAGTGATAGGGGGGTTGGGGGAAGCCAAAAATGACCGTTGTCTAACGGCCAAAATGTAAAATGACCGTTAGACAACGACTATTTTTGGCAAATAGCGGGACTGGGACGGGACCGGGACGGGTCGGGTCCTAGCGGAACCGGATCGGGCGGGACCATACCATGTCCCGTCCCGATTCGAATCCCGGACCCGCTAATTTTTTTTTAAATTTAATCGGAGCCGGGACGGGATCGGGTCGTAACCGAATCGGCCCGGCCCACTGGCCAGCCCTACATCAAAGATCAAACTACTGAAATTTATCATATAAGTAGTTTTACAAAATTAAGTGATAATGTGTATGTTCTCTCGTTCAAATACATAACATATATCTATTAATTTGACGTAAATATTAGATACGGATAAACTTTAAAAAAAAAAATATGTCATCAGCTAATACATAAGCACATTGCGTAATCAAAATTACCCAAGTTGGATATCTGAAGGCTAGAAATTAAAGCAGAAAGGAACCTTCTTAGAAGTACCCGCCAGTTCTGACTCAGATTACTGTACTTATAGGGTCCACACGTCCAAATCACCTGGCCGACCAGTTTAATCTGACCAATCACAATGATCCACGTTTGAACCCTATAGAGCTCTTAAAGACCAAAGTTCACAATCAAAGCCAAAAGCTTATGTATTTTTCGGTTTCACCCACACCTAGTATTCGATACTCGTGCTTGAGCTGATTTAATTCCACTTCGGAAAGTTCAACATTGGCTGTAAAATACCTTCTAATGAAGTTAATTTCATATTTAATATTCGAAGCCGAGATTTCTGATCAAATATAAAAGAAATAATTTACAAACTCAGAGGTCATTTGGTTGAGAAATAAGTTATCGGGGAGACTAAATTGTTATCCCACCTCCGATATGAATAAAAATAATCATTCATTCCCGAGATAATTGATATCCGAATTAGTTATACCTTTAATTTTATTTCATTTCAAATTTAATTCCAAAATTAATCATCCTACCCAACATTAGAGCCCTTAGTTGTGTAAGCAAGGAGAGTGGTAGTAGTAGAAAGTGTGAACTGTGAGGGTGGACAATTAGCAGAGCATGATCACACTAACAAATCCCACTATAGCCACCTTTATATAAGCTCACTTTTTCTTGAGTAATTGTTAAGCAAACCATCAAGAAAGGTTAGAACTTTGAATTTCTTGCTTGTTTTGAGTAACAAATATTTTCTTGTTACTCAATTATGTAGCTTTCCCTTTTTGTTTCCAACTTAAAACTTCCATATTGATGTATAATGTTGCTTATTCTTCTTTATATTGGGTGTTCAATTCTAAATTTGCTTTCTTTTACACTTGGATTCTTTTAAATTTTCCATTTTGAACTGTTCTTGCCTAAATTATTGGATTGTGATGGATAATATTGGCATATTGTTGGATAATGTTTTAATTTTGATCTTTTTTTTTATTGGGTGTTCAGTTCTTGAATTTTGCTTATTTATGCTTAGTTCTTCAGGGGTTATTCTAAATTTTCCGTTTGAACTGCTTTTGCACTCTTCTTCCTCCCGGCGAAGGGATTTCTGTCCTACTGCTATTCCTAGTTCCACTATGCTCTATTCCTAATTCCACTGCGCGCGTCGGTCTTTCAAAGCCAACTATCGAGGTGGGTCCTTTCCTTGCCCCAACTGCTCCAACACCCAAAAAAAAAAAACTTGAACGAAGAACATGCATATTTCGACATTAAACAAGAAAAAGATGTTATTTTCCCACTGATTGTTGTTTTGATGGTTTTCCAATTTTATGTATATGACAATTATAGATAAAAGGGACCAAAGTGTGATGTATATGATATCCAAATGGGGATATTGTAGGTCTTTTTAGTGAAGGCTTAGTCAATGGGCTAATATTGGGGGCAAGTTTAGTTATCTTGATTCAGTTAACTCTGAAAATGAACAGGCTGATTCTTAATTGGTGAAATTTCCATGCCTAGCAATCTTTCCATTTAGAGTTATCATCATTAGTTTCTACTTTTGTTCAAACACTTTTCTATATATCTAGTAAGTTAATTGAGTGGGCTGATTGAAATGACTTTGAGTTATTGGTTCATTTTCTTTAAAGCTTGCACGAAGAACATGTATATTTCGTCATTAAACAAGAAGAATTTGTTCTTTTTTCTGCTGATTGTTGTTTTGATGGTTTCTCGAATATGTGCATATGACAATTAAATAAATAAAAGGGAATCAAGTGCGATGTATATGATATCCAAATGGAGATTTTGTAGGTCTTTTTCAAGTCAGGGCTTAGTCAATGGGCTAATGTTGGGTGCAATTTTAGTTATCATTTGAAGTTAATGAGAAGTTAACCCTGAAAGTAAACACTCATTTCTTATTTGGTGAAATTTCCTTTCCCAGTAATACTTCCATTAAGAGTTATCATCAGTAGTTGCTAGTTTTTTCAAACACTTTTCGATATATCTAGTAAGTTAATTGAGTAGGCTGATTGAAATGACTTTGATCTTTTGGTTCATCTCCTTTACATGGCACCTATGAACATTGATGATCAAGAGTTGATCAACTTGTTCAGCTTTGTGTCTTCATTGACACTAAATCTCGGCTGTACTGTATTTACCGTTACCCTTAAGTTATACAGTAATCTATTTTAGATTATGAGGCAGATTCGATATGTCCGCCGAGATTATTTTTTAAAAGATGGGCTTTTAAAAAAAAATTAGAGTGTAATTGAAAGTTGTATCTGATAAATCTATTGAATGATCTTTTGGATTTTTCTTCTCTTTTATGCTTGTCGTTATATAGAAAGTTGTTGGAGAATATGAGTCGTGGTTATGTGGTATCTGTCATTGTTTGTGCCTTTGTCTCATTAACTCTCTATCTCTGACTTAACAGAGAAGGAGTAGATCAGAGCGCTAGCTTGATGGCATCACTTAATCAACACACTAGCAGTAATGATGGCCAACGTTCAATTGGTGAATCCCAGGTTGGTGCTACTTCTTTCCCTTTCTCACTAGCACTTCTAGCATGCTAATGTCCAGTTAATTTTAACATAGTTTTATTGTTATATGGTTATGTATGTCTGTGTAGATTGTCTTGTGGACATAATAAAGCCATTGGCCAAGTTCTTAATGAGCTTGAGTTCAACTGTTTGTGGTTCATATTTTCTTGTTTTTTCATCTTTATTGCTTACAAATGTGTCGGATATGTTCAAATATTCAGGATATTATACTCCCTTGCCCAATTTACGTGAAGATGTTTGATTGAACATGGAGAGATTTTTGTGACTGTAAATCATATTATTAAGGGCAAAATGGAAATTTTGAAGTTATGGAAAGATGTCATTCTGATTTAGATTGATTAAAAGGAAAAGAGTGTCACATAAATTGGGACGAGTGAGTACCTAAATGACTATTGCACATTAATGTAAAAAGGGCAGCCCGGTGCACTAAGCTACCGCTATGCGCGGGATTCGGGGAAGGACCGGACCACAAGGGTATGTTGTACGCAGCCTTACATTGCATTTTTGACTATTGAACATTAGTGTATGATAAGATAATCAATTTAATTGCACATTTTGTGATCGAACGAGTGTGTGGTACACATCCCGGGGTCTTGTCTTCAGATTTGCAACCTAATGAATAAATCACTAGAAATATTATTCCATTTGGCGTTCTTTGACAATAACGTTCTCTTTGCTCCATGTGATATATTTCCACAGTTTATTTCTCGTGGGTCGGTTATGTGTTTGTATGCTGTTACCGAAGCCATCTAATCACTGCAGAAGTTTTGCAGCTGAATAACCAGACGGAAGGGGTTGGGTCATCACTTGTGGACAAATTTAAATATCACTCTGGTGATGATATAGTAGCTGTGTCAGATTGCATTTTAAGAGAGGACTACTTGGAATTGGACGACCTTGACGATGTAGCATCACATTCGTCTAGTTCAGGAAATTCAAGTCGCCTGAGCTTCGCATCTGATGAATGTTTTGACTCTCTGGCACTTTTACGGGATCTGGATGATGAGAAGAACCAAGATTTGAGTGGAAAAGGTTCCACCATCAATTATAACATAATGATGTGCGAAATAGCAAATGATGTGGTTGTGGAGCCTGCACCTTTAGGTAAGTTAAACGTCTTTGCCCTGCCCTTCTTATGAGATTCGTATTCCTTCCATTTGGTTATGGAATTAGTATGTTTCTGCTTACCTTCTCTGTATTTCAACTTTAGACCATTTGGAAGAGATCGCGTGTGCTTCTGCTAAGTAAAAGTTTTGTTGATGGCTGTTCATGGTGTCGAAAACACTGGTCCTTTTTCAACATTCTTTTCAATTCCCCAGAACTATTTCAAAAAAATTGCCGATATCTATAGGGAGCTTGTATTCATGCATATGCATCCTAATGTTTTTCATGTTTATTACTACTGTGAGTTAAGTTCTCGGTTATTAGCTCGTCTTGATCTATAGCACTCAGAAAACATTCACTCGTCTAAGCGTGTAAAGAAGTTTTTCAACAATCCTTGCTTTAGTCGATTATCATGGAGAATTCATTCACTCAGCATTTCACGTTGGTACACTTTTTGGAGTGGACATCAAAATTGAAAGAGAATTAACATTAGAAGGAAACAAAAATGAATGTGCAGACTATGACGCATTCTTTGATTCATCTAGACAATATCACTGACTGAATGTGCCAATATTCGTTCATCCTTGTACTTGCAAACTACACATTTAAATATGGTAATTATCTAAAACCTCTATATCTGCATTGCTTGGCAGGGTCTCTTGTTAAAGGGAGTGGAGCTGCGGCCAAAGAAACTCAACAAGTTGCTGATAACAACAAATCCAAATTTCCCGGTGTGCCATCCCCAGGTCAGGCTGCTAAAAGGCTGAAGACTGAGCGTACAGATGAAGGTCCATCACATTCTTGTAGAGCGATGACATCTTCCAGTAGCAGCAACAGTCATGAACATGGACGTGTTGCAAGAAGGGAGGAGAAAAGAATGAAGAAGCTTATGAAGTACTTCTGTTTTATGTCTTTGTAGATCATTAATTGCTACTTGTTGATACAGACATGCAAGCAAATATATATGTCCTAGAAACAATCATTTTAGGAGCAGATGTACTTGAACACATTCATATTATTAATAAGATTAATATATACTTGGCATTTGCAATTATTGAATTATTATTTGATTGTTTATATTATTCGTTAATGTGCATCCCTTGAACTTACATTGTCATTAATAGTGTGAGATATTAATGATAGAGTGTAGTTCTTAAAATAGCCTAGACTAATGATCATTGAGAATGGAATATCAATGATATGTTATAAGTCGACATGTGATGCGTGATCACATTCTTAGAGAATGTAGTATATCTCACTTCGCTAGCAATAGTTGTCGGTGATGGACACATGGATACTCTTGAGGAGTATTGGCATACCTGGCGATAAACTATTTGTTATACATGTATGCAGAGTATTATCGTGTGGGAGATAGAGGTCCTTAGACTTGAGGTCAATATCACCTTGTTTACGAGCAATGCACTTTGATCCGTCTAGCTCAAATGCCTTATAGGTTGAGACGCGGCTTGTATTGAGTGCATTACGAAGTAGATTGAAGGTGGTAGTTGAGCCAAGAATAGGATTCATTCCTCGATTGGAATTTCGAGAGAACTCGACCGGAGATGTTAGGTCGACCAAGTCATTGGCGATCACGAGACATATCTAGGATATGGTTTAGTTGTCGACTAATATAGATGAGATAAAGTGATCAAGTCATTTGGATAGACACTTGGCAAATCTTAAGCTTGATCGAGTGTGTCGTGAATGAAAGGAATTTATCATCTCGCATAGTGGTCTGTTTACTTGAGTCTTGTAAACGTATTTCACGTATTGGGTCGTCGCGTGGCCAGTCTGAGTTCCGTGTGAACCTTGATTTGATCAAGTGTCAATGTGTGAAGGCCTAAAGGGTCACACTAAGTCGATTGTCTTTCGGTCTAAGGGTATATTGAGAGAATGTAAAATATCAGATTTTGAATCAAGATATTTTATTTTATAATAAATTATGGGATAATTTTCATTTGATGAAAATTAATTAATTAAGTTAAAAGTAAATCTTGGATTTAATTAGAACTAAAATGTGCAGAAAATAAATAGAGGAGCCGCATAACAGTGGGTCCAGTTCGACTGGCCCACTGAATTTGGATTTGGGTCAGGTCTTGAAGCCTGATCCAAATCTGATTTGGTTTAGGGTTTCCTCCACTATATATTTGACACTTAACTCATAATTTCATAAGAACTCATTTTTCACTTTCTGAACTTAGAGTTTAGGAAATAAATTCTCTCAAACATCTGCCAAGATTTCCTAGCTTTCTTGGGCAAAGGAATATACCGAAGCAAGGCTTGCACCCGGATTGACAATCGCGTGCGCACCTTTTAGTAAAGACTGTATTAAAAGCATAAACTGTAAGTTTTTCTTTTATGTTTTTACAGATTTGAATTATCGCATAATCATGCCAGAAACGTTTGTTGGAGCAAGTAAGTTTACTCAAAATTTTAAACTTCCGATGTGCCTTACTTGTATGTACACCCAACAAATCCCTTCACAAGCAGCCTAGAAAAGTAAAAGAACTTGGCTAGAAAAAAGAAGAAAAAAAAAACAGCTGGGGTGGGGGTGGGGGTGGAGAGATAGTTTAAGCTATTGAATATTGATATGTTGTACATTAGGCTAAAATTTAAACTTTTATGTTGAGTTTTAAGATTTAGAATAGGAAATTGATTCTGCAGAAAGAGTCTAGAACTATGTTCTTTTTAATACAGTTGTAAAATTGGAATATCCTCGGTGTAATATTAAGAGAGAAAATGTAGTACTTTTTTTAAATCTTTATACCTCTTCAAATGATTTTTTTTTCCGATGTCCGACCAGCTTCGAGTACCGGAGTGGGTGTAAAGCGCCCCCTAACAAAGGCAAATCCATAGTCGGAGCTCAAACTCGAGACTTCTGATTAAGGATGAAAATTTTCACTTGTCAATTGACCACAATTTTGTTCGTTTCAAAATATTACTAGTTCATTGGTTGCAAATACCAAAAAAATTACTATGTAGGGCGGGCTATTGACACTTATATACATTTCTTGGTAATTATTGACATATTTTTAACCAAGAACCGATATTTGTATACATTGTGTGATATAATGTGAACTGATATTTGTATACTGGTGTGTTGTACATTATTTGATATATATATTATTGAGTTATTATTTGTCAAAAACTAAAACTTGAGCTATTTTGTGCTAATATTTTACCGGGATTGTATTCCCACGTCAATTTTCCATTGGGGTCTATTCTGGATGAAGTATTCAAAATTTAGAGTTGTAGTCCAGTGATTGTAACTTCACTTTGGTACTATAAAATCCAATGAAGCAGCCCAGGGAATTGGGAGTGGCCTGTGAAATGTGGGCCGAACCCAAGCATCCAATAGAGAGACTTAATTAATATGTTAAGTCGACAAGTTATAGTTCTACTATTATATTGTTATTGTTTTGTATTATGTAGAGCGACTTAATATCAGGGCCGTCTCAAATATTTTTGGGGTCCTATTTTAGTTCGTAAAAGTAGATTCTTAATTGAGCTAAAACTTGCGAATTATGAGTCTTTACAGTAAATTCTGACTAATATTACTTAATAAAAAATGGAAAAAAAAGCCCTAAATTTTTTTATTTTTCAGAGTTTTTTGTGCAATAGCATACCTCGCACGGGTCCAAAAGCGACCGGCTTAATATATACACATATTTTAATCAATTATTATATACAAATAGTTCTAATCCGAGACATTATGTTGGACTATTATACATATATATTTATACATTCCCACTGGTTTGCTTTATGACTTTCTGTCAAATTTGGCTTTTTAATATTAAGGTGTATTTATGAGAAAAAAAGAGGAACAAAACCTTTGCTTTCAACTTTAGTGATTATTACACATGTTATGCCGAATATCTTTAACGTGTCTGTTTTTAAGATTCTTCTTATCTACTTAAACCTTTTTTTAATCTCATTCACGCCGAAATCATCCGACGGCTACAAAAATTCGACGTCCGAGATCTACGATCCATCTAAATCCATAATGGCGGGAAACTCTGAATTAATTAATACTATTAATAATACTAAATACTAATATGCAGACAGAAAAAATGGTCATTATTCAAAAAGTGGTTTGGCGGATTACATTTCAGTGGAATTATGTGAGTTTTAAATTTCAGTGGAATTATGTGAGTTTTAAAATCTTGTTATTAATTTCGTGTTAAGTCAAATAATATTACTTGATCTTGTTATTAAGTTGAAACATACTCTCTAACTTCACCACAAAATTATGGAGCATTAGAAAATAAGGCTCTAAAATAATGACTATAAAGATATAGAAGTGGAAACGAACTGTTTAATTACTGTCAAACCTGTTGAGGATGAGCGCATGCAATATTATTCCGTTAAATTTCTATTGAATGACAATAAGGCCTCTAGCAAATATATTTGGAGTATGCACATTAAGGATATTTCAAGTAGAAGCCTTAATTTCAAGTGGAAGAGCTGATGTATTGTTTCACATTTGAATTTCTCTTACATTCTACGACGAAACATACAAACATAATGAAAAATTAATACCCGCAAGGATAGCCAAGTTGGTGTAGTAGTAGAGCGCGGGACCGCAAGATCACAAGTTCGATCCCCTGCATAATCCTTCTTGGTTGAGTCTGTCACATATGACTTGTCAAGTGTGGTTAATCGGCTGACGTGGTTTGCAGGCTATTGCGTCAGCCCGGGGTTTACCCTGTGCGCACTCGAAAGAGTAGCGGCTGCGGGTTCCTTCGTCAAAAATAAAAAAATAATGAAAAATTAATAATCTAAGAGACGGTACATAAGTTGAAAAATATTACTACTTCCTCAGTATCAATTTATGTGACATTATTTTATTTTAATCTATCTAAAAATGTCATTTTTTATATTTAGAAGTAATTTAACTTTATGAATAATTTATAATCACCCAAATATCTAAGATTTATTTTGAACCATACATTTCAAATAAAATTCTTTTCAAATTTCGTATCAAATCAAATGGTGTCACATAAACGTGTTGGAAATTTACTAATATGGAATTAAGATTACCCCATTATTTATGACTCGAACAATTGGGATCACGCACGTCGAAAACGTTGTTTCCACACACGTGCACACGTAGTGCCAAGTATCGTAAATTTCATTAGTGAAAGAGATATTGGTACATGAGTAAACGTTTGATACATGAAATGATGAACGATCGTTGGTTAAATGACATGTGTTCCCCGTTGGTAAATGAAGGAAGAAGTATACGACGTGTAAAAGATGAAACAAGTCGAAAATCGCCGCGGAGCCTCGAAGGGCCGCGACACTAATGTTGGTTTTGGTCACTGGAGCTGCGGCGCCGCGGCGCCTCACGCTTCAGAGGCAGTGTGGTCGACGGAAGATAGAAAGTTTCTGACTTTTGGAGCATTGATCCTCCATTACTTGACACTTGAATTCAACCATTATTTTGCTGACTAACACCTCTCAATAAGTGTCATTACATGGCAATTGATTGTCATTAGTTGGTTAGATGAGATGTCATCTTACACACACTATAAATTGAGGCCTTATGCTCAATTGAAGAACACTTTACTCTTGTTTAGTTCAGATTTTTCTGAACTTCTTCCTCTCTAGCATACTTTCACACACTCAAAGGTTCTTCTTGAGAAACACTTGAGTTTCCTTTGCTCATTTTTTAGTTGTTGTTTTATCTTGCGAGACAGTTGCACATATCCAAAATGATATATATTGGGAAATAATGTCTTAAGGGCAGAGTGAATATCACTCGACTCAGCAGCGAAATTGTAATGCTACCAAATTTAGTGTCTCTTGATTTCAGGTTATCAAGATCTAGGAACTTGTTGCAATTTGGAACGAAGACTCAAGACGAAGTCAAGAATCATACAAGACAGATCAACATAAACTCATTGTTGTTGTCACTTGTTAAGCTGCAAGCCTGTTATATTGTAGTTCATTGTTGTTTATACTTTCGAAGCACTAGTAGTAGTTGTATATTATTCACATACATTCATTGTAACTCACAAAACGGATGGACGAGGTAGTGCTACTTTTATTTTTTGGTTACAAAGGAAATGAAAGACAACTAAACTAAAACAAAATAAATCAAAATGGTGAAAGAGGTAAAGGAAACGATGCCCCGTAGGTAGTAGTTCCCGGTTGGAGTCCATCGACAAATTTGGCGAGCGAATCAGCCGTTTTGTTCCCTTCGCGTCAAATGTGTTTGAGGCGCACGGTCCAATCTCTATCAATGAGTGACTTACACTCCTGTATGATGTTGGCAAATAGGTGACGATCGTAATCCATTTGATCACCGTTTGCTAGTCGACCTCGACAAGGAGTTTGGGGATATGTTGGTTTCAAGCAAGGTATAAACCTTCTCGAAGGCCAAGAAATTCGACTAAGTTGATGGAGATAGAACCAAGATTTGAGAAAATGACGATTCACTAAAAAACTTCTCTTTTTGTTTTGACGTTGTCAACATCCCGAAAGAAAATTCCTTTGTTAGTGATTCGGCTTTCTATCTTAAAAAAGATAACGAAATTTCGAAGAAGCTTTTTGTTGAATATTTCCCGCACTTCTACAGTAAATTTTTCTACTTTATTATTTTATTCGTGAAAAATCCACCGTTTCAATTCCCAAACTCGTCTCGAATAATACCACCTGCTGCCACCAAATTGATAGAAGAGAAGAAGATGCCGTTCGTATTGAATTTAGCCCAATCTATTTCCGGGCCCTCTCAAGGTGTTAGGACGATGAACTTTAGACTATGGAAGCGCTGGCCCCCAAGAGGGAGTGCTACTTACTACTAGTAACTACTCAAGTCAGATTTTAGCTAGGTGTAATATTTTATTTTTGGGATAAAAATAAAGGCATCCTAGTGTCGGATAAAGACAACACCGACGGCAGGTAGACCTCTTCTTCCACGTGGGGCCCTCATATGATTTCCCGGTTTCTTCTTCCGTTACTTCACACTTCTCATACGTTACTTCTTTTTTTTTTTTTTTTTTTTTACGAAGAAATCCGCAGCCGCTATTCTTTCGAGTGCGTAGATGGCGGTGTGTGATACCGCAAACCACGTCGTGCGATTAACACACTTGGCAAGTCGTGTGTGGCGACAGCCAAGAAGGTTTATGCAGGATCGAACTCTTGGCCTTGCGGTCGAAACTCTTCTTCACATTCTGCTACTGCGGTCACTTATTTGTTTAAAGAGGAGGGCTCTGAAGCGTATGACTGATCAATGAGACAAGGTCCCCCAACAAGCAGACTACTTAAGTGTTTCATCGTGCTTGCGGGGAATCAAATCCACGCTGTCAATGCCAAAGCACTCAGGCTTTGCCACTGGACTATGCCCCGGAGGACTATTTCATATGTCTTCCTCTATTGTAACTATATATGATTTAAAACAAATTTACCTATTATTTTCTCCGTCCCAAAAAAATTTATTTAAATTTGATTTGACACGAAGTTTAAAAAATAAAAAAAACTTTCAAAATATTTGGTCCAAAATAACTCTTAGGTATTTGTGTGACATTAAATCATCTCATAAAGTTAAATTATTTCTAAATATAGAAAGATTTCAATCTTTTTTAGACAAACTAATATAGAAAGTAGGATAATCTTTTTGAGACGGAAGAAGTACTATTAGTTTCGTTTTAAATTTCTAGAGAAAAGTTTTTTATGAACATTAAACTCAGCAATAAAATGCCCGATATAAATTAAAATAATTATGAAATTTTTTACATCTCTCCGGAAAAAAAAATGCTAATATTAGAGTCGTCTTAGAAGTCAAACAATTACAAGTTTACAACGAACCTCTTATATCATAACTTTCTAGTTTAACTCTTTCTATTGACATGACACTCATGAATGTTTCTGATCAATAGGATACAAAGAGGATGATGATTTTTTTTAATGAATATATATATATTTAAATCAATCATTTTTAAGAGCTAATTACAGTTTATCAACATTTGAAACTACGAATGATATGAATTGAATAGGATTACACTAATAGATGATCGGAGTAATCAATTCCAATTGGCTAGGCTTAAGACAAATTAAATTTATTGAATTTAAAATATTGTAGTTATAATATATTATTATTTTAAATAGTTAAAAGAATATTTAGTCAAACTTGAAAGTATCCAAACTCTCTAACCTTATCGTTGTTGCTAAAAATAAAGGGTATATAATGCGTGAGGGGTAAGGGAAAATAAACGTAAAGGGGCGATTACAAAAACAATTAAGCTGCCATTCGCATTAGTACAATACTACAATTACAAATTTAAATCATAGTCATCTTCACAAATGTCCAATTATGCATTTTGTACTTCACTCACTATGTAAAATAAAGAGAAGTGATATATATAAATCTTTAATTTATATTTCATCATTTTTAAAATAGTTGTCATGTTTGGTTTCTCGATAATCAATTTAATTAATTTTTTGAGCTAAATTAGATTAAATTAATTCAAAATTTTAAATATTTTAAAACTATAAAAAAATATTATAAGTAGCAATTCTTTTTTTTTTGTTGACGAAGGAACCCGCAGCCGCTACTCTTTCGAGTGCGCACAGGGTAAACCCCGAGCTGACGCAATAGCCTGCAAACCACGTCAGTCGATTAACCACACTTGGCAAGCCATGTGTGACAGGCTCAACCAAGAAGGTTTATGCAGGGATCGAACTCGTGACCTTGTGGTCCCGCGCTCTACTGCTACACCAACTTGGCTACCCTTGCGGGTTATAAGTAGCAATTCTATTGGATATTACAGTGGATGTATGAGAATAGTATACAACTATCACTAGTGCTTAGAAAGGATAATCAATTACAATTTCAATATAATAGGCTTGAAGCCTAACATCAACTGTCACAATATGAATAAGTGTTGATGATCTTGAACTTCGGTCTTTGATCTTCATTGAAATCTTGAGATCCTTGTTGAAACTGCAGCAAGTCCTTTGCGAACAAAAACAACAATATGTTTAGAAATCTGAAAATATAACAAGATAATTGGCTTGCTGAGTCGATTGAATTATCAATCTATCCATAAGATAATATTGCCTCGTATATCCCTTCAACGGTGTAATGACAACTTATCTTCCAAGATAAAACAACAATCAAACAAATGAGCAAAGGAAACTCAAGTGTTCGCTAGAATAGAAGGATCTTTGAGTGTGAGATTGCAAGAAAGGAAGAGATTTCATCAAGTCTGAAATCATCAAAGTGTAGAGAGTATTTCTATTATATTCATTGTGTATATTGTGTATCTCTCAAATATGAAACAAGGATTGGTTATATAGTGTTTTAAGATGATGAGAGGTGTTAATAGGTGTTTAAGAGTGCTGTTAATGGACACCATAATGGCCAAAACGTTGTGGCATAAGTGTCAAACATTCAGAAAAGTTAATGCCATAAATTCCCTAATTTTCCCGTTACTAGAATGCCCTCTGAAGATGGCCATGAGGCGCCACAGCGCCGACAGAAAATGTCTTCCAGAAACTTCAGGGACCAAAATATAATTATAATAAAGTATGTGGTCCAAAAAGATAATGTCAGAAACAGCCCAACTAGGGATGGCAATTGGACGGGGCGGGTGCGGGTACCCCCTCCCCCGCACCCGTATCCGCCAAAAATATTTATATCCACCAACTACCCGCACCCGCGGCGGGTACAATTTCAATACACATACCCGCCTAGGCGGGTATATTTTTAAATCCACACCCACCCCACCACCCAAGTGGATATCCGTCACCCGTCAATATCCGCCTGTACCCGCAAGTGAAATAACTGAAAAAGTTGAAAAGATTACATAAATTTACTTCAGATGCAAAGACATGTTCAAAATCGTAACGATATCGGAGAACCAATATCGTAACCAAAGGTAAAAGCTTAAATGCAAATACATTTAAGTAGTTTTGATTCAATATTAGAACCAATACAAAAAGTGAAATGCAAAGACATATTCAAAATAATTCAATATCGAATTCGCACTTATTCTCCATTAAACTTCTAGTTCTCGTAGTCTCGCACCATAGTCTCGCCGAAATGATTCAACATCGTTCTCGATTTTAGCGGAATATAAATTTAGCAAGAACATCGCTCGATTTTCAACATCGCTATCAACATCGCTTCCTCGATTGTCAAGGATAGGGCGTGATAAGGAGAAGGGGAGACGGAGGAGAGGGTGATGACGACGTGGCGATCTTTGAAGTGAGAGGGTGAGGGTAAACTAACAGTGAAGGGTGAAAAGTGAAGGGTAGATCGAATCGAAAGTGAGGGCGCGAGCGAGGCGCAGAGATTATGTTGAAGACTTGTGGTGAGTGTTGAGAAGTGATGGAATGAAACCCTATTTGTAATATATTTTTTATATTGGGCTCAAGAGGTTTGGGCTTGCGGACTACTTATGGGGCGGGTATGCGGGGGAGGCGGGTATAACTGCAAATCCACCACCTACCCGCCTACCCGTGGCAGGTACATTTTCAATACCCATACCCGTCTATTACCCGCCAAAGTTATACCCATACCCGTCCCAACTGGGGCGGGTGTGGTGCGGAACCCGCAAAATTATACCCACCTGCCATCCCTAAGCCCAACAACCCGCGACCCGACCCGGGCGGGTGGGTGGTGGTGACGCCGCGGCGCAGAAACTTCAGAGAGTTTCTGACTCATTTCATCTTTGTTCTTCAACAAAGGATGCAATACGTTGTATCATCATCAATTAAGATCACAACGTACTTGTCTCCCCCCTCTATTTGTACAAACTTTAAATCACCCAAGTAGGTGTTACTAAGTTATAGTGGAGCGGTGCTTTTTCTCTAATCCTTTGATGAAACGGAAAGGTGATTTTGCCTCTTCGCCTACCTCACATTCATTTGAGGGTTTATATCGACAGACGACAACAATCTCAATTTTGTTGGCTTTTGAATGACTTTCTATTAAACGTGTCTTAATCTATGATGACATAGATGCACAGATTACAAATATATCATCCACTTGACTACATTTTTGTTGTACCACTTTTGGATATTATCGACCTGTGGGATATGAGGCGAAGACTCAAGCCATATTGTCCAACAGCGTCAAAGACACCAAGTTTAGGACATGTATCACCTCTCTGAAGAGTGATCTCATTCCTTAAGTCCTTTTGAGGACAATTTCTTCAACTTATTCTATTTGAAGGTAGTGTTGCTTCACATGAACAACCTTTTGCCTGTGGTTAGGGCGTAACTGGATCATATGCGATCTAGACTCTCTGTCCCACTCCAGTTGTCTTGGCAGACTGAGTGTCCAATTTCTTTTCTTCCTGTCTCTTGGCCTTCAGATCGTTCAAGATCTGGAAATTTTGGCCCACTCCAGTTATCCGTAGGCTTTGTATAACTGAATGTCCATTACTATCCTGTCAAAAGACGGATCTTCTGTCGGGAATGGTGATAGGATTGTCTCTAGTCCTCTAGTCCTCTAGTCCTTGTCTTTAGTCCTCTTCCCTTGCTTAGGATTGTCCATAAATTTAATTTAATACAATCTAAGTCCATATCTTTTAGGTCATTATTTATAACAGTCCAATATTTAAACGGGAAGGTAAGTGAGATTAAACTCCTGAATTTAAAGTGTAAGGAATATAATTTTCTTGAACCATTTTCATATTCATATCCTTATTTTATTCAGACGTGATTTAATCTTCTTATTGACAAAGAGGAAGTTTACGTAACTCATCTTCAGATTCCTTATCTGGGATAGGTGTAGCCCTTCAGCTACAAGATATACCATCATTTTCAACCTCATTCTTTTGTCCCAATTAATATCCTCCACCTCTCGTGGACGCTTGTTTCCACCATTCTCGGGAGCATTGACAACAACTCTTCTTTGATCCTTAGCCTTGCCAGCATGACTATCAACAGTATCTTCAAGTTCAGGATCACCAACAGAGATCTCCCTTTTGACGGAAACAGATTTGTAACTATCGTCAAAGAGAGATCCAAAACTAGGACCAGATCTGTTGACAGAGACAGTGTTTGAACTGTTTATAGAACTGTCAACGGAACTGGTTTCAACAAGAAAACCACAACCAGATTTGGGAGTATATCTGGTTGCAAACATCTTTCTAGCACTTAGTACAATATTATCTTAAGACGGTTGGATATTACAGTGGATGTATGAGAATAGTATACAACTATCACTAGTGCTTAGAAAGGATAATCAATTACAATTTCAATATAATAGGCTTGAACCCTAACATCAGTTGTCATAACATGAATAGGTGTTGATGATCTTGATCTTCGGTCTTTGATCTTCCTTGAAATCTTGAGATCCTTGTTGAAACTGCAGCAAGCCCCTTGAGAACAACAACAACAATATGTTTAGAAATCTGGAAATATAACAAGATAATTGGCTTGCTAAGTCGATTGAATTATCAATCTATCTTTAAGATAATATTGCCCCGTATCTCTCAAATCTGAAACAAGGATTGATTATATAGTGTTTTAGGATGAGGAGAAGTGTTAATAGGTGTTTAAGAGAGTTGTTAATGGATACCATAATGACCAAAATGTTGTGAATATAAGTGCCAAACGTTCAGAAAAGTTAATGCCATCAATTCCCTGATTTTCCCGTTACTCGAATGCCCTCTGAACATTTAGCGCCATGGCGCTGGTCATGAGGCGCCGGCAGGAAATGCCTTACAGAAACTTCAGAGACCAAAATGTAATTATAATAAAGTCTGTGATCCAAAAAGATAATGTTAGAAACAACCCGCGACCTGACCCGGGTGGGTGGGTGGTGGCGGCGCGCGTGTGGGCCTAGTCTCGAACCCAAGCACACCTAGGTCCTCCCTCCTTCAAACACACGAGTTACCCATTGGGGTCCCAATCCCTTATTTAGTTTAGAGATTTATAACATGAACAATTCTTCCTTTTCCTACCGATGTGGTAGATTTGTCACACACCACTCTTTCATGTCTCAAACACCTTACTTCACGTTCCAACATCTCTTTTATTTCTCAATGAAATTTGACGATTCTTGGCCCTAAGGTCATCTACTCACTTAGTAGATTATACACGTGTAAAGAACCAGGTTCTCCAACATGTGAACCATGATGTTTAAGTCATTGAAGATGGGCGGACCCAACCTCCACCAAAGACAAATTTCCAACAAATTCTTCTTATACAATATGATAAAAACGATATATTTAACGATTTATATTTATTGTTGTTTTTGAGCCTAACATGTAAAGCTTTTTCATGATTAATAAAATTTACTTTAATTATTAAAAAAATTATCTTAAAATATTGATCAAAATTCACGTAGTTTGATTTTCGATAAGCAAAAAATGATACGTATTTTGAGATGGGGAGTATAATAGTATTCGAGTGGATTGGGGAGCAAAAAATTGATTATATCTGTAACACCCCCAATTCAAACCGGAGTCGAAACGGGAGTATTACGTATGGTTGATTCCTAAATGTATTTTAAGGAGTCGCCACCTAATTATTATAGTGAATTAGGACACTTTTTTAAATAGCATAAAATGCTATAAATGATCTCCATTTTTAAAGGTCTTTGAAACTATGTGAGATTCTAGGTAAGGGTTCTTTATTATCCTAAAGGGAAGGGATTAGGCATCCTAAAGGATCCGCTAACTTGCGGTTGTCCGTTCAAACATAGGTTGATTTATTCGGCTGAGGAATGTATGTTTTAGAAAAGTTTATTTAAGTAACAAGGGATATGGTAAGTATCTAAAGAATATATATTGATAACTAAAAGGGCTTTATTAGACTCACAAAAATATACAAAGTTGATTATACAATTATAAGACATGAAATTATTTTATTTAACAAAGTAAGAAAATGATATGTTACTCCTATTAATAGGTTTAAGACTCTTATATAAAAAGTTAATTATGAAATTATTTTTTATACGTGTATGCGAAAATTACTTCCTATGATATTTATGAAGAGTTTATGAAAAAGTTTAAGAATTAAACATGGAGGAATATATTAACTACATGGCTAAGGCATAGCTAGGATTAATTATTTTAGATTTAGACTTACGTGATGAACCTAGAATAAATAAAGGGTGAACTTATCCTTTAAACTACCCTTCCAATATATTCAAAGACTATTAAAGTTAATTACCCTATTAATTACAGAATTAACAAATATAACAATAATAAATAAGCAAAATAAATAAATACACAAATAAGCAAAGGCAGGAGTGAGATCGTAGTTGACATGACATCTAGAATGGATGGTGACACCATCTATCCTATAGCTGTTTGGAAGCCCTGCGGAAGTGTGTGGTCGATACGGAAGTCATGATGAGTCTCGTACCGAGACTCTTGATTATTCCCCCGATGCCGGTCATGTAAAAATAAGAAAGAAAAGGATTAGTAAATAATACAAACCCCATCATGTAAGAAAAAATAAGTAGAATGTTAAATTAAACACACACACATGCTGCCAGTTTGATCTATGGCAAGGGCAAGTCTCACCCACAGTAAAAGAACATTTTGGAAATTAGTCAATCGAAGGGGCCTCAATATACAAAGCGTGATTGGTTTGTTTCTTAGATCTCGAGGAAATATCGATGTTATCACCTGCATGTGTTCATATATACAAACCCCACTCTGATATATCTAGTCACAAAGGGTGATATACACATAAACCATACGAGGTATGCCACCCATATACACTAAATATATACCAATGAGATGTGAACAGAACATCAGATAACAGAAGTATTGGTCATTTAGCAGGTATGAGGATAAGTATGTAGTTATATTTAATATGATACATGACCACGATACTGCTGAATTGGCGAGTCGAAAGGAAGATACTGAGTGACAGTGACAACAGGAATATTCGAGCATATTTCGCAGATAAAATGCAGCAGCAAAATGATCCAAAATCAGCAGCAAAGTGGCTAGAAGACAATCCAAACAGAGGGTCAAAAATCATCCTAGACAGAGAGAGGTGATCCAGAATCAGTAGCCATAATATCTAGCAGATATTCTAAACAGAAGGGCCAAAAATTATCCTAGGCAGGGAGAGGTGATCCAGAATCGTGAGAATAGCTAGAAGGCAGTCCAAACAAAGAGGGATAGAAAATCAGTCTAAGCAAGGCTGAAAATCAGACTGAAATATGCTAAAAATTGGTCTAAAAATAGCCCAAACAGTGGCCTCAAAATGATCAAAATCAATTCCAACAATCCTACGGGATTACAGCAACATTTCATATTAATCACACGCATGTTGGATGACTTTTGAGAACATCTCATGTCATGAGAACTCCTATAAGATTCAGGAGGACTTCACATGTGTTTAACTTAGACTTAAAATGCCAACGAGACTACTTGATTAGGCCTAAATCCATACGGATACGACATGATTGCATGTGATATTGGGCTATCTCACTCAAAAGTACATCTACGGTTGAATATAACATACAAATGGCTACATAGCTATTTATTATGGGAATGAAATCTGAGTATGATGCATACATGCTTCACATAGACAATTTTAGACACGTATATGTGCAGTCAGCCAAAGAATATAGGTATAAGACATTCCTATTCACCGTTAAGTATACAACAATGCTTTACAATGATTTTATTTATCATTCCCACGTAACGTAAACTTTAATTACACCCAAGACAGTGGAAACAAAGTATAATAAATATTATGATAGATATTATACTTGTATAGTTAGCTTAAAGTAAATACATTACCATTTTTTAAGAGATGAGAACGCGGGGGTTTATTTTACAATTAAAATGTTTGTTACTTTATCGGGAGGATAACACGACAGTGTAAATCGTATATCCTTGATCTTAGTAACATTTTGATTGGAGGTCGGTCTTAAGTTATTAAAATATAGTAGTGATGTTTTAGAAAACAAGTAAAGGATTTGAATCTTTTGAATGCAAGCATATAAATATACAAACACATAGGCACATAATTCTTTTGCAATTTTGGTTGCTGTTACTTCCGGGGAACGCGTCGGCTTAGTTTGAAAACCTGGGATTAGACCTCATAATCCCTTTTTACTTCCCACAAACTATTGGTTAGGAGAAGTATATAATTTAGCTTGTGATTTTCGGGAAAAAAAAAGAAAACACACCACCCCAGTTAGTTACAAAGAATAGGCAGTGGTTTTAACAAACAAATAAGGGGGAAAAACCACAAGCTGTAAGTTTCGTATTTTTTTAGGGAGATTAAAACTCATTTCATATAAGTATATTAAGACACATGATGAGAGTAATCAATTTAGGCATGCTTCAGATAAAATGAAGGTAAAGATCAAACCTAACTAATTATCAATTGTCAAATGGTATACCCCCTGAATTTCGAATTGGATACATATATAATGGATAGTTATAATATATGATTATTCTAGCAAGGTGACCCATTCAATAGCAGTTTCGTAGAAAACAACAACAGACATGGTAAAGTAAATAGTAGGTACAAACCAATCGACAGCCGGCGAGGCTCAAATAAAATGTACATGAATACAACGGAATGCATAAAATGTACTTTGGAGTAAAAGAATAGAAACAACCTGATTGAATAGCCTAACTGAGTTTGAAACAGTGGCAACGGCAAAACGCTGAGGCTTAGAAATATTGTATTGCAGACTGGAAGGGGAACGACGACATCTCCAAAGCTGTGAACTGGTTGCGCGATCCTTCTCCAATCATCGAGTCTTGTTACGCGATTCCAACCCGATGTTCTGCTGCTAGGGGACGTAAATCGATGCCTATCGGTTTTGGGTGCCTCCTGATCTCTGAGTCTCCCCCTCGATCCCTATTGAGCTCTGTCATCTTCTGACTGAGCTCTTCTACTGTGCTCCACCCATGCCCTCAATCCTATTGCATGTGCCTTTTTATAGCCCTCCTTTGGGTTCTAAGTTTGGTTAGTAATTTCGTGAGACTTGGGTCTTTGTTTTCTTACCATTTGTGGTGCGATTTGGTTATGATAAACGAATAATTTTGGTACTGATTTGAAGCTGTTCAGTTATGGTAAATTGATATTGATTTGTAATGTAAGATTATGGATGGATTTGGTTCGATTCACCGGATTCTCAGGCGAGAATCACGGCATGGGCGATGGGAGTGCGAGGGAGAGGTGCGGCTAGGGCTGCGTTTATCTTAGGAAGGTGAAGTGAAGGGCTAGGGTTTCGTCTCGTTTCTAGAAGATGGAGCGAAGGTGAGGCGATGGAGAGAGAGGGGATGAAAATGAGAGCTGCTGGGCGTGGGCTGGACTGATAAGGGAAAATAGGGAGAATGGGCTGCGGGTAGTGTAAAGATCTGGGTATGGGCCGCGGGTTTGGGTAGTTGGGCTGCGAAAATTGAAATTTGAGTATTAAGTATTTATTTTGGGTAGTGTATTATTAGTTAATTAGTGGTAAATTAAATTAATACATTGTGATTAAGTTATTTTAGGTGCTTTATTAGCCTAAGCTTGAGTTTTAAAATTTCTACAATAATAAATGCGGGTATGCTATTTAATTAAAGCTTTATAATGCGATGCCGTTATTAAAACTTATTAAATAAAAATTGAGTTATTTAAACGCTACATGCAGATAGGACTTCTTAATTCTTTTATGGGTGCTATTATTAAAACGCGGGTGTTAGATTATTATTTTATGTATTTATGCTTGTATTAATATTTTATTGCTGCATTTTATTATTTAAAAATTATTAAAAATTATTGTTGACAACTAGTGTAATTTTATGGTTAGTGTCTGGACGGGATGGTCAAAATTGGGTGTCAACAGTTGTCCCTCTTTGTATGGAGATGATGGAAGAATCTTCGGACAAAGACGTTGACTCATAGCCAATTTTGTCTCGATCCTCAGAATTAAAATGTTGGGCAATTAGGCAAGGCTGACGTGGATTCAAAGAATTGTCCCAGTGTCGAGTTATGACGACACTGAACTACCATGGTCAAACACCAAGGCGGGCTAACGCGGATTCAAAATTTGTCGATGTCGAGTTATGGCGACCTTTGGGTTGCCATGGTCAAAACACCAGGTGGGCTAACGCGGACCCAAAATTTGTCCCAGTGTCGAGTTATAACGACACTGGGTTGTGATGCTAAAAGAAAATAAAAATAACTGGCTTGAACCTGGGGTGTACCGGTGTCGACTTATTATGCTGGGTTTTGTGGTGATGTGGAGCAGTGAGCGGCAGAGGCGACACGCGTTCGTTGGGAAGGTTGGCCCCCCAACAAATTGCCCCGGTTCGCTGTAAGAGAAAATCCACGTTGTGCTCCTGCTCCTGCATGCTAAGACTTGAACAAACGGTTAGTGCATAACTGTTAAAACAAAATAATGTAAGAATGTAAATTTTGTGTTGTGGTTGTAGTCAAATCGTATATGAAATGATGTGATGATACGCCGTCTCGTATAGACGAGATCGTATGGCCTTGTATGGGCGTTCGCTTTGTATGGACGAAATGCAAATGATGTCTCTAAGGTATAGATAAAATTATTCTATATGTGGAGTTGTGTCGCAATTAATTCGTAATCAAAAACATATTAAATAATTAAAGTGTAAATGATGTAGCCTGTGGTTTTTTGCAAGATGTATTTGATGTAGACTTGTTGTAGTGAGCGAATCTGTTGTATTGGAATGTTGCTATTGGCGTCGTTTTCGGACTTGGCGTCGTTTCGGACTTGTTGTCGTTTTTGGATTTGTTGTGTTGATGACGTCGTTGTGTTGCTGCTGCCCCTGTAGACTAAAGCTCAAGAAGGAGTTAGTGCATAACTGCTAAGACAGAATAATAATAAAGCATGAAATGAGAAAAATTCAGTTTTGAGAACAGAAAAAATCGTCCCTGCGTAGATGTGATATGTTGATGATGGCGTCGTTGGCGTCGTTTTCGGACTTGGCGTCGTTTTCGGACTTGTCGTCGTTTTCGGACTTAGCGTCGTTTTCGGACGTGGCGTCGTTTTCGGACTTAGCGTCGTTTTCGGACGTGGCGTCGTTTTCGGACTTAGCGTCGTTTTCGGACTTAGCGTCGTTTTCGGACGTGGCGTCGTTTTCGGACGCGGAGTCGTTTTCGGACTCGACGTCGTTTTTGGACGTGGTGTCGCTTTCGGACTTAGCGTCGTTTTCGGACGTGGCGTGGTTTTCGGACTCGGAGTCGTTTTCGGACTCGGAGTCGTTTTCGGACTCGACGTCGTTTTTTGGATGTGGCGTCGTTTTCGGACGCGGAGTCGTTTTCGGACTCGGAGTCGTTTTCGGACTCGACGTCGTTTTTTGGACGTGGTGTCGTTTTCGGACTTGGTGTCGTTTTCGGACTTGGCGTCGTTTTCGGACGAAATGCAGATGTTAAATCGTTGTATGGGCGAAATGTGGATGTTCGTCGTTGTATGGGCGAAATCACGGATGTTAAATCGTTGTATGGGCGAAATGCAGATGTTAAATCGTTGTATGGGCCGAAATGCAGATGTTAAATCGTTGTATGGACGAAATGTAGATGTTCGTCGTTGTATGGACGAAATGTAGATGTTAAATCGTTGTATGGACGAAATGTAGATGTTAAATTCGTTGTATGGACGAAATGTAGATGTTGTTTTGGAATGTTATTGTCCTCCTCGTTCCTGTTGACTTGTCAATGTCCTTTCGTGGCGAAGTCCTTAAAAATTGTCGATTTGGTAGTGGCCGAAGTCGGATATATATCGTCACCTGGACATAATGTTGATAACGTCGTTATGCGGGCGTCTTTCTTCTTTGTTCTGTAGAATAAATGCTCCTGCAAGCTAAGCTTGAGAAAACGTTAGTGTATACCTGTTTAAACAAAATGATAAAATTATATGAGAAGTGCAATTTTATGGGTAGAGATGTCGTCCCTGATATGCCGGATGAATACTGAGATGTTGTCCTTGCACGGACTGACGAATTGCCATAGTGTCCTTGTTGTGTCGTGGGTTGCAACTTTGACTTTATGTTCGGTGATCTTGCTATAATTTGTTGCGGATTTGAACTCGATTGTTGATGTTTATGCATACGCTATTTACGAAGAATTTTGTTGTATTTTCATACGCTAGTATGCGAGAACTTTGTTGTACCTTACGCTAATATGAAGGACTGCGCTCAAAGAAAAATTTGTGAGTTTGAGGCGGTTGATTCGCGTTGACTTTGTAGTTTTGACTCTTGATGTCGGACGTCTGCCTTGTTTGGGACTCATAACCCACATGCAGTTTCCTACCTTGTCCCGATTTTGAAAAGGGTGTTTGGCCCGAGGGTCTCGATGGAGTTGTTTGTATGTTATGTGCATTCTTGTTATTTGAGCGAAGGAAAGTTTCCTAGTGGTGTGGCCGGCGATTTAGGCGCTACGTATCCCGTGAGGAATCGGTCATGGCGTAGTTCATTACAGCGAATATTGGGTAAAATTCTAAAGGTGGGACCGGCCGATATGGCGCCACGTATCCGCCGAGGAATCGGTCGAGCGTAGTTCGATTACAAGCATGATTTTCCATTTCTTTGCAATAGTGTGGCGAGGTTTTGATCATTGGTGTTTTTCCTTTCCAACGCCTCTGCGTCCTGCGGGAGCGGGGACGAGTCTTAAATTTGCTTAGTGCTTACGGATTAGTCATTTATTGGATGATTGTGTACGCGATCAACGCGAATCACCTTTTGGGGATGAGCTAGACAAAAATAAACCTTTAACAAATGAAGCAAACCAAGTTAGTATAATATGCAAAAGTTGCGACGATATATACTAATAAGCAAATTGCAAATCAAGTGCGTGTTCTAACATGTTTGGGACCTCTTTATGCGGTAGGCCTAAACGTCACATATGCGAGGTTATAATAGATTTGTCAAAGCCGTCCAACTGTAATGCTTTTGTTTGAAATGGCGACCAAATGACGTTGCACTTTTTACAATTTCAGCATGACATGATTAGGTTTGGATTTGTCTATCATCGCCACGCTACATAATATCTTTGGTTGGTCGTTGGGTTAAGAAACCCGTCGACAAGTTTGGTGTCTTTCTAATTGTGGTGTCGATGCGAGGCCGACCCACCTAAGGTAAATGCGTCATGCCCTAAAAATAAAGGGTGGTATAGCTCTATCTTAAGTTTCTAAGATTTGGCTTTTCTAGGCCTTGAGTTCCCGAGTGGACTACTCGAGTGAGAAGGCTCTGCGACCAGGTTGGGCCAGATTCTCCGCCAAAATACCAACTCTCTTAAATGTGGGTGTTTGAAAGAAATTTGCAGTCTTGTGGCACACCCGCGTGTTGTGTGTGATAGTGTGAATTTTCCATAAGGGAGGAAGTATGAGCGGAATGCCAGTTTAAGGAAAGCAGTAACAAATAGCAGTTAAAACAATATGCAAATATTCATATATAAAGCAAAATAGTTTAGGCAAAATATAAAGCAAATAAGTGTGAAACACAAAATAAGCAAATTAAGTAAGTTAAGCAAATAAATAAAAAAACAAATAAATAAATAAAGAAAGGAAAAAAGAAGCACAATAATTAACCTATGTTTGTTATGGTTAAGAACCTGTCTATCCCCAGCGGAGTCGCCATCTGTAACACCCCCAATTCAAACCGGAGTCGAAACGGGAGTATTACGTATGGTTGATTCCTAAATGTATTTTAAGGAGTCGCCACCTAATTATTATAGTGAATTAGGACACTTTTTTAAATAGCATAAAATGCTATAGATGATCTCCATTTTTAAAGGTCTTTGAAACTATGTGAGATTCTAGGTAAGGGTTCTTTATTATCCTAAAGGGAAGGGATTAGGCATCCTAAAGGATCCGCTAACTTGCGGTTGTCCGTTCAAACATAGGTTGATTTATTCGGCTGAGGAATGTATGTTTTAGAAAAGTTTATTTAAGTAACAAGGGATATGGTAAGTATCTAAAGAATATATATTGATAACTAAAAGGGCTTTATTAGACTCACAAAAATATACAAAGTTGATTATACAATTATAAGACATGAAATTATTTTATTTAACAAAGTAAGAAAATGATATGTTACTCTATTAATAGGTTTAAGACTCTTATATAAAAAGTTAATTATGAAATTATTTTTATACGTGTATCGAAAATTACTTCCTATGATATTTATGAAGAGTTTATGAAAAAGTTTAAGAATTAAACATGGAGGAATATATTAACTACATGGCTAAGGCATAGCTAGGATTAATTATTTTAGATTTAGACTTACGTGATGAACCTAGAATAAATAAAGGGTGAACTTATCCTTTAAACTACCCTTCCAATATATTCAAATACTATTAGAGTTAATTACCACTATTAATTCTGAATTAACAAATATAACAATAATAAATAAGCAAAATAAATAAATACACAAATAAGCAAAGGCAGGAGTGAGATCGTAGTTGACATGACATCTAGAATGGATGGTGACACCATCTATCCTATAGCTGTTTGGAAGCCCTGCGGCGGAAGTGTGGTCGCGTCTGAAGTCATGATGAGTCTCGTCGAGACTCTTGATTATTCCGTCTCGATCGTGTAAAAATAAGAAAGAAAAGGATTAGTAAATAATACAAACCCCATCGTATGCGAAAAATAAGTAGAATGTTAAATTAAACACACACACATGCCGGTTTGATCTATGGCAAGGCAAGTCTCACTTGATAAAGAACATTTTGGAAATTAGTCAATCGAAGGGCCTCGATATACGGTAGACGTGATTGGTTTGTTTCTTAGATCTCGAGGAAATATCGATGTTATCACCTGAGACGAGTTCATATATACAAACCCACTGATATATCTAGTCACAAAGGGTGATATACACATAAACCATACGAGGTATGCCACCCATATACACTAAATATATACCAATGAGATGTGAACAGAACATCAGATAACAGAAGTATTGGTCATTTAGCAGGTATGAGGATAAGTATGTAGTTATATTTAATATGATACATGACCCCTGATACACTGAATTGGCGAGTCGAAAGGAAGATCTGAGGCGACAGTGACAACAGGAATATTAGAGCATATTTCGCAGATAAAATGCAGCAGCAAAATGATCCAAAATCAGCAGCAAAGTGGCTAGAAGACAGTCCAAACAGAGGGTCAAAAATCATCCTAGACAGGGAGAGGTGATCCAGAATCAGTAGCCATAATATCTAGCAGATATTCTAAACAGAAGGGCCAAAAATTATCCTAGGCAGGGAGAGGTGATCCAGAATCAGCAGCAGAATAGCTAGAAGGCAGTCCAAACAAAGAGGGATAGAAAATCAGTCTAAGCAAGGCTGAAAATCAGACTGAAATATGCTAAAAATTGGTCTAAAAATAGCCCAAACAGTGGCCTCAAAATGATCAAAATCAATTCCAACAATCCTACGGGATTACAGCAACATTTCATATTAATCACACGCATGTTGGATGACTTTTGAGAACATCTCATGTCATGAGAACTCCTATAAGATTCAGGAGGACTTCACATGCGTTTAACTTAGACTTAAAATGCCAACGAGACTACTTGATTAGGCCTAAATCCATACGGATCTGACATGATTGCATGTGATATTGGGCTATCTCACTCAAAAATCTGAGACATGGTTGAATATAACATACAAATGACTACATAGCTATTTATTATGGGAATGAAATCTGAGTATGATGCATACATGCTTCACATAGACAATTTTAGACACGTATATGTGCAGTCAGCCAAAGAATATAGGTATAAGACATTCCTATTCACGTTAAGTATACAATGATGCTTTACAATGATTTTATTTATCATTCCATCGTAACGTAAACTTTAATTACACCTAAGACAATTGGAAACAAAGTATAATAAATATTATGATAGATATTATACTTGTATAGTTAGCTTAAAGTAAATACATTACCATTTTTAAGAGATGAGAGCGGGGTTTATTTTACAATTAAAATGTTTGTTACTTTATCGGAGGATAACACGACGATGTAAATCGTATATCCTTGATCTTAGTAACATTTTGATTGGAGTCGGTCTTAAGTTATTAAAATATAGTAGTGATGTTTTAGAAAACAAGTAAAGGATTTGAATCTTTTGAATGCAAGCATATAAATATACAAACACATAGGCACATAATTCTTTTGCAATTTTGGTCGCTGTTACTTCCGGGGAACGCGTCGGCTTAGTTTGAAAACACAGGATTAGACTCATAATCCCTTTTACTTCCACAAACTATTGGTTAGGAGAAGTATATAATTTAGCTTGTGATTTTCGGAAAAAAGAAAACACACCACTTGATTAGTTACAAAGAATAGGCAGTGGTTTTAACAAACAAATAAGGGGGAAAATCCACAAGCTGTAAGTTTCGTATTTTTTTAGGGAGATTAAAACTCATTTCATATAAGTATATTAAGACACATGATGAGAGTAATCAATTTAGGCATGCTTCAGATAAAATGAAGGTAAAGATCAAACCTAACTAATTATCAATTGTCAAATGGTATACCACGAATTTGAATTGGATACATATATAATGGATAGTTATAATATATGATTATTCTAGCAAGGTGACCCGTTCAATAGCGGTTTAGAGAAAACAACAACGAACATGGTAAAGTAAATAGTAGGTACAAACCAATCGACGGTAGTGAGGCTCAAATAAAATGTACATGAATACTGTGGAATCGTAAAATGTACTTTGGAGTAAAAGAATAGAAACAACTGATTGAATAGCCTAAGCGAGTTTGAAAGCGATTGCGGCAAAGCCGAGGCTTAGAAATATTGTATTGCAGATGGAAGGGAGCAGCGACATCTCCAAGCGTGAATCGGTTGCGCGATCCTTCTCCAATCATCGAGTCTTGTTCGCGATTCCAGGCGATGTTCTGCTGCTAGGGGACGTAAATCGATGCCTATCGGTTTTGGGCGCCTCCTGATTTCTGAGTCTCCCCCTCGATCCCTATTGAGCTCTGTCGTCTTCGGTGAGCTCTTCTTGTCTTTCGCATGCCCTCAATCCTATTGCATGTGCCTTTTTATAGCCCTCCTTTGGGTTCTAAGTTTGGTTAGTAATTTCGTGAGATTTGGGTCTTTGTTTTCTTACCATTTGTGGTGCGATTTGGTTATGATAAACGAATAATTTTGGTACTGATTTGAAGCTGTTCAGTTATGGTAAATTGATATTGATTTGTAATGTAAGATTATGGATGGATTTGGTTCGATTCACCGGATTCTCAGGCGAGAATCACGGCATGGGCGATGGGAGTGCGAGGGAGAGGTGCGGCTAGGGCTGCGTTTATCTTAGGAAGGTGAAGTGAAGGGCTAGGGTTTCGTCTCGTTTCTAGAAGATGGAGCGAAGGTGAGGCGATGGAGAGAGAGGGGATGAAAATGAGAGCTGCTGGCGTGTTTGGGTGATAAGGGAAAATAGGGAGAATGGGCTGCGGGTAGTGTAAAGATCTGGGTATGGGCCGCGGGTTTGGGTAGTTGGGCTGCGAAAATTGGGCTGAGTATTAAGTATTTATTTTGGGTAGTGTATTATTAGTTAATTAGTGGTAAATTAAATTAATACATTGTGATTAAGTTATTTTAGGTGCTTTATTAGCCTAAGCTTGAGTTTTAAAATTTCTACAATAATAAATGCGGGTATGCTATTTAATTAAAGCTTTATAATGCGATGCCGTTATTAAAACTTATTAAATAAAAATTGAGTTATTTAAACGCTACATGCAGATAGGACTTCTTAATTCTTTTATGGGTGCTATTATTAAAACGCGGGTGTTAGATTATTATTTTATGTATTTATGCTTGTATTAATGTTTTATTGCTGCATTTTATTATTTAAAAATTATTAAAAATTATTGTTGACAACTAGTGTAATTTTATGGTTAGTGTCTGGACGGGATGGTCAAAATTGGGTGTCAACAATATCTGTTTCAATTTATTTGGCTATGTTTGAATTTAGAGAGTTAATATTTTTTATTTTGGCCAACAATAATAATAACATATCAGTGTAATCACATAAACAGAGTCTGTGAAGAATGTACGCGGATCTACCCCTAGTTTGAAAGGGAGAAAGATCATTTTCGATAAATATTCAAGGCAAACAAACTTTTTATTTTGGTTCACCAATTTAAATATTCTTTAAGTTTTCTAAAATAAAATTTATTTTAAAATTATGTAAGAAATATTATAAATTATAATAATTGTCAGCTAAAAACATTTGAAAAGCATATGAAAATATTATTGTTAAAAAAAATTGTTTGAGTCTGGAAATCTAATAGGATACTCTATATAAATTGAGAGGAGGGGAGTACTAAACAAAGGGCTAATTTTGTCTCACCACTTTATCCATTTCCTCACCAGTCAAAAACGGTCGCCCCGCCCCCCCGCCCAAAAAAAAAAAAACATCTACCGGTAACCGGCTAGTGGTATTATATCATGCCGCAAAAGCGCATGATTGACGGCCCCATATCATATACGTGGCAACTCCCAATTGGTTATTTAAAGTGTTCGGGATCCATAACCTTACTAGTATGTTTCAATTCAATAATAATAATCAAACATAAAGCATCTCTCTCTAGACTAGAACAAACAAACTGTGTTTCTTCATTTAATTAATTTTTCAAACTGTACAATGCGTGATCTTTCTATTTTGGAAGTAGTGGAGAGTGCAGTGCATGGAAATGGGTGTACTCAGTTACAGAGCTGTGGAGGTGGAGATAGTAGTGAAGAGGAATTATCAGTGTTGCCACGTCATACTAAAGTTATAGTGACGGGTAATAATAGGACTAAATCTGTATTAGTTGGTCTTCAAGGTGTTGTTAAGAAGGCTGTTGGTCTTGGTGGTTGGCATTGGCTGGTAATTTGTTTTTTTTTTTTTTTTTTTTTTTATAGAAATGGCTTGTTTTTTAAATTCGAATTTTGGGTTGTGAGTGATTTTCTTTACTGGGTTCTCAATGTGGGTGTTCACTTTAATTTAGTTAGATTTTTATTTATGTTTATAGGAATGGGTTGTTTGTGAAATTTGAATTTTGTGTTTTTGTTAAGCCATTAATTGGGTTGTTAAAGCAATGTGGTATAATACTGAAAATTAGATTTTGGGTTGTTTATAGTTTGGTGATTTTGAGTTATCAACTCATAAAGTTTCAATCTTTTTTGTTCTTTTATACTGGGTTTTCAAGCCATTAAGTCTCATTGTTTCTATTTATTTGAAGTACTTGGGTTGGGATTAAGTTATCAGAAATTGAATTTTACATTTGAGATTAAGGCCTCTCATTTGTTAAGCCATTCACTGTCAATAGTAAGATTCTTCTAGATTTTTCAAATAACAAATATTTTTCTTGCTTTATTAACATTGTGATGATTTTGTTGTTAATATAATGTGTCAGAACTAAACAGAACCATGATCCTGTATGTTACTTTTTTCTTTGGTGGGGTGGGGTTGGGGGTTTTAGTATGGACTAAACGATATGTAGTGATCTATTACTACTGGGTTTTTGGAATTCAGCTAATTTTGGGTTCAGAAACAGTCGCTCTACTTACATAATATCTGTGTACACTCTACCCTCCCCAGACAATACACAGTGTGAGATTTAGTGGGTATGTTGTTGTAGCTAATTTTGGGTTCACCGAAAAATTGCAGGTTCTTACGAACGGCATAGAGGTGAAACTACAAAGGAATGCTTTAAGTGTGATTGAAGCTCCTACTGGTAATGAGGATGATGATGACCTTGAATTTGAAAACGTCCAGTGGAATGGTTCATATATGGGTGAGTTACCTAATTTATGAGTAATTAATTTAGCTTCGAGCGTGCTTTATATTTTTGTGGAAGTGCAAAATATGATATGGTTCTCTATAGCTTTTTGATTCTTGAAATTCTTATAGTTACATAGGATTCTTTATGTTCAGAAACCTTTTTGCTTTTATCACTGCTGCTAGGTCTTTTTTCTTTATTGTGATTATTGTCATTTGGCCCACCCTTATAAAGTAATGTGATTTATTTGCTTTCTATTTCTTTAGCATCCGATGATACTCAAAAGTCTCATAGGTCAAGGCATCACGTATATGGGTCATCTCACAAGGCCATGAGCCGCTCCCTTTCATGTGACTCACAGTCGAAAGGATCTATTTCTACACATCGTGGGTCTTTGGTATGAAAGTATCTGAAGCTTTCTTTTTTAATAGACATTACTTCAACATATAGCTGTTGACTCTTTTAAATTTCTACAATTTTCTAACAGAAGGTTGACCTAAGCAAACTCGAGATGGCTGCACTGTGGAGATACTGGAGACACTTTAACCTTGTAAGTGGACTGCAGTAATTACCAGTTTCCTTTATCATCTTTTTCATTAGTATATGATATTAACTTCATTACCAAATTCTTTTCTGGCCATCTGAATAGAGGGAAGCTATACCTAACCCCTCGAAGGAGCAACTAATTGATGTTGTCCAAAGGCACTTCACATCCCAGGTACTTCCTTAATTTTCTTTCTGTTGCTGTTCTTTATTTGATCAATTTTAATGTGAAGGATAATTGCGGTCAATGTTTTCATGGCACGTCCATAATTTTAGGTATCCTTCCGTATTTCCGTTCATAAGTAGTTTTCTTTCTGGTTTTAGTATGTTCTTAGTACAAAAAATCTGGTTCTTGTATTGTATTGTGTCAAACTTCTTTTGATAACTCTCCAATCTAAAGTGATTGGTCAATTTTGGAATGATGTTTCATGTTTATCGTTCTTGTAAGAATGACACTTTGTTGGTCCCACGGAACACCATATCTGACCTTGTTGCATGTAGAATTGTGTGCTTATATGTTCTATAATATATTCTACTCCTGGTTTTCGATATTATGCACTGCTGACTGCTTTTTGTCACCTTTTCCGGGTGAAGCAATTGGACGAGTTGCAGGTAATTGTGGGATTCGTCCAAGCAGCCAAGAGACTCAAGACGGTCTGCAAATGACTTGGGGCCACCCCTTTTGTCGTGCTCCCAACGCTAACAAATAGTGGTACCTTTGTGTCCACTTGCTATTGCAGTCAAATGTGTAGTATATGTATACTCCTGTTTATCCTTTATGTCTTGCTTAGTCCTAGTTATATAGATAAATGAACTGCTAAACTAACTCCGGAGGTCTCCTTTTGGTTGGATGTACTTCATATGTATAGTCTGATGTGTGAACTGTTGATCATCTTGGTTTGGTGTTAGTGACGAAGCTGCTCTTCACTCCATTTGAGTTCATTCACACTTGGTCTTCACACTACTTTCATTCCTCCACCCCCTTGATTTTGGTTGGTACAATTTGAAGTTCATACTAGGTGGCAAAACCCCGTTCAAGTTTGGGTGGGTTATGACACCCATTAGCTCATTTTGACCTGCCTAATATAGTCCGCATATTGTTTAGCTCAACTTGATTGTCTTGTTATTTTACATGCATCTTTTTTATGGAAAATTATGAGGGCCCTAGAATGTCTGATATATACAGTTGAACGTTTGATTTTTCTATTCACAACTTAAAACATAAAGGCACGTTTGGTACGCTGTATTAAGCTGAATTGTATTGGACAAAAAAATACAATTTGGTGGGCGTTTTGACTGGTATCTTATTTTTAGAAATAAGATCCAATCACATTTGAGACTCATCTAACAGGTGAGTCTGATTTGGACTGTATTAAAAATAAGAAAATATAAAAAATATAATTCATTATATATTAATACTCTAATACCGTTCATTATATATTAATACAGTACATTCCAATGAAATTAGTACAATCCAGTACGGCGTATCAAACAAGCCCAAAATGTACTCCTTTGATCTTGAATTGATTAACTATCGAGTGTTTTAGTTTAATTTTTTTATTATTTCTGCAAGGGTCGGAGTTTGAGTGTCCTTCCATTATGTTGCAGATATCTTATAGTACCAACAACTTACAAATGTTGGTATTGAGTCACATCACAGTTTATACTCACATTGACATGTACTAAATACAGAGAACTCAAGATATGGGACAGGCAGATACTAGATGCCCATATCAGCACACACCAACATTTATCATTCACCTATTAAATTTCTTCTATGCTTACTTTGTTGATGTTGAATATTTTCTTGCTACTATATTTCATAGATCATTCTTATGGCCCAACGTTGGTCCAACTGCCATTTGGCATCAGTCCGTGTTTGGACATGAACTGGTTGGTTTAGATAAGCCCTTCCTCGTCTTCAACAGTTGATCTCGTTGCCTCAGACCTTTCTAGGGCGTGAAGCTATCCTAAAAAATGACTTGCCTTTGTAAAAAAGAAAGTAACTTTTAAAGTTGAGTTGGAAAATGTATTTGAAAACTAGTTATATTTGGACATGAAAATAAAGTTGAAGTTTTTCAATTGAAAACTTGAATAACTTAAAAACCTGTCTTTCAAACTTAAAATTCCATATTTTGAAATTTCAAAATAGTGAGCCAATTTGACGAACTGGAATCTTCTTGAAATATTTTCCAAATATCTATGGCCAAACAGTAAGGATTAGTCCTCACTCCTTCCCGTTGCCCCTTATAACCGATCAAGGATTATTTATCGGGGCCCTATGAAGACGCAACTATTATGATGAATAGTTTAAAGAACGCATGCAAAAATGTAAAATAATCGAGGTAAGTGTAATATCATGAACCACTGGGAAGGTTAGCATTATTTAGTAAAATTTGAAGAGAGATCTGTGAAATTATTAAGGACATAGCTGTAGACAAGTCTCACATTGAAATCATCCTGTTAGTAAACTTACATGTAGAAATTCTAATACATGGGCACACGCATATCCTTATAAACCCAGATTGACGTAAATCTCTCGCAAATTCTAACTCACTTGTTCATCTCTACTGTCTATTTCCAACATAACAGTATCAGGCATTACAGTGAAAAAATTTCAAGTTTCCCAATACACTGATAAACAAACAAGTTTAGGCCTGTACTCGCAGACCGACACGAAAAAGAGAAAAACTACAAGGTTCGACTAGTCAAAACTGAAACTGCACAAATTGTAGTGGATTAAACATACAAAGCAAACAAAAATTTTGTTTTCTGAGGATAATAACACTTGCTAACTAGTTCTCAATAGAAATAGATATCAGTATTCAGATTGCTGAGCAGTCTAAGGTATAGATCTTCTACTCCTCCTTCGCTTCCTTCGACTATCATCACTTTCCTCAGAACTGGATGACGTTGATTCTGACTCGGATCCTGAAGATTCAGAATCGGATGAACTCCCAGACTCATCTGATTCAGAAACAGGCTTCTGTTGTTGCATGATAAGCCTTGGCATGTTCTTGAGATACTCTCGCAGATTCTCGGTAATTCCACCCAGACCGATAGAAGTGAAGAAGTTGATGGCAAACCTTGTGTTCTTGGGATTATCCTTCGGGAAAATAGACTCCAAAGAATCTTGCATGGTGGGGTCGTTAAGACGTTCATTCAACAAGCGGATACCTAGGTGCTCCGACAACTCCTGCATAAATGAAACATCTAGAGTGAATTTAAAGCTAACAGAATAAAGTCGTATTACTGCTGATAAGGGTCCCCCAAGCACCCGTTACTTAAAAAAGAAAACAAAAAGCATAAAACCCCAGAAAAGAGCAGGAGAAAAGATGATGGGCTTCGACAAAATGCATCTTTTGACATGTGATATATGTAATAGTGATAAGAGACTTCAAGCATGTCGATAAATAGAAAATAGATACTCCAAAACAACAAATTCTTTTAATATAGCAGAGAGGGTAAGAAATTAGGCCACAAAGATCAAGCAACAACATACCCTGATCCCACAAGTGGGGTCTGGGAGGGTGAGGTGTGCGCAAACCTTATCCCTATCTTTGCGAAGTAGAGAGGTTGTTTCCGATAGACCCTTGGCTCAAGAAAAGCGTTTTCCAAAATAGGTTTGAGAAAAATACGAGTAAAAAGCTAAGATGAAAATATCGAAGATAAGAAAAGTATTGACAACAAAAATACTAAAAGTAAAAGAAATAGCAGTAGCAATAAAAATGAAAATGAAGAATAAGATAAAAAAAAATATTGGTAAGGAAAAGAGGGAGCATGCTCTAAACTAGAACCATGCTCTCCCTCAGAAAAGAGATAAATCAACCCACTACCTACTAACCTTCTACCTAATCCTTATCTACAACCCTTCCTCACGAAAAGCTGCAAGTTATTTGGGGGAAAAACAAAATAGAGACCATATTAGATGTACCTGGAATAAGATCTTGATAAAGATACGAGAAGAGGATGTCGTGTCCTCCTCCGTCAGCCGTATATAAGCCAAACAATGCCAAGGCAGAGCATCAGTGCCGAGCAAATGAGCAAAAAACTTGGCCACATTACGCAGTTTATTAGTTTCAAGCCGGTGGATCATGGAGTACTGCTGCACAAAACATTTTTCAAAGTTTTCCTGATGAATTCTGTTGATCATGCAAAAACGTTGTCCCAGTAGTCCATAGTAGCGAAGATAAGTTCTCTCCTGACTGCAGCACTCCAATAACATTATGCATAACTCCATCTGCAAGGATACAACCAATATATCAGTTTTCTTTTCTTTCTTCTCACAAATGGTTTTTTAGCAGAACCAAGCAAAGAAACGTTCATCAATACAAGCATAGATAACATGCCTCAGGGCAAAATTGATTACAACACCGCCACGATTTTTCAACTTTGGCCAGTCTCCCAGAGAAACCAAGTTCAGAATACCAGGCAACCAAAATATGTTACTTATTGACAACAAAGAGGTAAACAAGTCAACATTAATATATCAAACACTTAACAATTATCCTGATGTTGACTCTGTCCATAGTCCTACAATATTATCATCCATCATCTAATCTTTCCCTGAAATTGAGTGTGAACCAATCTAAGAAAATGTAACACTATCCCCCCCCCCCCCCCCTTTTTTTTTTTTTTGTGGTGGTGGGAGAATTGTTAAGTGGCAACATAAGAAAATGTGAAACAGTTATGCAATATGAAATGGCAGAAAACGGCTTGTTGTCACAAGGTGAAAGTGCTGATTTAAAGGAAGAGCAAAGAAAAATACCACCTTAATCCTAGTAGACAACACACATAACATGCAAGAGATGTAGTCAATCAGGATAATAACTGGAATTCATCGTTGAAAATTTGGTACTATGAACTAACCTCAAAGCACATAATAATATATTAACCTAACTAATGTGTAGATGTCTAATGTTCATTTCTATTTTATACAATAGAAATTAACACTAAGCAGAAACCAAGGCAGTGCTAAAGGTAGAGAGAATCTGACAGAAACTCATAGCACCCTCCAGTACATCAAGCCAAAGCATCAATATATTGGGAATACTCCCCTTGGATAAAAAGTTGGTGAAAAGGTACCCCTGATCATATGAATGGAATTGTCAACTCCTTCAAATGCTCTTTTCTTTCCTATAAGGGTCCAAAAGACCAGACACAAAGGTGCAATATCCACATTCTCTCCCATTTTTTTTGGTTAAGTAAACAAATTGCATTAGAAAGGCATCAAGTAGATGCAAAGTTACAGAAAGAAATCTAAGCTTCAAACATATAGCTACATGAAGCTAGGTTGGTGAGCAAAAACTTGTGCAAACAGTGTAAACCTATGCCTCCTTAGAGACTGTTAAATAAGAGTCAAGGAGCCAACAAAATCCAAAAAGTTATCAACACTGTTTACATGATATGGAAATGCCAACTAAACAACATAACTAAGCAGATTCCTTTCAAAGAACTGGTAGGAGTTGATTTCCCATCAAAACATCTACTGTTTCTTTTGTCAACTCTCCATAGTACCCAGCTTTCAAAAGCATCTTTGATAGAAAAAGGCATAACCCAATTAAGGCCAAATAAAGAGAAAAAGAAGTGCCAGACAGTGGCAGTCGCTGGGCAGTGCAAAAATAGATGATTCACAGTCTCATTTGTCTGATGGCATAGATAGCATCTGTTGATAAGAGTGATGCCACTCTTCCTGAGGTTATCTTGGGTGAGGCAGGCCCCTTTTAAAGCTGTCCAAGTGAAACAGCTGACTTTTAGAGGTTGCCTAGTCCTCCAAACATGCTTCCAAGGCCATTTATCAAGCAAACCATTCTTGAACACCCACTCCTGTAGCATTCTTTCAGTGTAATCCCCCTTCTCTGAACACACATTCTCTCCCATTTTTCTATTGTAATGGATGTTCCACATCAGATTTAATATTAGCTGGAACTTCTGCTTGTATACAGGAGTTTTTCTCCATTATCAATAGCATTATGTACCTAATAAAGAAACTAATATTAGCTGGAACATCTAGATAGACAAGTCCAAAACAACCTTGCAGTGAAGTAGCAGGCGACTTGTGTCCTTCCCATGACATTTACATGAACCATGAGCTAATTAATTACTAAATTATCAATGTTAAAAAGCATTGGCTACATGAATCTCCACCTCCATCGACCACAAGGCAAGCCAAAGGCATGATTCCCTGCTTCCATTGCCACCTCTATTCCTCAAACATCAGTTTCTCAGAACCCCAGAAAAATTGTTCACTTGATGCATGATTGAATGGCAATGCCCCTATTGCTATCCATGCCACATATGATGCAAATCAAATTCAACTACAGCTCAAATTTTGGGCATTTGTTCTCTTTATATCTAGGCAGAACTAAGTTTTTCCTAGACCTTATTTAAAGTTCTATTACCTTTCCTGTTTTAAGTTACCCCTTTTCACGTAATGACAACCAAATCAAAAGCGACATTATTATCTTTCCAAAACTCAAAGCACATGAACATTTACGTACAGATCAATCATTGTGAGCATGCACACAATTTTGCAAATGACATGGCTCAACAGGAGTAGAATAACACAAAAAGAAAGTAAGAGATTCTGATACCAACCTCCTGACCAGACTCTAGTTTGATTTTCAACAGCTTATGTCCTGATTCTTCAAAGTCAACACTAGACATAATAGTCAGGTAGATCGTTCTCCGAAGGTTGATTAAGTTTGTCTCTGTTTCGTCCTTTATTTTCATTTGCTCCTCATCCTCTTCAGACTCTTCATCTTCATCATCATCCTCTGATTCTGCATCGGAATTTTCTTCTTCTTCAGATTCATCACCAAGTATTGCCTTCTTTAATTCTTCGTACTTCCTTTCGTTTTCTAAGAAATTAGGATCCTGCTTGAAAATATCTGAGCACATAGAAAACACATACAAATTAAAATTCCATATAATTGCTCCACAAACAAAATAACCACTAAAGCAATCCAATATAACTTCTATAAAAAAATTCCATCATAAGACGTACCTAAGGAAATTTCTGGATCTATTGTTTCCGAGAGAGAGACTTCATGGGTTAATTGATCTTCCTGCTCCACAAGGTCTAGCTCTGGGCGCACAGCTGGGTAACCCTGTGGAGGATGCATGTAAGTGATCTCACATTTTTTCTTGCTTTTATAAATAAGGATCAATTTTAATTTTCTTACTCAGAAATCAACTAAAAAAACTCACCTGAAACTTTGCTTTTCGCAAAGCAAAGAGGCTTTCAATTAAGAACTGAACCCTCTTATCTATTTCTCCTTCATGAAGTATACCACGGAACCGCTCAAAGATTCCTATTTAAATGCAAAAAGGGCATTAGCATAACAAACACATCAAAACCTTTTTATAAATAAACAAAAATATAAATCGTGAATAATATACAATGATCTTTCAAGGTGTACCCACCATGCAATCCTCGTGGACAGAGGTCCATAAGCATTGAACCACACTCTGTAACAAAACCAACTGCAACCTCAACACTATCATCAGTAGGTTTCTCCAACAAAACTGTAAGTAGTTCGAGCGCAATAAGCTCGTGAACAATTTGCTGGTTTACAAGGTGAGCAATAAATTTGACAGCTGCTAACAGCTGAGGCTGCAAGAGTGAAAGATTACGGGTAAGACAGATTGTGAAAAGATTCACATAACATGTATTGAAATAATTAGACTATTGGCATAGTAACCCCACCCCACCGATAAAGGGTAAGACCAATTATGAAAAGATTTGCATTATGAAACATGTATTGAGATAATTAGACTAACTGGCACATAAACCCCCCCCCCCCCCCCCTCCCTTTGTTTCTCTTGCAAGTCATATTTTCTTAGGAGGATTTTCAAGTATCTTTGTGACATCCAAATAGACTGTCCGTGCTTGGTCATCCAAACAGTAATGATTTACAACAACGATACAGCATGTTGCACGAATAAAAAGACAGGAAAACTGCAAGCATGAAAGCAAGAATACGAACCTTATCATTACGTTTATAAGCTCTTTGTAGCTGCAGTATGATCCTTCTTAGCAACAGATCACCCACTTCTGGGAACTTCGTGTTAACAACAGCTACTAGAGCAGCAAACACATCAGTAAAACCTGGAGAAGCCATTTGGGACTTCATACAGGATCTACAGAACAGACCCCTCCCACGGATCAAATTCTCCGCAAACAACTCTGGAATAATGTTTTTGAGGTTCGCTGCATTAACTTTATTCACCAGACCATTAATACTTTTCCTCAGAGCATCCCAAGTCATCCTCTGGTACTCAACACTGCTCTTGTCCTGAACATCCTTCATCATTCTATCCAATTTGAACGGCGGGATGTAAACACCCCCACTCCTGCCCATCTTTGCTACTAAGTCTGTACTAAAATTACCATATTGCTTTTGCACCTTGGAATCCTCATTGGCTTTAACAGCAGCATCCTCTTGTGCATTATCTTTCCTGCTTTTCTCTTTTCCATACTTATCATCTCCAATCCTTTGCCTTGTATCGTTTCTATTATCGTCATCACCATCAACCCTCTTTTCTCTTTCTACATCCCTCCTCTCTTTCCTATCCCCTTCTCTACCATCATTATGCCGGTCAACCCTATCCCTGTACCCGTGCTCATCCTTCCTTCTTTTATGCACCTTTTCATCATCATCTTCCGGTCGCCTCCTCTCCTTCCTTCTTTTATGCACCTTTTCATCATCATCTTCCGGTCGCCTCCTCTCCTTCCTATCATCGGGTTCACCTTCATTCCTTGGACTCCTCTCCTTCTTATCATCCTTTAAGTCACCAGCTTCACCCTCATATCTTCGCTTCCTCTTTCTCCTATCATCTCCTTCATCATCATCAACAACTTGGGGCTCGTTTTTCCTTCTCTCCCTCTTATCTTCCCTCTCATCATCACTCAGCCGTTCATTTTTTCTCCTCCTATCATCATCTTTTCGCCTCCTTTGAGAACCATCTTCGTGTTCATCTCGCCTTGGCCTTCTCCCTGTCCTATCATCACTCTCACGTTCAATTTTTCGCCTTCTCCCACTCCTATCATCATCAATTTTCCTCTCTACTTTCTCACCATCCTCATTTCTCCTACGGTCCATCTCCATAACCTTCAAATTACAAATTCAATAAGCACATACAACGTCTGTCTAAATACAGTATAGTGACCACTTAAAATCTAGGGTTTTGTTGGGCGAACAATCACCTACCTTAAAATCAAATCACCGAAATATATAAAAATACATCTGAGATTTAATTGAACAACACAACCTTTGCCCTCACCTGATCTGAAAGTGAGACGATTTGGGCCAATTTTCTTTTTTATTTGTTTACCACCCGGATATTTTAAACAGCTAGATTCAAATTGTAACTAATTATTACTGTTTATTTGTTTCTCCCACAACTGATAACTTCCTATATTCTTTATATCTTAAGTTATTTTTAATATATTACGTATTTTTTGTAATATTAATTCGATACTAGTCAATTTAGACTTTATATTATCACTTGTTGTCACGCGCTTTATTGACTAATTTTAGGTATGTGCTTTGCCTCATATCAACTAATATATATATTTTTTAAAATTACGTAATATTATTAAATTTGGAGTGTGCGGTAAGTTTTGGTCTTCTTATAAAGTTGTTTCAATTTATTTTAGTTTTTCTTCTTCTAATCTTTTCTTTTCTTGATCAAGAGTATTCTTTTAGTTTAGAAATCTGCATAGTATATCAAAGTTTCACTTTAGCACATTATACTCGAAACATTATGCGATGAAATTTCATTTGTAAAAACTTTTAATCCTAGAATGCTATACTAGAATTTTTCCATATTCAGGTAGTATTTTTTATATTTTTTTTTGTTTTCAAATTAAAAAGTAGCTAAGTGTGAAATAGTTTTGAGATAATGGGTAAAATTAGATTAGCAGTCCAAAAAAGTGATTACTTGCCAATTTCTTTCAGAGATTAAGGATTAGTCCTCACTCCTATTTGGGCCCTGTATTTGCTCACTTTGGGCCCCCAGGTAAATTGCAACTTATTCAATAATGGAACTCCTTGATTTTCAACAAACCAATGCAGTTTCATCATTTGTACGATTGCCCCTATTTTGGGGTGGTCTTTAATTTTGCCGATCAACAATACTCTCGAGGTTCTGGGTACGAATTCCAGTAAAGTAAAATAAATCGCTAGGTAAGGTTTTATAGCAAATTATGTCTATTCGGGTAAAAGTTATGTCTTGCGATTTTTTTTTTACTGAGCTAGTGTTCGAACCCAAAACTACGGAAGTTATGCCTTAAAGCATAACTTTTGCCTTAAGGCATAACTTTTGCGATGCCTTTGCCTTGCAATTTTTTTTTACTGAATTGGGATTCGAATCTGAATCTCTGATTTTATAGACGCACAAATAAGGATATTTTAGCTCACAAATTTTCATTAAATAAGAAATAGAAATAAAAATTAAAGATCACCAATTTAAAGAGTAAAAATTAAAGACCAGTCCATATGAAGGACAATACGCCAAAAAAATGTTTTCGAAAGGAGGAGACATTTGAATGGGCTTGGTATCTTTGTGAACCCTTGGGCCTAAGCCCTTGATTGTATATTTTTTCTTCTTTTGTTATGGAAAAAGGAACTTAGGGTGCGTTTGGTTCGCGCAGGGTAAACAGAATGAAATTCAGTAAGAAAATGAAATGGAAAAGAATTACCTGATTGTTCCTACATGTTTGGTTCTGGGTGGTCCGGGGTCCGGATACGGGGTCCGGGTTGAGAAAAGGGAGTCCAAATACTTAGGGGGTGGGGAGAATCAAGGAAAGAGAATAAAAGTGAAAAATGGGTAAAGGAAATGAAAAAATAAGACCAAACAAACAACAACAAAGAGAATTTCATTCCTTCATTTCCTTTCTCTTTCCCTTTTTTATTTATCCCGAACCAAACGCAGCCGTGTGACTATAGATAATACAAAATAAAAAAGTTGCTTATGCTTTGGCGATATGATTTCCAAATGATTCCTCTTCTGATTTTGCTAGTGCTTCCCTATCTTTATGTTTATCGTATTTAGGGCCTACAACTCCCCCCGTCATAGGGTTAATTTGACCTCAGATTTCTCCGACAAGAGCTGTGAACCTTGTCCCGATTGAGAGGACGTCTTCTCACCTTCTTTTTCAATCATGTATTGAGCATGCAAGGCTTTGCGTTTTTGCAATAGGTGTCTTTCTAAACCCCCCGTCCCACCATGACCTTGTCCGGTTTTAAAAGAATAAACATTTTTACAAGTTTTACATACAGCTACTTGATTAGCTACGTCCCTGTCAAAATATTTCCATACAACTTATTTTAATGGTCGTTTTGTCGCACTGCCTCATAAGAGGGGATAGGAGGCATTTCACTAGTGGGTGTATCATCATCTTCATTAGTAGGTGTATCATCAACTAGAGTGTCATCTAAATTAAAATTTTCTTCAATTTCGGGATAATCATTCAGGTCAAGATCATATGGTATTTCAGAAACATTTCAGATCTATAAAATCATCTTGTCTAGGAATAGGTGGAACATGAATACTGTAAGAAGTACTTTGCCCTTGTTACCACCCCTACTAGAAGAAGCCTGACCCTTCCCCGGACCCACCAGGCCTCTTAGGCCTTTCCTTTTAATTATGCTCATAAATAGTTAAAGATAATGAAATTAAATGTGCTAAATGACATAAAGACAAACTAATAATTTAATGAGAGAACGATCACCAAACGCCGACGTAGAGTCGACGTGTAATCGAGAGGTTGAAAATTGAAACTTTGCTCGATAGATAATCCTCGCCTAGTTACAACTTCACTCCCAATTCTCAAATTAATAAATAGATTGAATATGTAGACAATGTTGTAGAGAGCCTTAGAGATTGATTGAGAGATTAGAGCGTAGAAAGATTTGTGAACATAATCAGACGAGGAATGAGGTATTTAGCGGGGTTAAAAATCAAGATAAAGGGGCAGTGGACGTGAGTGTGAGGCTAAAACGGCCGTTGTCAACTACCAAAATAAAATGACCGTTGGACAACGGCTATTTTCTCGCAGCGTCGAATGGGCGAGGCCTGGCGGGTCGGCGGGATCGGCGGATCGGCATGGCAGGTCGTCGCGACCATACTCGCCCCGCCTGCTCGAGCCCCGATCCCGTTTTTTTATAACTGGTCGCTTGATCGGGTCGGGTCGGCCTGACCGGACGGTCGGTCGGCCCGCCCATCGGGCAAATTTCTACTACGAACTAACAAAATATCCAACATAAAACTGAAATAAAAACTAAAGATAGAAAATTACGAAGATTAAAGTCTCCAATTATTGCTCCAAGTGCCTTGTGTTGTTCTTGTGTTCAAGAATGGACTCCCCTCCTAAAAACTGATCCATAGGGCATTAAATAAGTATCAATTTCGTGCCCTAGGGACCCTATTGTCCTTGGCCAAATCCAACTCGAATCGAAAAATTTCAGACGCACCGCGCGATTCTGCAGTCGATCTGCGCCGAAACTCATGCAACTCTCTGACAAATGGCACCGTGGTTCTGTCTGAATGCACCCCGGTGCTGAAAGTCCTGCGGGTTTCTACTGTTTTGGCACCGCGGTCCTTCCTCTAGGCACCGCGGTGCTGCTGTGGTTTTTCCGAGTCATCGATTTTCGACCTTTTTCTGCCCCGAGACCTCCTTTTATGCCCACTTTTCTCTCTTTTTTGTCATTTTGCCTTTTTGAACCGCTGTGACTCAAAAGAAAGAAAAACAACTCTAAAATTGTACTAGACGCAACGAAAATGGGTAAAATACAAATCGAAAATGACTCAAAATAGGTATATGAAATATGCCTAACACTTTTCAAGGAAGATCATCTACTATAAATAGAGAGACTGTTTCAGTGAATCGACATCCATAAAAAGTTAGAAAAAAATATCAAGAGAGCTCTCCGATATATTAGTCAGAAAACTGGATCACAAGTGTTGTCTGAGCGTGTCGACAACATTCTGTCCAACATTATAATTGATGTCCAGATTCTAGATTTGTTCTTTATTGAAGCAATTGTAATGAGATGTTGTCTATGTCTATTTAGATAGATTTTTCAGGCAGAAGTCATCTGCGACTTCAACTTTTTAATTTCTCTTGTATTATTTTGTAATATTGTAAAAGAAGAAATTTATTCAATTATATATAAATATATACAATACTTTCGGTCACTGACCGTCATTGGTCATATAATCAATATAAACTATATAAGTATTAAACTTTTGTGTTCTTTATTTTTCCACTGCATTTACACTTAAAGTTTTTTGTTTTATCGAAGTGTTGCCACTTGTGACAGACGACATTATCGCTGACATTTGCAAACTGTATTAGCATTCAATTTATTTTACTTTTAGTCTATTTTTTACCGGTCCATAGTATACCTCAGGGACCTAACAAGTGATATCAGAACCGACACTTAACACAATAAGTGCTTGGCCCTGTTATTTACAACTATGGATCCCTTAATCCAATAATTGGTAGGCTACCTATTTTAGATGGTTCAAACTATGCCTATTGGAAGATTCATCTACGCTCTCATATCAAATCAATTGATGTTAGGGCATTGAGATCTATCACCAATGGATATGTTGTTCCGATGCTTTCACCAGATGAGGAAGGTGGCATACTTGTTAAATCTGAATCCGAATGGACTGCGGAAGAAACCAACAATGCAAGCTTCAACGAAAAGTCCTTAAATGCCATTTTTGGACGGGTTGATCTTTACATGTTCAAACTCATACAAAACTGCTCCACGGCCAAAGACGCATGAGATACTTTACAAACTCATTGTGAAGGTAGCTCTAGTGTTCGTCGAACGAAGCTTCGTATGCTCATGAGTAAATATGAACTTTTAAGGATAAAAGAAACGGATGACATTAAAATCTATTTTGAAAAGTTGATTGACATCTCTAATGAATGTCAAATGATTGGTGCTCCTTTGACCAATACTCAACTTGTGGAAAAAGCACTACGTTCTCTTCCTGAAAAGTTCAACATAAAGATTTGTGCAATTGAAGATGCTCATAATATTGCTACAATTGACCTTCATACCTTAATGAGTTTTCTCAAAACCTATGAGATGAATATTGAGAATAAAGATGTAGCATTTCTAGTCAAATCCTTGGAGAGTCAAATAGAAGAAGAGGATGAGCTTTTTGTAAAAATTGGTGATGGTGCAAATGTTGCCCTCCTTACTCGAAAATTTAATTCGATGGTAAGGAAGGTCAATGATGATAGAAATAAGTTCAAATCCAAAGAACACCAAAACCAAGGCTTCAATCAAAAGTCCACTAAACCCCTTTAATAGTACAAAGAGGAAATCCACTAAAGAGAACCAACTAAGATCGTACTAAATTTGATCCCAAACAACTTAAAACCGTGCAATGTCATGCATTCTCAGGGTGGAGTCACTATGTTAATGAATGTGCAAATATCTTGAGGAAATTTTGTAAAAGTATGTGGGTCTCCCTTAGTGACGACGAAGGAGAAAATGAATGAGATCGAGAGATAGAGTGACAAGCAATATTCGCTACTGTTTTCGAACAGTCCTTATCAGATGAAGAAAATGTCGTCGACAGTGTTGTACCGAATGTCACAACATTTGCGTCAGCATTAGCGACTACATCTACATTTCCAGCAACATCCGAGAGGTATGAATACTTTAACTATCCTGATGTTAATTGCTTTAGTAGTTTTGTTTCTAGTAGTGAGACTAACTTTGAAAATCAAGTTGACTCCACAGATGACATGATTAAGAAATTACAAAAACTTTGTAAAGACCTAATCATAGAATCCAAGCAACCTGACACAAAGTTAAAATCTTTAACTCTTGAGAATGCAAATTTAAAAAGCCCCATTTAGAGGTTGTACTTACCAAAAAGGACGTTGAATTTGGTAAGATAAGTGCAGGAGTTGGATCTAGCAGAAGCAACCTTCCGTAAGCTCAACTCAGGAACTTCTAAACTGAATGAGATACTCAGCCCATGCAGGTATTGAGTATAAAAACTCTCTTAAAACAATATGCTCTAGTTTGTTTGACAAAATTTAGAAAATATGCTTTGTAAAGAAAAAAGAATTAACTACTAGGCTCTCATTGTTGCGATCTTTCTATGCACTAACGTAAGTGTACATATCGCTCAAGTAATATAGTCTGTAAGACCGAGTTATCGTCCATAGAGATTGGTTTGTCAAGTACCGAATATCTAATCTATGGTATCTATTTTGTAACCGTTCTTTTGTTTGAGATTTTAAACTAAGAATTTTAACTAAGTAAAGTGCATGAAATAAACTAAGGTGATGATACTTAGGATTTAAAATAGTTATGATGGGAATTAGGATTTTCAATCTCCTCAACTATCCACTCTTTCACTTGTTAATGCAAAGCTAATGACTCTTCTTCTTATTAAGATAGCAAGTTAACTAATTTGTTCTATATTCTGGTTAAGACATATAGAAACTCAACCTTATGCATAAACCTTCTATATTTCTATGATAGATTTTACCACACAAGAGGATTAAGAACAATAACCTTAAATACTACACAAGTATCGGGGTACTTTCGTCCACGATTTTAACCTATGTCTAATCAACTATAGCATATTCAAATCTCACCTTTCAGAATTTTGATTCGAAATCGTATAAGTTATGAAAACTAGTGATCAGTTAATTCTCACACAATCAATACAATATTGAATAGATCTTAATATAGCTGAAGAAATATAGCTGAAGAAGAATTCACTATCAATGCATTAACTGTATAAAAATAGTTTCAAATTGATTCGACGAAAAACCCTAATAAAGAAATTAGCTCCTAGACATTGTCATGCTAAGAACTAATTTAATATCCAACATAAACTGAAATTAAAATAAAGGGGAAAAAGAACTTGAACACTTTGATGTCTCCAATTGTAGCTTGTAGCCTCCTTTTCCTCTCCCAAGGATCATAATCAACAATGAAAGGGTTTTATTATGAGAAAATCTGCGTTTCGGACCCTTTTACCCTTCTGAAATTCGGCCCAGAATTGTAAAATCTCGCGTCGGCGCCGTGACCCTGAATTCTGGTGCCATGACGCCCAAACTTCTGCAGCTCTCTGGAGTTTCAGCGCCATGGCCCTGCATTCTGGCGCCATGGCGCTGACGACGTGAAATTCAGGATTTCGTCAGATTTTCTTCTATTATTCTTGGGACTTCTTAGGTTTCATTTCTTGGACTTTGCTTGTGCAATTTCATCATCAAAAGTAGTATTCTCTCCTTTATGACCGCTGTGACTCAAAAGAAAGAAAAACAAACCTAATACTATACTAAACGCAAAAGAAAAGAGTAAAATATCAACTAAAAAAGACTCAAATGTGTGTATAAAATACACTCAACACTCATATATGTCAAGGAATATGAAGTTTGTGTGCCATCATTGTAACTCCCCTGGATACTTAAAATCATATTGTTTCAAACTTTAAAATTTTGTGAGCAAAATGTTGCCTAAAAGACTGTCCAACATTCGAAACAATATTTCTGAGCCTAAAATTAAAAAATATTTTAAAAGAATTTGGGTTCCCAAAATGTATGTAACTTGTAATGTTGCGATAACTGCTTCAAGGTCTAACATTGCAGGTTCTTGGTACTTTGATAGTGAATGTTCACGCCACATGACAGGTACAAAGGAGTTTCTAAATAACTACGAATTATTCAGTGGAGGTAACGTAACTTATGGAGGTGGCAGTAAAAATAAGATAATTTAAAAATGGATCTTAAATGTTCCTGGTTTTCTGTCTTAAAGAATGTCTTACATGTTGAGGGGTTAATGACTAATTTGATTAATATAAATTAAGTATGTGACGACAATCTTGAAATAAAGAATGTCTTGTGAAGTTACGTAGTAATGATATTAGTAACATAGTACTAAAATCATGATAAACTTAGATCGCTTGGTTGAGGGGTATGCTATTTGGTCAAATATGAAGCAGTGTTGTCATATACTCTTATTAAACCTTTATTTCCATTCATAATTTTTTATAGGTCCTAGATGCAGTCAAAGATTCTCTTTGATACTCCTACTATATATTATAATATTATATAGACCCAACTTTCTGAATTATATCTGGAAAAAACTAAAGTACTTTATATGTTTTGAACAGATCATTAGGAAATTGAAGCTTAAAGTTTTATTGACGAACGATGAAAATACAATGAAACAAAAGAGTAGTCATAAAGTGCACAAGCAAATTGAACACCTAATTTCTCTTTGGTTTAGTAACGTTTCCAGCTTTCTTGGGAACATGCAAGTTATCAATAATTTAGATAGTAACGGACACGTCTTAACAAATTGTACGTAGTATAAAGTACAATATGCTAAAGTGGTTAGTTGATGCATGTTTGAGGAAGACAACTTGGAATTGTTCATCTTCGTATTACAAGAGAGTACCAAATTGTTTCGTGATCAATATCTATAGTTGCCATAGGTATATACTTGAGGCTCTAATTAGTATGTTTAATTAACTATATAATGTTTCACACAACATTGATTTTTGAAAGACTTGCTCACTTATATTAACGAAAATACGATGGGAAAACACATTTATATTATCACATTAATATGAATTTCCAATTGTATAAGCGTCACCAACGCCGAACATTAAATTTACTAGAAATGGGTCATTATGAAATTTAGTACCATTAGCATATGTAGGGGCGGATCCAAGTAATTATTTTAATCAATGGATGAAGAATATGTAATTATGTATATAGTTTAAGACTAAAACAATGGATGCGTCTTGCATCCACAGTCGATCGAAAAATGTCATTCTCGGTAAACATGCACAAGTTTTTTTTTTTGTTATCACTCAGTGTATGGTAGTCGTATTTGGGACCTGACTAATCCAAACTTGTGCCGCATAAGGTCATTTTCATACCTAAAACTCAAATTCGAGACTTCTAATTAAGGACGAAATAATTCTCTCATACTGCCACAACTCTGATTAATAAGAAGTTTTGCTAAAATAACATCATCATCGTCTAGTTTTAGTCTTTGATATTTTCAATCACGTCACGTTTAAAAATGTTATCATGTTCCCCATTCTCTTGGAACTCACTATCAATATGCAAAATTACATATACTGTATACTTTATATTTCGTCAGCCATTTCGGCATTGTCTGTGATAATTGGAATCCTGGTAGGCATGCATACTATTTTCAGGAAAAAAACAGTTTTTTTTTTGCCAAGTCTGGTCAAAGATTCAGTTGGTAGATCCCACATTTATTGGTAATCCTTTAGAACAACTTATGGAGGCCACTACCTAATCGACCTTAGCTTCTTCATGTAAATATTATATCCCACTAGCATCGCACGTCTTGTTTTCTTTGTTCTCTTGCACAACTTGTTCTTGCATTAGGATTCACAAGATTATCACAAATTTCTTGATAGACGAAGAAGTGATAGATTATGAAAATAATTAAAGTAAATATTTTATATTTAAGTTGTAAATATTCTTAGTATATTCAGGGTATTTTTGATTTTGGATTATATCTGTATAAGTCAATTATTTCTGGCCCCACACGTCTTATATCGATGCTGATTGGGGTGGATGCCCGGATACCAGATGCTCCACCTCTGGTTATTGTGTATTTCTTGGAAACAATTTAATCTCGTGGTCATCGAAGCGCCAACCCATGCTACCTCGGTCTAGTGATGAAGCCGAATATAGAGGGGTAGCTAATGTTGTCTCTGAATCATGTTGGCTCTGTAATCTTCTATTGGAGCTCTATTGTCCAATAAAAAAGGCAATTATGATAATGTGAGTGCGATATATCTGTCGGGGAACCCCGTACAATTTCAACGCACAAAACATATAAAGATGTATATTTTATTTGTCCGTGAAAAGGTTGCACGTGGACAAGTTCGTGTTCTCCTTGTACCGTCCCGCTATCAGATTGTCGATATATTCACAAAAGATCTTCCGCGGATACTCTTTGATGAACTCAAGGACAGTCTCAGCGTACGATAACCTCCCGCTAAGATTGAGGGGGAATTTTAGATTATGGAAATAATCAAAAGATTATTTTCATAATCAAAGTAAATATTTTATATTTAGGTTGTACATATTCTTAGTATATTCTACTATAATTGTAGCCAAAATTAAGTCTTGTAAGCATGTATATAATATTGTATTCAAAGAATAAAATGATCACGAAAAATATTTGCTTCATGGTATTAGAGCCACACTCATTCCAATTCTTTGTTCACCGATGTTGGACCCCCATATTATATTATCACGCTCCAGTTAACAAGGTATGAGTGTGCGGGAGAGTGTTAAGAGTCTCAAATCGGATATGAAATGACAACATAGATTCCTTATATGGGCTTATACAATCTTCACCCTACAAGTTAACTTTTGGGGTTGAGTTAGACCAAAAATCCATTCTCTATAATAATATTATATACATGTTTACAAGACTTAATTCAAGCTACAATTATGATAGAATATACTAAGAATATTTATCGTCTAAATATAAAATATTTACTTTAATTATGAAAATTGATTATTTCCATAATCTACGAAGAAGTTCAATTTCACTCTTGCAACTAGTCGGTTTCTTACACTAATTAATTCTGAAAATATAGATAACAACTTCGCACGTAAAAATGGAAACTTACTCATTTATCTTGCAGCCCAATTCCTTTTCTTGCTGAGAATTCTTTACTAAGCGAAAAAAATGAGTTCATCCTAATCAATAAGGAAAATTACATTCCGTTTTGAAATACCCACTAATTTCTTCCAAGATATATATATATATATATATTATTCTTCATTGTGGAGATTAACAAGGATAATTTAGTACTGAGTATAATTATCATATTCTTTTATGTGAAAATATTAAATATATATTACATAAGTTAGGTTAAGGTCTGCGTACAATATACTTCTCGGACCCATTTATGAGATTACACTGATATTATGTTATTGTATACTACAATTTAGGTAAACTTATTTAATTTGCACCTTATAGAGCCGGAAATCTTTCATTGATCTGAGCCCTATAACTTTATCAATTATTTTGGCCCAATAATGTCAAATGGTCGATTTATAAAATTAAAAATATGTACATAGTGTTATAATTTCTTTAGATTGAATACTCTTGAAGAACGGACTCGTAGAGTTCAAGATTTTTTTTTTATATAATCGTGGTGTTCGAGTGACACACAGAAGAAATCACCTTATATTTTTGTTTATATTGAAATTTGAACATGAGACCTCATGATTTTTAACCAACTTCATTAACCACGAGACCACATCATTGGGTGCTAGAGTTCTAGAATTTTTATTTCCTGGTTTATTCCTTAGGTGACGATGCGACAATAAGATAATTCTATACAAAACAACAATAATAACAACATACTCAGTGTAATCCCACAAAGTGAGGCCTGGGAAAGATATTTTCGATAGACCCGGAGCTAAAAAAAACATAGTCAATGCGGTGAAATAATTCTAATAATACCAAAATCATAAATTTGTCATATAGAAGAATGATACCGATAGGTTAAGATTGAAATGTTCTTTATTGTTTGATAATGTTAAAGTCTAAAATTCTTGGAATGCTCAGGAAGAACCTACAGTAATATTTATTTATAGAAGGATAGAGATCCTCTGTAATGCACTTTAATGATCTAATGGTTTCTAACAACGTCAACACATTAAAATTGTGCACTTTACGTAAATGCACTACAGAGGAGCCGAATCCTTTATAGGATAATCAATATAAGATTCCAAGAAGACCATAAGGGTATATAAACATAAAAAAGTAAACAATTATTTTAATTAGATTACTACCATAGAGATATATATATGTAATAGCTTTTAACATCGTGTCTAATAAAATGTTCATATTCTTGGCGGAAAGGAGAAAAAGGACAAAATATTCAAAGAGAGACCAAATAAGTTGAAACCACAAATTAACTCACTAGCTAGGAAGATACGGGACGTAATGGCACTTTCTCTCAAATGCTAATTGGATATTACTAAGGCTGACGATATATATATATTTATATATATATATATATATATACGCTTTCATGATTACCCAACTTATAAGTTCATTTGTATTTGAAATAATATCATTTTGGTACCTCAATTATTGATAAAATATAATTTTTGTTGATATATGATTTACTACAGTTAACCTTTAGCTAATTAATCGAGCCGTCTCAAATATTTTGGGGCCTTATTCTAATTCGTAAAAGTGGGCCCTTAATTGGGCTAAGATCTGTGAATTATGAGTCTTTACAGTAAATTTTGACTAATATTATTTAATAAAAAATGAAAAAAGGGTCCCTAATTTTTTTGTTTTTCGGGGGACTCTGTGCGGTAGCACACCTCGCACGGTTCCAAAGACGGCTCTGCTAATTAAAAGCATGTTACTTTTAAATATGAAGTAACAATATAAATTTAATACAATATATGAGTAATTAAATAATGATGCGGTTATAATTCTAAAAAATTGTGAAACATAACGAGCAAAGGAATTAAAAGTGCATATTTCAAGCAATTAAACATTAAATATGCTCATTTGAATTTCATAAGGACCCCAATTAAAATTTATCAATAACTAATGGACTAAAACTACAATTAGCCCTTTTCAAAATTTATAAGGTTCTGGTTATTTTATTATTTTCGTGACTCTTTGTCTTGTTGTATGCAACTCATACACATCAATAGTGTAACGATTTGTGTATTATAGCTTATCATAGCAAGTAATATACTTTAAGTTTCTTATAATCTCACTTTTAATGCACGGTTACCCTCAGGGGCGGAGCTTAGTAGGGGTAGGGAGGGGCCATGGCCCCCTAAAAACTCATTTTTTTAAAAAAATGGTCTTCTTCTTCCTTTTTGTATGAAAATAATGTTTGCAATGTTATGGTGAAGAAGTGGAGTTTTGGATTTCTGGTGGTGGTTATGGTTGTTTTTGATATCGGCATGGTGATAGAATAATGACGGCTACTAATTGTGAAAAGAGAATATATGAAGAAACAGAAGCTAGGAAGAAAGATAAAGAAGATTTTTCAAATTCTACGTTTATGAGATTTATCGCAGATTGTATATGATTTGTTAAAGAACTCTTTATTTAAAACATATCTTATATATAAATTAAAAAAAGTAACTAAATTTTTCATAAATTAATTTGGGCTATATATCAACATAACTTTTGGGTAACTAAACTTTGTATTAATCACCAAAAATGAGTACAATGAAAGAACTCTTACAAGTTACAAGTCTCATTTTCGAGCATAAAAATCCTCGATTTTGAAAGTAAGATATGGAATTTGTCTTTTACCAAAATCTTAACTATTCTTTATTTTTCCAAGGTTTCTCCTAGTCTAAAATTTTCTTTTTTTGTGTGGCTGAGTTCGTGAGATTGGAGAACTTTGGAAAAAACAAGGAAGGTGATTACATATTACTTGATTGACCGGATAATCCGCTTTATCTTAACTCTTCCAGTTTCTACGGCTACTACAAAAAGATCATTTTCAACAATGAAGATAATCAAGACAAGATTGTTTAATAAGATTTTGGACAAATTTCTATGACTACTACAGTCTCCTTAATATTTTGGACAAGCTCCGCCACTGAGTACCCGTGATTATAACATCTAAGTGATGATGTAGATTAATTCTTGTGATCATAGCAAGAGAGAATATGGAAAGCACTAGTTGCTGCTGCCAAATGTTGGGCATAACCTTGGACATGAAAAATATTGATATGAAGTATCTGATCCATTTTCAGGTGACATCACTAGCTACTTGTATATATTCTGGGAATTGATTTACAGTAGAATTTTATCAGAACAAATAAAGATTCAAATCAGATTTAGCAATAGATTTATGGAATTATAAAAAGCTTCTTTCGGTTTATAATTTTTATAAAAAATGGAAAAGGGTAAAAAAAAAATCCCTTTTATCCCTCCTTTCATCTATTTGGATTAAAAATATCCTTAACGTGTTAGAAATAGCTCAAAAATGCCTCTCCTTTCACCTATTGAGTTAAATTTGCATCTAAAATTATTTTCAAACTTAAATTTTTTTCTTCATTAAGAGCACAATTATATGAAATTTATTAAATTTTAATTAGCATGTGCCCTTTATTTAAAAGAGAGTCTCATGTATCAAATTGTTATTGTATTAAAATAGTTCAAGAAGATAACCGTAATATAAGATTGATAAATTGTTATCCAAACTCAACTTTCTTTTTTATCCTCCTTGTCATTACAAAAAGGAAATGTCAACTGGTACCTGTTCAACATAATTATTTTTTTGATTTAGTTATCATTTAAAGTATAAGTAAGTTAATCCGGTTTATAAACGAAAAACTATATGATATATGACCTTATTAATCAATTGAAATATGATGAAAACTTAATTTGTTGTAAAAAAACAGTACACTAGATTTGGTTAATTTGGTGAGTTTTATGACTTTTGTGTGTATAATTTGAGTTTTATGACTTTTGTGTGTATAATTCTACTTATAAATTCTATTTTCTAATTATAAAAAACCAGTGTTCTCTCATTATTACGAATACATCTGTTTAAATGACATTTTCTAAATAATTGAATTAATTCGTGTTAAAGGAATGAGATATTATAGTGAATTCAATTAATTATAAGCAACTACTATTGATAATTCCTTGTTTCATCAAGAGATTTCACACTACAAGAAAGTATAGAATTGACAGCAAAACTTTAACAACAATAAATATATTATTGCTAAAAACATAAATGGCAATACAAATTTAATATTTTATTGCTAAAAACGTAAATGACAACAAAAAATAATAATTTGTTGTTGCAAAAACTTTTCATCGGAGGTTATTGCAATGACATACAACAATTTTTGTTGTTGCGAAAAGTATTTTCGGCAACAACATCCAATATATGACAACAAAAAATATTGTTGGTAAGTGTCTTTCTTTTTGTAGTGATCAATCACATGTACTTTCTTAGTAATTAGATATTACAAGAACACTTTGCTATTTTTTCATCTCAATCACTTAATGGAAGGGCTTAACAAGATGAATCTTGTTAGATTTAGCTGCGTTAATTTGACATAAATTTTGTGTTAGGTTGTGTCGTGATTAAGTCGATTCATTTTGGGTTGTGTTAGAATTTTATGTGGATCAAATTAAGGCCACATGTTTAATTAAAATTTAATAAATGTCTATAATTGTGCTCTTAATGAAGGGAAAATTTTAAGCTTTTAAAATAATGTTAGGGACAAATTTAGCCCAAAAGGTGGTAGGAGGGGTATAGCCATTTCTAATACGTTAAGGCCATTTTTTTAATCCCAATAGGTGAAATGAGGGACAAATTTAATTCAATAGGTGGAAGGAGGACATTTTTCAACCATTTCTAAGGCATTTCTGACCCTTTTATGTTATAATCATAGTGTCCGAAATTGGTATCTGGATTATTTTTATAAGGTATTGATCGGTGTATTTTATATACACTTTTTGAGTCATTTTTAATTAGTATTTTACTCATTTTATTTATGTTTAGTATAATATTAGAGTCGTTTTCCTTTCTTTTGTGTCACAACGGTCATAAATGGAGAAATGGCGAAAAGAAGATGAAATGAGCATAAACGAGATGGAATTGCACACAAAAAGGGCCAAGAAATAAAGTCTAAGAAGTTCCGGGAATTATAGAGGAGTTCGCATTTAAGTCCGGACGAAAAAGGGCAACGAGACGAATCGCCGAAAACGTCACGGAGCCGCGGCGCAGTACATGGCGCTACCATAGGCCGGAAAGTCCCGAGAGTTGCTGAATTTCAGCGTCAGCGCCAAGATGCAGGTCGCGCTACGACGCGGAATTATGAGTCACGCCGAATTTGACATGTTTTGAGAATCCTAAAGGGATGAATTTTCCTACCTAAAGAGATAACTTTTCCTACCTAAAGGGATAACTTTTCCTACCTTAAAACCCTTACCTAAAAGGATTCTAATAACTTTTCCTTTCCTACAAATCCCTAACCCTTCACCAAAAGGATTCTTTGGCTATAAATACTCTACATCATTAGAAGAATAATTCATTCTCCATTCCACCATTCACCATTCTACATCCATCCTTCCACCAATCCATCTTGTAAATATTCTACAACACAACCCTTGGATGCTTGGCTTGGAGACTCATACTTAGTAATTTCTTTTCCTTTTCTTTACTTTATTTCAGTTTTTGTATGATGAACATGAGATTAGTTCTTGTCATATCAATGGCTAGGAACTAATTCCTCTATAGGGCTTTCCATGTTAAATCTCTAGAAACTTTTGTTATGAGTTAATGCATGCTTATGGTTATTTTTCTTATTGTGAGATTTATCCAATATTTGAGTTGAATTCTTGATAATTAATTGAGAACTAATTATCACTATATGATTTCTAATCAGATTCCGAAAGGGGGGGATTGTGAATATGCTGTAAGTTGGATAGACATTCTTGGATTGGGGATGAAAATACCTCAATTATTTATGTAACGTTAATGAGAGGCTTAACAACCCTAATTTTGTGCATCAGTGTGACGGTTAACTAGGTTCTTGTTCTTAATCCTCCCATAGAGTTATCCTTATCACCGAAAGGTAGGTAAGGTGCAATCTTGGGTTGAGTGTTTATATAACCCTAACGGAGTATAAAACGATTTAGTGAACCCGCTTCTCCAAAAGAAGACACCATAAGTTATTGCATTAATAAGTAGCATAAGCGGATAGTGAGACGGAAGCCTTATTCTCATCATCACCAAGTAAACCCTTTTAGTTAAATAGCTTTTATAATCCTTAGTTAAAAACAACAAATCTAAATATCAATTTACCAAATAGATACCAAAAATAGATAGTGGTAATTGAACCCTAATCCTCGGCGACGATATTCTGGCCTTATCAAGACTATACTACTTGTCACGATAACGCACTTTGCGTTTAAAGCAGTGCATCTTTTCGCGCATCAAGTTTTTGGCGCCATGTCGGATTAGGCATAGTTCAATATCAAATTTATCTATTTTTATTTCTAATTTGGTTTTTATTATTGTTTCTTTAAATTATTTATTTTATTTTCTTTTGAAAAGAAAAAACAAGTGTCCGTGATTCGTTGTTGGTTTTGATTCATCTCGTGATCCTTAAGACATGGATTTCTATCAATATGATCGAGCTCCAACCATGTAGGAAGAGAGGAGGAATTACGAAGCTATACTCACCTCACGAGGTACCAAAATCGATTCATAGACGAAACGAGAATGGCCATGAAGAAGTTGGAAACGCAAATAGCGTAACTCGCGATCATATTCAACAAATAAACGCAGAAGAGCAATCTGCACTGGGTAGGCAATGAGGAAACACAATGTCGAAATTGACCAAGGATGCCGAATCGGGAGATAGAGAGTTCGCAGCAGCAGTGGCGCCAGCGCCGATGAGTGGCCGCGTGAAGATTCGAGACAGTGCAGAGTGACGGCCGCGCGCCAAAGAGCAGGCGCGCCGTAACCCAGAAATCGAGGTGATTTTGAACAGCGAACAGCAAATTGAGGAGCATGAACCACACCCAACTATTGAGGAATCTGGTGAGATAGTTGGTGTAGAGAAAGAAAAGATTGCAGAGATCTAATTATTTACCTTCTTGGATTCTGTGGAAATTCTTTTTCTTGCACCTATTACGTAAGAAACACCACTAGCTATCACTACCGATTCCCAATTAGGAAGCCCATACCATCAAGGGTACCCCCTAGAGTTGAGAGATGTAGAGAAGTTCACGGATTCCTACATTATGGAAAGCATAAAAGACAAGCCTACTTGGAGGATAATTGGATATGTAAGGCTCTTGTTTGAACAAATGGTCGTAGGGAAATTGAGACCTACAACAATAACTTTGCGGATTGCGGTTCGCGAAGGATCCAATGGGCACTCGAAAGGTTAATTGCGTCCCGCTAAAAGACGTAAAAGACAAATACGCTTGTTGAGGCAACCCAATGTTTTTAATTATGTTATTTTAATTTCGTCTTTATTTTATTTTGCTTTGAATACTCACGTCTTGGGTTCTTGTTTTGTGTTGTTGGACGATGGTGGATCAAAGCTAAACCGAGGAAAAAAGAGCAAACGCTGGAAAAAAAAAGGAAAAGATCGTCAGCGCATGCCAGAATTTCGTAAGAGCCACAAGATTAGCAGTGGCGCCGAATCTCGTGTCGCGGCGCGCTCAACTTCGAGAGTCATATTTCCGCAAATTCCGTAATTTTTCCTCCTGACCTCCATTATGACCACTGTTGTCGTGAAGTTGTCCATTTTTAGTATTGCACACATTGGGGACAATGTGTGATTTAAGTCAGGGTGTTTTATTTGTGTCTTGTTATGTTTCGATTAAGTCTTTTTTATTTTGTTTTGTGTTTATTTTTCGAGTCACAATTTTTTTGTTCTTTGGAGTCATAATTGCTCACAAAGATCATGTATGTTGTAGTTGCTAGAAACACCTAGTGAAGGAAGGTGGAATAATGTAATGGAATTAGAAGCAACTATCTAAACACCTAGGTTAGATATGCCAAAAACTCACAAAATCTGTCTATTTGGAGTTTCTTGCTTACATTGTGCATGCTAAATAATGAAAACCTATGTGTTATGATTGCTTGCTATTTGAGGCGAAATAGTTAGGATATGCATGTTAGGGAGATGACTCAGACATTTCTTTGATAGCCAATTCTTATCATTCTTTTCTATCCCGGACTTTAAAAATATCCCTAGTCTGCCCCATTGAGCCTAAAAACATGAAACTTTTTCTTTGACACCATATATTCCTACAATTGTGCCATAAGTAAAAATGTGAAATAGTTGGAATAAATTGTGTTAAAAAAAGAGACAAAAAGAGTGAATAAGTTTGATGCACCCCAATGAAAAAGTAATAAGAAATAGGCAAAAGCCTAAGTTTGGGGGTGCTTGTCATTATTAGATACTTCACTCTCCCAAAACAAAAGAGGGGAAAGATAGAATTGAAGTGAAGGAAATAATCAAAAGAAAAGGGAAAAATTGAAAAGCTAAAGAGCTTATGGTACACAAAAATGAGCCTAAATGCCTATTTTTATCTACCCGTGCCTAAGCCTACATTACAACCCTTAAAAGTCCTGAAGATCTCTTAGATGCATAGCCATGATTAGTGGAGAATAGCAAGTAAACATGCGATAGGAATTTTGAAATTAACATGTATGATTCAGTATTTGACTTCCATTAAGCATGATAAAAATGAGTTTGCGAAATATCTAGCTTAATGTGTTTAGAGTGCTGAAATTTCATGCTATATGTTCCTGCATATTATTCTGCTAATCTTCATGTTTTTCCAAGTAGCACCAATGCAGCAAAGTTATCAATGTCATTGAGTCTTTTTTCGTTTTCCTTGAGTCTGTATTTCTTTCTTTTTATCTTTGCTCGAGGGCGAGCAAAGGTTAAGTTTGGGGGTATTTGATCGGTGTATTTTATATACACTTTTTGAGTCATTTTTAATTAGTATTTTACTCATTTTATTTATGTTTAGTATAGTATTAGGGTCGTTTTCCTTTCTTTTGTGTCACAGCGGTCATAAATGGAGAAATGGCGAAAAGAAGATGAAATGAGCATAAATGAGATGGAATTGCACACAAAAAGGGCCAAGAAATAAAGTCTAAGAAGTTCCGGAAATTATAGAGGAGTTCAGACGAAGTCCGGACGAAAAAAGGGCAACGAGACGAATCGCTGAAAACGTCACCGAGTCATGGCAGTGGCCGCGCGCCCATAGTGCTGAAAGTCCCGAGAGTTGCTGAATTTCCATGCGCGCCATCTAGGGTCGCGGCGCCGACGCGGAAATTATGAGGTTCTGGCCGAATTTGACATGTTTTCAGAATCCTAAAGGGATGAATTTTCCTACCTAAAGGGATAACTTTTCCTACTTTAAAACCCTTACCTAAAAGGATTCTAATAACTTTTCCTTTCCTACAAATCCCTAACCCTTCACCAAAAGGATTCTTTGACTATAAATACTCTACATCATTAGAAGAATAATTCATTCTCCATTCCACCATTCACCATTCTACATCCATCCTTCCACCAATCCATCTTGTAAATATTCCACAACACAACCCTTGGATGCTTGGCTTGGAGACTCATACTTAGTAATTTCTTTTCCTTTTCTTTACTTTATTTCAGTTTTTGTATGATGAACATGAGATTAGTTCTTGTCATATCAATGGCTAGGAACTAATTCCTCTATAGGGCTTTCCATGTTAAATCTCTAGAAACTTTTGTTATGAGTTAATGCATGCTTATGGTTATTTTTCTTATTGTGAGATCTATCCAATATTTGAGTTGAATTCTTGATAATTAATTGACAACTAATTATCACTATATGATTTATAATCAGATTCCGAAAGGGGGGGATTGTGAATATGCTGTAAGTTGGATAGACATTCTTGGATTGGGGATGAAAATACCTCAATTATTTATGTAGCGTTAATGAGAGGCTTAACAACCCTAATTTTGCGCATTGTGCGTGACGGTTAACTAGGTTCTTGTTCTTAATCCTCCTATAGAGTTATCCTTATCACCGAAAGGTAGTAAGGTAACATCTTGGTTGAGTGTTTATATAACCCTAACGGGAGTATAAAACGATTTAGTGAACCTGCTTTCTCCAAAAGAAGAAGACCATAAGTTATTGCATTAATAAGTAGCATAATCGGATAGTGAGGAGACGTGGAAGCCTTATTCTCATCATCACTGAAGTAAACCCTTTTAGTTAAATAGCTTTTATAATCCTTAGTTAAAAACAACAAATCTAAATATCAATTTACCAAATAGATATCAAAAAATAGATAGTTGGTAATTGAACCCTAATCCTTGAGGACGATATTCGGTCTTATCAAGACTATACTACTTGTCATGATAACGTGCACTTGCGTTTAAAGTGTGTGCATCTTACCGCGCATCAGGTATCTATTATCGTCAACCATTATAATTACTTAACTCTATTCATGAATATGTATCAATAATACTCGTTTCCTTCTATTCTAAATGAGGCGTTTGCTTAGACGCGAAATTTAAATGTTAGTATTGAGTTATATACTGTTCGTGGAAAAATATTGAAATTATAGTTCATTTGATATGAAAAATGTTTCTTATGTTTAAAATTGAATAATTAGTTGGTTTTGAATGCATATAGAAGGGTAATAATGAATTGTAAGTTGGGAAAAGATGAAAAATTCTTTTCTAATTTTAGGGGGAAAATAAAAGAGAAAAATCTCATTAAGTTTTTTAAAAAACTGAAAAATCAAACCAAACCGAATCAAACCGACTACAACCAAACAGATGGTTTTGTATTATGTTTGGTTTGGTTTGATTCTAATAATTTGAAAATCGACTAACTTTGTTTGGTTTTGATTTTAACTAAAAACCGACTCAAATCGAACCATGAACACCGTAGTAAACATATATAGCGTGATTTAGAATTTGAGAATTTCTACCTCTCTTTTTCCAATTGATATTATGTACATTAAGGTGTGTTTGCTATAATGCAGGATGTTTTCTAAAAATATATTTTCTCGAAAAATAAGTAACGTTCCTACTCATTTTCTTGTGTTTGGACTTTGGTACGCAAGTTGGAAGTCATGTTAAGAATATTCGCATATATTCAAAGCAAAATACTATGAAATTTTTGAATTCAGAGTCCAACTTCGTTCAACTTCTGATGGTAGGAGGGAGGTGGAGGTAGGCCTGGGCTAGGTAGGTTAGGTGGGGGTTGGAGGTACGGTGTAGGGTAGGGAGGTGATGTGATGCGCGATTATATGCACACACTTTTAAACGCAAGTGCACGTTATCGTATCAAGTAGTATAGTCTTAGATAAGACCGAATATCGTCCTCTGGGATTAGGGTTCAAGTACCAATTGTCTATTTTCTAGTATCTATTTGGTGAATTAATGAGTGATTGGTTGTTTATGACTAAGAATTATAAAAGCTAATTAATTATAAAGATTTAATTCAGATGTGATGAGAATAGGGCTTCTATGTATCCTTACTATCCGCTTATGTTACTTACTAATGCATTACTTATGGTGTTCTTCTTTTGGAGAAAGCAGGTTTACGAAATCGTTTTATACTCCCGTTAGGGTTATATAAACACTCAACCCCAGTATTGTTCCTTACCTAACTTTCGCTGATAAAGGTAACTCTATAGGAGGATTAAGCACAAAAACCTAGTTGATCACACGCACAATGCGCAAAAATTAGTTGTTAAGCCTCTCATCAACGCTTACAAATCTAATTGAGGTATTTTCATCCCCAATTCAAGACCGCCTACCCAACTTACAAGATATTCACAATCCTCCTTTTCGTAACTGATTAGAAATCATATAGTGATAACTAGTTGTCAATTAGCTACCAAGAATTCAACTCAATCATTGGATAGATCTCTCAATAAGAATAATAACCATAAGCATGCATTACTTTATAACATAAGGTTCAAGAATTCAACATAGAAAGTCTATAAGAGAATTAGTTCCTAGCCATGAATATGACAAGAACTAATTCAAAGTTCATCATGCAAAACCGAATTAAGGAAAAGAAAAGAAAAGAAATTACTAATGTTTGGGTCTCCAATCTCCTAGGCAAGAAAACCTTGTGTTTGGCAAGAAAGGAACTTGAAAACCGCCAGGTTCTCTCTTTATAGGTTTAAAACGCTCTCTTCTTTTCCTTCCGTGCCCGCCCAAAAATCCGCAAAAGACCTAATTTTTCCGCGCGCCATGCGTTGGCCAATACGCGCCTAAAGTTCTGCAATACTGGTGTTTTGGCGCCGCGCCCGATATCTCGCTGTTCGAGTAGCCACTGCAACTCCCGTGGGCTTCTGATGTTTAGCGCCGCGCCCTATTTCTGTCTTCGAGGCCACTGGATCTTCTGCAGCCTTCTGAATAATAGCGCGCGCCGATTCTCGATCGCAGGAGGCCACGGCTACTGTCCGATTTCACCTCGTTTGCCACTTTCTCTGCTACTCCGCATCTCCTCTTTGCCCTCTTTTTGCTCCTTTTCCGCCATTTGGCCATTTCAACCACTTTGACTCAATAGAAAGAAAAACTGTCCTAATACGACACTTATATGTGCAAAACGGGACAAAAGACTAACTAAAACTGACTCAAAAGGTGTATATAAAATACACCGATCAAATACCTCAAACTTAACCTTTGCTCGCCCTCGAGCAAAGATAGAAAGAAATACAATAAAATGACAGACTAATAAATAAGAAAATCAACAAAGAAAATAAAATGACTTCGCCATTGATCACTTTTTTCGCATTTAATGTTAACTAGAAAATGAAGGTTAGCGTAATAATACGCAGAACATATAGCATGGAATTTCAACACATCGAGCTAGATATTTCGCAAACTCATACTTATCATGCTTAAATGGAAGTCACAGTACTCGAGTATGCATATAAATTCAAAAATTCCTATGGCATGCTTACTTGCTATTCTCCACTAATTCGATATACATAGAAGAGATCTTCGTGACTTTGGGGTTGTAATGCAGCTTAGGTAGGGGTTGGTAAAGATAGGCATTTAGGCTCATTTTTCTGCACTGTAAGCTCTTTGGCTTTTCAATTTTTCCTTTTCTTTGATTCTTTCCTTCACTTCAATTCTATCATTCCCCTCTTTTGTTTTGGGATAGTGAAGTGTATTATACAAATAGGCACCCCCAAACTTAGGCTTTTGCCTCTTTCTTATTACTTTTCCATTAGGGTGCCTCAAACTTGTTCACTCTTTTTGTTTCTTCTTTTTAACACAATGTACTCCACTATTTCATATTTTCACTTATGGCACAATTTTGTGGGAATATGGGGTGTCAAAGAAGAAGTTTCAAATTTAGGCTCAATGGGGCTAACTAGTGATATTTTTAAAGTACGGGATAGAAAAGAATGGTAAGAATCACTATCAAAGAAATGCCCGAGTCATCTCCTAACATGCATATCCTAACTATTTCGCCTCAAATAGCAAGCAGTCATAACACATAAGCATTTATCATTTAGCATACATAACTCAAGCAAGAGACTCCAAATAGACAGATTCTGTGAGTTTTTGGCATCTCTAACCTAAGTGTTTAGATAGCTGCTTCCATTCCTTTACATTATTCCACCTTACTTCACTAGGTGTTTCTAGCAACTACAGCATACATGATCTTTGACAGGCAATTATGACTCAAAAAAAAAAAAAAAAATTTTGGTGACTCAAAATAAACATGAAACAAATAAAAAGACTTAAATAAAACATAACATGACACACAAATAAAACTAAAACACAAAAACACACCCCCAAACTTAAATCACACATTGCCTCAATGTGTGTAGACTCAAAGACAGTAAAAGAAAACGACACTTACAAACTTTTGCTAAAATGCGTGGTGGCGGTGGATAATGATCGACCATTGGTTGAACAAGGCACTCACTGCCGATTTGTTGCCTTGCTTTCGCCCTTGTACTATCGCTTGCGCGTCCGCATCATCTCCTTCCGTGTTGGTACAATTGCCCTATCAGGCTCCAAGGTTCTCGCTTCGTGGTTGGCCGTGGTCGGGTCCTCGCTCATATCGAGCCCCTATTTCGTGCTCATCTTCATCCATGGCGCTTCTGCTGCTGCCGCCACGCGGTGCTCCGCCGTCACGTGGTCCGTTTTGGGCGAATTTCTGATTCCCGCCGCGGCCATGTTCGCTAGCCATACGCCTAAACATCTCGCGCCTTCGGACTTTCGAGCCGCGCCTCGCTCTGGCGCCGCGCGCTAAATTTCGCATTGCTCAGCTCTTTTGCGCTGCGCCTGCTTCCGGTGCGCGCTTACCCGCTTTTTCTCGAAATCTCGACTTTCTTTCGCTTTATTCTCAGACTACAACACACCAAACACAAGACCCCATGACCGTGAGATTGTTCTAGACAAAATAAAATAAAATAAAGACAAAAATTAAAATAACATAATTGAAAACGCTGTCGCTTCCCAACAAGCGCTGCTTTTTACGCTCTTTTAGCCTGACGCAATTAACCTTTCTCGAGTGCCCATCGATACTTCGCGAATCGCTTGCAATCCATGATTTATTGCTATAGGTCTCAATTTCCTATAACTATTTGTTCAAACAGGGCCTTAAACATACAAGTATCCCCAAGCACACAAGATGAGTTTGTCTTTTGTGCTTCTTATTTTGTAGAAACCGTGAAATTCTCTACATCTCTCGACTGGGGTTGCCTTGATGGTATGCAATTCCTAATCGGGAGTCATTCGTGATAGCTAGTGGTGTTTCTTCCGTGATAGGTGCATGAAAAAGAATTTCCGTAATCCAAGGTGAATAATTGGGTTTCGCAATCTTTTCCTTCTACACCACTATCTCACCAAATTCCTCAATAGTTGGGTGTGATTCGTGCTCCTCAACTTGTCGTCACGTTGAATATGATCGCGAGTTCTGCTATTTGCGTTTCCAACCTCTTTATACCCAACCTCATTTCGTCCATGAACCGAGCTTGGGACCTCGTGAGACTGAGTAGAGTTTCTCGTAATTCCTCCCTCTCTTCCTCTATGGTTGGAGCTCGATCATATTGACAGTAGAAATCCATGTCTTAAGGATCCCTGAGATAAATCAAAACCAACAAAGAATCACGGCACCCTTGTTTTCACACAATAAATACATAAAATAAACAAAATTAAAAAAAAAACTATACATAAAACCAAATTAGAAATTAAAAATAGATAAATTTGATATCAACTAATGCCTAATCCCTAACTACGCCAAAAACTTGATGCGCGATTATATGCACACACTTTTAAACGCAAGTGCACGTTATCGTATCAAGAGTATAGTCTTAGATAAGACCGAATATCGCCCTTCCGGATTAGGGTTCAAGTACCAATTGTCTATTTTCTAGTATCTATTTGGTGAATTAATGAGTGATTGGTTGTTTATGACTAAGAATTATAAAAGCTAATTAATTATAAAGATTTAATTCGGATGTGATGAATAGGCTTCATGTATCCTTACTATCCGCTTATGTTACTTACTAATGCATTACTTATGGTGTTCTTCTTTGGAGAAAGCAGTTTATTTAAATCGCTTTATACTCCCGTTAGGTTATATAAACACTCAACCCCGTGATTGTTCCTTACCTAACTTTCACGATAAAGGTAACTCTATAGAGGATTAAGCACAAAACCTAGTTGACCGTCACGCACAATGCGCAAAATTAGGTTGTTAAGCCTCTCATCAACGCTTACAAATCTAATTGAGGTATTTTCATCCCCAATTCAAGACCGTCACCCAACTTACAAGATATTCACAATCCTCCTTTTCGTAACTGATTAGAAATCATATAGTGATAACTAGTTGTCAATTAGCTACCAAGAATTCAACTCAATTATCGATAGATCTCTCAATAAGAATAATAACCATAAGCATGCATTACTTTATAACATAAGGTTCAAGAATTCAACATAGAAAGCCTATAAGAGAATTAGTTCCTAGCCATGAATATGACAAGAACTAATTCAAAGTTCATCATGCAAAACCGAATTAAGGAAAAGAAAAAGAAAAGAAATTACTAATGTTTGGGTCTCCAATCTCCTAGGCAAGAAAACCTTGTGTTTGGCAAGAAAGGGAACTCTTGAAAACCGCCAGGTTCTCCTTTTATAGGTTTAAAACGCTCTCCTTCTTTCCTTCCGTGCTGGCCCAAAAATCCGCAAAAGACCTAATTTTTCCGCTACGGCGCCACTGGCCACAATACGCGCTAAAGTTCTCGCAATACGTGTTTTGGCGCCGCGCCCGATATCTGGCTGTTCGAGCGCGCGCTGCAACTCTGTGGCTTCTGATGTTTAGCGCCGCGCCTATTTCTCGTCTTCGGAGCCATACACAATCTTCGCAGCCTTCTTCACACAGCGCGCGCCCGCTTCGATCGCAGGAGGCCGCTACTGGTCCGATTTCACTCGCTTGCCACTTTCTGCTTTCACCGCATCTCCTCTTTGCCTCTTTTTGCTCCTTTTCCGCCATTTGGCCATTTCAACCACTTTGACTCAATAGAAAGAAAAACTATCCTAATACGACACTTATATGTGCAAAATGGGACAAAAGACTAACTAAAACAGACTCAAAAGGTGTATATAAAATACACCGATCATGATGGAAGGTTGGGTGACTGGGTAGGTGTGTGGTGGGTAGGCGGGTGTGGTGGATAGTGGGATGGGATCCGTTGGATGTGTTTTTATTGATCCGAAAAATGTTTTTCCTCAAATTTTTAAGGAAAATATTTCTTCTATTTTATGAAAAATTATTTTCAAAATATTTAATGCAATCAAATAAGAAAAAATAGAATATTATTTTCCAAAAAACATTTTCCATCATTACCAAACACACCCTTAATGTCAACTCTTTTTCTCATTTAGGAATAATATATTGTCCGAATTGATTCTACGCAACTAAACCAAATCCTAATACCGCCCCTCCCCTCGAAAAGGAAAAGAGAATTTCCTAAATATTCTTGTCCAAATATAACAAAGTTTGTGGAGGGTATTTTGCTTTAATTTATTAAGATGAGAGGTAAATTTAGGATTTTAATTTGATACCTTTAATTTTGATATGTGATAGACATATTTATAGTAAAATAAGTTTTTAAATTAAATTATAGGTTCAAAATATAATTTATTCTAAATTTTTAGTGATTTATTTTCATATATATACACACACTAGGTTCCAAGAATACTGATTTTGAGAAAAAGTTATATTGTTTAGATAGGTAAATTATGCATCTATATATTTACTCTTTTGAATTCTTAGTAAATTTTATAATTTAATTCTTTGAGTAAAAATTATGTCTCTTTTAGTGGTTTAAAAGCTAGAATGGATACATGCATTAGTGGTTTAAAGGGTAAACTTCTTCCTTCTTAACTAGAGGTCACGAGTTTAAGCCTGAGTAGGGAGCGCTTCCCCCGAATAAATCCTACACGACACAAATCTGAATAAATCGGGCTCCAAAAATCATAAATGGTGTAAAATTGAATTCAAAACAATGTCGTTGAATTTCAAGATTAATTCTAATAAACCAAGTTCAAGGCTCAAAACTTTTCGGATGTCGTCTCATCGGTCATCAAACAACCTTTTATTAAAGTAAAACAATATATTCGTAAATTATGTCTAATCAATGAGAAAACTTATTGTATTGTAAAAATAACCATCACAAGTTGAATGGAAGTTAAACAATTGAACGTGAAAAATGATTATATTATAATGCTCGATTTATAACTTTAATTTTAGTAGGAGTACATGGAACAAGCATTTTCTACAGTTAGAGTCATATTCGTTTCTCCTTCTTGACTTTCCAAAAAATATAAAGAAAAACAATTAAAAAGCAAATAGGACACAAGTTAATTGCATACTTTTCTAGAATAAATTAAGTTGCTTAAAGTGTACATGACTTATCGACTTTCATTTGTTAAAACTTTGTATTATATTTAATTTCCTTAAGGATAATTGTCGCAAGACAAAGTTGCTCATGAATCAGAAGCTGATTCTTAGGGAACCATATATACACTGACTTTATAGTCTCACATTATCCACAAATCACAGCCCTACCAATCACCATTATGAATATTAGTCACTACTAAAAAAATAAAAATAGAGGTTTTTTTCATCGATAATTTGTGAAAAATTATGTTATAAAACATGATTTTTTATTTTATTCCCACTTAACCAACTCACTGAAAAACGATGGTGAAAAACATATTCTCATTGAAACGCTGAAAAACTTCCTAATTTTTTTATGTGAAAACACTGCTTCTTTTTTTTTATTCACTGATTCAATCAAAATATCTGAGGGAGCAACCACCGATCGAATAAATTTCAATGAGAATCAATGGGAAAATAGTAATTCTTTTAGTAGTGAGTATACTGATAGTGGTATATATCATATATATTTATAATATATTCTGTAATTAATATTTAGTTAATTAAGGTAAAATAAAGATCTTAATTCTATTAAGATTACTATTGTATACTTTATATATATGTCATTATTAAGAGAATTCCAAAAGAAAAATTACACTATTCTATATGATAACAGTGAACAAACACTGTCTTCCATTGCCCCAGCAAACCAAAAGAAGTCATTGATTTCTCAAATTCCATCAACAACGAGGCAGTTATATCTTGCATCATAGTTTTCAAGTGGAATTCTTGAGTTTGACGATCAGCAGGGGGAAACAAAATTAAGTTGCTCCATTTGAAGCTTTGACTTAGTTTTTTTATTTCACCTACCATTCACGCACATGACACGATATTCCTCGTTGCAGCTCAATATCTTGGGCCCACCTCCAGGCCCACGGTACACGGGCCATCAACACCATGTCCACTTCTCTACGGCCCAACAACAAGCCTACGGTCCCATGACCCCTGCCGATCTGAGTCGGGCTTACATCTCTTTAAATTTTCAGTAGCCCGATAATGCGTGGTATATGGATACGGACGCTACGTCTTACCTCACCAACCATTCTGGTAATCTTCCTCAACTGCGTAATTTAAATACTTTTCAATATATTATGATCGGAAATGGTCATCACATTCCAATTCAAGAGTTTGACCACACACTAACCCCACCACCCATCCCCAGTTCTCCTTTAAGAATATCCTATATGCCCTAACATTATCAAGAACCTATTCTATGTTAGAAAATTTATCATCGATAATTTTGTATCCATTAATTTTAACCCGTTTGGTTTTTATATAACAGGCATACGTACCGGAAAACTCCTTACGAGATGCAATAGTGAGGGGGACCTCTATTCTTTCTTATCCACGTCTGCTTCTAGTGTCAATCCTCCCACATCTCTAGCTGCCATCTCCTCCTCAACGTGGCATAGTAGACTTGGACATTCCGGGAGTCATATTTTTTATTTTTTTAGAAACCACAATTTAATTAAATGTAACAAAGGGAACATTTTCCATAATTGCTCATCTTGTCATCTAGAAAAACATGTTAGACTTCTGTTTATGTCTTATTTGAGTGTTACTTTCTCCCTCTTTGATAAGTTCAAAGATAATGGTGTCCTTGAACGTTACAAGGCTAGACTTGTGGCGAATGGCACAAGACAACAAGAGGGTGTTAATTGTGGTGAGACTTTTAGTCCAGTGATTAAGCCAGCTATCATCCGCACGTTTTTTAGCATTATTATGGGAAAGAATTGGCATATTCACCAGCTTGACATAAAAAATGCTTTCTTACATGGGAATTTAAAAGAAACTATCTATATGCATTAACCGCCAGGTTTTGTGCATCCGGAGGCTCCTCATCATGTTTGTAGTCTTCGTAAGTCGATATATGGGTTGAAGCAAGCCCAAGAGCTTGGTATGAGCGGTTTGTCACTTACATCATACAAATTAATTTCGTGTGCAGCAAGAGTGATCATTCATTGTTCATTTTTCATCGAGGTACTAACACCGCTTACTTTTTGTTATATGTGGATGATATTGTACTGACAGCTTCTTCAGATGGCCTGAAGCACGAGATCATTGCTCTACTCAAGTTCGAATTTGATATGACTGACTTGAGTAAGTTGAGTTATTTTTTGAGAATATCAATGACCAGATCCGCACATGCCATGTTCTTATGTCAGTGTAAGTATGCAGAGGAGGTCGTCTAATGGCTAAAATGGTGAACGTAAGATCATGCCCACTCCCGTCGACTCCAAGTTAAAACTTAGTATAGATGATGGGTATCCGATCAGTGGTCCCTATATTTATAGAAGTCTCGCATGTGCTCTTCAGTATCTCACCTTCACTCGGCCAGATATTGCATATGCGGTTCAGCATGTGTGCTTGTTCATGCATGCTCCTAGAGAGCCTCACTTTACAGCTCTTAAGCGTATCATTCGATACGTTAAGGACACTCTTGACTATGGACTTCATTTATATCCCTCAACACCGACTAGATTGTTCTCCTACACAAACACAGATTAGGCAGGTTGCCCGGATACCCGTCGCTCTACGTTCGGATATTGTGTGTTTTTGGGGGATAACATCATATCGTGGCTTGTCAAGCGGCAAGCCACGCTTTTCTGTTCGAGTGCAGAAACATAATATCGAGGCGTTGCAAACGTTTTCCCCATTAATTCGAGTCGCACTAAAGGCGGCTGATGGAGCTTACGTGAAAAATGTAGATATATCATATACACACACGTAATATTTATTAAAATTTCAACAAATATTTATTATTGAACCCGTAATTTCGAAAGTATAAATTACAATGAATTTAATAATATAAAAAAAACTTAAAAGATTGAGCTCAAATCATTTTAAATATTGGATTCATCTTTAATGTGAAACTATATATATTGGAGAAATTTCAAGACTTTATGAAAATGGCATTCGCTAAACATAATGTTTTTTCCTTGTTCTGCAGCACTAATTAACTGAAATGATTGGCCACAAGGAAGGCATCATTGATCGTCTTCTCCACTAATTACCCATTATTATGTATTTTAGAGTTTCTTGATTCTTCCCTCATCAAGGTCAATTTTATATGTTTTGGCTCTAACAGAATTAATTAAGCCATATAATACAAGGAAGAAAATAACAATCAAACAGTAATGACCTTTCAATCTAGCTTTTTTTGTTTTAATATTCGAATTTGTAACAATTATGATTTTCTTTCAAGATGGATGGCTACTAGCATCAACAACTTTTAAGATGGATACTGGCATTGTGACAAGGAAAAGGGATGTAGTACGAAACAAATTTATCCCTATTTTTTAAATTCACAGGTTAATTTGGGACACTATTATTCTAAAGTTGTCTCATATTGTTTGAGGTTTGAGTTATTATTTCCTTATATGATTTTGGACAATTCTCTCCAATTTCACGAGCTAGTATTTTGTGATTAATTTAGACCCTTGATTGATTTTCTTATCATTGCATTTGGGAGAGGCAGTGTCAAACCAAATTAAAATACCTAAAAAATATTAGCTCTTCTTGAAAAGGAGGTGATTCAGCCACACTTTCAGTAAAGCTTGTTACGACTTTATTCCAGAAATCAAACTACATTGTGAGTTGGGGAAGAGTTGCTCCGTGAAGCTGTGCGTTCATATTTTAATTAAACAGAGTTTAATTATTCATGTATTAGCTATTTCACATTTTGTCCTGCATAAAATAATTGTAATTATTAATAATAAATATTCTAACAATAATACATAGATTCCCTCATTACTTTACATGTATTAGTTATGTGGATTTTTAAATTATAAATCAAACACCGTACTATTTTATACATGTATAACTCACTTCATAACTAGCTACCAAACATTGAGGATTTTAATATATGAATAATTCTGATATATGTAAAGATGTTGGTTGACCCTATTATGAGAAAAATATTATTTATGTAAAGATAGTATGGTATACACCAAATTGGGAGAAACATTACATTTTTAGGACATGCAAACCCTGACAATAAAACTCGCCATTAATATTAATTAAAAAAGCTTGATGTTTATGATTTAGTAGAAGGCAAACCTTTGGTTTGGATAGCTATCTCCGGAGCATATATTTAGGCTCGGCCAACCTACAAAAGGCATTAACACTGCAAATACCAATGCTTTAATTATTGTATGTACAAGACGATTCTATTATCTATGATTTTGAAAACTTATGAATAAATATTCTATACTCGAACCGAATTATTTTAAAGAAAAACTCTCTAGCAATGCTATTTTTTGACCCGTGCGAGGTGTGCTACCGCACAGAGCCCCCGAAAAGTGAAAAAATTTAGGATTTATCCGAATTTACTGTAAATACCCATAATTCGCAAGTCTTAATCTAATTAAGGTCCACTTTTACGAATTAGAACAGGGCCCCTAAAATGTTTGAGACGGTCTTGTTCTCTAGTTATCCGATCCGTTCTTATTCTTGCTCCAAAAGGGGTGGAATCTCCCATCCCAGGAGCCCCACACCCCGGTCCGACATGTCTGTGAAGGAGGTAAATCATGGTGACTCAATTGATTTCAAATGTTAAATCGATCACGTCACAAGACAAGAGACTTCTTCTTTATTTCAAGAAACCCCCTACATCACGATTTTGATTCAATCCGTTCTTATTCTTGATTACCTAATGTAATGACTATCCATTTTTATTCTTGACTTATCAAATATTGAGTGTCACTGTATATTAAGTAATTCACGTTCCAATTTATCAGACTTATATGCGGGGTGTCACCTTTTCTTTTTTTTTTTTTTTTTTTTTTGACGGCGAACCCGCATTACCGCTTTTCGAAATACAAGAAACCCCGGACTGACGCAATAGCCTTCAAACCACGTCAGCCAGTTAAACCACACTTGGCAGTGATGCGCCTCCCAAGAGGCGCGCAGGCCGACGTTACACGTGTTTCAACTTACGACTGCCTCTCCCACACCACCCAATAGCGATACCCTTCGCTTTAAGCACTAACCCATTTGCGCTTCGGATGCGGGGTGTCACCTTAGTGATGGAAGGAGATGTTTTTCCTTATTTTCTTATCAATCATTAAAGAGACACAAAGTTAATAATTAGTTAAAGAGATAATTATTATACAACTAATTTGTGAGAGCTTACAGCCTAGGGAATACATTATTTACCCTATGTATCTTATAGTTAAACTCACTGTGCATCTACATTAATACAACCATTCTTGATTAAATATTAACCACGTCATAACATATTACTAACATGTAAAATTTCAATGTCTAGTAGGTAAGTGGAAAATGACGAACTTAAAAAAATGATTTAATTTTGGCACCCAAAAGATCATTTGGTCCCAATCCCAAAGTCCTGTCGCTGTTGAATAGTCCCACCAAAAAAAGTTGTGATATTAGTGGGCTACGCAAGACTTCCTAAAATCATTCTGCATTCCACCATTCCTTCCACCAATGATATTTGATGACCAAATCTAAATACTTCATCCGGATAAAAAAAAATCCACTTAGTGATTTACACATATTTTTAAAAAATACTAAATTCTAGGTAAAAGTAGTTAGTTTGATTAAAATATTTCTAATTAAATATGTATTGATATTTGATCACATAATACTTAATAATGACAATTTTAAAAATTAAAATTAATTCTTTCTTGATTTAGCAAATGGACACTTTTTAGATTCGGAGTGAATAGTACTCTTTCGATCTTAATTTATTTTTGTGAAATAGTTTGCAGTTTGCACTTATTTAGATTAATTCTGTTATAACCTGAGCTCACATCGTATTGTCCATTTTGATCCAACAAACTTATGAGTTTAGTCCCTTGAGCTATGTGCCATCATCAAGCATAAAATGATATATTTGTCTAACGCCGAACTTGCTGGACCAGAGCCTCTTACCGGTTTAATCGGTTCGGATCGTTATCGTCCGGTTCACTGATCGCCTACCGGTCCGGTTCATTATCGGATTTCATATCGGCCCGTGCGGGTTCGGGTCTGAATCGGTCCTACCGATCTGTTTTTTTTTTTAATTTCAAGTATTTATTTTCTACAATGTAAACTATATTGAATTTATGTAATATAATAATATAATATATAATATAGTTTTATATATTAAAATTGAAACTTTAAAATTAACTTTCTATTTTATAGTTTATAACTTTTACTTTATATTTTATTGTTTATAGTTTATAACTTTATATTTTATTATTATTTTATAGTTTACTTTATAGTACTGGTATAGTTATACTTTATAGTTTATAACTTTATATTGTAATTATACTTTTATTAATTTATTAGATTAATAGATATAAGTTAACAAATAAGTAATAACAAATTAACAACTAAATAGATAGTAAAATTAAAACTAATGATAAGATGTAAACTTTTGAACTTTAATAATGTTAATAAGAGTACATAATGAAGTAATAATAATTTTATTTACATATTATGCATCATTCTTGCAAATTCTTCGTAATCTATAGGTTGATTGAATTGGTTATGCTCCATAGCCTCTAAATCTGGAGTATTTATTCCAGTCCCGCCTCCGCTCCCGCCTTCCAAAATATTGCCTATTTCTTCATCTTCCGGAGAATTAACGTCTACACATCCTTGATTTCTTCTCTCTGATCTGATCCAATCCCTTAAGCAGACTAACACTTCTAATGTGCTTCCACCGAATGAATGACGTGTGTCTCCTATTTGATCTCGTGCTTGACTAAATGCACTTTCAGAAGCCACTGTTGAGATCGACACATTATGAACATCTCGTGCCATCGCTGCAAGTACCGGGAATTGCCTTTTGTTATCCTGCCACCATTGTAAAGGGTCAAAACTTTTCTTCGGCTCCGCTGACTTTTGCAAATAAAATTGCATCTCATCGCAAGATCGACTTGTGGTTGCTTGTGTTGTAAAAATGTCCCATATGTCTAAAGATTCTTCATCATCATCTTCATTGAATCCTGAAGGTGTAGACACAGAAGCAGAACTAGAAGGAATATTAGTAGCAGAGTTGTTGTTATCATGTAATGTAACATAATATTCATATAATGTAGTTAAATTAATATCAAGTTTACTTATGCAATCAAATGAAGACGGAGTTTCTGTTCCACCTACTTCCATATAAGTATATAAACTACATATTAAATTATGACAATCTACTTTTTTAATAGAAGGATTTAAGACTGCACCAATACAATAAATATCAGGAATAGGGAAAAAATATTTTTAAAATTTTTCAAACATAAGTGTAACTGCATCTTTATATTTCACATTTGATTTTAAACCATAAAGTAAATATGAAATTTTAGCTATATGAGCTAAATCATTACAAATTGTTGGGTAATAAGATCCTGAAAATTCAACAGTAGCAGTGTAAAATTTACGTAAATTTTTTAAAAGTTCACCAATTGATATCTAATGTTCGTCGGTTAACATATACATCACGTTCTTACAATGCACATTTGCAACATGTGTTATGGGGTCTTTATACTTATAACATTCTTTTAACAATAAATAAGTATAATTCCACCGTGTAATAATCTCCTCTTACATGAATTTAACTCTCAAATTAAATTGTTTACATTTTTCTTTAAATTCTATAATTCTATTTTTCCTATTATTACCCTGAATAACTCCAACAACTCTTTTGACAAGTTTTATTTCAGGTGAAAATAAATCAAGACCACTTTTAACAATTAAATTATAAATATGACAAGCACAACGAACATGAAATATATGAGGAAATGGTGGTTGTACTTCCGCTTTTAAAAGATCTACAGCAACAGTATTATTAGATGCATTATCGAATGATACACAAAGTATTTTATTATAAAGATTATATTTTTGGACATAAGAACAAATAGTTCCGCTTATATATTTTCCAGTATGACTTTGATCTTCGTCATACGCAAAAGCAATAATACGTTTTTTCCATTCTAAAATTTTCATCAATCCAATGACAAGTAATTGTTAAATAATCATAACCGTTTAATGCATGTCCAATGTCTGAAGTAAAATTAACTAGGCATAGAAGGTTAGCAAACAAATATTGCAAAAAATAACATAATCATTATGAAGTCTAAAAATATCGGCTCTAGTAGTACTACGAGGAACACCTTTAAAAAAGGATTATATACTCTTTGAATATATGTAATTAAATATGAAGAAGAAACAAAAGAAAAAGGTAAACAACCTCCGACAATCATTTTTGCTAATTTAATGCGATCCTTTTTTGAATCGTACTTAGCCACCCCCAGTTAATGGATTAAGTTGTTGTTGACCGGGTTCTAAATCATAGATAGCATTTCATTGTGTCGTATGATTGTTTTTTATATGTCTACCTATAGTGCCCGTCCCCCCGTCACCACCCCTGTCTTATGTTTATAAGTTCTCCCACAAATATTACATCTAACTCTATCAGTGCACACAACTTTATCATAAAAGAGCCACACTTTACTCTTTTTTTTTCTTACTTATGGTTCTGGTAAAGGAGGTCTACGACTACCACTAGCAGTACCAACATTGACAGAAGGAACACTAGTAGGTGTATGAGGTTCATTTTCTTCAAGTTCAACAATATTATCTAATTAAACGTTATCATAATCTATATTTTGATTAGATGATGAAGAACCTATAAATTTTTTACCCCTTGAACTAGATTTACGGCGTAGTCCTGATAAATTTGCCCTTATCGAAGACATTATAAAATATTTAAATAATCAACAAATAAATGTGACAATTTAATAAAATAATTAGAGAATGAAACGAGTGTACCAAACTTCGGGATTCAGAATTCAATTGAAACTCAAGCTCAAGTCTCAAGGCTCGCTACTTTGAATTTGAAAACTAATAATAATAATAACTTGAAAATTGATAATAAAGATAATTAAGAGAGTATGAGAAATTGAGAATAAGAGAATTGAGAGAATTGTTGTGTGATAAAAATGAAAAAAATGTAGAGAATTTATAGATTTTTAAAGAGTAAAAATGTAATTAAAAATAATAATAAACAAAACAAAACAAAAACAAAAAAACCAAAAAACGGTCGAAATGACTGTTAGCACCCCACCCCCACCCCCTCCCCAACGGTAACATTACCGTTGCCTTTTTTAATTTTTTTTTGTGTTACCGGTCCGGTCCGGTCCGGCCCGACGCTAACCCAGAATGTAATCGGTTCATCACGTCTAACTGTCCGACCTTACCGGGTTTTAACATAACCCGTACGGGTTGGGGGTCAATCCAACCCCCAACCCGGTAAGTCCTTAACGGACCGGTTCGAACCGAATTTTCTACCGGGTCAACCGGTCCGGTTCCGGGTCAATCCGGACCGTTAGACAGGTTTATAAAAAGCACGTGTATCAGATGAACTAGTATTATATTGTATAAATTCTTCACACTTCGTCTTCCATTAATTTTAATATTGGATTCGCTTCAGATATCATGTGCACCCCTACCCTCTCTTCAAAGTTTGTCAGCCTAGAAACCTCCATCTGTCCACCTCTTTGACTTGTCCTCGTCAACCGTCACGAGCGTCACAAAATTGATTTTCAAATTAAACTTTGAATGTTCAAAATTTTAAGAGTCGACAAATATTACTCATATGCCTATGACAAAGTAGTAGTAGTAATATATTTTAAAGTTAGGTGATTGTTGTTCATTTATTTAGTGTCGAAGTTAATTAATTGTGTTGAAGAGGCTTCTCTTAAATTTCTTTTCGTTGAAAAATTACACGGTATAAATCGTAAATAGGATAAAAATAAACTCTTATATACATATATAGTAACTGTTCTAGGGCCTTTAATAGTTAATTGTACTCAATAATGGTATATTTAGAATTTTTCGTTAGCAATGTCAATATTTGAAAAGTGAACGAATTAATTAATCCGTACATGGTATTCACTCACTATGTTTAACGTGAAATTCGCAGTCGTTATCCGAAGGTGCGCACTGAGTAAACCACAGACTGACGTAGTAGCCTACAAACATAGTCAGCCAGTTAAACTACACTTGGCAAACCAGGTGTGACAGGCTCCCCCAAGAGGCGAAGGCAGACCAAGGTGTTATCCTGAAGTCTCGAACTTATGTGACCAAGCTCTCCTTACCCACCAAATAAGGATATTCATCAAGGGGATTCGAACCTGTGACCCTAGGGTCGAGACAAGAACCTTTCACCAGCAAGCTGGAGCTCTTTAGATCATGGTATTCACTCACTAGTCACTATGCGAAGTTGCATTTTCTTGAATTTCCTTATTAATTTTTTTGACCTGGCCATTGCTTGTGATACCTGAAGATACAGGTCCATAGCCGGTGAAAATGTTAGGGTCATTTACGTTATTATAAAAAAAAAGTTATCAATATTTTAGGAATAACCAGTGCAATGGCGGATCTAGAGAATAATTTATGAATTCAAAGAAAATTCAGTAATTTTTAATTAGACCTGAGGATATATATATATTTAAAAAATAATTAAATATTTATAAAAATTTGACCATGACTTTAATTATTATTATATATTAATTTAAGAATTGTAGAAACATGTAAATTTCAAATTTTGAATTCGTCTCTACTAACCTAATAACAATAAAAAAGAAGAAGAAAATAATAATAATAAGTCTTCTGGGGCACAGTCCAATGGCAAAGGAGGGGACTTAAGACGCTCTAGACACTTACAACATGTGATCGATCTCCAGTGGGAGTATTCTGCTCTCTTCTGGGGTTGATCCTTGTAGGTATTATCAGTTGTCCGTTCTCAAACTTGATTATTGGAGCACATCCCGCGATTTAGTACCTGTTTGACCAAACTTCTGGAAGTGTTTCTGTTTCTTAGGCCAAACGGGTACTTTCCAGAAGTAGAAACACTTTTTTCAGAAGTCAAAAAGTATTTTTAGATGGAAAGAGAAGCAGAAACACCAATTTGGTGCTTCTCCAGAAGTGCTTCTCGAGATGCCATTTTTGTTCATTAAATAATTTTTTTGACCCATTTACCCTTTTCTTTTCACAAAATTTCTTTTAATCTCATATAATATCCCCATATAAAATAGAAATTTGGGAATGAGGGAGGGGGGAGGGTATAACAAAAAATATGAAATAGAAATTTGAGGATGAGGTAGGGCAATGGGGTGGGGTAGGGATAGGGCGGGGGTGTAAGAAAAAAATTCATATTTTTTAATAATTTTTTTAATAGAAATTTGAGGATGGGGTAGGGCAATGGGGTGGGGGGGGAGGGGATAGGGCGAAGTGGGTAAGAAAAAAATTCATATTTTTTATAAATTATTTATAAAAGTAAAAAAAATATAAAATAGACATTTGAGCTTGTGGTAGGTGCACCGGGGGGGGGGGGGGTAGGGGGAGTTAAGAAAAAAATTCATATTTTTAATAATTTTTTATAAAAGTAACAAACATATGAAATAGTAATTTGAGGATGGGGTAGAGCGTGGGAGGAGGGGTGAAGAAAAAAATTCATATTTTTATAGATTGTTTATAAAAGTAAAAAAAATATAAAATAGAAATTTGAGAATGTGGTAGGTGGACGGGGTAGGGGAGGTAAGAAAAAAATTCATATTTTGAATCATTTTTTATAAAAGTAACAAAAAATATAAATAGAAATTTGAGGATGGGGTAGGGCAATGAGCTGGGGTGGGGGTAGGGGGAAGAAAAAAAATGATATTTTTTATAATAGTAAAAAAATATGAATATAGAAATTTGAGGTTGGGGTGGGGTAGGTGTGGGTATGGCGGGGGGTAGGTGTGGGTAGGGCGGGGTAGGTTTGGACATATTTGAGTCATTGACTATCATATTCTCGTTACATTTCTTATGTACAATATAATATTATTTTTTGATTAAATGTTGCAATTAGATAATTTTTTGAAAAAAATTATTAAAGTGTAAAGATATACTATTTTTTAGAAACATGGAATAGAAAAAAATATTTTAAATAGTTTTAAATCTATTAAAAATTATATTCTAGTAAATTTGCATAAATGTAGACCAAACAGGAAATTGTTTCTGTTTCTTAGAAGTACTTCTTTAATTATAGGCCAAACACCCTAACAAATTCTCTAGAAACAGTTTCTGCAGAACTACTTCTAAGAAACATAAATATTTTTCCAGAAGCTTGGTCAAACAGAGTAAGATGGTAGTGTTGAGGAACCGATACTACTACCTCATTGACGCAAGTCGGAAACCTGAATATAAAAAAAAAAATTAATTTGGGTGAGGACGAATTTTCAATCTTTGACACGACGCATCAATTAATTAATAATCAAGTTTCCATGTTGAGGAGACGGGCAGGTTTTCTATGCATATAATATACGGGGGATTCCCACTATATTTTTGGAAGGTGTTTGCTTTCACGTTTGTGCCACCCAACAATTCTTACATAAGATTTCGTAGGTTTAATTTTAATTAGGGGTCTTTTTGGAAAGTCACATGTTAATTGAAATTGGTGTAATTAATAGGATAGTAATTACACAATCTACTAATTACATAATATTGTAATTACAATGATTAATTATAGTATAATTACAAGCGTGTTGTTTGGTTGCGCAAGTGTAATTACGCAATTAGTTTAATTTGAAAATAAAATAAAAAATTTAAAACTAATATTTTAAAAATATGTGCATTTATAAATGATATTGAATTAGTTATAAAAAATATATCAAATATAAGTGGAAAATAAACAACATGCAATGTGAAATAACAAGTCAATAGTACTAAAGTAAATAAATTAAAATAAAAAATATAACATAAATTCAAACTTCGAAAGAAAAAGTTTAATATAGTACTCTTATGTCAAATTCGAACATTACATAAGTAAGTTCCAACGTAACTTAATTAAATAATTCAAAAGAAAGGAAAAATATAAGTCTATAACCTTATTCACAACGAAATTCTACTTTAATAATGTTATTCATTATATGTCAAGTTTGTTAATGACTCGTTATTTCTAATATTAAGAGGTATGGTTTCAAAAATTAGAATAATAACACGGTAATGCTAAATGAATAAAATAAAAAAAAAATATAAAAAAAAAAAAATTACGTGGAAGTTTGAAACCACAAAAACTAAAGGTTTGGAATGAGAAGAAAGAAAATGAAAGATAAATAATATTAAAACTATTTTAAAAAGTAAAAATTAAAAAGACATTAAAATAATAGAAATAAAAAATAAATTTTAAAAAAGATAATTTTTTTTAAAGTAACTAAAAAGTATCTATTAAAGGGTGTAATTACACTAAATCGCCTCTTAAGAATTGGAGAGTGTAATTACACCCTCTCAATTTCCACCTAATGTTATTATTTGATCAAATAAACAGATTAAATTGTGCAATTACATTCAATTTCAATTACCGAATGACTTTAGTGTTCGCACATAACCAATAGAGTACATTGTACATGCATGTAACTATTATAGAATGGTGGGAAGACCTCTTCAGTACATTAGTTTTTTTCATCTTTGTAGGATGTGGTCTTAGGAGTGTCCACTTTCATACTCGGATTGCCCGGATTCTGAGGCTTCGATAGAATTTGGGGTAGAGATTCTATATTTAGTTGATGAGGTTGTGACATAGAGAGAATTCAGAGTCAACATGAAAGAATTAATATTACTCGAGTTATGTTACGTCCTTTGCAAATTAAAGGTGTCACAAATTACTCGAGAGTCACTATTTAAATGGGGTGAAAACTTAGGTCCATTCCCTTATTTAGTGGACTAGCCAATTAGCCTCAAAACGACAGCTTCCTATATTCATGTAATAACAAAAGCTAATTAAAATTTTGTATACTGAAATGGAGTTGCCAATTCAAGAAAGCAAGTGCAAACTTAAATGATAGAAAATGGGAGTAGTAGACATCCCACTCGATGTCTGATAATATCTCTTTTCACTGTAATTCAATATGGAATACTACAACTTCGTATGATTCTCCAAATTGGTGGGGATTCTTTAATTCTTTGCAAAACCCCACAAGTTTTTTAGCCATATATATATATATATATATATATATATATTAAAAATGTGTGAATCAAATTAATTCTTTCAAGTACTCGATTCATTTTTTTTTATAACGAGGGAATCCGCAGCCACTATTTTTTATAAGTCACAAGACTGTAAACCTCAGATCGACGCAATACAGAAACCACGCCACCGTGAACCACACTACACTCGATGTGTACGATGCACTCAACCAAAAATATATTGATAGCGAAAATCAAAATCATGACCTTTCGATCCCACACTCTCCTACTCCACAAACTTGACTATACTTACTGATCAAGTACTCGATTCATTCTCTATCAAGGGGATGCATTGGAATCACTGCCCACATCACATTCTAATTGTCTAATGCGTTGCTGTCAATTGGTACCGAGGACATCATCTTCTCGTTGGTAAATGTTTATTTACCCTTCATGTTTACATCAAATTAAATAATTTAATTTTTACGATTAAAATTAATATAAATATACATATTATTTAACCATGATCAAGTGATAAATATATATATATATATATATATATATATGCATAAAGACTTGCGTATATCCAATTATTCAAGTTTATAATAGATAAAGAAGAAATATGCAATTGGATTAATTAACGACTGCTTCCACACCTCAAATCATAACTCCGAAGCTCTTCATTATGTTACTTAAATTTATTTTGTTTTTGAATCTAACATGTGCACATAAAGATATTATTATTTCGGTTGGAAATACGAATCATATTCCTAGGATTTCTTTGAGCTCCCCCCCCCCCCCACCCTCCTTCCTCTCGGGTTCAGCCTCCAACCGCCAAAAAACTACCAAATAATCCCTCCTATTCTTTCTTCCTTCTCCACTACAATGTCTTCTCCTCAAGCTCCCACAGCAGCCACATCCTCCACTGTCGTCACTCAAACAATACAAAAATCATCATTTTCTACACCAAATCATCCAGCCCTCGCAGTCATAAATATCAAGCACTGCCAACCTATCATCCTAGACCAAGAAATCGGTTAGTACTTCCCATGGATTGAACTGTTCCGCATTCATGCTTGTCTCTATAACGTGCTTGATCACATAGATGATTCCGTTCACCGCCCTACTGAGGTTGACGATGCTACATGGCTTTGTCTAGACAATACTGTCAAACAATGTATATATGGCAGTATATCCCAGGACTTGCTTCTCACCATCATGAAATTTGACGCCACGGCTCGCGATCTATGGCTTTGTTTGGAGGAGATTTTCACGACAATAAGCACACTCGTATTGTGTATTTGAAAGAACAATTTAATAATACACGTCTTGAAAATTTCTCTATCATGACGGACTATTGCAAACAATTAAAACTTGTGGTGGATCAACTATCCCACGTCGGCACCCTTATTTCTGAAACAAAGATGGTTTTGCAACTTGTGACACTTTGGCTACTATGATACAACAGGTTGATCCGTTGCCAAGTTACAACAAAGCTCGTTCACAACTTTTGCCTGAAGAAATCTGTCGTGCAAAACAGGATGAACACACCCAAAAGGCGCTAGCAGTTGAAACGCCCCCCCCCCCCAAACACCACAATCGTCGGCCCACCACCCAGCAATGGCAGAAACACGATGACAGAGGTGGACAAGGCCGCGGCGGCATGAGTGGCCGAGGACGAGGAAAGGGCCGCGACAATTGGTACATGGACTCGGGCGTCACATCTCACCTAACCTGATCTGCAGTAATATTCCTAAAATATTTTCATTCAAGCATCCTCAATATATTACTGTTGGAAATGGTCATTGCATTCTAATACAGGGTTATGGAACTGCCCACACACCACCACCACATCCGCTTTTTGCCCTTAAAATGTCCTGTATGCCCGTAACATCATTAAAAACCTTATTTCTGTCTGAAAATTTTCTCATGATAACTCTGTATCTATTGAGTTTGACCCGCTTGATATTACTGTGAATGATCTTCATACGGGGACCCATCTTACGAGATGCAATAACACGGGGGATCTATATCCATTTCCATCCACCTCGGCTGCTAAATCCTACTATCAAGTCTCCCTGGTTGCTATCTCTCCGTTTGTTTGGCATAATCGACTTGGCCACCCAGACACACCTGTTTTAATTTTCTTAGAGGCAATAACTTTATCAAGTGAAATAATGGGTAACTTGCCCAAAATTGTGTTTCGTGTTATTTAGACAAACATGTTCATCTTCCGTTTAAATCATCTACTAGTATTACTTTTTCTCCTTTTGATATTATTCATGTTCATCTATGGACCTCCCCTGTTCATAGTTCACTCGATCATAAATATTATATGATCTTGTTGGATGATTATTCCTAATATATATGGATATTTTTCCTCAAATTTAAATCGGAAGTGTTTGCAAAGTTTCTTCAGTTTCGCAATTTTATAAAGACGCAATTTGAAAAATCTATAAAATCAGTTCATTGTGATAATGTTCGTGAATTTGACAATTCTACGTTTCATCGATTTTGCAGTAATCATGGCATGGTTTTTCGATTTTCCTGCCCCCACACTTCACCCCAAAATGGTAAGGCAGAACGCATCATCCGAACCATCAATAACATGGTTTGAACTCTCTTGTTTCATGCCTCTCTTCTTCCGTACTTCTGGGTATATGCCGTCAAAATGTCTGAATATATCTTAAATATCCTACCCACCAGTACCCTTCACAACATGACTCCGACCGAAACAGTATATATGCACCAACCACCTGGGTTTGTCCATCTAGCGGCCCCTCGCTATGTTTGTCGACTCCGTAAGTCACTGTATGACCTGAAACAGGCCCCCGTGCTTGGTATGATCGATTTGTCAGATATATTTTGCTTATTGGGTTTGTTTGTAGTAGATGTGATAATTCTATGTTCATTTTTCATCGAGGTAGTAGCACAACATATTTCCTGTTATATGTGGATGATATTGTTCTCACTGCCTCTTCTGTTGGGTTGAAGGATGAGATTATTACTTTAATTAATTCAGAATTTACTATGACTGATTTGGGCAAGTTGATTTACTTCTTGGGTATATCAGTGACAAGATCTGCAGATTACATGTTCTTGTGTCAGCGAAAGTATGTTGAGGAGATAGTACACAGGGCCAAGATGGCGAATTGCAAAATCATGCCCACTCTGATTCATTCAAAATCCATGCTCAGTGCTTTGGATGTTGCTCCAGTCTCCGATCCCACTCTATATCGGAGAGCCTTGCAGGGGAACTTCAATATCTCACTTTCACCAGGCCAGATATTGCATATGTTGTTCAGCAGGTGTATATGTTTATGCATGCCCCCAGAGAGTCTCATTTCACTGCCCTTAAGCGTATCATTTGATACATTAAGGGCACACGTGATTATGGATTACATCCATACCCCTCTGCACCAACCAAGTTGTTATCTTATACGGATGCAGATTGGACAGGGTATCCGGACACGCAACGCTCTACCTCCAGCTATTGTGTATTCTTAGGGAATAATCTAATTTTTGGTCTACTAAGAGACAGGTCTGCCACCTTATCCCGCTCTAGTGTCGAAGATGAATACAGAGGCGTTGCAAATGTTTTAGCTGAGAATTTGCCACCCATAACTTTGTTTCCCAGAAATAGAAGATAGATACTCAAGAAGAATTATTTAATAAGATACTCCAATTGTTACTAATATATTTGATGGAATAGTATGAGATTTCTTATTCAAAAAGTGATTTGTTCTACTCAAAAGTGAATTCATAATTTTAATTTTATGGGTTCAACTTTTAAATTTGGAATAATAGCACTTTTGATTTCTCAGTTATTGATAAATTTTAATATTAATCCTTGTAATGTACGATTAAATATATTATATATATGTGTGTTTATTTCCTTAATACATAACATATGTAACACATAAGATTTCTATAACTATATTACCTTCGAATAAAGAATAGTTACAAACTTAACATAACATATAAGTAATTAAACGATATTAAATTTTTTAATATTCATTAGAAGAGGGATGAAAAGAACACAATTTAATTGTTGAAGATTAGATGTATTTAGCTAAATTTTACAAGAATTAAAATAACGCATTGATATTTAAGGCACTAAAAGGCCAATTTTCCATTCAAATTTTTTACCAGTATAAACTTTTTTTACTAAAAGCCCAATTTTCCGTTTAAAATTATATATATATTATAATACTGATCTAACCTTTGAAATCAATTAAGTCACCATAATTTACCTTCTTTATAAACCTGTCGAACTGAGATATAGGAGCTTCTTGGGGCGGTAGATTCCACTTTTTGAGCAATGTTTGGCTCAAGGAAAAATGATGGTTGAATGCAATCCTACACGTAGTGGATGCTGAATTGCTGATGGAGAATTAATAAAAGTATGGTCATGACGCTATGCATAATTTTAAACAATTAATTATGAATTATTTAAACAAAAAGTTGAGTTAGTAATAGTACTCTTTTTCCCACAAATTTACTAGAGGAAAACAATCATTCTCACTAAGTAGTACAATTGTTCATGACTAATTATAATTTTATGTAGATTTGATTTATAAAACAAATAAAGAAATTAATTTTTAACTCACTATAGAATTAATTAAATAAATATAAATTATATATACTAACATCACAAATGAGTTTGTTTAATTTATTATGTAATTTGCTACATTTCCCTCTTTTACATGTACTTTTAATTCCTAGTTCACGTAAATAAATAAAATATTATTTTGAGTAAAAAAAACTTATTATATAAAAATGCATGATAAGATCACGTACAATAAAAGAAGTTTAATGCACCGGACTGCCCTTTTTATCATTTTTAGTAAATAAAAAAAAAACTTATTATGTAATTACAAGTAATCTTTTGGTAGACATTAATTGATAGTTTTAAAAATAGTAAGTAACCTATTATCAAAAATTTAAATTTAGTAAAGTATAAAGGAATTCTTTTACACTTTCCATCCTAAATATATTAACCCTTATACACAACTAAATTTATTGATACTTTTTCGAATAGAGAGGATATTACTCCTATTTAAGCTTCATAAAATAAACATCACCATACTCATTTTCTTTTCCATATATTTTTCACAGCATTATTTAATTATAAAAGGAAATAAATATTCTCATAATATTCTCCAAATTAGGACATTATGGGCACGTTTGGTATTAAGTGAACAAAAAAATAATAAAGCGTTTGATAGTTATTTTCAGTTATATTGGATTATATTATTTCTAAAAATAGTACAGTCCAACTGATATTTTTGAAACTCACCTAGCAGGTGCATCTCTATGGACTGTACTAAAAATAAAAATAAATAAATAAATAAACTCCATTATATATTAATACTCTAATATCGTCCATTATATATTAATATAGTCCAGTCAAATCCAGTCCAATAAAATTAGTACAGTGCGACGCAACAAACTAACCCTATATAAACCCATCATTAACTTCCAACTCAACCATCACAAGCTTCCTTCTTCTCCACACTTCACTGCACAAAATCATCAATGGCGCTTCGTCGGATAATAGCGAAACGCCTAATTAGTTTTAATACACTGAAAATAGATCCGCTTTCATTGAGTACTGTTCTAGAACATTCTAACATTTCTTCCACTTTAACCTTATCCAAAACGCCGACGTTTATTCAGAGGAGAGAAATTAATCATGTGGCGAGATTGCCGGAGTTTTTATCTATTCCGGTTGGAGAAAAATTGAGAGAGAAATTGAGGTCTATGAACATTACTGGTGAGAGGATTAGATTCGAAGGCTTAGCTCCACCGGCGCCGGCGCCGGAGACTGCAACGGGGAGGATAACGGTTAATGATGCTAAGAAGATTTTGAAGTTTGCACAGTTGGAGAAAGTGAGATCGAGACTTAGAGAGATACCGATGAACACTATTTCGTATAACAAATTTGTTGACATCTGTAATGAATTTTGCTCTAACAGAGAACAGAGTTTGGATTTCGCCAAAACGTTGGACGAATCCGGTAGCGTTATCGTTTTGGGTGACGTCGTTTTCCTCCGTCCACATCAGGTATATATTTTATTTTCCACTATTGTTGGTATCTGAATTCATGCACGGTAAATATTAAACAAAATTAACAATAATTAATTATTTTCGTGTTTGTTTAAGCATATTAAATTGTTATTACTCCTATTAGTACGACCTTCTTTATTTTACTACTATAAGAAAGTTAATAGTAGATAGTTCGACTCTCTTGTAACAATAGTCAACTTTTATTTAGAACCTATTTTTCGTGTTATACAACAACAACCCATTATGAATTCTTTTTTCATTTTTTAGAAAAAGTTAGAGTGCACGTAAAACTTACATCTATTTCGTAAAAGACCTTCGTCGTGAATGCAATAAATAAAAGTAGTTATGAAAAAAGAATTAATGCATTTCTTTAATTGGCAACTAATAAGAAAGCAGTACATGAGTATTCAAAAAAAGAATAATAACACTAAAATAGAGTGATAAGCAAAACATAATAAACAACATATGGTAATATGGTAACAGATTTGAAAAAGCAAGAAACTACATGAAAAAGGCTAATATGATTATCATCAAGCCTAATCCTGTCGAACAACAAGAACAACGCTCAACTACCAACAACCTCTATACACTCCTATTTAAGGCATATTCTTTTGTAAGCTGAAGTTGTGTGATGTTCTGTTATTTACTAGTTAAAAAATGCTATTAAAATTTACACTTTAAAGATAAAAAGAGGGTTTGGTATAATTTTGTTTATTATCTTAAATATTTTAGATATATAAAGTTACTAATCTCTTGATGTGTTATAGGTGGCAAAATCAATGGACAAATTAATTTCAGAATCCATAGGATCGCCAAACGACCCAAGAAGAAGAGAGCTCGAACATATGGAAAAGCAAAAATCCATGATTGATCAAAAAGCCCAATCACTAGTTAAAGGTGAACTTTACTGCGGGCTGGGCTTTCTAGTTCTTCAAACATTAGGCTTTATGAGACTAACATTCTGGGAATTGACTTGGGACGTGATGGAGCCCATTTGCTTTTTCGTAACGTCACTTCACTTTGCCCTTGCCTATGGATTCTTCCTAAGAACATCGAAAGAGCCCACTTTTGAAGGGTTTTTCCAAAGACGTTTCAAAGTGAAGCAAAAGAAGCTCATGAAGATTCACAATTTCCATCTTGAAAAGTATAATAAACTACGAGAAGCATTTTATCCAACTTATTATAACCAACCATGATATGGATTCTCGTCGAGTTCAATCATGCAAGAAGTGTAGTTTTTGATACTATGCATGGTTAAGTGTGTATATGGATGATTTTCATGAAAAAGGGAGAGAGTATAGGTAGACCGTAGAAGATAACGATGATGATGAAAATTAACGTTTTATGTAAAATGTTATGTTTCCTTGAGTATGAATGAGAAAGCTTTAGAATTTAGATATAAAACTTGACATCAATATGTAAGAGAGACCCTTCCTACCGAAGGAATAGAGCTCTAATTTACTATCGATTCACTTAGGTCTCATTTGTTTTCATTTAATGGAAATTTGAATTTGAATGGTTCAAATCTTAAATCATTAAATTCATTTATTTACATTAAGATCTCACCAATTTCATCCCCACCTTCTCAACCATCACCCACCCCTCCAACCCCACCTTCACCACCACCCACTCTCCCCCTACTATTAACGACCTCTACCATCACAACCACCCACCCCTCCAACTCCACCCTTCCACCTTACCACTATCCCACACCACTATTAACCACCTCTATCATCACAATCACCACTAACCATCACCACCACCAGCCACCAATATCGACACCGTCAATTACTAACATCAACTATGTCTACCATCACAACTACCAACCGCTACCATCACGCCAACCACTACAACACTAACCATCTCCACCATCACAATTATTACCACCACTATTAATAGCCACAAGCACCAACCATCACTACAACCACCACTACAAAGCATCTACATCATCACTAACGAACATATATGTTTCATTTTTTATCAAATAATAATTTTATTTTATATGAATTATATATTTATTATATTTAAATAAATACATTATGTAAATTCAACTGTTGAAAAAACAAACAATCTTAATCATTCAGTGCTTAATCTTAATAAAAACAAATGAGGCCTTAGTCCACTACTTTTGTTTAAAATAATCTAATCCAGAAAGAAAAGACTTGTGGTTATTGGTTCAAACATGAATCATTATTATCTCATTTTTAAAATTTTCTTTTAGATGCAACTTTAATATTTGATTTTTCATTCATTTAGTTAGTTAGTTAATTGCAAAAAAAAAAATTACCATTTTGAGCTTTCAGTTTACTTTATTAGCTTTAACCTTATTATTGATAGCAGATTTTTTTAATCAGATCATCAAATAATATTAAAATATAATATAATATAATATAATATAAAGCAATATGTTACAACCTTACTCTAACTAATTTACTTGCCGCTTCATCAGTTCATCCCTATGGTCTTTGCACGTTCTTCCCCCGTTCGTTCTCTCGATCTATTTTGACCTTTAGAATAATCGAATAGATTTTAACCCCTTCCCAGTATCTTCTCTTTTACTCTTTTGGTAACTCAAACTTGCAACCTTCGAACTGACGAATCTTATCATTTGAGCAATCCACTCTTGTCCTAAAGTCACTTCTCTTCCTAGTATATTTTATTTCCAAACTTTTAAAATCACTTTATCTAACCCCATAAATAACTCTAAATATCCAATTTAATTCCAAATTCATATTGGTGATTGTAATTAATTCATCTGAAACATAGGAGAAAGCATATTGGTAATTAATTAATGGCGGGATTGTTCAACAAGCAAGCACAGTTTTACTACGATGCACGGCCAACTTATCCCGGTAAATGATTTTCGATGCTGGCTCAATGCACCACCCACAACTCCGTTGCTTGGGATGTCGGCACCGGCAACGGCCAAGCTGCCGTCGGCGTAATCCCTCTCTCTCTCTCTCTCATCTTCAACTTAAATTACTCTAATTTAACAGTGTAAAATATCTTTTACATAGATTTGTTGTAGCAAATAACTTTGCTTTATTTTCGATATTAGTAATTTCATTTCTTGTGAACAATTACTTTAATAAATATTTTCGGTGATGGCCTGATTTTCAGTATGTATATAAAAGCTTAACTCAATTGAATTTTGAAAAAAATAAATGTTTGTTAATGTATGGAGCCTTAAGGGGGGTACTAGGATCTAATTATGGGTAATGTAGAATTTGTAGTTTTGGCCAAAATTTAATTACGTAGATTTATGATTTAAACTCTATGAATTCAATCTTTAAGGTTCATAATGTTGAACCATTATATTTTAAAAATATGTGTTTAGGACTATCATTTGTTGCAAATTTTTAATGAATTTTTACACATTAATTTATGCTCCGTATCGAAAGTACTAAATCAAAGAGAATTCATAATTGAACTTGATGAGTTTTGAATTCTAGGACAGTGACCCGACATTGCAACTCTACATTTTCCCTTTGCCGGTAAATTACCTTTTTTTAAAATAGAGAACTCATAATTGAACTTGATGAGTTCTGAATTCTAGAACACTGATCTTACGTGCTAGTAATTGAGTTCCGAATTTAATATATAACAACATATTTAGATTTTTAAAAATATATATAGGCTTTGAGCGAAAGATATTAAATTATATTGAAGCCGTGACTTAATGCCTACATCCACACTGCACGTAAGTGATGGAGTTGCTACTACCAAATATAACTCAAAATTATGAATTTAGGAGTGGTTATAGTTTTCTCCATTGTATTTTTACTATTTCATTGTCAGGTAGTTGAGCATTGCAAAAAAGTAATAGCAACAGATGTAAGCGAAGCTCAATTAAGGCATGCAAAACTGATAGAAACCGAGGATCACGAGAAATCGATCTGCATGTAAGCCCATCACTGTTGATGCACAGTGAACCAGGTGAGGAATTGAAGAAGACGAAATGAAGAAGACGAGAGAAAGGAGAGAGGTGCGAGAACTTTCTGATTTTTTCAGATTAACCACAAACATAACAAAATGCAAGTATTTATACTGTGGGTCATTTGCGCCAAATGCCCTTATGAAACAAAACTAGGCTAGGCTAGAAATACAAGAGCTGAAAACAACAAAACACAAAGTGTATATCACTTGTATATCACGGACATTTATTGTGTATATCTACGGTATCTCCAACACGCCCCCTCATGCTAGGATCAAAAAATAGATTTTTGAGTCCTAGCTTGGACAATAGATAGTCATGCCGACCCTGAGTAAGTCCCTTTGTGAGTCGTCTGTTTGTCGCTCATTGTGGGCAAATGAAGCGATGCGTGACGACCACCGCTGGATTTTCTCTCGGATGAAATGGCAGTCAATATCAATATGTTTGGTTCTCTCATGGAAGACCGGATTGGCTGCAATCTGCAGGGCAGATTTACTGTCGTTGTACACTGGTATGGAAGGCTGAAGATAGACAGACAATTCAGCAAATAAACTTGTACGCCATACCACCTCCGCAACTGCTGCTAGATTTATACTCACCTCGGTGAGCTTCGACACGATGGGTTGCTTCTTCGACTTCCACGAAATGAGGGATGAACCAAAGAATACTAAATAGCCTGTAATGGACCTCCTTGTATTAAGACAGGAGGCCCAATCAGCATCACAATAGGCTGTGAGATTGGTTGTCTCTCCTGCCGGCAGAAAAATCCCCAGACCTGGTGCTTGTTTCAGGTACCTGACTACACGATGTGCTGCCATAAGATGAGATGTTTTTGGACTCTGAAGAAACTGACTCAAGCTCTGGACAGCAAAGGATATGTCAGGCCTAGTATTTGTCAAGTATAAGAGCCTCCCAATAAGCCTTTGATAGCTAGATGGATCTGCTAGTAATGTATCCTTACGAGATGTGCCGGTCAGTGCGAGAACCCACTGATCATAAACTGCAGATGTCAACTGGGCATTAAGCTCTATAGGAATTTTTGCTGGTTTCCCTCCAGATAGCCCAAGATCAGAAATCAGCTCTAATGTGTATTTTCTTTGATGCATGACTATTCCACTAACATTTCGAGCAAACTCAAAGCCTAGGAAATATCTTAAAGTCCCCAAGTCCTTGATCTTGAAGTTCTGATGAAGTGATGCCTTGGTCTGTTGAATGAGATCGCTATCATTCCCAGTAATGATAAGGTCATCTACATAAATGAGTACCAACACTATTCTATTTCCCACCTTTTTGGTGAGGAGTGAATGGTCTAACTGACTTTGGACAAAACCTGAGTTCTTCAGGGCAGTAGTGGGCTTAATATTCCACTGCCTAGAAGCTTGTTTTAAGCCATATAGAGATTTGACCAGCTTGCATACTCTTCCTTGCTTATCATCAAAGCCCTGTGGCATGGTCATATATACTTCCTCATTAAGATCACCTTGGAGAAATGCATTGTGGACATCCATTTGATAAATGTCCCAACCTCTGAAAGCAGCAACTGAGATTACTACCCTTACTGTAACCATTTTTGCTACAGGTGAGAAGGTGTCTTGGTAGTCAACTCCTTCCTTTTGATTGTAACCCTTAGCCACCAACCTTGCCTTGAATCTTTCTATCTCACCACTAGCTTTGTATTTGATCTTATAGACCCACTTGCATCCAATGACTTTCTTGTACTTGGGAAGATCAGTAACTTCTCAAGTATTGTTGTCCTCAAGTGCCTTCATCTCGGCGCCCATTGCCTCGCCATCCGGTATCTGGCTAGCTGCAGAGTATGATGTTGGCTCCTTCTCAAATCCCATCTTTGCAATGTAACTCTGATATCTAGCAGACAGTCCAGTGTAAGTGAGATTATTTGACATAGGATATAGGCATTTCCTGCTATTACTTGTTCCACCTCCATGCCTGTATGTTGGATAAAAGTCCTTCATCCATGTGGGCTGTTTTCTGCTCCTATCTGATCTTCTCATGTATGACTCAACCTCAGGTTCAGGTGCAATTTCAACATCAGTACATACATCAGCATCATCAGCTTCCTCAGACTGATCTGTAACTTCTGCATTCCTGGATGGATGCCTTCCATCACCAGCAGCTTCAACTTGTTGAGACTGATCTGCAACTTCAACATTTCTGGATGAATGCTGAAAAATAGTCCCATCACCAGCAGCTTCAACTTGTGGAACTTCTGAAGGTATTGTATGGCCTTCTCCAGAAGCTTCTGAAGGTATTGTATGGCCTGCTCCAGGTATCTGCTTTTGCTGGAAAGGAAATATATCTTCATGGAAGGTGACATCTCTGCTTACAAAGAGAGTGTTGTAAGATAAATTCAATAGTTTGTATCCTTTATGCTTGGAGGAATACCCAAGCAGTACTGCTTTTATTGCTCTAGTGTCAAATTTGTCTGTTTGTAGTAAGTTTGTTGCATAGCAAAGGCAACCAATGACCCTCATATGGGACAGAACTGGAGCCTTCTCATATAACTTTTCATAAGGTGAAATGTTTCCCAGAATTACTGCAGGTAATCTATTCATGATATACCCTGCAGCCTCTACACAATCCCCCCAGTACCTATTTGGTAAGTAACTTTGAAACTTGATAGCCCTTGCCAGCTCTAAGATATGTCTATGCCTCATTTCAACTAGTTCATTCTGTTGAGGACTATAAGGACAAGACCTTTGATGTATAATGCCCAACCTGGCAAACAAATCTCTACATGTACTGTTAATAAACTCTGAGTCATTATCAGATCTGATTGACTTAACAAGCACACCATACTGTGTCTTAATCATCACACATAAGTCTTTAAGCATAGATGGCACATCTGATTTAATATGTAAAAGATAAATCCAGGTCCATCTGGTAAAGTCATCAACTACAGTTAAGAAATATCTCATTCCAAAGATATGTGGGAACTTTATATGGTCCCCGGACATCAATGTGTAATGTACCAAATGAAGATGTAGTTCTACTATCACTAGCTGGAAATGGTAATCTAGTTTGTCTTGCCATAGGACATACATCACAATGTGGAATAGTAAAGCTAGACTTATCATTACTAAAGATCTTGATCTTCCTAAGGACACTCATAGGAGCATGCCCTAGTCTTTTATGCCATAAAACTGCCTTGGATCCCTCTGGATTAATCTTTGTCATGTGCACCTGTCACTCGCATTACTGTTTCCCTGCAGTCTCCAGCACATATAGACCATCCACTTCTTTACCAATCTCCTTCACCTTCCCAGTGAGGAGATCCTGTAGGACAAAGAAGTCAGGGAAGAATCTTGCACTACAATTCAATTCCCTAGTTAATTTGGATACAGAAAGTAGGTTGAATTGAAAACTTGGCACACAAAGTACATGGTTTATTAAATCACCTCCTGTCAGTCTACAATTCCCAGTTTGTGAAATTTGAGCAATGCCGGTAAGCATTGCACGTATCGGATTTTCAAGAATCGGTGTTTGATCATTTTTTTACGTCTTTAACCATATACGGTTAGTAGCACTGAATCTACTATCCGGTATATCTCTGTTATCTTCAATGTGATCATACTTACCGCCATACGCACCTTTGCGATTCTGATGAGGTCTATACCTGTCATTTTTTCCTGAGACATAACAGTCATCATTTGGTGTAGCTTATCTGGTGTACAGGTCCTGATCATATGTTGAAGTTGATCCTGTTGGTATGTTGACAATTGGGAACTGTTGGCTTCATATCTTTGCTGGATATATCCAGTTGCTTCCATTTGTGGTCCAACAGCTGCATTAACAGCCTTCCTTTTTTCTCTGGAATCAGAAGGATAACCGACAAGTCTATAACATTTCTCCACAGTGTGACCCTGCTTCTTACAGTGATCACAATAATATAGTAATTTGTGACAGCCTTCCCTGTTGTGTCCCTTCATGCGACAGTGATCACAATAGGCATATGTATTGTATTTCCTATTGCTATTAAACGGCTTTACTTGCCGGTGCCATGCTCGGCGAATTCCCTAAGGACAGAATGTGCTTCTGACTTTCATCCTGTGCCACCATGGCATAGGCTTGATTCACACTTGGTGTGGGAGACATCAACAAGATGTGACTCCTAGCTTGTTTATATCCGTCGTTTAGTCCCATAAGGAACTCCAATAGTCTCTGGTTGCTTAGATGATTGATGTATTCTCTCGGATTTGAACATTCACAGGTAGGAGGTGGTATAATCGAGTCTATCTCGTCCCACAAATCCTTCATTCTGGAATAATATTGCGCAACTGATGATGTCCCCTGATTCAGCATCGATAATTCCTTTTTCAATTGATATACTCGAGAGAGATTAATTTTGTCGAATCTCTCCTTTAGATCCTCCAGACAGCTGCTGCATTGGATCGATATAGAATTTCACTAAGAAGATTTTTATCAACATTCCTCATAATCCACGACATTACCAAGGCATTGCATCTATCCCATTGCCTCGTGTGTGCAGATCCATACGTGTCACGCTTCACATATCCATCTACGAATCCAATTTTGTTCTTCGTCAATGGCGTCAACTGCATAGCTCTGCTCCACAGTGTGTAGTTTTCCATTCCTGTTAACTGGATGTCAACATGCAGTGCACCTGCTGTGTCTGCTGCACTCAGGTATAGAGGATGATTATGGTCGATTATTTCACAACCAGGAGTCGAACTTTCGTCTATGATCATAGAAGGAATTGCTGCGGTGTTTTCCATAATTTCCAATCAAATAGCAAATTCTACTAACAGATCGAACACCTTAGTCGAAGAAAATGAATCGTACCTTCGTGAATCAGAAAAATAGAAGTCTTACGATTTTACGATTTCTGTTGTCGTCTGCACAGATCGATACCTCCAACAGGCTTTGATACCATGATGGAAACCGAGGATCACGAGAAATCGATCTGCATGTAAGCCCAGCACTGTTGATGCACAGTGAACCAGGTGAGGAATTGAAGAAGACGAGAGAAAGAAGAGAGGTGCGAGAACTTTCTGATATTTTCTGATTAACCACAAACATAACAAAATGCAAGTATTTATACTGTGGGTCATTTGCGCCAAATGCCCTTATGAAACAAAACTAGGCTAGGCTAGAAATACAAGAGCTGAAAACAACAAAACACAAAGTGTATATCACTTGTATATCACGGACATTTATTGTGTATATCTACGGTATCTCCAACAAAAACAACACCCAAGAATTCAGTATTTCCACACCTCTCCATGTCTGATGAGGAACTTGTGTTTAGAGGGACAAATGGTCGTTTGGGCTGAAGTTGAACGGGTCATGGCTGAATTAATAGATGGATCAATACCCAATCCGTCGAAAATTTATGTGGGCTAAGATGAACGGATCAATATGGTCTAAATAATGGGTCATAACCCAACTTGACTCATTACTTTTACAAATTTCAAACTTACATTCTATAATGTTATTTTATATGATATTTGAAATTTCCATATCTTCATTTTTAAAATAAGAATAATATTTTTAAGAATTTTTTTATTTATTATAAAAGCAAAATAAATATATAAAATAATGGGTGGGAGGGCAGGGGATAGTGGGGAGAAATTTGGTAGTGGGGTAAGAAAAGTTTCTCATTTTTTATAAAAAAATTGTATAACTAAAATAAATATATAAAGTAAAAATTTTGTGGTGGGGTGGGGGTTGGGGATGGGGTAAGCAGATTTTTCTCATTTTTTATAAAAAGTTTATAAAAATAAAATAAATATATAAAATAAAAAATTTGATGATGGGGGGGGAGAGCGGGGGTAGTGGGGAGAAGGGGGTTGGGTGATGGGGTACAAAAAAGATTTCATTTTTAATAAAATTTTATATATAAGTAAAATAAATATAAACAATAAAAACTTCGGGGTGGTGTGGGAGGGCAGGGGGATGTGGTAAGATTTTTTTTTATATTTCTAATAATTATTTTATAAAAGTAAAAAAATATGAAATAAAAATCTGAGTATGGGGTAGGGCATGGGATGGGGGTGGAGGGGGGGGGGGGTAGGGAGGTAAGATTTTTTTTGTTTTTTTTTAATAAAAATATGAAATAGAAATTTGAGGATGTGGTGGTGTGGAGGGGTAGGTGGGGTTAGGGCAGTAGGGGGGGAGGTAAGAAATATTTTAATTTTTTTTAATTTGAAGATGGGGTAGGGCAATAAGGTGGGGGTGGAGGGGGTAAGAGTGGGTAGGGAGCGGTAGTGGTAGAGCGGGAGGTGGGGGTAGGGGTAGGGGGTGCGTTGGTGTATTTTATTCTTTCGAAATAATAAAGGAATTTTTTAAATAATTATTTATAAATAAAAATCTTAATCTAGAGTAGAGCTCTAATCGTTAAAATTGAGCATTTTCGTGAGTCAAGTTTGGGCATCATCAGCGGTTCATTTGGACTGTTGATTTATGATGAGTCAACTTGGACTAGCTCAAACCAACCCATCATCAAAATAATTATTGCCCAAATTCATGAAATCTTGGACGGGTCATTTGGGTTTGAACTAATTTTGTCACCCCTACTTATATTGATAGTTGGAGGCGAAAATTATGTAAATTTGATCACCGTTGCTACTGTAGTTCACTGGTTCGACCTCCCAATGTTCGACTAATTTTTGAGTAACTAATATTATCCAAATTGTCTTGTAATAGTTTATTTGTTTGTCCTCAAACAGATAGTTCAGCGGTCAAGAGGTCACGAATTTGAATCTCGATTCCTCTTGAACGCTGCTAATTTGTTGTCACAAATATAACTATCAATTTTTTCACAAAAGTCACTTAACTATTTTTCTAACACAAAAGTATCCAAATTTTGAGTATACTAACAGAAAAGTCGCTAAACCGAAAAATATCAACTTTCCGATGGATAACTTGTTCTTTACTCTCTTTTTTTAAAATCTAATAACTAAATTTCTTATTAAAAAGCTTCAACCCACCCTATCCCAAATTTTACAGGCGCTTAGTAAGTCGTTTTACCTCACCTCATTATTAACACTGCTTCTGGAGATATTCCATTTGATACATACTTATCATTGTTAAAGACTATTGGCATTCTTGTTCATGTATAAAATTAAGAACACTAAATTTAATTGTCTGGGTTGCTAAAATGAATTTTACTTATTAAAATGATAGGAAAAGGGAAGAATATGAAGAGTTATTTACTTATTACATATGAATTTTGGGTCCGATTGGAGCTTTTTAAAAAATATTTATTAGATTTTAAAGAAAATGAGTTATCCACCTAAAAGTTGGTATTTTTTTGTTTAGTGGCTTTTGTGTTAGTATACTCCTCCGCTAAAGCACATTGTTATATGTTTAACGGATCTTGGGTCAAAAATACGCCTGACGGATTATATTTTGGGGTCATCAACACCTTTATCGCTAGTAAAGGTATATGCCAATTTCTCCTACCGGACCTTCAATCTGAAGAGTAACAAAGTAAAATTCAAATGTTTCGTATATTTTGCCGTATTCAACATGTTCTACTCAATTGTGAATCGTGTGCTAAGGAAACCAGGAGGCATCATAGCTGTTTGGGGATACACAACGATGAGCGTGAGCCCTGAATTTGATAAAAAAAAAAATTGAAGTGTTTTCTTAATTCAACGCTTCCTTATTGGCACCCAAATGTGAAATTCGTGTTTGATGGGTACAAAACACTGCCATTTCCTTTCGAGAGTGTGGGTTTAGGTTCAGAAAGTGAACCAATTCCTGTTGACATACAAAAGGAGATTTCATTTGAAGGGTTTTTTGGTTGGCTTAATTCTTGGTCAGCAATTGACACTGCTAAGGAAAAAAAGGTAGATTTGTTAACAGAAAAAATGGTTACAGAGTGAGTTAGATCTGTTGTTTACAAGGCCTTTATGCTTGTTGGTAAGGTGAAACTGTGAAAATTTTAGATACATTTGGTTGTTTAGTACTGGCACGTGATTGAATTTCCGACACTGTTCGATTGGAGATTTTGAAGTCTTAGAGTGCAGAATAATACTATATGATATTACTACTTTTTAGTTTTTATGGCATTATATGCAAGCTTAGTAGTTGGCTAGTTGCTATGTTTTATGAATACGTGTCTTTAACAAGTTTTGAAAAATGGGTCATATTTGTCATTCAATTTTCAGAAAATAGTCATATTTGTCCTTCGTTAAAGTATGAGGGTCAAATATGTTCTTTCCGTTAGCAAATTTGTCACATTTGACCTCTATGGACGGAAATTCCACGTGGATGCCACATGAGATCCACGTGGAGGGTGGGATTCATCTTCCTCTTCAACCGCCATTCGTTGCTTGCGCTCGCGACCCGTCCAGCGGATCGGTATCCGTCACTCGAGATCTGCGGCGCCGCTGCGTCGACGTTAATCCGATCACGCCGAATCGCCCATCATCACCACAAACATCCATGTGAGTGTCGATGGATGTTTGTGGTGTTATTGAGTGTCGGTTGCGGCGATGGGATCGGATTGGACGTCGATGCGCAGTGGCGCCGCAGATCTCAGAGAATGGATACCAGATCTGTGGTGGGATGGGTTGTGAGTGTCGGTGACGGTTGAAGAGGAAGATGGGTCCCACACTCCACGTGGATCTCATGTGGCATCCACGTGGAATTTCCGTCCATAGAGGTCAAATGTGACAACTTTGCTAACATAAAGAACATATTTGACCCCCCCATACTTTAACGGAGAATAAATATGATCATTTTCTGAAAGCTGGATGACAAATATATCTTTTTCTCTTTTAAGAATATAGATATAGGTCTAGCGACAATACCTGTTGCCTATAAGGTATGTTAATAAATGTATTCATAATTTGAACGTCATGAGTTTGAAACTCGATTACTGTTCGTTTAATTGAATGAGTTTGAAATATACTATTTATATTCATTTAGTGAAGATTTTAACATATATATATATATAAAATCTAAGCTAAAGCTATGGAATTCAAATGAACCATGACAGGAATGCTACACCTTTTGAGTTGATGAATAATGGAACAAAAAATTGCACGGTTTTCCCTTCAAAAGGGATGGTCTTTAATTTTTGCCCCTCAAACCGTTGATCTTTAATTTTTGCTCTTATATCTCATTTAATGAAATTTGTGGGCCAATATACCCTTATTCACTGGTGTATAAATTAGAGATACTGGGTTCGATTCCGTAAAAAAATTCACAAAGCAAGATTTACAATTTCGCAAGGCAAGAGTTTGATAGAAACTATGTCAATTCGCCAAAAGGTACATAGAAAATATGTCTTGTCCGGCATAGTTATGTAGTACTAATTCGCAAGGCAAGTTTTCTTAGAAACTATGTCGGACAAGGCATAGTTTTATGTACCTTTTCATGAATAGGCAGTTTTTATCAAAACATTGCCTTGCGAAATGAAGCTATAGATCCTATTTTTATTTGTATTTTTTCCAATGTCAGTGGTATTTTTTACCACGTTTTTGTTACTTAAAATATCGAAGGGCAAAAATTAAAGACCTGCAATTTGAGGGACAAATATTAAAGACCACCCCAAAAATATAGGCATTTTTGCGAATTGGCCATAACAGAATAATTTCCGGGTCATTTGCACGTTTGTTCCTATTTTGTACTGGTCTTTAAATTTTACCCCTCAAATGAAAATTATGTCTTCCGAGGCACAAGTTCTTTATGGAATCCGACACAAGTTATGCCGGATCTTGTAAAAATTTATGCCCCAGAAGGCATAAATTTCATTGAAGGCCAAAAATTAAAAACCAGACCATTTGAAGGAAAACCGTGCAATTTCTTGATAATTTCCTAGCTCAACCCATTATTGTTGTCCTAGTGGGCTAATTAAATCCATTAGAAGTGGACTCATTGCTCTTGCAAGACAAGCCCATTTGAAATCCAACCCAAATCATCAATAATGTTATCGGTTTCAACTTTCAAGTGCCCCATGCATTAAACCACACGCACACAATATCCTTTCTCTTGTAGTGGAATACTAGTAAATTTTTGGTGTGTCCTTAAATAAAGAGAAGACAAAAGCAAATGAAGAAACTTTATAGCTCGAAATTTACGTTAAATCAATAAATTTTGAGCGTGAACCATGCACCATTTATATATGCAGTAAAATTTCAATATGTTTTAATACATATCCTCAAATATTTGTATAGGTGAGGCACAAAGATTGAGCGGAGCAGGCAAGTTTGTAAAGTAGAGTTTTTCTCAGCCTATTCCTTCGTGTACAATATACATCACTAATACAATATAAATCTTAGTCGTAATTACAAAAAGAATTCTAGTTTACCATAATTATATATCACTAAATATTTACACAATATATGAAATATATTCTAATATAGAATATCTAATTATACACGTTTACATCGATCAAAAGCACTACGTCTAATCAGTTCTTGTTATAAGAGTAGATTAAGTACGCGAGATGTAATTAATAAAGTTTGATTTTTCAATAAAGTCCTTTTAACAATTAATAATATCGCGAAGCTTCTTAATGCAATCGATTTCAGAGGCCAGAAATCCTTACAATCTCATAACAAAAGAGAGAAGGCGGTGAAGGATTTAATTCACTTCTTTTATTTTTGTAGGAATATATTCCTTGACTTTTATTGATTATTGTGTACAATATATATAATGTTATATAATTATAAATATGTAATTAAATCTTCCTAATTACAATTGGAATATAAATTTACCTAATATAAAAGATATATAAAATATGATAATATTCTATCACACCCCTGTAATTGAAGCGAGAGTTTCTCGTACGCTGATATTGGCTCGGAAGTCATCAAAGAGTATGCGCGGAAATCCTTTTGTGAATATGTCAGCAATTTGATATCGGAAAGGAACATGAAAAACACGAACTTGTCTACGAGCAACTTTTTCACGTACAAAGTGGATATTCATTTCAATGTGTTTAGTGAGCTGATGTTGAACATAATTGCCGAAAAGATATATCGCACTTTAATTATCGCATAGTGGATATTCATTTCAATGTGTTTAGTGCGCTGATGTTGAACAGGATTGCTGGAACGATATATCGCACTTTAATTATCGTAGTAAACCATTGTAGCCTTATGGAGTGGGCAGTGAGGCTCAAGTAAAAGGTTGTGTATCCAACAAGACTCAGAAACAACATTCACTACACTTATGTACTCAGCTTCAGCACTGGATCGAGACAGAGTATGTTGTCTTTTAGAAGACCAAGAAAGTAAGTTATCTTCGAGGAACACACAGTAACCGACGTGGATCGACTAGTGTCAGGACATCCACCCTAGTCAGCATCAAAATAAGATGTGAGACCAGAGAGTGAAAGTTTGCATAGGTGTAAGCCGAAATGAAGAGTACCTTATATATATCGCAAAATATGTTTGAGGGCATTTATATGTTCATCCATCAGACTGTGCATATGTAAGCATATTTATTGCACGACATAGGATATATCTGGTCTCATGAAAGTGAGATACTGCAATGCTCCTGCTAAACTGCGATAGTGAGTCTGGTCGGCATACAGAGAACCCGAAGAGGCACTGAGTTTGGAATTAGTGTCCACCGGTGTGTGGATCGGTTTGCTCGGTCAAGGATCTCTTCGGTGTACTTTCTTTGACAAAGAAATAAGCCACTTATATGTCTCGTAACAGCAATGTCCAAAAAATAACTTAGGGGGCTCAAATCCTTCGTAGCAAACTCAGGGGCAATGAGTGACATACTGGATCGGTGAAGTGCATCATAAGATGTGGTGAGGATGATATCAGCAACATATAGTAGGATGTATGTCATGTCATTACCCTTGATATTGATGAACATTGAATTATTAGATTTGCTATGTGAAAATCCGATTGAGAATACAAAATCAGCAAACCGTTGGTACCATGTAGGAGGAGTCTGTTTTAGTCCATAGAGTAATTTCTTCAAAAGACACATATAATCTGGATGAATCGGATATATACAGTTTTGTGAAGGTCTTCATGCAAGAAAACATTTTTGACGTCAAGCTGATGAATATGCCAAGACTTGGATAAATCAATACTGAGAACGGTCTGAATAGTCGTTGGTTTCACCACCAGACTTAAAGTTTCATCACAATTCACTCCCACATGTTGAGACATGTCATCATCTACAAGACGGACCTTGTGCCTATGAAAAAAACTATCAGATTTCTTTTTATGTGAAAGATCTACTTAGAAAAAATAATATTAGCATCAGGAGGATGAGGTACTAGATCCCACATCTTATTTCAATAAAAGTATTATATTCGTCAATCATTACATTTTTATAGGATCGGACAAGGCATCTTTCAGATTATGAGAAATAGGGGAAAGAGCAACTGAAGTGGACAAGTTAAATAGTCGTTTGAGTTTGAAAATATCGTGCATCACACGAGTTTTCATTGTCTGTGGGTGTGCCATGGGAGGTTGGACAAGATTGGAATGGGGTGGGCCAAGAAGGGGCAGTGGCACCTGGAGTAGGGCTGTTAGCGGTCAGGATACTCCCGGTAATTACCCGAGAACCGGACCGGTAAACTCGGATCGATACTCGGACCGAAATCTTAAAGGTCCGGATACGAGTACCAAAAAAATATGCGGCCCGATAAGGAGCCGGACCGGTAACCCGGTAAAATACCCGGTAACCACCCCCACACCCCACCCCCAATCCTCCACCAAATTTCACCAGAAGCCCACCCACTCCCCTCCGCCAACTCTAATTAGTTGTAAATTAATGAAACTTTAAATCGTCATAACTTTGCGCTCGGATGTCCGTTTGACCTAATATTTTTTTGATTTCACATATTTTTTTGAGATAGAGTCGGACAAACAGCTATAGCAGTTTGGAGCAGCCAATTTCTCAAAAAACATCCGTCTTGCCAATCAATTTCACTTTTACCCCAAATTATTACCAATTGTCCATTTTCAAATCTAAATATCTCGCGCTATATGATGCGCGATTTAATGCACACACTTACGCAAGTGCACGTGTCGAGTCAAGTAATATAGTCTTAGAAGACCGAGTTATCGTCCTCAGGGATTAGTGCTCAAGTATCAATTTATATTATATGTTATCTATTTGGTGACCGATAATTGAGTTGTTGTTTATGATTCTAATTATGAAAACTAATTAAACTATGTTGTTTTACTTCAGTAATGTGGAAATAGGGCTTCCAAATCTCCTCAACTATCCGCTTAACTTACTTATTAATGCAATTGACTATGGTTCTTCTTCTATTTTGAGATAGCAGGTTTACTAAGCCGTTTTATACTCCTGTTAAGGTTATATAAACACTCGACCCCAGTACAACACCTTTCTACCTTTCGGTGATAAGGTTGACTCTAGAGGAGGATTAAGAACAAAAACCTTATTAATGCTACACAAGTATCGGGGTATTTTCATCCACGATTTAACCTATGTCTATCCAACTACAGCATATTCACAACCTCCCCTTTCGGATTTCGGTTAGAAATCATAAGAATTATGATAATTAATGATCAGGTAATTACCAAGCAATCAAAACATATATTGAATAAATCTCAACAATAAGAAGAAGAACCAAGAACATGCATTAATTCATAAAGAAAAGGTTCAAGTGAATTGACATGGAAAGCCCTATATTAAAGTTAGTTCCTAGCCATAGACATGACAACAACTAATTTAACATCCAACATAAACTGAAAATAAAGTAAAACAAGAACAAGAAAATTACTAAAAGAAGGTCTCCAATCTTGATCTCCAAAGTCTTGTGTTTTGGCAAGAAGAGGAACCCTTAAAACTGGCCTAGGGTTCTCTTTTTATAGTCTCAAAACGTGGTGCAGGGTTTTTCTTTCAGGCATGGCCCATTGTCTTTCGATTTCCTGATTTTTCCGCTTGGCCATGCCTCAGAATCGCTCATGGCGCCGAACTGCAAACCTCTCAAGATTAGCGTCGTGGCGCTCGCTCTGGCTGGAGAGGCCATGCCACGACTGCTTCGTGTCTGGCTCGCCACTTTCTCGCATTTCGAGCTCTGGAACCTCCGTTTTGCCCTCTTTTTGCTCCTTTTTCGCCAATGAGCCACTTTAAACCAATATGACTCAAAAGAAAGAAAATCTATCCTAAGACGACACGTATTTGTACAAAAATGGATAAAAGACTTACTAATATTGACTCAAAAGTGTATATAAAATACACCGATCACTATACAATATATTTTAACGTAAAAATTTCGTGGTAATGTGTCCGAGAATGTCAATTTCAGTATTGGAAATTTAATTTAAAAAAATAAAATAAAATTGGCCCGACCCGAAAAATTCTTACCGGTCCGGACCGAGAACCGGACCGATAAGGTTTCGGTCCGGGATCGGATTTCGTTCCAGGACCAAAACCTTATCGGTTCGGGACCAGTCCGGACCGATAAGCTTATCGGATCGGTTCCGGTAAGTGAACCGGACCGATCCGAACCGATAACAGCACTACCTGGGAGAGGGGGCTGACCGAGAGATAACCGAGATGGAAGGCGCGACGGGCTATTTTGAGGCTCTAATTGCAGGACTAAATGGAATTCCTTCCTCGGATGTCCGTGTCGGTGACGACTGATTTTGCAAGTAATAATTTAGGCTATCATTTATGAATTTGGAGATGAAGAATGGGTTTGGCAAATGGAAATTGTGGCTAATCGAATATGACATGCCGAGAAATAATTATTTTTCGGTTTGACAAGTCGTAACAATTGTAACCTCGATGATTGGGGGTAGCCAAGAAAGACGCACGGGGATGACCGATGTTGCATCTTGTTAATTTGTGTGAAGGGATAGAGGGGGTAGCAGAGACATCTCAAAGTTCGTAAATGCTTATAGGAAGGATCCCGAATATAGAGAACTTGAGTGAGAGACCTGTGTTTGAGAGACTTGTTTGGGAGAATGTTCAAGAGATAGGTTGTCATTGATTGAGCTTAATGCCAAAAATTAGGGGGAGGGGGTAGAGGCGTGAGCAAGGAGGGCACGAACTAAGTTATTCATGGTTCTAATTTTTTGTTTGACTTTGCCATTTTGTGGAGAGGTGTGGAGACAGGAAAAACAAAAAACAAGGCAGTGTTTGGCATAGAAAAATTTGAATTGATAATTATCGAATTCCCTGCCATTGTCACATTAGAAACATTTAATATTCTTTTTAAATTGTGTCTTAATGAAAGTGTTGTATGACGAAAAAATATAATAGACTTGGAACTTATTACCAATGGGAAACGTCCGTATAAGGTTTGAAAAATCATCTAAAAACAACATATAGTATCGATACCCGGTCGTGCTTAAGATATGAGAAGTCCATAAATTATTGTGTATTATATTAAAAGGCATTAAAGTACTGATGGATGAAGAATAAAATGACAACTTGACATGTTTATCAAGAACACAAGATTCACAAATAGGAGGAGATGGAACTTGTTTGTAAGCAATAAATTTATTTTTACTAAGAAAGTGTAAAACAAAGTCTCCGGTTGTCCTAATATATTATGCCATAAATGAGACAATTGCTTCAAAAGTTGATGGAGAGGAGGATGGATGGCTGACGGATATGGTAATTTGATAAATGTCCCTAGTGATATCACATTTCATTATTCGTATCCCTGTTATAAGGTCATTCACAGAAAAAACCAAAAGGATAAAATTCAAGGAAAACATTATTGTCGGTTGTGAAACGACGCATAAAGAATAGATTTTTTATAAGTTTCGAGGCATGAAAGACATTTTAAGGCTAACTGGGGATGTAGTGGGGAAAGAGATAATTATTCATAACCTCGAATGAGAATGTATTGTCCACTACCAACAATAATATTGCGATTTAAATTGTTCATATTGAAATAAGACGAGAGAGTACCTTGGGATGCCGGCATATGAGATGTGACGCTAGTGTCTATGTACCAACTGTTGTCAGGAACGTTGAGAGACATCATGTTCATAACTGCCCAATACAGCCCGTGTTGGTGGGGCCCACGCAGCCCATGGCGGGTAGGCAGCCCATGACAGAGGTTGCTACCACGGTTGGTGGCTGCCAGCCGGCATGGGTTGCCTCCTACCGCCGCTGCTACTGTTTTCGGCGCAGCCGCTGTTGACGTCGTTGTTTTCGCCATTATTGTCGCGATTGTTTCCGAAATTTCTTTCTCTGTTGTTGTTTTGGGAACATGAGCCACGTGTCGGATAGTTGGCTTGTCTGTGGGATGGGGCGGGAGCCGAGCCTTTCGGGTCAGCATGGTTGTCGCCGGTGGCTTCGAGGGCAGCATCGGCTGTGCTGGCATTAGTCTCTGCCCAATTTATTTTTCGAGTTTCTTCAAGAATGAGTCTCGAATGAGCCTTATAGAACGGAGGCAATGACATGCTTTGTTGTAGGATGGTAGCGACGCCGTTATAATTTTCATTCAAACGCGCAATAAGTTGCATCACCAATTGTTGATTAGTGACCGGTGTACCGATGTTGGAGAGTTGATCGGCAATCATCTTAAGTTCTTGACAATAGGTCGACGCATTAGGAAAATCGCCTTGTTGAATGGCCTGAAATTGATTTTTCAGATACAAGGCACATTGTGTCTTGTTGCCACGAAAAATACTTTCCAAGTGATCCCACGTTTGTCGTGTAGTGACATCAGTTTCAATGATTGTATGCAATCGATTGTTCGAGATCATGTCGTAGATCAATGGTAGGACAATCTCATCTAAGCGGGATCAAAATTCATCGTCAGAATCATCAGGTCTTTCTAGGGTCTTTGATTTTAGAGGGATGATATGGTCGATGACTTTGTATACAAGACAATGAATCTTAAATAATTTCGCCCAAGATAATACTGAACCTTTTTCATCTCAAGAGTTATGAGAATGAAATTCTTGATGTTGTTAACTACAAGAGCAAGATGAAATTTAGGTTGTTCAGCCATTGAAAATTGGAGATGAAGAGAGGAAAGTCCAAAAAAGAATGGAGAGGGCTGCCGAGGAAGAGGGTTATCGAGCGGGGGAGGGGCAGCGACTTAGGGAGAAAAAAAAGTTAGAGTTTGGCTTCTGATACCATGTAGAAATATGTTCCTTGCCTTTCATTGATTATTGTGTACAATAAATCTAGTATTACATAATTACAAACTAGGTAATTAAATCTTCCTAATTACAATTGAAATATAAATTTACCTAATATAAAAGATATATAAAATATGGTAATATTCTATCAATGATAATATAATATTCTATCAAATTTGATTTAGCAACACATCACTGTTTCATAACATTGTTTCGTGGCTTCCTTAATACTCATATTCCATAGGAAATACAGTAACATCAGAGTAGCCTTTCGCCTACACAAACATATATACTAACCATAATAGAAAGTGTTATTATTACATATAACTAACACACACATTTGTACTGAAAAAGGGACCCCCAAAGAAAAACTTTAATTAGGTGCTATCTGTATATGCACATGCATTTGCCATCAAACTTAAAGATGCCTAATGATCATGACTGGAGAATTAGATATTCGAAATTTAATATGAGCTCAGTGGAGTAAATGATAAATACTCACACATTCTTTCTAAATAGGGAAAAGGACCATATTTGCCATCAAACTTTCGGAAAAGAGTTATATTTGCCCTCCATTAAAGTTTGAGATCAAATATACCCTCAATTAGGGGTGCAAAAAAAATCGGTCCGGACCGAAAAATTGGACTGGACCGAACCTGTTCGGACCGGACCGAACCGGACCGAACCGGACCGAGAAATTCGGTCCGGTCTTCGGTCCTCATAATTTGAGTTTTCGGTTTTCGGTCCGGACCGATTTTTTTTAAATATATATAATATATATAATTCCTAATATATATTGAATTATATAATTCCTAATATATATTGAATTATATAATTCCTAATATATACAATATATATAATTTATAATTTTCTAAATTCCTAATATATATAATTCCTAATTTTCTAAATTTCAAATATATAATATTATATAATTCCGTAGCCTGTTTAAGGCGGTTGTTTTTTAAAATTGAATTTTCAATACTGAAATTGACATTCTCGGACGCGGTGCCACGAAATTTTTACGTTGAAATCTATTGTACATCGCGAGATATTTAGATTTGAAAATGGGAAAAACGTAACGATTTGGGGGAAAGATGGACGTTTTTGGAGAAATCGGCGGAATCAAACTGCTTCAGCGTTTGGCCGCCCCGTATTGAAAAAATAGGCGAAATCAAAAAAATATTTAGGTAAAACGGACGTCCGAGCGCAAAGTTATGACCATATAAAGTTTGATCAATTTACAAGCTATATTTGATATGTCAATACGTCCAAGCCATGACCGGAGTCGGTGCTGTGCCGATCGAGTCCGGGTCTTGGCGGACTGGTCGTGCATTCGGTCCGAAAAACCGGATCGGACCGAAAATGACTTGGACCGGACCGGACCGAGAAATTCGGTCATAATAATTCGGATTTTCGGTCTTCGGTCCGGTCCGGTTTTAACCTTTTGTGCACCCCTACCCTCAACGTTAGCAAAGTTGTCACATATGCCCTCTTTGGACAAAAATACAACGTGAACACCACGTTGAATCCACATGGACGCCACGTTAGATCCACATTGAGTTTTGAAAGTTGAAATCCTTCAAAGTTTTGATTATTTAAGGTTTTCTTGCTTGTAGGTTGTTGAAATGGGGAGAGAATTGAATCTTAGAAGTTAACGTGGAATTTGTGGAGGTGGTGGCAGAGGTGGAGGCGGCGGCGGTGGCGACAGTTGAAGATGAAAAGGTGGATCCCATCCGCCCATGTGGATCCAACGTGGCGTCCACGTGATATTTCCGTCCAAAGAGGACATATGTGACAACTTTGCTAACGTTGAGGGTATACTTGACCTCAAACTTTAGCGGAGGGTAAATATGATCTTTTTCCGAAAGTTGAATGGCAATTATGACTTTATTCCGAAAGTTGGATGACAAATATAATCCTTTTTCCTTTTAAATATAGGTCACTACTCGACAATCACGGAGGGCCACCTCTCCAACATATATTCATAGAAGTCAACACTAGCAAATATTTTGTCCAAGTATAATTGTTCTAATAGCAGTATTACTGCTGTCTGTCACGCTTGACTTCTCTGCCTTTATTTGTGTATGACTACTATGTTAATGACCCTTCAAATCAAATTATGAGAAAAAGGGTCACCTCTTGTAACAGTTAGTTAATGTATGAGATTACTTCTTAAGAAAAAAATTAATATGAGCTTAGCTAGGATAATTGATAAAACTTTGTACGATATTTAGCAGTACAATGATTCTTATAAACGACAAGTATTAGTGTGAAATTGCACTGTATAGAAATATCTATCAATAAATCATATGATTTACTAAATTAGTGTCTAAATGTAGTAAAGTGTATGATATTTACTAGTACAATATAATGATTCTGCTGGTATGTTTTGCTCTAAGTGTTAGCCGAGACGAATTTAAAATTTAAAATTTATGATTTCTATAATAATTTTATATTTTTACTCCATAAAAATAGGAGTGAAGTCTTTATACGCCTAATTTTCCCCAGTCTCCATTTATGAGATCACTGAGTTCTTGTTGTTGATTCCTACAACAATTTTAAGATTGATAACTAGTTTACAATAAAATATTTATGAATATGTAATTGGTTTTTATTGTAAATACATAATTTGAGTAAAGGTTAATGAGTTCAGGTAAATTCATAAATTATAAAATAGATATGCGTCTGAGTATCAATAAAATTAGATTAAACCAAATGGAAGGTGGACCAAAAGTGCATATCCAACCACCGGTTTGCAAGTTGCAATTGGGTAAAGGGTAACGTAACACTTACTTTACATATTGTGCAGTCCCTACTCCTTAAGCAGTGCTGCTGCCTGCTGGTGATGCAGCAAATCCTACTCCAAATTAAATATTAGTTATTGATGTAAAGTTCTGAAGGTTGGTCATATGTTATAGTATTTATTTTAATTTGGATAAGAGAAAAAAAGAAGTTGGAGTGAGTAAATGGGAAGCTTGGTGCACAAACACAAAACATCCCACCTTAGCAGGATTTGGGAAGTGTCAAGTTTTACATTGAGTTTAAACACTTGTGAGCAATTTTTTTTTATACTAGGATTAGTATCTGCTTTCACCGCTCGAATCTGTGATTCATAGGTTACATAGAATAATTTTATCGTTACTCTAAGGCTTCCTTCAAATGATAGAGAGTATTGATTGACAAACACCTTTTAGTTCAAAATCACTAGACCCGTTTCTTCTTTTCTGAATAATTTTTTCGCTTTATTTGAAAATCATTGCTTGATCGTGAAAATTTTGAATCCTACTTGAAGTTATATTTCAAATTTGAAAAACAACTTATAACCTTTTTTAACTCACTTTCCACTTTTGAAATTATATTTAAGTACATTCAAGCATGACCAATATTCTAAATACTCTTTGTAAAAAGTATAACCAAACATAATTGTATCTTTAACTCCATAAATTCAAATAAAGTGAAAATATTTGAAATTTATAGCCAAACGCCTCATTATTTCTCCTTAAAAATTTGGTCAAACATCTTAATATTTTAAAAGAAACTTTTTAATCATAAAAGCTTTATTAAACAAGCTATAAATCTCCGAAGGAAAATAAACTTAAAAGGGGCATGATTCTCATATTTGGGGCGTAACAAACGACACACTGTAACAGTCAAATTAACATACAAAATTTGTCTATAGATTGTTAATTAATTGGAGCAGAGGCCCCATAACAAACATTTGGTGAACTAAAGTCGTGAACTAATTATGGATTAAACTAATGCACCCCATATGATACCTTTCAAGTAGAATAGTTGTTATCCGCAAGGGTAGTCAAATTGGTATAGCAGTAGAGTGCGGGGCCATGAGTGAAATCGATCGGAGTTTACTGCATGCTTGTATTTCAAGAAGTAGCGGCGGCCTCGCTTTCACAAAAAAAAAAAAATAGAATAGTTGTTTATTAGACCAACCGCCACTGATTACTTTATCAATCTTTCACAATAATTATATTCAAATATATGTCATTTTCTAAGCCCTTATTCTTAAAGAACTACTATATAGATAATTTTGGCCAAATACTTTAATATATAGAATCTTTCAGCGCTTACAAATTTGACGACTAATGATTAAGTTTAACGATATTTTATTCTAGAGTAAATTTAATAATAAAACATAAAAAAAAATGTTTCTTGATTTTATTAATAAATGATTTATAATATATATAATATTATAAAAATATTTACCTTGCTATAGACTAGGTAACTAATTAACCTAATTACAAAAGGATTATAATTCTACCTAAAATATGAGATATACAATTAATACAATTAATGAAAGAATATTCAGAAAATATTCTATTACACCCCTGCAGTCTAAGCGGGAGGTTCACGAACACTGAGACTGACTCGAAAATCATTAAATAGTATGTGCGAAAGTCCTTTAGTAAAGATGTCGGCAATTTGATATCTGGAAGGAACATGAAGGACTCGAACTTGACCACGAGCCACTTTTTCGTGAACGAAATGAATGTTCATCTCAATGTGTTTAGTGCGCTGATGTTGGACGGGATTGTCGGAAATATATATCGCACTAATATTATCACATTAGACCAGTGTTGCCTTTTAAATTGGGCAGTGAAGCTCAAGTAGAAGGCTACGAATCCAACAGGACTCAGAGTCGACGTTGGTGATACCTTTGTACTCTGCTTCGACATTGAATTGAGATAGTGTAGGTTGCCTTTTGGAGACCAAGACAATAGGTTATCTCCGAGGAAAACACAGTAACTACACGTGAAGCGTCTGGTGTCAGGACATTGATGCGCGTAATATGATGCACACACTTTTAAACGCAAGTGCACGTTATCGTATCAAGTAGTATAGTCTTGGATAAGACCGAATATCGTCCTCTAGGATTAGGGTCCAAGTATCAGTTATCTATTTTCTAGTATCTATTTGGTGAATTAATGATTGATTGTTTGGTTTGTAACTAAGAGTTATGAAAGCTAATTAAATATAAAGATTTAATTCAGATGTGATGAGAATAGGGCTTCTATGTATCCTTACTATCCGCTTATGCTACTTACTAATACACTAACTTATGGTGTTCTTCTTTTGGAGAAAGCAGGTTTACGAAATCGTTTTATACTCCCGTTAGGGTTATATAAACACTCAACCCCAGTATTGTTCCTTACCTAACTTTCGCTGATAAGGGTAACGCTATAGGAGGATTAAGCACAAAAACCTAGTTGACCGTCACACACAATGCACAAAATTAGGGTTGCTAAGCCTCTCATCAACGCTACAAATCTAATTGAGGTATTTTCATCCCCAATTCAAGACTGTCTACCCAACTTACAACATATTCACAATCCCCTTTTCGTATCGATTAGAAATCATATAGTGATAACTAGTTGTCGATTAGCTACCAAGAATTCAACTCAATTATTGGATAGATCTCTCAATAAGAATAATCACCATAGCGTCGTTAATTTATAACATAAGATTCAAGAAATTCAACATAGAAAGCCTATAAGAGAATTAGTTCTAGCCATGAATATGACAAGAACTAATTCAAAGTTCATCATGCAAAACCGAATTAAAGAAAAGAAAAAGGAAAGAAATTACTAATGTTTAGGTCTCCAATCTCCTAGCAAGAAAATCTTGAGTTGTGCGAAAGTGGAACTCTCAAAACCGCCTGGGTTATCCTTATATAGGTTTAAACGCCTCCTTCTTTTCCTCGCAGCTGGCCCAAAAATCAGTCAAAAGCCCTAAATTTTCCGCGTCGGCGCCGCGTGACTGCGCGCCATGGCCGGAAGTTCGCGATCCGTCGGGTGTTTTGGCGCGCGGCCGATATCTGGCATGCGAGCGCGCCAGTCTCTGTAGCTCTCGGATGTTTAGCGCGCGCCACGGATCTGGCATGCGAGGAAGCCGCGCCAGTCTCTTGCCTCTCTGCGAATAGTGGCGCGCGCCACGCTGGCGCCGCGGCTCGATCTTCGCGCTTTCTTCGAATGATGGCGCGCCGCGCGCAGCTTCGAGGCAGGCGCGCCTTGTCTGTCTTTTTGGCCTTGTTCGCCACTTCTCTGCTACCGCATTCTCTTTTGCCCTCTTTTAGCTCCTTTTCCGCCATTTGGCCACTTTAACCACTTTGACTCAAAAGAAAGAAAAACTATCCTAATACGACATTTATATGTGCAAAATGGGACAAAAGACTAACTAAAACAGACTCAAAAGGTGTATATAAATTACACCGATCAAATACCCCCAAACTTAACCTTTGCTCGCCCTCGAGCAAAGATAGAAAGAAATAAACTAAAAGACTCAAAGAAACGAAAAAAATAAAAGACTCCCCTGTCATTAATCACTTTTGCTGCATAATTGTTAACTAGAAAAACATGAAGGTTAGCAGAATAATATGCAGGAACATATAGCATGAAATTTCAACACATTAGGCTAGATATTTCGCAAACTCATACTTATCATGCTTTAATGGAAGTCAATATACTCAAATATGCATATAAATTCAAGAATTCCTATGACATGCTTACTTGCTATTCTCCACTAATTTTGGATATGCATAAAAGAGATCTTCAGGACTTTGAGGGTTGTAATGTAGGCTTAGGTAGGGGTTGATAGAGATAGGCATTTAGGCTCATCTTTCTGTACCATAAGCTCTTTTAGCTTTTCAATTTTTCCCTTTTTCTTTTGATTCTTTCCTTCACTTCAATTCTATCCTTCCCCTCTTTTGTTTTGGGAGAGTGAAGTATATAATAATAATGAACACCCCCAAACTTAGGCTTTTGCCTGTTTCTTATTACTTTTATTGAAGTACTGTGGGCTTATTCACTCTTTTTGTCTCTTTTTATTTTAACACAATGTATTCCACTTTTTCATATTTTCACTTATGGCACAATTTGTGGGAAGGTAGGGTGTCAAAGAAAAAGTTTCAATTTTTAGGCTCAATGGGGCTAACTAGTGATATTTTTAAAGTACGGGATATAAAAGAATGGTAAGAATTGGCTATCAAAGAAATGCGAGTCATTTCCTATCACGCATATCCTAACTATTTCGCCTCAAATAGCGTGATCATAACACATAAGCATTTATCATTTAGCATACATAACTCAGCAAGAGACTCGAATAGACAGTTACGTGAGTTTTTGGCATATCTAACCTAAGTGTTTAGATAGTTGCTTCCATTCCTTTACATTATTCCACCTTACTTCACTAGGTGTTTCTAGCAACTACAGCATACATGATCTTTGACAGGCAATTATGACTCAAAAAAGAATTTTTTTTTTGTGACTCAAAATAAACATAAAACACATAAAAAGACTTAAATAAAACATAACATGATACACAAATAAAACACCCCCAAACTTAAATCACACATTGTCCCCAATGTGTGTAGACTCAAAGAAAGTAAAAGAAAACGACACTTACAAACTTTGGCTAAAATGGTGGTGGCGGTGGGTAATGCTTTGAATTCCGTGAGGGGAGGATCATTCTTGATGTTTTGATCTGGCGATAGGGCCTTCGGATCAGGGTATCCTCTCAGACTCATAGTTTTAGTGGTAGCCGCGGCACTGCGATGGCGCGCGACGCCTAAACTTCGGCGCGCCTGGCGATTTGGCGATTTTTCTGGATATCCTTGGCTTCCACCTGTTAACACAGCACAGATACACGAACCCAAGACCGTGAGACTGATCAAGACAAAATAAAAGAAACTAAAACAGAAATTGAAATAACATAATTGAAAACGTTGGGTTGCCTCCCACGTAGCGCTGTCTTTAACGTCTTTTAGCCGGACGCAAGCTCCTTAGTCTTAATAACCTTGGGGTGGATTAAGCCCCCAACCTATCCATTTCCTCCACATTTGACATTTCTTTTTTCTCCTTTTCTTTTTAGCATTATCGGTAATAGGGAGTTCAGGAACACTTACCTCCTTTAGTGGCATTTCGGCAAACCATGCCTGCTTTCTTGGGCTCATCACTCTTTGGTTGCACTGTAAGGGCTCGCTTAGGGGTTTGATGGTGTTGATTGCAAAACACCTACTCATGGGTGGTGGTTCGATGACATGTTTAAACACTTTAAACACCATTTCTTCATTCTCCACCCTTAATGTCAATTCCCCTTTTTCAACATCAATCAAAGCTCTCCCTGTTGCTAGGAATGGCCTCCCTAATATGATAGGGATGTCTGCATCTTCTTCCATATCAAGAATGAGGAAATCTGCAGGAAAAAAGAATTTTCCTACCTTCACAATCACGTCCTCAATCTTGCCTCGCGGATGAACCACTGTCCTGTCGGCTAGTTGCAGACTCACAGTGGTTGGTTTGGCCTCTCCCAACTCCAACCTTTTAAAAACTGATAGGGGCATCAGATTTATACTCGCCCCCAAATCGCATAGAGCTCTGTTGCAAGTCACCCTGCCTACTGTGCACGGTAGTGTGAAGCTTCCAGGGTCCTTAAGCTTTGGTGGCAACTTCTTTTGCAGAATAGCACTACACTCCTCTGTTAGTGCTACTACCTCATATTCCGCCAACTTCTTCTTTTTCCCCAATATCTCCTTCATAAACTTGAAATAGGATGGCATCTGCTCTAATGCTTCTATGAAGGGTATGTTGATGTCACGCCTTGAATACCTCCAAAAATTTGGAGAATTGTTTATCCACCACCTTCCTCTGTAACCTCTGGGGAAAAGGAATCTTTTCTGTATACTCCTTCTCCGGAGTTTTCTCTATCACTGGGCTAGGGGCAGCCACCTTCTCTTTTTCTAATTCTGCTTTCTCGGCATCGGGAAGTGGTCGCCGCTCAATCGTTTTCCACTTCTCAACCGCATCGCCTTACACTGCTCCTCGGATTTACCTGTATTGCTTGGCAATGTCCCCAATGGCTGATGTTTATGCGCTTTGCTACCGCCCTACTTGTGTTTCCAAATTTCGAACGAGGCTCTACATCCAAAAAGCTGCGTCTGGCGTTGGCGATCTTTATTCTGACTACTTCGGATCGTCTCTGCATTCTTTGCTGAATCGCGTTCTTATTGCTGTGGGGCTTAGTGAAGAATGATTCTGATTCGCTGGTTACGATCATCGCCCTATACCGATTCTGCGCCACGATCGGATTCTGCTGGCCCCGTATGCGGATTCTGCTGCCACGGTACTGCTGCGGCCACTGCATGCTGGATTCTGGCCTGCATCGGTTCTGCTGGCCACGATCTCTTTTCCATGAAATTTGGGTGATTCCTCCACCGGATTATAAGTGTTGGAGTAGGGGTTGTTCGTTGCCTCGATAATTACTCATCGCTCGACACTGCTGCTCATTGATACATTGTTGGGATCCGAAGGACACTATCAAATGTATGTGGGCGCCACATATCTCATGACTTTTGGGCATCATGCGACAGTTCATCGACATCAGTATCTTTGCAATCGTTTTGCTAGAAGAGCTACTGGGCATTCAATGCGTGATAGCATCTACTTCGTGGACCCCCACAGTTCTTCTTCCACTAGTCGCCCTCTCTTCAGTGACATGGTTGTTAGTGGCCATATCTTCTAATAACTCATGAGCGTCGTGGGTTGTTTTCCTCATGAATGCTCCACTCTTCCGCATCTATGATGGTTACGGTTGTCTTGCTTTCGGCCGTTGTAGAAGATGTGGACCAAGTTCCACAACTCAATGCAATGGTGTGGACACTTCTCTGTAGATCCTTGAACCTTTCCATGCGTATAAGGACTCTCCATCACTGGTAGAAGTTGTTCAACTCCCCTCTCAATTTTGCTGCTTTACAGGGCGGAAAGAACTTAGCTAGAAATTTCTGTGCCAGCTCGTGCCACGTGAATATCGAATCGGCTGGCAGGGAATTCAACCATACTTTTGCTCTATCCCTGAGTGAGAAAGGAAAGAGCCTCAACTCGACGGATCATCGATGAACGCCGTTATATTCGAAAGTGGCACATAGCTCAAGAAATTAGCTATGTGCATGTGGATCCTCAGATGGCGATCCTCCGAATTGCACGGTGTCTTTGTACTCATGCTCGTAATTGCGGCTTTATCTCAAAATTGTTGGCTCTGTGCGGGAGCCTAATGCAATATGTGCTCCATTCACTCTTGGTAGCACATAATCTCCCAAACTTCTTTTGGATTCGGACTCATCCTCCACATCTATCGCACTTGAGGATCTCCAGGTTAAATTGATTTTCACCTAACCTTCTCTCATCCTGTTATTGTTTAGATTACCGCCCATCTCTATCAAAGTTGCAATTCGTTGATTCTTTCATTACGCTTGCGAGTTTTCTCAATCTCAGGATTGAAGGGAACAAGAGTGTCTGCTCCTCTTCTCCTTCGCATAAACTGATTGCCTGAAATAGATCAAAAACAGGAAACAAATCACGGCGACCTGATTTTTCGAAAAATAGCGAAAAAAACGTAAAAATAAAAAGTAATAATTAAAGACCAAATTAGAAATTAAAAATAGATAGTTTGATATTGAACTATTGCCTAATCCCCGGCAACGACGCCAAAAACTTGATGCGCGTAATATGATGCACACACTTTTAAACGCAAGTGCACGTTATCGTATCAAGTAGTATAGTCTTGGATAAGACCGAATATCGTCCTCTAGGATTAGGGTCCAAGTATCAGTTATCTATTTTCTAGTATCTATTTGGTGAATTAATGATTGATTGTTTGGTTTGTAACTAAGAGTTATGAAAGCTAATTAAATATAAAGATTTAATTCAGATGTGATGAGAATAGGGCTTCTATGTATCCTTACTATCCGCTTATGCTACTTACTAATACACTAACTTATGGTGTTCTTCTTTTGGAGAAAGCAGGTTTACGAAATCGTTTTATACTCCGTTAGGTTATATAAACACTCAACCCAGTATTGTTCCTTACCTAACTTTCGATAAGGGTAACGCTATAGGAGGATTAAGCACAAAACCTAGTTGGCCGAAATCGCGCAATGCGCAAAATTAGGGTTGTTAAGCCTCTCATCAACGCTTACAAATCTAATTGAGGTATTTTCATCCCCAATTCAAGATCGTATCACCCAACTTACAACATATTCACAATCCCCCCTTTTCAGAATCTGATTAGAAATCATATAGTGATAACTAGTTGTCAATTAGCTACCAAGAATTCAACTCAATTATTGGATAGATCTCTCAATAAGAATAATCACCATAAGCGTCATTAATTTATAACATAAGGTTCAAGAAATTCAACATAGAAAGTCTATAAGAGAATTAGTTCCTAGCCATGAATATGACAAGAACTAATTCAAAGTTCATCATGCAAAAACTGAATTAAAGAAAAGAAAAAGGAAAGAAATTACTAATGTTTAGGTCTCCAATCTCCTAGCAAGAAAATCTTGAGTTGTGCAAGAAAGGGAACCCTCAAAAACTGCCTAGGGTTCTCCTTATATAAGTTTAAAACGCCTCCCTTCTTTTCCTGCAGTTCGCCCAAAAATCCGTCAAAGACCTAAATTTTCCGTCGGCGCGCGGCCTGCGAGCGCGGCCGGAAGTTCTGTGATCCGTCGGGTGTTTTGGCGCCGCGGCCCTGATATCTGGCATGCGAGGCGCTGCGCCAGTGCTCTGTAGCTCGCCGGATGTTTAGGCGCGTGACCACTGCATCTGCATGCGAGCCGCGCGGCCAGTCTCTGCCTCTACGAATAGTGGCGCGCGCGCGCTTAGCCGCGGCTCTGGATCTTCTGCGCCTTCTCTGAATGATAGGCGCCGCGCCGCTTCGATCGCAGGAGGCGCGCTGCAGATTTTGGCCTTGGCCTTGTTCGCCACTTTCTGCATTTTCTGCATGCCCTCTTTTAGCTCATTTTCCGCCATTTGGCCACTTTAACCACTTTGACTCAAAAGAAAGAAAAACTATCCTAATACGACATTTATATGTGCAAAATGGGACAAAAGACTAACTAAAACAGACTCAAAAGGTGTATATAAATTACACCAATCAGACATTCACCCCAGTCAGCATCAGAATAAGCAGTGAGACTAGTGAGCGAGGACATGTATATATGTAATCCATAGTGAAATATGCATTGGACGTATCGTAAAATACGTTTGAGGGTATGCATGCGTGCTTTTGTCGGATTGTGCATGTGTATGATCTCGTGAATGTGAGGTACTGCAAGGCCCCAACTAGGCTACTATAGTGAGTCGGGTATGAATATGGAGGGTCGGAATGAGCGTTGAGCTTGGAATTTGTGTCTACTGACGTGTGGGATGATTTTCAAAATGTCGTTCTTGTACGATCAAGAATCTCTTCGGCGTATTTCTTCTGACATAGAAATAGGCCGTCAGAATGTTGAGTGACAGAGATGCCCAAGAAATAACTTAGGGGTCCCAGATCCTTCATAGCAAACTAAGAGGAAATGAGAGACATAATGGACCGGCGGAGAGCATCATATGATATGGTTAGGATGATGTCATCAACATATAGTAAGAGGTAAGCCATGTCTGGACCCTTGTTATAGATGAACATGGAATGATCGAATTTGCTGTGTGAAAAATTGATAGATGAGACGTAATCGGTGAACCACTGGTACCATGCTCGAGGAGCCTATTTCAGTCCATAGAGCGATTTCCGCAATAAAAACACATAATCTAGATGAATAGGATCCCTGAAACCCATAGACTGATGCATATATATCGTTTCATGAATATCCTCATGTAAGAAGGCATTCTTGACATCAAGCTGATGAATATGTCAATACTTGGATAGGGCAATGCTGAGGACGGTCCAGATTGTTGCGGGCTTTACGACTGAGTTGAACGTTTCATCACAGTATACTTCCACCTGTTGAGACATGCTATCACCTACAAAACGAGCCTTATACCCCTCAAAAGAACCATCAGATTTCTTTTTATGTCTAAAATACACATAGAATGAATAATGTTAGCATCAGGCAGACAGGGTACTAGGTCCCACATCTTATTATCAATAAAAATATTATATTCGTCAATCATTGCGGCTTTATAATTTGGATTGGACAAGACATCATTCGAATTTTGAGGGACGTGAGGAGGGACAACTGAAACATATAGGTTAACAGTCGTTTAGGTTTAGAAATTTCATGCATGATACATGTTTCCATTGTCCAATAGTGTGTCTTGGGATGAGAGATGGGAGGAGGGTGGGGTGTCGCAGGACTATCGGGAAGATGAGGAAGGGCAGGGTGGCGGGATCGGCTGGTCGGGGCTCGGTTTGCCGAGATGTAGCTACAGAATCACCCTAAGATAGGTTGTTCCGGGCCATCGTCGGCGAAATCGGATGGGCAGCGTGTCCTGTACTGACCGCGGTGAGTGTGGGTGTCGCGGTCTGGGACGTCAGACTATGTAAATGATGAATTAGAGGGGGGTTCATGCCATCATCTAGGAAGTCGTAGGAATGTTGAGGTGACGAGTTTAGGGAGACAAAGGGGGAATTGTGACTCATCAAATAGGACATGACGTGAAATAATAATTGTATGACTTGACAAGTCATAACACGAGTAATCGTGATGATTGGCGGGGTAACCTAGAAACACATAGGGGGAAGACTAGGGTTGGAGTTTGTCAGTAATTGAATGGAGAGAATAACTGAGACATCAAAAAATATGCAAGTGTTGGTAGTAGGGGTTCCTATAAAATAGAATTTGAGTGGGCGACCGTTGAGATAGAAACTTGTTTGGGATTATGTTTAGGAGACATGGAGAGTGCGTAATGACAAAATTAAGGGGGAAGGCATGAGAAAGTAGAACATGAATTAGATTATTTATTGTTTGGATTTTTCGTTCGGCTTGACCATTTTGGGAGGACGTGTGAGGGCATGAAAAATGAAAGGTAAGACCATTTTTGAAGCAAAACTGTTTGAATTGGTTATTATCGAATTCTCTGTCATTGTCACATTGAAAACATTTAATGTTTTTTTCAAATTGTGTTTTTACTAAAGCACTAAATGAGGAAAAATGAGGTAGACATGTGATTTATTGTCAATTGAAAAAGTTCATAGAAAGTTGTAATAATCGTCTAAAAATAACACATAATATTGATAGTCAGCCGTAATTAAAATAGGGAAAGTCTACAAATCACTATGTATGATATCGAAAGGCATTAAAGTATAATTTATGGATGCATAAAATGATAATTTAACATGTTTTCCAAAAACACATGATTCACATATAGGAGTCTTAGAAATACAATTGCAATTGATAAAAATATTATTCCTAATGGAGCGTAAAACAGAATCTCTCAGATGTCCTAATCTAGAATGTCATAAGAAAGATGAAAGAGAAGCAAATGTTGATGTAACTGAGGCTGGATTCTTGACGACGTGTAAAATAGGGTAGAGATCTCTGTTATCGTCATATCTCATTATTCATCTCCTTGTCATTAAACTATTCACAGAAAAACTAAAAGGATCAAAGTCGAGGGAAATATTATTATCAGTTGTGAAATGTCGCACATAGATTAGATTCTTAATTCGTTTAGGGGCATGGAAGACTTTTTTAAGATTAGTGATGATGATAAGGATGAATGACCAAAATTGCGAATAGGAATGTCTTGTCCACTACCAACAATAATATTTTGATTTAAATTACTCAAATTGGAATAAGACGAGAGAGTACCTTGTGATGTCATCATATGAGATGTGGCGCATGTGTCCATATACCAATTTTTGTCTGGAGCATTGAGTGACATTGTGTTCATAGTTGTTTCAATGTCCGTCGGTGCATAAGTTGAGGGCGGGGAGGGGGGGCTTGTGTTGTGTAGGCATGTTGTGGACATGCGCCAAGTATGCCAGGTTGGGCCTGTCCGGTCGGAGTTGGAGTCTATGATGATGTTGGATACTTGCAAGGAGGAGAGACCCATGATGATGGGGCCCACATAGGCCATGGCGGGTAGGCAACCCACGGCGGAGGCTACTGCCACGGTCGCTGCTGACTATTTCCTGCTGGCGGATATGCCCCTTCCTGTCGTCGTTGTTACCGGAATTTCATCTGTTGCAGCCCTTGCCGGACTGCCACCCTCTGCGGTTGTTGCGGGTCGATCCGAACTACTTTGGGTTGGAGGTGTTGGCTGTCAGAGTTGGAGGCCCGGCTATCTATGGAGGGCCCGACGGTGATGGTGAGAGCGGTGTTTGCAATGTTGGCTTGAGTTGTGGTGCGCTTGATTTTCCGAGTTTCCTCAAGAGTTAGCTTCGAACGAGCCTCATAAAATGATGGTAACGACGTGCATTGTTGAAGAATGGTGGCAACGCAGTCGTAGGATTCATTCAAGCCTGCAATAAGTTGCATAACCAGTCGTTGATTAGTAATGGGTGCGCCAACATTGGAGAGTTGGTCAGCAAACATCTTGAGTTCTTGACAATATGCAGACACGTTTGGGAATCCTGATGAACGACTTTGAACTGAATTTCAAGGTATAACACTCGTTGAGTTTTGTTGTTGTATATCTACTGGAGGACTATTGCGTTCAAACGAGTCTAGAGTGCATCATCAAAAGTTGAAGAGATATACAATTACTACAATTACTGAAAGGATATTGAGAAAATATTCTATTAAAACAAACTTATAAGGAGCAGATTTTCTTTAGAACAAAGCAATGGAGGGTCACCTTCCTGGTTAGTTAAACTAATCATAATATTAATTTAGATGTAACTTGTAAGAGCTTTTTGCAGAGTTATGGGAGACAAAAATCCAATGGTTAGCAAAAATTCTCCATTTTTATTGCCAAGGAGAATTTTACCATTGATTGTTAGGCGCCATTGGGCCAGCTTCAATCCACCATCCACAATAGACAATGCGACTTAAATAATGACGTTGTTTTTCCGGATATTATTTTGGATTTTATAACAAACTATTGTTATAAAAAATATATAATATAAAATAATTTGAAAAATTGATTCGAACATTTTTTTTAATTGTTATAGTGAAATGTTAATACAGAGGATGATTATTTTATTAAGAGGTCTGATTGTATAAAAATATTTAAACAATCACGTCATTTATAATGTTATAAGGATTAATGTCTATTATATGTATTACTTAGTAACTGTAACTTGGTTAGAACGATAAGTAACTTATTATCACAAGTTAAATTATATATACATCAACAACAAAATACTTAGTATAATCTACAAAGTGGGTCTGATTAAACTTTATATACAAAAGTGCAAGAAATGTTTATACTTATTAGTGTATATAATTTAGTAAATCCTCAAAATGAAATAATATTCCTGCATCTTCTTATATGTTAGTACTATTATTATTACAAGGTACATTTTTGTGTTGCTATAAATATATTTTCAAATTTTCTCAATAAGTGCGTAAAGCATGTTTAGTATAAATTGTGATATGTGAATTTTGATGTCTGAATCATATAAAAATTAATTGCATGGATCCAACGTCCGACTTATTGTCCCTTTAGACAAAGTGTAATAACTAAGTGCTCGTTTGGTTGGTCTTTTCAAATGGTCAAAAATATTTTTTTTTGTCAAAAGTACTTTTGATCTTTTTTTGAGTGTTTGACTGGAATGACCAAAAGTGCTTTTGGCTGAAAAAACACTTTTGGATCCGAAGCCCTGCCAGGTTAGTCTTGAAGAGGAAGTATCCTCGTTGGGTGGTGTGGGAGAGCAGTGTCACAAGTTCGAAACCCGAGTAACGTCGGCCTGCGCCGCCTCTTGGGAGCTGTCACACAGCTTGCCAAGTGTGGTTTAACTGGTTGACGTGGTTTGCAGGCTATTGCGTCAGTCCGGGATTTATTCTGTGGGCACTCGAAAGAGCAGCGGCTGCGGGTTCCTTCGTCAACAAAAAAAAAACACTTTTGGCCTCTACTGGCAGAAACTCAAATTTTGGGCTTTTGCCCAGTAGATGCAAAATCTCTTTTGTCCTTTTCATTTTTAAGCCAAAAACACTTTTTTTATTGATAACCAAACACCTAACTACTTTTTGATAAAAATTTTACTTGAAAAACTCTACTTCTAAAAGTTCTTTTTAATAAGGTGTATCAAACGGATGCTAACAAAAGAAACATTTGATTCTCCAGAGAAACTGAATGGATAGTTTCTACCGACAAAACGAATACGAACTCGTTTGAATGCTTCTACGATTCAAAAATTCTCTCGAAGGGAATAAACTGTTATTCAAATTTATCATGTAAGTAAATTATAAATAAGAAAATATTAAGCAATTTTTTTTTGTGTAAAATTTTCACATATATATTTGTTGATTGATTAGATATTTTATGTAATAATTAAACTTAATTTTCTTTTTAATATTGTGATCTCCGCCTTGCTAGGGTAGACAGGAGTGGGTAGGAATATTAAGAAACTAAAATATAGGTTTGGTAACCTATAAAAACCAATCAATTCAAGTTTTTAACACTAATTATGTTCTTGATAGGAGTATTAGCTCTAGTTCTACCCTCTAAATTAGATAGTGGAGGTACCTATTTTGTCTCTCGCAAAATAGTCTCTTTTTTCCTTCATAAGTCAATTATTTTCCGAAACAACTTTAATCATAATACAGAAATAAGTGTAAACATTGATTCTGCGGGTGATTGCTACTGCTAAGCAGTGCTCGGTACGATGTGGGAGTTCATTTCTTCTTGTGAGGATGACTTCGCGCACGTGACATCGTGTCTCCCACCTAATGGCCGAAGATTATGATTTACCTTCCTCCACCAATCTCTGTCGGGTCGGAGGGGTGGGAGCCCTGTGGGCGAGGGATTTCGCCTTTTGCTCCCAAGAAATAACCAATAAATTAAAATATTTTAATGTTTCCCCCTATATATCTCCTGTTACATTTTGCTTGTCTTTTGTTACTTTTCGAGATCAGCTTTTGGAATTAACAAATTGAATTAATATTTAAAAATTACTTCAAATATCATAGGCGAATTCATAATTTGAATTTTATGATTTCGAGATTTTAGAACTTGGACTACCTCAAGCATTAATAACTTGGTTAAAAAATTAATATGTATAAATTTTAGTAAAATTTTAAACACATATATGGGTCTAGATAAATATTATTGATTTCAGTCGTATCCTTTCTTACACAATGGATCCAGCCCTGCAAAATACTATACAATATACACTCAAATCTTTTATAAAATCATCGTTTATTTGATATTATTTTACCTATTATAATAATGTTTATAGATAACATATAATATAACCTAATATAAAAAACTAAATAGTTTGAAAGAGAACTCATTATAGTAAAATGTTATTATAATGACTATCATAGAGAAATCTGACGATATAAGAAGAAATAATCGTGCTGATTAAAAAAATTATAAAAAATTATTTATCGACTTTCAAAAAGAGAAAAAGGGACAATCATTTTAACTTATGGAGTTGAATTTATCCATGTAATCACCATCTAGACCACAACTGTTATGGTGACCCTACAGGATCAAGGCCATGCATGGTACAAAATTTAAAAGGATGTCCATGCATTAATTACGTACGTGACTGAAAAGAATCGTTTTGTATTAACATGTGATAGTGTCGCTTTACTACTCTTGGGGCACGTTTGGTACATTGTATTACGCTGGATTGCACTGGATAAAAAAATAATACAATGTTTGATGGACGTTTTCAGTCGGACTGGACTGTATTATTTTTAAAAATAGTACACTCCAACTACCATTAATAATAGATGAGTCTCCCTTGAACTGTACAAAGAATAAAAATAAAAAATACAATCCATTATATATTAATACTCTAATATCGTCCATTATATATTAATACAGTCCAGTCCATACAATACAATACAGTCCATGCAAAATTATGCAGTCCAGTGCGACGTACCAAACGAGCCCTTAGGGTCTGTTTGTAAAACCACCTGGTAATTGAAATTGATGTAATTATTACCTATTAAATACATAGCTTAGTCATTATATATTATTGTAATTACAACTATCTGTTTGTTTGTCATAAGTAATTACACTGTAATTACAAGCATGTTGGTTGATTTCACAAGAGTAATTATTAAAAATAAAATTTAAAATAAATTTAAAAGTAGTATTTAAAAAATATGTGCCTTTGTAAATGATATTAACTTATTTCCTTAATATCACATTATTTCTTGAAAACATATTAATTAATAATCACATATTTGTAACTAATATTGTAAAGAAATATTTGTGAGAACATCATGGATTGGATGTTTGACTAATATTTGACAAAAAAGTTATCAACTATAAGTGAAAAATAAACAATATGCAATGTGAAATAACAAGTCAATAGTACTAAAGCAAATTAATTAAAATCGAAAATATAACCTAAATTCAAAATCCAAAAGAAAAAATTTAACATAATACACTTATGTCAAATCCCAACATTACATAAGTAAGTTACAATGTAACCTAAGCAAATAATTCAAAAGAAAGGAAAAATTTAAATCTATAACCTCATTCACAACGAAATTCTACTTTAATAATGTCACTCATTATATGCCAAGTTTGTTAATGTTCTAATATTAAGAGGTGTAGTTTCAAAAATTAGAATAATAACATAATTATGCTAAATGAATAAAAATAAAAATAAAAAAAAATACGAGCAATTACATTAAATCACAAGAAGTAAAAGTTGAGAATGAGAAGAAAGGAAATAAAAGATAAATAAGGGAGGATAGTAAATAATAAGGTGTGTCGCTAAGTTAATTTATCTTTAGACATTAAACCTCAAAAAATGATAAATCTATTTTTTTACAACAAAAGTCTTTTGTTATTATCCTTGCAAAACAAAAGTTTTAGTAATTCATACTCTACAAATACTTACTTCCATGAAAACTACGCTTTACATATAAACACCTATTCTTCAAATGAACCCTTTTCGTGCATTTTTTCTAAATAAAACTTCATGCAATTTTTATGAAAATATATATATATATATATATATATATATATATATTCTGCATTTAATTATTTGCAATATCTTTTCTTTATGCTTTCAAAATATACATTTTTAAGACAATGATTAACCTAAATTTGACAGAACAACCGCGAGTTAGCGGATCCTGAAGGATGCATAATCCCTTCGCTTTAGGATAATAAAGAACCCTTACCTAGAATCTCATTAAGTTTTTGCAGACCATTAATTGGAGTTATTTTTAACAGATTTTTGCTAAGTAGATGTCCTAATTCATCTTTAAAATAAGTAGGTGACGACTCCTTAAATACAATATAGGAATCAACCATACGTCTTATTCTGTTTTGACTCCGGTTAAATGGGGTGTGACAACATGACGACTTCGCTGGGAATATTTAGGTTTTTAACCATAAGAAAACATAAGTTAATTATTGTGTTTTTTTTTTGCTTATTTAATTAAATTGCTTCTATTGTGTTTCACATTTATTTGCTTTTATGTTTTGCCTAAATTATTCTACTTTACATATAAATATTTGCATATTGACTTAACTGCTATTTGTTACCGCTTTTCTTAAACTGACATTCCGCTCATATTTCTTCCACTCTGAAAAATTGACACTTTCACATTGTCCCTCGTACCATCGACTCGTACCATGCCTTAACCCGCATGCCACAGTCTTTCGTCAAGGTCGCCTTGCCCTCGACCAACCCCTGCCATCATCACGTCTGCCGAGTCATCTCGCCCTTAACTTAGCCATATCACATGGCCGCTGCCAAGACCGCGCGCCTCGACCGTCATTACGACACGCGTTTGTCAAGTCGTCCACAACGCATGCGTCGCCCGGCGGTGCCATACGTTTATGCCAAAGTTTGTCTTGCCCTCAACCCATGCCAATATGCACGTCTGGTTGAGTCATCCCACGACTTTGCTCGCATGCCCTCTCGGTGCCATGCACATTAGCCTACATAGGCTAGTGTCGATGCCTATCATGACCATCGACACCCATTCGTCCGACGCCCATCCTAGCCGAATTCCAAGGGAGTTACAAACCACCCACACCAATTGAACTCGACGTCCTCGTCGAACTGATCTAAGGTGATTACTCACCTTATACGTTGAACTGCCTCGTTGAAGAACCCTTCATACAAATAACCTCTGCCATTTGATTCATTTCCGTATACTGCGGCGTGCATCCGTCTTCGCCGTGCTAAGTATTCGACGAGAACGGCTTCAACGCGCCCAAGCCTGTTGTGCACCACAGTCAGCGCCCATTCGAACCATTCATGCCCTGAATCACCGCAACTAGACTACAAGAACTTCATGGAAAATTTGGTCTCACTTCAACCCTCCCGCAACTTCAACTTTTGTAAGCAATATCACTTACATTCTGAACCACTTCACACGGTTCATCACACTACGACTAAGCACCATAGTGTCAATCCGCATACTTACTCATGCGAATTTAAACACACAATCAATTTTGCGTCCCTAACCGCGTCTCATGCCTTCCGAAACAGTAAGGCCATCAACTGGTCATCATCCCATGCCCTTCACTTCCGCTTCGAACTAAGCAGCAACGAGTCTAATTTTTAACAAAAAATTAGACCCCTAAGAGCTTGTACTCCCTCCTACCCCGAGATAACACAAAGCTCCCATGTTGGATGTTTTTCTCATCCAACGAGGGACTACTTCGCCCCTCCTAAATTGTCATCAACTTTGTTCTGGTCCTGCTTCGCCGCACCTTGGAACAAAGATGAAGGTTCACACGTGTTTGCCGATGAAACCTGATTTTTCATGAGCAAACCCAACAGGTTAACCAAGGCAGCAACCACACCATCACGTTCCTCCTCCCCATCGGATTGAACGTCTCCAGCCATCATGGCGTCCACTCTCTCCCATTTTGGACAGTCCCTGGACAAGTGAGGCCCGTCACAAATCCAACAAGTCAATACTCTTGCCGAATTCTTCTTGTACTTAGGATTTCCAACAACAACCACCTCTTTTCCCTCCTCATTCCTCCAATCTCCCTTCTTCTCTTTCTTCCCCTTATTTTTGGAAGACGAAGATATTTCAGCAGAAATGTTGGCTGAACGGTAGTCCACCAACGAGTCTGCCACCACAATCTCGCTTGGAAGGTCCTTCACGTTCTGCCTCCTTAGCTCATTATGTGACCATGCCTGCATTCCAACAACAAAGTTATACAATTTATCCTCGTCGGACATGTTTTGGATGTCCAACATTAAGGAAGTGAATTCCTTGATATAGTCCCGAATTGAGCCATTTTGCACCAACTTCTTCAACCGGTCTCTAGCAAGCCACGGAGCGTTGCTAGGCATGAATTGGTCATTCATTTCTTTCTTTAACATGACCCACGAATCGATCCGTGTTCTGCCCGCACTTGCATCATCAGCATCCCGCGTCCTCCACCATAACTTAGCATTCCCAACCAAATACATGGTTGTGATGTTCACCTTGTCGGTTTCAACAACACGGGCAGTTGAGAAGTACTGCTCCATGTCCCATAGAAAATTCTCCAACTCTTTTGCACTCCTAGACCCGGTAAAAGCCTTAGGTTCTGGAATTCTCACCTACGTACTGCGACCTTCGCTGCCAAGACCAGTGGAAGCCACCGCCTTACGCAATATCATCACCTCCGTTTGCAAATTTTCATTTGCTTCCTTCAGATTCGCAATCTGAACATCGGCAACCTCACGGTAGTTGATCAACTCCTCGAGTTGTGCACCAATATCCTTCTTGTAGGCAGCCAATTCTTGATTCACGCCATGAATCTGGCTGAAAAGATCAACCAGTCCATCCACATCGTGATCATGTAGTCCGAATTTGTGGAGAAATGTTGGACTACTTGCTGCCTTGGTTATCCTTTATTTGGATCATGTGGTGTTGTTGTTCTTGCGGAGCATATGATTCTGTTCCAAAGGTGTTTAAGGACATATACAACACATTGTTCATTCTTAGAAGGAGTGAAGTGAAGTCGCTTGAAGGATGGACGAGTTACGGGCTGTTTTTGCTCGTTTGTGGTCTAATTTCGTGGAGGAAATAAGACCATGTTGTTGTTTTGACTTGTTCAAAGTCATGACCAGAGAAGTAAGGGAGTTGGTATACAAGTACTTGCCTTACTTATCTCGTGAAGATGGGTGCACAAGAGGAGATTGTGGACAGAGATGGCGAATCTTTTCCCATGAAGTTGTGAGTCGTGTGAAGGGCCTGCTTTGTAAGTGAATTTGCTTACATGTTGCGGATGATCGGTGTATTTTATATACACCTTTTGAGTCATTTTTAGTTAGTATTTTACTCATTTCATTTATGTTTAGTATAATATTAGGGTCGTTTTTCTTTCTTTTGTGTCACAACGGTCAGAAATGGAGAAATGACAAAAAAGAGATTAAATGAGCATAAATGAGACGGAATTGCACACAAAAGGGCCAAGAAATGAATTCTAAGAAGTTCCGGGAAGTATAGAGGATATCAGACGAAGTCCGGACGAAAAAAGGACGACGAAATGAAAATCCGCCAGAAAAATGCTTCAGCGCCGTCAGATGCCAAAGGCGCCGCCACCAAGCATGAATGTTCCAAAGTTGATTTCACAGCGCGCCGTGGCGTGCCGATCGCAGGCCACGACGTCGACACGGTATTTATGAGTTTTGGGCCGAATTTGACACGTTTTCAGGGTCCAAAAGGGATAACTTTTCCTACCTACATAATCCTTAACCCTTTACCTACAAGATTCTATAACTTTTCCTACCTATATAATCCCTAACCCTTTACCTAAAGGATTCTTGGGCTATAAATAGTCTATACATCATTAGAAGAATTGAATCCATCCATTGTACATACAACACAACTTAGGAGGCTAAGAGTGGAGGCTTTTCAAGTATTTTCTTTTCTTTCTTTTTGCTTTGTTTATTTCAGTTCATGTATGGAGATTATATTAGTTCTTAGCGTGACTATGGCTAGGAGCTAATTACTTTATTAGGGATTTCCTTGTGATTCACTTGAAACTCTATTCATGAATTAATATATTAGTTTGGTTTCTTCTTCATTTATTTAAGATTTATTCAATATTTGTTTTGATTGCTTGATAATTAACTGATCACTAGTTATCATCACTTATATGAGTTCTAATCGAAATCCGAAAGGGGAGATTGTGAATTTGCTATAGTTGAATAAACATAGGTTTAAATCGTGGACGAAAGTACCCCGATACTTGTGTAGCTTAATAGGTTATTGCTCTTAATCCTCCTTTGTAGTCAATCTTGTCATCGAAAGATAGAAGGGTTCTCCATTGGGGTTGAGTGTTTATATTACCTTAACAGGAGTATAAAACGGTCTAGTTAACCTGCTATCTTAACATAGAAGAAGAAGTTAGTCTAATTGTATTAAGGATTGAATAGAGTGGATAGTTGATGATCTTGGAAGCCCTAATTCTCCATCATAACTGATTTAAATCAAAATATTTTCATAATTAGTTTATTTCCTGCATTATTAGTTTAGAATTTCAACTCAATTAACGTTAACCAAATAGAAACTAAAGCATAGATAATCGGTACTTGAAAACCAGTCCATGAGGACGATATTCGGTCTTACCCAGACTATATTACTTGTACGATACGTACACTTGCGTTTAGCGTGTGTATAAATCACACATCAGCGGACAAGGTGTGTTCGTGGAGAAGATGGAGGAGATGTTGCCTTGACTCTTTATTTGAGTCATGTTTAGTGAACTAATGAAAGGGTTCACGTCATTACAATGGCGAGTAGTCTGTCGCACTCGTTACTTAAGCCGGAGGGACACGCGAGCAAGAATTTGTACATTGTTCCTTGAACGTGGTTTAATGCTACGACGACATTAAGGTGAAACAATGTGATGCTGAGAAGACTAGTCAAACAAAGTGAAATGAGTTCACTTGAAGTGATTCGAGGGAGAGTCACGGGTTGGAGAATGCTATAGAGACATCGACGGTTGATGGCTATCTTGTTCTCCTGAAATCTTGCGAGGACTTGTCCTTAATGTGGATCCAAAGGACAGTCACAAGTAAGCGTTAATGGCTTACAAGTTGAGGGTGCAAGGAGGAAAGTATTTCAAGAGATTGATCACTCTTGGACGAAAGCTTCAAAGGCAACTCAACGGAGATGATGCAAGACGTCTCAAGAGACTTGTTCGGGGAGGAGACAAGTCTATATCGTGGTGTTGTGCCATGATGTTATGAACCTTGTAAGAATGATTCATGATGCACAAGGTGACGGGTTGGTGATCTTGTGTGTATGTTGAAACGCGAGAAGGAAGATCCATGAAATGTGAACTTCGAAGATTGTGTTCTTGGTGGTCGCGGTGTTGAGGTGATGGCATGTGTAAAGATGTTGGTCACGGGAACTCAACGTGGGCAGTAAAGAAGAACCAATGAAGGACGAGTTGGGAAATGTTTTCAATTCTCAACAATTGAGGCTTCAATAAGGCGGATTCAACAATGAGGGTGGACATCACAAAGTGTAGCATCAAGTTAAGTCGACGAGGACGTCGGGCTCAATTGGTGTGGGTGGTTTGTCACACACGTAGTTTTGCTCATTGTGGGATAAAGGCAAAATTCGTGTTAATGTCAAGGTTAGTACATTGTCCTTGGACATTTAATCCAATACAAGTTAAGTGTTGGAAGTGGAAACAATGTTGGGGGTGAAAAGGCAAGAACGTCTAAGTGTGGGATGGTCTTGAGTGAGGGCCGTGTGGTGTGGTAACCATACGGGTTAGCAAAGATATGGAACGTACATCATGACATGCAGTATGCAAAGGCACGAGAAATGCAAGAATATGGCTAAGTGTGAAGGACGGTTAAGGAGTTGACAAAGTCCAAGCGGTTTAGCCATCATGTCTGAGAATTAATGAACGTGGGTTGAGGCTTGCAGATGTTTGCACGGTTCGTGGAAAGTGTGTGGAACGTGTGGTAGATGTTCCAACACGTCCATAGAGACTTGAGGCAGTGTGTTAGATCATGGAGAGGTGGCAAGACACATGATCAAGTCATACAATACGAAGAAAGCACAAAGGAGCAAGTAGACCAAGTTAAACGCACTAGATCGTGATCCTATAATCAAGGGACATGATGTGGGTGTGTGTGAGTGGTTCCTTAGGACATGGGAGTTGGTATAAGACTTATACAAAGTGGTCTGGTCCATCAAAGAAGGTTGAGCTTGAAGGAAGGCCGAATGGCCAAGTCATCCCTAGTTTCTCGGAAGACAGTTACGGGTTTGGATTCGGGTCAGGTTGTGAACCAATTACGAGTCAAACCATTGTATGAAATGAAGGGACGAAAGAGTGATTATAAAACCCTATTTTTTTTTTGTCACGTATGTAAATTTGGAAATTTCTCAAACAGCTCAAAATAATAACCAATATCGTGTCATCACATAATTTAAAACCAATTTAAAAAATTTATTTAATGAAACATTAATATACTAATTCCGACTGAAATTCTAAATTGACAAGTTTCAAACCCAAACAGACAATTGTTTTGTTCTTCAATATTAATTAATTTTTTTTTCTGATAAAAGGAAATTAAATTGTAGTTTTACTCATCTTTATCATTAAAATAAAATGATTCTCCCCTAGTTCAAAATAAACATTCACTTAATCTTTAGCACACCTTTGAGAATATACGAATTCTTACAAAAAAAATAGATATTTTGATTAAATTATATTTAATTAAATACTACCTAATTAATATAGTTTTTAATTACATAAAATTTTGCTTATAATCATGAACCAGATGGAATAAAAGTTATGACAAAATATTTATTACCAAAAAATAAACGTATAATCTTTGGCTAAGCCACTCATTTTTATAATGGAAGAAAAAGGCAATGGTATTTCAGTAGTTCCAAGAAAAAGCAACGCTACTTTAGTTTACACCATGATATTTTTATAATCATTGAACAAAAACACATAAAAATATTAATCTAAATCTTTAAAAATTATGATCTAACTCCACCCACCCCTACCTATTCTTATTCACTTCATAATTTATATTAAATTATACACAATTATCATATCATCCTCATATTTCTTTCTTTATTAATTCAGTGTCCAAATCCAAACAAATACAATAACTTTGCGTTCACAAAAAAATGTACAGATTTTTGGTTCACTGTTTATCAAGAAGCTAAACAAGAACACCCAGTTCATCTTTATTCAAGAACTGATATTTTTAATTCTCATTATTCATTTTTCTCAAAAGGGTGTCTTCAAGATTGATAAAGTTTCAATCTTTACACCTTATTGAGTGTATACATATAAACATCTGTTTGTATAATGTGGTGGGGTCTACATTTAACAGAGCCGATCGGAGAAACGCCGTACACGGCGGCGATGTAGTGGTTGTGTTTTATTAAAGGGCAGCGTTTAATGGAGTTGAAGATTTGGTGTTGTAGTAGTAGTATTAGTAGTAGTAGTAGTAGTAGTAGTAAAAGTACAGGTATTTTTAGTGTTCATTCAAAATCCAGCTCTTCAACTAAGCTCAGATTTGGTACATTTTTTCCACAGGTAAGTTTTTTTTTAATCTTGGGATTTAGGGTTTATTTTCAATTTTTGGTTAATTTTATTTTTTGGGATAATATGTTTGTATGTTAAATGTACGAGTTGTAGACTTGTAGGGAAGCTGTTTGGATAGTTGAAAAATATTTGAAGTTTAAAAACTTGGGATTTTTTTTCAGTAGATAAAGATTTGGATCTGTTGAAGTTATGGATTATTCAGAAAGTTTGTGTTTTTTTGCTGTTTTCCCCTTGAAAAAATGTGGCATTTTATGGTAATTTTGCATTTATAAGATCTTATAGTTCCTTATGAAGTTTCAGTTTCCTTACTTTTTGTTTTGGGTGATGGGCATTTTGTTAAACTGCGTATATGTGATTAATTGACTCAAATAAGGGTGAAAGTTTTCTCCTTTTTAGCTGGTTCTTGTGCCGAGGGTCTACCTGAAACAATCTCTCTAACTCCCAAGGTAGGGGTAAGGACAGCGTACACTCTACCCTCCCCAGACACCACTTCGTGAGATTTCTGGGTATGTAGTTGTTGGTTGAATTGGAGTATAAAGATTGGGGCTTTTTGCTTGAGGGGTTAATTTCTGTATAGTTATGGTGTTTATTTAGTTTGGGGTAATAGTTAATTTTTTTGTAAGGTTCTTTATCAGCTCTAGTGAGCTTGTGGAGCATAACAAAGTTGATTTTGGTTTGAACTGCTTATGGACTTTGATTGTTAATGTAGAATTTGGAGATTAGCAGTTCATCTTAGAAGAGACATTTTTCAAAAAATCTTTTTTTTAATCTGTTGCACATACATTCCTTGATTTGAATTTGCTTGAGTACATGGTTTCTTTTCCTGCTCCGCTTGTTGAAGTGTTATGGTGACTGCATTTTTGTAAGCTTAAATTTTTGTAAGGTTTTTAATCAGCTCTAGTTAGCTTGTGGAGTACACAAAATTTGATTTGGTTTGACCTGCTTAGGGATTCCGATTGTTGTGTTGATTTTGGTTGATGTTTTTCCTGAAATCCTCTCTACTTTGCCTCTGTTAGGTTCTATTGCTACTATTGTGTCTAGAGACCAGTTTAGCAACTTTCGCGGACCATCAATTATTGAGAAAAGACCTTGAAAAAGAAGATAAGAGTACCATATCACATTCTTGTATCCATGATCAGATAATTGAACAAAGGAAAAGACCTGGTTTGCAAGTTTATTCCGTCACTCCCCAGGTGTATGAGGAGTCCGTGGCTTCAAATCCTCCTCACCGTAGAGGAAGGGCATTACTTGAAATTTCCAAATCAAAAGAACAAAATGATGTCATGCAACCGATTAGAATCTTTTTGAATTATGATGCTGTTGGTCACTCATCTGACAGAGATTGTAAAAAAGTCGGCGACATTGTGAAGGCAAGTAGTAATCATCAGTTGAAAAGTATCTTCGAGAAATTTGATATATGTCCTTGCTAATTTTATCAATTCCTTTTTGCCAAATTAGCTCGGGGAGCCACCAGGTGCTTCTTTTTCTGGTACATCTTCTTGTAATCCACATGGAGATCCTCCAGTTTATGGTGATTGCTGGTATAACTGTACCTTAGATGATATAGCCGGGGAGGACAAAAGGCATCGCCTTCGCAAGGTTTATCCTCTTTTCCTTCACCATATTGAATTTTCTGGAGATGAACATGCCATTTCTAATGCCAGTAATTAGTACTTGAGAGAGGCCTTTGAGTTAAAGAAAATAGTTTAATGTTTTAACTTTATGCAATTTGCAAAACAGGCCCTCGAGCAAACAGCGGATTGGTTTAGAGGAGCGTTATCTGTTGAGCCAGTTAAGGGAAACCTGCGGTTAAGTGGATATTCTGCTTGTGGACAAGATGGAGGTGTACAACTCCCAAGGAAATACGTTGAAGGTACATATTGTATTATGACATTTTAAATTCTATCTGGTTCATTATTGTCGTGTTTGATTATTTATATTTTCTCCATGAATACTTCAGAGGGTGTTGCAAATGCGGATTTGGTTCTTCTGGTAACTACAAGGCCAACAACAGGCAACACTCTTGCATGGGCTGTAGCATGTGAGCGTGATCAATGGGGTCGTGCTGTTGCTGGTGAGCAAAAAACATTCACGACATAAGAATTTTTCATAGACATTGCAGCTAAACTGAGATTTTCTGGTCTCAGGGCATGTTAATGTTGCTCCTCGCCATTTAACTGCTGAAGCGGAGACTTTACTTCAAGCTACTTTGATACATGAAGTGATGCACGTTCTTGGATTTGATCCTCATGCTTTTGCTCATTTTCGTGATGAGAGAAAACGTAGGCGTAGTCAGGTAATTTTGATTTTGATTAATAAGAGTTCATAAACAACAATAATCTCCCTTCCCCTGCAGTGGTTACAACAACAACAACATACCCCGTGTAATCCCACCAGTGGGGTCTGGGGAGGGCAGAGTGTACGCAGACCTTACCTCTACCTTTGAAAGTTAGAGAGACTGTTTCCCCTGCAGTGGTTATCTTTTACAAACCGTTTTCACCATAATATATGTATTACCACTTCCATGTAGAGGAGTAAAAAGTGCAAGATAGGCTATATACTTGCATTAAATTCTGATATCCTTGTATTAGCTTTTTTGTAGAAAAGAAAGTTTCTCTTGTAATTTATAATTATCTCCAATGGAGAAAGGGGAAGTGAAAGTGTTCGTTAGAGTTTAGACAGAGATGATTTATTGTAAGAGTTTTCCCAACAAAAAGTTATGTATATTCCCTCTTCCTGGGTTGACGAGCTGCAAACTCCTTTTAATTATATATTGATCGGTAAATATTGTTGTACACTAAAAGTTTCTTTTCCCTTCTTGAGGAGCTAAAAGATACCTAAAATGGAACAAGTGGCACTTTTATGCATAAAGCATGGTATGCACTATCGTTTTTGTGATAGAAAATGACATTTATTTTAATTATGGTTTATCCATTGCCTGACATCTTATTTAGAAATTATGTTGAATACTTTTTTAGACATAGATGAAAGATTAGGGTCCTCTGAGTTTGCTTTTATCAGATTTTCGAGATCCCGTACATGTTTTGTAGTTTTATATGGTCAATTGTGCTCAAACCGTTTGAAAATGTCTGCGAGTTGTTTCTTCTGTTATTTTTTTTGAGAGCAAGCATATTAATCAATTGAATTTTTATTTTGTTAAGCATATGGTTCGTCAATTGATATGATTAGTTTCTGTTAGCTTACTGATTCAACTTTGATTATCTCAAGAGTGCAACACGATCCATTAGTCAATTGAAGAAAGTTGGAATATAGAAAAAAAATGAGACTAGAAGGTGAGGTGTGATTGTGTGAAAGAGGTCCCAAGGGGCTAATTTTTAAAATGGTTGTAGTAAAAAGGCTCAACTTACTCTCGCTGTGTTCTATACTTTCCCCTTTGATTGCCAATTCTGATGTTTGGGGTCCACATTATGCTCCAAATTTAGGAGCTTTTTCTGTTCAATTTATTTATTACTGAAAGACCATACCAAGACTTACAAATAGTTTGCTTGGATAAGTGGAAGTTGTGAATAATGCTCAAAACTTGCCCAAACTTCTTTAGTTCCTACTAATTCCACATGTTTTTATGCTAAAGCCTGATGTGCATTTTCGATATGTAGGTTACTGAAACGGCAATGGATGAAAAACTTGGAAGAATGGCAACTCGAGTGGTGCTTCCTCGAGTTATCATGCATGCTCGCAATCACTATGGGGTATACTCTATACTATTTCATTTTCTTTTGATTTTCCTTCTCTGATTGCTATGTTAGCTACTTATTTTTAGCCACATTAAAAATGTACCGTTTACCATTTTATCACTGCAGGCATTCTCTGAGAATTTCACTGGACTGGAGCTAGAAGATGGAGGCGGACGTGGTACATCAGGTTGATTATTATCTTTTATCATATATGAATGTCTATTTGAGTTATGGATCGATTGTTCAATTAAAAAATTACCGCAGGTTCTCACTGGGAGAAAAGACTATTGATGAATGAGATCATGACTGGGTCGGTGGATACAAGATCAGTGGTTTCAAAAATGACTCTTGCTTTACTTGAGGACAGTGGATGGTACCGAGCTAACTATAGCATGGCTGACCGTCTTGATTGGGGTCGCAACCAAGGGCCGTATTTCGTTACCTTCCCTTGCAATCACTGGAAGGGAGCCTATCATTGTAACACCACCCAGTTGTCTGGATGTACATTTAATAGGGAGGCAGAAGGTTATTGTCCAATTATGAATTATAGTTCAGATCTTCCTCAATGGGCACAATATTTTCCACAAGCTAACAAAGGTATTGCATTAATTTCTTTTTAATATTAACGGTAATTACCAAAAACATAGCAAAACCCGAGCTCAGTAGAGTTTTTTATTTTCCCGGTTTTTGGCGCAAAAATAAAACAACCGAGCTGGGTCGGTTTTATTTTTTTAAAAAAATTGGTAGGTTCGAAAGTCGGTCGGTTTTTTTTTAAAAAAAAATTGGTAGGTTCATAAGCCGGTCGGTTTTTGCTGTGTTCTTTGGTAGTCACCGTTAGTTTTTAAGCCCATTTTGTTTTTCGGACCAAAGGTGCTCCACTTTAGCAAACTTAAGGGACTAAAGATGCTCAAGGTTATATTTGAAGGACCAAAATTGACCTACTCCTATAGTCAATGGATAATTTTGGCTAAAACCTCAACATTACTGGTTTACGAAGTATCTAAAACTGGCTTCTGTTGTAACTTCTGATGGATGGCTATTGCAGGTGGTCAGTCATCATTGGCCGATTATTGCACTTATTTTGTTGCTTACTCTGATGGATCATGTACAGACACCAATGGTGCTCGTGCACCTGATAGGATGTTAGGTGAAGTGAGGGGAAGTAGTTCAAGGTGAGGCGTTCTCCTGTAGCTTTTGGAGATTATAATATCTAATTTAATATTAGCTCACTTGTTTTTAGTTGAATCCATACAGGTGCATGTCTTCGTCTTTAGTGCGTAGTGGATTTGTACGTGGCTCTATGGCCCAAGGCAATGGTTGTTATCAGCATAGGTGCTCAAACAATTCGTTAGAGGTATGACTTCGGAAACATTTTCAATATCCCTAATATTGTTAGTTTTCTAAAATATATTTGCAATATCCCTAGACTAAAAAATACTAGATAATTCTATTTCTATTTAGCCATATTATGGAATAAACTTCGGTACCTACAAGAAATATCTACATTCTTGTGAAGCATAACTGTAAGAACTTATGAATATTGCCCTTCCAATATTAAAAGGCTATCTAACCATCCATGAGAATGCCATGGTTTAACTTATGCAGACATAAAAGAGAAATACTGTATGCAGTTATACTATTATAATTTGTTAGAACACGATAAAACAAGTAGTTGGAAAATATGGAAATAACATATATGTCCTATCAAAATCAAATTAAAATAAGATGGAATAGTGTGCTGAGTCAATCTGAATACGTGAATAGTGTAAATTGTCTAAGAGGTCAATACTATAGATGAACTAAAATGGGCAATGGATCATTAAAAATGTAAGAGAGGTGAGTGTCATGTTAATTTCTTCTAGAGTTTAAGTTATCGTAGTTCACTGCTTCCCACTCAGACTTATATTCTGAAAACGAAATCTGTGGGAAGGAATACCTTACGTTTAGCTTATTTTATGGTGAAATTTCCCACAGGTTGCTGTAGATGGCATTTGGAGAGGTTGTCCAAAAGGTGGTGGACATATCCAGTTTCCTGGATTTAATGGTAATACTAATTGTACTACTTCTGTTTAATCACTAAAGTATTTAGTATCTCGTTGTTGATTTATGAAACTTATTCTCTTTCTTGTTACTTTATTTTTTCTCAATTGTAGGTGAGCTCGTCTGCCCAGCTTACCATGAACTATGTAATGTGAATCCAGTTTCTGTGTCTAGTCAATGTCCCAATTCATGCAATTTCAATGGAGATTGCTTAGGTGGAAAATGTCAATGCTTTATTGGATTTGGTGGTCATGATTGTAGCAAACGTAAGCTCCCATACTTTCTCTGTGATACTGGAATCTTTTGGGAAAGTAGGTATTTGGTGTAATCACTTCTGCTTCTATTTCAGGCTCATGTCCTAGCAATTGTGGTGGACATGGCAAGTGTCTTAACAATGGTGTTTGTGAATGTGATAACGGGTATACTGGCATTGATTGTTCCACAGGTAACGTGGTTTAATTGATTCCTTCTTTGCACATGTTAGTTATGCCGTAAAAGAGTAGCCGACTTAGTTTGTCGAACCCGCTCAAAATCTTTGGGTGGTAGCTCCTTTTCCTCTCTCTTCACTTAAACAAATTTTGTAACCGAGCTTGGAAGTAATGGTACTTGAATAAACCTTTAGGTAGAAGAATTTGTAACGTCAAGTTTGACCAGATCCTGTAAGACAGCATTCTTACATCTACTTTATGTTATACCTTATGTTTATGGATATCTTGCTTTGTCCTTTAAGGGATTGTTTGGTTCGAAGACAAGTTATGCTGGAATTAGTTATGCTAGCATTATTTCTTATCGACTCTTTGATTTATTGTATTAAAAATAACATGCATTGCATAATTTCTTAATAGTACTGAATAGAATGTTTAAGTATAAGAAAGTATTGTTAATACCATGATTTACTATGTGTACTGAATAGGGTGTATAAGTAATACTGGTATTAGTTGTACTAGACTTACATTTGCAACCACACATTGTACTAAAATTTTATACCAGCATTATTCTACCTAATACATCCTACCGAACGACACCTACGGGGTAGCGTTGAGCTTCCGTTAAGGTTGACTCTCTTTTACTTTAGCTAACATTTCCATTGGTGATATGCAGCTGTTTGTGACGAGCAGTGCAGCCTTCATGGTGGGGTCTGTGATAACGGAGTCTGTGAGTTCCGTTGTTCTGACTATGCTGGTTACACATGCCAGAATAGTTCCACGCTTCTTCCTAGCCTCTCTGTTTGTAAAGACGTACTTCAAAATGACATATCGGGACAACACTGTGCACCTAGTGAGTTAAGTATCTTGCAGCAGCTGGAAGAAGTAGTTGTGATGCCCAACTACAACAGGTTATTCCCAGCTGGTCCTCGAAAGATTTTGAACATTTTTAGGGGTAAAGATTGTGATGGAGCTGCTAAACGGCTAGCCTGCTGGGTAAGTTTCTTTCCGAGCTCAAAGAAATTCACCATGCATTTGTGAGTACAATTTATTCATTATTCCTGTCAAATTGCTTAAAACCAGATTTCAATTCAAAAATGTGATGAGGACGGGGACAACCGGCTACGAGTGTGTCATTCAGCATGCCAATCATATAACGTGGCATGTGGAGCATCGCTTGATTGTTCGGACCAAACACTATTTAGCAATGAGCACGAGGGTAAAGGTCTTTGCACAGGTTGGGGCGAATTGGACGCTTGGTTTTAGAGGAAAAATTGGTTTTAGAAAATGAATTTGGTGTACATTGTAGGTTAGCTTTAGGTCTTTTTTTCTATTTTTTTCATTGGCCGGCTTGTAATGTGTTGTAAGCTTTCCTCTTTGGGGTAGGAAAATGTGTGGCGCGAAGCGCTCATAATTTAGTTTTTTCTTTTAGCTCCCAGCCCAAATGTTCATTTGGTAAAAGATTTGGGTGGGAAATAAATTTGAGATTTTGGCTTTCAAAGATGAAAGTCTTGATGTAGAGGAAATGTAATCAAAGGAAAAGGATAAGAGTAAAAAGGAGCAAAATGAATTTTGGCTTGTGGCTTTAACTAACTTGCTTATTGTTCCTGGATTTATTGTTTGCTTTTTCAACTGTGGAGCATTCATTCTTTTAGATTCGACAGCTTCTCAGACCGATTGGGATTTTTTTCTTTGTTTTTTCACATAGCAAGTGTCACGGGTTTGAGTAGTTGGAAACAATCTTTAATTTTTTGTTGAAATGCAGGGCAAGACTGTGTATAATAGATTCTTGTGGTTTGGTCCTTCCCGAACCCTACGCATAGCGGGAGTTTAGTGCAACAATCCTTTTTTCACATAATAAGTGTTCAATTCTCACCATCTCCTTGTCTCCTCGTATTTGATCAATTATAGCATATAGGTTTTAGATTGTATTGTAGTTTTGAGGTTTCATTCTTCTATTTAAGTTATTTTTGTATTGACCTATGAGTCACACGACATGTTTGAGCTGTAAGAATAGCTACTAATATTTGCGTCCCCCTTAAGGTGCAACTTATCTCGCATGAACATGGGATACTTCTTGACCATGTCAACTTTTTATTTAATTTGTTGCTATGTTGATGCTTGACTGAGTTTAATACTATGAAATAAACAACAATAACAACATACTCAGTGTATTTCCATAAATTTGGATCTTAGGAGGGTAGGATATACGCACACCTTACCTCAATCTTTATGGGGTAGAAATTTTGTTTTCGATAGACCCTTAGTTCAAAAGGAAAGTAGTAGATGCATGATTGCATGGAGAATAAGACCACAAAATATCCAAATAGAAAGAAAATAGAGCAATAGATAGTAATACACACATAAAGAGTAAGAATCGACGCGATACCTAAACAGTTACGACTAAGAAAAGGAGAGGAGAAGAAGAGGTTAGCTTCCTACCTCATCCACACAATGCGACAAAAAATCAACTATCCACTAATCTTTTACCCTAATTCTCGACCTCTAAATCTTCCTATTTAGGGTCATATCCTCAATCGGCTGGAGTTGTGTAATGTCATGTCTAATCACCGTCTCTGGTTTAATTAATTATTAATCCACACATGACACACTGTCACGAGAAAGGGAACATTTTTACAGTCGAGGGGTGTGGATTTTAAATCATTAGAAATTGTCAGGGTCCTTGATTAATCTATGATTAAACTATAACTTCTTTTAATGTTAACTTCAGTTGCAATCCCCTGAAAATGGACGAATCTCACTGACTTATGTCTTTTTTGTATTTGTTCAGCTATTTTGGCCTAAAATCATTTAAAATAAGTCAATCCAAACAGCCTCTTAATGTGTATAAACAATTTATCAATAACCCATAAATGTATTTGTTTAGAATCCATAACTCAAAAAGTTCAAAATTCTAACTACACATCTACCATATGGATTCCCCCAGTTGCTGCTGCTGCTGTCTGCTATATACCATGAATTCCCCCAGTTGCTCCTAAGAAATATCAAAATCTATATACTAACAAAGTGGAGATTACGAAAAATAGTAACAGTAACAACAACCATCAATGGCCACCCATAAATTATGATTTATGAATCATAGACAAGTATCATAATAACAATATTTTTCTATCAAAATGCTTATAAATCAATGGAGATAACAAAAAATAGTACTCCGTTCTGTAGTAACAATAATCATAAAAAAATATTATGAACTGGTTGGACAAAATGTGATAAATGTAATCAGCACCAGAACAAGTGTACGTACTTGAAGCATCATCATATGCATAGCTATAACCAGTAGGGCATGCATCCTTAAACAACTTCATGTACTGCGTCGGCGAGCAAGTCGCATGTTCGCCGGTGCAACAATACTCCGTCGTGTTGAATTGTGCACACGCGCTCTTACACGCGACCACCGCGCCGGTATCCATCACTTGCAACTCCTTCGGACAGTTCACATTTAAATCTGCAACGCAACCGGCGTATTAGTAGCAGGGGCGAAATCAGGATTCTGAGTTAGGGGGAGCGAAAAATTGAGGACTTTTAGTCTACGGGAGCGAAAAATTGAGAACTCTATTGTAATATAATGAATATTACTAGTAGTATACTAGAAAAATTTTAAATTTGAGGGGGAGCCCGGGATTCTGGCCACCATGTAGCTTCGCCCCTGATTGGTAGGCCGTACACCGATACCGATATTGTATCCATCGACAAGGCTAACATCGTAAAAACCTTTCTGATCTTTGCTATTACAGATGGTGAATTCAACTAGACTCACCGACGAGACACTTCAATGTGCCGCCGCAATTTGCAACCGGTTCGGGCCCAGAACCGGCAGGACCATCCACCAGGAGCGGAGAGTTGGATGGTGGCGCCGGAGGTTAATGCAAAACCTGCTTCGCCGGAGATAGTAACTCTGTTGACGGATCCAGGCAACAAAAGTCAAAATTTAAAAAATTTCATAGTGCAACTGTACCTGTTAAAATACTGGATCTAAATCTGTTTGTTATGTAGTTATCATACAACCATGAGAGCAGATTTATCGTGTGGAAGAAGAAGGAAAACGAGTAAGAGAAATGAGAGAGAAGGGAAGATATTTTTGTGGAGTCTTTACTTTTTATTTTCACTTAATGGAAAAATACAAATATAATGCTAAGTAAATAACTAATTAACAACTTTTAATTGCGTATTATATCTCAACACTTAGAGTAAATCGGCCACTGGGTACCTGGCCAAACTGTGTAACCGCAATTGTTATGAAGTGTCTGAAACAGCAATTGCTTCTGCAAAATGGTAAGAAAAAAAACTGTTACATTTGCTCTGTTTTTTTAACATGAATATTACCTAAATATAAATGATTTATGAAGTTAGGGTCAGTGTATCTAATTACCAGTAATTTTGCTTGGGCCAAAACGTGATAGTAGATATTTTTTTTGTCACAAATTATTCAATTACCATAAAGAATTTCAAACTTTTTCCATCTAGCTAGGTACGCAATAGATTCTGTATTACCACAAAAATGCAAACATGAAGAATGAGGTTTAATCCCTACGTTTTTGTATACCTTATTTAGTGCAACGTTTTACCGGTCACTTGCGTCTAGGGGTGCACAAAAGTCGGTCCGGACCGAAAAAATAGATCGGATCGAACCGGACCGGAAATATCGGTCCTCGGTCCTTTGAAATATAATTTTCGGTTTTCGGTTCGGTCCGGCCGGACCGAATTTTAATTTTCTTTTTTATAATATATAAATTATAAATAATCCTAATTTTCTAAATACCTAAATACTAAAATACCTAATACTATTACTAAAAAACCCCGGACCCTCTTCACTTTCACTTTGATCCACTCCTCTTACAAAATATATCCCGTCTATCTCTCCCTCTGTCCCTCACCCTCAGTCCCTCTCCCTCCAATCTAAATTCTAAATCCCTAAATCCCAATCTCAACTCAGATTCTCACCTCACCGGCGAATCAGCGACGACTCGATGTCGTAGTCACTCCTCAGTCCTCAACGCCTTGACGTCTCGCTCTCACCGATCTCGGTCTCAATATGTCGCCTCTCTCACTCTCAGTCTCTCAATCCAGACTCCACTCCACTACTCCAGACTCCAGAGTCGAGTCGCCTCTGTCGACTGTCGCCTCTCTCACTCTCAGTCTCTCAATCCAGACTCCACTCCACTACTCCAGACTCCAGAGTCGAGTCGCCTCTCTCACTCTCAGTCTCTCAATCTCTCGACAAGGTATGTACTACTTACTACTAAAGAATAGTTCATTAGTTTGTATTCATTTGAAGTTGTGCAACAAAAGTTTGTATTCATTTGTATTTCTAAAGGATATTAAAAGTTTGTATTCACATGCAGATGATGCCTAGTACCTCTGAATCTGATATCCAATCCAAAAGGAAAAGAGATGATGAAACGACTAGTCCATCGACTGTACCAAATTTTGAAGCTGGCGCTTGCCCTGACCCTGAGTTTGTACTGCCTTCTCAAACACCAGCAAATACACTCGAAACACAGACAAGTATTATGCCAATGGAGGCACGACAATATATTACTTGCAACAAACAAAGGGTTGAATATTGGAAGGAATACAAGTTGTATTTGACTAATGGCGAGGGCAAGCGTCGAGCTGAATGTAAGTATTGTCATAAAACTTTTGCATGTGATTCTTCTATTAATGGTAACAAAAATGTGAAAAATCATGCAACTCAATGCCTACTAAACCCGGAGAATGTGATTAAACAAAATCAAAGTAAATTGGTTTTGGAGGTTGTTGCGGATAAAAAAGGAGAAGGGAAGTTGAGAAATTGAGTTTTAAATGTTAATGAACTTAGGGAAGCGTTGTGCTATATGATGATAGTTTAAGAACTTCCTTTTCGTTGTGTTGAAAAACCTAGTTTTAAGCATTTCATATCTGTTGCTTGCCCTGAGTTTGTATTACCCTACGTATGAGTTATGACTGTGACGCGTGATTGCTTTCAACTTTATTTGAAGAAAAAAGAAAAGTTGAAAGAATTTCTCAAATTGTCATGCCAACGAGTCTGTGTGACAACTGATTCATGGACATCTAATCAAAGAATCAACTATATGTGCATTACCGCTCATTTTATAGACAATGATTGGAATTTGCAAAAACGAATTCTAAACTTTTGTCCAATTACATGTCATAGGGGTGAATCAATTGCAAAAGCTATAGAATCTTGTTTAGAGAGTTGAGATTTACATATGAAACTTTTTGGTATTTGTTGATAATGCCTCTTCAAATGATGTTGCTTGTAGTCACTTGATGAGAATAGTTCAAAGCAATGGTAGTGCAATAAGTAATGGAAAGTATTTGCTTATGAGATGTGTCGCTCATATTGTTAATCTTATTATTTGGGACGGTTTGAAAATAAAAGATCCTCTTAAAGCAATTGAAAGAATTCGAGCTACTGTGAAATTTGTGAGGAATTCTCCTGCCATGCTTTATAAATTTAAAGAAATTGCAACAGTCTTGAAAATAAAGAGCAAATCTTTGTTGTCACTTGATGTGCCCACTCGTTGGAGCTCAACTTATACTATGTTGATGGCAGCTATAAAATTTGAGCGAGTTTTTGGTATGTTTGAACTTCACAAAGAACAAGATCTTAAAGAGCCTAGTAATGTAGGGGCCCCTAATGAGAGTGATTGGTTGTTGGCCAAGAGGCTTGTTATCTTTCTAGAAAAGTTTTATACTTTAACTAATAATGTTTCTGCTTATTTGAGTGTCACGTGCAATAGTGCATTGTTTGATATTGGTACAGCTCTTGCAACATTAAAAGAACTAGAAAGTACTTGTGATGTAGAATTGAGTGCAATGGTTGTTAAGATGAAAAAAAAGTTTGATAAGTATTGAGATAGTTTAGAAAAGTTCAACATGTTGATTTATATGGTTGTCATTCTTGATCCTTCGATGAAAAAGGTTGGTTTGCAATTGACTCTACATGAGATGGGGAAGTGAAGGGTGATAGTTTACTTGAGAATGTTCAACAAGTCCTAAATGATTTGTTTGATGAATATAAGGCTATGTATTTTCCTACTGTTATTTTGAGTGGGACAAGTGATGTATCTGAATCAAGTGGCATGAGATTAGATCTCAAGGCTAAAGTTAGGAAGTTCAAATCTTCGTTAGAAGCAAAGGGTAAATATAGTACGAGGCCGGAGCTTGGTCGATATTTGAATGAAGAGGCGGATGAAGAAGATATTGAAATATTAACTTGGTGGAAGCTCAATTCACTAAGATTTTCCGTTGTTTCACGCATGGCTCGTGATATATTGGCTATTCCGGTATCTACAGTTGCTTCTGAGGCTGCATTTAGTACCGGAGGACGAACACTTAATCAATTCAGGAGTTCTTTGACACCTAAGGTAATACATTTTCTTTTGTATTTTTTGTAAAGCAAGTTTAATTTTTATTATATTAATTGGTAAGTTTTGTTTCTTAACTTTTATTTTATGTTAAAGATGGTGCAAAGACTCATTTGTGGTCAAGATTGACTTCGTGCAACTTTGACGAAGAAATTCAAACTTATTAATATGGAAGAATCATAGAAGAGTTGCAAGATTTGGAGAATGGTATGATATATTGATATGAATATGATGATATCTCATTGCAAGAATTAGAAGAGTTACAATTCTTATTACTAACTTTATTATTTTCTTTCATACAGATTTTCAAAAGTGTGGAATTGATGAATCTACCATCTGTGTTTGATGGTTTGAGTGTTTGATGGTTTGAGTGTTTGAGGTTTGCCTCTGTATATGTATTGTCACGACCAGGCCACAGGGCGCGGCAGTGCCTTATCGGGCACCACAGTCAGTCTGTCGAGAGAATAGCGGCGGAACATACATAATACAAAATCATGCAAGGTAAACATCACTAGCAATGACAATGCGCTTTCATAAAATAACTTAATCAAATGTGAAGCAGTACAACTAGTGCTTACATTGAACCACAAACGTGACTACGGACCTCAGGAATAACAAGCGTGGCGGGGTGAGCCCCGCCATACCCCCTGTATGTACAAAAGTCTATAACCTCGAGAATCATACCAAAAGACAAAGCCTCAGAAGGATGGAGCTTTCGGAAATGAGCGGTGGTCCTAAGAGTGCGGACCGTAGCTACGTATCTCGACTGCGGCGTGAGCGGCCCAGGAGGTCGATAACAGTACAGTATGTGAAACTAAAAATCGTAATGAAATCATAAGTCTGAAAATAAGCTGGGGTCATGGAAGAAAATCAAATACCTTTTACTGTGCCTTACTAACAATGAGAGTGACAAGTATATATATATATATAACTCTGCATAAAATAGGGGCCTTAGGATCAAAAGCAGGTACCTGCGTAGTAGTATTAATAAGCACCCTACTCGCGGGACTATTTCACCGCATGGGTCATGGACCGCGTGAGGTATTCCTCGCATAGGTATGCCGCGTGAGACTATTTCACCGCGTAAGCCCATGGGACTCGCGTGAGGTATTCCTCGCATCGTGGGTAGCAAGTCCACGGAACAGGTGGTATAACGATCTTGGGGCTTGCCCCTCAGTTATACTCTTACCCTGAAACAGATGGTATAACGATCTTGGGGACTTACCGCCGGATATACTCTTTACCTGGGCGGATGGTATAGCGATCTTGGTGTACTCGCCGGATATACTCTTATCTTTGGAGCGGATGGTATGGCGATCTTGGGGCTTGCCCGCCGGACATACTCTTGCTGGTGCGGATGGTATAACGATCTTGGGCACGCCCGCCGGATATACTCTTACTTTGGAGAAGGTGGTATGGCGATCTTGGGGCTTGCCCGCCGGACATACTCTTACCACGGAGAAGGTGGTATAACGATCTTGGGGCTTGCCGCCGGATATACTCTTTACCACAGCTCAAACGTCATCATATCATAATCATACATAAGTTAAGAAAAATTATAACTTCTTATTAGTCTTGTTCATATACCCTCTCATTTTAGTTTACTTAAGGCACTTAATCATATCTTTAATAAAAGAAAAGCAGAATTTAACCAAGTACCACATACTTCAACTCTTTTAAAAGTGACTCTTTTTACATAAAACCTTTGGGCAATTGATGCCTAAAGATCAATTTGCCTTTCATAAATCAAATCATTTGTCCTTGCTTATCTTACTTAGAGTAAATATCTTCTTGTTAACCTTTCATAAAGCTAATATAACTAACTTCCCATAAAGCCGTTATACTATCTTTATACTTTAGAAATTAAGATCTTCTTATCTTTTCATAAGACCGTTATAACTAACTTCCCATAAAGCCGTTATAACTCCTTATAAACCATTTTGTTCTTTTACTAACCAAGAGACTTATACTTCAAACAAATCTACACAACTTTCAAAAATACTTCAAGCCTCTTATCTTTAGAATAATTCAATACTCAATACTTTCACACCAAGTACTCTATACTTTTGTAAAATCATACTTTTCCCTTAACCAAGGGAATTATACATTCTTAAAATGAAACAAGTTATTAATATACTTAAAACAAGTAAGAATACCAAGTCTGGTACGTCTACCGTACTACATAGTTTCATCTATTCATGCTCAAGAGATAGGGAAGCTTCACATACCTCTTTGGTCAATCCACTTGCCAAGTCCAAACTACCGCAAGTAATATTTCAACCTATAATAGTCATGATACGTTTATTAACCTCTAATCTTAATGTAGAACAATTCAAGTTCAAAGTCACTAAATTCTATGGAAAATTGGGCAGCATTTCCTTTGTTTCTACATACTTTGCCACCTTTTTAAGGTCCGAATTCAACATCCAAACGCCACTTCTTAGGCCCAACAATCCAAACAATCTCAAGGGGATTACACACCTAAACTTGGGTGTGTAAAATTCTGCCCCAAAAGGTAAGACAATTAACTTAACAAGTCTAAGGTAGTTTTTAGGCTACAACATGCTCATAATCTCTTCTTAACCCATTCTTCATATCCAAACCACATTTCTAGCATGCAATGACTCTAAGAGCATTATTTACTACCACAAGTTCTTTCTTCTTAACATGCAAAACTAAATCTAAAGGAAAAATCATTACCTTAAAGTTTTAGCCAAAACTTATTCCCAATATTGCTAGCTTCCTTGCCAAGAACACCACCACAACAATGCCAACAAGCTAGCTACAAGCTTATTTTTGGTTCTAAACTATTGATTTTTCTTGGGTTTTTAGAGAGAAGGAGGAGTGATTTTTAGAGAGAGGAAGATGTTTGAGAGATGACCAAGTCTACAAGACTTGGTCAATATAAGCCATGCAAGAAAAATCAGATGGGGACACTTGTCACCTCATGGCCTTTAAAGAGAAAATCGGACTTTCCTAAGTTTTTCCGCCCAAAATCCGCCTCGGCGCGCGCTGCAACTCTGCGGACGCCGGATCTTCCGCGCACCCTTCGGCGCGCGGCGCTGAAACTTCAGCGACCCTACAGTACTTTAGGCGCGCGACCTGCGTCCGGCCGCGACCTGTCGCGCTTTGCACGAAACGCATTTACGTCCATTGCTGAACTTGTAACCTCATAACTTTCTACTCCGACGTCCTATTGACGAACGGTTGGTTGCGTTGGAATCTAGGCTCAACGAACTACGCCCTAGGCCTTTAAAATACTTAGGAACTCTCAATGAATCGGGTCATAACCCGCCTCAAAGTTGACTAAAACCCGCCCGGAATAATCCGTCAACCTATCCTTTGAAAATTTTAAGTCTTACATTCTTTCGTACGCTCTCATATGTAGGGTCAGAACTACGGGGTATAACATGTATAATGTATTTTCTTTAAGGATGTTGTCATTCTCTTCCCTATTGTTTTTAGTTTTGGCATTTTCAAGAATAAATTTTGTGAAGCTGGGCGAGGCGGTGAGAATGCGATCTTTGACAATGAGCGTTGAAGCGAGCGGCGGTGTTTGAACTTTGATGCAAGTTGCGACAACTAGCAAGTGTGGTCTGCAGTGCGTGGAATCGATGGCGAGCTAGCGGCGATTAGCACTCAGCGAAGGGGAAAGGAAATTGATGCAACTTGCGGCAAGTGTAGTGCAGTAGGTGTTTGAACTTTGATGCAAGTTGCATCAACTAGCATGTGTGGTCTCAGTGCGTGAAATCGATGGCGATCGGCACTCGTGAGAAGGAAAGGGAAATGGATGCAACTTGCGGCAAGTGTGGTGCGTGGATCAAGGCATCAAGCGGCCAGTGCAAACAACAAGCGACGAGCGAGCACATTTCTTTGCTGCGTCTGCACAATTGATTTTTTTAGTTATAAAAGCTTTCTTTGTGTAATAATAATAAATCATATAAAAGTTTTATTGCAACTGTTATTTTGAATTTGGGGTGTGGACACTGTGGAGTGTGGAGTACTGGAGTGGACTGTGTCACTAACTCACTGTGGTGTGGACTGGAGTGTCATTTTATTGGCATTTATAAATTGTATAATTTCTATATGTATTTGTTGCAAGCCTTCGATTCGGTCCATTCGATCCATTCGGTCTAAATGACCGGACCGGACCGAAAAAGACCTGGACCGGATCGAGAAATTCGGTCCGGTCTTTAGTCCGAGTAATCTGTGTTTTCGGTCTTCGGTCCGATTCGATCCGATTTTAACCTTTTGCGCACCCCTAACCAGGATGAAATCAACAGGTACTCATTACAAAGATTTAAGTTACATCAGTGGCAGACCCAAAATTGTTATATTATGGATGCTCAACCTGTTATATACAGTATTAGCAAAATATTTTGAGACTATCAATCACCCGTTGTTAGAAACAATTATCTATAGTTGGATAGCAAAATGATCTAATTGAATTAATAGCTAAGTTATCCAATTGAGTCAATATTGTTTAGATTTGTCAATGCATAAAACTGTAACTCGCAGTAAAATAGCAAGAAGAAAAGATGATATAGGATGAACAAGCTTGATAACATAAATAAACGAGAGTTGTGGTGGGATGAATGAAAATTTTCCACTCTTTACAACGTGGTTGTTAGAACAACTATGTTTTATGAAGCGATGTGTTGGCCAGTCAAGAACTTCTAGAAGATGAAAGTAGTGAAAATGAGGATGTTGCGATGGATGTACGGGCATACTAGGAGAGATAGGATTATAAATGACGATATTCAGGACAAAATAGTGGACGTTTCGGTGGAAGACACGATGGGGAAGTGAGACTGAAGTGGTTCAAGCATATGAATCGAATGCTTCAGTGAGGAGGTGTGAGGTTGAATATGAACGGTTTTAGAAGAGATAGAGGTAGACAAAAAAAGTATTGAAGAGAGTTGATTAGACAGGACATCCGAGGATATGACATTAGATAGGAGGTTATGGATGACACAAATTAGAGTAGAAGGTTAGTAGATAGTTGAACATTGACCCGCTTATATTTCCATAATAGTAGCAGTAGTGTTACTCTTGTAGTTTCTTGCCCTTCGGGTTGTGTTACTATTTATTATTTCTTGTTCTTTGACTATCGTTTTACTTTGTGGTTGTTACTGTTCCTTTTTATGGTCGCTATTGCTCTAGCATGCTTTTATAGTATGATGTCATAGTTTATTCGTTTTCATTATAGCTCTTTTTAATATTGATTTGAATTGCTTGTTCTTATGTCAAGGGTCTACCGAAAATAACTTTTTTTCTCCCAAAGTAGGAATAAGGTGTGTGTACAACTTACTCCCCTCAAATCCCACTTTGTAGAATTTTACTGGGTTTGTTATTATTGTTGTTGTTTAACCAGAGATTTGAGTTCGAACACAAAAGATGAAAAATGATTTAACCTTTAATGGATTTACATGGCATAATCTCCCTCCTTTTAATGGGCATATGCGGCATAAATCTCACTTTACGTGACAAGAATCTAAATTAATTGGGACCCAAACAAGTACAGACGAGGCAAAAGGAAAGCTATAACATACAATTATTCTGCAGTGCAAAAGTTAGTAACAAAAAACTGTATTATCCAATAAATGAAAAAAGAAAAAGTTTAACTATTTACATCACTAATAAGTACAGAGGTACCTTTCTACTGACTTTTCACTCAAAGAATTTTTGTCAGCCTTTCATTTACAGAACCAAAAATGGGATATGGTCGAAAATTGAAGTAAGCAGCAGAAGCAATGTATATACAAGAGAAACCTACATAAATTTTCCCCCATATAGATGAATAAAATGCAAAGAATATAAAAACACCAGTAATAGCCACTACTATTACTAAATTAGCCAAGCATTTTGCTGTTGATAGTTGTTGTTCTGTTCCTTCATTTGGGAAATGACCATTAGCAACAAAATCAGAGAGTAATTGATCTTTGAACTGAAATGTGTCCATCAGCCATTTAGAAGCCTCTTTATCAGATGCTGGGATTTTCTCAAGAGGAATGCGTCGAACATGAATATGTACTTCAGAAGGATCAACACCAAATGCATTGTCCAAAAATGTTGGGCACTGATTTTTATATGCAATAGTCACATCATAAACTGCAAATTGGACAGTATGATTGTGGGAATCAAAAGGAGAAAGACAGTCCTTATGAAGATCAAGAATAGATAAACAAGTCACAAAACAATTTTGTCAAATTTAATTAACTGAACTTTACGACTATAATAGTAGAGTTACAAACTTTTTTGCCAAAATCTCAGTCCTAAACCAGTTATGAATCCTCACTATACCATTTAAGCCGGATTCATATAGCCGACCCCATAGGACTGAGGCGTAGTTAATGTTGACACAGGATTCCTCACTTTTTTCTCTCATGCAAAACCATGCAAGTGTCTTTTATCTCACACGGCTCCTAACTGATAAAAGAATCTATCTTTGTTGATTACCTTATTCGCGTACGTATAAGATCGAATCCATTCGATTTCTAAAGGATTACTAATCCTTACTTTTCGAGGAATCCTTCATTAGTGGTTGTGAATGACTGTTTTTTTCCCAATCTTTTCGACCTTGGTTTCATAGGAGCAAGTAAAAAAGATTGAGAAATAGAACCATCTAATTTAATTTGTTCTCAAAGGTTGTAACATTTCTGTTATATTGTGTAAAGTTGAGTGACTATCGCGGATCACTAAACTTACACGCTATAATAGTAGCATGTAAAGTTTAGGGACCCACGATAGGGTTACAAACTTTTTTGCCCTCCTAAAGTAATTGAACTATGTGTGAAATTGTCACTTCTCAGACAGTAATAATGCACTTTATCCGCTATAACAGTAGCGTCAAAGAACTAGTTTTTGTCACATTAAAGTAACTATTTCTCCCTCAAATGCAAGAGAGCCAACAAAAGTGAAGCAAAAACAAATTTCTATTAGACAAGGTCACAAGATAGAACCTGCATCCATAGAGCTCCTCAATATTTCCAAACAGGCATAAAAGCCTTTTGTCTTAGGTAGCAACACATTCTTTAGAACAGGCAATCCATTCTGGCTGGCAAACTCTTGGCTTCTTTTGCACTTCTGCTCACTGAATGTAAAGGAAAGTTGGTTAAAATAAGAAAACAAATGCATAAGACATTACATAAGAGAAACCTACCTGTAATCTGTTCCTTCAGGGAAAACGGTTAGCCATAATGGATCGTGAGGATTGGTAAAAGTCGAAAGCGTTTGCCTTATCACCGGTTCATCCACTACCCAGTCTCTCTCCAATGGGATGAATTCTAGCACATAGAATCCCCAGCCAAAGACTGGCAATTTCATCAAACTTTTCTTAAGTAGATATTTGATGTGGCCCAAGCACCCTTTCCTCAATGCAAGATTCCATAGGTACATCCAATCGACCTCTGTTCTGTGGTTGGCGATCAGTAGAACACGTTCTCTTGGCGGAACATGATCTCCAGAAAACACCACATTTGTTTCATTTATTTTTTCAAATAGGAATGGCCACAATCCAAGCCAAAGACCAAACAGAAGCGCAACAACTTTCCTACTATAAAGCGTGCTGAAGAAGCGCAGGAGTAGAGCTGCCACGGGCACAAAATAAATCAAGAAAACAAGTGCAGTTGAAAGAAGAACCGATAAAAATATCACACCCCTTATAATTCTAAAAGGGGTCAGAGGAAAATGTTTTGATTTCTTCGCAGAAGGGGTCTCTTGAAATTTCATCCTGCTTTGGTTCGGTACTCAAGACGACTATGTCATACAACTGAAGATTTTCACCGGCTAAAGTCTCGAACATGAACACTCAATACCTATACCTTCAATGGCTAAGAAAGGGGGTAAAGTGGATTAGCCCCCACATCAACGGAGAACTACAATTCTTGGAGTTCACATCTGCAATAGACACCAGAAAAAGCCTATAAGAACAAATGAATTATGTTTTACGTCAATGAAACTATGATGAGATAGGTGATTGCCATAGTTTCAAAAAGTGATTAGGACGCCAACTCAGTCTGATGGAATTGTGTTTGGCTAATTGTTAGGATCATAGGAAATGGTAGTAGTCAAAAGCAGAGAGAATATTCTAATATAGTGAACAATGCTATATATTGTGAGAAGTTTCTAAGTGGAAAATCCATTTGGAGGATCATTGATTACATCTCTGGTGTGACAAGGAAAGATGGCTACTTTGCTAGGAAAAAAATGGGATAACTTGAGCCAAAATCCCACAACTTATATTGATGACATCTATGAGTATAATTTGTCCTTAAGATGATTCCAAAGGGATTATTGGGCAGAGTCACATCAAAGATAATTAAGAAACAAATATATATTTCTGGTGAACAATGGAGAAGTGTCTTTATCATAAAGTTGGTAAAAGAATTCTAGGCTCCTTGGAATTAAATGAGATACATTTAAGTTAGACATCACAAGGAAATGGTGTAGTACTTGACAGTTACATTTCTCTCCTAATTCATGATTTAATTATTTCTCTTGTTATGAACAAACCAATGCTACACTTTCAGAAATACACAAATTGACCCTCTGTTGAAAGTCGAGTGTTCTACTGATTTCATATGCATATGTAAAGAAATTTAGGTTCTTTAACACCTGAAGCTCTCTATATTGTACGTTCATACAAATCTCTAATAGTAGACCAAATGTAAGCACACATTTTCTATTGATTTTATGAATGAAATTAAGATCAGTAAAACTCACTACCCTTTATCAGCCTTTTTGGCATTTATAACATGTATGTTTAGGCATTTGTAGAGTACATGTAATGATATCCCAAGGAATCATTACTATCTTGGACAGCAATGTAACACATAGACAACACTTGTTGTTAACAATCACAAGTTTACAACACAACAGCAGGAATTAGTTAGCAAACCAAATGGCGCTTAGCAGGACATGTTGTTCAATGCTGCAGGAGGCAGATTCAAAATCAATGTAATTGCCCTTTATAAACTCAATTAGATTGTTTCCTTCCATTGACATCCAAGAATGAAAAATCTCTAACAATGACTCCAACATAAATCCATTTTCTGGGACACAACAAAAGTCATATAATCTTCGTTTTCTCTAATCTGCAAAAGCTAGACAGATAGAAAGACTCTTTTCCCGCTGCTAAGGAAGAACAAGAAAGAAAATCAAATAACTATTTTAACCAACGCCTTCTTTTGGGTATAATTTTCTTTTATCGGTTAAAGTGTATGACCATCTTTCTTTCCTTAATTATTTATCTTAAACGCCTTCTTTTGGTTCTTTTTTGTGAACCAAACACGTGAAAACTGGCCATGAAACTTGAACCCAGGACCTTTGGCGACTCTTATATCATGTTAAATTATATCATCAAAAAACTTAAGCTATTGAAAACATATTTTTGTTTAATGACTTATTATCCTTAACATTATCTCACAATTTTCAGTTATTGGGCAAAATTCACATTATAAAAAGAAAAAAAAACAGAAGTTTGTTCCCAAATAGGGTTGGCTCTTCAAATCAGTAAGACAAACTTGTTTTTTGTGCTATATTCAATGATATATAAAAGTTTAAAGTAAATAAAGAGAGAGAATAAGCATATATATATATGTTTAGTAAAACAGAGAATTAATTGCATACCTACTGAAGGCCGAATTAGAGAGACAGAGAGAGAGCTTGAATGGAATTATTCATAGAGATTTTGAAGAAGAAATTGCTCATAAAGTGACGTGCATCCAAGAGAGCAATCCACTTGGTTGGATAAAAATATGACCAAAGACTCAAGATCAACTTTATCCATTCATTACAAAACCAACCTACGTAGAATATTCCCCCTAAAAGATATATTATATCTCAAAATTTTGAGTGTTCACCTGAATTCTATGATGACGTTAAACCAATTTAACAGACAAAAAATGCCTTATTCAACTATTCTTTTTATACTTAATGACGGTAACTACGAATAATGGCGAAATTGATCACTAATAAATTCGTTAATCATAATTATATAATTTGGGTTGATTCACCAATGAATTTGTAAAATAATATCCTTCTTTTACTTCAATATTTGTTCATAGCATTTTTTTTTGTTAATATTTTGAATCTCATATTATAATCAAATTTAAATCTTAAATTTGCATTTATCTTTAATTGAAACCATATTACTAGTGTGTAAACCTAGCTAAAAGTATGAACAGAAGTTTCTAGAAATTATATATGTGTAGGGCTGGCGTTATTCATGTGCTATTAATTAATGAATTCTCATGCATTAATTATTGAATTTGGGAGTCATGGAAGCTTCTTCTCCAAATGTATAGTCAAAATTGCTTTAATTCTTTCTTCCATATAACAACGACAACAATAACATATATCCTGTGAAATCTAACAATGTGAATATCTGAATGATAAAGTCAAACTTCCACCATGTAGAAAGATATAGGGACCATGGGAATCCATAAGGAGGACCACACTTGATACATATTGTATTTTAGTTAGTTGGGATATTAGTTGAGAATTTGTTATGATAGTTATTGGTAGATGATTCTAGATATTATTCTAGAGTCTAGATACTTTATAGAGTCTAGATATTTTGTATAAGTATATGCTGTAAATGCTCATTCAATAATAATTCATCATTTCATAACACATTCTCTTTCTCTCATCTTCTCTCATTCTCGTATTCATTCTCTCCCACCTTCATCTTCTTCCATCCGTCTTCTCCCTCTCTAAATCAACTTCTCTCACTCTTCTTGTTACTCGTCACTGTACATATGTAGTTTCCAGCTGCTGATTGCGGATTAGTTCCTTAATGGAACAGTGAATTCATCATGGTATCAAAGCATTGGCGATTGTTAGGAATGCCTGTGTGAATATGGAGATCGAGGGAATTCTTTCACATGCAGAAGGATATTCGAGGGATCTAAACATTTCACTTGAAGATTTTGAGATTAAATAGTTAGATCTGACAATTGCAGTGAAGATAGTGAAGGATAATGTTGAATTGACTATTTCTTTTGCATACAGAAGAAGGTAATTCAATAATCTGGATATTATACACAAAAAACTCTGTTATCTATAAGTTGATTGAGAATTCGACATTGTTATCTGTAAATTGAAAATTGAGATATATAGCGATGGAAACCAATAATACTGAAGCAATATCGAGTGAAGTTGCATCAGCAGGAGTAACTATAAACCATAATCATCTGTTATATCTTTTCCCTTCGGATGCACCAGGATCCTTATCAGTGGTGTTATTTTGACAGGGATGGACAACTATACATTGTGGAGTAGGGCGATGAAATTAGCCCTACTGGGCAAGAACAAAATTGGATTTATCAATGGAACTGTGAAAATGGAAGATTTCCAAGGGAATCTAGTTGGATTGTGGGATAGGTGCAATGTCATGTAGTATCATGGTTAATGGGCAATTGAACAAAAGCTTACTAAGTGGGATGTTGTTCAATTCAGATGCGTACATCATATGGGAGGAACTAAAAGTGAGGTTCGACAAAGTCAATAGCTCTAGAGCATTCCAACTACATAAAGAAATATTCACGATGCGACAAGGAAATCTATCTGTCTCGGTGTATTACTCTAAGTTAAAAGATCTTTGGGATGAATATGATTCAATTGTACCACCTCCTTCATGTTGTCCAAAGGCTGTAGAATTCATCAAACACCTTCAGTATCAAAGCATGTTGCAATTCCTAATGGGGTTAGATGAAAGTTATAGTCAAGTGCGAAACCAATTGATAATGATGCAGCAGGTTCCAAGTATAAATTAGGTGTATGCATTGGTCAATCAGGAAGAAAGCCAAAGGATCGTCGCAGGAAATAGTAGGATGTTACAGGATACGTCTGAGGTATCTGCATATTTCACATCCAGAAATGGAGCAGGGAAAAGAGGATATGCAGGAGGAAAGCAAAAGAAACCTTTTAATCCTAATGCGTATTGTGACTTCTGTCACATAAAAGGCCATTTTAAACTTGATTGCTTCAAATTGATGAAATGTGATTCTTGCGGCAAAACTGGTCATGTCCAAGATGATTGCTATAGACTTCATGGCTACCCTGAGAATTTCAAGAGTAAAACTAAGAAGGCATATGTGGTGACCAACATGACCTCTAAAAATGATGGACAGATAATGGAACCTGCTAGAGGATTGCAGTATTAACAACAAGGCAATCAATTCCAGTCACATGCTTCATCGTCTTCTATGCAGTTCAGTCCCAGCCAACATCAGAAAATCCTCAAACTATTGGATGAGCAGACCAAAACAAATGTCACAGCCAACATGATAGGTAAAACTCTCTTGACTGATTAAGATCTGTAACAGTGGATAATAGATTCAGGAGCCACTAATCACATGATTAGTGTCGAAGACACTTACAAAATGAAACACTGACAGAAAATACAGGCAAGGTGCAATTGCCGACAGGGGATGCTGCAAAGATAACAAATATTGGTGATTGTCATGTAGGGGGAGGTGATGTGATTAGAAATGTTCTATGTGTTCAACTTTCAAGTTCAATCTCATGTCAGTCTCGAAAGTAACCAGAGAATTGAATTGTAATGTCTCTTTCTTTTCACATTGTTGCTGTTACACCTCGTAAATTTAAGACAAAGATTAAGAACGTCATTAAGGATTAAGATTCAATTTTTGAATTTAAATATATTTTACGTGCTAATACGGATTAATTATTGGTAACGGCGAATACGACGCCGAAAATTTCTTTAATAATAATGGTTTATATATACATATATATTCCGTCATGGATTAGTGACGTATAGAAGATATGATGATAAGAATTTAAGGCAATGGGTGTTTGAGATTAATAGGAGGAGGATTAAGATTTATTACTTGGGGATTGTCTTGACTAAAGAAGAATATTAAGTGCCAAAGTGTAATTTTTAAAAACAATTTTCAGATTTTAAGAGTTCAAGAAAACCCTTTTATCTTCTATCTCACTTCACAATTCATTTCAACAAAACTCTCCTCTCCTCCTTCTCTTCCATGGACGAAAATCACCTTCTTCATAGCCAAATTGAAGACAACAATTTTCTCTTCCTAGATTAACTCATTCATCTAAATTCTAAGCCCAAAATTAGCACTCAACAGTGGCGAAAATACCCAATGCTGGCCGAAATCTTAACCCAAATATTTCCAGATTTTAAGATGGAATTTTGAAGAGAAAACATGTATAGATGATGGGTTAACATTGTAGATTGTTGCATGTCGATTTGGAATTGAAGAAGTGTGAAATTGAAGCCAAAAAATTGGAGCGAAAACAGTGGCAAAATCGGTACTGCTGGGCAGATTTGTAGTCAACTTTGGAAGGGAATATCTCCTAGCATATTAGGAGTTTTGGGTGTTTCAAAAGCCTAAAATAAAGTTCGTCGAGTCTAGTTTCCAACGCAACAAACCGCTCGTCGATAGGACACTGGAGTAGAGAGTTATCGACGTTACAAGTTCAGCTGACGAAGCAGTGGCTAAAAATCTGGACAGTCACGTTTTTGGGGACTGTTTTGGACGAATTCGAGGTATAAAATTCTTCTTTTATAGTTTAATGACATTGCATGTTGTTGTAGTTGAAGCTATGGATTGGTGTTAAGATGGAATTGAAAATATGAAATGCATGTGATGGTATTAAGGATATATACACCGATTTAGAACCTATTCTTGGCGTACGTTGGAATTGAGTAATTGTGTTGGTATGTTATTACTAATTGCATGTGAAAATTTAGATGAAACCTTGATGTTTAAAGTTAAAGTTGTTAATTGAAGTTGTTGGGAGATTAATTGGAAAGTAAGGAATTTTTGGAAAAAAAACTTTGGAATTGTAAAATGTTGATATGACCGGAAAGTTGATAGAAATTGTTGAAAATTTCGATAATGTATTACGGACTGAATTAGTGTGTGAATATAAGTTACTACATGCATATTTATTGAGGCAATTATCTATACATGCCTCGAAAGGATTAAAGTATAGAAACGTGTTAAATTCACATTCTTGAATTGGCGATGTCGTTAAGAGATTGGATTGCCCCACGATAATTCTAATGTGACTAAATGATTGACTAACATGAGAGGTAAGTGTATAAATTCCCTTGGTTATTGAAGTTGATAAATTGAATGTTTAGATAATTTTGACTACATATAGAAATGGTAGTGGTTATTAGTTTAATTTGGATCATTGGGTTGATTTAGATTGTTGGTTTGAATTGGATTGTTAGTTGGAGTTGAGTTGTTGGTTGATTTGGATTATTGGTAAAATTGTGGATACGCACATAAACAAAGGAAGTCTTTGCCAAATTTTTATAGAAATAAGAAGTCGTTATCCGAATAAATTACGTTAGAGGCAGTAGAATTGACAAACGTATTGTCATTATTATAGGTTGACATCTTTGGATGAGACATATCTTAGCATTTAGTTGATTTGCTCGCTTAAAAGGTATGTGAGACTTTCCTTCTTTCTTTTGGCATGATTTTTAGGAAAATCACGGGACGTACTTAACTCCTGAAGTTCGATTTTGAAATGATTATTTACTAATGATTGTGATTCAAGAATGAGTTTATGGTAGTAATTTTATTGAGAGTCACATAATGATTTTAGCCGCATCTGATTGCTCATGATATCTACTCGCACTAAGTGTTACTATTTCATTCCACCGAGTCGGGCGGATCATGTTCGTACCTGACCATGCATCATTCATCGAGTCCTCACTGAGAGTAGACACGTTATATATACATATTACATCGAGTCCCTCCTTGGCCAGAGAGACATGTTACTGTGCAGAATCAGATTCCATCGAGTCCTCTCCAGAGGTCGAGACATGTTATCTGATTTTATATCTGAGCATACGAGCACGATGTTTTATGATTCAGTATACATGATATGCTTTTCAGACATGATTCTCAGTTTTATGACAGTTTGATGACTCTCTGTTGTTGACAGTCAATTTTGACCCGTTTTTTGTATATTTATTGCAATTTTAAGTATTTTAGCATATCGCATTTTAATCAGCATTTTTTGCATTTTTTTTATCTTTTTATGTTAAATTAACCATTATGTTTTGTTAATATTATGTTTTTATTATTGTTACACCGTCGTTTATTTTAATAATATTTGCATCTTTTAAACAATTAATTGGTATCCGCACTTTTACTTTTAATTAGGCATTAAACATTTCTTAAATATCGTTTTATTATTATTATTATCGCATCGGCATTTGCATTCCCGTATTCATTCTCTCTCACCTTCATCTTCTTCCATCCTTCTTCTCCCTCTCTAAATCAACTTCTCTCACTCTTCTCGTTACTCGTCACTGTACATATGTAGTTTCCAGCTACTGATCGCGATATTAGTTCCTCAATGGAACAGTGAATTCATCACACCATGAATTTTCCTTTGTCACGCCGCTACCTATTGCAATTAATTAGAAGAATTCAACTGAGTTACTATTAGTTAATGTACCAAACCGCCTAAAATGGGTGCACATTGGAAAATTTGCGTCAACTTTTGATCATTAAGTTCATTAATCTTCGTGTTTTATTCAGGCAGACTGTAAAAATATTATCGAGATCAATTTCTTAGGCGATTAGACAATATATTGTGGAAGTTCAAAAAAATATTGAAGAGTAAGTGATACGAGATTAAAGGTTGAGATAATTATTATAAAAAAAATGAGCCAGTTCCTCTCATAAGTGACTAAAATTACATTTTCTCATTTGATGGGGGGAAAAAAATCTTTAAAGTATTTTCCTGTAATCAATCACCAAAAAAACTGATTTCGGTCCTACGTAAACAAATTCAAAATCTAAACTTGATGGATTCAACCTTTAAGTTATTACCATTGAATTATTTATACTTTAAATTATAGATTCAGATCTAATATTTATTAAAATTTCAATGAATTTTCACGTTTATGTAGTGATGGAGCGAGAATTTTTCACTAGTCGAATTTAAATTATAAAAAGTAAACGCCCAAATAAACTAAGGGATTCATTATTTGTTATATATACAGAAAAATAAACGTGACCTTGTATATACAGAAGAAACCCTTGTGCTCCACAAGGTTCACCCATGCATATACATGTATGTATTCCGTGTTAAACAATATTAAGTTCGGTTAAACCCGTACATCCGATTCAATTAAGAATTAAAGATAAAGAGAAAAGGAGAAACAAATGGATAGATCACTTTCTTTTAATTACCCAGCTTCAATAATATCCTTACATTTCCTTATAATTGCTTGTTACAAAATCTCCAACTTGAGAAATCGATGAAGCAGCAACACTAAAATAATTTTCTCGTATCAAATAATACGTCTTCACATATGATCTCAAAAATAACAAAAGTACAAACCCATTAAGCACAGAATTAAAAAACCAAGCTCCCATTCCATTGCATCCACCTTTATAAAAATGCAACAAAAGCACTCCAATATGACAGCCCAAATTACAGCCCAAAAAGACCAAATGACAATTCATCACAAATGGAAAACGGGCCCTTTGAAGCCCAATCTCGGTCCAAAAACGGTACCCGTAAACCAAAGCGAAAACCAAAGTCATAAGTAAAATCGCTATAACTTGAAATGATTGTGAAAATTCAAGCCATAAAAACGACATACAAATGAGAATTGAATGGTTAAATAATTGAAAAAACGAAAGCGTACGACGCCGTAAGATAGTGAAGAATGTGCGAAAAATATGAAGGAAACGTGATAGATAAAAAATATAAGACCAGAAGAACACGCGACCTGAAGGGCGCGTACCTATGGGAAAACATAGGAGCCATTGGAGTGGTGTTTTCGAACGCCGCCATATCCACCGCGTGTCGCGGATTTCCGCGACAGCGGAAGAGAGGATTCCGAGGAAAATAGTGGCGGAGATTAATGACATGGCGAGGCTGTGGAGGGCCGGGATTGATCCTAAAGGAACGGGGCGGCGTCGCCGTATAAGGAGGAGGAGGAGAAGGTGGAGGGTGGCGGAGGAGATTATATAGGCGGAGATAGAAATTATGAGAAATGACCATGTTGACCCCCACATTATTGGACTCCATTGAAATGATCTAATTGATGGTTGTTCTGATAACAAATAGTTAATTCTCTGTATGGTTGATGTTGCTAAACTCATGTTCATTTTTTAATTAATATGAGAATTTTGGTTCATTATAAACTGGGGGCTATAGCTCATTAATCTATTAAATAAACGAGATTCATCATTTAGTCTATGGTTTTTAATTTTTATGTTTTGCTGTTAACGCGTTTGATTTTGACCTTTCTGGGAGAAGCGTCTCTTCTAGACTTGGGTAAAGTTCTTTGTTTTCTTTTTTCTTTTTAACTTATAAATTTTTAATTACCAATAAAAATTAGAAACAACCACGTTTTACATTTGCTCTTTCTCTATATGGGATTAGATTATTGACAATTCAACAAGGAAGAGGTAAACATTGGTAGGCGGATGTTGGTGCTTTGACAAAGATATTCTTCTAGATAGGGAATATAATAATATGTATGGGAGCAGTAAATAATGTCTAATTGTCAACATGTTCACTTTGATAAGGTTTTGTAGGTGAAGCACAAGTATTGACTTCAACTGTTTGAAGAGGAGGGAAAAAATATTTAAGAGTAAAAAGATTTCCTTTTACAAACTACTAGTATTTACCAAGTAATAGATGATAAAATATTGCAAGAATTTAGAACCATTTCCTTTATAGGAAATTGTTTTTTCTCAAAGAAATAAGTGCAATGATGTTTTGTTCTTCTTCCTCAATTTCTTAATTTGGGCCGTTCATTCCAATTGTTTTCTAAGAAATCAATACTAATATGTTTGTTTGTGTTAAAAGTCTCACATCCAATATGAAATGAAAATATGAACTCCTTATATGGACTTGGACAATCCTCACTTTACAAGCTAACTTTTGAGGTTAAATTAGATCCAATATTCATTCTTTTCATGGTATCAGAGTCAGACTCATTCAAATTCTTTGTTCACCGATGTTGGGCCCCAAATTATATTATACACGCTTAAGTTAACAAAGTTTGGGCGTGCGGTGGAGTGTTAAAGTCTCACATCAGATATGAAATGAGAACATGAACTCTTTATATAGACTTGGACAATCCTCACCCTATAAGTTAGCTTTTCGGATTGAGTTAGACCAGTTTGTTGAAGGTATCAAGTTGTTAAATTTTAATCGCTCTAACTCCTAAGTGACCAAAGTTCCTTGATCCTGAAAGTCTGGTTGAAAATTTTAGTGATCCTAGCATATTTTTAGTTGCTTGATTCAGTGTTCTAGAAAGTTTATATTATTTCCTTTGGAGGTCTTTCTGATTTGAACACGAACCATTTAATATATTAAACTAATGAATAGACATAACAAAGCGTTTGTAGTCCAACGGTTAGGATAATTGCCTTCCAAGCAATAGACCTGGGTTCGACTCCCGGAGACGCATTCATTTCTTTTTTAGCACTGATATGTTTGAATTGCTGCGCGCATACAGCTTTATGTGCAAAAGCTATACGATTTATCTTTTGTGCCTTGAGTTCTATTTAATAGTGAATCATGTATATCATTCTCGTTCTTACTCATCGACTATAATGACATGAGTTTTCAAGTAGTCATATATGGCTCATCCAAAATCAAGCAATCTCATGTTATTCTATGTCTGTTATGAATCTCACATCGGTTATGGAATAAGAATATGAACTCCTTATATGGACTTGGACAATCCTCATACTACAAGCTAACTTTTGAAGTTGAGTTAGGTAGAAGATCCATTCTTTATATGGTATCAAAGTCATACTCATTGCAATTTTTTATTCATCGATGTTGGGCCTCCAAATTATATTATCCACGCTCCAGTTAACAAGGTCTGAGCGTGCGGGGGAGTGTTTAGAGTCCCACATCGGATATGGAATGAGAATATGAACTCCTTATATGGACTTGGACAATCCTCACACTACAAGCTAGCTTTTGGGGTTGAGTTAGGCCCAAGATCCATTCTTTACAATGTCATTGATGATTTCTCTTGTTCTGGTGTAGTAGAAGAGGGGTTCTCGATGACTTATATTTATATAACGTAGCTAATAAATTTAAGACGCTGGGACCTTGTAGCTATGCACATCTATGGTCTCTTCAGGTTTGCACATCTTTTATGTTACTTTGGACTGCTAAGACATGACTTAGCTAGGTTACTCCACAAAGGGAAGAACATATTACTTATATAACGTAGCTAATAAATTTAAGACGCTGGGACCTTGTAGCTATGCACATCTGTGGTCTCTTCAGGTTTGCACATCTTTTATGTTACTTTGGACTGCTAAGACATGACTTAGCTAGGTTACTCCACAAAGGGAAGAACATATTATTTGTCCAAAAATACTGTCTAAGGCCTGTGAATTAGCACAGGAATAACTTTGTCACTGACTTTAGTTGTGGAGCCGAGCATGTTTTATGATATGTCTACTTCTTACTCTTTTGCTTTTCCTTGATGTGCTATGAAGGTGTTTACGTCGGGTTCGTACACGCAACGAAATTTAAAAATTTATGTTTCAAATCCGACGACGGTCGAATTGCAGTATGATATGTAATGTAAAATATAAACACAAAGTAAATGTAAAACTTCGAACGAAGACTTACATTTTTGAAGTAGTCAGCCAAGCAGTTGAATCTTCAATCTTTGTGTAGTCTGAGGGTGCACACACAAACGTCCCTCGATTTGTAAGTTCAGAGAACTGTGATGTAATTTGCTAAGTCAGAAATGCTAGGAATTCTGACAGAGCTTTAGAAGAGATTGACCTCTCTTAGGTTTTTGGTGTCTTTGGAATGGGAGGTAAGCCTCCTATTTATAGTTGAGAATAGGAGTTTTAGGGTTTTAGATGGACCAGGCCCAAAGCAGTTGGGCAAAAATTGGACTGCGAGCCACGCTCGCTGCCATGATCTTGCGCGTGCTCTCGCACCGCGGTCCTGAATCAAGGCACCACGGTTCCATCCTATTTTCTGCCCATTTTTCCATTTTAATGTCCCGGTCATCAACTGAACATTTAGGTATAATCTCCTTCAAATTACATCCTTCAATCGACGGAACATTTGACTTAGTGTTACCGCCGTGCCTTTACATATCGTCACTAATAACATTAGGATCTTCACGAAACTCTGATCGCGTGGGAAGGACGAACCCGATATGTAAAGTTTAACTACAAAATATGTGGCCCGAACTATATGTGAGAAGATAAAATCTCTTCATTCATGATACACTCAATCAAGTTTAAGATGCATCAGTGTCATCCAAATGACTTGATTATTATAACTCATCTATATTAGTTGACAACAGACCGTATCGCGGCGTATCGATCGTTAACCCAATGACTTAGTCAACCTAATACCATATAGTACACAGTATTCACTCGAATATAAATTCAAGAAATGAATCCTTTCGCTCACATACCACCTTTAATCTACTTGTGCACCCAAAATAAGCCGTCTCAACCTATAAGGCATTTGAGCTTAGGACAAGATCAAAGTACATTACTCGTAAACAAGATGATATCGACCTCAAGTCTAAGGACTTTTATCTCCCACGCCGATGATATTATGTACGTATAACAAATAATCGTCGTGAGGTGTACCAATACTTCAACAAGTATCCATGTGTCCATCATGAGTTGTCATAACTCGTAGCAAGTGAGACATACTACATTCACTAAGGATATGATGCAGACCACATGTCGACGTATCGCATATCATCGATATCTCAATTTCGATGATCATTAATCGAGGTAATTTAAGAGTTACGTTATAACATTAATTCTCACATCATTAATAAACACGTAACCTCTAGGGATTCATTTATAGAATTTTATAAACAATCAACTAATAATTCAACAAATGCAAATTGCCATAATATTAATCATCATTAATATAAATATGAATGTTTATAAAGTACATTGTGTCCTAATACAGATTGTCTCTAGACATACATATACTTTCAATCTTCCACTTGGCCTAGAGTCAATCACCAACATATCTAATACCCATGTTCTCAAAATGACCATTATGCTTCACCAAGCTTAATGGTTTAGTAACTGTGCTAGATTATTATGCGCGGAATATAATCTATCTTGATATCTTCAGCTTCCACCATCTCTCTCAGGATGTGGTACTTTCTTGGTATATGCTTGTTTCTGTTTGTTGATCTTGGTTCCTTTGTTGTGCAATGACATCAGTGTTGTCACAATAAATGGTTATTAGACAACCAGCACTCGGAACAACCCCTAGTTCCTTCAGGAACTCAGAAATCGCGACAACTTCTTTAGCAGCCTCCGATCCAGCAATGTACTCTGCTTCAGTAGTCGAATCTGAACCCATAGATTTTTAGGCGAAGCGCAAAAATTAAAGATTTTTAATTTGATGAACAAAAATTAAAGACAGCTCCGAAATAAGGGCATTCCTGCGGATTTTAGGTCACAAATTCAAGCCTAACGCCAAGAGAACTAAATCCATTATTTAAACGAAATCGAAGAAGGCTACAGTTGGCCCAAAGTTTTGGCTCCAAACAAATTTGAAGGCTGCAGTTGGTCTAAAGTCATTTAAAAGCCCATTATCCCAAGTTTTAAAGGCTGCAAGTAGCCCAAAAAGTTTGGCTCCAGATAGATTTTTTAATCATAAAAAAGGTTCTAGTTAAGTCATATAGTTATACTCCACTTTCTGCTTAAGCTTCTATAGAGGCAATTTTCCTTAGAATTATTTGGTAAGGATGGTGGTGGAATATAGCAAGTGAAAGAGTCGAGATCGGCTTAAGCTAGTCAGGATACCATGGTAAATGTGAAACTAATAACTGAATTACTCCAATAAATTCAAATGTAAAATCTTTGCAAGATATCTTATCCAATTGTCATCATTGGACAAGCAAAGAGTCGTATTTGGACTCGTGCAAGATGTGCTACCGCACAGGGTTCCTCGGAAAACAAAAAAATTTAGGATTTTTTTTTCATTTTTATTAAGTTGTATTAGCCAAAATTTACTGTAACTCCCCACAATTCGCAAGTCTTATTTCACTTAAAGATCCACTTTTACGAATTAGAACAAGTCCCTAAAATATTTGAGACGACCTAATTTTCATTGGAGATTTATTTGTATGAGTGAGTTTCCACTACTTCAAAAGGAGGCCATTACCATGGCTTTTTATGCACATGGGCTGCTTGTGTCACATAGCCAAAAGTAGTTATTTTCAATTATTTTCTTGCACTTTAAAGAACTATCCAGTTTGTTGGTGTCCCCAATTTTCAATCATTTAGTGTGATATTGTTCTCCCATATGCTAAAGGTGTTGTACTATATGCTTTATTGCATTGTACTTCATGCTAGAAGGATGATAATGACGTGAAATTAGAGTTTCTCCATTATTTTGTGTCTCTCACAACTTACGCAAGTTGTGTGAGTTTCTTTTGATTTCATTAGTTAATGGAATAGAATATCATAAATTTTTGAATTCACCAATTTGTGAAATAAAAAAAAAAATCACACTACAATTTATGTCTTATATAAGGTACGTATAAAATATCGAATTTGAGTCTCATGGAAAAAATAGTACTCCGTATATGAATATTAAAAAATAAAGTTATATGAACTGTTTTTATTTAATGAAGTTTTCAAATTCGTATTTTGTATACGCGTTTTTGTTTTTTTTTTGAGTCTTTTATTAGGTTTACTTTTCTTCCGAAAGACCCTCAAAAAGCATAAAGATAGTGGAGACTCTGCAACAATGTTGTAATTACTGCAAGTTGAAATTTATGCAACAAGATATTTTGCTGTTCTTGAACAGTCAGGGTCATTTGATTTAAAGATAAGTTACACAGCAACTATAAATCCCTATGAAAATTTTATTTTATGTTTCATACGATTGATACTAATTATGTGGGACTATTTTTTTATCTAACAAGTTGGTGGAGACAAATTTACACATTGAGTCCACCAACTTTAAATTTACTAAATTGTGAGACAAAAAAAAAACTTTATTATCTGATTGTCCCAGAAATATATAGAGGTAGGTTTTCATGGTAAGTGTGATTTTTGAAAGAGGGCCATTTCTAAGTGTATAAAGTGTAATATGTTCCATGAAACTTTTTCTTTTTTGGTTCCATGTAACTCAAAGAAGCGTGAGATAATTAAGCTATTATGAGCCATGTGATGACTTATGGTACGTAAGTAACTCCATTGATAGTATACATGCCTAAATTAAATACTAAGTAGCTATCATCAATTCTCTGACAAGGGAATCGAATGAATGAAGGAAAATGCATGTGTATCTCAGTTTTCTGAAAATGGGAAATTTATCATACGTAACTGCAACAGCCAATGAATGAATGTGAACATGCAGAATATGGCTTCGTTATTCTCTAGCATGGAGACGGAATCGGAACCACCTGCTAAAGGTAAGGATGATAAAATTATCCCATCTGTCTAACGGTCCAACTTTGAACGAGTTAATGATAGGTTAAATCAATAGTCCAAATTTATATATCCTTGAGAAACTGTCAAAATGTTTATAATATATTTTTTGTTTGAAATATTATATTAACTATATTTGGTAATTAAGAAAATTATAAGAAATTAAATTTCGGTGTGTTGTGGGAGAGTTAGATTATAACACAACGTTTAGTCCTTGTTAACTTAGTTTAGTTCTTGTTAACTTAGCTGACTCCCAGTCCACGTAACCTCTGGGTGGTCGACCCGTCCATTTATTTACTCAACTCACCTTTTCTGGAATTCATGCTCTTTTGACTCGTCTAAGTTCATCTCAATCCGTCCATTTAACATTTTTACTTAACGTTCCGACAACAGTTTGGGATTTAATTTTTAGCAATGTATAATTTCAATCTTTCATTTAATGTTTTAAATTTAGCATGGACAATATAACACGTCCAATTCATCTAAAATTGAACAGATTGAGTTTGGTATATATTTATTGGCTAGCATTATTCAAGTAGTTCATCTCAAAGTTTGAAACAATTTGAACCGTATATGTATATGTTTGTTTGATCTAGTCGTAATAAAGAAAAGAAAAGACTTTCTTTTTTCATTTGAACATATATGACATCCTTGTGGGAATAGTATCTTTTTAATTAGACAATTTTGGGAACCAAATTAATTGGCAAAATTGAGTGAACTTTTTATTAAAAATTATTTGGTGCGAAAAGCAAAAATGACTTCAAAGAAACCCGCTTTCAGGAACATAGTTGTTTTCACCGTTGGTGTCACGTCGACACACAAATATTGGTAAAAATCGACTCTTCAAGAACCTAATTAATACACATTGTTTTTCATACTTCTAGTTATTCTTGCAATCAAAGTCACAACTTTTCGTCACATTGTAGTCAAGACACCTCTAAAAATGTTTTTACTACTATCATGTATCTTAAATATAGTAGAACATCGATCTTTACGGTTTGAAAATACGTATTTATGTTGTCCCACAACAGATATAGATGTTCAGTCGTTACAATATTTGTGCATGTCACTATTTTTGCCACAATAAAAGTTATAAACTACCTTAGAACAAACAGAGTTATAGTCCTATATTTCTAACTTCTAAATTATTGTTCATGTGACAAATAATTAATTGAAGCTCCTTTTTTCCTTGTAAATATATATAATGTAAACGTGTAGTGTCCAACAACAAAACAATCCCTACCCATAATTAAAATATATTGTGTAAATATTTAGTTATATATAATTATGGTAAACTAGGATTCCTATTATATAAAAAATGTATATTGTACATTATATATATTGATATTAATAAGAAAGATTTTTCACGAAAGATTAATATAATCTTACCTACGGAGTTTTAGTTTTCATGCGACACGACATGAAAGAAAATCAGACCATAAACATGGACCCATATTGAATAGTCCATGCTTCAACTTTCGACAGACAAAAGAAAAAAGTCCAAGTTCAAAGTAGTAGTACAATGTGAACGAGGTACAACATGATACTTTAATTGAATTGAAATTTATAAGCAGCTTCTGATTTGCTATTATTGAGCCACGTGGGTATAATGACTTATAGGATGTAACTGCATTTAATATATAGTAGCCCTAAGTTGAATAATAGTATCATTCTGACAAGGTAATTGAATGAATGATGGAAATGTGCATATTCTTAATTATGAGATAATTTTAATTTTAACTTTGTGGTATAAAAAATCACTTAACAAGCCAGTTCTAAGTTCACCTCAGTTTCTGGAAACCTTTGAATCAACGCAAGATCCCCTCGTACAATGTACTAAAAAGCAAATTTATACCCTATCAGTTCATTTTACTTGTCATATATATTAAAAAATAATTATTCATTTTTATTTGTTCAGTTTAAAAAATTAAGAGATAATTTATCACTTTATACTTATTGTACCCTTATTATAAATTATTTAGTTGGTAAGTTCAACAAAAATTAATGATTGCACAACTTTTAAAATATATTTTATTAATTTTAATCATTAAGTTACTTAGCAGTAATTAGAGATGAAATAGTAAAATTATAATTTTATTTTTTGCTCTTTAATAAACATGTTAAGTCAATATGGGACAAGTGAAAATAGAGGGAGGGAGTATTATTTTACGTAAATATTGCAACCGCACATGCGAATGTAAAGAATATAGCTTTGCTTCTGTCTATAATTAGAATGGTCCAGCATGGACACATTTTTTCTTGATATTCAGGTTTCCTGTTTACGTCAGACTAGTCCTGAAGATAGTAATATTGGTCCCTTAACACTATTACTAATAAATAACGGGATGTGATTCAATAACCAGAGTTTGAGAACGGACAACTGATAGCACCTACAAGGAACAACCCCAGAAGAGAGCATAATGTTTCCACTAGGAATCGATTTCACATTGCAAGGGTCCAGAACGTCTTAAGTCCCCTTTTTTGTTATTGGACTGTGCCCCGGGGCAGCATGGACACAATATTGAAACCACGTGCCAAGTGTCCATCAAGTCGTGCTGACCTTTTCTTACGTTTTAGCTACATAGGAGTACAATTTTAAGATTTGATCATTCTCTCAAAAATACAAATTAAAGTACTCTTTGGTTTAAAAAAAAGTATATATTTTTTTAACCTATAGGTAAAGTTAAAAAGAGAATACACTAAAGCTGAACGTTAGGCCAAAATTCATTTTCCTTATATTTACTGTGTTTCTAAGCGAAGTTGCACATGCTGAATTTGAAAGAATTAAATTGGGTCAGTAAGTTGGAGTTGAAATGTCCTTTTTAGCAACTTCAAATATTAATTGTGTAAGATGATATCAATTTTGTTTGAGTAATTTTTTTATTAATATTAAGATATATATAGAGTACAATAATCATCCCTTATACAATAAGAATTTTAAGCCTATACAAAAGAGGAATCTTAGTTTTATCATAATTATATTTACACAATATATAGAAATATTCTAATTATGGGTAGGGAATATATTGTTTTCTATATTTACACGTTTACACACCCCTTCAGTAGGAGCGGGAGGAGGCCGGACGCTGAGACTGAATCTGAAGTCAAGAAACAACTGTCTGGAAAGTCCTTTGGTAAATATGTCTGCATACTGATAGGATGATGGAACATGTAACACTCTGACATGGCCTAGAGCAACTTTCTCACAAACAAAGTGTAGGTCTATCTCAATGTGCTTGGTGTTGACACCCAATTTTGACCCTCCCGTCCAGTCATTTAACTATAAAATTAGACTAATTTTGTAAAATAATTTTTTAGGATTTTTATAATAAAATGCAGCGATAAAACATAAATACATGCATAAATAAATAATTTAATAATGGCATCGCGTCTTACGTAGAGTTTCAAGCACTTAGAGTCCCGCGTCCGCGTTAATTGATTTCAAGCTCTGTCGTAATTCTTAAATAATACATAAAAGAAGTAATTTAGCAATGACGTCGTGTCAGGTAGCATAGCCGCATTTATTAATAATCATTTGTAATTTAAAATCAATTTTTATCTAATACATGCATTTAATAGCACCGCATTTATAAAAGCTTTAAACAATTCTTAAATATCATACTTGCATTTAGCATTTAAATAATTTAATCTAAACTCAATTCAATTTTAATTTAACTTCGCAATAATGCACAATAATAAGATTGTTAATAGCGCCGCATTCTAAAATATTAAGCATTAATTAAATAGCACGTCCGTCTTTATTCTTTAATTAAATAGCACGCCCGCATTTATAACAATTAGGCTAATAAAACACCTAAATAATTTAATTGCATCTTGTTAATTTAATTGATTAATAATACACCTAAAACTAACACTTAATTAAACCCCTAATTAATTCTACCCAGCCCAATTACCCATTACCCACGCCCAGCGCAGGCCCAATTCCCCTCTACCCGCAAGCCCAACGCCCAACGTTATTTTTCCCACACGCCCCTGCTCTCTATACCTTACCCACAGAAGCCCTTCCCAGGAGCCCCATCGTCCTCAACAGAAAAAGAAACGACGAAACCCTAGAGCTCCTTCAATCGCGCGGATTTCACGAGAATCCGGACTTTCCTTCACCCACGCACCTCGTCAACCTTCCTTACCCATGCAAGCGCAGCCAACAATTTCTTACCATAGATAACCAAACAAATCCTTCCAAAAATCAGAACCCATTCGAATCAGTAGCAAATCGATACGAATCACTTACCTTCCTTACTTGCACATACCCAAACCTTTATTTACTTACCATAAGCCAACTAGCAAAATCTTTCCAGAATCGGAAACTTACCATAACCGAATCGCACGAATCAAGCACCAAATCGCGTCGATATCAGCCCTTACTACTTACCTAATGGGGAATCCAAAGCATGGCTATATAAGCACATGCAGGAGCATTGATCGGGCGACGAGCAGACGGGAGAACACAAGGCATCGGAGTCGGAAGTCGGCTCAGAGAATTAGCATCGCAAGAATAAGGTTCGAATCCCTTTCTTTTAGTCCCAGCCCAGAACCAGCAACCAAAACCTTGCCCTTTCATTCGCATTGCAAGCCCAAAACCCGAAACCCGAGCGAATCGACGACTTGATACGCTGCTCTGGGTCGCTGTCCGGAGAAGGTAAATCCTATCCTCTTTGTGAAATTCTGACTTCGTATTCGATTATGTGAAGTTTGTTTTATCCTGATTGCTGTTGTATCGGGTATATTCGTATTTGTTGTCTCAATATGTGGGTAATTACGCTTAAGCATTCGTCGAATGAAGGTCCGAAATATGATATAATGTATGGTTGGTTTAGTTATTAGTCGTTTGCTAGAAGTACGTATCCAATCGCGATTCTTTGAATTTGTTCATATTAAAATTGCTTATCTGCTGTTTCCAAATGACAGGTTTGACATTGGATTTCCTACCCATCTCTGTTTCTATCTTTTGAGTTATGGCCCTGTTTGCATCCAATCTTGGTTTATACTCATGTTCTCGTATAGTAGACATGTATGGAAGGTAGTCTGATATTGGAAACTACCTAAGTTAATAGAAGGGTCTAAGAAATGGTTTAAACTTAGGGATATGAAGGCCCTTGATTCTCATTTGAGTCCTGCATTATCTATCTATGAGTATGTATTGTCTTTCTTAGTATGCATCTGAATCATGTGTATGTTTATCTATGTCAAATAGTTTGTTAAGTGAAAGATATGTTAGGAGTAATCTTGGTTTGGTTGGTATCGCTATTGTCGAAATTCACTATGATGTACGTTGAATGAAAGTGTTTGTATGAGATTGCATTGACCTTGATTTCTTGTTATGGGTATAAATTGGTCCTGTATTTCTAACTTCTTGTTAAACTTGACTTAAAAATCTGAATCATAAAAAAGGGGGGCACATATGTTCCTATTCCATCCTAAAATGCTCACCCACTGTTTTTTTTTAGATAAGCTGGAAATGTGCATGTTTGATATCTGATTTTCTCCCTCTCAAATTCATTTCTTTGACTCAGTTAAACCAAAACAATCTAGCATTGCAAAACACTTAAAATCAGTATGATACTTGTCCCTGTTTGTTTCCAGCATGATTTATGTACTACTATGAGATTATCTGAGTTTTATGGCCAATACTTAACTCAATTCTTGTAGTCAACGCTTAAAACTGCATTAGCCTAGATAAGTCCCTTCAGAACATGCTCCCCGCAACACATGGTTGAGTCTCACTATAGTTGCGATTAGGTCGCTAAATATTATATGGGAAGTTCTATTTGATTGTTAAGGATCCGTACTCACTAAATCACCCATTGTTTTCTAAAGTGAATACTTCTTCCATCAGTCTGCGTTGATTTCCTACCATAAAATGGGCACATATGTCTATATTCCATCCTAAACCTGTTTAGCTGCTGTTCTCCAGTAACATATAGGTTTGGCATTCGATTTCTTATCCATCTCTGTTCATATGTCCTGAACCATGGTCTTGTTTGCATAAGCATGTAGCGATTATACGACTTAGGCATGATCTATCCTATAATCTCTGCATACTTACAATTCTCTTGCTAGAATAAATGTTTGCTTTATTTGCCTAAACTATCCACTGTGTACTATCTCGATCACCTACACTGCTATAATACATGCTGATAAGGAATTTGATCTACTCTTACTATATGCATCTGATTGTTAATGCTCAAGTACATCACTATGTGAACCATAAGAATATTCTCCAACCTCACTGTATCTCACCATGCATTGGCATCTGTTTGCTAATCATTACAAAGAGTGACCTCGATCTAATGGCGATTTATACATCTTATGTGCTAGTTGTGCTTAGATCATGTGTGCAGATTCCCTTGTGATTCGAATAATTAAGGCATATACTAATTCTTATCTTTCTTTTTTTACATGGCACGCACCGAGCAACAAAGAGTCTCATAACGAGACTCGCCGTGGCAAACGTAACGTAAGGCATGCGTATACATCCATCGAGTCCTCTTGGCCATTCCTAGACAAACAAATAGACGGGTCATCCGCTCCAATCCCTTCACTCTCTTAACTTGCTTATCTCATTTTTATGCCTTTATTTATTTATTGTAATTTCATCATTTAATTTTGTAATTAATAGGAGAATTTCTAGCAATTAGCCTTTAAACATATAAGTGGGGAAGGTAATTTAAAGTTCACCGCTTAACTTACTTGCCTTTTAGGATTGTCATGCGTGTCTAATTTTGCCAAAAATAATCTAGCTTGTATCACAAAACCAACAGTAATTAAAACCTAAACCATACTTTTGCATGATTAACAAAGCAAAATTCATAAGTAACTAACTTTCCCTTTATTTCCCATTGCCAAATAAGTATTTTACAAACAACATGAATGCATATTTTTGAACTTTATACTATGTTTATAAATTATGTCAGGCCTATTTATTGCCTTCGCACTATACCCCTGCAATATATATTTTATCTAATATAGTATTTAGGTACCTTAATCGCATATTTTCAAAACTGACTTTGTCTTTTATACACAAATCTTGCAAAGTATTTTAGAGAATATATCTTATACTTACAAATCTCTTTTTTCTTGAATGCTTTTAAACACGCATTTTATATAATAATTACCCTAGGTTTGGCAGGACAACCGCAAGTTAGCGGATCTTAGAGGGTGCCTAACCCCTTCCCTCTAGATTAATAAAGAACCCTTACCCAGAATCTCACTAAGTTTAGCAGACCATTAAAATGGAGTTAATGTTTTACTTTAAACTAGTTAAACATTTAGGTGTCCTAATTCACCCAATTAATTAGGTGGCGACTCCGCGAACCCTTAGCATTCTAGCAACCCTTTAGCATTTTAGCACCCTTTTAAACTTTAGCATCTTTTGCAATTTTAGCATCCCTTTAGCATTTTTAAAACCTCTAAGCCTCTTAAACTATTTAGCATTTTTATTATTTATTTTCTAACATTTGCATTTTATTAAGCAGGGCTCGCTATTCAGAATGCCGCGGCCGAAAAAGGGCGCGACAGAAATGGCGACTCCGCTGGGGATTTTAGGTTCTTAACCACAACAGACCTAGGGTTATTATTTGGCAATTATTTTGCATTTAATTTTTGTGTATTGTATTTTGTTTATTTTTGCTACATGCTTTATCGCTTTCCTGATCGCATTCCGCCATATTTCTTCCACTGAAAATTCACACAATCACACACTCACGTATTTGGTGTGCTCGCGCAAATTTCTTTCAAAAAATATCCAAATTTTAGGAGAGTTGGCGCTGCGCGAGTTAGATCGGTTCGCGATCGGTAGCGTAGCCTTCTCACTCGAGTTGTCCGCTCGGGAACCTTGCGTCTAGTAAAGCCAAATCTTAGAAAACTTAAGATAGAGCTATACCACCCTTATGCATGCATTTACCTTAGGTGGGTCAATCCTTGGCATTGACACCACAATTAAGAAGACACCAAACTTGTCGACGGGTTTCTCAACCCAATGACCAACCAGCATATTATGTGTAGCGTGGCAATGACAAACCAATCCAAGCCCAATCATGACATGCTAAAGTTGGGAAAAGTGCACCGTCATTTGGTCGTCATTTCCAACAAAGGCATTATAGTTGGACGACTTGGACAAATCTATCATGGCCTCGCATATGTGACGTTTAGGCTTACCTCTGGCATAAAGAGGTCCCCCTGCATGTTAGGAAACGTTTGAATATGCTATGTGCAATATATCTGCTACATACCTGCAAATTATGTGCTTTATGCTAACACCGTTTGTTGCATTTTTAGAAAGATTTATCATCTCCCCAAAAGGTCGATTTGTATTTGACTAAGCAATAATGAGCAGAATATTTCGCAAGATTAAAGGCACGCCCAACATGACCGATTCAAGGGCATTTGAGCAAAAGAAGCCTGAACTCGTCTTGGTTCCTATAGGCAAAGCAGGGTCTCGTAAAAGAAAAGCAACATAGATCCGATCGAGCAAATTTCGCCTACTACCACAAAGAAATGGCAACCTCGCAGTCAAATCAAAAGGCTCAAGAACCTCACCAGAGCACTCACATCGCAAATAACCAAAATACCAAAAGCCTCCAAATTATTACCAGTACCCGCTTACTACGTATCCCATTCAGCCAATATACAATGCACCCATATATTCCACACAAAACCGAATGCCTAACGTACTCCAGCTAAACACAAACCAAAGGCCACCACAAACCCATTTTCGCAATGCATATGGCAACCCTCATGATACCCATACGTATACGCCACACCAAAAGCCCGCCCACCAAACATCTTCACACCCCGCCTAAATACCACGTAAAGGTCACCAAAATATACACCCATTTAGCCGAGCCTTTGTCGCAGCTTGTAATGAGAGGTTGAGGTTTGCAGTGATACTCCACCAATCCTGGAATGTGCCCAATCCCAAGTCCAAAGCTCATGATGGAACAAAAGTCAGGCATACCATTCCGAGCCATCTGACACGATACGGGAAGGTGTTATACACTCGTGAGACAAAGTAAGGGAGCCGATCAGGAGGAGTCATTCGGTGGAGGAGGCTTACCCTAATGAGTACAATGAACCCCAAAGGAAGAGGTGTTCCTCTTGCGTAACCCGCCCGCTCAATCGCTTATTTATCCAAGCAGCACCACGCAGGCCAAAAGAAGGAGATATCGACACAGAGCACGAAGACCAAACACCATGATGCAGAGCAAGGCGCGATTGCCGATTTGCACCTTGTTCTTGTCCGCCTAAAGCCCGGATAAGAAAGAGCAATTTAGTTTAGCGAATAATTTAAAACTCGTATTTAAGCCTTAATAATGTTTTTTGTTTCGCTTGTAATGAACTACGCTTGACCTGATTCCCTTAAATGGATACGCAGCGCCGCCCCGCCTGGCCCCACATCTAGAATTTTAATTTTCCCAATATTCGCTTGTAATGAACTACGCTCGACCGATTCCTCACGGGATACGAGGCGCCTAAATCGGCTTGGCCACACCATTAGGAAACTTTCCTTTGCTTTGAAAATGACAAGAATACACATAGCCTACAAGAACTACATCGAGACCCATTTTGTGCCGACACCCTTTTCAAAATCGGGACAACAGAAACTGCATGTGGCTCAAGTCCAAACAAGCTGCACGCAGATATCAAGGAACAAGGCAATAAGTCAAATACGAATCGACCCCCAAAACTCACAAATTTTTCTTTCGAGCGCAGTCTTTAATATTAACAAAAGCAAGAAATGCAATAGCCAAGCGTAAAATACGGCAAGAAGTTTCTTCGCAAGAAGAAACAAAGCAGAGGCGTAAGATATGACAAAATCCCAAAATTCAAAATCCGTGATCGGCAAAGCAGCAGCAGAAAGGGCATCAACAATAGTAATCAAAGTTCGTAGTTCGCAACAAAACTTAGCGCATCAACTCTGCATAAAGTCAAATCGCAACCCACGATCGCACACAAAGAAAGGCATCATGGCAATTCGTCAGCTGCAACGTTCAGCATGTCCGTGCAAAGACAACATCTCAGGGATGACATCGCTACCCATAAAATTGCACTTCTCATATGTATTTATCATTTCATTTAAACAAGTATACACTAATGTCTTTTCTCAAGCTTAGCTTGCAGGAGCATTTATTCTACAGGAGCAGCAGCGACACGTCCAGACAACGACGTAATCAGCAAGTCCACGCAACGACGCCGACAAAGAACACGCCCGCATAACGACGTAATCGCAAGTCCACGCAACGACGCCAAAGAAGAACACGCCCGCATAACGACGTAATCAAGAAGTCCATGCAACGACGCCAAAGAAGAACACGCCCGCATAACGACGTAATCAAGAAGTCCACGCAACGACGCCAAAGAAGAACACGCCCGCATAACGACGTAATCAAGAAGTCCACGCAACGACGCCAAGAAGAACACGCCCGCATAACGACGTTATCAAGACAAAGAAGTCCACGCAACGACGCCAAGAAGAATACGCCCGCATAACGACGTAATCAAGAAGTCCATGCAACGACGCCAAAGAAGAACACGCCCGCATAACGACGTAATCAAGAAGTCCACGCAACGACGCCAAAGAAGAACACGCCCGCATAACGACGTAATCAAGAAGTCCATGCAACGACGCCAAGAAAGAACACGCCCGCATAACGACGTAATCAAGAAGTCCACGCAACGACGCCAAGAAGAATACGCCCGCATAACGACGTTATCAAGACAAAGAAGTCCACGCAACGACGCCAAAGAAGAATACGCCCAGTGCAATGACGCGATCAAGACAAAGAAGTCTACGCAACGACGCCAAAGAAGAACACGCCCAAGCAATGACGCTTATCAAGACAAAGAAGTCCAAAACGACGCCATCATCAAGATATTACATCTACACAAGAAGATTTTCTCTCGTTTCAAAATTGCATTTTTATCATTCATGCTTTATTATTCTCGCCTTAGAAGCATGCACTAACTCTTCCTCGAGCTTTAGTCTACGCGAGCAGCAAGAATAAGTCCAAAACGACGCCAAGTCTGAAAACGACGCCAAGTCCAAAAACGACGTCAAGTCCGAAAACGACGCCAAGTCCAAAAACGGGTCCGAAAACGACGCCAGGTCCGAAAACGACGCCAAGTCCGAAAACGACGCCAAGTCCGAACGCCAAGTCCGAAAACGACGACAAGTCCGAAAACGACGACGAGTCCGAAAACGACGACAAGTCCGAAAACGACGACAAGTCAGCATATCACATCTACGCAGGACGATTCTCCGTTTCTCAAAATTGCATTTTTTCTCATATATTATTCTCGTCTTAGCGCTTATGCACTAACTCTTTCGAGCTTTAGTCTACAGGGCAATTGCAGCAAGCGACAACGATCCGCATTCACAATCGCAACACGCCCGCGCAAGGCGAAATCACAAAGATTTGCAGATCGCATCAACACAAGCAGCATCATATTTTTGCAGATAACCTTTTCTACTCACAACAGCATTACTTTAAAATTATGCATCATCATTTTGCCTTAACAGCTTATGCACTAACCGCTTGTTCAAGTCTTAGCGCAGGAGCAGGAGCACAACGTGGATTTTCTTACAATGGACCGGCAATCTGGGAGCCAACCTTCCCAACGATCGCGTAAGACCTGCCGCCTGGCCCACTCGCCCCACATCACCGTAGAACCCAAAGACCACAAGCCATAGCAAGACACCTGTGTTCGCCGCTTATATTCTTTTACTTTTTACACCACGTACCTCAAAGTCGCCATAACTCGACACCGAAGCCAGTCCGCTAGTAGCCCGCCTTGGTGTTTTGACTGGTAGTCCAGTTGTCGCCATAACTCGACACCGACAGCTTGAGCCCGCTTAGCCGCCTAGCGTTGCGATGGTATCCCAAAGGTCGCCATAACTCGACATCGACATTTTTTGATTTTTCATACACTTTGTCTACCGCCAAAGATTTCGCACTTCAAGATCGAGACAAAATTACATGAGTCAACGCTTTGTCCGAAGATTCTTCCATCATCTCCATACAAAGAGGACAAATTGCCGACACCCAATTTTGACCCTCCGTCCACCATTTAACTATAAAATTAGACTAATTTTGTAAAATAATTTTTTAGGATTTTATAATAAAATGCAGCGATAAAACATAAATACATGCATAAATAAATAATTTAATAATGGCATCGCGTCTTACGTAGTTTCAAGCACTTAGAGTCCCGCGTCCGCTAATTGATTTCAAGCTCACGTAATTCTTAAATAATACATAAAAGAAGTAATTTAGCAATGACGTCGTGTCAGGTAGCATAGCCGCATTTATTAATAATCATTTGTAATTTAAAATCAATTTTTATCTAATACATGCATTTAATAGCACCGCATTTATAAAAGCTTTAAACAATTCTTAAATATCATATTTGCATTTAGCATTTAAATAATTTAATCTAAACTCAATTCAATTTTAATTTAACTTCGCAATAATGCACAATAATAAGATTGTTAATAGCGCCGCATTCTAAAATATTAAGCATTAATTAAATAGCACGTCCGTCTTTATTCTTTAATTAAATAGCACGCCCGCATTTATAACAATTAGGCTAATAAAACACCTAAATAATTTAATTGCATCTTGTTAATTTAATTGATTAATAATACACCTAAAACTAACACTTAATTAAACCCCTAATTAATTCTACCCAGCCCAATTACCCATTACCCACGCCCAGCGCAGGCCCAATTCCCCTCTACCCGCAAGCCCAACGCCCAACGTTATTTTTCCCACACGCCCCTGCCCTCTATACCTTACCCACAGAAGCCCTTCCCAGGAGCCCCATCGTCCTCAACAGAAAAAGAAACGACGAAACCCTAGAGCTCCTTCAATCGCCGCCCGGATTTCTCGCCGGAGAATCCGGGACTTTCCTTCACCCACGCACCTTGGTCAACCTTCCTTACCCATGCAAGCGCAGCCAACAATTTCTTACCATAGATAACCAAACAAATCCTTCCAAAAATCAGAACCCATTCGAATCAGTAGCAAATCGATACGAATCACTTACCTTCCTTACTTGCACACACCCAAACCTTTATTTACTTACCATAAGCCAACTAGCAAAATCTTTCCAGAATCGGAAACTTACCATAACCGAATCGCACGAATCAAGCACCAAATCGCGTCGATATCAGCCCTTACTACTTACCTAATGGGGAATCCAAAGCATGGCTATATAAGCACATGCAGGAGCATTGATCGAAGGACAGAGCAGAGACGGGGAGAACACAGCAAGGCATCGGGAGTCAGGAAGTCAGCACCCAGAGAATTAGCATCGCAAGAATAAGGTTCGAATCCCTTTCTTTTAGTCCCAGCCCAGAACCAGCAAACAAAACCTTGCCCTTTCATTCGCATTGCAAGCCCAAAACCCGAAACCCGAAACCCGAGCGAGTCGACGACTTGATACGCTGCTCCGGGTCGCTGTCCGGAGAAGGTAAATCCTATCCTCTTTGTGAAATTCTGACTTCGTATTCGATTATGTGAAGTTTGTTTTATCTCGATTGTCACAGACGTATATTCGTATTTGTTGTCTCAATATGTGGTAATTCTCGCTTCTAAGCATTCGCCGAACGAAGGTCCAAATATGATATAATGTATGCTTGGTTTAGTTATTAGGTCGCTTGCTGTATACATGTCACCGCAATTGCTGAATTTGTTCATATTAAAATTGCTTATCCATTGCTTTCCAAATGACATATAGGTTTGTCATCGATTTCCTACCCATCTCTGCTTTCTATCTTTTGAGTTATGGCCCTATTTGCATCCAATCTTGGTTTATACTCATGTTCTCGTGATAGTAGACATGTATGGAAGATACCGATATCGAAACTACCTAAGTTAATGTATGGTCTAAGAAATGGTTTAAACTTAGGGATACGGGCGCCCTCGATTCTCATTCGAGTCCCGCATTATCTATCTACGAGTATGTATTGTCTTTCTTAGTATGCATCTGAATCATGTGTATGTTTATCTATGTCAAATAGTTTGTTAAGTGAAAGATATGTTAGGAGTAATCTTGGTTTGGTTGGTATCGCTATCATTAAATTCACTATGACGACGTTGAACGAAAGTGTTTGTATGAGATCGCATTGACCTTGATTTCTTGTTATGGGTATAAATTGGTCCCTGATTTCTAACTTCTTGTTAAACTTGACTTAAAAATCAATCATAAAAAAGCACATATGTTCCTATTCCATCCTAAAATGCTCACCCATCGCTTTTTTAGATAAGTTCGAAATGTCATGCTTGATATCCGATTTTCTCCTCTCAAATTCATTTCTTCGACTCGCTTAAACCAAAACAATCTAGCATTGCAAAACACTTAAAATCGTATGATACTTGTCCCCGCTTGTTTCCAAAGATGATTTATGTACTACTATGAGATTATCCGAGTTTTATGGCCAATACACGTATTTAACTCAATTCTTGTAGTCATCGCTTAAAACCGCATTAGCCTAGATAAGTCCCTTCAGAAACATGCTCCTCTCGCAACACATGGTTGAGTCTCACTATAGGTCGCGCTAGTCGCCTAAATATTATATGGGAAGTTCTATTTGATTGTTAAGGATCCGCATGCTCACTAAATCACCCATTGTTTTCTAAAGTGAATACTTCTTCCATCATCTGCGTTGATTTCTACCATAAAATGGGCACATATGTCTATATTCCATCCTAAACCTGTTTAGTCATTGCTCTCCAAGAACATATAGGTTTGGCATTCGATTTCTTATCCATCTCTGCTCATATGCCCCGAACCACGGTCTTGTTTGCATAAGCATGTAGCGAGGTACGACTTAGGCATGATCTATCCTATAATCTCTCGCATACTTACAATTCTCTGCTAGAATAAATGTTTGCTTTATTTGCCTAAACTATCCATCGTACTATCTCGATCACCTACACGCTATAATACACGCCGATAAGGAATTTGATCTACTTACTATACGATCCGATTGTTAATGCTCAAGTACATCACTATGTGAACCATAAGAATATTCTCCAACCTCATCAGTATCTCACCGTCATTGCATCTGCTTGCTAATCGTTACAAAGAGTGACCTCGCCTAGTAAATCGATTTATACATCTTATGTGCTAGTTGTGCTTAGATCACGCAGGTGCGCATTCCTTGTGATTCAATAATTAAGGCATACACTAATTCTTATCTTTCTTTTTTTACACGGCACGCACCGAGCAACAAAGAGTCTCATAACGACTCGCCGTGGCAAACGTAAGGCATGCATATACATCCATCGAGTCCCTCTTCGGCCATTCTTAGACAAACAAATAGGACGGGGTCATCCGCTCCAATCCCTTCACTCTCTTAACTTGCTTATCTCATTTTTATGCCTTTATTTATTTATTGTAATTTCATCATTTAATTTTGTAATTAATAGGAGAATTTCTAGCAATTAGCCTTTAAACATATAAGTGAGGAAGGTAATTTAAAGTTCACCGCTTAACTTACTTGCCTTTTAGGATTGTCATGCATGTCTAATTTTGCCAAAAAATAATCTAGCTTGCATCACAAAACCAACAGTAATTAAAACCTAAACCATACTTTTGCATGATTAACAAAGCAAAATTCATAAGTAACTAACTTTCCCTTTATTTCCCATTGCCAAATAAGTATTTTACAAACAACATGAATGCATATTTTTGAACTTTATACTATGTTTATAAATTATGTCAGGCCTATTTATTGCCTTCGCACTATACCCCTGCAATATATATTTTATCTAATATAGTATTTAGGTACCTTAATCGCATATTTTCAAAACTGACTTTGTCTTTTATACACAAATCTTGCAAAATATTTTAGAGAATATATCTTATACTTACAAATCTCTTTTTTCTTGAATGCTTTTAAACACGCATTTTATATAATAATTACCCTAGGTTTGGCAGGACAACCGCAAGTTAGCGGATCTTAGAGGGTGCCTAACCCCTTCCCTCTAGATTAATAAAGAACCCTTACCCAGAATCTCACTAAGTTTAGCAGACCATTAAAATGGAGTTAATGTTTTACTTTAAACTAGTTAAACATTTAGGTGTCCTAATTCACCCAATTAATTAGGTGGCGACTCCGCGAACCCTTAGCATTCTAGCAACCCTTTAGCATTTTAGCACCCTTTTAAACTTTAGCATCTTTTGCAATTTTAGCATCCCTTTAGCATTTTTAAAACCTCTAAGCCTCTTAAACTATTTAGCATTTTTATTATTTATTTTCTAACATTTGCATTTTATTAAGCAGGGCTCGCTATTCAGAATGCCGCGGCCGAAAAAGGGCGCGACACTTGGTTCGCTGATGCTGAACCAGATTATGAGACAAATAAATGGCAGATATGTTATCACAGTACACAATAGATGTCTGACGTAAAGGACACTGAAGTTCTAACAATAAGTTTCTGAGCCAACAAATCTCAGCTACTACATTTGCAACGCTCAGACTCAAATTTCTGACTAGATCTAGATAGGGTAGCTTGTCGCCATGCACCAAAAATCGATTATCCCCAAGAAAACACAAAAGCCGGAGGTGAGCGTCGCGCGTGTCCGGATACTCCCGCCTAACTGCATCCGTATACGAGAGCAACCTGCTTGGGAGCAGAGGGTATAGTGCAAACCATAATCAAGATTACCCTCAATGTATCGAATGATACGCCAAGAGCAAGAAATGAGACTCCTCGGGGCACGTGCATGAATAAACACATCGCCGAACAACATAAGCTATGTCCGCCCGTAAATGTGAGATCTTGAAGTGCACTGCATGGCTCCTATACGTAGTAGATCGAGACTGAGCACCATCCATAAGATCAACTTAGATTTCGAATCGACTGGAGTAGACATAACTTTGCAATTCGTCATCTTAGCCCTGTACACTATCTCCTCTGCATACTTACGCTGACACAAGAACATGTGATTGACAGACCTGGTCACTGATATCCCCAAGAAATAACTCAGCTTTCCCAAATCAGTCATTGCAAATTCGGATTTAAGCAAGACAATAATCTCATTTTTCAATCTATCTGAGGAGGTTTTATACCCTCAATGAAATTTGTGAAGAACTTTACGTTGATACGACATGCTATTTTTACCAGCAGTCAGAACAATATCATCCACGTACAGTAATAAGTAAGCAGTGCTACTACCTCGATGAAAAATAAAGAGTGATGTATCACTCTTGATGCATACAAACCCAATCTGCAAGATAGTCCTGGCAAAATGATCATACCACGCACGGGGAGCTTGTTTCAGGCCATGTATTGACTTACGGAGATGGCACACATAGTGAGAGACTACTGAATGGGTGAATCCAGACGGCTGATGCATGTACACTGTTTCTCTCTCAGGTCCCCATATAAGAATGCTGTCACGCCCCAAATTTTCCTAAGTCTTTACTTAGGGCGTGATGACACCTGGACAATTATTTTTCACCAGGAGCACCCTTTAATTCTCTTTATTTAGAAACTTAAACTTATATTCAAATACGGAGCTATTAATAAAAATAACAATAAAGAAATTTGTTTATGACTTTATTGAAAATATAACGCGAGCCCATGCTCGTGCAAATATTGTTTCTACATAGACATACTGACAAATATTATTCTAAGTTGGAAGGGAGACCATTCCATACGGGCATTTCCCGAGACACTGGAACTGACATCCTGAACCTGACGAATACCAAGCCCAAGAATGGACTTGGTATGACAAGAGGTCATGGACGATCGCTAGCCTTGGCGTGGAGCCTTTCCTCTATCACGCTTTTCAAACATGTTAATAAAGAGTCAGCCCTACCATCTGGGGCTGAGTGAGAACCTTACCCTGCAATTCAAAGTAACACCACAATATTCCAAGTGCAATCACCTTATAACGTAATAAGCATATTGCAAAAACATATCAGGTTACAACATCTTTAATTATGCAACAACTCCTCATAGGAAATTCTCGCTTAACTAACACTTCATTTTATCTCGTATTATCGTTAAGACATTCCCTCGCATTTCCACATGTTTATTACATTTATATATTTGTGAACGCTGTATTCACTTTTCATATTTATATATAGATGAACATGTATTCATCTTTCATATTTGTTGCGTGCAACCCGATCCATTATATTTACGTATTTGTGAACACGTATTCACTTTACGCTTTGTTGCGCGCAACCCGATCCATTATGTTTACGTATTCGTGAACGCCGTATTCACTTTACGCTTTGTTGCGCGCAACCCGATCCATTATATTTACGTATTTGTGAACGCCGTATTCACTTTACGCTTTGTTGCGCGCAACCCGACCCATTATATTTACGTATTTGTGAACACGTATTCACTTTACGCTTTGTTGCGCGCGCAACCCGATCCATTATGTTTACGTATTTGTGAACGCGTATTCACTTTACGTTTTGTTGCGGCGTGCAACCCGACCCATTATATTTACGTATTTGTGAACACGTATTCACTTTACGTTTTGTTGCGGCGTGCAACCCGATCCATTATGTTTATATTTATATATTTATGTGAACACGTATTCACTTTTCATATTTTTCAGAAGATCGAATAAATATTATTCTCTTTTCTAACATTCTGTCATTCATACTTGTAACGATTATAACTTTTTAACCATAACTCCAACTAAGGTGTTTCTCAAGCGGAAACTAAGGTAAGACGGGGATATTTCATTGTACTAAATTTCATTTAAAACTACTTTGGGTAACTAACACAAATTTATCCTCAAAACAGCCACATGAAATTTATTTCGGCAGAATTTTTATTAAACACCCAATCTTATAATAGTCATAACTCCTAATCTGTAAACCCGTTCAAGCCCCATAAATTCTCAAAACGACGAGAACAGAGAGCTACACGTCTCCATGTGAACCATCCTTTCATATTCTGTACCGTTCGGTACAGTTTTACACTTTTATTCGCTGCCCTTCCTGGATCTAGATAGATCCGTGGCAGAAACTTTAAACAGAGATAACTCTCAATCCGTAAGTCGAATAGACCCCCGTAAGGTCTCAAAATTTCCACAACAGAGAGATCTAGAACTTTCATTTAGCAACACTTTTCATATTCCCCACCGATTAGTACAGTTTTACGTTTAAACGTCCTGCCTTCTGGATTCCGATGAATCCGAGGCACCAACTTCAAACTACAATAACTCTCAACTCGTAAGTCCGTTTTAATAACTCTTTATCTATATCTGTCCGTAACAGAGAGATTTACAACCATGTAAATTTTAATATAATTCTAATCAGTAAAACTCAATAAAAACAGTCCGTAATTATGCCTTTCCGAATTTCGGCCAAATCTAAGGCAGGAACTTTGAACTATGATAACTTTCAAACCGTATGTCCATTTTACCTCATTTTTGGTTCTATATGATCATATTAGAGAGGTGTACCACTCCTCCGAATTTCATCAAATTCTAACAATTATAACTCAGTGAGAACAGTTCGTAAAGTTCATGACGCAACTAGTTGTCTAAACAATCAAAAGTTCAGTATTTCTTTTCAACACTCAATTCTTATTCTAACATGTATTGAACTTAAAATAAAGGATGTTACCAAGAATTTCTGAGTGAGAAAACTCACCTTGTAAGTGTGAAGATTATTGTTGTGTGGTTGCTAAAATTATCCTTACTCTCTAGTATTTTGATCCTTGTTCTTCTTGCCCTCTTGGTATTTTTTTCCTCTTCTTTTCACTTGTTTTTTTCTGATTTTTTAACCTTTATGTTATGTACTTTGTTTGTGTGTAAATACAATGTATAAGTGGAGAGTTTTCTATAACCCATGGAAGGTGAAATGACAAGAGTTGGAGGGGAAATGAAAAGGGGGGAAGGGGAGGGAATGGACGTGCATGCTGCACACATCTTCTTTTTTTTTTTTTTTTTTTTCTTTTGTTTTTCTTTTTTGTTTTCTTATTTTCATTTAATCTATCTATTTATCCAACTTTAACACTAACTCTATCCCATGCAATTTATTTTTTGTTTTCTTATATATATATATTTTTATTAACTCAACCACAGCTATATATATATATATTTTTTTCCGGATTTCACATTCTCTCCTCCTTAAGCAACATTCGTCCTCGAATGTGAATAAGGTCGTAACATAATCACATAGGCACAATAATGTTTATTGTTATTGTAACACTAATTTGGGGCTTCACAAATGCATTCTTCACATCAAGTAGATGGATCGACCAGTGTTTGTCCATGGCAATGCTCTAAACTATGCGAATAGTAGCCGATTTGACAACCAGGCTGAAGGTCTCTCCACAATCAATGCCCTCCTGTTGATTTGTGTCATTAGCCACAAGACGGGTCTTATACCTCTCAAGATCCGTTATTGTCTCTGAACTTGTGACGAAAAAGCCACATACATCGAATTACATTCACCCCATCAGGTCTAGGTACTAGATCTCACGTGTGTTGTTTAGTTAAAGCATTGAATTCCTCATACACAACCGCATTTCAATTAGGGTCTTGTTTGGCCAATTTTGGGTTCTTTGGAAGTGGAGAGATTTGTTTGGACAGACAAGTTGAAATGGACTCTGGGTTTGATGATTCCATGCTTTGAACGAGTTTCCATTAGATGAGTAGGGACAGTTGGTGGCGGAGTGGTGTCTGAGACGGTGGGTAAAGTCGGATATGGAGAAGGTGGGGGCGAAGCCGTCGGAGGAGTTGCGGCTCCTGGATCGAGCTCCGCGGCGCTAGAAGGTTGACAGGCTTCTCTGAAGTTTGGGCGCCGTGGTGCCTCAGCACAGGGCCGCGGCGCTGTCGACGGTATTCCTGAAGATTGCTCACTGGAAATCAGACGTCACTGCACCTTCCCTTGGGGCCGCGGCTCTGACGATGGAATAGAGGACGTGAGTTGTTCGAGGATGAGGGGTGAGATGGCAGGCTCGTCAAGAAATGAGTAGTCCAGTTTTTGGAATTTTGGAAGATTCGAAAATGGGAATGTGGTCTCGTCGAATGTGACGTGACGAGATATATGAATTTGATGAGTCGACAAGTCATAGCATAGATATCCCCTATGGTTTGACGGAAATCCTAGGAAGACACAGGGAGTAGACCTAGGAGCAAGCTTGTGAGGGGCGGTAGAGCTGTGGTTGGGATAACACAGACAACCGAAAATCCGTAGATGATCATATGAGGGGACTCTATGTTAGAGGATTTCGATAGTGGTCATATTGTGAAGAGTGCTAGTAGAGAGAATATTTAGAATGTATTCTGACATTTTAGCAGCATATATCCAGAAGGAATGAGGGAGAGAGGCATGAATCAATAGGGTGCGAATCATATTGTTAATGATATGTATGATTCTTTCAGCTTTACCGTTTTGTGGTGAGGTGTGAGGGCAGGAGAAACGAAAAACCATGCCATTATTTTTACAAAATCGGTGAAAAATAGAGTTATTGAATTCACGACCATTATCGCACTGAAACGATTTTATACTTTTTCCAAATTGTGTGTGGATAAACTTGCGAAACTCAAAAAAATTGGCAAACACTTCTGATTTAAATTTAAGAGGATATAACCAAACATAGTGTGAAAAATCATCAAGCAACACATGATAGTATTTATGATCGAGAGAACTAGAGATAGGAGATGTCCATAAATCGGCATGTATAATATCAAAAGGAGCAAGTGTAACACTAGTAGATGATTTAAACGGAAGACGAATATGTTTGCGTAAAGAGCAAGAAACACAATTTTGGGCAAGTTTCCCATTATAAGCAATGAAACTGTTGCCTTTAAGAAAATTAAAAATTGGGACTCCTGGATGACCAAGCCTATTATGCCAAGTTGAAGAAGAAACAACCGCTAGAGTGATGAGAGAGCAAGATCTGGCAGCAGATGTGGAAGTGAATGGATAGAGATCCCCCGTACTATTGCATCTCGAAAGAGGTGTCCCCGTATGAAGATCCTTTACAGTAAAACCAAAAGGGTCAAAATCCACGGAGACAGAATTAGTACGAGAAAATTGGCGGATAGATATGAGGTTCTTAATCATGTGGGGGGGCATATAGGGTGTTTTTGAGGGAGAAGGGTGGATGATGAGGTTGTGTGTATGAGGTACCATACCCTTTAACTGGAATGCGTTGTCCACTACCAACTGTAACATATTGAGGATGCTTTAAACTAAACAGTTTAGGGATAGTACCTGCAGATTGGGTGACGTGAGATGTGGCGCCTGAGTCCATGTACCAAGTATTGTCAGGCTGTTGCATGGAGAGGGTGCTGAATGTCTGTCCCAACTCAGTGGGTGTCATGCCGGATGAGGGCTGCAAAACCTGACCTTGCATGAAGTGGACCTGCTGCGAGGCTGGAGTGGGGCCCAACAAACCAGGGTAAGAATACAGATTGTAGGGCTGCTGGTACTGGAATGGACTCGGTGTCGCGGCTCTGAACTGGGGCGTCGCGATGCTATGTGCGAATTGCTGAGGAGTCGTGGCCCAGTTGTTCTGCGATCCCTGTTGCTGTTGTTGTTGCTGGTTCTGTTGACCGCGACCCTTCCACGACCACGGCCTCCCCTGCTGCGGCCCCTGCCACCCTTTCCACCACGTCCCTGCTGCGGTTGAGAGTTTTCTGGCGGCGTTGGATCTTGAGGGTGCGTTTCGACCGCTAATGTCTTCTGACTATGCTCATCCTTCTTAGCACGTCGATTCTCTTCGAGCAACAACTGCGAGTGAGCTTTGTTAAAGCTGGGTAACGAATCTGCCTGTTGAATCATTGTGGCCAAAGTATCATATTCGCCTTTAGGAAGGCCAGCAATCAATTGTAACACCAGTTTGGTGTCGATGCGAGCTCGTCGGCGCCAATTTGATCGTCGATGGTTTTAAGCGTTTGCGATGCTCGATCACATTGGAAAAGTTTTCAGGACGTGTATTGTTAAATTGCTCCTCGAAATACACAACACGGGTGTGCTTATTGTCCTGAAAATTTTCCTCCAAACTATTCCATAACTCAAGGGCTGTGGCGCCAGATTTCATGATAGTAAGAAGAAGGTCCTGAGAAATACTACCATAAATCCATTGTTTGACGTCGGCGTCTAGACGACGCCAAGTAGACTCATCAACCTCCGGAGGGCGCGAAATTTTGTCATCGATGTTATCAAGTCCGTTATAGAGACATGCATGATTACGAAACAGTTCAACCCAGGGAGAATACTGACTGTTTTCTTGATCAAGAAGAATGAGAATAGAGTTTTTGATGTTTATGTGATTGAAATTTGGATGAAAGAGGATGAAAACGTGGTGGTGGGATTTGTGGAGGTAGAAGATTCAGAAAGTGTGGAAGATTCAGGGATGGCCATTTAGAGAAGAGAGGAATGAAGAAGAAAACCTAGAACTTGTAGGAGGGGCCGCGGCGAGTTTCGAGGGGGGGGGGGGTTCTCAGCGGCTGTAGGAAGAAAGAGTTCTAGAGTTTGGGTGTTTGACTCTTGATATCATGTAAGATGATATTAATCTTCCTTGGTGAGTCTTTCATTAATATCAAGGTATATATAGAGTACAATATTCATTCCTTACACAATAGGAATCCTAAGCCTATACAAAAGAGGAATCCTAAGCCTATACAAAAGAGGAATCCTAGTTTTACCATAATTATATTTACACAATATATGGAAATATTCTAATTATAGGCAGGAAATATATTGTTATCTCTATTTACACGTTTACAAATTGGTCTATTTTCAAAAGCTACTATTTATAGAACATGGTTATTTTCACTATATGGCCTTGTGTCAACATACAAATATTGGTAAATCCTACTCTTCAAGAACTAAATAATTAAACAGTATTATAATAGGATAAAATTCATAAATAGTCCTTTTTCAACTCATGTACTTGCTTATGCCTTTCTGCGATCTATCATTTTTTCATTATGTATTACAAATGACAATCTATCTCATTAACAATATTTCGAGCAAATAAAACTCTATATCCAAGAGACTCATCTTACTCTCACCTACGGATATTCCTTTTTTTCCTTCTACTATCATTAATAAACTCTAACCATGGTCTACTAAATGTTTTTTTTTTAATATCCATCAAACCATCATGATTACAAATGTTACGACTTATCCTCTAATAAATAATCGTGAGTCGCCACGTGATCTTTGATGAGTTAAATTTCCCTTTACCAAATTATATTATTCTGTGTCTCCTACATACGAAATTCTTGTTGGCTACAGAACCTTCTTTTGAAGCTCCACTGTGCGATTTCGAATGCGATATTGGTTTATTGTGATAATGTTAGTGCGATTTATCTCTCAGAGAATCTTGTTCAACATCAACACACTAAACATATTGAGCTGAATATTTACTTTGTTCGTGAAAAGGTTGCTCATGGACAAGTACATGTCTTACATGTCCCGTCACGTTATCATATCGCCGATATTTTTATAAAAGGTCTTCCGCTGGTTCTATTTGAAGATTTTTGGGACAGTCTCAACGTACCGCTTCAACTGCGGGGGTGTGATAGAATAGGAAATAATAATTAGTCATAATTATATTTATTATGTATACCATATGTATATATTTAGTGATTTATTACCTTAACTCTAACCTATGATTATGCTTGTATTATGTGTATATTTACTACCATTTTGGAATGAAATAATAAAGGAAAATATTGCTTACAACTACTTGTTTGGGATAACATGTAGTTATCGTTGTTGTTTTACACGCAAGACTCATATTTACTTACGGATATATAATTTATGTGCGGGTCTAAATTTTGTTTTATATAAATCACACATAATATGTTTTTGACAAGTGAGGGTAATATGAAAAAGGGAATATATGCCAATTTTAGACTATCCTTTTGGAGATATTTTTTTCCTCGCATCTTTGCTCACTACTAGGAAAAAAAGGTTTCCCCCCCGACATACATTGAAAAATTTGTGTTGTAAAATATAATTTTATCACCTCATTATCACTGAACTAGCTCACTGAAAAATACATGGTAGGAAACAGTTTTCCATAGAAATGTTGGGAAACTTCTTAATTTTTCAATGTGAGAACACTACTACTTACGTTTTTCTCACAGACATTTAGTGGGAAATAATCACTGAATAATCCACACTAAGGAGCTCATTTAACTCATTTAACTTTTGGTCGCCTTAAAACCCTATACCTAAGACTCGCAATGTGACCTTAAATTAGATGTCAAAATCAATACTAGTAACATTTAATTTGATCTATTCGTTTTAATTCCAACTAGTACTTGACAATTGCAATTTCTTCTTCTTATCCTCTCAATGATTGATTTGAAGCTCTATGAAGAATGGGAGTGCTTAAATATGTTACAAGGCTTAAAAAAGGTAAATAAAAAAGCGATCCATGCCTAGTTCTAGCATGAAAAAACAACAATGTACGGTAATACCACAAGTGGAATTTGCGGTGTTCTAGCATGAAATAAAAAATAAATTATAACTAGTATTTACACAAAATAAAAAAATATGAGATGTCCTTTGTGTGAAAAATAAAAATAAATTACATCTAATACGAGCCTTCTGAATTTACCCCTACATGACCAAAAAATGAGTAGGGGTCATGTGTTGTTGGAAATATTTATTAAACGTAAAATAAAGTTAATCTTATTTAATTACGAATCGAATAATTAGGGGCACCACACGTCGGAAACGTTATTTCCACACACGTGTACATACAATGCCAAGGATTATAATTTCCTTAAATGGAAGAGATATTGGTACGTATACAAATTGTTTGAGACGTAAGGTAATAGACGGTTATTGGCCAAATGACGTTGATTTCGCGTTGGTAAATGAAGGAAGAAATGTACAAAGTGTGAATATCGAAACTAGTCGGAAAAAGGACCGCGACGCCGGAAAATCATCTCGGCGCCAGAGTTGTGCAAAAAATGCAAATGCTCGTGGCCAGAGTTGTAACCACATAGCATGATATGTACAGGGGTTAAAAGGTCCAAGCCGTTAAACTGCAATGTTTTGTCGGAAATGGCGACCAAATGACGGTGCACTTTTTCCAATTTCAGTGTGTCATGACCAGGCTTGGATCCGTCTATCATCACGCTACACATAGTATGCTAATGGGTCGTTGGGTTGTGAAACCCGTCGACAAGTTTGGTGGATTTCTAATTGTGGCGTTAATACCAAGGACTAACCCACCTAAGATTTATGCATGCATGACTTAATAAAAAGTGGTATGGCTCTATCTTAAGTTTTCTAAGATTTGGCTTACTAGACGCAAGGTTCCCGAGCGGACAACTCGAGTGAGAAGGCTACGCGGCTGATCAGACGAACCGATCTAACTCCGCGCAAGCGCCAACTCTCTTAAAATTTGAATGTTTTGAATGAAATTTGCGGGTGCGCGAAGTACACCAGCGCGTGAGTGTGTGACAGTGTGAATTTTCCAGAGTGGAGGAAATATGAGCGGAATGCCAGTTTAAGTAAATCAATAAAATATTGTAGCAATCAAATTAGTTAATTACAAAATAAAAGCAAACAATATAAAATATTCACAACAAATATAAAAGCAAAATAAAGTGCAATATTTAATTAACCTGAGTTTGTTATGATCAAGAACCTGATATCCCCAGTGGAGTCGCCATCTGTAACACCCCATTTTAACCGGAGTCGGAAACGGGATTACTGCTGCGCATGGTTGATTCCTAGAATGTATTTTAAGGAGTCGCCACCTAATTATTATAGTGAATTAGGACACTTAGTTTATTGCAATAAAAATACTGCAATTGACTTCCATTTAATGGTCTGCGAAATTAGTGAGATTCTGAATCAGGGTTCTTTATTATCCTAAAGGGAAGGGGTTAGGCATCCTTTAAGATCCGCTAACTTGCGGTTGTTCGTTCAAACCTAGGTTAATTATTTATTGCTCTTTTTATTCTACCTATTCTAAGCATTTTACATAATTTACAATTAAAATAAAATATAATGCAAAATAATAAAACTGAAATTAAATGCGGCATAAAATAAACTCCGGGGCATTCTTTTTGAAATGCATCTCCGGATACCTGCATAAACACTTAGTAAAAGTATTAGTAATAGAATACATAAATTTTAAAATAATAGCAAAAATTAACAAACAAAGCAAATAAATCCGTCTTTTGTACAGGGGAGGCCTTGGAAATCAGACGGGGATTCCTTCATCGGCCAATATTATTAAAAGCAATAAAATAAATAAAACCTTCGAATCCGCATCAAAACAATAATAGTTTTAAACACGGAGGGCTCAGATATGTAAAAATATAAAGTAGGACAGCCTAAACAAGTGCGGCTGCGAGAATTCGCCTTGCCAAGCACATGTTGGTTATCCGGTGTAAGTGGAAGAAATCATCATTGCCCAGAAAGCTTCATTTATTTTATTTTCCGTCTTTGCAACTGTAGAGGCCTCAAAAATCGACGGATAACTTTTTCATCGGCCAAACAAGTGTAGCATCTTGTTCAAATCAGTAAAATACCAACGGTGTAGTATTTGTTCTAAATCAGTAAACCAACAAAAATAGCCTAAAACCAGTCCAGCAATAATGGGCCCAGAATATCAGTAGCAAAAATGGCCGAAAATCAGTCCAACAGAATGGCTAAAAAAACAGTAGCAATAATTCCAACCAAAAAACGCAGCCAGTGACATAATAAGCCAACAGTACCAAACAGAAAAATGCAGCCAGCAACATGGCAAGCAACAATATCGAACAGAAAAAAAACGCAACCAACGACAGAACATCAATGTCCGCCGGAGTTTGTTAAAACTCCGGCGACATTCAAAATAATAAATCAGCCCAACAAAAGAGATACAAACAGTGATATTGTCGGAGTTAACAACACGAAAAGGCAGCGGGCAGCGGCGTCGCTTCCACGGCGAGGTCGCCGGAGCGACGCCACCATGGTGGGTTCGACGGTAGTGAGACAGTGAAGAGGGTGATGGAGTGGGAGTTGAGGGAGAAAGTGACGGCTAGGGTTGCTGGTGAAGTTCGCCGGCAGTGATGGTGGTCGACGGTGGTGTTGGTGTTCGACGGGCAGAGGTTTACCGGCGGGGTCGATGGTGAGGAGATGGTAGGCGAGAGCAGGCGGTCACAGGTGTTCGCCGAGCTTGGAGCTCCGCTGGCCGAGGCGGCGCGAAAGTGAATGAGGCCGAGTGAGGAGAGATGATGGTGAGAGAGAAACGTGTGGTAACCGGAGGAAGAATTAGGGAATTGTGTCTTGATTTCTCTTGTGTTGGGGGGGGGGGGGGAATTTTAAAATATAGGGGTGTGTGTTAGGGTTTGGTATTTGGGGGGAAAATGAAAAGTGGGGTATTGTTTTGGGGGGGGGGGGGGGGAAAAAAAAAATTTTTTGGACGAAATTAAAATGGTGTTGGATTGGACTGATTCAAATTGTGTCTTGAACTGGACTGGTTTGACAAAATGCGAGGCTGGTTAATTATTTAAAGAAAAATTATTTAAAAAGATACAAAATTATAAAAATGCAAATGCCGACGCAGTAATACTAAAATGCAATATTTAAAACACGTTTAATGCCTGATTAAAAGTAAAAATGCGGTGCCGATTAATTATTTAAAAAAATGTGAATATTATTAAAATAAAAACGACGGTATAACAATAATAAAACATAATATTAACAACGACATAATGCTTAATTTAAAAATAAAAGATGCAATGCCATTTTTTGTGAAGAAATAAACATAGAATATTATGTAAAAATATGCAAAATAACGATTAAAATGCGGTGTGCTAAAATACTTAAAATTGCACGAAAATATACAAAAACGGGTCAAAATTAACTGTCAACACACATTTCAAGAGATGGCAGCAAAAATGCTGTTTTTCCTGACGGTTATGAGACTAAAACGTTTCCTAACCGAAGACCCTCCATAAGTTGGGGAAGACATGGACTCTCAGTCAAATGATTTGGCGGGAGGGGGTCGAGGTAACCATGTTGATGACGACATGGGGGTGATTCGTGAAGCATGAAAACACAGTGATTTCATGTGCAGGAACTACATTCTAAACAGTTTGTCCGATCCTCTCTACATGGTATATTGTACCGTTGAAACTGCCAAGCAGTTGTGGGACAAACTACAAAAGAAGTACGACACCAAGATGCGGGTAGCAAGAAATTCATCATTGGGAAATTTCTAAAATTTCAAATGATGGACAACAAAAGTGTGTCATCCCAAGTCCAGAAATTTCAAATGATTCTACATCACCTAGACTTGGAAGGATTGAAGCCCAACGAGCAATTCTTGGTTGGGGCATTAATCGAGAAGTTGCCTCCCTCGTGGAATGAGTTCATGAATTACTTGAAACTCAAAACGAATGAGATGACTTTAGACGAACTTATTGTCAAACTCCAGATTCTAGGACAATAAGAAGGTTATGTCAAAGGGAAACAACCCGCTGAGGCTATGACAAATCTGACGGAAGTCAAATGGAATCCAAATAAAAAACGGAAGTTCCAGAAAGATGGCCAGTCCCAAATAACTGAAAAGTTTAAGGGAACATGCCACTATTATGGTAAAGTTGGTCATATGGCCAAAGACTGCCGCAAGCAAAAACATGATAAAGGCAAGGATAAGGTAAACATCGTCGAAGACACGCTCCTAGATGATATGATTGAATAATTCTCAGTAGTGGTGCTAGAAGCAAACCTTGTTGAGAATTCGACGCAATGGTGGTTGGACACGGGTGCTACCCGTCAAATTTGTTCCAATAAAGACGCTTTCTCCACGTATACACCAGCCACAGAAAAGAAGTTGTTCATGGGTAACAACTCCTCTTCAGATGTGCTGGGGGTAGGAATGTAATCCTTAAGATGACGTCCGGAAATTAGCTGATTCTCAAAGAAGTGATGCATGTCCCAGAAATTCGACGAAATCTAATTTCTGGAAATTTATTAGTGAATGTTGGTTTTAGACTAGTGCTAGAGGCTAGTAAGTTTGTAATCACTAAAAACGAAATATTTGTAAGAAGGGGTTTCGCATGTAAATGCCACCTTAAGGTTAATACTACACCTATAATGTCGTCTACTTAGAAAGGGGCTTCGCCTGTGAATGCCTCTTTAAGACAAATAATGTACTTGTACTGCCTTCTATTATCAATAAAATTGAGCCTTCTTTTTACCTGTTTGTGTCTTCTAATTTATGGCACCATAGATTAGACGAGTTAACTATCAATCTATATTAAGGTTGGTAAAGTTGGAATCATTGCTGTCTATTGACATAAACTCTCAACATAAGTGTGAGGTGTGTGTAGAGGCAAAACTTTCCAAGAGTCCCTTTAGATCCGTCAAAAGAGAAACAGCTCCTCTAGAACTTATACACACTGATATATGTGATTTGAAGTTCGCTCAAACTAGAGGGGGGAACAAGTACTTTGTGACTTTCATAGATGATGGCACACGGTTTAGTTACATTACTAGTAAAGATGAAGCCTTTGAAGCATTCAAACGCTACAAAACAGAAGTTGAGAACCAAAAATGCCAATGGGTCTATAGACGAGTACAAACCTAAGACATCCATACATATGTTCACAACTATCGCCGCCTTGCGGGATCTTGAAATACATCAAATGAATGTCAAGATGGTCTTCCTAAATGATGATTTGGAAGGAGAAATATACATAGACCAACTAGAAGGGTATGTGGTTCCAGAATAAGAGACAAGGGTCTGTCTGCTTGTCAAATCATTGTACAGGCTGAAACAGGCCCTAAAATGGCACGAAAAATTTGATAGTACCCTACTTTCGAAATGGGTCTCTACTAACAAGTAAGACGAGTGTGTTTGCATGAACAAAAAATGACCAACTCATTAGGCATAGGTAATGACCGATTCATTAGGCATTACATTCCTCTATGTAAATGACTTGTTGATCACTGGGTGCAGTCCTAGGATAATCCTAGAGACTAAGAAAGTGCTAAAAACAATGTTTTGACATGAAAGATATGAGAGTCATAGATGTTATCGTAGGGATCAAGATCTCTAAGACAACTAACGAATTTGTCTCGTCTCAATCTCACTACATCAAAGATGTGCTGAAGAAATTTGAGATGTTCAACAGTTCACCGGTAACGACACCATTAGATAGAAGTCAAAAGATTGACAAACATCTTGGTGTGTCCGTACGCCAGGAGTGATACGCAGAAGATTGGGAGTCTGGTATATCACAAACTGCACTCGACCTGATATCGCGTATGCAGTCAATAAATTAGCAAGACTCATCCGTAAGCTGAATGGCTTCATGGTTTCTTTGAAGATGTACCATGTTGGGATAAAACTGTGTCTTCTATAATGATCCACTGCGACAGACAGTCGGTTCTAGGAAGAGCATGAAGTTAGATATACAACGGCAAGTCTCATCATATTCGACGGAGACATGAGTCTGTTAGACAACTGATCACCTCGGGTATGATTTTCATTGATTACATAAAATCTAAGGAAAACATAGCAGAACCTTTGACGAAGGGAATACCTAGAGATCAGATGAACTGTCTGTCTAGGGAAATGGGCTTAAAACCCAATCAATAAGAATCAATATAGTGGACACCCAACCTTACGGACTGGAGATCCCAGGGATAAGGTTCAATGGAAAAACTAAACTATAAAGGTTCAGTTGAGCGCTTCGGTGGAAGCAAGAACACTTCGGATAATGATTTCTTCTCAAGAAACATAATCCAAGGTCATTCCCGTGATCGACAAAAAGTGCAACCTGTAGAGGGGTAAATGATAAGTTTTCAAACCTTTAATGATCCTCAATACTTGAGGTTAGGTTGGAAAATTTTTAATGGTTCCTAACGCTTGTATAACTGGGTAAGCAGGAGACCACCTATTTAAGTGCGAGGATAGACCGCCTCAAATGAACGCACTTAAGAATCAAAGTGTGTTCACGGCCCACGACGGACAAAAATATAAGAAAGATTGAGTAGGAAAGGTGTTGTGTTGATACCATTGTCTTGACATATACTAAACACTGACGGTTCAAGACATCACGTTCACCGCAGTAAATATGTCTGATGGTATTCTACTATGGAAGGTTCAAAGCTCTATTTCTCCAGATGAAACATCGTTCCGCCAAATGATTGCTAGTATGACACCATACGCGTGCACCAAAATCTCTTCCAAGAGGGGATTGTTGGAAATATTTATTAAACGTGAAATAAAGTTAATCCTATTTAATTACGAATCGAACAATTAGGGGCTCCACACGTCGGAAACGTTGTTTTCACACACGTGTACATACAATGCCAAAGATCATAATTTTCTTAAATGGAAGAGATATTGGTATGTATACAAATTGTTTGAGACGTAAGGTAATAGACGGTTATTGGCCAAATGACGTTGGTTTCACGTTTGGTAAATGAAGGAAGAAATGTACAAAGTGTGAATATCGAAACTAGTCGAAAAAAGGATCGCGACGCCGGAAAATCATCTCAGTGACGCGCCAAAGATCGCATACGCGGTGGCGCTCGAACTCTCAAGTTCCGCCACGGCGCCAACTCGCAGTGGTCGCTGCGACAATTTCAGTCCGTTGGAGAAGAATAAAAATTGACGTTTGAGCTGACTTTGGAGGATTAACTCTTCATTATTTTGCTCTTGAATTCAGCCATTATTGTAACTCCATACTAATGGTCATTACTTGATCATTCAAAATCATAAATTGGCTAGTTGGAGGGTCTTCTTCTCAACACTATAAATTAGCTCATTTGAAAAACACACTTGACACAATACATTTCTGAAAGTATTCTTCCTCTCTTGCAATCACAAAAACACTCAAAGATCTTTCTTTCCAAGTAAAAACTTGAGTTCCCTTTGCTCATTTGTTTGATTGATGTTTTATCTTGGGAGATAAATTGCTATTATTGAAAGGATATACGGGGGAATATTATCTTAAGGATATATCAAGAATTTGATCGACTAAGCAAGCTCTCATATTTGATCATTTTTCATATTTCTAACAAATAGTTATTGTTATTTTCACGTTTTACACATTACCATCCACGTGTAGGGATAAATTCAGAAGGGTCGTATATGACCATGCAGAATATATAAATAATAGGTCGATGACTAGTGTAAAATTATTCAGTTTATAATTAACTTTCACCATGCAGAATATATATATGACCGCTACATATTTGGAATAACGTATAGTTATTATGTTGTTCTTGTCATTTTTGGTTTGCAATGCAAGACTCGTATTATTTATACGGAATTTCTGTTAGCGTTTTAAGTTTTTTTGTTTACATAAGTATACGTAATATTTCGTTGATAAGTGATGGCGAGACTGAAATACAAATTATATATAGTTTTTATATACCTATTCTAATTTAAGTTGTAACGGATGTGTTTATATATAGTACTAATAGTGATTAGGCGGTGCTCAATTCATTTCGTTTGTAAAGTTCCCTCTTAGATCTTTTATGGTGAATAAAACAAATTCAAATTGTATACTATAAATAAAAAAGAGATGATTACAAACGTAAAAATAATGTATCATGACTAGTAGCTACTTTCCCGTCTCAAATTATTTATCGTTTTTTTATTTATACACCCTTTAATAAATATTAATTAGGAGGAATTTTTATCTAGTTTATCCTTATTTTTTAAGTTATAATCTCTCCATTAAATATTTATGTGTTAATGACAAAATAAAACTAAGGGTAAATGAGCGAAAAATTAATTAATTTTGCCTTGAACTCCTAAAACGATAAATAATTTAAAATAACTATTTTTAATAATAACGATAAATAATTTAAGACCGATGTAGTATCTTTTCCTTTTCTCTTATAAATAACTGTCGATAATGTGTGACAATTTGATTGAGATTTGAGAGTTGTATTTAATGAATAGATGAAGAAACATAATCCATACTAATGAGCTCATTAAATTCATTTAACTTTTTGTCCCCTTAACCCTACCCTAAGCGTCCCAATGTGACCTTAGAATTATATGTCAAAATCAATATTAGTACTCCATCTGTCTCAATTTATTTGAAATTTGATCAATTTTGATGTTAAATATATTTTCTCTAACTCTTTCCATATACTGTAAATTATTAATTATGTAAATTTATAGTATTTTTTATATAATTAAATATATAAATTTTATTATAAAATATTTGAAGAATTAATATTTAAAATTAAATCAGAGAAAAAATTATTTAACATCCACTGATCAACCTTTTCATGGAGTAATTGGGACCGAGTGAGTAACATTTAATTTGATCTATTCGTCTTAATTCCAACTAGTACTCCTATTTGACAATTGGGATTCCTTCTTCTTATCCTCTCAATTATTGATCTGAATGTCTATGAAGAATGAATAAAGTTTTGCCACAATGCTAGAAGGCTAAAAGATTAAGTAAATCAAAGAATTATCTATGTCTAGCTAGTTCTAGTATGAAAATAAACTAACTCTTAATGACCTAAACACCACTCTCTCTTCTGAGAAATTTAATTTAAAAGGAAGAAAAAATTATATCCAATATTTACCCTTGAGCATAAATACTCGCGTCTTTCCAATAGAATGAGTTAAGATTATATCCAATCATGATTAAGCATTCTATTTTATTATTGCTAATTCTCACAACCACAAAAATGTTAGGATATGTATAGAACTATGAGTTCAAGAATACTTGATGTGTAATAAAACTCTGTTCTATTATTAAATTATGTACTCAATCAAATAACCATCATTTAAAATTAAGCGAATAGACCCGCAAGGATAGCCAAGTTGGTGTAGCAGTAGAGCGCGGGCCCGCAAAGTCACGAGTTCGATCCCCTGCATAAACCTTCTTGGTTGAACATGGCTGCAGTGTACTTGCCATGTGGTTTACATGGTGATGCTTTGCGTCGATCACCGGTTTACTCAGGCGCACTCGAAAGAGTAGCGGCTGCGGGTTCCTTCGTCAACAAAAAAAAAAAAATTAAGCGAATAGAGTATATATTTACACTAAGTTATAATTTAATGTCAAAAAAAATGTAACCGCATTAGTATTTTGTATTTATTCTTGTAAGATTATATTAATCTTCCTTGAAATATAGTGTGTACAATGTGAAGTCTTAATACAATAAGGATCTTATAACTATCATAATTATACATCAATAATAATTACACAATATATTATGAATTATACTAATATTCATTAATACACCCCCTCAGTCGGAGCGAGAGGAGACTGGATCTGAAGTCTATGAATAACTGTCTAGGTAGTCCTTAGTGAAGATATCTGCATATTGAAACGAAGAAGGCACATGCGATACCTTAACATGAGGGCGACGAGCAAGGGAAAAAAATTAATGGTTTTGGTGTTTTAGGGTTTGATTTTGATACTTATATTAATTTCTTTTGTGGAGTCTTTATTATTAATACAAATATATATATTGTGTACAATGTGGAGTAGTCATACAATAAAAATTATATAACTATCATAATTATACATCACTAATAATTATATTATGAATATTATACTAATATTCATTAATAATTCTCCGACTTTGCCTCTGGTCGCTACCCTCTTTTTTCCCTTCCCTTTTCTTTTTGTAATTCTTTTTAATTTTCATCACTTAGCAAAAGGTCCAAAACCGTGTCAATACTTCAGATTCAAACTCTCTCCATCACCCCCCCCCCCCCACCACCACCTAAAACTAATCAAATAAATAAATCTGACTCTCCTCATTTCCAAATCTAAAACATCACTCAGTCCCCCACATGAAGCCACAAAGACAACTCCACTTCCCCCTTCTTTTCCTTTCTTTTTTCATCATTGCCACTACAACCGCCGCCGCAATCAGAACCCACAATGCCGCCGCGGCGACACCGCAACAGTTCCGAGAAGCCCCAGAATTCTACAACTCCCCTGTTTGTCCTTGTATTGAACATACCCACAACTTAATTTGTTCCAACGAAGCTGTACACGTGGCAATGACCCTTGATTCCACCTATATCCGTGGCTCAATGGCAGCTATCCTCTCCATCCTCCAACACTCTTCTTGCCCACAAAACATAATCTTCCATTTCGTCACTTCCGCTTCTGCAAACGCGTCACTCCTACGCGCCACAATACTCGCGTCTTTCCCTTACCTTAAATTCGAAGTATATAAATTCGACGATTCCTATGTTTCTGGTCTTATCTCCACTTCTATCCGTTCAGCTCTAGATTGTCCTTTAAACTATGCAAGAAGTTACTTAGCCAATATATTACCATTATGTGTAAGAAAAATCGTCTACTTAGATTCAGATTTAATATTAGTTGATGACATAGCGAAATTGACAGATACCCCACTTGGTAAAAACCAAATCCTTGCTGCTCCAGAATATTGTAACGCAAATTTCACTTCATATTTTACACCAACATTTTGGTCAAACCCTTCACTATCGTTGACTTTTGCGGATCGAAAAGCTTGTTATTTTAACACGGGGGTAATGGTAATTGATCTTGACCGTTGGAGACATGGAGATTATACAAGAAAGATTGAAGAATGGATGGAATTACAGAAACGTATGAGAATTTATGAGTTAGGTTCGTTACCACCGTTTTTACTTGTGTTCGCCGGAAATATAGCTCCGGTGGATCATAGATGGAATCAACATGGGCTTGGTGGAGATAATTTTCGTGGACTTTGTAGAGATTTACATCCTGGGCCGGTGAGTTTGTTACATTGGAGTGGGAAAGGGAAACCATGGGCTAGGCTTGATGCGAATCGGCCATGTCCGTTAGATGCTCTTTGGGCTCCTTATGATCTCTTAAAACCTCCATTTTCGTTTGATCTTGATCATGGGCTTTAATATTATTTTTTTGAGTTTAGGACACGTCAGCAATGGCGGAAAAAAGTCCAGTTAGTGAAAAATGAAATAAAATCGATGCAAGTGTATAGACTTTGGCGAAGATGATGATGAAGAGATGGTTCAAAAACAGAGGATTTGAAGGTTTTTAAGATCCTAAATTCAAAATTAATAGGGAGGATTAAAATTCATTTTTCTCCTAATAAAATTTAGTACAATATTTTCCTGATTTTCATTTTACTGGAGAATTTTTCCTGAATGATGCATGTATCTTTGGATTCAGCTCTATATTGTACAGGAGAGTTAAATTTTTTGGTTTCTTATACTTCTTTTCTCAATTCAGATTAACAAATATTAGTTTCGCAATTTCAATTTATGTGACACTTTTGAGTTACCGGAAGCAATTTAACTAATTTTTGAAGTTATATCGAATTGAATTAACTCAATGCTTTGCCGGAAAGAAGCTATTCGACTAATTCATGAGGCTACTATCGACGAAGTCTGCTTGCTTCGGAGCATATTTTTTTTAATTTAGATATCTAAAGCCTATACGAAAAAGTGTTACTTATAAATTATATTTTTTCATATCAATATGATAAAAATATATTTTAAAATATTGATCATGTTGAAAAATAGCAGTCACTACTATTATAAATCACTTTTGACCAGTTTGAGAAAGAGAAGACAACTGACCCTTCGATACACTCGAGGGAGAAGCTGTTAATGACTTTGATGTGTTCGAGAGAAGGCTTTCTTTGGAAGAGTTGTTTGATACAACCAAGGAGATGACTTCATCGATTCAATGGAAGCAATTAAAGTGTTGTTATAAGAGAGGAATGTCTCCTCGATACCCCTGAAACTATGCAGTCACACATGCAACAGTAATTAAAGAAAAAGAAAGTGAAGCACAAGAGCGATGAAAGAGAGGAAAGAGACTCGAAGGTCTCTTGTATTTATTATTCTATTGTGTACAAATTCTCATAATAGGGAAGTATTTATAGATACAAGTTCTAGTTCTAATAAGGCTCCTCAAAGACTCTTTGTAAAGGCTCCTCAAATACTCCTTGTAAATGCTCCTCAAATAACTGCCTTTCTTTTCTTTTTTTACTTTGTAACTAACTTACTCTTCTATTTACTTATCTCAACAGTAACTAACTCCTCAAATATGTGAAAACTCAAGCTGGATGCTGAAAAAATATTTAGCAATCCAAGCTTGGAACAAAGATGAAGATATTGTACTCTATTTAGGCCTTTTGTAAGTAAATCTGCCGGTTGTTCTGTAGTTTTCACATACTCTGTATGTATCATCCCCTTTTGAATCTTCTCTCTTATGAAGTGTAGATCAATTTATATGTGCTTGATTCTTTCATGAAAAACTGAAATTGTTGTCATCTGCATTGCTGACCTGTTATCAGTGTACAATGTGACTGAAAGTCTGATGTTGATGCCAATATCCTTCAGCAAGCCAATCACACATGTGAGCTCAGCAATAGTGCTAGCTAAACTTCTATATTTTGATTCGGCGGAACTCATTGAAATGGTGCTTTGCTTCTTTGATTTACAAGATATGAGAGAATCACCAAATTTGACAAAGTAGCATGTAACAGATATTATAATATGTGGGCATGCAGCCCAGTCTGCATCACAAAAAGCAGTTAATATCTCCTGTTTCTTACTAGACAATAGAACTCCTTGTCCTGGCTGGCCTTTTACATACCTTACTATTTCTAATGCTGCATTAAAATGAGATTTCTTTGGATTTTGTAGAAACTGACTGAGTGTTTATACACTATAGGCAATGTCTGGTCTGGTAATAGTTAGATATAACAGCTTACCAATTAACCTCTGATAGGTGCTAACATCACTTACTAGCTCATCCTCTATGGTAGATTTTTCTCTGTTTGTTATCTGATGCTGATCTTTTGTATATTCATCGTACTCTTTAGTGGTAAGTTTCATATTATAGTCAGTGGGTGTATTGATGGGTCTAGTTGCAGCTAATCCTAGCTCAGAAATGAGTTCCAATGCATACTTTCTTTGATGCATAAGAATCCACTTGTTGGATCTAGCAAATTCTATTCTCAGAAAAAATCTTAGTTCTCCTAGATCTTTCATTTTAAAAACATCTTGAAGTGGTTGTTTAGTCTCTTTTATTAATCTTACATTATCTCCTGTAATCAACATATCATCCACATACACTAATATAATAGTCATACCTTGCTTAGTTTGTTTTATGAATAAGGAGTGATCATATTGAGATTGCCTGAACTCCATCTGAACTAAGGCATCTGTGAGTTTAAAATTTCATTGTCTAGGTGCTTGTTTGAGCCCATACAAGGACTTAGTTAGTCTACACACTTGTCTGCCCCCCTTGACTAATGAATCCTTGTGGCAGATCCATGTAAATCTCATCATATAAATCTCCCTGAAGAAAGACATTAAAAATATCCATTTGATGGATATACCAGCCTCTAGCTGCTGGAGAGAATGTCTCTTGGTAATCTACCCCTTCTTGTTGGCTATATCCTTTTGTCACTAATCTAGCCTTAAGCCTTTCTATTTCACCAGTGTCCTTATATTTGATTTTATAGATCCACTTACAGCCTATTGGTTGTTTTCCTTATGGTAAGGTAACTATCTCCCATGTATAATTTTCTTGTAAAACTTTTATCTCTTCTTGCATAGCTGCTACCCACCTAGGATCTTTAGAAGCTTCATTATAATCTTTGGGTTCTGTTATTTCTGAGAATGAACTCAGAAAGGCTTGATATTTACTATTTATGTGTTCATAAGATATGTAGTTGGCTATAGGATAAAGTACATTATTAGCCTTTGATGTAACAAAGTCTTTAAGCCATATTGAAGGTTGTTTGGGTCTGTTGGATTTCCTTACTACTATAGTGTCACCTGACTGATCAGCCACCTCCGTGTTGTCACTTATAAGTTGTGATTCCCTTAGGTCATCTTTACTCGTGTTATCCTTATTTGTACTAGTACTTTCATCAGTGTTTGTAACAGTAGTATCTGTATATTCATCTTGTGACTTATCTGAGTTGTTCTGTGTAATGACCTGTGGTATAACCTGAGGTTCCACTTGATTATTATTACTCTGCACATTCTAAAACACATGCATATTGATACTAGTCATATCTTCCTTAAAGGGAATTATGTTTCTCTAAACTTGACATCTCTATTAACAAGTAGCCCTTTAGTATTTAGATCATATAGAATGTATCCCTTTTGTGTTTCTGAGTAGCCCATCAGGACACACTTCCTAACTCTAGATTGTAGTTTATCAGTGACTGTTAGATCATTAGCAAAACATAGACATCCTATAGTTCTTATATGGTTTATGGAAGGTTTTTGATGGTATAAGCTTTCATAGGGTGTTATACCAGTAATGGAGGAAGGCAACCTGTTAATTAAGTACACTGCAGCCTGAACACATAGACCCCAGAGTTTCAGTGGGATATTAACATGTAGTCTTATAGCTCTGGTAACCTCTAGTATGTGTCTATGTTTTCTTTCAGCCACACCATTCTGTTGTGGTGTATAGCCACAACTTCTTTGGTGAATAATTCCTAACTTATGAAACAAGGTGTTGCAGATATCATTTATAAATTCTGCCCCATTATCAGTTCTAACTATCCTAACTATTTGATTAAACTGTGTAGAGACATAGGTAATGAACTGATTAAGTACAACACATACTTCTGATTTTAGTCTAAGTAAATATATCCAAGTCATTCTAGTGTAGTCATCTACAATTGTAAGGAAATATTTCTTGCCATTATGTGTTTCAACCTTGTAGGGACCCCATACATACATATGAACAATATCAAAAATTTTATTACTACAAGTATTGCTACTAGGAAAAAGTAATCTGCATTGTTTTGCACAAGGGCACACATTACAAGTCTTTATTGTTCTAGCTATCTTATCAGCACTAGCACTAATTAACTTGCTTAGTACCTTACTAGAAGTGTGACCTAACCTTCTATGCCACAGGTTAATCTCTTCTTCTGCAGCTCCATTTCCCTGTTTAGATTGTACATTTAATCCTATCTTTCTTGGATCATGTATACTACTTGAGTGACTAACTAAAACATAGAGTCCATCTTGAAGCCTACCAACCTCCTTCACCCTCCCACTATAGAGATCTTGAAACAGACAAAAATCAGGGTAAAAAATAGCTGCACACTGCAATTTTCTAGTAAGTTTAGACACAGATAATAAGTTGTATCTAAACTGAGGTAAGTAAAAGTCATTTCTAAGTGTGCTTCTATTAGAGAGATGACTAGTACCAGTGTGAGTTACTTTGACAGATTCTTCATTAGGTAAATACACCTTCTTTGATATAGCAATATCTCTTATTTCAGTCTTTTTATCTAACATATTTAGATCAGACACCATGTGATTTGTAGAACATGCATCTATTATCCACTTCTTAACTATATTATAGACATGTAAAGCTTTGAATTCTGATATACATGCTGTATTTGTTGATGATTGAGTACCTTGAAGGATGTGCTCCTGTCTGCACTTGGTTTGGATTCTGAGAAGCTCGCTCGCCGCTTAGTTCGGTTGTGACTTTACAACTGCTCATTGGTCTTGAGAGAATCTTGGTGCTCCTTCAACTTGCTAGTTGATCTTAGAGTTTCTAGATGTGTGTTTAGTACCCATGGTGTAAACATTGTGAGCAACATGCTCCTTTCTCTTTGACTTAAATCCTGGAGGGTAACCAACTATTCTATAGCAAAACTCCTTTGTGTGCCCCCTCATCTTACATACATCACAGAACATATTGGTATTCTTTTTAAACTTTTGATTTCCTGCTATACTTGTCTTAGAGTATAGGGCATCATAATTCAAACTACCATTATGTCCACCCATATTTGGACCAACTCCAAGCAGTCCTGCTGACCTAGCACTTATACCCTTTTGGTTTTCATCACTAACTATCATGGAATAAGCCTTGTTTACTGTGGGAAGAGGTGACATGAGTAAGATTTGGCTCCTAGCTTGCATATAGTTTTCATTTAATCCTATGAGACATTGATATAACTTCTGCCTCTGCAGATAGTATGCAAAATCCTTAGATTTAGGACATGCACAGTTAGGAGGTAGCACTATGGCCTGAAATTCTACCCATAGATTCTTCAACTTGGTGTAGTATTCAGCAACACTAGCATTTTCTTGTGATAAAGTAGCAATTTCCTTATGTAGATCATAGGTTCTTGATTCATCTACCTTATCAAATCTCTCCCTTAAGTCTTCCCACACCTCATAGGCTGAGTCTGCATACACTACTCCACACAGTAGACTGTTAGACACATCATTCATCAACCAAGCTTGTACTACTGCATTAACCCTGTCCCATTGATCCCACCATTCCTTTCCATATTGCTCCTTGGTACAGTGACCAGTTACAAAGTCTAACTTGTTTCTTCCCAGCAGAGCAATCCTCATGGACTTGTTCCATACAACATAGTTTTCAGACCCCAGGAGTTGGAAAGAAATGAAGGAGGCTCCACTCACATCTGAGGCTTGTAAATATAAGGGGTGATTGTGGTCAAACACAGTGGTGACAGTGGTGATTTCTGCAGTTTCTCTTGGTATAGCTATTGTAGATGACCCAGGGGTATCATTACTTTCGGTGGGAGGGTCTGTGGCCATTTTTTCAGATCAACATTTCAAGAATGGAGAATAAATCTCAAGAAAAGTAGAGTAACAAATTTCAAGAATGAGTTCCTGGTTTAACCAATTGACTCCAGGTAAGTTCAATATTTCTTTATGATCCAGTATCAAGAAAGTAAATGGCACAATATCACAAGAACAGAACTTTCAGATAGAAATCTGAAGAGCAAGAAGTAGACAGAACAGAAGAAGAAGAATGAAAACATAAAATTAAATTTCACCAGAATCAGTCGATCAATCTGTGAATGGTTGTGGAATGGACACCATCTCTTAATGTTGATCTAGGCTTTGATACCATGTTGAAAAATAACACTCACTGCTATCATAAACCACTTTCGACCAGTTCGAGAAAGAGAAGACAACAGTCTGGCCCTTCGATACGCTCGAGAGAGAAGCTGTTAATGACTTTGATATGTTCGAGAGAAGGCTTTCTTTGAAAGAGTCGTTCGATACAGCCAAGAAGATTGACTTCCTCGATTCAATGGAAGCAATTAAAGTGTTGTGGTAGTAGAGGAATGTCTCCTCGATACCCCTGAAATTATGCAGTCACACATGCAACAGTAATTAAAGAAGATGAAGAAAGTGAAGCACAAGAGAGATGAAAGAGAGGAAGGAGACTCGAAGGTCTCTTGTATTTATTATTCTGTTGTGTACAAATTTTCAAATAGAAAAGTATTTATAGAAACAAGTTCCAGTTCTAATCAGGCTCCTCAAAGACTCCTTGTAAAGGCTCCTCAAATAACTGCCTTTCTTTCCCTTTTTTTTTCTTTGTAACTAACTTACTCTTCTATTTACTTATCTCAACAGATCAAAGTTTATATATTTTAAAAATAAAAAATTCAATAAATTGGTGAATACAAATAAAAATTATGGTGGAGTAGTAATAAACTCTTTCATTCTTAACACCGGTCTAGAGTTTAAGCCTGTGGGTATGGAGTTATATGTGCTTTTTCTCAATATAAAACTTAAAACTTTCTGGCGTGAATTTGAATTTAGTCGAGCTTTATTAATACAAAAACCCATATCGGGTGGAGAAAAAAAAGAGAAATTTCTCTTTAACACTTCAGATGACTTCCCGAATACCAAAGAGAAAAAATTGAAAAGGTATATTTCAAGTTTTAGGGTTATTAATTGCAGACTTTGCTTTCCCGCAATTCTGTTCCCACTTTGAAAACAATTACTACGATACTAAGTTATATAAATCATATTAATCTATAATTAGCACAATAAATTCTATTAATGTATCTTCCAAGAAAGTGTGATGATACCCGCAAGGGTAGTCAAGTTGGTGTAGCAGTAGAGCGCGGGACCGCAAAGTCACGAGTTCGATCCCCTGCATAAACTTGATTGAGCATGTCACATGACTTGCCAAGTATGGTTAATTGGCTGACGTGGTTTGCAGGCTATTGCGTCAGTCCGGAATTTATCCTGTGCGCATTCGAAAAAGTAGCGGCTGCAGGTTTCTTCGTCAAAAAAAAAAAAAAAGGTGATAACCCAAAACAAGTATAATTCATAATTCTTTCTCCCAAAAGTATTTGATGTAGGATTTTAATTAGTAGATCACGTACATATAATCTACATAAATTTAAGTTCTACACTTATGCTAATACTTGCATATAGTAATTAACTTCTAATTGACCTGATTATTATGTAAATAAAATTTAAGTTATATACATGAACATTTTAAATGGTTGTAGCCTGTTTTATTCGTTCTATATTTAGCGGTACCATTACATCAATTTTATCTCACGGTATAAGAAAACTTATGTTTGTGAGTGAACAAAATTTAAGCTGGTCAAAACAATATTTACCTCTAATTTTCTTTTTCTTCATTTTAGTTTGAATATATGACAACAATGTAGTTTGGATTTTGCCAAAATCACACTAAATCCAAATGGAGAACTAGTCTTAGCATGTTATTATAGCCAATTAGTAGTGAATAAACAAAGACATAAAGATGAGAGAATTTAAAGCTGGCATGTGTTTTGATTTCAGAAACTTCTTTCTTTTTTAATTAAGTATCCAAAATATTGTTTTAAGTATTAATCTATAGACTGTAGCCGATGCCAGCGCAGTTTTAAGTGTCAATTGACTTTTTACCCCTATTGTTTAATGTTTATAATTTTTTGTTGCCTGATTATGCTTTGTTTTGGCGAAGTCTTCCTGAATAGTGCTCTACCTACCACAAGGTGAGGTCACAGACATTATACTCTCTCCGCACTTCACAGCCATGAGATTTTACTGGATATGTATGTTGTTGTTGTTGTATAGACTTTGACATGACAGTGTTTTTCTATGTTTTAAAGAACGCCTTATTCTTTTGTACTTATTGCCTCCCGAATAAAATTAAAGAAATGCTCATATTATTTTCCTAAAAAAATAAAGGCCTAGTTCTTCCTTTTATTTTTATTTTTATTTTTATTTTTCTTTTTCTTTTTCTTTTTGGTCCAGTATCCAACAATGTAAACAAGCAAATCTTCATTTGGTTTGTAATTCTGTGATTCAATCTACTCCTAAGTTTCAAGTTTTTGACATCTTTTTATTCCCCTTATAAAAAACGACTTTATAACATAATTTCCCAACAGAAGGGAGTTCGAAATGAACGACCTCCTCCCTCTAGGTTCGCCCCCCTAATATCAAGACATTATCTAATTATATATATACAGTAGAATCTCGATAGATCAATAACCTTGATTAAATAATAATTTTTTTCGATCCCGACTTTGGCTAATGAAATATAATAATAACCTCGATAACCTTTCATCCCCTACCCCTCGTATCTGGTCATTGTGTACAACTTAAAAGAGTCGTCTATGTATTTTACCTACATAATAACATGGAAGAAAACAAAACAAAACAAAGACATAGTAGTAGTAGTAATAGTTAATCTGTCGGTGAGAATGAACTAAGGATGGACCCAAGGAAGCTGCAATTTGTAGAAAGTCTATGGATATATGTAGAATTGTTAAAAAAAATTAAATTTGCAGACGTGAGACCAAAGACTTTTAGGACCTTCGTACGTACGTCCTGCAGTACTATGAGAATGACAGTGTCACGTAGTCAATTATTGTTAGGTGATGAAAATGTCTAATTTCTTGCGTGAAATTCTAACTAAAAGTCTAAAACCTAAAATCCAGTAGTGCTGGTAATGATCACATGCCAAAATAATGTTTTAACACAATCTGTTTAAATATTTAGTAAAAAATAGATTTCACAGTATAAAAAATACTTAATTGAAATCAGTACAATAAACAGAATATGTTTTGAATAAGAAAAAAATAATTTCAGAATATAATCGAGTCCACTTAGTTCAAAGTGTGTCCTTAAGAAAATTATTCCCCTCACAGTACTCGAGGTTAATGGAATATCGTCTCCCAGGATAGAACGATTACCTTACCAGAATAGTAGTATTGAATGAATTAGTGATAAATTCTTGGAACAAACAAGAATTTATAGTTGTTGGAGGTACTGATTCTGAATGTTTGCAACCATTCAGAATAGTCATCAAAATTTTGGAGGGAAATTCGAAAAGAAAAAGGACTTAAACCGGACGGGTCGGTCGCGGGTCTTGGGTCGATCCGTTTGGATTTATTTTAATTAAATAATTAATTAATTAATTAATTAAAGAAAAGTTTGTCCAAAAAGATTATCAATCAATCGATCTTTTGACAAATCCAAATTCAAATCCAAATTGGGTCGAAAGCCGAAATAGCGACGACGGCGCGAGGGGTCCTTGCCCTCTCAACCCTTTTAGCAACTAGAGAAGGTGTAATGTAATATATACACCTCTCTTTCATTGTCTTTTTTTGATGTGGAATAAAAGAGCATTTTACTCCCTTTAATTTTCATCTCATCATTTCTCATTTATCAATATCAAAATTCAACAATCCTGTCGCGCCCATTTTTGACCTCGGGGTCTGAACGGTATCCGCAACGTTGCTCTTTGGCACGGTTCCCTGGATAGAGCAATAATGTTGATTTTGAGGAGTCGCCACCTAATTATTTAAGTGAATTAGGACACTTGATTTATTGCAATAAAAAATACTGCAATTAATCTCCATTTAATGGTCTGCGAAATTAATGAGATTCTGGATCAGGGTTCTTTATTATCCTAAAGGGAAGGGGTTATGCATCCTTTAAGATCCGCTAACTTGCGGCTATCCGTTCAAACTTAGGTTAATTATATATTAGCTTTTATTCTACATATTCTAAGCATTTTTACATAATTTGCAATTAAAATAAAATGCAATATAGAATAATAAAACAAAAATTAAATGTGACATAAAATAAAACTCCGGGACATCCTTTAGCCCTTTTTTAAGCCCTCTGTACAAGATGATCTCCGGGTACCTGCATAAACACTTAGTAAAAGTGTTAGTAATAAAATAAAAAAATTTAAAAGCAATAACAAGAATCAATAAGTAAAGCCAAAAAATAAATCCGTCTTTTGTATATGGGAGGCCTTGGAAATCGGAGATTCCTTCATCGGCCAATATGACTAGAGACAATAAAATAGATAAAACCTTCGGATCCGCGCCAAAACAATAATAGTTTTAAACACGGAGGGCTCAGATATATATAAAAATAAAGTAGGACAGCCTAAACAAGTGCGACTGCAAGAATTCGCCTTGTCAGCGCATGTTGGTTATCCGGTGTAATTGGAAGAAATCATCATTGCCCAGAAAGCTTCATTTATTTTATTTTCCGTCTTTGCAACAGTGGGGGCCTCAAAAATCGACGGATAACTTTTTCATTGGTCAATGTAGTATCATGTTCAAAATCTGTAAAATACCAACAGTATAGCATATGTTCTTTTCAGCACAGAGCATCGCCCAATCATTTTAATAAAATAAAGGCATAATTGTCAAAAATCACCCAAAATCCAACTAACAAGAGCGATAATAGGAAAACGATGAACAAAATGGTGCGAAACCGTGGAAACAACATCGCAAGTTCACGGAACGTATTACCATCTGAAAGATCAAAACGTCGCCAAGAACCTCACCAAAGGCAAAATCGCTTAAACAATGCCCCCGAAAAAACTAGTCCGACAAGTATCAGAAGAAGACAAGATGCAAAGTGGACAATATTCACGAATAAGAATGGTTCGAGAAAACAGACCGGAAAATTCATATTGTCGCTGGAGTTTAAAAATTTCGGCGATATCCCAAAAAATCGTGCAAATCAGTCCAGTTAACCAGAACAAACAAGCAGATTCCAGAAATATATCCGACGGAGGTCGCCGGAGTTTTAAACTCCGGCCAGTTACCAAAAGCAAAAGAAAATTCGTCCAACAGACAAAAGCAAATAACAGATACCAATAAAGAGCCAATCGAGAGGTTGCCGGAGTTTAACAACTCCGGCCGGTTACCAGAGGTCACACAAAAATCAGCCCAACAGAAACAAGAACAGATTCCAGAATCAAAACCAACCGATGGTCGCCGGAAAATTTAAATTTCGGCTAAACCCAACAAAATCAGTAAATCCGTTCATTAACAAAGTAATATACATGTACCAACAATAGAGCCGACGAGAAGGGCGATTCGAATCTGGGGGGGTGACGGGAGTTGGTGGTTTTTTCGACGCAACTTCCACCGGTCATCAACTCCGGCGGAACAGTGGGTTGACGGGAATGATGGGCTGGTGTCGACGAGGTATGGTTCGATGGTCGACGAGGGAGAGGAGAGGAGAGTTAACAACAAACAAACAAAAAATAAAGGGGGAGTGAGCATGAGAGAGGGTGAGTGGGCTGAGGTGAGTTGGGGATAAGGGAGATGAAGAGTTAAGGGGGATAGACGGATGGTGTTAAAGAATGGTGGGCTGAGGGTGTGAGGGGAAGATGGTGTGCGGCTGGGGGCTTTTAAAAAATGGGGGTAAGGTTTTTATTTATAGTGTGGGCTTAGGGTTTGAATTTTGGGTATTGGTATTGGGTATTGGGTATTGGAGGGAAAAGATGAAAGGTGTATTGGGCCTCAGTTTGGGCTTCGGTTTTTTGGCGGATTGGACTGGTCCAAATTGTGCCTTGGACTGGACTGGTTTGATGAAATGCAAAACGGGTTAATTATTAAAAAGAAAAATTATTTAAAAAGATGCAAAATTATTAAAATGCAAATGTCGATGCAATAATAATAAAATACAATATTTAGCAAATATTTAATGTCTGATTAAAAGTAAAGACGTGATGTCAGTTAATTATTTAAAGAGATGCAAAATTAGTAAAATAAAATGATCGCGCAACAATAATAAAATAATATTTAAAAATGTTTAATACCTAATTAAAGTAAAAACATGATGTCAATTTACAAAAATAAAACAACATAGAATGTTAGGTAAAAAATATACAAAAATGCCAAAAAATTGTGATTAAAATGATGTGTCCTAAAATGCTTAAAATTGCAAGAAATGACTAAAAGATGGGTCAAAATTGGGTGTCAACAGTTGTCCCTCTTTGACCGAAGACGATGAAAGAGTTTTCGGACAAAGACGTTGACTTGTAGCCAATTTTGTTCCCATCGTCAGAATTAAACAAAGATCAAGAAAAAGAATGGACAAAAGCTGATGCAAATTCAAAATTTTGTCTCAGTGTCGAATTATGATGACACTGGGTTGCTGCGATGCTAGAAAATTAAAGCAAGCAGACGCCGATTCAAAATTGTCCCAGTGTCGAATCATGATGACACTGGGCTGCTGTGATGCTGCAAAATTAAAGACAATGCCGACGCAAATTCAAAATTTGTTCCAGTGTCGAAGTACGATTGACACTGGGTTGCAGGTGATGTGGTGCTGGAAAAGACATGGTGTTTGTAGATGTAATGAAGTGATGTAATGATAAGCCGTCTTGAATAGGCGAGATGCAGATGACGCCTTGTGTGGGCGTTGTCGTCTTGTATGGTCGAAATGCAAATGACGTCTTGTGTGGGCGTTATCGTCTTGTATGGACGAAATGCAAATGACGCCTTATATGGGCTTTGTCGTCTTGTATGGAAGAAATGCAAATGTTGCCTTGTGTGGGCGTTATCGTCTTGTATGGACGAAATGCAAATGACGCCTTGTATGGGCGTTGTCGTCTTGTATGGACGAAATGCAAATGACGCCTTGTATGGGCGTTGTCGTCTTGTATGGACGAAATGCAAATGACGCCTTGTGTGGGCGTTATCGTCTTGTATGGACGAAATGCAAAAGTTTTCTTGTATGGGCGTTGTCGTCTTGTATGGACGAAATGCAAATGTTGTCTTGTATGGGCGTTGTCGTCTTGTATGGACGAAATGCAAATGTTGCCTTGTATGGGCGTTGTCGTCTTGTATGGACGAAATGCAAAAATTGCCTTGTATGGGCGTTGTCGTCTTGTATGGACGAAACACAGATGTTCGTCGTTGCATAGACGTGATGCAGATGTTCGTCGTTGCATAGACGTGATGCAGATGTTCGTCGTTGCATAAACGTGATGCAGATGTTCGTCGTTGCATGAGCTTACCTGAAATGGCGTCGTTGCATAGACGCGATGCAAATGCTCGTCGTTGCATAGACGAAACACAGATAAAGCTGTTGCATGAGCTTACCTGAAATGGCGTCGTTGCATAGACGCGATGAAAATGTTTGTCGTTGCATAGACGAAACACAGATGAAGCCGTTGCATGGGCTTACATGAAATGGCGTCGTTGCATAGACGCGATGCAGATATTCATCGTTGCATAGACGAAACACAGATGAAGCCCTTGCATGGGCTTATATGAAATGGTGTCATTTTATGGACGTACCTGCTTTGTGACTCGCCCGGGTTGAGATAACGTCATTGCATAGACGTTGTGCGTTTGTAACCCGCATGAGCTTATTGTTGTGCTCCCGCCTTTGCTGATATGAAGATCCTGCACTCAAAGAAAACTTGTGAGTTTTAGGAAAGGAGTGGTTGATTCACGTTGACTTTGTAGCTTTGGCTCTTGCTGCTTGCATGCTCAGACTTAAACAAAAGGTTAGTGCATAACTGGTAAGGCAAAAATGATAACGCATGAATCTATAAACAATGTAATTGTATGAGTAGAAACGTTATCCTGTAAAATGTGATGGCGGTTGTATTAATGTGATACTGCAAATGCTGAGATTTCGTCCTTGCGCGGACGTGTTGAATGTTGTGTGCTTGCTGAATACTGCGAGTGCTGATGCATGCTAGTCTCTGTACAGACTTAACCCTGGCGGAAATTGTTCATCTCTCTTTTCGGAGTAATCAAATGTATTTTGTCGCACGCGAGTCAATGGAAAGATTTCTAATGGTGTGACCGAAGACGATTTAGGCCGCCTACGTATCCCGCTGAGGGAATCAGGTCAAGACGTAGTTCGTGATGCAAAAAATGAATGTACAATTTTAAAAAAAAAGACTGAAGCCAATGTGGCCGCCTACGTATCGCGCTGAGGGAATCAGGTCAAGACGTAGTTCGTGATGCAAAAAATGAATGTACAATTTAAACAAAATGAGACTGAAGCCATTGTGGCCGCCTACGTATCCCGCTGAAGGAATCATGTCAAGACGTAGTTCGTGATGCGAAGAATAAGAATTTTTATGGGTTTTCAAACAATGTGGACCGAAGCCAATGTGGCCGCCTACGTATCCCGTCGAGGGAATCAGGTCAAGACGTAGTTCATGATGCAAAAAATGAGAATTTTTATATGTGCATTTATTTTATTTTTTGAAAAGTGAAAAGACAACATCACGTTCTGACTTCAGTTGATACCAACAATTAGTATTGTGCTTAGGAATTCCGTTATTCACTTTCAGTCTAACCAAGACTTACTTCCGGGTAATTTCTATAGTTTCAAGTGGTATAACAGACACCTAAGTATCGACACACTTGCTTGCAGCCAAGGTTTCGAACTACACGTAATCTCACGTTTCAAATGCCCTCACTGAAAGAAAGTCTCATTTCTCACATATATTCCAGTATTTTGAATTTTGGGACGCTTAGAGAAGTACGCTCACACTCAAAAGGATGTTCAATGCATGCAATTGTGATACCATAGGCTTGGTCATCATGTAAGTATCCACTAATGTGAGAACCCTCAGTATAAGATCATGTAGGGCTTGTCACGGGCTTGTAATGTAGGTTTGGGAAAGGGATGAATATCATTTGGGTAAAAGTGACTAATCCTTCCTCGAGCGTGCTTGATATTTGTGTGCTTTAATGCTGATCTGTTTTTTTTTTTATCCCAATTTTTCTGTACTGACTTCCTTTTGAATCTTTCGTCTGGAGCTCGCTTTTTCCAAAGTTATTCTCTCATTTCATTCTTTTTCTTTTTATAATGCCGGGACTTTTTTATTTCTTCTTTTTGTGAAGTCGTCCTTTGTGTTTTTCTTTTCCCTTTTGGGACTTTGATAATTTTGCCTTTGCAAACTTCGACGCAGAATTTGTCAGCCACTTGCACATTTCTAAAGCGTTCAGGGAGGTCGGGCCAAGAGAGGAATAGTGCGTACGCACTCAAAAATGGTATAGGTGTAATATGCGGTTGTCAAAAGAATAGGCTTTAGGCTCAAAAGGGGTGTACTACGGATAATGTTATTTGGTAGGCTGAAAAAGGCTCAAACGGGTCAAAGAAAGCCTACGATCATTTCCTACACCGAGTGTTATTCAGGATTTCGCCTCAACAAACATTCAGGCCAAGTTCTAGATCACAATGCAATGCAATTGAACTTATTCTAAAACTCACCACACAATGCATATGAAACGATGAGGTTGGTTTCATTCTTATCTTGGAACCATGCAAGACAATGTCATTTACGGGTGAATAAGAGGTACCAAAAGAATCTATGGTTTACCACGAAGTCAACCCATATTGATTTTTTTTTCTTTTTCCTATGCACACTACTAACTGTGTTGGTATCAACCGAGTCAAACAATGATGCTTAAAAATATTTTTGTATTTTTGAATAACACATTTTTTTTATTTTGAATAAATGGTACCGAACCCGAGTAGGGCTGCCTACGTATCTCAACTTTGACGAGAATCAGGTGTGCGTAGTTCGTTCAGATATGTTACAAAACGTATGATTTAAAAAGAATTTGTTCATGAAAGAAATGCAAAAATAAAAGCTATGCAAAACAAATGATTGTTCACTATAAGACTAATGCAAAGTAAAATAATTGTCACGACCCGACCCCGGGCCCGTGACTGGTGCCTTACCCCGGGCACCCTAGTGATACAACATCAGAGAAAAACCAGCGGAAATAAAAACTCATGAAGAAAAGCGGTGAAATAAGAAAGCGAGCTAACCCAAACGGTTACCTTTTTGTACATAAATTAAAACTTGAGCGATTACATCCTTACAAACTCAAATTTCAGCATTACTGCACCTCTAGAATTTTAAAATCATAATGACGGACGGGGCCCGCCATGCCCCTGAATGAACAAAAGTCTACTACTTGAGAACCGTACCACGTGACAAGCCTCCGAGATATGGAGCTTTCAGAAGCGAACAATGATCCTAAGAGAGCGGATCAGCAAGCTATGTACCCCAACCTGCGGCATGAACGCGGCCGAGAGGTCGATGCAAGTACCAAGTATGTGAAATCGAAAAATCAGTAAATGAAATCATAATAATCTATATAAAGCGGGAGACATGTATGATAACCAAATTACGACCACAACATATAAGCGATCATATCAAGGTAGGGACTCGTGCGTGAAATCATCACTCAAATACAACCCGAATTTAACGCGCAAAGGCGCGTGCCGGCGTCTCACCTCGGTATAAGCATGGCCTCGAACCGTCCTAGTGGGCACATACCCGTGGACCATCCAACGTGTCGGTATGCCCAAAGGAGATAACAAGATAACAATCACGTGGAAGCGTACGTGGGCTACCCAACGTGTCAGTATGTCCAAACAACTAACAAAACAATACTCACTGTGGAAGCATACCCGTGGGCTACCCAACGTGTTGGTATGTCCAAACAACTACAAGGTAATACTCACTGTGGACGCATACCCGTGGGCTACCCAACATGTCAGTATGTCCAAACAACTAGATAGCCGGCCCTCCATCGAGAGACTCGGTAGCACACAATCAGACACTTGCATAACAAGGCTATCACAACAAGCATAGGCAAGTTACACACAACTCAAGGTACTTTAAACACTTCTTAACACAACGTCAAGTATTCCAGTAAAAGCCCAAGTATCTAACCTCTTTAAGATCAAGGTACTCCTACCTTTTATAATCAAGCCACTTATGTTTTTCCATCACAAAGAGTTCAATATTTGAAAACAAGTTACTTCTCTATTTTCAAAAATATCAAGTTACCATTTTAAATCCAATAATGAACCCATTTCTTTATTTTCCATAAGGTCGTTATAATTAACTTCCGATAAAGCTATTATAACGCTTTATGCTTTAAAACAATACAAGACAAGACCATGCCTTTCTTTTAAAACGAAACACTTCCAATTTTTTTAGCCTCTTTTCCTTTAGAAAACGAATTCCTTACTTTGGATTTTATTTTTAAAAGATCAAAACTTGATTTCAATAATTCTTATTAGAGCAGCCATGATCTAGGAAATGTAATACCATTTTGTCTTATCTTAGCTTCTATGCAGATGGAGGTTTCTACTGGTTTTAATATGATTAATTGTCATTACTTCTTTCCTTTATCGACGCTGCATTGGCTTGTTCGATCCTTATTCCCATTTCCGAAATTTGTAAAGTTATTCTTTTTAAAAACCAAGTATTAATTTCTCACGAATTAGGTTTTATACTTTTCAACACCATTTAGGTCAATTACAAGTCACGTCTCTTATCTTTTGAAATCAACAAACCATTCTTTTAGCTACATAAAGTGGTTATAACAAACTTCCCATAAAGCCGTTATAACACTTTATGTTTTAAACCAACCAATTACCACTATGAACATTTATGAGACTAATAGGGCTCATTCTTTAACCACCGAGTACCCGTTACTAACGGATAAGACTTTACTACTATTTCCACACAATGAAGCCCTTAACACTTCATATCAAGTCAAGACACAAAAGGGAAATCAAATTCCTTTAACACACGTGCGTCTACCGCACTATATATTTTACAAATAGTCATGCTGAAGAGGATAGGAAGAATCACATACCTCGCGACGATTGTCGACAATAAGCAAAATGCTCCACAGTATTATCGCCCTTAAGTAGAATATGCTACCGTAGTACTTCAATCCTATAAGGGTCATAAAACGTCTATCAAACTCTAGCTTCGAACGTAGAATAACTAAGTGCAAAGTCCCTAAATTCTACGGCAATTTGGACGGCACTTCCTTTGTTTCTACTAACTTTGCCACCTTTTTCAAGGTCGAATTCAATAACCAAACTCCCACAATAATGCAAAATAAACCAATAATTCCATGCCATTCTTGGCCAACAATAAACCAATCCTAAACCCCTTTCAACTCTTTCCAATCCAAGTTCTTAGGCCTAACATGATATCTAGCCCTAGACATCTTCAACAAGACAACAAGATCCAAATCTATTCAAATAAAAACGACCTCGTGCTCAATTCTAAAGCTGCTAAAATATAAATTCTTAGGCTCAATTCTAAACTACTAAAATATAATGACCTTAGGCTCAAGTCTAAACGACTAAAATATAACAGCCTTAGGCTCAATTCTAAACTACTAAAACAAGTATAACTCATAACCAAGAGAAGGGGAAAATTTTACCTTAAGGAATAGCCCACAAAAGCCCTTTTTTCTTCCACCTCTTTCCGTCACAATCGCCCACCAGCGCTTCCCATAAGTTTACCCACACTTTTCCTTCTTGCGCTCAACAATTCCTCCTAAGGCAAGGTTTTCTTCCAAAACTAGAGAGAAGGAGAGGGTTTTCTTGGGAGGGTTTCAAATGAAATGAAAAGGAATGGCCAAGTCTTCAAGACTTGGCCTAAAATAGGACCACTTTACGATAAAAAGGATGGGAGGACACTTGTCACCCTCCCATAGGTTATAAACAAAATATCCTGTTTTTTCGCCCACTCACTGCAAAAATACCGCCTCGGCCGGGGCGTGACCTGATTCCGGCATGGCGCTGAAACCCGCGGACCCCAGTCTGGCCGTGGCGCGTCCGGCGCCGCGTACTGCACCCTGAGCAAATCGCTTTGCCTGACTGCGCACCAAACTTGAAACTTCCATAACTTTTGACTCTGATGTCCTATCGACGAACGGTTTATTGCGTTGGGATCTAGATTTAACGAACTACACACTAGGCTCTTTAACACCTTGAAATTCTTAACAACCGGGGTACAACACTCGAAGGCAAACTCAAAATCCGTCCAACACATGTTTGTCAACTTATCTATCAACTTTCAAATCTTATATTCCTTGGTATGTTCTTATCTTACTCCTTGAATTACGGGGTGTAACAATAATGTAATGAAAAAATGAATGGCTGTGATAGAATGAATGAAATGCATGAATGTGATAGAATGATTGAAATGCGATAATGAATGTCCGTGATTGAATAAATGTAATGAATTGGTGAGCCAAATATGTTTCCCTTTTTTTATGTGGTTGTCGAACCCTAGATGGGTTGCCTACGTATCACATCGTATGGTGAGAATCAGACACGCGTAGTTCGGGAAGATTATGTTGTAAAATGCATGATAAAGAATTATGTAATCAGGACTAGACATATCAATTGAATTTACAAATATGTATAAAAATACAAAATATAGGACCCAGAGCGATGCTTCGTTGAATCTGGTATAAGACGACTTCTTTCCGTCAACATAACTCCAGCTCATTCTTGTGATGGTTTTTTTTTCTTTTCTTCCCTTTTTTTTCCGTTGTTGTCCGCCCTCGACTATTTGCGAGGACGGTCTTCCTGCAAAAAATATGACAAATGGGTGAGAGTAGGCAAGCCACAAAATAGTAAAATGTAAGGGCGTGGCAATATAGTCAAAGACTCCCCTGGTTGGTTTGACCGGACTGGTGGTTGATGCTTCACAAAGTCCAAATCGTGTTGTTCAAGAGCGATTTACGCAGTAGAAGTCCTGATCGCAACGTGACAACAAAAGTGCAAAAATGCAAATGCTCGTGGCCGGAATTATAAACATGATATGCACAAGGGTTAAAAGACTAATTATTGCATTAAATAATATGTACAGAATTACTAGTGACAACAATAGTAAACAAAAGCATGCAAATCAAGCGCGCGCTTAATATGCATGAGACCTCTCTTATGCCAGAGGTCGGCCTAAACGCCAAATATGCGAGATTATGATAAATAGGTCCAAGCCGTTAAACTGCAATGTTTTGTCGGAAATGACGACCAAATGACGGTGCACTTTTTCCAATTTTGGTGTGTCATGACCAGGCTTGAATCCGTCTATCATCATCACGCTACACATAGTATGCTAATGGGTCGTTGAGTTGTGAAACCCGTCGACAAGTTTGGTGAATTTCTAATTGTGACGTTAATACCAAAGATTAATCCACCTAAGGTTTATGCATGCATGACTTAATAAAAAGTGGTATAACTCTATCTTAAATTTTCTAAGATTTGGCTTACTAGACGCAAGGTTCCCGAGCGGACAACTCGAGTGAGAAGGCTACGCGGCTGATCAGACGAACCGATCTAACTCCGCGCAAGCGCCAACTCTCTGAAATTTTGGGTGTTTTTTGAAAGAAATTCGCGGGTGCGCGAAGCACACCAACGCGTGTAGTGTGTGACAATCTGAATTTTCCAGAGTGAAGGAAATATGAGCGGAATGCCAGTTTAAGGAAAGAAATAAAAGCAAGTAGCAATTAAAACAGTTAAGCATACAAAATTAAAACAAGCAATTTTAAGGCATTTAAAACAAATAAAAATAAAGCCAAGCAATAATAAACCTATGTTTGCTATGGTCAAGAACCTGATTGTCCCCAGCGGAGTCGCCATTCTGTCGCGCCCGTTTTTGACCTCGGGGTCTGAACGGTATCCGCAACGTTGTTCTTTGGCGCGGTTCCCTCGATAGAGCATTAATGCTGATTTGAGGAGTCGCCACCTAATTATTTAAGTGAATTAGGACACTTCATTTATTGCAATAAAAAATACTGCAATTAATATCCATTTAATGGTCTGCGAAATTAATGAGATTCTGGATCAAGGTTCTTTATTATCCTAAAGGGAAGGGGTTAGACATCCTTTAAGATCCGCTAACTTGCGGCTATCAGTTCAAACTTAGGTTAATTATATATTGGCTTTTATTCTACCTATTCTAAGCATTTTTACATAATTTGCAATTAAAATAAAATGCAATACAGAATAATAAAACAAAAATTAAATGCGACATAAGATAAAACTCCGGGACATCCTTTAGCCCCTTTTTAAGCCCTCTGTACAAGATGATCTCCGGATACCTGCATAAACACTTAGTAAAAGTGTTAGTAATAAAATAAAAAAATTTAAAAGCAATAACAAGAATCAATAAGTAAAGCCAAAAAATAAATCCGTCTTTTGTACAGGGGAGTCCTTGGAAATCAGACGGAGATTCCTTCATCGGCCAATATTGCTAGAGATAATAAAGTAGATAAAACCTTCGGATACGCGCCAAAACAGTAATAGTTTTAAACACGGAGGGCTCAGATATATATAAAAATAAAGTAGGACAGCCTAAAAAAGTGAGGCTGCAAGAATTCGCCTTGCCAACGCATGTTGGTTGTTGACAGTCAATTTTGACCCGTTTTTGTATATTTTTCGTACAATTTTAAGTATTTTAGCACACCTCATTTTTATCGTTATTTTGCATATTTTTACATAATATTCTATGTTTATTTCTTCACAAAAATGGCATTGCATCTTTTATTTGTAAATTAAGCATTATGTCGTTGTTAATATTATGTTTTTATTATTGTTATAGCGTCATTTTTATTTTAATAATATTCGTATCTTTTTAAATAATTAATCGGCACCGCATTTTTAGTTTTAATCAGACATTAAACGTGTCTTAAATATTGCATTTGCATTTTAATAATTTTGCATCTTTTAAATAATTTTTTTTTCTTTAAATAATTAACTAGCCTCGCATTTTGTCAAACCATCCGATCCAAGACGCAATTTGAATCATCAAGCCAACACTATTTTTAATATCACCCAAAAACACTCTTTTATTTTCCCCCCTAAATTTTAAACTCCACTTTTCATTTTCCCCCCCAAAAACAATACCCCACTTTTCATTTTCCCCCCAATACCTAACCCTAATCCTACCCTATAAAACAAAACATTTTCCCCCCATTTCATTGATCCCAGCCGCAGCCCACAAGATCAGCTCACTCCCTCACCCTCACTCAGCCCTTTACCCGTCGCCGCCGTCGCCGCCGCCACGGAGTTCTATCTCCGGTGAACTACCCATAAGCCCACAAACCCGTCAGTACACACCCATCACCTCACTCTCTCCTCGCCGTCCGCCGGAGTTCTAAAAAACTCCGGTGAACTCTCAAACCACCACAACGCCGGCGAACCCCCCTGGTAACCCTACCCACTGTTCACACATACATACACCATCGCCGCGCCCGACTCGTGAGCCCATTAACCCTAGCCGGCGAACACCCTCTACCTCGGACCCACTGCCCTCACCATCATTTCCCGTCGCCGTCGCCCTCTCCCTGAACCACCGTCAACCCACTGCTCCCGTCGCGAACCGCCGGCGAACCCCCCTAGCAACACCCTCAGCAGCCCACTGCCCTCACCATCATTTCCCGTCGAATCCCTCATCCCTCTCAGCCTCAACACCTCACTGCTGTGGCGGCGTCGCTCCGGCGACCTCGCCGTGGAAGCGACGCCGCTGCCTGCTGCCTTTTCGTGTTGTTAACTCCGACAATATCACTGTTTGTATCTCTTTTGTTGGGCTGATTTATTATTTTGAATGTCGCCGGAGTTTTAACAAAACTCCGGCGAATGTTGGTTACGTTGTTACTGTTGTTGGACTGATTTCGATTTTGTTGGCTATTATATTATTGACTGTTGGACTGTTTTTACTCCTCTGATTTTTGACTGTCTTGCCGGAGTTTTAAGACTCCGGCGACCTTTGGAACGGAGTGATTTTCTGATTTTTCTATATTTGTTGGTTGTTCTTGTTGGTGCGTTCTGAAATTGATTTGTTGACTGGGTTGGCTGTGTTGCTATTGTTTGGCCATTTACTGGACTGATTTCTGGGCCATGTTGTTGCTGTTCACTGATTTTGGCTGGTTTCGGGACCGATTTGGAACAATTTGGCTCTTTGATTCATTTTAAACTGGTTAAGGACAAATGCTACTGATTTTTACTATTTTTGCCCTTTTATCTTTTATTAAACTGGTTGAACAAGATACTACACTATGGTATTGACTGATTTGAACATGATACTACACTGGCCGATGAAGGAATCTCCGTCTGATTTCCAAGGCCTCCTCTGTGCAAAAGACGGATTTATTTGTTTTGTTTGTTAATTTTTGCTATTATTTTAAATTTTATGTATTCTATTACTAATACTTTTACTAAGTGTTTATGCAGGTATCCGGAGATGCATTTCAAAAAGAATGCCCCGGAGTTTATTTTATGTCGTATTTAATTTCATGTTTTATTATTTTGCATTGTATTTTATTTTAATTGTAAATTATGTAAAATGCTTAGAATAGGTAGAATAAAAAGAGCAATAAATAATTAACCTAGGTTTGAACGAATAACCGCAAGTTAGCGGATCTTAAAGGATGCCTAACCCCTTCCCTTTAGGATAATAAAGAACCCTGATCCAGAATCTCACTAATTTATGGACCATTAAATGGAAGTCAATTGCAGTATTTTTTGCAATAAACTAAGTGTCCTAATTCACTTAAATAATTAGGTGGCGACTCCTTAAAATACATTTAGGAATCAACCATATGTAGCAGTAATTCCGTTTCGACTCCGGTTAAAATGGGGTGTTACAGCATGGCGACTCCGCTGGGGATATCAGGTTCTTGATCATAGCAAACCCAGGTTAATTAAATATTGCACTTTATTTTGCTTTCATGTTTGTTGTAAATATTTTATATTGTTTACTTTTATTTTGTGATTAACTACTTTAATTGCTACATTATTTTATTGCTTTCCTTAAATTGACATTCCGCTCATATTTCCTCCGTTCTGGAAAATTAACACTATCACACACTACACGCGAGGTGTGTTGTACGCACCCGCAAAATTTCTTTCAATTACCCAATTTTAGGAGAGTTGGCAAAGGCGCGGAGCAGCCGGACCATCCGGTGGCCGCGTAGCCTTCTCACTCGAGTAGTCCGCTCGGGAACCATTGTGTATAGTCATCCAAATCTTACCAAAATTAGGATAGAGCTATAACACCTTTTATATTAAGTCATGCATGCATAAACCTTAGGTGGGTTAATCCTTGGTATTAACGCCACAATTAGAAATCCACCAAACTTGTCGACGGGTTCCACAACCCAACGACCCATTGGCATATATGTGTAGCGTGATAATGATAGACGGATCCAAGCCTGGTCATGACACGTCGAAATTGGAAAAAGTGCACCGTCATTTGGTCGCCATTTCCAACAAAACATTGTAGTTTAACGGCTTGGACTTGTTTATCATAATCTCGCGTATTTGGCGTTTAGGCTCACCTCTGGCATAAGGGAGGTCCCAAGCATATTAGGACACGCGCTTGTTTTGCATGTTTTTTTTGTTTACTATTGTTGTCGCTAGCAACCCTGTACATATTATTTAATGCAATAATTACTCTTTGGTGATTCCGGGCTCGGACATTTGCATTTTTGCATTTTTGCTGTCACATTTCAATCAGGACTCCTACTGCGTAAATCACACTTGAATAGCGCGGCTTGGACTTTGTGAAGCACCAACTACCAGTCCGGTCGAACCAATCAGGGGAGTCTCTGACTATATTGTCACATCCCTTCATTTTATTATTTTGTAACTTTCCTACTCACCTATTTCTCATATTTTTGCAGGAAAACAGTCCTCGCGAATAGTCGAGAGCGTTCAAAAGAAAACAAAAAAAAAAAGGTCATCACAAGGAGCGGTAGTTATGTTGACTAATAGAAGTCAATTTATATCAGATTCAACGAGACATCGCTCTCAATTCTTCTTTACGTTGTATTTTTATTCATATTTGCAAATCTCATTGATATGTTTAGCGTTGATTGCATAGTTCTTTCATGTCATGCATTTCTGAGATAATTATTCGAACTCTGGCGTGTCGATTCTCACTGGCGGTGTGATACGTGAACAACTCATTTTGGGTTCGACACCACCATAAAAATAAAAACAAAAATAATAAACATATTTTTTTTCTCACTCATGCATCTCATTCATCATGTTCTCGGGCATTCATTTTACTTTGCATTCGTCCACAGTGGACAATCATTTTTCTTTTGCATAGCTTTACATTGTCATCCTTTCATTGATAATTTTTTTTTTTAGCATGCGTTTTTAAACATATTTGAATGAACTACGCGCCTTTGATTCCTCGGCGGGATACGTGGCGACCTTATTCGGGTTCGGTACTATTTATTCAAAAAAAAAACAATTATTCGAAAAATACAAAAAAGAAGAAATACTTTATTCAAAAAAATACAAAAAAATGTTATTAAAAAAAAAAAACATTTTTTTAGTATTATTGTTTAACTTTGTTGATACCAACACATTTAGGGTTGTGCATAAAAAAACAAAAAAAAAACAAGTGATAATCAGTATGGGTTGACTTTGTGGTAAACCATAGATTCTTTTGGTACCTCTTATTCATACCCGCAGATAACATTGTCTTGCATGTTTCCAAGATAAGAATGAAGCCGACCTCATCGTTTCATATGCATTGTGTGGTGAGTTATTTGAATAAGTTCAATCGCATTGCATTGTGATCTAGAACTTGGCCTGAATGTTTGTTGAGGCGAAATCCTGAGTAACACTCGGTGTAGGAAATGATCGTAGGCTTTCTTTGACCCGTTTGAGCATTTTCAGCCTACCAAATAACATTATCCCTAGTACACCCCTTTGAGCCTAAAACCTATTTTTTTGACAACGCGTATTACACCTACACCGCTACGAGTGCGTACGCACTATCCCTCTCTTGGCCCGACCTCCTCGAGTGCTTTAGAAATGTGCAAGTGACTGACAAAATTCTAGCTGAAGCTTGCAAAGACAAAAATTGTCAAAGTCTCAAAAACCAAAAGCAGAGACGACTTCACACAAAGATGAAATCAAAAGCCCCGATAAATTAAAAAAAAAAGAAATATATGACCCCGAAAAAAGGGGCTCGAAATGAAAGATTCAAAAGAAGTCAATACAGAAAAACTGGGACAAAAGAAAGCAGGTCAGCATTAAAGCACACAAATATCAAGCACGGACGTAGTCCAACGCTCGAGGAGGGATTAGTCACTTTTATCCAAATGATATTCATTCCCTTTCCCCAAGCATACATTACAAGCCCGTGACAAGCCCTACATGATCTTATACTGAGGGTTCTCACATTAGTGGATACTTACATGACGACCAAGCCTATGGTATCACAATTGCATGCATTGAACATCTTTTTGAGTGTGAGCGCAATTCTCTCAACGTCCCGAAATTCAAAATACTGAAATATATGTGTGAAATGGGACTTTCTTTCAGTGAGGCATTTGAAACGTGAGATTACGTGTAGTTCAAACCTTGGATGCAAGCGGGTGTGTCGACACTCGTGTATGCAGTACTATCTGAAGTGTGAATTACACCGGAGTCAATCTCGTTTATACTGAAAGCAATAAAAGAACATCCTTATGCACAATACTAATTGTTGGTATCAACTGGAGTCAGAACGTAATGTCGTCTTCCATTTTTTCAGAAAAAATAACAAAATGATAAAAATCTTTATTTTGCATCACGAACTACGTCTTGACCTGATTCCCTCAGCGGGATACGTAGGCGGCTACATCGGCTTCGGTCCCACATCATTTTAAAAATGATAAAAATCCTTATTTTGCATCACGAACTACGTCTTGACCTGATTCCCTCAGCGGGATACGTAGGCGGCCACATCGGCTTCGGTCCCACATCATTTTAAAATCATAAAAAATTCTTATTTTTGCAGCATGAACTACGTCTTGACCTGACTCCCTCGGCGGGATACGTAGACAGCCACATCGGCTTCGGTCAAACCGTTAGAAATATTTCTTCCTTGTTTTTGCAGAGGACTCGATTTTGTCCATATTCTCGCATTCGCTTTACATAAAAAAAAAAAAAATTGCTTACCTGATCGCTTTGATAGCGTCAAGATGCAACCTTACCCAGTTCAACATCTTCATTACCAGAAACTGGGACATTTTAAGGAATTCACTGCAAGGAAATGGCAATAGACAGGAAAAGCAGGCCAACTAGGTCTTGATGCAAACCCAAGAATGCAAGCGTCGAGCCAAAGCTACAGAGTCGACGCTAATCAACCACTCATTTTCTAAAACTCACTAAGTTTTCTTTGAGTGCAGGATCTTCATATCAGCAAAGGCAGAAACACAACAATAAACTCATGCGGGTCACAAATGCACAACGTCCATGCAATGACGCTATCTCAATCCTGACGGGTCACAAAGCAGTGCGCCACAAACGATGCATTTCATTTTTAGCCTATCGCGACTTCATTCATGTTTCGTCTATGCAACGACGAACATCTGCATCGCGTCCATGCAACGACGCCTTTTCATTTTAAGCCTATGCAACGGCTTCATTCATGTTTCGTCCATGCAACGACGAACATCTGCATCGCGTCCATGCAACGACGCCCTTTCATTTTTAAGCCTATGCAACGGCTTCATTCATGTTTCGTCTATGCAACGACGAACATCTGCATCGCGTCCATGCAACGACGTCTTTTCATTTTAAGCCTATGCAACGGCTTCATTCATGTTTTGTCCATGCAACGACGAACATCTGCATCGCGTCCATGCAACGACGCCTTTTCATTTTAAAAGCCCATGCAACAGCTTCATCTATGTTTCGTCTATGCAACGACGAGCATCTGCATCGCGTCCATGCAACGACGCCTTTTCATTTCATATAAGCCTATGCAACGGCTTCATTAATGTTTCGTCTATGCAACGACGAACATCTGCATCGCGTCCATGCAATGACGCCTTTTCATTTTAAAAGCCCATGCAACGGCTTCATCTATGTTTCGTCTATGCAACGACGAGCATCTGCATCGCGTCCATGCAACGACGCCTCTTCATTTCATATAAGCCTATGCAACGGCTTCATTCATGTTTCGTCCATGCAACGAGCATCTGCGTGCGTCCAAAACGACGTCCTTTTCATTTTAAGCCTATGCAACCGTTCATGTTTCGTCCATGCAACGACGAGCATCTGCGTCGCGTCCACGCAACGACGCCTTTTCATTTAAGCCTATCTGGCGGCCGTTCATGTTTCGTCCGTAGCAACGATTTAACATCTGCGTGCGTCCAGCAGCGTCCTTTCATTTTAAGCCTATGCAACCGTTCATGTTTTTCGTCTATGCAACGACGAGCATCTGCATCGCGTCTATGCAACGACGCCATTTCTTTTAAGCCCATGCAACGGCTTCATATATGTTTCGTCCATGCAACGACGAGCATCTGCATCGCGTCTATGCAATGACGCCATCAACATCCACAATAACCTTGTCTTTTCAAGACTACATCACTGCAACCCGGTGTCAATCATACCCGACCGGACATTTTCATCGGCGTCGGCTTTGCTTTTGATTTTTGCATCACAACGACCAGGTCATCATGATTTGACATCGACATTTTTAGTCTGCATCATCCCTATTTTTGAGTTCTAGTTTATAAAGCAGACAAAATTGGCTCTGAAGTCAACATCTTTGTCCGAAGACTCTTCCATCATCTCCGTACAAAGAGGGACATGTTGTTGACAGTCAATTTTGACCCGTTTTTGTATATTTTTCGTACAATTTTAAGTATTTTAGCACACCTCATTTTTATCGTTATTTTGCATATTTTTACATAATATTCTATGTTTATTTCTTCACAAAAATGGCATTGCATCTTTTATTTGTAAATTAAGCATTATGTCGTTGTTAATATTATGTTTTTATTATTGTTATAGCGTCATTTTTATTTTAATAATATTCGCATCTTTTTAAATAATTAATCGGCACCGCATTTTTAGTTTTAATCAGACATTAAACGTGTCTTAAATATTGCATTTGCATTTTAATAATTTTGCATCTTTTAAATAATTTTTTTTTCTTTAAATAATTAACTAGCCTCGCATTTTGTCAAACCAGTCCAGTCCAAGACGCAATTTGAATCAGTCCAAGCCAACACTATTTTTAATATCACCCAAAAACACTCTTTTATTTTCCCCCCTAAATTTTAAACTCCACTTTTCATTTTCCCCCCCAAAAACAATACCCCACTTTTCATTTTCCCCCCAATACCTAACCCTAATCCTACCCTATAAAACAAAACATTTTCCCCCCATTTCATTGATCCCAGCCGCAGCCCACAAGATCAGCTCACTCCCTCACCCTCACTCAGCCCTTTACCCGTCGCCGCTGCCGCCGCCACGGAGTTCTATCTCCGGAACTACCCATAAGCCCCCACAAAACCCGTCACCGACACACCCACTGTCACTCCTCACTCTCTCCGTCCTCGCCGGAGTTCTAAAAACTCCGCGAACTCTCAAACTCACAACGCGAACCCCGTTAACCCTACCCATCGCTCACATACATACACCATCGCCGCCCGCGAGCCCTCGTTAACCCTAGCCGCGGCGAACACTCTCTACCTCAAAGCAGCCACCGCTCACCATCATTTCGCCGTCGCCGACCTCTCCTCGAACCACCGTCAACCCATCGTCGCGAACCGGCGTGAACCCCTAGCAACACCCTCGCAGCTCACCGCCTCACCATCATTTCCGTCGCCGTCATCCTCTCACCTCAACACTCATCATTGCGGCGTCGCTCCGCAACTCGCCGTGGAAGCGGCGCCACGCTGCCTTTTCGTGTTGTTAACTCCGGCAATATCACCGCTTGTATCTCTTTGTTGGGGATTTATTATTTTGAATGTCGCCGAGTTTTAACAAAACTCCGTGAACGATATTACGTTATTCTTGTTGTTGGGTGATTTCGCTTTTGTGGGCTATTATATTATTGATCGTTGGATTGTTTTACTCCTCCGATTTTTGGTATCTTGCGGAGTTTTAAGACTCGTGACGCCTGGAACGGTGATTTTCGATTTTTCTATATTTGTTGGTTGTTCTTGTTGGTGCGTTCTGAAATTGATTTGTTGACTGGGTTGGCTGTGTTGCTATTGTTTGGCCATTTACTGGACTGATTTCTGGGCCATGTTGTTGCTGTTCACTGATTTTGGCTGGTTTCGGGACCGATTTGGAACAATTTGGCTCTTTGATTCATTTTAAACTGGTTAAGGACAAATGCTACTGATTTTTACTATTTTTGCCCTTTTATCTTTTATTAAACTGGTTGAACAAGATACTACACTATGGTATTGACTGATTTGAACATGATACTACACTAGCCGATGAAGGAATCCCCGTCTGATTTCCAAGGCCTCCTCTGTGCAAAAGACGGATTTATTTGCTTTGTTTGTTATTTTTTGCTATTATTTTAAATTTTATGTATTCTATTACTAATACTTTTACTAAGTGTTTATGCAGGTATCCGAAGATGCATTTCAAAAAGAATGCCCCGGAGTTTATTTTATGTCGTATTTAATTTCATGTTTTATTATTTTGCATTGTATTTTATTTTAATTGTAAATTATGTAAAATGCTTAGAATAGGTAGAATAAAAAGAGCAATAAATAATTAACCTAGGTTTGAACGAATAACCGCAAGTTAGCGGATCTTAAAGGATGCCTAACCCCTTCCCTTTAGGATAATAAAGAACCACGATCCGAATCTCACTAATTTCGCACCGTTAAATGGAAGTCAATTGCAGTATTTTTTGCAATAAACTAAGTGTCCTAATTCACTTAAATAATTAGGTGGCGACTCCTTAAAATACATTTAGGAATCAACCATATGTAGCAGTAATTCCGTTTCGACTCCGGTTAAAATGGGGTGTTACATTGGTTATCCGGTGTAAGTGGAAGAAATCATCATTGCCCAGAAAGCTTCATTTATTTTATTTTCCGTCTTTGCAACAGTGGGGGCCTCAAAAATCGACGGATAACTTTTTCATTGGCCAATGTAGTATCATGTTCGAAATCAGTAAAATACCAACAGTATAGCATATGTTCTTTTCAGTGTGTAGCATCAGTTCCAATCATTTTAATAAAATAAAGGGGGCATAATTGTCAAAAAATCAGTCAAAATCAGCGAACGATGGCGATAATAGGAAAACAGTGAACAAAATGGTCTGCGAAACCAGTGGAAACAACATCAGCAAGTTCGCCGGAAACATATTACCATCGGAAAGATCAAAACATCGCCGGAGCAACCCCCAACCAGTGCAAAATCAGTATAAACAATGCCCCCGAAAAAATTAGTCCGACAAGTATCAGAAAGACGATAAGCGATGGACAATATTCACGAACGATGGCGGGTTCGAGAAAACAGACCGAAAAATTCATATTGTCGCTGGAGTTTAAAAATTCCGGCGATATCCCAAAAAATCGTGCAAATCAGTCCAATTAACCAGAACAAACAAGCAGATTCCAAAAATAGATCCGACGGAGGTTGCCGGAGTTTTAAACTCCGGCCAGTTACCAAAAGCAAAAGAAAATCCGTCCAACAGACAAAAGCAAATAACAGATACCAATAAAGAGTCAATCGAGAGGTTGCCGGAGTTGTTAAACTCCGGCCGGTTACCAAAGGTCACACAAAAATCAGCCCAACAGAAACAAGAACAGATTCCAGAATCAAAACCAACCGATGGTCGCCGGAAAATTTAAATTTCGGCTAAACCCAACAAAATCAGTAAATCCGTTCATTAACAAAGTAATATACATGTACCAACAATAGAGCCGACGAGAAGGGGGATTCGAATCTGGGGGGGGTGACGGGAGTTAGTGGTTTTTTCGATGCAACTTCCACCGGTCATCAACTCCGGCGGAACAGTGGGGTGACGGGAATGATGGGCTGGTGTCGACGGGGTATGGTTCGATGGTCGACGAGGGAGAGGAGAGGAGAGTTAACAACAAACAAACAAAAAATTAAGGGGGAGTGAGCGTGAGAGAGGGTGAGTGGGCTGAGGTGAGTTGGGGATAAGAGAGATGAAGAGTTAAGGGGGATAGACGGCGGGTGTTAAAGAATGGTGGGCTGAGGGTGTGAGGGGAAGAGGGTGTGCGACTGGGGGCTTTTAAAAAGGGGGGGGGGGTAAGGTTTTTATTTATAGTGTGAGATTAGGTTTAGGGTTTGGATTTTGGGTATTGGTATTGGGTATTGGGTATTGGAGGAAAAAGATGAAAGGTGTATTGGGCCTCAGTTTGGGCTTCGGTTTTTTGGCGGATTGGACTGGTCCAGATTGTGTCTTGGACTGGACTGATTTGATGAAATGCAAAACGGGTTAATTATTAAAAAGAAAAAATATTTAAAAAGATTCAAAATTATTAAAATGCAAATGCCGATGCAATAATAATAAAATACAATATTTATCAAATATTTAATGTATGATTAAAAGTAAAGACGTGATGTCAGTTAATTATTTAAAGAAATGCAAAATTAGTAAAATAAAATGATCGCGCAACAATAATAACATAATATTTGAAAATGTTTAATACCTAATTAAAGTAAAAACATGAAGCCAATTTACAAAAATAAAACAACATAGAATGTTCGGTAAAAAATATACAAAAATGCCAAAAAATGGTGATTAAAATGATGTGTCCTAAAATGCTTAAAATTGCAAGAAATGACTAAAAGATGGGTCAAAATTGGGTGTCAACAAATCCCCCACATGAATGGGGAATGACTATAAGATAAAAGAATGTACGGACGAGTGTGATATACAAGCGAGAATTGACTGCATCTGGATAAATAGATTTCCCTTTGAACTTTCCGTAGTGAACTTATATCGGATATACTAGATCAATCGGTAGATTTGATATCTTTGAACCGTCGAACTTTGTTGTATACCTAGACAACATAAGACACACAATCAACCCTCAATCGTTTATGGTTCTCACGGTTGTGTTCGTTTCAGCCATGAACACCGCCTGGTCTCATGAGTGCATAGAGAATGGACCTTTACTGTCATTCCCCTTTAAAGCGGCTTACACTTAACACTCACATAGGTGATTTCTAAACATGTGGTCTTATAGCCACATTATCTGGTCATACATTGTCATATTTAGATAACCATTAAAAAACCTTAATGCTTTATTAACTCATTAACAAGCCATAAAGTCTTATCCTTATTTCTGAACATTGTCTTCATCCGAGAATGGGTTGAGTTATTTGACAATGTTGAACCGTCAGTCAAAACTTTGTTTGATCTCCTTGAACCTAGCTCTTGTGATCTCCAGTCTGCTAGGTAGAGTTAAAGTCATGATGACTTGTCCTTGGCCTTAACCTCATTCCCATTGATGATCTACTAACTCCCTCTCTAGATAAGTCTTTTGTAAGCGGATCCGCCATGTTATCTCTTGAATTTACATAATCAATTGTGATAACGCCACTAGAGATGAGTTGTCTAACGGTATTGTGTCTCCGTCGTATGTGACGAGATTTTCCGTTATACATTACGCTCTTTGCCCTACCTATTGTTGTTTGACTGTCACAATGTATACATATATGAGCCAAAGGTTTGGGCCAGAATGGAATATCTTCTAAGAAATTCCGGAGTCATTCAGCTTCTTCATCGGCCTTGTCTAAAGTTATAAATTCGGATTCCATTGTAGAGCGGGCGATGCATGTCTATTTTGATGATTTCCAAGACACTGCTCCTCCGCCAACGGTGAAAACATATCCACTCGTGGATTTAACTTCAAACGATCCGGTGATCCAATTTACATCACTATATCCCTCAAGTACTGCGGGATATTTATTATAATGCAATGCATAGTTTTGGGTGTGTTGTAAATATCTCAAGACTCGTTTCATTGCCATCCAATAAGTTTGATTGGGATTACTCGTGAATCGACTCAGCTTGCTTATAGCACATGCTATATTTGGTTGTGTACAATTCATAATATACATCATGTTGACACCCAATTTTGACCCTCTCGCCCAGACATTAACTATAAAATTACACCAGTTTTCAAATAATTTTAAATAATAAAAATGCAGCGATAAAACATTAATACAGACATAAATAAGCAATTTAATAATAACACCGCATTTTACGTAGAGTATTAAGCACTTAGAGTCCCGCGCTGCATTGATTAATTTAAGCCCTGTCATAATTCTTAAACGATAATAAAATAAATAAATACATAAAATAAATAATTTGACAATGACATCGTGTTAAATAGCATAGTCACATTTATTAATACGCAAAGCAATTTCATAATTATTGTAGCGCCTAAAGTCATATTAAGATAATTCAATCTTAGCTTAAATAATAATAAAATACGCATAATAAATAAGTTTTAATAACAGCATCACATTATAAAAATTAAGCACTAATTAAATAGCACGCCCGTATTTATTTTTAATCTCAAACATAGACTAATAAAGTACCTAAATAATTTAATCACAATTTATTAATTTAATTTACCACTAATTAAATACCTAAAACTAATACCTAAAATTAACTCCTAAAACTAATACCCTAATTAATTAAAACCACCATTCGCTTGACCCATTGCCCATTGACACATGACGCGCACTTACCCCTTATTTTCCCTTATCACCGCAAGCCCACACGCCTTGACCTGCGCCCATTTCCGGCCAAATCGTCAATAGCCCTAAAAAACAAAAAAAGAAGAACAGAAAACCTAAAGCTAAAAATCAACAATCGCCGCACCTCGTCCCAACACCCATGCCGGGATTCTCGCCGGAGAATCCGGCGAATCACCTCGTGAACCAGCTACCATATCGACACCCTGTTCTTACCATAACTAAACCAAATCCTTCAAATCGTTTACCTTACCATAAATCGTTCTAAAATCGATCAGAATCAAGCACGAATCAGCACCAAATATTAGCCAAAATCGCACCTTGATTACTTACCAACATTAGAACCCAAACCATGGCTATATAAAGCACATGCAAAGAGATCTCAGTGGGGGGGATAGCAGTCGGGTAGCAATCGTTTTTACACATGCAAGCAGAGCAACAGAGCATCTTGGATCGAGGAGAACCCAACAGATTCGCATAAGGCAGGGGAGTAACAATCAGTTAATGACCGCACTCAAGTAAGCACACCCTCAAACACTAGTGTTGCACAACCTCCAACCTTTAAGCAAACACTAGAATAGACGGATCGAAAATCAATTGAAAACCGAATAGGCATTTAGAAATCAGAACCATCGGAAACCCGCAAGAAACAACAATTGTTCTTGAAGCCTCACTACCCTTCCACCGCATTAGCCAGCTCTCCGAGTGGGTCGATGACTTGATACGCTGCCCCGATTCGCTGCCCAGAAAAGGTAAATCCAAGTTCCCCTTAGTTCATTTTTCGTATTGTCGTATTCGTGTGTCATAACTGTGTCGATTAGCTCGTGCAGATTATTGGGTTCAGTGATGTATAAATGTGATGTCGGTTACTGTTTAACTGTCTGTAGCCTATCTATTTGACTGTCAATACTTAAATCTGCTGGGCTGGGTTCATCTTAGCATAATGTGATTGGCACGCTGGTTTAGTACTTGTTTAGCGACGACCATGATATGAGTAATGGGTCTGGGATTCGGTCATGATATTAATTTTATGTATTTCATATTCAGTATTAAGCAGAGATAGATTTAAATTCCTCCATAACTTATATAATTGTTGTGTCCTATTTTATGTGTTATAACGAGTTTGCGCATCTGTGTTTCCCTGTTAGCGTAGTGATAAACTCATTATTTTCAAGTTCAGGATAAGAAGATGAAGATTTTAGAATGTTCGTGTGAGTCTAATTTTATGCCTTAATAGTCTGTCCATGCTCTATTTACACTTAAGAACGATATGGAAACATATGGGCACTTGTTGAGTGTTTTTGAGTTCGGCCCAACAGGTCTTAAAATGTTACTGACTATGCATATCTGCACATTTATGTATTTGAGACAGAGTCCCTCATAAGACTAACCAATCGTATTTGATTTACTTTCGCTGACTTGTATCGATTGTGCACTTGTTTGTCTGCCCATAATAAGAATGCCGCCATGCTAATATATAAGCTATCTGGCTCCTGTTGCGTAGGAAGGACACCTAGCTTGGTTTATGTAACCCACAAGTTTGCACAATGTCACATCCAAATGGATTAAATCTTATGCAAAGAGGTTCATTAATTTGATTTATTGATCTGTGTATGTCCTGAATAAGACTACTGGCGCTCTGTCTTATATATCCCTTTCTATCTGTCATTGCCACCGACATATCGTTGTTTGTGATTACGCGCTTCTGCGTCCACACTGATCACCTTCATATAGGCCTGCACTTAGGACATTCATACCCAGCTGTTTTAATTACCCGAATTGCCTGCCAAGATGTATATGTTTGTCTTACTTGGATTTCTAAAACTGCATACCTAGAAAGTCTCATAAGCCATAGAAGTAGTTGGTTAGCATTAGTGTTGCTATTCGCTACTGTTGGCATTATTATTCTTATTGCATTGTTGTGGTATTGTTGTCGTTCTTAGTTACTTGTGTTATTATTCTTTATTAAGTTCGTCCACTCGAACTTGCCTTTTGTTTATTTCTTACTTGCTGATCTTGGAATTTATTCCTCCTTTCCTGCATACTGCCCGACACCCTGTCCCATATGTATGTACATCTGGGGCTCGGCCTCCCTTGGATTTGCTTCTCGCCTATTTCGCTACCTGCAGATCCCGCAATCCAATCATGCATACATGTTTAAGTATAAATCATATGTGCTAATTCTCATACCTAGTACTTGTTTATTATTATTTGGGCTCGTACTAATCCTTATCTTTCTTATATTCTTACATGAAATGCATTGGAGCGAAAATGAAGAGTCTCATGGCGAGACTCATCACGAGCTACTTCAAATGGAAACCCGCATCTACATCCATCGAGTTCCCTCTTCGGCAATTCCTAGAAAAATGTTATACCTCGTGGTTCAGGTCGTGCGTATGGGGCCATGCGGAAGGAGTTAGGACTCGAAATTAGAAAACTTCGGTCAGGGGCCTCAGCACCGCGGCGCCGGAGGCAGGGCCGCGGCGCCAAGGCGGGGAATTTATGGCCGCGGCGCCGGAAATCAAGGCCGCGGCGCCTAAAGTTCCGAGAGTCCGCAGGAGTTGCGGCGCCATGGCCGGGATCTGAACATGTGGCGGGAAATTTGGGCGGAAAAACTTAGAAATTTTGATTTTTGTTTTAAAAGAGGCCATGGGAGGGTGACAAGTGTCCCCCCCATCTGATTTCTGCTACATGCATTATATTGACCAAGACTTGGTCATTTCTTTCAACTTTTCATCTTTACACTCCATCTCTCTAAGTTAAAAGCTCATCCTTCTCTAAATTCCCAAGAGGAATTCTAGCCTAAGGGAAAAATCTGAAAAATGTAATAGGAAGGAAAGGTTATTACAAGCTTGTGAAGACTATTGTGGTGGTGTTCTTGGAGAAAAGGCTAGCAAGGTGTTGGAATAAGTTTGGCTAAAACTTAAGGTAACATTTCTTCTCTTGTAGTTGGTTTTGGGTGTTGCATGTTTAATAGGAAGAACTTGTAGTTGGAAAATGCACTTAGAGTAGTTGCATGTAAGAAATGAGGTGTGATTATGAAAGAATTGGTTAGGGGGATTTTATGAGCATGTTGTTGCCTAAATACTACATTAGACTTGTTGGGTTAGTTGTTGTAACTTGTGGGGCTGAATTTTTACACACCAAAGTTTAGGTGTGTAATCCCCTTGGTGTTGGTTGGTTGTTGAGCCTTAAACATGGCATTTGAGCGTTAAAAATCGACCTTGGAAAAGGTGGCATGTATGTAGAAACAAAGGAAACGCTGCCCAATTTTCCGTAGGAAATTGGTGACTTTAATTTGGGAAAATTCTGCATTGTAATTGTTGACACCCAATTTTGACCCTCCCGTCCAGCCATTAACCATAAAATTAGACTAATTTTGTAAAATAATTTTTTATAATTTTTTATAATAAAATGCAGCGATAAAACATAAATACATGCATAAATAAATAATTTAATAATGACATCGCGTCTTACGTAGAGTTTTAAGCACTTAGAGTCCCGCGCCCGCATTTATTAACTTTAAGCTTTGTCGCAATTCTTAAATAATTAATAAATGCATAAAATAAATAATTTAGCGATAACGTCGTGTCAGGTAGCATAGCCGCATTTATTAGTAATCATTTGCAAAGCTTTAAACGATTCTTAAATATCATACTCGCATTTAGCATTTAAATAATTTAATCTAAACTCAATGCAATTTTAATTTAACTTCGCAATAATGCACAATAATAAGATTTTAAATAATAGTGTCGCATTCTAAAATATTAAGCATTAATTAAATAGCACGCCCATTTTATTCTTGTAATAATTTTAATAAAAGCACCTAAATAATTTAAGCACAATTTATTAATTTAATTTACTACTAATTAACTAATTAACTCCTAGAATTAAATACCTAATTAAAAGCCTAATTAAAACTACCTAACTAATACCCTTAACCCGCAGCCCACATGACACCCGCAAATTCAACGCCTTTCCCTTATTTCGTTTCCCTTTACGCAAGCCCACGTAAAGCCTCACCTCACTTCATCATCTCCTCACGAACCCTAAGCCGCCCGATGGCGCAACACTCGCTACGATCGCCGAGATTCTCGCCTGAGAATCCAGCGACTTTCCTTTTCCTTTACCCTCGCACCCAGCCAACGTATTCTTACCATAACCAAGACCAAATCTTCTGAAAATGGCAACTTACCATGATCCATTCAAATATCACTTACAAATCAGCACAAAATCTCAGCCTAGAATCAGCCCCAATTGCTTACCAATATTAGAACCTAGGGTTAGGCTATATAAGCACATGCAATAGAACAAAAGAGGGGAGACCCATAGCATCGATCGTCCAGAGCTCAGTAGGGAAGCAGCAAGAACAACCGATTCAAAACCCCTTCTCCTTAGTCGCGGAAGTCAGTCTCAAATCAGTAAGCATTCTCAATAACAAGCTCTACCTTTTCAATCGCATCGCAATAACCTGTCGAGTGGACCGACGACTTGATAAGCTGCCTCGGTTCGCTGCCCGGAGAAGGTAAAAATCCACTTCTCCTCGACTTCTGTTCATTCTGTATTCTTTTGTGCGAATTCGTGTTAAATATGTGTTAGTTCATTCGTGTGTTTGTGTTTGTTAGATGCTTAAGATGATATTTGGGGATTGATGTTGATAGGTTACAGACCATTAGTGGTTCTGTATGACCTAATGTGTTGTTCTAAGGAGTCATTTAACTATTTATGTATGTTGGCTATGTCTGATAAGCTGATTATACCTCTGCCCTTTTTGCTTGAGTATAAACTGCCTCCATGCTAGCGTGTTAAGTCCATATTGCATCATACCTTGATTGTTAAGTTGTTTACATGATATCTAGTTTGTCCCTATCTTAAAATTGTCACTATGATGTCCTACAATGCCTCTCAGTCTCCTCTATAGTATGAAATAATAAGTGAGTTGATCAAGAGTATCTATGTCAGCATCTTGTTTGATGAAACCATGTTTAGGGCAGTTTAATTTTAGTCATCTGCTGCATATAAATCATTCTGTAATCTTGTTTCTCCCCTGTAAACATTTATAGAGGTAGTCAGGGTATCCCTTCTAAATTACGCCCTTACAGAATTTGTCTCATGGCCGTACTTGCCAAACATGTTATCTGGTTAACCTTGTTTATTTGCATCTGGTGCTAATCTGTTTTGGCAAACATGTATGGGGCACATGTCTAAAAATGTTATGTCTTGTTTGCCTAGTATTGATTGGCTAATGAACCAAAATGGTCCTGCATATATATTCTGTTAGGGTACACCTACTTAACACACGCGTGAGTCAGTAGCTTGTCTTGCTCTATCTCTTAGAACAGATTATGTGAGTGTAAACTGTGTTCTATCTCCTCGACCTTAAGTATGCATGTTAAATTTGACTTAAACAAACCCCTTGGCAAAATGCACTTCTAATTAAGAAGTCTCTCATTTGTAATGGTTTGGTGGTCTCAATACTTTCATATAGCATAAATGAAACCTTGCATCCAGTCTCACTTTTCCTTCCCGATTTGAGCTTAATCAGACCCCGTGTCCACATTCTCACATGGTTGAACTGTTGGTATTTCTGATGTATAAGTTTGTCCTGTGATGTGAAGTATATATATGTGCCTGATTGATGCATCCCCTCTGACTGTCTGCGTATTTTAGTCAGTATACCATGAATCTGTTGAACTCTTATATATGTTAATCCACATGCATGTTCAAATGTATATCGATTCTGAGCTTGAGTATTTCCGAAACTGTGAAGAGCCTTTTAACATTTTCAGATCTGCCAAACTTCCATTTCCTTTCTTTTCTTTTGGGGGTTTTGCTTGATCCCTGCATATACATATTAAGACCTTGCCTCCAATTAAAACCTGCTTGTATGTTACGATTAGGCTCATTTTCTTTTTGGTTATTTACATCTTCTCCTATGCATATATTGTCAAAGTCTGGTTACTAATCCTTATCTTCTTATTTTACATGAAATGCATCGGAGCAACAAAGAGTCTCATGGCGAGACTCATCGTGGCAAATTAATACCCGCATCTATGTGCATTTCTCTATCCGCATCGGAGTTCCAAAGCCGCAGGCGAAAGACATCGCCATTCCTCGAGTCCTATTAATCATCTTCTACCCGCCCTCATTCATTTATTTGTTGTAGATTATATGTCTAACGCTACATTAATTAGCAGGATATTCATAATAGTTAAACCTTGAACCAATAGACTATAAAATAGCTTGACATTAGAAGTTTGCTTTCCCCCTTTTAGTTAATTATTTTAGCCTGCTTAAGTTATAATCAAACTATTTAGGTAGTCAAAACATTATTTATCACTAAATTCTAACATGAGAAACTCATCTTCTTATAAATACTTGTTAACATTCATAACAAAAAAATGTATTCTGCTGCATAAAAGACGTTTTTATTTTATTTTTATAAGCATCTGATGTTGTCATAATAATTTGCATATATTATGCTAAGCAGTATGAGTACGTTATAGAATAAATTTTCTAATTACTTTATAAATGCATGCTTTCACTAAACCAACTTTATGTATTTTGGCGCTATATTTTATATTAAGTATAATTACTTTATAAATGCATGTTTTCACTAAACCTACTTTATGTATTTTGGCGCTATATTTTATATTAAGTAATAATACATTTCATATTCTAAATACTCTCCACCCAAATACCTTTTGCAACTTGCATTGCATTCAATAGCATAATAATTACCCTAGGTTTGGCAGGACAACCGCAAGTTAGCGGATCTTAGAGGGTGCCTAACCCCTTTCCTCTAGATTAATAAAGAACCCTTACCCAGAATCTCATTAAGTTTAGCAGACCATTAAAATGGAGTTAATGTTTTACTTTAAACTAGTTAAACATTCAGGTGTCCTAATTCACCCAAACCAATTAGGTGGCGACTCCGCGAACCCTTAGCACATTAGCACATTTTAGCAATCCCTAGCAACCTTTAGCATTTTAGCACCCTTTTAAACTTTAGCCTCTTTTGCACTTTTAGCATCCTTTTAGCATTTTTAAAACCTTTAAGCATTTTTGAACATTATTAGCATTTTTATTTTATTTTCTAACCTTTTATTTGAGCAGGAGTTAAGAAAATAAAATGTCGCGGTCGAAAAAGGGCGCGACAGTAATTAGAGCTTGATAAACGTATTGTGGTCATTTTAGGTTGACATACTACGTGCGGTAAATTGGACTTAGCTTGTGGATTGACCGAAGAGGTATGTGGAGCTTTCCTATCTCTTGAGCATGATTAGTTGTACCTATGTAGTACGGTAGACGTACAAGATTTGGAAATCTTCGTTTGTTATAAGTATTTGATACTTGCTTCGTTTTTAAAGGAAAAGTATAAAAATCCCTTGAACTTAAGGGAATGTGTTTTACTATTGTTTAACTTTAATATAACGGCTTTATGGAGAGTTGGTTATATTAGTTTGTGAAAGTCTAATGGAGCAAGGTTTTGATGATTTGAACTTGTGGAAGGAAAATGGTTTTAAGGCATGAATTGCCTAAGGTTTTACAAGAAATGAAGTCACTTAATTTAGAAGCTTGAGATAGTTTTAAAAGGAAATGTGACTTGTTTGAAAGGAAATCGTAACTTGATACTATGGTGATTAGTATCTTGGAAATTTTTGTATAAAAAGAGTTATTTCTTAAAAGGTTAGGGGTACATGATACTTGGGTTAAATTCCCGGATTTTTATTAAAAGACATGATCGTGCCTTAGGTATACTAAAATGAGAGGATGAATTAATACTATTAATAAGAAGTTAGGTGATTCTTAACTTGCTTAAGTTATGATAGGCCGGTAGTGCTTATGTTGTGATGTGATAGTAGGTAGTGCTTATGTTATGTTTAATAGCGGATGAGCTATGTTATATATATATTATTACTGTAAACCGGGTTATTCTTGTTATTTCCTTTGGACATACTTGTGCGATGGGTGGCCCGGGTATGCTCGATAGGATGGTTTACTATTTATGCCATGGATTTGCTACCCATGATGCGAGTGCGGCGCTTGTACTCATGCGGATCTGGACCATAGGATCCATGCGGGTGAAATAGTCCCGTGCGAGTCTGCGATGGTACTCATGCGGATCCACGGGATCCATGCGGGTGAAATAGTCCCGTGCGGGTGAAGCGATCCCGTAGCGAGGCGGATGACCTCTTGCGGGTCCACGGGACCTATGCGGGTGAAATAGTCCCGAGTAGGATTGCTTAATGATACTACAGGCGAGGTACCTGTTTTGATCATGAGCTTCCTATTTTTATGCGGATATACACATACATTTGTTACTCTCATTGTTAGTAAGGCACGGTCAAGGTAAAGCGATTTTTCGTCTATAACTCCGACTTATATTTTGACTTATGATATTATTACGGTATTTTCGGTTTAGCATATTTGGTACATGTTATGCGACCTCGCCGAAGTGCGTTCATCTGCGAGTTGAGGTTCATAACTGGCGATCCGCTCTTAGGATCACGGTTCGGTTCTCGGAAGGCTCCATTTCTCCGGAGGCCTCGTCTTTTGGTACGATTCCCTGAGGTTGTAGACTTTTGTACATTCAGGGGGTATGGCGGGGCCCTGTCCCGTCATAGTGTTATTCATTCTTAGAGGCCTGTAGTCTTGTCAGAACTTGGTTCGTTAAGGATGTGACTGTTTGGTTTATGTACTTTTGGGTTAGCCATTTTGGGCTAGACTATTCTATATCTTAATGGTTGTTTATCTTGAGTTTACATTCCGCTGGTTTTCTCTGATGTTGTGCCACTAGGGTGCCCGGGTTAAGGCACCGGTCACGGGTCCGGGTTCGGGTCGTGACAAAAAACAAATAGGACGGAGTCATCCGCTTCAATCTCTTACTCTCTTAATCTCCTTATCTCATTTTTATTTGTTATTGTAATTTTATTATATAACTTTGTAATTAATAGAAAACCAAGAGCAATTAGCCTTTGAACATATAAGGGGAAAGGTAATTTAAAATTAGAAATGCACTTCTACTTTATGTGTCTTTTTTAGGATTGTCATGCATGTCTAAATTTTACTAAAGTAATCTAAATAATTTAACTTGCATCATAAAACCAACGTTTTGTTTCTTATTAAATCCATAACAAATTTTCTCCTAAACTCTTAAGAATCATCTTAAGTACCTTTTATATAAAATACGAAGGTTAAGCAAGATTAATTTAGCTAGCAGTACACATAATTAGTCCATAAATAACTTTTGCATCATGTACATTTTTGGCCTTAGTCTTATATCAACACGCCTCCTTTTATAAAATATTTTGAAGCAACTTTTATATTTTTAAAATAAGCATTTTTAAACATAATAATTACCCTAGGTTTGGAAGGATAACCGCAAGTTAGCTGATCTTAGAGGGTGCCTAACCCCTTCCCTCTAGATTAATAAAGAACCCTTGCCCGGAATCTCATTAAGTCTAGCAGACCATTAAAATGGAGTTAATATTTACTTTAAACTAGTTAACATTTAGGTGTCCTAATTCACCCAATTAATTAGGTGGCGACTCCGCGAACCCCTTTTAGCATTTTGGCACCTTTAGCGTTTCTAACCCCTTTTGAGCACTTTTAATATGCTAGCACCTTTTAAGCACCCCTTTAACATTTTAGCACCCTTTTAAACATTTAGCATTTTTATTATTTATTTTATTTTCTAACATTTATTTTTAAGCAGGATTCGCTAGAAAAATATCGCGGTCGAAAAAGGGCGTGACACATCAAACTTTCCAAAACTCGTGCAAAGTCCAATTGTGAGTCACTTTCACCTTCATTCTTTTGAAGTGCAAAACTTACATCAATTGGAGTCTTTGCAACATTGAAATTTAAATACTTGAACTTGTCAAGTACTTTTTCAATATAATGTGACTGTGATAATGCTAGACCTTGTGGAGTTTTATGGATCCTAATTCCTAAGATCAAATCAGCAACCCCTAAGTCTTACATGTCAAATTTGCTAGCGAGCATACGCTTCGTAGCATTTACATCGACAATATCTTTACTCATTATCAACATGTCATCAACATACAAACAAACAATGACTTCATGATTTGGAGTATTTTTAATGTAAACACATTTGTCACACTCATTAATCTTAAATCCATTTGTCAACATTGTTTGATCAAATTTCGCATGACATTGTTTGAGTGCTTGTTTAAGTCCATAAAGTGACTTAACAAGTCTGCACACTTTCTTTTCTCTACCAGGAACCACAAAACCCTCAGGTTGTTCCATGTAAATTTCTTCCTCCAATTCTCTATTTAAGAAAACTGTCTTGACATCCATTTGATGGATTTCAAGACCATATACGATCGCCAGTGCCACTAACACCCGAATATATGTTATTCTTGTTACCGACGAGTATGTGTCAAAGTAATCAAGGTCTTCCTTTTGTCTATAACCTTTGACCACAAGTCTTGCCTTATATTTGTCAATAGTGCCATCAGCTTTCATTTTCTTTTTAAAAATTTATTTTGATCCTAAAGGTTTATTTCCAGAAGGAAGATCAACTAATTCCCATGTATGGTTGTTTAAAATTGATTCAATCTCACTATTGACTGCTTCTTTCCAAAATGTTGAATCAGAAGATGACATTGCTGCTTTAAATGTTTGAGGCTCATTTTCAAGCAAGAATGTTACAAAATCTGGTCCAAATGAAGTAGATGTCTTTTGACGTTTGCTACGCCTTGAATCCTCTTTGCTTGGTATACTTTCCTTTGGTTATTCCCGCGGTCGTTTAGATCTTTCACTTGACGACTCATATTCAGTTTTATACGGATAAATATTTTCAAAGAATTCAACATTATCTGATTCAATTACCGTATTAACATGAATTTCGGGATTGTCCGATTTGTGAACCAAAAACCGACAAGCTTTGCTGTTTGTAGCATAACCAATGAAAACACAATCCACAGTTTTCGGTCCGATTTTTACCCTTTTGGGCAAAGGAACTTAGACTTTCGCTAAACACCCCCACACTTTAAAATATTTCAAGTTGAATTTTATAGATCATATGAAATAGATTGTGTTTTGCTGTGGGGTACTCTGTTGAGTATTCGATTAGCTGTAAGGATAGCTTCCCCCCACAAGCTCTGCAGTAAACCGGAACTAATTAGTAAGGCATTCATCATGTTCGGTTTTTCCTTTCCGCAATTTCATTTGATTGTGGTGTGTAAGGGGCAATAGTTTGATGAATAATTCCATATTACAAACATGTCTCTGCAAAAGGAGATTCGTATTCTTCACCCCTATCACTTCTAATCATTTTGATCTTTTTATTCAATTGATTTTCCACTTCGTTCTTGTATTGCTTAAATGCATCAATTGTTTCATCCTTACTATTAAGCAAATACACATAACATTATCGAGTGCAATCGTCAATAAAAGTTATACAATACTTTTTCCCACCACGAGATGGTATTGACTTCATATTCACATATATCTGTGTGAACTAAGTCTAAAGGATTTGAATTCCTATCAATAGACTTATATGGATATTTAACAAACTTAGATTCAACACAGATTTCACATTTTGATTTATTGCACTCGAATCTAGGCAATACTTCTAGATTAATCAATTTTCGCAAGGTTTTGTAATTGACATGTTCTAAACGAACATGCCATAAGTCATTTGACTCCAATAAGTAAGACGGAGCTGAATTCTTATTAATATTGTCTCTTCACATGTAATGTGAACGTGACTCTTCACATGTAGTGTGAATGAGACTCTTCACATGTAGTGTGAACGTGACTCTTTACATGTAGTGTAAACGAGACTCTTCACATATAGTGTGAACGAGACTCTTCACATGTAGCGACTCTTCACATGTAGTGTCTTTGGCATTTTCCAGAATCTCATAATTGAAAATTATGACTCCCAATTCTGTAACTCAACAACCAAGACCATTCGTCTCATGACTATTTGGAATCAACACGGACACTAAATTGAAGCAATTTCGTAATTTTTTTTTGTAGAACTTTCGCTTCCAACCTTGTATGTCTATCATCCATCCAGTAAATAATTTTCTTGCCATTAATTATTTGTCACAGTCAAATCGACAAACTGTTTTAGTTAATAAAACCAAAATAGCAATTAATTCACAGACTTCAACGATGAAGATTTTATTTCTTCAAATCGCAATTGAATTATAAACTTAAACGATGAAGATTTTATTTCTTCAAATCGTAGTATAATTATGAAACTTTAGTATTCCAACGAAGTTTTTATATCTTCGAGTTAGAATACTAATATTCATATGGAGTAGAAAACTACACAAGTTTTAATCTCCTTAAACAGAACGACGAAGATTTATGTTCTTCAAATCGCTGTACAAGTATCACATGAGTATGTCAAATTCATTCTTACTACCTTGAAAATAATCTTCACGTATTTCATGCAACAAATATAATACACAACGGTGAAGATTTTATTTCTTCAAACCGAATCAATTATGCTTGAAACAAAGTGCAGTAGATTGTATGTTGTGTACTTGATGAAGTTTTTATATCTTCAAATCAAGTACCCAAATGAGTAGAAAGTTATGAAAACTTTAATCTCAATCGGAGTAGAAAATTCGAAGATTTTAGTCTCCAAACAACATATAAGAAAATACTTTTTTTCCCTCTGGAAAACACCTTTTTTTTCCTTTTGGAAAACACTTTTTTTTCCTGGACTTTAATATTCCAACGAAGTTTTTATGTCTTCAAGTTAGAATATGAAATTACATACGGAGTAGAAAACCACACAGGTTTTAATCTCCAAACCAGGAAACAGATTAAAATAAAATAAACATAATTTCCGTAAGATTGTTGGTATAATAATCTGTATATGGCCAAAATAATGTTTCAACACAATCTGTTTAAATACTTAGTAAAAAACAGATTTCAAAGTATAAAAAATACTTAATTGAAATCAGTACAATAAACAGAATATGTTTTGAATAAGAAAAAAAAAATTCAGAATATAATCGAGCCCACTTAGTTCAAAGTGTGTCCTTAAGGAAATTATTCCCCTCACAGTACTCGAGGTTAATGAAATATCGCCTCCCAGGATAGAACGATTATCTTACCAGAATAGTAGTATTGATTGAATTAGTGATAAATTCTTGGAACAAACAAGAATTTATAGTTGTTGGAGGTACTGATTCTGAATGTTTGCAACCATTCAGAATAGTCACCAAAATTTTGGAGGGAAATTCGAAAAGAAAAAGGACTTAAACCGGACGGGTCGGTCGCGGGTCTTGGGTCGATCCGTTTGAATTTATTTTAATTAAATGATTAATTAATTAATTAATTAATTAAAGAAAAGTTTGTCCAAAAAGATTATCAATCGATCCGAAGCTGAGCCGAGCGACGACGACGGCGCGAGGGGTCCTTGCCCTCGCAACCCTTTTAGCAACTAGAGAAGGTGTAATGTAATATATACACCTCTCTCTCCTTCACAAAGTAAGCCAATCAATTTCACTCTTTAGTAGAACCAAACGTAGTGTTGTTGGTTTTCTTAAAATGTTAAAACACAAACAAAAAATAGCACAAGAAAAAGAAAGGAAAATGTAAGAGAATACATAAAAAGGAAAAAAAAATGTGTGTGAATTTCCATCAATTTAGTTGTTGAACCATGTTTTGATACATTTTTTTTCGAAATATACAACATTTTTGGAAGTATATAAAATTGCAATCTTCGAAAAATAAAAAAGGGAAAGTAGCGTCCCCCAGGACATAGCTGGATGACAAAGGAGGGGAACATAAAATGAGACTTGAAAGCAGATATAAAAAAAGGAAAGTAGCATAAGTGTTACCTTTTTTTTTCAAAAGAAAGTTTTAGAATCATACCTAACGTACTCTTCTTATTTAAATTTTCTTCAATTGTTTGGCTTCTTGAAAATCAAATTTAATTTTAAATTTGGCCAAAATTTATGGTTGTGTTATTCACATTATGAAATATGAAAACAAATACAATCTCAACATTAACCTGAATGTGATAGTTTGCTGCTCTACATGCATATAAAAGATCTTTCATACTGTGCCCAATCCCGAAATTAGTTCTATACATATGACTAACAACGAGAAAAATAAATGCAATAGCTAAATGGTAATAGGCAATATTAGTCAGCCATAAACTTTCGGAATGAAATCTTCTGTCCCCATTACTCTATCCCTTCTCTGTCACCCTCTCAATTTTTGACACATGTCAATCCCCTTGCCATTTATCTTGGTGTACAAATTATAACGGTTATTGTCTGTAAATCGGACTGGATCTACAAGGCAATTAGCGCCAGGGAAGGAGAGACAGGTAAGGGGATTGACATGTGTCAAAAATTGAGAGGGAGACAGGGAAAAGGATAGGATAATGGGGACAGAAGATTTTCTCCCTAAACTTTCCCTCACCACAAACATTTGTGAAAATTTTGCATCACTTTACTTAATTTGTCTGTCCATAATTTCCATGACACTTGCCCAATTCAAAACAAATTTGTCCATAGAACAGCTTTCGTGATAATTGTTAAAATTAAATGGCTGGTCCGAGTTTAGAGAAATCACAATAAATGTACTTTTATAAATATGAATATTTATCAATTTTACAGTGTTGATTTTGGCAAATGGATATTATACTATCAATAAATTAAAATTTAAGGTCGTGCACACAAGAATCAATTGTTTTTTTATTATCTAATATTCCAGTTAGTGTCAATCAATGAAGACCCCAAACCCCCCAATCCTAACTAGGACCCCAGTGCTTAAAATATGCAAATTAAAGTAAGCAGTCAAACTGATTAAGTTAGTTTATAATAATACACTTTTTTTTTTTGTTGACGAAGGAACCCGCGAACGCTCTTTCGAGTCGCACAGTAAATCCTGACCGACGCAATAACAAGCGAAACCACGCCAGCTTAAACCACACTGATGTGTCAGCGCTGATGCGCTCCCAAGAGACAAAGCAGGCCGACGTTACTCTGGGTTTCGAACTTAGAACTGCTCTCTCCCACACCACCCATCGGTGATACTCCGCTCAAGCACTAACCTGCCTGTGGCTTGGATTTATAATAAGTACACTTCAACGTACTACACTTGGTTTAAATAAAGTTCACTATTGAGATCAAGTATAACGTTTGTGATATGAAGAATTTTATGGTTAACTATGAGATAATTTTAATACTTATTCGTTTGGTTGTTGTACTAGTAACCTATTTTTCTAATTGTCATATGCGGATAAAACTTATTTCATGATGGGTATAATTTTCTTTATCTGAGATGGTATGAGTATAATATTGGTTTAAGATGAATTTATAAGGTAGAATAATCTCATTTGTCTATTTTAACTAATGCATGCTAGAGCCAGAGTTGTTGACTTGTCTTATGATTCATCTTTGCAAAAAATTAAATCATATTAATATATAGTTAGTGATTTTTCAACCAATAATTAAGTTTACAATATGTATCATTCCTTATTCAACTGAATGAAAGCTACCCCACCTCTTATTTTCTACTTTGATGGAAATGGATAGAGTTAAATGAACCAGGTAATAATTACTCTATCATTCTTAATCATAGATTTACAGTACGAGTCTTAAGTATAAAATCGTCTTCGTTAGAGAACAATTTACTACTCCAATGTAAGATTTCTTAACATGAATTTGTAGTTAGTCGGACCCCAATGCACGCACCGATACCGGGTAGGAGACCAAAAGAAATAAAGCTAAGGTCATATCAGATGCCTCTCGCTTTAAGTCATAATATGATGCTTGTTGAGACTTTACCGTTCACTTCTAACACAAACCAGTTTTGACATTCCTGAAAAGGAATGGCCACCTAAATTGATTAACTTAAAAGTATTAGTGTTAAGAACTATATAAGAAGGTAAACATTTTTAAAGAATTAAGAATAGGAAAAAGGGTCAGATTTGTCCTCCGTTAAAGTTTGGGATCAAATATGTCCTCAATTAGTCCAAATCTTTTAAATTTACCCATTTTTAACGGATCTGCCATGTGGCATCCACGTGGACGACATGTGGCAATTTTCGGTGGGCTACAGTACCCTCGCCGGAAATTTGAAATTTCCGGCCAAACCACGGTAGCTCCGACGACGTGTGATATACCGAAAGATTCGTCTCTCCATCCTCTTCAATTCTATACTACCCATTACCGTCGATTTCATCATCTTCTTTGTCAATTTGGTGATCGAAAAATCTAAAACACCGCCGTCAATTTTTCGGCCACCGGGACTACAATCGACGGTCGGGGCTTGCACCATTAGATTGGTCGTCCTATACCCGTCATTTTACACCCACCCACCACTGTCAGTTCTTCACAAAGCCGTGAGTTGACCAAATCGGAAAACTCAAAACTTTGAGTGCGTTTTCCGTCCAACTCAGGTAACGTCGACGACTGTGGGTGGTGTCCCTGAGTTCGTCTTGGTCATAGCTACATTTTGCAACCAACCTCGTGTCTCAATTCATCTTAAATCGAATTTCAACATTGTTGCTTGTTGAAGCTTCAGCCGACGGTATCCATGGCATCACCGGCGAGGGTACTGTAGCCTGCCGAAAATTGTCATGTGTTGTCCACGTGGCTGCCACGTGACAGATCCGTTAAAAATGGATAAATTTAAAAGGTTTGGACTAACGGAGAATATATTTGACCTCAAAATTTAACGGAGGGCAAATATAATCTTTTTCTTAAGTTTTGAGGACAAATATAACCCTTTTCCCTTAAGAATATCATGAAACAAAAGATTAAGAAAAGGATGTGATGGAATGGTAGAAATTCCTCTACGTTTAACTAAAAGTTTCTAAATCGAGCCCCAAAAATGAATAACTACTTCTACTTAGAATGGGATGCCTTACCTCCTTATGAAACCTATACAACATGTATTTAAATTAATCAGATCAATTAATAAACTTCGAATACCTTAAGGTTATACTATTCCTCTATTCATCCATCTGAAACAAAAGAAAAAGGTTAAAGGAATAATCTTTGAAATTTGGATGTCGAAGGATTCAAAGTCCTATTGACTCGGTTAAGTCTCATGATCAACATGTTGGTACAAAGCTGTCGGTTCAAATTAAATACCCATAGTTTTATTATTTTATTAAAGTAATCTTTTTACTGGCAGAAAGAACTACAATGAAGTCAAAATGATGATTCCCACGGTTTCAACCAATTATTAATGTATACTTTTTACTAAACAAGAGAATCTATCGGATCATGGTTTGACATTGTCCCGTCTTTAGGAAAAAATGTCGGTTGTTATTAATTACCTCCACAATGTTTTTTTCTTAATTTCCCATCCGATGTCCACTAGCCCCATTGTTGCTCGACTAAATCTGACTCCCACACAGGAGGTAAAACACTCAGTGACAAAGATTACTTTATACCCATCAGTCGAAACTCTTTATCCGGTCGATGAAGATTCCAAAACGGAGTCCCTAGTTCACTAAATCTAACTCCCATATAGGAGGTAAAATGCTCCTAACAAAGGCAACCTCATACCAGAGATTCGAACCCGAAATTACTTACCCATTCCACCATAACCCTTATTGGTTGTTTTCTTTTTCTTTCTCCATGGGTTTTGATAGGCAGCTATATTTTATCTGCAGCACTAGCGACATTTCACGCCTTACTGTTAACTTTATCAATATCCTAAACTCAAATAATAAGAATGTCACCCAAACACTCCAGTATTCAATAAAAGGGTAACTTAGAAATTTACCAAATAATATAACAAACGAGTACCAAATCGTCCAATGATCTTTTTTGTTCCTTCACTTCCCCTGAATCCACTGTGGAATTGATGTATATAGAATGTCATATGATTATTCAACTTATGAGTTCATACTGGGAGAACTGAAAGTTGGCTTAAGATTGCAACTCCAAGTTGATGGCAAAATTACATTTAATTACACAGTGAAGATCATCACATATGGGGCATAAGCCAAATTGCCTGCTTACACATAAGGACGAAAATAATGTTCAGAAACCTAATGGAACATTAATTAAAACTATCCCCAGATTCTCGAGCAAAAAGCAATGGAAAATAACCTTTGAATGTGGAGATAATCGTACAGAATTCACGTTCAAGAACAGTATGAGAGGTGTATCAACCATCGTTTCACTGGAAAGCAGCTCTAGACTAATCACTTACATTTGTCAATTTTGATTATCATACATGCAGTTCAATAAACTGAATCATGCCATGGTTGGGAACTAATGAATGTCACAAACATTGTACGCCAACAACTTTTAAGGTGCGTAGTGAAAATTATTGGACTCTTTTAATCAAGTTTAGCTATTTATACATCTTTGAAGGAGTGATACCTTGGAAAATGCTCCTTCTGCACTTCACCTTCACGGCTTCACCTTGTTACCAGTTCATTCTGTGTTATATTGGTTAAAAAGCCTTGAAGCTGCACAAAGATTAGAACTTGTTACAATCAGTATCAATCGAGAAATAAGAAAAAGGAGAAAATCAAAGGACATGCACATACTTATTGGGAATTTGCCTTACCTGTGTTCTGGAAGCTCTGCGTATCAATAATGATCTTCCCACATTGAGTTGATAACAATTTACAAAGTTCAAGTTTCATGATCAGATACTCAGAGCCCGCCCTTGTGCCGACCTGCTTACGAACATAATCCTTGAGTCCTACTTCCAAGCATTTTATGCTTTCAACAGGAGAATATACAGAGCTGCCCTCAATTGCCAGAATATGACTTTCAATCTCTGATCCCAAGGGATCATTGCGACCAACTAAGAGTTCCATTATCTGGAAGAAGAGAAACAAACTATCAGCCACAGAGAGGTAGTGGTCCTAGCTATTTCCAAGTAAACAGGAGAAAGAAAAAGATAACTTTTTAAATATAATACGAAGGCCAAAAAACTTGGATAAAATGACATACAAACAACATATCCAGTGGTCCCACAACGTGGGGTCTGCGGAGGACCCGTAATAGGTCCATAACCCGACTCGGCATCGCACTTAACTCTTATCCTTAGTCTGAATTAACTCTTATTGCCCGAGAAGGCCTTATATATCTAAGGTCTCGGCGGTTATCAACATTCTTAGGCTCGCCATTTCCATGCTCCAAGCCTACCTTATCAGTCCCCCCGTAAACGGGTACAATAACTTCTCATAATACCATAATCGTTTTGTCTTGATCACAACAACCATTTCTTACTCCATACGGATCTCATCCGTACAATTCTCTTAAGCCTACCACGCAGCTTAATCTATTAACATGACATTCCGTTGGGTTCCTTAACATGACTTTGATTTGATACTGATACTGATACATGTAATTAAATAGATTTTTTCTTATAATTTGAGATGTCATAGCTAGAGTTAGATGATAGACATGAAAATTGAACCTTTTGAAAAAAGCAAGTGACCTCTGCCAATAAGTTATCAAGGCTCTTGGATATTGATACTGATACATCAGTCCCACTGCAAGGTATAACTAATTAACCATGTATAAAAGCCAGAAGCATAGAAAGGGGTAAAAGACCAGATGGGTACGTTCAAGAGAAAACTAATTTAAGTGTAGCATTACAAGGATGGAGCCACTGAAAATGGAATACCTGAATTTGGCACCATTCTTTGCGGTTGAGGGTAGCTTTGTCAGTCTCCCGGCAGAATTTGATTCTTTTAGATGTAAGTTTAAGTTGTGTATCTCACTATCAGATATGCCTGCAATTTTCATCTCTCAGTTTAAACTACCAAATATTCTCCATCCTATGAGATGATAGGAGTACTTCCAACATTATGCAATTGTAAAATGTAAGATTGTTAAAAGTAAGAACTATATATGTGAATTATATAAACCTGTCATTATGAAAGATAATTCTATCCAGAAACCATTCTTCCAAAGCAATACCAACAGTTTATTACTAGTAGATAATGAGCACTCTAAGCTAAAAGACAAGCTGTGTGAGCTTGATTGGAATTTCTTAAGTTGGAGAACAACATAAAGTTTGATGAACTGTTAAACTGCATCAATTCCCCTTTTTAGTGGATACATCCTTTCAGAAGATGTTACAGATGAACATGTATTCTGTCATTAAAAGTTAATGGTTAAGGAACTGTATCATTCAAGCCGTGAATAGATAGGATTCAGTGCAGAGTCAGTGAAGAGACTTTTTAAGTAAAAAGCTGATCCCAACTTACCATAAGAAAATGTGGACTTGCTTTATTGGTAATGCCTCTTTTCAATTTAAAGGTTTCAAGGTTCTGAGACTGTTCGAATAGCAAGACCGAAAATGTTGTGGCATCAGTTTAACCTATAAGTATCTCCATCTTTAGAAAGCTGCCTCTAATCTTCCTCTGTAAAGTTCATTGAGTATCACATCCCTCAAAGGACAAAGGAAAGAATTGGACTAGCTAGAGTAATGCATGTCATGTATAAACTGCCACCAATGCATACACTAATTGAACTGCACTACGAACCAACCACATCTCAGCTCCCACGAGTGTTACAAAACTAATTAAAGTAGCAAAGTTCAGAGGAGCAGAAGGCGAGCAAGAAGGTCATCGTTTGAAGTTGAAGTAGTTACAATATTTCATTGATATAACTTCCATTTTTACATCACAAAAATATTATATACAAAATTTCTCATTTTTTGTCCGAACAATAAAATTTGACTAAGCAAAAGAATTATTCACCAAGAAGGGTAAGACTTACTTGTAGTTGCAAGCGATATCATCCCATCTGCTGCAATGTAAAGATACTATATCATCAGCACACTCACAGGTGGTGGAGAAAAACTTATGGAAGGCTTTTGAATTGTATCTTCCAGGCAGGACAACATAGAAGGCAGAGACACATAATTTTGAGTTGCAATACCTGCGAAAACCGAAACCCCGTAATGAGAATAATTAAAAGTTGAACTCTTATGTTAGTTACTTATTTTTCCTCTCTTTATGTTGTTTTCCATTTTTTCTTGTTCGGCAGCCATGGGAGTAAAACTAAGGCATTTATGCAACCTGAGAACTTGCTGAAATGTTCTGTTACTTTGCCACTAGAAGTCTAGAATCGTCATATTTCTTCCGCTTTCATCTCGCCCCACAATATACTCCTCTTTTTCGGCTTCTTAATCTGTTAGCTCAAATCTGAAGAACAATGTTCCTAGCATCTTCAAGTTGAGCATCAAATTATGCTTCATATTCCAAGAGATGGAGTAGAAGGTGACTTTTTCTTGTGCTTTAATCAGCATTTTAGTCGCAACAGAATAAAGTCCAGAGTCATCGACAATCCCATAATTTACTCATAACACCTATATGAGAAAATCCCAAGTGGACACCACGAGAAAGTTCAGCTTCTCCCTGACTCACCCCCCTAAAACAGACATTTGAAATAAGACATTGATAAACTATTTTCTCATCGTCCTCTTACTTAGAACTGAATCTCTGGTAGTTATATGAAAAGAGGCATGCAGAGAAAAAGTGACATTCAGAAAAAAGAGAAGGTTGAGCAAGAACCAGAACATCCATTCACTGAGTTGCAGAAAGTAGAGCCAATACAGACTAGATGGTGATAAATTCTCACACATCATAATCCTGAGATAGGATCAAATTTCATGCGTAAAATAAAGAACTTGTGACTCGATCTCGCTAAATGTAACTGCCTAAAAAATCACAAAGGTATCCAGTGAGTAGGGTCTCGCAACATAAATGGAACTGAAGTTTAATCGTCTTCTAGATGTTTTAATAGATCTTGTCTTACCTGATTGCAAGAAATCAAAGTCTCCAGCTTTTTGTCTATGTAATCAGCTAAACTAAACCTTTTGCTCATGATCGGTGGGAAAAGAGAATATTAAGGGAAACCTAGAGCAAGCCGTTTAAAGACACGATTCCAAAAATCAAAGAAGAATAGGCCAATTGTAGAAACATGTGTCAACTTAGTCTTCAAATAGAGACCATGATCAGTCAGCACGCAAAGGTCATGAATTTAGCTGTTTGGAAATTGATGAATTGTTGCTGCAAACTAAATGAAGGAGTATTCCACTGCAATAATTTTATGGCCCAACACACTGTTATGGTTTAAGAGATGAATTATGCACAACGACGATGGTAATAATCTATGTACCAAATAACATCATTATGGTCACCAAAGTAGATAAATGCTTTTACCTTCTCTTTTTGCTCTGTCTCATAAGAATTTGGTCTAAACCAGACTTCCTTCTGTTGTCCAACTTAAAAGCTTCATTGGTTCTTGAATATCACCTTGCTTATGCAGACCACTAATCAGAATGGAATGAGTTATGATGGAAGGATTTCCTTTTCAGTCATTCTCTTAAGCAGTTGCACAGCTTCACTAGTTTTACCAATCTTATAGTATCCATCTATCAGAGTGTTATAAGTTATAACATTGGGAGAGAACCCTTTCGAATGAAGCTTACTGAAAAGTCTCAATGCACATTCAGTGTTCCCTGCTTTACAAAGGCCATTTATTAGAGCATTGTATACTGCAATATTTGGAACAAGATCCTTTATTAGCATCTCATCGCGCAAATTGAAAGCTTCATTAACTTTACCAACCAACGATATGCCATGAACCAAGGTGCAGTAGGTAAACTCATCGGGGGTAAAGCCTTTTTGTGAGAAGTAGTTTATAACATCTCTTGCGTCATCGAACTTCCCCAATTTGCATAACCCTGCCACAGCTATATTATACAGCACATTATTGGGGACAACAGATTTTGTGGCACTTCCATCAAGGGAATCTGCAATTTTCTGCACATCAGGCAGCCCTGTCTTAGAGTTTGAAAAACTATAAATGTCTCAGCTCGGGATACAACTTTACATCCAGTATTTTCTGTAGGAGGATATTAGCATCATCAGTTCTACAAAGTTTGTATAATCCACTAATAATAGAGCTAACTATGATGACATTCGGATTCAATCCCTTCTCTCTCATCTCAAAATATGCTTTAAAAGCTTTCTCAGGCAACCCTTCTTTAAACCAACCAGCAATAAGGGCTCCATATGTAACAATGTTAGCGGTTAATTCCCTATCATGCATTTCACTAAGGAGATCTTCGACCTTGCTAAACTTTCCAGCCTTTATAAGTCCACTAATAAGGGAATTAAAATTCTCAGGCAACCCCTCTTGCTAGAATATGTTTCCACAAGACCAAAGCCTTTTCAAATTCTCCCATGTTAAGAAATGCATCTTAGAGGGTACCATATCCAACTGCATTAGGAACAACACCTCTTGTAAGCATCAAATTCTAAAGATGCATAGCGTCAGCTATGGCACCTTCCCGACATAATCCTTTTAGTAGAGTATTGTAACTTGTAAGTGACAACTGTCGGATTGATGCCATTGCGAATTATCACATCACAGAGGTTGAATGCATTTTGCATCAGTCCTTCCCGACAATAACCATCTAAAAGGGTGTGATAGCTATAAGAATCAGGTTCTAGATTCCAGCCGATCATGCTCCTAACAATCTGTTAGGCATTACTAATTTTACCAGCTTTGCAGTCAGTGGCGGAGCTTAGTAGAGGCTGGAGGGGGTTGTGGCCCCCTCAAAAAAACCAAATATTCTTTTTTATATATATACCCCTCTCTCACACGTCACTATATTTTCACGTTCTAAACAAGACATTAACTCCCATTTTGCTATTATGAGGTTTTAGAGTTCTATATTTTCTACTAATTCAAGAACCTTACAAGTCTTATTTTCGAGCATAGAAATCATAAATTTTGAAATTACAATCTGGATTTATCTTTTGCCAAAATCCTAACTATTCTTTTATTTTTCCAAGGTTTCTCTAGTCTAAAATTTTCTCTTTCTGTGTGGTTGAATTCATGAGATTGGGAGAACTTTATGTTTGTTTCATCATATACGAAGTTATTTGGGCTTATGGGAGTGAAATTAACAAATTAAGGCTTTTAAAGCGAAATTTTTCTGATTTAGTTATGTTTTCATATTTAGATGTTATCTTTGATAATTGATTTATGTATTTTTAGGAGTGGTACGATGGTCCAACTTAAGAAAATTGATGCATTTTCAAGAGGAAAACTTCCAACAAAGATGAAAATTGTATAGCTTCAACATTGACACTTGAAAAACACCATTTCGATGATCAAACGGTTCAACTAGATGAACAACCTTGCAAGATTCAAAAAGTCACCATGGATGAATTTGATGTCAATTATTTAGAATGTGACCCCGAAAAGTGTCCCCAAATTTGGGAATATCCCGTGAATCGAAGAGCTGAAGTTCGAAGAGCTTATCTCAATTGGGGTCTCTATCAATGTCAAGTTGAAAAAAACATGGAAAGTGAATACATATTACTTGATTGACCGGATAATCCGTATTATCTTAACTCTTCCAGTTTCTACCGCTCCCTTGATATTTTGGGCAAGTTCCGCTGTTTGCAGTACCCATTTATCAAAGAATTACGGATGAACAGGTTCATCTTAAACCCTGATCTTAACATCTCATCCCGAATCCTAAGGGCATCATTCATTTCTCCTAGGGAAAAGGGGCATATTTGCCCTCAAACTTAAGGAAAATGGGGATATTTTCCCTCAAACTTAAGGAAAAGGAGCATATTTGCCCTCCGTCAAAGTTTGAGGACAAATATACCCTTCCCATTATTAAACTTGTAGAATTTGCCCAAAATTAACATAAATGTCACGTGGGAGACACATCAGCAGGGGGACCCACATCACCTCCTCCACTGCTTCTCGGCTGAAGCTTCAACAAGCAACAATGGTGAAATTCAATTTAAGAGGAATTGAGACACGGGGTTGGTTGCAAAATGTAGCTAAGACCAAAGCGAACTCAGGGACACCACCCACAGTTGTCGACGTTACCTGAGTTGGCCGGAAAACGCACTCAAAGTTTCGGGTTTTCCGATTTGGTGGACGCACGGTTTCGTGAAGAACTGACAGTGGTGGGTGGGTGTAAAATGACGGGTATAGGACGACGAATCTAATGGTGCAAGCCCTGACCGTCTATTGTAGCCCCGGTGGCCGAAAATCGACGGCGGCGACTAAAACCCTAAACGCCACCGTCGATTTTTCGGCCACCGGGGCTACAATCGACGGTCGTGGTTGGGTCCAGTAGCTTCGCCGTCCTCTTGCCGACGTTCTACACCAACTCACAACCATCAATTCGTCTCAGATCAGTCGGTCGATCAAATCAAATTTTCGGACGGTTTATTGGCATTTTCTTAGCACAGGTTGCGTCGAGGACAGTGGGTGGTACCACTGTGTTCGTCTCAACATTCTCTACAACCTATACTTAATCTCAAAGTTCGAATTTCAGTTTTGAAATTTTCCGGCGACTCACTGGCGGCGATGGCAGCGACGCCGCCGCCTGACCGCCTGCAGCCCATCTGATGTGTCTGATCACCCAGGGTCTCATATGCTGATGTGTCTCCCACGTGACGTTCACGTGACATTTCTATTAATTTTGGGCAAATTCTACAAGTTTAATAATAGGAAGGGTATATTTGTCCTCAACTTTGACGGAGGGCAATTATGCCCCTTTTTCTTAAGTTTAAGGGCAAATATGCCCCTTTTCCCTTTTTCCTATTTGACAAAACCCGTCGATTAACACGCCATACGCCTGCTCATCCTTTTCTTTCATTTCTCTAAACACTTTCTCTGCTTCATCCATCTTATACAGCCTGCAATAACCCTTAATCAATAACGTGAAAGTAACTACATTTCTTGAAATTCCATTTTCATCCATTCGCCTCAACACTCTTTCGACACCCTTAAAATCCTTCTTCTCCACATACCCATTAATCAAACTATGATAAGTAGCAACACTCAACTCCAACCCCATCTTCTCAATTTCTTCAACAAAAATTTCAGCTTTATCAACCTTCCCATCTTTGCAATACGCATTTACCATTATATTACACATGTATATATCCAGATTAAACCCCATCTTTATCATCATCATATACAGTAAAAACAGTAAAAACCAGCTTTTTAAACCAAACTATTACAAGAACCCAACTTAGGCACAATACCCCACTTAGGCATATTATCAAACACGTAAAGTGCATTCTTGAACAACCCTTTTTTAGCGTAAATTCTCAATACCATATCGAAAACTGTAGGTGAAAACTTGAACTCTCCAAATACTGCCACTAATTCTTCCCATACAAACGACACTGGCTTCTTATTATTTCTAGAAAGTTCTAGAAGCTCCGATAAAGCTTCATCGAACATTCTTGCTTTTGATAGTATGTGAACTATCCTGCAATAAGATTGTACATGGGGTTTAAAATACTGTCTTTGTGTAAATGTAATGAAGCGTTAGGATGGGGTTTTACGATGACGGTGTTGACGAGGTTGTCGGAGTAATCGAATTTGAGGTTGTTAACGGTGGAGAATTAAAAGTCGGGAGTTTGTGTGTTCCGTTAGTTGACGGAGAGTATAACGGCGTTGGAGATGAGAGAGAAGCCCAAAAGTAGTGAATTTGTGATTTGCTATTTTCGCTCTCGCTGCCATGGTCGCCGTCGACGGGTGGTGTTTTAGAAAGGAACGACTAGTCTGCTGTGACTTGTAATCTAAGGACAGAGCATTTTACCACTTAAAAATTGTTCAAAATCCAAATTAACTACTCACTCCGTCCCAGTGTTATTATTTGATTTGAGACGGAGTTTAAGAAAGAAAAAAAAAATTAGAAATTTGTGGTCCAAAACAAATTTTATATAAATATGTGACGATAAATTATTTTAAAAGTTAAATTATTTTTAAATATATATATTCTTTTTAGAACAGATCAAAAAGGAAATTTTGACACATAAATTGCGACAGACGGAATACCTTAAAATTCTAACTAGTTGGGTAGATATATATATATGCAAAGGTTACTCTCACGGTCCCAATTTGTATAATGATTGTTAAATTGTTTATGTGACATAATTTGATTGAACACGAGATTCATAAAAGTGAGACTTCTAAAATTATAGAAATTTATGTGCTTACATTAAAAATATATGATATGTTTTTATAACAAACTAATAAAAAAATACTAAGACGAAAGGAGTCAGATAACCCACCATAATTTGATACTCCATATTCACCAACTTTATGGCAACCATCTTTATTATACGGCTTTAAGATTAATTATGCTTTAAAGAACTCATTTAGACAAATTAATGTTTGTGACATCTCAAAATTTAGAGTTAGTAAAATCCAAATTGGCGTCAGTTTGGTTTGGATTACCGATGGTCATATTTTTAACTTTTACTAACAAATAAGTTTGTCGTTTAAAAAAAAAAAGTTTTACGAGTGGATTGTTCAAGCGTCCACTTGTCTGTTTTCTAGACAATTTAGAGAGCCAATGCTATACTAAAGATTTTAGAAAAATGTAGAGTAAAAGAAAATATAATATTTTGCAAATGATCGCATCAATTATAGTGCTATTAACTTCAAATAAGAAATAAAACCTTGTGTAAGTGTCAAAAATTGCTTTATACAGTATTAAATTTTATTCTGCTGATATGTTGACAGTAGAGTGACATTTTTATCTGTTTGAAATGAAGTTGTATTAAGCAGATTCATCGTGTTTGAATGAATAATTCCGAGTTTAAATGCATCAACGATATTAACTTGTCAATTATTCATTCGCTAATCTCCTTATAATATGGAACTGTGGTACCCTATTTACAAACCATTCTAATTCCTCTAACTAATGAGAGGAATCAGCAAAGAGAAGAAAAAATGAGTCGTATTTGAGAGATAGTCGTCCGGCTAAAAAGTGTAGTCTTTATGATTTCATGGTGTTTACACTGATGATTATAGACCAACTTGATCTATTACACCTCCACCTATAGCTAAGATCAACGAAAAATCTTTAGATAGTGTTGCATGTTCTGGTGCTACTGTTAATGTATGTACTATATATAAAGCACTCTGCAGAAGTAGAAAATCAAACTAATAGACTTCACTAATTTTCTAAAAGAATGGATTTTTGTTTTGTGTTGATTCCTTGTTTGTCGAGTCAAGATCACTCTACTGAGGTACGAAAAATATATATTTCCTCAACTTCTAAGGTATTATAATATGGCATGATCCAAGGCACTAATATGAATGGACCAAACCTTCTTTCTTGAGACAAATGAATGTGAGTCTGTTTTCTAACCTTGTGCTCAAATGTTTCAATAAGGAAAGGTTCCTGTCATCCGAATATGATCCAACGTCCTTTCTAGCCCGTATTTAAGCACTGCTTGGTTACCAGCTCTGAATCCGTTTCCATAAATTGGCGAAGTGTCTGATTCAATTTGATGTTTGAAAAAATCCCCAAGCTTCCTCTCAAAAGGCGATCTAATCCCTTGCTTTGATGATGACACGCTTGATGAAGTTGAAGCGCAATTGCTGCTTGATATGGATGCAATTTGCGTTTCTAACCACATATGTGCTAGTACCTGGCAAATACCTTCCTCAACGTCTTGACTAAGTGTTCGATAACCTATCATATATGGAAGACATATCGACCACATCAGAAACTCCAAGAGACCAACATATAATGACCACATTTAGTACTTTTTTCTTTTCTTGGGAGTGGAAAGAAATTTAAGGGAGTGCGAATAAGCAAACTGATTTTAGCGAGTTATAGCAGAGAAGGGGGGAAGAAAATCATCCCAAATTTCTTGTAGATAAAATATTTTTTAGAGCAATATTAATTATGTTTTCCTATTTGCCCATTGTGAATTATTGAAAAAATTAGGTTTTTATGGTTTTGCAAGGAATTAAGGAGATTAGGGTGTAAATCGCTAAAAAGATAGAAAGGTGTAAAGTCATAAAAGAGCGTATATGTTAGGGGTGCAAATCGCAAATCACTCGCTAAATTTGGGTGTATGTCAAAACATGGTGAGTCAAAATAAATGGATCGTGATGTGAACCGCTTAAGGTTTACTTGAGCCAAGGTGATCAGGTAAATTAATCCAAAAACCATCTATCATAGTTTGTTCCATATTCTATAATTTGTTTAATCACCAAATGAGGAAAAAGTTCCTTTCGAATAGGAGTGGGTGAAAGTGTAGAGAGAAATATACATAACAAATGGAAGGACAGACTTCTTTTTCTGTTTTTCACCACAGTATGGTCAAGTTGGGCATGGCCTAATCTACCCAAACTTCTGATCCATCAACGAAAATTTAGTCCGACCTACCCATGTGGGTTGCACATATTACAATTTTTTGCTCTGAATTTGACATCCCTAGATTCTTTTGCTTTGATTTATGATAGACAAGAAAGTAAGAGGGACGGAGAAGAAAAAGTGGTCCATACTAGAATCTTATGTTATGTATGAAAATACTGATAGTTACTGCTATCTTGGAGAAGGAGACATTGTATTGGGGCACACCAAAAGGGAAAGATGTGCATCCAAATTAGGAAGGAAGGAGTAGAAGAAATGAGAGAGCACCTCTTAGTCGGAGCCATGCATGCATCATCTCATGCGCAAGGATTGACCCAGTCAGCAACCTGCACAGGTTCATATCATATATTGATAGAAAGATATCAAACTAATGCACATAGAGTAACATATAATGTGCATTGGAAGCATCATTCGATAGTAGAAGCTACTTTGGAGACTGAATCGGACATGCGGAGCAAATATCCACTAACTTTTTCGACAACCCTAGTAAGGGACATCCTATGTTTGTTTTGCGTAATGCCTACTCACAATGCATCATCAACATTTAAATAAATTAGCTTTGTTTTAGTTCTCTTGAGATATATTGAATGGACACATATGATTCTGACTCAACCAAACAGGGTCTGTTAAAACAGAATGTTAAAACGGTAGCACTCCGGTGCACAACTTTGCAGAGGCAAGTAACAAAACAGTACCTAGGTAAACCGTATAAGATAAGAATTGCAGTCACTTCACAGCGGCGTGTCAATTTATAAGGTTCCGTTCTCATGTCCATGACCCGATTTCCAGCTCCTATTCTTGGCCGCCTCAGTATCTGGCAATGTTAGTGGTAAGTAAGAGCTTCTGTTTCACCATTTGAATAAAAGAGATTTAAGTTTTCAGTTTTCAAAATCATGTCCTTACAGTGCTGATAGTCTGTTCCTCAGAAAGGCAAAGTCCTCTTGTCTCAGGCATGTGGTGATACCCCTGGCAAACGAGATAAAAACTAAAAACATAAGCGATATATTCTTCACTTGGAAACAGTATGAATATGGAGAAATACAAATATGAAAATTACATGTCTCTCTCCATCCATAGCCTCATTTAATGCTTGTCTCTCAACCAGAAGCAAAGGAACTTTCTGTTCCACTTTCATATTTAGCCCTTCGTAGAATTCTTGTATATCATAATAAAGGGGCTGACACTGACTCGTATCCATTATGGCGGAGTCCAAGCACTCGAGACAGAGCTTTCGACCATCATCAAGGGCAATATATCTTGTATCCCGTGACTGCAGTCAAAACCAAAATGCTCCTCTTTATAAAGGTTAATTACATGAATTTTCAGAAATCTTGTTCTGTTTCATCCACCTCACCTCCATTCGCTCACAGCTACAGCAACGGGGTGTTCCATTATGCTCATGGAAAGGACAATACTTCTGTGACCAAAATGGATGTGCTCTGTATTCAATAAGCCCAGCTGCATTTGTTGGAATCTGGACAGGCAGAAAACACTTAATGAATCTCAAAGTGCTTAACCAACAAGAGATGGCCGATACCAAGTTACTGTAATAAGAACTCAGCAGAAAATTTAGTAAAATGATTCTCATGTTACTAGATTAACCTCAATGATCTGTACTCGTTGAAATGTTGAGACACCTACCATACACTTTATTAGTTTGTTTATTACTCTTGGAAGACCAAAGATTAAACTATACAGCCCATGACATTTAGACCAGAAAAGACAGAACAGCCCATGATTTCTAGACTAGAAAAGACAGAACTTCCGGAAAACAGTAGACTAGAAACTAAGGATCTAAACCAAGATCTTTCTTTTCTACAATTATTTTAAATGAATACAGAAAATAAACTCGGTACGACCTTGTCAACATTAATCAAGCATTAAGGGAACAATATAAATGAGCAGAAATCAGTGTTTATTGCCACAGCAGCTAATAACAATCAGTAATTTAAAACTTTTCCTTTTAAATAGAAAATAAGTTTGTGAATTTCTTGTGTCAATGACTTCTAAAAGAAAATGAATTACAAGTGTCAAGGGCCACTATCATTAGCAGGTTTTTTTTAATTAATCTGACTTCATGGAAGGCGTGTTATGGAGAAGTACATGTTTTTCTAGCCAAAGAAAACTAAGAAAATGTAAGAGGACTTTGGCTGAAGACTAAAGAGAAACATTCATTTCGTACTTACAAAGTGTTTGCAGACATCACATTTGGGGTGATAATGCTCCTTGTAGCATGTTTTGTGATAGGGATAGTTCCCTGACATTGAGAACTGCACATTTAATACATCCAAAATTAAAACAGATTTCATGAACATACTTGTTTTCATGAATATACTTGTCATATAAATTGATGTTCAATCACTTTAAGATGATTGACAGTTTACATCCATTACCCAAGACACTACATGATAACTACCAAGAACAATATCGGTACTCAGTTACAGAAAGTATTGAACACCTCTGGCTGGGAACCATTATTAGGTTAAGTGTTAGAGAGAAAAAACAGTAATACACAACAATAACAAGACTGAACTAGAAAAATTAAAAAATTATGCAGTATTGCACCTCATAATCAGATATTGGTTGATTACAGGCATGGCATCTAAAACATTCTGGATGCCATACTGCTCCCATGCAACTCAAAAATCGTCCATGACCTATTTCAGTGCTACAGCCTGCACATACCCTACCACAAAATATAAAAAATAAAGATAACATATATTAGGTCTAAAAGCTAGGAAAGACTGGAGAAATAGGTAAGAATAATCTAAATGCAGAAATACAATGATAGCAAAATCAATGGAATTATAGCTCCCTTCTCTTGCCTCTCACCACGTCATCCACAACCAAATAAAGCCAAAGACATAACTAAAGGGTTCACCGTTTTCAAAAGAAAGGTTCAAAATTAAAACGTTTTGTTCCTCATGCTAATAATACAGATATCTCGTGATATGAATTCCTATATAATGACACCTACAACTAAATTTAGAAAGTCAAAATAAGAAGAGAGAAAATAAATCATGTTCATCAAGAAGGAAATGAGTAAAATATCTGGGGTTTAATATATATGGCAATTAACAAGTAGCAACCGCAACATAACTGCCTAAATCACACGCTTTCAAAGATTAGGCCATTTTATTTTTGGATTGTCCACCTAGATCTACCACTGTACATATCAGCTGACTGCGAAGGAAATTTAAGGAAAATAAAAAGACTAATAAAACAATGCAAGAATGGAGTTGATGGAACCCAATGACACTGAGTAAGATATTGTTTGCTAAACTTTTACAAAAACATCAAGAAAGACTTTAATACCTAAAGCTTGCCGAATATGGGAACGGTATTGGATGATAGAAGTTTCCATTTCCATATCCATTCCCGCTTCCGTGATCATTTCTGCTTATATGTTGAGGTGGAGATTCGACATTCAAGCTCTCCTGCAGAGCTCTGGCAAGTTGTTCATCTTCTTTCAGTTGTGATTCGCTATCTGTCAAACATCAAAGAAAAGGAACAATTAGAAAATCAAGCAAACATATTTTTTGGTCAAGGAATTAAACAAGTGCGGCCAGTTCTCGAAAATTGTATAGGAGAGACCTCAAAAGGAATGTAAACTTTCAGTTTACATATCTTTAAGAAGCAACTTTTGAGGAGGCTTTAAGAATCAACTAATACTCACCAATCACAGCTTTCCCTTTCTGGTCCTCTTCTGAGAGAGATATTGCAATAGCTCGGTCTATTTCTTCAATCTCTGACCGAGTGTCCTGGAGCGCACAAACAGTTCAAACACAGTATAAAAATATCAAAAGATATGCTTACTAAGAAAAATACGGAGACAGTACGAATATGACATGTTTGAATGATCTTTTATAGTTTGGGATGGATCTTTATCCTTTATTGGCAACATACATTACCAAGATAACGACCAAATTTAGCATATAACAAAAGTGTCAAGAATATGTATATGAAAAGTCGGTGTGACATTTTTAAGTGTGTTATGGAAAACTTAATATACAAACATAGCGGATTATCACGGATTCATGGTTAAGCAGGTCTAAATTTTAATACATTGTAAATCATGTACATCAACTCAAATTATCCTGAAAATCAGGATACAGTGTGAATTTTGTTTTTGAGATTGATATCAATATGGACTTCTAGTAGAAACAAACTTATTAATGACAGAACAAGACAGTGCAAGTTACAAAGGTCAGAATCAAATACAAGCTCCAAATGACTATGCAGCCACAAGCAAATTAGAGAAATCAATTTCAAAGCATCCGTACTATCATTCATCATAGAAGCCAAGAGGATCAGTCACTAATTTGGATGAGCCAAACCGATTACCAAATGGCATTGGATGCATATTATCCATAGAACGCTCAGCATATAACTTAGCTTCAACTCTAAGAACTTATACTTCACTAGGCTATAATCAAGTTTTTCTTAATTACAATGGTGTACGGGCCAGCTTGTGCGCACCTCGACTAATTCAACCGAATACCTGCTACCTACCAAAACTTAGGCAGATGGGAAGAATCACCTAGCATTTTTTGTCTCCAGAACCTGAGATCTCATGGTTCTCCCCCACTTCATTGACCACTGAGTCACACCCTTGGGTACTAGACTGTAGCCAAGATTTACCAACCAGATTCCAAGTACCAATAGAATATGCACTAGTATCCTGTGTTAGTAACTGAACAATTCCCAGCACTCAGCTATACCCCAAAAACCACATTATAACAAAAGTTGAACAGTCGTAGTGAAATTTTGCATCATTAACCTTACCAACACCCTCAAGTCTTTGCACCAGTGGCATCACAAATAACCAATTCATATACAACATATATACCAATCGTCAACATAAGACAAAGAATCTCTTATAAATTTCTAACAGCTTCATTATAAGCGTACTATTTCAAAGCCTTCTTCACATTGCCTATGGAAGTTAAGACTCCACGGCCTGTTAGCGCTTTAGACAATGTCACCCTAGACTTCAGAAAGGACTTCTAGTATTCGTGTAAGTGGACTTGTAACTTTAGAATCAAGTAATCACTAATTCTCTTTTGCCATGAACAGCACCAGCAGCACGCCATCTACTTGATATCCACATTACCTACATGTTTCCATGGACAAATCACCAACTATACCGCATTACCTATTAATCTGATAATTATAAGCCCTTACACTTTCTATGTTTTGGTAATCCAAATTCCCAAATATCCTGAGCAATATCAGAAATCAATTAAACAATTCAAAGGCATGTTTATCTGGATGACTAGCTCATTGGACATTATTTTAATGCCACACTTACTTCTGCTGTAGATAGGTCATCCCACTCAGTAGGTCGTTCACATCTCCAGTCATATTGGCCTTCCGAAACTTTATGGTCAGAACCTTTGAAAATTTTGCTCAGCCAGCCCATTAGGTTAAATGCTATTGGCTCATTGTCGGCGATGCTTTTACCTGAAGGAAAACATGAAAATAGTGTCAATGAAATATATACAAAAATAACTTTCCAACACTAAAATATTCATCCGACACAGAATTCATGCTATATGCTTAAGATCTTTTAGCACACGGGGTTCCCAATTGACTAAAATGGACTATATCTAACAAAAAGTATGAAATAATCAATGTATCAAATATGTTTAAGAGTAAATAGAGCTTGCCAAAATGAACGCACAATCGGGAAACTACACTTATGCTTCAATCTTCTCATATAGACCAACCAACACCTATTGGTTTTTCAATCACATTGGTGATCAGACCACAAACATAAAACTCAATTAAAATAAATTGAAACATAGATGACTTTCCAATATAGCATTCTTTCCTTCAATTTTTAGTAACATGTAAGTAAACTGAAAAACAACAGATCAAATAAAAAAGACATAAAAATCACCCACCACCCATAGCAAAAAGGAGCTTAAAACTCAAGCATTCAAAAGGGGTTATCTAAAATTATGACAAAATCATTGTATCAAAGATGCCTAAGAGTAAATAGAGCTTGCCAATATGAACACGAAATTGGAAAACTGCACATATGCTTCAATTTTCTCATATAAACCAACCAACACCTTTGGGTTTTTCAATCACATTGGTGATCAGACCACAAACAGCTAACTCAATTAAAACAAATTGAAACATGTAGATCATATCAATATAGCACTCTTTTCTTTCATTTTTTTAGTCGCCACGGATGAATTTACTTGAACATGTAAGTAAACTGAAAACCAAACTGAAAATCATATAAGAAAGACATAAAAATCACCCACCATCCATAACCAAAAAAAAAGAGCTTGAAACTCAAGCATTCAAAAGGGGTTATCTAAAATTTGCAGGAAAAGCAAGAAACATATATTAGTCATAAGAACAAAGTATTTATAACCAAACAGCTACACAAAAAGATAGATTCTTCCTGCTCAACATGTCCATTACAAATAATCTGATTAAACAAATAAAAAAGAGATAAATGACTCACCTTGAACACAAAAGCACCAAGAATCTGCAACAATTAATTAAAAGAAAAAGTACCCAGATCAAAAAAAGGAACAATTAATCCAAAAGCAACATCACAATAGCAAAAAGATTGTTCCTTTTATTGCCCCTTTTGATTATTTTTTTAATTAAAAAAGAATCTTTTACTTTTTCTTCATATAAGTCAGAATCCCCCATTCAAACATTTAATTTATCCGCGTATGTTGAAGCAGTTAATTAATAATATTCAAACTCTATTTACTCACGAAATCAAGCTTCGTGAGTAATGATTTTTTGGGGGGAAAAAGGAAAAATATTATTTACAGAGACAATGTATGCTATTGAAGAGACGTTGAAAAAAATAGTATTCCTAATCGTGGACTTTGGTCAAGGTGATATTTAGTTTAACTTTAGATAACATTTGTAATTTATAAAAATGCTAATGTTAAAATATTAATATTATGTTTATGTTACTCCTCCGGTATCCTTATCGATCCGTTCGATTTTATGCATTATCGATTTTCGATTTGTAAACATGCTAAACCGATACCAAACTAATAAGATATTTGTATCGATTTTTGGTTAATCGATTTAGGAACCTTAAAGGTGCGGCTTTTTTATTTAATCGATAAAAAAATGCTCTATTTTTTTTATCTTTCTCTTGTTTTCAGTTGTTCAGATATATCTTGCCTTCATATATAAAAGTCTACACAAATTACAAGCAAAAGCAAATTCAAAGACGTTATTACTAAAATAAACTTGTTTTCTTTCTGGTTGAGAGAGGCAGAAAGGCAAGAACCTAATTGGAGAGAACTAAAGTGTCGCCTATGAAATTGGGTCCTAGGATAAAAGTCAGAATTTACGAAATAGGATTTGTATTTTGAAATCTAAAGCCACTAATAAAATTAGGGATAAAAAAGATAATTTTAATATAATTTTATTGGATTATCAATTTAACTATTAATTGAATCTTTTAAAATGAAAATCAAATCGATACTCCAATAAAAATTTGATAAAATCATGTTAACCCAATAATTCAATAAATCAATAGCATTTTTTTCGATTTAGTTTATCGGTTAAACTAATTTTTGCACACCCCTATTCATGTTCATATTATATGGTGTTTTTTTAGCTTGAACACCGCGCTTAAAAGATTTCTCATTCCTAGTAAAAGGTGCCTTCACTAAATTATTCTTTGAGAAGCGTCTATCGCAGGCAAATCGATTTCTGGCATGCGGGTTAACTATATATATATATATATATTCAAGTTTAAAAATGATAGTAAAAAAAAGTGGTTTATGTTTACTTTTCTTTTTGAGAGAAAACCCCACGACTTAAAAATAATTTGACGTAATTCTCTTTTGGGTTTTTGTACGTGGGGACTTCCAAATTGAAAAAATCACAGAAGTTTATACGTTTTGTGGGTCCATTTCTTATTTTTATTACTGGCAGGCAAAATTCCAATACTTTATATAATTATTATATTTAGGAAAGGCGATACGTCAACTTTTTTGAAGTTTTGGATCTCTGTGTTGGTAGATTTGAGAAAATTTCATCAACTTGTGGACTCATTATAAGAAATGATAAAAGGATTAAAACTTAAATCATTCTACTGTATAATTTGTGTGTTTCTTACTTATAAGTGTTAATTAGTAACTATATGTTATAAATATATTAGGTTAGGATATTGCTTAGTAACGTTTATACGATAGTGTGGTATGCAAAATATGTGTTAAGATTAGGGTAATATCTGCGTAGGTGTAAATTTCACTTGGTTCAGGGGTGGCATTAACAAAGATTAGGGTAATAAATTTTGCATAGTAATTTCATAACAATAAATTTTTTAAGATGTGGCTTTCTTTTCATCTTCCTTCGCTCCAATTTTCTTTGTTTTATATCATTCTATTTGATAAACCAAACTTATTATCCTTTGTTTTTGCTATCATACCTTGTATATTATGTTCATGACTTTAGCACTTCCATACTTAGCTTGTATATTAGTACTTAATTTCTTATAGTGAGGCATGTGAATAGTACACTTAAATGTATAATTGGGTGTTTTAACAATCATGTGGATGCATGGCCTTCTGAGCAACAAGTTGTAACTAGCATATATGTTCAGCACTTGCAATTTCACTATGAACTCTACTGGCCCAATTTGCAGCGTCAAGTCAATTTCTCTAGTGACACTCGTTTGGACTCCTTCAAAATCTCTAACCCCTACGTGATTTTCTCTCAATGTCAATTCCTAAAGCTCAGAGAGTACTGAAAGGGAAAATGTTAAAAACTGAACTTCTATCAATCAAAACTCTAGAAATGAACTCATCCTACACTTGAGTACAGTAATGTTCAATGTTTTGTTGTGTCCCAAGCATTCAGGTAGCAACTCATCATGATTAAAAGAGACTTTGTTGGCTTTCAGAACTTGTCTGGCCTTGAGAAACTCTCGCTAGTGGTCTCAACTGGCACATAAGCTTCACTAGAGCGCTCATGTCAGTTGCGGATTCATCAATAATAACAATAAGGAAATTTGGTCGGGTGTTTTTTTCCAGTTGTTCTACAATATTCCTTAGTCGGCATTTTCTTCCATAACTCATCTATTCAGCTTCTATCACGACCCTTTTGATTGTTTTTGTAGAGAATACAAAAGGTAGTCAAATGTAAGTTAGAAGTTAGTTAAAAGAGGTTACAAGTAGTTAGAAGAAGTTAGAGAATTTGTTGAAGAATAACTATCTCTAAGCCTCTATCATCTATGTATTTCTACCTATATATACTACCTAATGTACTCATTGAAGATACAATCAATAATACAACTTACCATCTTTCTTCCATCTCCTCTTCTATCTTCTTTACTTCTTATTCATCTGCATCTGTTTGTTTCTCGTCTTCTCTATATCGAGTGTATCGCCAGCTTCTTCAGTCATGCATGAACTGATGTGGAAGGTATTCAACATGGTATCAGAGTCTTGATCCTAGGCACAACATTTCTACGATCAGATATGAATCAAAGACTCGTTCAGTCTGGGTTTTTTTCTGCCTCTTTACATCTTATTTCCTTATCTCTGTCTATGTGTTGACTACTGTGTTAATTCATATTATAAACATACTGCAGTAGCTTTTTCTTCTTCTTCTTTCTTACTCTCTGAAATCTGCAAGAAATCTGGTTTCGAAATCCAAAAAGTAAGTCTAAGAAACAGTAGGCAAAATCCAAGTTACTAACAATAATCTCAGAGCCAAGAACTGAGTTTCTTACTTGCAAGATTCATCTTCTTTTGTCTGTCTATTACTCTAAGTTGAATAACATCTGAGTCATTTAAAATGGATACTGGAAATTCCTCTGGTAGAAACAGTCCACCGCCAAGAGAAAATGCTATAATCACTAATGTCACTACAATTCTTGATCATAACCATCCCTTATTCTTGAAATCCTCTGATGTCAATGGGGTATCTCTGATTTCATTCCAACTTCTTGGATCAGAGATTTATGCTCTTTGGAACAAGTCTATGAGTATAGCTCTTCTTGGTAGAAACAAGATTGATTTTGTAAATGGCAAGTGTAAAAAAGAAAACTATGGAGAGGAATTGGGTGATCAATGGGATAGGGTCAATGCAGTGGTGCAGGCATGGCTTATGAATTATGTGTCAAGTGGTTTGTTGAGTGGTGTATTGTATGCTGATTCTGCCTATGAAGTTTGGGAGGATCTCAGAGAAAGGTTTGACAAGGTAGATGGTTCAAGAACTTATGATTTACACATGAAAATAGCTACTCTTACTCAAGGTAATTCAAGTGTTGCTGAGTATTTTTCAAAACTGAAGACTCTCTGGGTGGAATTCCAATCTTTGGTGCCTCCTCCCAGTTGTAGTTTTCCAAAGTCTAAGGACTTTGTGGAATACCTTCAAAGACAAAAATTATATCAGTTCTTGATGGGACTGAATGAGAACTATATGCAAGCAAGGAGCCAAATATTACTAATGTCACCTCTACCTTCTTTTAACAAAGCCTATTCTATGATTACAAGTGATGAGAATCAGAAATCAATCACAACTAATTCTGTTGGACTGCTAGGAATAGGACCAAGTGATCTTAAATAATATACAACACATGATCCTACTACAATGTTCTCAAGAACATGTACAAATCCTCATAAATACAAAAGAAACTTTAATATGTTATGTGAGATTTGTAAGATAAAAGGACATACTAAAGATATATGTTATAAGGTAGTAGGTTATCCTCCACATTTCAAGACAATAGATCATGCTGCTCACAATGCATACAATAATGAGTAAAATGAATGTGATTACAGTCCTGAAAGGTCTGGAAAGGTACAAAGGCCATGTAATATGAGTGACATAGCAGTTGATACTAGAGTAACAGGAAATTAGCAATTTGGGGCACCTATGTTTTCTAAAGGACCATTTGAGCAAATTGTGCAATTGTTGAATCAAAACAGGCAGTCCACGGTGTCTCAGGAGCCTTCAACAGTTCAATCATCCTCTGTTAATGATGCAGGTATGATGTCTCATAAAACTTTACTTGTGGCTAATATTATCAAACAATGGATCATAAACATTGGGGCAACTAATCACATGGTTTCTGATATTGAAATGTTAAATAAAGCTACCAGAATGAATAATAGTTCAAAGAAGGTACACTTACCAAATGGGAATGTGGTAAATGTAACTCACACTGGTTCTAGTACTATTTTCAATAAAAGTACATTTCAGAATGTGTTTTATTTACCTCAGTTCAAATTTAATCTAATGTTTGTATCTCAATTAACAAAAGAGTTACAATGTGCAACTACATTTCCCCCTGATTTTTGTATATTTCAGGATCTCTACAGTGGGAGGGTGAAAGAGATTGACATATATATCAAATGAATATCTCTGGCTGTGAAGATGGTTACTGCCAGAATCATCCTATCTCTGGCTGCAATCAGAAACTGACATATATATCAAATGAATATCTATAATGCATTCTTACAAGGTGACTTACATGATGAAATTTACATGAAATTACCACAAGGATTCATCAGGCATGGGGTAAACACCAACAAACATGTAGACTGATTAAATCCTTGTATGAGCTTAAACAAGCACCAAGACAATAAAATTTCAAACTTACAGAAGCTCTGATAAAAATGAAGTTCAAGCAATCACAATATGATCACTTACTGTTTACCAGGAAAACAGAAAAGAAAATGACATTGATACTAGTCTATGTAGATGATATGCTTATCACTGGGGATCACTTGGAACAGATCAATGAAACCAAACAGGAACTACAACAAGCATTTAAGATGAAAGATCTGGGAGAATTAATTTTTTTTCCTAGGCATTGAATTTGCAAGATCAGAAAAGAGAATACTAATGCATCAAAGGAAGTATGCATTAGAACTAATATCATAACTTGGCTTATCTGCAGCTAAGACTATAAACACCCCTATTGACTGTAGTATGAAGTTAACCACAAAAGAATACGATGAGTACACTCAGTTACAAGAACACACAGACAAGGAAAAAATAAGATCAGAAGATGGAGTAATATAAAATGTCAGCTCCTACCAGAGACTGATAGAAAATTGCTCTATCTAACAGTCACAAGATCAGACATTGCATATAGTGTACAAATACTAAGCCATTTTTTACAATAACCCAAGAAATCACATCTAGATGCAACAACCAGAATAGTCAAGTACATAAAAACCAAACAGAACAAGGTATACTACTATCTAGCTATTTTCAAGAATTAATATCTGCTTATTATGATGCAGATTGGGTTGTATGTCCCCACACAAGGAAGTCAATAACTGGATACATGATCAAGTTTAGAGAATCACTCATTTCATGAAAATCAAAGAAGCAGCCTATCATTTCTAGAAGTTCTGCTGAAGCTGAATACATAAGCTTAGCAGGAACTGTAGCTGAACTAACATGGATTTTGGGCATACTAAAAGAAATTGGAGTTCAACAAAAACTACTAGTTACTGTCTTTACAGACAACAAATCAGCCATGCAGATTGCAGCCAACCTAATGTTTGACGAAAGGACAAAACACAAAGAAATAGATTTACACTTCATAAGGGAAAAAATCCAAAAGAGAATAATCAGAACAGAATACATCAACACTGCACACCAACCAACATACATTCTTACCAAAGGCTTGAATCGAGTTCAACATCAATATCTATGTTCCAAGCTAGGATTACTGAACATATTCCCAGCATCCAGCTTGAGGGGGACTATAGAGAATACAAAAGGTAGTTAAATGTAAGTTAGAAGTTAGTTAAAAGAGGTTACAAGTAATTAGAAGAAGTTAGAGTATTTGTTGAAGAATAACTAACTCTAAGCCTCTATAATCTGTGTATTTCTACCTATATATACTACCTAATGTACTCATTGAAGATACAATCAATAATACAACTTACCATCACTCTTTCATCTCCTCTTTACTTCTTCTGTTTGTTTCTCGTCTTGTCTATCTCGAGCGTATCGCCGGCTTCTTCAGCCATGCATGGCGGGCCTAAAATATCCAACCTATGCGCAAATTAATTTTTAGACAATTCCCACAAAAAAAAATTACTATTCACAAATACGAGAAACATCTCTAATGTTGTTGCAAAAATTTGATGGCATGATCCGTTTCTATCCTGCTACTAAAACTATATTCATATTTTCTAAAAATATTTAACTTGTAGTTATTGTTGGCAAATTATTTCAGACCAAAAGCTTGTCCGCTCCTTCTCCGCTAGTTTGAAAGCTTTTGGAGCCAATTTGAGGAAGGTTGGATAGAACCTTGAAACGGGAGAGCAACGAGGAGTTGCAATCAACTTCGGGTAAAAAGTAAAATTTCATATTAAAGCTTCATGTAAAAACTGAATTACCAGACAAAAACTTCAAACATTTGGCTTTAGGTAAGTATGTATATACATATATTGTGATGACATCATGGAGGACTGAAGCAGTCCTCCAATGAGACACTCCTCAGGACCATGATACTATAATGATATATAAATATATTGAGATGGTATTATGGAGGACTACTTCAATCCTTCTCTTAGTCCTTCATGATACCATTATGATATATAAATATTCTGCGATGATATCACGAAGAAAGGAGTTTGGCCGAGGGCCGAGGGGGTACGTATGTCGTGTATATAGTTTTGGACGAGGGGATACGGCGGGTAATTAATTTAGAAGGAGCAAGGGGCCGATAATTATTTTATTTTTTGGGGGTATTCGGCTAGTTTCCCAATACTTAAATCTGAGAATAAGTGTGTATTTGTACCTATATACTACAAATAATATATTGGCCAAACAAAACTTGACAGCACTACTATAATTATTAATTTTCTGATACTGCCATAAGATATTTTATTCGTAATTTAATTATATTCAACTCAATAACATGTCATTATGGTGCATTCATGACGTAACTCTCATTAGGTTTTGGAGTTAAAATGATGAATATTGCATCTTCATTCCAGACCCTTGGAAGCTAGCTAGTCAATTTCCTATGGTTGTTAAATCTTAAGTCAGTGCACTTTTTTTCTATTAATGTACAGATCAATGTCATGAAATTTCTAAAATTTTAACAGATAACAAGATTAGGTAATTAATAACTTACGTTCATCCAGTGTTTTAAAATCACGACGAATGAATGAAAGGTATGTCTTTCTATTATATATTCATGTTATTACTTAACTACCATCATGGGTGGAGTCATCTTAGGCAAAGTGTGGTCAGATGCACACTTTTTACCCCCGAATACACGGTGTGCATAAATTAAATATTAGCTATTATGAATATATATTTAATTTTGTACATTCTTAACATAAGAAAATTTGCACAGTCAATTTTCTAGCTCCGCCACTGACTACAATTATAATTAAGTGATATATTATATTCACAATTTGATCTCTAACTTCTAAGCTCAAATCACTTGGTTTAAGATAAAATCGAATGCAATAAAGTACTTACCATAATATTAGGTCTAAACTACCTTTTTTTTTTATCAAAGTGCAGCTGGTCCTAGACTCTGATAAAGAAGGAGAACCACGACTGGTTAACAACAGTGGCATAGCTATATCAAGCAAAGGGTTGAAAGTTAAATACTCTTCATCGAAAAATGATACTGAACATATATTAAGAAAATTATATTATATATATAGATAAAAATTACTTATAAACATATACATTAAACATTGAACACCCTTTAACTAAATTTTTGACTTAGTCACTGATTGACAACACAGTAAAAATAATTTAACTATGATGGATAATCACTATCAACCAATAAATTTGATGTTAAAGCATAATGCACACTGGAACGTGGGAATTCGAGGTCTCATGAACTACTACTAAAAACCTACTTTCTTTTTGTTTTGTTTGTGGACAAACGATATCCGGTCAGGCCTATGGCGGGATCCTTTTAGATCTACTGGCCGGACGGCTCCGGCCATGAGCATAGGGAATCGAGCGTTCCACTGGGCCCCGCATTATTGACTTAATTATAATTAAAGACAGATGCGGACACAACTCACAAGTCATTTTACATAGTTCTTCCGTACAAAAAAAGATACATATATACGACGAACAAGCATATACTATATAGTAATGGTGACCAATAAATAAATAGTTGTTTTTATATGCTGTTTCCATTAGAACAAAAACAAAAGGAAATTAAAGAAGAAGAATTTAGTAAAAAAGCAAAGGGAAATCATCTTTCCACTTCAGCTTTTTGTACCCATTCTTTTGAAGTTATTTCCCCTCTCACAGAAGCGACGTACTAAAACTTTAAAATAACCCTAAAATAAACTTTACTATAAAATTATTATAAACAATCAGATAATTTTGGAGGTGCAAGTGGGAGTGGCTGGTTTCATTTCTCCATCGTTGATCTATCATAAGTATCAATCACTCCTAATCCATTTGCTCATAACTTTAAATAAGCCAGGCTTTACTTAGGGCCCGCAGGCCCAATATCTGGACCCATAGAGGAGGGTGGTGGTGATGATACGGCATTTGCACAAATTGCCGTTTTAAGGCCACTATTTTATTGGATCTTAACATTTTTAGCAAGTTGGCTAAAAGTGTTTTACTACCCGCCTAAATCACAGGAGTAATAGATTGTAGTCAGCTGCAGTGTATACTCAACAACAACAACATACCTAGTGCAATCCCACAATGTGAGAACTGGAGAGGGTAGAGTGTACGCAGACTTTATCTCTACCTTGGTAGGGAGAACGACTGTTTCCGAGAGACTTCGGCTCAAGACAAAGCACAAGACTAAGCAAAGTAAGACAAACAAAGTGAGTAAGTCATGATAGCGAATTCTGAAAGAGAAAAAGAAGCAATAAATAGTGCAAGTAAATAAGACAAACAAAATAAATATAGCATCATAAATCAAACGACAATAGATTATAAGGCAATATTGTGTCTACTGGTATGATAGACTAAACGAGCCTACAATAATAATATTACAACTATCAGTTTAGTTTGTAAGCGTAGACATGACTACGCTGGACTACCTACTACCCTTCTACCCTAATATGTGTCCTACATAACTTCATATCTAAGGTCATGTCCTAAGTGAGTTGCACTTGCGTCATGTCCCGTCTAATCACCTCTTCCCAATACATCCTCGACATACCTCTACCCCTCTTGTACCCGTCCATAGCCAACCTCTCACATCTCCGCACTGGGACATTTGTGTCTCTCCTCTGCACGTGTCCGAACCATCTCAACCTCGCTTTCTGCATCTTATCCTCCATCGAGACCACTCCCACTCTGTCCCGAATATCATCATTTCTAATTATATCTCTCCTTATATGTCCACACATCCATCTTAGCATCCTCATATCCGCAACTTTCATCTTTTGAATGTGTGAAGTCTTGACCGGCCAACATTCTGTCAATACAACATAATCGGCTGCAATGTCAATGTATAAAAAAAACATATCAATTACATGATACTTGTTAGTTCAGTTGGCTAAAATTATTCGCGGAAAAAATGAAAGTTTATTTAATTACTTTTAAAGACGAAATTTAATCACTGAACTAATGGGAACAAAGTTTAAGAAGTGAGTCAAATATAAAAAAAAAGAAAAAGAAAAGCCATATGGTGCAAATATTTTTTTTGGGGGGTTGGGGGGATTGGTGGGGATGGATTTGGCAATTATATGAAAACTGGTAGGGCCAAACAATAATAAAGACAGTTCAATTGACACGTTACATCTGCTCCTAAGCTACATCTAATATGAGGTTATATTATTTTCAAATAATAATAAAGATTGTGTTGGAATAATAAATATTTTTTTATTTTTAATTAGAGATCTGGAATTTAAACTTTAGGATATAAAGTCTTCGTGGTTAGATAACACTTTATCCTTAGTGTAGGACCTTCCGGCTTGAATTTAAATTAGTTGAGCTTCAATATCAATATCAAAAGCAGGATAGGCAACCAAAAGAAATATCATTATCAAACAGAAAAATAAGCAATTTGTCATTTTTATCTTTTTCCGTTCATGCGATTGCCTGACTTAGGTTTTTGTCATTATGTGGTCCTCCATTTATTCCAATGCATATTTTATCATTTAATCCTTGACGGTGTTATTTCTGATAGGTGCCGACAATAAATTAAATATGAATCATCACAATATCTTGTTTATTCTAGTTATTTATGAGGGATATGATGACATGTCATAAGAGACTTTTTAGTGACATGTAACTTCGACCATGAGAAGGATAAAATATATGTAAATCTTATCTCTGTCTTGGAAGATAGAGATGTTGTTTTTGAAAGACTTTGACTCAAGAAAAAGCATAAATAAAGGTCAAATAAGGAAATAGTATAATTTAAATACTTAAATTGTTAGAACAAATTCACTTCTTAATATCTGCAACAGTAATTATAACAATTTAATCCTCCCTTGAATTGTCATTATTGGAGTCGTGCTAGTGTTACATTTTACCTTTTTTTCCTTAATTAATTTCTTAATATAAAGTTTGGCTATGTTGATAATTTCTTTACATAACTTTACTTTACTAGCTCTAAACACGAGTAACTCGTTAATAATTATTCTAGACGATGAAATAAAACTGTAAAGAATGAATTTTGAGCCTAACTCAACCCCAAAAGCTAGCTTGTAGGGTGAGTATTGTCCAAGTACATATAAAGAGTTCATGTTTCCATTTCATATTTGATCTGAAACTCTTAACACTCCCCCGCACGCCCAGACCTTATTAACTGGAGCGTGAATAATATGATTTGAGGGCCCAACATCGGTAAACAATGAATTGGAATGTGTCTGACTCTGATACCATGTAAAGAATGGATTTTGGGCCTAACTCAATCCCAAAAACTAACTTATAGGATAAGGATTGTTCAAGTACATGAGTTAGGTTTTCATTACATATCTGATGACACTCTTAACAAAAACAAAGTCGCATGACAAGCTATAGTGCCTTTTAAATTATTGAATTTCGATTATTTTAAAACATAAGATGACATGAGAATGTTGTTGTGAAGTTATAAATATCATTTAAAATGCAATAAAAGATTAATGCAATCATATCATTACACGAAGGAGAGAAATGAAAAATCTAAATGGACCCCCTTCACCAACTCTTGTGGTTGCCAAGCCAATGATTACTGATCAGACAAGTTGTTCGAATTTCATATGCCTAAATGTATTTGAAGTTTTATTTTTAAATTATGTGCTGACTCTAAATGTGTTAAGGACACAGAAAAACTTAACTGCTTAATCCCACTGGTGATTAATTCTTTGTTTATATTTATTATCTTCGGCGTTATATGAGTAAAAGGATATTGCTTAAGTATGGTAAATGAATCTTGGGACTTCTTTTTTTGTGCAAAAGCTTGGGACTTAATTAGCAAATGAACAACGGCATCTTATTTGAAAACAACTGTTAAAGTGTATATGGGTCACATCCCACTCGAGAGTTATCATGTGGGATCTTTTGAATTTCTTTTATATATTTGGTGAATATTAGATTTAGGTTTATACTTAAATTAGTAGTGTAATATTACCATAATTATAAAGTTAATATTTTTATAGAATAGAGATTCCTAGGTAGAATAGGAAGAGGATCTTCTTAGTAACTTGTATATATATGTTTTTCATTAATAAGAATAATCAATAGATTATTTTTTTTATGGTATCAAGAGTCTAGGTTCTCTTTACCCTGCTTCCGCTCCTTAAAATTTCTTTTTCTTCTTCTTTTTCTCGAAATTTTGCTCTATATTCTCGATTTTTTGTGTTCTTCCTCTTTCACAAAAACCGAGTATCTTCTCTTCCAAAAACCTTTCTCACAAATTTTCTTCTCTGAATCTTGTTGTTCTATTCCCTATGGCTGATAAAAACATTTTTCACCATGCCCTCACAGTTTCTAATATCAAGAGTGTTCTTCCTATCGTTCTTGACGTAGAAAACGTTCAATATGAAACGTGGGAGGAATTATTCAAGATTCATGATTTGACACATAAAGTCCTCCACCATATCATTCCTCCAACTCCTCCAAAGGGGGGGGGGGGTGATACAACGTCTACTTCTACGACGATTGTGCCCACTAAAGAAGCAGATCCAGAATTATGGGTCATGCTTGATGCCAAAGTTTTTTAGTGGACCTTTTACAGACGATTATGGAACCAAATTCCACAGCTATGGCGGCGTGGGATCGATTGCGCGACATATTCCAAGATAACAATCATTCTCAAATTGTTATCCTTGAGCAGAAATTCTCCCAAGTGGCTATGTCGATTTTTCCCAACATTTTTTCTTATTGCAAACGCCTCAAGGACTTGGCAGACCAACTCAGCAACGTGGGTTCTCCGGTTTCTCAAAATCGTCTAGTTCTTCAGATGGTTGCAGGCCTGTCAGAGGCCTATATCGGTGTTGCTTCGGTGATTCGTCAGAGTAACCCCCTGTCAGGGTTTTATCAAGCCCGTTCTGTGCTTACTTTGGAGGAAGTCGGATTGGCTAAGAAAGTGGCGATTGGGGCCAGCCCTGTCGTCATGATGACTGCTTCCAATTTTACTCCTTCCTTGTGGCATGCTCGTCATCTTCTTTAGATAGACATACATTTATTTCTTGTAAGAATACGCGTATTACTCCACTTTGTCAATCCCGTGCTTTGGAAAAAATTATTAAGTTATCATTTGTAGCGTCGAATTCTACTACTTCAATGTCATTGATATTATTCATAGTGATTTGTGGACATCTCCGGGTCTCAATTCTATGGGTCATCGTTATTATGTTTTATTCTTAGATGACTATTCTAAATATTTATGAACGTTTTCAATTGCGAAAAAAACTCAAGTTTTTTTCATTTTCATAAAATTTTGAGCTTTCATAAGAACACAATTTGAACGGAAAATAAAAAATATTCAATGTGATAATGACAAAGAGTATGTCAATGAGAAATTTAGGGAGTTTTGTGCTCAAAATGAGATAAATTTTCATTTTTCTTGTCCTCATACATCTTCACAAAATGGGAAAGCTGAGCGAAAAATTCGTACCATTAATAATATTATTCTCGCTTTATTGGTTCATTCTTCCGTTCCTCCATTATTTCGCATCATGCGCTACAAATGGCTACCGATCTACTCAATATTCTTCCTTCTAAAGGTTTGACATATTCATCCCCTCTCAAAATCTTATATAATAAGTCTCCGTCATGTTCTCATCTTAGGGTCTTCGGATGCTTATGTTATCCAATGTTTCCATCCACTACAATTAACACACTTCAGGCACGTTCTACTCCTTGTGTTTTTTTAGTTTTCCCTCAAATCACCGTGGTTATAAATGCTTTGATTTGTCCTCTAAACGAATCATCATTAGTCGTCATGTTCTCTTTGATGAATCTCAATTTCCCTTTTCTAAAGTAGAAAAACCCGTGTCTAGTTCTTATGATTTTTTGGATGAGATATCTCCCTCTATGTTCTACGTTATTTTCAGTTGCGGAAAAAGCTGGCCATCGGCATGACCCGCAGGCGCCACAGTGCCAAAACTCCTGCGAGACAGCGTCGCGGCGCCTTCGACGGTTATTCCAGAAATTCTCGAGAATTCCCAAAATTCACCCAATCCAACCCAGAGTCTTGGTCCAGTCACTCGTAGTCAACGGGGTATTTTTAAATCAAAAGATATTTCAATTTGAATTCTAATGTTCTAAAATCCCCTTTACCCCGTAATCCTGTGTCTGCCTTAAATGACCCTAATTGAAAAATTGTCATGACCGATGAATATAATGCATAATAAAACGTGGGAGTTGGTACCCCGTCCATCTGGTGTTAATATTATTCGGTCTATGTAGATTTTTGTTCATAAAGAAAATTCTGATGGTTCATTTGCAAGACATAAGGCTAGACTTGTAGGTGATGGTAAGACTCAGCAGGTTGGTGTGGATTGTGGTGAGACATTTAGCCCGGTGGTCAAGCCGGCTACCATTCGCACCGTGCTCAGCTTGGCTCTTTCAAAATCATGGCCCATTCATCAGCTAGATGTGAAGAATGCTTTTCTACATGGTGATCTTCAGGAGACAGTGTATATACATCAGCCGTTGGGGTTCAGGGATACTAGATATTCTAATTATTTCTATCTATTGAAGAAGTCCTTGTATGGACTTAAGTAGTCTCCACTGGCTTGGTATAAGAGGTTTGCTGATTTTGTTTCAACTATGGGTTTTTCTCACAGCAGGTCTGATAATTCATTGTTCATATATCGTCGGGGTTCTTCCATGGCTTATATATTGTTATATGTTGATGATATTATCTTGACTGCCTCTTCTGATGCTTTGAGAAAGTCTATTATGACAATGCTCAGTTCTGAGTTTGCCATGAAAGACTTGGGACCCTTGAACTATTTTTTTAGAATTGCAGTCACTCGTTATGCAGACGGATTGTTCTTAACACAGAGAAAGTATGCAGCAGAGATCATTAAGAGGGCTGGTATGTCATCATGTAAGTCCACTTCTACTCTAGTTGATACTAAACCCAAGTTGGGTGCTGCAACTGACTCTCCGTATGAGGATCCGACCCGCTATCGTAGTCTTGTAGGCGTCTTTCAGTATCTTACGTTCACAAGACCAGACATTACATATGCAGTCCAGCAGATGTATTTGTTTATGCATGATCCCATAGTTGAACATATGAATGCGCTCAAACGCATCCTTAGGTACATTCAGGGAACACTTGATTATGGTTTGCATTTGTACCCTTCATCGACGTCTACACTCGTATCTGAGATCTTGATTAGGGTGGTTGTCACGACACGAACGATCGTCGGCTATTGTATATTTGGGTAATAACTTGGTCTCGTAGTGCATCAGCGTCAATTTATGCATTCACGCTCAAGTGCGGTAGGAAGTATCGAGGCGACGATGTGGTTTTTCAGTCACGTTGGTTCTGAAATCTACTTTTAGAGCCGTTGTCTATTGAAAGCTACCTGGTGTATTGCGATAATATAAGTGCCATCTACCTACGGTAATCGATTCGACCAGCGCACTAAACACATAGAGATGGATATTCACTTTGTTCGAGAAGGTAGGCTAAAGGACAAGACGTCTGTCGTGTCCCTTCCGTATATCGGGTTGCGAACATCTTTCTGAGGGTCTTCCCTGGTCCTTTTGAAGATTTTAGAGACGCCTCGCGTCTGAAAGGCCGTCCTCATGATTTGCGGGTGTGTGTTAAAGTGTATATGGGCCACAACCCAACCGAGAGTTATCATGTGGGACCCTTTGGGTTTCCTTTGTATATTTGGTGAATATTAGACTTAGGTTTGTACCTTAATTAGTAGTGTAATATTATCATAATTGTAAAATTAATATTCTTATAAAATAGAGATTTCTAGGTAGAATAGGAAGAGGGTCTTCCTTGTAACGTGTATATATATATTTTTCATTAATAAGAATAATCAAGAGATTATTTCTTTCTAACAACAATTTTTACATATGAAATATAAAATGCGCATTTCCATAAAACAATAAATACAGTATTTCACCAAGTGAAATAAAGTAATTTAATGTGTGATTTTTTGCTTCAAAAGTTATAACACGTTTTATAGCTAGAACTAGAATATATGTTGTGTCCTTACGTGTTGTTGCCTGATGAGACCATGACCACGGATTTAAAAAAACATTAAAATCATTGAATGGGTCGGATCGTGAATAGTCTTGACCGGGGAGAAAAAAAAGAGAGATGAGATATAGTGTAGACATTTAAAGTTTATTGGATTTCAATACATAAAATAACTTGGACTATATCAAATTTAAAATATATTATTTCATATGAGTATTGTGAACTAATATAATTGAATTAATTATTTTAGTCTAATAAATAATTAATTAGTAGTTTAATTTTGTTCTGCTAGCTAACACCTCGTATTTTCGGATAATGATTTGAGCACATAAACGTAGGTAAGTGGACCCGAACCTCGGAGAATTTAAGTTGGACATGTGTATACTAATAAGGGAATTAGTATATAAAGGAATGTGATTCCAAAATAATTTTTGGACTTGATCAGTACGACGACATGAATTAATAATAATTGTATATCTCCCAAGGAGACTATGACTAGTGTCATATTAAAAGGGTTATGACATTGAGTAAAAGAAGATTTTATAAGTTATCGGGATTTAAGTTAAGTGAGATCGAGAATTAATTGTGTGTACAATTAATTAATTGTGGGATTGATTAATTAAGTGGAGGACCAATTTTTAGGCTATTATGTGTTAGCCTTATAACAGGATATCTCAATGACTAAGCCTTGTATATGCGATCGGTGACATTATTTTTGGAATCTGAACATGCAACTTCTCCATTCAACTCTTCAATTCCTCTCAATCTCCACAGAATTTCCTCTCGAAACGGTATCAGACACCGAAAACCGAAGGAGATCTCAAGATGCGATGGCGTAAAGTCGCGACTAAATTAGGTGTTCTTCACAGGCTGTTGTTCGCCAAAAAGGGGAAGAACATCCATAACGTTCTAAGCCTTATTCCAGCAAATTAAATCAATGAAACAAGATTAAACCCTTGAGAATCAAACGAAATTCTGGGTCTCGAAGAAGCTCTAGCCAAGTCGATTCTTGGAGCTTTCGATTACGCTGGAATTCGGTACGATGGCGTGTCGGTGGCGTTAAATCGTAGCTTCTAACAGAGGATATGGAAAACCATTCGTAGATTTTACAAGAAATCGTGGGAACTTAGACTACATTCGACAACAAGGTATGTGAAGGTAATTCATTTCTACACAGTTGTGGGGAGTGATAAGCAGAGTGAGGAACCTGAACCACAACAAGCTGTTGAGAATAATGATGAATTGAGAGAGGTAGTTGGTGTAGAGAAAAAAAGGTTACTAAAATCCAATTTTTCACTTTTTTGGATTCCTTGGAATTTCTTTTTTCTGTACCTATTGCAGAAGAAACACCACCAGCTGTCATTGTTGATCCCCAAACAGAAAGTCCATACCCTCAAGAGAACCCCCAGAAGCCTAGAGATCCATGGAGCTTCATTATTCCCTGCACTATAGGGAATTTTGAATGTAAGCAAGTATTAGGCGATTTGGGGGAAAACATAAAAGTACCACCCTTTTCTGTGTTCTATAGGATTGGTGTAGTTGAAGTGAGACCTACAATAATAACTGTGTGGATTGCAACCCGTTCGCGGAAGGATCCACAGGGTACTAGCGAAGATTAATTGCGTCCGACTAAAAGACGTTAAAGACATCGCTTGTTGGGAGGCAACCCAATATTTATTAATTATGTTAGTTTGATTTTTTGTTTTAGTTTGTTTTATTTTGTCTTGAACAGTCTCACGGTATTGGCTCATTGTCTTATGTTTTTGATATCAGGTGGAATGGGAACTAAAGTGTCAAAATGCTGAAATCCAGAGGTTCAGAGAGTCTCGATGACCTGAGCAATTTCAAGAATCTCATCCCAGGCCTCCATTATGACAGCTGTTTTGTGTTTGTAATTTGTTGTTAGACGTATTTTGTATACGCCTTTTGAGTCATTTTTAGTTAGTATTCTCCCATTTTCGTTCAAATAAGTGTCGTGTTAGGTTGTTTTTCTTTTTTTTTTTGAGTCATAGTGATGCGCGGTAAGATGCACACACTTTAAACGCAAGTGCACGTTATCGTGACAAGTAGTATAGTCTTGATAAGACCGAATATCGTCCTCAAGGATTAGGGTTCAAGTACCAACTATCTATTTTTTTGTATTTATTTGGTAGATTGATATTTTGATTTGTTGTTTATAACTAAGAATTATAAAAGCTATTTAACTATAAGGGTTTACTTCAGTTGTGATGAGAATAGGGCTTCCACGTCTCCTCACTATCCGCTTATGTTACTTATTAATGCAATAACTTATGGTCTTTTTCTTTTGGAGAAAGCAGGTTCACTAAATCGTTTTATACTCCGTTAGGTTATATAAACACTCAACCCCAAGATTTCACCTTACCTACCTTTCGGTGATAAGGATAACTCTATAGGAGGATTAAGGCAAGAACCTAGTTACCGTCACGCATGATGCAAAATTAGGGTTGTTAAGCCTCTCATTAACGCCTACATAAATAATTGAGGTATTTTCATCCCCAATCCAAGAATGTCTATCCAACTTACAACATATTCACAATCCCCTTTCTAATCGATTAGAAATCATATAGTGATAATTAGTTGTCAATTAATTACCAAGAATTCAACTCAAATATTGGATAGATCTCACAATAAGAAAAATAACCATAAGCGTCATTAACTCATAACAAAAGTTTCTAGAGATTTAACATGGAAAGCCCTATAGAGGAATTAGTTCTAGCCATTGACATAATGAGAACTAATCTCATTCATCATACAAAACCGAAATAAAGTAAAGAAAAGGAAAAGAAATTACTAGACTATGGTCTCGATCTCTAAGCGAAGCCTTGTGTTGTGCGAAAGGAACCCTTAAAATTGCCTAGGGTTCTCCTTTTATAGTGAAAACCGCCTCCTCTTTTCCTTCAGCTGGCCCATTTCGCCCAAAACCTAATTTTTCGCGTCGGCCGCTGCCCTGTGACAGCGCCAGGCCGGAAGTTCTGCATCCGTCGGTGTTTTGGCGCCATGACCGATATCTGCTGTTTGCAGCGCGTGGCACAACTCATGTAGCTTTCGGATGTTTAGCGCGCGGCTGCTTTTGGAGCGCGGGTGAGTCTTCTGCGCCTCTCGAATAGTGGCGCCGTACTGTGCAGATTTCACCCTCGTTCGCCACTTTCTCTGTTTTCAGCTCTGACATCTCCTCTTTTGCCCTCTTTTAGCTCTTTTTCCGCCATTTGGCCATTTTAACCATTTTGACTCAATAGAAAGGAAAGCTATCCTAATACAACACTTATATGTGCAAAACGGGACAAAAGACTAACTAAAACTGACTCAAAAGGTGTATATAAAATACACCGATCAAATACCCCCAAACTTAACCTTTGCTCGCCCTCGAGCAAAGATAGAAAGAAATAAAATAAAAGACTCAAAGAAACGAAAAATAAAAGACTCACTGACATTGATCACTTTTGCTGCATTAGTGTTAACTAGAAAAACATGAAGGTTAGCAAAATAATATGCAGGAACATATAACATGACATTTCAGCACATTAAGCTAGATATTTCGCAAACTCATATTCATCATGCTTTAATGGGAGTCAATATACTAAATCATGCATATAAATTCAAAAATCCTATGGCATGCTTACTTGCTATTCTCCACTAATCCTGGATATGCATAAAATAGATCTTCAGGACTTTTAAGGGTTGTAATGTAGGCTTAGGTATAGGTAGGTAAAAATAGGCAATTTAGGCTCATTTAGGTGTACCGTAAGCTCTTGACTTTTCAAGATTTCAAGATTTCCCTTTTTCTTTTGTTCTTTTCTTCATTTCGATTCTATCTTTCCCCTCTTTTGTTTTGGGAGAGTGAAGTATATAATAATGACAAGACTTCAAACTTAGGCTTTGCCTATTTCTTATTACTTTTGTATTGGGGTCTGACTTATTCACTCTTTTTGTCTCTTTTTTAACACAATGTATTCCACTATTTCATATTTTCACTTATGGTACAATTTGTGGAATATAGGGTGTCGAAGAAGTTTCAAATTTAGGCTCAATAGAGTGACTAAGGATATTTTTAAAGTGCGGATAGAAAAGAATGGTAAGAATTGGCTATCAAATAAATGTCTGAGTCATCTCCCTAACACGTATCCTAACTATTTACTCAAATAGCAAGCAATCATAACACATAAGTATTTATCATTTAGCATGCATAATTCAAGCAAGAAACTCCAACTAGACAGATTCTGTGAGTTTTTGGCATATCTAACTTAGGTGTTTAGATAATTGCTTCAATTCCGTTACATTATTCCACCTTACTTCATAGGTGTTTCTAGCAACTACAGCAATTATGATCTTTGACTCAAAAAAGAAAAAAAATTTGGTGACTCAAAATAAACATAAAACAATCAAAAAGACTTAAGTAAAACCTAACATGACACAAAGAAAATAAAACACCCCCAAACTTAAATCACACATTGTCCCCAATGTGTGCAAGACTCAAATAAAAATAAAAGAAATAAGACTTACAGACTTTGGCTAAAATGGTGGTGGTGGCGGTGGATAATGCATCGACCATTGGTTGAACAAGGAACTCAACTCGTTGATTTGTTGCCTTGTTTCTTGCTGTCCTTGTACTCATCGTGTCCAGTGCGTGCATCATCCTTATCTGATTTTGAAACAATTGCTCCATCGTGGGCGTTGGAGGTTCTGCTCCTGTGGTTGGCCGGTGGCTAGGTCCTGCCTCATATTGAGCCCCTATTTCAGGCTCATCTTCGTCCATGGCGGCCTCTGCTGCTGCTGCTGCTGGTGGTTGTACTCTTCGTCTGGCTGCTGGGGGCTTGGGTCTGGGAAAGAGTGCACTATCCCACAGGACACCGGCGATTGGTTTCTCATGAGTGTCGATGGGTAGTCTTGGGACCGCTTCGTGGCGGACCGTAATAAGAGAACCGTGTCCCAATCCACGTGTTGTCACCAACCGCTGATTTCTTCAATGCTCTGCACTATTTCTTTCCCACATCAATCGTCATTCCTCATAATTCCATATATCGGTTTAATCATCCTCTCGACACTCGTGAAGTGCGTGGATGGAATCAGCGGCCCGACGAAATATAGCCAACCCTTGTCTGCTTTGTTGAATTGGCACCTGCTCAGTGCTCTTGATCCATTTCTTCCAATATCAAAAACAGCCCCAGGGTAGCTCACGGTGTTTGCAACGACATTCCAGTCGATGTGGTCGATCTTGAACCGTGTTCTAAAGTGATTCCAATCACTTCTTTCTTCAACATCAACCGCCTTCAATTGTGCATTTACATTCTCTCATCACGCGACATAAGCTCACTAACAAAGCATCCCTTTCCACATTCTCGGAAAGTTGGCATAAAATTCACTCACCATTGTTGTGTTCACAGTGTTATCTTCTCTGATTTACTGAATCTCTTCCACCCTTAACTCAATCATAGCCGGATGAGCTCATAAACATCTTTCTCCCATATGACTCCTCGGTAGTCCATTCCCTTCGGTATTATGGGTGCAGTATCAAGCTTTTTGTATCTTTGGAAGACTTCGTAGCTCACAAACCTAGTATTATCGTAATGTGGGGTTGGGGTGGATGTGGAGCCTCTTCTCTTCCTGGTGGCCATGGTTTAAAATAGTTTCTGGAGCTTTCAATTTAGTGGCACAAATGCTTCTTACACAATCTACAACTAGCAGCGAACATAACACCCCCAAACTTCAACTTTTCTACCCAATACCCACACTCATTTTCTACTCTCTTCTCCAAACTTCACAATCAACTTTTCAGTACCCAATTACTTCAACTACAATAATCCTTCAAACTACTACCTCTTGTGACTTCAGTACAGGATTCAAGAACAGAAAAAAAAAGATTACCTTTTTCTGAGAAGATTCAAGCTGCTCTTGTTTCAATTGGTGGTTTGAGGCTATGGAATGGAGCTTTGTTATTTGAGATAACTAAGGGTTTTTAGGAATTTAAGAGTTTTGATTGTGGTTGGGTTGGATTTATGGAGGATTTGTGGGCAAATTTTCGGATTTTCGTGGGTTTTGGAAAGGAAGGGTTAGGTTTTTGAAATTGGATTTGGGAAAATCTGATTTCGGCGTTTAAGTTCGATTCAGCTTAGCGCGTACCCAGCTTTTGGCGCGGCTGATCTCAGACTCTTTCGACTTTATGCGCGCTATTCTGAGGCCGCGTCTCCTAAATTTGGCAAATTTTCTGGAATTTTGGCGTATGACGCACCTCTGGCCGGCCTGAACTCTGCGCTGTTGATTCTTTTAGCCATGGCCTACGCTTTTCGAAAATTACGCTTTTCTTGATTTTCGCCTTGATTTATTTCCTGTACTATCAATCAGCCTGAAACACAAGAATCCAAGACCGTGAGATTGTTCTAGACAAAATAAAATAAACTAAAGACAGAAATTAAAATAACATAATTGAAAACGTTGGGTTGCCTCCCAACAAGCGCTGGCTTTAACGTCTTTTAGCCGGACGCAATTAACCGGTACGAGTGCTCATTGGACCCTTCTGCGAACTGCATGCAATTCGCAAATTTATTACTATAGGTCTCAATTTCCCTATAACTATTTGTTCAAACAAGAGCCTTAAACATGTAAGTATCCCCCAAGTACACAAGATAGGTTTGTCTTTTAGGCTTTTTATAGTGTAGGAATCCGTGAAATTCTCTACATCTCTTAACTCTGGGGGGGGTGCCCTTGATGATCTGTAATTCCTATTTGGGAGCCATTAGTGATAGCTAGTGGTGTTTCTTCTGTGATAGGTGCAGGAAAAAGAATTTCCACAGAATCCAAGAAAACCAATAATTGGATCCCTGAAATCTTTTCCTTCTCTACACTAACTACCTTGCCAGATTCCTTAAAAGTTGGGTGTGGTTCAGGCCTTTCAAGTTGCTTGCCACCCCCTATAGGTGCTGATTGATTTTCTTGCATTTCGCTGCCAAATATGATCGCGAGTTCACTTATCTGCGTTTCCAACTTCTTTATGGCCAACCTCATTTCGTCCATGAATTGAGCTTGAGATTTAGCGAGGCTGAGTATGGTTTCTCGCAATTCCTCCCTCCCTTCCTCTATGGTTGGAGCTCGATCATATTGACAGTAGAAATCCATGTCTTAAGGATCCCTGAGATGAATCAAAACCAACAACGAATCACGACACACTTGTTTTTTTTTCTTTTCTTTTTTTCAAAAGAAAATAAAATAAATAATTTAAAGAAACAAAAATAAAAACCAAATTAGAAATTAAAAATAGATAAATTTGATATTGAACTATGCCTAATCCCCGGCAACGGCGCCAAAAACTTGATGCGCGGTAAGATGCACACACTTTAAACGCAAGTGCACGTTATCGTGACAAGTAGTATAGTCTTGATAAGACCGAATATCGTCCTCAAGGATTAGGGTTCAAGTACCAACTATCTATTTTTTTTTGTATCTATTTGGTAGATTGATATTTTGATTTGTTGTTCATAACTAAGAATTATAAAAGCTATTTAACTATAAGGGTTTACTTCAGTTGTGATGAGAATAGGGCTTCCACGTCTCCTCACTATCCGCTTATGTTACTTATTAATCAATAACTTACGGTCTTTTCTTTTGGAGAAAGCGGGTTCACTAAATCGTTTTATACTCCGTTAGTTATATAAACACTCAACCCCAAAGATTGCACCTTACCTACCTTTCGGTGATAAGGATAACTCATAGGAGGATTAAGAGCAAGAACCTACTGAACCGTCACGCACAATGCGCAAAATTAGGGTTGTTAAGCCTCTCAGTAACGCTACATAAATAATTGAGGTATTTTCATCCCCAATCCAAGAATGTCTATCCAACTTACAAAGATATTCACAATCCCCTTTCTAATCGATTAGAAATCATATAGTGATAATTAGTTGTCAATTAATTACCAAGAATTCAACTCAAATATTGGATAGATCTCACAATAAGAAAAATAACCATAAGCGTCATTAACTCATAACAAAAGTTTCTAGAGATTTAACATGGAAAGCCTATAGAGGAATTAGTTCTAGCCGTTGACATGACAAGAACTAATCCCATGTTCATCATACAAAAATGAAATAAAGTAAAGAAAAGGAAAAGAAATTACTAGACTATGGTCTCGATCTCAAAGCAAGAAGCCTTGTGTTGTGCGAAAGTGGAACCCTTAAAAGCGCCTGGGTTCTCCTTTTATAAGTGAAAACCGCCTCCTCTTTTCCTTGAGCTGGCCCAATTTCGTCCAAAACCTAATTTTTCCGCGTCGGCGCGCCTGCAGACAGCGCATGGCCCGGGTCTGTCCGTCGGGTGTTTTGGCGCCACGGCCACGATATCTGGCATGCGAGGCGCGCGGCCACTGCAACTCTGTAGCTTCCGGATGTTTAGCGCGCGGCCCTGAGTCGCGGCTGAGTCTTCAGCCTCTCTGCGAATAGTGGCGCGCGCCCTGCGCCTCGTTCGCCACTTTCTGCTTTTTCGACATCTCCTCTTTTGCCCTCTTTTAGCTCCTTTTCCGCCATTTGGCCATTTTAACCACTTTGACTCAATAGAAAGGAAAACTATCCTAATACAACACTTATATGTGCAAAACGGGACAAAAGACTAACTAAAAAGCCCTCAAAGGTGTATATAAAATACACCGATCACACAATGTGCAAAAAGGCAAAATGGCGAAAATGGCGAGTGGGCGAGAAAGGTGCTCACGAGGCAAAAAGGACGAAAGTTGGCAATTCAGGACGAAGGATTGTCAACACCGCGGTGCGATATCAGAATCAGCGGTGCCGTATATCTTGAGAAACCACAGATTTTCAGCCGCGGTGCAACACGCAGAACAGCGGTGCCACTTATGCGAGAAGCTGCGTGAGTTTGCGACTTGCGATGCGTTATCGCAGCCGCGATCTTGCGGAAAATCTCAGTTCCGAAGAAGAATTGGCTAAGGGCAGATTGGTCCTTAGGGTACGAAATTTGGAACATATTTAAATCCTAGGGATTAATGCTATGAGGAAGGTTGGTCATTCTACAACATAACACAACCCAAGACAATAAAGAAGGCTATGATTGGAGACTTAGTTCGCAGTAATTTCTTTTCTTTCGTTTTTAATTAAGTTTATGTATGGATTTTGTGTTAGTTCTTAGCGTGGCTATGGCTAGGAGCTAAACACTTTATTATGGCTTTCCTTATGAATCGTTTGAAACTTATATTCATGAATTAATGCAGTAGTTTGATTTCTTCTTCACTTGATTAAGATTTAGTCAATAATTGGTATGAATGTTTGATAATTAATTGATCACTAATTATCATAATATATATGATTTTGAATCAAGAACCGAGTGAAGAGATTTGGATATGTTGTAATTGACTAGACATAGGTTAAAATCGCGGACGACAGTACCCCGATACTTGTGTAGCATTATAGGTTACTGTTCTTAATCCTCCTATGTGGTAAATCCTATCATAGAAATATAAAAGAGTTCTGCACTGGGGTTAAGTGATTATATGTCATAACCGGAATATAAGACAGTTTAGTTAACCGTTATCTTAACGTAGAAGAAAAAGTCATTCTAGTGGCATTAAGGATTGAATAGAGTGGATAGTCGAGGATTTTGAAAGCTCTAATTCCTTCATAACTGATCACAACTTAAATAGTTTAGTTAATTCTTGCAATTATTCTAGTAGTTAAACAAAAACCAAACTCAATTATCGATTGCCAAATAGATAACATAAAATAGATGAATGGTACTTAGAAACCTGTCTCTGAGGACGATATTCGGTCTTATCAGACTATATTACTTGTCAACGATGTGTGCGCTTGCGTGAGCATTCGAAATATCGCTAACAGTTGTCCCTTTATTTTTAGTCTTCTCACATTGGGAACAATATGTCGATTAAGTTTGGGGGGGTGTCTTATTTTGTTTTATTATTTTGAGTCTTTTTGAGTTGTCTTTATGTTGCTTTATGTGTTTTTGAGTCATTTTTTTTATGGATCAAGAATGTTGTAGTTTCTCAAGATATCTAATGGATTAAGTGGGATAATATAATGGAATTGAAAGCAAAATTTGTGTGCTTAAGTTAGATATGCCAAAAATTCATGACATCTAATTATTTGAGATATTTGTGCTTAGCCTATGTGTGTCAGTTATGGAAAGAAAAGTTGAAAAATGTCTAGAAAATTTGTTTGCTTGTTATTTGAGGCGAAATGGTTAAGATGTACATGTTTAGAGAGATGATTCAGACATTTCTTTGTTAGCCCTTCTGACCATTCATTACCTACTCTGACATGAATTGTATAACTAGTCAGCCATTTTGAGCCTAAATAAGATCTTGTTTTGACACCCTATGATTCCTGGTTTGTGCCATAAGTAATAATTAAAAAATATTGGGACGAAAAGTGTTGAAAAACAAGAAGAGAGTGAAAATTTGATGCACCCCAATGAGAAATATGCAAAAACCTAAGTTTGGGGGTGCTTGTTTTTATAATGTATCTAATTCTCTCAAAAGAAAAGAGGAGAAAAATAGGTATGAGATTAAAAAAAGGTCAAAAAGAAGAAAAAATGAGTTGAATGAAAAATGCTTATGGTACGTAATGTGAACCTAAATGCCTACTTTTACCTCACTACTAAGCTACATTACAACCTCAAAGTCACGATGATCTTTAATGTGTATGTCTATGATTAGTGGAGAATAACAAGTAAACAGGTCTATAGCATTTGGGAAAGTTGGAATGAAATTGACATGCATAGGTTAGGTGTTTGTATTTCTAGTGATTATGATCCAAGTGAATTTGCGAAATATCTAGCTTGAAATTCTAGATTGCTAAATATTCATGCTATGTATGTTCCAACATATTATCTCATGTTTCATCCATGATTTTGAAGCAACACTACTATAACTACTTGATCCATTTCATAGAGTTTGTTTTTGTTGTGTTTTTGTTTTGATCTTTACTCGAGGGCGAGTAAAGGTTAAGTTTTGGGGTATTTGTTAGGCCTATTTTATATACACTTTTTGAGTCATTTTTAGTTAGTATTTTTCTTATTTTCTTTGAAATTAGTGTCGTGTTAGAGTCATTTTTCTTTCTTTTGAGTCACAGCTGTCCTAAATGGAGAAATGGTAAAAAGAAGATGAAATGAGCTTAATTGAGGTGTAATTGCACGAGAAAAGGCCAAGAAATGAAGTCAAAGAAGTCCCGGGAAGTATAGAAGAAATCAGACGAAGTCCGGACGAGAAAATGACAAAAAATCAGAAAATCCGAGAATGGACATCGTCGGCGCCGCGTCTCCAGCCAGTAGGGTCGCGGCGCCCCAACTACTGCGAGGGTGATTTTGCTTCAGGACTTCCGGCGCCGCGGCGCCAGCCTGCAGGGCCGCGGGCCGAGGAGGAAATTTGACGTTTCTTGGCCGAATTTTGACACGATTTTTAGGGTCCGTAATGCAATTTTTCTTAACTATAAAATCCCTAAATTCTGACCTTATGGAGGCATCTTGTACATACTTATATTCTATCATACTTTGAGAGGGCTGAGATTCTAACACAACTTTGGAGGCTAGAAGATTGGAGACCTAGTTCAAGTTATTTTCTTTTCTCTTTTCTTTGTTTTATTTCAGTTCATGTTGGATATTGAATTATTTCTTAGTATGTCTATGGCTAGGAGCTAATCTTTTAATTAGGGCTTTCCATTGAATCGCTTGAAACTCATTTTTATGAATTAATGCATTAGTTTGGTTTCTTCTTCATCTTGTTAAGATTTATTCAATATTGGTTTGATGTTTGATAATTAACTGATCACTAATTGTCATAATTTATATGATTTCGAATCGAGATCCGAGAGGGGAGATTTGGATATGCTGTATTTGAATAGACATAGGTTAAAATCGTGGACGAAAGTATCCCGATACTTGTGTAGCATTTTAGGTTACTATTCTTAATCCTCCTATGTGGTAAAATCTATCATAGAAATATAGAAGGTTTCTGTACAGGGTTGAGCTTTTATATATCCTAATCGGAATATAAGACAAAAGAAGAAGAAACCATTGTTGTTGCATTAAAGATTGAAAATAGTGGATAGTCGAGGATATTGGAAGCCCTATTTCCACCATAACTAATTTAAACCAAAGCATATTTAGTTTAATTCGTGCAATTACTCTAGCTAGTTCATAGATAAAAACTCAATCAAATCATCGTTAGCCAAATAGATAAAATAGATTAGATGTTCGATAATTGAAAACTAGTCTATGTGGACGATATTTGGTCTTACAGATTATATTACTTGAAGCGATACGTACACTTGCGTGAGCATAAGTAAAATCGCTAACATACACCACCTGCAGCTGATACATATTATCACAAAAGAGCCCAAAGAGGCCAACACGAATCGATGCCCATGTGTGGCCAATATAACCAGATGTCCACAGAGACGGTTATGGACAGAAAGAGCCCTTGTATGTCTAATATATATGTATACCGCATTTGCATCATGCATGACATTTGGAGATATTATGCCCACAGAGGCCGATAATGAAATGATGCCCCTAGAGGCTATTATGGTAAAAAGGTTGCCTGATGAGGCCAATGTATATGCACACTGCATTATGCATAACATTTAGACATATTCATTAGGGCCCTCATAGACAATTACTGTTAGTCAGTTGTTTCTGTTTCAGGTTATGATATGTCTCTGTTATGTTATTCGTTATGCCTAATATACTCGATCATCGATCGTCGACGTCCCTTTCTTTGACGCTGCGTTTAAATGCGCATGTTCATATGTGACAAATTATGCTAGGGGATTACTGGTTCAACTGTGTTGTAGCACTCTACTTATTTCAGAATTGCAGTTTGATTGTGGTACATTATACTTTTAGAGGCTTGTAGATAAGTGTCTTGTGGTTAGTGGTCATGTATGACTTGTCGGCCTTGATATATAACCATATAAGTTGGGGCTTTTGGGTTGAAACTTTACCTAATCCTTCTCGGCTTAGTCCGTGTATAATATGGTTAAGTATGAGTTGTATGGTTAGTGGTGCCCTGTGAATTGGGTCCGGGTGCCCTCCGATTTGGATTGTGACATGATAGTTCATTGTTTGAGCTTCAAATGCTAATTTCACCTAGTAGTCTAACCAGGGACGAAGCCTTCCTCACCCCACCGGGGGCTATAGACCCCAATAATTTTTTTCTATTATTAATATATTAACAATTGCCAAAAAGCTCTCCCATAAATTTATATAATATAGTACTAGCCCCTTCGAAAAAAATTAACTGGCTTCTTCCCTGAGACTAAGTGTCCTCTAATCCTACATGTTCAGATTGATGCCACATATCAAATGACGTGTTATGTCATTTCTATGACATTGGTTTTCATTCCTAACACTTGAGCTCTAGATATTGTTTAAGAGTGCAAAATCCTGTCCATCTACCCCAACCCTCCATGGTATTTAAAAGTGGTACCTAACCTAGTTTTTTCTTTTCCTTTGGGAGTGACCAAGGTCTTCTTTTTTTGCTTTAATATTTTTCCTTTCTATTGGCCGATATCACGTGTGGTGAGATAATAATCCACGAAATATGTGATAGCATTAAGGAAAATTTCATGATATTTTCATTCATTCAAGAAAGTACTTTATTCAGTAATAAACGACACAACCCTAATGAAAACTATAGCGTTAAGAACTTGAACTAACTAACTTGATACTATCAAATTAAATCTGAAAATTGTGCACCATAAGATGATGTTGGTTGTCAACATCTACACAACTTTATTTTTTAAAAATTAAGAAAAAAAAGAGGTAGTCCCCCCACAAAGGCTCATAATTTAAGAAGCCAGAGGGAGGGAGGAGCACATATATACAGTTGTAGGTCCATCTGATATCAGGTCGGAAAGAACACCTCATGGCATTCTCCGACACTACAAGAGTGGTCCCTTTCTTATGAAAGTTACTGCTACTATCACTCCTACTATTACATGGTTGTTATTACTCTCTTTGACAACCTAACTATTAGTGTGTGCACACCCTTTTATGCTCACTACTTGTTTATGGAACACCTTTAATTTGCCTTTAAACAGCCAATATGATTGAGTATTTGAGTTCTTGATGCCATTAACTAACTTACTTGTAATAGTACTAATGATGTGGTTGGGAGCCGGTGCGGGAGGAAATCTAGGATTTGAAGTTTATGAGTTAAATTAATAATTTGTACGGAGTATATGTTTAATGAGTTTTTTTTTTAAGACAAATAATACAGAGTTTGAATCAAAGTTACTAGATTGCGCAGAACTCGTACCTTCTACTCTATCACCGCCTCTTGTTGTGAATTCACAATTTAGAGTCATTGGATTTAAAAACGAGATATGTATATACTTGGTAATATATTTTTTTCATGTATATATACATAGTTTGAGCTGGAAATAATAAGTATAGTCTGCCCTAAAATAGGCTTCTAGGATGAAAAGTAATTTAGTTTCATTTTCCTTGTTTAAAGAGACAAAAGAGGAAAAATCGTGTCCTCCAACAAGTCTTATACTTTGATTCGAGGTTTGGAGCCCTAGCTATGGAATCTGGGACTTATAGGCGCGAATTTCAGATCTAATTACCACTACTAACACAATCTTCATTTCCTTCGTCAAAGAACATTGAAATTAGAAAATCCATAAGAATTGAATTTCCAACGTAGAATGTATATTGTCCAATCAAGTCTTAGATACTAGTTGAAGACTTAAACCAATAGATCATTGTAATTTCATATCATCATTAATTATTTGGAAGCATATACTCTCAATGGTGTACGGAGAATGAAGAACCACGTCTTAATTTTCTTTTTAAAAAGGGAAACAATAAACAAACAAAGATACGCTTAAGTTGTGTCACCAAAAGTGGTCTTTGTATCACTAAGACCTTTTTGTAAGGTTAAAAACCATATAAAAATTAAACTAATGTTTGCTTGCTTACCTTGTATGATGCGTGCTTACAAAGGAGAATAATATATTATTATTATTCTAAACAGAAATTTCAACCTTTATCACAAGTGACTTTCACTACCCTTGTTTCTTTTACATTTTTTATACTTTAAAACACATATACAAATGATAAGTTGGTAATATAATTATTTATTAGATATATAAAAAAAGTTTCTTGTGAAAACGAAGGGAGGTGATACTTGATAGTGAAGAGATAGAGAGAAGGCGACCCATTCTCTTCTTCTGTCTTTGTTTCTTACTTAATTCATTGAAAAATAATCAGTACTACTTGGCTTTTATGAAAAGAGATTACCGTCTTGTTCACATAAAACTGTTGTTTATGAAATTCTACTGAAGCTTACCCTCGCATCCTTGTATCTTTTAAGGGTAAAATTGTCGTAGATGAGATACCATATGGAAGGACACAAATTGTTTAATCCATAGCCAAAATTTACAACCATAGCACTCTCTTAGAACTTTTCTCGAAATTTCAGCAAAGGAAAATTCCATGTCACAAAGCTTTCATCATCACCAAGGATTCTACAATTTCTCAAATGTATATGAGAGGTCTGCGACGACGAAGCATGAAGACATGTTACGAGTACAAGGCTTTGAGCCACAACAAGTTGAACTAGCGGCCGTAGAACCGTCACCTGCGGCGACGGTTTATGACGGCGGAGGGATGTTGACGGAGATTATCAGCTATCCATCTGTGTGGCGGAAAGCCGCCACGGAGTTATTGAATGATCAGATCCAATCGAGTAATTATCGATCGTGGCCACAAAAGGAGCAGCATATGCAGCAGCAGCTTCTTCCACCATCAATAATAAACGACGCTGAGGTAACTAAACTGGTAATCATTAATTATTGATAGAATATGCAAATATTCTTGTAAATATTTTTAATATCTTTGTATATCTTCTATGTTAGGTTAGTTATTATCTTAAATTCTATTTATTAGATTTTTTTTTCTCTTATTGCTAATGAGAACTCCGGTAATTTCATGCAGCTTCCTCTAATGAATCCTCATATCGAACCGTCATCTCCGCCGCGCTCTTCATCTTCATTTCACATGTTACTTCCCAACTCAGTAGATGCCAACAACCTTCTTCATCATCAAGGATTTCACTTGCTTAATCCAGCAAACGTGGAAACCTCGTCTCAGTTCACATGGGTTCCAGGTAATTAAGTCCTTAACACGCCCTTCAGACCAAAACCTCGGTCAGTTCTGAAATTATAATAATGTCTTCAACAGGTAGCAGTAGCGGAGAAGACAATTCCACAAGAATTGGGAGGGTTGTGGATGGTCAAGGTCTTTCTTTGTCACTTTCTAGGAATTTTGAGGCTGCTGCCAAATTGGAGGATTTGAGGATTGGAAATGGTAGAATTTATTTGCACAATAATCAAGGACTATTAGGTCCAATTGATAACAACAACCATCATCAACTATTACATTCAGGAGTAGTTATGGATCATCGTACTATTACTAGTCCTCACACCAGTACTCATCATCAAATTCATGTCGGATATTTAGCAGCAGCATCGCCAAGAATAACAAATGCTCTCAGAAATTCGCGATATGTAAAAGCTGCACAAGAACTCCTGGAAGAATTTTGCTGTGTGGGTAGGGGAAATTTGAAGAACCAAAGGGTCAAGAAATACGACGATGAAAACACTAATTCCAAATCAGAGAACGAAGATCATCGAGGTCCCTCAAAAGATAATCACCATCCATTGTCAGCTGCTGAAAGATCTGAATATCAAAGGAGGAAAATCAAGTTGTTATCTATACTCGATGAGGCATGTAGTAATAACTTCTTTAATCCCTTAATTCTCTTTTCTAATTGTCAATAAAACGTCAAATACTAGCTTGTTAAAAGGTCCATTTTGCGAAATTATCAAAAGCTGATTACCTAATTACAATAGTCATTAGCAACTAATAATGACATTATAATAATAATATGGGACTAGTACCTTATTCCTTTCATTATTAAGTTTTAATTAGTGATGCACTTTTTAGGAAGGATACATGTCGAACAACGAACGACATGCCTCCATTATAGGTTGTAGTTTAGCATTTAGGAAGCTATATTACGAATAATCCTAGTAATATAATTAAGAAATCAGCAAAGATCCAAATGATTTATCATCTGCTACAGTTGGGACCATTTCTCTTTTCTTCCAGATTTGAGGTCTTTTTTTAAAGTATATATAATCGTGAATTATTGATGCGAAGCCGCATTATAATGATGTTTTAACTTTCAATTGTTCTTAACCTTTGTTTAATGTGTCAGTATTAGTAAAATATATTTTACAAAAACAATTCAGTAGCCGACAAGCTACCGAAAAATCAATTGCTCCCCACGTTCATTAATTCCATTGTAGTACTAAGAAGATGTCAGGTACATTGATTAATTTTATTAGAAACAAATCTGAAGCGCATCTGCATTCTTTAATTTGTGCTGGAAAAGTGCAGCACAACGATGTTTCGTGCTACGCATATTCCATCATTTTTATTAGTCCTTATGCACACCATGTGTTTGATAAAATTAAAAACTCATTTTCCAGGTAGATGCGAGGTACACGCGTTACTGCGAGCAAATGCAGGCGATGGTGAATTCTTTTGATTCAGTTATCGGGTACGGTGCAGCTGCACCGTACACAGCGTTAGCACAAAAGGCGATGTCGCGGCATTTCCGGTGTATAAAGGATGCAATAGTAGAGCAATTGAAGCAGACGTGCACGTATTTAGGGGAGAAAGATGTGACGGGAACAAATGGGTTGACAAAGGGGGAAACGCCGAGGTTGAAAATGCTGGATCAAAAGTTGAGGCAGCAAAAAACGCTGCATCAAATGGGGATGTTGGATTCTGATGCTTGGAGGCCGCAAAGAGGTTTGCCTGATAGATCTGTTCACGTTTTAAGGGCATGGCTTTTTGAACATTTTCTTCACCCGTACGTTCTCTCTCTCTTAATTTTCTTCTGTTTCTGCTTTCTGTTTAGTGCCTGCGGTGCAGGTAGTAGTACATTACACACTGATACATATCATATGCACACTCCATAAAGGTTCATAAAGATTCTCATAATTGAATTTAGCTTTTGCAACTCTTAATAGTTTTAGGGCAGGTTTGGTAAGCTGTATTACGCTGGACGACGATAAAAAAAAAAATATTTGGTGAGTATTTTTAGTCGAACTGTATTGTACTATTTCTAAAAATAGTACACTCCAACTACTATTATACATGTCGATCAATTTTTACATCATCAAAGTTATATTTACCTATTATAACAAATAACCTATCTTACTTTCAATTATACAGATTCCATATTTTAAAGATACTTTCTTGTAGATATCCCATTAAATAATCTAATGATGTAAACAATCATTTACAATAACAATATATATAACTTAAAATTCTCATAGGGGCGGTTTGGTTCATAATTAGGTGGATTATCCCGATTTAAATTTTATAATTAAATTTATTCCATATTTAATAGGAGGTATTAGCTAAAACTTGTATTAAAATCACGACTATAATCTGAATAGCTTAGCCATATAAAAGCAGAAACAAATTATTCGTGTTATAATTTATTAAGAGTTGAAATATCCCGATTTTAAACCAAACTAACCTTTAAGGATTAGGTTGGTACGTCGCACTAGACTGTATAATTTTGCATGGACTGTACTGTATTGTAATGGAATAGATTGTATTAATATATAATTGACGGTATTAGAGTATTAATATATAATGAACTGTATTTTTTTTTAGTACCGTCCAAGAAGTAAATGGGTCTCTTAATCTTCAACTGAATTACTTAAAAGATAACTGTATATAATCATGTAAAATTAAAAAATAAGACAGTCCACTTGGAATAACAAGTTAAGAATAATGATAATAATATAATTTTGGTACACTGTTAATGTATAAAGGTTAATTCTTTCATCATATATACTTGACAAATCTAGCCTTTTATGTGTGCATATTCCCATTTATTTCCTTCATTTTGGGTTGTTTAGGGAAAATCAGAAAGTCTCTGGCCCTCAATTGCTAAATGTGTATCTTTTCATTTTGTCCAAGAATGGGAAGATTTCACTCACCTTTCTTGGGATTGGGAAAGAACCCACTTTGCCTAAACTTAGGAGCATTTTGGAGTTTGGAAATTATAAGATAAAATTACGATAATTTAAAGTCAAGTTGTGAAAATCATTAATATTTTCTTAATTTTATACAATCTTACCAAATGAGCAAGTCATAGTTCATAACAAAATTAACACTTTCTCTGTTCCAAAATACTTATCGCATTATACTTTTCAGGAGTCAAACTATTTGAACATTGACCAACAATTTAAGCTATATTTTTTCATCATATTAAAATGAAAAGTATTGCAACTTATAGTACGTTCCGTATAGTTTTAGAATATCTAAATTTTAATTTTAAAATATTAAATTAATCAAATCTAATTTAATTTTGAAATTTAGTCAAACTGACTTTTAAAAAGAAAAACATGACAAGTATTTTGGGACGGAGGGAGTATGCTACTAGAAGACCTTTCTAAAAAATACAACATCAATTGATCAATTTTAGTTCAATAAAATGGAAAATTGAACATGAGTTGTAGTGTAACTACTCTTTAATATAATCCTTCTACATGGTTGGTAAGAGTAAATTTGTTATAAATATACTATCAACTTGTAGATCTTTTAATATTTGATATAAATGGTTGGTAAACACAATTGAAAAATATATCTACCAACTTATTGATCTATTTTTATAAAATATAAATTTATGAATCAACTTTTAAATTTAAAAAGTTTGAAATCATGATTTAGAATCTCAAATCATGCATTTTTGGACGATTTGAGATTTCATCTCATGACATGAAATCATGATAGGAATCGTATGTCCACGCTGATTGCATCTCATGAGATGAAATCATAAGATGAAATCGGATGTCCAAACTCCTAATTATGCATACTCATATCTCATTTTGTGTTATTCACTCATATAATTTTAATTAATTAATTAATTTTCACACTCAACTATTTTAGAATTACTCCATAGAACAGGAAAAGAAAACTATTTTGTCCTTAATCTAGTTAACTTAAAATATGCATCTTAGCTAGAAGAGGTTCTCTGTCCAACAATATGATCATATTTCAATTTGCTTTGGCAATGACAATATTTGAATCTAGAACCTGTGTTGAGTCCAGTATGCTACTATGTTTATTGAAAATTTCCAAGATAATATCGGGAATACCTATTTTATTTGATATGTAACTAGATGGTCAATTTTTTTCCATTCTTATCCGGTTGATTCTCAACGACAAAGGTACAACATTACATAACATACTCAATGTAATCCCATAAATAAAGTTTGAAAAGAGTAAAGTGTATGCAGACCCTATCACCAATCTTCCATAAAAAGTGTGATTTGTAATTAAAAGAAATAATCCTTTGATTATTCTTATTAATGAAAGACATATATATACAAGTTACAAGAAAGATTCTCTTTCTATTCTACCTAGAAATCTCTATTCTATTTGAAGACTAATTTTACAATTATGGTAATATTACACTACTAATTAAGGTACAAACCTAAGTCTAATATTTATCAAATACACAAGGAAAGGGGAAGGGCCCCACACGGTACATGGGCATGGGCCACACAGTTGGACCCACTGTTTAACACCCCCGCAGTCATAGCGGGCGGTCTTCGTACGCTGAGACTGTCTCTAAAATCTTCAAAAAGGACTGAGGGAAGACCCTTTGTAAAGATGTCTGCAATTTGATATCTCGAAGGAACATGGCAGACGCGTACTTGTCCTTTTGCTACCTTTTCTCGAACAAAGTGAATATCCATCTGTATGTGTTTAGTACGCTGGTGCTGAACTGGATTACTAGAAAGGTAGATGACGCTTATATTATCACAATACACCAAGGTAGCTTTCTCAATGGGACAATGAAGCTCTAAAAGAAGATTTCGTAACCAACATGATTCAGAGACTACATTAGCTACCCCTCGATACTCGGCTTCTGCACTTGAACGTGAAAGTGTAGATTGACGCTTGACAGACCATGAGACCAAGTTGTTACCCAAAAACATACAATATCGGGCGTGGGCGTGCGGTGTCGAACAACCACCCGAATCAGCATCTGTATAGGAGACCAATGTAGACGTCGATGAAGGATACAAATGCAAACCATACTCAAGTGTTCCCTGAATGTACCTAGGAATGCGTTTGAGTGCATTCATATGTTCAACTCTGGGATCATGCATAAACAAACACACCTGATGTACGGCGTATGTAATGTCTGGTCGCGTGAACGTCGAGATCGAAGAAGCGCGCAAGACTACGATAGGTGGTCGGATCCTCATACGGAGAGCACCGCGGCCTGACTTGGGTTTAGTATCAACTGAAGTAGAAGTGGACTTACAGGATGACATCCCATCCCTCTCAATGATCTGCTGCATACTTTCTCTGTGATAAGAATAATCCACCAGCATGACGAGTTACAGCAATCCCTAAAAAGTAACTCAAATGGCCCAAGTCCTTCATGGCAAACTCAGAACTGAGCATTGTCATAATAGACTTGCGTAAAGTATCAGAAGAGGCAGTCAAGATAATATCATCAACATATAACTGAATATAAGTCATGGAAAATCCTCGACGATATACGAATAATGAATTATTAGACCTGCTGTGAGAAAAACCCATAGTCGAAACAAAATCAGCAAACCTCTTATATCAAGCTCGTGGAGACTGCTTAAGCCAATACAAGGAATTCTTCAATAGACAGACATGAATATGATATCTAGTATCCCTAAATTCCAAAGGCTGATGCATAGACACTGTCTCCTGAAGATCACCATGTAGGAAATCATTTTTCACATCTAGCTGATGAATGAGCCATGATTTTGAAAGAGCCAAGTTGAGCACAGTATGAATGGTAGCTGTCTTGACCACTGGGCTAAATGTCTCACCACAATCTACATCAACCTGCTGAGTCTTACCATCACCTACAAGTCTAGCCTTATGCCTTGCAAATGAACCATCAGAATTTTCCTTATGAACAAAAATCCACATAGACCGAATAATATTAACATCACATGGACGGGGTACCAACTCCCACGTCTTATTATCAATAAGAGCATTATATTCCTCGGTCATGACAATTTTTCAATTAGGGTCATTTAAAGCAGACACAGGATTACTGGATAATGCATATTTAAGAACATTTGAATTTAAATTAAAATGTCTTTTTGATTTAAAAACACTCATTTGACTACGAGTGACTGGACCATGACTCTGTGCTGGATTGGGTGAATTTTGGATATTTTCAGAAATATCTGGAAGTACCGTCGAAGGCGCCGCGGCGCCAGAAGTACTGCAGGGCTTGCATGAGTTTTGGCGCCACGTCACCTCTATGCAGGGACGCGGTGTTGAGGGCGGATTTTGGGGAACCTGCGTATTTTCTGGCAAACCTGAAAAATGTCGGAGAACATAGGGGGAGATAGCATCATCCAAAAAATCATAGGAACTAGACACGGTTTTTTCTACTTTAGAGAAGGAAAATTGGGATTCATCAAAGAGAATATAACGACTAATGATGATTCATTTAGAGGACAAATCAAAATATTTATAACCACGGTGATTTGACGGAAAACCCAAAAATACAGAAGGAGTAGAACGTGCCTGAAGTTTGTAGATTGTAGTGGATGGAAATAGTGAATAACATAAGCATACTAAGACCCTAAGATGAGTGTATGACGAAGTCTTATTGTATAACACTTTTAGAGGGGATGAATATGTCAAGCCTTTAGAGAGAAGAATATTTAGGAGATCGATAGCCATTTGTAGTATATGATGCCAAAAGAATGGAGGAACAGAAGAATGAACCAATAAAGTGCGGACAATATTATTAATGGTACGAATTTTTCGCTCAGCTTTCCCATTTTGTGAAGACGTATGAGGACAAGAAAAACGAAAATTTATTCCATTTTGAGCACAAAACTCCCTAAATTCTCCATTATCATATTATTTGTCATTATCACATTGAATGTTTTTTATTTCCCGTTCGAATTGCGTTTTTATGAAGGCTCTAAATTTTAGGAAGATGGAAAAACTTGAGATTTTTTCGCAATTGGAAACGTCCATAAATATTTAGTATTAGTCATCTAAGAATAGAACATAATAACGATGACCCATAGAGTTGAGAACCGGAGATGTCCATAAATCACTATGAATAATTTTAAATGGCATAGAAGTATTCGAATTTGAAGCTACAAATGGTAATTTAATAATCTTTCCCAAAGCACAGTATTGACAAATTGGAGTACTACGCGTACCCTTACAAGAAATAAACTTATGTCTATCTAAAGAAGATAAAATAGACGACCCCGGATGACCTAGACGAGCATGCCACAAGGAAGGAGCAAGAGCTGCAAAGGTGGATGGCATAGCTTGACGCGAGACACTTGGACTTGGTGTGATTGGATATAGGTCCCCCCCCCCCCCCCACACACTGTTACACCTCATGAGATGACTCCCCGTCTTGAAATACTTCACAAAAAATCCAAATGGATCAAAATTAATAGAAACCCAGTTATCAGTTGTGAATTTACGGACATATACTAAATTTTTAATTAATTTTGAGGCATGAAGGGTATTTTTTAGGACAAGTGGTGGATGAGGAGGGACAAGGTTTTATGACCATAACCCTTAATTGGAATAGAATTGTCATTACCAACAGTTATACCACGATTAATGCTCAAATTGAAATAAGACGAGAGAGTACCTTGATCGGATGTCATGTGGGTAGTGACGCCGGTGTCCATGTACCAATTAGGGTCCGGTTGAGTCAAGCCAAGTGTGTGCATCATTTGCTTGATGTCGATGCAGTATGTCCCGGCTGCGTGGTGAGCACGATGGGGCGAGGCCCAGTATACTAGGCTGAGGCCGCCCATACGTATCTTTGATGCGAACCCGATGCAGGTGAGAGAAAGGTAGGCCGAGTATCTGGCGGATCTTGAGGCGTCAGCGCGGAGCAGTAAGGTTAGTCGCGCCGTGAGGTGTTAGGACCATTGCCCATCATCGAGGCCCCTTTGGGCTCCACTATAGAAGTTGCTATTGTCGGTTGTTGCCGCCACGATTCTTGTCATTATTCTTCTTATTCTAGTCTTTCTTACAACCTTTGTTGTTGTGACTTTGGATCACGGTGGCTGGATTGGAAAGAGAAAAATTGGAAGCAGTCTCCATACCGACATGACTACTCCCAATCGATGCTTTCTTAGCCAAGTCAGCTTTTTCCAATGTAAGCATGGAACGGATCTGATAGAACTCTAGCAAGGTGCTACTCTGTCGGATAACTGAAGCAACACCATTATAGGCCTCTGACTGGTCTGCAACCATCTGAGGAACCAGACGACTGTTAGAAATAGGAGAACCCACGTTGCGAAGTTGATCCGCCAAGTCCTTGAGGTGTTGGCAATAAGAAGAGACATTGAGAAAATTTGTCATAGCCACTTGCGAAAATTCCTGCTCAAGAATAACAATTCTAGAATGACTGTTATCTTGAAATATGTCACGCAAACGGTTCCACGCCGTCATAGCTGTAGAGTTGGGTTCCATAATCGTCTGTAAGAGATCCAAGGAGATAGTGGCATAATCTTACAATTATGGAATATTACACTACTAATTAAGGTACAAACCTAAATTTAATATTTACCAAATACACAAGGAAAGGGGAAGGGCCCCACACGGTACATGGGCATGGGCCACACGGATGGACCCACTGTTTAACAGTAATTTTAAAAATAAAATAATTTATTTGCCACAATAAATAGAAATAATCTAATAATGTAAGATATTTTTACACAGTATATATAAGTTAGAGTGTACATGAAAACACTAATCAAAAGTCAAAAGATCATCTAAGAAGAAGAGACATTCAGATGTGGAAATCATTTAGACATGGTAGGTCAGTGAAGCATTAGAATCTTATATATGGATTGCGGCAGACAGAGGAGCAGGAGTTAATCTTATTGCCATGCAGGAATTGTTATCGGATTATGAATGAGAGAAAAGTGCCTTTGGTTTTTGTAACAGGTATCCAAGTGAAGCAGACAAGCATTTGTTGTCCCGGCAGACTGGTTTATCCAAAAATCAGGTACTCATTACATCTTTTTTCTATATAATATCAGATGCATGCTGTCATATCTCTTGAAAACGATAACTCATCTTTCCTATTTCTAATTACTTGTCTCCTTTTTCTCTGCCCTTTTTAAGTTCTAGGTGAGTGAAAATGATGATTAATCAACTAGGGGTGAATATACGTTGAATTTAGTAACTTTGACTAAGATACTAAATACGTTTAAATATTAAATCTAATAACTTAAACGATCAACAAATTCAATCACATCCTAAACTAATAAAGTGTATTTCCAGGATCCACCTATGTAATCAACTATCACAAATTGAGCTATAATGATAGTGTAAAAGATTTATATATTGTTACTATATATATTTAGTCAGTGCATAATTTAAGAAAGAAATAAAGATTTTTTAAATTTATGATCTTAAATATGTTTTATCATTTACGGGGCACTAACAAAAGAAGTGAAAGGGTTGGCTAGGAACTCTTTGTTTTTAAAAAAAACTCAGGTTATTTTTTAAATTCGTAGCTTAAATATAATGTGTATATATCTAATCTAAAAGAAAGTTAATTGTATTTCTAAAGACAGTACTAATAATCTTCTTTTATTTTATGTAAATATTTTCCTTCACAAAAATATTTTTGATAATATGTTTATAAAATATTTTCCTTCATTATGTTTCCTGTGGTTATTATTGAAACACTAAGGTATTTGATTGAATGGAACATTCGGAAAGAAGGTATTTTCTTAAACAAATAGAATTTCTCAAATGTTTGGTTCAATATTTGTATAATGAACTTCTTAATGTGTTATTAAAACCTCTCAAATAAAACTTCCAAGCTTTAATTTAAAGCTAAGGCAAAATGTTTTTGGAAAGAGAGAATATATTACTCCTATAACACAATGACTAGCTTAGAATTCCAAATTTGAACTTTCACTCAAGTATTTCAAACATTTACCAAATTAAAATCTTGTTTTTAGTCTAGAGATATTACTGGGCCTCACATATCTTTTTTAAGATTAAGACGTTTGAATTTATATATACGTATAAATATTAAAACGTGTTTGAAATTTAGGTATTTAAATTTGAATACATATATATATTTTTTTTTTTTTTTTTTTTTTTTTTTTTTTTTTTTTGTTGACGAAGGAACCCGCAGCCGCTACTCTTTCGAGTGCGCACAGGGTAAACCCCGGACTGACGCAGTAGCCTGCAAACCACGTCAGCCATGTAAAAATTTGAATACATATATGATTGTGTTTTTTTGGGAATTAATTGTTTTTATTAATTACCCGACAAAACCAGGGGAGAAACACTCGTTCAGCCCCTCTCAAAGTAAACACACTAAAACAAACTAACAAAATACCAACTAGTCCAACAGTACCATAATTTTACCTTACAGTGAACTCACATACTTAAACAAAGAAACATTGTTTCTAATGTGAATGCACAGGTCAGTCTTCAGTGTATGCAGCAACTTCTCCTTTGGCTGAGCCTTGCCTTGAAAGACTTGCATTCCTTTCAATCCAAGTAGCATAAATGACTGCATCAAAGCAAGCTTTAAGTAATCACACATACGATTGTATGTAATACTCAGATTTGAATACAAAATAATTAAGATTATTTATTTTCTCAATATTTAAATTTATAAAATTTGTTTTAATGTGTTGAAAATTAACAAAATATGAAATTTAAATAAAATACCAGTAAGTTTTAATACTAAATCAACAAATATTTTAAAAACAAAATGTATGTGTTGGTTGGTGATGGTGATGGTGATGGCTAACAGTGGAAATTGTGGGTGTTGATTGGTTGTGGTAATAGTTGTTGGTGGTAATTGCTGGTAGTATGTAGATACTGTTGATGATAGCTGACAATAATGGTTAATGATTGTGGTCGCTAGTGATGGTTGATAATTATGGTGGGAGATGGTGATATCAATTAACAATATTGGTTGACGATATATGATGGTGGTTGATGACGGTAATTAATGATGATTGTGGTAATAATGATTGGTGTTGATGTTTGTAAATGAAGGTTAAGTGACAGTGACAAATGACTGTGGTGACTGGTGATTGATGATGACGATTCTGATTTAGAATGGTGGTTGTGGATTGTAGGTAGTGGTAATTCATAGTGGTGTGCGTTGACTTCAGCGGGAAACATTAAAAGTGGAAGGAGTGGTGGTGAAATACTTTATTTATATAAATTCTTGAATGAATAGCATTTTAATAATATTAAAATTAAATTTTAATCATTTTAAGTGATCATAAAAGAAAAAAATATGTTAAACTCCTAGCAATTGAGATCTAAATAATTAAATTTCAAACAAAAAAACAAACATGTAATAACTGAATATCTAAATTATTACGATTCCAATATTCATTAAGTGCAAATAATGAAGCTTAAGATTCATTTGTTTGAATTTAATGAAGGTCTAATTCTTAGTCATTAAGATCTCAGTAATTAAGTCTGTTTATTTTTAAGCCTTAATCTTAATCATTTATGTTGCAACCAATTAATGAATCTGAATAATTAAGATATGTAGTAAAATCTTAATATCATTAAAGTGTTTCAATGATTTCTACAAACATTTTTAAGCCTTAATCTTAATCATTAAATGTGTTTTTATGTTGCAACCAATTAATGAATCTGAATAATTAAGATATGTAATAAAGTCTTAATATCATTAAAGTGTTTCAATGATTTCTACAAACACAACAGTTCATCAATACATTTCATTCACCGCTACCTCCATATCCACCATTATTAACTACCATCATCGCCACCGACCATTATCAGTAACCACCATCCTCAACCACAATCACCTTTACCGTTGTCAATCACTACAATTAATTATTATCATTACTAATCACCATTTACCACTATCATCAACCACAACTCTCAGCCGCCCCCACCAAATACCACCATCAATCACTATTGTTAGCTACTCTTACAATACCACCATTAGCCCCGTCCCCAAGCGGCGCTACCAACCACCACCGCTAACTTAGTGAAGATCTTGAGCCAATGGTCTACTGAAAATATTCTCTCTATCTCATAAAGGTAGGAGTAAGCATCATACATCCTACCCTTTCTAAACCCTACTTGTGGGATTATAATGGGTACGTTGTTGTTGTTAGTGATGATCTTCTCCCAACACATCATCTTTATACAATGCACTAAAAATTAATATAGACCAAGTCTAATATCAAAAAAAGGAAAAGGGGCATATTTAGTATTTACCCTCCGTCAAAGTATGAGGACAAATATACCCTTCCCGTTATTAAATTTGTAGAATTTACCCAAAATTAACAGAAATGTTACGTGGACGCCACGTGGGAGACACATCAGGTGGTCAGACAATGAGTGGTCAGACACATCAGATGGACTACAGGTGGTCAGGCGGCGGCGCCGCTGCCATCGCCGCCAGTGAGTCGCCGAAAAATCCCAAAACTGAAATTCAAACTTCGGGATTAAGTGTAGGTTGTATAGAATGTTGAGACTAACACATTGGTATCACCCACTGTCCTTGACGCAGCCTGAGCTGACTGGAAAATGCCAATAAACCGTCGGAAATTTTAATTTGATCGACCGACTTATTTGAGACGAATTGATGGTTGTGAGTTGGTGTAGAACGTCGGCAAGAGGACGACGAAGACCCAACCACGACCGTCGATTGTAGCCCCGATGGCCGGAAATCGACGACGACGTTTAGGGTTTTAGCCGCCGCCATCGATTTTCCAGCCACCGGGGCTACAATCGACGGTCGTGGTTGGGTCCAGTAGCTTCGCCGTCCTATACCCGTCATTTTACACCCACCCATCACTGTCAGTTCTTCACGAAATCGTGGGTCCACCAAATTGGAAAATTCAAAACTTTGAGTGTTTTTTCCGGCCAAATCAGGTAACGTCGACGACTGTGGGTGGTGTCCCTGAGTTCGCCTTGGTCTTAGCTACATTTGCAACCAACCCCGTGTCTCAATTTCTCTTAAATCGAATTTCACCATTGTTGCTTGTTGAAGCTTCAGCCGAGGGAGAAGAAGCAGTGGAGAGGTGATGTGGGTCCCACCTGGTGATGTGTCTCCCACGTGGAGTCCACGTGGCATTTCTGTTAATTTTGGGCAAATTCTACAAGTTTAATAACGGGAAGGGTATATTTGTCCGCAAACTTTGACGGAGGACAAATATACCCCTTTTTCTTAAGTTTGAGGAGAAATATGCCCCTTTTCCCTACCAAAAATAATGAGGACTCCTCCTTTACAATCTGTAGCCTTAAAGTTCTCAAGAAGTCTTAAACTATATAAGATGAAACATGAATACTTAGGCTTCCTTTCTGTGGTCTGATTCTAAATGTAGGCATGTTCATCCGATCCATTAAGAATCCATTAATTTGTTATCGACATTTTCATTGACTGAACTTCTAGGTCTTCTTGTCGAAGAGGACGTTTAATCTTGCTTTAGGGGCTCAAATGCTTTCTGTTCTTGAGTTCGATCTAAATTTCTTAATTAAACTTATTTAGAGTGTCATATAACTGGTGTATCTTAAACTAAAACTCCCTCCAGATAAAAAAGAGTGTCCAGTTATCAAATCAAGAAAAAATTAATCTTATTTTTTCAGATTTTCTCTTATAAGTATTATATGACCAAATCTCAATACCTATTTAATTAGGGACATTTTTAGTCAAATTATCTTTTTTGCCTAGAAATTAATATTTCCTTAAAGGATGTGCAAATCATTAAGTAAACACTTTTTTCATCCCGAGGGAGTACCATAATTTCCTTCACAACGAGAACTTATAGTATATTGTATGGCTGTACCATCAATGAATTCTTGGTTTGCCGCACATAATTTTAATTGATTTATGCTGCTGTTGATTTTTCATCACAACTATTAATGTTATTTTTTTTTTTTTTTTTTTTTTTTTTTTTTTTTGTTGACGAAGGAACCCGCAGCCGCTACTCTTCGAAAGTGCGCCTGGTAAACCGACCGACGCAGAGTCGCAAACCACGCCACCGGGTAAACCACACTTGGCAAGCCATGTGTGACAGGCTCAACCAAGAAGGTTTATGCAGGGGATCGAACTCGTGACCTTGCGGTCCCGCGCTCTACTGCTACACCAACTTGGCTACCCTTGCGGGTAACTATTAATGTTATGGCTCTATGATGTGTTGGTACTATGTTATGTTTCATGACAATAGCTGTCCCATATTACTAGTGTATTAGTAGGATATATGTTGCACAGAGTGTGATCCAGAGAAACTTGTGAAGTAAATGATTTACCACTGTATTCCCCACTAATTGTTAGATGTTTTATTTGCTTAAAGCAATAAAATACCAGTTATATAGTAGTATTATGAAAAGAACATTTTAGGACATACTAAATGCACCATTTTAAAAAGGATTTAACTAGTGTTAATTAAAGATATACATTTTTTGTCTGATTTACAGTGCCCACCATTTAGCATAGGACATCCAGACTCTTGTTTTTAAATGGTCTATCACTACTGCATTAATTTGGTCTCATGTAATCAATGAGCCTACAACAAATTGAGTGCAGTAGCTAGCATTTATGACTCCAGCCTCTTTAATTACTCCTGCTTAAGATCCATTTTAAGTTACATACATGATACATCAACATTATAAACATTTCTATATATATTCATCTTTTCAATAATAAATGATATTTTTAGCTTATTCACATCTCTTAAAAAAATATTTATTCTTAGAAAATTATGAATGTTTTTACTAACTTATTCTAATTAATGACTAGTAAAGAAAAATTACTTAATGATTCTTAATTATGTAAATAAGGTCAATTTCTTCTTAAATTTTTAAAGCAACACTTATTTTAAAATAAAATGAAAGTCTAAAACATAATTTATTATGGAATGGATGAAGTATATACTACTACTCCATTCACGGTTCATAAAAAGAGTCATTTAGTCCTTTTATTTTTAGTTCAGAATAAGTGTTCACTTACTTAATTAATAAGGAATTAACTTTCTTTTTTCAAATTTTCCTTTATTAAATTCTAAGTGATCAGATTTCAATGTGTCAAGTTAATAGTAATGCGAACTTTAATTAGGAATAGTTTAATCAAAATATCTATCTTTTCTATGAATTAGCATATTCTTAAGAGGTAAGCTAAAAACTAAGTGAACACTTATTTTGAACCGGAGGTAGTAACATGTTATAGTAAGAATATAAATTACAGTAATACTTATCATATAAATTTATTTGTACACTAATACTAGATAAATTGTCTTATTTTTAAAATCACAACTCTACTATTTACGAAAAGGTTACCTATAGATATACTTTAATTGACATGATATTATAAAAATTTCTTTACATATACCACTGAAAAGAGAAATGTTTTATGGATGTTTTTGATGGAAATCCGTAGAAAATCTGAAATTTCCGACAAAAAGTTATTTAAAACTATAAAGAATGAATCTTGAACCTAACTCAACCACAAAAGCTAGCTTATAGGGTGAAGATTGTCCAAGTCCATATAAGGAGTTCATGTTCTCATTCCATATCCGACGTGAGATTCTTAACACTCCCCCACACGCCCAAAACCTTGTTAACTGAAGCGTGAATAATATAATTCGGGGGCCCAACATCGGTGAACAAATAATTGAAATGTGTCTGACTCTGATACCGCCCAGACCTTGTTAACTAAAGCATAGATAATATAATTTTGGGGCTCAACATCGGTGAACAAAGAATTAGAACGACTCTGACTCTGATATCATGTAAAGAATGGAACTTGGACCTAACTCAACCCCAAAAGCTAGATCTTGGGCCTAACTCAACCCCAAAAGCTAGCTTATAGGGTGAGGATTGTTCAAGTCCATATAAAAAGTCCATGTTCTTATTCTATATCCGATGTGAAAGTTTTCAACGATCAAAATTGCACTAATTTCTGACAAAAAGTCTGGGGGGAATTCCGATCTTTTGAGTAGTAACATAAACTTATTACCTTATAACTGATTTAATTGTAAGAATATATTTTATATTCTCAGTGCATAATAAAACAGAAGTTCTATTTTTTATCATTTTCAGGTATCAAATTGGTTCATAAATGCTAGGGTTCGGTTGTGGAAACCCATGGTGGAAGAGATGTACCAGCAAGAGACCAAAGAAGAGGAAACAGATCAAGAACATCAGCAGCAAGAAAAGCATACACAAATCCCAATGCACGACAAGATTAGCAACATGGCCACATCGGCAGCAACAACAACAACAACGCCATTATCATCATCAGTAAGATCCGAATTTAATGCTAATGAAAGAGACCCTTCAAAGAACATCATCAATTATAGGCAGTACGCCTTGGGAAACCAACTAGTAATGCTCAAATCAGACGACACCGCTGCGTCCTCCGCCACTCATGACATTTCAACCACCGCCAACCACCGTTACTTCATGGCGGCGGACGCAGCTGATTTGGTCGATAATTTAAATGCGGCCAATGCCACCGCATTTGGGTCTCAGCAAGCTGGGGATGTGTCACTCACATTGGGACTACGGCACTCGGAAAATGTACCAAGGAAGGCGATCCAGTTTCAATTAAGAGACTTTGGGGCTTATTAATTATTATCATATCAACAATTTTAAAGTATAGAAATAAGAAAAGTAAAAGTAATGTATGAATTTACATGTTATATATAAGGTTGGAGCTAGTACTTGGATATCAATTGTATAAATGGGGGAATTTGTAGTCGTATTTTGGTGAATTGATACGTAGGTTATGTAAAAACAAAAGACGTGTTGCTGATAATTTATGGAAATGTAGTGAGTTGAGTGCTATGGTTTCTGTTACCAATTAATTTATCTATGTTGAGGCTATATTTACTACTAGCTTTTATTTAGCTACTGAAATAGAGTATTCTAGGTATGTATTTGTTATTGAAATAGAGATAGAATACTCATTTATGGATCAGCCATCAGCCAATTTTTCCACAGAATCACGAAACATTTAATACTTTTATAAAGATATTCACTAGCCATATATATACCTATAAAGACCATTAATAAAATTATATCTATATGAAGCTCAACATTCAATATTAATGCAGTACTATCAACTTTTAGTAGTTCAATGTCAACATTATCGTTGGACCGTTATGATATAGTATCCTGTCATGAGAGTTACCTACAATGATCATGATTTCTCCGTTACTGTATTACATAGCTATAAGTCAACAACTTCCATAATGGGAGCTTTTAAGGTTTTAAAACAATTTCTTGAACTAGAAAAGTACTACTTCTCAGTCAATTTTATGGGAATATGGTTAAAATGACTATTTATAAAAAATTGTAAAATTTTATATTCAGGTAGAAAAATTATATGGAACCCCAGGATATATTGATAGTATTATAACAGAAAAAATATCAAATTAATTTTATGACTAGCAAAATTAGTTTGATAACCTTTGTGTAATTAACCTTACAAATCAAACATAACAGAGATAATTTTTGTTTTCCACCCCATATTTCGTTTTGGGACTTCTATTAATTAGAATTTGGGTGGATTCATTGCATAAACAAGTAAAAATGGGCACTTTTTGGATTCATTTTTTTTCTAGCTAGCAAGGGACCAATTCCTAGAATGGTCACTTAGTTGCTAATAATCAAGTCCATATAGTTTATCAACTCTACATCAAGCATTGAGCAGTTAACTATCTAATGTATTTGATTTATTCGTACGTAAGTGTCGGTGTCCTCTATCGAATGTAATGTTAACTCAACTAATACTTCTTTTATCTTCACCATTACTTATGAATAGTACTAGCATTTAATTCATATTTGAAATTTGTCATATCTGGCCTTTAGATTTTAGTAAATACTAACAACTTATCGTGCCGTAATAGTTTACCCTTTCATGTGGATCATTTGGAAAAGATTTTTTTTCTTGCAAGTTACGTTTAAAACCAAAAGCACAAAGACATGACTACTTTCTTTTTGCAAGTGAAATATTCTTGAGACTAACCTCAAGAATATTCTTAGAAATATTCTAGTGTACAGGTAGGTTTCTCTTTTGGGTTGCTACTGCAATTCTCTAAATATTTGTAATTTTGAGTATCAGAAATTTCTAACAAAGTCTTCTTTTGTTGTTATTTAGGATGCTACTGCTAATGATATTCCCCGGGGAACTTTTGAGGTCCAAGGTTATTCTACTCTCTATTTCAAATCAGCAAGTGAAAATATCTCGCTGCATGAAGGTGACAGGACCAAAGAAGGGATTATTGAATTTATCCAGAAGAATCGGGATAAAGCTGCGGAGCAAGATTCGAGAAAAGAGGAGCTATAATTAAAGGTAATTATATTTTTTTGTCTGAATATTTTTACACTTGTTAAGTAAAAGGTAGCATTTGCAGTTTTGTCATTTGTTTTATAGTTTACCTGCAATTCAACTTATACCTGGCGTTTTCTGTTGTGTTGGTAAAAGGGGTAATTTCAAAAAAAAAATATTAGAAGTAATTGGAATGAAATGGACAAGAAATGAAATTAATCAGAGCTCACGATGTATGAGAAATATATAGTGGGTGCATTTTTTCCTTTGTTTTTTCCGTTATTTATGTTTTTTTAAAAGATCCATTTGCATGAATGTTGGTCTTCTGTTCTTTTGTCTTGAGCTAGGTATAGGAAGAGAAATAAAGGGCAAGTAGGATAGAAATTGTCGGAGGAAGTAGAGGAAAATATTTCACTATTGTATTTGGTTTGTGTGATAAACTAAAGAAGAAAAGAGAAAGTCATTAAACTTTCCTTTCTCTACTATGTACCATAGTGGAAATTTTAACTTTCTTCTAGACATTGCTAGTATTTGGAATCAAACTATCCTTTCCTTTCTCTACTATGCACAGTAGGGGAAATTTTAACTTGCTTCTAGACATTGCTAGTATTTGGAATCAGTTTCAACAACCTTTGTTTGCTTGTATGTTGTCTAAATTTTCTCACTACCTCTGACAGGAAGAACGAGAGGAGATTTTGAAGTCCTCTAACGCAGTTGGCATTGCGTTGGCTGCCTTACTAACTTACAAGCTCCCAATCAAGAGATGATTAGGTATATCATAGCAAGCCTCTATGGTCTGAGACGGAAGTTGATAAACTAAATGTTGATGGGTGAACTGTTTAGATTACTAAGATAGTTATTAACAATGTTTTAGTCTTTAATTTAACACTTTAGTAACACTTTGAATGTTTATCCATTTTGGGAAGACTTTGTACAACAAATTCTAGCTATTTAATGTATATTTTTGGTGTTATTTAAATTCTTAGTTCATTTCATTGGTGCACTCAATTTGCAATATTGAAATTAAATTGCAAAAAAAAAAATGTCAAATTTAATTTTCCCGCCATATTAAAATAAATTATTAATTTAATAGAAATTTAAAAAAATAATTGAATCAAAATTTAAATTTATGTGACATTTGTGTGACGGGTAAAAACCGTCATCTGTTTGTGACAGTGGATAAGATGACACTTACAGGAACCGTCATCTTAGGGGTTAGATGACGGTTTTTTCCTGTCAGCGTAGGCCGCCGTAGGGTGTTTTTGGTTTAGTGCAACATCGGTGATCCAAAGAATTAGAATGTGTCTGGCTCTGATATCATGTAAAGAATGGATCTTGAGTCTAACTCAACCCCTAGCTTTTGGTGTTGAGTTATGCCCAATATTCATTCTTTATAAGAGCTACAATTGGCAAACGCCATGAGACCATGAGGAAGCTCAGTCCTAGTTAATACAAAAAGGTATTAATGTTAAGCTATTCTATGTAACAAGTAATTAAGTGTATGATTATTTAGACTTTTCGATATAAGGAGAAAAAATCATCTTGTTAGCAATATCCATCACAATCATGCTAATAGTAATGTGCTTTTTAATAATTCTGATATGATAGTTGATTACCTCATTAATGATCCTACTTCAAATTAAAAATTATAGCTTCTGGTATTTATTTTTAATTCCAAACAAAAAAATTAATAACATCTCAATTAAATAAAATATCTCCCAGATATCCTTTGTACTTTCTATGTTACCTTTCGTAGTTGTCTTCGACGTGAACAAAATTAAAAGAGGAGGAATGCAAAATGATCCTCAATCAATACCTAAATCCCATATTGAATATTGTTTTAATAGAAACAACACTGTCTCGGCTATAACTAGACCTGTCCATCGGGTCGGGATCCGACCCGACCCGAAAAACAAGGGTCAGGGTCAGCGTTTTTGTGACCCGAGAGCCACCTAACCCAAAAATGCGGGAACCCGATCACATATAAGGTCGGGCCAGGGTCAGAATTTTTGACCCTCCCGGCCCGACCTCGACCCGAACTTGACCCGACCTCCGACCCGACCTCGACCCGTCGCTGTCCGATCATAATTCATATGTATGAGTTTTTTTTTTTACATGTTTTAAGAATATATGTGATGTAGACTTTATGTTTTAATGTAAAACATTGACATAAAATATAGGGAGAAAAAAAAGTAGTTGTAAATTGGTGCAACTTTTAAATGGTCATAACTCTACGCTCGGACGTCCGTTTGACCTAATTTGTTTTTTGATTTCACATATTTTTTCGAAACAGGGCCAGACAAAGCGCGGTCTATTTCTCAAAAAACGTCCGTCTTGCCAATCAATTTCACTTTTCCCCCAAATTGTTACTAATTTTTCTTTTTATTTGCTAAATATCTCGCGATATACAATAGATTTCAATGTCCAAATTTCGTGGTAATGTTTCCGAGAATGCCAATTTCAGTATTGAAAATTCAATTTAAATAAAAAAAAATTGTCGGGCCCCGAGCCCGACCCGTCCAAAATTCTACGTTTTGTTTTGTTTTGTAGGGCGGGTCAGGACCGATCCGAGGCCCATAGGGTACCCGAAGGGTCAGGGCTAGGGTCAGGAAATTTAAAAAAAAATAGGGTCGGGCAAGTAGGAAAAAAAAGTCACCCGACCCTGGCCCGGCCCGAGCCGAGCTTTGGACAGGTCTAGCTATAACTAAGTCAACAATTTCCTTCCCAAATTCGGATAACTCCTTACATGCAATCCAACAAGTGGAGTCATGTGAAATTGGTAAGATTTACGGGTACCAAACTATAGTGAAGATGACGACGAAGCTTCTAATACGGTGTTAAGAAAAATGATAACAGTGAAAGTGACGACGATAAAAAAAGATAATGATAATTCTTTACATGTCATCGTTCTATTTTTCACAGTTGTTATTTTTCTTAGCATTGTTATTAGAGACATTATCGGCATCACCACTAAAGTTTGTTACTGTTAAATTATGACTTCATCGAGTAATTATCTCATCTAGTGACTAGGGCGTAGTCACTGGATCAAATACAACAACAATGATCTCAACTCACCAACAGAGATTCACTGTGTTGTAATCAGTGATTCAATATGACTGTGTGTAATCAACGTTTACTGATGAGAGAAATGAAGGAGACACAGAGAAGAGAGAAGACAAGTGTGTGTGAGAGGAGACGAGCAGAGAGAGATATTTTGAGAGAGAGGAAAAAATATATTATTTTATTACACTGTATTTATACATTTCAACTGGTAATGTATCTAGACACTTTGTAATGTATCTAAACACTTTGTAATATATCAAGACACTTCTATAGGTCTTATGAGATATTTGTGTATCTATGAGATATTTATTCAACTAACCCCACACTAACATTCTAACTTCCTTAACCACCAACTAATATTATAATCCCATACAGTACTTTCTTATGGTGGTCTAGCATGATCCTTCACTAATATCTCAACATCCCCCCTCAAGCTAGGCGCTGAAAACATAGTTTTCATGTCACGACCCGAACCCGGGCCCGTGACTGGTGCCTTACCCCGGGCACCCTAGTGATACAACATCAGAGAAAAACCAGCGGAAATAAAAACTTAAACATTTAAATAGACATGGATCAAGATAAAGAAAATAGGCCAACCAAAACGGTTGTCTTTCAACATATATATATATATACATTTGAATAGCATAATCCTTACAACCCCGCCACAACAGCATGCACTCTAAGATTTATACAACTATGACGGACAGTGGCCGCCATACCTCGAATGTACAAGAACCCTGCACTGTGGTAACATACCAAAGATAAGCCTCCGACTAACGGAGCTTCCCAATCTGTTGAAATGAGATCCTAAACGCGGATCGACGGTAGATGACTTCTACTGCGGCATGAACGCAGCCGGGCGAGGTCGCATAACAGTACCAAGTATGTGAAATCAGAAAATCAGTAAATGAAATCATAATAGTCTATATAAAGCGGAGACATGTATGATAACCAAACTACGATTCACAACATTAAAGCGATTATGTCAAGTCGTGACTCACGCCTCAAAGTCATCCTCACGCCTGGAACTTCTTCCTCACCGCCAGCCTAGGTACAAATCATGTGATACGTATAACATGTCTCGGCCCATCTCATGGACCCAGATAGAAACGCGTGTGGGATACATTTCCTGCTCATCCTACGAACCTAGGTCGAGTGAAATACATTCCGGATGAACCGTGAGTCGAGTGAAATACATTCCGGATGAACCGGTAGTCGAGTGAAATACATTCCGGATGAACCTGTGGTCGAGTGAAATACATTCCGGATGACCTGGTCGAGTGAAATACATTCCCGGATGAGCCAGAGTCGAGTGAAATACATTCCGGATGAGCCGAGTCGAGTGAAATACATTCCTCGTCATCCTGAACCAGAGAGTCGAGTAGAACATGCACTTGCACAACAAGGCTATCACACGTAACATGGTCAAGTTTCACAACAACAAGTATAGGCAAGTTATACACAACTCAAGGTACTTTCATTTTATGTCAAAGTCCGGATTTTAATCCTAAAGTACTACGTACGTTAAATTCCTTTTAAGAGATTCATTCCTTTTATAAAAGTCACCCGATACCCGTAGTATATAAAAATGTGTGACTTATATCTTTTAAGTAAACTGTTGACAGTCAATTTTGACCCGTTTTTTGTATATTTCGTGCAATTTTAAGTATTTTAGCACACCGCATTTTAATCGTTATTTTTGCATATTTTATATAATATTCTATGTTTATTTATTCACAAAATGACATTGCATCTTTTTATTTTTATTTAAGCATTATGTTAATATTATATTTCTATTATAATAATATTTTGCATCTCTTTAAATAATTAATTGACGTCCTGCTTTAATTTTAATCAGACATTAAACATGTCTTAAATATTGCATTTTTGCGTCGGCATTTGCATTTTAATAATTTTGCATCTTTTTAAATAATTTTTCTTTAAATAATTAACCCGCGTTGCATTTTGTCAAACCAATCCAGTACGGAACCCAATCCAAATCAATTCAATCCAACACCATTTTTATTTTCATCCAAACACCCCCTCTTATTTTCTCCCTCTTTTTTTAATTTCAAACCCACTTTTCTTTCCCCCCTAAAATACCTTACCCCCCCTTTATTAAATAAAGAGGCACTTAATGCTCAAGAATTTAAGGGAGCAAATTTCAACGCTCACTAAAAATAAAGAAGTCCAAAAGCAAGACAAAATAAGTGGCAAAGAAGAACGTTCATTGGGAAGAGGCGACAAACAAAGACAAAAATAAAGAGAGGCCTCAGCCATTTCTCCATTTTGAAATAAAAGAAAAGAAGGATCTCGCCTCTCTCCCTTCGCGCCGCCTCAGCCTCTCCTTCGCGCCTCGCCGCCTTCACGGAGTTCTAAAAACTCCGCGAACCCCTTTAAACACCCCGCAGTACGCCCGCCGCCCCGTTACCACCATCCTGCCGCCACTTCGCCGCTTCCGGCGAACCTCCATTCAAAACACCCAAGACTTCACGCCGCCATCACCGACCCACTCAACTCCACACCCGCCGCCATCGCCACCGACGAATCACCATCGCGGCGTCGCTCGCGCTGGCTCCGCGCGTGAACGCCACCGCTGCACTATCTTTTGTGTTGTTGAAACTTGCGGAGTTTGAACTCCGCGACGACATCGATTTGTTTCTCTTTCGTTGCTATTATACATATTGTGGTTTGGTTGACCGATTTGGAAATTTTGTATCTCGTGGCCTAATTTTAAACCCGGCGACCACTGATAGTTTAATTTTCGGTTCTGTTGTTGGTTGTCGGATGATTGGTTTTGGTATTTGGCCGAGTTTGCAAAACTCCGCTATGTTCGTCGGCTTATACATTTTGTTGGGCTGATTTTGCACCATTTTAGTATTATGGCCGAGTTTTAAGACTCGTGCGCGTTTTGAAAATCCTGTTGGGGACTTTCACGACTTCCCATCGCTCCGCGACCGTCATTGCTTTCCGCGAACCGCCATCGTTCGCATGTTGTCATTGCTCATTGTTTTCTGCATTAATTTTAGGCTATTTGGCTTAATTTATTTACTGATTTTGAACAAGTTACTACACTTGGTATTTTGCTGATTTTGAATATGATACTACACTGGCCAAAGAAGGATTTATCCGTCGATCTGGAGGCCTCCGTGGTAAGCGAGACGGAATATGTGGGCGAGGAGGAAAGTGAAAAAGATTGGACGAGAATGCATAGTATCGTTCACCAGGAGGCGAGTCGACCGCCGTCGTGGCGATATTGACTTCTCATGTCTTAGTATTCTTGGCATAACACTAGCTGAGCCCACAATATATAAAAATATATCTTTTACAATATATTTTACATATATATCTATATATATACATATATTGTTGTTTGTTTGGTAATTTATTTATCATTTACTAACTCTTCTACTAAGTGTCTTTTGCAGGTACCCGGAGGCGCGCCCCAAAGTTAAATAATTCGCATAAAAATGAAATAAAAGCAAAATGTTGTTAATTTATCTTCATTACATCTTTTATGTTTATTTACTTTTATTACTATATTGTTAAATATATATTTATTAAATATTTGCATGTCTAGTTTAAATACCTTTTGATTAGTTTAATAATTAGAATACCCTTAGAATTGCATGATATATTTAGCACAATAATTTTAAAACCTAAGTTTGAACGGACAACCGCAAGTTAGCGGATCCTTTAGGGTGCCTAACTCCTTCCCTTTAGGATAATAAAGAACCCTTACCTAGAATCTCGCATAGCTTTCGCAGACCTTTAAAATGGAGATCATTTGTAGTATTTTATGCTACATTTTTTAGTGTCCTAATTCACTATAATAATTAGGTGGCGACTCCTTTAAATAGCATTTCAGGAATCAAACCATATGCGAATGGCACTCCGCTTCCGCCCCATTAAAATGGGCGCATGTATTTACGACTCCACTGGGGATATTTAGGTTCTTAACCATAACAAACATAGGTTATTTACTGTGCTTTATTTTTCTTATCTGCTTAAAAAATGCTTCTTCTGTGTTTTACATTCATTTGCTTTTATGTTTTGTCTAAATTATTCTACTTTACATATAAATATTTGCATATTGTATTAACTGTTATTTGTTACCGCTTTCTTTAAACTGGCATTCCGCTCATATTTCTTCCACTCTGGAAAATTCACACAATCACACACTACATGCGAGGTGCGCTTGGTGCATCAGCAAAATTCTTTCTTCAATACCCAAATTTAGGAGAGTTGGTAACATACGTGGAGTGTCCTGGCCTAACCTGGGTCACAGAGCCTTCTCACTCGAGTTGTCCGCCGGGAACTCATACAAGAAAAGCCAAATCTTAGAAACTTAAGATAGAGCTATACCACCCTTCATTTTAGGGCACGATGATTTACCTTAGGTGGTCGATCCCGGTATCGACGCCACAATTAGAAGACACCAAACTTGTCGACGGGTTTCTCAACCCAACGACCAACCAAAGATATTACGTGTAGCGTGGCAATGACAGCATAAATCCAAGCCTAATCATGACATGCCGAATTGGAAAAAGTGCACCGCCATTTGGTCGCCATTTCCAACAAAAGCATTATAGTTGGACGACTTGGACAAATCCGTCATAATCTCGCATAAGTGACGCTTAGGCTTACCTCCGCATAAAAGAGGTCCCTGCATGTTAGGAAACGTTTGAATGTGCTATGTGCAATATATCTGCTACATACCTGCAAATTATGTGCTTTATGCTAACACCGTTTGTTGCATTTTCTAAAGGATTTATCATCTCCCCAAAGGTCGATTTGTATTTGACTAAGCAATGACAAAGCATCAATATTTTCCAAGATCAAAGACACGGTCCAACGACATGACCGATTCAAGGGCATTTGAGCGGAACGAGTCGGAACCTGTCTTAGTTCCTATAGGCAAAGCAGGGGTCTGAGAAAAGAAAAGCAGCATAGATCCGATCGAGCACTCGCCCGCCATCGCAAAGAATGGCAACCCTACAGCCGAAATCAAGGCCCGTAAACATCACTACATACAAGCAACTACATCGAGACCCACTTTAGCCGCATACCCTTTTCAAAACTGGGACAATGTAGGAAACCGGACAGGGATTGCAAGTCCAAACAGGCCAGGCACGCAGATGTCAAGGAACAAGGCGGCGAAGTCAAATACGAATCGACCCCCCCCCCCCCCCAAAACTCACCAAATTTTCTTTTAGCGCAGGTCTTTTCATATTAATGTATGTAGAAGTGCAATAGCCGGGCGTAAAATACGACAAAAGGTTTCTTCAGATAGCAAAAGCAAGAAAAAGCAACAAAGCGCAGAGGATGACAACATCCAAAGTCCGCAGAAAAGAGCAAAGAATGAAAGGGGCATCAATAATCAGCAGTCAAAGTTCAGAGGTCCGCAACAAAACCTAGCGCATCAACTCGGGCATAAAGTCAAATTGGCGACTCGCGCATCGCACACAGCAAAGGCATCATGGCAATTCGACAGTTGCAGCGTTTAGCACGTCCATGCAAGGACAACATCTCAGTATTCACCAGGCGTATCAGGGGCGACATCTCTACCCATAAAATTGCACTTCATATACATTTATCATTTCGCTTAAACAGTATACACTAACGCTTTTCTCAAGCTTAGCAGGAGCATTTATTCTACGCGAGCAGCAAAGAATACGCCCGTGCAACGACGTTATCAAGATTGCGGTCCAGTAACGACACCATCAAGATTAAGGTTTCACGCAACGACGCCAAAGAAGAATACGCCCAGTGCAACGACGCATCGCGATTGCGTCCGTGCAACGACACCATCAAGATTGGCTTACGCAACGACGCCAAAGAAGAATACGCCCAGTAACGACGCGACGCGATTGTGTCCAGTAACGACACCATCAAGATTGCGCTCACGCAACGACGCCAGCAAAGAATACGCCCAGTGCAACGACGTTATCAACATCAGGTCCGTGCAACGACACCATCGCGATTGCGCTCACGCAACGACGCCAAAGAAGAATACGCCCGTGCAACGACGCATCGCGATTGTGTCCAGCAACGACACCATCAAGATTGGCTTCACGCAACGACGCCAGAAGAATACGCCCAGTAACGACGCATCGCGATTGCGGTCCAGTAACGACACCATCGCGATTGCGTTTACGCAACGACGCCAAAGAAGAACACGCCCAGTAACGACGCCATCAAGATTGCGGTCCAGTAACGACACCATCAAGATTGCGCTTCACGCAACGACGCCAAGAAGAATACGCCCAGTAACGACGCGACGCGATTGCGGTCCAGTAACGACACCATCGCATTGGCTTCACGCAACGACGCCAAAGAAGAATACGCCCGTGCAACGACGCGACAAGATTGTGTCCACGCAACGACACCATCAAGATTGCGCTACGCAACGACGCCAAAGAAGAACACGCCCAGTGCAACGACGCCATCGCGATTGCGTCCAGTAACGACGCCATCGCGATCGCCTACGCAACGACGCTTATCGAATACGCCCAGCAACGACGCATCGCGATTGCGGTCCAGTGCAACGACACCATCAAGATTGCGCCTACGCAACGACGCCAAAGAAGAATACGCCCGTGCAACGACGCTATCAACATCAGGTCCAGCAACGACGCCATCGCGATCGCTTCACGCAACGACGCTTATCGCAATACGCCCAGCAACGACGTATCGCGATTGCGTCCGTGCAACGACACCATCAAGATTGGCTTACGCAACGACGCCAAGAAGAATATCGCCCAGTAACGACGTTATCGCAAGACAAAGAAGTCTACGCAACGACGCCAAGAAGAACATCGCCCATGCAACGACGCGACAAGACATCAAGTCTACGAATGACGCCAAGAAGAACACGCCCATGCAACAACGTTATCAAGACAAAGAAGTCCATGCAACGACGCCAAAGAAGAACATCGCCCATGCAACGACGCGATCAAGACAAAGAAGTTCACGCAACGACGCCAAAGAAGAACACGCCTAGGCAACGACGCGACAAGACAAAGAAGTCCACGCAACGACGCCAAAGAAGAATGCTGCTTCACGCAACGACGCCAAGAAGAACATCGCCTAGGCAACGACGCGACAAGACAAAGAAGTCCACGCAACGACGCCAAAGAAAGAATGCGTTTACGCAACGACGCCAAGCAACACGCCCAGTAACGACGTTATCAAGACAACAAGTCCGAAATGACGCTTATCATCGCGATATCACATCTACGCAGCTGCAAAGAAGTGACAACATATCCGCATTCACAACCGCAACGCCCCGCGTGCAAGGCGAAATCACAAGATTCGCGCAGTGCATCACATTTTCGCAGGATAGCATTCTATACTCAAACAGTTACATTGCATATAAATTCATGCGATATCATTTGCCTTAACAGTTATGCACTAACCGTTTGTTTAAGTCTTAGCATACAGGAACAGGAGCACAACGTGAAACTACCTCTTACAGCGAACCGAAGCGATTTGTACCTCGAATGTCGATCCGCTCTCCTCCAGCATCCTGCAACGCCAATGACCCCAGTGTCATCATAATTCGACACTGGACATTTTTTTAATCTGCATCAGCTTTACTTTTACTTTAGCATCGCAACAACCCAGTGTCATCATAATTCGACACTGGGACATTTTTTTAATCTGCATCAGCTTTACTTTTACTTTAGCATCGCAACAACCCAGTGTCATCATAATTCGACACTGGGACATTTTTTAATCTGCATCAGCTTTACTTTTACTTTTGTTATACCCCGTAGTTCCAGGGTATGTATGCAAGGACGTACGTACGAGAATACGACAGAAAGATTGGAAAGGAAGAAAGAGGCGATTTTTCCACGGAAAAGTTTCCGGTTTTTGTGAAGGAAAAAGGTTCGTTAATGGGAATCGATTCCCATTTGGTATTCTGACTTCCGAATATTAGAGAATTATGGAATTTTATTTTCTGAATGGTCACGTGGGCCCACGGAGAAATTTACTTGTGGGGCCCGCTTTGATTTTGAGATTTTGGCCGCTGGATATTTTCTAAGACGAAATATTTTGACGAATCGGCGACACGTGTCACCCCACGTGGCACCTTTCAATAAATATGTTTGTGCACAACACCCTGCTAGAGTCGTTTTAAACGCTTTCACGCCTTTCGTAGGGAATTTCCGCTATGTCATTTAGTATTTTTATGGATTTTTCCGAGAGACTAACATTTTGGACCAACGAGAGGCGCACTGCACCCTCTCATCAGCGGGCAAAGTGGGCGCATGGACGATTTGTAAGCGTGGGAGATATTTTCGTAGATATTTTGTGTGCAAGTCACAGACACACGGGTGAATCTCGCCCTACACTTGCTAGGCACTGCTAGATCTTCGCCATTGGTCGCCTTGGCTTCAGGCTATAAATACCCTCTAAGGTTGATTTAACTTCTTCATCCATTCCAAATATTTCCTAAGTGTTAAAGTCCTCCTCTCCCCTCTTGTTTGACTCTCGCCCAAGAGCCCCCTCCCTAGATAGGCCTTCGTGGCCGAGAGCCTCCCCTCTCCCCTTTCAGGCCGCTGGGTACCCCCTAGCCTAGTGTTTTCGTATAAATACCCCCTCTGGTAGAAATACTCTCAAAAGTATTGTTGTTATGCCCAAATTACCTTAGCCTTATACCTTGTTGTATTCTAAGGTTATACCTTACGAAAGCCCGTAAATACTATTATACTTCCCAATACAAAACCAAAACCCTAGGAAAATCTCCATAATCCGTTGAGTATCATGTGTGTTGGTTAGAACTTGGCGTGGTTTAGAGCCGGGTTGGAGCGCTGAGTCGAGCTAAACGATTGCCCAGATCGACTTTATACTTGGATAATTACGGGCTTATCGAGGTAATTATCTTGTCCCTATTATTATCGATATTACATGTCAGAGAGTATATAAATGGAAGTATACTATATATAGTATCGAATCAGAATTACATAGGACCGTATTACATGAGACTTGTGTAGTAGTACCGCGGAGTAGAATTGTACCCGTTAGGTTAGACGATAACCCCCGGTTGGCTTGATAGCCTACCGATAGAGAGAGATTTACGCTGTCATGTGGGGAGCGTCGAATTTTCTAGAATGTTCTACGATAAGATCTAGATGTTAATAACTGCGTGGCCTTATAGCGGAAGTACTACGTGTGGCGCAATCTACTTGGCTTACGAGTAGCCGCTTGGAAAGTACTTGAGCGTTTTGCTATTAGTCGATACTCGCCATGGCGATGTGAACCTCTTCCTATCTCTTCTAGCATGATACGTGGAACTATGTAGTACGGAGACGCATACGTGCTAAATGTGTTTGAGTGGTTTAAAACATAAAGTGTTATAACGCTTTATGGGAAGTCGTTATAACAGCTTTATGTTAGTAAGAAAATACATGTGGTTTTTAAAAGGTAACTGATTTGAACTATAACTGGCTTGTTATATGATAAGAAAGAACTTGAAGTATTTCAAAAGATTTTTGAATCATTTTGAAAGGAGAAGTAATACTTGGTGTTTGAAAACTTAAGAGTTATACTAGCTTTACGGGAAGTTAGGTATAACGGCTTAAGAATGCTTTACTGATTTCGAAATCGAATGTATCGACAAACCATCGCAGCATAATTAAAAGGAAATGTTTTGAATAATTAAGTATTATTAAAACCAAGAGAAACTTCCATCCGCATGTAGCTAAGATGAGACAAAATGATATTTCCTAGATCACGGTCGTAATAAGATTGTTATAAACAAGAATATCCTACTCACATAAGACTTATGTTTCTCGATTGTTTAAAGGAGAATTATATTCTTAAATGAATAAGGCTATGAACTACTAAACCTTTCTAAAATGAGAAACTTGAACATTGGAAATTAGGCAAACTTGAACATTGGAAATTAGGCAAACTTGAACATTGGAAAAGAGTGTTGCTACTTGATTTTACAAAGAGAAGTAATTGATTTACTTTAAAAAGATAATCACTCTATTTTTATATACTACGGTATCGTGTGACTTTCGTGAAAGTAACGATCTTTTAAAGAGTTAATGTATGAAGTACTTTGGGGATAAAACCCGATCTAGTAAATCGATAGTAGAAAGTACCTCGTGTGAACAACTTGATTGTATTGGTTTGTGATAGCCTTGTAATACTTTCTTGTTGCTTTGATAAGTAAACGTGTTAGACGCCACGTGTGTTAGTATCCGTGATGTTGGTGTAGCGGTTTCTTGATTGCGCTTATTAACTATCATCGTTATGATAGTATTGTGGCATTCATCTCGAGATGATTCCGGTTAAGCCGTCCGACGCGGTAGACTCAGCGGTCGACGGACCTATGATTCGAGATACCTCACGCGGTCCCGGGGCCTATCGCGAGCTACGAGTTCCGTGTTAGTGTTCGCCCTTACGGGCACGCGGTCCTCAGGGCTACGCGACTCGAAAGTCCGTGACGACGCCGGAGTAGCTACCCTCGACGCGGAACGCCTCACGCGGCCGACGAGATTGGCCTACGCGAGTCGCGGAAGTTCCAGGACTAGACGCGCACATCGACATCGCGCAAGTGGCCACTTTGATCATGTGACGCCTAGACAGATCTTATGATACGCTTCATGACCTTGTTGGTATTGTAGGTGTTAGTAGTCGGCCATGCCTTCGCATTTACCCCAGACGGTTTTATTTGGACACAGCGGACCCGTGTTCATATGTATTCCTTGGTGCTTTTTCTATCATAGATCGCCGGCAGGAAGGTATTCCACGCATGATTGATGCATGGGCCCGAGACCCATAGTTATATTTGAGTGACGACTTTGGGCGCGAGTCCTCGACTGACACGATCGCTTATTTATCAGGAATCGTAGTTTGGTTATCATACATGTCTCCCGCTAATAGACTATTATGATTCCATTTACGCATTTTTAGTTTCACATACTTGCACTGCAGATCGACCTCTTCGGCCGCGCTCACGCCGCAGTAAAGGTACACCGCCATCGATCCTCGCCTCTTGGTCAGCTCAAAGATTGGGAAAGCTCCGCTTTCTCCGAGGCTTATCACGTATAGTCCTGTTGTTGTAGGTGTTTACATTCAGGGGTATGGCGGGGCCCTGTCCCGCCATTGTTGTCATATCATTTCTTAGAGGTCTGTAGTACTGTTGTGGGCAGGGTTTGTAAAAAGGATTAAACTGTTCATTTGTAAAAGTGGTTATTTATATATGCCGAAAGGCAAGTTTTCACAGATTATTGTTTTATATTTCTGTTATCTCATGTTGTTGTTTTATGTTCCGACACTCGATGTTGTGTCACTAGGGTGCCCGGTAGGCACCATCACGCCCGCCGGTCGTGACAAAAGTGGTATCGAGCGCTTAATCCTCTGAAAGTGTCTACGCATCAGATCCAGCAAGTCTTGATTATCGTGTTGTGCACCACACCAATAATCGTGAGGCTATAGGATATTTAGGATTGGTTTCTATTCTTCTCACTCGAGATCGTGCCTTAGAGCCGTGTTGTAAGTCGACCCTCCGACGAAATTATTTCCTTATCATTATGCCTCCGCGTAGGCAACCCGCCCAGTGAGGCAAGCGCACGGCAGAGCCGCGAGCAGTTCAGAGGTGGCGAGGCACAGCCCAATCATTACCTAGGGTAGTGCCATCGGGAGTTTTGCGACGCCACTAGCCCCAGCAGAGTTTAGTACGGCGCAGCAAAGGCTATCGCGCCATGTTATATGAACCTTCGCCCACGATCGGGAACAGGAATATAGATTGCCAAGGACAACCTCACATTAGCTATAGATTTGGCTACCAGAGTGTATACCGATGTACCGCGAGTCTTGAGGACTATCTAAAAGAGGGTTGTGCAAGAGTAATTCTTCAGTTAGGCTTGAGCATGGCCTGTGTACGGGCTTATGCGCAGCAGCCGAGAAACGAGAGATCGACGGTTAACGGGCGACGTAAGAGGCAGAGCAGAAGGTCCTTTGGTAACTTTCAAGGTGAGTATACCTTAAGTGCTATGTTCGATAGCGGTGTGTTAGTTGTGATTAGAATCACGCGGTTAACCGAGTAAGATTTTGGGGGATAGAGAAGGTGTGAGCCTTAGAGTGTTATACGTAAAGACCTTAGAGGTAAGGCCATCTCGAGAAAAGGTGTAATGTTATGTTTGACCCTTATAGGAGTGCATAGTGCACGTGAGCTATGTTCGTGGGATAAGTCCCCGAGTAGCGTGATTTGAAAGAAGGTAGTCGAGCTAAGAAGACCGCCGTTTTCGTAACGTGTTTAGTAAGATTGTTCTTCGGGAGCTAGTGTTTTGCGCAATGCCGGTCGGATTGAGGCTACGATGCGGGTCAACCCGCCTTTTTGGTGGTGGGCCGGGTCATGGGTCCCGCCTTGTGGTAGGGTCACGAGGGTGTTAGGCCCGTGTTTAGTTAACCAACAGATGAGTTCGTGGATGCGTTCGACCGCTGATCGGGCCGATGGGGCAGCCCATCGTGTTCTTCGGCCGGACCGCTCACTTGGCGGTGTTGTTGTACCGTAAAGGTTGTAAGGCGCACGGTGCCTAACTTCACCTTATGACATGTGAAGTCCGTTACGCTGTTTTTCTCGAAGTTATACGTGCAGAGTTAGGAACTCAGCGAGTCTCGAATCACATTCGCCGCCGCCGGTGTGATTTCGGGGTAGTTGCGGGATTGTTGTCTCCTGGCGAGTGTTTTAGCTACCATTTCGGTGTTCTGATGTCGCCTTTAAAGCCTCAGAGGCGGAAGTGTAAGCCGATCGATTGGTTCGATGTTGGCGCGTTCATTAGTTGGTTCAGATTGTTCCGCAGATCGTGGTTAGTGCGGCTTGTCTAGAAAGTTACGCACTCGAGAAATCGTGCGGATAATCGGCGACGACGCCAGAGTTCGTGCCGATCGGCCTTCTTGAAAGTACCACCCCGGCCGAGTGTGACGAGTTTTGGAAATGTAGGAACTTAGCCCGAGTTACTTGGGCCTTTGTGAGTTAATGTGAAGAATAGGCCGTGCGCTATATGATAGCATTTGCCGTCCGACTTAGGAGGAAGGACGTCCCGGCCTTTCAGATTGTTATGTTCGAAAGTATCAAGATCCATCCGCATGTTCCCGCTAATGATGACCACGTTAGAGATAGTAACCCCGAAGTTTGGATACTAAAGCGATCGTAAATGTGGTAAGAATTCGAGTGTACGACAGCTTCAGTGATCGCAAGCAGCCCGGTACCATTTGTTGGGTCGTCGGAGCAAGGCTCGCGACAAAGTGACAAAAGTGGTATCAGTGACTAAGGAAGTATATTTTGACCCTGGGAAGAGGTATTGGTGGTGATGTAGAGGTGTTTCCTCGTGAACTTAGATGTAAGTTTTGCGCAGGTGTTTCCATGGCCAGGTATGGCAGGATTGTTTCGTAAGTATAGTAGTGAAGACTATACTGGCGCACGTTTGTTTTGAGACTTAGAAGGAACATTCGGGACGAATGTTTCTAAGGGGGGAAGAATGTTATACCCCGTAGTTCCAGGGTATGTATGCAAGGACGTACGTACGAGAATACGACAGAAAGATTGGAAAGGAAGAAAGAGGCGATTTTTCCACGAAAAAGTTTCCGGTTTTTGTGAAGGAAAAAGGTTCGTTAACGGAATGGATTCCCGATTTGGTATTCGGACTTCCGGAATATTAGAGAATTATGGAATTTTATTTTCTGAAATGGTCACGTGGGCCCACGGAGAAATTTACGCTTTGTGGGCCCGCTTTGATTTTGAGATTTTGGCCGTTTTGGATATTTTCTAAGACGAAATATTTTGATTTAATCGGGCGACACGTGTCACCCCACGTGGCACCTTTGGCCGAAATATGTTTGTGCACAACACCCTGCTAGAGTCGTTGACTAAACGCTTTTCCAGCCTTTCGTAGGGAATTTCCGCTATGTCATTTAGTATTTTTGCGGATTTTTCCGAGAGACGGAACATTTTGGACCAACGAGAGGCGCACTGCACCCTCTCATCAGCGGGCAAAGTGGGCGCGTGGACGATTTGGGAAAGCAAGTGGGAGATATTTTTGGTAGATATTTTGTGTGCAAGTCACAGACACACGGGTGAATCTCGCCCTACACTTGCTAGGCACTTGGCTAGATCTTGGCCATTGGTCGCCTTGGTCAGGCTATAAATACCCTCTGGTTGATGAACTTCTTCATCCATTCCAAATATTTCCTAAGTGTTAAAGTCCCTCCTCTCCCCTCTTGTTTGACTCTCGCCCAAGAGCCCCCTCCCTAGATAGCTCAGGTCGAGAGCCTCCCCTCTCCCCTGTGGTGTGGCCGGGTACCCCTAGCCTAGTGTTTTCGTATAAATACCCCCTCTCGTAGAAATACTCAAAAGTATTGTTGTTATGCCCAAATTACCTTAGCCTTATACCTTGTTGTATTCTAAGGTTATACCTTTACGAAAGCCCGTAAATACTATTATACTTCCCGTCACCACAAAACCGAAACCCTAGGAAAATCTCCATCAATTGGAGTATTGTGTAGAAGTTGGTTAGAACTTCTAAGGGTGGTTTAGAGCGGGTTGGAGCGCTCGGAGTTGGAGCTAAACGATTGCCCAGGATCGACTTTATACTTGGATAATTATGGGCTTATCGAGGTAATTATCTTGTCCCCCTATTATAATTGGATATTACATGTTGTAGGAGTATATAGTGGAAGTATACTATATATAGTCGAATCAGAATTACATAGGACAGACATGAGACTTGTGTAGTAGTGCAGTGGAGTAGAATTGTACCGTTAGGGTTAGGCGTATAACCCCGGTTGGCTTGATAGCCGCCGATAGAGAGAGGAGATTTACGCTGTTGCGGGGAGAGTCTTTGTCGAATTTTCGGTAGAATGTTCTACGATAAGATCTAGATGTTAATAAGCGCCTTGTGGCCTTATAGGTGGAAGTACTACGTGTGGCGCAATCTACTTGGCTTAAGGAGTAGCCGACGTTGGAAAGTACTTGGAGCGTTTGCTATTAGTCGATACTGTCGCGAGGTATGTGAACCTCTTCCTATCTCTTCTAGCATGATATGTGTGAACTATGTAGTACGGTGAGACGCATACGTGCTAAATGTGTTTGAGTGGTTTAAAACATAAAGTGTTATAACGGCTTTATGGGAAGTTGGTTATAACTTTATGTTAGTAAGAAAATACATGTGGTTTTTAAAAGGTAATCGATTTGAACTATAAGCGGCTTGTTATATGATAAGAAAGAACTTGAAGTATTTCAAAAGATTTTGAATCATTTTGAAAGGAGAAGTAATACTTGGTGTTTGAAAACTTAAGAGTTATACTAGCTTTATGGGAAGTTAGGTATAACGGCTTAAGAATGCTTTATTGATTTGAAATCGTAATGTGTATCGACAAACCATCGGCGTTAATAAAAGGAAATGTTTTGAATAATTAAGTATTATTAAAACCAAGAGAAACTTCCATCCGCATGTAAGCTAAGATGAGACAAAATGATATTTCCTAGATCATGGTCATTGTAATAAGATTGTTATAAACAAGAATATCCTACTCACATAAGACTTATGTTTCTCGATTGTTTAAAGGAGAATTATATTCTTAAATGAATAAGGCTATGAACTACGAAACCTTTCTAAAATGAGAAACTTGAACATTGGAAATTAGGCAAACTTGAACATTGGAAATTAGGCAAACTTGAACATTGGAAAAGAGTGTTGCTACTTGATTTTACAAAGAGAAGTAATTGATTTACTTTAAAAAGATAATCACTCTATTTTTATATACTACGGGTATTGTGTGACTTTCGTGAAAGTAACGATCTTTAAAGAGTTAATGTATGAAGTACTTTGGGGATAAAAACCCGATCTAGTAAATCGTATAGTAGAAAGTACCTTGTGTGAACAACTTGATTGTATTGGTTTGTGATAGCCTTGTAATACTTTCTTGTTGCTTTGATAAGTAAACGTGTTAGGATGCTACGTGTGTTAGTATCTGGTGATGTTGGTGTAAAGGGGTTTCCGATTGTGCTTATTAACTATCACGTTATGATAGTATTGTGGCATTCATCTCGAGATGATTCCGGTTGCGCCTCCGATGCGGGGTAGACTCAGGCGGGTCGATGGACCTATGATTCGAGATGCCTCATGCGGGTCCTGGGGGCCTATGCGGAGCTACGAGAGTTCCAGGTTAGTGTTCGTCCTTTATGGGCACGCGGTCTCGTGGCTACGCGACTCGAAAGTCGTGACGATGCCGGAGTAGCTACCGATGCGGGAATGCCTACGCGGCCGATGAGATTGGCCTACGCGAGTCGCGGAAGTTCCGGGACTAGACGCGCACATCGATCATCGCGGCAAGTGGCGGCCTTGATCATGTGATGCCCAGATGATCTTATAATACGATTCATGACCTTGTTGGTATTGTAGGTGTTAGTAGCTCGCTATGCCTTCGCACTTACTCCGCACGGTTTTATTTGGACACAGTGGGACACGTGTTCATATGTATTCCTTAGTGCTTTTTCTATCATAGATCGCCGGTGAGGAAGGTATTCCACGCATGATTGATGTTATGGGCCCGAGACCCATAGTTATATTTGAGTGATGACTTTGAGGCGTGAGTCCCCGACTTGACATGATCGCTTATTTATCAGGAATCGTAGTTTGGTTATCATACATGTCTCTCGCTAATAGACTATTATGATTCCATTTACGATTTTTAGTTTCACATACTGCACTGTCAGATCGACTTCTCTGGCCGCTCACGCCGCAGTAAAGGTACACCCATCGATCCTCGCTCTTAGTGGTCACGCCAAAGATTGGGAAAGCTCCGCTTCTCCGAGGCTTATCGATGGTATAGTCCCCGTTGTTGTAGGTGTTTACATTCGTGGTATGGCGGGCCCCGCCCCGCCATTGTTGTCATATCATTTCTTAGTGTCTGTAGTAATCTTTGCCAAGCAGGGTTTGTAAAAAGGATTAAACTGTTCATTTGTAAAAGTGGTTATTTATATATGCCGAAAGGCAAGTTTTCACAGATTATTGTTTTATATTTCTGTTATCTCATGTTGTTGTTTTATGTTCCGCTGATTACTCTGATGTTGTGTCACTAGGGTGCCCGGGGTAAGGCACCAGTCACGGGCCCAGTTTCGGGTCGTGACAACTTTAGCATCGCAACAACCCAGTGTCATCATAATTCGACACTGAGACATTTTTAAATCTGCATCAGCTTTACTTTTACTTTAGCATCGCAACAACCCAGTGTCATCATAATTCGACACTGAGACATTTTCAAAATCTGCGTCAGCTTTACTTTTATTTTTCTAGCATTGCAGCAGCCCGCCCAGTGTCATCATAATTCGACACTAGGACATTTTTCAAAATCTGCGTCAGCTTTACTTTTATTTTTCTAGCATTGCAGCAGCCCGCCCAGTGTCATCATAATTCGACACTAGGACATTTTTCAATCTGCGTCAGCTTTACTTTTTACTTTAGCATCGCAACAACCCAGTGTCATCATAATTCGACACTGGGACATTTTTCAATCTGCGTCAGCTTTACTTTTTACTTTAGCATCGCAACAATCCAGTGTCATCATAATTCGACATCGACATTTTTCAATCAAGTCGACTTTACTTTTACTTTAGCATCGCAACGACCCAGTGTCATCATAATTCGACACTGGGACAATTCTGAGTCTGCATCAGCCCCACTTTTGAGTTCTAGTTTATAAAACAGGACAAAATTGGCTACGAGTCAACGTCTTTGTCCGAAGACTCTTCCATCATCTCCGTACAAAGAGGGACATACTGTTGACAGTCAATTTTGACCCGTTTTTTGTATATTTCGTGCAATTTTAAGTATTTTAGCACACCGCATTTTAATCGTTATTTTTGCATATTTTATATAATATTCTATGTTTATTTATTCACAAAATGACATTGCATCTTTTTATTTTTATTTAAGCATTATGTTAATATTATATTTCTATTATAATAATATTTTGCATCTCTTTAAATAATTAATTGACGTCCTGCTTTAATTTTAATCAGACATTAAACATGTCTTAAATATTGCATTTTAAGGCTCGGCATTTGCATTTTAATAATTTTGCATCTTTTTAAATAATTTTTCTTTAAATAATTAACCCGCGTTGCATTTTGTCAAACCAATCCAGTACGGAACCCAATCCAAATCAATTCAATCCAACACCATTTTTATTTTCATCCAAACACCCCCTCTTATTTTCTCCCTCTTTTTTTAATTTCAAACCCACTTTTCTTTCCCCAAATACCTTACCCTTTATTAAATAAAGAGGGCAGCCAATGCTCAAGAATTTAAGGGAAGCGTCAACGTTCACTAAAAAAAAAGAAGTCAAAAGCGGCACAAAATAAGTGGCGAAAGAACGTTCATTTAGGAAGAGGCGAACAGCCCGGCCAAAAAATAAAGAGGCCTCACCATTTCTCCATTTTGAAATAAAAGAAAAGAAGGATCCTCGCCTCTCCCTTCGCGCCTCAGACCCTCCCGCCGCCTCCGCCGCCACGGAGTTCTAAAACTCCGTGAACCCCTTTAAACACCCCGCAGTACGCCCCACGCTCGCTCCGTTACCGCGTCCACCATCCCGCCGCCACCTTCGCGCCTTCCGCGAACCTCCATTCAAAACACCCGGCACCCGCGCGCCATCACCGACCCACCTCATCGCGCCGCCATCGCCACCGAATCTACATCGCGGTGGCGTCGCTCGGCGACCTCGCCCAGGAAGTAACGCCACCGCTGTTATCTTTTGTGTTGTTGAAACTTGCGGAGTTTGAACTCCGCGGCGATCGATTTGTTTCTCTTTCGTTGCTATTATACATATTGTGGTTTGGTTGGGTGATTTGGAAATTTTGTATCTCGCCGAATTTTAAACCCGGCGACCACGCGGTTTAATTTTCGGTTCTGTTGTTGGTTGTCGGACTGATTTACGGGGTTTTGGTATTTGGCGGAGTTTGCAAAACTCCGGCTATGTTCGTCGGCTTATACATTTTTGTTGGTGATTTTGCACCATTTAGTATTATGGCCGAGTTTTAAGACTCGTGACGTTTTGAAAATCTGTTGGGATTTGTTTCGACTTCCCCATCGCTCGTGAATTGCCGTTTCCGCGAACCGCCATCGTTCGCATGTTGTCATTGCTCATTGTTTCTGCATTAATTTTAGGCTATTTGGCTTAATTTATTTATCGATTTTGAACAAGTTACTACACTTGGTATTTTCTTGATTTTGAATATGATACTACATCGCCAAGAAGGATTTATCCGTCGATCCGAGCCTCCGTGGTAGCGAGACGGAATATGTGGGCGAGGAGGAAAGTGAAAAGATTGGACGAGAATCATAGTATCGTTCACCGCGAGGCGAGTCGGCCAGTAGTGGCGATATTGACTTCTCATGTCTTAGTATTCTTGGCATAACACTAGCTGAGCCCACAATATATAAAAATATATCTTTTACAATATATTTTACATATATATCTATATATATACATATATTGTTGTTTGTTTGGTAATTTATTTATCATTTACTAACTCTTACTAAGTGTCTTTGCTTACTGCGCGCCCCAAAGTTAAATAATTCGCATAAAAATGAAATAAAAGCAAAATGTTGTTAATTTATCTTCATTACATCTTTTATGTTTATTTATTTTTATTACTATATTGTTAAATATATATTTATTAAATATTTGCATGTCTAGTTTAAATACCTTTTGATTAGTTTAATAATTAGAATACCCTTAGAATTGCATGATATATTTAGCACAATAATTTTAAAACCTAAGTTTGAACGGACAACCGCAAGTTAGCGGATCCTTTAGGGTGCCTAACTCCTTCCCTTTAGGATAATAAAGAACCCTTACCTAGAATCTCGCATAGCTTTCGCAGACCTTTAAAATGGAGATCATTTGTAGTATTTTATGCTACATTTTTTAGTGTCCTAATTCACTATAATAATTAGGTGGCGACTCCTTTAAATAGCATTTCAGGAATCAAACCATATGCGTAGCGGCACTCCCGTTTCCGGCTCCGGTCGAAAATGGGGCGTTACATAAACCAAAACAACTTTCATACTTTCCTTTTTAAGACCAAATTAAGGTAATACCATGCCTTCTTTTTAGACCAAAATACTTCTCTTTTAAAAGTCAAGTTACCACATTAAAAACAAATGATAAAACCCTTCTTTTGTTTTCATAAAGTCGTTATAACCAACTTCCCATAAAGCTGTTATAACACTTTATGTTTCAAACCATTTTAAGACAACACAATGCCTTTCTTTTCCCTAAAAGTTCCAGTTTGCCTAATTTCAATTACGCAAGTCTCTTTTTAGAAAAGTTTCACAGTTCCATGTCTTAATCTCTTTTTAAAACAATAGAGTAACATATGCCATAGGTGAGTAGGTTAATCTTGTTCATAAACAATCTTATTAAGCAGCCATGATCTAGAAAATGTAATATCATTTTGTCTCATCTTAGCTTCTATGCAGATGGAGGTTTCTACTGGTTTTAATAATACTTAATTATTCAATGCATTTTCCTTTATTAACGCTGCAGTGGTTTATCGATACTCATTCTGATTTCCGAAATCAGTAAAACATTATTCCTTTTAAAAACCAAGTACTCATTACTCACGAATGAGGTTTCACACAAAATCCATATTAATTCATTTTAAGTTAAGTCTCTTATCTTATAAGATCAAGTCTCTTAACTTCTAAAATCAGTAAACCATTTTCTTTACCTCTCTTAAGACGTTATACCTAACTCCCCATAAAGCTAGTATAACTCTTTTTAAAACCTATTAAAACCAAGTGTTACTCTTCAAAAATGGTTTCTTAATATCTTTGAAATACATTCAAGGTTCTTATTATTCAGCTTAAGTCAAAAGACATTGCCGCATAACCACGTTCTGCTTAACACACGCACGTCTACCGTACTATATATTATTCGCTTAAGTCAAAAGACATTGTCGCAACCACGCTCATTTAACACACGACGTCTACCGTACTATATATTATTCGGCTTAAGTCAAAAGACATTGCCACGTCGTCTCACCGTATATATTCATGCTCAAGAGTATAGGAAGAATCGCATACCTCGCGACGATTATCGACTATAAGCAAAACGCTCCACGGCCATAGCCCCTAGCCTTGTCCACCTTCCAAGTAGTTCATGCTACTCGCAACATTCAACCAATAAAGGTTATCGATCAGTAAATCTGATCTATGTAAATCTGATTTAAACTTCTATTCTAATATTCTTCGATGTGATTTCATTCAAGTCTTTTCTTAATATCCTTCTATTACGCTTCAATTCTCTTATGAATCTTATATTCATTGCTATACTACTACGCATGTAATTCCCAATTACAATAGAAGGGCGATGAGTAATTACCTCGATGAGCCCAAAATTATCCAAGTATATAAGTCGCTCCGAGCAACGTTTAGCTCTACTCCGAGTGCTCCATTCGCTCAAGAAACCCTTAGAAGTTCTACGCAACTTCTACTTATAACTTCAACTACGGTGAAGATTTTTCCTTAGGGTTTCATTTAGTGGCTAAAGGAAGTATAATAATATTTTCTGCTTTTGTATAAGTGTAACCTTGGGAATACTACAAGGTATTTGGGCGAGTATTTGGGCATTATAACAATACTAGGAGAGTATTTCTATACCACAAAAAGGGTATTATACGAAACAATTAGGCTGGGGAGAGACCCTCCGCCAAGCCTTCTCACAGTGGGGACTTTTGGACGAGATACTACACTCAGGAGGAAGAGAGCTTTCAAGACTTAGAAAGATTTTAGGATGAAGAAGTCTTCCAAAGGGGGGGGTATTTATAGGTCAAGAAATGGCCAACCAATGGCCAAGATTCACCCAAGTGTTAGGCAAGTGTAGGGCTAGTATTCCACCATGTGTACCTTATCCATATACCACACAACTTGCACCAAAATATCCTACCTAACCCCTCCTCCAATCGTCGAGTTACGCCCAAAACGTGCTCCAATTAGAGGGTGACAAGTGTCGCCCTCTCGTTGGTCCAAAATGTTTCGTCTCTCGGAAAAATCCGCAAAAATTAGAAATGACATAGCCGGAATTTTCCCTTCGCAAGTTTAGTAAAACGTTTCGTCGAAAAACGATTCTTTTCGGCACTTGTGCCCAAATTTCGAACCTAGCCTAACTTTAAGGCTTAAATTATTATACGTACGCCCTTACGTACATACTCTGGAATACGGGGTGTAACATTTCAGTCCTAGCTTGGAAACAATGTCCTGAAGGACTTCTTGAAACTCTTTGACTGGAAGTGTTCCAGATTTATCCATGTCTGCCTCATGAAATACGCAGCTACTTCAACTTGACTGCTGGAGGTCGCAGCTGTGAGGGCCAAACATAGTTCCATGTCTCTGCATCCCCTTTGGACAAACCATTCAACAACCATAATGAGAAGCAAATCCCAATGCCAGATCAACATCCAAGCTGTTCCTTTGAGCAATCCGCAACAGAACCAACTCAAACATCAGCATTGCATTACCAGCAGCACTAGCATCAGAAGCTACAACAGTACCCTGAGTTCCTCCACATTTGTATCAACTTTATTTTCACATTAATATTTTCTAGCAAATGCAAGTGTTCCCCTACAGCTTGGTCTGAGCATTTTTTTTTCATTTTCAAAATCCATCAAGAAGCGACACCAAAGAAGATCAAGCGATCTCAACAAGCCAATACGATGCGGTATTTGCCAGACCGCCAAAAATCAGTGTCCTGCAGCATTAACAACACTAGTAGCAGTAACACTTGCCACAACATATCGCAAAAATCAGTCCTGATGTACCTCCTCAACTGTACTAGAAATTGAATCAAACCCAATGAAGGCAAAGAAGACAGTTGAAACACCAGCAAGCATTCCATCAATTCCGTAGTGAAAATAACCAACAAAAAGCTCATAGTCTTGCCATCTTGATTTGAAGCCCAGATATATCCCAGCAACATCCAAAATATGTCCAGCAGTAGCAAAAACAACAGTCACAACATGGGATAACATCATCACCAACAAAAATAGATGGTGCAGTAGCATAAGCAGGTGCAGCAGTTGCACTAACACCAGCAACTTGGTCTGGTTGACAACAATCCCAGCAGCCAAGCCATCATGAGCTGCAATATGCAGCAATATCAACACAAAAATTTGTCCTGCTGCACCTAAGGATGCAGCAGCAACACATGTTGTCCAGCAGCAATAACATCTTTTCTTTCATTTTTAGAACTGCATATTAATTCCAGCACCTGCATATTAATTCCAGCAGGTTTTAACAATAACATCAGCTTCTCTTTATGTAAAATGGCGGCAAGAACCCATCGTTCTCTAGTCTCATTCGGACTAGAGAATCCCTCGATTTTCATCACGCAAAATATCTATCATAATAAGCTTGGATATGCAGTGGAGTCTCCCTCAATTTATAGTCTAATTCCGGTTAGAAATCCTTCGATTCTCCTATACTGAGCTACACATATAAAAACAGGCAATCTAACACTTGATCGACCTGTGAATAACTCCTTGAATCCTTGAATTGAGCTTCAACTCAATCCATATTGTCTTCGACGAAGTATCCCTCAATTCTTAGTCTATTTGTCGCTAAGAACTCATCGATCCTTCTATTGATATAAATTTCCTACTCTATGGTCTTCTCAACCATAGAAATCCATTAATATTCCTAACATGAGTTGCAATAGCAACATCTACACCAACTGCTCACCCTGAAACAATCACACCAGCAGCAGGTACAACTGTACAAGTAGATGTACCAACACATAGTAATAAACTGATGTTACTGAACATTCACAAAATAAGTAGAAACACCTCTATCACATTCAACAGTAGCTTAGAAGAACCTCTATCAGCTTCAGCAGTAGCTACACGAGAATCAGGTGCAGCAATAATATTCTCCAAGTCCATCACATAGTAATAAACATTCCTTCAACTATGAGAAACAACACCAAAACGGAATAGAAACTAACACAACATCATCGAACGACACAATTTTTCTTCAATTCGTCAATTCACCAACACAGATACAACTTTAACAACACAGAATCAATTCACCACCACAGAAACAACAACAGTACTCACAGTATTCACAAGACACAGATTTGTATGTAACTTTGAAATACACTCTCTTCGATTTCATCCAACTCAGTAAAGACTGGAACTCCGGCGATCTTCGTCGCCGCAATGACAGCCAAAGACAGAGTGTATCCGCAGAAAACGATAACATCTCCATTCGATTAAATCAACAAATGCGATAATAAAAAACAGTAGACAAAATAGGATTAATCGACTTTGATTCTCTGTCGATTATGTTGTCACTCGCAACAAAATCGATCGATATACTACAGATATTACCTCAATATTAGAGAGATATGTGATGCAATTTCATTTTCAACGATTTTGATTTTCCTTCAATTTCAAAGTATAATCCAACTGGATCGTCGAATCTCCAATATCTATTGCATCGATTCTTCGATACTCACTCGGCTTTGAATCACGAACAACTCAGAAGTTCGAATTCAAAGTTTCGATCTGCAATTGTGATTTTCAGACGAAAAACGCGATTTTGATTTTCAGGTTTTCAATTGCTTCTGATTTTCTTCAGTTCCTTCAATTCTGCTCCTCGATAATCAGTTCCTTCACAATTTTAATTTTTCAGAATGATCGATCAAATTTCAGTTTCGATCGAGAAACTTAGTCGCAGCAATCGTCGCACCTCAGATCTGTTAATCCCTCTTTGATACCATGTTAAATTATGACTTCATCGAGTAATTATCTCATCCAGTGACTAGGGCGCAGTCACTGGATCAAGTACATCAACAATGATCTCAACTCACCAACAGAGATTCACTGTGTTGTAATCAGTGATTCAATATTGTGTAATCAACGTTTACTGATGAGAAAATGGTATCAGAGCCATAAATAGAACAATAACAGATCTGGATATAAACAAAAATTATGAACATAATAGATTAAATAATTATGCAATTTGATAGATCTAGCGAAAACAACTTAGAACAGTTTGATACAGAAAATTGGAATTCAGAATGAAAACAATTAAATCATTTAATAGAATAATAAAATATAATAAAATGATATGGAAATGTCGAGAAATTAAACACATATTAATAAAGACAAGAATAGAAGCTAAAGAACTATTAAAAACACAAAATGAATGGCTGACTCAGAGAAAAGAAGATAACAGATTTTACAACAGTGAAGAATTAAAAAAGATATATGAGATATATTTTGATGCCCAAGAAACAAGAAATAAAATATACGCAATGAATAGAGAAATAGAAGTACATGAACTAATAATAAGAGATTTATTAATAGATTTACGGTTTGAAATAAACCAATATTAAAAATGAGTGAAGAAATAATAAGAAGACGACAGAACATGCTAAGACAATTAGAACACATAGCAGAAAAAAGATTAATATATAACAAAGATATAAATGAACACATAATAAGTTGTAAAATAAGTATGGATCTAATAGCAGAAGCAAATAATACCATAACAGAAAAGTCCAAACAAATTACTGAACAAGAAAACATCATAAAAAACTTAAAGCTTAGGCTAACAATAAAAGAGGAACAGCTAAGGCAAAAAGAAGAAGAAATCAGAATGATAACAGAAGAAAAAATAGGACAAATAATTAAGCAAGATCGTGAAATAAAAGATTTAAATGATGTCGTAAAAGAACAATATAAGTTTATAAATCAGCTAACTCATGGATAAAGGAAAAGAAATAGCGACAGATCTACATAAAACATATTATCAGATGGATGAATACGAAGGAGGAACAACACAAACATTAAGTTTTAAACCAGAAACATACCAAAAAATACAAGATGAACAAGAAGAATTATCAATAAAAAAGATATTTAAAACAAAATGGTTCGAAAGAAATAAAGAAGTTCGGTATATAATACAAAAACATGAGAATATAATAGATACCACAAGTATAAATGGAAAAGCTAGAATAAATTTGATAACTGATGATATAATAAAAAGAGAATTATCTAAACTATCAACAAAAGAAGCTAAAAAAATGTAAACATATATCTAGGAGGAGTAGAATTTACCATAAAAGCTTATTTTCAAAGAAATATAGATACACCCATACAGATATACATATTAGATGATAGAATACTAGAAAATCTACAAGACGCATTAATATCAATAATAAAAGGAAACTTGATATATCAGAAATTAAAATTTACTGATGACAGATTTTAGTATCTCATTAAAAGATGAACATAAAGATCTAGCATTAACATTATACTATAAATTAGATGGAATAAAGATGCCACGGTAGTAAAGTTATAAGTATAGAAACAAAATGGTGTATGCCTTAACAGTAACCATCATGTAAGGAAACAACACGAAATGAATATTCTAGTACCAAAATGTATCAAGACATACTAGAAAGAATAGAACACAAAGAGAACTCTAAAATAACCATACAGAAGAAATACAAATGGATTTTAATAAAAGAATCACAACAATAGTACAAAGGATGAAACCCGGATAGAAGGAGCTAGACTAAGTATAAAAGGGAAACACTAATAAAACAAGGAAGTTTAGGAATACCAAGAACACTAGATTTAATAAATGTGCCAAGTAATAGGTTAAGCATTAAAGTAATTATATTCAATGAAATTACAACAACTGATTGTATAATGAAATAAATACTGAGTGTAATAAGCTTTGTACATATAAGTAAGATAAATGAAAAGGATTGTCAGTTGATTCCACCAGAGACTTTCCATTACCCTGAAAATGAAAGAGAAATAATAGTTACCAGAAGTGTTAATCTAAGATTTAAGATTCAGGATTTAGAGTACAAAATAAACATAGCAGTCGTAGAATACGATAGCTTTAATGAATTACTACTAGGAAGTGATTTTTTAACCATGATAGATTATAAAATTAATAATAACGGAATAGAAATTAATGACCAAGGTAAAACAAGGTTTGTTAATAAAATATGAATATCCAAGAAAAAGTCGATAAAAGGGAAAGAGAATTAAAGGTAATAAAACAGATATTACTAGAAGAAGCTATTAATTCACAACTTAAATATCTCGAATATAGTGCTAGAGAAATAGAACTAGAAAATGAGATAAAACAATTAAGAGATTTGATAAATAATAAACCCAATAAGGAATGGATAAACATAGGAAACGGTTGGATAAAAAGAATAAGGAAATAATAGTCAAATAAAATACCAAGAAAGTAGCAAGAAGCATTAGTATAACTTAAAGACTTTAAATAAAAATGAATAAAAACACCGAATATAGCGTGATTACATTTCTAAGAAATCATGCGAAAGAAATATTAGAACAAAGAGAGTATAAATATAAACCTATGGAACAAGAGGATCCGAAAGATCCTAAAGAAAACCCAACTAAAAATACAGAAAATTTAAAAGAAACAAATATTTGTGTTGAATTATTAGAAGAAGAAAATAAGGAATTAGAAGAAGCAAATAAAAACTTATTAGCAAAGTATAAAATGTACAAAACCAAGTATAAAGATATAAAACACAAGCCCCACAAGAGTAAAGTAATAGTAAAAGAAACCTCAAACGAAAGATTAAAAGAAAGAAATACTAGTAAAGAAAGAAATATTAGTAATAGCTCATCAGAAACCACACGAGAAACAATATTTAGGTTAGAAAAAGAAAACAAAAAATTAATGTTATCTAATGAAGAATTGTTTAGGAAGTACAAAAAATATAAGACTATGTATAAAAATATGAAACACGAATTAAAACCTAAGGCGATATTAGGAGAAACAAAGGAGGAATTAAAATCAGAAATAAGAGAATTTAGAGAAAAATTAAGGTCAGAAATAAGTGAACTTAGAGAAGAACTACGTATTATGGAACAACAAATGACAAGAAAACAAAGAAGAAAAAGAGTATACAATACTAGTAAAGATAATATTAAAAATAGTGATGTAGAAAAGAGCGATGTCTGAGATAAAGAGGAAGAAGATACTAATAAAGAAAATATCAGTCCAGAAGAAATAAGAAAAAATAATTCCGAAATAATACAAGAACACAATCAGAGTTCAGGAACACTACAAAAAGTAAATGCAATAATAGAAGAAAAATCTGAAAATAATATAGAAGACAAGCGTAATGAACCTCTCAAAATAATAATACTAAAGCCAACTCTAATAACAAAAGAATTGTCTAAATTGCCACCACATATACTAGTAGAACATCAAACAAAACCTAGCCAAACTGTAGAATCAATAAGGACGAATATGAATGAACATTTTCTAGATCCTGATAAAAAAGGACTAAGCAGAGAAATAAAGGATTGGAAAGGAATGCTAACACCATTCGAAATAATATTAAAAAGAGAATCTCTAAGAGAAAAATGTCTGGTAACAAGAGAACACTTATTAGCAGAAAGAAAATGTGAAATGATAATGGGTATAAAAGGTATGAGACGTCATAGGATCAATAATGCGAAAGCAAATAAAAAATATAAACAATCAAAACCAACGAAAAACACTTCAAGAGGAAAAATGAAGAACCCTAAAATCATATTTAACAAAAGGATGAAATATAAGTTTCGAAAAGAAATCAAAGAGAATAATAACCTACCAGATAATAGGAAGAGATCTAAATTTGGGAGAAAATACGTAAGGCAAAAGAACACGATTAAACTAACAAAAGCCCAAAAATAAAAATAATAACCCTATAATGAATTTACAAGAAGAAAAAAGAAAGTTAATAGAAGAAAGAAATTATTGGGTACAGTATGAAGATTATGCCCGTAATAAGCTTATTACAGTTACTAACGAAACAGGAAGGAAATATTATCATGATAGATACAAAAAGCTTGTGAAAAGCCTTAATAAAATAAGACAAAGGTTAGCCGAAATAAGAACGATAGAATTGCAAGAACTAACACAAAGTTTAGAATTGAAAGAGGAAGTCAGGGAATATGAGCAAGACAGAGAACTTAACAAGAACTTAATGGAAGAAATCCATAAGAGGTACAAACCAAAGATACCATCTTGATCAAGAAATAGGAATAAAAAGGCAGATAAAATCCGATTTTATTTTGTATACGTCTGAAAATTCCTAACATATATTATAGATACCAAGATGTCGATTAACGGCGAACAAGATTATATCGACAATATAATAAGCAAAGTTATCAAGAAGAATCAAGCCATGGAATCGAATCGAGGCGGAAGGAATACTCGTGGAAAATAATAGCGATCGATCGGTTGAAAGAATGCTTCACCGATTATCAAACATACAAGAACACGAGAGAATCTCCAAAAATACCACGAAACAATGGACTTTCCTACCTCAACTCAAGACTACTAAAAATGCCATCAACGTCCCAAATACCAACATCCCAGATAACATAAATTGCTTAAAGATTAACATTTTCCCGGATACCATCACAAACTATGAAACCATCTCAAAGTACTACACTTATAAATCCAACCCTAACATATTAAGAGCGTCAAGATTTAGCAAATACCCAGTACCTATGTCTTGAAAAACCGATCCAAAGGTAGTCCATAAACTTTTTAAGTATGGATTCCTAGATAAAGTCATGAGATGATACCTCAAAGATATCGATTACCAAACAACATAATACAATCACCCAATCCATGAGAAACATTTGGACCAGAATATACTAATACAAGTGTTTGATGCATCATCGACCTAACAGAAAACCCATTATATTATGTCAACTTTTCAAATCAGCAGAATAGTACCATTACAGAGAAAACACGATTCAAAAAGGAAATGCCATGCAAAATAAACCGATTTCAAGAATGGCTAAGCAACAAAAGAGCCATTGGACTAACAACCTTAGCGGAAGATTAGAAGATATGATCGAATGGGAAAGGCAAGCATTATTGGAAATACCGGAGGAGGAGAAGTAGAAGAAGCGGTTACCATATACTATAACCATGAAATAATAGCCCAAGATACATCGAACTTACTAACATGATGAGCAGGATAATAAACTTGAAACACAAACATGCGAGAGGCGATAGAGCAATATCGAGCTATAACAAAACAAAGAAGAAAACCAATGACTTTCGTGAGATAGCGGCGGAAGCGGCAAAAAGTTATGAGCATAAAAGACGAAGGATCTTCTGATCCATGGGGATAATGTAATTTTATTACATGAAACCCAGAAAATGGAATAATAGCCATGGGGATAATGTAATTTTATTACATGAAACCCAGAAAGCGGAATAATAGCCCGTGGGGATAATGTAATTTTATTACATGACACCCATCATATGAGATATCAGCAGGCCCAATATGATTTATCATATAAGCCGAAAACTATGAGATACAAGATAACAAAGAGCCCAATGTGATTTATCACAAAAAAGCCCAAAAAATATGAGCTAACAAGACCAGCCCAGAGCGATTTATCGCAAAGAAAAAAGAAATGAAAAAGATAGAAAAAGACAAAAATAAAAAAGATGAAAAAACAAAAGAAATGAAAAAAGTGAAAAAAGAGAAGACAAAAAGATGAAAAAAGACAAAAGAAATGAAAAAGACAAAAGAAAGAAAAGACAGCAGCGGTGGAGAAAATGCCATCGAAAGAAATAAAGACAACACAAAAGAAGTCAAAAAGATAATAATAAGAAAGCAAGATAACAATGAAAGGATGAAAAATCAAAACATATCGACTTTAAAGAGGAAGACAAAAAGCAATGGAAGGACAAAACCATCGATCAAAAGGAAGACAAGGATATCGTGAAAAGAAGAAAATATCAGTAGAGACATCAAAAAATGTCCGTAAAAACAAAGCAAGATATCGTGAAAATCACGGAAAAGGCAAGAATAAAAAGACAAAGGAGAACTCAACAATAAAAGCACGAGTACCGGCGAGATCAAGGAAAACACAAAGAAAGCAAGAAAATACCAGCAATAGCATCCAGAAAAACAAGACAACAAACACAGACACGGATGAAATATCAGCAGAAAAATGTAATTTATCAGCTTTACTGTAGCATGAATATTAACTTTCATCAGCGGGAATAGTAAAGCCGCTAAACCGTATCTGATAAAGGTCGCATGATGAGACGAGTCATCATGGCAGAATAGTAAAGCCGCCGAATCAGTAGCAAATAGTAAAGGTCGCACAAGAAAGTCGCATGATAAAAGTCGCAAGAAGAAGTCAAGAATCAGAAGACCCAGAGGTTATCTATATAAAGAGCCTCGTTGTATCAGACGTAAAAGATAACAATTTTTGGAATACAACTTCAATCTTCAAGATAATCTCTCTCTATAATCTCTCTTCCAAACACTTTCTTTCACGAAAAGAAATATTAGTCTTATTAGCATAACATCTATTAGCAAAACAATCATGTTTAGCTAAAACCCTTATCGGTCTATAATCTTAAGCGAGTAATATCGTAGAAGAAGAAGATCTACTAAAAGAAACCGTAAGAACAAGGAATCAACGTATCGTAGTCAAAGAAAATCTACTAAAAGAATCATAAGAACTAGGAATTAACTTTGAAAGATATATAGTTAAACGCGTGTTAAGTCTAGGAACCTTGACTCTTGTTGGAATGCTCGGAAAGAAGCTGTTGAGACCGTCCCAAGCTCTAGGCGAATTAGTACTGCATAGCGAAGCGGCAGCGGGAAGCGGCCAGAGAGGATATTTCCGGTGATCGAGATTCACTGGCAAGAGGTACGATTCCTGTACTTATATGTTTTAATTATATTTCCGATAAGTTATTTTCTAGTGCTTATGCTTCTGATAAAGTAGAAATTCTTAGATTATGATATTATTTGATTTTTAATGCTTATGTTTCTTAAGTAGAAAATCTGAAGCTATGATATTAGTAAATCTGAAAAAGGTTATAGACTGATTGTATTAAAAAATGGACATAAAACCCCATATGAGTTTGCGAATACTACTTGTTAGTATACTACTGATAAGTTATTACTTAAGATTCCGCCATAGTAGTAATAAAACCAGGAATATCAGTGAAAGTACCACCAACGTTCTCCCCTCTTTAGGGTTGTTAGGTGATGAAAAGATCCGCCCAGAAAATGGTACGAGTGCGTGTGAGAAGAGAGGAGACGAGCAGAGAGAGATATTTTGAGAGAGAGGGAAAAATGTATTATTCTATTTCAATTATTCTATTACACTGTATTTATACATTTTAATTGGTAATGTATCTAGACACTTCTATGAGTCTTATGAGATATTTGTGTATCTATGAGATATTTATTCAACTAACTCCAAACTAACATTCTAACTTCCTTAACCACCAACTAATATTATAATTCCATACAGTACTTTCTTATGGTGGTCTAGCATGATCCTTCACTAATATCTCAACAGTTACCCATAATTCTTACCATCTTCATCTGAATCGTCATATCACTGTCATCGTCATCATGTTCATCTGAATCATCATCATTACTTCTTTTTTTTTGATAATCCAGGTCTCGGGGTGGCCTTAGTACCTCATATCGCTAGTACCTGCACAAGTACTGGTACTAGGCTCCTGGAGGCGATGGAACCCGTCCTTAGCCGTCACCGTCGGGTAAATCGCGGGATGTGCACCCCGCATTCAGTGTCTGATCGCTACCAACGGATCAATGCTACAAGGTCTGACCCCCTAACAGGACTTGTCTGGAGGGAATCAAACTCACACTGCAACATGCCCGCGCGGTTAAGCTACCAGGCTTTAATACGAGGCATATGCCCCGGAGAACGTATCCGCCGAGAATCGAACTTATGACCCTAAGACCACAAATTTGACTAATGGTCACTGGGCCACTATCAGCGGATATCACCATCATTACTTTGATATTATACAATTGTGTTATAGAACAAATAAATTTAGGAAATTGTATATGGTTACTCCATAGACTTATTATTTGTATTAATAATAACACGTTAAATACATTGATCTCAATAGCCAAAGAACTAAATTTGTTCCCAATGTAGGGATGTCATACGGTTTCCCTCAACAAATTCTTTAGATCTACTATACATTTCTCGAATTCCCTCCTATATTCCCAATGCAGGGATGATATCAATTAATTAGTAAAATTTCTATAAATTCTGGATCAGTATTTTATTAATAAGAAATTGTCGAAATATTGTACGTATTCTATAAATATTATATGGAGTACTTTATATGGTAAATATAATCAAGAAACTTGATATCACATGTAACAATTCATCTGATGATGTACAATGTACAATTCAGTAGCAAAAGTTTAAATTACATTCACAAATCAGTCTAACAAAACTTACATTTGACCACGTGCGAGGAAGCAACAAAAAAGAATGCGTAACCCACGATTACTGGACAACAATAAAAGAATATTTGGACTTGGTTAATTAATCATTATACTTAATAAAACATTAATCATTGTGATAATTTTGAAATAAGATTTGTGGCTCCATTGTTTTGTGAGGATGAAGATTTGTTCAATTTTAAGCACAGATGAGCTTTAACTGGCTTATGATCAGAGCTTCGTATACTTTCAATGGCTTCATAAGAATGTAAACTTGCATTGATCTTGTTACTGTCTATCTTGAATAATATTCTGTCTGTCCATGATGGTACTCTAACCTGTTCAAGGATTTAAAACATACCATGTCAAATCAAAATATATATCAAATACTTAAGTAGTGTTTTTAGATTAAGAGAAAATACTCCTCTATCCTAGTTTATATGACGCTCTTTTTAATTTTTGATGTTTAGAATGTTCGATCGTATAAATACTTTTTTTATGTGATTCCCTAAGCAAATGTCACATGATAAATCGCAGAAAGATATTTTTATATAAAGAAACAAATCTTTGAGTTTAGTTACACATTTTAAGCCAACTCATATTTTTCTCAATATACCAATGTATTCATTAATATGGGACATCCAATGATTTTATTAATCAAAATCTGATAGCCCCTTCATCACCCTTTAAAAGAAACTATCACATTTTAGAATATCCTATACCATCTGATGATCTTACAGATTTAATGAAATCACTTTTACAAGAATTGATCATTTGTTATGTGTATTTTTTTGAGCTTATATTGATAGTATCAAAGTGGCTCCGTATGCAATCTTTATCGGCAATTGTTAGCCTTAGATCCTAGTGGGACATTTTAAAGCATATTACACAAGTCTAGATCCAAAGAGGACAGTTTCTCTGGTGGGCTTGACTACTATACAAACATGTTTGATTAATAACTCTTAAGGTCTTTCATTTGATAATGTTTTCTCTATTTAATTAACTTTTCAATTCTTACTTTAACATTTTCTTTCACTACTACACAAGTCAATTAAGTAGTACTACATCTTAAACTTGACACCTCAAATGACAATATGATATCCAAATAAAATGGGATAAAAAGAGCAATCATATATTTTATTTATTAATTACCTTATGACTGGTATCATAACTGCTGCTTCCAATATCATACTTATAAGTTGGTTTGAAAGCTAATGCACCCTCGCAATAACCATTAAAAATCTCTCCTCTTTCTGCTTCTTGTAAAAGTTGATCTTTGCTAGTTAGCATCTGCCATTAGTCAAACAAATAGTCAAAAAAATTGCGTTAGCAATTGTTCAAAAATTTAAAAAGAATCTTTATATTGTCAGTGTATATATAAACTTAAATCCGAAAAGAAGTCAGATACTTCGTGGAGATTTCCATGGATGAGATCTCTAGCAGGATAGGAATTGATGCCTTGCAATCTGTAGTTGAGATCTCCTAACCATACAGTAAGTTGTTCTGGTTTAGCATAAGGATTTATGTTCTTGGAGAAGAGTGAATTTGATATATGCTTGAACTCAAAGTTTCTTTCTTCCACATTACGAGCATGAGCTGCATATTAGGAGAAAACATAAAAAGATTATTCAGAAAAGAAGGCAAATAGTTTATAACAGTTATGAAAAGAGAGACAAATTCATATGTTATTAGTATCTAAAGGAATATTTCATTCATTGATTTACAATAGTATTTACACAAATATTTAACTTTCTACCAGCTAGGTAAGTAATCAATCTAATTACAAAAGGAATATAATTCTACATAAATTAAGAGATATACAATTAATGTAAAAATATTCGGTGAATATTCTATTACACCCCCGCAATAGAAGCGGGAAGCTCACGAACACTGAGACGAACTCGAAAATCATCAAACATTATGCGCGGAAGTCCTTTGATAAAGATGTCGGCAATATAATATCTGGAAGGAACATGACACAAACTTGACCACGAGCCATTTTTTTGCGAACAAAATGAATGTTCATCTCAAACATAAAAAGAATCATTAGCCAAAAAGTTTATTATAAGTTGAATTTGTACAATGTTGAAATAAAGTGTAGTATTCAAATTTACAACAACATACCCAGTGAAATCCACAATGTGTGGTCTGAAGAGGATAGAATGTATACAAACCTCACCTCCATCTTGGTAGGTAGAGCGACAGTTTCCGGAAAACCCTCGGCTCAAGACTGTGTAGTATCCAATTTGAAAAAATTAAATAAGCCCTTCCATTTAGCATAAATTCAGAATTCCTACCTTTTAGGCGTGGAAAATGGGATTGATTTTGTTGAATTTGTACCTCTTTTAATTTTGTTTACTAAGCTAATAACAGAGAGTCAAAGATACCTCATATGTTGTTAGTATTTACATTGGGCCTAGTGGGCAGCACCTAAGTTAAGAACTAGTATTACTATTACACAACAAACTCTTTCTAAATGGGCCCAAAAAAGCTGGAGGCAGTCATAAACTTTGAATTTTTGTGCCACCAACATTGCGTAATGAATTTCCTTTCCCAATCCTTCACAAACAGAGAAGCAAAATCTTAATGAAAATGTATTTTTTTAGCATATTTGTCAACGTACTCTAAACAATTAGTCTATTATGGGTCAACTTTTTTACCTACCTAGCTACCACTCTACCGTACAAACAATATAATAAGCATATAAAGCCTAAATAAGAAGGTAAATGTGTGAAGTGCTTTAATTAGATTGGATTTGAACTATATAATTGTAGCTAAACGTCTAAGATGGACTTGCGTACAACTCAATTCCCTTCGTTTTATGATGGTGAGAATTGAACCGGAACAAGAACGTTAAATTTAATAGGTCAGAAAGAATACTATTTTTTATCAATAAAGTACATTTTTATTTATAGTACTTAAATATATTTAAAACATGTCAATATGTTTGAATGAAGATTAATAGAGTAGGGAACTTACCAGAGAGGTGACAAGAAATAAAAACCATTTGTATGCCTTTGTAGTTAATTCTAACACCCACTGCTCCTTTCTTTCTTCTGATTAACCATCCTAATCCTCCAACTTCGTGCTTATCCACCTTTACTTCTATATAAAGCCAAACATCATGCATTAATTAATTAATAACCTAGCATCAAGATTTAATCAATTGGCATAAAGTTCAGTTTATTGGAGACAGGAAATATAGAAACTTATACCTCTTGTAAATTGCTCTGAGTTCTTGGGGCCAAACACATACAGTTGTACAGATTGCATTACTGATTTTCCGAAAAGCCTTCCCATCAAAATGAATGAAAGAATGTCACAATATTAATAGAATATAGAAATTAACCAAAATTCACATATGAACCAAATTCAATACTACAATATTTAAGTTATCAGAGACAGTATAAGGGCATGTTTGGGCCACCACCTTGTAAAATTTGGTTGTCTAATTACACAATTTAGTTTGTTTGTCGTCTGGCTAAGTAAATATTACTAAAATTTCCAATTAATTATACAGTAATTGGTAAACAGGTCCTAAAAGAAAGTGACTTTCTTGTAATATTCTTTTGCTTGAATTGAAATCAGATTAAAATAAAATCCATATATGACCACTATATGTATCAAACAATTATATGTCATGATGCAACGTATATTACTACTACTACTCTTTTTCCTAGAAATTTAAACGTGACCACGAAAATTATGAAAGTTCAGACACGGAATATCATAGAACATGACTTTTCTAGAATAAAAAATTGAAAATTGAAACTTAATAATGGAAGGAGAACGTGACTTTCTAGAATATATAATGAAAATAACAAATTGAAACTTAATTGTTAAGAGTCTCACATCAATAATGAAACGGAAACATGGACTTCTTATATGGACTTGGACAATTCACATCCTACAAGCTAGCTTTTAGGGTTGAGTTAGACCCAAGATTCATTCTTACATGGTATCAGAGTCAGTCTCATTCCAATTCTTTGTTCACAGATAGTAGACCCCCAAATTATATTATACACGCTCCAATTAACGGGGTATGAGCGTGCGGGGAGTATTAAAAATCCTACATCGGTAATGGAATGAGAACTGAATTATATTATATACGCTCGAGTCAACGGGGTCTGAGCGTGCAGGGAGTGTTAAGAGTCTCACGTCGATAATAGAATGAGAACATGAACTCCTTATATGAACTTGAACAATCCTCATTTTACAAGCTATTTTTGAGATTTAGTTAGATCCAAAATTCATTTTTACATTAATAATGGAGGGAACACATGCATATTAGTAACTCGTCATTGTCAAACCTTTGGGTATTGTCTGGCTATATATGTATGTTTCAACTTATCATCTTTGCATTTATTTCATTCATTTTTTTAAAAAAAAACATACAACATACCCTATGAAAAAGTGAACATGTCCCGATAATGTTTTGTTTACAAAATTGGTGCATTTGAAAGAGGAAGAAACAAGAGAAAATTAAATTGTGATAAAATCAAAAAAAAAAAATATTGTCAGTTTACATAACTTAAATCTTGCAAAAATATAAATGATATGCTAGAAGGTAGGGGTTTATTTATATATATATATACATACTTGTGAGTACCAGCCAAAGTGTTCTTCAACAACTTGCAAATGTTGTTTCGAGGTGCCTCTTGCAAACCCATCACAAATAGATCATATTTCCTCTCTTCACCAACTAGCTTTGCTATATCTTCGCACGGGACCTTCACATTATGCAAAAACATGTCATAAAATTAAAAGGAAATTCACTATAAGAAATCAGTGACGGGCAACTCCTGTCACTAAACAGCATCCTATTATCAAAAGCTCATGTTAGTTACCTGACCATTCATATTCCAAGTGACAAAATAGATGCAAATATCAGAACTTCCAGAGAACTCACAACGTTTCTGAACATCAATAGTCTTGATCCCTTCATGACTCGCCTCAAAACTATCTACCATTCCCATTGTTACTGCTTTGCGTCTCTTCATTTTGTACTTCCTTCAGAAGAAGAAAAAAACAACCACAAAAATTAACTGATAACAACTCATTAATAAACTGATAACAACTAAAAGGGAAGTAGAAAATTACCTTGATGCTTCGAAAAGTTTCACACAAAGCCCCTCCATTGAGAAACGATATTAAAGAACGCTTGCTGTTTTCTTGAATCACGAGTACTGTCCTTCAACGGGAAACACAAATTTTTAAATTATAAGATATGAAAATTGATTGACTTTTGACATTCAAAGTTCGTTTCTTCTCTGTATATATATATACAAGGACTAGTGGGAGGTGAGAAAATATAATGAAATTGGAAGAAGAAGAAGATAAGTCAAAGGTTTGGCGATGATTAGATAGGGAGTTTTCTCATTTAATTTCATGAACAGTACTTATAATTTGATATGTCATTGAGTAAAGTGAGAGTTTCATTTTAAAGGACACTATTTTGGTATTAATCGGCATAACAATGAATGATTTCTAAATTCAGAAAATTTAACTTGTCTTCTCATTTTTATCATTAGTGAGAAGTACAAGTATCTTGATATGTTCATGAAAAAAATAGTTCCATTCATTATACAATTTACAATAGAAAAATCTACTTTTAAAATCTTATTCTATTTGAAAACTAACTATACAATTAAGATAAATATACAAAACTAATACACAATATATATCAAATATACACTACTAAATCTGCCCGTGATGGGCCTGCTGGACATTCTGCCCATGATGGACCTTTTGGCTTTGATGATCATTTGTCCAATATACATAAGTATACATGGTGTATACTTATATATATTTAACAGTTTAAAGCAAGAGTAAATATCGAGTATGATTTAAATAAACCAATAATTTTAAATAATAAATTTTGAATTCAGTAAATCAAAAGAACTCGTAATATTTAAGAGTAGTTCAAATCCACCTCGCACATGTATAATATATTTAAAATTATAATTTTAAAAAATCTTCATTACTTAGTCAAACTATACCATAAAGGAGGGACTACAAGTTGAAATACTCTTCTGACTTTTAGAGTTCATAATCTAATACTCCATTTACATTATTGAGATATGTTCATACTTATGTTGTTGTTTCGAATCCTACAAAAACTAATAAATGTAGGTACGTCATTGGGGTACCAAAATTAAGAGGGACACTTGTAAGCTTTTGGGTGGAGTAACGTGAGAAGCTTACATAAGTTAATTGATTAGCCTTCTTGAATTTTGAAAATCTCTAGTCAAAGTCAAATTCATGAAATCAGTATATACAGATATCAAAAAATGATCCCGTCAAGCGAAAATGTACGTATCGCAACTCCAATGACACGTCTGTATTGTTTGTATCTATTAGCGAATATTCTTTAAATATTTATAGTATTGGAATGTGATGATCATTGTCAACGGTAAGATATTAAAATAATTTTCCTTAGAAATTTCTTTCATTAGTTACAATATATATAGTTGTACAAAGGGGATTCCTAATAAAGTAAGAATCATAAATTACTTTAAATATAATATATAATAAATACAATATATACTGTGAATATTTATAGAATATTCGTTAATAATATCTACGTTTTCTGTTTAGCCGTATTCTTTTGGAGCGCAGCCTCCTTGAATTAATTAGAAGCTATTGCTTTAGGCCGAAGCACTAAAATAACAAGACACAATTACATAAAAAATGACCATCTTTATTGATAGTATAAAGTTTGTTTTTAAATTTTGATACCGCTTGCGATGCGAAGCGTAGCTTATTTTATGAGACTTCGTTCCAAAAAAAATAATGAGTTGCTAATCAACATTTAAAGTAGATAATGTTGTATATAATATAAAATTACAAAGAAATGGAAAAACAATAACTGTAAGAATTATTAAGACCTGGAAAATCTTCCTTAATCTTATTCATGCCCAAATGGTCACAATATATACACAAAGTAATAATTAATAGGAAGATTAAGTCTTCCCTAAAATCCTCCTACCTATCCCATAATATATTCTTTTTCCTATATTAATACTATTCTATTTAATACATAATATTATTTACCATATACAAAAGATTCTACATAATTATATTATTAATAGTAATTAATAATAAATATTCTAACACTCCCAAATGATCGAAGCGGAGGAGGCGGATCTTTGAGGCGTCAGAAATTCTTCAAATAAGATCGTGGAAGCCACTGTGAAGATATCTGCAATCGATGTCGCGTCGGGGCGTAACACTTCGCACTGTCGCGAGCCACCTTTTCACGGACAAAATGAATATCTAACTCAATATGCTTAGTGCGTTGATGATGGATTGGATTTCGAGAGATAAATTGCACTTATGTTATCACGAGATACCATAGTGGTGTCGAATAGACAATGAAGCTCAGTAAAAGATTACGAATCGGCGTAGTCGGACACAATATTAGCTACCGCGCGGTATTTCAAAGACTGAACGTGATACGGTGGGTTGCCTTTTGGAAGACCATGATATTAAATTATCACCGGCGAAGACACAACCGGAGGTGGGCGTGCAGTGTGCGACATCCCGCCCGATCCACGTGTAGGTGACAAGCTTGGTCATGAAAGAAGCGGTACAGATGCAATCCATAATTCGAGTGCCACGAATATATCGCTAATACGTTTGAGTGCATTCATATGTTCTTCCATCGATTGTGCGTGAATAAACACACTTGTTGTATCGCATATGTAATATCCGCCCGTGAATGTGAGATCGCAAAGCTCTCCCGCCAAGCCGCGATACAATGTCGGATTGGCAAAAGGACTACCGGATATGGCACTCAATTTTGACTTGGTATCTACCGGAGTTGCAGACGGTTTGCAAGATGACATTCCGGCCGTTCTACGATCTCCGATGCATACTTCTTACGGGAAAGAAATAAACCACTGCGTAGCGTGTCACCGCAATTCCTAGAAAGTAGTGAAGTGGACCAAGATCCTTCATAGCAAATTCGAACTCACCGGGTCGTGATATTCTTGCGTAGAGTCTGAAGAGGCTGTTAGGATAATATCATCTACATATAAGAGAATATAAGCAGTATGATTACCCTGTTGATAAATAAATAGTGAATTATCCGAACGACTGTTTGAGAAACCCATGTTGAACACAAAATCTGCAAACCGCCAGACTAAGTCACGGGGGCTGTTTGAGTCCATATAATGATTTTTAAGTAAACACACATGATTAGGATATCGAGAATCTCACGTACCGATGGTTGGTGCATGTATACAGTCTCACTCAAGTGTCCATGTAAGAAGGCATTCTTGACATCCAATTGATGAAGTAACCATCCTTTTGAGAGGGCTAAACTGAGAACAATTCTGATGGTTGCTGGTTTAACCACTGGACTGAATGTCTCGCCGCAATCTAATCCCACATGTTGAGTCTTGCCATCACCTACAAGTCGGGTCTTATGCCGCTCAAAAGAACCATCAGATTTTTCTTTATGGCTAAAAATCCATATAGAAAGTATTATATTAGCATTAGATGGACGAGGTACTAACTCCCATGTCCTATTTTTAATTAGAGCATGATATTCATCATCCATGGCCATTTTCCAATTAGGATCTTTTAGAGCAGACACAGAGTTACAAGGCAAAGGTGATTTGGAGACTTGAGTGTGTAGACTGTATTTGGCATTGGGTTTTGTAATTCCATGTTGACTACGGGTGACTAGCCGGTTTAGTGGGCGATGGATCGACGCCATCGTCGGAGTGAGACAGATGTTTGAACGCCATCGCTGATTATTGCTAATTTCTCCACTGGTTGCACTGGGCTGGCCGAGTATTTTGTGTGTAGTTGGGCCTGGAGTTGGAGGTTGGCCCAACTGAAGGGGCAGCTGGTGTAAAGTAGGGGGTTCTCGTTCACTGGGCCTTGGAACTGATGGCCCAGTTTGCTGGACTGTATTTTTTGTGAGTCCCGGGCTGTGGAGAAAATGAGTTAGATACGGGGGCCTATCATCATCCAAAAAATCATAAGTATTTGTCCTTGTGTCATGTATCTTGGCAAAGGGAAATTGTGACTCATCAAAAATTACATGACGACATATAAACATACGTTTGGAAGAAATGTCATAACACATGTAACTACGGTGATTCGTAGGATATCCCAAGAAGACACATGGAGTAGACCGGGGTTGAAGTTTTGTGATTGTGGTGGATGGAAATAGGGGGTATCAAAGACAATCAAATACTCTCAAATGATGATATGAGGGCTCTCGTAAGTAAAGTATTATTTTTAGTGGAGCTTGGTAAGACATGTTTTTGTGGGGAAGGATATTTAACATGTAGGTTGCCATTTGAAGCGCATGATGCCAAAAAATGGGGGGTATAGAAGCATGAGCAAGAGATGTTCTCACAATATTGTTAATGGTTCTAATTTTGCGTTCCGCCTTCCCATTCTGTGAAGATGTGTGAGGAAAGGATAAACGAAATTGTAAACCATTTGTTTTGAAAAAATCCCAAAATTGATTATTGTCAAATTCCCTCCCATTGTCACATTGAATACTTTTAATCTCCCGTTCAAACTGAGTTCGGATAAATGCTCTAAAGTTTAGGAAAGTGGAAAACACTTGTGATTTTTTCGACAAAGGGAATGTCCACAAATAATTAGAGTAATCATCAAGAAACAAGAATAGTATCTATGACTGAGGAACTCAAAGCGGTGATGTCCAAATATCACAATGTAAAATATCAAATGACATAGTAGTGCATGAAGTAGAAGAAGTAAATGGCAACCTAACATGTTTACCAAGGGCACAAGCATGACACTTATTCAAAACATGAGTTTGAGTACATGAAATAAAATTGTTTTGTTTAAGAGAAGCCAAAATGGACTCCCCCGGATGTCACAATCGTTCATGCCATAGTGATGGAGCCAAGGCTGCAAAAGTGGAAGGAACTTTAGACTGTGGATTTGGTAAACTTATTGGATAGAGCTCCCCCTTGCTATCACATCTCACGAAGCTTCCCGTCTGAAAGTCATGTACGGAAAAACCAAATGGGTCAAATTTAACAGAAACCCAATTATCACTGGTAAACTTCCTAACAGAAACCAAATTTTTTATTAATTTGGGAGCATGCAGGACATTATTTAAAACCAGTGGCGGATGGTGGTGACGTGTGTTTGACCCATAACCTTTTATGGAATTGCATGGCCATTTCCGGCAATAATACCATTTTCGCTCAAATTAAAATAGGGTGAGAGTGTACTGGGATGCCGTCATATGTGACGCGTTGCCGAGTCCATATACCAATTAGAATCCGTGGATTGAGTCCCGCAGTGCATAGCTCGCTCAATATCCGTAGGATGGGTTGTGGTTGAATGGGCCTCGCCATCGGGCCGGAGAGGCCCAAAATCGCCGATGCCGCCCGTGAAATGGGCTTGCTAGATATTCTCGCCCATTTGCTGAAATAATCGGCTGCCACGTGCGCCGAAATGGCCGCCGCCATCGCCATCGAGCTCGTTGGTTTGCTCGCCCGCTTCTTCTGGCCGCTGCGACGTCCTCGCCGCTGACGCCATCGGCTGGCCGCCACCGGGCCTTCCGCTCGCTTCGATGCTTTGGTGGTTGCCGCGCAGCCACCGCGAGTTAGTCGCCGCCATAGCCACCGCCGGAGTTGGTGTTGCCGTCATTTCCGCCGCCATCGGAATTCCGGTGACCCCCACATTTATTATTTCCGCGATTTCCACCCTTCTTATTATTATAACCACGTCCTTTTTTACTCTTATTTTGTGAAGAATAGTCAAAAGAATTACCTTCATACGTGGCAACCATGGCGGAATTTGTAGTCTTTGAAACCTTCTTAATCAAACCCGACACTTCAAGAACAAGCATGGATCTTGCTTGATAAAACTTTGGTAAGAGATTACTTTGACGGATTAGTGTTCCCACGCCACTATCAGCATCCGTGAGACCAGCAACTAATTGTAAAACTAACCGATTTTCAGAAACCGGTGAACCTACGTTTCTCAATTGATCTGCCACCACTTTGAGACGTTGACAGTAGGTTGAAACGTTAGGGAAGTCTGCCATGACAATGGTTGAAAATTCTTGTTCCAACGCAACGGCACGAGAGTTTTGATTATCTTGAAAAATGTCTCACAAGCGTTCCCATACCGCCATGGCAGTAGAATCTGGTTCCATTATGGTATGCAACAAGTCTGTGGATATTGTTGCATAAATCCAACCAAGAACTGTGGCATCAAGGGTATCCCACAATTCTTTGTCTGCTTCAGACGATTGTTCCGTTGTTGTACCATTTTTTGGTGGAATTATATGATAAAGAACTTTGTGAGCCCTACAACATATTTTGAACAACTCCGCCCATATTGCGTAGTGAACAGTTTTCATCTCTAGTTTGACAGAAATATGTGTTTTGATGTTGGAGATAGTAAGGGCTGAGTGAAACGAAGATTTTGATTCAGACATGGTTGACAACAATAATGGAGGAAAATGAAGAATAACAATGGAGAAGACAAATTCGGTTGGATGGATTGGGAAGATGACCGAATTTGGAAGGAATATTTTATTTAGAGTAGGATCTTTGAATTACGTTCTGATACCATGTAAGAATTATTAAGACCTGGAAAATCTTCCTTAATCTTATTCATGCCCAAATGGTCACAATATATACACAAAGTAATAATTAATAGGAAAATTAAGTCTTCCCTAAAATCCTCCTACCTATCCCATAATATATTCCTTTTCCTATATTAATACTATTCTAATTAATACATAATACTATTTACCATATACAAAAGATTCTACATAATTATATTATTAATAAAAATTAATAATAAATATTCTAACAATAACAACAACAAGTAAATAATAAATTTGAAAATTAAACAATGAAATGATCTTGCTGAATCGATTGAAGTTTCAATCTTTCCTTGAGATAATATTTCCCCCGTATATCCTTTCAACGGTTGTTTTAGCAACTTATCCTCCAAGATAAAACAACAATCAAACAAATGAGCAAAGGAACTCAAGTGTTCGCTTGATAAGAAAGATATTTGAGTGTATTGTGATTGCTAGAGAGAAAGACAATTTTCAGAGAATTGTTTAAGTGTCAATGTGTAGTGTATTTTGCAATTGTGTCCAAGGCGTCAATTTATAGGTAGATGATTTGGTCTTCTCAATTCACCAAATGAATGGTCATCAATGTCAAGTAATGACCATTGATATTGAGGTTAATTCAGCCTAGTAATGGCTGAATTCAATAGCCAAATAATGGAGAGTAATTTCTCCAAAATCAGCCCAAGAATCAGTTTCAATTCGCCTATTACGTTACTGAAAAATATCGAAGCACCGCGGTCCCTCGGGAGGGCACCACCGTGCCTAAATTCCAGTAAGTTACTGGAATCGAAAATTGAATTTGCACCGCGGTGCCTCCAGGAGGCACCGCGGTCCTGTCCTTGTGGCACCGCGGTGCCTTCCAGTTTTTCCGTAACGATTTTTCTGATTCGTTTCATTTCTTACACATTTCTTCCTTTCATTTACCAACGTGAAATCATTCGTCACTTGGCCAATAACCGTCTATTTTCTTACGTCTCAAACAATTCGTATACGTACCAATATCTCTTCCATTTAAGGAAATAATGATCTTTGACACTTTATATGCACGTGTGTGAAAACCATGTTTCTGACGTACGGGCCCCTAATTATTCGATTCATAATTAATAAGATTTACTTTATTTCACGTTTAATAAATATTTCCAACAGATAATTATTTGTTACTAGCTTTTAAACGATTACATAGTTTAAAAATAAAAATAACTAGTTTTAAAAATAATATTTTCAATAAATAAATTTTTAATCTAAGTTATTCATGTGTATAGTTTTTTTTGTTGACGAAGGAACCCGCAACCGCTGCTCTTTCGAGTGCGCACAAGGTAACTCCTGATCGACGCAATAGCACGCAAACCACGCCGCCGGAACCACACTTGGCGTGCCCAGCGTGCTCTCCCAAGAGCGGCGCAGTCGACGTTATCCGGTTTCAACTTGTGACTGCTCTTCCACACCACCCATCGAGATGATACTCTTCGCCATTAAGCACTAACCTGGCAGCGCTTGATTCATGTGTATAGTTGAGCCTATGAAACGAGAGATAAATTCGAACTAAAAAAAGGTAACAATAAAACGATAGAACTTTTTTTAAAGGGTAAATCAGTAGGGGATCACAAAATGTGAAATCCAACGCTCACTAATATAAGGTAAAATTTCATACAATCATCTATTAAAATTCTAACGTGAACTAATAGAAGCTGGAACTTTGCATCCTAAAGAAACAGTTCAATAGTAAGAGGTTCACAAATTGAATTACAGTTGGCGAAGTTAAATCTCAATGACCTTACAACTCCTTAGAATTAACTTTGCAGCTAGTTTTGGCTCATGGGTTAGCCATAGCCTTAGATGACCCAGAGTTGTCGTTCACTTGTTAAATGATCTGGGCCTTTCAGACACTGGCCATCAGGTGTTTCGCAGGGTTGATTTACAAGAATAGCCTTGAAAAATGAGTGGTTGTTTGTCCGATAAACAAAGCTTCAACTTTAATAATTTTTAATTTTTGACCATTAAAGTTTACCCATGAACAAGTCGGGATCAAAAGGTCAAAATCATCCATTTCCTAGGGCAAGTGTAACTTCTTGGATTTGCACTGCTATTAAATATTATTCCCTGCACTATTTATTGGATGCTTGAAACGGAGAAACTCAGTCAATCTTTCATGAAAATTGTAAAGAGTTGATCTTGGGTCTAACTCAATTCAAAATCTAGCTTATAAGGGAGGATTGTTCAAGTCCATATAAGGAGTTCAAATTCTCATTCCATTTTTTATTTGAGATTCTTAACACTCCCTGCAAGACCGGATTCCGTTAACTAAAGCGTGGATGACATAATTTAGGGACTCAATATCGGTGAACATAGACTTGAAATGAGTCTGACTCTGATACTATGTAAAGAATGAATCTTGGACCTAACTTAACACCAAAAGTTAATTTATGAGGGGAGGATTGTTCAAGTTCATATAAGAAATTCAAATTCTCATCCATTTTTCGATGTGGGACTTTTAACAGAAATGATTTAAATTGTCTATTATGCTCATTACAAATGCTAATCATTGTTATACCTGTTTATAAAATAATCTGTATAAGTTTAAATAAAATTTCAACACAATATGTAAAACACTTAGTAAAAACAGATTACACAGTATAAAATACTTAACAGTAAAATACTGAAAACCAGTAAACGAAGCTAAAAAAATGAACAGAATCAGTGTTGAAAGAAAAAAAAATCAGAATATAATCGAGCTCATTTAGTTCAAAGTGTGTCCTTAAGGAAATTATTCTCCTCACAGTACTCGAGGTTGATGGAATATCCCCTCACATGATAGAACGATCATCTTACCAGAATAGTAGTACTCCAAATTCAGGTAGCGGCGAACCACTCAACGGCAGTGTATCACACAGAATAAAACAAGAGAGTTTTGGAGAGAAATGTTTTATTTTATTTTTTAGCGCAGAAAAAAGAAATTCGTTATGAATTCTGGAACAAATCAAGAATTTATAGCAGTTGGAGGTACTGATTCTGAATGTTTGCAACCATTCAGATCAGTCACCAAGTTTTTTGGAGAGAAATTCGAAAATATCCGGGAAGAGAAAAACGGACCGGGTCGGTCAATCCAAATCCAAATCCGAAGTCGAAGTCGAAGCCATCCGAATCAACAATCTATAGCGGAGGAAGTGCGATTACGAATGTTTGCAACCATTCGATCGATCACTGTGTTTTGGAGAAATTCAAAATATCACGGAAGAGAAAAACGGATCGGGTCGGTCAATCCAAATCCAAATCTGAAATGTTTGCAACCATTCAGATCAGTCACCAGGTTTTTGGAGGGAAATTCCAAAATATCCGGGTAGAGAAAAACGGACCGTGTCGGTCAATCCGAAGCCGAGCCGAGCGAGCGACGACGACAGCGCGAGGGGTCCTTGCCCCCTCAACCCTTTTAGCGACTAGAAAAGGTGTAATGTAATATATACACCTTTCTTTTCTTCTCTTTTTCTCATGTGGGATAAATGTTTTAACCAAAGTAAAAGAGACCTTTTACATTCCCTTCACTTTTCATCCCATCATTTTCCATTCACCAATATCAAAACCCAACAATACCATCAGTATCTGGCGGATGGTATGTACCAGGAAAACTACCTACGCCTTGTGACGAGCTTGGTTTTCTTTCAATACGCATATATTTCAACCATTTGGACGAGTGTCTGGCAGCACTTTGCCTTCTCAGAAGTTCCCCTAACCTACAAGAGCTTGAGATGTTGGTGAGTTAGATATTACTTGAATTTCATTAGGACCAATCATAAACTGGCCTCAACATGGTTTACTGCATGGATATATTCATGTATATTTCTCACAGTATCTGCTGAACTGTGCCTTTTAAGTTTTGTACATTCATGTCGTTGTCTTTTTGTAGGCACGCACAGAAGAACAAACTGTTGGGTTTTGATATTGGTGAATGGGAAATGATGGGATGAAAATTAAAGAGGGTAAAATGCTCTTTTGTCCCACATCGAAAAAAGAGAAGGAAAGAGAGGTGTATATATTACATTACACCTTCTCGAGCTGCTAAAAGGGTTGAGAGGGCAAGGACCCCTCGCGCCGTCGCCGCTTCCGCCGGCTTGACGATCGATTGATTGATTGATAATCTTTTTGGACAAACGTTTCTTTAATTAATTAATTATTTAATTAAAAACAAATCCAAACGGATCGACCCGCGACCCGACCCGTCCGGCTCTCCCTCTCTTTTTCGAATTTCCCTCCAAAATTAGGTGACTATTCTGAATGGTTGCAACCATTCAGAATCAGTACCTTTAACCCTATAAATTCTTGATTATTTCAAGAATTTATTTACTAATTCATATTCTAATCAATTCTAATTCAATTCTGAAGTTGCTCTTCAAGTTGAAAATATTTTTCATTCTGTGTGATATACTGCCGTTGAGTGGTTCGCTGCTACCGGAATTTGGAGTACTACTATTCTGGTAAGATAATCGTTCTATCCTGGGAGGCGATATTCCATTAACCTCGAGTACTGTGAGGGGAATAATTTTCTTAAGGACACACTTTGAACTAAGTGAGCTCGATTACATTCTGAAATTATTTTTTCCAAAACAGATTTTGTTTTTGTTTATTGTTTCATTAATGTTATATGTTTCACTAAGTGATTAACATATTGTTTTGACATTATTTAGCCAAATACAGATTATTATACCAACAATCTTAAGGAAATTATGTTTATTGTATTTTAATCTGTATCCTGGTTTGGAGATTAAAACCTGTGTGGTTTTCTACTCCGTATGAAATTTCATATTCTAACTTGAAGATATAAAAACTTCGTTGGAATATTAAAATCCAGGAAAAAGTGTTTTCCAAAAAGGAAAAAAAAGTGTTTTTTTCAGGAAGAAAAAAAAAAGTGTTTTCTTGTATGTTGTTTGGAGACTAAAATCTTCGGATTTTCTACTCCGGTTGAGATTAAAGTTTTCATAACTTTCTACTCATTTGGATACTTGATTTGAAGATATAAAAACTTCATCAAGTATACAACATACAATCTACTACACTTCGTTTCTATCAATTTTGATTCGGTTTGAAGAAATAAAATCTTCGCCGTTGTGTATGATATTTGTTGCGACGATTTGAAGAACATAAAAACTTCATCGTTCTGATTAAGGAGATTAAAACTTGTGTAGTTTTCTACTCCATATGAATATTAGTATTCTGACTCGAAGATATAAAAACTTCGTTGAAATACTAAAGTTTCATAATTATACTACGATTTGAAGAAATAAAATCTTCATCGTTTAAGTTTATAATTCGACTGCGATTTGAAGAAATAAAATCTTTATCGTTGAAGTCTGTGAATTAATTGCTATTTGGTTTTATTAATTAAAACAGTTTGTCTATTTGACAGTGACAAACAATGACAATTGAAATTGGAACTACATACTCGCATCGCACGTGATTACTACAACCCGCATCTGCATCACACCCGAGAAACCTGCGAGGTTCACCGGTGCCAACTTTAAAGGATGGCAGCAAAGAATGTTCTTTTGGCTTACCACCCTTGGTTTGCAAAAGTTCACCAGTGAGGACCCTCCCGTGTCTGCCGCCGACATGCCTGACAACCAGCAGTTCATGGTTCCGAGGCTTGAAACAGCTGATTTTTGTGCAAAGGCTACATTTTAAGTGTCTTAGAAGATGACTTGTACAATGTCTACAGCAAGAGAAACTTCCAAAGAACTGGAGTGCACTTGAAAAGAAGTACAAGATGTAAGATCGTGCTTGAAGAAGTTTGGTTGCCAAATTCCTAGACTATAAAATGGTTGATGGAAACCGTTGGAACCCAAGTTCAAGAGCTTCAACTTATCTTCCATGACCTTATCTTTGAAGGTATGGTAGTGAATGAAGCATTCCAAGTGGCTGCAATGATTGAGAAATTGACGTCTTCGTGGAAAGATTTCAAGAATTATCTTAAGCACAAAAGAAAGGAAATGAAGTTGGAGGATCTTGTGATTCGTCTCAAGATCGAGGAAGATAACAAAACCGCTGAAAAGAGGTATCGTAAGAGTTCACCAATTGAAGGGGCCAACATCGTTGAAGATGCTGCTCCGAAAATGAACAAGAAAAGAAAGATGCCTTCTGGAAAAGAGAAGGGTTCTAACAAGAAAAAGTTCAAGGCAATCGCTTTATTGTGGGAAAGGCCACAAAGCCCATTGTCGACTCGGAAAAGAAAAGGGAAAACGACAAGCCAATATGGTGGAAATGAATGATGATCTAAATGATCTGTGTGTAATGCTGTCAGAGTGCAATTTGGTTGGAAACCCAAAAGAGTGGTGGCTGGATTCTGGTGCCACTCGACATGTTTGCGCTGCAAAAGAAGCATTTGCAACCTATGCTCCTGGACCGAGAAGAGTCATGTTTATGGAAATACTGCAATGACCAAGGTTGAAGGATATGGGAAGATACTTCGAGGATGACTTAGCAAGGTCGACTCTCAACAATGTTCTCCACGCGTTCAACAATTCGGAAGAATTTAGTTTCAGCCGGACTACTCGTCAAAAACGGGTTTAAGTGTGTGTTGGTTAGTGAGAAAATTGTAATAAGTAAGAATGATATGTTCATAGGAAAGGGCTACCTCACCGAGGGCCTTTTCAAACTCAATGTAATGGTTGTTGACATTATTAATGAAAATTCAAATTGCCTTACTTATCGAGTCAAATGATTTATGGCATGTTCGTTTAGGACATGCCGATTACAAAATCTCATAAAATTGATCAATTTAGAAGTATTGCCTAAATTCGAGTGCAACAAATCAAAATGTGAAATTTGTGTTGAATCTAAGTTTGTTAAACATCCATATAAGTCTATTAATAGGAATTCAAATCCTTTAGACTTAATTCACACAGATATATGTGATATGAAGTCAATACCATCTCGGTGGGAAAAAGTATTTTATAACTTTCATCGATTTATCAGACTCGACATCTTATTATGTGTATTTGCTTAATAGTAAGGATGAAGCAATTAATGCATTTAAGCAATACAAGAACGACGTGGAAAATCAATTGAATAAAAGATCAAAATGATTAGAAGTGATAGGGGTGGAAGTGCGAATCTCCTTTTGCGAGACATGTTTGGAATATGGAATTATTCATCAAACTATCGCCTTACACACCACAATCAAATGGAATTGCGGAAAGGAAAACCGAACATTAAAGGAAATGATGAATGCCTTACTAATTAATTCGCCATCACAGAGCTTTGGGAAGCTATCCTTACAGCTAATCGAATACTCAACAGAGTACCCCACAACAAAACACAATTTATTCCATATGATCTATGGAAAGAAGAAAATCCAACTTGAAATATTTCAAAGTGTGGGGGTGTTTAGCAAATGTCCAAGTTCCTTTGCCCAAAAAGGTAAAAATCGGACCAAAAACTGTGGATTGTGTTTTTATTGGCTATGCTACAAACAAAGAAAGCTTTCGGTTTTGGTTCACAAATCGGACAATCCCGAAATTCATGTTAATACGGTAATTGAATCAGATAATGCTGAATTCTTTGAAAACATCTATCCGTATAAAACTGAATGTGAGTCGTCAAGTGAAAGATTTAAACGACCGCGGGAAGAACCAAAGGAAAGTATACCAAGCAAAGAGGATCTAAGGCGTAGCAAACGTCAAAAGACATCTACTTCCTTTGGACCAGACTTTGTAACATTCTTGCTTGAAAATGAGCCTCAAACATTTAAAGCAGCAATGTCATCTTCTGATTCAACATTTTGGAAAGAAGCAGTCGATAGTGAGATTGAATCAATTTTAAACAACCATACATGGGAATTAGTTGATCTTCCTCCTGGAAATAAACCTTTAGGATCAAAATGGATCTTTAAAAGGAAAATGAAAGCTGATGGTACTATTGACAAATATAAGGCAAGACTTGTGGTCAAAGGTTATAGACAAAAAGGTCTTGATTACTTTGACACATACTCGCAGCAATGTGAATAACATCTATTCAGTGTTAGTGGCAATCGGCGTCAGATATGGTCTTGAAACCCATCAAATGGATGTCAAGACAGCTTTCTTAAATGGAGAATTGGAGGACGAAATTTACATGGAACAACCTGAGGGTTTTGTGGTTCCTGGTAAAGAAAGGAAAGTGTGCAGACTTGTTAAGTCACTTTATGGACTTAAACAAGCACCCAAACAATGACATGCAAAATTTGACCAAATAATGTTGGCAAATGGATTTAAGATTAATGAGTGTGACAAATGTGTTTACATTAAAAATACTCCAAATCATGAAGTCATTGTTTGTTTGTATGTTGATGACATGTTGATAATGAGTAAAGATATTGTCGATGTAAATGCTACGGCGTATGCTCGCAGCAAATTTGACATGAAAGACTTAGGGGTTCTTTGATTTGATCTTAGGAATTAGGATCCATAAAACTCCACAAGGTCTAGCATTATCACGATACATTATATTGAAAAAGTACTTGACAAGTTCAAGTATTTAAATTTCAATGTTGCGAAGACTCCAATCGATGTAAGTTTTGCACTTCAAAAGAATGAAGGTGAAAGTGACTCACAATGGACTTTACACGAGTTTTGGGAAGTCGATGTACATTATGAATTGTACACCGACCGGATATAGCATGTGCTATAAGCAAGCTGAGTCGATTCACGAGTAATCCCAATCAAACTCATTGGATGGCAATGAAACGAGTCTTGGGATATTTACAACACACCCAAAACTATGTTTTGCATTATAATAAATATCCCGCAGTACTTGAGGGATATAGTGATGCAAATTGGATCACCGGATCGTTTGAAGTTAAATCCACGAGTGGATATGTTTTCACTGTTGGCGGAGGAGCAGTGTCTTGAAAATCATCAAAACAGATACGTCTCCCGCTATACAATGGAATCGAATTTATAGCTTTAGACAAAGGGTGAAGAAGTTCGAATAGCTCCTAATTTCTTAGAAGATATTCCATTCTGGCCCAAACCTTTGGCTCCTATATGTATACACTGTGACAGTCAAGCAACAATAGGTAGGGCAGGGAGCGTAATGTATAACGGAAAATCTCGTCACATACGACGGAGACACAATACCGTTAGACAACTCCTCTCTAGTGGCGTTATCACAATTGATTATGTAAAGTCAAGAGATAACGTGGCGGATCCGCTACAAAAGGCTTATCTAGAGAGGAGTTGGTAGATCATCAACGGAATGGGTTAAGGCCGACAAGTCATCACGGCGGTAACTCTACCTAGCAGTGGAGATCCCAAGAGCTAGGTTCAGGAGATCAAACAAAGTCAGGATCGACGGTTCAACATTGTCAAATAACTCAACCCATTCTCGGATGAAGACAATGTTCGAAATAAGGATAAGACTTTATGGCTTGTTAACGAGTTAATAAAGCATTAAGGTTTTTAATGGTTATCTAAATCGCGATGTATGACCATATAATGTGGCTATAGGACCACATGTTTAGAAATCACCTATGTGAGTGTTAAGTGTAAGCCGCTTTAAATGGGAATGACAGTAAAGGTCAATTCTCTATGCACTCATGAGACCAAAGTGTTCATGGTCGAACGAACACAACCGTGAGAACTATAAACGGTTGAGGTTGATTGTGTGTCTTATGTTGTCTAGGTATACAACAAAGTTCGACGGTTCAAAGATATCAAATCTACCGATTGATCGAGTATATCCGATATAAGTTCACTACGGAAAGTTCAAAGAAACCTACTTATCCGTACGCAATAATTCTCGCCAGATATCACACTCATCCGCATATTCTTCTATCTTATAATCATTCCCATTCATGGGGATTGTTGGGTTTTGATATTGGTGAATGGGAAATGATGGGATGAAAATTAAAGAGGTAAAATGCTCTTTTGTCCCACATCGAAAAAGAGAAGGAAAGAGAGGTGTATATATTACATTACACCTTCTCGAGTTAAAAAGGGTTGAGGCAAGGACCGCCAGCGCCGTCGTCGCTCGCTCGGCTTCGGCTTTGGCTTTGGATTTGGATTTGGATTTGGATTTGTCAAAAGATCGATTGATTGATAATCTTTTTGGACAAACGTTTCTTTAATTAATTAATTATTTAATTAAAAACAAATCCAAACGGATCGACCGCGACCAATTCGTCCCGTCCGGCTCTCCCTCTCTTTTTCGAATTTCCCTCCAAAATTAGATGACTATTCTGAATGGTTGCAACCATTCAGAATCAGTACCTCTAACCCTATAAATTCTTGATTATTTCAAGAATTTATTTACTAATTCATATTCTAATCAATTCTAATTCAATTACGTCGTTGCTCTTCGTTGAAAATATTTTTCATTCTCGTGTGATATATAGTTGAGTGGTTCGCTACCTAATTTGGAGTACTACTATTCTGGTAAGATAATCGTTCTATCCTGGGAGGCGATATTCCATTAACCTCGAGTACTGTGAGGGGAATAATTTTCTTAAGGACACACTTTGAACTAAGTGAGCTCGATTACATTCTGAAATTATTTTTTCCAAAACAGATTATGTTTTTGTTTATTGTTTCATTAATGTTATATGTTTCACTAAGTGATTAACATATTGTTTTGACATTATTTAGCCAAATACAGATTATTATACCAACACAAACTGCTTTGAGAACAGTTGCCGATGTTATGGAAGAGAATTATCAGAATTGTATGTTTAATCAATTGCGGCGTGTTAATATTGCTGGTATATCTGGCCTTAAACAAGAGCTAAATTTCATCAATTTTCTGCTTGCAAATTCACCTATTCTTGAAAGGATGACAGTTAAGCCAGCTTCGATTGATGGTGCATGGGAGATGCTAAAAGAGTTGCTTCGCTTAAGGAGAGCTTCGGTACAAGCTGAAATTGTTTACCTTGACCCTTAATTGATAGCATTCTAAGCTGGGGAGCCTGAGGTCTAGTAAGATCTAAGGGTGTTTACTATGGAAATTGACTATATTAGTCAAAAAGCTAGTGTAGAAACTGAGCTAGACTGTCTGATGAAACTGATGTTAAATGAAAGCACCAACGTGGTCGGCATAGGGATTGGAAACAGAAAGATGATAACTCATTCTCTTGTTTGGTCAGTGTTTGAACTATGCAAGTGTCCTTGTAGAATTCTTGAAATTTCTGAACAATATAAGTAGTTACATATTTGTACTTATCTCTTAGATAGGGAGATGAGTTCAGAGGGCAACGGAGCCCTCTTGTATTTCTATGATACTAAGCCCCGATATTGTGTATTGTGCTCATGTTGGAAGTGTTGTCAAACATGTGTTATTATTGTCTTGAAGAAGGTAGTTGAACTGCTACTTAGTATTCATCTCTTACATTCTTGTAGTAGTTATCGATTTCTTTAATGGTGATAAGAAATGAGAACCTAAAAGGCCCTAAGGTGATAAGAAATGAGAACCTAAATGGCCTTGGGGCCTTCACGAATATGAAGAGGTAGAAACATTGCCCACTAGCCCTTCTAGGCCGTGAATTGAAAAATAATTACGATATGGAGTTTCACTTGTGAAATTATAATAGAGTCCGATTCTTTTTCGAATCCCGCACATAGCGGAAACTTAGTAAACCGAGTTACTTGACTATTGACACTTGAACATTGTATTGAAAAGGAAGGGAATAGAAAATTAGCAGTAGTTATAACGAGCATTTTTTACATAAAGCTTTCATTCATTGAATAAAAGTAGTATAAAAAATTGACCATAACCAATATTAACCATCGGTAACATATGAAAAGATTCGTCCCATTACTTTTTATCGTGTCATTAAATCTAGATAGTTTGTCCACATTGCACAGAGTATATCATCCTATTTTAGTACTCTGTACTCCTGCTTAATTTTACATATCATAGTAATATTATCATGATTCATCATTATATTATCAAAAGAATTATCATGATAAAAAATGTTATAAAGACGGCTGTTGCTGTTATAAATAAAAAATTATTATAAAAAATATAATATAATATAAAAATTAATTTTGAGTATTATGGGGATGGTACATCTGATAGGGATAAGAGGTTGGGGATTCACAAGTCGTTTGAACCAAACAGGCCTTTACCCATCCTTTCCTTCTCAAATGGCGATTTCGGTGGCTTCTCTCACTTCATCCTTTGCTTCTCTTTCATTCTCTTCTCAAAAACCCTATGCCGTATCCCTCACACATTCAAAGCAACTTTCATTGTCTCTCACTTCAAAAATCCCTTCGCTAGTAGTATCAGCTTCCGTCGCCGAAGCACCGGCGCCGGAAGAATTGGAAACGAGTGAGGAACTGTTGAAGCTGGTGAAAAGTAGACTTCCTGGCGGTTTCGCTGCTCAGCCTCTTCACGGAACTGGTAGACGTAAAAGCGCTAGTGCTCGTGTTGTCCTTCAGGAAGGTTCTGGAAAAATTATCATCAATTATCGTGATGCCAAGGTATACAGATTACTTCCTTACGCTCCCTGCTTTGCTTTAATCATAATTGCATTTTGTAGTTTAGTAGTCTATGCGCTTCACTTTTACTTTGTCACGTTTGGCTTCTGGAGAGTCAATTTTGACTAATTTTCGCAGTTAAATTGAATTAGATTAATTTAATATTTTAAAATTAAATTTTAGATATTCAAAATATTATAAATTGCAATTCTTCTCGAGAAAATGCATCTTAAATGTTGGTCAAAGTCCATGTAGTTGCAAGCCAAGTGTGCCAAGTAAAAGTGAATAGAGGAAGTATTTTAAGGCGTTCTTTTGAAATTGGTTATTCAGATGAGCAAGTGCAATTACAGAAAGTAGGACTTTGTTTTGTCTCACCGTGGAATACATTGTTATTGTTACACTTAGATTTAGGTCTGGTGATAACATTGTTTGCCAAGATGCTGTTGGTATCAGTGGAGATTTGTGTGTGTTGATTAAGTGTGAGATTTCGGGAACCTAATGTGCTTTAATTGACAAAGTGTTTAGTACTCAATGAAATGTACCAATTAGAGCAGAATGCTTGCAGAAGATTCATATAGTCAATCCCAGATAGTTTGCCATTGAAGCTATTCTGTATATTTTTTAATAACCGTGGTGTCTGAGACAGCTTGTGCACACCTTGACTAATTTCACAGGGTACTTACTACCTCCCACCGGCACAAGTACTAGATAACTCTATTCAACAAGGCATGGGAAAAAATAACCAATACACAATAGCTTTGATGACCATGAAGCTATTATGTATTTATGGGGAATTATCTCTCATTAGGAAAAATTGATAAGGAAAACAAATGCAGATGATAATTTGAATTTTTTTTTCAATGGTCTCAAATATCTGCATTAGGTAATATCATGCTCAGTTTCATACATGAAGCAGGTAGCCCATTGGTTTACATGGATATATTGACCATGATTCTCATATGTCTTATTTTAAAGTTGCTGAATTAGGTCACTTGAAATCGATGTAGATAGAAGGATTTAGGATGACACATGGGACTTCATAATGTTATATGTGAAGAAATTCATATATCAAGGGTCAACTTTCTTAGTGTATAGAGATTGTAGAGTAGGACATCTGACCTTGAAAAGCAAAGAGAAAACAGAAGCAGAGAAAGTATAACTGGTATCTTTGAGTTTCCTGGGAAATGCATGCATAAACTAGTTTTCTGGATCATCGATGACTATAACAGAAGCATGAGAAGAACACAACTCTGTTTCAAATTGCATAAATAAAAGCATGGCAGAAGTTGAATAATCAAATTAGATAAGTAGGATGTGCTAAGTTAATATAAGGAATTAGTTGTGTTTTGTAGACTTGAAAACCCTTGGGATCAACAGGTGACGATGCTATGTGAAACAAAAAGTGTTTTTTAAAATTATTGAGTCTCTAATTCGTATACTCGAGGTCCGTTGGGGTAAGTCATCAACATTCTGATTAGCATTGCCTGCTTCTTTTTGTAAGCAATGTACTGCTTCGTTGCTTTGTTATATGAGGCTTAACATTTGTCATGATTTGCAGGAATATCTTCAAGGAAATCCATTGTGGATTCAATATGTGAAAACTCCACTGGCTACTTTAGGATATGAGGCTAGCTATGATATTTTTGTCAAGGTGGAAGGCGGTGGTCTTTCTGGGCAGGCTCAAGCAATCTCCCTTGGCATTGCTCGTGCACTCCTAAAGGTTAGTGAGAGCCATAGAAAACCATTGAGGGAGGAGGGTCTGCTAACTAGAGATGCCAGAGTTGTGGAGCGGAAGAAAGTTGGTCTCAAGAAGGCTCGCAAGCGTCCACAATTTTCCAAGCGTTGAGGTACACTCCGAATAAAATTTCACTAAAACTTTGTGTGCTATTCCACTGAAGCACACATGTGCAAGAGCTTCTGATGCAATTTACTCACGTTTTTTCTGCTTTCCCTTTCTTGGTTGGTACTTAATTCACTGTGGCTGCATTTGGTAGCAAGGTATGTAAAATCATCATACATCATTGCTGTAGTGAGTTAAAGATAGATTAAAAAGAAAATCTGAGAATGAGCATTTACGTAGGTGTCTGCCAGAGATGATGCTAGAATTTTTCAAACTTGATTGTTTCTTAAGAGGTTTTCTTATTTATTTATACGTAATTGATTGATCACCGTGCAACTCACAGGCATATTATGGATTTTTCAACACACTTTTTTCCCCTTTTCGAGTAAATGCACGATGTAAACCATAATTTGTGTTTGTAATTCGGTTTCTACTTTTAGTTTGCAGATTTTGTGGTTTATTGACCCAGAGTGGGGAAAGAGCATAGCAATGATCTGATTTGACTGTTGAAGATCAGGAATTGTTTCAGATCTATCACTCAAATGCTAGTTGTAAATTTTGTATCAGTCCTGACTCATAATTACAATATGTTCTGTTGAAGGTATTTTTGAGTTTAGTGTCTTAACTGGTCTGTCTCGATTCACATGGTAAACATACACTGGAACGGTTTAATATAATTCTGGAGATTTTTATGCAATGGGTACACCTGGAATTAGAATGAATATTGAGCATTGATATAGTCGATTATATGAAGCTACAGATTGAGGTGTAGAAGTTAATTAACCTCTCTTGTCTAAGTTATACCAATTTAGCCTATTTCTGTGTTAGTTATACAAAATCTAAAGAGTGTAGACAAAAGTTGAGTGTAATGATAATGAAATACGCACACTTTGACTATCTATCATACTATCTTGTAATTCAAACGTGAAATAAGTTCAGAAAATGATGTTGATTTTGACAGGAGTGTGATTTTATTTTTCACCAGGTAAATGTTCGTCTAAACAGTGTAACATTGAAAGAGAAAATTATGTAGTGCTTGCGATTAATTCATAGGGGACGGGTGATAAAAATATTTATCACTATGTACACTTTTATGTTTAAAGTTGATTTTAGGTTGATGCAGACTAAAGTTTATTGCAATTTGAACAATTGGTGGAAATAGTAAAAAGTGTTATTATCATTTCAAATGCTTAAACACTAGTTGTAGATACTCCTCCATTAGATAAAAATTCCTATCTTAGTAGTATCTACAACACAACATTAGCACTTTTCCCTTTTATTTTGACCCTTGAATCTTTTTCTTTTGTCTGTTTTTGGTAAGTTTCTTTAAAGTATAAACCGTGTTTCTTTCTCCAGTATTACAAGTCGTGTTCACTTAGCTTCCATTTGGTGATAATTTGCAACAAAAAAGGGAATTCTTCGTCCACTCGTTAAAAGCAATGTTTGTTCATTGAATAATATCTAACCAACATAACAAGGTGAATACTTCTTGTACAGCCAATAATATCACAACAATCAGAATCACTCTGCTTTTCTTTTCAACTTCGTACGAAACAACAAAATCAACAACCTTAATAACTGCAAAAAAAAAACACTCACACACAAGAAAAGACAAAGATTGTCTCTCCTTGGAGGGGCTATTTGCTTTCCCCTCCAAATATTCACAATTGGTGACGAATAAAAAAAGCAAATTCCACTTCCAACTTTCCATTTTTCTGCAATTTTCACATACTTTACCATAAATATGGCAATTGAGGACAAGTATGGGAGCAGTGATGAAGAATACTATAATGGAGGGTACGATGATGATTATGATCGTGACCCAGAACCTGAATCTGATGATGATTTGTCTTGTGGCAAAGCTCCTTCATGCAGGGTATTTGATTCTTTTTTCCTTTCTGCCCATTTGATTCTTTTTTCCTTTTGAAGAGATTCAGTTCTGAGAGTGTCACAGCAACATGCAGATACACAGATACATGAGGAAGAAGAAGATCTTCATAGAAGAAGTTGCAGTGAGGTAATCTGTGTTAGAGAGAAAGAGGTAGAAGAAGAGATAGAGAGTAAAGAACTGATCTATTCAATATTCTGAATGAATGAATAATATCGTCAATATTACAAATGGTATGTAATATATCCTATACCTAGGTTGTATACAAGACTGGGCTTACATAACTTGGGCTGGACTGACCCATTATCGGGCTTAACATCTAAGATAGTGTCCATTATCAGACTGGCCCAATTATACTTCTATTTCTTTTCTTAACATACCCCCTCAAGCTGACTACCGGAAGATATTCAGGAGTCCAAGCTTGGAGCAAAGATGTTGATCTTTAACTGCTCATCCTTTTGTAGCAAGTCACCGGCCGATTTGTTGTATGTATATATTCTGTCTTTATCACCCCTTTCTGAATTTTGTCCCGGATGAAGTGTAAATCAATCTCTATGTGCTTGGTCCTCTCATGAAAGATCGATTTGCGCAATTTGTATTCTTGATTCGTCGATGAAAATCGTGGAGGATGGTCAAACTGAATACCTATGTCTTTTAGTAGACCAAGTATCCAGGTTAATTACGCCATCAGATTTGCTAAACTTCTATACTGATTCTCACGAACTCGAAATTGTACTGTTTTTGACTTCCAAGAAATAAGGGAATCACCAAATTTTATTGCATAACACATCGATTTTACGGTATGTGCGGGCAGCAAAATTTACCGCATCACGAGGCGCCGATGTCTTCGCCATCGCTTGACATCGTAATTCCCTGTCCAGGTTGGCTCTTGATGTATCTCACTATCCTTAGTGCTGCATTGAGATGAGACCTTTTTGGTTGTTGTAAAAACTGACTGAGCATCTGCACACTATAAGAAATATCTGGTCTAGTAGTGGTTAGATATAACAGTTTTCCTATTAATCTTTGATACAGACTGATATCTTCTATGACTTCATCCTCTATTAATACTTTACTGCTGTCTGTAGTCTGTTTAGTATGGATATAACAGTCATATTCTTTTGTTGTCAACTTGAGGTCATAGCATATAGTGTGTTAAAAGGCTTGGCAGCAGAGAGTCCTAATTCAGCTATAAGTTCTAAAGCATACTTTCTTTGATGCATAAGAATTCCTTTGTTGGACCTCACAAACTCTATTCCTAGAAAATACCTTATTTCCCCTAGGTCTTTCATTTTAAAGGCTTGTTGTAGAGACCTTTTAGTCCTCATTATCGATTCTAAGTTGTTACGCATAAGAATGTCATCAACATACACTAAGACTAAAACCATTCCTTTATCGTTTGTTTTAAAAATGCAGTGATCATATTCAGATTGTCTAAATTTCATATGTCTTAGAGCTTCTGTGAGTTTAAAATTCCATTGTCTAGGAGCTTGTTTTAGACCATAAAGAGATTTGATTAGCCTACATACCTGATTGCCTCCCTGGCTAATGAATCCTTGTGGTAGTTCCATGTATATCTCATCATATAGATCACCTTGTAGGAAGGCATTGTAGACATCCATTTGATGTATTTGCCAATTGTTAGAGGCTGCTAGAGAGACTATTGATCTAACAGTTACCATTTTAACCACAGGAGAAAATGTCTCATGATAGTCAATTCCTTCTGTCTGGCTATACCCTTTAGCAACAAGTCTTGCCTTAAGTCTTTCAATCTCTCCTGTTTCTTTATATTTTATCTTATATACCCATTTACACCCTATGGGATGTTTCCCTTTAGGTAAGACAACAATTTCCCATGTGTGGTTATCTTGTAGAGCTTGTATCTCAGATTGCATTGCCTCTACCCACTTAGGATTTTTAGAGGCTTCCTTGTAAGTTTTGGGTTCTGTCAAGTCTGAAAAAACAGTGAGAAAAGATTGGTATTTGGCAGTTAAATTATTATAAGAGATGTAGTTGGCTATAGAATATGGAGTAATGGTGTTGCTAGCTCCTATTGTTACAAAGTCTTTCATCCATATTGGGGGTTGTTTTGCCCTGGTAGACCTCCTTACATCTGCCACACTCCTAGATTCAGTTAAGGTCTGATTTTGAGGCAATTCTATCTCTGACGTTGTTTGTTCTGGTTCAGTTCTTTCCTTAGGCTCTCTCTCTCTGTTGTCATTACTGGTTTTGTTCTGAAGCATATGCGTGTCTGTAGTATGTATATATTGATTAGTATTGTAAGGAGTTGGGTCTGCTGGATTAGTGACAGAAAATATGTCACTTTGAAACATTGGTTCCTCAGGAGTATTAGTCTGAAAAGGAAATTCATTTTCTCTGAAAGTTACATCTCTATTTACTAGGAACCCTTTTGTTTCTAAGTCATATAGAATATACCCCTTTTGTGTTTCTGAATATCCCATGAGGACACAACTTCTGGTTCTAGGTAGTAGCTTATCATTTATAGACAGATTATTAGCAAAACATAGACACCCTAGAATTCTTAAGTGATGGATAGAAGATTTTCTTTTGTACAGCATTTCATAAGGAGTCTTCCCAGTGACTGAAGAAGGTAATCTATTAATTAAATATACTGCTGCCTGGATACACATACCCCAAAATTTCAGAGGAATATGCCCCTGAAACCTTATAGCTCTAGTCAACTCAAGAATATGTCTATGTTTTCTTTCAGCCACACCATTTTGTTGTGGTGTGTAAGAATTTCTGATGAATTATGCCTAACTTAAGAAACATAGTAGTACATGCTTCATTTACAAATTCAGCCCCATTATCAGTTCTGAATATCCTAACTGTTTTGTTAAATTGGGTTTGTACAAAAGCTAGAAATTGTTGTAATATAGTACACACATCAGATTTAAGAGTAAGCAGATATACCCAAGTCATTCTGGAAAAATCATCCACTATTGTAAGAAAGTACCTTTTTCCATTATGAGTTTGGACTTTGTAAGGTCCCCAAACATCCATGTGAATCAGATTAAAAGCTTCTGTACTCCTATTGCTGCTCAATGGAAAAGGTAACCTACATTGTTTATACGTGGACGGATATTGCAATTCTTTGTTATTCTGGCTATAGTGCCAGAATTAGCTTTAATCAATTTACTCAATACATTGCTAGAGATGTGTCCAAATCTTTTATGCCAAGTATCTATTTCTTCTTTAGTAAGTGTGTCATCAGAGATTCTATTTACATTCAGACCTACTGTCTCTGGATTTTTTAACAGTTTTGAGGAAGTATGATTTACTAGTATGTAAAGCCCGTCTTGTAGTCTACCAATCTCCTTCACCTTCCCATTGTAAAGATCCTGAAATACACAAAAATCAGGATAGAAAATAGCAGCACACTGCAATTCTTTGGTTAGTTGAGAAACAGACATTAAATTAAACTTAAATTGTGGTATGAAGAAGACATTCTGTAGTGTATACATGCGATATATGATCGAACGATGTGTGTTACATTAACTAATTCCCCATTTGGCAGATGTACTATCTTAGAATCAGCATGATTCTCTACTATGGTTTCCTCATTAATTAATTGTATATTAGAAACCATGTGATTAGTTGCCCCTGTGTCTATTACCCACTGTTTTGTTATTTCTGTTCCTAAGAGGGCTTTGTGTTCAGGAATACCTGTGGTTACTGCATTTGAGGCATGCTGTGGACTGCTATTTTGTGTGGCTCCAGCTTGATCAATTCTGAGATTAAGTAGCTTTACAATCTGCTCATACTGTCCTTTGGAGAATACAGCCTTTTCAGCAAGATCAGCATTAGCATTATCTGGGGAAGCAGCAACTTTACCCTTCTTTGCTTCCACAGCCCCATATGCAGCATGTTCTTTCCTTTTGGATTTAAATCCAGGTGGATATCCAACCACCTTGTAGCAAACTTCTTTAGTATGTCCTCTCATCTTGCATACATCACAAAAAAGATTTGACGAGGGCCTTTTGTACTTTTGTGCCCCTGACCCTTCTTTAGAGAACAGGGCAGTAGGGTCATGAGCAAGATTCAGTTTTCCTCCACTTGGTCCAGCCCCCAATAATCCAGCAGATCTTGCAGTAACAGATTTCTGGCTTTCATCACTTGTAATCATAGAATATGCTTTGTTGACACTGGGAAGAGATGGCATGAGGAGTATTTGGCTTCTAGCTTGCATATAGTGCTCATTTAAACCCATTAAGAACTGATATAGTTTCTGTCTTTCAAGATATTCAACAAATTCTCTAGACTTAGGACATCCACAATTGGGAAACAGTGGTCAAATTCAACCACACTTTTAATTTGGAGAAATATTCAGAGACAGAAGTGTTCCCTTGAGAAATAGTAGCAATTTCTCTATGTAGGTCATAAGTTCTTGACCCATCTACTTTGTCAAATCTCTCCTTTAAATCTTCCCATACTTCAAATGCAGATTCAGCATATAGTAACCCACTCAGTAGGTCTTTCGAGACTGAATTTAAGAGCCATGCTTGTACTACCGCATTGACTCTATCCCAATTGTCTCCCAGATCTTCTCCAAACTGATCTTTCTGGTGCTTCCCATTGACAAAGCCCATCTTATTTCTTCCTAGTAGTGCTATTCTCATTGATTTACTCCATATAGTGTAGTTTTCAGTCCCTAATAACTGAAAGGAGATCAAGGAGAGCCTTTAGTCGATCTTTGTAGAAATAAGGGATGGTTATGATCTATCGTGACAGTGGCCGTAAGGTTAGAGGTGCTTGATATATCAGTGTCCATTATCTCTTGATTTTGACCAGTACTCATTTTTCTCCGATTTCAAGAGATATTCCAGAGAGGAACCAGAGTTTGTGGATATTTGATAATATCAAGCCTTTTAAGTAAACAATAACCAAGAAGCCCTAATTCTTGCTTGGACTGGTCTTCCCCTTATTTTAACTAAAAAGCCCTAATTCAATCAAGAAGCATACGAGCAAAGAAAACCAGAACTGTCTTGCCCTAATTAAACAAGGAAGCATACCAGATCAAGACAGTGAAGGAGATTCACTGAGAACAACGAGTCACGAGATCCGATGATAGTCGCGAGATCCGATCGATATTGTCAGGCTAAGGATCGCCGCTCGATACCATGAAGAGATTCATTACGAGAGTGTCACAAAGAATACGCAGATACATGAGGAAGAAGAAGATCTTCATGAAGAAGTTGCAGTGAGGTAATCGTGTTAGAGAGAAAGAGGTAGAAGAAGAGATAGAGTAAAGAATCGATCTATTCAATATTCGAATGAATGAATAATATCGTCAATATTACAAATGGTATGTAATATATCCTATACCTAGGTTGTATACAAGACTGGGCTTACATAACTTGGGCTGGACTGACCCATTATCGGGCTTAACATCTAAGATAGTGTCAATTATCAGACTGGCCCAATTATACTTCTATTTCTTTTCTTAACACCTTTAACTTATGGTGAGGAGTAAAGATTCCAAGGGTTAATACTTTGTGTTAAATTTGTTAATCAACTCAAGTTCTTGAATTCTCCTTACATGGCTGTTAAAGGATGGTTTTTTCTTGGTTAATAGCCTGTTTGGCCCAGGTTCCAATATTTGCTAATCTCGAAGTGTTTTTTGTCATAATTGTTTTGAATAAGTACTTTTGGGGAGTAATAATTAATTTGTGTTTGGCTAATCAATTTGTACTTGATCAAAGTTCTAAAAATACTTTTAAAAAACAAAATTACTAATATTTTTAGCTTATGAAAATAACTTCCTACTATTTAAAAGCTTCCATGAAAACTTGGTCAAACACTTCATCTTTCCAAAGCATTTTGGCTTCCCCAAAGCTTTGCTCATGGCCACACACATAAGAGTAGACAGTCCGGGTGTTCTCTCCCCTTACTGTGACCTTCCTCTTGAACTGGTCATGGTAGGGCGCGTCATCTATAGCAGTTGCCTGCAGGCTGACTAGATCGTTTTGGGACATTGCCAAACATGCTATAAGTTGCACGATAGGTTTGCGCACTATTTGAAAGAAATAACCCCTTAATTATTTTCATTAATGAAGAGATATATATACAATTTACAATCTCCAAATATGAAAAATCATATTCCTACTATACTTCTAAAATCCTAATTATACTTATACAAGAATTCTACAATTATGGTAAGTTTGTGTACAACTTTGATTACAATTTTGGTAACTTATTTGTTTCGGATTCCGTGTATACAATTTGTGTATACATTGTATATTTGTCACACCCCCGCAGTCATAGCGGGCGGTTGTCGTACGCTGAGACTGTCCCTAAAATCTTTAAATAAAACCGAGTGCAATTTGGTACCTGGAAGGGACATGCAAGACGCGTACTTGTCCACGAACAACCTTTTCGAGAATAAAATGAATATACATCTCGATATGTTTAGTGCGCTGATGTTGGATCACATTCCAGATAGACTTCACTAACATTATCACAGTAGACCAAGATAGCTTTCAAAATAGGAAAGTGAAGTTCTAATAGAAGATTACGCAGCCAACATGATTCAGATACCACATTGGCTACCCCTCGATACTCAGCCTCCGCACTGGATTGCGATAATGTAGCCTGGCATTTTGCAGACCACGAGACCAAGTTATCACCAAGAAATATACAATAACAGATGTCAAGCGTCTGGTATCAGGACAGTCACCCCAATCAACATCAGTATATGACACGGGAGTAGAGACGGAGGATGGATATAAATGCAATCCATAATCAAGTGTGTCATGTATGTATCGTATAATTAGTTTGAGCGCATGCATGTGCTCAATTTGTGAGTCATGCATAAATAAATACACATGTTGAACTATATAAGTAATATTAGGCCGTGTGAAAGTCAGATACTGAAGTGCCCCTGCAAGACTGCGGTAGTGGGTGGGATCCTCGTATGGTGTGCCAGACGTAGAACTTAGCTTCAGTTTGATATCAACCGGAGTGGAAGTAGACTTACACATACTAGCTTTCTCAATGATCTCAGCCGCATACTTCTTCTGTGATAAAAATAGACCATATGCATAACGAGTGACAGATATACCTAAGAAATAACTCAAGGCCCCCAAGTCTTTCATAGCAAACTCTGAACTAAGAAGTGACATGACAGACTTATGCATATTATCAGAAGAAGCAGTCAATATAATATTATCCACATACAATAAAATGTATGCCAAAGAAGTACCACGACGATATATGAACATAGAATGATCAGACCCGCTATGAGAAAACCCAATAGTAGATACATATCTGCAAACCTTTTATACCAAGCTTGTGGAGTCTGCTTAAGCCCATACAAGGACTTCTTCGGCAAACAGACATGTTGAGGATAATTAGGGTCTCTAAAACCCAAAGGGCTGATGCATGTATATTGTCTCCTTAAGATCACCGTGTAAAAAAACATTCTTTCACATCCAACTGATGAATGGGCCATGCTTTTGAGAGAGCCAAACTGAAAACAGTGTGAATGGTAACCGGTTTGACCACCGGACTAAACATCTCACCACAATCCACGTCAACCTGTTGAGTTTTACCATTACCTACAAGACGAGTCTTATGCCTCTCAAAAGAACCGTCAAAATCTTCTTATGAGTAAAAATTCACATAGACCGAATAATATTAACACCAGATGGACGGGGCACTAATTCTCATGTCTTATTTTCAGTAAGTGTTAGGCATATTTTATATACACTTTTGAATCATTTTTAGTTAGTATTTTTCCCATTTTCGTTGAAATTAGTATCGTGTTAAGGTCGTTTTTCTTTCTTTTGAGTCACAGCGGTCCTAAATGGAGAAATGACAGAAACCTAATCCTAAAAGGAGAAAACCCATCACTGAACAATCATAGGAATAGAAGAAATGGGTTCAGACCAAGTGACAGAACTCTCTATGAGTTGGGCTACATAAAAGATCCATTTCTACTAAAATGGATGTTGGCTTAACTAAATTCCAATGTAGGTTGAACTCGTTCTAATTAAAGAACTATTAGTAGTTGTTCTTCTTTCTTCTATATAGTTCTAAGGAGAGTTGCTACGCAGTTCTTCTTTACGATATTACTTAAGTGGCGTAGCTGAAAAAAGAAGATGAAATGAGCATAATTGAGACGGAATTGCACACTAAAAGGGACAAGAAATGAAGCCTAAGAAGTCCCGGGAAGCATAGAAGAAATCTGACGAAGTCCGGACAGAAAAAGGACACAAAACCGAAAAAATGCCGAAGACACCACAGGCACCGCGACGCTAATTGTCCTGCACTGTCTGATTTTATCGCAGGAGTTTCAGCGTTGTGGCGCCAAACTGCGGCCTTGCGCCACGATTTGGATTTTCGATTTTTGGGCCGAATTTCAGAGGGTTAAAAGGGTCCGAAGCGCAAGTTTTCTCAAGTATAAAATCCTAAAACCCTGCTCATTATCTTACATCTTGTACATATTCCATATCATACTTTGGGGAGGCAAGAAAGGAGGCTACAACACAAGATTGGAGACAATTTTTGTTCGAGTTCTTTTTCTTTCCTTTGTTTTATTTCAGTTCATGTTGGATATTGAATTAGCTCTTAGCATGTCTATGACTAGGAGCTAATCTCTTAATTAGGGCTTTCCATTGAATCTCTTGAAACTCGTTTTATGAATTAATGCATTAGTTTGGTTTCTTCTTCATCTTGTTAAGATTTATTCAATATTGGTTTGAATGTTTGATAGTTAACTGATCACTAATTATCATAATTTATATGATTTCGAATCGAGATCCGAGAGGGGAGATTTGGATATGCTGTAATTGAATAGACATAGGTTAAAATAACAGACGAAAGTACCCCGATACTTGTGTAGCACTTTAGGTTATTGTTCTTAATCCTCCTATGTGGTAAAATCTATCATAGAAATATAGAAGATTTCCGAACATGGGGTTAAGCTATATATATCCTAACCGAAATATAAGACATACTAGTTAACCTGTTATCTTAACGTAGAAGAATAAGCCATTGTTGTTGCATTAAGGATTGAAAAAAATGGATAGTTGAGGATATTGGAAGCCCTATTTCCACCTTAACTGATTTACACCAAAGCATATTTAGTTTAATTCTCGCACTTACTCTAGTAGTTTTTAGAACTATCGTTAGCCAAATAGATAACATAGAGTAGATATTCGGTAATTGAAAACCAGTCTCTGTGGACGATATTCGGTCTTACAGACTATATTACTTGGAATGATACGTACACTTGCGTGAGCATTTGGAAAATCGCTAACAAGTTTTTGGCGCCGTTGCCGGGGACTGACCTACTTTCAATAACGAATTATCTATTCTTATTTCTAATTTGGTTTGTATATATTTGGTTATGTTATTTTATTTATAATTTGGTTGCTCCAGGAATAAGTTTCTAACTTGTTATGCGAGCATCTTTTTATCACTTTTTGTTGTTTTTCTTATTTTGTAGGTAAAGTTATGGACTACTACTACTATCAGGGGCAGTGAAATCATCAACAACAGCCTAACCCACAGGTTCCACAGAAAGATCAAAATGAGTTGCAGGCAGCCATACTCAGGCTCACCAAGTGTCAGACTCAGTTTATGACTGAGACAAGGGTGTCTCTCAAAACTTTGGAGACACAAATAGGGCAGCTGAGTCAAGAAAAGTGAAATGCTATGCCATTAATGTCACAAAACTCTTGAAACGACCCATTATCACATTCCTTACCATTATCACATTGAATATTTTTAATTGTCCGTTCGATTTAGGTACGGATGAATAGTCTAAATTTTAAGAAGGTGGAAAAAACTTGAGAATTCTTGGATAAAGGAAAGGTCCACAAAAAGTTAGAATAATCATAAAAAAATAAGACATAATAATGATGGCCCAAAGAACTTAAAACGGGAAATGTCCATAAATTACTATGAATAATGTCAAAAGGCATCAAAGTACGAGAGGTAGAAGTTACGAATGGTAATTTAATATGTTTCCCTAACGGACAAGAAGGACAAAGTGGAGTATTCCGCGTACTCTTATAAGAAATAAATTATTTTTATGCAAAGAAGAAATTATAGACGATCCGGATGACCCAAACGTGCATGCCACAAGGAAGGAGCAAGAGCAACAAAAGTAGACGACATGACTTGACTCGTGAAAGTGGAGGTGATTGTGATAGGATAAAGCTCTCCCCTACTATTGCATCTCATTAGAGGTATTCCTGTCTTGAAATCCTTCACAGAAAACTCAAAATGATCAAAATTAACAGAAACTCAATTATCAGTGGTGAATTTTCGGACATACACCAAATTTTTAATTAAGTTAGGGGCATGAAAATATTTTTCAAAATTAGAGGTGGATGTGGGGGAGACAAAATGGTATGTCCATAACCGCGAATTGGAATTGAGTTGGCATTACCAATAATAATGCCACGATTTTTGGTCATGTGAGAAGTGACGCCGGTGTCCATGTACCAGTTCACGTCCGAAGAATTTTAATCCAAGTGTATGCATGACAACCTCAATATATGTAGGTGTCGGGATCTGATTTGAGCATGACATGGAAGGCACGTGAGGCCGAGGCCCACACGCTGTCACGCCTTGGCCCGTAATCAGTATCGCCTCACCGTGTTGGTCCGAAAGCGGGCTGTCTTTGGGCGAACCCGCTTCGGTTCGCATAAGTGGAAAATACGGTTGATGGGCGATGGTGGCCAGCCAAATTTCACCGAGGACCACCCACGATCGGGCTGCACATCGACCCTCTGTTGGTGCCGCCACTGTTCGGTCCTCCCCACCATCGTCGTTACCATCGTGATTGCCATCGCGATTTTGCCATTATTTTTACCATTTTGATCATTTTTACCGCCACCGTAGTATATGAAATTATACTAAATACTTGTTATTTAATTTCAATATCCTACATTATATATTTAAAATTATCAAGTTAAAATATATTTTAACATATAAATATTTTTAATTTAAGACACAAATTTAAAAATATTACTTTATTTTTTAAACTCCTATTTAGTCAAATCGTTCCGGAACAAAAAAGAAAAGCTATTCAAGCAATACTAGAATTCTATGAGAAGAAATTAAGCAAAACTATTTCACTTTGGAATGCGTCGGTCCCTTTAGCTAATATTCAGCTGAGAAAGAAATAGCAGATCAAGCGATCATACCGAGAGCTGTCAACGACGCCGTTTAGTCGCGCCGCCGTTCAATGTCGTCGTCGATGTTGAACAACAATGTCTCAATTAATGTCTCCGACGACGAGCCCGACGAATTCGCCGATAAGCTTAGGGCACGAGCCAGAAGGAAGAGAAAGAAAATTGGCCTCCGAGGCAAAACCGATTTTTCTCATATTGTCCTGAAAAAATTCTTCAAGTGGTGGCCTGTTATGCTATTCTTACTTGCTGCAAGTCTTCTCATCTTCGAGGCCTCTCGAATTGGAGGAATAAGACCTAGTTCGCGTGTTAAAAATTCGAATCCGGTGATTGGAAAACATGATAAGGTTGTTGAGAAGAGATTGACGACGAACTTGAATCGACTTGATCGGGTGACTCATGTTGTCCATGGAGTTAGAGAACGTGAGTTTGCTTTTTGCATTATGATCTAAATTAATCTAAGTGCCTAATTACTTTTGTTACAATATCAGTTTATGCAGAAATGTGCAGATTGATTGTATTGTTGAATTTTACATACATGTTAAAGTGATTTAAAGTTCATATAATTTAGGATTTGATAGGCTGCTTGAAAAATGCATGTCTGTATGTTTGCCCCAGTATCCGATTTGAAGCTCTGAATGTTGCTGATTGTTATATCTAGAAATAGATGAATTATGTGCGAGGCATAAGTTTAGTGATAAAAATCTGGTCTTTACTATGTCAGATGCTTTATTCAGAATCGTCCACTCCCAATTGATATCCCTTGAACTTTCCAAAGCTATAAATCGATCACTGATCCAATTTGAGTACCTCTACAGGATAGACCTCAAGAGATAAAAGAAGGATGTTGTTGGGAGTTGGGATATTGGTCCATATAGAACACTAAAAAGTTGTTTTGATTACGACTATCCTTTTGAATAGGTCTCTAAAGAATTGTTTTGATTATGTATGTGAAGATTTGTATTCTTGCCTTGGAGAGACTTAAAATGCCCTGTACTCGACATAGAGATAATTAAAATCTCCATGTCTAAGAATATTTCAATGTGAAGGTATTGATAAATATACCCTTCCTTGCTCTGGTTGGTACTGCATCTATCAAAAGTCTGTAACCTTTGTCAGCCACAACATGTTAAGGGCTGCATTTCTTGGAAACACAGATAGCAGTAAAAATCCCTTGCCTCTTCATAAAATCTGACTTTTTCACCTTCCATTACCAACCCTTTAGTTGGTTTCGTCTAAGGCAGCTAAAGGATTACTTTTCTCATTCAGCTAGTTACTGAAATTTCCTTAAGGGTGTGACAATTGGATTCATTCTCTATTCTCTGCTTACCCTAAATATACTGTAATTAGGATCCCAAGCTGACTAAAGTGTAGACAATTTTGTTTTGAGGTTTTCCATAAAAAAAATTGTTCAAGGTAAGGGTTTCAAGTATAAGGGGAGTAAGTAAAGCTTAGTTTATCTGCAAACTAGCTTTTCTTTTGAGTACCGATGATCGGTGCAAAACTAAACTATTGAAAAGAAGACAAAGAAAAAACACCCATCATGGTAATGGCTCATGTGAGGCACGGGGAGTGGGAACGCCACCGCTTCCCCCCCCCCCCCCCCACACACACGGACACATAAGTAGAGGGCTTTGGATGTTGGGTTTGCCAAAATGAAATGAAAAAAAAGGTCAGACCCGCTCAATCATCCTGATTAGCAACTCATGCCTAATTCCAAAGGATGAATAATCATATAGGAAAGAGACCTATGCCATTTCCATTCAAATGATCTTTTCACCTAAAAAATGTTTTAAGTGAAATACCTAACTATTCACACGATCTTACTAGACTACAAACGAGAGGAAAATTGTCGATTAACTAAGGGACCTGTTAAGCAAAAAGGAGTAAGAGAGAAATTCGATAAAAATGCTGAATTTAGCTTCACTCGCCCTCCACTACCTTGAAGGGAAAATATAATTTTTAGACGGTGCGGAAAGGGGAAGAGGGATATGGGGTATTTTAGTTAAGATGCTCCTTTTCGGTGGAGTTGGATGAAATGCACTTGTTACAACAAAACCCATGGAGGGGGATCACAGGTAGATGTCCCTCCAAATGAACTAATCTCAGGCAATACCCTCACCTTCCAATAGAACCAAATGACTGTGTTATCATGTTCTCTATCAATCACGAGAAATCAAATCCAAATGATACTTGGAGTTATTATATGAGAATTTAGATATAGGAGTAATCATAAAGTTGGTGCTAAAGTGATCTAGTTGACATATGGGACAGATTATTTGGCTTTTCTTCAGGTAAAACCACTGTATTCAGCATTCCTTTGTGGTTTATTACATAGTGATTTTGTTTATATACAAGATATTTGACATGCTTATCAAAGTGCTCTGTTGTTTGACCCACTGTCTTCAATACTGTGTAACAAATCATGGATCTCGCAGCTTGCTTGAAGCTACTACCAGCTGAAGAACTTGAGCATCTGGATTTCCCCATGGATAAAGAGCCTTTCGATCCTATTAAACGGCTGGTATACATCACAGAGGCCAATCCTGCTTCTATAGATGAGGGTATGCCATTTGAGCAACACTCAGAGGCCTCAAGATTTAATTTATTCACAGGAAACCAAACTCTCAAGCAAAGGGATGAAAGTTTTAAGGTTGTCGACCTGCATCTTGCTTTTTGGTGATCACCTATTTACCTATGATTAATTTATGTATCTGTCTTTCTTCTTCTTTTGACAATTTTATTAAGCATTATCTCAGGTGAAAGGAACGGATGCATCCATCCACTGTGGTTTTTACAGTGATAAAGGAGGCTTTAGAATTTCCGTTGAAGATAGAAGTTATATGGAATCCTGCAAAGCTGTGGTGTCGACTTGTGCATTTGGTGGTGGAGATGATCTCTATAAGCCTATAGGAATGTCAGAGTCATCTCTCAAGAAGGTTATTTTATTTGGGATTGTTAATACTCATAAATAATTTCCAATCTTTAGTTTACAGCAATTTCAATTTTACTTCAATGGCAATGTAGTTGGGTTTGGAGATTTCAAGTGGTGCAGGTCACCTTAATTTAATCCTTGTCGTTGGAATTATATGATGCAGGTATGCTTCGTGGCTTTTTGGGATGAAATTACACTTGCATCACAAGAGGCAGATGGCCATAAAGTTGGTGATGACCGTTATGTCGGAAAATGGCGCATCATCCTTGTTAAGAATCTACCATTCACAGACCAACGGTTGAATGGTAAAATCCCAAAGGTATGCTTATTGCCTGATCCCTCAATTTCTGGTATACTTTTCAATTTAACAATGAAAATATCCTAATACTTAAAGTGGAATTTATGGTAATCTTGTCCTACTCCCAAATAAAAATATTCTTCTTCACGAGGCGTCAAGAAATAATGGTGCCTTACAAAGTTTAATCGTGATGAAGCAAATTGGAATGATGAACAGTTGAGAAGATTAAAAATGTCTGGGAAAGCAAATTTGTTGCCTTTTGATGCATCCTCTTATGATTTAATATTTAATAATTGGAATATGTATTATTCTTAACTTCCTCTTGAGCCGAGGGTCTTTCGGAAACAGCCTCCCTACCTCCCAAGGTGGGGGTAAGGTCTGCGTACACTCTACCCTCCCCAGACCCCACTTGTGGGATTACACTGGGTATGTTGTTGTTGTTGTATTATTCTTAACTTCCATCAAGTAACTTGCATACCCTTTCTGTGGCTAGAACTGCTTGATTTTCTAGTTTGTCTCCATACCTGGGTTCCCTACTTTACCAATAACAGCAGATATTGCATTATCCAATTGATGATAGTGTCTGGAGATTCTGTGCCTTTATTGTCATTGGATCTAGCAGATACAATTTTACAACTTACAACTGTATAATGTGGCAGTAAAGAGTCATGGTCTCCAATTGTGGTTTGCAGGATGTTGGCCAAAAAAGTGGTTTTGATGCTTTTACTTGCTAAATAATTTATAAGGATTTAATTCATGTCTAAATTAATCAGATGCTGGCCCATCGTCTCTTTCCAAATTCTAGATATTCCATTTGGGTAGACTCAAAATCCCAACTTAGGAGGGATCCGTTGGGTGTGTTGGAAGCTCTGCTGTGGCGTTCAAACTCTGTACTAGCAATCTCAGAACATGGGGCTCGGAGTAGCGTTTATGATGAGGCAAAGGCTGTTGTCAAGAAAAACAAAGCCACCCCGGAGGAAGTGGCCGTGCAGTTAGCTCAGTACCGTCAAGATGGCCTCCCTGAGGATAAGAGATTCAATGGGAAGAAAGGTAGGATTTCTCATTTCCTTGTCAGCTGAGTTGAGCTTACCGTGATTTTTATCCACTGCATAATTGTTGTAGTGCTTTACCTAAATTCCTCAAATGAGATGACTTATTTCTTCCCAGTAGATAATCATTCTCACAATATCTGTACAGCTCTAGCTGAGGCTTCAATTATTGTGAGAGAGCACACTCCATTGACTAATATGTTCATGTGCCTATGGTTCAATGAGGTGGTTCGCTTTACATGCCGTGATCAACTGAGTTTTCCGTATGTCCTTTGGCGGTTCAAAGAGTTCAGGGACATCAACATGTTTCCTGTTTGTACACGCAAGGATCTTGTCAATAGCATGGGTCACATAAGAAAAGCGAAGCCTCTAACAAGTTGATGTATATTCATGGTTTGCACAAGGATAGCCGAAACAAGAATGCTCAGGTCTTTCTCCAAGTTTCGAGCATATTTGCTTCCTCTATTATGTGTGCTAATGACATTGGATAGAGAGATCAGATAGGATTAGCATATTCCTATTTATTCTTCAGAATTCAAAGGGCTCTGTTTTTTGCAGCCCTGGTGGGATAGGAGAGGCCGAGAGGGTTTCATCAATGGGAAGAAGAAAAGGCAGTGATGTATGTTGTGTATTTGAACAAACTGACCTTTTGTAAGGTCTTTTTTTTGTTTAATATATTTATAATTCTATTGTCATCCATTGCTGCTAAAATGTTAAATTGGTTGGGTATTCTGCCAGAGTTCGCATTCTACTGTGTTAATATTGCGGTGCAAGTTTAGCTCTCTTGAATTAGTGCAGGATTTTCTGTAAAATATTATGTAAAATATTTCATTGTATATTCTGTTACTTAATTGTAGGTGAAAAATTAATTGGTACGTACTATGTTGTGCCTAGAGGCTAGAGTCTAGAATTCTATATATTGTAGGTCAAATGAAGGCCTTTTTGTAGTCTGATTATTATTAGAAAGAAGAAGCAAATCTCAAGGGATGATTAGTGATGGATGTAAAAAGGGGGCAAAGGAGTATGAATCAGGAGCAGTGAAATTATTGCATTCTCAGTGTTCCCGAATGGTATGCACTTGCGGATCGCGCCTCAGTAAGCTTCTCTTTTATATCTGTACATCACTCAGTAGACTTAAATAATGGTTGCATTGGTATTGATTAGGGGTGGCAAATGGGCGGGTTACTGCCCCCCCCCCCCCCCCCCCAAATGCTACTTGGGCTGAAATGGGTTAAAAAGCGGGTCAAAACCCAACCCGCTCAATTCTTACTAAGCTTTAATTGTCTTATTTGTTGTTTTATAATTTTTTAGTACTTAATAAATTCTTATTTTTCTTTATTATGGCTATATATAACATATCAAATAAAAAAAATCTTTTTGAACGTATTTTGACAATATTTCTCATGGATCAATTTGGGCTAAATATCAGCCCAAGTCTTGATGGGCTGAAATGGGTTGAACTAATAAAACCCGCCCAAACTTGAACGGGTTGGGTGGGTTATGGTTTCATGGGTTACGTTTGCCACCTCTAGTATTGATCTACAGTGTAGTCATATATTTGGGTTTTCTATGCTTTTGCCTTTTTCAAAATTGTTGTTGTCTCTTAATTTCTTTGGCTAATTTAGGATTTATTCTCTTAGGCCGTTCTGTATCAGTATTAGGATAGGTGTAGCACTTCCCCAGATTCTCCATCCAGTTCATTCCTAATTTTTTCTTTTTGAAAGCAGTAGATTTAGACATGAAATTCTTATGTTCTATCCACATAAATGGGAACCAAATCTGTTCGCTGCATTGTTAAGATATCTTACAAGTAATGTTACCATTATAAAAAAAAGATTTCTTACAAGTAACAATAAATTTTCACGAACAATGCATTGTCTCAAGAACCCAATACGGTTAATTACAGAGCACGCAAGCAATGGTTCCAACCATCACAATTAAAAAGGACAATGAAGTATACAAATGAACTGAAGAACAGGTCATGTGTAATGGTTCAGAGAGTGATGTGTCTTGTTCTATATTGTTTGCATGACAATTTCTTTACTATGTTTACCATTTTTTATAATGTAAGGACTATGAAATCCTACTTAATGTATGACCTGTAACTTTTGTCATTCTTGCTCACATATCATTTCAACTGTGTTGTTTTCCTCTTCTAACTTTTTGGTGCCTTTGATTTTACCACTTTCTGAAACTACATGGTGTCTGATGCATCATACATTATGTTATGCGTATCTTTTTTTCAAGTACTAAAATCCTACTACTCAGATAGGAGGTGAGCTTACACTGTCTTACTTTATTATCTTGATTATCCTTAAAGGAAGCTGCTATTACTTTGCATCTCCACTCACTGTAATACTGTTTGCAATTAATTCAATAGAGAAAAAGAGAACTCTAAATTTTAAAAATTGTTGAAGAAGAATCTATGTTTTTGTACCTTATTATTGTGTAACGATTTAACTTTTTTCCTTTTTGGAAGAAAATCTCTTACGGTCTTAATTCTATGCAGGTTATGAAGGATCAAATCGGAGTACTCACTGCTTCTCAAGTTCATCTTGGAGTTGTCAAGTACCTTCTAAATTACTTGCTCTCTCCTCTCCACGATTGTCTTTTGTTATATATTTCTCTGTGTGCACGTGCATGTGTATCGTTGCACCATATGTATGCTTTTAGAATGCTTTTTTTTTTCTTATTAGATATAGCAACATTTTGTATAACCAGAATTCTTTAAAAAATGACCTAATTGCAGGCTTCACGTGATTTACTGATACATTATCTGCGTACATTTTGGTGTTTCCAGGGAAGAATTCAGTGTAGTCGTTCTTTTGTTTGTCCAACAGTTAAGGTGCAATCAGTTCTATTTTTTATAGTGAGCTCTCTGATATAGAAGTTCTAGTTTATTGTGAGCTCTCCAATATTTAACCTCTTATGCATTTAACGTCCTGATAAAGTTGCAGTTGAGGGATACAATGTGGTGGTTCTTGATTTTCTCTATCGTGATCCTTATAATGCTGAAAATGCTCTTACCTCTATCAATCTGTATACATTTATGTGTTCGTACTTTTTTCAAGTTAATCTTATGTCTATTTAAATGGTCAGTGATCAATAATCAATTACAGGATGTAGAAATATAATCATTCTGCTTAAAATTGCATTATGGTGAAATCCTCAACAATGAATGATGCAGGCAAAAAGTGCAAATTACCTGTTCCATTTTCTTCAAGCAAGCAGGAAAAGCCTGCGTCAATATCCTCATCAGATTCAATGGTAACTCCACATTCCCTTTCCTGCAATGGATATCCAGTTGTAAGCTTTGAGAATATAGGGTAAGTCAGTTTCAAGTTATCGAAATGTGGTGTGATGAACAAAGCATTTTTTGTTAAATTCGACGTGAAGGCCTCAGAGATGGTGGACTAGGACAAATTATAAAAATACAACATCTAAAATCTCATTGTTTCTTTTTTGGATGTTTTCATGTCAGAACGGAAGCCACTATTGCTCATGACCCAAAAAACATGTGTTTGCATAAGAGCAATGAGAGAACTACATGTTTAAATGTTTCATTCTGTTTGTGACTTCTGCTGGGAATTTTCTGCTTTATACAAGTTTGGTTATTTCTTACTGTAGACCAGCTTCTCATTTCAATCTTCGGCAGCATAGTTGTTTTCTGATCTCTTTCAGTATAATTAGGAATTAAGTCGCTCAATGTTAGAAAGATCAGCAAAACATTGTAAACAAAATATTTTAGGATTTTTTTAAGCTATAGCAAAGCTCTTAGAATTTTAAAGTTAATTTTTTGATATCTGATTAATTAGTTCTTGTGAATGTCGATTTTTAGGTACAAAACATGTATTCTTTCTTCCCTGGTTTTGTTTCTTTCTGTTTTATTTTTAAAACTTTTACTTAATTCGGTGTCATTAGAGTTGAGTTTTCATATAAGAACATGTAAATCCAATTATGATGTCGCATTGATCATTGCCTCTTGTTGCTGCCATGTGACCAGGAGGTCATGAGTTCAAGCCGTGGAAACAACCTCTTGCAGAAATGTGAGGTAAGACTGCGTACAATAGACCCTTGTGATCCGGCCCTTCCCCGGACCCCGCGCATAGCGGGAGCTTAGTGCACCGGGCTGCCCTTTTTTTATTGATCATTGTCTCAATTTTAATGGACTTGAACAAAATCCAGTTTACTGGACTCTCCTGCTGCACTGAGGGGAGTGTTAAGCATTTTTGTATTTTTCTAGAATCAAGATCCAACTGTTGGTCTCCGGCTTTTAGTTAGTTTCCCTACGAGCTTGTTGATTTGTAGGTTGTGAGTTAGTCTTGAGACATATTGTTGATATGTTGTTGGACTTGTGCAGACTTATGATAGACCTTTCATTCAGAAATGGTTAAAGATTGGGAATAGGACGTGCCCTCGAACACAACAAGTACTTTTACTTCTTAGAAACTTCACTTCACGGGAAGGCTACAACCATTGATGCCCTACAAATCTTCAAATGCACCGAGCTTTCTGATAGCATTCTTCATAACACTCAATACTCATAAAAGTTATATCGAATTAGGAGAAGAAAGATCAAGTGGAGCACTTTCATTTCTAACAAGTGTCGATGAAAGAAACAAAGAAATGAACTCTTCAAGTACAATTGAACAAGAAACAGAAGCAGCAACTACAAAACCTGAAACTTCAGGGCATTAAAGAATATATAAAAGGTAAGTTCTATTTCATGTGAGTTCTTCCGACAATGTCTGTAATAGTCTCTAATATAGTCAGATTTTTAGCTGTTCTTTGTTCAGTACAATTATCTTAATATCATTCTCGTTTTCCGGCTATTATTATGAAAACTTGGAATAGTTGTATGTTGACTAACACCTGAGTTGTCTGTCCTTGTGCCGAGGGTCTACCGGAAACAACCTCTCTACCTCCCAAGGTAGGGGTAAGGTTTGTGTACCCTAGACCCTACTTTGTGGAATTCCACTGGGTATGTTGTTGTTGTTGACTAACACCTGCTCTAATAAGAGAAAGAAATGGAGAGTCCATGCTTGAATGAATCAGTAACAATCTTTTGTAGTTTAATTTTTTATACTGGTATCATGGTGTTTGTTAATTGGGTTATACATATTACTATATATTAGAAGAAGTGGATGGCAGGTACCTGCTGGTTACAAGTTTTCAGAATTTCAATAAATTTCTTTATTTCTTCAGTGTTGCACCTTTTTGAGAGATCTGTCATGTTGCACTGTCATTTTATGCAACCATATGGTATGTTCTCATCTTTTTTTCAAAACAAAATCTACACTATTTATATATAGTTATCTTTTGACAAATCCATTTAAAATGTTACTTGTAAAGTCGTTGTATCTAGCCAAAATTAAGAGTAGAAATACACTGATTTAAGAAAGAACCAGATTCCCGTTGCATCTTTGATTGTAGTTATTAGTGTTTTGGTCTTTAATGACATTAATCACATGAATCTTGGGCAATTTCATTCATGCAGAGAAGAGTGATCTTGAATGCTTAGCAGCATTGACCATACCTGTAAGTTCTTGAAAATTTTCTTTTATTTAAATAGGCTATTGGTTTGAGTTAAATTGACATTCAGTTCGCGTCAAGAGAATGATATGAGTCACTTTTGTGAAATGTTTCAGTAGGTCAGTTTATTCTTTATGAGTGTGACCAGACTGATTCTTTCTCCTTCTAATGTTGTGTAGACTGATCCACTACTCAGGTAAAAACAGTTGATTTTGCATCGAGCCGAGTGATGCCTACATCTCAACCCGCTTTGCTAGCAGTGACGGATCCAGACAACAAAATCTGGTGGTGCAAACATACGAAGTAATATTTTTTGCGAGACAATGTACGAAGCAAAAAAAATGAAATTAAGAATGTTATCAAGAGACCAATGTAACAAACAAGAAGATTAGTTGTATTAAAACAATATATAAAGAAAGTCATGCAAATAATAAATATTCTTACATGTACAAAGAAAATCGTCTAGAGTCCATTTGTTGAAAGTGTTTCATAATAACATCATCGCTAATAGTCTTTAGTATAAAACGACGTCGTTTTGTATAAAAAAAATTAAAAATTCTGGTGCAACTGCACCACCATGCTTTTGGTGGATCCGCCACTGTTTGCTAGTGGGGATGCAAGTTCATGAAGGAACTGATGAAAATTAGGAAGACGACCAAATGTATTATATTTTGGTAGATAATAGTATTAGGAAGAAACTAGTATGTATTTGACTATGCATCTGTGTGATTATATGCTCCGTTAAGTGATAAATTTTAATTTTCAAGTGCTAAAAACAGTCGCCCTTCTAAACAAATTTTGTAATCAGCACGTTGACATTTCTATATATGCAACCCCTCTTGTTAAGTGTCTATTTCTATTCTCATGTTTCAGACAAATCTTTCAATGAGAGAAAGTCGTCTCCCACTTTCAGAATATATCTCCCACTGGCCTTTTATGTTCGAGAAGAATTCACTATTCAAAGGAATCGGAATACACAATGAAATTTTATTTTAATGATTCGAAAAAATATAAGAAACAAATATGAACAAATTTATTATAATTGTTACAATTGAAAGAATATTTAACAAAAAGGTCAACTACGAGAAGTCCTATTTGTTTACTAGTATACATTTTTCTTGCTCTATACATATACATATATACTTCACCAAAAGGGGTATCAAATGTCTTGGTTGTCAGCCTTTGTGGTAGTGACATCAAGCCTAGAAAGAAGGAACACACAAATGGAGGAAACAAACACAGCACCAGCAAAACAAGCAAGATCCAATCCATTAACCACAGGTATATTCTTGAACTTCTCCAATACTCCCACTTGAAGTAGCATTATGAGTGCATGTCCTATTCTTGATTTTGCTTGCATCACTGACTTCATTCCCATCAATGATGGAAGGGTCTGAAAATTAAACATGTTTTGGCCTGAAAATTTATTTCTTGAACCAACGAACATGACATACAAACCCATGCCAAAAGTAAGCATAGCAGTCCCCAAAAGAAACATATCTGAAAAAATAAAAAGGACATTAGTATATCAATATGTACAATTTAAATTTCTTGATTATCATCAATTCCAGAAGGAAATGTTTTCGAAACTATCAACAATTTAAGGGAGGGGAAAATAATAATCTTACCAAGAGCTTCGATCAATAGCTGCACGACATGTCCTAAGTCTGCCTTATGTGAGAGTGCGATAAAATAGTGGACGTATGACTCTACGATTAAGTAACACCCCTGCAATATCGAGGACAAGGACGGTTTATAAGTACTATTAACAGTCTTAATTACAAATGCATAAAACCAATGTTTTCGTTCTGATGATACAATTCAACAGAATCAAAATATTCATAAAAAATACTAGTACTAATCTGTTACCTCGACAAAGCATAATAATGAACCAATCAATGTCCCCGCGACTGCAAAGAGAGTGAAGAACCTGCAATCCAAAATACCCTGCAAAACAGGAAAACAGATCTCTTTAGCATAAAAAGGTGAACTATATAGTATACACTGTTTTTCATTCATATGGTTAACTGGAAGTAAAGAATTAATCTGCAATTAATAATTTGGACTTTTTCACTGAGATATTATTGTGACTTTACTGACCACTGAGACATAGTTCAATTGTTTTTGGTTCTTAAAGACTATATTCTACACTTGATCTTGTAGTTTACAGCCCACGTATAATTATGGTAAAAATTTACTCTTATTTGATGTTTCCACTAAATCATACTAATTCACGATGGGTTCAGTCGTAAGTTAATGTGAAATGTGAATTAGTTAACTATATCAAGTGAGAAGAGTGTATGCAATAGCACATGTCATGTAATTATTTGATCGCTATAAGCCTATGAACACCGGATGCGGAAAACCCATGTATTTACACCAAATTATAGTAATTTACCATGACATAAGTTATTATTATTTTTTTTAAATGACTTCGGTCTTACTAATAATATCCTAGTGTGAGTAAATTAAGAAAATACATACCTTCTCGATGAACAACTGCAAATGATACAACTTCTCCGGCATTTGTTTGAGAAACTTTTTCAAGTTTTGAAGTATCAGATCTGAGACATTATCTGCCACTAAACTTACATCTGAAATATTCCAATTTTGTGTCATTGGTTCAGACACAACCACGCCTGTCGCAGTACCAACAGCCTTGGCTGCCACTGGTTTCTTCTGCACAACTCCGCCACCAACAAGACTACCTTTGTTTAAACATTTAACCCTTAACGAATAATTGTTCTTTAAAGAATAACATGGTTGTTGCTGTTTCGGACCATTGTCACCTAACCCAAATTGTTTAGAGCTACGTAACAATCTACCATTAATGGCCATTTTTCAGCTTGCTTTAGTTAATTCCTCTCTTTTTTTTCCGTACTTTTTTTCTCCATTGGACAAAGTGTGTGTGTATATATATATATATATACGATACGTAAAAGTGCAGAAGATTCGTGGCATATTAGTCAGTATTGTCGTGAAGTGAAGTCATATATGTGACCTTTATTTTGGCCATGTTGTCCAATTTTCTTGGAGAGGTTGGTATATAGGTGCATGCTCTGAAATTTCCAATGATATTTTTAAATGTAGCGTGTAGGGACATAAGCATTCTCTTCCGAACACGTGGCACTTCCGCCGCGTTCTATTGGTGCAGACAACAGAAGTATTTATTTTTTTAGAATTTAGAAAGAGGGATTCCTTTTTGCTTTACGTAGTTGAATTTTACAATGCTGTTTTGGGTCGCCCCACGTGCCCAAATGTTATGTAAAACCTCAGTGAACGGGGTAGATTGAGCGGGCATTATATGATCAAATCAATTATTGAGTGTCAACTGGACAGGTTCAGATTGTTTTGTTACATCTGAACAGGTTACAATTTGCGGAATGTTTGGTTGGGTCAAGATTAATCAATTTTGGCTCAAAAATGAATCATAGCTCAATTAATTGAGTCGAAAGCCTTATTTTTAAAATTGTTTTATAGTTTGTTTATCAAATCAAACTAACAAAAGATTTCTCTTATTATCAGGACTATTTCAACAAATAAAACTCGGAAAACTTATTTTTGTTATGTTTTGATAAATCTTTAAACGAGTCAATTTAAGTTACATATACCGTTTAAATTGGCCCAAACTTTTAGCGGTCTAACTTGAACAGCTCGAAATGCCCCGACCAAGGAACATATGTCCAAGACAACAGATTAGTTGGGGAATTATACTTACATGAGCTGAATTTGATACCTTTAAATAAAGTACTTTCGAGTTTACTAATTGAATGCAATAAGAAATACTAAAAAGTAGTAGAAAAAAAGTGCTAATGGTAGCAGAAGTCGTGCAAATAAATCAAAAGCTTGAGGCTCAGTTTTTGAAAACCCCCAATGCAATAATGCCAATAGAATTGAAGTTCCTAGTATTTTAATGATAAGTTAAATACGTAAATATATTAGACAACTATTTTAAGTGTACGAGAATATTATTTTTTCATAAGGATAAGTTAAATATGTTTGCCTCAACAATATGATATGTTAAACTTGGAAAGATTCTTGTGAATTTTTTTCAAAAAATACTTATGGTCTAAAATTAGATTTAGATATTTATGTGACTATAAATTATTTCTTTTGTTGTCATTAAGGTCTCTTCCCCCTGAGTTCAAGATGTCCCTTCCGTTATTCCTTTTGAAACTGACCAAATAAATTTCCCAGTCCAATAGAGGTCTTTCCAGTAAAAGGAGGTCGTGTACCACAGTTCGAGTGAAAAAGAAGAAAGGGGAAATTGAAGACTGAGAACATACTCCTAACTCATTTACGCTTTTAGTATTGACTAAAAATGTCATTCGGTCGGATACTGGAATCTGCCCAAAAGTCCTGACTTTTTCGAGGCAACTAAAAAGAAAGTTGTGTCACATAAATAATACTTCATCTGTTTCACATTTATGTAATTAAAAATAATTTAACTTTTATGCTTAATAAAATCGTTTATAGCCACACAATTATCTTAAATTTGTTTTAGACAACACATTTTAAAATTTTAATTTCTTTCTTAAAAAATTTGTGCCAAGGCAAATGGGGTAGCATGTCAAGATCTTAAAAAGGTAGTAGTTAAATGAATTTGATTTGTATTAAAGCAGGTGCAACATTCCATCGAAGCGGAGGGAACAAGAATTAATTTGTTTTCGTTGGTAGATTTTTACATTGGTCCGGTGAGAATCCTTGTGTTGTTTGTGTGTCTTCTTTGTTGGATTTTTCTTTGCTCTTTATGTGCTTGACTATATGCTCTAATGGGGGTTTATATTTGCTAATATGGAATTTCTCGAAGAGATATGCAGGTTTTTATTTAAAATTTCAATTTTTGGATGCAGATTCCAATTAGAAGATTTATTACTTCAAAGTTCAAGTGTTGTTATGCTGAGTTTTAAAGTTTGATTGCTTGTTAATATCTTATTTAAGCACTTGAGAGTTGAGCCTTTCCAGTAAGTAGAAGCATTGTTATATTTGGAGACACTCATCTGCTTCACTATAATTGCCTTGGGACAACCCTTGTACAATCTAAATTAAGAACATGGTGGTTCCCACATAGTAGTCCGTTACTTAGTTTGAAAATCATTACATATGATAGTGAAAATAGTTAGAATGATACTTGAGAACAACAACATACTCAGTGTAATCCCACAAGTGGGGAGGGTAGAGTGTATTTACCCCTACCTTGGTAGGTTGAGAGGCGATAGTCCCTTGACTCAAGGCACGCACATGGAAGAATGATACTTGAGACAACTCCTAATTCCTCATGCGACTGCAATGTGGTATGTTGTTGGAATATCAATCTACAAGTGTATTAAGCGAATGGATATCTTAGAAGTGTTGGGTTTGGAGCCTGGCAGTGCATTTTTTGGGCCATTTTTGTATTGCTTCGCTAGTTTGCTACTGTACTAGAATTATTTTATAAATACCTATCACATTTTTGAGATTGGAAAATGCTAATCTTGCGTGGAGTTAGTTCAAGTACTAAATTTTACATAAGTGAGTTGAACCTTTCCATTTATGTAAATTGAATCAAACCTTTGGGTTAGGTCAGCAAATAAGTGTTGAGGTTTAATTCTCCCTTCTTGTCCTTGGATGCTTTGTCATAAAAATGTTTGCAAGCATTGATCTTGAGTTCATGGAACCGGTATTGTTTATATTTATACAAAATATGTGTTGATGTTTTTTTTTCATGTTCTTATTATATATATTGGAATTGATACTTGTTATTTGATCTGGTTGTTGCTGCCTAGGTAACTGTCAAGTTTTAGTAGGATTCAGAACCCACTAACTCTATATCCAGCAGAAATGATTGTTTTCACAAGTTCGATGTTTTGCTCAGCCCCAACATGGCCACTATGCAACCAATCAAAGAGTAAGCAACATTATGTTACACCCATCGTCAGGAGACCGACTTTAACAAGATGTCAAGCCAAAAGATGGTAAGATTTTCTTGTAGACATTTTGACGGACAATTTTATGCAATTTAAGGCTTTTTCACTAGGTTAACTCTGTTTGATTCTAGCTGTGATTGTTATGATATGTACAAAGAGCTAGTCCCATATGCCAAGGCTTGGTCCTGGCAAAAGGCCATTGTCGACAAGAGGAAAGCACAAATTGAAAGGAATGAAGATCTTGCGGACACACTTATTATATTGCAGCATCAGCAGGCTTATACATTGGGTACCGGTAGCTCTGAAGAGAATCTACACTTTGACATAAAAAATGCTCCTTTTGAATTGTACCGAACAGAACGTGGTGGCGAAGTAACTTACCATGGCCCTGGTCAGGTACATTTCACATGTTGCTACCTACTTCCCCAACTATCTTAATTCGGTATTACTTATTTTCATAGTTTACTACTGAGCCAAGTGTATAGGTTATTCTCAGTGCTTGATGACATTGTTTCTAGGGCTTGCAAAGTTTCTCTTCTAAGTTCTCTGGTAAGATGTTGGAAGGGGGGAACATCAGTAACCGTGAATTTGACGGGCTATGATTAACTAGAGATTACTCAAACTCTGTGTTAAAATGTGGCTTTGATAAGACATTTGTGTTATACTCCATTGGATAATTGCGGTTTGTAGGTGGTTTTAAATTTGCCTCTTTGAAAGTTATTACTTAAAATTAGCATATGTGATCCTAAAGACTTTGAAATTTGAAGAATCATGTCTTCGTTTCATCTTTTACATTTCTGACATAAAATACTTTTATCTGAAATTGTAGCTAGTTATGTACCCTATCATCAATCTCCGATATCATAAGATGGACCTTCATTGGTACCTCAGGAGCCTTGAGGAGGTGATAATACGGGTTCTTTCATCATCATTTTCTCTGGAGGCTTCAAGAATTGATGGCTTAACTGGTGTTTGGGTTGGTAAGTACTGATTCTCCATATCATTTGGTTGGTCATATCAGTCTGCATTTGTGTTATTGGATATTTTCTAAACAAGATCTAAGATGTTGTGGTTTTAGAGAACCTTTTGGTTAGGTGATAGTTCGTAAAATATATCTTGTGGAAGATTTCCCATGTGCCCTTGGGTATGTGAATGGCACTGGTGAATTGACCATGCAAGTATAGTGCTGGAAAGAGTGGTCACACATTGTGTTTCCATCCATATTTGAAATCTCGTTACGATTTTAAACTGGTAACAGTTTAGTTGTCCCTGGATTTGTGGATCGAAGGCAATTATTAGTCTTACTTGGAATATACCCTTTAGAGGTTTTCAATAAATATCTTCAGATAAAAGCATTCTGAATTGTCAATGTCCACTATCATTCATCTAGAGCTCTTAGGAATCTTTTGAAACATACTTGATACAGACCTTAACTGTCAGAAGTTATCTCCACTATTTTTATCTATGCCATTGCATCTTCCATCCAGGAAGATTTCTGGAGATAGCTTTATAAGTCGTTCACTTTTCTAAAAAGTAAATTTGAGATGTAGCTTGACTGCATACTTTTTATATATCTCCTTTCCAACAAGCAAAAAAATCAGTTAGGTGTATCTAGAGAAATAAGAAGTGAATAAAAGGTATTTCCGGTGCCAACAAACAAACAAAGCAGGATTTGAGGGAGGATTGTATAAGTATTGGACTTCTTTAAAGGAGATAAACTGTTTCGTCTTTATCTGAAACTGCTTTACTTGGCTTATCCGGTAGACTATTTTAATTTTCACAGTTCGAGAGGTAGAACATCGTCTCATGAGAGTGCCTAATCAAGCGGACCGCCCAGTCAACTTGATTACATTGTTGTTCTCCCCCTTCCCCGCACCTCACCCGAAAAGCTTTTGTTCAGTTTTTTGCCCCTCAACCTTAATTATGGTGTAAGTATTACGTCTCTTAGTTCCACACGGAGGCATGTAATAGTGGTCTGAGTGGTCTAACACTGGCTTCTTTCAGGGGGGCAGAAATTAGCTGCAATTGGTATTAGAGTATCTCAATGGGTCACGTATCATGGCCTAGCGCTGAATATCACCACCGATCTGTCACCCTTTCAACAGATAGTTCCATGTGGGATCCGTGATCGTCAAGTTGGCAGCATAAAAGGAATGCTGAGGGAGCACTCACGCTCGCACTCTAATGGCTTTGGTACAGAAAACCATCAAGACATTGATGATATCCAACTTATTGATATTACTCATAGATCTTTAGTTAAGGAGTTCTGTGAAGTTTTTCAAGTTGAGCTCGAATGTAAACCTATACCCCTTTTAATTTCTTGAGAAAAGCATTCTCTTGGCTTGATTAGGGAAAAGACTTATTCTTTGAAGGTGAATTCAACAGATTATTACAGAGAATGATCGGATTCATAGCAATTTTATTATCAAATACATTAAAATTATAACCTTCTATCTTGCATCTTTTCTTTTCATATACATTTCTGTAAGACTTGCAACATTTACTTGTGGGATCGGTGTCATTTTGTCGTTGTACTACTACTATTATTTACTTCCAAGTTCAAGTCCCTCTTCTATTTCTCTCCAAAATAAAAGGATGGCTAGTTGACTTTCTTACTTCATTTTGTCTGCTAGTACTTATTTATATTAATTCAATAGCAAATTGAGATGCTTCCAATTTCTTTTAGTTTACTTAACCACTATTGCTTATCTTATTCATGCTAGTTTTAGTAAAGAGCAGTAGCAAAGCTAGTCTTTTACCGGCAAATCATTTTATGTATGTGCGTTTGTTTGTAAGCACACATTTTAAGTTCATACATGATACACATTGTCACAAAGGAGTGGCGGGTGCAGTCAGGGCCGTCTCAAACATTTTGGGGATCCTGTTATAATTCGTAAAAGTGGGCTCTTAATATAAGTAAATATATGATTTCAATAATTAAAAATTATTTTAAATTGTAAATAACAACCCAATACAACTTCAAGTTAATCAACCCCTACTTTAAAAGAGTTATCCTTCTAACACTTTTTTAAGCAAATTCATCAATCAAGTCCTCATATGGTATATTCTCCAAAATTTTATTCTCAATTGCTATCAATGCTAATCCTTTAAGCATTTCTTGTACCATCGTAGACCGCAAGTAAGACTTCAACAACTTCAGTTTTGAAAAACTTCTTTCCGCAGATGCAACTGTCACGGGAACGATAGATCAACAAGTCACAAGATTTTACGTTTTCATGGAGGCAGGAGGTTTGGATTTCAAAATCTCAATCCGTATAAGGGTCGTCTTATGTGTAAAGGAATTCGATCACCTATTGGATGATTAACTCTAACTAGAATTTTGAAAGACTTCAAATTCAGTCAGTAGGTTTGCTTTGGCGGTGTGTAAGCAAATTATCACCTACTGTTCTACTAGAAAGTGTCTATGCCTAATAGGGTTGATTTGAAATCTGAATTTGGGTCTCCACATGTGCGCACCACTGGAACTGAATCACTTTATTTTGATTGGGCTAAGACATGCGAATTATGGGTCTTTACAGTAAATTTTGGCTAATACTAAATAAAAAATGGAAAAAGGGGCCCCTAAAAATTTTCATTTTTCGGGGGCCCCTGTGCGGTAGCACAGCTCGCACGGGTCCAAAGACAGCCCTGAGTGCAGTAATCCTATGCCATCCATGGTCTTAGTATCCCGATCCGCCTCTCATTAGGAAGTTCAAGACATTTTTATGATGTAATAACACGAGAATTAGCTGAGAATGTCGGATTGTTAAGTAAAAACTACTCCTCCCAAGAACCTGAAAGAGTACATCATTAGTTAGTGTAACATGTAGACTGATCTTTAGATCTTCAATGTTCATAATATCAAATTTAAATCCATGATTATTAATCATGAGAATGATACCTGAAATTGCTCCAATCATTTGACTATCATTCCTTGAAGATTTTAAAAGCATTTTCCAGGGGAATTTATCGCGCTCATATTAAGACAAATGTCGTAAAAAAGTTGAGCATGGAGAGGGATACACATGTTAGTTTTCATACTCTCTATTCTTGCTGTTCTTGTATGTTTTGACTAACTTTTCAAAAATTTATCTTCTCAGATCCTTCTGCGACTGTAACAATCCCATATTAAACTTGTAACATCCATCACCAACTCTGGATAATGTAATCCAAAAAGTCCAACACGAAATTGACATTTTCAAAGAGCTGCCAAATGAAAGTGTGTTCGGAAAACAGGTTGTTTTTCTTGCAGATATTTTAAGTCTAATTGAGTCAGTGCATAAATCACTACTGCAGAATAATGACATTAGATCAGTTCTACATCCTCTGTCAGGACAAAAAGAGCATTCCAGCTGAATATTTCTTGACAGAAGCAATTCGAAAATACGTGAGAATTAAGCTGAACAGAACTAATGGGTACATTCACTAGCATAGGTCTTGTTTTGCAACGAATACAAAACTTGAAGAGTGCATGGATGGAGAAATGTGTAATGATGATTGGAGATTAGCACAATACAAAGATGTGTTCACATGTTCTTAGGGTAATAGGATGGGCATAAGTACCAATTTCACGGCTCAAAAGCTACCCATCAATCCTGGATGCCCTCCGGTCAAGCAAAAGTCAAGAAAGTTCAAGACTACCACGCTGTTGAAAATAAAAGCGGAAAAGCAATTCAAAAAAGGAATCCTTCGAGTGATTAATACCTTACGTGGTTAGTCAATGTGGTACCTTCGCCAAACAAAAACAGAAAGATAAGGGTGCGTGTTGATTATCAGGGATCTGAACAAGGCAAACCTGAAGGATGACTTTCCTCTGCCAAACATCCACATCCTCGTTGATAATTATGCAAAGTAATAATTGCAATCATTTGTAGAGTATTTTGCTGGAAATCATCGTGTGCTCATGGATGAAAATGATGCAAAGAAGATGGCCTTTTCCACTTCTTGGGGTACCTACTAGTACAAGGTGGTGCCTTTTGGCCTCAAGAACGCTGGAGCCACCTACATAAGGGCAATGACCACCATATCATGACCGTTTCATGATATGATACACAAGGAGATTGATGTGTATGGAGATGATGTTATCGTAAAGTCTAAGAAGGGAATCATCTGAAAGATCTTTAAAAAATTCAATCGTGAGCATAAGTACAATCTAAAGTTGAATCATGCCAAGTGTGTTTTCAGAGTTCCTGCATGCAAGTTACTCGGGTTTGCAGTCAACAGAAAGGGTGTAGAGTTGGAACCCAGTGAAATCAAATCAATTCAGAACTTGCCACCGCCAAAGAGCAAGAAAGATGTTATGATCTTCTTAGGATGACTTAACTACATTAGTCTTTTCATAGCACAGTCAGCTATTATTTGCGGCCTATCTTTAGTGGTTTGAAAATGATGCAATAGTAGAATGGATAGAAGAATGCCAAAAGGCTTTCGATAGGATAAAGGAGTATCTGTCCAAGCCTCCGGTATTGGTACCTCTCGAGCCTGGACGCCATCTAACCTTATACCTATCTGCAGTACATTCGGTATATAGATGTGTAGTTGGGCAACATGATAAAATCGAAAAGAAAGAGCATGTCATTTACTACACGAGCAAAAAGTTCACACCATATGAAGCACGATATACCTTGTTAGAATGTACATGTTGTGCACTGACTTAGGTAGCCCAGAAGCTGAGGCATCGTCTGTTCTCCTATATTACATTACTGATTTCGGCAATGGGTCCATTCAAGTACATTTTTTCAGAAGCCCAATCCTACCGAAAAATTGGCAAAATGGCATATGTTGTTGAGCGAATTCGACATCACCTATATCGGCACAAGCATTGGCTGATTATATGGCTAAGAACCCTATGGATGAGGAATATGAGCCTTTAAATACGTATTTTCCTGATGAAGAGATCAAGTTCATAGGAAATGATATGATGATGGATGGAGCTTGTACCCAGTATCCGCCAAGCTTAGATTTCTTGGCACCAACAACATGGCAGAGTACAAAGCTTGTACAATGGGTGTTTGCCTGGATGTAGATATGGATATTCACGAACTACTAGTCATTGGTGATTCAGTTACATAGCTGTGAATTGGGCCACAAAAAGTTCTGAGATCTTGCCTTTAGAATGTATAAAGACGTTGTGCAAACATTTTGTCAAGATAGAAAGCTTGCCAAATTATGAGATCTTGCCACCAGTTTTTTTAATTTTTTTACTATGTACTCATCTTATGTTAGCTTTTGGGATCTTTTACACCAGATAATGAATGAATATGAATGTTTGTCTTTACACTGTTAATGAGCTTCTATAAGTGCAGTAGTTTGCACTGTTATTACAAGCTTCTTATTATTTAAGACCCCGCGCATAGCGGGAGCTTAGTGCACCGGGCTGCCGTTCTTCTTTCTTTCTTTATTTTTTTAAAATTTCTACATAATTGTAAACAGTTTTGTCTATGCTACCATTGCAGTTTTCTGTTGCGTGGCAGCTCTTGCAATTACAAGGTCTCTACATCATGTTGATAAGCACCATCTTTATTTAACTTGCTGTCTATTTTCTCATTTAACTTGTTGTCCAGATTTGGGCACTGGTTGTTGGTAAGAAAACTGAAATGCGTACATTGCCTCGCAAATTTTTTTTTTGCTACGCAAAAAATTATTACTTCGTATTTTGCACCACCAGATTATTACTCCTGGATCCGCCGTACCCCTCACCCAAAACTATTTATCCGACGTACCTCTTGCCCTTAACCCTTCATCCGTGATACCATCGCAATATATTTATATACCATGATGGTATCATGGAAGACTAAGAGAAGGACTGAAACAGTCCTCCATGATACTATCTCAGTATATTTATATACCACGATGGTATCATGGTCCTAGGGAGTGTCTTGTTGAAAGACTGAAGCAGTCCTCCATGATACCATCAGAATATATGTATATAAGACGATGGTATCATCGAGTTTTTTTTCGAGAAAATGTCTTTTTTGAATAAGCGAACATGATCATCCATGATACCATCTCAGAATATTTATATACCATGATGGTATCATGGAGGACGGAGAGAAAGACACGGAGAGAAAGACTGAAAGTCTTCACCATCTCAGTATATTTATATATCATGTTGGTATCATAATTGGAGGGAGCATCTCAGGTAAATAGTTTCAATTTTTCCCGGGGTACGAAAATAATGGGGTATGGGCAGGTAATTAGTTTGGTTTGAGGGGGAAGGGACGTTCTTTCCCCCACCCCCCGTACAATATGGAAAGTTATTTGTTCTTTTAATCTGATAACATGCTACCTCCTAATAATGGTAAAATGGATAAGATGCTTTTACATGATAAAAATTTTCAATCAGTAAGAAGCTTTTGTGTGGACGAAAATTAATTGACCATAAGATCGGTATTCAAGATATTTTAATGTTGTTGCTTAACAGCTTAAACAAGCTAGCCATTTTTACTACTGATAGGGGTAGCCATTATTGTTGTTGTTATATGCAGCTGAAACAACAATCAGAAACAAAAAAGCAGGGGAATCTTCTGAGATATTAAATTTTGTTTTCCATCACCTTTAAGCATATTGTGAATTACATCTCGCAGTGATGTATCTAATTTACCTTTAATTGTCTGAGCCAGTTGATTCCTCTATCCGTGATTGAATAGAATAGATGATTGCTAACATAACATATGAGCTTAAACGTGTTACACCAAGACAGACAGACAGTCGAGTATTCAATGGGTATCAGCTAGATAACCACATAATTCTAGCTTACAAAAAATAACCTCGCCCTACTTCTCTGTTACTCCACAAATAAAATAAATTGATCTTTTAATTCAAAAGGGCGATACCCTGAATCATGTTGAGAAAGTTGACTAAATCGGTCATCCCTGTACCATCAAAACATTCACAGCTAATGATTTGTTAATATCATTTCTACGACTATATAGTTTTACATATCCAATCACTAGATTAGTCAATATCTTCCACAAATTCGCATATCCAACCAATGGTTACAGAAATCAACATATAGAAAGTAACAACCAACTCCTACTCTACTTTTCCATACCTGCAAAAGTCGCATTCTTGATAAGTCATCAACGGCAACAGCAATGAAGAACCGAGGAAGAACCAAAGAAGAGATCAATGCAATAGGAGCAAGAACCCAAAGAAAGGAGCCTCTTTTTTCCTCAAAGGGGGCTGACACCAACTTACTTTCTTCAACCATTTGGTGAGTAATCCCTTTGAATGAAACAGAATCCGATTACCCCGAAATGGTTCAGACCCATTACTGGCGATTATGCTCACCTCTACTTTCCCTGCCATCATAGTTCAACTTCCCCGAAGGGCTGGAATTAGAGGCATTCACTATCAATGCCCTCTTTAGTGACGGAATAACTGCAAAATAAGGAAACAAGGCCATCACTGTCTTTTGAAGCAATGTAGAACATAATGGGTGTCTGAACTTCAACGCAAAATACTACTATCTTTTAAGCAATATATACAAAACCCAACAGAAAAGGGCAGCCCGGTGCACTAAGCTCCTGCTATGCGCGGGGTCCGGGGAAGGGCCGAACCACAAGGGTCTATTGTACGCAGTCTTACCTCACATTTCTACAAGAGGCTGTTTCTACGGCTTGAACCCATGACCTCCTGGTCAATGGCGGTAACTTAACTTTACCAGTTACAAAACCCAACAGAGGAAATTGGAATTAAAGCATGGATATCTGAATTTCAACCCCGGAATCACTTCAATAAGCATTATTTACTCTGCTTTATTCAATTACTTTGTTCATTATTACTTAGTATTAGTTAATATTGCTTTACATATAGCAAGTTAACATCGTTTACTTCATTATTTGGTTGACCTTAAACTGCTTGTCCTTGGGCTACATTACAAGTTCAATTGTTACTCTGAATTACGGATTTAGGGGTAAACAAAATGAAAGCATGGATGTCTGAATTTCAACCCAAAATGCTATCTTTAAAGCAATATATACAAAACCCAACAGACTAAATAGGAAGGAAAGAATAGATGTCTAAATTTCAACCCAAAATACAATCTTTAAAGCAATGTATATAAAACCCAACAGAGGAAATTAGAATGCCAGCATGGATGTCTGAATTTCAACCCAAAATGTCATCTTTAAAGCATTAAGCAATATATATATAAAACCCAACACACTAAATTGGAATGAAAGCATGGATGTTTAAATTTCAACACAAAATACTACTCCTATAACAAGAACAACAACATAACTAGTGTAATACCACAAAGTGGGGTCTGAGGAGGGTAGGATGTACGCAAACCTTACCTCTACCTTTACCTTTGCGGGGCAGAGAGGCTAATTCTGATAGACCCTCGGCTCAAAACGAATGTAGTCAATGCAGGATTGCAAAGAAAATAAGATAGCAACATATCCATATATAGCAAAATACACAAAATATTATCTTTAAAGCAAAATATACAAAACCCAACAGAGGAAATTAGAATGCAAGCATGGATATCTCAATTTCAACCCAAAATACAATCTTTAAAGCAATACATATAAAACCCAACAGAGGAAATTGAAAATGTAAAGGCAAGAAAATTTACATTTCAATTGGTTTAGAACAAAAGGGGTTCTTTATCCAATCCAACATAGCTTCTGTCATGGTTCTTCCGCACCAGACACTACACAAAATTAATGAAAAATTACAAGTGTATATACAGATAACAAAACATGCTTAAACTATAATATATATATATATATAATACATACATTGTGAAGCTGAATTTGAGAAAATTTGGGGATTGAAGCTGCATGATGAAGCAAAGAACAAGCAGATTGCAGGTTCATAATTTTTGTTCTGGGTGACAGTAGTAACCCCTAAACCCCATTTGAGCTCTTTTTCTTTTTAAATTTGGAGTTGTTAATGTACAAAACCTCCCCGCAAGTTTATTTTAATGATAAATGGCCTCGTGTAGTTTGTAATATGACGGACACCTTATTTCTTATTTGAACATCTGTGTGACCATCAACGGCATAGCTAGGGCTGTTATCGGTCCGGATACATCCAAGAACCACTCTAGAATCGGATCGAAACACCCGAATCGATACTCAGACCAAAAAGTTAACGGTCCGGATACGAGTACCAGACATAAGGATCCGGATCGATAAGGATCCGATCCGGCAACCCGATCTAATTATCCGATAACTTATATGTTATCAGTCTCTGTCCGATATCCGGTAACTATCTTATCAATCCTTGGAATATTGCTATTATATATTGCTTTAAGTTTGATAATATGTATTATGTAAAGACAGTAAAGCATGGATTTTTATTTTAAAAAATTATAAGTAAAGCAGAGATTTTTAAGTAAAGCAGAGATTTTTAAGTAAAGAAGGGATTTTAATATTTTGGACCGATTTGAAATAAAGATATCGAGTCGGATCGGTAACCTTATCTGATCGACCTCCGGTCCTGATCTTTTCAGGACCAAATTTTTATCGGTCCGATTCTGATATGTCGATACCAGGACCGGACCGATAACAACCCTAGGCATAGCTACTTGGACCAAAGAGTGGTCAGCATCTTTTGTCGAAAAATTATATTGTGCATATAAAAAAATTATATTAAGTATATAAATGAAAAAAAAATATTTTAGAAATACATATTAAATTCTGAAACAAGCTTAGCCAAATTTCTACCTCTGTCATTGATAACCATGAGGTCATCCATGCCTTCGTCTATTTTCTTACTTGATGGTCTATGTTAATGTTGAAATTAGTGTTGTAACATGTGTAACAACATATCTGCATACATGTATGAATACATGTTGGGACAAATGTTATACAACATTTTGACCAATATTTCTTCTAAACTGGTTTTGTCTTACTTCACGCTGATGGATATTGATATGTGTGGTCAATAAGAAAGTTCTATTTTGGCCTGTAAATATATATGTATATATTTTATTTGTGGCTGATGTATGGATATTAGTCTTTGATACTTACAACAATGTTGTATGTATGTTGTGACTGACAAACATATGTTCTTGCTAACCCAATTTACAATACAATATTTGAAACTTATAACTGCAGGTTGAGGGGGAGCATAGCTACAATCTTGCTGAGTTTGGAATGTTATGGGAAACATTTACAATCAGTCGTATCCTATGCATTTTGAGGTTTGTATAGAGTTTTGTGAAGAAAGACAAAAAGGGAGAGATTGTTGATGTTGTGTTAGTGTTGTGACAACATCAGGTTTTATGTCTGGACAACATCTTGCAGTATTCTGCAGATGTTGCCCGCAATGTTGCGCAACATCCGCAGTGTCCTGCAGATGTTGTCTCCGATGTTGCCGCAATATTTCACCCGACATCTTTGAAAACGATTTTGCCTATTCTTCCGGCCAAAACAGATTTGTTACTGTGAGTAAAAAATGCTTAAGGCAAGCTGAATATGGAGCTGTGTTTAAAACGTGAGAATTGAAGGAGTCAAGCTTGGAATCGAAGCAACTTGAAGACCAAGTCAAAGCTGTTGAGAAATTCAATGAGCTGGAAGAGGTCCAAGCTGCTGCCTTTTTTCTCTCAACTTCCACAACTAACCAGCGAGAGTTTCAAGAAAGTTCCACACTATAAATAGAGGAGGAACTTCAGAGTATTGGTATCCAAAATCACAATGTAAAAATACCAAGAGAACTCTCGGGATTTCGCTTCAGAAATCTGGATCAAAACATTTTATTTTAGCCTAAGTCTTTTAATAATATTTGTCCCACATTATAATTGCTATATCTATTCTAGATTAAGCTCAATGTAAATGCAATAGTAATGAAGATGTTGTATTTGTCTTTTTAGACCTTTTAACTTAGGCGAAGTCATCTGCGACTTCATTTTTGTTGTAATTTTTTTTCGCATTTTTGCTCAATCTTGTAAAAAGAAATTCATTTGTAATTGTATATAATTTATACAATTCTTTTGGTCATCGACCATCAAGGGATATATTAATATATACCCTTGAAAATATAAATTTTTGTGTCTTTTACTTTTCCGCTGCAATTACTCTTTAAAGGTTTATTCTGTTTTTGTCAAATGTTGCCACCAATGTTGAGGCAACATCCAGAAACTGTTTCAATTATTCTTGTTATTTCGATTTTAATCTTACTTATTCATACCCCGAGACCCAACAAGTGGTATCAGAGTCAACACTTGACACAATAAGTGTTTGGTCCTATTATTCTAAGCTATGGATTCGGCAAATCCAAAATATTAGTAGACTTCCCGTTGGTTCAAATTATGCCTATTGGATCGTCTATGTTCTCATATCAAATTAATTAATATTAGGGCATGGATATCTATAACCCATGGATATGTTGTATCAATGTAGCTGCCGGATGAGGAATGTGACACTTGTTACACCCAATCCAAATGGACGGCGGAAGAAACCAATAATGCGAGCTACAATGGAAAAAGGAACTTTTGAGGATGGAAGAAACGGAAGACGTAAAATCCTATTTTAAAAAGTTGAATGACGTTTTTTGATTTATAATGTTGGAATTAATGTCGTAACATTTGTGACAACATATTTCATGTATGTGAATATGTTGGGACAAATGTTGGACAACATTCAACCCAACATACATTCTAATAAATGTCAAGTGTTTGGTGTTCCTTTAACCTACACCCAACTTGTGGTAAAAACTCTATGTTCTCTTCCTGAGAAGTTCAATATAAAGATTTGTGTGATTGAAGAAGTTTGTGATGGTGCTAATGTTGTCTTGCTCTCTCGAAAATTCATTTCGATGATGAGAAAGATCAACAATGATAGGTTTAAGTCTAAATCCAAAGAGTACCAAAGTCAAATCTTTAATCATCAGTCCACTAGATTTTCTCCAAATACACAAAAAGGTAACTAAAGAAATTCAATTCGGATCATACCAAATTTGATCTCAAGCAAATTGAATCCAGACATGCATGTTCAAGATGGGGTCATTATGCTAATAAATGTACAAACACTCTTGGAAATTTGGTAAGAGTCGGTGAGTTTTTCTTAGTGATGAAGAAGAAGGAGATCCAGAATCACAAGCAATGATGGTTGCTGTTTTTGAAAAGTTTTTGTTGATAACGAATATGTCATCGACAATGTTGTCTCAACATTTGTGACAATATTTGTAGTACTCTGCAGATGTTGCTCAACATCTATTGAAACATCGGTGACAACATCAGCGACAACATCTGTGGGAACATCTCTAAGGTATGAATATTTTATCTATCTAGATGTAAATTGCTTTAGTGATTTATTTCAACTAGTGAGGCTCTATGATTGGATCAAGTTGACTCTTAATATGACATGATTAAGAAAGTACAAAATCTTTGTAAACCTTTAATCATTGAATCTGAGCAACGTGACTCAAAAGTCAAATCTTTAACTTGTGAGAAACATGATTTAAAAGGCACAATTACTCATTTAGTGGTAGCACTTACCAAAGAGGATCTCTAATTTGATAAGATTTGTATAAAATTTGATTTCTGCCGTAGACACTTTTCAGAAGCTCAACACGAGGATCTTAAAATTGGATGAATTTCTTTACTTCAGTAAGTCTTCATATACAGGTATTGGGTATCAAAAATCTCTTAAAATTGTTTATCCTAGTTTCGTTGATAAAAATGAGAAAATCTTTTTGTAAAAGAAAAGATTGTCTTGTCTAAATAAAAGAATAATCTGAAGTATGTGGGTAGTTACTTAAATTTTCTTGGAAATATAATGACATACTACTTCAAACTTCAAAATTCTGTGAACAGGGTGTTGCCTAAAATGTCGTCTAAAATATTGTCCAAACATTTCAGACAACATTCGAAGCTACATTTCTGAACAGAAAAGGAGAAAACATTTTAAGAGAGATTGGGTTCCCAAAATGGACTTAACTTGTAATATTTGTATTACTGCATTAGAAAACTAAGATTGCAGGTTCTTGGTACTTTGATTGTGAGCATTCATGCCACATGACAAGTACGAAAGGCTTTATGAAGAACTAAGAGGCATTCAAAAGAGGTTACGTGACTTTTGGAGGTAGGAGTAAGATCAAGATTATTGGGAAATAAACGCTGAAAGTTCCTGATAAACCAACCTTGAAGAATGTACTTCATGTTGATGGTTTAGTTGCTAACCTTCTTAGCATAAGTCAGCTTTGTTATGATGTCCTCAAGGTAAAACATTCTCTGAAGTTTGTATAAAAGATAAGCAAACTCATGTTGCCCAACACGATGGACAACATTCAGGTATGTCTCTCTATTTCCAGTTAGTGTACGTGGATCTAATGGATCCAATTGAAGTAGACAACATACGGGCATGAGATATTCCTTTGTTATTGTGGATGATTTTTCGAGGTACACACGAAGATATTTCTTTGAACGAAAAATCATAAACCTTTGATATGTTTAAAACTGTACTCTAGAATTATGAATCTGTTTTGTTCTCCTAATTTTTTGGACTAGATCCGATCATGGAAAGTATTTTGAAAACCATTCTTTGCAAAAAAAATTGTGAAAAGAAATGAATTTTCCATGAATTTTATGCTCCCAAAACTCTTCAGTGGAATAGGGTAGCAGAAAGGACGAACAAAACCATGCAGGAAAGGGAAGAGTAATGTTAAGTTCTAATTAAATATCAAAGAGTTTTTTGTTTTATGGCAGAAACCTTAAACACCACATCTCTAATAGAGTCTACCTAAGGCCAAGTACTAAAATGACACCCTTTTTTAAATAATAATTGAGTTACGTTTATATCTCTTTTGGGTGCATTTGTTACATCTTAAATGACAAGTTTTCATTCGGTGAAGTTTGACTCTAAGATGAGAAATGAATGATTATTGGTTATTCACAAAATAGTCAGACTTATAATATGTACAATCTGAGGACCAAGACCATACAAGAGTTGGTCAATGTTATTTTTGGTGATCTTACTGATGTGACATGTAAGTCATCAGAAAACAACATTGCAGTTACAACAGAAAAAGAGCAAACTGCAGAATCAGATGTTGTCCCAAATATTGTCAAAACACAGAGGCAACATCTGAATCAACTGAAGAGACCACAAGGGTCGAAGGTGGAGGATGAGTACAGAACTGAAATGCTAGATCAAGTATGAAGATACCCTCCATCAAGAATTAGTAAGAATCATCCCTCAGACCAAGTGATAGGGAGAGTTTGTGAAGGAATTATAACAGATCCGAGTTCTTCCCGGTGGGAGTCACGAGGCTACCTACATTTCTCAGTTGCTGACTGCTCCCACTTCGAATTAACTAACTAGAAAGTGAAATGGAGCATACGAAGTCCTGTCAAGAAGAAGGAGTCGATCGGCCGGGTAAGCAAGATCAGGAGATACCCCGGGAAAAACATAAGTCCCTGTAAATTCCTTACTGCTCGCTTTCGCTGAGAAAGAGTTAATCAACTACCGAGAGATGGTAAGGTATGTGTTAATGTCTACCATATACCAACATGTTAGTCTTTCTTGTTTCATATCTACTTTAGAACCAAAAATATTTTGGGAGCGCTAAAAGATGATTTTTTATTTCAAGCAATGCAAGAAGAGCTTGAGCGACATTCTCGAAATGATGTCTGAGATCTGGTTCCAAGTCTTAACAATCCAAATGTTATTGGAACTAAATGGATCTTTAAGTCAGACTAATCGAGAACTATAGTTCAAAATAAAGCTCATCTAAGTGACTCAAGGCTATACTCACGGTAAAGGTATGGACTATGATGAAACCTTGCACCTATGGCTAGAATTGAATCAATTAGACTTACCCTTGCTATTGATTGTTGTTTAAAAATTATTTTGTATCAACTGAATGTTAAAAGTGCTTTCCTAAATGGTTTTTCTTGATAAGGAAGTCTATGGTAAACAACCTAAAGGATTTGAGGATCCTCACCACTCACATTATGTATACAAAAAAAAAATGCTTTGTATAGGTTGATAGGTGCTGTAAACAAGCTCCTTATGTGTGGTATGGTCGTTTGATTAGACTTCTACTTGATTTTGATTTTAGCCGTGATGAATCTGATAGAACTTTAGTTATAAAACATCATGGTGTAGATATAATCATCGCTCAAATTTTTATGTAGATGACATAGTTTTTGGCTCGACCTCACAGTCGTACCTTAAGACCTTCTGTCGAGGCTATGTGATCAACATTTGAGATAAGCATGATTGGGGAACTAACTTATTTCTTAGGCCTACAGATAAAGCAAAGTGAAGATGGAACTTTCATCTCACAAACCAAATACGCCAAGAATCTAGTTAGAATATTTGGATTGGAGAATACTAAACATATGAAAACTCCAATGGACTTCTCGCAAAAAGGTATGTAAAGACAATGTTGGCAAAGATGTTGACCCAACATTGTACCAATCCATGATAGGTAGTCTTTTGTATCTTACTGCTAGTCGTTCAACATTATGTTTAGTGTATTTGTGTGTGTATGTGTTCAAGCCCGTCCCAAAATATTCCACTTAAATGTCGTGAAACATATTAATCGATATGTTGTTGGCACATATGAGTTGAAAATTTTGGTATTTCGATGACACTTATTCTAACTTAATAGGATTTAGTGACATAGATTGAGCTGGAGATGTGAATCATAGAATAATACAAGTAGAGGATATTGTTTACCTTGACAATAATCTTATTATATGATATACGACATTTTTACCAAGACTCTAGTTTTCTAGTTTGAAAAAGAAAAATATCTTGGTATGTGTTTTAAATAAGGCTATTTTTGGTAGATGTTGCTTGAAATGTTGCACAACATTCTGGACAACATTTACTGTTTTGTCAATATACTTTGGCGATGTAACAGTATTGTGCATGCATTTGGTCATTCAAGTATGATGCTACAAGAACAAGAACTGAGAGATGATATTGTTCTCTGCGATGGTGTATATAAATTATTTATATATATATATATCATAAAAAAGGAGTATCAAAGGTAGGCAAAGCCACGACTAAAGATTTGGCAATGTTGAAAATAAAAAAATAAAAGAGCAAAGCTCTAAATTGATACCGTTCCTATTGTATAGGAGTATCATGTGCTTAAAAGAAAGTTGAAAATACCTCAAAGATTATTTTTATTTTTTTAAGACATAGAGTATTATGCATATGTTCAATTAAGTTTGATTAAAGACACGATGGAAAATGTTATATTGGTCCAGGGATCAAACTCATAGGGAATATATACAGAATGTGTCTAATGTTAATGTCAAATCTAAAAGTTCATGTGGTGTCATAATACATGTGTTGCCCAAAATGTTGTCCCAACATTACTGACAACATCACGATCCAATATATTGATTGTTCTTTCAGAAAATTAATTTTCTGTTATTTATTATGCCTTATTTATTTTTGTTTATTTTTTAAATTAAAATCATTAACCTCAAATCCCGTTTAATATTGGACAGTTTTTGTTTTTAAATTCAAAAATCAGTTTTATGTCGTTAATGTCTTAATTTAAGGAGTGTAGAATCCTAATCTACACTACCTACTTTTCGAGAAATATTATTGCGAGTTGCTTAAAGAAATGTTGCATTGTGTATAATACTTCTCTTGTTTGTTATTTTCATGTCATTTCAAGAGTTTTTCCCGAAAAAAATAATTTGTTTTAAATTTTTTTTTTAAAAAATTGTTTTAAATTTATATATAAAAAAAGGGAAAAATAATCTCCCTGGGTTGTTTTCTATCTATCCGATGAACTCATCATTTCACACTTCAATCATGGATAATTGTTATCCTGATTAATTCTCAAAATCCTCTCCTACATATTCACCAATAGAATACCTCTAAAATGTCGACACAACTATCAAATACCACTCCATCCAATGAACATTAGTCATTCGTCGAATACAAAGAACCCAAGCTCAATACCTCTCAACAAACTGGACAATCATCTTCCTCTATGATAGAAACATTGACTTGAACTGAAAGAATGAAGCCGGAAATGGCGATGTTGCCATGAATGTTATCAACGATCTAAAAAACACTGTCTCCATCATGATACTGCTTTCTCCACAAAAAGGGGGAGAAAATATTGTTCTATGTAGGGGGAAGCTGAAACGCAGGGGGGGGGAAGCTGAAGTTGTACAAACTCTACTATACAGTGGAGACCGCTACTACTTACTGAACATATGCGATGTTGGGACAACGTCAGCCAGTCTTCTTCTCGGTAATCTGCTGTTCTTGAATAAAGAGCAAGGGAGATTGATGATCTTTGAATCGTGTTTGATTAATGTGTGGATTTTGTGAAGAAAGACAAAAAATGGGAGATTGTTAATGTTGGAATTAGTGTTGTAACATGTGTAACAACATATCTACATACATGTATGGAGATATGTTGGAACAAATGTTATACAACATTTTGACCAACATTTCTTCTAAACTGGTTTTGTCTTACTTCACGCTGATGGTTATTGATATGTGTGGTCAATGAGAAAGTTCTATTTTTGGCCTGTAAATATATCTGTATATATTTTATTTGTGGATGATGTATGGATATTAGTCTTTGGTACTTACAACAATGTTGTATGTATGTTGTGACTGACAAACATATGTTCTTGCTAACCCAATTTACAATACAATACTTGAAACTTATAACTGCAGGTTGAGGGGGAGCATAACTACAATCTTGCTGAGTTTGGAATGTTATGAGAAACATTTACAATCAGTCGTATCCTAAGCATTTTGAGGTTTGTATAGAGTTTTGTGAAGAAAGACAAAAAGGGGGAAATTGTTGATGTTGTGTTAGTGTTGTGACAACATCAGGTTTTATGCCTGGACAACATCTTGCAGTGTTCTGCAGATGTTGTCACAACATTTCACCCGATATCGTTGGAAATAATTTTGTCTATTCTTCCGGCCAAAATAATATTTGTTACTGTGAGTAAAAAATGCCCAAGGCAACCTGAATATGGAGCTAGGGTTGCACAAATTTCGGTCCGGACCGAAAAATCGGACCGGACCGAACAGGTTCGGTCTGTGTTTTTTAATAATTCGGTTTTCGGTCCGGTCCGGTCCGGTCCAGGTTCGGTCCGGTCCGGACCGAAAATATTTTTTTTTTTTTTTTTTATAATATATATATATATATATATATATATAATATATATTGAATTATATAATTCCTAATATATATAATATATATATAATTCCTAATATATATAATATATATAATTCCTAATATATATAATATATATAATTCCTAATTTTCTAAATTCCTAATATATAATATATATATAATTTCGGGTCGGGTTCCGGGGCCCGTTTTTTTTTTAAATTGAATTACCAATACTGAAATTGACATTCTCGGACGCGGTGCCACGAAATTTTTACGTTGAAATCTATTGTACATCGCAAGATATTTAGATTTGAAAATGGGAAAAACGTAACGATTTGGGGGAAAAGAGAAATTGAGGGGCAAGATGGACGTTTTTGGAGAAATCGGACGAATCAAACTGCTAATGCAGTTTGGGCACCCCCGTATCGAAAAAATACGCGAAATCAAAAAAAAATTAGGTAAAACGGACGTCCGAGCGCAAAGTTATGACCGTATAAAGTTTGATTAATTTACAACTTATATTTCATATGTCAATACGTCAGGGCCAAGTGGGGGTGGCTGGCGGAGGATCGGGGCCTGGGAATCAAATTCGTCCAATCGGTCCAAAATCCGACCGGACGAAATTGACCGGATCGGACCGACCAGAAATTGGTCGGTCTTGGTCCGGATAATCCGCGATTCGGCCTCGGTCGTCGGTCCGGCCTCGACCTTTGTGCACCCCTATATGGAGCTGTGTTTAAAACGTGAGAATTGAAGGAGTCAAGCTTGAAATCGAAGCAACTTGAAGACCAAGTCAAAATAGACAAAGTCAAAGCTGTTGAGAAATTCAAGGAGCTGGAAGAGGTCCAAACTGGTGCCTTCTTTCTCTCAACTTCCACAACTAACCAGCGAGAGTTTCAAGGAAGTTTCACACTATAAATAGAGGAGGAACTTCAGAGTATTGGTATCCAGAATCACAATGTAAAAATACCAAGAGAGCTCTCGGAATTTCGCTTTAAAAATCTGGATCAAAACATTTTATTTTAGACTAAGTCTTTTAACATCTGTCCCACATTACAATTGTTATCTCTATTCTAGATTAAGCTCAATGTAAATGCAATTGTAATGAAGATGTTGTATTTGTCTTTTTAGACCTTTTAACTTAGGCGAAGTCATCTGCGACTTCATTTTTGTTGTAATTTCTTTTTCGCATTTTTGCTCAATCTTGTAAAACAAATTCATTTGTAATTGTATATAATTTATACAATTCTTTTGGTCATCGACCATCAAGGGATATATTAATATATACCCTTGAAAATATAAATCTTTGTGTCTTTTACTTTTTCGCTGCAATTACTCTTTAAAGGTTTATTCTGTTTTTGTCAGATGTTGCCACCAATGTTGAGGCAATATCCAGAAATTGTTTCAGTTATTCTTACTATTTCGATTTTAATCTTACTTATCCATAGCCCGGACCCAACAGTCTGCCAAAATCACATTGCCTATGTTTTTGTTCGATTGACGTGTCAATTGAATAATTTTGGTATAGAAGACTCGTGAATTAATGTGCCCTGGACTTCGAGTCAAGTGAGTTGAGTACGAGGCAATCCTAATTGAATCAAATTTAACCAATAGTATGTTGTAGCATCGAGTCGAGTGTAGCCCAAACCAAGTTTAATTAAGCTTTGTTAAAGTATATAATCGAGCTCGAGCTGAATTCATATCGGCTCTTTAGTTATTAGATGGGAACGTTAATTTGTCATATGGGCTATAAAGCAAATACTACATCTCAATGCTTCAACTTGGGCTGGAATATCCTAGTGAAAGCCCAACTATATTTGCTTTCACGAATTTTTCGAGAATAGAAGAGTGCAAGTACTGTGTACAAAACTACAAAAAGAATCAAAAGTTGTAGTATTCTGGCTACAATAGTTTAAGTTTTGTACCGTCAGTGTATAAATTATTTTACAACAAAAAATATAATATAAGAAATAAAAAGAACCTTTAGAAGTACAGACCAAATTTGGCATATGTAGTATTCTGGCTACTAATTTTGCTAGTAGTACACTACATTTTCAACACGCTACATGTTTCTGTAAGTAAATTATGCAAAAAAAAAAAATTAATCATTTACAAAAAATTACTTGACTATATGATTGAGCAAACTACTACAAGATGGAGAGCTTTCCTCACTATTCCAGGGATCTTGTACCGAAACAGGGGAATAATCCTTTATTTTTTCTGTGGAAAATATAGCTTTTATATCCATTTCTTGCTTCTTAATCGAAAGATTCAGTGGTTTGTCACTCACATCTGAATTTGATGAAATAGAAGATCCCTCTGATGAACCCGTGATGTTATCTTCCGAATTCATCCATTTGCTTAGCCTAAGTTGTTCCAATTCAATCGCCACTTCCATCATCGATGGCCTCATATCGCGATGAAACGCTAAACACCTGAATGCCAACTCAGCTACCTTGTGAACAGATGAAAGTGTCGAAGCATCCACATGTGGCTCGATAAATGGATCGATAATTTCATCTAAATTACCCTTTCCTATTCTGTCAATTGCAAGTGCAGCCAAGTTTATTTCGTCTTGGTGACGAGCAAAGTCCACTGCTTTTAGCCCTGTAATGATCTCAGCAAGAACTACGCCAAAACTATAAACGTCGCTCTTATCAGACAATTGAAAGTTTTGATGATACTGAGGATCAAGATACCCGGGAGTTCCTTGTGGTGCAGTAGAAATGTGGGACGATTCAATCATACCGAGTCTTGAAAGTCCAAAATCTGCAACTTTTGACTTGTAATTGTAATCCAAAAGTATGTTACTAGACTTAACATCTCTGTGATATATTGGAGGGTGCATTGCATTATGCAGATAAGCTATAGCTTGTGCAGTTTCTGCAGCAATCGTGAGGCGAACGGGCCATGGAAGCCTGTTTCCCTTCTCTCTTTGTAAATGTTGTAACAAAGTTCCATTAGGCATAAACTCATAAACAAGAATCTGTTCACCATTTTCAATAGAGCAGCCCAAGAGGCGAACGAGATTCGGATTATTGACAGACGAAAGGAGATTGATCTCATTGATGAATTGTTCAATGCTATCAGTATCTCTATTCCTAATTCTTTTGATAGCTACCCAATTGTCATTTTGAAGTTTTCCAGAATAAACTGTTCCATAAGCGCCATTTCCTAGTCTTCGTTTCTCAGAGAAGAAATTGGTTGCCTTTTCCATTTCTTTGTATTGATAAACTGGGATTGTGATCCCTGTAGTCTCACATAACTCGCGGTTTCTTCTTCTTCTGTTTTGGAAATTCAATTTTCGTCGAATAAAGCAGCAAATTAGGCCTACGCTGACCATTAACGAAGCACCCGCTACAATACCTGGAGAAATAATGGTTCACGTTATATTGAGTTGTATCACTAAATTGAAATAAGAAGGGCAATGGAAATGATTTCATTTTGATTTGTACTAGAAATTGAGACTCGATCTGCACTAACACTGACAATGTATATAACTTAAATCAAGCTGAGAGTTACCTCCAACGAGGACGCCAACTCTGGTGGTTCCTCCACATTTGCCTGAAAGGTACTTTGAAGGGTTGCATGTTGTATAATCTGCATTCATAAGAAACACCTGGAATTAGCTACAGATATTTCCTAATCGATAAGAGAAAAAACAAAAGAATTTCGAACTAGGGCAAGAAATCATATAATACAAGAGCTTATGCAATTCAATCAAGTACTACAACAACAACAACATATTCGGTGAAAATCCCACAATGTGGGGTCTGGGGAGGGTAGAATGTACACAGACCTCACCTCCACCTTGGTAGGTAGAGCGGTTGTTTCCGGGAGACGATCGGCTCAAGATAAAACATAATCAGGCAAAGCAAACAAAACAAAGTATGAGAAACAATCAACCTCAGACGAGAAATCAACGTATTATGGACATGCAGATAGTAAAAATCAAATACGCAACGGTAATGCATTCTAACAACAGGGAGCATTAGCTAACAGGAAACAGTAGCTAACACCACTAAATAAATTAAATAAATAAATAAATAAATTACACTAAAGATCACATAGCAGCAGGAATCAAACTACAGAGTACTATAGAGCAATAATGCGCATATAAGTGTGACAAGCTAACCGAACCTACAGTAATACTACACTATCATTTTTTAAGCATAAAGAGGACTACGCTCAACTACCTACTACACTTCTACCATAATCTTTGTCCTCCACAATGTAGGGATTTGTTGGGTGTAAAACATACAAGTAAGGCACATCGGAAGTTTAAAATTTTGAGTAAACTTACTTGCTCCAACAAACGTTTCTGGTATGATTATGCGATAATTCAAATCTGCAAAGACATAAAAGAAAAACTTACAGTTTATGCTTTTAATACAGTCTTTACTAAAAGGTGCGCACGCGATTGTCAATCCGGGTGCAAGCCTTGCTTCGGTATATTTCTTTGCCCAAGAAAGCTAGAAAATCTTGGCAGAGGTTTGAGAGAATTTATTTCCTGAACTCTAAGTTCAGAAAGTGAAAAATGAGTTCTATTGAAATTATGGGTTAAGTGTCAAATATATAGTGGAGGAAACCCTAAACCAAATCAGATTTGGATCGAGCTTGAGACGACCCAAATCCAATTGCGATGGGCGGTCGGCGGGCCCATTTGTTATCTTGACTCCTTTATTTATTTTCGCGCGTTTTAGTTCTAATTAAATCCAAGACTTAATTTTAACTTAATTAATTAATTTTCATCAAATGAAAATTATCCCATAATTTATTATAAAATAAAATATCTTGATTCAAAATCCGATATTTTACATTCTCTCAATATACCCTTAGAACGAAAAGACAATCGACTTAGTGTGACCGCTGTGCCTTCACACATCGGACTGATCAAATCGAGGTTCACACGGAACTCTGAGGCGTAGCGGTGGCGGACCCGATATGTAATCGTTTACAAGACTCAAGTAAACAAACCTCTATGTGAGATGATAAATTCCTTTCATTCGCGACACACTCGATCAAGCTTAAGATTTGCCAAGTGTCTATCCAAATGGCTTGTTCACTTTATCTCATCTATATTAGTCGACAACTAGACCATATCCTAGATATGTCTCTTGCATTGGCCAATGACTTGGTCGACCTAACATTTCTGAGAAGCTGAGTGTTCTCTCGAAACTCCAATCGAGGAATGAATCCTATTATTGGCTCAACTACCACCTTCAATCTACTTCGTAATGCACCCAATACAAGCCGCGTCTCAACCTATAAGGCATTTGAGCTTAGGACAGGATCAAAGTGCATTGTTCCATAAACAAGGCGATATTGACCTCAAGTCTAAGGACATCTATCTCCCACATGCTGATAATACTCTAGACATGGATAACAAATAGTTTATCAGCAGGGTATGCCGATACTCCTCTAAGAGTATACATGTGTCCATCACTAGCAACTATTGCTAGCAGTAAGTGAGATATACTACATTCTCTAAGAATGTGATGCAGACCACATGTCGACTTATAACACATATCATTGATATCTCATTCTCAATGATCATTAGTCTAGGCTATTTTAAGAACTACACTCTATCATTAATATCTCACACTATTAATGACAATGTAAGTTCAAGAGATGCATATTAATGAATAATATAAACAATCAAATAATAATTCAATAATTGCAAATGCCAAGTATATATTAATCTTATTAATAATATGAATCTGTTCAAGTACATGTGCTCCTAAAATGATTGTTTCTAGGACATATATACTTTCACATAACCCCCTATCTAAGGTCATATTCTCAGTAAGTTGCACCTGCGTCATATCACGTCTAATCACCTCTCCCCAATACTTCTTTGGCCTACCTCTACCCCTCCTGAATCCGTCCATAACCAACCTCTCACACCTCCGCACTGGGTCATCTGTGTCTCTCCTCTGCACATGTCTGAACCACCTCAACCTCGCTTTCTGCATCTTATCCTCCACCGAGGCCACCCCACTTTATCCCGGATATCATTATTCTTAATCCTATCTCTCTTTGTATGCCCACACATCCATCTCAGCATCCTCATGTCCGCAATTCAATCAAGTACTATTTTCCATAAATCCACAGATGTTTGTTTGTTTTAGATTTTTCAGAGATGAATCCAAGATTTGAACTTTATGGATTCGTAATGTCGATGAGCCTACTGACCACTTGAGTACAGCGTTCTAAATCTGATAATTGAACATTATTGTAGATTTTTAGCACAAATATACATAGTTTGAGCTAAAGCTATTGAATTAGGCCGAATTCGTACCTAAACATGTAACATGTTCATTCACCCCGTCATTTCACCTTATTTTTTGCAAAACAAATAAATATTTTCTCTATACAACATGATATTTCATATTCAGAATGGAAACAAATCATGGTTCTAAATTTCCTCGTGCTCTTCACTTGAACTGAGAAAAAGAAAGTCATTATTTTCCTTACAATTTACAAATTACTCAGTCGACAAAGACTTCTTGTTTTTTCTTGAGCATTATTGAAATGGAAGAAATTAATACGTGGAGGGTTCAGTCATATTGTTGAACTACTATCTTCACGTAATATGATAGTGACTTCGTTCCATTGCTCACTCAAAACCAAATGGAGTTGGATAGAATATGAAGAAACCCAAGGAAACCAAAGCCTCTTCCTTTACTGAATGATGAACCAAATTTTGGCAGGATATATTGATGGAATAACATGAATGGACACTACACCAACCAAATAATTAGAGGCGGATCTAAGATTAGAAGTTTATGAGCTCCTATAACGATCTCAAGTTAATACCCCTAGTGCGTAAAAATTTACTAGTCCATCCACAGAACAATTTTAGATATGTGGTGACTGAAATTAGGCTTGACAACTCCTAACTTCAGACAAAATGTTTAAAATTTCAGATATATATAACTGAAGTTCAACTATATTTTTGCCACTAAATTTAACTCGCCACGCCCCTTTCGACTCTAACTATGTAAACGTATGCAAAAACAAATTAAAATACAAAAATACTTAAAAGATCATAAATTATTCTGAAAGATCGACTCTAAATTTTAGATTTGCCTTTAATTTTGACATTGATAAGCGACATTGAAAGGCAACAACCATCACAATTCCCGGATCCTACCTAGATAGTCACGAGTTGCTCCGCTGATGAAGCAAACACATACGTGATTGTTTTACTTAATGTTGCCATTATTACCTTAGTTTGTGAAAAACGACAATCACAAGTTGCTATGATTACATTCATTATTTGTTTTTTTCTTCTTCTTGATTTCTTAATAGTAGCAAACACTATTGACTTTACCAGTTCCTTAACATGCACTCCATGACCCAGCCAGATTGGAGAAAAACTGAGCCTTGTATAAATAATAAAAAAATTCAATTCCAACAAGAGTCATACAGTCAACTTTAGGGAACTTTTCTTTTTGGCCGCCCACAGCATATTACCTTTTAATCGTTGTACTTGGACCCATGTTTTCTCATCTAATTATGATGTTCTTGTCTGACCAAAACTCCTCATCAACTTCAATTTCATAAGTTAACCCCCCCCCCCCCCCCACAACCAATCAACTAATAATCAATTATGGATTTTTGGACAGAAATGCACTAACGTAGAAAATATAAATGAAAATTGTCTTATATAAAATTTATTAATCATAAGCAATTATATAGACACATTGAAATAGTAGACATCTTCTAAGACTCTTACTAAAATTAAAAAGTTGAGCAACTATTAGACTTTTTTATAACTAAACAATTAATTATTCTAGAAAACTATAGCAGTAACAGATACAAAATTCAACACTCCTCTTTGTTTCTGTTGCTGCAATCTAGATATGTTGCTCCTCAATTTCTACTCTACCAATTTGTGCTTGTGGATTTTTTTTTGAGTATTTTTAAACTTTCACGAATCGGTGACATGAGTCTTTCTTCCTCTCCTTCTTAAACTCAATTTTCTATCACATGCTTAAAATATTTTTAAGTGATAATTTTTCTATTCCATCGATTGAAAGTAATTGTATAACTTTTATTTTCAAACGGAAGAGAATTATGCTTACACATTATAAAATAGCTTTCTAACTTCATCTTCATTGACAAAATACAATGATAGTTTTCACCCGTGAAGGTTTGTGAGACATTCAAAGAGATACTATTGCTTGTTATGGTTGAATGTTTAAAGGTAGTATGAATTAAAAATTAGTTTAAATTGTTATTGGTTAAAAATAACTCTGAGCGTTAAAAATAAGCATGGGTTAAAATGAGTTGAAAATATGTATGATTTAAAAGTGGGTTGAAAGTATTTATTCTTCAATGAATGCACAGATCCATTAAGATCTGTGAAGGAGTCGATTTCACTGTTATGAATTTTTGGAGAGAGATGCAAACAATAAGGTAGAAATAATGAATGAAAACGGTCTCATATAAAATTTATTAATCATAAGCATTTATATAGGCACATAATTGAAGTTGTAGACTCCTCATATATTTAAAATATTAGACTCTTACTAAAATTAAAAAGTTAAGCATTCTATTAAATTAACTATTAGACTTCTATTACGACTAAACAATTAATTATTCTATAAAGCATTAACAGATGCAAAATTCTAACATTAACTTAGGAGAAAGTTGAATAATATATAACATCACATTTTGCATATCCAGCCTAAATTTCTAATTTTCAAGGTCATATTTTTTTGTATACAGGGTGTTAAGCCAATGTTTTGAAATTCGGATCGGACATCGAACCGAACGACCAATTGGGTCACTGGTTCAATCGGTTAGACCGGTTCAAAAAACTGATATCTACACACACACACACACACACATACACACACACACACACACACACACACACACACACACACACACACACACACACACATATATATATATATATATATACAACTAATTTCAAAACACATATCCATAAACTAAATTATCGATGTTCATTAAGCTAAATAATCAAGATGTCATGCATATCTAAATTCAAGAAGTAGAAATTAGAAACTTGATTATCCATGTCCTCACAAAATAAATAACTTCAAAACACATGTCCATAAACTCAAATAGTCAAAAGAACTTGAATAATAAAAATCTCAATTAAGATGAAAAGTTTAATTAATTTAAAAATAATAATATTATATGAATAAACAAAAATCGGGGTTGTATGAATTATCGAGTCACCGGTTCGTACCGACTTTTACCGGGTTGCATCGAGTTTGATACCACCCATTTCTACAATAAACTTGGACCGGCCTTGAGACCGATTCCCGATTAACCCGGTCGGTCCGATCCGAATTTCAATTGCTTACAGCTAGAACATGTACTTTTACTTTGAAAGTTGTTGAATAAATACTTAAATAATTAAAAGTAAACCACCTCGATTCTAATTTGATGAATTTAATCTTTAAATTTTTATAATTGATTAAAATTTTGGGTTTAATATATTATTTGTAAAAATTTAGTAAAAAATATATCTATGCTCAGTATAAAAAACAAGGATTAAATTTATACGTGTCAGATTGACGGTATAAATTATAAAGTCAACTAAATATAATATAAATTTAATCTCAGACTTAATCATGTATTCCATCTTATCTCACAAACTTAAAATTATTTTATTCCACCTTTCAGGTAGGATAATTTAATTAAAAAATTATAATTCGTAGATAATTTAATCTGCAAACTAAATGACCCTGAATACATATGTTTCATCTCCTTGAAAACATACGTTTTGCTTTTCCGTCTTAGGATTAGGACTGGCTAGGTACTTGGGCCAACATAATTTAAATTTAAAATTTTAGATGAAATTATCACACACTTAATATGTTATAATTGTCTTGGGTTCAAATCTCAATGCTACCCATAATTAAATAAATATTTACCTGTTTGAGACATAATTAACCAATTTAAAAGTGTGCTCTTTGTGACGTACCTTTCCGGCAACCCGAGCCAGCTAAGAACCCATCTCCGATGAATCCTTCAAAACAAAGGCACCGATACCCCAATTTGCCATCAATGGGCGACGTTATTTTAGTACAATTCGCATTAGAAGAACAGTTACAATGTCCATGAACCCACCACCCTAACTGAACAACCTGAACATCCAAAGAAACCGCCGAACTATTCAAATTTGACTCAACAGAAATGGCAGAAAACAAAGAACCACACCTTGTTCTCGACAAATTCCTTAAATTAATAAAATTATTGTCACTATTTGGCTCAGAATAACAACTCATATTTTCTTTCCCACAATCAAGAAGTTCAAAATGTGTTTGAATCATTGTAGAAGGAATCAAACAACTGGATTGAGAATAACTGCAGTTCTGAAAAAGTATTCCGTTACGCGAAGTAGGTGCGTAATTTGAGCTAAAAAAACTGTGTATTGCTGAAAATGGACGGGTACATTTTGCTAAAAGGTTGATTAATATGGTATCTGAAGTTACTGATTGAACTGGGTATTTGTTGATGACAATTTGTCCATTTGAGGTACAGTTTAGTTGAATTGGACAGCCAGAAGAGAAACCAAAAGGAAATGGAAGAAATTTGTTACCACATGAATGAGTACAGTTTGATCCAACAACTATATTTGATGAAAGAAAGAAAGTGGATAAATACAGAATTGTTCTAACATAGAGAGATGAATTCATTTTTTGGGCACATGTGAACAAGGGAGAAGAAGAAATAATAAGAAGGAAGATGAAAGAACAGTTTGAAAATTCAAAGAAGTGAATGAAATCAGTTAATTATTGAATGGTTTGTCTTTCAACGTGGAACTTCCCAACATGAATTCATATTTAGTATGACCCAAATATAAATATCGGACATTAAATGAAAAGAAAAAACATCACATTTACTATGGGGACATGATGAAATTTATCTCTCTACTATTCGAAAAGATATAAATTTGCGTTCTGTTAAATTATCCGAACACACATAATGATTTTACTTTTTAAATGTGAAATATTTCCTGTTTACCCCTTTTTTTTCTCTGTGAAAGATGAAAAAACATGTAGGGCAGCATCATGGTATGTCTAACGAACACTTATATAGTCATTGATCTGACTTATCTACACGTTGGAAACCTAACGGCACAACAATTTATCAGTCATTATATATGTTCTTAACTTTTTTTATAACGTTAAAAAGATATGTACGTATTGACCCTTTACCCTGCATTAATTGAAATTTCAGGTCCATTTTTCACTGTTTGGACATCTTTTCCCAGTAGAATTTGTATAGAAAGTTTAGATTAATCTAACTATGAGTCATTTTTGGTACCATACACTATAAATGAGATTAGTCGTGAAAGTTATGGCGATTGACAAATTACATAATGTAACGGGTTAAAATCTATTGACAGTGTAAAAAACAATTACACTATCATCAATAATAAGATAAATGTTGACTTCAGATGTTTAAAATGCATATACATAATTACTACCTGTCAGCCTTTCGAAAAATGTTATTATTATGGGATATTTGTTGAAAATGCATAGTAATTCTTAATATTTTATCTCCGTCAAAAATTCACCGTTGAAATTTGACAAGGAGGGTGATTTTTAATGGTAATTGTATGACATAGCTCTAATATTCTTATTCCAAGCAGAAGCTAGGTAGCCATGTGAAAAGTTGAAAAATGAATCGCAATTACTCTTAAGTACACGTAAGGTTAACCTTAGATATAGCTTCTAATTGTGTCTTAAGAGATTTATTAATTAAGAAAATTAAAAGTAGGGCATTTAAGTCAAGCTTCGGATCCTGTTTTTGTGTTCAACAAATGGAAGTCGTTAAAGGTGGGTGTAAAATATGGGTCTCCATCTTCCTTTTGAATAAATGTACCAAATTTTCCTGTAAGGTTAGGACAATTGGACCATAAAAAACATATGTAGGAAACTTTTGCCCGGCGTAGTTCAGTTAGTTTCAGGGTGGTAGATTCGTAAGTAGCGAGTTCGGCTACAGCGTGGGAGTTCATTCCTTCTTTGTGGTGATGACTTCATAGGCGCAGACACTGCCCCACCTAGTGGTAGTGATTCTGTGATTTACCTCCTCCAACAATCTCTGTCGGATCAGAAGTGAGGGTATGTGGACGAAAAATTTCGCCTTTTACCCCCCCCCCCAGGAAAAGGAAACTTTTTATTTTTCGATTGAATGCTGACAAACTTGCAATGCCACACACGGCAATGCATCCTATTTCGTCCATCAATAGCTCGTCTAGTGTAATGCATCGAGTTCCCACAATCAAATGAAAAAATGATGGTGTTCGAGTCGATTTGCGTGCATATTTCCCCCGAGTGTATATTAATCTAGAAGTGTAGCAAATATTTTGAGTTTATGAGTTCTGAAATCTAGAAAAGATAATTTATTGAGTCTTGAATAAATTATTTATAAATATTACGTGAATTTTTAAACACAAATACATGTGTGGATAACCGAATTTTATTAGATTTAAATCCACAAGAATTTAAATAAATAAATAATGGGCTAATATAATTGGGTTGATTATTTAGGTCCAATAAATATGGATTCAATTAAGAGCTTTTTACTCATCAGATCAGTTAATAAGAATTATATACAATAATAACATATCTTTTTAAAAGTAACAAATATAGCACATTTTAAAAATAAAAAAATACAATAATAAATGCATTTAAACATTAGTAAACCTTCTCTATTAATTAAGGGATATAGTTCCTTTAATACATTTTTACTACATTTGCTCTTTTATATCGTTTTCATAATTTTCTCTCCCTCCCACATAAATATTTCTTATGAAAATAAAAGAGTTATCTAAAAGAGTCTCCCCTCTTTAATTAAAAAAAAAAAAGACTCCCTCTTTAATGAGGTTGCCACTGAGGAATTTCTGATATAGTTTTTTCTATTTTTTTTTTTCTGACAGCTTTTAAAAACAAAATACTATTAATAGATTCCAAATTTATTATGTTGTGACTATTTTATATAATGTATATTTCAATAAATATATAATATTGTGACTATTTTATATAATGTAAATATTCCATCAATATGTTATAGTACCTGTTTATACGTTTAGTATACGGAATATATGAATTATATACATACAGTATAATACATGTAACTAAACAAAATAAGTATATATACTATTAAATATGTGCACAATATTTAATATATACGCTAATATATAATTTATCATATACACTACTGAAATAGAAAAATACACAAGAACTACCATCAATTTACATTTGAATTTATAAAAGGAAACAAATAAAAAACTATGTTTGTATTAAAAAAAAGACACTAGTAAAAGGAAAAAAACAAAAAAATCTAATAAAAAAGGAAGACTTTAAAAGGGAAACTTGGCACCCAGCCGTTGCTAGCATCTTTTAAGGATTAATTAGTTGAGAAAAAGGGCATTTATTTTGGATAAGTATGGCTAGTATTGTAATATTGATTTTTATGCTAAACTTCAAATTCTGAATTCGATTTTGACTACTAATCGATTTCATCAAATCTGTAGACAAGTTTGTGACCCCGGCCCTGCATGCTACTTCCTAGCGATACATGTACTAATTTTGGGAGTCCGCTTGGACAACTCAATTGGTTTCAAGGGGGATATTTGGAGCAATGACAAATGATTGAATCCCGTCAGCGACAGTGTGGGGGTTTCTTCTTAAAATAAAGGAGGGTCCCTTGTACGCAGCGTGGTACTGATCTAACCTTTGAAATCAATTGAGTCACCATAATTTACTTTCTTCACAGACATGTCGGACCGGAGTGTGGGAGCTCCTGGGGTGAGAGATTCCACCTTTTGGAGCAATGTACTAATTCTGAGCACCAAAATATAAGTAGAAAAAAATCACACACCATTTTTGTTTATCTTCTGAATTTGAATCTTGAGTTTTTGACTTTTGAGTTTCATCCATTTCATTACCACAACTCCATTAGGCCATATCATTAAATGGGAAAAAATAACCATTTTTATGGTGGCCCTACAGAGTAGTAGTAGGTACTTGGAGAAATATTCCAAACTCACTGAATGAATTCATACATTTGTTTATGATCGATTGCAACATAGCAGGTAGGAACCAAAGTTTTTTAATCATTGGATAAACTGAAAATCATAAAAATAGGAAAAAGAAGATATAAAGAGATAATGAAAACTAAAATACTTAATAAAACAATGTTAGAAACGCCAACTTACTCCAATCTTTCTGAATAAACCCCCAAAACAATAGAAAATTTACACCTACCTATAGAATCTTTCTCCCAAATAACAAACAAGAAAAGAAGAATTTAATTCAAAGAATACTAAGTTGTACCTCCAAGGCGTTTAATTGTGGTTAGTATTAGTCATGTCAATCATTATCTATTCGCCTCTGACCATATTTTAATCATAATGGTTAAATGGAAAAGTTGGATTAACAAGTAAATTAAATGATGGAAGTTTTGTTTTATGAAACATACACTTCTGTATACAAATTACTAACGACATTAAGATTAAGGAGAAATTATGACGTTGACTGTATATAGACAGAGAAATAACAATGTTGTTACACTTGTAATTGATGTCTTTTCTAGTCTATAATTAATAATTACTAAATAGTGTAATTTAAATCAAATATAATCTTCACAAACTCTTTCATTTCATAACAATTGCGTAGGAGGCACGTCTTGAAAGTCATCAACGATTTTTTTGGTTGGTTTACCACTCGGTATTTGATACTTATATTGGGGACCAACTAAATTCAGATTTGCACATTCCAGGGCTCATTTTTTAAGGCAGGACTCCCAACATAATCTTTTTCATTCCAAAGGAATCAAACCCAAGACCCCTAATTAAGGATAGAGAGTTCCCAAAACATCTCACCACAATTCATATTGGTGACATCGACGAATTAATACGAAAGATCCCACAAACTAAGGGGACAAATATCTCAACAAATTAAATGTAATCTCATTGATTTCTTTTGTTCTTTCATTGGCGTTTGCTTTATGTTGCACTTTTCTTTGAGGTAATCATAACAACAATGATGTGGTTGAATGCTTTTATATAGATTTTGTTAAACATATTAGATAATTGATCTGCAATTAATTTTCGTTGTTTATAATATTCAAATATATTAGCAAAATTTTCAAAACGGGTGTTATTGAATTGTTCCTCCAGACACACGACACATATATGTTGTCTTGAAAAATTTCTTCTAGTGTTGTCCATAAGTCGTGAGCCGAAGCAACGCCTGTCTTCATAATGGTATGAAGTAGATGCTTGGATATAGTGTCATATATCCATTGCTTGACGATTGCATCAAGTCGTTTCCACGTTGTGTTATCGACGTCGGGTGGATGGGGCGTGGTGTTATCGATGTGATCAAGAACTTTGTAGGCACAAGCATGTATTTGAAATAACTCAACCCACGAAGAGTATTGTATATCCTCCTGATCAAGAATCAAAGGTAAGTTTTTATGTTCGTCACGGCAAACGCCGGATGAAAAGTGTTGGGATAAGGAGGAGGATGTGTCACGTATTGTGTGGAGGAGGAGGAGTCGTGAGAAATCATGTAGTCGCCGGAAGTAAGGAAAAAGAGAGTGCAGGGCGGCGGGGTTTTCTAGGGTTAGGGTAGGGTTGCGCTGTAGCTAAGAAAGTAGAGGGGAGACATAATTATCTAGGATTTCGCCGGAAAATAAGAAAAGAGATGGGGTGGCCGAGTATAATTTTAGAATAGAGAGGGTTTGACTTCTGATACCATGTATCGTCGGACTGTTGTAAATTCATGTTGTTGAAAGCATGGCCCAGTTCGGAAGGGGTAAGTGGGTTGTGTGGTTGATATTGCTGTTGGGCCATTGAAAAGTGGGCCTACTGTGGTTGGGCCATCGGGTGTGGGCCTGGAGGTTGGCCCAGAATGCTGGGTTGTTGCCACGTTGTGTTGTGGGCCATGACGGTCGGGTACGGACACGAAGCCTAATTTTTAGAAGCAGGCCAAGGTCGTGGACTGACCCACTAAGATGGGTAATGAGTTTGCTGGACTTGGCCACCATTATTGTTGCATCGGCCTCAACCTCTTCCTCTCCCGCGGTTTCCGTCGCCGTGACCACCCCTCAGATTGACCATTTGTGGCGGTTGTTTGGCGGGTGCTGAGGCGGTCACCGATGCATCAACCACCAACGTCTTCTGATTATGTTCATCATGTTTGGCATACCTAGTTTCCTCCAATAGTAATTTTTACCGGGCCTTATTGAAATTATGAGGGATTGTTTTGTTGGATCATCGTTGCAAGCATATCGTACTCATCCTTTGGCAAATCATTAATTAGTTGCAAAACCTTTTTTGTTTCTGAAATCGGAGTGTCCAAGATGGACTCATTATATATGGACTTGGACAATCCTCACCCTACAAACTAACTTTTATGGTTGAGTTAGGCCTAAGATCCATTTTTTACATGGTATCAGATCCAGACTTATTCCAATTTTTATTCACCGATGTTGCGCTCCCAAATTATATTATCCACGCTCCAGTTAACAAGGTTTGGGTGTGCGGGGGAGTATTAAGAGTCTCACATCGAATATGGAATGAGAACATGAACTCCTTATATGGACTTGTACAATCATCATCCTATAAACTAGCTTTTGGGGTTGAGTTATACCCAAGATCCATTCTTTACCGATTTCTAACCTTTACTTTAGTAAATAATGTCAAGCATCAAAAAGAAAAAGGAAAAGAAAGAAAATGGCTATATATGTCACTCCTATATTTCTGATACTATAATTTTTTTACTTATAAAACAGAGGCGAAGCCACATATTCTAGTCTATGAATTTTGAATCGCAACTTGTTTTATTCATTAAGTTCTGGAAAAATATTTTTATTTTTTTTCATATAAAAATATATTTGAGCTAATTATGCTACTGCTTTTGCCTAATTTACTTCTAAGGCTGGCTCCGCCCTTACATATAATGTCGGAGTTAGGATTTTTAGTTATTAGTTCTGAATTATAATTTTTGTTGCTAACTTGGTTCTGAATAAATTATATCTGTCAGAAATTTGCTTTTGATGGAGGTTGGGTCCGCCCATCTTCAATGACTTAAACATCATGGTTCCACATGTTGGAGAACCTGGTTCTTCACACGTGCTTAATCTACTAAGTGAGTAGATGACCGTAGGACCAAGAATCGTCAAATTCCATTAAGAAATGAAAGAGATATTGGTCCACGAAGTTAGGTGTTTGAGACATGGAAGAGTGGTGTGAGACAATCTATCACATCGGTGGAAAAAGGAAGAATTGTTCATAATATAAGCCTAAAAACTGAATAAGAGATCGGGACCCAAATGGGTAACCCATGTGTTTGAAGGAGGGAGGACCTAGGTGTGCTTGAGTTCGAGATTAGGCCCACAAGCGCGCCACCACTAGGGCTGTTAGTGGTTCGGATATACTCGAGAACCGGACCAAAACCGGACCGGTAAACCCGGACCGAAGCCTTAACGGTCCGGATACGAGTATCTAAAAAATACCCGGACCGTTAAAGGAACCGGACCGGTAACCCGGTAACCGGTCCCCCCCCCTCCCTCAGCCATCCCCACCAAGAAGCCCCCACTCCTCGGCTCTAATTAGTTGTAAATTGATCAAACTTTATATGGTCATAACTTTGCGCTCGGACGTCCGTTTTACCTAAATTTTTTTTTGATTTCGCGTATTTTTTCGAGACGAATAATCCCAAACGGACTTCACCGGATTTCTCCAAAACCGTCCATATTGCCCTTCAATTTCTCTTTTCCCCCAAATCGTTACGTTTTTCCCATTTTCAAATCTAAATATCTCGCGATGTACAATTGATTTCAACGTAAAAATTGCATGGCACCGCGTCCGAGAATGTCAATTTCAGTATTGGAAATTCAATTTAAAAAAAAAATGGCCCGACCCGGAAATTCTTACCGGTCCGGACCGAGAACCGGACCGATAAAGTTTCGGTCCTGGACCGGATCTCGTCCCAGGACCGAAACCTTACCGGTCCGGTCCCGGTCCGGACCGATAAGCTTATCGGTCCGGTCGATACGATACCGGGCCGACGGGAATAAAGACTAGCCACCACCACCCACATGGGCTATTGAGCTTCTTCTGATATTATCTTTTTGGACCTCATACTTTATTTAATTATAGTTCGGTCCCTGGAATTTCTGAAAGACATGCACCGCGGTGCCTCATGATTTGGACCGCGGTGCTGCTTGTCTAGTGAGCTCCCAACAACGGTAATAAGTCAGAATTGATGGTCATTACTTGCCAAAACGTTTGACACTTATGCCACAATGTTTATGGCCTTTATGGTGGCCATTAACAACCCTCTTAACACCCATTAACACCTCTCCTCATCCTTAAACACTATATATTCATTCCTTATTTCAGATTTGGGAAGACACATTATACGTTACACAACAAGAGAATGAACAACATAAAATAGAGGAAGAACACACATATAATACATATTTCTATAAGTTCTTCCTAGTTCAAGAACAAGTTCTTCTTTTCCATTGTTTAGCAATCGTTTCGTGTTTGTTTTCTTCACCAGAATCACTTTTTGTTTGCTTTGCTCAAGTGATATTTCTCAGCTGTTTTACCTTGGGAGACAACTTGAAATTCATCCGTACAAAGAATGTATACGGACAATATTGTCTTAAGGGAAGATTGACAAAACCAATCGACTCAGCAACCCAGATTTAGTGTCTAATGATTGCAGGTTAACAAGACCCAAGGAGTTGCTGAAATCAAGACAAAGATCCAAGGAGGAAGACTCAAGACGAACACAAGTATAAAGATCAAGACCACCAAACAAAATTGTTGACACAACTCTTGTTGGCATCAACCTTATTGTAACACATAATTGATTATCCTTTCCTAGCACTTGTAATAGTAGTTTTACTATTTTCCGAGTTTAATCCAACAATATCTTCATATTAAATGATTTTTTAAATATAAATACAAAATTAACGTTAAAATTATTGTAGTCGGCCGAACTCGTAACTACCAGTTTTAGCTCACGCCATGCCTGCATATAAATTACCTAAACGTAATAACTGAAATTAATTACTTTGACCACAAGAAGAAGAGTGCTAAATGGAATAATTCATGTTTTTGTCCTTATTATTGAATGAATTAGCCTAAAATCCGGAATGCTGCCGCTAATGCTACTATTATCTATTGAACACGAGAGTTAAGAGATTGTTATTTGTTACGTCCACATTTGTGCAATGAGTTCATTATATATATACATTTCAAACATAGTGCTCGTTTCAAATAAATTTAACTAAAAATATCATAAACTACGCAAAAAGAGGTGATTTTGTCTGCCACGTGTTACCTGAAGGATGAAGAGTTCATATTCTTGTACCAAATGTGTGACCATGAGAGGTTAAGCTATTAGAGAAAATTACACTTTATTTATTTAATTATTGTATTATATCTCAACCGTAACTAGGTTGTTAACTATACTGTTGTATATCGTAATTTGCTGAATAATGATTGTTTACTGTCATCAACACCTCGATAAATACTGTCTGAGATAATTAAGTAGGCGTTTGGCCATGAAATCAAATATTTTGACTTTATTTGAAATTTTGAACTTGGATTAGAAGTTAGAGTTGAAGATTGAGTTGTGTTTTCGTAATAATTTTTGTAAAGAATATTTGGTTATTTGAATGTACCGAAAGTGAAAAAAGCGCGAAAAAAAATAAAAATAACATTTTAAATATTTTCCAAGTTATATTGGAAATTTTTATGATCAAATACTGAATTTCAAATAAAGTAAAAAAAAGTAAAAAATACTTATGAACAAAGGGGTCCTAATACATTATAGTTTCCAAGCACAATAACTTGTCCAAATGAATCATTGATGCAGATGTGTACACTGATTTTTCTGAATATCTTTTGTAGTTTCATTGTTAGGGATTTGTGCGATAGTTTTAATCCTTTCTCTTTTTCTTTTTAATTTTAAGAACTCAGTCGACGGATAGACTGTGTCGTTTGTTGTGGATTTTAATGATATTTTTATTGTTTGGTTTGAAACTTTGAATGTATATTACTTATTAATAACATATAAGTTTACTAAATATCCTTAATCCTTAGTTACAAACTAATTTTTATATATTAATAAAAATTAAAGTAAAAAATAAAATGAAAACTTTAAAAAAGAAGTAGGTGGTGGGTGGAGATGGTGGAGGGGTAGGTGGTGGTGAGGGGTTATGGGTGGTTGGTGAGGTGGGGGTGGATGGTGGTGAGGGGTCATGGGTGGTGATGGGGTGGGGCGGTAGTTGGTTGGTGGGGTGGTGGTTGGTGGTTGGTGGTGGTGGGGTGGTGAGTGGTAGTGTGGATATGGGTGGTAGAGGGTGGGGGTTGGTAGTTTTGGGTGTGATGGAGGGGTGAGTTGGTGGGGGTGGGTAGTAGGGTTGGTGGTGGGTGGGTGATGGGAGGGTGGGTGGATTTGGGTGTGGGTGGGTGAGTGGGTTGGGGTATAATGGGAAAATGAAATACATAATCACGCAAAAACTGTAAAATTCGTGATTATAAAAATGAGTTTTTTCATTGTTAATTAACCATGAAATTACAACGGATTTACAATACTATACAGTATAATTTTATGAACAATGAAAACAAATATGATTTCATAGAAAGAAATACAATAATGAACCACGGGAAACCACCATCCAAAAAAGGGGTTAGAGTTTGCCCTGAATTTCCTACCTTACCTGGATTCTACACCATTGTGTTTTACTTTGAAAAGATTTTCTTAGTACAAAAAGTTTTCTTGGTGAAAAAGATCTTTTCATATTTGACTAATCTTTTCTTTGAAAAAAAGTTTTGGACATCTATAAATTGAAGATCTCCTTCCCACAACTAGAACACACAGAAAGGTATCTACAATATAGTAGTTTAAAGAGTCTTCTTTAGAGGGAGATTGTTCTCTCATAGTTTTATGTTTTTTTTTATATTAGTTTTTCAACATGTATGTCAATTGACCCAACCTATATCATATTATAAGTCTTTTTATAGTGTTTTCATTGTTGTTTGATTCATTATCATCCAAAGTTTATTTTGATAGTTTCTTCATGACTAGGGGTGCACAATATTCGGTCCGGACCGAAAAATCGGACCGGATCGAACCGGACCGAGATTATCGGTCCGGTCTTCGGTCCTTTAAAATTCTTGTTTCGGTTTTCATCGGTCAAGTCTGTCAGTGGTCGGTCCGACCGATTTTTAATTTTATTTTATAATATATTATATATATATATCAGTATACACCTAACCTGCACTTCTCGCCTCTACCCTCCCTACGAATACATTTATACATTTATACTAATACTTATAAATTATAATAAGTCTAAATCTAATACTTTAAACCCCCCTCCTTCTCGTCTAAGTCGTCTTCCCGACCCTCTCTCTCTCCCTCATTTCTAAATTCTAAATCCCTAAATCCCTAAATCCCATTCCAATCTCAATCGCATCTCGCTCACTGACTCACTCGATCAAGACTCAAGACTCAAAGAAGAGCACTCCACTCACTAACTCAAGACTCACTCGCCGACGAGTGGCGACTCTCGCCTTCACTGGTCCGTCCGTCTCAACGCTTACGCGTTGCGTCGTCGCTCTCAATCTCAATCCCGCCTCTCAACTGTTTACCGCCGCTTCACTTCTCGCCTTCTCAAGTTCCGCATCCACCACTAAGACTCCAGACTCAGTCGCCTCTCTCACTCTCTCGAGCCGCCTCAGTCGCCTCAGTCGCTCAATCTATCGACAAGGTATAGTTCATTAGTTTGTCATTTGAAGTTGTGCAATCAAAGTTTGTATTCTGCTGTATTTTTAAATGATATTAAATGTTTGTATTCACATGTAGATGATTTCTAGTACCTCTGAATCTCATATCCAATCCAAAAGGAAAAGAGACGATGAAATGACTCGTCCGTCGACTCACTCGATCGTACTGCACTGAAGCGGGTCGTCCACGACCACGAGTTTGTATTGCCTTCTCAAACACCAACAAATACACTCCACAGAGACAACTCGCACAAGTATTATGCCAACGGAGGAACAGCGATGATATTACTTGCAACAAACAAAGGGCTGAATATTGGAAGGAATACAAGCTTTATTTGACTAATGGCGAGGGCAAGCGTCGAGCTGAATGTAAGTATTGCCATAAAACTTTTGCGTGTGACTCTGCTATTAATGGTAACAAAAATGTGAAAAATCATGCAACTCAATGCCTACTAAACCCGGAGAATGTGATTAAACAAAATCAAAGTAAATTGACTTTGGAGGCTGTTGCGGATAAAAAAGGAGAAAGAAAGTTGAGAAATTGGGTTTTAAATGTAAATGAAGTTAGGGAAGCGTTGTGCTATATGGTGATAGTTGACGAACTTTCTTTTCGTATTGTTGAAAAACCCGGTTTTAAGCATTTCATATCTGTTGCTTGCCCTGAGTTTATAGTACCCTCCCGTATGACTGTGGCGCGTGATTGCTTTCAACTTTATTTGAAGGAAAAAGAAAAGTTGAAAGAATTTCTCAAATTGTCATGCCAACGAGTCTGTGTGACAACTGATTCATGGACATCTAATCAAAGAATCAACTATATGTGTCTTACCGCTCATTTTATAGACAATGATTGGAATTTGCAAAAACGAATTCTAAACTTTTGTCCAATTACAAGTCATAGGGGTGAGTCAATTGCAAAAGCTATAGAATCTTGTTTAGAGAGTTGGGATTTACATATGAAACTTTTTACCGTGACTGTTGATAATGCCTCTTCAAATGATGTTGCTTGTAGTCACTTGATGAGAATAGTTCAAAGCAATGGTAGTGCAATAAGTAAGGGAAAGTATTTGCATATGAGATGTGTCGCTCATATTGTTAATCTTATTGTTTGGGATGGTTTGAAAATAAAAGATTCTCTTAAAGCAATTGAAAGAATTCGAGCTATTGTGAAATTTGTGAGGAATTCTTACAGCTTCTTAAATTTAAAGAAATTGCAACAGTCTTGAAAATAGAGAGCAAATCTTTGTTGTCACTTGATGTGCCCACTCGTTGGAACTCAACTTATACTATGTTGATGGCAGCTATAAAATTTGAGCGAGTTTTTAGTATGTTTGAACTTCATAAAGAAAACGATCTTAAAGAGCCTAATAATGTAGGGCCTCCTAATGAGAATGATTGGTTGTTGGCCAAGAGGCTTGTTATCTTTCTAGAAAAGTTTTATATTTTAACTAATAATGTTTCTGTTTCTTTGAGTGTCACGTGCAATAGTGCATTGTTTGATATTGGTACAGCTCTTGGAACATTAAAAGATCTAGAAAGTACTTGTGATGTAGAATTGCGTGCAATGACTGGTAAGATGAAAGAAAAGTTTGATAAGTATTGGGGTAGTTTAGAAAAGTTTAACATGTTGATTTATGTGGCTGCCATTGTTGACAGACAATTTTGACCCGTTTTTCGTATATTTATTGCAATTTTATGTGTTTTAGGACACCACATTTTAATCAGCATTTTTTGCATTTTTTATCTTTTTATGTTAAATTAAGCATTATGTCTTTGTTAATATTATATTTTTATTATTGTTACACCGTCGTTTTATTTTAATAATATTTGCATCTTTTTAAATAATTAGTTGACATCCCATTTTTTACTTTTAATCAGGCATTAAACATGTTTTAATTATTGCATTTTAGTATTATTGCGTCGACATTTGCATTTTTATAATTTTGCATCTTTTTAAATAATTTTTCTGTTAAATAATTAACCAGCCTTCCATTTTTCTCAAACCAGTCCAGTCCAAGACACAATTTGAATCAGTCCAACCCAACACCATTTTTGTTTTTAATTCCATCCAAACACCCTCTTTCATTTTCCCCCCCTAAAATCAAAACCCACTTTTCATTTTCCCCCCTAAAACTAAACCCAAACCCTAAAAACTTACCCTATAAATAAAACATTATACTCCCACTTTCCCCCCAACACAAAAATCATCCCTTAAGGACCCAGCCGACACACCCCCTTCCCATTAGCCCACTTCAACTTCAGCTCTCTCAAACCCTAGCTCATTCCGTCGCGACCTTTGCGGAGCTCCAAGCTCCGGCGAACACCCTCACGCCACACACTGCCCGTCTCCCTCTCCACTCGTCGAACCCCCCCACGCCATACATCTACCGTCTCCCTCTCCACACCTCCCGTCGCCCACCACTGAAACTCCCATCGCCACGCCACTCATCGCCACACACGCCACTCGCCACGCTCGAACCACCACAACCCGTCGAACCCTCGCCCGGCCGAACCCGCCATCGTTTCATCAATCATCGCGGTGGTGTCGCCCGCGACCTCGCCGTGGAAGTGACGCCGCTGCTGCTCTCTCTCTGTTGGTAACGTTGAACCTTGTCGGATTTAAACCCCGGCGACGCTACAGTTTATTTCTTCGTTCTTGTAGCTATTATTATTGTTGGTTGTTGCTGGACTGTTTCCTTTTTGCGTTTCATATTATATCGCCGTAGTTTAAACCGGAGTTGTAACTCCGACGATTATCCGCCATCGCTTCCTATGGTTTTTGGACATTGTTCTCGATTTTTGACTAAGTTGGCTATCGATTTTTTCGCCATGTTTATTCAGTTACGCCATTTGTGGGCTGATTTTTAGCCATGCTCTTGACTAATTTTTGCTATGCTTTGTTGGCTGATTTTTAGCCCTGTTCTGGACTAATTTTGGTCTTCTTTGGACTGATTTTTGCTCGTTTCGGCTTTATTTCTTGCTACTTGTATCGCTCATGAGCCATTCTTGGCTATGTTGCGAATCGCATCGTCGGTTGGATTTTGGACTATCTTTGACTATTTTGCCCCTTTATCTTTTATTAAACTGATTTTGAATAAGATGCTACACTTGAATGGCCGATGAAAAAGTTATCCGTCGATTTTTGAGGCCTCCACAGTTGCAAAGACGGAAAATAAAATAAATGAAGCTTTCTGGGCAAGGATGATTTCTTCCACTTACACCGGATAACCAACATGCGCCGGGCGTATGAATTCGCACCGCACTTGTTTAGGCTGTCCCACTTTATATATTTTTCATATCCGAGCCCTCCGTGTTTAAAACTATTATTGTTTTGGCGCGGATATGAAGGTTTTATTCATTTTATTGCTTTTAATAATATTGGCCGATGAAGGAATCTCCGTCTGATTTCCAAGGCCTCCTCTGTGCAAAAGACGGATTTATTTATATTTTTGCTTTACTTATTAAATTCCTGTCATTACTTTAAAATTATTTATTCTGATACTAACACTTTTACTAAGTGTTTATGCAGGTAGCCGGAGATCATCTTGTGCAGAAAGCCTAAAAAGGGCTAAAAGATGTCCCGGAATGTTATTTTATATCGCATTTAATTTAGTTTTATTATTGTGTAGTGCACTTTATTTTAATTATAAATGCTTAGAATAGGTAGAATAAAAAGAGCAATAAATAATTAACCTAGATTTGAACGAACAACCGCAAGTTAGCGGATCTTAAAGGATGCATAACCCCTTCCCTTTAGGATAATAAAGAACCCTGATCCAGAATCTCACTAATTTCGCAGACCATTAAATGGAAGTCAATTGCAGTATTTTTATTGCAATAAACTAAGTGTCATAATTCACTATAATAATTAGGTGGCGACTCCTTAAAATACATTTAGGAATCAACCATACGTGGTACTCCCGTTTCGACTCCGGTTAAAATGGGGTGTTACAGCATGGCGACTCCGCTGGGGATATCAGGTTCTTGATCATAGCAAACTCAGGTTAATTAAATATTGCACTTTATTTTGCTTTTATATTTGTTATAAATATTTTATATTGTTTGTTTTTATTTTGTAATTAACTAATTTAATTGCTACATTATTTTACTGTTTTCCTTAAACTGGCATTCCGCTCATATTTTCTCCATTCTGGAAAATTAACACTATCACACACTACACGCGAGGTGTGTTGTACGCACCCGCAAAATTTCTTTCAATTACCCAATTTTAGGAGAGTTGGCAAAGGCGCGGAGCAGCCGGACCATCCGGTGGCCACAGAGCCTTCTCACTCGAGTAGTCCGCTCAGAACCATTTTGTCTAGTAAGCCAAATCTTAGCAAAATTAGGATAGAGCTATACCACATTTTTTAAGTCACGCACGATACACTCTAGGTGGAGTCGAGCCTCGTATCGTCTCCACGATTAGGAAATCCTCCAAATTGTCGTTGGGTTTCACAACCCGACGACCAATAAGATATATGTGTAGCGTGATAATGATAGACGGATCCAAGCACGTCATGACACGCCGAAATTGGGGAAACGTGCACCGTCATTTGGTCGCCATTTCCAACGAAACATTGCAGTTTAACGGCTTGGACTTATTTATCATAATTTCGCATATTTGGCGTTTAGGCCGACCTCTGGCATACGAGAGGTTCCATGCAGATTAGATGCGTACTGGATTTGAAGGCTTTTGTTTACTATGGTTTGTCGCTAGCAATTCTGTACATATTATTTAAAGCAATAATTACTCTTTTAAACTCTGTACATATCATGTCATGGGCTTATAACTTCGGGCACGTGCATTTGCATTTTTTGCACTTTTGTCATTACATTGCAATCGTGACTTCTATCGTAAATCACTCTTGAATAGCGCGACTTAGACTTTGTGAAGCATCAACCACCAGTCCGGTCTAACCAATCAGGGGAGTCTTTGACTATATTGTCACACCTTTGCATTTTTATTATTTTTGTCATTTTCCTACTCACCTATTTCTCATATTTTTTGCAGGAAGGTCGTCCTCGCAAACAACCGAGGGCGGTCGGAAAAAGAAAAACAATCATCACAAAAATGAGCGGTAATTATGTTGACTAATAGAAGTTAGTTTATACCAGATTCAACGAGACATCTGTTATACCCCGTATTTCCAGAGTATGTACGTAAGGGCGTACGTATAAAAATTTAAGCCTTAAAGTTAGGCTAAGTTCGAAATTTAGGCCGCAGTCTTAAAAGAGTCGTTTTTCACGAAAGCGTTTCCACACTTACGTAGGAAAATTTCGGCTATGTCATTTATAATTTTTGCGGTTTTTCCGAGAGGCGAACATTTTGGACCAACGGGAGGGTGACAAGTGTCACCTCACATTGGCCTGAGTGGACGGCAAAGGGACGAACAAAGTCGAGGAGTTGGTAGGATATTTGTGCAAGTTGGTGTGGTAGATGGATAAGGTGCACATGGCTTGATCCTAGCCCTACACTTGCCTAACACTTGGCTTGATCTTGGCCATTGGTTGGCCTTTGGTTAGCCTATAAATACCCCTCTAGTTGAAGACTTTCTTCATCCAAAAACTTGAGCAATCTTTCTAAGTCTCAAATCCTCCCCTCTCCCTTGTGAGTTTTCGTCCACCACCCCCTCCCCCTTTGAGAGCCCTTGGCCGAGAGCCTCCCCCCTCCCCTTTGTGGTGTTTAGCCGTGGGGTACCCCCCCTAGCCTAGTTGTCTCGTATAAATACCCCCCTTTTGTGGTATTGAAATAATCTCCAAGTATTGTTATAATGCCCAAATACCTTGGCCCAAATACCTTGTAGTATTCCCAAGGTTACACTTATACAAAAGCCCAGAAAATACTATTATACTTCCCTCAGTCACAAAAACGAAAACCTAAGTAAATCTTCACCCGTAGTTGAAGTTATAAGTAGAAGTTGGTTAGAACTTCTAAAGGGTTGGTTGGAGCGGGTCGGAGCGCACGGAGTAGGAGCTAAACCTTGCTCAGGATCGACATTTAAACTCGGATAATTTTGGGCTTATCGAGGTAAACACTCTTGACCTTCTATTGTAATTGGAAATTACATGTTGTTGGAATATATAGTTGAAGTATACTATATATAGAATTGAACATAGTTGTGCGGCAATGTCTTTTGACTTAAGCCTGAATAATACTTACGGCAATGTCTTTGCGACTTAAGCTGAATTTAAATAAGAGAAGAATCAGTAATTACATAGGATTGTATTACAGAGACTTGTGTAGCATTCTTGTGTAGTAGAGTTGTACACGTCAGGTTAGGCGTGTAAACCCCACGGTTGGCTTGGTGGCGGCCTCGATAGAGGAGGAGATTTCTGTTTGTTGCGGGGAGGTCTTCGAATTTTACGTAGAATATTCTACATTGATATCTAGGATGTTAATAGGCGCCTTGTGGCCTCTATAGGTTGAAGTACTACGTATGGCGTGATCTACTTGGCTTAGGAGTAGGCCAGAAGCGGTTTGAGGTACTTGGAGCATTTGCTATTAGTCGATAATCGTCGCGAGGTATGTGAACCTCTTCCTATCTGTTCTAGCATGATATGTGTATAACTATGTAGTACGGTAGACGTACGTGTTTAATGTATTTGATTGGTTTGAAACATAAAGTGTTATAACGGCTTTATGGGAAGTTGGTTATAACGACTTTATGTAGGTAAGAAAATGCTTTGTGGTTTCAAAGGGTAATCGATTTGACTTATAACGGATTTGATGTGTAGTAATAAAGAACTTGAAGTGTTTCAAAAAGACCTTTTTGAAAGAAGAGTAATACTTGGCTTTGAAAACATAAGAGTTGTACTAGCTTTATGGGAAGTTAGGTATAACGTCTTAAGAGTGATAAAAAGAATGGTTTACTGATTTTTGAAGATAAGAGACTTGACTTAATGGTATTGATATGAATTTTGTTAAAAGTGTGAAACCTCATTCGTGAGTAATGAGTACTTGGTTTTAAAAGGAATAATGTTTCTTGATTTGAAATCGAATGAGTATCGACAAACCAACTGCAGGCGTTAATAAAGGAAAATGTATTGAATAATGAAGTATGGTATTAAAACCAGTAGAAACCTCCATCTGCATAGAAGCTAAGATGAGACAAAATGATATTACATTTCCTAGATCATGGCTGCTTAATAAGATTGATTATAAACAAGAATAACCTACTCACATATAAGACATATGTTTCTCAAAACGTTTAAAGGAGAATTATGTTTTAAAGGATTAAAACTATGAACTACGAAACCTTTTCTAAAATGAGAAACTTGAGCATTTGAAATTAGGCAAACTTGAACGTTTGGAAAATAAGGTTGTTACTTGATTTTACAAAGGAAAGCATTTTGGTTTACTTAACAATGTTAGTCACTCTATTTTTATACTACGGGTATCGGGTGACCTTTGTAAAAGAAATGGATCTTTAAAAGGAATTTAACGTACGTAGTACTTTAGGTTAAACCCGGACTTTGGCATAAAATGAAAGTACTTTGAGTTGTGTATAACTTGCCTATGCTTGTTGTTGTGAAGCTTGCCTATGCTTGTTGTTGTGAAACTTGCCTATGCTTGTTGTGATAGCCTTTGTTGTATTTTTGTACCCCCGCGTCTCGATGGAGGGCCGGTTGATTTGTTATGAGCGATTCTACACCGAGTCCCACGAGATGGCGGGGACACGTATTTCATCTGATTATACACCGAGTCCCACGAGATGGGCAGGGACACGTATTCCATCTGATTATACACCGAGTCCCACGAGATGGGCAGGGACACGTATTTCATCTGATTATACACCGAGTCCCACGAGATGGCGAGGACACGTATTCCATCGATTATTCACCGAGTCCGCGGGATGGGCGGGACACGTATTTCATCCGGTTATCATACATGTCTCTGCTTTATATAGACTATTATGATTTCATTCTGATCTTTTCTGATTTCACATACTTGGTACTGTTATCTTGACCTCGCCCTTCGGGTGTGTTCATCTGCCGCAGTGGAAGTACATCGGTTGTGGATCCTCGCCATAGGATCACGATTCGTGTCGGAAGCCCATTTCTTGGAGGCTTATCTTTTGGTATGTTACCACAGTCCTGAGATTCTTATACATTCGTGGTATGGCGGGGCCACTGTCGTCATAGTATTGTAAAAATCTTAGAGTGCATGCTTTGTTGTGGGCGGGGTTTGTAAAAAGATAAGCTGTTCGTATTTATGTATATTTGATGAAAGCAATTGTTTTGGTTGATGCTTATTTATCTTGTCTCTTAATTCATGTTCATGTTTTTATTTCCGCTGATTTTCTCTCGATGTTGTATCACTAGGGTGCCGGTAAGGCACCAGTCCGCCCGGTTGGTCGTGACAAAAGTGGTATCGAAGCGATTAGTCCTCGGAAAGTGTCTACGCACCGTGTCTAGTAGAGTCTTGATTATCGGTGTGTTGTGCACCACATCTATAATCGGAGGCTATAGGACATTTAGGATTGGTTTCCATTCTTCTCATTACGAGATCGTGCCACAGAGGCGTGTGATAAGTTGGACCCTCCGACGTATTCCTTTCCTTTACCGATTATGCCTCGCGTAAGGCAACCTGAGCCCAGATGGGCAAGCGATCGAGGAGTCGTTAGTTAGATACTGAGAGAATGCGAGCGCGAGCGGTCGATGCACTGAGCGATCTTCCGACGGCGAGTTTCGCGACGCCGCCCAGCAGCGAGATTTAGAGCGCAGCGATGGCTGCTGAGACTACTGATACGAGCCTCCGATCCACACCTGGAGCGAGATGAGATGGTACAAGGAGATGGCCCGATTCTTGGCGGTCGTGGCCGATATGAGGATAAGTGGATCTGCGATTCCGGCCCGATAGCACCGTAGTTCACCGGCGAGCAGTTTGAGGCTACGGGACTTTACGAGTTGTAGCGCCGATGTTACATGGATCGAGAGCCGAGATGACCCTCGGGAGTTTATCCGACAACTCTGACGGATCGTGAGTGATCGAGTCTCGAGGCGAGTCGGTGGTATTGGGTTCGCATCACCGCGTGATCTGCGATTGGTAGTTTGATTCGTGGGAGTTGTCCCGGGAAGAGCATGCACTTCCAGCCGTATGGGACGAGTTCTCAAGGGCTTTTCTTGCACATTTCTTTCCCCCACAAATGAGGAGGGCTCGGGCCGACAGATTTTTGACGTTGAGGCAGGACGGGCGGACGGTTAGAGAGTACAATGTGGAGTTCGACTCATTAGCTCGGTATGTTCCGTGTGGTAGCGATATGGAGGACGAGTACACCGCTACGTCACCGGCTGGATGATTACTTGGCGAGGCTTATGCGGGTGTAGCTCTTCACCGCATGGACATTGCCGCACGCAAGCTCATGCACTAGGATGTGAGGCAGAGAGGTCGACGGAATGGCCGAGATCGCGAGAAGAGGCGAGCAATGAGGTCCTTTGGTAACTTTCGAGGCGGACCGCCTCAGCAACAGTCTAGTTATGTACCTCCACCAGTACAGAGTGGTCCCCCACAGTCGTCAGGACGTTCAGGGTATTCGGGAGCCGGTCGAGCTCCGTGGCTTGATTCACGGATATACGTGGGTTAGCCATCGGGTTGAGTTTTCCTCAGTGTGCACGATGTGGCAGACGTCATCCCGGGGAATGTCGTCTTTTTACTGGTGCTTGTTTTTCCTGCGGCCGTCAGGGCCATATGACGAGAAACTGTCCTAGTAGGAAGGATGCAAACAGAATGACTCAGCCTACGTCGATGGCGGGTTCATCGCGCCTACAACGGTATGCCTGCAGTGAGCTTATGATTAGAGTGGAGGGGTAGATTCTGGTATATCCTTAACCCTCTAGAGATTTGTATGCATGATATTATGACCTTCTTTTTGTGTGCTACGTTCTGATAGCGTTATGTTGGTTATGAGTTAGAAAGCATGGTTAGTTGAAAGGATATGTATGGGGGCATGGAAAGTGTGAACCTTAGAATATTTCGTGTTGAGACCTTAGAGGTAAGGTCATCTTGAATAAAAGATTTTACGGTTAGTCTTTGTTGAAATACTTGGTTTGCGTATAAATGTGTTCTGGGATAATTCCTTGGGTAGTGTAAAATGGAAGTGGTAGCTTTCATGACTTGTATAAATAAGATTGTTCGGATCGGGAAACAAGAGCGTGATGCGTTAAGTGGGTCGGGTTGGGGCCATGTTGCGGGCCAACCGCGGCTGTTCGAGGTGGGTCAGCTCTGGGTGGTCGCCGGTGGTAGGTCACGAGGTGCTAGGCCCAAGTTTAGTTGACCATCGTATGAGTTCGTGGGTGTGTTCGACCGACGGTCGTGAAGGCCGGGAATGGCCTTAAGGAAGATTGAGGCTAGTAAGATAACCAAGTTGGAGGTGGTGACTCCAAGGTTTTGAAAAAGCGATGACTGAAGTGTGGTACGTATACTAGAAGAGTTCGAGTGTTCAAAAGAGTACGGAGTAAGGAAGGAAGTGAACTTGTCTTTGAATGATGGAAGAAATCATTTTTGAGAAATGAATGTGCGAAGGGAGTGTCCCTTGGACCAAGAGCGAGAGTTGGTATTGTTTTGCATCATCGAGGTGGTTCCTCGTTGGCCTGGATTTAAGAAATTGCGCGCATGTGTTATTTCGTGGCCAGTTGTGGCGTTGGCAACTTGTTAGAAGAACTTTATCGTTATCCGTCTTGAGAAGGAACATTCGGGACGAATGTTTCTAAGGAGGGGAGAATGTATGTACGTAAGGGCGTACGTATAAAAATTTAAGCCTTAAAGTTAGTCTAAGTTCGAAATTTAGGCACAAGTGCCGAAAAGAGTCGTTTTCCGACGAAACGTTTCCACAGCTTACGTAGGGAAAATTCCGGCTATGTCATTTATAATTTTTGCGGATTTTTCCGAGAGACGAAACATTTTGGACCAACGGGAGGGTGACAAGTGTCACCCTCACATTGGCCTCGTGGACTGGCAAAAGGGACGAACAAGGGGTCAAGGGAGTTGGTAGGATATTTGTGCAAGTTGGTGTGGTAGATGGATAAGGTGCACATGTCTTGATCCTAGCCCTACACTTGCCTAACACTTGGCTTGATCTTGGCCATTGGTTGGCCTTTGGTTAGCCTATAAATACCCCTCTAGTTGAAGACTTTCTTCATCCAAAAACTTGAGCAATCTTTCTAAGTCTCAAATCCTCCCCTCTCCCTTGTGAGTTTTCGTCCACCACTCCCTCCCCCTTTGAGAGCCCTTGGTCGAGAGCCTCCCCCCTCCCCTTTGTGGTGTTTAGCCGTGGGGTACCCCCCCTAGCCTAGTTGTCTCGTATAAATACCCCCCTTTTGTGGTATTGAAATACTCTCCAAGTATTGTTATAATGCCCAAATACCTTGTAGTATTCCCAAGGTTACACTTATACAAAAGCCCAGAAAATACTATTATACTTCCCTCAGTCACAAAAACGAAAACCTAAGTAAATCTTCACCCGTAGTTGAAGTTATAAGTAGAAGTTGGTTAGAACTTCTAAAGGGTTGGTTGGAGCGGGTCGGAGCGCACGGAGTAGGAGCTAAACCTTGCTCAGGATCGACATTTAAACTCGGATAATTTTGGGCTTATCGAGGTAAACACTCTTGACCTTCTATTGTAATTGGAAATTACATGTTGTTGGAATATATAGTTGAAGTATACTATATATAGAATTGAACATAGTTGTGCGGCAATGTCTTTTGACTTAAGCCTGAATAATACTTACGGCAATGTCTTGCGACTTAAGCCTGAATTTAAATAAGAGAACTGAACTGTAATTACATAGGACTGTATTACAGTAGACTTGTGTAGCATTACTGTGTAGTAGAGTTGTACACATCCGGTTAGTCGTGTAAACCCCCCCCCTAGTTGGCTTGGTAGCCGGCCTCGATAGAGGAGGAGATTTCTGTTGTTGCGGGAGAGTCTTTGCGAATTTTGTAGAATATTCTACATTGAGATCTAGGATGTTAATAGGCGCCTTGTGGCATCTATAGGTTGAAGTACTACGTATGGCGTGATCTACTTGGCTTAAGGAGTAGCCAAGCGGTTTGAGGTACTTGGAGCATTTTGCTATTAGTCGATAATCGTCGCGAGGTATGTGAACCTCTTCCTATCTGTTCTAGCATGATATGTGTATAACTATGTAGTACGGTAGACGCGTACGTGTTTAATGTATTTGATTGGTTTGAAACATAAAGTGTTATAACGGCTTTATGGGAAGTTGGTTATAACAGCTTTATGTAGGTAAGAAAATGCTTTGTGGTTTCAAAGGGTAACTGATTTGACTTATAACGGATTTGATGTGTAGTAATAAAGAACTTGAAGTGTTTCAAAAAGACCTTTTTGAAAGAAGAGTAATACTTGGCTTTGAAAACATAAGAGTTGTACTAGCTTTATGGGAAGTTAGGTATAACGTCTTAAGAGTGATAAAAAGAATGGTTTACTGATTTTTTGAAGATAAGAGACTTGACTTAATGGTATTGATATGAATTTTGTTAAAAGTGTGAAACCTCATTCGTGAGTAATGAGTACTTGGTTTTAAAAGGAATAATGTTTTACTTATTTCGGAAATCAGAATGAGTATCGACAAACCACTGCAGCGTTAATAAAGGAAAATGTATTGATTAATGAAGTATGGTATTAAAACCAGTAGAAACCTCCATCTGCATAGAAGCTAAGATGAGACAAAATGATATTACATTTCCTAGATCATGGCTGCTTAATAAGATTGATTATAAACAAGAATAACCTACTCACATATAAGACATATGTTTCTCAAACGTTTAAAGGAGAATTATGTTTTAAAGGATTAAAACTATGAACTACGAAACCTTTTCTAAAATGAGAAACTTGAGCATTTGAAATTAGGCAAACTTGAACGTTTGGAAAATAAGGTTGTTACTTGATTTTACAAAGGAAAGCATTTTGGTTTACTTAACAATGTTAGTCACTCTATTTTTATACTACGGGTATCGGGTGACCTTTGTAAAAGAAATGGATCTTTAAAAGGAATTTAACGTACGTAGTACTTTAGGGTTAAAACCCGGACTTTGGCATAAAATGAAAGTACTTTGAGTTGTGTATAACTTGCCTATGCTTGTTGTTGTGAAGCTTGCCTATGCTTGTTGTTGTGAAACTTGCCTATGCTTGTTGTGATAGCCTTTGTTGTATTTCTGTACCCCCGCGTCTCTCGATGGAGGGCCGGTTGATTTGTTATGAACAATTCTACACCGAGTCCCGAGATGGCGAGACACGTATTTCATTTGATTATACACCGAGTCCCACGAGATGGCGGGGACACGTATTCCATCCGATTATACACCGAGTCTCACGAGATGGCGAGGACACGTATTTCATCCGATTATACACCGAGTCGCGAGATGGCGAGGACACGTATTCCATCGATTATTCACCGAGTCCCGGGATGAGGTGGGACACGATTTCATCCGGTTATCATACATGTCTCCGCTTTATATAGACTATTATGATTTCATTTACGATCTTTCTGATTTCACATACTTGGTACTGTTATCGACCTCGCCCGGTGTGTTCATGCCGCAGTGGAAGTACATCGGTTGTGGATCCTCGCTCATAGGATCACGATTCGTGTCGAAGCCCATTTCTTGGAGGCTTATCTTTTGGTATGTTACCACAGTCTGTAGATTCTTATACATTGAGGTATGGCGGGCCACTGTCCGTCATAGTTGTAAAAATCTTAGAGGTGCAGAGTTTGTTGTGGCGGGGTTTGTAAAAAGATAACTGTTGGGTATTTATGTATATTTGATGAAGGCAACTGTTTTGGTTGCTTTGTTTATTTATCTTGTCTCTTAATTCATGTTCATGTTTTTATTTCCGCTGATTTTCTCTGATGTTGTATCACTAGGGTGCCCGGGGTAAGGCACCAGTCACGGGCCCGGGTTCGGGTCGTGACAACATCGCTCTCAGTTCTTCTATATTTTGTATCTTTATTTGCAAATTCAATTGATATGTTTATTGTTGATTATATAATTATTTATCATGCATTTTTACAGCATAATCATTCCGAACTACGCGTGTCTGATTCTCACCACACGGTGTGATACGTAGGCAACCCATCTAGGGTTCGACACCACCACATAAAAAATAAAAAAAAAGGGACATATTTGGTTTACCCATTCATTGCATTTATTCAATCACGCACATTCATTCATTTGTTTTATTGCATTATTTTACTTTGCATTAGTCTTATAGTGAATAATCATTTGTTTTGCACAACTTTTATTTTTGCATTTCTTTCATGAATAAATTCTTTTTAAATCATACGTTTTACAGCATAATTATTCCGAACTACGCGTGTCTGATTCTCACCATACGGTGTGATACGTAGGCAACCCATCTAGGGTTCGACACCACCACCAAAAAAAAAAAGAAAAAAAAAAAGAAAAAAAAGAGGATATATTTGGTTCATCCATTAATTGCATTTATCCAATCACGGACATTCATTATTGCATTTCAGCCATTCTAGCACATACATTCATTCATGCATTTCATTCATTCTATCACAGTCATTCATTTTTTCATTACATTCCTCTTTATTTGCATTAGTCTTATAGTGAACAATCATTTGTTTTGCACAACTTTTATTTTTACATTTCTTTCATGAATAAATTCTTGTAAATCATATGTTTGATAACATACCTGAATGAACTACGCGCACCTGATTCCCTCGGTGGGATACGTAGGCAGCCCTATTCGGGTTCGGTACCATTTATTCAAAAAAATGAAAAAAATATTTTGTTCATAAATACAAAAATGTTATTCAAAAATACAAAAAAAAACATTTTTTAAGTATTATTGTTTAACTTTGTTGATACCAATACAGTTAGAGTTGTGCATTAAAAAAAAAGTGATAATCAGTATGGGTTAACTTTGTGGTAAACCATAGATTCTTTTGGTACCTCTTATTCATACCCGCAGATAACATTGTCTTGCATGTTTCCGAGATAAGAATGAAGCCGACCTCATCGTTTCATATGCATTGTGTGGTGAGTTATTTGAATAAGTTCAATTGTATTGCATTGTGATCTAGAACTTGGCCTGAATGTTTGTTGAGGCGAAATCTTGAGTAACACTCTGTGTAGGAAATGATCGTAGGCTTTCTTTGACCCGTTTGAGCCTTTTCAGCCTACCAAATAACATTATCCCTAGTACACTCCTTTGAGCCTAAAACCTATTTTTTGACAACCGCATATTACACCTATACCCTTTCTGAGTGCGTACGCACTATCCCTCTCTTGGCCCGACCTCCTCGAGTGCTTTAGAAATGTGCAAGTGGCTGACAAAATTCTAGTTGAAGTTTGCAAAGACAAAAATTGTCAAAGTCTCAAAAAAAAAAAAAAGCAGAGACGACTTTACACAAAGAGGAAATCAAAAGCCCCGATAAAAAAAAATATAACCCCGAAAAAATTAAAAAAAAGAAAGGGGGCTCCAAATGAAAGATTCAAAAGAAGTCAGTATTGAAAAAACTGGGACAAAACGAAAGCAAATCAGCATTAAATCGCACCAATATCAAGCACGGACATAGCCCAACTCTCGAGGAATGATTAGTCACTTTTATCCAAATGATATCCATTTCCTTTCCCCAAGCCTATATTACAAGCCCGTGACAAGCCCTACATGATCTTATACTGAGGGTTCTCACATTAGTGGATACTCACATGACGGCCAAGCCTATGGTATGACAATTGCATGCATTGAACATCTTTTTGAGTGTGAGCGCAATTCTTTCAACGTCCCAAAATTCAAAATACTGAAATATATGTGTGAAATGGACTTTCTTTCAATGAGGGCATTTGAAACGTGAGGCTACGTGTAGTTCGAAACCTTGGATGCAAGCAAGTGTGTCGACACTCAGGTATGTTTGAGGTACTATCAAATCGTGAATTACACCAGAGTCAATCTCGGTTAGACTGAAAACAATAAAAGAACATCCTTATGCACAATGCTAATTGTTGGTATCAACTGGAGTCAGAACGTAATGTCGTCTTCCATTTTTCAGAAAAAACAACAAAATGCATATTACATAAAAATTATTTTTTGCATCACGAACTACGTCTTGACCTGATTCCCTCGGCGGGATACGTAGGCGGCCACATCGGCTTCGGTCCCACATCATTTTAAAATCATAATTTTTTTTATTTTTACAGCATGAACTACGTCTTGACCTGACTCCCTCGGCGGGATACGTAGACAGCCACATCGGCTTCGGTCAAACCGTTAGAAATATTTCTTCCTTGTTTTTGCAGAGGACTAGATTTTGTCCATATTCTCGCATTCGCTTTACATAAAAAAAAAAAAATTGTTTACCTGATCGCTTTGATAGCGTCAAGATGCAACCTTACCCAGTTGAACATCTTCATTACCAGAAACTGGGACATTTTAAGGAATTCACTGCAAAAAAAAAAAAATGGCAATAGACAGGGAAAATAATGCCAACTAGGTCTTCACCAAGAATGCAAGCGTCAAGAGCCAAAGCTACAGAATCGACGCTAATCAACCACTCACTTTCTAAAAAAAAAAAAAAAAAAAAAACTCACAAATTTTCTTTGAGTGCAGAATCTTCATATCAACAAAGGCAGGAGCACAACAAAAAAAAACAATACGGGTTACAAACACTCGACGTCTATGCAATGACGTTATCTCAACCCAGACGGGTCACAAAGCAGGTACGCCCCTAAACCAATGCATTTCATTTAAGCCTATGCAACGGCTTCATTCATGTTTCGTCTATGCAGCGAAAGACGAGCATCAGCGTACGCAACGACGCAATTTCATTTAAGCTCATGCAACGGCTTCATTTATGTTTCGTCCATGCAACGACGCATCCGCATCGCCTATGCAACGACGCCATTTTCATTTAAGCCTATCTGGCGGCCATTTATGTTTAAATCCGTCATGCAACGACGAGCATCTGCATCGCGTCTATGCAACGACGCCATTTTCATTTAAGCCTATCGCAACCATTTATGTTTCGTCCATGCAACGACGTCTGCGTCAGCGTCTACGCAGCGCCATTTCATTAAAAGCCCATGCAACGGCTTCATTCATGTTTCGTCCATGCAACGACGAGCATCTGCATCGCGTCTATGCAACGACGCCATTTTCATTTAAGCCGATTCAACGGCCGTTTATGTTTCGTCCATGCAACGAGCATCTGCGTCAGCGTCTACGCAACGACGCCATTTTCATTTAAGCCTATCGACTTCATTTATGTTTCGTCCACGCAACGAGCATCTGCATCGCGTCTATGCAACGACGCCATTTCTTTTAAGCCTATGCAACGGCTTCATTTATGTTTCGTCCATGCAACGACGAGCATCTGCATCGCGTCTATGCAACGACGCCATTTCTTTTAAGCCTATGCAACGGCTTCATCCATGTTTCGTCTATGCAACGACGAACATTTGCATTGCGTCCGAAAACGACGTCATTTCATCTACAATAACCTTATCTTTTTCAGCACCACATCACCTGCAACCCAGTGTCAATCATACTTCGACACTGGGACATTTTTAATCAGCGTCAGCTTTGCTTTTTATTTTTTGCGTCACAACGACCCAGTGTCATCATGATCTGACACTGGGACATTTTTTGGGTCTGCATCATCCCTATTTTTGAGTTTTTAGTTTATAAAACAGGACAAAATTGGCTACAAGTCAACATCTTTGTCTGAAGACTCTTCCATCATCTCCGTACAAAGAGGGACATGCTGTTGACAGTCAATTTTGACCCGTTTTTTGTATATTTCGTGCAATTTTAAGTATTTTAGCACACCACATTTTAATCGTTATTTTGCATATTTTTACATAATATTCTATGTTTATTTCTTCACAAAAAATGGCATTGCATCTTTTATTTTTAAATTAAGCATTATGTCGTTGTTAATATTATTATTTTATTATTGTTACACCGTCGTTTTATTTTAATAGTATTTGCATCTCTTTAAATAATTAATTAACATCCCGTTTTACTTTTAATTAGGCATTAAACATTTCTTAAATATCGTTTTATTATTATTATTATTATCGCAGCGGCATTTGTATTTTATAATTTTGCATCTTTTTAAATAAATAATTAACCAGCCTTGCATTTTTATCAAACCAGTCCAGTCCAAGACACAATTGGAATCAGTCCAATCCAACACCATTTTTATTTTCATCCAAACACTCTTTTATTTCCCCCCCTAAATTGTAAACCCCACTTTTCATTCCCCCCCCCCCAAAACAATACCCCACTTTTCATTTTCCCCCCAATACCTAACCCTAATCCTACCCTATAAAACAAAACATTTCCCCCCCTTTTTTTAGAGCCCAACCGCAACATTTAATATCAGCATCCCCTCCCTCATCCCTTCTCCTCTCTCGCCGCCGCCCTTCCCGCCGCCGCTAGCTCCGGCGAACCCTAGCCGTCCCTCACCCTCTCCTTAACTCACCTTCCCTCTCCACTCATCTCCATCACCCGATTGCCCGTCGCCGCCAGTCCCCGTCGCCGCCAGTCTCACCGGCGAACTACCCTAGCCGACAGCAGCCCTCAACCCCACCTTTTCCCCACTCCCGTCGAACACCCCCTCTCACCTCACCCCCTCTCCCTCAGCCGCACAAGCCCCCTCAGCAAAACCTCAACCCCACCTTTTCCCCACTCCCGTCGACCACCCCCTGTCCTCTCCCTCACTCGCCAGTCGACACCCATCCACCACCGGAGCTCTGAGCTTCGGCAACCCCACCAGCACTCTCTCAAATCTCACACACAAACACCATCGTCGAACCCCCGTTGTTCCCGTCGTCCTAATCCCGTCGAAAGCACCGCGCACTGTGGCGGCGTCGCTCCGGCGATAGCCGTGGAAGTGATGCCGCCCATTTCCCCATTAGTTCGGTTTATATCTTGTTCGGTATGTTGTCGATCGTGGACTGATTTTCCCTTTTTCGGGTAACTGGCCGGAGTTTTTAAACTCCGGCGACCTCCATTTCTTTGCATTTTTATATATAACTGCTGTTTATTTTATCGTTGGGCTGATTTCTGAAGTTTTGATATTTGGCCGGAGTTCGCAAAACTCCGGCGATGCTCGTCGGTTTGCTTCTGTTTGTTGGGCTGATTTTGTGCCATTTTAGTATTTTGGCCGGAGTTTTAGGAACTCCGGCGACGTTTTTAAACTCCGGCGAACCTCTGGCTTTTCGGCGAACTCGCTGCTTGTCTCCACTGGTTTATGGACCATTATAGTTTTCTATATTGTTGTCAATGTTTCTGATTTTGTTGGGTTGATTCTGCATTGTGGGGATTATTCCAGCAACTCCCACTATTTTATTCGGATTGCAGCTGATATTATGCTATGTTGTTATTTTGGTTGTTGCATTGATACTCAGATTTTTATCTCTGAAGATTTTTCAGATCCAGCGAATTTTGGCCACTGTGTACTATTTTTCGGGTCGATTTTTGATTACCAGCTCACGATTTGGTGATTTTCGATGAAGCTGCTCCCACTGATTTTTGCTATGATGTTGGACTGATTGTTTAGGCTATTTTGCTACTGATTTTGGCTATGATACTGGTTTTGGCTATATTGCTATTTTGGACATTTTTTGCTGGTTTACTGATTTAGAACAAATACTACACCGTTGGTATTTTACTGATTTGAACAAGATGCTACACTTAATGGCCGATGAAAAAGTTATCCGTCGATTTTTGAGGCCTCCACAGTTGCAAAGACGGAAAATAAAATAAATGAAGCTTTCTGGGCAAGGATGATTTCTTCCACTCTGGATAACCAACATGCGCTGGCAGGGCGAATTCTCGCAGCCGCACTTGTTTAGGCTGTCCCACTTTATATATTTTTCATATCTGAGCCCTCCGTGTTTAAAACTATTATTGTTTTGGCGCGGATATGAAAGTTTTATTCATTTTATTGCTTTTAATAATATTGGCCGATGAAGGAATCTCCGTCTGATTTCCAAGGCCTCCTCTGTGCAAAAGACGGATTTATTTATATTTTTGCTTTACTTATTAAATTCCTGTCATTACTTTAAAATTATTTATTCTGATACTAACACTTTTACTAAGTGTTTATGCAGGTAGCCGGAGATCATCTTGTGCAGAAAGCCTAAAAAGGGCTAAAAGATGTCCCGGAATGTTATTTTATATCGCATTTAATTTAGTTTTATTATTGTGTAGTGCACTTTATTTTAATTATAAATGCTTAGAATAGGTAGAATAAAAAGAGCAATAAATAATTAACCTAGGTTTGAACGAACAACCGCAAGTTAGCGGATCTTAAAGGGCCTTTAACCCTTCCTTTAGGATAATAAAGAACCACGATCCGTAATCTCACTAATTTATGAGACCATTAAATGGAAGTCAATTGCAGTATTTTTATTGCAATAAACTAAGTGTCCTAATTCACTATAATAATTAGGTGGCGACTCCTTAAAATACATTTAGGAATCAACCATACGTGGCACTCCCGTTTCGACTCCGGTTAAAATGGGGTGTCACAGCCATTCTTGATCCTTCGATTAAAAAGGTTGGTTTACAATTGACTCTACATGAGATGTATGGGGAAGTGAAGGGTGATAGTTTGCTTGAGAATGTTCAACAAGTCCTAAATGATTTGTTCGATGAATATAAGGCTATGTATTTCCCTACTGTTGCTTTGAGTGGGAGTGATGTATCTAAATCAAGTGACATGGGATTAGATCTCAAGACTAAAGTTAGGAAGCTCAAATCATCGTTAGAAGCAAAGGGTAAATATAGTGCAGTAGGAGCTTGATCGATATTTGAATGAAGAGGCGGATGAAGAAGATATTGAAATCTTAACTTGGTGGAAGCTCAATTCACTAAGATTTCCCGTTGTTTCACGCATGGCTCGTGATATATTAGCTATTTCAGTATCTACAGTTGCTTCTGAGGCTGCATTTAGTACCGGAGGACGAACACTTGATCAGTTCAGGAGTTCTTTGACACCTAAGGTAATACATTTTCTTTTGTATTTTTTGTAAACCAAATTTAATTTTTATTATATTAATTGGTAAGTTCTGTTTCTTAACTTTTATTTTATGTTAAAGATGGTGCAAGGACTCATTTGTAGTCAAGATTGGCTTCGTTCAACTTTGACGAAGAAATCCAAACTAATTAATGTGGAAGAATCATTAGAAGAGTTGCAAGATTTGGAGAATGGTATGATATATTGATATGAATATGATGTTATCTCATTGCAAGCATAAGAAGAGTTACAATTCTTATTACTAACTTTATTATTTTCTTTCATACAGATTTTCAAAAGTGTGGAATTGATTAATCTACCATCTATGTTTGATGGTTTGAGTGTTTGTATATGTATAATGTATGTCATTCTCTTGCCTACTGTTGTTTACTTGTTTTTAGTTTTGGCATGTTTGTCATTGTCTCTGGAAGTGGAATAAGAGGCATTAGGATTAGAAATTTTCAAGAATAAATTGTGGACTATGCCTAATTGCCTATTGCCTAATATGGACCTTTGGGTGGACCGGGACAGGCGAGCTGAGGCGAGTGAGGCGGTGGAATGTGGATCGAGGCAAGAAAATGAAGGAATGCGCAAAGCTGGCGCAAGCGGCAAGCAACACTTCAAAGTGACATCCAGAAGGCGAGCGGTACGGCAGCAACAATTAGGTGTCTAACTGGTGACCGATCGGACCGATAGCCTTCCGATTTTGCCCTTCGGTTATCGTTAATTCGATTCGGACACGGGTCAACCGGTCCTCGTTCATTCCGAGTCGGCCGTGCGGTTCGTCGAAGCAAGTCCTCAGGTCGGTTTCTTTTTTTAATTTCTAGTATTTATTTTCTATAATATAAACTAAATTCAATTTAAATATGTAATATAATAATATAATATATAATTTAGTTGTATATATTAAAATTGAAACTTTAAAGTTAACTTTTTATTTTATAGTTTATAACTTTATACTTTATACAGTTTATAGTTTATAACTTTATATTGTAAATTTGTAATTATACTTTTATTAATTTATTAGATTAGTAGATATAAGTTAACAAATAAGTAATAACAGATTAACAACTAAATAGATAGTAAAATTAAAATTAATGATAAGATGTAAACTTTTGAACTTTCATAACGTTAATAAGAGTACATAATGAAGTAATAATAATTTTATTTACATATTATGCATCATTTTTGCAAGTTCTTCGTAATCTATAGGTTGATTGAATTGGTTATGCTCCATAGCCTCTAAATCTGGAGTATTAATTCCAGTTCCGCCTCCGCTCCCGCCTTCCAAAATATTGCCTATTTCTTCATCTTCCGGAGAATTAACGTCTCCACATCCTTGATTTCTTCTCTCTGATCTGATCCAATCCCTTAAGCAGACTAACACTTCTAATGTGCTTCCACCCAATGAGTGACGTGTGTCTCCTATTTGATCTCGTGCTTGGCTAAATGCACTTTCAGAAGCCACTGTTGAGATCGACACATTAAGAACATCCCGGGCCATCGCTGCAAGTACCGGGAATTGCCTTTTGTTATCCTGCCACCATTGTAAAGGGTCAAAAATTTTCTTCGACTCCGCTGGCTTTTGCAAATAAAATTGCATCTCATCGCAAGATCGGCTTGTGGTTGGTTGTGTTGTAAAAGTGCTCCATATGTCTAAAGATTCTTCTTCATCGTCATCATCATTCTGCAGGTGTAGACACAGAACCAGAACTAGAAGGAATATTAGTAGCAGAGTTGGTGTTATCATGTAATGTAGCATAATATTCATATAATGTAGTTAAATTAGTATCAAGTTTACTTATGCAATCAAATGAAGATGGAGTTTCTGTTTGACCTATTTCCATATAAGTATATAAACTAAATATTAAATTATGACAATCTACTTTTTTAATAGAAGGATTTAAGACTGCAAGGAATAGGAAAAAAATATTTTTTAAACTTTTCAAACATAACTGTAACTGCATCTTTATATTTCACATTTGATTTTAAACCATAAAGTAAATATGAAATTTCAGCTATATGAGCTAAAGCATTACAAACTGTTGGGTAATAAGATCCTGAAAATTCAACAGTTGCAGTGTAAAATTTACGTAAATTTTTTAAAAGTTCACCAATTGATTTCCAATGTTCGTCGGTTAACATATACATCACGTTCTTACAATGCGCATTTGCAACATGTGTTATGGGGTCTTTATACTTATAACATTCTTTTAAAAATAAATAAGTATAATTCCAGTGTAATAATCTCTTACGCATGAATTTAGGTCTCAAATTAAATTGTTTACATTTTTCTTTAAATTCTATAATTCTATTTTTCATATTATTACTGAATAACTCCAATGACTCTTTTGACAAGTTTTATTTGGTGAAAATAAATCAAGACCACTTTTAACAATTAAATTATAAATATGACAAGCACAACGAACATGAAATATATCGAAGTGGTGGTTGTACTTCCGCTTTAAAAGATCTCTGTGATATTATTAGATGCATTATCGAATGATACACAAAGTATTTTATTATAAAGATTATATTTTTGGGCATAAAAACAAATAGTTTCGCTTATATATTTTCGATGACTTTGATCCTCGCCATACGCAAAGCAATAATACGTTTTTCCATTCTAAAATTTTCATCAATCCAATGACAAGTAATTGTTAAATAATCATAACCGTTCAACGTGTCCAATGTCCAAGTAAAACTAACATTGCATGGAAGGTTAGCAAACAAATATTGCAAGAAAATAACATAATCATTATGAAGTCTAAAAATATCGGCTCTAGTAGTACTACGAGGAACACCTTTAAAAAAAGGATTATATTCTCTTTGAATATATGTAATTAAATATGAAGAAGAAGCGAAAGAAAAGGCAAACAACCTCCGACAATCATTTTTGCTAATTCAATGCGATCTTTTTTGGATCGTACTTAGCCAACCCGGTTAATGGATTAAGTTGTTGTTGACGGGTTCTAAATCGGGACAACATTTCATTGTCTTAGTATGATCGAATTTTATATGTCTAGCTATAGTGCGTCCACGTCACACCCCATGTCTTATGTTTATAAGTTTTCCCAAATATTACATATAACTCTATCACTACCCACAACTTTATCATTAAAGAGCCACATTTTACTCCTTTTTTCTTGCTCTGGTTGCGTAAAGGAGGTCTACGACTACCACTAGCTAGCATTCAACATCGATGGCATGAACACTAGGTGTAGGAGGTTCTTGTTCTTGAGTTCAACAATATTATCTAATTGAACGTTATCACATTCATTATCTTCTATTCCAAAATCTTCTTGCATTTGATCATAATCTATATTTTGATTAGATGATGAAGAACCTACGATTTTTTACCCTGAACTAGATTTACAGTGCGATCCGACGCAATTCCTTAGTAAAGACATTATAAAATATTTAAATAATCAACAAATAAATATGACAATTTAATAAAATAATTAGAGAATGAAACGAGTGTACCAAACTTCGGGATTCAGAATTCAATAGAAACTCGAAGCTCGAAGTCTTGCGTCTTGCTACTTTGAATTTGAAAACTAATAATAATAATAACTTGAAAATTGATAATAAAGATGATTAAGAGAGTATGAGAATAAGAGAATTGAGAGAAATGTTGTGTGATAAAAATGAAGAAAATGTAGAGAATTTATAGATTTTTTAAAGGGTAAAAATGAAATTAAAATAAATAAATAAACAAAAAAAAACAAAATAGGGCCAACGGTCGAAATGACCGTTGGCCATGCCCCTGCCCCAGCCCTTCCAAGCCAGAACAATACCGTTTGGATATTTTAATTTTTTTTGTTCTGGTCCGGCCCAGGTTAGCAGAATGGAACCTTTTTTTCTGGGCCCCTAACTCTGGAGCCTTACTGTTTTTATAACCGTGCGGGTTGGGGTTGAGGCAATCCAACCCCAACCCGGTATGCCACTTACGGTCCGGGCCGATCCTTAAACTACGTCAACTGTCCGGTTCGGTCAACCCGACGGACGGTTAAGTTTAGGCAAAGCCAAGCACCGCTTAGTTTTTAGTTATTAATTAAAGTTTACTTTGTGTAATAATAATAAATCATGTAAAAAAATTATTTGCAATTTGGATTTGGGGTGTGGAGTGTGGAGTGTGGACAGTGGACAGGACACTATGGATGGAGTACTGGAGTGGAAACTGTGGAATTTGATTTATTGCAAATTTGCAATTTGGATTTTGAATTTCTGCATATTTGACATTAGGTCCAAATGACCGGACCGGACCGAAAAATTCGGTCCGGTCTTCGGTCCGGACAATTTTACTGTTCGGTCTTCGGTCCGGTCCGGTTTTAACCTTTTGTGCACCCCTATTCATGACGCCCTGTTATTTCGATCTCAACAAGTGATATCAAAGTCAAGTCTGACTTTAAGATCGGTTCAAATCAAGAGCAACAAATTTGATGATAACGATGTGTTTTGTCAACATAAAAAAAAGTCCAAAAAAACTACACGTGGAGATAATTTTTTCAATCATATTTTCAACGATCCTCCTGATGCGTGTCTTTAAAAATAAAAAATAAAAGATTTAACCCATGATTGGGCTCAAATTTTCAATTCATGAGTTTTTAACATATGAGCTCCTATTTTTAACTCTTGCTTACTTTTAACGCTTGACGTAATTTCAACTCATGTTTACTTTTAACGCATGAGCTCAACGGTAAACCTGTGCTCACTTTTAACGCACATGGCTCAAGTTTTTAACCCATACCTATTTATAACCATGGCAAGTAGCGGTTATGGAGATTATTTTGTCAAAAAATTCAAGCCAAGGGGAGATTTGTTAGTTTGCACTGAATTTTCTACCTTATTTGAATTCTACACCATAATTGTGTTTTACTTCAAAAATATTTTTTTGGTGGAAAAATCTCTTTCCATATTTGACTAATTCTTTCTTGGAGAAAAAAATTTCTACATCTATAAATTGAAGACCTTCTTTCCACAACTAGAACACACAGAAAAAGTATCTACAATGTAGTCGTTTAAAGAGTCTTGTTTAGGGGGAGATTGTTCTTTCATAGTTTTAATGTTTCTTTTATATTAAATTTTTCAATATGTAGGTTAATTAACCCAATCAATATCATATTATCAAAGTCTTTTTTATTAATTTTTTCATTGTTGTTTCATTCTGTAAACGTGTAAATATAGGAAACAATATATTCCCTACCCATAATTAGAATATTTCCAGATATTGTGTAAATATAATTATGGTAAGACTAGGATTCCTCTTTTGTATAGGCTTAGGATTCCTATTGTAGAAAGGATGAATATTGTACTCTATATATACCTTGATATTAATGAAAAACTCCCCAAGAGAGATTAATATCATCTAATATGGTATCAAGAGCCAAATAAACAAAAACCCTAAAAATATTTCTCTTCCACAGCCGCCGGCTGCCTCTCCTTCGCCGCGGCCCTCCCAGATTTTTTTTCTATTTTTTCGTGTTTTGTTCTTCCTTTCTTCTCTTCTCTAAATGACTATCCCTGATTCTTCCACACTTTCTGACGCCTCTACCTCCACAAATCCCACTACAAAGTCATCACCCCCGTTTCATCTCACCCTTACTGTTTCCAACATCAAGAACCATATTCCCATTATTCGTGATCAAGAAAACAGTCAGTATTCTCCATGGGTTGAACTGTTTCGTAATTATGCATGTCTCTATAACGTGCTTGATCACATCGATGACACCATTCCGCGCCCTCCGGAGGTTGATGAGTCTACTTGACATCGTCTAGACGCCGGCGTCAAACAGTGGATTTATGGTAGTATTTCTCAGGACCTTCTTCTTACTATCATGAAATCTGGCGCCACAACCCTTGAGTTATGGAATCGTTTGGAGGAAATTTTTCAGGACAATAAGCACACCCGTGCTGTGTATTTAGAGGAGCAATTTAACAATACACGTCTTGGAAACTTTTTCAATGTGACTGAGTACTGCAAACAGTTAAAGCTACTGACGGATCAACTTGATGCTGTCGACGAGCCTGTTACTGACACCAAACTGGTGTTCCAATTGATTACTGGCCTTCCTAAAGGCGAATATGGTACTTTGGCCACCATGATTCAACAGGCAGATCCGTTACCCAGCTTTAACAAAGCTCGCTCGCAGTTGTTGCTCGAAGAGACTCGACGTGCTAAGCAGGATGAATATAGTCAGAAGGCATTAGCGGTCGAAATGCGCCCTCAAGATCCAACGCCGCCAGAAAACTCTCAACCGCAGCAGGGACGTGGTGGAAAGGGTGGCAGGGGCCGCGGCAGAGGAGCCCGTGGTCGTGGCAAGAGTCGCGGTCAACAGAACCAGCAGCAGCAACAGCAACAGGGATCGCAGAACAACTGGGCCGCGGCTCCTCAGCAATTCGCACACAGCGCCGCGACGCCCCAGTACAGAGCCGCGACGCCCCAGTTCAGAGCCGCGGCACCGAGTCCATTCCAGTACCAGCAGCCCTACAATCCGTATTCTTACCCTGGTTTATTAGGCCCTGCTCCAGCCTCGCAGCAGGTCCACTTCATGCAAGGTCAGGTTTCGCAGCCCTCATCCGGCATGACACCCACTGAGTAGGGACTGACATTCAGCACCCTCTCCGTGCAACAGCCTGAAAATACTTGGTACATGGACTTAGGCGCCACATCTCACGTCACCCAATCTGCAGATACTATCCCTAAACTGTTTAGTTTAAAGCATCTTCATTATGTTGCAGTTGGTAGTGGACAACACATTCCAGTTAAAGGGTATGGTACCTCATACACACAACCTCCTCATCCACCCTTCTCCCTAAAAAACACCATATATGCCCCACACATGATTAAGAACCTCATATCTGTCCGCCAATTTACTCGTTATAATTTTGTCTCGTGGATTTTGACCCTTTTGGTTTTATTGTGATGGATCTTCATACGGGGACACCTCTTACGAGATGCAATAGCACGGGAGATCTCTATCCATTCACTTCCACCTCCGCTGCCAGATCTTGCTCTCCCGTCACTCTAGCGGCTGTTTCTTCTTCAACTTGGCATAATAAGCTTGGTCATCCAGGAGTCCCAATTTTAAATTTTCTTAAAGGCAACAATTTCATTGCTTGTAATGGGAAACTTGCCCAAAATTGTGTTTCTTGCTCTTTAGTTAAACATATTTGTCTTCCATTTAAATCATCTACTAGTGTTACACTTTCTCCTTTTGATATTATACATGCCGATTTATGGACATCTCCTATCTCTAGTTCTCTCGGTCATAAATACTATCTTATGTTGCTTGATGATTTTTTACACTATGTTTGGTTATTTCCTCTTAAATTTAAATCGGAAGTGTTTGCCAAATTTCTTGAGTTTCGCAAGTTTATCCACACACAATTTGGAAAAAGTATAAAACTATTTCAGTGCGATAATGGTCGTGAATTCAATAACTCTATGTTTCACCGGTTTTGTACAAATAATGGCATGGTTTTTCGTTTCTCCTGCACTCACACCTCACCACAAAATGGTAAAGCTGAAAGAATCATACGTACCATTAATAATATGATTCGCACCCTATTGATTCATGTCTCCCTCCCTCCTTTCTTCTGGGTATATGCTGCTAAAATGTCAGAATACATTCTAAATATTCTCCCTACTAGCACTCTTCACAATATGACCCCTACCGAAATCCTCTACCATAGAGTCCCCTCTTATGATCATCTACGGATTTTCGGTTGTCTGTGATATCCCAACCTCAGTTTTACTGCCCCTCACAAGCTTGCTCCTAGGTCTACTCCCTGTGTCTTCCTAGGATTCCCGCCAAACCATAGGGGCTATCTATGCTATGACTTGTCGACTCGTCAAATCCACATATCTCGTTACGTCACATTTGACGAGACCACATTCCCGTTTTCAAATCTTCCAAAATTCCAACAACCGGACTACTCATTTCTTGACGAGCCTGTCATCTCTCCCTTCATCCTCGAATAGCTCATGTCCTCTGTTCCGTCGTCAGAGCCGCGGCCCCAAGGGGAGGCGTCGCGGTGCCTGATTTCCAGTGAGCAATCTTCAGGAATACCGTCGACAGCGCCGCGGCGACCAAACTTCAGAGAAGCCTGTCAACCTTCTAGAGTCGCGACACTCGATCCAGGAGTCGCGACGCCTATGACGGTTTCGCCCCCACCTTCTCCAACTTTACCCACCGTCTCAGACACCACTCCACCACCCACTGTCTCTACTCATCCAATGGAAACTCGTTCAAAGCATGAAATCTTCAAACCCAAAGTCCATTTTAACTTGTCTGCCAAAACCATATCTCCACTTTCAAAGAACCCAAAATTGGCCAAACAAGACCCTAATTAGAATACGGCTATGTATGAGGAATTCAATGTTTTAACTAAACAGCACACGTGGGATCTAATACCTAGACCTGAGGGGGTGAATGTAATTCGATGTATGTGGCTTTTTCGTCACAAGTTCAGAGACAATGGGGATCTTGAGAGGTATAAGGCCCGTCTTGTGGCTAATGACACAAATCAACAGGAGGGCATTGATTGTGGAGAGACCTTCAGCCCGGTTGTCAAACCGGCTACTATTCACACAGTTTTGAGCATTGCCATGGGCAAACACTGGCCGATCCATCAACTTGATGTAAAGAATGCATTCTTACATGGGGACCTGAGAGAAAGCGATTAATGCGTCATGCCCGCAGGTTCACCCCGTCAGTGATCCACACTATGTGTGCCGTCTCCGTAAGTCACTATATGGCCTAAAACAGGCTCCCCGTGCGTGGTATGATCGCTTTGTCATGTATATCTTGCAGATTGGGTTTGTATGTCTTCATTTTTCATCGAGGTAGTAGCACTACTTACTTATTACTGTACGTGGATGATATTGTTCTGACTGCCTCCTCAGATAGATTGAAAAATGAGATTATTGCCTTGCTTAAGTCCGAAATTGCAATGATTGATTTGAGAAAGCTGAGTTATTTTTTGGGGATATCAGTGACCAGGTCTACCAATCACATGTTCTTGTGTCAGCGTAAGTATGCAGAGGAGATTGTGTACAGGGCTAAGATGGCGAATTGCAAAGTTATGCCTACTCCAGTCGATTTGAAATCTAATCTCAGTGATATGAATGGTGCTCCAGTCTCTGATCCTACTTTGTATAGGAGCCTTGCAGGTGCACTTCAGTAACTCACATTTACCAGGCCAGACATAGCTTATGTTGTTCAGCATGTGTGCTTATTCATGCATGCCCTCAGGGAGTCTCATTTTACTGCTCTTAAGCGTATCATTCGATACATTAAGGGTACTCTTGATTATGGTTTGCACCTATACCCCTCTGCGCCAAACAGGTTGCTCTCATATACGGATGCAGATTGGGCAGGGTGTCCGGACACGAGACGCTCCACCTCCGGCTTTTGTGTTTTCTTAGGGGATAATCTGATTTCTTGGTCTGCCAAGCGACAGGCTACCCTATCTAGATCCAGTTCTGAGGCTGAGTACAGAGGCGTTGCAAATGTAGTAGCTGAGATTTGTTGGCTCAGAAACCTACTGTTAGAACTTCAGTGTCATTTGCGTCAGACGTCTATTGTGTACTTTGATAACATCTCTGCCATCTATTTATCTCATAATCCGGTTCAGCATCAGCGAACCAAACACATTGAGATAGACCTACACTTTGTTCGTGAGAAAGTTGCTCTAGGCCATGTCAGAGTGTTACATGTTCCATCATCCTATCAGTATGCAGACATATTTACCAAAGGACTTCCCAGACAATTGTTTCTTGACTTCAGATCCAGTCTCAGGGTCCGGCCTCCTCCTGCTTCGACTGAGGGGGTGTGTAAACATGTAAATATAGGAAACAATATATTTCCTACCCATAATTAGAATATTTTCATATATTGTGTAAATATAATTATGGTAAGACTAGAATTCCTCTTTTGTATAGGCTTAGGATTCATATTGTATAAGGAATGAATATTGTACTCTATATATACCTTGATACTAATGAAAGACTCCCCAAGAGAGATTAATATCATCTAACATATTCATTGTCATCCAAAGTTTATTTTAATAACTTCTGCATGGCGCCCTGTTATTTTAATTTCAACATTATCTATGTCTTAAAGTGAAAACCCATGCTCTTGATAATCCTCCTAAAATATAAATAGTCAAAAGAACTTTATACTTGTTTTCTTTTGGCTCAAAACCTATTGAACATATATACGCAGGAACAATATCTAAAGATGCAAAATATTTCAAGCAGGGAAGAAATCTTACTTCTTTTGTAGTGGGATTGCAAATTGCAATATACTTCACATCCCATTCGTTATACTTCACATCCCATATGCAAAACAAACCATTATCGCACTCGAAACAATTATAATCTACAGGATATCGTTAATGTGATTATACAACTTAAATAAATTCTCAGTTTGATGCATGGTGGCATTTCCATCTTCATCATGCTCTTCTATAGTATAACAAACGTCCTTTATGCATGCAATCAACATAGTATCACCACCATTGATCTTAAAATAATGGAATAAATGGAGATCCACGAAATTTGATTCCAGCACAAGAGAATTATAAAATTTCGAAACACATTTAAAACGCATTAAAGACTTAATAGGAAGCCATGACAAAATTTGGATGGTCATATCTTGAGGAATCGACTCTTCTTCTGTGTGCACCGCCATCTTCTCCTCCTCCTCATAGAAGAGGAATACAGCTGAAGTTGTCCTAATTGGAGTAAATATAAATTTTAGGTTAATTGATTTTTTATGAAATTGTTTTAGTCCTTAAAATGTTTCTTTTGTTTATGTTCTAGTATGGATACTAATAATACGGAATGATTCTCGAGGGATTAACAATAATGAATTCTTTATCGTGTATTTTAAACTTGATATATTATATATTATTTACACGATTTTTTCCTTTATTATGTTAAGAGTAAATTTGATAAAAATAGTTAAAACATCATAGTATCCAAAAGGGACAGGTTGCTCAGCAATTGACCCGGAAAATGTAATTTTGAAAGCTCAAAACATAAATGGTTAATAGATAAACCCCCCACAAATTATCAATATTTTGTGTAATTTTATACTTAAATTATGAGGTTTTGCAATACCCTAAACTTTATTCTTTCCTATCTAAAACTCCATTGGAGTGTAGCAGCCAAAAGAGAAAATATTGGTCAAATTAAATTCACACACATTGAATTTTAAAAGCGAAAAACGACTGGATAATTTGGAACAACGGAAGTACTAGTTATTGCCCATAATATTTGGAAAACGACTGTTGAAATATACAGGGACATATATCTGGTATACATGGATATAAGATTTATGTAGTAAGAGTATATTTGTTTCTAGCTGACAGGGGTATTTTAGTCTTTACACAACTCATTACATTTTTGTATAAATAGAAAGTGCTTGGTGTTTAGGGTTTGCAATGAAAATTGAAAAGTTCCCACAAACGATTTGCAGCTCCTTCTCCAATTTCTTCATCTTCTTCTCCACAATCACGCCTGGATCCTGTCCAGGATGAACATGCAGGTGTGGATTGTGTATTCTAACATGATATCAGAGCCTTAGGAGAGTGGATAGAAGTTATCTCCACTGATTGGAAGGTCGATTCATTGCAAGGTTATGTAGATCTTGTTTCCTTCACTGGATTAACAACTGTTCTGTTTCGTTTAGATTCAACACTGAACTGTGTTGATTTCACATAATTTTTAATTTCAATTACAACTGATTTAGATTCGACACTGAACTGTGTTGGTTTGATTCATTTTCGAGTTTCAATTTGATACAAATTGCGAGAATTATGGAGAATGCTTCATTGAATGGCCAGAATGTTGCAAATGAAGGTTTGACTTCTAGGTCGAACATCGCTGATCATAATCATCTGTTGTTTTTAAGTAGTTCAGATACTCCTAACTCTATACAAGTGGAGATTCAACTGGTAGGGATGGAGAACTACACGTTGTGGAGTCGAGTTATGCGATTGAATTTGCTTACGAAAAATAAGATTGGATTTATCGACGGATCTGTAAAACGAGACACTTACGGGGTTGAATATGTACAGCAATGGGATATCTGTAACGCGATGATAATCTCTTGGATTATGAAGAATGTTAGTAAGCATCTGCTCAGTGGTATTTTGTATAAGACGACTGCATATGCAGTATAGAAAGATCTGAAAGAGAGATTCGATAAGATAAACTTGTCTCGTGTGTATCAGTTGAAAAAGGAGTTGGCAATGCTACATCAAGGTGTAACACCAGTAGCTAGCTATTATTCAAGGATAAAGGATTTATGGGATGAAATCGACTCAATCATTCCACCTCCGACTTGCGAATTTGCAAGTCCAAGAGAATATATAGAGCACTTAGCAAACCAACGACTGCTGGAGTTCCTGATGGGACTGAATGATGGTTACAATCAAGCTAGGAGTCATATTCTCCTAATGACACCTACGCCTAGTGTAAACCAAGCTTATGCCATGATCGCGCGACGATGAGCCGTAAATCAATGATCGAAGGTATGTAACATCCGAGTATGCAACATCCGAGTCGATCAACCTATAGCCTTGTTTGGAAGGCCCGGAATAACGAGCAGAAATGCGGAAGAAGAACATGTATTGCGATCATCGTAGAATGAAAGGACATTGTAGGAAATATGTTATAAATTGATGTATTGTGACTATTGCAACAAACAAGGCCACGCGAGGATAAGTGTTCTGCACTTGCTGCGATACTAAAGTCTGGCGATTCGAAAGGGAAGAAACAAGTAAATGCTGCTATGACAGGAGAAGGTAATGCCTATGGCTATGGACAAGACAACCAGAGGTATAAAGGAGGAATGAGGCACCTGAATCGGGAACAACATGGACATTTCCAGCAGATGATGAGTGATCAATTTCAGCAGCTGATGAGAACTTGTCCACCTGATAAATATGAGAATATGATTGCAGCAATCAAGCAACAAATGAATGACACAAACAATACACAGATGCCTCAAGTACATATGGCAGGTAAACCTGTATTTAATAAGGAAACTGATCCTAATTGGATAGTTGATTCAGGAGCAACCAACCATATGGTGAATGACAAAAGTATGATTGAAGAACATGATTTCACAGACAATGCAGGTCGTGTGCAATTACCAACTGGAGAAACAACAACAATCACACAGGCTGAGAGTTGTAGACTAGGAGGAGGTGACCTTATTAAGAATGTGTTATGTGTGCCAAGCTTCCAGTTTAATCTTCTCTCAGTCTCAAAATTGACTAAGGAACTGAATTGTAGTGCGTCTTTCTTCCCTGACTTCTTTGTTCTGCAGGATCTCCTCACTGGGAGGGTGAAGGAGATTGGTAAAATGATTGATGGACTTTACATGCTGAGAACAAGAATAAGAGGAAACTCTGGTTAGATGGTTGATGGGGTATACACACATGACAGACAGATGAAGGCTTCTTTGGCAGCTGATATTGCAAAGAATGATAGGCAGGGAGAAGGAGAATTATGACATAAAAGCCTGGGGCATGTTCCTATGAGCATGTTGAGGAAGATAACCAGCTTTGAAGACAAATCCAAGTTTACAATAAAGCATTGCGAGATCTGTCCTATAGCTAGACAAACCAGGAAAACATTTCCTACTAGTACTAGCAGGACATTGTTTGCTTTTCAATTATTGCATATTGATGTTTGGGGACCTTATAGGGTACCTACTTATAATGGCATGATATATCCTCACTATTATGGATGATTATACTAGATGGACTTGGGTTTTTCTGTTGCATATGAAGTCTGATGTGTCCACTATCATTAAAACCTTCCTTATTGAAATAAGAAACCAGTTTGATATGGGGGTGAAGAAGATTAGAGCATAATGATGGGCGAGTTCTTTAATAATGTGTGTCATGATCTATTTAGACAGTATGGGATTATACACCAGAGCTCCTGTCCATATACTCCACAATACAATGGAGTAGTGGAAATGAGGCATAGGCACATTTTGGAGATTGCTAGAGCCATCAAATTTCAGGGACACTTGCCATCAGAATTCTGGGGAGAGTGTGTAGAAGCAGCAGTGTATGTGATCAATAGAATCCCTTCTGTTGTTCTAGGCAACATCTCTCCCTATGAGAAACTCTTTAGAAAAGCCCCTTCTTTATCTCATATGAGAGTTATTGGATGTCTTTGTTATGCCACTAATCTGATTAAAAGGGATAAGTTTGATGTTAGGGCCACTAAAGTTATATTGTTGGGTTATGCAAGTAAACAAAAATGATATAGATTACTTGACTTAACTAACAGAACAATCTTTGTAAGTGGAGATGTGGTATTTCATGAAGATCAATTTCCTTTTCTGCACATTCAGGGAGGAACAACTGGAGCTAATATTGGGGAATCACATCTTGATTCTCCAGTATCCATATCTTCTGATTTTGAAATTAATTATTCTATGTCTAATAACTCTGATCCTGGAGAAGCTGCAGATATTGATCCTGGTGAAGCAACCATTGATACTTAATCAGAAAGGATCAGAAGGCAAGATGCTAATGTCCATGATACAGGTGGTGGGGCTTCTGAGCTTCCAAATGTTGTTACTGATACTGAGAATGTTGTTGCTATTGATGTTGAGCTTCCAAATCATCCCGCATGATATCACTCGATATTGTGAAGCCAGTTGTGACACAGGACATGGTTATCCCTCATTCACCAGCAGAGGTCAGAAGGTCGAGCAGAAACAGGAAACCACCCTCCTGGATGACTGATTTTGTTCAACCAGTTGCAGAGATAAGGGGTGTAAAATATTCACTATCAGACAATGTCAGTTTTGTTGGCTTATCTGCATCCTATCAGAGTTACATAGCAAAAATTTCAGAAGAAAGTGAACCACAATCATATGCAGAAGCAGCCAAAGATTCTAGATGGATTGAGGCCATGAAGGCAGAAATCAGGGCCTTAGAAGATAACAGAACATGAAAGGTGGTAGACTTGCCAAAGAACAAGACAGCTATTGGCTGCAAATGGGTCTATAAGATCAAGTACAAGGCTACATGAGAGGTGGAGAGGTACAAGGCACGACTGGTGGCAAAAGGATATAATCAGAAAGAATGGATAGATTATCAAGATACATTTGCACCTGTGGTGAAGATGGTGACAGTGAGGTCTGTTATCTCGATTGCTACTTCACAGGGATGGATTATATATCAGATGGATGTGTTTAATGCCTTTCTACAAGGGGATCTTGATGATGAGGTGTATATGACACTCCCACAAGGATTTACACACAAGAAAGGGAAGGTTTGTAGGCTGCTCAAGTCATTATATGGGCTGAAACAGGCTTCGAGGCAGTGGAAATATCAAATTGAGCACTGCTTTAGTGTCTTCAGGCTTCATTCAGAGTCACTTAGACTACTCTTTGCTCACCAAAAAGGTCAACAAAGGCATTGTTGTAGTGTTGATTTATGTAGATGATCTTCTTGTGACTGGAAATGATATGACATTAATAGAAGAAACCAAGAGCACATTGCAGAAACATTTCAAAATCAAGGACCTAGGAGAATTGAGATACTTCTTGGGGTTCGAGTTTGCTAGAAGCAAGGATGGGATAGTGATGCACCAATGGGACTAACAGGAGCTAAACCTGCTAATTCTCCAATGGAAGTGAACAAGAAGCTCACTTCTCATGTATATGACAGACATTTAGAGGTGGATGAAGGTGCTGCCCCCACAGATGATCCATTGCTCCCAGATGTTGTTAGCTATCAAAGGCTTATAGGCAGACTATTGTATCTTACCAACACCAGACCAGACATAGCATTTGTTGTGCAGGTTCTGAGTCAGTTTATGCAGAAGCCAAAGAAATCACATATGTTTGCAGCAGAGAGGATCGTTCGATATATTAAAAAGGCTCCTGGTCTGGGTATTTTTATGGCTGCTGGAAGCACAAAAAAGTTGTCTGCTTACTGTGATGCTGATTGGGCCTCCTGCCCCAATACCAGACGATCAGTTACAGGTTATTTTGTGTTCTTTGGCTCTTCCCTCATCTCATGGAAGGCCAAGAAGCAACAGACAATCTCCAGAAGCTCGGCAGAGGCAGAGTATAGGAGTTTGGCATCTGTGGTGGCTGAAGTGGTCTGGATTTCAGGCTTATTTGCTGAGTTGAATGTGTGCTTGACATTGCCTGTTCCTGTTGGCTGTGACAGTAAGTCAGCAATTCAAATTGCTGCAAATCCGGTGTTTCACGAGCGTACGAAGCACATCGACATCGATTGTCACTTTATAAGGGAGAAAGTTCGACATGGTTTGGTGTCTCCCATTTACGTAAGCACTACAGAGCAGCCAGCATATATTTTGACGAAAAGCTTGGTACAAAATCAACATTCTTATTTGTTATCCAAGCTAGGTGTCACGAACTTGTTTAGCACCTAGCTTGCGGGGGATGTTGAAATATACAGGGACATACATCTGGTATACATGGATATAAGATTTATGTAGTAAGGGTATATTTGTCTTTCTAGATGACAAGGGTATTTTAGTCTTTACACAGCTCATTACATTTTTGTATAAATAGAAAGTGCTTGTTGTTTAGGGTTTGCAATGAAAATTGAAAAGTTCCCACAAACGATTTGCAGCTCCTTCTCCAATTTCTTCATCTTCTTCTCCACAATCACGTCTGGATCCTGTCCAGAATGAACATGCAGGTGTGGATTGTGTATTCTAACAAATTTTATACTTAAATTATGAGGTTTTGCAATACCCTAAACTTTATTCTTTCCTATCTAAAACTCCATTGGAGTGTAGCAGCCAAAAGAGAAAATATTGGTCAAATTAAATTCACACGGATTGAATTTTAAAAGCGAAAAACGATTGGATAATTTGGAACAACGGAAGTACTAGTTATTTCCCATAATATTTGGAACGAATCACTTGAAAATTATATCAAATAATTAGCTAAAACATATTAAATTTCAATAAAAAAATATCGTAATATTGTACTGCACCACCACCTGACTTTTTGGGATTAAGACGGTATTAATTTGGAAACTTTGACCGCAAGAACAGTGCTAAATGGAATACTTCGGGCCTATTTGGATTGACAGTGAGCAGAAGTGATTTTGTCAGAAGTGATTCTGGCAGAAGTGATTTTGTCAGAAGTGATTCTGGCAAAAATGATTTTGTCAGAAGTGATTCTGGCAAAAGTGATTTTGTCAGAAGTGATTCTGGCAGAAGTGATTTTGTCAGAAGTGATTCTGGCAGAAGTGATTTATGTTTGGATGCAACAATGTAAAAATGATTGTTATCAATAAATGATGTTTGGATAGTTTTGATCAAAATAACTTTTGAATGTAGAATTACCAAAATGTACATTTAGTCAATGCATATAAATAAAAATTACTGATAAATGGAAGTATGTAAATAAAAATTACAAATAGATAATAGAATTTAAAGTGCAATATAGTATTTAAATATTAGTAGAATATTATTACAATACATTATTAGTAGAATATTCGGAAAGGAGCAGCGGCGCCTAAGTTCTAGTGATTTTCACGCTGAAGGAGCCGCGACCCTTGGGAGGAGGCGCCGCGGCGCTCTTCGGGCAATTCTTCAAAAATAATAAAAAAAATAATACTTTAACTTGGGTATATTTATTTCTTGTTTGTTCAAAATATAATGTATTATAGTAGTAATATTCTGAGTATTTGAAAGAAGACAATAGAAAAAGGAGAAGGATAATCCTCGTTTAATCGGACAACGTTAGAATGTTTGAGGAGTTTAAAGTTCCAATTTGCAATTACACATGAACAAATGTCAACTTTAGTAGTATATTTGATTTTTTTTAATTAAAACAGAACATGAGTAGTATATTTGATTTTTTTAGTAAATATTTCAAGATATTTAAAGAGGGTAATGAAAGTTGTATATTTGGATTTTTTTAGTAATTATTTCTAGATATTTAAAGAGGGTAATGAAAGTTGTATATTTGAATTTTTTTAGTAATTATTTCTAGATATTTAAAGAGAGTAATTAAAGTGGATAAAGTTGTTGGTGGAAATTAAAGAGGATAATAAAGGAAATGGTAAAATTCAAATTGAAATAAATGGTAGAAGTGCTTCTGGCAGAAGTCAAAAGTGCTTCTGGAGACTAGAAGCACTCTGAAAAGACAAACCAAACATGTCAATTTTGTCATTTTCACAAAAGTGGGTACCCAAAAGTGCTTTTGAGTACCCAAAGCGTGGATAGCATAAAGACAGTGGTCGACGATCGACCGAACCGACCGAGGACCGAATCATGGATTATCCGGACCAAGACCGACCGAATTTTCGTCCGGTCCGTCCGGCCCGGCCAATTTCGTCCGGCCCGTCGGCCCGGTCAATTTCGTCCGGCTCGGCTTTGACCGATTGACCGAATTTGATTCCTCACTTCAACCAACCTCCTCAGCCCCTGTGCCCCAGCCAGCCCCCGCCAGCCTCCCCGCCAGCGCCACCCGGACGTATTGACATATGAAATATAGGTCAGAATTAATCAAACTTTATACGGCCATAACTTTGCGCTTGGACGTCCGCTTTACCTAATTTTTTTGATTTCGCGTATTTTTTCGATACACGGGTGGCCAAACTGCATGCGCGGTTTGATTCGTCCGATTTCTCCAAAAACGTCCATCTTGCCCTCAATTTCTCTTTTCCCAAATCGTTACGTTTTCCCATTTTCAAATCTAAATATCTTCGATGTACAATAGATTTCAACGTAAAAATTTCGTGGCACCGCGCCCGAGAATGTCAATTTCAGTATTGGTAATTCAATTTAAAAAAACGGCCCTAACCCAATTCAAATTATATATATATTATATATTAGGAATTTAGAAAATTAGGAATTATATATATTATATATATTAGGAATTATATATATTAGGAATTATATAATTCAATATATTATATATATATATATATATATATATATATATATATATATATATTATAAAAAATAAAAAATAAAAATATTTTATTCTGACGATCAACTCGACCTGACTGATCAAAACCGAATTATTAAAAAACACGGACCGAAGACCGGACCGAATTTCTCGGTCCGGTTCGGTCCGGTCCGATTTTTCGGTCCGGACCGAAATTTGTGCAGCCCTATATGCACTTGCAATGGATGTCCGAGTGTTGATATATATCATGAGCGATACGGAAATAGATCGAGTAATCTCTTTCTTTAGCCAAGAAAAAACATTTCTAGTTTGCATGGTCCAATCATTGATCGCGAAAATTCTTGCGAGTATCTCACGTTTCACATGCGTGAATACTTCTCCCTCCCTCGCACTTCATGTTTTTGTCCTTATTATTGAATTAGTCTAAAATCCGGGATGCTGCCCCTAAATGCTACTACTAAACATGAGATCTAGTTAAGAGGTTGTTACGTCCACATTTGGTGCAATGAGTTCATTATTGGAGGCCCCACGGAATTTAAAGTTTATGGGTTTAAAATATAGTTATGTTTAATTAATGAGTTATAAATTAACAATTTGTACATAATTAATGAATTTTTTAAAATAAATACATAAGTTGGACCAAAGTTACTAAATTCCGCTAACCTTTAAAATATCATTAGTTCACCCCATTCATTATATATCAGCATTTCAAACATAGTGCTCGTTTCAAATTAATTTAACTAATAATATCATAAACAATGCGATAAAGAGGTGGATTTTATCCGAGCATTCTTGTGTTACATGAAGGATGAAGAGTTAATTCTTGTACAAATTATGACCTACTTTATAAGTTGAGTTAGAGTTTTGTACCCCTTTGATGTACAAAAACTATCAGATACAACTTCTACCAAAAAATAAATTGACTTTGAGCAAGATAATACCACTAACTAGCCTGTATACTTGTAGAATTTCCAACAAGTTCTGGATTTTGGCAGTCCTACTAACATGACTCGCACAATTATGGGGTAATTTTGTTGCACTTTTGGGCCCAATGCATCAGTCTTTGTAGTCCACTAATCATCATCCACTGGGCCTTAATCTGCCAACAACCACTATTCCTTTTTATAGTAACAAACAACCTTATCTTAAAGACTGAAGAATTCTATTGAGTTGCAATCACACCAAACAATTATTTTATAATAGGCAACTTTACTTACAATTTTTATATCTTTACGCAAGCAAAATAATATTTTCTCATGATATTTCTGGTAAATTAAGATACTTTGAAGACCACGTACAATTGAGAAATATTCGTGCATGTGTTCAAAATTGGGGTTTGGCATACTAAGGAAATTAAAGCATAACAAAACAATAAAAGTAAACACACTAGTGTTGTCTTGCATTTCATTTTTATAAGGATAATATAATATCAGTTTTGGTCCTTCGGTATATTAAAACTTTTTTATAATATCAGTCTTGCTAAGCACTATAAACTTTCAATTAATTGAAGCACTTTTAATCTTGTTGTTGGTGAGTCTTCACAAATTTATCACATTATCGTGACACTACTTAATTACCCATATGACATATTAAATTTGTATTATTACTCAATATTTGAGGATAATATATTTTTAAGATTAATCCAAAAATAATATATTTCCTAAAGATAACTAAAATACACTTTTTTCTTAATGAAAAGTTAAATATACTATATCATATATCAAAATGAGAATTCAACAATAATTGAGGCACTAAAAATACTATTATCCCCTTTCTATATATGCTCATCCCAGTGCCGGCTAAAGCCTAAAGCAAGTAAATCAATTGCTTTAGTCCCCAACAATATGAGTCTTCTCAAATCCTCAAAAATCATGTGCAAATACTCCCTAATGGAACTCATGGTACTTTATAGGCATTAGGTAGATATCAACACCCTAGGTAAAAAAAGATTGGTAAAGTATCCATTAGGTTTCAGTAAGTGTTTGAATGATGAAATGCATGTGTCCCCTCCATTATTTACTTTCCAAGATTGTGTAGGACGACAAGATAGTCCTTTCATAATAATCAAATAGTTAAAAAAGGCCTAGGGGTGCACAAAAGGTTAAAACCGAATCGGACCGAAGACCGAAAACCCAGATCACTAGGATCGAATTTCTCGGTCCGGTCCAGTTTATTGGACCGAATGCATTTGCCCCCCTCCAGCCCCCCAGCCAGCCCCCCGTCAGTCCGGACGTATTGACATATCAAATATAGGTTGTAAATTGATCAAACTTTATATGGTCACAACACTGCGCTCGGACGTCCGTTTTACCTTTTTTTTTGCGCTCGGACAGGGGTGGGCAAATTGCTAAAGCGGTTTGATTCAGCCGATTTCTCCAAAAACGTCCATCTTGCCCCTCAATTTAACTTTTCCCTCAAATCGTTACGTTTTTTTCCTTTTCAAATCTAAATATCTCGCGATATATAATAGATTTCAACGTACAAATTTCGTGGTAATGTGTCCGAGAATGTCAATTTCAGTATTAAAAATTCAATTTTAAAAAAAAGGGCTCTGAAACCCGACCCGAAATTATATATATTATATATTAAGAATTTAGAAAATTAGGAATTATATATATTAATATTATGTATATTAGGAATTATATAATTCAATATATATTATATATATTAGAAATTATATAATTCAATATATATTATATATATTATAAAATAAAAAAATCGATCCGACCGAAAATGACCTGGACCGGACCGAAAATCGTAAACTCAGATCATTAGGATCGAAGACCGGATCGAATTTCTCAATTCGGTTCGGTCCGATCCAAACAGGTTCAGTCCGATCCAATTTTTCGATCCGATCCAATTTTTCGGTCCGGACCGACTTTTGTGCAGCCCTACTTGCACATGCTCCCTTTCTTCATTATTTTACCCAAAACTACCTGAACAGTAATGTTTGCCCCAATCAAAATTTTCTTCATATATAGGCCTGTGTTAGTCTATGACTGTTAGTGTTAGGTTCTGTGTCCTAACATTTTACGTAACATGTCTCTTTTTGGTGTTAAGTAAAAACAGGAAAATGTCATCCCAAATGTCGTGACATCTGGGAGGACATTTCTGGCATAAGTTTTGCCTATCTTCACGGAGCAGATTCTGAAGCTGAGAAGATTTCATCACGTGAATATTTGGCTGGGTTAGGAGCTAAGGGAAAACACGATAGTACTTGACAAGACCAAGTCCAAAGAGAGTGCATAATCGGAGGAGCATTCACCGGAAGACAAAGTCAAAACAATTGAGAATTTTAAGGTCAAGAACGACTCCAACCACCCTATTCTCGCTCAACCTCCACCGAGATTCAAGGAGCCTCTCAGTGGACTCTCCACTATAAATAGAGGTTCACTCCAAGGTTTAATCATCCGCTTTTGCGTATAAATTCAGATCCGAGACGCCTCAAATATTGCCTCAAAACACCGGATCGAAAGCACTGCTTTGTGATTACACTTGTTCAAAATTACGAATTGCTTTCTTAGATCCATACTTGTTCTTTCAACTCAAAGCAATTGTAATAGTGTGTTTTTCACTTCTATTTTAGATAGATTTTTCAGCTTAGAAGTTAGGATTTAACTTCTTTAATCCCTTTTGTTTTACTTGATTACTATTCATTCTCAAGGGATTTGTAAGATTGTATAATTTTATACAATAAATTTTTGGTCATGAGACCACTATAAGTTATATACAATTATATAACTTATGAAAAACAATCTTTCGTGTTCTTGATTTATTTCACGCATCTTAAACTCGCTTTAGTTCTCGCTTTTGTTAATGTTCCATTCATGTTACGTAACATTTTGGGAACATTCCTTATCGCCTTTAAAGTTTACCGTTTCTTCACGATTTTATTTATTTATTTATTCCATAGTTTAAGTGCGATATTCTCCCTTTCGTGGTATCGAGCCGACACTTGACATAATAAGTGCTACGGTCCTTTTACTTAACTATGGATCCGTAATCCAAATATTGGTAGACTTCTATTTTAGATGGATCAAACTATCCTTATCGAAGATTCGCCACGCTCACATCAAATCCATCATGTTAGAGCACGAGATCTATTACTAATGGATACATCGTTCTATGCTTCCACCTGACGAGGAAGGCGACATTTTGGTCAAGCCCGAGGCCGAATGGACTTTGAAGAAACTAATAGTGCGAGTTTCAACGAAAAGGCACTAAATGCTATTTTCTGACGGGTTGATCTTTATATGTTCAAACTCATCCAAAATTGCTCTAACGCCAGATGCTTGGGATACTTTACAAACTCACGCGTGCGTAGCTCGTTGTTCGACGAACGAAGCTTCGCACGCTCACGAGTAAGTATGAACGCTTAAGGACGGAGGAATCTGAGGATATTAAAACCTATTTTGAAAAGTTGATTGATATCTCTAATGAATGTCAAGTTCTTGGTTCTCCATTGACCAACAATCAACTTGTTGAAAAGCCCTTCGATCTCTTCCCCGAAAAGTTCAACATTAAGATTTGTGCGATTGAAGAAGCACATAACCTTGCCACAATGGACCTACATACTTTAATGAGCATTCTCAAAACATATGAGATGAACATGGAAAATCAAAGGTCTTTATACAAAGGCAAGGATGTTGCCCTTCAAGCAAAATCCTTAGAGACTAAGTCAACAAGAGGATGAAACACTCAAGAAATCGGGATGGTGTCAATGTTGCTCTTCTTACTCGTAGGTTCAATACGATGTTAAGAAGATTCAACGAAGATAAGAATAAATCTAAGTCTAAAGAGCACCAAAACCAAGGACTCAATCCACGAATTACCAAGAATTTTCCCACCGCACAAAAAGGCAATCAACTTAGAGAATAAATTCGACCAACCAGTTCGATCCTGCAAACTCGACAAAGATTCAATGTCATGCCCGCCGGACGGGTCATTATGCCAACGAGTGTGCAAACACTTTAAGAAAGGTTGGCAAAAGTCTATGGATTTCCTAAGTGATGATGGCGCGGCGGAAGAGAATATCAAATAGAGTCACAAGCAATGCCGCCATCGCTTTTGAACATTCTCTGCCGATGATGAAGGTTTAGCCGATCATGATACACTAAATGTCATGACATTTCCGAACATCACCGTAATATCGCAGATACAAAGAATGCAGAAAAGGTATGAGATTTTTAATTCTTCAGATGTCAATTGCTTGTGTGGTTTTATTTCAAAAAATGATTCTAAACCTGAGACTCAAGAAGACTCTAAGGATGATATGATTAAGGAATTGCAAGCCCTTTGCAAGGACTTAATCATTGAATCTAATCAACTTGAATCAAAGGTGAAAACTCTAACTCGTGAGAATGCATTTGATAAGTACCATTACCCGACCGAAGTGACTCTTACCAAAAAGATCTTGAATTAGGAAAGATAAGTGCAAAGTCGATCTCGCCAAGCAACCTTCAAAAGCTTAACACAGTGCACCTCCAAATTAGATGAAATCCTTAGTATTAGTCAACCTCAATGTACCGGTTTGGGCTACAAGAATCCTATCAATACATTACGCTCCAACTTGTTTGTTAAAAATGGGAAATGAACCGTAAGAAGGGTAGCAACTATGTGTGCAATTATTGTAATAAATCGACATTTAAAACCTTTTTGCTTTAAGTTACTAAAACTCGTAAAGAAAAGGTCTTCCAATCGTCAAGAACTTCGCATAACACTCTGGCGGACTCTCTATCTACAAAAATCGTAAGGTAACAAAAAGGTTTGGGTTCCCATCAAGAAAACAAGTTGTAATGTAGCCATAACCGCACTAAGGACCAATATCTCTCGATCATGGTATTTTGACAATCGCTCCCGCCATACGACAGAACAAAAGAATGTCTAAAGAACTACGGCTCTAAATGGAGGAAATGTTACATATGGAGGAGGTGAAAAGAGTAAGATAATAGGAAGAGGAATCGTTAATGCCCCCGAATTCCAAAGATCGAATAATGTCTTGACGTTGATGGTCCGATGGCTAACCTAATTAGTATAAGCCAACCGTGTGATGACAACTTAGAGGTAAGATTCAATAAACACGCATGTACATGATCACTTAAACTAACAAACGATAATGACAGTACAAGAATGTTGATAATTGCTATCTTGTCGGAGAACATAAGGTATGTAATAGTGTTAGGACTGATGAGACATCATCAGGCATCAAAAACTAGATACGTCAATTACCACAACCTTAGAAAATTGATATCTTACGAGGCGGTAAAAGGCATTCCTAAACTAAGTCCTATGAGTGAAACCGTGGTGTGTGAAGATTGTCTCAAAGGTAAGCAAACCCGTGTCCCTCACAAAGTTGTTCAGATTGATGGACAATTCTCAGGTACGTCTCATTGCTTTCAACTTTTACATATGGATCTTATGGGTCCAATCGAGGTAGATAGCCTAGAGGCACAGGTACTTTCAGTGACTGTAGATGACTTTTCAAGATACTCTTGGATATTCTTTTTGAAAGAAAAGTCTCAAACGTTTGACATGTTTAGAATATTGTACTCTAGAATTAGAAATCTATATCATTCCTCTATTTTTCGGATAAGATCTGATCATGGAAAGGAGTTTGAAAATAATCAATATTCTACATTTTGTGAGAAAAAAGGTATTTTTCATGAATTTTCTGCTCCCAAAACCCCCCAACAAAATGGTGTAGAGAGAGGAAGAATAGAACCCTACAAGAAATGGCTAGAGTCATGCTAAGTTCTAAAAATCACAAAACGCTTTGGGCGTAAGCTCTAAACACCGCAAGTCACATCTCTAATAGAGTCTATCTTAGACCAGGAACAAAAATGACACCCTATGAGATCTTGAATGGAAAGAAACCAAATCTACGTTACTTTCATGTTTTTGGGTGTGTATGCTATGTTCTAAATGATAGAGATAATCGAGCAAAGTTTGACTCTAAGAGTGATAAGTGGAATTTTCATAGGCTATTCTCAAAATAGTCATGCTTACCGAGTGTACAATCTTCGAACCAAACTGCATAAGAATCATAACATTGTTTTTGATGATAATGCAGATTATGCAGAAATACACCAAGAATGTATGTCAGAATAATACGTGAGGGCGGATCATAAAATGCAGACAGATGTTACACCAAATGTTACAACATCCGCAGCAACACCGTGAATCAAGATGAGAACACCATGAGGATTACGAATCAACTTCATGATTCAAGACGCAGGATCCTCATCCGTAATCAAGAAACCATCCCACCAATGTAATGTGAGAAGTATTCAAGGAATAAAACAAGGAGAAAAGAGCCAAAAATTACCGAGACACGCGAAGTATGCGTGTATGTCCACCATACATCACAAGGTAAGTCAATCGTGCTATGTTTCTACTTTGGAACCTAAAAACATTAATGAAGCACTAAAAGACAGTTGGTGGATAAAAGCCACGCAAGAAGAACTAGAACAGTTCACCGTAAATGAGGTTTGGGATCTAGTTCCTCGCCTCGATGAGACTAATGTAATAGGAACTAAATGGGTCTTTAAGAATAAATCCGATTTAACTGAACTGTTATTAGAAATAAAGCTAGACTAGTGGCTCAAGGATACTCTCAAGTCGAAGGTATCGACTATGATGAAACCTTTGCTCCAAGAGCTGAATTGAATCAATTAGATTATTACTTGCCATACTTGTTGTTTAAAGATAACTCTTCACCAAATGGATGTGAAAGGTGCCTTTTGAACGGATATATTGATAAGGAGGTATATGTTGAACAACCCAAAGGATTTGAAGATCCTCACCATCCACAACATGTATACAAAGTTAAAAGGCCTCAGATGGACTAAAACAAGCTCCACGCGTACGGTATGGTCGCTTAACTCAATTCCTTCTGAATTTGGTTTCCAACGTGGTGTAGCCGATTGTACTTTATTTATAAAACACCATGGATCAGATATGGTTATTGCTCAAATCTATGTAGATGACATAGTTTTTGGTTCGACGCCAATGTCTCATCTTAAGACTTTTGTCGGTATGTCCTCAACATTCAAATGAGCACGATAGGAACTAACCTTTTCTTAGGCTACAGATAAAACAAAATGAGGAGGGTATCTTCATCTCACAAAGCAAATATGCCAAGAACTCGTTAAGAAGTTTGGATCGAGAACGCCAAACACACGAAGACTCTGGGATCAACCTGCACTATATCCAAAGATGATGTTGGGAGAATGTTGACCCAACTTTATACGCATCTATGATAGGTAGTCTTTTGTATCTCACCGCGAGTCGTCCGGATCTTATGTTTAGTGTTTGTGTGTGTGCACGATTCCAAGCATGCCTAAAATTTCTCACTTAAATCGTCAAACGTGTCATAAGATATGTCACGCATACGCGAGTTGGGAATTTGGTATTCCAAAGACACTAATCCTAATCTAATAGGATATAGTGACTCTTGAAATTGGGGATGTGGAAGATAGAAAAAGTACTAGTGGAGGATGTTTTTACCTCGCAATAACTTAGTTTCCTCGTACAACAGAACAAAATTGTGTCTCACTCTCAATCATTACGAATACGTAGCAATGGGAGTTGTTGCTCTCAATTAATATGGCTAAGACACATGTTAGACGACTATGGTGTTTCAAAATATCTTAGTTTTGTAATCGTGATAATATGAGTGCCATCAATATTTCTAAAAATCCGGTCCCAAAGACTCTCGCATAAAACATATAGATATAAGACATCACTTTCTTCGAGACTTGGTTGAAAACAATAGTTAGAATCGATTATATTGACACTTCTCATCAACTAGCCGATATTTTTACAAAAGCTTTAGATCATGAGAAGTTTTCAAACTTGAAAAACTCTCTGCCTCTGCTCAATATAAAATTGACATCACTGAGTGTGTTATCCAAATGTCCCCGACATTTACGGTAACATTCATCCAGTAAAACTGAACCGCTTCATTTCAGAATGTTAAAGTTGCTTTGTATTTCTAACGGTCATGACTTCTCAAAGGAACACCTTTTAAAATGATACCGTTTCTCGCGATGATACAAAAATCATAAAAGTGAGTATCAAAAATAAGGCAAAGCCTTAAATTCTCTAAGAATTGTAAAATGTCATAAACCCACAAAATTGATACCGCTCCTATTCTATAGAGTATCAACATACACAAAATTGATACCGCTCCTATTCTATATGAGTATCAACATACTTATATTTTATATCATGATAGACACAAGATCTTATCTACGTGGACTCAATATACATTGCTCCACCAATTTAGAGACAAAACTCTACGGTTGTCTTGTTTAGTTCAAACCGCTGCTCCTATGAGAAAATGACTTCGTGTTACACAAAATGTGCTAAACATTTCGATAACACTCGATTTCAGATTTTACAAAAGACGTGTGTCGATTAATGTTGAGTTGTTTTTGTTGAAAATTTCTCTTGGTTTTGATGCATTTTGAAACAACCTCTAAACCTTAGGAACTAGTCTTTGTATAGAATTTAAACACTTATGTAGATAGTTTTTTTTGCCAAGTGTATAAATAATCATTCACTAATTACTAATTCTCACTTCCAAAGAAAAACGAAAAAAAAAAAAAAAAAAAAAAAGGGGGCGGGAACGAAGTTAACATCACCCACGATGAATCCCTCTTTCAAGTCACCAACCTCACAAACTACTCCCATTCCCGTAACATCTGAAAACCCTAACCTCTCCTTCTCTCCTTCCACTTTCTCTCCAATGGATGTCTCACCCATGTCACCGAAAATGTCACCACCAGTCCCAGAACATTCTCCAATGAGCACAAGTCCACCATCGCGGCACGATTTGGTGGTAAGTATCGCTCAAGAACCTCCGAAATCGCCTATCCAGGGAGACAAACAATCCTATCAACTTATGAAACCCCAGATGTTTCCGCCCTCCCAAAGAGGACAAATCAAGCACCTTTCCCACTCCTGAGATCGGTCCGAAACTTTGAGAAAGCCTTTCGGCGCGTGAATCTCCCATCAAAAGGAATAAGTCGTGACTCTCCCTCTACAAGCTCCGCTATCCGATTCGTAAAAGACCCTTTCGTGAGTCCCAACCGAATCACCGCTTCACCTTCCTTCGCAACTGATAGAATCCGGTGAGGAAGATGAGATTCCGACGACACCCTCCAAGAAGTTTTATTTCAAGAAATCTGCCGACTTCGGGAAACAAAATCATCATCAACCCTCAAGATGTCACGTAAAATGTTATGACATCTTCCGAATCATCTTCGATTCCAAAGATCCGGTCTAACAAGCAGCAGCTCAATCTGATCCGAGGTAACCCTTTCTCTTCCGAAGTTTTTAACCCAATCACTCAAAACATCGGTCTTGGTTCAACGGTCGAGCCATTCGAACCGAGAAGGTATCGACATCAGATCTTGTAAGAGCCACGGCCCGTGGATTTCTTCACTTCAAGAAATCTACTAGACTCGATAAATAACAAATGTCCTTATGTAGACAAGGTAGTGAAGTTATTTTATGCAAATCTAACAAGCAAAATAGAAACCCAAGTCGAAAAACTTTGGGAAAGTGTTTCTCTATAACAAATTTTATGACTTCACACCAACTACAATTAACCAATGTTTAAATAGAGTGAATGATGATGAGAGGCGAACGGAAGTGATAAATGATAGGGATGAAGTGATTTCATATCTCACCGCGAGTGGTGAAGAAATGGGTTTCAAGGTGTCCAACATCCGCACTCACCGCTTTATTTCTTTGTTTTGCACAAGTTAATGATACACAATCGTCAGGTTCTTTGAACAAATCAATTGTAACAATTGAACAAGATTGTTCTATACAAAATAGGAAAAGGTTTAAGTATTGATATAGGAAAAACAATCTTTCAACAGATTGTAAATATGGCGTAAAAGGACACGGTATCATCCTTCCTTTCCTCATTGATCTTTAAGGTACTAACCTCTCGTGGATTCCAAGCCCCTAAACAGATCGATCCGAAAGAACTCAAGTATCGCCGTTAATCGGACGATCTCAAGAGCAAGAGCGAGTCATTGATCTTCCATGGACGAATACGGTGGAAGTGCTAATGTTACGAAATGTCCCGCAATCTCCAGAACATCTCACGCGTCTCTTAATCGCTGGGTGCAAGAGATTGCAAAGCTCAATGCCCAGATCGCAGGAGTGGACAGTGCACGTAGCCCCGTGGAAGCTAGGGAACGTTACCTATTTTTGCTTTCTTCCCAAAAAGGGGGAGATGAGTCTGGTCCAGGGGGAGCGACTGACAAAGCTGAATGCTCGAACCAGAGGGGATCTTGATGCAGGGGGAGATGAAACCAGAAGACATCTGGAAATGAAAATAGCTCTGAAGTTGTGTTGCTGTGTTTAGGCTGCTAAGTAGCAGTTGTTAAATACTTTTATTTGTGGACTGTAATTATTTGGGTTGACAATTTGAGACATTTTAATTCTGTTTATATATTGTTGTTTATTCTATACTGTTTATGTGTATATTGATGGTTTCAGTGCATTAATCCTTTAAAAGTATACTCGCAGTTGCATCTTACTCTGATTCGAGTAACTCACTGGCACATAATGTATATATCGTGCTTTATAACTGTTTCAGGTTAAAGGTTGAGAGATTTGCCAGTGATAAAATCAGTGAACTATTTGGTTTTGTGAAGAAAGGCAAAAAGGGGGAGATTGTTAGTGTTAGGTTCTGTGTCCTAACATTTTACGTAACATGTCTCTTTTTGGTGTTAAGTAAAAACAGGAAAATGTCATCCCAAATGTCGTGACATCTGGGAGGACATTTCTGGCATAAGTTTTGCCTATCTTCACGGAGCAGATTCTGAAGCTGAGAAGATTTCATCACGTGAATATTTGGCTGGGTTAGGAGCTAAGGGAAAACACGATAGTACTTGACAAGACCAAGTCCAAAGAGAGTGCATAACGGAAGGAGCATTCACTGGAAGACAAAGTCAAAACAGTTGAGAATTTTAAAGGTCAAGAACGGCTCCAACCACTTATTCGCTCAACCTCCACCGAGATTCAAGAGCCTCTCTGTGGACTCTCCACTATAAATAGAGGTTCACTCGAGTTTAATCATCCGCTTTTTGCGAAGTAAATTCAGATCGAGACGTCTCAAATATTGCCTCAAACAATTTGGATCGAGAAATTGCTTTTGTGATTACACTTGTTCAAAATTACGAATCGCTTTCTTAGATCCATACTTGTTCTTTCAACTCAAAGCAATTGTAATAGGGTGTTTTTCACTTCTATTTTAGATAGATTTTTGAGCTTAAGTTAGGATTTAACTTCTTTAATCCTTTTGTTTCTGATTACTATTCATTCTCGAGGATTTGTAAGATTGTATAATTTTTATACAATAAATTTTTGGTCATGAGACCACTATAAGTTATATACAATTATATAACTTATGAAAACAATCTTTGGTGTTCTTGATTTATTTCACGATCTTAAACTCGCTTTTTAGTTCTGCGTTTTTGTTAATGTTCAGGTTAAGTATTCTGAACATTTTTAACATTCCTTCGTTTTTAAAGTTTCACTGTTTCACGATTTTATTTATTTATTTATTCCATAGTTTAAGTGCGATATTCTCCCTTTCAATGACCTATCACCACCTTCACTAACTTTGTAGTATTTTTCTATCATACGGCTCATTAAATCCCTACGTGGCAGTATATTATGGGTTTTATATGATAAAATAGGACCCATTGTACCTCTATATGTGGAGAAATTACAGTGACCTATATATTGCTCTCTGCCGAAAGGGAAAAGGGAAAATAATGATATCTTTATACGTGGCAAGTGATTAGCGGATTCCTAGTATTTCGTGTCAGAATTTGTTTTTTGTGTACGTGTCGAGTTGTCCCGAGGCAGTTAATTAGGCCGTTGAATTTGACGGCTCAAACTTTTAAGACAACGGAAACATAAGATTATTAATTGATCCATGCTTTCCTATTTTGGCAAAGGGGTTTGTGTCCTTTTAGGGCTCATTTGATATATGTCACGTTAGACTGCATTAATTTCATTAGACTGGACTGTATTAATATATAATAGACAATATTATAGTATAAATATATAATTAATTATATTTTTTTATTTTTAAGATACCTCAGGAGACTCACCGTTAGATGGTGCAAAAATGGCAATGACTGCATAATCCAAATCTGGTAAAACGCTTACCAAACGCTATATTTTTTTTGTTGTTCAGTACAGTACAACTTAATACAGCGTACCAAATGTGCCCTTAGCGTGCGTGTTTAGTTCATTTTAGTGTGCGTGTTTAGAAGTTTTTTTGTGGTGAAACAATACGAATAGCATGACGTTGACACGTTGTGTAGCATTACATAAATTTATACACTTAAGGTAATTAATTTTATATATTAGTCTCTTCATACAATTTTATTTTGTGATTTTAAACTAAATAAGTGTATAACATATCAAAAATTGTCCTATAACTCGCTAAAGCGAAGATTATGCAATCGTGCAACCAAGTCTTAACCCTATTGTGCATTCAGATATATTGTGCTAGGAGCTAATGGAAGTCATGCGGCTCATCTAACTCGAATAATTTAATTGACAGGACCCCAAAAGTTTTTTGTAAGTGGTAAGGTCATTTTTTATTTATTATTTATTTTTGGTCCAGAAATTACTAATGATAGGATTAGCAATCATATGAGGGCCTCTTGTATTTTTAAAAACTTCAGGGTTAAGTTTTAAGGTTTTTTAAAAAACACCTTTTTCTTTATCTTTCTTTCTCTCTTTCTCTCTTTCTCTTTCATGTTCTTCTTCTCCGAAAATTATTCTTTTACTCACAAATTCTCTCATTCCTTCATCTTCTATGTGTGTACTTGTCGCTGAAAGCTAAACTTGAAGTATATATACATGTTGGTTACTGAAAAATGTGAAGAAGGAGCTGAAAGTCATTGACAACCATTAACGAAGCTTCGAAGCTCTAATTAAAATATCTTGGTCACTGCAAATGAGCTCTGTTTTGAGTGAGTGATACCTCAAAAAAATCGAAACAAAAAAGAGTATTCATATCTGAAATTTGAAAAAAATTCATTGAGATTTAGCATGATTTTGGATCGATTTTATAACAACTCTCAAGGTTGAAGCAAAAGATTGTTTAAATTTTGAATTATCGCAATTGAGCTCTATTTCACGTAGGTGATATCTCAAAAGAATAGAGACGTGGAAGGGAACTCATACATGAAATTTGAAGCAGTTTGGTTAAGATTTGATATGGTTTTGAATCAAATTACAGGAGTTGTTCGTCCAAAAGAAAAGAAAACATTGCCAGAAGTAGTCTAGCAGAATCCTTATTTAGGTCTAAAATAGACTAAACTTTTGTGTTGACAGTTCTTATGTTTGCATATATTTGAAATTTACAAAAATATTTCACCACTGAACTCACTAGACACGACATTCGTTATAATAACTGCTTCATTAGGAAAAATGATATGCAAATTTAACACTAGACTCACTAGCTAAAACAGTCGTTATAATAACCGGTTCATTATAAAAATTCTTAGGCAAATTTATCTCACCACTAGATTTACTAGACACGACATCTGTTATAATAACAGATTTCTTAAGCAAATAGTTAGGCAAATTTAACACTAGACTCAATAGACAAAACATCCGTTATAATAACGCGTTTATTAGACAAATTGTTATATATATATATATATCCCGTTATAATAACAGATTCCTTAAGCAAATAGTTAGGCAAATTTAACACTAGACTCAATAGACAAAACATCTGTTATAATAACATGTTTATTAGACAAATTGTTATATATATATATATATATATATATATATATATATATATATATATATATATATATATATATATATAATAACTTGAAAGAATTAGTTGTTATCAAGTTTAAAACTCTCTTCCAAGATTTTGTGGTGTCTTTGAAATCTTAATGGAAGCTAAATCACCACACCTCCATATTTCCTTTTGTGTGGCTTGCATGTTAGACGACAAATTATGGGACATTTAGTAATTAATGAACGACGCTTCTAATAATCTTCACTGACGTTATAATGTCGGTTATTTATTCTTTGGTAAAAAGCCCTGGGAATGAGGATATTTATAATGAAAATATTACAGTTATTTGAATGTTGGGTTTGAAAAAAGTTATCGTTGGAGTTATGTGTGAGTTCTGAAAGTTTAGTTTATAATTCACCTACAAAATATTAGTAGAATATACAATGTGACACGTGTTTTGCGAGTTCTAAACGAGTAGTTTATAATAATCATACAAAAGATTAGTAGAATATACAACATGACACATGTTTTGAGAGTTCTGAACGTTTAGTTTATAATTCACCTATAAAATAATAGTAGATGATACAGTGTGACACATGTATATATTTACATTGATATTGGTGTTTATATTAATATGATGTTTGATATTGATGTTTTCATTGATATTGGTTGTGATGATCATATATAACAACTTTAATTTGGTGACATAATTATAATTTACCCATTTAATGTTTATATTTTCCATTTTTGTGATGATCATATGCAACAACTATAAATTGGTTACATAACTATATATGAATATCATATATATTTTCATTGATATTGGTGTTTATATTAATATGACATTTGATATTGATATTTTCATTGATATTGGTTGTGATGATCATATATAACAACTTTAAATTGGTGATATAACTATAATTTACCCATTTATTGTAACAATTTCAAACACGTTTAATAGAAGATACAATTCCGTCTAGTGTCTATGTGTGGCAGTTAACAGTGCATAACAATTCTTTTTTTCATCAATATTAGTTGTAACACCCCATTTCAACCGGAGTCGGAAACGGGATTACTGCTACATATGGTTGATTCCTAAATGTATTTTAAGGAGTCGCCACCTAATTATTATAGTGAATTAGGACACTTAGTTTATTGCAATAAAAATACTGCAATTGACTTCCATTTAATGGTCTGCAAAATTAGTGAGATTCTGGATCAGGGTTCTTTATTATCCTAAAGGGAAGGGGTTAGGCATCCTTCAAGATCGGCTAACTTGTGGTTGTTCGTTCAAACCTAGGTTAATTATTTATTGCTCTTTTTATTCTACCTATTCTAAGCATTTATAATTAAAATAAAGTGCACTACACAATAATAAAACTAAATTAAATGCGATATAAAATAACATTCCGGGACATCTTTTAGCCCTTTTTAGGCTTTCTGCACAAGATGATCTCCGGCTACCTGCATAAACACTTAGTAAAAGTGTTAGTATCAGAATAAATAATTTTAAAGTAATGACAGGAATTTAAATAAAATGAACAACACAAGGGCATAATCGTCCAAATCAGTCCCAGTCGAACAATAGAAATCAACAATAACCAGAACGAAAAGGAAAAAATGGTTCGCGAGAACAGCACAACCAACAGAAATGTCAAAACGCAGCCGACTAGAATATTAAACAGTGAAAAAATGGAGCCGCGATCAACACGCATTACCGGAAAGAAGCAAACTCACAAAATCAGTCCCGCAGCCACAACACACAACGGGAATTCAGAATGTCGCCGGAAAGAAAAGAATCAAAATCAGTCCCATGGCAACTATACATAATAGATCCAAAACCAATCTGTCAAGAACGACATACCAACAACAGAAAAAGAAACCAAAGCAATCCACCACACACGTAATAATAATAAAGATTAAGAGCGAGTAATAGCGTACGGTACAGTGACGTCGCTACAACGGCGAGATCGCCGGAGCAACGCCGCCAGTGCTGTTCACCGACGCTAACAGTGGCGGAACGAAGGCAGTGATGTGATGGTTCGCTCATTAACGGGAATGGGGAGTTCCAGCGACGGGACAGTGGTGTGGAGGTGAGTTGGTTGTTCATGGTCGACGGGAATAGTGGCGATGAGACAGTGGTGGTTCGTCGACGGTGAGGTGTTCAGGAGGGAAAACAATGGTTTGGATGTGTGTGTTTCGCCTGCGATGGGAGTTTAGTGGTGGTGGTTTCGCTGGTGGTGACTGACGGCGACGGGAAGGTTAAGGGGAAAGGGCTGAGTTAAGGAGAAAGATGGGTGAGGGCGGCTGATGTGAAGGTGTTCGCCGGAGCTTGGACCTCCGGCGAAAAGGGCGGCGGCGACGGGAGAGGGTGACGGGAGTGAAGAGGAAGGGTGAGGAGACAAGTGAGGGAAGGATGTATGCGGCTGGAGTTCTGAAAAGGGGGGGAATGTTTTATTTTATAGGGTAGGTTTAGGGTTAGGTATTTGGGGGGGGAAAAATGAAAAGTGGGTATTGTTTTGGGGGGAAAATGAAAAGTGGTATTTGATTTTAGGGGGGGGAAAATAAAAGAGGGTGTTTGGATGATATTGAAAATAGTGTTGCCTTGGACTGGATTAAATTGTGGCTTGGACTGGACTGGTTTGACAAAATGCAAGGCTGGTTAATTATTTAAAGAAAAATTATTTAAAAATATGCAAAATTATAAAAATGCAAATGCCGACGCAACAATACTAAAATGCAATATTTAAAACGTGTTTAATGCCTGATTAAAAGTAAAAACGCGGTATCGATTAATTATTTAAAGAGATGCAAATATTATTAAAATAAAAACATAATATTAACAAAGACATAATGCTTAATTTTAAAATAAAAAGATGCAATGCGTTTTGTGAAAAAAAATAAACATAGAATATTATGTAAAAATGCAAAAAAATGTTGATTAAAATACGGTGTGCTAAAATACTTAAAATTGCACGAAATATACAAAAAACGGGTCAAAATTGACTGTCAACATTAGTGTTTATATTAATATGACGTTATATATTTATTAATTACCCTTTTAAATGCCAGCCAATATATTTTCAAGAATTAATGCGCATTTTTTCATTTTTCAACAATGCTTAGTAGAAGATAAAATAAGGTCTAGTGTATATGAGCGAAACTTTAAGTTATTAGTGCATTTTTCTTCATTTTTCACAACGCTTAGTAGAAGATAAAATAATGTCTAGTGTCTATGTGCGGAACTTTAAGTCATCAGTGCGTTTTCCTCATTTTTTAACAAAGCTTAGTAGAGTATAAAATAAGGTCTAGTGTCTATGTGCGGAACTTTTAGTTATCAGTGTATTTTCTTCATTTTTCAACAACGCCTAGTAGAATATAAAATAAGGTCTAGTGTCTATGCGCATAACTTTTAGTTATTAGTGCGTTTTTCTCCATTTTCCAACAACGTTTTTCCCATGTTCTTCTTCAACCTCAAGCTCAAATCTAAAATGTTCATCTTGTACTTCAAGCTCAAATATGTAATTTTATGAAAAATCACCTTAAATCTTCTCCAAACTCTCTTAAATTTGAGATTTAGATTCCTCTCCAACAAAACTCAATAACACACACTTGAAATAAATCACTCATTCATCAAATTCAATTTTCAAGTTTGAAGCTCAAGCTTTAATATGGCTATACTCAAGCTTAAATCCGATATTTAATCCAAAATTACCTTAAATCTTCTCGAAATTCTCTAAAATTTGATATTTAAACTCATCAAAAGATCTTTAACAAAATTCAATAATACTCACTTAAAATGAATTACTCTTTCAAAAATCTATTTTTCAAGCTTTAAGCTCAAGCTCCAATAATGATTGTCAATTGGCATATTTAAGATGTAGTAATAAAAATGTGGGAATGAATTGAGAGAGGGGAACATAATTTTATATTTCTTTTTTATAAGTAAAGATATATTTTAGATTTTTATTTTGATTTATTTATTATTTGAGAATGAATGGAGAGAAGAACATATAATTTTATATTTCTTTTTTATAAGGTAAAAGATATATTTTTAGATTTTTATTTTGGTTTATTTTATTATTTCTCACTTTGGATCACAATGTACTTTTTAAAACTTGGGGGCTGGTTTGAAAGCTTGAAATAGTCTTCTTTTTAAAATAAAAATAAAAATCGTTGGACGAAAATATATTTTTTAAAACTTGGGGGTTTGTTTTGATGTCTCAATAACTTGTATCTAATTAATTAGCAATAATCCAAATTAGGATCCTCCCACCTTATAATTAAGGACTTTTGCCCAAATTCCTAAAAAAACTACCTTTGGGCCCTGCCATCAAACTTGCCCATCTAACTCAATAAGTTGCTGTTGTTGTTGTTGTTTATTTTGTTCCTAATCTATGTCTTTTGTTATTTTGAAAATTGTCTTTCTAGGATCATTTTATTTTGGTTAAGTTATTCTAGCTCATGTCCCAGCAGTTCCTGATGTCTGCCGTGTTATTCTTATAATTACGTGGGTCTCATTAAGAGTAAAGTGGGAATGTTGTAATTAAATACTTACTAAAAAGTAGTTACATTTTCTAAATTGAGTCATATATGGGGTTGTGTAATGTCAAAAGAAAAATAATCACAAACCGGTTTGCCAGTTAATGGTAAAGTTATCAAGAAATCAATAATTTTGATTGTTTACTTGAAAAACATTGTTTAATATATATATCAAAATTATGAATTTAGAACTTAGTATTCAGTAATATAAATTTGGATTCACTAATGGGATAGGTTGGCCAAGCCCTCAACTTTTGCGTTTAAGGTGGATAAGCAGTAGGATAAATGTTTCACTTATGAGTCATTGAGTTGAGATTCTTTTAGAGATTATGTTTTAGAGTTTGAAACCTTGGGAACACGATTTCTCATTTTTGTTGTGTTTAGGTATATCTTACAGGATATATATTTGGATTTTTCTTAAGATAATTGTAAGGTGTGAGCTCTTTCCCTATGCATGGGGGAAGAAGCTTGGATGCAAATTCCTCCCATCAACCACTTGCAAATGTAAAATTTGTGGAACTTTAATTTTAAGGTTTGTATTTTAGCAGCCGACCAATGAAAACCATCAGTTTCTTCCTTTCATTTTTATATATTTAGAAGGTTTATACATTTTTATATGCATCATTTATTTTTTTATTTTTTTTGACGAAGGAACCGCTTATTCTTTCTAGTACACAGACAGAATGACGCAATCACGCAAATCACGTCACCGATTAAGCCACTGTGTGTGTTCAGCCAAAGAAGGTTTATGCAGAACATTAAACACACTGCTTAAAGGCTAAATTTGTCCTTTTCATATTATTTCATTAGTTTTCGGTACTGTATGTTAAGCAATGTGAAATTAGTACACAAGTCCTCTACCAAGAATCATAACTCAAACTAACCCCTCTTTTGCTACCATCAGTGGCCCTTAAACGTTGTTAATCTTTTTGAGTAGGCGTGGAAAGAATTATCTTGTAGGACAAATAAGCACCAATTAAAGAAAATCAATGGAAGTTAAATCAACTATTAAGTTACATACTTGGACTATATAGAGATTTTTATATACTACTCTTCAGTAGACTTTGGACTACATGGCGTCTTCTGCACGCGACTTCTAAAAATGATAAATTTTATGACCCTTTTTTTTATTTTTTATTAAGTAGTATTAGCCAGAATTTACTCTAAAAACCCATAATTCGCAGGTCCCAATTAAGTGCTCACTTTTACGAATTAGAACAGAGCCCCCAAAATGTTTGAGACGGCCCTGCTACTCTTAATAAATTTTAACCTGTGATGCCAAGTTAGTTACTATTTTTAGCATATCACCAAGAGATATACTTGTAAATGTCAAACAAGTGACTTAGGCTCCATGTTCATCATAAATTTTGTTCAAAATGATGAATCGTCACAATTTTATGAGACGTTTCCGTTAGAAATATTTTCTCACAAATTTGTATTTTTCTAGTCCAAAGGCATTTCAACGATAATATCACCATATCATATAGATAGTAATTATAGATTGGTTAGTATATGTGATTTGATCCAAATTAGCTAGTCCAGTTCATACTCTTGAATAGAATCAATTCAAAGCATGTGGACAGTGATAAGTGCAGCACCTGATCATAATCTTCATGGCCCATAGCACCTTTCATTAATGGCCAGAATATTCAGGTGAGGCACAGTACAATTAAGGATAAGATGCTTCTATTTCGGTTAAAGAATAAATTTTGTTACCTTTTCTTTAAAACAGTTACAAGATATAATTGTAAGAAACTTGCCAGCCTCAAGTATTTATCTAAATCAATAATGACATGATATGTCTTCTGCATATGCTCTTTTATCACCTAACTATGGAAAATATTTATTCCTTAACCATGGTAAAGTACATTAATTTGGTACAAATACCAAGTAAGGGTAAGTTTTTAGCCGATATAATTAAGTCAGGTTCAATTTCGTATTATAAACTTGAAATTTTGTCCTTTTATAGTTTGTTTGGCCAAACTTTTGGGGAAGTAAAAAATGCTCATTTTCTAAAAAAAAAGGAAGGGCTTGTTTTTAGAAAGTTGACCTACATACCCAAATTTTTAAGAAAAATATGTGCTTTGAAATAGTAGCAGAAATTGTTTTTACACTTTTGAAACCTTTGTCAAATACAATTTATTTTTTAATATTAGTAAAAGTGTTTTTCAAATTGATTAACGAACCAGAAAACTGCTACTCTCCAAAAATATTTTTAAAAAAACATTTTAACACACAGTAAAACACAATTCAAAACAGACAGATTTTGAAAGCTTGGCAAACAAGCTATTAATCACAAATTAATGTCTCATTGAAAACGAATTGGCTGGGTAATCTTGAATTAATGATTTGTGTTTGTATATGTGCACAAGATCAGTAATTCACATTGCATGTACGATTTATAGAACAACAATTGAAAGAGAGAAAAGAAGGAAGGAAGAAGAAGATCGAGTGAGAGAGGCGGTTGCGAGAGAGAGAGAGATTGTTTAGAAGAGAGGGATATTTTGTATTGAAAGAAGAAGAATGAATTAAGTCTGCTGATTACAATGATCTGTGTATTTATACACAGTGTTAAATCTCAACTACTTAACTACTTAACTACTAACCAATAGCTAATTAGTATTTAAGCACATGTGTAATACATCTAACAAACTAACTACTATGTAACTTCTCAAAATATCTAGATTACAAATATCTAGCTAGTTTACAAATATCTAGCTAGTGTACATCTTCTACATCTTCACTCCCTCAAGCTAGGTGCTATGAAGATGTTCTTCATCCCTAGCTTGGATAGCAATGCACCATGTTGTTGTCGACTAATTAAGAGCTTTCGTAAGTAATTCAGCAGGCTGATCTACAGATGGTAAATACGCTGTGTGAATCAGGCCCTTTTGGATTTTCTCCCGGATGAAGTGGCAATCTATATCAATATGTTTTGTCCTTTCGTGAAAGACTGGATTCGCAACGATCTGAATTGCCGACTTGCTATCTGTAAATACCGATAATGGAGTCTGAATATCATCACCAAGTTCTTGAAATAGACCTGTTAGCCACACTGTTTCTGCCACTGAGGATGCCATGGCCCTATATTCTGCCTCTGCAGAGCTCCTGGAAACTGTATCCTGTTTCTTCGACTTCCACTAAATAGGAGAAATACCATGCATCACAAGGTAAACAGTGACTGACTTTCTACTATGGAAACATGCCTCCCAATCTGCATCACAAAAGACTCTGAGATGTGAGGTACTGGAACTGGACATCAGAATTTTCAAACCTGGGGCTTGCTTAACATATTTGACAATCCTGAGTCCAACTTCCATGTGGGATGCCTTAGGTGTCTGCATAAACTGGCTGAGGTAGTGCACATCAAGAACAATGTCCGACCTTGTAGTTGTCAAATATAGGAGTCTCCCAAACAACCTTCTATATGCACTACGATCTGAAAGTAATGGATCAGGTTTGGTTGCTGAAGTAGATTCTGAACCAGCCTCAAGTAGGACATGCTCATCAAACTCAAAAGTTGTGAACTTTTGATCCATATCCACGTGAGAAGAGGCAGGTTTAGCACCTGCAAGTCCATATCCGAAATAAGTTCCAAAGCACACTTCCTCTGGTGCATAAGAATTCCTTGTGAATTTCTCGCAAATTCAATTCCAAGAAAATGTTGAAAATATTGAAGTTCCCTTAGATCCTTTATCTTGAAGGCAGATTGTAAGGATTCCTTAGTAGACTGGATCATGGCTGGGTCATTTCCAGTTAACAGTAAATCGTCTACATACGCCAATACTATTGCTTCTTAGTGAACAATGAGTAATCTCTATGGCTCTGCTTGAAGCCAGAAGAGATGAGGGCAGTAATCAACTTGATGTTCCATTGCCGAGATGCCTGCTTCAAACCATATAGGGATTTCATCAATTTGCATACCTGCTTCTCTCCTCCTTTGTTATCAAATCCCCCAGGTACTGTCATGTATACATCCTCACACAAGTATCCTTGCAAGAAGGCATTGTAGACATCCATGAGAATATAAGAAATTATTTTAAGAAAAAGATTATTTTTTTATAAAATGGGAATATAAGAAATTATATCGCCATGGGAGGTTATAAAAGAGATGAAGTGTTGAGTAGCGATGTGAAACTATTTGACCAAGATATACCATTCCAACCGAAAAATCACACGAAATTATAAAGAAACTAGAAAAAATATTTTCAAATTGGTAATATATTTCATTACAATTTTAGTAATTTTTTCTATGTCTTCTACAATGTTGTAATTCTTAATCTTGTATATTTCAATGAAATAATTAATAATATAAGAGGCACAAAAACAACATTGAGATGTTTTTTTTTACAATCTTCTTGTCTTTGTTTAATTATTTAGTTTATAAATATATATGAGTATAATAGTATAATAGTATAATACTATAATAGTATAATATGAGTATATGACTATCACTATAATATGACTATATGTTACTTTGTTAGTAATTTAGTATTTTTAATTTAGTGAAAAATTAAAAAAGTGCGGCCCGTCCTGCCCCCCCCGCCTGGGCCCGATCTTGGACGTGATCGGATGGGACACGCTATCGCCCCGCCGATCGATCCCACCTAGCCCGCCCCAGCCCGACCCCGCCCCTCCTCTCCGTCCCGACCCCGCCTTTTCCGATCCCAGTGGGCCCGGCCCGGCCCACTGGCGAGCCTTAGATAAAACTAACAAACTATAAACCTCATTGTGAATGTGATGCGCCTAGCAATAAGTGTGATGAAACTTAGTACGTCTAAAATGAATGTACCAAATCATACAGACGTAAGCAAATAATTAGCCCAAGCACTAGGCTCTTAAAGTTTTAATTAATAAAAAAATAAGCCTTAATCATTGAGGTAGTTTGCATCTAATCAGGTAAGTGATTTTAATTTAAATTTAATAGTACTGGATCATTAATTGATGAAGGTTTTAACAATGGCATTGTAAAATGTGTACCATATATGTATGCCCATGAGTCAAAGAGTCTGGGGTGTTTGACTAAGCTTATAATCAAACTAGTTAAATTAGTTTATTAATATCGTTTAGCTTATCTAGGCATTAATAAAAATTAGAAGTGTTAAAATCAATACTAGCCATAAGTCGTAAGTTATTCCTTTTTTCTAATCTAAAATTACTTCTAAGTTTATATTTTTAAAAATTTATTAATTACTTATCATCAATTTCAACACTTTTATCCCCGCACATATATAATTTATAAAATATGTTACAATACCTAAAAGTAATTTTCAGCCCTTGATGATTATCAACTACTTTTAATCAACTAACTCAAACGGATTCTACAACATATATATTAATATAAGATTAAATTATTATTTTGAAACAAAAACATGAGGAGATCCACGAAGGCTCCAGTGCGGAGGTGTGAAAGGCCGACTATGGATGGTTTCAGGAGAGGTAGATGTAGACCGAAGAAGTATTAGAGAGAAGTGATTAGACTGGACATGATGCGATTACGAACTAATGGCGACACGACCTAGATAGGTGTGGCCATGACACATATAGGTTAGAAGGTTAGTAGGCGTAGTGGTACCCTTTCAATTTTGTCCTTTTATCTCTGTAACTATTTGCTCTCTCTTGTACTTGATTACCGTATTAGTTTGTTGCAGTTACTGTTACTTTTCTTCATAATGTTTATTCTTTAGTATTTGTCTTGACTTCTTTGCTTTCGTCGATTTCATTTGACATCATTTATTGTGCTTTCTCTTGAGCCAAAGGTCATTCAAAAACAACATATATATCTCCCAAGGTAAATATAAGGTCTGCGTACATTCTACCCTTCACAATCTCTACTGGTACGATTACACCAGGTACGTTACATCGTTGTTATTATAATCATCCACAGAGAATCAACTAAAAGTATATTTACAAAAAAACATCAACAAGTTGACATGAGGCTGCAATATTTTTTAATCTCCCTCTGTAGTTGTAGTATACAATTATGTTCATATGTAAATCCGTTGTCAAACACCTAAAATATAACTTTGTTGGAATCTTATTGGAGAGCAGCGCATGCAAAATTTTATTTAAAATCCATATAGTTTCTGTTGCCAAAAAGCTCCACGATGTCTGTCAATATTTAAAAATGAAAAAGAGAAGAAGAAAATAACTTATGGACCAAAATTCCAAACCAAACCAAACTTTGACTTCCTCTTGCTACATGGCAAATTATTTATGTCCAAATTTAAATTTTGCCCAATAAGCGAGATCAAAAGCTAAAGGTGAATCACCTTCAGAATTACCTGAACAAAACACTAATCACGCCCAAAATAAAATCCACCGTACACGTATCAAGATCTTCGTTACATATCCTTTCACTTCCCCATTCTCATCACTCTCATTCCCTACAAAACCTCTCCACAATTCTCCCTTTCATCTAACATATTCTCTTCATTTTATATCCATTTGCTTTTTCTTCTCAATTTTCGGTTTTGTTTTTGGAAAGAAATCGAAGATTAAACAAGTAACAAAGAGAAAGCCAATTACAAGTTTATAACCTTAAATGTTAGCTGAAACTTGTCTCCATAATAACTTATTACCTCATAATCATAATTTTCGAAACAACATGTCGTCAACTGCTGTGACGGACGACGAATTCGACGTCGGTCACGATAGTTTCTCGGCTTACGACCCAAATCGCCTTAGTGGCGAAGGGTCCCCTACGATGTTATCTCCGTGGAACCAAAGTTATTCCCCTTGTACTAAATCCCCTTGGCACAAATTTTACGATGATGTTCCAAAGAACTTCCCACAAAATGGGCTCATTGGGTCCCTCCTTCGTGAAGAAGGGCATATCTATTCATTAGCTGCGAAGAACGATATTCTTTATACTGGTTCAGATAGCAAGAACATACGTGTTTGGAAGGATATGAAGGAGTTTGCAGCTTTTAAATCAAATAGCGGTCTTGTCAAAGCTATTATAATCGCCGGAGAGAAGATTTTCACGGGTCATCAAGATGGAAAAGTGCGAGTTTGGAAGGTGCAATCGAAGAATCTTAACAACCATAAACGTTTTGGGAGTTTACCAACACTTCTTGACATTTTCAAGGCTTCCATTAAGCCCAGCAACTACGTAGAGGTATACTACGTACACCTTTGATTATATTTTACGTTTAATTTATATAACACATTTTTCTTTTTATTAGTATTTTCTAAAAATGAATTTTGTGTTTTGAAGTTATGTAATCTTACTATGCCTATTTTACATGTTAAGAGTCCCACATCGGAAATGGAATGAGAACATGGACTCCTTATATGGATTTGAACAATCCTCACCCTACAAACTAGCTTTTGGGGTTGAGTGAGACTCAAGATCCATTCTTACATGATATCAGAGTCAGACCCATTCAAATTCTGTGTTCACCGATATTGGGTCCCCAAATTATATTATTCAGGCTCCAGTTAACAATGTCTGGGCATGTGGGGGAGTGTTAAGAGTCTCACATCGTAAATGAAATGAGAACATGAACTCCTTATATGGACTTGAACAATCTTCACCCTATAAGCTAGCTTTTGAGGTTGAGTTAGACCCAAGATTCATTCTTACCTTACCATCAATAACATGACTTGTTAAGACCGAGCCGCTTTATATAAATGCTCAATCTTTTTTTCTTTTATAAGAGAAAATGAAAAAATGAGTGAAATTCTAATCTTGAGAGAAGGACAATTTTAGTGTTTTGCATATGTTTGGCTTAAATATCAAAATATTCTTTAACGGGTTGACGTGGTTTGCAGACTATCATGCGTCGGTTCGGTTCACACAAGACTCGAAAAAGAATGCACGCATGGCCTTCACAAAAAAATATCTTTAATTAATTATTAAAAAATTGTGCTACCCAAACGTTTTACGTAGAGAAAGTATATTAACTTCTTTCTCACTTATGAACCTGATTCTTTTTTTACGGACCATGGTATTTTTTTCCCCTTTTCAATGGTAATCAATGAGATTTGAACCAAGAGATTTTCTTGCTTATGTAACCATATTTCATATTATTAGAGATAAAGCGCTTTTAATTTCTTAATTTTATTATGTCTGAACAGGTAAAGCGTAATAGGACTGCACTTTGGATCAAGCATTGCGACGCCATTTCATGCTTGAGCATGGACCATAGCCAAGGCCTTCTTTACTCAGCTTCATGGGATAGAACTTTTAAGGTATGGAGAGTTGATAACTCCAAATGCCTAGAATCTGTTAAAGCCCATGACGATGCCGTCAACTCGGTTGTAGCCAGTGTAGACGGAATCATCTACACCGGTTCAGCTGACGGAACAGTCAAAGTTTGGAAAAGAGAATCCAACGGAAAAACCGTAAATCACGTATTTGTTCAAACATTACTGAACCAAGAATCTGCTGTTACGGCTCTAGCGGTTAATAAATCCGGTTCAGTGGTTTATTGCGGTTCATCAGATGGTGTTTTAAATTTTTGGGAACGTGAGAAAAATTTGACACATGGTAGGGTCATTAAAGGGCATAAATTAGCGGTTCTTTGCCTTGCTGTTGCTGGAAATTTGGTTTTTAGCGGTTCAGCTGATAAAAATATTATTGTTTGGAAGAGGGACGGTCAGGTTCATATGTGTTTGAGTATATTAACCGGTCATAATGGACCGGTTAAATGTTTAGCGGTCCAGGAAGATAAGGAGCCGACCGGAAGTGAGAAAAAATGGGTGGTTTATAGTGGGAGTCTTGACAAATCGGTGAAAGTTTGGAGCGTTTCAGAAATGGCACCTAATTTGCATCAAACAAGTACGCAAAATGGCCAAGAAGATAATAGCTGAGATTCAATTCCATCTGCTAAATATTCATCTGACGGTCCAAGTGTATGACACGTGTAACTTTGCTGCATGATTAGTACAAGTTGCATGGTCTGTTACACCATTGCTAACAGAGATGAAACATTAATTAAGGGATTATTATGGTGTAAGTGATGTAATTATCTAGTGAGTGTGTATATTTTCTTCCGATACATTTGCCCATTACCTTCATTTTTAAGTTTAATTTGTTTTTTGCTAAAAGAATTTCATTTATAAAGAATTAGAATGTTCCTGTTATCAAAAGAGTAGGTCGATCTTGTCATTAGCAAAGATGAGTGTGGCACCACTCCATCGTTACATGGTTCTATATATAAATATATATAAGATCTGGCCAATCAGACATCATATTAGGACCATTTGTTTAGTCCAATGATACTGCTGTTCCATAAACAACTTTGACTTTGACTAAACCTCTGGAAACATAAAAAAATAATGTAATTGAATTTCCGCCCACGTTCTCTCATCACTACAAGCACTAAAAGATTCTCCTAAGAAACAAATCAAGAAATTATCAGCCAGAAAGTTTAAGTGAATATAGCCAATAGGTAAACCTAATATGAATTGAATGATCAAATCCCCAAACATGTAAGTGCACGTTGTCAAATCATGAATTCTTTATTATACTATTAAAATAATAATTTTAATTCTGAATTATTGAAGAATCAATAGGATAATTATAGAGATCGTATAATAATATCATAATTACCAAGATTGTATCAGATATTTAGAATTTTCTATTTTCATTATTTTCATAATTAGAGTTCTCTCTCTCTCTCTCTCTCTATATATATATATAGTTATTACTTCATGAAATAGATTATTAATTCATTCTCATTCACCTTTGTTACATGGTATCAGAGTATGATACTCTGCCTTGACGGAGTTAGGTCAGCAAACTGATCGAAGCTCACCGGAGTTACTTCGGAGTGCTTAGTAGAGATTTAAAACTGGTGTTTTGTTTGTCACTATCAATCTACGGAGGACTGTATCCTTTCGACCTGTAGAACGCGGTGACCAGAAGAGTGGCACGTGAGTCTCACGTCGGTACACCTTTTCGACAGATCTACAAAAAGGGCACCTGGAGGCCTGTGTGTGATTAAAATCTGACCAGATTTTCCGTAATTGCCTTGAAGATCTCAACCAGAATCCGGTGGTTGTTTGTTCCGCATACCGACGGGGGATTTCCGATCACGTAAAAAAAACCTCGTTCTATTTGTCTTTTTGATTTCCTAGAGTTACCTGTTTCCCACCAATAATCTGATAGTCTCTCTATTTCAGGCAACATCAGGTGGTTATCTTGACCATTTTTTCCAGAGGTTGGTGCTAGTATTTGGAGTTCTAGATCATTCTTGTGTCTTTCATTTCTCACCAATTGGGGATTTGCTATTTCATCATCAGGTTCTGCTCTTCGGTTAAATTTTTTATTTGATTATTTTTTATTTATCGGGAGATTTTCTTTTTTGGGTCTCTATCTGGTGGATAGCTTTATTTGTGTGAAATTAGTGTTGGGAGGAACTACTATTTTGTTACTGAGCAATAGTGTGTTTGCTTGTTAGTTTCTCCATTAATTTATTTTGGTACTGCGGGTATTTAGTTGGGAAAATGAATGACTTTAATCCGAGACCTTAAGGATCTAAAGTTATTTCTACTTTTGATTCATTATCTAACAAAATGATTTTGATTTCGGTGGAGGAGTTGTTAAATTCTCTCAATATCAGAAATAGTTGAAAGAATCCACTTCAGTTAATGTCTTTGTTGAGTCAGATAAAACATGTCTTATCACCTCTTCAAATAAATAGATGATTGATTAAGGTACCACAAATCACATGACACGTAATCCTAATATTTTTATTAGCTTTCACTCACACAAAACACCTTCTCTGGTTACTGTAGCTAATGGATCAACTTGTACTATTATTGGATCTGAGACTGTTAAACCAACCTCCTCTATTACTCTGTCATCTGTATTAAGTCTACCAAAGTTAGCCTTTAATTTGATTTCTATTAGCAAAGTTACCAAAGACCTTAATTGTTATATTTTATTCTTCCACCGGTCATTAATTATTTCGTGAACTTAAGACGAATCAAGTTATTGGTAAAGGTCATGTATTTGACGATCTCTACATCCTAAATGAATGTAAGGCTCGGTTTGTTGCATGTTCCAGTAACGTATCTCCTTTTGAAGCACATTGTCGATTGGGACATCCTTCTAAACCTCTGTGAAAGAAGCTCTGTCCTCAGTTTCAGAATATTTTGTCATTAGATTGTGAGTCATGTCGATTTACAAAACACTATCGCATCTCTTGGGTCCAATGGTTAATATCCGAGTTGAGTCAACTTTTGAATTAGTTCATTCAGATGTTTGGGGGTCATGTCCTGTTATTTCCAAAATTGGTATAATTATTTTGTCACTTTTGTGGATGATTTCTCTCAGATGACTTGAATTTATTTTATGAAAAATCGCTCTGACGTACTCACTCACTTTTGTGCCTTTTGTGCTGAAGTCAAAACTCAATTCAATGTTTTGGTGTGTATTCTAAGGAGTGATAACGCTAAAGAATACATGTTAGAATTATTTCAGTCATATATGAGATAACACTGTATTTTCCATCAGTCTTCATGTGTTGATACACCCTCTGAAAATGGAGTTGTAGAGAGGAAGAACATGCATCTCTTTTAGACAGATCGGGCACTTTTGTTCCAAATGAAGGTCCTAAATAATTTTGGGCTGATGCAATTTCTACAACTTGTTTTATGATTAATCGCATACCATCGTTTGTGCTTGCTGGTAATATGCCTTACAATGTTCTTTTTCCAAACAAGTAACTATTTTCGGTAGAGCCGAAGGTGTTTGGAAGTACATGTTATGTTCGAGATGTGTGGCCATCTGTTATCAAGTTGGACCCTAAGGCATTAAAGTGTGTTTCTTGGGTTATTCTTGTCTTCAAAAGGGGTATCGTTGTTATTCTACTGAATTTGACAAATATTTGGTGTCAAATGATGTGGTATTTTCAGAGACTACACCATTCTTCTATGCACCTCCTATTTCTATAAGTCAGGGGGAGGAAGATGAGTAGTTAGTCTATCAGGTTTACTCATGTTGTGACAAAACAATCAGATGATGTTATTCTTCCATATTTTAGTTCATCTATTGAGCACCAATCGACTACTGAGCCTCTAACATCTGCACCAGTACGACCGCCAATTATTCAAGTTTATTCGAGGAGACGAGAGACCGATGATACATGTCCCGCACCAATTCTTTTGTCATCAGATCTTTCTCCGTCCGATCATTCAAAAAAATGTTGATCTCCCTATTGCTCTTTGTAAAGGTGCACAAACTTGCAAATCCACATACTGCATTGCTAATTTTGTTTCCTATGATCGTTTGTCCTCTACATCTAGATCCTTGAATTATTCTCTAGACTCTATCTTTGTAGCAAAAAATATAAAAGAGACTTTGAATCATTCTAGATGGTCTGAAGTGAGGAAATACATGCCTTAGAGAAAAATCACACATGATATTTGGTGGATTTACCCAACGGGAAGAAATTAGTGGGATGTAAGTGAGTGTTCATAGTTAAAGTTAATCCAGATGGTTCTGTGGCACGACTTAAGGCAAGACTTATGGCTAAAGGGTATGCTCAGACGTATGAGGTAGATTATTCAGACACCTTCTCCCCGATTGCTAAACTCACTTCTGTCCGTTTGCTTATTTCTTTAGCTGCTTCAGAATATTGGTTGTTGCATCAATTGGATATCAAAAATACATTCCTTTATGGTGATCTATATGATGAGGTGTACATAGAGAAACCACTTGGTTTTGTTACTCAGGGGGAGTATGAGTGATGCGCGATTTATGCACACACTTAAACGCAAGTGCACGTGTCGAGTTGATGCGCGGTAAGATGCACACACTTTTAAACGCAAGTGCACGTTATCGTATCAAGTAGTATAGTCTTGGATAAGACCGAATATCGTCCTCTAGGATTATGGTCCAAGTATCAGTTATCTATTTTCTAGTATCTATTTGGTGAATTAATGATTGATTGTTTGGTTTGTAACTAAGAGTTATGAAAGCTAATTAAATATAAAGATTTAATTCAGATGTGATGAGAATAAGGCTTCTATGTATCCTTACTATCCGCTTATGCTACTTACTAATACATTAACTTATGGTATTCTTCTTTTGGAGAAAGCAGGTTTACGAAATCGTTTTATACTCCCGTTAGGGTTATATAAACACTCAACCCCAGTATTGTTCCTTACCTACCTTTCGGTGATAAGGGTAACTCTATAGGAGGATTAAGAACAAAAACCTAGTTGACCGTCACGCACAATGCGCAAAATTAGGGTTGTTAAGTCTCTCATCAACGCTACAAATCTAATTGAGGTATTCTCATCCCCAATTCAAGATCGTTCTACCCAACTTACAAAGATATTCACAATCCCCTTTTCGTAATCGATTAGAAATCATATAGTGATAACTAGTTGTCAATTAGCTACCAAGAATTCAACTCAATTATTGGATAGATCTCTCAATAAGGATAATTACCATAAGCATGCATTAATTTATAACATAAGGTTCAAGAAATTCAACATAAAGCCTATAAGAGAATTAGTTCTAGCCATAAATATGACAAGAACTAATTCCATGTTCATCATACAAAACTGAATTAAAGTAAAGAAAGGGAAAAGAAATTACTAAAATAAATGGTATCCAATCTCCAAGCAAGAATCTTGAGTTGTGCGTGCAAAGGAACCTCCAAACCGCTAGGGTTCTCCTTTTATAGTTTTTAAAACGCCCTTCTTTTTCCTCGCAGTTCGCCCAAAAATCCGTCAAAGACCTAATTTTTACGTTGCCGGCGCCGCGCTCGCATGCAGCGCGCCGAAAGTTCTCGCGATCCGTCGGTGTTTTGCGCCGCGCCGATATCTCGCTCGAGCCGCGCGGCCAGATCTTCTGTAGCCTCGGTTGTTTAGCGCGCCGCGCTCAGATTCGCTGCTCGGCAGCCGCGCTGAAGTCTTCGCCTCGACATGGCGCCGCGCCCTCGCTGTCGCAGGAGGCCGCGCCGGGTCCGGATTTTAGCCTCGTTCGCCACTTTCTCTGCTTTCACTCGCATCTCCTCTTTTGCCCTCTTTGCTCCTTTTCCGCCATTTGGCCATTTCAACCACTTTGACTCAATAGAAAGAAAAACTATCCTAATACGACACTTATATGTGCAAATGGGACAAAAGACTAACTAAAACAGACTAAAAGGCGTATATAAAATACAGATCAAATACCCCAAACTTAACCTTTGCTCATTTCGAGAAAAGATAGAAAGAAATACAATAAAAGACTCAAAAGAATGAAAAATAAAGGACTCCCTGTCATTAATCACTTTTGCTGCATAGATGTTAACTAGAAAAACATGAAGGTTAGCAGAATAATATGCAGGAACATATAGCATGGAATTTCAACACATTGAGCTAGATATTTCGCAAACTCATACTTATCATGCTTAAATGGAAGTCCATATACTAAATCATGCATATAAATTCAAGAATTCCTATGGCATGCTTACTTGCTATTCTCCACTAATTATGTAAAAGCATAAAAGAGATCTTCAGGACTTTGAGGGTTGTAATGTTGGCTTAGGTAGGGGTTGGTAAAGATAGGCATTTAGGCTCATTTTTCTGTACCATAAGCTCTTTGGCTTTTCAATTTTTTCCCTTTTTCTTTTGATTCTTTCCTTCACTTCAATTCTATCCTTCCCCTCTTTTGTTTTGGGAGAGTGAAGTGTATTATACTAATAGGCACCCCCAAACTTAGGCTTTTGCCTCTTTCTTCTTACTTTTTTATTGGGGTGCAACAAACTCATTCACTCTTTTTGTCTCTTTTTTAACACAATTGATTCCACTTTTTCATATTTGCACTTATGGTACAATTTGTGGGAACATAGGGTGTCAAAGAAGCAGTTTCAAATTTAGGCTCAATGGGGCTGACTAGGGATATTTTTAAAGTACAGGATAGAAAATAATGGTAAGAATTGGCTATCAAAGAAATGCCTGAGTCATCTCCCTAACATACATATCCTAACTATTTCGTCTCAAATAGCAAGCAATCATAACACATAAGCATTTATCATTTAGCATGCATAACTCAAGTAAGAAACTCCAAATAGACAGATTCTGTGAGTTTTTGGCATATCTAACCTAAGTGTTTAGATAGTTGCTTCAATTCCTTTACATTATTCCACCTTACTTCACTAGGTGTTTCTAGCAACTACAAAGATATATGATCTTTGACAGCAATTATGACTCAAAAGAAAAAAAAAAAATTTGGTGACTCAAAATAAACATAAAACAAAGAAAAGACTTAATTAAAACATAACATGACACACACAAATAAAACACCCGAGCTTAAATCACACATTGTCCCCAATGTGTGTAAGACTCAAAGACATGAAAAGAAAAGGACACTTACGGACTTTGGCTAAAATGGTGGTGGTGGTGGATAATGCTTTGTATCGTGAGGAGGATCATTCTTGATGTTTTGATTTGGCGATAGGGCCTTCGGATCGTGTATCCTCTCGTAACTCATAGTTTCCGTTGTGCGCCGCGTTCGCAAATAAGCGCGGCGCCAAACTTCGGGTGCCTTACGCTCGGTTGGCGATTTTTCCGGATATCTCGCTTCCACTGTTAACACAAAGACAGACACAAACCCAAGAACGTGAGATCGTTTTTGATAAAATAAAATAAACTAAAGTCAAACATTAAAATAACATAATTAAAACATTGGGTTGCCTCCCAACTAGCCCACGTCTTTACTGTCTTTTAGCCGGACGCAAGTTCCTTATTATTTTAAGGATTGAGAAGTTACCAAGTTCATGTATTCCATTTCATTGATCAGGTAGGGTTTAACCTCTGTCCGTTTACCTTGAAGGCGGCTCCCTCTCTCCCTTTTATTTCAATTGCTCTGTATGGGAATACTCTTACCACCGTGTATGGTCCATCAACGTGATTTTAATTTACACGAAACAATCTCAACCTTGAGTTGAATAGCGGCACTTGTTGTCCTTCTTGAAAGTCTTTTGGTATCAAATTCTTATCGTACATGCTTTCGCTCGCTCCTTGTAGATCTTTGCATTCTCATAGGCATTGTGTCGGAATTCATCTAATTCGCTCAGCTGTAGTAGCCTCCTCTGTCCTGCTGCCGTGGTATCCATGTTTAACTTCTTCATTGCCCAATATGCTCTGTGTTCCAACTCTACTGGCAAATGACAAGCTTTACCAAAAACTAATTTATAAGGTGACATACCAATTGGTGTTTTGAATGTTGTCCGGTATGCCCACAATGCGTCATCTAATTTGATCGACCAGTCTTTCCTTGAGTCGTTCACCGTCTTTTCCAATATGCTCTTCACTTCTCTATTTGACACTTCCGCTTGCCCATTAGCTTGAGGATGGTAAGCAGTTGTAGTGCGGTGGTAAACTCCATATCGGGAAAGCAATGACTTCAGCTGCCTATTGCAGAAATGGCTCCCTTCATCACTGATGAGAGCTCTTGGTGTGCCGAACCTTGTGAAAATATTCTTCTGGAGGACTTTTTGCACGCTTTTCTTGTCGTTTTCTTTGGTGGCCACCGCTTCACCCATTTGGACACATAGTCATCGCCGGAAGGATGTATTGATATCCAAAAGACGGGAATGGTCCCATGAAATCAATTCCCCACACATCGAACAGTTCTACTTCCAATATCCCGTGCGAAGGCATCTCGCTTCGTCTTGAGATGTTCCCTATTCTTTGACAATTATCACATCTCTGCACAAAGGCATGGGCATCCTTGAAGAGAGTTGGCCAATAGAATCCGTGATTGCAATACCTTTGCCGCCGTTTGATGCCCCAAAGTGTCCACCATGATAAAGGGTGTGGCGGTGGGTGAGAACACGCATCTCTTCCTCCGTATACATCGCCTGATGACTTGGTCGGCACAGTGTTTGTATAGCATTGGTTCCTCCCAATAGTAATGTTTTACTTCAGAATAAAACCTCTTCACTTGCTGTCTTGACAAGCCTGGGGGTAGAACTTTAGCTGCAAGAAAGTTAACAAAATCGTACAAGGTAAATTAGAATTCATACTTACTCAAAAACGGTTGTTCGTGCGGAAAGTGATCATTTATTTGCACATCCTCGTGTTCTCGCTCTCTGTGTTCTCCACCGACAAGTGGTCTGCAACTGAATTCTCTGTTCCTTTCTTATCACGAATCTCTACGTCAAATTCTTGTAGAAGTAGGACCCATCGAATGAGGCGAGGCTTTGCATCCTTCTTTGTCATTAAGTACTTTATAGCAGAGTGGTCAGTGTATACTATCACTTTATTTCCAATCAAGTAGGGCCTGAATTTCTCAAACGCATATACTATAGCTAGTAATTCTTTTCGAGTTGCATAATTTAATTGTGCGTCATTTAGAGTTTTACTAGCATAGTAAATGGATCTAAATACCTTGCCGATTCTCTGTCCAAGTACTGCTCCAACTGCATAGTCGCTTGCATACATGAGTTCAAATGGGAGCTCCCAATTTGGTGCAATGACTATAGGTGCTGAGGTAAGCTTCTCCTTGAGCGTTTGAAATGCGGATAAGCATTCTTTATTGAAGTCGAAGGCTACCCCCGTCATTAGCAATGTAGAGAGGGGCTTTGAGACCTTTGAAAAGTCCTTGATGAATCTTCTATAGAAGCCTGCATGTCCAAGGAAACTTCTGACTCCTTTTGTTGACATCGAGGTGGTAGATTTTCGATCACCAAATCTTTGCTTTGTCTACCTCAATACCTTGGCTTGATATTTTATGCCCCAAGACGATTCCTTCTGTCACCATGAAGTGACACTTCTCCCAATTTAGCACAAGGTTAGATTCTTCGCACCGGCTCAACACTGCTTCTAGATGTCTTAAACATTCACCAAATGATGCTCCAAAGACCGAAAAGTCATCCATAAAGATCTCTATAGTCCTCTCTACCATATCTGAGAAAATTGCCATCATACACCTTTGAAAAGTAGCAGTGCATCACGAGTCCAAATGGCATTATTCTAAATGCAAATGTGCCAATATTGCAAGTAAATGTTGTATTTTCCTGATCTTCTGGGGCTATTGCAATCTGGTGATACCCTGAGTATCCATCCAAAAAGCAATAGTAGTTATGCCCTGCGAGTCTGTCCAACATTTGATCTAGGAATGACAACGGGAAGTGGTCTTTTCTAGTTGCTTTATTCAACTTGCGATAGTCAATGCAGATTCTCCATCCGTGATCGTTTCGAGGAATGAGTTCGTTTTTTCGTTAGCCACCATCGTTATTCCACCCTTTTCGCACCACTTGTACCGACTTACCCAAGTGCAATCGGATACGGGTAAATTACTCTGCGTCGAGCCATTTTAGGATTTCTTTCCTTACTACCTCCTTCATATTTGGGTTCCGCCTCGGCTTCGATGGATGGTCCGCTTCTCCTCATCTAGGCGGATCTTATGCATTACCGTTGATGGACTTATCCCTTTTATGTCTGCTAATGTCCATCCAATAGCCCGCTTGTGATTCTTTAGTACTCTTAGCAGTTTATCAATCTCTTCGGTGGACACGTGGCATGAAATGATCACTGGTAGGGTTTTCTTTTCACCTAGGTATTGGTATTGTAGATGATTAGGTAGGATTTTTAACTCTAACTCTGGGGCCTTCTCTGTGGATGGTAATGATCTTTCTGGTCCCTGTCCCAGCTCTTCATACTTCTTTGTCCTTGTATCCCATTTTTCATAAGCATTCATCTAATTTGCATACTCCATCAGATCTGGATCGTTTCTACTATCATCATACCATGTGGTCAGTACTTCTTCAAGCGTATCATCGTATTCGAACTCTTTGTTTGACATTGTCTCTTCGATAAGATCAATGGCTGAGCAGTTATCTTTGGCCTCTGGAAAATTTGCTGTTTGAAGAACATTAAAAATTACCTCTTCTTCATCTACTCGAAGCTTCAATTCCCCTTTTTTAACATCAATGAGAGCCTGCCCTGTGGCTAAGAAAGGTCTGCCCAGTATGATGGGTATTCCATCGTTATCTTGCATGTCTAAGATAACGAAATCGGCGGGGAAGATGAACTTGTCCACTTTTACTAATATATCTTCGACGACTCCTCTCGGATGAACAATTGAGCGTCACTAGTCGCGAGTGATGTTTGTAGGTTTGATTTCTCCCATTTCTAGTTTGCGTAAAACTAGATAGGCATCGATTTATGCCGCTCCCGTGTCGCATAGTGGCCTTTGACATTCAAACTTTCCAATAGTGCATGGGATGGTAAAACTCCCAGGGTCTTGTAACTTCTGAGGCAGTTGTCTCTGTAGGATGGCACTACATTCTTCAGTTAGCATCACCGTTTCGTAATCCTCTATCTTCCTCTTTTTGCTAAGCACATCCTTCATGAACTTGACGTAGCTCGGCATTTGTTCTAGTGCTTGAAAGCGGGATATTGAGTTGCAATTGTTTGAGAACCTCACGAATCCGGAGAATTGCTTGTCAAGAGTGCATGTTTTAACTTCGATATGGTATCATCACCGTGCGATTGCCACCGTGGTGCTATTTCTCGATTGGTTACGGCGCGCGGCTCGATCTTAGGCGCCACGGCGCTTTCTCTGCTTGTCTCGTAATCCTCGACGCGCGGCCACGATCATGGCGCGCGGCCAGGTAGCCGCGAACTTTCTCTCTCCCCTGATTCGGCATCCTTCAGGTCAATTGCCTGACATTGTGTTTCCTCATTGCTTATCCCAGATGCAGATTGCTCTTCTTGCGGTTCGCTGTTGAATATGACCGCGAGTTCTGCTATTTCTGTTTCCAACTTCTTTATGCCCGACCTTATTTCGTCCATGAACTGAGCTTGGAACCTCGTGAGACTGAGTATAGTTTCTCGTAATTCCTCCCTCTGTTCCTCTATGGTTGGCTCTCTATCATATGGACAGTAAAAATCCATATCTAAAGTGTTCCTGAACGAATCAAAGCCAACAAAAAATCACGGCACCTCGAATTTTCGTAAAAACTAAAAACTAAAAATAAAAATTTAAAACCAAATTAGGAATTAAAAATAGATAATTTGATATTGAATTATGCCTAATCTCCGGCAACGGCGCCAAAAACTTGATGCGTGGTAAGATGCACACACTTTTAAACGCAAGTGCACGTTATCGTATCAAGTAGTATAGTCTTGGATAAGGCGAATATCGCCCTCTGGATTAGGGTCCAAGTATCAGTTATCTATTTTCTAGTATCTATTTGGTGAATTAATGATTGATTGTTTGGTTTGTAACTAAGAGTTATGAAAGCTAATTAAATATAAAGATTTAATTCAGATGTGATGAGAATAAGGCTTCTATGTATCCTTACTATCTGCTTATGCTACTTACTAATACATTAACTTATGGTATTCTTCTTTTGGAGAAAGCAGGTTTACGAAATCGTTTTATACTCCCGTTAGGGTTATATAAACACTCAACCCCAGTATTGTTCCTTACCTACCTTTCGGTGATAAGGGTAACTCTATAGGAGGATTAAGAACAAAAACCTAGTTGACCGTCACGCACAATGCGCAAAATTAGGGTTGTTAAGCCTCTCATCAACGCTACAAATCTAATTGAGGTATTCTCATCCCCAATTCAAGATCTGCCCAACTTACAACATATTCACAATCCTTTTTTAACTGATTAGAAATCATATAGTGATAACTAGTTGTCAATTAGCTACCAAGAATTCAACTCAATTATTGGATAGATCTCTCAATAAGAATAATTACCATAAGCGTCATTAATTTATAACATAAGGTTCAAGAAATTCAACATAGAAAACCTATAAGAGAATTAGTTCCTAGCCATAAATATGACAAGAACTAATTCCATGTTCATCATACAAAACTGAATTAAAGTAAAGAAAGGAAAAGAAATTACTAAAATAAATGGTATCCAATCTCAGCAAGAATCTTGAGTTGTGCGAAGGAACCTCCAAAACCGCCTAGGGTTCTCCTTTTATAGGTTTTAAAACGCCTCCTTCTTTTCCTGCAGCTGGCCCAAAAATCCGTCAAAGACCTAATTTTTACTGCGTCGGCGCGCGCCTGCAGATACGGCCGCGGCCCGGAAGATCGCGATCCGTCGGGTGTTTTGGCGCCGCGACACGATATCTGTTGTGCGAGGCGCCCAGGCCAGTATCTTCTGTAGCTCTCGGTTGTTTAGCGCCGCGCCCTGCATCTGTGGCATGCGAGGCGCCCGTGCAGTCTTCGCCTCTCTGAATAATGGGCGCGCGGCCCTGCTTTTAGGCTGCGAGGCGCGGCCGCCAGTCTGGATTTTAGCCTCGTTCGCCACTTTCTGTTTTTCGGCATCTCCTCTTTTGCCCTCTTTTTGCTCCTTTTCCGCCATTTGGCCATTTCAACCACTTTGACTCAATAGAAAGAAAAACTATCCTAATACGACACTTATATGTGCAAAATGGGACAAAAGACTAACTAAAACAGACTCAAAAGGTGTATATAAAATACACCGATCACGAGTCAAGTAATATAGTCTTGAAAGATCGAGTTATCATCCTCAGGGATTAGTGCTCAATTACCAATTTCTATTCTTTGTTATCTATTTGGTGACCGAGTATTGATTTGTTGTTTATAACTAATAATTATGAAAACTAATTAACTATGTTGTTTACTTCAGTAATGATGGAAATAGGGCTTCCAAATCTCCTCAACTATCCGCTTATCTTACTTATTAATGCAATTAATTATGGTTCTTCTTCTCTTGGAGATAGCGGGTTTACTAATCCGTTTTATACTCCCGTTAAGGCTATATAAACACTCAAGCCCAGTACAGCACCTTTCTACCTTTCGGTGATAAGGTTGACTCTAGAGGAGGATTAAGTCCAGAAACCTATTAATACTACACAAGTAATCGGAGTATTTTCATCCACGATTCAACGTATGTCTATCCAACTACAGCATATTCACAACCTCCCCTTTCGGATTTCGGTTAGAAATCATATAAGTAATGATAATTAATGATCAAGTAATTATCAAGCAATCAAAACATATATTGGATAAATCTCAACAATAAGAAGAACAACCACAAACATGCATTAATCCATAAAAATAAGGTTCAAGTGAATTGACATGGAAAACCCTATATTAGAATTAGTTCCTAGTCATAGACATGACAAGAACTAATTCAATATCCAACATAAACTGAAAATAAAGTAAAAGAAAGAAAAGAAATTACTAAAGAATGGTCTTCAATCTTGAACTCCAATATGTGATGTGCATTTGCAAGAAGGGAACCCTTAAAACTGCCTTAGGGTTCTCTTTTTATAGCCTCCAAATCGTCATTCAGGTTTTCCCTCAGGCCTGGCCCATTGACAATTCAGATTTCTGATTTTTCCCGCGGCGCTGCGCGCCAGAACTAGCCATGGCCGGAAGCTTCGTGACTGCTCAAGATTAGGCGTCGCGGCGCTGCAACTCTGCTGTCTAGAGGCGCAGCGACGCCTGGCCCTGCTGGCTGGAGGCGCCGCGGCGCTGGCCTGTGTCTGTGCCCGGTTCGCCACTTTCTCGCATTTCGAGCTCTGGAACCTCCGTTTTTGTCCTCTTTTCGCTCCTTTTCCGCCAATGAACCATTTTAACCAATTTGACTCAAAAGAAAGAAAATTTATCCTAAGACGACACATATTTGTACAAAAATGGATAAAAGACTCCCTAAAAACGACTCAAAAAGTGTATATAAAATACACCGATCAAATACCCCCAAACTTAACCTTTGCTCGCCCTCGAGCAAAGATCAAAAAGAAAGAAATAAAGACACAAAGAGAAAGAAAAATAAAAGACTCAACGACATTGATCATTTTGCTGCATTGGTGTTACTTGGAAAAACATGAAGGTTAGCAGAATAATATGCAGGAACATATAGCATGAAAATTTAGCATTCTAAACACATTAAGCTAGATATTTTGCAAACTCATTCTAATCATGCTTAATGGAAGTAAGAATACTGAATTATGCATGTCAATTTCAAAAATCCTATGACATGTTTACTTGCTATTCTCCACTAATCATGGATATGCATATAAGAGATCTTCAGGACTTTTCAGGGTTGTAATGTAGGCTTAGGCATGGGTAGGTAAAAATAGGCATTTAGGCTCATTTCGTGTACCATAAGCTCTTTAGTTTTTCAATTTTTCCCTTTTCTTTTGATTTCTTTTCTTCACTTCATATCTATCTTTCCCCTCTTTTGTTTTTGAGAGAGTGAAGTGTTTAATGAATAACAAACACCCCCAAACTTAGGCTTTTGCCTATTTCTTATTACTTTTTATCAGTGCATCAAACTTGTTCACTCTTTTTGTCTCTTTTTTAACACTTTCTATTCCAACCATTTCACATTTTTACTTATGGCACAAGTGTGGGAATATAGGGTGTCAAAGAAAAAGTTCAATTTTTAGGCTCAACGGGGCTGACTAAGGATATTTTTAATGTCAGGGATAGAAAAGAGTGGTAAGAATTGACTAACAAAGAAATGTCCGAGTCATTTCCCTAACATGCATATCCTAACTATTTCGCCTCAAATAGCAAGCAGTCATACACATAGGTTTTAATCATTTAACAATGCACAATTCAAGCAGAAACCCCAAATAGACAGATTTCATGAGTTTTTGGCATATCTAACCTAAGTGTTTAGATAGTTGCTTCTAATTCCATTACATTATTCAACCTTACTTCACTAGGTGTTTCTAGTAACTACAGCATGCATGATCTTTGACAGAAAATTATGACTCAAAAAAAAAATTGTATGACTCAAAAATACACAAAACAAACTAAAAAGACTCAAACATACTAAGACCATAAAACACAAATAAAACACCCCCCCCAAACTTAAATCACACATTGTCCCCAATGTGTGCAAGACTCAAAGAAAATAAAAGAAAAATGATACTTACAGACTTGGTTTAAAATGGTGGCGGTGGTGGTGGATAGTGCATTGACCATTGGTTGAATAAGGAATTCATCTCGTCAAATCGTTGGTGCAACTGTTGTTTCCCCTGCCTCAATTCTTGTTGTCCTTGTATCACCGTGTCAAAATTTTGCATCATCCTCCCCTGGTTCTGGAGCAACTGCTCCATCATAGGCATTGGAAGTTCTGATTCTGTGGGTGGGCCGTCGCTTCTCGCTCATATTGAGCCTCTATCTCGTGCTCATCTTCATCCACGATACCTCTGCCTTGCTGTTGGTCTTCTGTGGTCTTCTTCTCGCCGGAGGGATTGGAGTGCAGGAAGGAGTGCACTATCCCATATGACACAGGCAGTTGGTTTTTCTCATAAGTATCAGTGGGTAGGGTTGGGACCCCATTTATGGAACATAAACATGTAATAAGTGAGTCATGTCCCAACCCACCTGTTATTACCAACCTGCTGGTCTCTCCAATATTTTGCACTATCTCCCTCCCAACATCAATCGTCTTCCCCGACATAATTCCATATATCAATTTGATTACGCCTTTCCGCACTGATAAAGTGCATTGATGGAATCACGCGGCAATCGACGAAATACAACCAACCTCGACTATTTTGTTGAATCGACACTGCCACCCTTCTTGACCCATTTCTGGCAATATCAAACGCATTTCGGGGTAGCTCATCGCGTCGCGACGGCATTCCAGTCGATGGTGTTGGTGTTTCTAGACCATGTTCTGAAGTAGCTTCGGCCATCACCTCTTTCTTCAACATCCGCTGTTTTCAATAAAATATTTACCACTTCTGCCGTCACAGGCACATATCTTTCTCTCATAAAGCATCTATCGTCCACCTTCTCCGGAAAGTTGGCATAAAATTCTCGCACCATCACTGTGTTCATTGGTGCTATCTTTTCCGGGTTCACAAATCTTTTCCACCCCATCATCTCAATCATCGCCCGAATGGGCTCATAGACATCCCCCTCCCCAAGCGACTCCCTTTGATAATCCATTCTTCTTTCGGGGATTAAGGGCCTAGTACTAAGTTTTTTGTATCTATCATAAGCTCTTTGGCTGACAAACCTAGTATCATCATATTGAGGGGCTGAAGTGGATGTGGAAGCTCTTTTCTTTCTGGCAGACATATTTAGATAACTTTTTTTTGCAGCGTTTCCTTTGTATCAACAATGTTACTCAATACTATCACCCAACAAGTAGCAGCTACAACACTTATCACCCCCAAACTTCACTTACGAAGCTCCTGCACAACACCCACACTCACCTTGTATACTCTTTCTCGAAATCTCACAACCAATTTCAACACCCCAACAACTTCACAGATACAACACTCCTCTAATCTACTACCTCCTCTGACTACAGTAAAGCTTTCAAGAAAAGATAAATGTTACCTTTTGACGGTGTTCTTCAAGGTTTTCTTGCTTCTAATGGTGATTTGAGGCAATGAGATGAGGTTTGTTGGTTAAGATGGTTAAGGGTTTAGGGAATTTAAGAACTTTGGTTGTGTTTGGGTTTGGTTTATGGAAGATTTTTAGGTAAAGTGTGGATTTTCGTGGGTTTTGTGGAGAAGAAGGTTTAGGCTTTTATTTGGAATTGGGGAAAAATCGGATTTTGGGCGTCTTTAATTTCTGGGTTTCCGCCTCGGCGCCGAGGCCCTGTAACTGGCGTCGCGGCGTCCAATTTACTGCGCTCCTCTGGACTTCCTGCGCTGCGCTCGCTCGGGCGCCACGCACTCAAGCTTCGATTTTTACGGACTTTTGCGCCGCGCCCTGAATCAGCGGCGCTTAAACTTCAACGCCTTTCTGCTCTTTTGGCGCCGCGGCGCTAACCCGATTTTCTGGAAATCCCTTTGCTTATCTTCAGTTTTCGCCCTCCAAATTGTTGGCCCTGCACCTGTCAACACAACACAAACAATACCTCCGTGAGACTGTTCTTAGTAAAAACTAACTATATTAAAGTAAAATAAATCAAAATACCTTGGGTTGCCTCCCAAGTAGCACTGTCTTTAACGTCTTTTAGCCGGACGCAAGTTCCTCAATTCAAGAGGTGTGGGGTAGATTAACCCCACACCCAATCCATTTCATTAACATTTTTCTCCTTCTCCTTCTGTTTTTCTTTTTATATTTAGTTTCAAGCGAAGGTTCAGTATCACGTACCTGTTTTGGCGGAGATTCAGTATCACGTATTTGCTGTGGCGGGCTTATCTCCCTTGTTTGGGCTTGCACTGGCTCACATGAAGTTCTGATAGTGCTGATTGCAAAGCACCTGCTCATGACCGAGGGCTCAATAACGTGTTTGAACACCTTGAACACCATTTCTTCGCTTTCTACCCTCAGCGTCAGCTCACCCTTTTCTACATCAATCAGGGCTCTCCTTGTTGCCAAAAACGGTCTCCCCAATATGATGGAAATCTCCTCATCCACCTCCATATTAAGAATGAGGAAATCTGCAGGGAAAAAGAATTTTCATACTTTAACAAGCACATCCTCAATCTTCTGGTGCACCATCGTTTCTATCCGCTAGCTGCAAGCTCACCGTGGTTGGTTTGGCTTCACCTAACTCCAACCGTTTAAAGACAGACAACGGCATCAAATTTATACTAGCCCCCAAGTCACACAGGGTCCTATTGCATGTTACCCTGCCAACTGTGTAAGGCAGTGTAAAGCTCCCTGGGTCCTTGAGTTTAGGGGGCAATTTCTTCTGCAGGATGGCACTGCACTCCTCAGTCAGTGCCACCATCTCATATTCTCTCAATTTCTTCTTCTTTCCCAATATTTCCTTCATGAATTTGAAATAAGAAGGCATTTGCTCCAACGCCTCGATGAAAGGTATGTTGATATGTAACTTTCTGAATGTCTCCAAAAACTTGGAGAATTGCTTATCAACTACTTTCCTTTACAATCTTTGTGGGAAAGGAATCTTCTCAGTGTACTCCTTCTCTGGAGCTTTCTCTACTATTGGGCGATCTTCAACCACCTTCTCTTTCTCTGGTTCTACCCTCTGCTCAACTACAGGCTTAGGTCAAGTTGTTCCAACTGCTTTCCACTCCTCTGCTGCACTGCTTGACATTGTTCTCTAGGGTTCATCTCTGTATTGCTCGGCAAGGTCCCCTGTGGCCTATTGTTTGCTAGCTTTGCCAGTTGCCCCACCTGTGTCTCCAAACTCCTGAGGGAGGATCTAGTCTATGCTATGAACTGGGTCTGGGAGTTGGTGTGTGTCAACAAAGCTACTCTCAGCTCGTCCGACTTCTCTTGCTGAACAGGTGCATTAAATTATTGTGAATTTGAGGCCCGAGTAAATGGTTGCTGATTTTGGTACTGACCTCTAAACTGGTTCTGTTGCCCCTGCTCACCCCTCCATGAGAAATTAGGGTGATTCCTCCACCTTGGATTGTATGTATTGGAGTATGGGTTGTTCCGGGGCCTCTGATAGTTCCCTACAGCTTGGCACTCTGCTTGCTCGATCGACATATTGTTAGGATCAGCTGATGGGCATCTATCGAATGTATGTGGACCACCACACCTTTCACAACTCATTGGCATCTGCACTGAATTCACAGACACTGTATTTTGTTGCAATTGCTTGGTCAGAAGAGCAACTTGGGAATTAAGTGCAGTGATGGCGTCAATCTCATGAACTCCTACTGTTCTTCTGCCACTCACTTGTCTATCCTCTGTGACATGATTAATGGTGGCCATGTCCTCCAATAAATCATGAGCTTCATGTGCAGTTTTCCTCATAAAGGTTCCACCTGCGGCTGCATCGATGATCGTTCTGGTCGTTCCGCTTAGCCCATTATAGAAAATGTGGACCAAATTCCACAACTCAATACTGTGGTGTGGACACTTCCTTTGCAAGTCCTTGAATCTTTCCCAAGCTTCATATAATGACTCTCCATCGGCTTGATAGAAATTATTCAACTCCCCTATCAACTTTGCTGCTTTGCACGGTGGGAAAAACTTTGCTAAAATTTTATGTGCCAACTCTTGTCATGTAATTATCGAATTTGCTGGCAAGGAATTCAACCACACTTTCGCTCGATCCTCGAGCGGTGAGGGAAAAGCCTCAATCGACGACGCCATCGTGAACGCCATCAGATCCGAATGTTGCACACAACTCCAAGAAATTAGCTATGTGCATGTGAGGATCCTCCGATGGCAACCCTCCAAACTGAACCGTATTCTGCACCATACTTAGAATTGCAGGCTTGATCTCAAAATTATTTGCTCCTGCTGGGAGCCTAATACATGTGTGTGCTCCATTTACCCGAGGAAGCACATAATCTCCCAAGCTTCTCTCCGCTTGGACCTGAACTCTCTCCTCTACATCCATCGGCAATCTCCGAGGCATTCTTTGGTTAGGCTGATGATCACCTAAACCCTCATTCATCTCGTTGTTGTTTTGTACGCCTCCCATCTCAATTAAGGCTGAAATTCGCTGGTTCCTTCTGTTCTGTTTACAAGTTTTCTCAATCTCTGGATTGAAGGGAACAAGAGTTTCTGCGCATCTTCTCCTTCGCATAAACTGAGTGCCTGAAACATATTAAAAACAAACAAACGGATCACGGCACACTGGTTTTCACAAAATAAAATACAAAGTAATAAATAAAAACAAAAATAAAAATCAAATTAGAAATTAAGAATAGATAAAATTGATATTGAACTACGCCAATCCCGGCAACAGTGCCAAAAACTTGATGCGCGATTTATGAACACACTTAAACGCAAGTGCACGTGTCGAGTCAAGTAATATAGTCTTGGAAGACCGAGTTATCGTCCTCAGAGATTAGTGCTCAATTACCAATTTCTATTCTTTGTTATCTATTTGGTGACCGAGTATTGATTTGTTGTTTATGACTAATAATTATGAAAACTAATTAACTTTGTTGTTTACTTCAGTAATGATGGAAATAGGGCTTCCAAATCTCCTCAACTATCCGCTTATCTTACTTATTAATACAATTAATTATGGTTCTTCTTCTCTTGGAGATAGCAGGTTTACTAATCCGTTTTATACTCCCGTTAAGGCTATATAAACACTCAACCCCAGTACAACACCTTTCTACCTTTCGGTGATAAGGTTGACTCTAGAGGAGGATCAAGTCCAGAAACCTATTAATACTACACAAGTAATCGGGGTATTTTCATCCACGATTCAACCTATGTCTATCCAACTACAACATATTCACAACCTCCCCTTTCAGATTTCGGTTAGAAATCATATAAGTAATGATAATTAATGATCAAGTAATTATCAAGCAATCAAAACATATATTGGATAAATCTCAACAATAAGAAGAACAACCACAAACATGCATTAATCCATAAAAATAAGGTTCAAGTGAATTGACATGGAAAACCCTATATTAGAATTAGTTCCTAGCCATATACATGACAAGAAATAATTCAATATCCAACATAAACTGAAAATAAAGTAAAAGAAAGAAAAGAAATTACTAAAGAATGGTCTCCAATCTTGAACTCCAAGATGTGATGTGAATTTGCAAGAAGGGAACCCTTAAAACTGCCTTAGGGTTCTCTTTTTATAGCCTCCAAACCGTCATTCAGGTTTTCCCTCAGGCCTGGCCCATTGACAATTCAAATTTCTGATTTTTCCCGCGCGGCCATGTTCAGAATCAGCCATGGCGGAAGTTCGCACTATTCGAAGATTAGCCATGCTACGCAACTCGCTTTGTAGAGGCGCCATGCGCTGGAACTTCGCAAGCTTCAATATTAGCGCCGGGCGCTCGCCCTGTGGTTGAGGCGCCGCTGGCTCGTATGTGCGGTTCGTCACTTTCTCGCATTTCGAGCCCTGGAACCTCCGTTTTTGCCCTCTTTTCGCTCCTTTTCCGCCAATGAGCCATTTTAACCAATTTGACTCAAAAGAAAGAAAATTTATCCTAAGACGACACATATTTGTACAAAAATGAATAAAAGACTCCTTAAAAACGACTCAAAAAGTGTATATAAAATACACCGATCAATGAGAAAGTTTGTCATTTGAATAAATCATTGTATGGCTTGAAGTAGAGTCCCCGAGCTTGGTTTAGTAAGTTTAGTGAGATAGTTCAGGAGTTTGGGCTTAAAAAGTGTAAATGTGATCAATCGGTCTTTTATAAGCAATCAACAACTGTCACTATTCTCCTGGTTGTATATGTTGATGATATTGTTATCACATGAAGTGATTCTACTAGAATTTCCTTTTTGAAGTCTTTTCTGCAAACTAGATTTCACACGAAGGATTTAGGCTTGTTGAAACACTTCTTGGGAGTAGAAGTAAGCAGAAGCAAGAAGAGATTTTTTCTATCGAGAAAGTATATTCTTGACGTGCTTGCAAAATTGGAAAGTTGGGAGCCAAGTCTTAAAGTAGCCCAATGGTTCCTAATGTTCATCTTATGAAAGGTGATGGTGACCCTTTTGATGATCCAGAGATATAGAAGGTCGGCTGGAAAGTTAAACTATCTTACTGTGACTCGTCTGGATATTTCTTTTGTAGTAAGTATTGTTAGTCAGTTTATGTCCGCACCTACAGTCAATATTATGAAGCTTTGTAATAGATTCTATGTGGGAGCTCCTGGACTTGCATATTATATAGCAATCACGGGCATACTCGTGTGGAGCGTTTTGTATATGCTGACTATGTTGGATCCAAAATTGATAGAAGATCTACAATAGACTATTGTGTCTTTATTGAAGGGAATCTAGTATCATGGAGGAGTAAGAAGAAAAATATTATGTCTCGATCCAGTGCAGAAGCTGAGTACAGAGCTATGACACAGACTACGTGGGAGATTATGTGGATATACCACCTTGTCGCAGAAATTGGGTTGAAGCATAATACACCAGCAAACTTTGGTGTGATAATCAAGTTGCTCTTCATATTATTTCAAATCCAGTATATCATGAAAGAACAAAACATATTGAAGTTGATTGTCATTTTATTCGTGAGAAAATTAAGAAAATTTTGATTTGTAGTGGTTATATAAAGATAGAAGAGCAGTTGATTGATTTGTTCACAAAAGCGTTCAGTGAACTCGAGTTGATTATCTTTGCAACAAGCTGGGCATGATCAATATATATGCTCCAGTTTGAGGGGGAGTGTTGAAAAATCAATAGCATAATTATAGGGAGTGTATTATAAATAGCACAATTACAATGATTGTATCAAATCTTTAGGATTTCCTATTTTGATTCTTTCCATAGTTAGAGTTCTTTGTACATGTATATATTGTTACTACTTCATGAAACAAATTATAATTCATTCTTACACGAATTATTGATGATTGTTTTGTCGGGTAATAGAAACATAACCACCATATCTAATTATCTTTACGGGAGTTGAATTATGGGGCCTCAACCACCTAGTACCCAACAACAACAACAACATACCCAGTGAAAATCCCACAATGTGGAGCACTACCTAGTACACAATACTTTTAGGGTACGTTTGGTTCGCGCAGGGTAAACGGAATGGAATATAGTAAGGAAATGGAATGGAAAGGAAAAGAATTACCTGATTGTCCCTACATGTTTGGTTCTGGGTGGTCCGGGTTCCGGGGTCCGTGGTCGAGGATCCGAGGTGGTCCGAGTGGTCCGGGGTCCGGGTTGGGAAAAGGGAATTCAAATACCTAAGGGGGTGGGGGAATCAAGGAAAGAGAATGAAAGTGGAAAAGGGGTAAAGGAAATGAAAAAATAAGGTCAAACAAACAACAACAAAGGAAATGTCATTCCTCTATTCCTTTTCCCTTTCATGTTTACCCGAACCAAACGCACCCTTAAATTATTGTTGTTGAAGACATAATTTAAAAAATCAAAATATGTCATTTAAAGTCATACTTTATCGGGTAGATAAACTGATCACACAATTTAACATCATATTAGAACACTTCTTGATCATGGAACTATTTGAATCCAATTTTGTCCATTGACTTTGAATCCATCCAATATAAAAAACAATTTAAGAGAGGAATAGTTAAAAACTAGATCTCTTTAACATCTTAAGTGCTAGATTAATTAGCTAGGCTCCTTTTGACCGGGTTCTTAGTTCTTCTTTCATTTTTTCCCAGCATAGAATAGAAAGCCCAACTTACATAAGCATTAGTTGAAAACTGAAGAGCCCATAGAACCGGAAGTGCTCCTTCTTTCAAAGGGAGGAAGACGGGTTCTTGACACATTTGTTTTCAGGTTGTTGACAACAAATTTGCAAGTCTTGGTTTCCTTTTTCTTTGAATTAGGTGATCAAAAAAGAAAATTAAAAGAAAGAAAAGAAAAGAAAAACATCAGAAGGGTTCCAGTGCATGTTTTTTTCCTCATTCCGTTCTCTTTTCTTGTTTGGTACCTTCCATTATTTTCTTTGTTTCTTCTTTCTTTCTTTTCTCCACTGCAGGTACTGGGGGGGGGGGGGTTAGGGGGAGAAGGTATCTTGGCTGTTAAATCTCATAACACTTGCGATGACACCAAAAGAAGCCCATCAACCGCTTCTATAATGTTGAGAATCAAAGTAACATATCATATTTCATTTCCTGTTCACAGTCAACTCCCTGAACGAGTACACCTTCTTAAATCAACTATTTCCGGTTCAATGTTTAAAGAAATGTTCTTCATTGATAGATAAATGAAAATATAAACAATAAAACTCACAACAAGAATTGGTATTGGAATTCTTAGCTCATGAGCTGGCTTCTGGATTGAGTTCAGCTAAAGGTTTATTTCTTATATAATGCAGCTTGCTTAGTAAAGTCTTTTATCTTCCATTCAGGGGTTATGAATGATTAACAGAAACGAAGGGTGAGTGCAACGAACTAGAATTTTGGACCAGTACAAAGACATTGTTGAGAAAAAAATGACTTTTCTCGGATGAAATGAACTTTAGCAATATTGTTAATCAATTCCATAATGAGTACTGTTTTACCCATTCCAGCTCCCCCGACCTGGCGAAGCAGAGGCTTCGGTTGTTTCGCCTAAAGAAAGGAATGAAAGCAATGGCAACGGCGGGAGATGCGACATTCAGTCCAGTTATCAAGATGGCATCAAGGGCGATTAGGTGTGACTTGCTTGATAAGGGAAAGAGAAGACGTCCCTCAAAGCCCCATTAACGCAAAACAAGTCGATTCCTCAGTTTTTAAATTACCAGAAGCTCTTAGCTACTCATCTATACTATAGGCTCTAAAGGCATTACTTGACTGAAAGAGTGCTTATATTATGAGGGCTTCCCTTTCCAACATCTGACTTATATACAGGTCAACATTGACTTAAGAAGACCTAGAATAGGAGTCCTTATTTATTGACCTTGAAGTTTCGGCATACAAATAAGCACAAACTCTTTACATTGTATAAGAGCTAGACCAATTTCAGTTCTCTTTATGTTGTCCACGCTCCAGTTGGCAGGCGTGAGCATGTATAGGGTGTTAAGTTGTCCCACAATTGTATCTTTATAGACAGATTACAAGGCTCATTGCCCTTGCAAGCAGAAGTAAAAACAGACATCTGATTGATGAATTGTGTAGGACTCAAAACCAATGCTGGCTATTGAAACAGAATGCAGAAAATGAACTATTTGTTGGAAATTTATTAAAATGGAATGAAGTTTATCCCGTTATTTATGACTCGGATAATTGGGTCCCCGCACGTCGGAAACGTCGTTTCCACACATGTGTATTCGTAGTGTCAAATATCATAAATTTCATTAATGAAAGAGATATTGGTATTAAAATGTTCGAGACATGAAATAATGGACGGTTATTGGCTGAATGACGAGTATTTCACGTTGGTAAATGAAGGAAGAAGTGGGCGACATGTAAAGATGAAACGAGTCGGAAATCGCCGCGGAACCGCGAAGGGCCGCGACACTTCATTGCCTGATGGTTACTGGAGCTCACGCGCCGCGGCGCTTCGGAGGCAGAATGGTCGACGGAAAGCTGAAAAGGTTCGGACTCTTGGGTTGGTTTGGAGCATTGAATCTCCATTACTTGGCACATGAATTTCAACCATTATTTGGCTGATTGTAATATTTCAATAAGTGTCATTACATGGCTATTGAAGGCCATTAGTTGGCTAGTTGAGAGGTCATCTTTCTTACACTATAAATTGAGGACTTGTCTCAATTGGAACACACACCAAAACTCAAATTTTCTGATCTTCTTCTCTCTAAGCAATCTCTCACACACTCAAACGTTCTTCTTTTAGTAAACACTTGAGTTTTCTTTGCTCATTTGTTAGTTGTTGTTTTATCTTGAAAGACAAGTTGTCAATTACCGTAAAAGGATATCTACGGGCCAATATTGTCTTAAGGACAGAATGCTAACTCTCGACTCAACAAATTTCTTGTTGTAGTTTACTTTTATTCTTGTTCCAGTTTGTAATCTTTGTACCAGTTGATTACTTCCCGTTTTCTTGTAATCATCATTGTACTCACACTATTGACTCCTCTGTTAGTCTCACAACACAACTTTTTTCCAATTTAGAGAAATATAAATTTTCGATTCAGATAGAGTTCGAAGAAGTGACATGAAGATGGACGAATGAACTTACATCTATATACACTGGAAATGTGCTACATTGAGAATAAGAGAAGTACAGAACTAGAATTGTATGAGAACTGTATCTGTCTTAGGTTGGAGTTATTAATTCTGGAGTATGAAGGGTAAACGACTACAAATTTCAGTTATGGACCAGTTTGGCCAAAGATCTTACTTCAAATATTTGGAGTTATTTCAAATACTATCAATTTAGTCCATTATTTTAACTTCAGACTTGAAATAGAGAATTTAAAGTTTGAAAAACATTTTTAGGTGATTTTCACTCATAAAACTTGCACCTTTTCCGTATACAAAGACAACTTCAATTCATATACCTTTTATTCTTTCCAAATATTCAATCAAGTCATGTATAAATGCCTGCTAAAAAATCTGGAGTCTTCGTTTCAATATAATAGGCTACTTCTTACAACAATAATAGCATCATGCACCCCAAACCTCCACAATTGGCAATTTTCTCAACATAAAAAAGAAAGTCTGAAAGGTATTCTAGAGTACTGCCAGACCATTTTACTTGTAAAAATGGTCTTCCTCAGTAATCTCTATGCCACTTAATTTACAAGTGATTTTCCTTTGTTATCAAACATTCAAATTGAATGGTCTTCAATAGAATTTTTTCTTGATTTGTCATCAAATCATCAGGTACCAATTTAGTGTCAGTCCAACCATTTTGATCAATGAAGTCTTGTACAAGGACTTTCTTAGATTTAGCCTCCAATTGAACAATACTAGCAAGAGCGCCAGTACCTAACCAATTATCCCACTAGAAAGAGATACTTCCTTTGCAGACACTTGAATAACACAACCTTACCTCCAACAGAGTTGAAAGTTGAAACCACATTCAATAGCTATTAATTGATTAAGAAGTTGACATATTCATGCTATCATGATATCGATCAATTTCATGATCATGCGTGGAGGGTACCATCTAATAAAGAATGTGATATGGTAAGCTATTCAAATGACATACACTTATCACGTAGCAAATCTACTTAGCACTCGGTTTTGATCGATTCCAGAGGCGGAGCCACATACAGCCAAGGGGTTCATCCGAACCCCCTATGGCGGAAAAATACACTATTTATGCATGGTTAAAATTATTTTTATGCATAGATAGTAGATGTCGAATCCCCTTAGATTTCTTCGTGTGTTTACTTCTTCATATTTTGAACCCCTTATCACAAATCTTGGTCGATTCAACGAAAACATGAACCAAACTTAGTGGTTTATAAAGCAAGATTCACTTGGTTATAATAGTCCCTAATCCTGCTCGAAATGCTCAAGGGGTCAACTAATTTTTGTTATTGAAAACAATGTGCAAGCAACAATGTGGGTTACATTCACTAACAGAGCAATCAGTATGATCATGAAACTCACTGCTACGTTGGCGAACACTATTATTATACCATCACGAGTTCAACAAATTTAACGGAAGGGGCAAATTAATCCACCGTGAATCAGATTTTTTGGAAGAAACTTTTCGTTTTGGTTCAAAAGAGTAATTTATTACTTATATCAAGTGGCATCAAAAGTCAATACATAACATAGTGCTTATGTAATGCTATACATAGTTCCTAATCTATTTGCCTCCAGAACATCTTAAACAAACATAAGAGGAACTACAAAACGTACCATTGTACGTAGTAGCTTTCTGGATCACGCTACTGTATTTTGCTACTTATTATTCCTGATGTTAGACCTAGAAGAACTCATAGTATAATTCTTTTTAAGACTTCATTCCATTAAATTACCAAGAAACTTAGTAAACACCATGAAACAGGTACACATTTCGGGTTACATGTCAAGCAAAGCAGATTGCAGCACATCAGAGCAACCCTTTTTTTAGAGCAGGATTCTTTCAACAGACACAACAAGAAAATTTTCAATGCATAAATATTGATTCTACATATTCATTAAATTACAAATAAATTTATTAGAATTAGAGCTTAGAAATGTGAGTTCATACAGATTTTAGCTAGGTAATCATAGGGCAAAGAATTACCTGCATCACTTAATGAGAAATCTGATGTTGAATAAGAATACACTTATATTTGAAATACCTAGATTGAACAACTAATAAATGAAAAAACCACTCTTCCTCCTACCCTTCAGAACAAATACTTGAAATTATAGCATAAAATTTAATACAACGAACCAAAAGTTTAACAGCGAACAAGTTCGATTACCTTGTAGTTAAGCTTGGGGATGAGTAGTGCCAATATTTTCCAACGGGAAGAGGCTTTCACCGTAAGTACAAATGCTTTTAACGCAACCAGGAAATCCTGGAACTTCAAAATGTCTCCAGCTCTTTTTCTTGACATCATAACAAAAACAAACCAAAACATCAATTGACGTGATGTGCATTGCAAATACAATCTCTTCACCGCGATACTTGCAAATCCTATCGGAATACAAGCATATACCTTCCCATCCTAAAGGAAATCGAAAGATCTGATGTTCCCACTCTTCTTTTTGAGAGTCCTCAAAAATCCATAGATCGATATCTCCAGTACTCCACCAATCTATAAAATTCAGAATTGCTAATTTTTCATTCACTTCTATTAGCATATAATCATATTTGCAAGAATGTATACTATTATGTAATCCAAGCGACAATTCGATACTTGTGCAGATTTAACATCAAATGCAACTACAGAGTACACAGCGGCGGAGCTTAGTAGGGGCGGGGAGGGGCCATGCCCCCCTCAAAAAACTCAATTTTGTTTTTTAAATAGTCTTCTTCTTCCTTTTTGTATGAGAATGATGTTTGCAAGGTTATGGTGAAGAAGTGGTGCTTCTGGTGGTGCTTACGGTTGTTTATTATGGAGAACAAGCATGAGACCCGCTGCATACGGCTTATGCGTGTTCTCCTCGCCGGTTATTAATGTTTCTAGATCAGCTACAACGAAAGCTCTTCGCTCGCCCTTTCTTTCCCCCTTTTTGACCGCCATCATATAGTGGGGGGCGTAGCTACGCTTACAATGTCTGATCTCATCAGCACGGATAGGCAACGAATCATTTTTTGGGAAGTCCATACGGATGACTTCCTCTAGTAATGATTCTATCTCCTCAGAGGTATCTTAACTCCTACTTTATTCTCAACCGTATAGACTCGTAGCGTGAGCCTATGATAGAACAATGACGACTACTAATTGTGGAAAGATAATATATGAAGAAAGAGAAGCTAGGAAGAAAGATAAAGAAGATCTTTCAAATTCTACGTTTACGAGATTTATCGCAGATTGTATATGCTTTGTTAAAGAACTCTCTTATATATAAATTAAAAAAAGTTTAACTAAATTTTTCATAAATTAATTTGGGCTATTTATCAACATAACTTTTGAGTAACTAAACTTTGTATTAATCACAAAAAATGAGCACAATGAAAGAACTCTTACAAGTTACAAGTCTCATTTTCGACCATAAAAATCCTAGATTTTGAAATTACGATCTGAAATTTGTCTTTTACCAAAATCCTAACTATTCTTTTATTTTTTCAGGGCTTCTAGTCTAATTTTTTTTGTGTGTGTGGCTGAGTTCGTGAGATTGGAGAAACTTTGAAAAAAAACAGGAAAGGCGAATACATATTACTTGATTGACCGGATAATCCGCCTTATCTTAACTCTTCTAGTTTCTACGGCTATTACAGAAAGATCATTTTCAACAATGAAGATAATCAAGACAAGGTTGTGTAATAAGATTTTGGGCAAGTTTCTACGGCTACTAACGCCCCCTTAATATTTTGAGCAAGCTCCGCCACTGAGAGTACTCCGGAGCAAAGTTAAACCGATAGATAATCCCACTAATGCAAATTCCGGATCTGTGTGGAGCAAGATAATAACCATGTTTATATTTAATCTCCCTCCATGATTTATCTATGCCTAAAGTGAAAACCCATGCTCTTGATAAGCCTTCTGAAATATCCATAGTCAAAAGAACTTTATACTTGTTTTCGTTAGGCTTAAATCCTATTGAACACATATAACTGGTCTCAAAATCTTTCAAGAATGGAAGAAATCTTACTTCGCTTGTAGTGGGATTGTAAATCATAATATACTTCAAATTTTCTCCCATGTCACGATTCACATCCCATATGCAAAATAAACCATTATCACACTGGATAGAGACATATTATATCCTATAGGATGATGACCTTTAATGTGATCATACATCTTATTAAAATTCTCAGCATGCCACATGGTGGCATTATTTCCATTTTCATGAACCCCTTCTATAGCGTAACAAACATTATTTATGTGAGCAATCAATTTGGTATCACCACGATTGAAAATAACGGGATAAATGAAGATCCACGAAATTTTGTTCCAACACAAGAGAATTATAAAATTTCGAAATGCACCTAAAACGCATTAAAGATTTCAGGAAGCCATGCGAAAATTTGGATGGTTATATCTTGGGGGATTGACTCTTCTTTTGTTTGTATTGCCATCTCCTCATACAAGATGCTCTCAATTGGGGTATGTATATATTTTAGGTTAATTTGATTTTTATATCAAGATTAATGTTTGTCCCTAAATAGTAGTAGTACATACAACTTAAATATTAATGCTATTGTAGAGATCTGATTTTATTATGAATAAATGAATCTTTTTTTTTTTTTTCTGAATTTCTTTTCTATTGTTTTATATTCCAATTCCATTTTTAGTCCAAACTCCAAACAAAACAGGTGTTTTTTTTGTTACGAAGAAACCCGCAGCCGCTACTCTTTCGAGTGCCTAGGGTAAATTTCGGACTGACGCAATAGCCTGCAAGTCACGTCAGTCAATTAATCACACTTGATAAGCCAACATGCTCAACCAAGAAGGTTTATGCAGAGGATCGAACTCGTAACAAAACAATTGTTTTATTGTTACCGTTAAAGGATAAGTTAGAATAATCCATTTATGAATTATTATTATAATTAAATGATAATTAAGATAGAATAATTTCTCTAAGGTAAGTAGTATAATTTATATTATGATAGATTTGATTTGTGTAATATCTCGTAATTTTGGACAATGATTTGAACACTTTAACGTAGAAAAGTAGATTCGGATCCCGGAAAGTGTATGTTGTATTTACATATGCTAATAGAAAATTAGTATATAAAAGGACGCGATCCCGAAATAATTTTGGACACAACAAGTGTGACAATTGAGATTGAAAATAAATTTGGTGTGTGTACAAGGAGGTTATGGACTAGCATCATAACACACAAATTATGACATTGAGTAAGAAGATATTATAAGTCGTCAGGATTTAAGTGAATTGAGATCATGAAATTATTTATGTGTGTGATTGATTAATTATACGAAGACAGATCAATTGTTAATGATTATTAAAGGGGAGAAGGGTTGTGCACGTGTAATGATTAGATTGATTCTTAAAGTGACTAAGTTATTTCTAGCAATAGGTGTCAATTGGTAAGAATGGGAATTGAGTAGAGACCACGCATCACAATCGTTTTTGGGAGCTGACGATACTATCTTCCAATTTGTTTCATTCTCATCATAATATGATTGAAGCAAGTTTCCTTTCCAATCCAAGACGAATTTCGTTAAGAAATCAAAACCAACAGGGGCCAGTAGATATACAGTACCTTCGCGATCGTTCACTACACTAAATCCGATCCATCAATCGACACAGAATACATGTCCTGCTCCTGCACACGTCCAACAATTTTTTTTAACGTTTCATTTTAAGCAAGACCAATTCGAGCACCTGTTGTCCACTTTGATCCAAATCATTGAATTGACAGAGGAGGAAGAGGATCATTACTGGGCTATAACTCTTCTACTTCGACATTAGGGGACTGGTTCGTTATTATTCGAGGTATGTGAAGGCAAATTATTTCTTCCTTTTGGCATGTTCCATGTTATGAAATATAACCGTGATATTGTTTCATAATTTATTCTACTCCTAGAAATTAAGAATAATCATGTTATTGATTCCTATGCTGAAAGCATGTCTAAATTGTTTATAAGTCTTTAATAAGGCATATGGAAAAAAAATGATATCCACAGTGTGTATCAACGGACAAATGTAATATGTCTGGAATATGGTGTTACCATTCATGCATTTCATTTGCATGCATTCACATATTACCCTGGACCACTTGTGCTATGCACATTACTATATGGTAAATATTATATATATATATATATATATAGGGGAATGGAAAAAGAGGGAAAAACGTTATATACGAATGCAGGTGGTACATATTATCACAAAAGAACCCTAAGAGGCTAACATTGAAGCATGTGTGGCGGTTATGATATAACCAAAAGCCTGTGACGGTTATGGGAAATAGGATTCCGATATAACCGAAAGCCTGTGTGGCGGTTATTGGAAGTAGGATTTCAATATAACCGAAAGCCTGTGTGGTGGTTATGGAAAATAGATAGTATACCGCAATTGCATCATGCATGATATTTATGTATATTATGCCCACAGAGGCTCCTATGAAAAGAAAGACGCATGTGTGATCATCGGTATACTGCATTGGTATTGCATAACATTTAGACATATGTACTAGGGCCCTCAGAGGCATGTACGGTTGGTCAGTGTTTATGTTTCAGATTATGATATATCCTAGCTATGTTATTTCTTATGCCTCAGTACATCAGTCGTACTGCTCTTTTATCGGGGAACGCTGCGTTTCATGCCCGCAGGTTCATTCAGTTAAAGAAAGTGATGGTTCACACTGGTAGGTTGCTGGTTCAACTGATGTTGGAGCACTCTATTTGTTCCAGAGTTGCAGTCTAGTCTTGGTCTGATATTTTGATGTCGTATACTCTTTAGAGGTTTGGAGATACTTAACAATATACTTAAACAATAAAGTTATAACAAGAATTGGTCTTAGCAATCCTCACGTCATGAGCTAGCTTTTGGGTTGGATTCGATCCAAAGTCCATTCTAAAGCCAAATCCATCCCAATTCTCGGTTTACTCGGTGTTGGATCCCCATACTATGTCATCCACACTTCAGGCTTGGGCGTCTGGGGGATGTTAAGTTGTCCCACATCTATTGTGACAGAATATCAGTAGATAACTAGATACTAACTCAGCAGCCAACGGTATCTACGCAGAAAAAGTACAAGGCTCATTGTCCTTGCAATCAGAAGTAAAAACAGACATCTGCTTGAATTGTGAAGGACTAAAAACCAATCCTGGATATTGAAACAGAAGGCCACAAAAAGAACTACCGACTCCTGTGGCAGTCTCATTACACAATATTTACAATCAAGAGAAATGTGGAATAAATTTCGATTCAGGTAGCTTCTCTAAAAGAGTTCAAAGAAATCACGTGAAGATGGAAGAATGAACTTACTTCTATATACACTGGAAATGTGAGACATTGAAAATAAGAGAAGTTCAAATTGTACAAAAAGTAACTAGAATTGTATGACAACTTTATCTTAGGTTGGAGTTATTAATTCTGGAGTATGGAGGGAAAATGACTACAAGAAGATATAGGCATCACACCAGTAGAAATCACTTTTCGATTTCTTAGTAAGAGAGCCTGCGGGAATGTCTATTTGATACAGGATGCTTCTTAGAATTCACTCCCTGCATAGAACCACTTACACTGCCAAATGAATTTGAGTCAATAATGGAACTCCCTCCTTCTAGTATTTTAAGTACCTGACAATTTAGAAGGAAACATGAATAAATTTCCCACCACTTGTAAGTACACTTTCCTGTCTGCACTCTGACAGAAAAATGCAGGGGAAATATCCAGTCTGAACTCTGAAGAGGTACGTTAGGCCTAACACATGGAAAAGAACACATTAAACACATATCTCTTATGGATAATAAAAGAAGAGAAGAAAACCTTTGAAATAGGAGGTCTCAGTTGAGGATCTTCCTGTAGACACATAAAAGCAGCATGATTCATCGCCTGTAGTTCATAAGGGAAGTTTTCAGGCTGAGATGAGGTTAAGTTGGAGTCGAGCAACTGATTTTTAAACGCTGAAAGATAGGGTCCCTTTCCAGATGTAGGGGAAAGGCTTCCTGGAAGAAGGTGCTGACCGCTGTAGCATTGCAAGTCATTGGTTTTTCTACCAGTAATCAACTCTAATACCACCAAGCCAAAAACATATACGTCAACCTTCTCCGTGACTTTTCCGTCACTGGAGTACTCTGGGGCAAGATACCTGAAAAACAACTCCAAAATAATTCCCATCAACTAACCATCAATCTATCTGCCAACTTAGACATAGAGATGAGTCCAAAAAAAAAAACAGCCTTAGTGCTTGGGATCTCTCTTTTTAGATGTCTACCAAACTAGGCTGAAAAGTTCTAGTCTATCAATAATAATAAAAGCAACAACTAGGGTAAGATTGAGATGTAGTTAAGATACACATACAGAAAACAGAAAATTACCTTGAAGTTCTAATTAAATGTTCATCTTCAGAAACTTCCCATTCATTGAACAACCGTGCAAGCCCAAAATCAGCAACCTTAAATAAATAAACCATTTGATTAGGTTAGGTTTTATTTGTTGATTTTACAACAGGATAATTGTGTTTGTCCATAAACACGAGCAATTATAGACAGCTTAAGATCTGTCAAATTTAATAGCTTTTCTCATCCAAATGCGCATGTATGAATTTGGTTCATTTGAGGTAAATATATATATATGCTGAACCTGGCACTCAAAAACTGGAAAGATATAGATGCTTGACTAAAACCACCACTGAAACTTACCAAAGGTTCAAAATCGTGAGTTAAGAGAATGTTTTTTGGTCTCAGATCTCTGTGAACTATGCATCCCACTCTGCAATCTTCATGAAGGTAACGTAAGCCTCTTGCTGTCCCAATAGCTATCTTAAGGCGTGAGCTCCAATCTAGAGTTGCTTCTTTTGTTCCTGAAAAATTATTTGAACACTATGGCATTTCAAAGTCCAGTTGATTGAACTTCATATAAAGCTGCACCGTAGGTTTGATTGTGGATGAACTTTAAATAGAAAAATCATACAGAAAATACCATGCAAATGGAAGTCTAAGGACTTGTTGCAAATAAACTCATACACTAATAGTCTCCTATTTCCCTGAATGCAGTAACCAACCAGCAGCACAACATTCCTGTGCTGAGCACAGCTCAAAACCCGAACCTCTCTATGAAAATCAGTGTCTGCTTGAGATCCAATAAACTTCAGCTGTTTTACTGCAACAACCAGTCCATCCCTTAAAACCCCTTTATGAACCAGACCGAACCCACCTTCTGCTAGAAAATTTGTGTCTGAGAATCCATTTGTTGCTTTCTCTAGCTCTTCATAACGAAATTGTTTCGGAGGCTTTCCAAAAGATGGTGCTTTACATTGACAGAATGAACATAGCGGAGGAGGTATCGAGGAAGTTCGACCTAAAGAGACTGCTTCTCTGATGCTGGAGTTAAGATAGTCCCTGTCAGTGTCTCGGTTTAACTTGCTTCCTTGGGTATTCAGGTTTTGGTTGTACTCCATAAATTTCTGATATTCATTTCTAGAAGTGATAGAATGTGAGGTAATTTTCTTGCAGTTTTCTACAGCTGAATAGTTGTCTGCAATAATCTCGTTCTGCGGCATCCAAAGGATTGCTTTATGAGTATGAGTTTGAGATTTAGGAAGGGTTGAGAGAGTTATTATCCTTTCCCCAAAAGAGTGCAGCTCATTTGCTGGATGATCACGCCCACTTTGCTTGTGGACCGGTGAAAATGTTTCTCTACTGAACCCTTCATACAGGGGATTCCGCTCATATAGAAGGAATGTATCTGGATCCGTCAATGAATCCAGTAATGGAGTTCTCATATAGGATGTTCTTTGATCCTCCGGACTGCTCACCGGAGTAGAATGCTTCATTCTTTCATCCTGCAATTCTCTACTATCCAAAACAGGAGAGGAATTCGCAGAAAAGAAAGGGGTTTGGAGTTCCTCAGAACATCCTAGATTTAGCCTGAGAACTTTCGGTTTCGAACCCTTCATCTCTACAATGTTGCAACGAAGTTCTTCCATGCAATGCTTAAGCTCTAACTTCAATTTTCTGTTGAGCAAAATTGATAAAAGAGAGAAAATGAGTCCACTTGATATTAGAACAGGGGAAAGAGAAAAGGAAAAGAGGCGTATCACCTTATGCACAACAAAGCATGATGAGATAGTCCCATATAAAACAGTAGAGATAAACTAGGAAGCAAGTGACAATAACGATTACAGTATCCAATACATGGAGAACATATAGAAGTAACATACACGTCCTGTGGACATGTCTAAGTTAGAAATTAGAGGAGCAACAACATATTGTATATTGGCATTACAGTTATTCCCATAATCCAGTAATATGCATGCAAGTCAACTTGAAGTTATTGGAAAAAGAACTATTCTGTATCGGTAAGAAAAATGTTAAATGAGACAAGGATCGAAAAAAGATATTTTAGGCGAAGATGCGTAGAGAGTGAAACAGGATATAATACATTTACATGCTATTACTTGTCCAAAATGACCCAGCTAACTGCATTGCTTTTCGCTTCAGCTGCCACCACACCAGCACACAAAGCTGAGATGACCTTAATGTTCACCCTCACCTACCAATGGAAGATGATTTAATTACAAACTCTTTAATCATTATTGTTATGTTTATTCGAAAGGTTAATATCATTTTTCAGACTGAAGTCACTATAGTTTCTGTCTTAACAAGCATAAATCTTAATCTTCAAAAAGAAAGAGTAATTACTTTTCTGTGCACTTTCTCCTTCTTCAAGTCCATATTTTTCTCTTAATTTCTTTCGTCCAGAAAAGGAAAAAATGTCAACTGCACATTGTAGTGCTAATGATTGATCAGCAAAATTATCATTAAGCTATCATACCTAAGTCAGCAGAAGTTAAGAGATACCTTCAATATTTTATTACCCTACCAACCGTTGCTTTTGGAGCTAGCACATGCAATGCCTAACAAATTGTTAGATTCAAGTACAACAGTTTACATTGGATCCTTACAAGCTTAGAATCTTCTTGAACCCCCAAAAAACTCAATCATATGACATAGAAGATTGAAGAACAAATTAATATGTGATTAATTAACTACTGTACTTTATTACTATCCACTACAGTATAAAAAGTACAACTCCCTCCCTCCCAATTTATACGAGGGTAAGGGTTGACCAGTTTGGAGAGTCAAATAACTTTTCTTTGACTATTGATTTTTTCCAACTCTATTTATATATTGTGAATTATTAATTACATAGATTTATAATATTTTTTATGTAGTTTTTAAATATATTATTTGAAATTTACATCTACATGTAAATTTTCTACCTCTGTTGACTAGAACGACATTGTTGTACACATAAATTCAATCTAACACACAGGGTTAAAAGTTCAAAAAAAATTCCCTCCTAGTAAAGCAAATGCAGTTAGTGTTAAAGTGTGTGATATCTATCATCTAAAAGGTTAAGTTATTAGATAGAGCAGAAGGTTGTGTTGAAAATATAATTAAATATTAAAAGTGGTTATGTCTAATCACTTAAACTTTTAGATGAGATATCACACACTTTAACAGTCAGTTAAAACGGAAAGGTTAAAAACAGAGGTACTTCAGTAATTCTCAGTATTGGTAAAAAAGAGGTAAACTAATTTTAACTCACATCAATGTGATCGTGAAATTGAAGAACCATCTGAGAACAAGACTCGGTGATTTGTCCAATCCGATCATGCGAATTTGTTCGTTCGTTACTCCGGCAGTCTCCTCTCATCGTCGGAAATCTCCAAAACCTTCTTGTCTCTATAAAACACATTTAAAATGCATGAAATCTAAGAGTTTCATACGATTAACTTGCTAAATTCATCGGAAATTACCTGATTTCTCATCGGAAAACACGGCGAGCAACGTAATGCAATCGCCAGGACGAACAACGTGAGTGAGAGCCCAAGCTAGTGCGGTCTTAGTGATCACCTTCTCCGCTTTCACGGCGACGATCACTTTGTCGGCTAGATTAGGAGAAATTCCACGTGGCATCGACTGAGTCCGGCGTTGTAGTTTTGGCGGGAACATTGTATGACGTCAGATTCCGGCGAAAGCGAAAGGGAGAGAAATTGGTTTAGGTTGAGAGGTTGGTTAACTACTTGCCGGGAGCGAGAGAGGGTTGTGGTGTGTATAGTATGGGGAGCTATAAGGTGGGGTGGGGCTTGATTGTGATTTTAATTTTGGAATACTCTGCTAACTGTTGAGAAAATGAACTCAAGTGGGAATTAATTTCCACAAATGCGGCAATTAAATCATATAGTAATAAGCTAATAGTGAGTCTACCCTGTAACAACAACATATCGAGTGCAGAGTATACCTAGAACTTTCCTTACTTTGGTATATCTTTCATAAGTAAAGATTGTTTTTATAGATACACGATTCAGAAAAATAACGAGACGTGGTAATTTAAATTAACGAATTATCGAGTTTCAAATATTAAATGATTAATTTATAATCAGTGTATATGATTAGAATTCAAATTAGTAAAACGTCGAGTTTTAATTAAGCATATTTTAATTAAGCATATTTCTGATAATATAATAAAATAAATAAAATTACATTTAGCTAGCCTCGTCTACTTTGTCTATAGTATATGCTCAAAATAATTGTGCTTTGTTCAAAAGAATAAACAAATGTCCAGTCTTAAGTGAATACTCGCCAAATTCTTAGGACTTGATATCAATTTTATCAAATTGCTTCATATACAGTCCATGAACCACATTTTCTTAGCGAGCCAAAGTCGGGTCGAAATTGGTCTATAAAATAGACATTTAGCTTGAAATTATAATAACTTTTGCTTTAATGAGTGAATTAGTGTATTAATTGAAGTGTAACCAAAAACGTCAATTTTTTTGTTAGATATTTCTCTTCCTTCAAGTTGAATTTGAAAACACCTAAAACATTATTTTTACTTTTTTTCACTTTCATTATATTCAAATTACAATTAAATATTTTTTGCAAAAATTATAACTCGATCTTCAATTCCAATATTAAAATTTCAAATAAAGTGAAAAAAAATTGATTTTCATGGCGAAACGCCTACTTAGCTAGTTATACCAGATTATTTCCTCTATTTTACGCCTTAAACTGCTGCTTAATTAGTATGCTTATTGATATGTAGTACAATCTATTTAAATCATATGCGTATATATGAAGGGAATCATGAAAGCTCAAACAGCCAAGCAAAAGAGACTAATTGGGAGTGAGGTGTACAAGTCCATGATAATGATGTGTGGATGACAATGTAGGGCTGAGATGCACAAATGAGGACTAGAGACTCTGAATACTTTAGATTGTATGTTTGTATTTATGTTAGAACATGAATAATATTAGATCAGAAATTCAGTCTTTAGAGCAAGGGAAAACAGTTGCATTGGCATGCATGCCATGTTGTTTTCAAGACAGCTAGCCAGGTCACACGAAAAACCATGTGATTACACTTATTCCGCAATTAATGTTTCCTTTAATTCTGCTACCACTCAATCAATTCCTTAATCTTAAAAGAGTTTAACTTTAAAAATCGTTAGTAGTCTATTTTTTCACTAATCATATCAAATCTCAATAGAGTACTCTTCTTTACGCAATACACTATACGTCTCAATAGAATCTTTAAACTTTTTAAAATAAAATTTACATATTCGAAAACTACATACAAATAATTATAAGTCATCATAATTAATAGTTTAAAATATTTAAAAGACATATAAAAAATTACGGTCAAATAACAATTTATTTGACTCTCGAAAAGCGAAAGATTCAAACAAATTAGAACGGAAGAAGTAGTAATTACTTCTATACATGTGTTTATCATGAAGACTTCGGATTTTAACGCATTGAGAGGAGTTCTTCCCGAACCGGATAGATTCAAGATTTAAAGCTAACAGGTAAAGAGTACTAGCACAGCGTTTACAGTTGGCAATAAATCTTGTTAAGAATATTCATTACTAAAAATCTCTATTTTTTTATTGAATTTTTTATTGGAAAATGTTCCGTAAATATTTTCCACTGAATGTCGGTGGAAAATTTTCAAATAGTAGTGTTTTCACATAAAAAAATTAAAAAAAAATTCAGCGTTTCAAATGGAAATATATTTCCTACCATGTGTTTTCCAGTGAACTGGTTCAGTAAGAATGAGATAAAAAATTATGTTATACAAATTTGAATTTCTCACTAAATGTAAGTGGAAAAAACCCTATGTTTCTAGTAGTGATTTTGACTGCGTTATATAGCTTAAATTAAAACAGTGCGTGAGAACTGAGAATAAACCTGCTGTGCAAGCTAGTGCTACCTCTAGCTAGCTAAATCCTATACACTTCAAGAATCTATGGTCATAGGTGGATTCATGATTTGAATCTTATGCATTGCGTGGAATTCTATACCCCAACTAAATTACTGGTTTCAAAAATCAATTATTTGTACCTATCTAATTATTTTTTAATTCATTATAAGTTTGAATAAGTCAAATTTCACTTGTGAGATTACACTAAATATGTTATTATTGTTATTGTGTATAGTTCTTAAAGGGGGCTACGGATCAAAATAAAAACAAGATGAACATAATTCAATCGACTACAAGTACAGTTTCCAAATGTCGGTGACAATGTCTTCCGACACCAGTGACCACACTTGACAAAACATAAAACATTTAAGAGTAAAATGCAGCGGAAAAATTAAAGAACACAAAAGTTTATATTTTCATAAGTTATATATTGATATAACTCATGATGGTCAATGACCAAATGTATTTTATATATATTATATACAATTACGCAAATTTCTTTCTTTACAAATTTACAAGAAACAACAGAAAGGAATTAAAAGATGAAGTCGCAGATGACTTCTGTCTGAAAAATCTAACTAAGTAGACATAGACAACCTCTCATTACAATCACTCCATACAAAACTTTTCTAGAATCTAAACAACAATTGTAATGTTGGATAGAATGTTGTCGACACACTCAGGCAACACTGGTGATCCAGATTTCTAAGATGAAATCACGAGAGCTCTTTTTGAGTTTTTGCTTTCTGGATATCGATACACTGTTGTGACCTCTCTATTTATAGCAGAGAGTTTCCTCGAAAGGCTCATCGATCAGTTGTGGAGGTTAGTTGTGGAGGTTGAGGAAAAGATGGACAACTTGTGGTAGATGATTAAGGAGTGAAAATCTCAACAATTTTGACTTGTTCCTTACTCGACTTCTTTCCCAAGCTTTGACTCTTTCTCCCATGTTTTACACAGCTCCAATTCACCATGCCTAAGTCGTTTTTACCTCACAATAAAATATTACTGCTTAGCGTGAAGTAAGACAAAATTGTTTTAATGAAAGATCTGAATGATATGACATTTGTTTCAATATTTTCATGCATTCCGAGTCTCCGACCAATACTTCAGAGGGTATGTTGGGTCAAATATTACAACATCAAACTCAACCTTAACAGTTCTGAATCAAAGTAACTAGATTCGGATGAATTCATACGTAACACTCCCCATCTAATGATCGAAAGTTAATTATACTTGAGATAATTTCTTCATTACCTGAAGGCATCTTGTGGATGTGATAGCCAAAGGTTGGTTCCTCGTTACAACCCATGGGCCAAAATATTATGCATAATGTGATATCGATCACATGGGGCAGGCTGGCCTGGCCATGAAAGGGTCAACATGTCCGCATGGCCAGCTCAACTGGTTCTCAAGAGGATAATTGGAAAAATGACCAAGATCGAATCACAATCGTGGAAATGCAAGCATTCTTGAAATAAATGAGGTCCCTTTGCGCAAGATAAGAGTGATCTAACCTTTAAAACCAAATTGATTACTACGACACTCCTTTACAATCTTGTCGGATTGGGATGTAGGGCTCCTGAGATGGGAGATTCACCTTTTTTTGAAAAAATGAAAGGGTCAACACATTATGCAAGTGTTAAAAACTCAGCCATTTCCCAAGACTTCTAACTTCTAAGTTTAATTTTGGTTTTCTTCCCAATGCGTTTGCCTCACTTTGAGACGCTGAGTGATCTGAGACACCACGTCAGTATATTTCCATCAACCAATTGAACGCCCTGCCATTATGGTGGTAAAAATATGGTAAACATTTATTCAACTTTAATCAATTCAACTTTAACAATTAAAATTTAATGTGAGAATACATTATTACAACCATTATTCAATGATAAGAATATGGTACACATTGGTCTCGCATTCATTGATTTAATTAGATTATTGGTGCGGATAAGTCTTTACTGTACAATATTCTAAAAATAACTACAAAATTCCGATATAATGTATACAGACACATGATAACATCGACATTATTCTTATCTTTTTTATTATTATTTTCCAGTTAAAGTGGATAGTGCTTACATTGTGAATTTTAAAAAAATATTATCATGTTATAATTCAAAATCAACTACACAATTTTTAACAATAAGCATGAGTTGGTAATTCTATTAGCGAATATTTTTCAAATATTCACAGTATATATTATATTTATTAGTAATGTATTTAAAGTAACTTAGGATCTTACTGTATTAGGAATCACCTTTGTAATTATTCCAACCTCTTCCAAATTCGAAAAAGGAATGTGCATAATCTGTTATACTTGACAGTGTATTTTTTAAAAACATTATTAATGTAAATAACTCAAATATTACATTTTTTAATAGTCAAAGAGACTGAAGGGAAAACAAGACATGCTCAAAACAAATGAAGGGAAGGACAGGACAGAAGTGGCTCCACTCCAGCTGGGTGGAAACAAGGCGTACTTGCGAGCTTGCTATCGATGTTGGTGTCATTTACAAGGCCCAAGGGTAACATAGAGTACTCATGGGATGAATAGAATTACTAAACTCCGCTACCACCCGTTAATTCCAGAATCGACCGGCCGACCAGATTAAATCCGTCCGATCCGAACCGCAGAACTTTAACGGCCGGTTGGTTTGGCCCCAACACCAACCCGCACGGGTTATGGCAAAATTCGATAAGAACCGGACCAGTTGGATCCGGTAACGAAAACCGGTAATGTTACCGATTAACCGGTCCGATAACTTAAAAAAAAAGTTGTGCCCAACCAGAACATTACCGCTTGGGGGTAGGGTCGAGGGGCAAATTCGGCCAAATGACCGTTGATCTTATTTTTTTAATATTTTTTTTGTTTATTATTTATTAATTACATTTTTACCCTTTAAAAAATCTATAAATACTCTATATTCTTCTCATTTTTATCACACAAATATTTCTACAATACTCTCCATTCTCATACTCTCTTAATTCTCTCTATTATCAATTCTCAAGTTATTATTATTATTATTATTATTATTAGTTTTCAAAGTAGCAAGACGCAAGACTTCGAGCTTCGACTTTCAATTGAATTCTGAATCCCGAAGATTGGTACACTCATTTCATTTTCTAATTATTTTATTAAATTGTCAAATTTATTTGTTGATTATTTAAATTAAATTTTAAATTAAATTTTTTATAATGGATATGATGAAGAGATCAATGGGTAAAGGTAATCTATTTCAAGGGGTAAAAAATCTAAAGGTTCTTCATCATCTAATCATAATATAGATTATGATCAAATGAAAGAAGATTTTGGAATAGAAGATAATGAATATGATAATGTTCATATAGATAATATTGTTGAAACTGAAACTCCTACACCTACTAGTGTGTATTATGTCAATGTTAGTACTACTAGTAGTAGACCTCCTTTACCAAAAGTAACGATTAGGAGAAAAAAGAGTAAAGTATGGAACTTTTATGATAGAAGTGGGGACACTGATAGAATTAGATGTAATATTTGTGGAAAAACTTATAAACATAAGAGAGGCGCATTTATGGACGCAATCGTAGGTAGGCATTTATTGAAAGATCATCTGATACAGTGGGGTTCTGTCCCTAATTTAGAACCCGGTCAACAACAACTTAATCCATTAACGGGGGGCTTGTTAAGTACGATTCAAAGAAGGATCGCATTAAATTAGCAAAAATGGTTGTCGGAGGTTGTTTACCATTTTCTTTTACTTCGTCTTCATATTTAATTACATATATTCAAAGAGTATATAATCATTTATTTAAAGGTGTTCCTCGTACTACTTGTAGAACCGATATTTTTAGAATTTATACTGAGTATGTTATTTATTTGCAACATTTTGTTCGCTAACCTTCCATGCCTAGTTAATTTTACTTCAGACATTGGGCATGCTGTAAACGATAGAGATTATTTAACATTTACTTGTCATCGATGAAAATTTTAGAATGGAAAAACTTATTATTGTTTTTCCGTATGACGAGGATCAAAGTCATACTAAAAAATATATAAGCGGAACTATTTGTGATGTTGCAATAAGTATGAATCTTTATAAAAAGGTAATTTGTATATCATTCGATAATGCATCTAATAATACTGTTGTTGTAGATCTTTTAAAAGTAGAATTAGAACCGCCACTTCCTGATATATTTCATATTCGTTGTGCTTGTCATATTTATAATTTAATTGTTTAATGTGGTCTTAATCTATTTGAAACTGAATTATCTCTTGTCCGAAGAGTTGTTGGAGTTATTCAGGTAATAATAGAAAAAATAGAATAATAGAATTTAAAGAAAAATATAAACAATTTAATTTGAGACCAAAATAAATGTCAGGTGGGGTTGTTACACGGTAGAATTATATTTATTTATTTTAAAAAGAACGTTACAAGTATAAAGACCCCACAACACATGTTTCAAATGCTCATTGTAAGAACGTGATTCATATGTTAACCGACGAACATTGGAAATCAATTTCTGAACTTTTGAAATTTTTACATAAATTTTACACTTCAAGTGTTGAATTTTCAGGATCTTATTACCCAACAGTTTGTAATGGTTTAACTCATATAGCTGAAATTTCATATTTACTTTGGGGTTTAAAATCAAATATAAAATATAAAGTTGTAGTTACAGTTATGTTTGAAAAGTTAAAATTTTTTTTTCCTATTCCTGATATTTATTTTATTGGTGCAGTCTTAAATCCTTCTATTAAAAAAGTAGATTGTCATAATTTAATATTTAGTTTATATAATTATATGGAAGTAAGTGCAACAGAAACTTCATATTCAATTGATTGCATAAGTAAACTTGATAGTAATTTAACTAAATTATATGAATATTATGTTACATTATTTGATAACAACAACTCTGCTACTAATCTTCCTTATAGTTCTGCTTCTGTGTCTACATCTGCAGGATTCAATGAAGACGATTGTTAAGTGTATTCTGTATACACTTTTGAGTCCTTTTAAGTTAGTATTTTACTCTTTTATTTTGCGTTTAGTATAGTGTTAGATATGTTTTTCTTTCATTTTTGTGTCACAATGATCATAAAGGAAAAGTACATAATCGAGGATGAAATGAGCTTAATTGAGGTGAAATCTGCACAAGCACTGCCAAAGGAATGAAGCCTAAGAAGTGTCAAAAAGAATAGAAGAAATCTGACACATTTCGGACAGAAAGCAGAGAGGCACCGCGGTGCCTGGCCAAGTAGCACCGCGGTGTCATGGAACCACGGTCTGGAAAATTAGCACCGAGGTGTAAAAATTACCGAAAGTTCGAAACTGAAACACCGTCGAAGGCACCGCGGTCCTGGCTAGAGGCATCGCGGTGCCATATGTCCAGTGAGCTACAGTGGTTTCAGAAGAATTAGCACCGCGATGCCTGCCAACGGAATCGCGGTGCCGACGCGCGTTTTTCCAGATTTTCTAGGCCGAATTCGACAGGGTTTTTATGGTTCGAAAGACAACTTTTCTCAAGTATAAATATCCTAAACCCTGTCATTATTAAGCATACTTTGGAGGAGGCAAGAATTGGAGAAAACGCAAGATTGGAGACGACTTGTTCAAGTGCTTTTTCTTCTCTTTTATTTTTTATTCAGTTTATGTTTGATTGTAATTTAGTTCTTGACATGACAATGTTTATGAGCTAATTACTTTAGTAAGGTTTTCCATCGAATCTTCTTGAAACTTTTTCATATAGTTAATGCATTGATTATTGATTTCTTCTTCATCAATTGTTAAGATCTATTCAACTTATTATGATAATTAATTGATCACTAATTGTCATAACTTATATGATTTCAATTCAGAATCTGAAAAGGGAGATTGAATATGCTATAGTTGTTTAGACATAGGTTAAAATCGTGGACGAAAGTACCCCGATACTTGTGTAGTATTTAAGGTTATTGTTTCTTAATCCTCCTGTGTGGTAAAATCTATCATACAAATATAGAAGGTTTCTGCATAAGGTTGAGTTTTTATATGTCCTAACCGGAATATAGAACATGGACGTTAATCTGTTATCTTAATAAGAAGAAGAAAAGTCATTAGCGTTGCATTAACAAGTGAAAGAGTGGATAGTTGCGGAGATTGGAAGCCCTATTTCCTTCATAACTGCTTAAAACCCATAGTATTATCATTCTTAGTTTAATTCCTGCAATTTACTATAATTCTAGTCTTAGTTATAAATCCAATCAACAGAACGTCAACCAAATAGATACCATAGATTAAATATTTGGTAATTGATAAATCGATCGCGATTTATAACTCTGCCTACGGACTATATTACTTGAGCGATACGTACACTTGCGTAAGCATATAGAATTATCACAACAACGATGATAATGAATCTTTAGATATATGTAGCACTTTTACAATAGCACAAGTAACCACAAGTCGAAATTGTGATGAGATGCAATTTTATTTACAAAAGTCAACGGAGTCGAAGAAGAACTTTCAACCTTTACAATGGTGGCAGGATAACAAAAGACAATTTTCGGTACTTGCAGCTATGACACGAGATGTTCTTAATGTGTCTATCTCAACAATGGTTTCTGAAAGTGCATTTAGCCAAGCACAAGACCAAATAGGAGACACGCGTTACTCATTGAGCGGAACCACATTAAAACCGCGGTGCTAAGTCCCAAGGCACCACGGTTCCTACGCGATTTTCAGAATTAATTCCCTAGCCTCCTTTTCCTTTTCCCTCATTCCAAAATCACCAACTCTCTAAAAACCTCTCATTTGCTCCATAAATCCTCGAAGTTAAACCTCATACAAACCATCCCACTACAAATCTCCCATCCTCTCATATACCACCATCACTCTTTCACTTGGGTCAAGTTATTCATGCAGAAATACTCTCCAAAAAGGTAATCTTATTCACTTGTCTTGCAATTTCGTGGCTTGTAGTGAAGAAAGCTTCAGTTTTTTTTGGTGTTCTTGCGGGTTGTTATGGCGTTGTAGTGTGTTGTGTAGTACTGAATTGTGTGGTGGTATTTGAGGCTATAAGTTTGGGGGTGTCGTTGTTGTCGTTGTTGTTGCTGTGCGAATATATTGTTGTTGTGTTGATTGTGTGTTGTTGTGTGCTAAGTTGGTATTGGTGGAACGAAAAAAAATAAAGGAAGCTCTGTCCAAATTTTTCCTAACTACTCATGGCTCCAAAAAGAACAAGTAATAGGGCTTCTTCCTCTAGATCAGCAGCACCTGAGTATGACACTGCAAGATTTTGTAACAAGGCAGCCCAAGACCGATATGAAAAATTAAGCGGCGGCTCCTTAATCCAAGAAAGATGCATGGAATTCAGACAAAAACTTTACAATGATGCATATGAGCCGGTTAGAGAGATGATTGCCAATCGAAATTGGAAAGAGTTTGTTTCGACCAATCTTTCACTTCCTAATATCCTTGTGGGATGCGAATTCTACGCCAATTTTTCGGAGCGGGTGGAGAATAGGTGCTTTGTTCGAGGGAAGTGGGTGTCTGTCGCAATAGAGAACATAAATGCAGTGTGTGGTGTTCCTAATGAAATGATTGAATATGATGAGGAAGAGGACCAGTATACCACTTGGAGCAATTCCAACAGAATTGATGGGGTGGAGGTGGCAGAAACTTTGAGTGCCCGAGGGGAAAGAGTGACATATATTGTTTATAATGAGCCACGATGGATGATTCGTTCTCAATTCAACAGGGTAGCTCGAGCATAGATATACTTTCTGAGTGCCAGAATGATACCCTCCATGCTTTTGTCCAAAGTAATAATGGACCGGCTCAAGTTGGTTTATGCCTTAATGAGAGGGTTCTCTATAGATGTGGGTCGGGCGATTCTGGAAAGCATTGAGTTCACTTGTCGACTTACGACTACAGCTGGACTGGGACATGGTTCATTAATCACCAAGTTATGCGCTGAACATAGAGTGTCATTCCATGCTAGTGATGCGACGGGCTGGACACAGAATGTCATCACCCAGTCATGGTAATTGGATACCCAGACCCAGTGCCAGTGACCCATGCTCAAATGTCAGATGCTGAAGAGGGCGTCCAACGCCCACCTAGACGCCGCCAGTGAGACCAAGAGAAAGAACTTGCAGCAGCTGCTTACTATGAGTCGGGAGAGAATAGTGGTCCACCGCCTTTGATGATTGAGCCTCCATTATCCCATCGACCACCGCCCGAACGAGCAAAGACATGATGCAGAATCAGCAGCATATGATGCAAGAGCAGCGATTCGAGACAATGCGCGAGTACAACATTCGTGACGCAATGAGCGCGATAATACCAAGATCACCGAGCAATGTATACGATTTTGAGTACCAGCGCACCAATGAATTCAATTCCATGTTCGACCAGCTGTCACTACAAGTCCCACTGTCTGAGCCTCATTTTGGAGTACCACCACAATATCCACCTTTCGAGCCAAACAATCCACCTCCCAGACCTCTGTTTTGACCGCTGTGTTGTGTCTGTAAGTTGTCCCTTTATTCTTTAGCTTTCACACATTGGGGACAATGTGTCAATTAAGTTTGGGGGGATTTACTTTGTTTTATTGTTTTGTTATTGAGTCTTTTTGTTGTGTTCTTGTTGTTTTGTGTGTTTTTGAGTCATAATTTTTTTTATGGATCATGTATGTTGTAGTTGCTAAAGATATTGTGTGGATTAATTGGGATAATGTAATGGAATTGAAAGCTAAAAAAAAATTGTGTGCTTAAGTTAGACATGCCAAAAATTCATGACATCTAATTATTTGGGATATTGGTGCTTAGCATATGTGTGTCAGTTATGGAAAGAAAGGTTGAAAAATGTCTAGAAAATCTGTTTGCTTGTTATTTGAGGCGAAATAGTTAAGATGTACATGTTTAGGGAGATGATTCATGCATTTCTTTGATAGTCCTTCTGACCATTCATTACCTATTCTGACATAAATTGTATCACTAGTCAGCCCCCTTGAGCCTAAAATAAGATCTTTCTTTGACACCCTATGATTTTCTGTTTGTGTCATAAGTAATCACTAAAAGTTAGTGGGATGAAAAGTGTTGAAAAAGAAATAAAAAGAGAGCTAAAATTTGATGTATCCCGATGAAAAATATGCAAAAACCTAAGTTTGGGGGTGCTTGTTATTTATAATGTATCTCATTCTCTCAAAAAAAAAAGGAGAAAATAGGTATGAACTAAAAAGAAAGCCAAAAAGAAAAAAAAATTGAACGAAAAATGCTTATGGTACGTAATTTGAGCCTAAATACCTACTTTTACCTACCCCAGCCTAAGCCTACATTACAACCCTTGAAAGTCCTGATGATCTCTAATGTGTATGTCTATGATTAACAGAGAATAATAAGTAAACAGATCTATAACATTTTGGGAAAGATGAAACGAAATTGACATGCATGGGTTAAGTGTCTGTATTTTCATTGATCATGATCTAAGTGAATTTGCGAAATATCTAACTTGAAATTCTAGATTGATAATTATTCATGCTATGTATGTTCTAACATATTATCCCAACTTTCATTCATGATTTTGAATAAGCATTGCTATAATTATTTGATCCATTTCATAGAGTCTTTTATTTAACTTTGTTTTTATTTTTGTTTTTGTTTTGTGTTTTACTCGAGGGCGAGTAAAATGTAAGTTTGAGGGTGTTTGTTAAGTGTATTTTGTATAAACTTTTGAGTCCTTTTTAGTTAGTATTTTACTCTTTTATTTTGCGTTTAGTATAATGTTAGGTGTGTTTTTCTTTCATTTTGTGTCACAGCGATCATAAAGGAGAAGTACATAATCGAGGATGAAGTGAGCTTAATTGAGGTGAAATCTGCACAAGTACAGCCCAAGGAATGAAGCCTAAGAAGTGCCAAAAAGAATAGAAGAAATCTGGCACATTCCGGACATAAATAAGAGAGGCACCGCGGTGCCTGGCCAAGTAGCACCGCGGTGCGATGGAACCACGGTCAGGAAAATTAGCACCGAGGCGTAAAAATTACCGAAGTCCAAATCAAACACCGCCAAGGCACCGCGATCTCGCAGGTAATCGCGCGCCATATGTCTAGTGAGCTACAGTGGTTTCAGAAGAATTAGCACCGCGGTGCCGATGCGAGTTTTTCCAGATTTCCTGGGCCGAATTGGACAGGGTTTTTATGGTCCGAAAGACAACTTTTCTCAAGTATAAATATCTTGGAGAAAACGCAAGATTGGAGACGACTTGTTCAAGTGCTTTTTCTTCTCTTTTATTTTTATTCAGTTTATGTTGGATTGTAATTTAGTTCTTGACATGACAATGTTTAGGAGCTAATTACTTTAGTAGGGTTTTCCATTGAATCTTCTTGAAACTCTTTCATATAGTTAATGCATTGATTATTGATTTCTTCTTCATCAATTGTTAAGATCTATTCAACTTATTATGATAATTAATTGATCACTAATTGTCATAACTTATATGATTTCAATTCAGAATCTGAAAAGGGAGATTGAATATGCTATAGTTGTTTAGACATAGGTTAAAATCGTGGACGAAAGTACCCCGATACTTGTGTAGTATTTAAGGTTATTGTTTCTTAATCCTCCTGTGTGGTAAAATCTATCATAGAAATATAGAAGGTTTCTGCATAAGGTTGGGTTTTTATATGTCCTAACCGGAATATAGAACATGGTCGTTAACCTGCTATCTTAATAAGAAGAAGAAAAGTCATTAGCGTTGCATTAACAAGTGAAAGAGTGGATAGTTGCGGAGATTGGAAGCTCTATTTCCTTCATAACTGCTTAAAACCCATAGTATTATCATTCTTAGTTTAATTCCTGCAATTTACTATAATTCTAGTCTTAGTTATAAATCCAATCAACAGAACGTCAACCAAATAGATACCATAAATTAAATATTTGGTAATTGATAAATCAGTCTCTGTGGATGATAACTCGGTCTTACAGACTATATTACTTGAGCGATACGTACACTTGCGTAAGCATATAGAATTATCGCAACAACAATGATAATGAATCTTTAGATATATGTAGCACTTTTACAACAACACAAGCAACCACAAGTCGAAATTGTGATGAGATGCAATTTTATTTATAAAAGTCAACGGAGTCGAAGAAGAACTTTCAACCTTTACAATGGTGGCAGGATAACAAAAGACAATTTTCGGTACTTGCAGCTATGGCACGAGATGTTCTTAATGTGTCTATCTCAACAATGGCTTCTGAAAGTGCATTTAGCCAAGCACAAGACCAAATAGGAGACACGCGTTACTCATTGAGCGGAACCACATTAAAAGTCTTGGTATGCTTAAGGGATTGGATCAGATCATAGAGAAGAAATCAAGGATTACGTAGACGTTGACGATCCGGAAGATGGAGAAATCGATAATATTTTGGAAAGCGAGAGTACAAGTTGCGGCGGAAGCGGGACTGGAATTAATACTCCAGATTTAGAGGCTATGAGGCCACAACAATTCAATCAAACTATAAATTACGAAGAACTTGTTAGAAAGATGCATAATATATAAATAAAATTATTTTTACTTCATTATGTACTCTTTTTAGCATTATGAATAATGAAAGTTTGAAAGTTTACATCTTATCATTAATTTTTTTTTAGTTGTTAACATATGTCTTCTAATTTAATAAATTAATAAAAGTATAACTACAATATAAAGTATAAAGTTATAAACTATAAAATACAAAGTTAACCTGTACGAGGTCAGATGTGGCCAATGCACTTAGTATGACTTGCAAATTCCAGCAGAATCCTGGGAAAGAACACTGGAAAGCAGTCAAGAGTATTCTTAAGTATTTTAGACGAACTAAAGATATATTTTTAGTCTATGGTGGACAATAGAAGATAGTGGCTACTGGGTACACTGATGCTAGCATCTTGATGACTTCCAAGTCTCAGTATGGATATATATTCATTTTCAATGGTGGAGCAGTGAGTTGGAAAAGTTTCAAGCAAGCAACAACTGTTGATTCGACAACTGAAGCCGAGTACATTGCTGGATCAGAAATTGGTAAAGAAGTTGTCGCGATATCTGAGTTCCTGAAGGAACTATGGGTTGTTCCAAGTGTCACTTGTCCAATAACGATTTATTGTGACAACACTGATGCAATTGCGCAAGCTAAGGAACCAATATCAACAAACAGAAACAAGCATGTACCTAGGAAATACCACATACTCAGGGAGATGGTGGAAATTGAAGAAATAAAATTAGATTATGTTCTCACAGATAATAATCTAGCTGACCCATTTACTAAACCATTAAGTTTAGTTAAGCATAATGATCATTTTGAAAATATGAGCATTAGATACATTGGAGATTGGCTCTAGGCCAAATGGGAGATTAAAAGTATGTTTATCCTAGAGGTAATCATTATTAGGGACAAATGTACTTGAACACATTTGTCTTATTAATAAGATTAATATGACATTTGTGATTATTGAATTATCATTTGATTGTTTGAAATTATTCATTAATGTACATCCTTTGAGCTTACGTTGTCATTAATAGAGTGAGATATTGATGATAAAGCGTAACTCTCAAAGTATCCTCGACTAATGATCATCGGGATTGGGATATCGATGATATGTTATAAGTCGACATATGGTCTGCATCACATTCTTGAAGAATGTAGTATGTCTCACCTGCTACTAGTAATGGTTACTAGTGATAGACACATGTATACTTTAAAAAGTATTGGTATGCCCTGTTGATAAACTATTTGTTATACATGTCTAAAGTGTTATCAGCGTGTGAGAGATAAAGGTCCTTTGACTTGAGGTCAATACGCACCTTGTTTACAGAGTAATGTACTTTGACCTTGTCCTAAGCTTAAACTCCTTATAGGATAAGATACGACTTGTGTTGGGTGCATTATGATGTAAACTAAGGTGGTAGTTGAGGCAAGAATATGATTCATTCCTCGGTTGGATATTCGAGAGAGCACTCAACTTCTCAATGATATTAGGTCGACCAAGTCATTGACCAATGCAAGAGACATATTTAGAATATGATCTAATTATCAACTAATATAGATGACATAAAGCGATCAAACTATTTGGATAGACACATGACAAATCCTAAGCTTGATCGAGTGTGTCGCGAATGAAATAAATTTATCATCTCACATAAAGGTTATATTTGTAGGATTCATGTAAACGTACTTCACATATTGAGTTCGGCGTACGACACAGTCTAGGAGTTTCGTATGAATCTTAATTGGATTAGTGTCAATATGTGAAGTCCTATAGGGTCACACTATGTCAATTGTCTTTTCGATCTGAGGGTGTATTGAGAAAGTATTAAATATTCGATTTGGAATCGAGATATTTAAATTGATGATAACTATGAGATAATTTCTATTTGATGAAAATTATTTAATTAATTCAAAATTAAATTTTGGAATTAATTAAAGTGTTGAATATATATTAAACAAAACGGGACGTAACGTCGCGACTCTACTAGTCGAGCCAGCGTCGACTGTAGTGGGCCCACCAACCGTCCATCGCACTTCGCTGGGTCTATCTTGGAGCCCAACCCTAATCCGATTTTAACCTAAAAACTAACTATATATACATCACTAACCTCATTGTTAACAGACACTTATTCTTATTATATTAAACAAATTCTAGATTTAGAGGTTAGAATAAACTTTCTCAAATCTCTGTCAAGGTTTCATGGCTTTCTTGACGGAGGAATACACTGCAACAAGATGCTTGCAATCGAAGGGACAATCGTGTGTACACCTGTAGTGAAGATTTCAGATTAAACAACATGTAAGTGTTCTTGTTTGAGTTTTACTTTACAGGTTTTGATTGTCCTATAACCAAACCAGAAGGAATTGTTGGGTAAGTAAATAAAATTTTAAACTTCTGTTGTGCCATATTTGTATATTTTGAATCAAACAAAATCCTACAATGCAAGCCTAATGTCAGAGTTACAACTTGAAGTTTCCAATGTACGACTCCAAAAATAATGTCATATCCAAGATGATGTCAAGAGTATCTTCTACAATCACATTTGAAATGTGGGAATGTTGATGTTTCGTATTGTTTTCACTTCAATATTACAAAATAGTATTACAATAATGGCATGAGGTACAAACTTCATACGTATTTCATTCGTAAAGAGTGAGAGCCAAGCGTGAAGCAAGGAGAACTTCGAGTGGAGTAGCTCAAGATGATGTCAAGAGTCTCTTCTACAATCACATTTGAGCTCAAGATGATGTCAAGAGTCTCTTCTACAATCACATTTGAAATGTGGGCATATTGATGTTTCATAATATTTTCACTTCAATATCACAAAATAGTATTACAGTAGTGGCATAAGGAACAAACTTCATACGCATTTCATTCGTAAAGAGTGGGAGCCAAGCGTGGAGCAAGGAGAACTTCGAGTGGAGTAGCTTTGAGGACTGTCAATCCAAAGCTCTCACTCATATCGATTGGTTCATCCGAAGGCCTCTTCATGTCAAACCCCTGTAGCAACACAACTATCACAAATGGCACAACTTGAAGGGCCAAAGAAATTCCACGACACATTCTTCTTCCGCTACCAAATGGTATCAACTCAAAGTGACTGCCTCTTACATCGACATCCTTGTGTGTCAAGAACCTCTCTGGCTTAAACTCGTGAGGATTTGGCCATATATTAGGATCGAGATGAAACTTCCATATGTTCACTATTAAGTGTGAGCCTTTTGGTATATCATAGCTACTAATAGTACAATCCTCAATTGCCTCATGAGGTGCAGAGAGTGGTGCAGGTGGATATAAAAGTAATGCTTCTTTGACAATAGCTTGAAGATAAATCAAGTTCTTGATATCCGATTTTTTGACCCATCGATTCTTGCCGACGTGATCGTCAAGCTTATCTTGTGCCTTTTTTAGTGCTTCGTAGTTGTTTAAGAGTAAAGACAAAGTCCATGTTAGAGTTACGATCGTGGTATCAGTACCTGCCGCTAGCAGAGCCTAGCAAGACAATTTCAGGATTCAGCTCCACATATAATATCAACAAATGACTATTTATAGTTTGTTTTTGTAGTTAAAACACAATCGGTTGATGATTAATGAATGAAAAACTATTTGAATTATGTACATCTTCTGAGGATAATTAGTTTTGCGCTATTGATATAAGGGAAGATGGTCAAACAACCCCCCTCCCCCATACTATCGGAAACTATTTAATTTCGTCCCCGGTTAGATTTTTGGTCTAATATTACTTATCTTCGAAATTCTTGCCTTGACCCCTAATGGAGCCCCAAAGTAGGGTATTTTAAGCTATAGCAAAAAATTGAAAAATAATTTAAACCTTTTTTCTCAAAGAAATTTGACACGTTGGAGTTCACCCACTTCATCTTGGAGCTCTGTTAAGGACAGTGGTGGAGCAACAACCCATCAATGGTGTTCAACCGAACACACTTCGTTGAAAAAATTAAACCGTATAGATACATCAATTATTATGTATACAAAATATATATTACATATTGAACACCTTAACATATATTACTTGTCTAGAATTTGAACAAGTCATATAGTGGGTTTATAACCCAAAAGCAGAACAAGTTTGGATTAATTAGTCTTAAGAAGGTAATGAAGACACGTACCATACAAGTAGCTTTGATAACAGTATCAGCATCAAAATCCATGCAGATCTTTGTTATCACAAATGGACAACATAACATCCATGAAATCTTCTTCACCACATTTAATACCATCATCAGTATCCCTCTTCCTTTTATGCTCTGCTAACCATTCTTCAACAACAGAGTCTATATCATTAGCAACTTCCTTCAATGCCTTCTCATGTCCTCCAATATCCAACCACCTTAAATAAGGTAAAAAATCAGCCACAACAAATGCCCCCAACAATTCAAATAATGTTCTAATTGCTTTATGTGTTCTATTTATTTCTTCTTCATCATTACCTTTATATCCTTTTCCAAATAACATTTTTCCCAGAGTATTCATAATTATATCCCCAAACCATTCTTTCATCTCCATCTTCACAATACCATTTAAATTACTACTACTATTATAAATCTCTTTGATAGCTGAATTTACTTCATATTCTTGGATGTGTTTGAGCATTTCAATTCACCGAGTGGAGAATAATTCAATTTTGGTTATCTTTCTTGTATCCCGCCCGTAAGGAGCAAGCCCAAATATTGCGCCTTTGTAGCCTATGATCTCTGAAGCAATGGATTTGGGCCGGTTTGCTAGGGCCAAATCATTTGTGGTGAAGCATTCTTTAGCTAATTTTGGATCGCTCACAACTACAACTTGATGAACTCCGACCTTCATTCCGAAAATGGGCCCGTATTTTTCTGCCATGCGGTCCAAGATTTTGTGAGGCATTTGATCGGATTTGGATCCACTTAGAAGGTGGAGATGGCCGATAATGGGCCATGCCCCGGCAGCTACAGGGACCGTTCAACTTCTACTCTGCGTTTTAGCTGAGGAAAATTGTTTGTGAAGAAAGAAGAAAAAACAGAGAAACAAGCTAGTGTAACGGCAATCGAAAAGAAATCCATGGCTATTAATAATTATATATCAGTGGGTTATGTAATACTATGAAAATGTAAACAGTGGGGAAGCTTATATATATAGATTGATAAGCGATTGTTGGGCTCATTCAGGTCAAAAATACCTAACATGGTGTTGGGCTCATTTAGGTCAAAAATACCTAAAATGGTGAGGGGCTCATTTAGGTCAAAAATACCTAACATGGTATTGGGCTCATTTGTTTCTCCATCGCCCGTTATCTTCAATTTTTCTTCTTTAACTAGACAATTCAAGAAATTGCTCATAAATACTGTCAAGCAAAACTTATCACCAAGAAGTTACAAAAGAAATCTAAAAATATAAAGATTGGAGTACTTGTTACTTGTTAGTAATATTGCCATTTGATGCTAATGCCTATCCTGATTATTGGTGGTGCTAGATATTTCTTAAAACTGTTTCCACTCATTAATCTTTGAGCCTAAAACTTCTAAACATGGTCAAATTCATAGTAGTGGAGCTCTTCCCACCAGATAGAATCATTTAGAAAAATTATAAAGATACATATATACTTAGTGGAAGGAAATCATTAGACACATCAAATTTTGCCATAGTCTAGAATGATATCATCAACTGCATGATAGATCATGAATAAGCACTTTTGACAACAAAAGCTCACAAGGACCGGCTCTTTTAAGTACGCTCAACCGTGAAAAATTAATAATAAAGAATTCGTTCTCCGGTAAGCGAAGGAAAGCAGGTCTGCCAAAATTTTGTCACCTAACCTTAAAATGATTTAGCAAAATCAACTAAAATTTTCCCTTTTTCGTGGTCAAGACAAAATCGGACCGTATTCCTGCAGTCGCAGAGAAAACTACAACTAATAACTAGGTTAACGTAATTAATTTTAAATATGCATGATCCAAATTATTAGCACTTGAGAAGAGTTGAATCATTTGAGGATGATCCAGCATGTCCCATTTTCCAGCTTGGCCTTCCTAGTGTAAATTCAAGATTAACCAATTTATCATTAGAACATGAGTTATCGCCTCTCTCAATACCATCCATCTGCATAAATCCAATTAACATAAAGTTAATACACATATTTATACATAACCTCTATATTCCAATAATTAATGTAGCTTACATTTGAGTAGATGTGAGGATAATTAGCAAATGCTCTTTCTCTATTTGAGTGGCTCCATGCATTTGGCTGATCAGGCATAAATGACGACGGGTCCCTGCTTATTTGATTAAGATAATTAAACAAGTTAGTAAGACAAGAAGATTAATTAGACAGGCCATTAGGGTTTATAGACATTTAGGTGGTGGCAATCCAGAAATGTGAAAAGTGAATACCAAAATGAAGACATAAATGACATGTTAGAATTAGAAAAAAGATTTGGGCATTAATTAAGAGCATTTAGGCATATGTTTTAGATGATTTACGGAGACCATAAATGGGCGTGGAATGATTGATAAAAGTTTTGAGTTCGAGCTTGGTGAAACTTTTGATAGAGAGCGGTTTATCCTTAAATGAACTTACGACACCCAACAGGTCTGCTCCACTACGCATTTGAGATCCGGAAAAGTCGACCATAAGAACTAATTAATTGCGAGACTAAACCATTGTTTAATGCTCCTATGGATAATTACTTATGATTAATACTACTGAATATTCTTGGTTTTCCTACGGCCGTCCATGAATGAAGTCAACAAAGTCCATCCAAAAGGAAGATTGAATTAATAGGGCGTCCCACCACGGGAGGTGAAAGCCTGGGTGGATGGTTTAGCTTTATAATATATACTCCTTCAATGCATTTAACTTTTAATTAATTAAAATATGTGTTTTTGGCTCATTTATATAGGAAATGTATTATATTAATTGAACTACTCTAAAACATTAATCACACTGTCAATTATGGAGTAATTTATGAATATATACGAGCAGTGGTGGATGCACTAACAACAGTATAGTCTCCTGGATCCGCAACTAAATACGAGCAAAGGGATCAAAAGTATAAATTTCAATTAATTAAAGACTAATTGTACACATAACTAAAAGTGAAGTTTATTAATAGTTGAGGGACCAAAATGTTATTAACCCTATTTTTCAAATCTACCTTACCGCTCTAATTAGTGTAATTAATTAAGTAGTAAGACTTTTGAGAGATAAAGGATAGGAGTAATATGATACTCCTATAAAAGTCATTAAATATCTAAAGAATGATCTTATGATATAATATCTTTTGTTTAAAGGGTGTAACAAAACCTGAAAACAAAGATAATATGAATCGCCGTAGTAGTAAATACTAGTAGTAGATTTGACGTTCCTAACTTTATAGCAATAAGATAGGATTTCACACGTTAAATCACTACTCTCTATACCTAGAAGACCTTATTCATTTTATTCACCAAGCTCAATGTACTTGGAACTATTGAGTATTTAATCACATTTATATATCTATCTACACTTATTAACAAAGAGAGACACCATCATGTACAGAAATAAATTCCACGGACAAGGCATTTTTGTGTGTGTATGTCTGCCTCCTCCACCAATTGATTATTTATTTATCCACATGATGTTATTAATTATCATCTATAACTATGTCTTAATACCAGTTGTCTACAACTATACTTAGTACACTTATTACGACACATGTTTAAGAATTCGTTAAACAAGAATTAGCGATGAATAATTTCTTTCATATAATAGATATTTTCTATCTCTAACCAATAAAAATTTATCGATAATCCTATTTAACGTCTGACTATCAAAAATTTATATTAGCTATGAGTTGTTTAGTGATAGATTAACGATCAATTTCATAGTTAATTCATGTTCAGTTTATAATGACATGCATATTAAAGAGAAACCGTATTGTATTTGTCTAGTAGCAAGTTTGGTGCTTATCTTTTTCATATGCGTACATGTCAGTAACCCATTAATATATAGTTGCTTGTTTTCCAATTTGCAATGATGAAGGAGATGAAAATGCAGCATATTAATTTAAACAAAGTCAGAAGATAATAAAATGTAGCTGATGTAGTTGCAGATGCACTCACCTGATATGAGTCATATTTTGTGGTATTGTGCTTGATAGTGATACTACATCAATCTCCTCACAAGATTTTTCATATTCATCAATATTTATCCCTTTGTTTTGGTTCACAAATATATTCTCTGCGTGCCCTTTAGCTGCAAATAAATAATCAAATAATAAAATGACTTGTATATCCACCTGCTAAAAAACAGAAATCAGCGACAGACAAATTCTATGGCTAAAAAGCAGTAGTCGTCCCTAATCCTATTCAAGATAGATTAACACAAAAAAATTGTTAGCTACGAACAACTTAGCGACAGATTAGGACCTATGTTCGTAGTGATAATATATGTGCATGATTTATGAAAATACAAAATTTCAAAGCTTGCAAACAAAAAGAATGATGGAAGTGAAAAGTATTGGGCTCCCTTTAGGAGATGAAAATTCCAAATATTTACCTGTGGATTTGTCAGTGCTCTTCACTGTTCTATACATCTGCATGTAAACCCACACAAAATGTATTAGACGAAAAAGTCTACATTCCTAAGATTACTTCTTTAGATGCCTTTTTGTCCTAACCCCTTTGTACTCCAACACCCCCTACCCCACCCCCACCCCACCCAACACTGGGGTTTCACATGGATTTTTGCAGTGTAAAATACAAAATATATGAAGAGAAAAAAAGAGGTACAAAATATCCATAGCAATCAAATAGAGAGATCCATTTTCTTCATACATTCAAAAGACTATTGAATAGAAGGGGGAAAAAGTGATGTTACGAACCTGTAAGTGACTCTTCACATGAGCTAAGGTTAGATCCTTCACATTCATCAACTCTAGCACGGATTTTGGTGTTGCTCCTATTTTTCGTTCAATGTAAAAAAAATCTAAATTAATATTTCGGACATTTTAACAGTAGTTGAAATCAGCTATATGAATTTTCACTGTTCGACTTACGTTCATGTCCACCAAGGAGCTGAACGGCATGAACAAAATGGGCATGTAGAGTTGAAGTCCACCTCATCCTAGGAGCTCTAACGCTTCTTTTCACCCCACTAATCAATCTCGAACTTCTCTTGAAATCACGACCGTATATTTGTGGCTGATAATGCTGGTGGTGCTGATGTTGATGGTGGTGGTGGTGATGTTGAATATTTCTACCTATTGGTACTTGGGCGAACCCTAGACTCAGGGTCGGCTCAAAAGACGGAACTAACGGAAGATTAAACGTTTTTCTTATTCCGGGAAATAGTCCGTTATTTTCGTGGGTCAAATCGCTTCCCCCACTAGCTGTGCTACCGGAATCCGTCGTGGAATCAAATCCCACGACTTCTTTAAACTGATCACTTTTTGAAATACATGACGGTAAGCTTATCTGTAAAGAAAGATCAGGCACCGATGAAACTCCGTCCCTCATATCGATTTTTAGCTGAAAAAGAATTAAGGGCTATTTAAAAAGGGGTCTCTTGAAAAGAGAGAAATATGAAGCTTAAAAGATTTGAGTTGTGATTATATCATGAGTGCCTTATGATTTGCATGTTCGTGTTTATAAGAAGAAAGAGAGGGGAGGAGTTCAGAATAGGCTTTTTGCTAAAGAAAAAGGTATATATAGGAGATAGGGATTAATTGATAAAACAACTAAAAGTAGAAATGTGCAGATACAGAAAGATCAAACACCTTTTAATTTCTGGGAGTAAATGTTTGTTTGGATTTTGGAGAACAAAGAATTAAGGGGTGGGGGGAGGAGTGGATGTAACCTTTTCGCTACAGGTTTATGTGAACTCATAATTTGACACAAGATTATAATATTCTGTCCATAGTCTATCCTTCTGACATATCACTTGTTTGAATGACATTAAATATGTCGTTGTTGTACATAATATATATATTTTTATAACAATCATTCTCTAAAATAATATTTTATTGTAACAATTCTGTTTTCTGCGAAACCGATTCTTCATATGTTATGTTCTATTACATGCTTTTTAGAACAATATTTCACTATAGATCTATATGTTTCTACAATAGCTATCTTCTAAAATAACATTTCACTATAATAATCATGTGTTCAAGTTGATCCTTCATATGTTATATTATGTTATGTTATATTACATGTTCTTTATAATTACATTTCATTATAGCAGTTAAAAAATTATTGGAATAAATAATGTTGCTATAGAATTTGACTGTATATGTAAAAATATACTAAATTCTTAATAAGTACTTCTTAGATTTTTAACAGAAATTTTTAAAATTGAATGCATTAAATTTAAATTTTGATCCGCCTGTGGTCGCTTTTGGAATTGGGAAAATGGTGTGTAATAAGAGGTGCAGAGATATAATGGATGTATTCTTGAAGGGAATGGTTGGAATTCGAGAAAACAAATTAGTGTACTATTCAATGGAATATTGGGAAAGGAATTGGGCTCTCTCTCTCTCTCATATATACACACACATTCTATTGTGAAAGAGGCTTGAGTGACTGTCGCAGGCCAAAATATCCATTTGACTCCCAATAATTTTAGTTTCTGTAACTTTGGAAAGAATGAATAGTTATGTCTTGTTTAATTTGTGTGATCATAGGATATTTTAAATTTGTAATCTTAAAGATGTCATAACAACATTTATATAGTCATAATGGAAAATAATTAAGGACTATTTGACATTCCCGCTATGAATTTTGAGGTTGACTACATAAGCTACAAATTCAAAGGGGAACAGAAAATCATGGTTATTAATTAGGCAAGAGTTTCAAGTTTGACACATTGAAGGATTATATTATTACTACTCCATAGTCCATGCACAAAAAAGCCAGGTTAAATTGTGAGTCCTTAATTAGTCCCCTGAGAACAAGGCACAAGCCCATTTAATTTCTATCATGCCTAAATCCTATTAGCATTGCAGTCTGTTGGACAAGCAGTATCGTCATGAGTTACTAGTAGTAATACTAATACCCTGAAATGCATTGAGACCTTCCAATTATTCATCGATCTCTCCATCTTTATCTCACTACAATTTAGTGATTTACACAAGTGAAAGAATAGTAATGACATTAATACATTTCTTTTTCCACGTTGGATAGATCTATTTGCTCCATAAATATTTTAATTAATTAATATGCCCCATAGTCTGTTCCTCTCATAAAATTATAGGATTTAAATCTTATTAATATCTTCCTCTTTTCCCCATTCTCTTTTGTCTGTTCCTCATAAATTAGAAAAAGAAATGAATAATTTCATTAAGATGCTGTCTTGAGCATATATATCTACTAGAAATTTCAATGCTGTCTATTGGAAGAGTCCAATCCAAATCCAGCCACGTGAAAAGATATTTATTAAATACTCGACGTTTGAATTGAGCCGACAAATATAGACATGTATCGTCTCTATATTTGGTGTAAATAAGTCTTTGTTTTTGTATTTAGAGTATAAACATTAAAGAGCTCGTATGTAGGAAATTTCACTGATTTTAAGGTGATCATTGTCCCAAGAAATCAAGTTCGAATTTACCAGTAGTGTGTAATTTCATTCTTTCTTTCATGGGACGACTGTGAACACTAAACATCGCTTTTCCACCTAAATGAAATACCGAATAACCATATTTTATCTCCATCAATCTGTCGGCCGAGTGGGCCTGGACGAGGAATTTCGCTTTTTTTTTCGGTATAAACATTAAAGAATGTTGGTGTACACGTGCGAAGTTGCCACAAGTAACGGGGTTTAGTCATAGACGTCGAGAAGGAAATGAGAGTAATTAGAGAGTAGGTTGGATTGTCAGAGGGTTTGCTAGGACTTTCGGCGATACCGGCGCCTCAGTCCCACGTGTATCTGATTCATTTTTCATGTTTCTCAATTAACCTCTTAGTTTAAGATATCAATCACCATTTTCTTTTTCGAGTCAAAATCAAGAAAACATATTCTTGAGGGAGGTCGTACGTAGTAGGGAAATTAGGGGAACTGAGAAGGCATGTAACTCTGTTAGTGAATTTTGATTTTTGCTTAATCCTCAAACCACTATATTTACTAGCTAGAAGGCTGTTCGTATTTTTACTTCTCGATCGTACTATATATAGGTCAAATCGGTTGTGCGTGCTCCTCTATTCGAACTATGTTGGTCAAGACAATTGCTCGTGCCTTTACTCAAAGTTTCAAAGTGTGTGGATCAATATCACCATGCTTCAAATTAATAAACATCTCGATTTTATTCCCTTCAAGCTAATTCTTCAAGATGCTAATTGAGTGTTTCAGTTACAAGAATCTACGTACTAACAAAAATATTTGTTGATTAATGAATGCAACGAAAAACTTCAAATAAATAAAATACAACTTAGAACTTAATCAGTTAAGGACTAAGGTGAGTGAATGCATTATTGTACGACAATCGTTCAAGGTTGTACTCTTGTCTTAGAGCTATATATAATTCATAGGGACAACTTCGTTGATGTTAAATTCATTTAAGCGCATTTCATAAAATTACTGGAACAAAATATCATCGAAATGAAATAGCTTTCTTTTAATCTATTTATCTTGAATGGAAAAGAAAAAAAAAAGGCAAAGATTATAGAGTAAATACAGAAATGGAGCGTGAGGAGAGGAGCGTAGGAATTGGTTGTGCCAGAAAGCCAAAGACACTTGCGTTTAAAAGACTACACATACAAAAGTGATAGTATATACCAAATACATATAGAGTATTTCGTGAAATGGAGTAATGTTTTTAATAGGCAACACCAATATTCCCTCTCCGTGTCCAAATATTCCTCAGTATTGGACTTTCCTTCTCATCTTGTCTATTGTCGAGCCCTTCTTCTTGGCCACTCTCCCAACAACATTAAATAATTGAAGCTAAGTGTATGGTATTACCGAGAGGGAAAGCCAACCATATTCCTAGGCGTCAACCCACGTGACTTGTGGCCGTGACTCTGTCCGCTACCTTATAGCCAGTTGACATATACTCCCTCTCTATTTCTTGTTTCTTTTGACCTATTATTTATTTTAGATTAGGCTTTTTAAGAATATCATATATGATCTCACTAATAATTGTTTATAACATGGTAACTTGGTGTACAATTTTTTTTTATGCTCATCGGTTCATGCAAGATTCGAGAAAAGTCCATTACTCAAGAGGTGTAATTTAGGCAGTTTGCATCAATGCGTGCATCATTGCCCGTTTCTTCAATATTTCTTTTTAATTTTATTTAAATAGAAGATTTAAATAAAAGTTTGGATGACAAAGCTTGTATAACAACAACAAGAACATATCAGTTTATCTCATATGTGTGATTTGAGAAGAATATGATGTACGTACACTTCATTCCTATCTTTTGGGATAGCTAAATTATTTCTAATAGACCATATGCTAGCTAAAGATATTGTATAAAGAATAATGTGTTACTATTTTTATAATACTTCCATGAATTTCTGTGAATGAAACTTAAGAAGAATATTCAAGAAGTATCTCAAAGTACTTTTCCACCAAAAATAGATTTTGAAAAATCTATGGGAATATTTTCAACATTTTCACATCCTAGCACCTTAAAATTCAGATTCACTTCACTAATCAAATTTAAACTTTGATGATGAGTTCTATGATTTTTTTTTTGTGATGATGGTATACTTATATAACGAAATTAAATAATACTCCCTCTGAATAAAAAAAATCACTTAGCCTTTATTTTATAGTTAAAAAAGAGTGTCCACTTTGATAGTGAATATATTCACAATATATTCTGTAGTTAATATTTAATGTAATTATATAAAGTAGAGATCATAATTCCATTAAGACTACAATTGTACACTATATATATTCATTTTGTTCGTGAAAGGTTGCAATGAGTCACGTTAGGGTGTTGCGTGTTCTTTTTTGTATCAATACGCATATATCTTCGGAAAGATGATTCCTTGACTTCAATTCAGTCTGAGCGTCAGGCATCCTCCCACTCCGACTGAGGGGGTGTGATAGTGAATATATTTCATATATTTATAATATATTCTGTAATTAATATTTTAGTGTAATTATGTAAAGTATAGATCTTAATTCAATTAGGACTACAATTGTACACTCAATATATATTGCATTAATAAGATAAATCTAATCAAGGAGATTTACACTATTCTACACACTTATCAATCAAGAAAGAATTAACCTTACTTTTTCAGATTTGCCCTTATTATGTGTTAAGTGATCAAAATGCAATACCTATTAAATTAGGGTCATTTTATTTAAATTAATTTTTTTTAGGAGTTAGTATTTTGTTAAGAAAAATACAAATGTTTAAATGAATATTCTTTCTTATCCGGAGTAAAGACATACTAATATATGTGTGAGTGGGGAGTGTGTTACGGGGGGTTGTAGGATTAGAAAAGGGTTGATTTGTTTAATAGAATAGGGAAAGAAGGGTCAGCGCCTGATGCGCTCTAGATTCTCCGGAAAATGAGAATTTTCAACCTTATTCTATAACTCCATCTCTGCCCATTAATATTCTTCTTGATCGACCGAGCTCCTTTCTATCTGTCTCTTTCTCTACCGATCCTGTGTGTTGGATTACGGATTGGAATATTAATACTGCCTATAACAACAAACTAATTTTAATCTTTTTGGTTCATAGTTGGAATTATTAATATAGTAAAATCGCCTAATAATATACTCCTCTGGTCAACATCTTCTTTAGCTACCTCACTTTTAAAACTTTTAAATTGCTTTAAGCTAATATTCCACATTCCTTACATTTGTCTCATTACATCACACACCTAACCCTTCTTTCCCTTGTAATTTCTCATTTTATGCGTAACTAATTTATATTAATGCTTCTCTAACTTTTCTTTTCTCTCTGTTTGAGAGATAGTTGTTCTGACTTTAATTACCGGGTCTAATAAAATGGTCATAATTCAAAATAAATGATCTAGCATTTCTTATTTCATATTTTCATTGAGTTATTTTGATGGGGTTTCTTTGGTTTTTCTACACGTTAAAAGAATATGTAATTGTACAATTTGCTCTTTGTGTTTCAATACATCTTTCTCTTCTTCTTTTTTTTCATTTTTCTCGGTCTTCGACATGTATAAGGCAAAAACTCGTCTACGTTTAAATAATAATAGTCTTATACCACGTGGAAATTTAAGACGAAGATCATACAAAATTACACAATATTAAGATGCTGTCGGATGAACGTTACTTAAAGTAAGAATATAGCAAAGTGACCTCCAAGAGCTACAAAAGGGTTTCAGATCTCTTAAGCATGTTCTTTATTCCATAGACCTAAGTAAAGAATAACTTAATATGGAATCCTAAATGCATAAAAGGGAAACTTAATTAATTAACTAATTGAATTGTCCACTCTTCGCAAGTTAAACGACATGGACGGTCAAGCATAATTAAGGACGTGACTCATCACTCATCAAGTATTAGCTTCATAGATACACCATAATTCATACTACAAATTAACTAGGCTATATTCTACTATTATACTCATCTTTTTGTCGTTAACAAGTTAAACTATAGTGCTACTTAACACATCGACTTAAAATAATGAGAAGAATAATAGTTCTTTCGTAAAGGGGTACGTAAAAATGTAGAAAATATATAGAATATGTTTGCTTCGAAGTTTGAATAGAATCACTATGTATAATATTTCTTCCCAATCCCCTTAAGAGTACAGAATAGAAGACAAAAAAGAAAGAAAGGAATCAGCGGAATCAACGCCGTTTCGACTGACGTGTGCCATGAGCCACGACATTGCCACCTTAAAAAAATAACCATTAAAATATAAACGGAAATTAACACTTTTAGTCCCTCAAATACAGATGTCCTAATTCTGATTAAGTACATTAAACTTTCAGTTAATTGATATGTGCATTTTTGACCGCTCTGATTTTGAATTTTCACATTTAATAAATTGCTAAGCTATAAAATATTCATTATTTATCGACGTCATGATGTGTTATGATATGTTTTACTATTTTTCCATATTTTAAGACAATGTAGTTCTAAAAATAGCTAAATACCGTATATTTACTTTGTAAAGAGACAAATCACAAATATTTTAGTTAATTAGAGGTTAGATATGCTTAGCTAAATATTATAAGGACCAACAGTAAAATCTATTAGTAATTAAGGGACCAAAAGTGCAATTATTCCAAATATAAAAAACCAAAGCTATATATCATCGATTAATTTGCTGTTTCAAAACAAACGATCCATGTCGTTTTTGTCTTTACATTTCTAGTGTACCTGAGGCAACTAGTCTAAAAGTACTGCTAGATATTTGATTTCTTTTTTTTACTATTGTTTTGAATTTTGTGGAATGGTATGGGGAGTACACGAGATGAGAAATAAAAGACAGTCAAAAACGGTACAAACAAACATAAAAAAGGTTCAATAATTGAGAAGCTAAAAGTAGGGTAGTTCATCGCTTTCAATAAGAGACATTTTGATAGCAACACATTGGGCTCATTTGGTAGGTTCCATTGGATTATATATTTTTATATGACAAGACTATATCAGAATTGATCAATCAGTATTAATATATAATAGATTTATATTAGAGATTAATATATAATGAATCAGATTTTTATTTTTTTATTTTTAAGATAGTCATGAGACTCATCTACTGTATTTAGCCTAAAAATGACAAATGAAGTCTTATTTTTAAAATAAGATAATCCAAATTGATCGAAAACGCCATCAAAATCGTATTATTTTTATTTAAGATAATTCAAGATAATACAATGCATCAAACGAGTCCAATATGCATTATTCCGGCCTCCCTTAGTACTCTCTTCATATTTTCTCCATTTGCACTCAATTACTACTATACGCTCTAGTTATATTCCCGTCCTGGTGAGCAGAGACGAATTAATTTTTTTAATTTAATCAGTTCAACTTTTAAATATTTATCATTGGATCTATTATAGTTAAAAAAAATATGAATTCAAAATATTTTTTCTTTTTATAATTTACGTAATCCTTTATATGTATTTTTTATATTCAGTGTCAAAAATATATGTTTGGTTTATTTGAATTCATGATTTACACGCTATATTCGCCTCTGCTTCTAGGCTCTTCCAAAAACAAAATTGACTTTTTGTACAAGGGTTTTGCTTCTACACGCGACGTAAAAATATCTTTACAAACTTAAATCATCAAAAAGATAATTAATTGTTTCTAATCAGTTTCAAAAGAAAACAGACCGGACCGGTAATTATTTAAATATCTTTACGCTCAAGGTGAATATAAGTTTAGTCATTTGTCCTCCCACAGTGGCCGAAGATCTGTGATTTACCTCCTCCAATTTCCACCAATTCGGAGGGTGAGCACATGGCGATGATTTCGCCTTTTTTGCTCCCAAGTTTAGTCATTTGTGGAGTACAATATATTGGCTGTGAATTGAGGACGAATTTATGAACATATGGGTCACATTTTAAAGTAATATTGCTACTACTACTACTGAGTACTGCCTCTGATATTTTTTATTACTCAAAATAAATTATTTAGGCTGTTGCTCGATAGATCCATATATACCTGTCAAGAGTATCTTAAACAGTGGTACTACAAAATCCTATTTGAAAATTGTAATACTCATAACAACATGGCATAATAGTAGGGCCCTCCCTCTGTTTACATTCAAGTAGGTACTCATGAAAACTGGAAGTACTTGTGATTGTTTACCTGTAGACCAGTGAAAAGGATAGTAATAGTCTGGACTATTGGACCCCTTTGGGTGTGGGTTCAGAAGATACGCAGACAAAACATCGAGGTAATTCGGTTTAATACCATCACTATAAAACCCCTTTTACATTACAATATATGATAAGAAAATAGATCTTTAAGTATTGTCAAAGATTATATAAAAGAACAAATTGTTATCCCACTCATCAGTGTAGGACTATTAACGCTTCCGCCCACTAGGCTTGACAACTAGCTAGAGCATGGACAGAATAATACGGAAGTCCAACATCGAGTACTAGAATTATGTAATTCTGATTCTGATATCATAATAAAAAAAACTTGAACCTAATCTTAACTCATAACCCGAAGACTGTTCAAGACCGCATAAAAGAGACAACTTGTCATTGGATATTTCGATTCACCGAAGTGAATAACAATTAAGTAATATGAAGTTGATAACTCAAAAATAAGCTAAGGTAAATAATGCGTATTAACAATATGTTGATGTATATTGATGTCATAAAATTAAAAAAATTATATTATTAATGCATATAATTTAAATTTTGAATTTTTATTTTTCCTCGATGTGGTTCCTTTAGATTACCTTCTTCTCTGCCGACGAAATTTTGGACCCATGTCTACTTCAAAATCACATGCTCTCTGCCTCCCTCGGATATCTACCTTCACCTTCACCTGATAATATGATTTGTTTTATTTTAAGAGGAAGATATCTCAGCAACACATGTCGATTCTTTATTAGTGTCAATTTAGATCTTTAATGTATAAATCATAATAATATACAAATAACTCAAGTAAATTGAAATTGACAACAATAATGTTCAGCAAAAGCATAGACACATATTAACTTGTTTGTAGATAGAGACATGCTCGACGCAGTGTTCTAAGATAAAAATTCGCCCCCGCTTATGCTGTAGTTTAACGGACGTCTGCCTTGAGGATACAACTACTGAGTGATAGTTCTAGCACAAGTGATCTACACGCTTTATATAACATGAATTTCAACCAGATGAAGCCATTAGTCCAAAGATTATGACTCTATGTGAAGAGATGCAACTTTTGGTTCAAAACTGTAAAATTCCGTCGAAGGCACCGCGATGCCTCCAAAAGGCACCTAGGTGCTAATTCGATTTTTCTTTCCAGTGACTTACTGCCATCCAGGCACCCCGGTGCCTCCACAAGGCACCTAGGTTCTAATTCGTCGAAAATTCCAGTGACTTACTGGAGCGCAGGCACCTCGGTCCTTCCATCAGGAACAGCGGTCCTTTGGCCAAAATTCCAAAAAATGGATTTTAATCACTTGTTTTCTTCTTCAATCCACACAAGTTCCAACAATACCCCACACTTTCTATTCACACATCCAACAATACCCCACATGTGGATAGAAAATAAGATAAAAGGAACTTATCATTATTTCTGTCTAACGAGACATGACATACATCGGAAACGGTGTCTTTTGGACTCAACCGCTCAGAGTGAATACCTATCTGCCCACTTCGAGGTAGTGGACGAAGTGCCTTGAACTATTCACGTTTTGTAGTAAACCGAGACAACAAGTATCACACATATCATATCAACGTATTTCAATTCTTATGGTTGTGTTCGGTTCGGTCATGAACAACTCCTTCTTCATGAGAATTTCTAGAGAACGTAGCCATCTCAGTTCTCCCAGATGCGACCCCACATCAATATCACATAGGTAACATTAATCAAGAATAGTCCGTACTATCCCACCATAATGACTATTAATATTATTAATAACATAAGTTCAGCCCTTTATCGTCAACAGATTAACACACTAGTACACCATATGAATAAGCATATGTGTGTTTTACGCTCCTTGAGTCTTCCCCAGCTAGTTTGCCTATTGAACCTAAACCATGGGATCTCCAATTATGATAGGTTAGGTTTCCACCAGTTCGCAACTCATTGTATTGGCTTTAAGTCCATTCCCCTCGATGTAAATACGACTTGCTCTCTTGTAAGGCCTTTTTGTCAAAGGATCCGCTATATTGTCCTTTGACTTTACATAATCAATGGAAATGATTTCATTCTTCAAAGAAACTTCATATCAGACATGCGCCGCTTATATGTCTTGACTTGCCATTATATATTTGATTCTTTGCCCTCGTCAGGGCAGCCATACTATCACAATGTATGCAAATGGCTATTACAGGCTTCGTCCACAACGGAATATCTTCTAAGAAGTTTCTTAGTCATTCTGCCTCTTCGGCAGCTTTATCTAAGGCTACAAACTCCGCTTTCATAGTTGATCTCGTATTTACCGTTTGCTTTGATGATTTCAAAGATACCGACGCTCCACCAATTGTAAATACATACCCACTTGTTGACTTACTTTCTGAATTTTTGAAAATCCAATTAGCATCACAATATCCTTCTAACACGGGAGGATATTTTGTATAATGCAATCCATAGTTCATTGTATGCTTTAGATATCGTAGTGCCCTTATTAGCGCTACCCAATGATCATTTTCAGGATTGTGTGAGTATCGACTAAGTCGACTCATGTTGTGATATTTCTAGATGCTTACGCAAGTGTACGTATCGTTCCAAGTAATATAGTCTGTAAGACCGAGTTTATCGTCCACAGAGACTGATTTATTAAGTACCGATTATCTATCATATGATATCTATTTAGCAATCGTTATTTTGTTTGATTTATGACTAAGCGCAGAAAATAAACTTAAAGATTATAATGCTTTGGGTTTATAACAGTTATGAAGGAAATAGGTTCCAATCTCCTCAACTATTCACTCTTTCACGTGTTAATGCACTTCTAATGATTCTTCTTTTTATTAAGATATCATGTTAACTAATCTGTCATCATATTCCGGTTAGGACATACGAGAGCTCAACCTTATGCAGAAACCTTCTATATTTCTATGATAGATTTTACCACATATGAGGATTAAGAACAGTAACCTTAATTACTACACAAGTATCGGGGTACTTTCGTCCACGATTTTAACCTATGTCTAGACAATTACAACATATTCAAATCTCACCATTCAGACTTTTGATTCGAAATCATATAAGTGATGACAATTAGTAGCTAGTTAATTATCAAGCAACCATAACAATATTGCATGGATCTTAATATGATGAAGAAGAAATCAATAATCAATGCATTAACTATATGAAAGAGCTTCAAGAAGATTCGATGAAAACCCTACTAAAGTAATTAGCTCCTAAGCATTGTCATGTCAAGAACTAAATTACAATTCAACATAAACTGAAATAAAATAAGGGAAAGAAAGTAATTTGAACAATAAGATGTCTCCAATTGTCGCTTGTAGCCGTCGTTCTCCTCTCCAAAGTTCGATAATCAAATAATGACAGGGTTTAGGGTATTTATATCTGAGAAAAACCTTGCTTCGGACCCATTTACCCTTGTCCAATTTCGACCCAACTTTTCTAAAAATACGCGGCCACCGCTGCGCTGGCACCGCGTGCTAATTCTTCCAAATAATCAGAGCTCATCGACATATGGCACCGCGCGCGCTTTCGATGTTGTTTCGCTGACTTTCGGCAATTTTTACGCCTCGATGCTAATTTTCCTGACCGTGGTTCCATGGAACCGCGGTGCTACGTGGCCAGGCACCGCGGTTCCTCTTTGATTTCTGTCAGAAGTCGCCAGATTTCTTCTATTCTTTTTGTCACTTTTTAGGCTTCATTCTTTGGGTTGTGCTTGTGCAATTTTCATCTCAATTAAGCTCATTTCATCCTCAAAAATGGTATATTCTCCTTTATGACCGCTGTGATACAAACGAAAGAAAAACACTCCTAACACTATACTAAACGCAAAATAAAAGAGTAAAATACTAATTAAAAATGGCTCAAAAGAGTGTATAAAATACACTCAACAACTCACTGTATATGCTAAATCTGGTCTCGTACAATTCATTATGTACATCAAGTTTCTAAGAACTTGTGTATACTCCAATTGAGACACACTTTCACCTTCATTATTCTTAAAGTGACAAGGTGGGTCAAATGGCGTAACCACCGGTCTATCATCATAGTGTCCGAATTTTCTAAGGACTTTCTCCACATAATGAGATTGAGTTAAAATATAACCCTCAGAATTCATTTGAATTCTAATACCAAGGATGACATACGTTATTCCCATATCTTTCATATCGAAGGCGGCATGTAACATCTTCTTAGTTTGGTTAATGACATCTTTATTTGTTCCCATAATTAGCATATCATCCACATATAAGCATATAATGACACATGCATTCTTACATTTCTTAATGTAGACACATTTGTCACATTCGTTTATTTGAAAACCATTTGATAATAATGTATTATCAAACTTCTCATGTCATTGCTTTGGAGCTTGTTTAAGTCCATATAACGACTTAACCAATTTACAAAATTTTTGCTCTTGACCTTTAACAACAAACCCTTCGGATTGTTTCATGTATATTTATTCCTCTAGTTCACCATTCAAGAATGCAGTCTTCACATCCATTTGGTGTATTTCCAAATTGTGAATTGCTGCTATAGCAATTAACGTCCTTATCGACGTAATTCTGCATAATCGGTAGAGTATCAAAGAAATCTACACCTTCCTTTTGTCGAAATCCTTTGGCTACTATACGAGCTTTGTATTTCTCTATAGTACAATCAGGTCTTAACTTCCGTTTAAAGATCCATTTATGACCTATTGGTTTCTGTTCCGGAGGAAGATCAACCAATATCCATGTATTATTTTGTACAATGGATTCTACTTCACTTTGGATGGCCTCCTTTCAATAAGGTGCTTCGGATGATTCCATAGCAGCCCTATACGTTTGAGATTCTCCTTCCACGGAAAAAGTCATAAAGTCTGGTCCAAAATCTTTGGTAATTTTCTCACGTTTACTTCTTTTTATTTCAGTATTATTTTCTTGAATGGAAGAAGTAATATTCTTAACATTTAGAGTGTCTTGGTTTGACTCATTTTGAGGCAGTGTCTTCTTCTTATAATTAGAAACAATTTTATTCTTGTCTTTATAAGGAAATATATCCTCAATAAATTTTGCTTCAGCAGATTCCATTAGTGTGTTCTTGTGAATACCTTCAACATCAGAATGATACACCAAAAACTTATACGCTGCACTATTATTGGCAAGACCAACATAAATGCAATTCACTGTTTTTTGTCCAAGTTTCGTTGTCTTTGGTAAATGACTTGAACTTTTGCTAGGCAACCCCACACTTTCATCCTTTTGAAAGTAGGCAATCTTCCATTCCACAATTCGTATGGAGATTGATCACTTTTCTTTTGAGGAATTCTATTTAGTATCATATTTGCAGTAATTAATGTCTCACCTCATAGACTAAGAGGTGCACCCGAAATAATCAACATTGAATTTATCATATTCTTCAATGTTCTGTTCTTTCGTTCGGCAACTCCATTTTGTTGGAAAGTATATGGCGCAGTGGTTTGATGAATGACACCATGAGTAGAACAGAATTCTTTGAACTCATTTGACGTATATTCACCACCACGGTCTGACCTTAGAATCTTAATTCTTTTGTCAAGTCCACTTCTGCTTTGTATGTTTTAAACATGTTAAAAGCCTCATCTTTGGTATGTATTAAATATACATAACAAAATTTACTGCAGTCATCAATAAATGATATATAGTAATTCTTTCCTCCACGAGAGGGGGTTGCTTGGTAATCACACAAATCGCTATGAATTAAACCAATCACTTCATTTGATTTCATAATAGATTTATGAGGATGACTTGCATATTTTGATTCTATGCAAACCCCACATTTGGTTATTTTGTTCATGGAACATTTTGGCAACATGCCTATCTTTACCAGTCTTTGTAAGGAACGATACTTTACATGACCTAATCGAGAATGTCATAAAGAAGTAATGGAATCAATCACATATTCAGAAGCAGTGCTAGTGTCTGCATTTTCATTGATAACGACAAATGTCTTAGTACATACAACACTTAGTTTGAAAATCCCCTCACTGAGGTAGCCCTTGCCAACATACACCCCATCTTTGATGAGTACAAATTTATCAGATTCAAAAACTAACTTAGTGCCTTGTTGCTAAGAACAGGGCCATAAATTAAATTTTTACAAATCTCAGGCACATGTAGTACATTTGTGAGCACAAGATCATTTTCGAAAGTGAGCCTCAAAGTCACTTTCCCTTTGCCCTCCACTTTACAGAAGCAGCATTCCCAACAAACAATAGTTCACCATTACTTGAACCTCCAACACCACCACCTTGACTGTTGCAAAGACGACAATCTTTTGCGTTGTGTCCGGGTTTTCTACATACCCAACATAATCCTGGTTGTGGTTTCTTGAATGCATTGGTCCTTTGTGGAGCTAGTGCATTCCTCCCGGTTGCAAAATATGGCTTGACACCAACAAATTTGCCATTTCCTTTCTGAAACTTGGCCTTTGAAGCATTGCCTTCTACCATGTTGGTATTAGGCTCAAATGAAACAGCATCAGCCCTTTCATTCTTCCGGTTGTCCTCTTCAACACGAATTTTCAGAACCAGTTGCTCAAAACTCATTTCCTCCGTTAGATGCTTCAAATAAATCTTAAAATTCTTCCAAGAAGGAGGTAATTTTTCAATAATAGCACCAACAAGGAAATATTGGTTAAGGCCCATACCTTCAACCTCTAGTTCATGAACAATGACTTGGAGTTCATCCACTTGCTTGACAACAACTTTGGCATCGCTCATCTTGAAGTTCAGAAACTTGCCGATGATGAACTTCTTTGAACAAGCAACCTCTGTTTTGTACTTTTTCTCAAGTGACTGCCATAACTCCCGTGTTGTCCCGAACATGGAGTATATTTTCATAGAGAGTATCATCCAAGGCATTGAGAATGTAATTCTTACACATAAATTCTTGTGTCCACCAAGTCTCAATTGCCTTCAGCCTTTAGGCCTTTGCCTCCTCAGCTGGAGCAGTCTCTCCTTCTCCCTCCAGCAGTGCCGTTGGAGCCTCAGCAGTCAACACGTTTGACACGTCAAGTGTTGTCAAATAGAACAACATCTTCTGTTACCAGCGCTTGAAATCAGTACCCTTGAATTTCTCGGATTTCTCCACATGAGTTTTCACTATTGATGATCTAGATTGATCCATTTGTTTGCAAATCAGGAAGTGTATTCTCTGAAAATATTTTTTGCAAACTCAACAATGTCAGAAAAATATATATTTTATGAGAATTTTTGTCTTAGATTGTTAGTGTCAATCTAGACCTTCAATGTATAAACCACAATAATATACAAATAACTCAAGTAAATTGAAATTGACAACAATAATGTTCAGTAAAAATATAGACACATACTAACTTATTTGTAGATAGAGGTCTGCTCGACGCAGTGTCCTAAGACAAAAATTCGCCCCCGCTTGTGTTGCAGTTTAACAGACGTCTGCCTTGAGGATACAACTATCTGAGTGATAGTTCAAGCACAAGAACTTCACTCCTGGCGAATCTACCTTATGTGTTCTTCAGAAATTCCTTGAAGAGGAAGAAGAAGCAACAAAGATCATCAAATGATTTGATTCTTAAATCAGAAGATTAGACGTTGTTAATTGTATTATTTATTTTAAACAAGTGATCTACATGCTTTATATAACATGAATTTCAACCAGATGCAGCCATTAATCCAAAGGTTATGACTCTATGTGAAGAGATGCAACTTTTGGTTCAAAACTGTAAAATTCCGTCGAAGACACCGCGATGCCTCCAAAAGGCACCTAGGTGCTAATTCGATTTTTCTTTCCAGTGACTTACTGCTATCCAGGCACCCCGGTGCCTCCACAAGGCACCTAGGTGCTAATTCATCAAAAATTTTAGTGACTTAATGGAGCGCAGGCACCTCGGTCCTTCCATCAGGAATCGCGGTCCTTCGGCCAAAATTCCAAAAAATGGATTTTAATCACTTGTTTTATTCTTCAATCCACACAAGTTCCAACATTCTTCACCTGAAAATGTCGCCTTTAATATCTAATCAAATAAGGGGGTAGATAAGAAATTTATTTAAAGATATGATATAGATGAGACTGTAAGAATTATTTAGAAATGGTAAATCTTCCTTCATCTTTATTCATCCAAATGGTAACAATATATACACTAAGTAACCATTAATAGAAAGATTAAGTCTTCCCTAAAATCCTCCTACATATCCCATAATATATTCCTATTTAATACTATTCTATTTAATACATAATACTATTTACCATATACATAAGATTCTACATAATTATATTATTAATTGTAATTAATAATAAATATTCTAACACTCCCCCGCAGTTGAAGCCGGAGGAAGGCGAATGCTGAGACTGTCCCGAAATTCTTCAAATAAGATCAGCGGAAGCCCTTTTGTGAAGATATCTGCAATCTGATGTCGTGTCGGAACATGTAAGACTCGCACCTGTCCGCGAGCTACCTTTTCACGGACAAAATGAATATCTAACTCAATATGCTTAGTGCGTTGATGATGGATTGGATTTCCAGAGAGATAAATCGCACTAATGTTATCACAGTATACCATAGTGACTGTCGGAATAGGACAATGAATCTCAAGTAAAAGATTCCGAATCCAGCATGAGTCAGACACAACATTGGCTACCGCACGGTATTCAGCTTCAGCACTGGAACGTGATACGGTGGGTTGCCTTTTGGAGGACCATGATGTTAAATTATCACCGAGGAAGACGCAATAGCCGGAGGTGGAGCGTCTGGTGTCTGGACATCCTGCCCAGTCTGCATCTGTGTAGGTGACAAGCTTGGTCATGGAAGAAGGGTACAGATGCAATCCATAATTCAGAGTGCCCTGAATATATCGTACAATACGTTTAAGTGCATGCATATGTTCTTCCATTGGATTGTGCATGAACAAACACACTTGTTGTACTGCATATGTAATATCTGGCCCGGTGAATGTGAGATATTTCAAAGCTCCTGCCAAGCTGCGATACAATGTCGGATTGGCAAAAGGACTACTGGATATGGCACTCAATTTTGACTTGGTATCTACTGGAGTTGCAGAAGGTTTGCAAGATGACATTCCAGCCCGTTCTACGATCTCTGATGCATACTTCTTCTGGGAAAGAAATAAGCCACCTGCATGACGTGTCACCGCAATTCCTAGAAAGTAGTGAAGTGGACCAAGATCTTTCATAGCAAATTCGGAACTCAGTTGGGTCATGATATTCTTGCGAAGAGAGTCTGAAGAGGTTGTTAGGATAATATCATCTACATATAAGAGAATATAAGCAGTATGATTACCACCTGATTACCCCGTGGGCGTCGGTGTCCGACATCCCGCCGATCTGCGTCGTGTAGGTGACAAGCTTGGTCATGGAAGAAGGGTACAGATGCAATCCATAATTCAGAGTGCCCTGAATATATCGTACAATACGTTTGAGTGCATGCATATGTTCTTCCATTGGATTGTGCATGAACAAACACACTTGTCATTGCGCATATGTAATATCCGCCCTGAATGTGAGATATTGCAAAGCTCCTGCCAAGCTGCGATACAATGTCGGATTGGCAAAAGGACTACTGGATATGGCACTCAATTTTGACTTGGTATCTACTGGAGTTGCAGAAGGTTTGCAAGATGACATTCCAGCCCGTTCTACGATCTCTGATGCATACTTCTTCTGGGAAAGAAATAAGCCACCTGCATGACGTTTCACCGCAATTCCTAGAAAGTAGTGAAGTGGACCAAGATCTTTCATAGCAAATTCGGAACTCAGTTGGGTCATGATATTCTTGCGAAGAGAGTCTGAAGAGGCTGTTAGGATAATATCATCTACATATAAGAGAATATAAGCAGTATGATTACCCTGTTGATAAATAAATAGTGAATTATCCGAACGGCTGTTTGAGAAACCCATGTTGAACACAAAATCTGCAAACCTCTTGTACCAAGTCCTGGGAGCCTGTTTGAGGCCATATAACGATTTTTTAAGTAAACACACATGATTGAGATATCGAGAATCTCTGTACCCCAATGGTTGGTGCATGTATACAGTCTCACTCAAGTGTCCATGTAAGAAGGCATTCTTGACATCCAATTGATGAAGTAACCATCCTTTTGAGAGGGCTAGACTGAGAACAATTACGATGGTTCTTTGGTTTAACCATCGGATCAATGTCTCGCCGCAATCTAATCCCACCTGTTGAGTCTTGCCATCACCTACAAGTCGGGCCTTATGCCGCTCAAAAGAACCATCAGATTTTTCTTTATGGCTAAAAATCTACATAGAACGAATTATATTAGCATTAGATGGACGAGGTACTAACTCCCATGTCCTATTTTTAATTAGAGCATGATATTCATCATCCATGGTCATTTTCCAATTAGGATCTTTTAGAGCAGACACAGGGTTACAAGACAAAGGTAATTTCGAGACTTGAGTGTGTAGACTGTATTTGGCATTGGGTTTTGTAATTCCATGTTGACTACGGGTGACTGGCCGGTTTAGTGGGCCAGTGGACTGGACGCCACTGGCCGGGAGTGAGACAGTGGGCTGAACTCCACTGCCCAGATTATTGTTATTTTCTCCACTAGTTGCACTGGGCTGAACGAGTAGTTTGTGTGTAGTTGGGCCTGGATTTGGAGGTTGGCCCAACTGAAAGGGCAGCTGGTGTGAGGTAGGGGGTTCTCGTGCACTGGGCCTTGGGCGATGGCCGGATCATTTGGGCTGTATTTTCGATGGCCGGATCATCGGTCTTGGTCCAGATGGGCCTACCGCATTTGTCGATATTTTTGTGAGTCCCGGGCTGTGGAAAAAATGAGTTAGATACGGGAGTCTATCATCATCCAAAAAAATCATAAGTATTTGTCCCTGTGTCATGTATCTTGGCAAAGGGAAATTGTGACTCATCAAAAATTACATGACGACATATAATCATACGTTTGGAAGAAATGTCATAACACATGTAACCACAGTGATTCGTAGGATATTCCAAGAAGACACATGGAGTAGATCGGGGTTGAAGTTTTGTGATTGTGGTGGATGGAAATAGAGGGTAGCAAAGACAACCAAATACTCTCAAATGATGATATGAGGGCTCTCGTAAGTAAAGTATTTTTAGTGGAGTTTGGTAAGACATGTTTTTATGGGGAAGGATATTCAACATGTAGGTTGCCATTTGAAGCGCATGATGCCAAAAAATGGGGGGGTATAGAAGCATGAGCAAGGGATGTTCTCACAATATTATTTATGGTTCTAATTTTGCGTTCCGCCTTCCCATTCTGTGAAGAGGTGTGAGGACAGGATAAACGAAATTGTAAACCATTTGTTTTGAAAAAAATCCCAAAACTGATTATTGTCAAATTCCCTCCCATTGTCACATTGAATACTTTTAATCTCCTGTTCAAACTGAGTTCGGATAAATGCTCTAAAGTTTAGGAAAGTGGAAAACACTTGTGATTTTTTCGACAAAGGGAATGTCCGCAAATAATTAGAGTAGTCATCAAGAAACAGTAAATAGTATCTATGACCTGAGGAACTCAAAACAGGTGATGTCCAAATATCACAATGTAAAATATCAAACGGCATAGTAGTGCATGAAGTAGAAGAAGTAAATGACAACCTAACATGTTTACCAAGGGCACAAGCATGACACTTATTCAAAACATGAGTTTGAGTACATGAAATAAAATTGTTTTGTTTAAGAGAGGCCAAAATGGACTCCCCCGGATGTCCCAATCGTTCATGCCATAGTGATGGAGCCAAGACTGCAAAAGTGGAAGAAACTTTAGACTGTGGATTTGGTAAACTTATTGGATAGAGCTCCCCTTGCTATCACATCTCACGAGAAGCTTCCGTCGAAAGTCATGTACGGAAAAACCAAATGGGTCAAATTTAACAGAAACTCAATTATCACTAGTAAACTTCCTAACAGAAACCAAATTTTTTATTAATTTGGGAGCATGCACGACATTATTTAAAACTAGTGGTGGTGACAGTGTGTTTGACCCATAACCTTTTATTGGAATTGCATGGTCATTTCCGACAATAATACCATTTTCTTTGCTCAAATTAAAATAGGGTGAGAGTGTACATTGGGACGCCGTCATATGTGACGTTGCCCCGGAGTCCATATACGATTAGAATCCGGTGGATTGAGTCCAAGTGTCATAGCTCGCTCAATATCCGTAGGATGGTCGTGGTTGAACGGGCCTCGCCATCGGGCGGAGGAGGCCCAAAATCGCCGTTCTTTGAAACAGACCAGCCGATTGGGCTCTTGGGTCATACCGTGATGTTGCCTAATCTGCTGGACGTGGTTGGCCGCGCCATCGGGCTGTTGGTTTGCTCGCCCATTCCGTCTGAGCTGCTCGCTGCCACGCCGCATTCGCTGCCGCCGGGCCGCGCCGCGCAGCCGCCGCCGCTTTGGCGCTTCTTTGCCCGAGGTCTTGCCGCCATGCCACCGCCGAGTTGGTGTTCGCCGCCACGCCCGCTCCGCCGACTTCACCTTTATTATTTCCACGATTTCCACCCTTCTTATTATTATTACCACGTCCTTTTTGACTCTTATTTTGTGAAGAATAGGCAAAATAATTACCTTCATTTGAATACGTGACAACCATGGCGGAATTTGTAGTCGTTGAAACCTTCTTAATCAAACCCGACTCTTCAAGAACAAACATGTATCTTGCTTGATAAAACTTTGGTAAGGGATTACTTTGACGGATTAGTGTCCCCACGTCACTATAAGCATCCGTGAGACCGACAACTAATTGTAAAACTAACCGATTGTCAGAAACCGGTGAACCTACGTTTCTCAATTGATCTGCCACTACTTTGAGACGTTGACAGTAGGTTGAAACGTTAGGGAAGTCTGTCATGACAATGGTTGAAAATTCTTGTTCCAACGCAACGGCACGAGAGTTTTGATTATCTTGAAAAATGTCTCTCAAGCGTTCTCGTGCGCCACGCCGGTAGAATCGATTCCATTATTGTATGCAAAGTGCTGGATATTGTTGCATAAATCCAACCAAGAACCGTGGCATCGCGGTATCCCACAATTCTTTGTCTGCTTCAGACGATTGTTCCGTTGTTGTACCATTTTTTGGTGGAATTATATGATGAAGAACTTTGTGAGCCCTACAACATATTTTGAACAACTCCGCCCATGTTGCGTAGTGAACAGTTTCCATCTCTAGTTTGACAGAAATATGTGTTTTGATGTTGGAGATAGTAAGGGCTGAGTGAAACGAAGATTTTGATTCAGACATGGTTGACAACAATAATGGAGGAAAAAAAATAACAATGGAGAAGACAAATTCGGTTGGATGGAGGAGGAAGATGACCGAATTTGGAAGAAATATTTTATTTAGAGTAGAATCTTTGAATTACCTTCTGATACCATGTAATAATTATTTAGAAATGGTAAATCTTCCTTCATCTTTATTCATCCAAATGGTAACAATATATACACTAAGTAACCATTAATAGGAAGATTAAGTCTTTCCTAAAATTCTCCTACCTATCCCATAATATATTCCTATTTAATACTATTCTATTTAATATATAATACTATTTACCATATACATAAGATTCTACATAATTATATTATTAATTATAATTAATAATAAATATTCTAACCGAGACGATAAGTAGTGTGTGTTTTATTTCCTAGAGAAGACATTAAAAGGTTAAGTATGCCAGACAAATAATAGAACGGCAATCATAACAACCGTTTAATTCACATAAGGTACAATCAAGATCAAGTTTGACTACCTCATCTCCTCTATTAATTTTTATTTCATTTATTACTGTATGAAAATTAAATGTTTGGCACTTTATGTAGGGAATGATTTTCTATTTTATCTTTTTTCGGCGAATTGCTGAATGTTGATGTTTTATCAGATTGCAAGGTTGCATTATTCACTGAAAATATAGTACTATGTGATGGAAAATAATGACCACATATCTTTTTTTTTTTAACAAAAATATAAATTACTTTATTTGACAGATATAATAATGTTGTTGAAATTAATTCAAATCCAGACGATTTTAGATTTTATTGTTATGGCGGATACCCACCGGCCCACTACAGCTCAACCAACAAAAGCTACAAAGGCCTGTAATCCAATGTGTCGGCCCATTTTTCAAATTACATTTTATTTGATTGCTACTAATAAGATTCGAAGTTGTGGCACGAGTTAAATTGAATTCCTACTAACTTTTTGGGAAACCAACTGAAATACCCCTAAAACAAATTAATTACCCATCCTACACTCCTTTTAAACTAATTATTCGTTGTACCCCCTGATCCAAAACTATTTATCCGACAAATCCCTCGTTCAAAATTCTTCCTTTCTGATACCATCGCAGTATATTTATATATTAGGATGTAGGGGTGAAAAATTGGACTCAAGCTCAATTGATCCGCCTAACCCGCTCAGATATTAATGGATTTGGACATTGACATACTATTAAATGAGCTAAGTTTGAATTAGCTCAACTTAACTCATGCATCTTGAACAACACAAATCAATTCATTACATTAGTCCAAAGTAACTCATCTACTATTCTATTGTTTACCCAAGTCTTCTATTTCATTTCTTTTACTTTAAAAAAATTATTAAAAGTATGAATTTTTTTTCTTACCTCCTCCCCCTACCCCCTCCACCCCATGCCCTACATTCTCAAATTTCTTACCTACCCCTTCCCGCCCTACCACATTCTCAAATTTCTATTTTTTATTTTATTTTATTTTTCTATTTTTATAAACAATTTATAAAAAAATTGATTTTTTTCTTACCTCCATTTCTATTTCATATTTTTTTTTACATTTATAAAAAATATGAATTTTTTTCTTACCTCCCTCTACAGCCCCTACCCCCACCCACCCCACCACATCCTCAAATTTATGTTTCATATTTTTTGTTACTTTTATAAAAAAAATATTAAAAATATAAAATTTTATCTTACCTCCCCGTACCCCTACCCCCCTACCCCAATCTCAAATTTCTATTTTATATATTTTTTATTTTTATAAAAAAATTATAAAAATATAACTTTTTTTCTTACCCTCATACCCACATCTATCCCCTTACCCACACCTACACTCTCCACCCTACCCACATCTACCCGTTTTGGCAATGTTACCTACCAAATAAAAGGCTCCCACCCTCACCCCATCCTCAAATTTCTATTTCATAGTTTTTGTTACTTTTATAAAAAAAATGAAAAAAATTCGTACCTCTACCCCCCCCCCCCCTCTCCCCCACCCCCTCCCTACCCCAATCTCAAATTTCTATTTTTATTTTTTTATTTTTATAAACAATTTATAAAAATATGATTTTTTTTCTTACCCCCTCTGCCCTAACCCCACCTACTCCATCCCTCACCACCACCCCACCCCATTCTCAAATTTCTATTTTATATTTTTTTTACTTTTATAAACAATTTATAAAAATATTAATTTTTTTCTTACCCGCCCCTATCCACACCGACCCCCTTCCCCCCCCCCCCCCATTCTCAAATTTCTATTTTTTTTTTTGCTTTTATAAAAAATGAAAAAATTCTTTAAAATATTATTCTTATTTAAAAATAAAGATATGGAAAAATCAAATATCATACAAAATAAAATAACATCATAGAAGGTAAGTTTGAAATTTGTAAAGTAATGGGTCAAGTTAGGCAAGTTGGGTTATGACTTATGACCCATCATTTAGCCCATCTTGACCCGCTCATCTTAGTCCATGTAAATTTTGGGCGGGTTGGACATTGACCCATCTTGACCCGTCCAACTTCAGCCCAAACGACCCATCTGCCCCCCGTTGTTTCGGGTAAGGCTACGTCAGAGCCGTCTCAAACATTTTGGGGGTCCTGTTCTAATTTGTAAAAGTGGGTCCTTAATATAATTAAAAATATTCTATTTCAATAATTACAAATTATTTTAAATTGTAATTAACAACTCAATACAATTTCAAGTTAATCAACCCCTACTTTGATTGGGCTAAGACCTGCGAATTATGGATTTTTATAGTAAATTTTGGCTAATATTACTTAATAAAAAATAAAAAAAGGGCCCCTAAAATTTTTCGTTTATCGATGGTCCTGTGCGGTAGCACAGCTCGCACGGATCCAAAGACGGCTCTGGACTACGTATAACAGATCATTATGGTCCTATCCTTTCCCCACCGGCACATAGCAAGTGTTTAATGCACCGAGCTGGCCTTTAGCCCAAATGCAGTAAGAATAACAACAAACGGTAACAGTAACTATTTGCATAGGTGTAGTTACATAGGTAGTTTTTCATTCTCTTAAACGGTAACAGTAACTATTTGCAAATTGCAAAACTTAAATTATAATATGCTAATTGATATTACAAAGTATCTTTATCCTTCAAAAAAAAAATGTTTATATTCAGATCATATTAGAACACAAGGATAATTGAACTTGGCCCAACTTACTCGCTAAAGGGTAAATTACTAAATTTACAAGTTGTTCAGCAAAATTATGAAAAGAGAAGGCAACACCCTACATAAAACTCATGGCAATGGATTACGACTTTTTTATGTGTCTGTGTGCAATCAATTAGTTAGAACTTAGAAGTCACAACCAACTAGAGTTGTGGTGGAGTGATAAAATACTCATTTATCCTAACAAGATGTCTCGGATTCGAGCTCTGTATATATGAAATCTTTTGTCTCAGGTTCGAGCCCTAGATATGGAGTCGCATTTGTTAAGGAACTCTTTAGCCCCACTGTAGAATTTCTCGGTGTGAATCTAGATTTAATGGCTGCCTAATATGAATACCAAACACCGGCGGAAACCAAAAAAAAAAAAACTTAGAAATCACAATTATCTCCTGACTTCCTGTTACTTGAGAGAACCATATGTATAAGTATCTACTACTCCTAAGGTATTTCCTGCATATAGCAGACTCTTATAAGACTAAGTAACAGGAAATGATTTACCAGATGCACTTATAAGTTCTATGGTTGCATTTTTGGACAGTCCATTCCAGTAGCAAAACTCTTTGATACATGTTATGATACAAGCTACCAAAAGTCAAATTATTCTGTATTTCTATATGTTTTGGACTTGTGTTAATATTCCATATTTATGTTAGCATAGAAATACGTTATAATTAACTCATCGGCCTAGAGAAATTTAAGGTTTGCCTTTATTATCTTATTCTTTCTTCAGGTGTTTTACTGATCATCATTGGCCTCTCACTTGTTTTCTAAAAATACTCTTAGCTTTTCATGTATAATTGACACCCTCTAACCCTTACCTATAAGCCTATAACATATATATCACCATACTCTCCTCTCGCCAAGACTGAGTTTCATTACTCATATGATGAGGATTCCTTGATCTTTTCAAAAACTCTTTTCCTTGTTGAATTTAGTTTTATTTAATTTTTTTAGGGTATCCTTGGTAGCTAGTTCCCCCAAGGCTGCTTATTAGGAAAAAATGCATGTCTCAAGTTGTTTTCTCATTTTCCTCCTCCCTTCTCTTCTTTTGTCATTATCTTGTGCACTTTCTAATGAAGAAGCGTCATTTATTGCACGACGTCAACTCTTAATGTTGCCTGAAGATGGTGACTTACCGGACAATTATGAATATGAGATCAATCTAAACTTTACATTTTCGAATTCCAGGCTTAGGTGTGCCTATATCGCGCTAAAAGCCTGGAAAGAGGCTCTTTATTCAGACCCTTTCAACTTCACTAGTAACTGGGAAGGTCCTGACATTTGCAACTACAAAGGCGTGTTTTGTTCCCCTGCTCTCGATGATCCTAGTGTCACGGTCGTTGCTGGAATTGATCTCAACCATGCAGACATTGCGGGCCACCTTCCTGTTGAATTGGGATTATTGACAGATATAGCTCTAATCCATCTCAACTCTAATCGTTTCTGTGGAATCATTCCAGAAAGTCTCAAGAGGCTAGAATTGTTGCACGAATTAGATGTTAGCAACAACCTTTTGGTTGGCCCTTTTCCTAAGGTTGTTCTGTCGATGCCTAGTCTTAAATATCTTGATCTAAGGTTTAATAATTTTGAGGGAGCAGTACCTCCAGAATTATTTGACAAAGATCTTGATTCTCTTTTCTTGAATGACAATCGTTTCACCTCCACCATTCCAGATACTCTTGGAAATTCATCGGCTTCTGTAATTGCGTTTGCAAATAACAAATTTACAGGATGCATTCCTAGTAGCATTGGTAAGATGACAAACTTGGATGAGATTGTTTTCTTAAATAACGATCTTGCTGGATGTTTGCCTGCTGAGATCGGATTGCTTAAGAATGTAACAGTGTTTAACATTGCTGGAAATTCATTTTTCGGGACCTTGCCAAAGATCTTTAATGAACTTTCTCGACTTTTCAGACAATAAATTAAGTGGAATAATTCCAGAAGATCTTTGTCGCTTGCCACATTTGAAGAATCTCACATTTGCATTAAATTATTTCAATGATGAAGGTAAAGCATGCGAAAAAATATTTTCAAGAAAAGATGTGACTTTTGATGATACAAATAATTGCTTGCAGAATAGGCCAAAACAAAAGCCTCAAAATCTATGTGATTCTGTTGTCAACAAGCCAATCGATTGTGGAAAATGCGGAAAACCATCACTAAATTCTCCTCCTAAGAAACCTTTCATGCCAAAACCTCAACCTCCCAAGCCAAAGCCTAATCCACCTCATGTTTCCACCAAGCCACCACAAACTCCTCAACCACAACTTATTCGTTCCCCGCCAACACATGTCGATTCTTCTCCACCACAACCCAGGCACTCCCCACCTCCGCGTGTCCATTCACCTCTACCACAACCTATTAACGCCTCACCCCCACCTGTCTATTCATCTCCACCGCAACTTGTCCACTCTCCACCACCACCGATCTATTCTCCTCCACCACGACCCATTCATTCCCCACATCCACCTGTCTATTCTCCACCACCACGACCTATCCATTCTCCACCCCCACCTATCCATTCTCCTCCACCACAACCCGTCCTCTCCCCTCCTCCATCAAAAACCATCCACTCTCCACCTCCGCATGTCCAGTCTCCTCCTCCGCCTGTTAATTCTCCTCCTCCACAACCCATTCATTCTCCTCCTCCACCACGACCTGTTCACTCCGTACCTCCACCAAAACTTGTCCATTCGCCACCCCCACCTGTACATTCTCCTCCACCACCACTCGTCCATTCCCCACCCCCACCTGTCCATTTGCCTCCACCAAAACACATTCATTCCCCACCCCCACCTATCCATTTGCCTCCACCAAAACCTGTCCACTCTCCACCACAACCTATCCATTCCCTTCCCCCACCCGTCCATTCTCCTCCATCAAAACCAGTACACTCCGCACCTCCACGCGAACCTGTCCATTCTCCTCCACCTTCACCTATTCATTCTTCTCCACCGAAAATCGCTCATTCTCCACCACCACCACGAGTTTATTCCCCACCTCCACGTGTCTATTCTCCTCCACCATTACCCGTCCACTCACCACCACTATCACCAACACATGTTCACTCTCCTCTACCACCTGTTATCAATTAACCTCCCCCCCCCCCCCCCCCACCTATTCACTCTTCTCCACCTGCTATCCACTTTCCTCCACCACCTCGGGTCCAATCACCACCACCACCTGTTCGGTCTCCTCCACCACAGGTGTCCTCACCTCGACCACCGTCAATATCTCCATCACTTCCTCCTTCAATATTGTCTGCACCTCCACCTTTCGAAGATGTTGCACTTCCACCATCCATTGGTTCGCTTTATGCGTCACCACCGCCGCCAATATTCCAAGGATATTAAGCGTGGATTTTCCTCCTCTTTTCGATTCTTTTATACCATATTTACTAGTACTAAATATGAAAATAATGTATCCTTACGCCTTTTTCTTTCTTGTTGTATGTAGCTCCAGATATTAGGTAAAAACAAAAATTAGTTATAGTACCGCACATTCCTTTCTTCTGCAAATGTGCATTAGAGAAGGAACTTTCTGTTAGTATTTTAGATGTATAGTGTAGATTCTGATAAAAATGTGTAATATCATTATTGTAAATAAGAAAAGATTTGACGCAAGACAGAATAAAAGATGGAAACTTTTATTTTATGTGATGCATCTATACATTGAAATTGGACCCAAAGGCTGAATTCTGGACTCACTAAAATTGAACAAGACAACACAACTTATTGGCAAAAGCTGCATGGCCTAAGTAACCAAAAATATTACCATTAGCAAAAGTGAATGATTTAAGTGCGCACCCAGACAGTGCAATAATAGCTATATGGGCATGCGCAGTGCAGTTAACTTTAATAGTATTGTTTTGGTTAATTTGTTACTAATATAGTGTGCAATAATAGCTTTATGGGCATGCGCAGTGCAGTTTAACTTTAATATTGTTTAGGTTAATTTGTTACTGATATAGTGCTCAAGGTATACTACTGCTGTCAATGGCAGAGATACGATTTTTACCAGGAGATTCAAAAGTAAATACACAAATAGGCATGGGGGATTAACATCCATATCTAATATATATGCACATAAAAATAATTAATCTTATATATACCGCATAATTTTCTGACGAAAGGGTTCGAAAGATCCCCTTCCGTCCCAGGCTCCGTCCACGAGTGATGTGGTGTAAAGTCCAAAAAAAAAAAAAACAGAATAATATCAGGAAAAAAAAACTGCATTTTTCTCTTTAAACTAACCCCTCCCTCAACCCCTTCTTCCACTCTCTCCACTCTCTCAACTTCCCTCACTCTCACAACACACACACCTATATTTAATAATAAACACACACATGTACTTTTATACACAGCACAATTATACAAACACATCAAAGAGGGGCAGAAATAGAAAGCAAAAGCAATCTGGAAGAAAGTAGTATTAGCAAAAGAGTTTGGAAAGTTCATTCGCAATCACGAAGCAACAAAGGTGAGTTTTCTCACTCAAAATTCTTAGTGAAATCTTGTAGTTTAAGTTCTATACATGTTAGAATGTAATTCGTGTGTTAAAAGAAAAATTATGAACTTAGATTTCTTAAACAACTAGTTCGGGACATGAACGTTACAAACTGTTTTTCGGAGTTTCACTTGTTGGAATTAGACGAAATTCGGTATTGTTATAAATCACTTTGTTACGAACATATTGAACTAAATAAGAGTTAAAACGGACTTACGGTTTAAGAGTTATCATAGTTTAAACTTTCTGTCACAGATTTGGACGAAATCTGGGGGCAAGTAGAATTACGAACTGTTTTTCCCGAGTTTCACTTGTTGGAATTAGACGAAATTTGGTATGGTTGTAAATCACTTTGTTACAAACATATTGAACTAAAGAAGAGGTAAAATGGACTTACGGTTTAAAAGTTATCGTATTTTAAAATATCTGCGTCGGACCGGTTGAAAGTCCGTAAGGCAGAATATAAACTGATACAACTGTATTAATTGGTACCGAATATAGAAATATGTTTCAAACGAGAATTCTAGATTTACCTTTACTCGTCAGTTTGATACCTTACGGGGATTGATCCGACTTACGAATAAGAAGTTATGACTGTTTTAAGATTGTGTATCGTTCTGATAATAAATTCGGCGAAACAGTTCTTAATGTAATTGTTAAAACTGAAAAAATGAATGTTTCGGTGGGGAATTTAAAATTTTGTGCTGAATAAAAGTTCTAGGTTATTCTGTTCTCGACAATTTGAGACTTTACGTACATAAATCCGACTTACGGTTTGAGAGTTGTAACCCATACAAGTGGGAAGAGCAGAATATTGAAAGAAGGAAATATTAATTGAGTCTTTTGAACATATAACATATACAAATACAAATAAATAAATGCATTTGTAAATGCATCGGATCGGGTTGCACGCCGCAACAAATATGTAAATGCATTTGTAAATGCATCGTATCGGGTTGCACGCCGCAACAAATATGTAAATGCATCAGATCGGGTTGCACGCCGCAACAAATATGTAAATGCATTTGTAAATGCATCGGATCGGATTGTACGCCACAACAAATATGTAAATGCATTTGTAAATGCATCGGATCGGGTTGTACGCCACAACAAATATGTAAATGCATTTGTAAATGCATCGGATCGGGTTGCACGCCGCAACAAATGTATAAATACAAAAGAATACCTTAATATGTAACATGAGATAAAACATGTATGTTGGTTAAGCTGAGTACGTCCTGAAACGAATTGAAAGAGAATATTATTGTGTGAATACTTGATTATGATACATTGAAAATGTTGAAGTTTGTTTCATAACATGGTATTTGTGTCCTAATATGTTTGTACTTAAAATATTGTGAGATTACTTTGAATTATAGGGTGAGGTTCACCATTTTGGATGGTAGGGTGACTCTTTTATTTAACATATTTCAGAAAGCGTGATAGAGGAAAAGCTTCATGCAGGCTAGCGATCGTCCATGACCTCTTTGACCCACCAATCCATTATTTCGGATTTGGTGAAAGTTATTCTCATAAAGGATGTTTAAAGAACTAGGTTCCATTATCTCGGGGAATGCCCCACACAAGATTGTTCTTTGTAAGCTTTGAATTGCTTATTATTATTATTATATATATATTATTTTCGCACTTAAATACATGTTTAATCTAGGAAGAAAAGAAGTTAACGGTTCGCCTGAAAAATAAATAATTGTCCAGGTGCCATCACGCCTTAAGGAAAGACTTAAGAAAAGTCGAGGCGTGACAATTTGGTATCAGAGCCAGGTTCAGAGATTCTAGAAACTTTCTTTGAGTTGGGTGTTTGAACGGTTACTTATTGCGACGGTGTGCGCGCCACCTTAGTAATAAGTGAACGGGAGAACATCCTAAACAGTTTCACTTTTTTCATACTCTTCTCGTGCCTACCTTGAGTCTTTTCAAAGACTTGATTCTCATATTACCTCCTTCAAAGGATTGTTGAAGGGGATGTGCAACGATAAACTATGGACGACGCAGGGGTTAGGTGGAGGAATTTTAGAAGAAATCGTCCTCCGATGTCACCACCAATGACTTGAAGGGAGTTCAGGGCTGCATTCATTGAAAAATACATGCCTAACACCCGAAAAAATACGCTCAGGCGTTTGAACTGTGGAAACAAGGAGACCACAATGTGAAATAATACAATACCTAATGCATGTGATTGTCAGCATACAACACATTATTCCTACAGAAAGGAAGAAGGTCAAAAGATTTGTTGAGGGTTTAAACTCGAACTTGGTAGAGAAGGTAGTGGTATTAGCCCATGATTGGGCATACTTTCAGATCATCAACATGACAATGAGGGTAGAAGGTTTTGCTAAAGAAAAAAAAAAGAGTATTCACAGAAGATGTTTCGTTCGTTGAGATACTTTAATCAGAATAAAAACCAGAGGCAAGAAGGTAGTAGGGGTACTTCAAAAAACGGAGTCAGTCAGTGGGCCAGTCTCATTATAGGCCCCAAGGGCATAAATAATTCGATCATCCATGTAGCAATGCCAAGGCCACCAACCCCAACACATGGAGTCATAAATCGGTCTGTAAGGTTTGTCAAAAGAAATATTTTGGGGAATGTTGGTTCTCACCGAAAGGATGTTACAATTGAGGAGAACTAGACCACTATGCCAGGAATTTCAAGAAGAGAACCCAAACATATACTATTCAGGGGAGGTCAGAAGCAACCACGGTACTCTGAGGAAATCAGAAAACCCGATGCACAGCGGGCCAGAGAGGTCAACAGTCCAACAATTCTAGTCGGTTCTACGCTTTGCCACAAAGGAATGAGACGGAGGCATTTAATGCGGTGGTCACAAGTATTTTGCTGGTCTCGAGTATTCCTGCATTTGTACTATACGACCCCGGCTCTACCTTTTCATATGTGTCAATGGGTTTTGCTAAGAATTTACATGTAGAACCTTCTTGTTTAAGTAATCTCATTTCCTCTTCTTTCGCCATTTCTCTATTTTTGACCGATGTGACTCAAAAGAAAGAAAAACGACCCTAATACTATACTAAACACAAACGAAATGAGTAAAATACTAACTAAAAATGACTCAAAAAATGTATACAAAATACACCTAACAGCATGCATTGATTGGAATTTTCTCATGCTTAATTTATTAATTGTTGAAAATATTTATTAAACGTGAAATAAAGTTAATCTTATTTAATTATGACTCGAACAATTGGGGCCCGCACGTGGGAAACCTTGTTTTCACACACGTGCAAACGTAATGTCAAGGATCATATTTCCTCAATGGAAGAGATATTGGTACAAATATGAATTATTTGAGACGTAAGGTAATAGGCGGTTATTGGCCAAATGTCGTTGATTTCACGTTGGTAAATGAAGGAAGAAGTGTACAATTTGTTTAAAGATGAAATGAGTCATATCGGGCTGCGGCGCTGATAGTCCAAAGGCTGCGACGGGAGACGAAAAGACATGACTCTTGGGCTGGTTTTGAGGCATTAAACCTCCATTACATCCCAAATGAATTCAACTATTATTTGGCTGAATTAACACTTCATAATCAAGGTCATTACATGGTCATTCAAGGTCATTACATGGGCAATTGGAAAGTCATCTTCTCAACACTATAAAATGAGGCCTTTGGCTCATTTGCAAGAACACACATTTTGACATTCACTAAACAATTCTCTGAAATTGTCTTCCTCTCTTGCAATCACAAAACACTCAAAGATCTTTCTTCTCAAGCGAACACTTGTTTGATTGTTGTTTTATCTTGGGAGATAAGTTGTCATTACAACCGTTGAAAGGATATACGGGGCAATATTATCTTAAGGATAGATCAAGAATTTGGTCGACTCAGCAAATCCACTTATTTGTTTATTTTCAGATTTCTTACACACTTATTGTTATTGCATTCTCATTTCCTTGTCTCTACCCTTATTTCCCACATTAATTACATATTGTTTTGAGATCATTGTGGTTAAAATCTGAAATTGCTGGAAAATAAGCTAAAATCTTTTTTTCCCAATGGAATAAGCTAAAATCTTGTCGAGGACAATAAGTTTTGGAACAAGACTCATGGCAATTTGTGTTGGATTGGACAATGAGTGGGGCATGGTTAAAAAAAAGGTCAAACAATAGGAGTTTGTTTATGTTAGTGGTCTGCCATTTCCTTTTCCCTTTAGATTAACATAGTCTAGGAACATCTAATTATCAAAATTTCATAAGCCCTCCGTTCACTTTTACTCACCCACATGAACGTCTTAATAAGATTAATCGCCTAAAGCCAACTTTAACGGGAAGCCTCTGCTCAATATTTTTTAAAAGAAAAATTAACCTATAAATTTATTTCATATAAGAATTAAATCTCATCCTCCCTTAACTAAAGGTCGTGGGTTTGAACCCTAAAATAAAATAAATCTTGAAAGAGAACATTTCCCTCTTTAATCGACCTTGCGTATCTCAAAATCGAATTAATCAAAAAATTCAATACATTTATCGAACACCGAATGAGAAAAAAAGCCCCCAAAATTTTGGGGCCTAAAGCCCCCGTTTTAGTGGCTTGGCCCTCTGGCCGGCCCTGCTTACCCACTATACTAAATATAGATTTTTTCACTTTTACTTGTTACTTTTAGCCAGAATTTTATTTTTTTTATTTTACCCATGATATTAATTACTCTTTTCAAATTATTTTTAAACTCCATCGAAATCATGCACTAATTAATATGAGTATTATGATAAATTATGCACTTTATTTATTATTTTTAAGGGGTATACAAAATCAGTAGTGGACAAGTAAAAAGAAACAAAGGGAGTATTCAATTACTTGTTTCATTTTTAAAACATTTTATTCTTTTCCGGTATTGTTCTGAAAAGATTCACACTGTCCCTTATTTGAAGATATATAATTTTAAAATTTTCATTTTATTATCAGTAATATAGTCATAAAACTATAGAATATTTAATTTAGTGTGACCTGTTAAAATCATATATTTTATTTAAAGTACTTTTGATATTTATTGAAGAATCGAACTAATGTCCTCTAGAAAAAAAGAGGACTGAAATCTATTACATTGATTCATAACTTTTTACTTATATTTTTTAAGTTTTGTATTAATTGAATCAAACACCATTATACAAAAGGATTGATAAGGTAATACGCATGTACCAACATAATCAAGATTGAAACAAGAAGTTGATATACAGGTATAATTAAATTTAATAGCTTTAGTTTAAATTCATTATATGGTTCACTATATGTATAAAAAATACACTAAATATATACAAAAAATAAAATCAAAATTCAATAGTAACTTTTGATTTCACCATCTTAAAATTTAAAAATTTGCAAAGTTTAAATCTTTGACTACGCCTAAAACACAATTAGAAGAAAAGTAAGTCAAGATGAAATTGATACATTGTGACAAGCTAATGGGACAGAAAGTGTCAGTCCAAACTATACCTATCTAACCGATCGATACGGACCGGACCGGCAGATTGAACTGGTTCCGGACTGGTTATCGGTCCGGTTCACTAAGTTACCAGGCCTACCGGTTCTTTCTTTGGATTCCGGCCGCCCACCGGTCAAGGTTGAACCGTCCGTCCGTTTTTTTGTTTTGTAAATTTCCAAAATTTAACTAAATTCAAATTAAATATGTAATATAATAATATAATATAGTTTATAACTTTATAGTTTTTATTGTAGTTATATAAACTATATAATTTATTTTTTTATTCCGAAAATTTATTAATTTATTAAATTAGTAGACATAAGTTAACAAATAACAACTAAAGATATAATAAAATAAAAACTAATGATAAGATGTAAACTTTCGAACTTTCATTATTCATAATGTTAATAAGAGTACATAATGAAACAATAATAATTTTATTTACATATTATGCATCATTTTACAAAGTTCTTCGTAATTTATATGTTGATTGAATTGGTGATGCTCCATAGTCCATAGTCTTTAAATTTGGAGTTGAAATTTCAGTCTCGTTTCTACGATTCCGCCGTAACTTGTGCAGTTGTAAAAATGCTCCATATATCTAGAATCTAGATTCATTATCATCGTCTTCATTGAATCCTGCAGATGTAGACACAGAACAGAAGCTGAACTAGAACGAAGATTAGTAGCAGAGTTGTTCAATTATCAATTATCAAATAATGTAACTGCAACTTTATATTTTATACTTAATTTGTTGTTGACCAGTGTGTCGGATGAACTCTATGTACATGCCTAACTAAAGTGCTCGCCCCCCCCCCTCCCCCGTCATTACCATGTTTATAAGTTTGCCCACAAATATTACATCTAAATCTATCAGTGTCCCCAATTCTATCATAAAAGTTCCACATTTTACTCCTTATTCTCTGAGGTCTACGACTAGTAGTACTATCATTGACAGAAGACACACTAGTAGGTGTATGAGTGTCAGTTTCAACAATATTATCTATATGAGCATTATCATAATAATTATCTTCTATTTCAAAATCTTCTTGCATTTGATCATAATCTATATTTTGATTAGATGATGAAAAATCTTTAGATTTTGTACCACTTGAAATAGTTTTACCTTTATCCATTATAAAATATTTAATTTAAATTTAAATTTAAATAATCAACAAATAAATATGACAATTTAATAAAATAATTAGAGAATGAAACGAGTATACCAAACTTCGGGATTCAGAACTCAATTGAAACTCGAAGCTCAAAGTTTTGCGTCTTGCTACTTTGAAAATTAATAATGATAATAATAATAACTTGAGAATTGATAAGAGAGAATTAAGAGAGTATGAGAATTGAGAACTGTAGAAATAATTGTATGATAAAAATGAGAAGAATATAGAGTATTTATAGATTTTTTAAAGGGTAAAAATATAATTAATAAAGAATAATACACACAAAAAAACAAAAAAAGAGGCCAAACGGCCAAAAGACCGTTGGCAACAACCCCCCTCCCCCCAACGGTAATATTACCGTAGGGCAACAACCTATTTTTTTTTAATTTTTTAAGCTTACCGGTCCGGACCGGATCAGTTAACCGGTAAGGTCATCGATTTCCGTTACCGGTCCGGGTTCTTATCGGATTTATCTACAACCCGTGCGGGTTGGGATTGGGGCTAAACCAACCCCCAACCCGAAAAGGCTTACCGGTATATTGTACCGAATCGACCGGACCGATTCCGGTACAATTTTATTAATATTTATTATAAATTTTAAGAGGTGAAATGAAAAATTGGGGATATAAATAATATAATTGGGTTTTGATGGAAATATAACTAAATTTAAATTTGTAATAAGGATATATCTAAAAAGAGAAGTTTTGACGGGGATATATACAAATTTCTCTTTTATTTTATTGTAAAGAAACTTCCAAAGATTGCAACGTTCTGATAATTAACAAGATTGGTAGTACTATATCGGTATATTCCATCCATAACTCAAGTTAAGAAACGACAAAGACCCTTCTCTGTCTGACTGTCTTCTTCATCAGTTTCGGGTGGCATCAAGTTCCAAAAGGTAAATTCATTTTTATTCATATTGACACTTGTTACTCTATCAATATGCATAGTCACCAACTCAGTCCATAAAATTCAGACTTCAGGTTATAAAAATTCATTTTTCTCCTGTTATTCTTGAGAACAGAAGTGGTGAAAATGGATGCAATTTTGAATCTTCAAGCAGTACCATTAGGAACTGATCTTACAGTGGGTGGTCCAGCTGTTGCTCTTGGTGGGATTTCACTATGGTTCCTTAAAGAATATGTTAATGATCAAAAGAGAAAATCTTTTAATTTTCTCCCACCTGTGCCAGGTAAATCCATTACTTTTGAATCTTGTGTGAGTTTCATTTCAATTCTTCTATTTGAATTGAATTTAATCCCCACCCACCCAAATAATCAGAGGCACATCCAGGATTTGAACTTAACATGTGTTACTAACTGAGTTTTATATCTAACTTTTGTACATATTTAGTAAACATCTTGATACAAATACAGGTTTTGAACTAAAGCTACTGGCTTCAGACGAACAATACGTCAAATTCTAGCTTCGCCCCTGTCCCCAAAATAGCTATGGGCGGATTCATAATTTAAATTTGATGGTTCAACCTTCAAGATTATACGCTTAGATCATTCAAAATTATGTAGAAATGTTGAAATCTTAGTAATTTTCTACATATATATCTACGTTTTGTGTGTCGACATGAGCTCTATCTACCTTTGCATATAACAAGTAGATAGGTATATGTTGATGAGAAGTATGTGGGGCTTTGTTGCAGAGGTTCCAGGATTACCAGTAATTGGGAATTTACTGCAGATGACTGAGAAAAAACCCCACAAGACATTTACAAATTGGGCTGAAACCTATGGACCCGTCTATTCCATCAAAACTGGCGCAAATACAATTGTTGTCCTCAGTACTAATGAACTTGCCAAGGAGGTAACCTAAACAGCCACTCTCAAACCCCTTTCTGTGTTAATAGTAAGTATTGGATATGTTTCTTTTCTAAAAAGTAGTGAGAATTAGATTACTTCAGTTTGACTGAACGGGCAATGAAACATATAATCTGACTAATGCTGTATATGATCCCCAAAATTTCCTGATAGCTGTCGCTGCACCAGAATAGATTTCAATACTATATAGCTCTATCTCCACTTACCTATAGGATCTAACTTAAAGTGAGTGTACCCGCCTCTAGCAACAACAACAACAACATTCCCAGTGAAGTCCCACAGCGTGGGGTCTGGGGAGGGTAGAGTGTACACCTTACCTCTACCTTGATAGGTAGAGTGGCTGTTTCCGAGAGACTCTCGGCTCAAGTGTACCCGCCTCTAGATAATCGCTAAACGGAATGTATTCCCTAGTTCCTATTTGTGAAGACTAGGCCATACTATGAAGGTTGGTGATTCAGACAACTGCTATTCCCATTTTCGTTTTTATATAACCTTGGTTTGTATGTTGGTTGGTCTTGAAAAGACTTCAACTTTTCTGTTGGAAAAGATTCTTGTATTGTGGTTTTAAGTCATAGTACTAGATGAAAAGAGCAAAATGGACCACCTCATTCGTAGCATATGTTGGTGGTGTATCAGCAAACATTCCATTTTCATTACACTTAAAACGACTCACAGTTAATATCGAAAGTACAGCAGTGACATCACCGATAGGTTGAGGTATAAGTCAATACACAGGCATGTTTGATGATGCTCGTTTTTAATGCTTGTTGTGTCATTTGTTGGCTTATCATATCTGTCGTCAGAATACTTGATACATATACATTTTTTGAAATTTTGCTATTGCGCTTGTTCATCTTTAGGCTATGGTGACTAGATATTCAGCCATCTCAACCAGAAAGCTAACAAACGCATTGAAAATCCTTACTTGTGACAAGAGTATAGTCGCAATAAGTGATTATGATGAGTTTCACAAGACAGCGAAGCGTCACGTACTGACCAGTGTTCTAGGACCAACTGCTCAGGTTTGTCATTTAGAAATTGGCCTCCATATATTGCATTATAGTTTGGTTCTCTTCATATGTTTCACATACTACATTCTAACGGGAACTTTCGCTTAATATGCAGAAACGCCATCGTATCCACAGGGACACCTTGATAGAAAATGTGTCTAAGCAACTACATGATCTGGTTAGGAATGATTCTAACAAAGAAGTTAATCTCAGGAAGACATTTCAGTCAGAACTTTTTGGTTTGGCATTGAAACAAGTGAGATTTTCAAAATTCAGCTTCACCAGTATGTTGTTGTTTCAGAAAACCTTCTTTAAACTGCTCGATTATTTTAAAAAGTTGTAACTTTATTTGCAGGCTTTGGGAAAGGATATTGAGTCTATTTATGTGGAGGAACTTGACGCCACTTTGCCAAGAGAGGAATTACTCAAGATTTTAGTACTTGATATAATGGAAGGTGCAATTGATGTGGACTGGAGAGATTTCTTCCCCTATCTAAAGTGGGTTCCTAATAAAAGCTTTGAGAACAGAATTCAGCGAAAACATCTGCGTAGGGAAGCCGTGATGAAGGCCCTAATAATAGAGCAACAAAAACGTATTAATTCAGGAGAGGTGATCTTGCTTTTAATTCCTTTTAAGCAGATACTTATTCCATAATCCATACCATAATTATGTTTTTGTCCCTGGCTAATAATCTAGCGTGGTGGAATCTAAATACAGGAATGGAACAGTTATATCGACTACTTGTTATCTGAAGCCAATACATTAACTGAGAAGCAAATTCTGATGTTGCTTTGGGAGGCAATTATTGAAACATCAGACACCACAGTGGTGAGCACAGAATGGGCTATGTATGAATTGGCCAAAGATCCAAAACGACAGGTAGCATAATAATCTTGCCCTTTTCTTATTTATGCCTTGTTTTTCTCCGAAGTTTTGTTTGTATCTCACGGCTGTTAATCACGTAGGAACAACTCTTTTTGGAAATTCAAAATGTTTGTGGATCTAACAAGATCACAGAAGAGAAACTTTGCCAACTTCCATACCTATGTGCTGTTTTTCATGAAACCTTGAGAAAGCATAGTCCGGTACCTATTGTTCCTCTAAGATATGTCCACGAAGACACACAGCTAGGAAGGTACCATATTCCTAAAGGAGTTGAGGTAATTAGCCTTTATTCACTACTTATAAATTTTGCTTTTCTTATCAGATAATCTGATTTATTTGTCTGTATACGTTTTGTATACGCAGATTGCTATAAATATATATGGTTGCAATAGGGACAAGAAAGTGTGGGAGAGTCCTGAAGAGTGGAAGCCTGAGAGATTTCTTGATGGAAAATATGATCCAATGGAACTGCAAAAGACGATGGCATTTGGGGCTGGAAAAAGGGTATGTGCTGGTGCTTTTCAAGCAATGACAATTAGTTGCATAACCATTGCTAGATTGATACAAGAGTTTGAATGGAGCCTAAAAGAGGGAGAAGAAGAAAATGTTGCAACAATGGGTCTTACTACTCATAAACTTCACCCAATGCAAGCTTATATCAAGCCAAGATGTTGATGCCTTAATATTTCAACTGTCCACTTTGTACTAGGGAGAGCTAGCTAGTCTGTATGAGAGTTTTTGTTACTAATCGAATAGTTATGAATGCAGACGTCTTGCTTTAACTTCCCTAGTTCCAGCTTAGTTAGGGGCATAGTTTGAGGAGTTAGTCTTGTGGATCAATTATTACTGAGAATTAAGCTACACAAAAATCAGCATTGTTGAAAACAATGTATGGCTGTTACTCTTTCTTTTCTTATTGTGAAGAAATGATCTTAGACTAACTCAACCTAAAGTTAGAAGTTAGAAGTGAGAATTGTCCAAAATTATATAAGAATATAAATAACTCATTCCTCAATTAATGTGGCACGTAACACCCCCTCCCCTATGTCAACACGCTTAGCCCTGCTCATTGGAGTGTGAATAATATAACATGGGACTTAATTTTAGGAAACACATTAACAGAGATGAGTTTGGCTCCACATGTAAAGAAATGGATCCTTGATTTAACTCAATCAAAAGAGTCAAATCATAAGGACATGATTGTTCAAGGCCATATAATTAGAGGGGTGACAAAATTAACCCAAACACAAATGACCTGTTCAATCCGCCAAAAATTTCATGGGTTTGAACAAGAATAACTTTGATGATAGGTTGGTTTGGGCTAGTCTAAGTTGACACATCATAAATCAACAGCTCAAATGAGCGCATGATGATGCTCAAACTTGACCCATCAAAACACTTAATTTTAATGATTAGAGTTTCACTTTAGATTAAGATTTTTATTTATAAATAATTATTTAAAAATTCTTTTATTATTTCGGAACAATAAAAATACACCAACGCACCCCAACCACACTATCCATCAACCCTACACCCTCCCATACACCAACCTCACTCAAGCACTGAACCACCCTCACATCTATGCCCATACATTTCCTACTCCACCCCACCCCACCACTTCTACCCCACCTAACCCCACATCCGATCCTACCCCCGCCCTAACACCCACCATACCCCCCCTCCCCCGCCCTACTCCCCCCACTCCATCCTCAAATTTTTATTTCATATTTTTTTACTTTATAAAAAATTATTAAAAATATGAAATTTTTACTTACCTCCCCTACCCTCCTCCCACCCCAACCCCTACCCCACCCACCTCAAATTTTTATTTTATATTTTTGTTACTTTTATAAAAAAAAATTAAAAATATGAAAAAATTCTTACCTCCCCTACCCCCTACCCTCCCACCCCACCCCACCGCCCACCCCATCCTCAAATTTATATTTCATATTTTTGTTACTTTTATAAAAAAATATTAAAAATATGATTTTTTCTTACCTCCCTCCACCCCAACCCCATTGCCCCACCTCATTCTCAAATTTTTATTTCATATTTTTTGTTACTTTTATAAAAATATTATTAAAAATGCGAATTTTTTTGTTACCCTCCCGCCTCTACCACATTCTCAAATTTCTATTTTATATATTTTTTCTTTTATAAATAATTTATAAAAAATATGAATTTTTTTCTTACTCTCCCTCCTTATGTCCTACCCCCACCCCAGCTCACCTCACCTAGGGCTGTTATTGGTTCGATATCGACATACCGAAATCGGGCCGATTAGGTTACTGGTCCGGATCGAGACCGGACCGATAAGAATTCGGTGCTGAAAAGAGATTCGGGACCGGACCGATACCTTATCGGGTGGGTACCCGGTCCGGTCTGATAAGGTTATCGCTCCGGTTCTGGATATTATTTCCGGTCTGAAACCGGTCCAAAATATTAAAATCTCTGCTTTACTTAAAAATCTCAACTTTACTTATAATTTTTTTTATAAAAATCTCCGCTTTACATAATACATATTAACAAACTTAAAGAAATATATAATAGCAATATTCCAAGGATTGATCATCAATTCATCATCTCAATTCCCAAACTATTCTAAGGGTATCAGACCGGGACTGAAAATAAATAAGTTATCGGGTAATTAGACCTGGTTGTCTGACCGGATCCTTATGTCTGGTACTCGTATCCGGACCGTTAATTTTTCGATCCGAGTATCACTCCGGATATTTCGGTCCGATTCTCGGGTGGTTATTAGGTTATCCGGACCGATAACAGCTCTACCCCCACCCCATTTTCAAATTTCTATTTTATATTTTATTACTTTTATAAATAATTTATAAAAAACATGATTTTTTTCTTACTCCGCTCCTATCCACACCTACCCCTTCCACCTCCACCTTATCCTCAAATTTATATTTCATATTTTTTTGCTTTTATAAAAAATGAAAAAATTCGTAAAAATATTATTCTTATTTTAAAAATAAAGATATGGAAAAATCAAATATCATACAAAATAAAATAACATCATAGAAGGTAAGTTTGAAATTTGTAAAAGAAATGGATCAAGTTGGTCAATTTGGATTACGCCTCATCATTTAGCCCATCTTGACCCGTCCATCTTAGCTAATGTAAGTTTTGGACGGATTGGACATTGACTCATCTAAAACTTCAGTCCATCTTAACCCGCTCAATTTCAGCTCAAAGACTCATTTGTCACCCCTACATATAATGATGACTATAACTCATTTCCTTATGCAACGTGGGATTTAACATCCCTGAACATCTAGGATGGCCAAGTGTGTTAAAATTTACTTTTCTTATATTTTATGATTACATTAGTAGTAGAATATTACTCTTTTTTTAGGAATCGTTTGGACATAATTTGAAATCATTATGATTTGAAATTAAAGTTTTGTTTGAACATGCAATTTTGATTTCAAAAGTTGTATTTTTTTTATTGACATAAAAACCCACAAATTATGAAAACCATTAAACTTTATACAATCTTATCAAATGAACAAGTCATTGTCCATAATAAAATTAATACGCTACTAAAAGACCTTTCTAAAAAATACAACATCAATTGATCAAACTTTAGTTCAATAAAATAAAAAAATAAACATGAGTTGTAGTATAACTACTATTTAATATAATTCTCCCATGTGATTGGTAAGGGTAAATTTATTATAAATATACAATCAATTTGTAGATCTTTTAATATTTGATATAAATTATTGATAGACATGATTGGTAAATATATATACCAACTTTTGGATCTATTTTTATAAAATATAAAATTATAAGTCAACTTTTACATTTAAATTTTTTAAAATCATGATTTGAAATCCTAAATCATGTCTTTTTGGATGATTTGGGATATGGCATGTCCAAACGCCTAGTTAATCTAGGAATATTCTAGAACATTTAGTTTCCTTCTAAGTCTAGTTACTACATTAATTATAGAATATTTAATTTCCTTTTGGTTTAGTATTTATATTTTTTTATATTACTATATATTTTTAGAACATTTATAAAGAAAAGTAATATATAATTTTTATTTTATTTCTCTATACAAGAATCATTACAAATAATTATAATTTATTTTCTCTTTTGTTTCTTCAATTCCATAACAAATTGGAGAGGGAGGTCAACCTTGAGAAACAGAAGAACATGCATCAATGGGTTTGGCTCTGAAGATTCACAAAACCAGCCAAAATAATATTGGGTGTGAAATGACTAGAAAAACTATTTTTATGTAATAAAATAAAAAAGGACGATTTTACTAGTACATTTTTCTGGGATTAGGCAGAGGGTTTGTTTTGCCAACACATGTGTGTAACTCTGAAACAAACCGACACAGAGAGACAGACTAGACTGGTTACACTTTTAAGATAACGAAAGAGAAAAATTAGCACAGTTGTATTCTGTTTGCTCCTGCATTAAAGTTTAAACATACTTTAAATTTAGAATAATCTTTCTTAGTGATCATAAGCTACCTTAAAATACATAACCGTAATAATTATAATATATACATACTACTAACAAAGAGTTGTGAAATACTCTTCTTTTTCTGCCACTCTCTAGGCTTTTGACACAATAGTACTGAACCAAAATGAGGTGCTTCTTTTTCTTCAAAGAATTAAAGTAATGTATAAAAGAAAAGAGAACATAAATATTTGTGCTATGTATAAATAACCCAATGTCTCCGTTAATGTATAATAACAAGTATGAAACAAAAGAAATATTGATACTAAATTGACCTAAAAGTCTTTTAATATACAATACGACAAGAATTTAAATTGAATTGAAAGTAACTAAATGTGACAAAACATTAAAAAAAATGAATTTCAAATTCTAATAAAAAAATTATTGACGACCTACAATAATTACGAATATTCTATTAATGGCTACAACTTTCTTTATTATGTTGATTAATGTTAGACTTGGGTTGTGTATCAAAAAGAAAAATTAATGGATGGAATTCTTAAATGATTCAAAGTTAAGAAAATACAGAAATCTAATAAGTATCGATAATAAATATATATATATATATATATATATATATATATATATATATATATATATATAATATGTAGACCTATCCAAAGCTCGGGTGGCTTTTTTTTCAACTTGCCCAATTCGACACTATTTTTTAAATTTTTCGACTGTGGCCACGACCGCTTTGGGTACCTACTGCCTCAGTCCCACGACCCACCCTAAAAAAAACGTGGAATTTTGAACGAGTCGAGCTCGGGGCCTGACAATTTTTTTATTTTTTTTAAAATTGAATTTTCAATACTGAAATTGACATTCTCGGAAATATTACTATGAAATTTGGACGTTGAAATCTATTATATATCGCGAGATATTTAGCGAAGAAAAGAAAAGATTAGTAACGATTTGGGGGAAAAGTGAAATTGATTGGCAAGACAGACGTTTTTGGAGAAATCGGCTAGTCAGTTTGTCCGACCCCGTCTCGAAAAAATACGCAAAATCAATTTTTAGGTAAATTGGACATCCGAGCGCAAAGTTATGACCATATAAATTTGACAAATGCTTCACATTAAAACATAAAGTCTACATCACATATGAATTATGATCAGACAGTGGCGGGTCGACGTCGGGTCGGAGGTCGGGTCGAGGTCGGCCGGGAGGGTCAAAAAATCTGACTATGGCCCTACCCGACCCCCTACATGTGATCGGGTCCCCGCATTTTCGGGTCAAGTGGCTCTCGGGTCAGAAAAACACTAACCCTGGCCCTGGATTTTGTGTCGGGCCGGGCCGTGTCCCCAACCCGATGGACAGGTCTAATAATATGTATATTTATCGATTTAATTTTGTTTAATTATTACTCTATTAGATTTTTAAAATTTATTACCAAATTAAGTTAAATGTTTTGTCGATTTAGTTTGATTTTACATTTTGTTTAAACACTCCAACCGGAGAGTTTCTAGTGCTTATTTATAATCACAGCGATTTGATTAGAAAGGATGAGTGAGTAATTGCTTCCCACGCTAACCCGACAACCTCAATTATACTGTCGGCAATTCTCAAATCCCTAAACCTAAACTCTCCATTATTCGGTTATTCCTCATGCCTTTTTCTTGGTGCTCAAGGACTCTCTTCCTTGTACTATTTTATTTTATTTTATTTTATTTTATTTTATTTTATTTTATTTTATTTTATTTTATTTTATTTTATTTTATTTTATTTTATTCAGAAGCGAAAGGCGAAATTTTTCGCCCCAATTCGATAGAAATTGATGGATTAAGGTAAATCATGATAATAAGGGAGGGACCGAGGGAGTAAGAATTTCAGTTGAACGAACGTAAGGCCATTTACCTTTTTTGCTGCATGATGAACATCACTTAAAATGTGTCAAGTCATGTTGACTTTGCAATTTTTAGACTTTAAGACGTGTCACTTTATTTATTTAGTAGAGGCTAGCTGTCTCCAAATAAATTCCTATTTTTCTTATGCTAACTTTTCTTGGGAGCAAAAGGCAAAATTCTCGCCACGCCCCATCCTCCGAATTCGGCTGAGACGGAGGAAGGTAAATCACAGATTCAATGCATTTACTGCGAGACAAAGGTCGCAAGGCCACAAGCGAGTCATCCTCACAAAGAAGAATGAACTCCCACATCATGTACGCTGCGCCGAACTCGCTTTGTTAGCCTCACAACCCGAAACTAACTGGAAATACACCCATGCGGCTATCTTATTCTAACTTTTCTAAATTGTTGTTAACTGCCACTTTCTTTAGTCAATAGAAAGTCCTCATCTCGTCAAATACGTTCCAGGCGGTCCAATTGCTTTAGGAGCAAACAAGGTGACTCACTAAAACAAACTGTTTTAATCAATTCGATAATAATCAATTATATTTTCTAAGTAATAAAACAGTTTGGATAAATTAAACCAAATTGAGATATTTAGTTAAATCCCACAATATAAAATTTGGAGAGAATAGAGTGTACGCATACATGATCGTCTCAAACATTTTGAGGATCTTGTTCAAATTCATAAAAGTGGACCCTTAATATAAGTAAATATACGGGTAACTTAATAAATATTATTCTCGTACATACGGGTATGATGTTGTTATAAAAATGGAGTATGATGTTATAAAAGTGGAACAAGTAAAAGAACAAAAAAGATATATACTCGTACATGATCTCAACGGCTTTAGGTGTTGGGCTGGTATATATGAGTTTTTTTTGGAGGCCCCTAAAATCTTTGGGCCCTGTGCTATAGCATAATTGGCACAGGCCCAAATACACCCCTGTACGCATATTTACATTTACCTTGGGAGATGGAAAAATTATTTATGAAGCATCCCAAAAACAATAGGTAAAAGATATGCACCATCAACTAAAATTTACTTGCAATAATAGACAACTCTTGGTATCAAGTCATATATGATAACTTGTAAGATAGAGCGAAAACTTGCAATAAGTAATAAATTTGTATAATAATATAAACTTTTTTACACTTTTTATATATTGTTAAATTCTTTGTATAGTAGATACCATAAGACAAACCACACTTTTTTGTCTTCACATATAGTTTAGTCCAAACAAGATAAGGAGAACCTAAGATATGTCAAGTGAAGCTTGTGAAAAGTTGCATGTGGAAACAGTGGTATATATGCATAAAATATGTGCGGCTAATAACAAAACAATCGCAAGTCGTGAGAGCACTAACCAATGGTGCGCTGTAGAAAATATACGCACCACTAGTTTCTACAACTATATGAAAAACTTTTTGCATTATATATACTCAGAGAGTTTCAAATATTAAATTATAGCGGTGGAACCATATTAATAACTTTCACTAAAAAATCAAAATATAAAAAAATTAAGCATTCATATACATAAGAAAAGATTGTAATTTTATATATACAATATAATTTCTAAGGATGAACCCGTTATAGGCTCCGAGCCTACTACAATGTGACTGGGATATATGACTAGAAGTGAAATAAGTAGGTGCGCACCGGTACTGATTTCAGCATGTTCTAAAAGTTCTAATCATAATTCTTTGGTTATGATTTCGTAATATCTTTACAATTGATAGATGACAAAATAACAGTAGCTCGTGGCTCATGCCATAATTTTCCATTGTTTTGTGTGAGTGTGACCAATAATAATGACCAGCAAAGCTAAAAAGTACTGTTAAGGAAAACAAGCATGCATATGAGAGAAATATATTTTACTTTCGTATTAAATTGTACTTCTCCCTTTTTAACCATCCAATATATAGAACTCTTTGGAAATAACGATTTTAGAATGCGTCATTAAATTTTAAGATAGCATTTATTAAATACCCAGCATCCCTCCTGTGTTCTTTCGATGTGGGATTCTCCTAGCCGAGGTATCAAATAGACAAATACATTACCCTTCTTATGTACTCAACGCGTCACTAGGATCTAAGACATTCTTTCTTAAATATCTAGCATCTCTTAGTGTTTTATTGATGTGGAATTCTTCTAAGTGGTGTATCACACCCTATTAGCTATGGGGTTACATTAGGTGTGTGTTTGTGTTATCATAGTTGTTGTTTTTGTACTTGAAATGGTAAGTTAAAATGCGCTTGAATTTGTGAATAATGTTCTCCACGTATTATTTTAACTAAATTCGATATGGCAAAGAGTGAAAGTCTCGCAGGCTATTGCGTCAGTACGAAGATTTACCCAGTGCACACTTGTAAAAAAGTAGTGGCTGCGGGTTCTCCCGTCATAAAAAAAAAGTGAAAGTCTTGACGCGATATGTCACGATCCGACCCCGGGCCCGCGACTGGTGCCCTACCTGGGCACCCCCTCTTATACCCTCACATCACATATTAGACATAGGCCAATAAAATATGGAAACTGTATAAGTAGCAACAAGGCAAGTCGGTGAGGCTGCCGCTATATATATATAAGGGAATAACCCAACAATACAGTTATACAATTGACCCGAAATAAATACAACTCCTGCAAGTCCAGCCAACATATGAATACAGACCTCTAAGAGTTTGGACACATAACTATGACGGGACAGGGTCCCGCCATACCCCTGAATGTACATAGATCAGAACTCGCACTCAAAAGACAAGCCTCCAAATAATGGAGCTTCTCAAAATCAACAAAGATCTCAAGAGCGAGGATCAACAAATCAGGTACCTACACTCAGCGGCGTAAACACTACTATGAAAGTCGATGCGAAAGATGTACCAAGTATGTGAAACAATAAGTACTGTAAATGAAATCATAACATTCCAAAATATAACAGGAAGCAAGTATGATAATCAAAATATCAGTACAACTATGCCTTGTAAAAGTGATGAGATTCAACTGTACCTTTTAAAATATACCCTTTTAAAAGTAAGATCAACTGTGTCATTTCAAATTATGAAATCAATACCATTTCAAATATGAGAGTCTTGTCAAAATCAGGGACACCTGCCCTCAGAATCATTATGCAGATCCTATTCGTGAGACTATTTCACCCGCATGGTTTCTGTGGACCCGCAATGAGTATCTATACGCGATACCCGCATCATGGAGACCTAATCCACGGAATGTGTCCTGGGAGTTGAACTCGCATGAGTCCTTCAGACCCGCAGTGAGCGTGTACCATCTCACGTCATGGAAGATACTTCATGAAATATATATATACAATGTTGTCGGCCCTCTAGTGAGGGACGCGGAGATGTGGAAATATAACACTTGCACGAATAGCTATCATGAGCAACCATATGCAAGTAAATCATCTTTGACTCTCATTTAAACAAATAGAATGAACTATCCTTTTATAAAACCCAAGACATTATCATGTCATGTAAAATCAGGGAATTGAACCCAAAAGTACTATGTACATTCACCGTACATACCAAGTAATATTAGGAAATTAAACTCAAAAGTACTATGTACGTCTGCCATACATCCTTTCATTTATAAACACCAAGACACTAACACCCGTAGTATCAAGACACTTCTACTTTTAAAGTCAAGTCAAGTATACTTTTAGCATCAAGTGATTTATACTTTGCAAATCAAGTAACTTCCTTCATATACTACAATGAATTTGATTTCATTTAAAACATGTACGTCCACCGTACAAATTTTTTATAAGGTTCATGCTCAAAGAAAGATAAGAAGAATTCCACATACCTCTTAAGCTATTTCACATGCCAAGTAGAATACGTCACCTGTAGAATGTCAACCTATAATGACAATAATACTTCTATCAACTTCTAGCTCACTTAGTATAAGACATACACCAAGTAATTGCCCTTTTATTCTACGAAAATTTGGGTAGCACTTCCTTTGTTTATACGTACTTTACCACCTTTTTAAATGCCCAAATTCAACAACAATCAAGCCACACTTAAGGGCACAACCAACAGTTAACCAAATGAAATTACACGCCTACTTGACGTGTAAAATTCAGCCCCTTAAACCATATAAAACAGCCCACGATATCCAACAATTTCTAGCCCATTCTCGGCCAACAACAACTACAACCATCCAAAGCCCTTTTCCATCATTCTTTATTATTCAATTCACATTTCAACATGTTATATATATCATATCAACTATCAACAACATTATTTTCATCATTATACAACATGTAACAAGTGAAAATAACAACAAAATGACCAACAATTCCAATGAGCCGAAAATGCCAAGCTCTCGGCCTCAAACACCCAAAAACCGTCCAAACACTTTTTAATCTCCATTCTTTTTAGCACAAGCTCTTCTATAAATTACTACAACATGTAATATCTAATTACTTCAAAAGAAGAAGAACTCTTACTTATTTTTGTGCCCAAAACGTCCAAAACAGCCCGCACTATAATGGCCCGCAGTTTCGTCTTAGCTCAACTTCTTCAAGTTCCAATCATACATATGTATCCTCTACAACCTTACATTCATCTTCCCTTCATGTTTCATCTCCAAAAAATGGATAACAAGTTAGGGTTTATCTAGAAATTTCAAGGCAAAACCGTGAGCCTCTAACACTTGGAGTATATATTGGCTTAGCACTCCATTAGGGAGCTAATCTTGAATCAACAAACTAAACTTGGAAGATTGAAGTGATATTGTTCTTTAAATCTTAGTTAGGGCTGAGAGTGAGAGGAGAAAGAGAGATAGAAGCTTTGTGAAATATGGCTAAGTGTAGAAGTCTTGCAAGTATCTCATGTATATATATATTTCTATCAAGCCAAAGTCATGACAAGTGGGCAAGTTAATGAGGGACAAGTGTCACCCTCTATATGGCCTAAAATTCCCTTCCAAAATATCTAGATATTTTGTCCAATTCTCTTAAATCGAAGGTCCCGCGAAATTATGAATTTTTTGACGGGCCCCATATTATTAGATCCAATACTTCAATATACTATACTAATTCCCTATACCAAAGTGGAGAATCAAATTTCAAGTTATAAACTTTTTCCTTCACAAGATTCCGAAATTATTCCTTGAGAAAAAATAATTTTACTTTCGCTCCAAAATTCAAATCTTATTTTCTTACGCACATTCTCATATAATTTCCTTTGAAAAATACGGGGTGTAACATTCTTCCCTACTTAGAAACATTCATCCCGGATGTTCACAATAGGTTCAAGTTAAACAGATATCGACATAGTCTCCTTTAACTATACCCAATAAAACCAAATATGTCACACATGGCCACAATATATCACTCATGCATATACATTAATCAATATAGGCAAGTAGGCAATCGAATTACCTGAAGGCAATCGAATTAAGTGAGGATACTTCCTCTTCATCTCATGCTCTGTTTCTCAAGTCATCTCCTCTCTATTATTATTCCGCCACAAAACCTTGACGGAAGCCACATCCTTAGTCTGTAACCTTTGGAACTGGCGATCAAGTATGGTTATAGGACTCTCCTCATAAGATAACTCTTATGTCACTCGGACATCATCAACTGGGAAGACTCTGAAAGGATCTCCGATACACTTACGTAACATCGAAACATGGAAGACCGGATGTACTGCATCCAAATCGGACGGTAGATCCAACTCATAGGCAACCTTGTCTACCCTGCGAACGATCTGGTAAGGCCCAATGTACCTCAGGCTAAACTTCCCCTTCTTACCAAACCTCATCACACCCTTCATGGGTGATACCTTCAAGAAAAACCAATCGTCAAGCTGAAATTCCATGTGTCGACGTCGATTATCTGCATAAGACTTCTATCGACTCTGGGCTGCTAATAATCTCTTCTGGATAAGCTTCACCTTATCCACAACTTGCTGAACCAAATCTGGACCTACTAGCGTAGCCTCGCCAACATCAAACCAACCTATCGGCGACCTGCACTTCCTTCCATATAAGGCCTCATACGGGGCCATCTAAATACTAGAATGGTAGCTGTTGTTATATGCAAACTCAACAAGTGGCAAATGATCCTCCCAACTACTCTTGAAATCAATAATACAAGCCCTCAGCATATCCTCAAGTGTCTGGATAGTACGCTCTGCCTGCCCATCAGTCTGAGGATGTAATGTCGTACTAAGACTCACCTGTGTCCCCACTCCCTTCTGGAATGACCTCCAGAAGTTAGCCATAAACTGAGCCCCTCTGTCTGATATAATAGATGTAGGAACCACGTGCAGTCTCACAATCTCCCTGATATATATCCTAGCATAGTCCTCAGCCGAGTAAGTAGTCCTGACCAGAAGAAAATGGACTGATTTCGTCAGTCTATCTACTATAACCCAAATGGAGTCACACTTCCTCTGAGTACGAGGCAACTCTGTAACGAAATCCATGTTAATCACCTCCCACTTCCAAGTCAGGATCTCTATCGACTGTAATAACCCACCAGGCTTCTGGTGCTCAATCTTGACCTGCTGACAATTCGGGCACTGAGCAACAAACCTTGCTATGTCCCTTTTCAGGCCATCCCACTAATATACACATCTGAGGTCATGGTACATCTTCGTCGACCCCAGATGAATAGAATAACGAGCATTGTGTGCCTCCTTCAAGACCTTCCGCCGAAACCCTGCAACATCGGGTACACACAATCTACCTTCATACCTTAGCACCCCATCTGGTGCTACCTCAAATAGAGTCCGCCCTTATGAAGAGACGCATCTCTATACTGTACCAGAACCGGATCCTCATACTGATTCCTCTTCACCTCTTCTACGATGGAAGACTCGTCAACCTCTCGAACCCGAACTCCACTGTCACCGGAATCAACCAACCGAATCCCAAGGCTCGCTAGCTGATGTATCTCACGAACCATTTCCTTTCTACCTGGCTGTACATCTGTCAGACTACCCATAGATCTACGACTAAGAGCATCTGCAACCACATTGGCTTTCCCTGGGTGTTATAGAATATCAATATCATAGTCCTTAAGTAGCTCTAACCACCGTCTCTACCGCAATTTAGCTCCTTCTGCCTGAAGATATACTGGAGACTCTTGTGATCCGTATAGATATCCACATGAACTCCGTATAAGTAATGCCTTCAGATCTTCAAGGCATGAATAATGGTCGCCAACTCCAAATCGTGGGTAGGGTAATTCCTCTCGTGTTTCCGGAGTTATCGGTACGCATAGGCTATAACTTTACCGTGTTGCATCAACACACAACCTAGCCCAACACCCGAAAAATCATAATAATCCACATAACCCTCTAGTCCCTCAGGAAGAGTAAGAACTGGAGCCGTCGTCAACTTCTCTTTCAATAACTGGAAGCCCTTCTCACAAGCATCCGTCCATTGGAACTTAGCCGCTTTTTGAGTCAGCCTAGTCAAAGGCGTTAAGATCGAAGCGAACTTTTCCACAAACCTCCGATAATACCCCGCTAGCCCCAGAAAGCTGCGCACATCAGTAGGTGTAGTGGGTCTGGGCCATGTCTTCACCGCCTCAATCTTCTAAGTATCCACCCGAATATCATCGGCCCCGATAATATGCCCCAAGAATGCCACTGAGGCCAACCTGAACTCACACTTCAAAACTCGCATACAATCACGCTACCGAGGACTGGCATCGCCTCAAACGGGTTCGTGCGCCTCGCCTGAGCGAGAATAAATCAGGATGTCATCAATGAATACTATAACAAACGTATTCAGAAATGGCTTGAACACCCAGTTCATTAAATCTATAAACACCACTGGAGCATTAGTCAACCCAAAAGACATCACCCTGAACTCATAATGCCCGTACCGGGTCCTGAATGCAGTCTTCGGAATATCTTCCTCTCTAACTCGCACCTGATGATAACCGGATCTCAAATCTATCTTGGAGAAACACCTAGCACCCTGCAACTGATCAAACAAATCATCAATCCTGGGGAGGGGATACCTATTCTTGATGGTTACCTTGTTCAACTACCTATAGTCAATACACATACGTAGCGACCCATCATTCTTCTTCACAAACAACACTGGTGCTCCCCAAGGTGATTGTCACGACCCGACCACGGACCCGTGACTGGTGCCTTACCCCGGGCACCCTTGTGATACAACATCAGAGAAAACCAGCGGAAAATAAACTCACAACAAGAACCCATATAGAATATAAGCAGGCTAACCCAAAATGGCTACCTCTAAATATAACGAAAACTGAACAGTTACATCCTTAACAACCCAATTTATAACTGGACTACATACCTCTAAGAATGTGTAACCACTATGACGGGACAGGGCCCCGTCATACCCCTGAATGTACAAAACATCTACAACACCAGGGAGAATCGTACCAAAAGTCAAGCCTCCGGAGAAATGGAGCTTCTGACACCTTAGCAAGATCCTAAGAATGAGGATCCACCACCTGCTTACCCCTACATGCGGCATGAACGCAGCCCCCGAGGAAGGGGGTCAGTACACCATATGAACCAAGTATGTAAAACTGGAAAATAATGTAATAATATCATAAGTCTAAAATAAGCTGGAGTCATGGAGGAAAATCAAAATACAGTACACTGTGCCTTACCAACAATGAGAGTATCAAGTATAAACTTTACTGCATAAAAATAGGAGGCTCATGATCAAAACAGGGCCTCCCGCCCGTAGTATAATTAAGCAATCCTACTCCTGGGACTATTTCACCCGCATAGGTCATGTGGACCCGCATGAGGTCATCTGTCTCGCATGGGACTATTTCACCCGCATGGATCCTGTGGACCCGCATGAGTACAAGCGCCGCACTCGCATGAGACTATTTCACCCGCATGAGGTCATTCGCCTCGCATGAGACTATTTCACCCGCATGGACCCGGTGGGCCCGCATGAGTACAAACGCCACACTCGCATCATGGGTAGCAAATCCATGGAATAAGTAGTAAACCATCCTAATGGAAGCATACCCGTGGACCACCCAACGTGTCAGTATGTCCAAGGAAATAATAACCCGGGGTCTACCCCGTAAGAATACATAACCTAGCACAACCGGCTATCATACTTAACATAAGCGCTACCGGCTTATCATAACATAAGCAAGTTAAGAAATCCCCTAACTTCTTATTAACATTATTAATATATCCTCTCATTTTAGTTTACTTAAGGCACTAACATATCATTTAAGAGAAAATTCGGGAATTCAACCCAAGTACCACGTGTTTCTAACCATTTAAGAAATGACTCCTCTTTATATAAAACTTCCAAGATACTAATAACCGTAGTATCAAGTCACGACTACTTTTCAAAACAAGTCACGTTTACCTTTAAAAATACAATAGGCTTCTAAATCAAGTGACTTCATTTCCTTTAAAACCTTAGGCAATTAATGCCTTAAAAACAATTTGCCTTTCACAAATTCAAATCATTTATCCGTACTTATTTTACTTGGAGTAAACCTTTCTTTGTTAACCTTCCATAAAGCCAATACAATCAACTTCCCATAAAGTCGTTATATTACCATTATACACTAGTCAAACGCATCTCCCTATATCCAATGGACTTATACTTTTAAACGAAAACAAGTATCATATACTTAAAAACACTCAAAGTCCCTTAACTTTAAGACTTAAGACATCATTAAAACAAGTAAGGGATACCAAAGCCTTTAGACGCTCACCGCACTACATAGATGCAATTATTCATGCTCAAGAGGTAGGAAAGTTCCACATACCTCTTTGGGTCAATCCACTTGCTAAGTCCAAAATATCGCACGTAATACGTCAACCTATAATGACCATAATACATTTATTAACCTCTAGTTTCAACGTAGAATATTCCAAGTGCAAAGTTACTAAATTCTACGGAAAATCGGGCAGCATTTCCTTTGTTTCTACATATTTTGCCACCTTTATCAAGGCCGAATTCAGTATCCAAACGCCACTTTTAAGGCCCAACAGTCCAATCAACACAAAGGGGATTACACACCTAATCTTGGGTGTGTAAAATTCTGCCCCACAATCCATAACAATTAACTTAACAAGTTTAAGGTAGTATTTTGGCTACAACATGCTCACATAACCTTCTTATCCAATTCCTTCATATCCAACCCATATTTCCTACATGCAATTTATCTAAGAGCAATATTTTCAACTACAAATTCTTTCTTCTTCACATGCAACACCAAAAACCAACAAAGAGAGAAGGAATTGTTACCTTAGTACTTTAGCCAAATATTCCAACCACTTCACTAGCCTCCTTTCCACAATCACCACCACAAGAACTCCTACAAGTTAGCCAACAAGTTTCCTTCTTGCCACACTTTTCAGATTTTCCTCAAGCTTTGATTTTCTCTTGAATTTCTAGAGAGAAGGGAGAGCTTTTATCTTTAGAGAGAGAGAAGAACTTGAAGAATGGCCAAGTCTTCAAGACTTGGTCAATAAATAGGCCATGCAAAAATCAGATGGGGGGGACACTTGTCACCCTCCCATGGCCTTTTTTAATGTTATACTCCGTAGTTCTGGCCATACGTGTGAGAGCGTGTGAAAGGAGTAAGACTTAAAATTTTCGAAAGATAAGTTGACGGATTGTTTCGAACGGGTTTTAGTCCACTTTGAGGTGGGTTATGACCTGGTACATTGAGAGTTCCTAAGTATTTCAAAGGCCTAGTGCGTAGTTCGTTGAGTCTAGTTTCCAACGCAACCGACTGTTCGTCGATAGGACATCAGAGTAGAAAGTTATGAAAGTTACAAGTTCAGTGCGCAGTCGGACAAAAATGTATTTCGGACAAAAGCGACAGGGCCGCGGCGCCGGATATCCTGAGGGGTCGCTGAAGTTGCAGCGCCGCGGCGCCGGGAAGCAGGGCCGCGGCGCCGGAAAGGCCTGAGAGGCGGCAGAAGTTTCAGCGCCGCGGCGCCGGCTGCAGGGCCGCGGCGCCGAGGCGGGTTCTGCGAAGTTGAGTGGAATTTTCTGCACTATTTTGTTTTAAAAGAGGTCATGGGTGGGTGACAAGTGTCCCCCCCCCCCATCTGAATTCTTGCATGCCTTATATTGACCAAGTCTTGAAGACTTGGTCATCTTTCAAATCTCTCCCTCTCTCTAAACTAAAGCTCTCACTTCTCTCTAAAATTCCAAGAGGAATTCAAAGCCTAAGGAAAATCTGAAAAGTTAAGGACAAGAAGGAAGCTTGTGGCTAGCTTGTAGGAGTTATTGTGGTAGTGTTCTTGGAAAAGAGGCTAGCAAAATTGTTGGAATAGTTTTGGCTAAAGCTCTAAAGGTAACATTTCTTCTCTTGTGGTTAGTTATTAATGTTGCATGTGAAGAAGAAGAAAAAACTTGTAGTAGTAAATAATGCTCTTAGAGTCATTGCATGTAAGAAATGTGGTTTGGATATGAAAAGATTGGTTAAGAAGATATTATGAGCATGTTGTAGCCTACAAACTAGTTTAGAATTGTTAAGTGAATTGTTGTATCTTATGGGGCAGAATTTTACACACCCAAGTTTAGGTGTGTAATCCCCTTTGAAATGTTTGGATTGTTGGGCCTAAGATGTGGCATTTGGATGTTGATTTCGGTCTTGAAAAAGGTGGCAAAGTATGTAGAAACAAAGGAAATGCTGCCCAATTTTCCATAGAAATTAGTAACTTTGAACTTGGATTATTCTACATTGAAATTAGAGGTTAATAAACGTATCATGGTTATTTTAGGTTGACATATTACTTGCGGTAGTTTGGACTTAGCAAGTGGATTGACCAAAGAGGTATGTGGAGCTTTCCTATCTCTTGAGCATGAGTAGTTGTATCTATGTAGTACGGTAGACGTACAAGATTTGGTCTTCTTCCGTGTTTTTAGTATATAAAGACTTGTTTCGGTGTAAGAAGTATAAGTCCTCGTTAAGGGAAAAGTATGATTTTACTAAAGTATAGGGTTAATATAACAATTTTATGGGAAGTTGGTTTATTAGCTTTATAAAAGGTTAATAAGAAGAGATTTACTCTAAGTAAGATAAGTAAGGACAAGTGACTTGATTTATGAAAGACAAATTGATTTTTAGGCATCAATTGCCCAAAGGTTTTATATGAAAAAGAGTTGTTTTTAAAGAATATAAGTATGTGGTACTTTGGGTTAAATTCCCGGATTTCCTTTTATTAAATATGTTGGTGCCTTGAGTAAACTAAAATGAGAGGGTATATGAACAAGACTAATAAAAAGTATGAGCTTTCGTAACTTGTATATATTATATGATTATGATATGATGACAGATTGAGCTAGGGTAAGAGTATATCTGAGGGGCAAGCCCCAAGATCGTTATACTACCTTCTCCAGGGTAAGAGTATGAATGAGGGGTAAGCCCCAAGATCGTCATACCACCTTCTTCAGGGTAAGAGTATATCTGAGGGGTACATCCCCAAGATCGTTATACCACCTTCTTCAGGGTAAGAGTATATCTGAGGGGTACATCCCCAAGATCGTTATACCACCTGCTTCAGGGTAAGAGTATATCTGAGGGGCAAGCCCCAAGATCGTTATACCACCTGTTCCGTGGATTTGCTACCCACGATGCGAGGAATACCTCATGCGAGTCCTATGGACTTATGCGGGTGAAATAGTCCATGCGGGCGGATACAACCTATGCGAGGAATACCTCATGCGGGTCCACAAGACCCATGCAGGTGAAATAGTCCCAGGAGTAGGATTGCTTATTGATACTACGGGCGAGGGACCCTGTTTTGATCACAAGCCTCCTATTTTATGCAGTAAAGTACATACTTGTTACTCTCATTGTTAGTAAGGCACAGTGTACTGTATTTTGATTTTTCTTCCATGACTCCAGCTTATTTTTCTGACTTATGATATCATTATTACAGTATTTTCCAATTTTACATACTTAGTACATATTGTGTACTGACCCCCTTCCCCGGGGGCTGCGTTCATGCCGCAGGTAAGGGTAAGCAGGTGGTGGATCCTCGTTCTTAGGATCACTGTTCCGGTGTCAGAAGCTCCATTCCTCCGGAAGCTTGTTTTGTTGGTACGGTTTTTCCCTGATGTTATAGACATTGTGTACATTTAGGGGTATGGCGGGGCCCTGTCCCGCCACAGTTGTTATCCTTAGAGGTCTGTGGTCACGTATGTGTTTTGGGCTGTAATAGCAAGTTGTAATGTTATACTTTTGATTAAGTATGTATTTATGGAAGGCAGCCTTATCGGCTGGCCAGTGATGTTTACCCTTTTTTATAAGTTATGTGTTATGTATGTTCATTGCTATTCTCGATGTATACTGACAGGTACCCGGTAAGTACCGATGCGCCGGGGTCGGGTCGTGACATTTAAAACAAAACAGTTCAGATTTTTCCACTCAACTTCGCAGAACCCGCCTCGGCGCCGCGGCCCTGCAGCCGGCGCCGCGGCGCTGAAACCTCTGTCGACTCCCAGAACTTTCCGGCGCCGCGGCCCTGCTTCCCGGCGCCGCGGCGCTGCAACTTCAGCGAACACTCAGATCATCTGGCGTCGCGGCCCTGCATCCGGCGCCGCGGCCCTGTGGCTCCTGACCGAAATACTTTTCTGTCCGAGTACGTACTGAACTTGTAACTCCCATAACTTTCTACTCCGATGTCCTATCGACGAACGGTTGGTTGCGTTGGAAACTAGACTCAACGAACTACGCACTAGGCCTTTGAAATACCTAGGAACTCTCAATGTAACGGGTCATAACCCGCCTCAAAGTTGACTAAAACCCCGTCCGAAACAATCCGTCAACCTATCCTTCTAAAATTTAAAACTTAATTCCTTTCGTACGTCCACCATCAGAGGCTCCAGTTCAGGAGACGACATCACCAGTTTCCGAGGCCCCAGCACCTGAGCCTTCAGTTCCTCAGTCAGGGGCAGAGGGTAGGGCCATGAGAGATGCGGTACAGTTGCTGACTAGGTTGGTGGCAGGGCAGGTCCATAGACAGGGACCAGGAGTTGACCCAAGAGCAAATAGTTTGAGGGTCCGGGATTTCTTGAGCTGCAGTCCACCAAAGTTTTTCGGGTCAAGGCTCGAGGATGATCCACATGAGTTCATCCGCCAGATACAGAGGACGTTGAGGGTGATCAGGGCCTTAGAGACTGAGTCGGTTGTATTGGCTTCATATCGGTTGCGAGACATAGCTGTCAACTGGTATGAGTCGTGGGAGTTGTCTAGGGGCGAGGGTGCTCCACCCGCAGTATGGGATGAGTTTTCAGAAGCTTTCCTTGGCCACTTTCTGCCTCCAGAGATGAGACGAGCTAGAATTGACAGATTCCTACAGTTGAGCCCGGGCGGCAAAAGCGAACATGAGTATAGTCTGGAGTTTAATTCATTGGCCAGATACGCGACTGCTACTGTGGCTGATATGGCGGATAGAGTGCTTCGCTATGTGATGGGACTAGACCGCTACTTAATTGATAGATACATGGCAGTGGCTCTTCAGCCAGACATGGATATTTCCCGAGTACAGGCCTACGCACAGGGGGTAGAGGACCGACACCGAGGGCGTCAGCCAGATAGAGACCATGACCGGGGCCAGCATAAGAGGGCTAGATCGGCTGGATTTTCTGGTGAGTTCCGAGGCGGACAACCTCAGCAGCAGGTCAGGTATTCCTCCCAGCCGCACAGAGTGCACCTCCCCAGTCTGCAGGTAGGAGATTTGATCGCACGGGGTATTCAGGAGTCGGTCAGGGCTCCAGGGCTTCGGGTTCTCAGAGGAACCGGGATTCTAGTCAGTTGAGGCCATCTTTTCCTCAGTGTGCACGGTGCGACAGGCATCATCCTGGGAAGTGTCGTCTTGCTGTTGATACTTGTTTTTCTTGCGGCCGCCAGGGCCATATGATGAGGGAGTGTCCCTTTAGAGGTGGTTCGGGTGGTATGGATCAGCCTACGAGGTCTGTTGTTGGTTCGTCGTCATCCATAGCTATGCGCCCCATCGGGCAAGGTATTCAGACGCCAGCAGGACGTAGTAGAGGTCGTGGCAGAGGTTCTAGTACTGGTGGTCCTTCAAATTGTATTTATGCTTTGGCCATTAGACGTGATCAGGAGGCGTCACTAGATGTTGTCACAGGTATATTATCAGTCTTTTTCTGTGATGTGTATGCTTTGATAGATCCAGGTTCCACCTTGTCCTATATATCTCCTCTTATTGCTAGTAGAATTAGGATAGAACCTGAGCCGATAGAACCATTCGAGGTAGCTACACCGGTAGGAGATTCGATTATAGCTAAGCGTGTGTATAAAAATTGTTCGGTAGTGATATATACCCGTCGTACCTTAGTAGACTTGATAGAGTTGGATATGACCGATTTTGATGTTATCATGGGTATGGATTGGTTGGCTTCTTATTTTGCCAACGTTGATTGTAGAGAGAAGTTGGTTCGATTTCAGTTCTCAGACGAGCCAGTTATATAATGGAAAGGAAATACAGCATCGCCGAGGGGTAAGTTTATTTCATACCTCAAGGCAAGGAAGATGGTCAGGAAGGGTTGTATCTATCATTTGGTTCGGGTGCATGATACAGAAGCGGAGGTGCCGACTCTTCAGTCTGTTCCGGTAGTTAGTGAGTTCCCGAATGTATTCTCAGATGATCTTCCACGTCTTCCTCCAGAGCGGGAGATAGATTTTAGTATAGATGTATTGTCAAGTACCCAACCTATATCTATTCCTTCATATAGAATGACACCTGCAGAATTGAAGGAGTTGAAGGAGCAACTGAGAGACTTGTTAGAAAAAGGCTTCATTAGGCCTAGTACATCTCCTTGGGGTGCACCAGTATTATTTGTGAAAAAGAAAGATGGTTCACTGCGGATGTGTATTGACTATATGCAGTTGAATAAGGTAACCATCAAGAATAGATATCCCCTTCCCAGGATTGATGATTTATTTGATCAGTTGCAGGGTGCTAAGTATTTCTCGATGATAGACTTGCGGTCAGGTTATCATCAGGTGCGGGTAAGGGAGACAGATATTCCAAAGATAGCATTCAGAACCCGATATAGACACTATGAATTTAAGGTGATGTCTTTTGGATTGACCAATGCTCCAGCGGTGTTTATGGATTTGATGAACCGGGTGTTCAGGCCGTTCTTAGATATGTTCGTCATTGTATTCATTGATGACATCCTGGTGTATTCCCGTTCAGAGCAGGAGCATGCAGGCCATTTGAGGACAGTACTTAGAGTCCTCCAGCACCAACAGTTGTATGTCAAGTTCTCCAAGTGTGAATTCTGGTGGGCCTCAGTGGCATTCTTGGGGCATATTATTGGGGCTGATGGAATTCGGGTGGATACACAAAAGATAGAAGCGGTGAAGACTTGACCAAGACCTACTACACCTACTGAGGTACGCAGTTTTCTGGGACTAGCAGGGTATTACATGAGATTGTGGAGCAATTTGCCTCGATCTCAGCGCCTTTGACTAGGCTAACTCAGAAGACAGTTAAGTTCCAGTGGACCGATTCTTGTGAGCACAGTTTCCAGTTGTTAAAGGATAAGTTGACTACGACTCTAGTTCTGACTCTTCCTGAGGGACCGGATGGCTATGTGATTTATTGTGATGCTTCAGGTGTGGGACTTGGTTGTGTGTTGATGCAACATGGCGGAGTCATAGCTTATGCCTCCCGACAGCTCCGAAAGCATGAAAAGAATTATCCCACTCATAATTTGGAGCTAGCAGCGGTGATTCATGCCTTGAAGATTTGGAGACATTATTTGTATGGGGTTCATGTTGATATTTATACGGATCACAAGAGTCTTCAATATATCTTTAAGCAGAAGGAGTTGAACCTACTGCAGAGGCGGTGGCTAGAGTTGCTAAAGTGTTGTCCGAATTTTTGTAGAATAGAAAGTCGTTACTCAATATAACTTACGTTAGAAATCATAGAATTGACGAACGTATTATCATTATTATAGGTTGACGTACTAGACGAAGTGTATCTTAGTATTGAGTTGATTAGTTCGCCTAAGAGGTATGTGAGACTATCCTTCCTTTCCTTGGCATGATTTTGTGAAAATCCTTCTTCTTTCTTTTGACATGATTTTAATGAAAGTACGTCGGACGTACGTGATTCCTTCAAAGGCTAGATTTAATCAAATAATGATTCATGATATGTTAGTGTCTTGACTTTCCAAAAGATGTTTTAAAATGATATGTGATACGCTAAGCGCCTTGATTTTCTAAAAGATGATTTAAATGATATATGTAATGATAATGCATTTTTCTTATTCCATTAAGAGTCAAATGATAATTTAAGTTATATATGGTTGCTCGTGATATTCTGCTCGTGCCAAGTGTTATTACTCATTTCATCGAGTCCCTCACTACAGGGTCGAGACATGTTATACATATATGATTTCACTGAGTCCCTCACTACAGGGCCGAGACATATTATATTGATAATTCCATCGAGTCCCTTACTACAGGGCCGAGACATGTTATATTGATAATTCCATCGAATCCCTCGCTACAGGGCCGAGACATGTTATATTGATAATTTCATTGAGTCCCTCACTAAAGGGCCGAGACATGTTATATACATACATATGGACATGATGACTCTATAGGTAAGTATTCGGGGTTACTGATATGATTCTCTATTTTGCTTGGCACAGTTATGATCTCATTTACAGTCTTTCATGTTTTACATACTCAGTACATTATTTCGTACTGACCCCCTTTTTCGGGGGGCTGCGTTCATGCCCGCATGTATATGTACTCAGCTAGGTGACCCTCCGGTTTAGGACATCTACTCAGCTGTTGGATAACTCTATTGTTCCAGAGCCAGTCATTTTGGTACAACCCTTTATTATTTAGACTTATGTATATTTTGGGCACGACGGGGTCCTGTCTTGTCTTATGTCATTATTGTACTCCTAGAGGTCTATAGACAGTGTGGGTTGAACGTATGTAAATCTGTCTTGATTAGTCATGATGGTTGTATTCTGTGTTGGGGTGTTTCCGCGTATATGTGATGTTATTTGGTGGCAGTATTGTCGGCTAGCATGTTATGACATGTTGGTTAGTTGTGACTCCTCCGGAGACAGGTACACCCTTATGTAAGGCAGCCTTGTTGGCTCGCCTACTTTGTGCATATGTTATAGATGCAGCGTTACGCTGCCGAAATTTTCTATTACCCTTAAGTGTCAGTTGATTATGGGATAGGTTAGTGTAATGACGTCATTAGGGCGTTTAGTCGCGGTCCGTCGGGTCGGGTCATGACAGTTACCTTCCGTGGAGGCATAACTGTAACACTAGAATACGTCAGAGAGGGATCAACCTAATAACACAGCTCTATTACACGATCTCAGAGTGAGAAGAATGGAAATCAATCCTAAATATCATGTAGCCTCCTGGGTATAAATATGGTGCACACATATCCATACCCAAGACTCTACTAGACACGGTCTGTAGACATTCTGAGGACTAACTGCTCTGATACCACTTTTGTCACGACCCAGGCCGCGATCGTGCCCTACCCGACACCCCTCTTATACCCTCACATCACATATTAGACATAGGCCAATAAAATATGGAAATTGTATAAGTAGCAACAAGGTAAGTCGGTGAGGCTGCCGCTATATATATATAAAAAGAGAATAACCCAACAATACAGTTATACAATTGGCCCGAAATAAATACAACTCTCGCAAGTCCAGCCCACATATGAATACAGACCTCTAAGAGTTTGGACACATAACTATGATGGGACAGGGCCCCGCCATACCCCTGAATGTACATAGGACTGTAACTCCGTACCAAAAGACAAGCCTCTGAAATAATGGAGTTTCCTAAAAAACTGAACAAAGATCCTAAGAGCGAGGATCAACAAACTGTGTACCTACACCGGCGACATGAAACGCAGCCCCCCGAGGAAAGAGGGTCAGTACAAAAGATCTACCAAGTATGTGAAACAATAAGAACTGTAAATGAAATCATAACAGTCCAAAATATAACAGGAAGCAAGTATGATAATCAAAATACCAGTACAACTATGCCTTGTAAAAGTGATGAGAGTCAACTGTACCTTTTAAAATATACCCTTTTAAAAGTAAGATCAACTGTGTCATTTCAAATTGTGAAATCAATACCATTTCAAATATGAGAGCCATGTCAAAATCAGGGACACCTACCCTTAGAATCATTATGCAGATCCTATTCATGGGACTATTTAATCCGCATGGGACTATTTCACCCGCATGGGTCCTGTGGACCCGAAATGAGTATCTATACGCGATACCCACATCATGGAGAGCTAATCCACGGAATGTGTTCTGGGAGTTGAACCCGCATGAGTCCTTCAGACCCGCAGTAAGTGTGTACCATCTCACGTCATGGGAGCTACTCCATGAAATATATATACAATGTTGTCGGCCCTCTAGTGAGTGACGCAGAGATGTGGAAATATAACATTTGCACGAATAGCTATCATGAGCAACCATATGCAAGTAAATCATCTTTGACTCTCATTTAAACAAATAGAATGAACTATCATTTTATAAAACCCAAGGCATTATCATGTCATATAAAATCAGGGAATTAAACCCAAAAGTACTATGTACATTCACCGTACATACCAAGTAATATTAGGGAATTAAACTCAAAAGTACTATGTACGTCTGTCGTACATCCTTTCATTTATAAACACCAAGACACTAACACCCGTAGTATCAAGACACTTCTACTTTTAAAATCAAGTCAAGTCAAGTATACTTTTAACATCAAGTGATTTATACTTTGCAAATCAAGTAACTTCCTTCATATACTACAGTGAATTCGATTTCATTTAAAACATGTACGTCCACCGTACAAATTTTTTATAAGGTTCATGCTCAAAGAAAGATAGGAAGAGTTCCACATACCTCTTAAGCTATTCCACACGCCAAGTAGAATACGTCACCCGTAGAATGTCAACCTATATTAACAATAATACTTCTATCAACTTCTAGCTCACTTAGTATAAGACATACACCAAGTAATTGCCCTCTTATTCTACGAAAATTTGGGCAGCACTTCCTTTGTTTATACGTATTTTACCACCTTTTTAAAGGCCCAAATTCAACAACAATCAAGCCACACTTAAGGGCACAACCAACAGTTAACCAAAAGGGATTACACGCCTACTTGACGTGTAAAATTCAGCCCCTTAAACCATATAAACAACCCACGATATCCAACAATTTCTAGCCCATTCTCGGCCAACAACAACTACAACCATCCAAAGCCCTTTTTCATCATTCTTTATAATCCAATTCACATTTCAACATGTTATATATATCATATCAACTATCAACAACAATATTTTCATCATTATACAACATGTAACAAGTGAAAATAACAATATAATGACCAACAATTTCAATGGGCCGATAATGCATAGCTCTCGACCTCAACACCCAAAAACCGTCCAAACACTTTTTAATCTTCATTCTTTTTAGCACAACATGTAATATCTAATTACTTCAAAAGAAGAAGAACTCTTACTTATTTTTGTGCCCAAAACGTCCAAAATAGCCCGCACTATAATGGCTCGCAGTTTCGTCTTAGCTCCACTTCTTCAAGTTCCAATCATACATATGTATCCTCTACTACCTTACACTCATCTTCCCTTCACGTTTCATCTCCAAAAAGTGGATAACAAGTTAGGGTTTCTCTAGAAATTTCAAGGCAAAATCGTGAGCCTCTAACACTTGGAGTATATCTTGGCTTAGCACTCCATTAGGGAGCTAATCTTGGATCAACAAACTAAACTTTGAAGATTTAAGTGATCTTGTTCTTTAAATCTTAGTTAGGGCCGAGAGTGAGAGGAGAAAGAGAGATAGAAATTTTGTGAAATATGGTTAAGTGTGGAAGTCTTGCAAGCCTCTCATGTATATATATATTTCTATCAAGCCAAAGTCATGACAAGTGGGCAAGTTAATGAGGGACAAGTGTCACCCTCTATATGGTCGAAAATTTTCTTCCAAAATATCTAGATATTTTGTCCAATTCTCTTAAATCGAAGGTCGAAATTATGAAATTTTTGACGGACCCCATATTATTAGATCAAATACTTCAATATACTATACTAATTCCATATACCAAAGTTGAGAATCAAATTCCAAGTTATAAACTTTTTCTTGCACAAGATTCCGAAATTATTCCTAAGAAAAAATAATTTTTCTTTCGCTCCAAAATTCAAATCTTATTTTCTTACGCACGTTCTCATATCATTTCCTTAGAAAAATACGGGATGTAATACGATACTGGGTAATTTTAACTTGCGTGGATCATTAAATTATCTAGTGGAAAGTTTCCTTAATGTAACTTTCAACTATGATTTTTTTACCACTATATTGACTAGTTAATTAGACTATTTTTTTGTTGTTGTTAGTATAGTTCATTATGTTTACACATAATTATGACAAGATACTAGAATTTTATAGTAACAAAAAAGACAAAAGAGAAAAAGACCATTCTGTAATTTCAAAAGCTAAACCATATCCGTATATAAGAATCCCACTATTTCACGCCAATACAAAGATATTCTCTTTTTCCCTCATTACTCTCTCATAAAAATCAAATCTTTGTCCTCTTTGAAAGTACTTGTGTTCCTTTAAAGAACACTCTCTTTATTCACCTGAACAAAAAGCCACACACAAAAAATGTCTTCAGAATTTGGTGACAGACGACCGTCGAGACTGCCGGCGCCGGTAAACGGAACACGACCATCGGAACCGGAGAACTTGACGTGTCCACGTTGTGATTCTACAAACACAAAGTTCTGTTACTACAACAACTATAATCTTTCTCAACCTCGTCACTTTTGTAAGTCATGTCGTCGTTATTGGACACGTGGCGGCACCCTACGTAACGTCCCCGTTGGTGGTGGCACACGTAAGAACTCCTTCCACAAACGCCCCCGCACCACCACCTCTCAAGAAGCCGTAAAATCCAGCCCAATCTCAATGTTTGGTTCCGGGTCGGGTCAAGAATCCGGGTCGGTTTCGTTGATGGGTTGTGAAGTGAACTTAAACGAGTCAGTGCAGGAAGGTGTAAATGGGGCGTCATTTACTTCTTTGTTGACAGCTCCTCCAGTGGGGGGTGGTGGGTTTGTGCCATTAGGTGGATTTGGGCTTGGGCTAGGCGGATTTGGGCTTGGGAATCTTGATTGGCCCATGGAACAAGTAGGCAGCGGAGAGAATGGCGGCGGTGGTGGTGGAAATGACAAGTGGCAGCTGAGTAGCGGTGAGATTGAAGGTGGTGGTGGTGATGATGATTGTTTTGGTTGGCCTGATCTTGCTATATCAGCACCAGGGACCAGTCTTAAATGAAGTACTACTAAGTAGAAACAAATATATTATTTATATACTTTTAATAGCTTCATGGAATTAGTGGAAAAAAAGGTGTTTGTTCTCTTTTGGTTTTTTGTTTCTTTACTCTTCATTATTTAACTTTAATGGTCTCTTGTCTTTTTGCAAGTTTTTGGGGTGCATGGATTTTGTTTGGCTGTAGGGATCTACTAAAACTAGTAAATATTATGTGAATTATTATTCACCAATGAATGGAAGTTTATAGGCAAAGCTATTTTGCTTGGTGGGCAAGTGTTTTTGGATTTTTGTAGGGTTTTTTTTTGTGTAAATGTAATTGGCGTTCTTTCCTTTTTCTTTTTGACAGAAATAGGTTCAACTTCATGAAATGAACAATATATTTTCTTAGTTGTTTTCATAAATGCTATTGTCCATGTCTTTTTATCTTTATTAGTACATGTTTATTATATTGTCCATGTTGTTTCTTTTGCCTTCTTCCATGCTCTATTAAGTTGATTTTACTTTCTTCTTTCTTTTCCTATTGGCCTCGGGGCTTTGATGGGGGTCCTCCATTTTGTTTTTCTTATATGTTCAACGCCTCCAAATATTTGTTCCTATTATCTCAAGTATTTGTAGAATTGTAGGTTTGTTTAGGGAGAAAGGGGTCCTGGAATTTCGAAAAGCCTCTTTTTTCCACTTCTGAAGGTGGCCCTGGTTACTATTTTTTTATGGATAAGTGATAAATATGTGAATGAAATACATAGCCTAATCGTGTATCCAAGTGTGTGGCTAAATAGCTAATGAAGTCCGACAGAATTATGAGCTCTCGCCATTTTCAATCTCTTTAAGTTTTGATGGGCAGAGTTGCTCAATATTTATTTTTGTGGAGATAAATAATATGAAATTAGTCGAAGTCACGAGCTGGCCTAAATATTGCTACCATCCTAAACATTGTTACCATATTGATAAACATTGTTATATTTCACAGAATCCTGAATTCTAGAATAAATCAAGTCTTCGTGATTTCCTTTTCAAATTAAGGAAGTGAGACTTTTAAGTTCAAGACTCATTCATCACTCTTGCCACTGGAGTTGGGATGATTGAGCTAGGTCTTCAATCATGCATGTCTATTTTGGTGAATTTACTTTCTGCTCAATTAGATGTAGAGATGGCATGTGGGTAAAATTTTGCGGGTTCCGCATCGCACCCGTCCCCGGGTATGAGTATAATTTTGGCGGGTAATAGACGGGTATGAGTATTGAAAATGTACCCACCACGGGTAGGCGGGTAGGCTGCCTACCCGCCCCATAAGCTAATCCGCAAGCCCATAACTCATAAGTCCAATATAAAAAATATATTACAATTTACATAGGGTTTCATTCATTCCTTCACTTCTCAACACTCAGCACAAGTCTTCAAAAGCCTCTCTGCCCTCTCGCTGTGCGCCTCCAAAATTTATACTTTGTTCTTCAATTAATCACCATTCTATCTGGTGTAGCCCTTTGTTGACAAACTCTCTCATTTGTTTGACTACTCGTGGCCCGTGGGGCGTGCTTTAGCATCAATCAGAGGTTCAAAATATTACTGCTTTGCCACAATTTGCTTAATGTAAAAGAGAACTGGATGATTCAACTTGCTTATTGACTAGTGCGTAAATGTAGAGCCAAAAGTACATTGAATCAACAACAAAATAAACGTCAAAGTTAATTTTCTCTAAACACTCAGCACAAGTCTATACTTAAATATATTTGCATTTCAGGCTTTTGGTTCTGATTTTGAACATGTCTGCATCTGAAGTAAATTTATGTAATCTTTTCAACTTTTTCAGTTATTTCACTTGCGGGTACAGGCGGATATCCACTTGGATGGTGGAGTGGATGTAGATTTAAAAATATATCCGCCTAGACGGGTATGGATGTTAAAATTGTACCCGCCACGAATGGCGGATAGGTGATGGATATAATTTTTTTTGCGGGTACGGGTGCGAGTGCGGGGAGGGGTACCCGCCCCGCCCAATTGTCATCCCTAATTAGATGATTGCATGTGTCAACAAAGATTACTGTCATATTCGGGCATAGGATTGATGGTAATTTTAGTAAGGTTGGTAGGCAGTGATAGAGCCTATATTTTCACTAAGAGTCGAGAGAGAAAATATTAAGTAAATATGCACAAAATAAAATTTTCCTTTTATACTTTGTTTAACCTAATTTATATAACTTATTTTTTAATCAGTATTAAAAAAAAGGACACATTTCCTTATTTAATAATTATTTAATTTTAAATTTAACTTTTTACGCTTAACTAGATAATTTATAAACATATAAATATCTTTGATTTATTTAAAATCATAAAATTTAAAATCTTTTTATTTATTTTTAAAATTTAATATTCAATTAAATTATATATTATAAATTGAGACGGAGAAAGTATATAATACTCAATTTTAGGATGATCGGACTCACTAGCTCTGTGCATGCATGCTTGTAGGACTAATGAAAGCTAAGGACAGGTTTTAATAGTAATGAGAAAAAGGTAAAGGGACGGCGCATTAGCTTTAAATGAAGTGTCAAAGCAAGTGTCAGCCCGGAGGTTGATATGCACCACCGACCGTGGCCGATATTATGGAATTCGATTCCCAATCCCAACGGGTCCAACGAATTTGTACCTTTGAAATGCCACTTTTCCATTTTCTTCTTTATTACCAATCGACTGTATAATTTGGGCTAAAGTTTCAATTGCTTCCACACTGCATCTCATGCTTTTGATAGCTCTGTGCATGCATGCTTTTGTTCATGTTCATGCCAAACTATCCTACAACTCACGAACCACCAAGCTAATTGAGAGACAAAGATAGACTCATGATTTGAAATTTATGGATTCAAATTTTTAGTTTTTTAAAATTATTAGGTTTTGAATTAATAATTTATAATATTTTATGGATAGAAATCCTCTGTAGTGCACTTTACGTGTAGTGCACAATTTTAATGTGTTGACGTTGTTAGAAACCATTAGATCATTTGAAATATATAAGTCTCAAATGATATAACGGTTTCTATCAACGCCAACACATTAAAATTGTGCACTACACGTAAAATGCACTATAGGGTTTGAAGTCAAAGTTACTAGATTCAGTCGAATTCGTAATCGAAGCGGCAGCCCCACAGATTCAAAAATTTTGAGTTCATGACTTTTGAATAATAGAAAACTTATTGAATTTTGAATATATTAGTTATATACATTAATAAGTAAATTTCTTAACGAAAATATAAAATTTTGACAAAGCTATTAATTATGTCGAACCCACTGAACTTTAACTCCGCTCATGAGCTAATTGAATGTGAATTTAGGACAAAAAATTTAAAGACTTGTTTACTATATATAATTCAAACTGGGAAACTAAGAACAATAAATGCAATCGAATAGGTTAGGATCGAAATAACCACCGAGCCATGTTAAATTTTTATTTTTCTTTCGGTATATTTGTTTATTTCTCTTCTAATTTATCATCATTTAAGATTTGCTTTGTTTGATGTATTGGTAATTCAGAATTCTCTTGTTAGCCTACTAGTTTCTTATTATTTCGATCCTAACACTACATTCGCCCATGTGCTCAAATGATATTTTACTACATGTAAAATATAGGACCGCTCTTGATTCACATGAATTACATCGTAGAGACTTCTAAAATGAAAATTTTTAGGGACCTCTTTTTTCATTTTTTATTAAGTAGTATTAGCCAGAATTTACTGTAAATGTCCATAATTCGTAAGTTTTAACTCAATTAAAATAGGAGTTGATTAACTTGAAGTTGTATTGAATTGTTATTTACAATTTAAAATAATTTCTAATTATTGAAATCGTATATTTACTATATTAAGAGCCCACTTTGAGACGGCACTGGACTAAAATGAATTCAACTATTTTAGTAGAATCCCATCAGCAACATTATATATAGCAGCTGTATACAAAGAAGCATTCTGATTATGAGCTAAATGAACTTGTCCAAGCATCCTGCCCGGGTTTGTTTTAAGTGATTACATTAAGTTCTAGTCAAAGTTAACATTCGAGGAGAAACTAAAATCATCTACTCTACAAAGAGTAATTCATCTCAAAATCCTTCTTCAATACAGCAAATGCAACAATTCAAGCATAACTTTCGAACATGAAATCTCCTTAATTTGTCAAATAAAGACCTAGTGCATTAACAAGTTGCAAACCAAATCATCCTTGCAAACGTTCTAGTTATGCTATAAAATGTGGATTTGAAGCGATTTCAATAAGCATACAACTCTATCAGACTTCAATCATAAGCCAAGTGGTTCTATATATTCTTCAAATTGGAGCATTACCAACTTGTTAACAAGTTGACACAACACCAAATTCCAAAGGTAGCAAACAAGAACATGTATGTACATATGGCTTTACATATCTTCCTTTCCTTCCCCTCCCCACCCAACAAACACGCAGGCGTTCTTTCTCCACTTCCCCTTTTCTCAAGCTTAGAATAGAAACACACATTACAAACTACTAGAAAAATAGAAATCTACATCCCAAACTTATTATTCATCTCTTAGCTGGGCTTAAAGAACCTGAGTTTAAGTCCATTATTGACCATACTCCAAATTCCTCCGATCGAAAAAGCCAAGCTAAAAGCAACTCCTAACCATCCAAGGATCCAGTTGAAATACCAGTTAAAGCTGTACTTTGTAGGCTTCTTTATCAGTACCCACATGAAGCAAGGATAAGCAAACGTGACCGGAAGTGTGAGTCCTCCTAACAATCCTGCAAGACTCGACAGGAACGGAAGTGCCACTCCGATAAAGAATGAAACAAATCCGAAAAATATTCTGAAACCAGAACGGACCCAGATTGAGCATGGTCGGTTGGTACGGCTGGTGTAGCCAGCTTCAAAACTGTCAAATGCTGGCATTGAGTATATCTGGAAACTACTCAAGCAGTTGAACACGACTAAGAGAAATGTCATGGCGAGAAGTCCTCTTGGGATATCGTGAAGGTGAAAGGCATATAGTGCACTTAGCATTCCTCCCGATGGCATCTGTAAGGAATTAAGTCATCGACCAAATCAGAAATAAGGAAAACATATAGAGTCTGAGCAGGAGTATACTATTCTACCAAGGATATATGACCAATGCAAGCAAATACAATGAGAAAAAAAATATGTGGATAGTGAAGTAGCAAGATTACTACCAATACACGTATAATAGTTTGGCAAAGTTTTCTCAACGACAAAAATTAGAAATATTTTATACTGTCAAAATGATGTGACTGAATTCAATAATTATTACAATTGGATTGGTGGAAATAACAGAAAGATAGCTATACTTACAAGGTTTCCATATGCCCAGAAGCCTCCAATTGCAATAGGGAACAAGCACATGGCAATAAAGAAATTCGCTACTTTTGCTCCGTTCCAACTTGGCACATGAGCTGGGTGCTTGAAAGTTGATGGCATAGTTGCCTGAAAAATGATACATAATGAAGTCGCCGTCTTTAAATTGCATATTGAAATATTTCTTGAGTTGCACAGGCTGAAAAAAGAGAGAAATTTACCTGAATTTCAAGAACTAAATTGTGTCCTCTAAAGGTAAATGCTATAATACCCATGGCATTCAAGACCGAAAAGAGAGAAGCTGTGTAGGTAGGCAACGAAATGGGTTCATATGAAATCGAAGGTGGTCTTGGTTGGCTTACAGAGAGGACCCACGCCATAGTAGCGTATGTGATAGCTGTCACTGCTCCAACAAGGGAGAGTCCAGCTATGGAGTTCAGGTTCGGGAGTTGGGATAGAACAATGCAGAGGGACGTGAAAACAAGATACCACTCTACAGTTGTTAAAGGATTTGATGAACAGAGTGGGCCACAAACAATTTGAAAGAACAGCTTCATGGTTTCACCTCCAACGAGAATCAAAGCTGTCGCAGTCCCTGCAGATAGGTAAACGGTAGGGAAAAGAGCAAGCCAGACACCCAGTCGCTCACCTGAAAATGTAAGTGAATACAATAATGTTAGCAAGCAAAGTGAACTATATTCATTTCTTTTTACTTAAATGACATGTAGGTTTTGTATTACTCTATCAGTTTTTTATGCAACATCTTGTGAGTAATATTGGGATTACAACGATTACAATAACAATTGGATGAACGGAAAGTAAATGACTATTACAAAGATTACAATCTGAAAACGAGAACAAAAAACAAGAAGTTTGCTGAGTCGAGTGATATTCACTCTGTCCTTAAGACAATATTGCCCCGTATATATCTTTTTATGGTGATTGACAACTTGTCTCCCAAGATAAAACAGCAACAAACAAGTGAGCAAAGGATACTCAAGTGTTTACTAAAAGAAGAACCTTTGAGTGTGTAAAAGAAAGCTTAGAGAGGAAGATCAGAAATCTGAGTTTGGTGTGTTCTTCCAATTGAGCCAAAGGTCTTAATTTATAGTGTAATGAAGATGACCTCCCAACTAGCCAAGTAATGGATATCAATAGCCATGTAATGACTATCAATAGCCATGTAATGACACTTATTGAGGGGTTATAATTCAGCCAAATAATGGCTGAATTCAGGTGTCGAGTAATGGAGGATCAATGCTTCAAAATCAGCCCAAAAGTCAGAAACTTTTCGTCACCCGTCGACCTCACTGCCAGTGAAGTGTCGCGGCGCCTGAGCTTCAGTAGCTGACCAGGCATTTAGCGTCGCGGCTCCGCGGCAATTTCCGACTCGTTTCATCTTTTACACGCCATACACTTATTCCTTCATTTAACAACGTGAAACACTCGTTATTTGGCCAACAACCATCTATCATTTCATGTCTCAAGCATTTTGTTTACGTACCAATATCTCTTTCACTAAGAAAATTTACGATCCTTGGTACAACATGTGCACGTGTGTGGAAACAACGTTTCCGACGTGCGGGGCCCTAATTGTTCGAGTCATAAATAATAGGATAAACTTTATTTTACGCTAAAAATTTCCAACACATCTTACTGTTACCAATAGTTAAGTACTCCCTCCGTTTAAATTTATATTCGTCAAAAGGCGCTACGTATTCTCCTCCTCTATTGCTACGGATTGATTTAATCTGTCCGCTTAGTTGCTTCTCAACTTCTGCTTTGTAGCGTTTGAATGCTTCAAAGGCGTTATCCTTACTTTTTAATAAGTAAAGGTAACAATATCTTGTGTTATCATCTATGAAAGTGACAAAGTACTTGTCCCCCTAATTTGTGCGAACTTCAAGTCATATATATCGGTGTGAATGAGTTTTAGAGGAGCGGTTTCTCTTTCGACGGATCTAGAGGGACTCTTTATAAGTATTTCCTCTACGCACACCTCACACTTACGTTGAGGGTTTGATAGATGACAACAACTCCAACTTTACCAACCTTTGGATAGATGACAACAACTCCAACTTTACCAACCTTTGGATAGATTGATAGTTTACATGTCCTAATCGATGATGCCATAAATTAGACGACTCGAGCAAATAAGAAGAAGACTCAATTTTATTAATAGACGACATTACAAACAAGGCATTAACTTTGAAAAGGCCTTCACAGACGAAGCCCCTTTCTACAAAAGTTTCATTCTTAGTGATTACAAATTTATTGGACTCAAACACTAGCCTAAAATCAGCATTCACCAATAAGGGTCCTGAAATTAAATTTCTTCTAAAATCAGGCACATGCATCACCTCCTTCATAGTAAGCTCCTTTCCGGAAGTCATCTTCAGGATCACATTTCCTACCCCCAGCACCTCGGAGGAAGCATTGTTTCCCATGAACAACTTCTTGTCCGTGACTGGTGTATATGTGGAGAAGGCTTCTTTGTTGGAACAGATGTGACGGGTAGCACCCGTGTCCATCCACCACAGCAGAGGATTCTCAACGAGGTTTGCTTCAAGTACCACCGCTGAAAACTCCTCAATCATATCGTCAAGAAGTGTGTATTCGACGATGTTAGCCTTAGCCTTGCCCTTGGCCTTCTCTTTATTTTCATTCTTGAGTTTACGGCAATCCTTGATCATGTGACCAGGTTTCCCACAGTGATGCAGTTCCCCTTAAACTTCTCTGTTGTTAGGGTCTTACCATTCTTCTGGAACTTTCGCTTCTTGCTCGTGTTCCCTTTGGCTCCGCCAGATTTGTCTTAGCCTCAGCGGGTTGCTTCCCCTTTGGCATGGCCTTCTTATTATCCTCCTGAATCTTGAGTTTGATAATAAGCTCCTCAAAGGTCATCTCCTTTGTCTTGAGTTTTAAGTAACTCATAAACTCATTCCACGAAGGAGGTAACTTCTCAATTAATGAGGCAACCAGAAATTGCTCATTTGGTTTCATTCTTTCCAAATCCAGGTGATGTAGAATCATTTGAAATTCCTAGACTTGGGACATCACTGTTTTGCCGTCCACCATTTGAAATTTCAGAAATTTCCCAACGATGAACTTCTTAGTATCCGCATTTTGTGTGTTGTACTTTTTCTGCAGTTTATCCCACAACTCTTTGGCAGTGCCAACGGTGCAATACACCGTGTAGAGAGGGTCGGACAAACAATTCAAAATATAGTTCATGCAGATGAAGTCACTATGACTTCATGCATCATGAACCATCTTCACGTCATTAACGACATGGATACCTTGGCCCCCTCCAATCGGTTCATTTGGCTGAGGGTCTGTTTCATCTCCAGCTTGTGGAGGATCTTCTGTTAGGAAACGAGACATTCCCACAACAGTAAAAAAGAACATCATCTTCTCGCCATCTTCAAATCGTGCCTATGAACTTCTCCGGGCGCCGTGGAATCCAATGAGGAGGAACGATAGCGTCCTCAACGATGGCAAAGGCGCTGGTCGAGCCTCAGGTAAAGTAGGAAGGCACTAGGTGTGCCTTGAGCAGCGGTGGAACGTTGAGCAGCAAATTGTTCGCCTCCAGTCATCTTTGTTGTCACTTACAACGATTTTGTCTTAAGATTGTGAGTAATATTGTGAATACAACGATTACAATAACAATTGGATGAACGGGAAGTAAATGACTATTACAAAGATTACAATCTGAAAATGAGAACAAAAAACAAGAAGTTTGTTGAGTCGAGTGATATTCACTCTATCCTTAACACAATATTTCCCCGTATATATCATTTTACGGTGATTGGCAACTTAGTCTCCCAAGATAAAACAACAACAAACAAGTGAGCAAAGGATACTCAAGTGTTTACTAAAAGAAAAACCTATGAATGTGTGAAAGAAAGCTTAGAGAGGAAGATCAAAAATCTGAGTTTGGTGTGTTCTTCCAATTGAGCCAAAGGCCTCAATTTATAGTGTAATGAAGATGACCTCCCAACTAGCCAAGTAATGGCTTTCAATAGCCATGTAATGACACCTATTGAGGGGTTATAATTCAGCTAAATAATGGCTGGATTCAAGTGTCAAGTAATGGAGGACCAATGCTTCAAAAGCAGCCCAAAAGTCGAAAACTTTTCGTCTCCCGTCGACCTCACTGCCAGTGAAGCCGCGGCGAGTGAGCTCCAGTAGCTGACCAGGCATTTAGCGCCGCGGCCCTTCGCGGCGATTTCCGACTCGTTTCATCTTTTACACATCGTACACTTCTTCCTTCATTTACCAACGTGAAACACTCGTCATTTGGCCAACAATCGTCTATCATTTCATGTCTCAAACAATTTGTTTACGTACCAATATCTCTTTCACTAAGAAAATTTACGAACCTTGATACAACGTGTGCACGTGTTTGAAAATGATATTTCTGACGTGCGGGCCCCCCAACTGTTCGAGTCATAAATAATAAGATAAACTTTATTTCACGTTAAAAAATTTCCAACATTGTTACCAATAATTAAGTACTCCCTCTGTTTAAATTTATATGTCGGTGTTGACCGAACACGAAGTTTAAGGTATTCATTTTGACTAGGTGTTATATTAGTGGTACTGAAATAAAAAATAAAATAATGGTTAGTTTGATAGAAAAAATATCATGTTAAATATACATCCGATATACACAATATACATGTGTATATCAGATGAATAAAGGTCTCGGGTTTTCGATAAACAGCCCACGGCTGGACAGATTTGAATATATATTTAGTGTATATTGTGTATTAGTCTTGTACCTTAATTAGTCTTGTACATTTACCATAATTGTATAGTTAGTCTTCAAATAGAATAAGGTTTTAGGAGTAGAATAGGAATAGAATTTTCCTATTATGGAAATATGTAAAGTGTATATATTGTCTTTCAATTAATGAAAATAATCAAGGAATTATTTTTTTCACATCACATCTAAGTAAAATTAAATAGAAATAGTATGGGGTGACACATTCAAAAACGTCCTAAAGTGGCAAGTAACTTTAACAGTTGGTTAGCTGAAAATTTAAAACTTGATTATCTTACCAAAAGCTGCTTGCGCAAGTTCCACATATCTATTGTATCTCTTCCCAGGAACTGCTTCATGCAGCTGAACAAGGATCCATAAAGTATAGAGTTGCCAGAAATAAGCTATAGTCAAGGAAATTATTCCCCAGCTCCTGCATTCAGAAGGAAGTATAACTGTTTCAATTCTCTGAAGAATATTATACGTAAAAATTTGTAAGCACGCATTTATTTGACAGACGTAGGCTATGGCATTCCTAGTAATTTATGACTATCTGGTAAATGCTGGCAAAGATTAATAAAATGGCAACTTAAGGACATAGAATGGACGATCAGTTATTTACGAGGTAAATTTCAGACAACAGCATACACAGTATAATCCCACAAAGTGAGATCGGGGAGGGTACGATATACGCAGACCTTGCCCTACCTTTGTGGGGTAGAGACAAGGTAAACTTCAGATCATATAAAGGAAATTTAGCTATTAAATTTACAACAGTGTTCGGATTTGGTGGAAATTCCAACAGTAAAATATGTCTCTCCTATCACTGAAGATGGAACAAACTGTAAATAAGGGCACAATAGTCCACTTGGAAGTTCCAGTAGCATTTAGAGATATTAGATCTTAAAGTCAAAGTAGTAGGTCAAAATCATCCAAAGCAATCATACATGGGCCGTCCCAAAAGTAAATTCACATAGCCCACAGAGAACAAACCTGCCTAAAAAAATTCTGGACCACTGTTGACTAAATTGCATCAAATAGAATAGGAAAATCCATATATTTTTATGGAATGACATTGCCTTTCAAATATCTATTTTCTTATACGAAATGCCCCCGGAACTATATTAATTCCTCCAATACATTATCATTTCAGGATTTATTTAGACATGTACCTGTAGCTAGTAAAAATATTTTTAGGTAAATGTACAGAACTTGAATGCAGCATAAGACCATCTTTCTTAAATGATGTGGAAATGCAAAAGGAAGACAGAATAAAGGTAATAGGCACAAACCAAATGAGTACCTTCAGCATAATGTAGCAGTCTTATTCAGATGATAAAAATATTTAGAAGAGGACCCAGCTGGAGAGGTATTTCTATGAAAAGGCAAAGTACTATGAATGCCAAGAATGTGCAAATATCTTTTCTACTGATTTCATTTGAAATTAATGATGAAAGTTGAGAAAAGTAAGTCCATAGAGACAGATATAGAAGATTTCTTGTTGGTCCACAAAGCATAATTTTGTTAAACAACATACCAATGATGGATGGGTCCATTAATTCACCTTATATGAGTGCACTATAGTCAATCAAAGTCCCCATTTTCAAAGACAACTGACATACATTTGGTAAAGCAGTACTTATAGGTAAAAAAAATGGCACAAAGATCAAGACTTTCGAGACTGATGGTTTGCTTTGAGAAAGTGTATGTGTTGGGTATCAACTTTGATATGTATTATGAACTTGAAGAACAAGAAAGAACAATGAAAAAAGGAAAGCTTACTATAACTAGTCTATAGCTAAAAGATATATTTTGGTTGATGGTTCAACAAAAGGAGGAAAATACAAATATATACAGCTTGGACAGCTATGACATGTACTAAAATCCAAACAAGAATTCTGCCACCGTAATCCGGATCTGCTGAACTAGGCAAACCTTAGGGACTAAAGTGTAATAATCTAAACTATTAATTAAAACTCTAAGGGACTCAATTGACAATTCCCCTAACTTCTCTTAATTAATACTATGAACGGAATGGTATTCCTCCGCAAGCCTGAAGTACCCCTCTTGATGCATACACAACATTATGAAGCAATAAATGGTTTTCCCAACTAAAGTTAATCCCCAATTAGCAGAGAGAGTTCTTCAAACCAAGAACAAAGAAGATTCATAGACAAACCAGAATAAGCCCAAAATTTGTTGAAAGCAGTCAGGCAACTTCGCAAGCAAATTCTAATGGAATTCTTACAAAAAAACAATAAGTTTCACAAAGAAATGTAAAAAAGATCCAAATTTTAACTATAACACATCAATAATAGTAATAGCAAGCACCAAACATATGGAACAGAGATATAGTTCTTTAAACCAAAAAAGCAGAAGCTTTATAGACAGACCAGAATAAGCCCAAAAACTGTTCTGAAAAAGCAGTCAAAAGCTGGCAGCTTTGCAAGCAAATTTGAAGATAACTCTTACATATAGATCATATAACAATAAATTCCACAAAGAAATATAAAAAAGATCCAAACTTTAACCAAAACAGCATCAACAATGGTAATAACAAGCACCAAGCAGATGGAACAGAGAGACAAGTAAGCCCAAAAATTGTTGTTGAAAGAAGTCCAAAGCAGGCAGCTTTGCAAGCAAATTTGAATATAAATCTCACATATTGATCATACCACAATAAATTCCACAAAGAAATATAAAAAAGATCCAAACTTTAACTATACCAGCATCAACTATAGCAATAACAAGCACCAAGTAGATGGAACAGAGAAAGACACACCAGAATAAGCCCAAAAATTGTTGTTGACAGAAGTCCAAAGCAGGCAGCTTAGCAAGCAAATTACAATATAAATCTTACATATAGATCATATAACAATAAATTCCACAAAGAAATGTAAAAAGATCCAATATTTAACCATAACACTATCAACAATAGCAATTCCAAGCACCAAGCAGATGGAAAAGATATAGTTCTTTAATCCAACAATAAGACCAAAATTGTTGGTGAAAAAGCAGTCAAAAGCAGACAGCTTTGCAAGCAAATTTGAATATAACTCTCACATATAGATCATATAACAATAAATTCCACAAAGAAATATAAAAAAGGTCCAATCTTTAACCATATCAGCATCAACAATAGCAATAACAAGCACCAAGCAGTTGGAACAGAGATAGACACACCAGAATAAGCCCCAAAACTGTTTTGAAAAGCAGTCAAAAGCAGGCAGCGTTGCAAGAAAATTCAAATATAACTCTCACATAGATCATACTACAACAAATTGACAAAGAAATGTAAAAAGATTCAATCTTTAATCATATCAGCATCAACAATAGCAATAACAAGCACCAAGCAGATGGAAAAGAGAGGAGTAGTTCTTTAATCCAACAATAAGCCCAAAATTGTAGTTGAAAAAGTAGTCAAAAGCAGGCAGCTTTGCAAGCAAATTTGAATATAACTATATATGTTCTTTAATCCAACAATAAGCCCAAAATTGTAGTTGAAAAAGTAGTCAAAAGCAGGCAGCTTTGCAAGCAAATTTGAATATAACTCTCACATATAGATCATATAACAATAAATTCCACAAAGAAATGTAAAAAAGATCCAATCTTTAACCATAACAGCATCAACAATAGCAAAAACAAACACCAAGCAGATGGCAGAAGCTTTGCAAGCAAATTCCAGTGGAACTCATTCAATAGATCATATAACAATTAATTCCACAATGAAATGTAAAAAAGATCCAAACATAGGTAGGTACTTATGCTATGATTTGTCCACACCTTCGGATTTTTGGTTGTCTATGCTACACAAATCTTGCCTCCACGGTCCCTCACAAATTAGCACCTCGCACCTCTCCTTGTGTCTTCTTAGATTTTCCGTCGAACCATAGGTAGGTACTTATGCTATGATTTGTCCACACATAAAACCCTAGTCTCTCGCCATGTCACATTCGATGAAAACGTTTTCCATTTGCAAATGTACAACAACTTCAAGTCACGGATTACGACTTTCTTAATGACCCGGACATTTCCCCTCTCCTGCGAAGCGCCATACATAGTGCTAATATTCAGGTTGTTCCGTCACGGTTCCCCCCGTTGTCCCGTCACTGCCCCCAAGTCCTGTCAAATACCACCCCACCTACTGCTCCAGTCACGGCCTCCCTGTCTCCGTCGACCAACCCCCTGCCTAACTGCCCCAAACCCCTACCTTCGTCGACCAATCCCGTGCCTCACTGCCCCAACCCCCGCCGACATCCCAGTAGAACCCGTCAACCACCCCTCTACCCTCAACAGCCCCACAACCCCCGCCATCCCACTGCCCCCCCCCCTTCCCGTCAACCCTCAAGTCCCGCTTTCGACACACCATATGGAAACTCGTGCTGAACCGAAAGTCCACTTATCCACTCAGACCATCTCACATATACCTAAAAACTCAAAAATAGTCAAGCTCGACCCGAATTGAAATGTGGTCATGCGTGAGGAATTCAATGCGCTCACTACACAGAGCACTTAGGATATTGTTCCGAGACCACATGGGGTGAATGTGATTTGTTGCATGTGGCTATATCGTGACAAATTCAGAGATAATGGTGAGCTTGAACGCCATAAAGAGAGACTTGTGGCTAATGGCACGTGGCAACAAGAGGGAGTTGATTGTGGTGAGGCATTCAGTCCCGTGGTTAAACAAGCCACCATTCATACTATTTTGAGCATAACTATGGGAAAGAATCAGCCGATTCATCAGCTTGATGTGAAAAACGTGTTCTTACATGAAAATTTAAAAGAAACCGTATACATGCATCAACCACCTGCCTTTGTGCATCCTTCGGCTCCTCACTATGTCTGCCGGATTCGAAAGTCACTTATGGCTTGAAACAACCTCCGGGGCTTGGTATGACCGTTTTATCACTTACATCTTACAAATTAGGTTCATATGCAGCAAAATGATAACTAACTTTTTATTTTTCATCAAGATAATGACACTACATACCTTTTGCTCTATGTCGACGATATTGTCCTGACTGTCTCCTCTGATGTGCTGAAAAAATGAGATCATTACCATAAAATTCGAATATGTCATGACAGATTTGGGTAAGTTGAGTTATTTATTGGGGATTTCCGTGACCAAATCTGAGAATGCAATGTTCCTATGTCAGCGTAAGTATGCCGAAGAGATTGTTTACAGGGCTAAAATGGCAAACTGCAAAATCATGCCCACTACTCAAAGTCGAAGCTTATTGCGAATGACGGAGATCCGGTGCTTGATCCTTCTCTTTATAGGAGTCCACGGGTGCACTTCAGTATCTTACTTTCACTAGGTCTGATATTGCCTATGCAGTTCAACAAGTGTGTTTGTTCATGCATGATCCCAGGGAGCCTCACTTCACATCCCTTAAACGTATCATTCGGTATGTTAAGGGTACTCTTGACTATGGGTTACACCTTTATCCATCTGCATCATCGCTGATATCATATACGAACGTAGATTGGGGAAGCTGTCCAGACACACGTCGATCTACTTTCGGCTATTGTGTATTTTTGGGTGATAACCTCATCTCATGGTCTGCAAAACGGCAAGTCACGCTTTCATGTTCGAGTGTAGAAGCAGAATATAGAGGCGTTGCGAACGTTGTTGCCGAAATGTTGGCTCAGAAACCTCCTTCCAGAGCTTCATTGTCCCTTACGTAAGACTTTCTTGTGTACTGTGATAACATAACTGTTGTTTACTTGTCTCATAATCCGGTTCAGCATCAGCGATGATGCTGAACCAAACATATTGAGATGTATATTTATTTTGTTCGTGAGAAGGTTTTCATTTGCCATGTTTGGGTATTACATGTTCCCACTTCCGATCAGTATGCAAGATATATTCACCAGGGACTTCCTCGGCTGATGTTCCTTGACTTCAAATTCAGTTTCAGCGTCCGTCCTCCACCCGCTCCGACGGAGGGGGTGTGATAGAGAATATACCATATATTATGTAATTATTATTCTAGTATAATTATGTAAAATAAAGATCCTTCTCCAATTAGGTTTAGAGATCCTTCTCCAATTAGGTTTAGAGATCCTTCTCTAATTAGGTTTAGAGATCCTTCACCAATTAGGTTTAGAGATCCTTCACCAATTAGGTTTTGTAATTATAAACACGTTATATATTGCATTAATGAGAAGCCTCCATCCAGGAGAATTACACTATTCTACGAATAGTAGCAAGAGCAAGCCCAATTACTAAATAGAACAGAGTAAGGGTACTAATAATATAAGCATTCACTATCAATACCAAAAAAGAAAAAGAAAGGAAGAGTAATTATACCATCCAAGAAAAGAGAAAGCAACAGGCAAAACCAAAGCTTGAAACCCAATACCAGCATTAAGATTATGAAAAGCAGCATAATGAGCATTGCCATTACGAGACTCAGTAATCGGTAGCCAAGCATCTTGAGGATTAAGCTTAGTCAAATGCCCAACTTCCTCTAAGTAACCTTTCATATTAACCAACACCCTTTTCATTGGTGTCCCAATAGGACTCAAGAACCTAGGTGAAATAAATGAATTTGGTGTCCATGACTTAGCATTTTTAGATGTATGTGTCCCTCTTGGTGACCTTTGCCCTGATGATGTTAGTATCTCAGGTGTTGATGCACGAGGTGTTGCTGGTATTGAAATGAGTTCAGTTTCTGGTCTTTCTTCCATTACAACTCACTCAATCAATGAGAGTAATGTCTGTACTAATGAAAAGGTTAATGAAAATGGACTAATGGGTACTTTTTCGTTTGTTATTCAGCTTGTGTTTTGGTCTGTTGTGTCAGAGTAATAAGCAAGGAAAAAGGGGTTAGAAAGGAAAGAAATTATATATAGAATGAGACTGTGAGACTGAGAGATGCACATGCAGTGTGTATGGGATTGTGTAGCAGTGAAGGTTGAATGTTGGCCGTTGATAGGGAAATTTGAGCAGCAATCTCGAGGAGGTTGGGTACTCAGGGCTGGTTGTTTGCGGGTGGTGGTGATGTGAATATGTAAATAAAGATTTGATTTTTGGTGATAGTTTTGAGAAGAGAGAAAGGGACGTGAGAGTTTGAGAGTGAGGCTGAATGAAGACTTGCACAATTTAGGAGCCGTTTGGACATAAACATTAATTAGGCGGAAAAATCAAAGTATTATTTGGTTATATATTTGTCTGAATTTTTATTTAACTTTTATAGATGATTTTTTCAGGCCGTGAATCTTTTTTCACTCACAAATTTTTATTGTAATTGCTCATCAAATGCAATGTGTATTCAAACATAATTTTAACTTCAAATTTTAATTAAATCTATGACTAAACGCTTTAACTGAACCTTTTAGTTAATATTTAAATCTTGTATTTGATTTAAACTTTTAGATGTGAAGTCAAGTTAATATCTCTCAAAAGATGAAGGGAGTAATAATGGATTAATAAATGCAATAATTGCTAGCATGCCAGTAACTTAGTGTTAAATTTGGACTAATGATTAGAGAGATCAATCAATGATATGATATGTATATCAATTCTTATGCAAACTTTTACTATATATTTACCGTTATAGTATTATTTTATCAATACTTTGTGTTTGGTTCGCACAGGGTAACGGAATGAAATTCAGCAAGGAAATGAAAAGAAATTATTTTGATTGTCCCTATATATTTGGTTTTGAGTGATCCGGGGTCCGGAGTGGTCTGGGTGGTCCGAAGTCCGGGTTGGGGAAAGGAAATGAAAATACCTAAGGGGGTGGGGGAATCAATCTAAGGGAAAGGGAATGGAAAAGAGGGTAAAGTGAATGAAAAAGATGGTAAATGAAATAGAAAAGTAGGTCAAACAAATAATTTCAAAAGGAATCAGGAGATTTCATTCCCTTTATCTTTCCTTATTACCTGAATCAAACGCACTCTAAGTGCACGTTTGTGTCACGACCCGAACCGACGGCCCACGACTGGTGCCCTACCTGGGCACTCTTCTACCCAAACATCACACATAATCAACAGAAGCTAAGGAACAACTCATATAATAAAAACAGGCAAGCCGACAAGGCCTCCACTGCATATAAAAATATCCAAACGAATTACAAATGTACATGTCCAACCCACACATGACTACAGACCTCTAAGAGTAAGACAGTAACTATGACGGGACAAAGCCCCGACGTACCCCTGAATATATATAAGCCATAATGGAAGACTTGTACCAAAATGAATAGCCCCGGAACAATGGAGCTATCCCAAAAAGTTATCTCGCGGATCACCCAACTGAGTACATATACCTGCGGGCATGAACGCAGCCCCCCGAAGGGGGTCAGTACAACAAGGTACCAAGTATGTAAACATAAAGTACAGTAAATAGGATCATATCTGGCAAAAGGATGGCAAAATGATGATAGGAACAAGTATGAAAATCAATTACCAGATCCAACCATGCCATATAAAATTAGAGCCAACTGTACCTTTGTATCACTGTACCACTGTACTACTGTACCATTGTATCACTGTACCACTGTATCACTATACCACTGTATCATTGTATCACTGTATCACTGTATCACTGTACCACTGTATCACTGTACCATTGTACCACTTAAAAGTGAGAGAGTCATATCAAGATCATAGATGTTTGTTCATATAATCCCATACTGTCATAGGTATCTATACCCACATCATGGATACATGGAATCATATATTGTCGTGAGTACATGTACTCGCCTCCTGGATACATGTCCATGGAATCATATATGTCATAGATATCTATACCCGCATCATGGATACATGTCCATGAAATCATACACTCTCATGAGAATTTATACTCGCATCATGGATACAAGTCCACGGAACAACATACTCTCATGGAAATCTATACCAGCATCATGGATGTAAGTCCACGGAATAATATACTCTCATGGGAATCTATACCCGCATCATGGATGTAAGTCAACGGAACAATCTACTCTCATGAAAATCTATACCCGCATCATGGATGTAAGTCCACGGAACAATCTACTCTGATGGGAATTTATACTCGCATCATGGATGTAAGTCCACGGAACAATCTACTCTCATGGGAATCTATACTCGCATCATGAATGTAAGTCCACAGAACAATCTACTCTCATGGGAATCTATACCCGCATCCTGAATGTAAATCCATGGAATAATATACTCTCATGGGAATCTATACCCGTATCATGGATGTAAGTCCACGGAATAATCTGCTCTCGTGGAAATCTATACCCACATCGTGGATCTAAGTCCACGGAACAATATACTCTCATGGAAATTTATACCCGCATCCTGGATGTAAGTCCACAGAACAATCTACTCTCATGGAATCTATACCCGCATCATGGATGTAAGTCCACGGAACAATCTACTCTCATGGGAATCTATACCCGCATCATGGATGTAAGTCCACGGAACAATATACTCTCATGGAAATCTATACCCGTATCATGGATGTAGGTCCATGGAATAACATGCTCTCATGGGAATCTATACCCGCATCGTGGATACAAGTCCACAGAATAATACACATATACAGTCCGACCCTCTAGTGAAGGACGCAGTGAAATGATCTACTCACATCAGCCGAATAGACTACCATGAACAACCATATGCACGTTAAATGATCTTTTGATTCTCAATAAAATCATTAAAATGAACTTTCATTTTAGAAAAACCAGGGCACTTTCATGTCATGTATCATTTTAAATCCTCCTTTAGAAAATCAAGGCACTTATCATATCAGGTATCGTTTTGAAACCATGCTTTGAAAATCCAAAGGCACTATCATATCATGTACCGTTTTGACACCATCATTTGAAAACTCAATGGCACTATCATATCATGTATCATTTAGGATTAAGATCCAACAGAAATATGTACGTCCGTCGTACACTTACTTTCATATAAATCACGCCAAAGAAAGAATGAAGAGTTTTACATACCCCGTCGTACCTCTGAATATACATAAGCCATAATGGAAGACCTGTACCAAAACGACTAGCCCCGGAACAATGGAGCTATCCCAAAAAGCTGAGCAAGGATCCTAAGCTCGCGGATCACCCAACTGAGTATCTATACATGCGGGCATGAACGTAGCCCCCCGAAGGAGGTCAGTACAACAAGGTACCAAGTATGTAAACATAAAGTATAGTTAATAAGATCATATCTGGCAAAAAGATGACAGGGACAAGTATGAAAATCAATTACCAGATCCAACCATGCCATATAAAATTAGAGCCAACTGTATTTTTGTATCACTGTACCATTGTATCACTATACCACTATATCACTGTATCACTGTACCATTGTATCACTGTACCACTTAAAGTGAGAGAGTCATATCAAGATCATAGATGCATGTTCATATAATCATATACTGTCATAGGTATCTATACCCGCATCATGGATACATGTCCATGAAATCATATACTGTCGTAAGTACCTGTACTCGCCTCATGGACACATGTTTATGAAATCATAGATGTCATAGATATTTATACCCGCATCATGGATACATGTCCATGAAATCATACACTCTCATGAGAATCTATACCCGTATCATGGATACAAGTCCACGGAACAACATACTCTCATGGGAATCTATACTCGCATCGTGGATGTAAGTCCACAGAATAATATACTCTCATGGAAATCTATACCCGCATCATGGATGTAAGTCCACGGAACAATCTACTCGCATGGAAATCTATACCCGCATCATGGATGTAAGTCCACGGAATAATATACTCTCATGAGAATCTATACCCGTATCATGGATGTAAGTCCATGGAATAATCTGCTCTCATGGGAATCTATACCCGCATCATGGATGTAAGTCCACGGAACAATCTCCTCTCATGTAAATCTATACCCGCATCATGGATGTAAGTCCACGGAACAATCTACTCTCATGGAAATCTATACTCGCATCATGGATGTAAGTCCACGGAACAATCTACTCTCATGGGAATCTATACCCGCATCATGGATGTAAGTCCACGGAACAATCTACTCTCATGGGAATCTATACTCGCATCATGGATGTAAGTCCACGGAACAATATACTCTCTTGAGAATCTATACCCGCATCATGGATGTAAGTCCACGGAATAATCTGCTCTCATGAGAATCTATACCCGCATCGTGGATACAAGTCCACGAAATAATACACATATAATGTCGGACCCTCTAGTGAAGTACGCAGTGAAATGATCTACTCACATCAGCCGAATAGACTACCATGAACAACCATATGCACTTTAAATCATCTTTTGATTCTCAATAAAATAATTAAAATGAACTTTTATTTTAGAAAAACCAGGGCACTTTCATATCATGTATCATTTCAAATCCTCATTTAGAAAATCAAGGCACTTATCATATTAGGTATCGTTTTGAAACCATGCTTTGAAAATTCAAAGGCACTATCATATCATGTACTGTTTTGAAACCATCATTTGAAAACTCAATGGCACTATCATATCATGTATCATTTAGGATTAAGATCCAACAGAACTATGTACGTCCGCCGTACACTTACTTTCATATAAATCACGCCAAAGAAAGAAGGAAGAGTTTCACATACCTCAAATATTTCCATTGGTGATAACGGATCTGAATATGCCTAATTAATCCTTATATGAGCCGTGAGTAATTATATCATGAGATTTTATCTAATCAGTTGTGAACTAGAAAATGTAAAACAAATTGGTTATATCTTAGTTTCTATGCAGATGGCGTGCTAATCATTTTAATATAAAGGCATGGCGATACTTTTTTCATTTAACGCTGCAATAGCTTGTTTTAACACGTCTATTAATAACATACTTGCTTTTATTAAACCAGTTTCAGCACTTAGTACATAACAATTCCTTTAAGTTAGCAGAGTCAACTCGGCTCTCATGCTTGCTAAAACTCAACATTTGTCTCTTATGCCTTAATAAGGACTTAGGAACAATTTAGACATGTTTTTAGCATAGAATCAATAACATGAATACCCCTTAACTTCTAAGAGTACAAGGAATTATGAAACAATATCACAGGTATATTTCGTACGTAGAACATGCCAAAAGAATAGAGGATAGTTCACATACCTTATCGGCTACACCAACACAATAAGTAGAATACGTCTCAATGTACTTCAACATATAACAACAATAATACGTCTATCAACTTCATGCTTACTAGTATAAGACATATACCAAGTAAGGGTTCTCTTTTCATATAAAAATTTGGACAACACTTCCCCTATAAATGCTCTCATCCAGAACTTACAAACAAGACCAGATACACCAATAAATGAGCACCAATTAAGGGCACAACTAAAAAGTTAACCAAGGTGATTCACACACCTATTTTTCACGTAAAACAGGCCCTTAATTTTTACTAAAACAATTCATATTCCAACAACAACGAGGGTAAGATATGAAGCTTTTCTACACCTTTCTACACCCTTGATCCTTTAGGACTTAAATTAGCAATTACCACACTTAAACATGTATAATAGTAACTGAATTTTCAGCATCATAACACACCACAAAACAATCCCTAAAATAGCACCACAATATCCCACAGTTTTATGCAAATCTCGGCCAACAAGACTTAATACCATAACCTTTTTCATAACTCCTTAAAACCCGATTCATATTCCAACACTTCATATAAACCATATCAACTTTCAACAACAAGATTTTCTTCAATCTAACATGCACTTAGTGACAATAATAACAACAACAACCAACGAATCCAAAATAAATAAAATTGTCCAACAATTCGGCTAACATGCCAAATGTCACATGCACTTCTTATTCTCCATTTTACTTAGCACAAGTTCATCTCTCAACTATAACATTATGTAACTTTCAATTACTTCAAGAGAAAGAAGAAATCTTACCTTAAACTTAACCCAAAACAACCCCTAGGTTCGACCACTGCTTCTCTTTTTGACACCACTTCTTCACGTTACAATAACACACACGTATCCTCTACAAGTTTGTAACCATCTTGCTTTCTTGTTTTACTTCCATAAAGTTCATAAACAAGCTTAGGGTTCCAAGACATTTTCGTTGGCCAAAATCGTGACCCTCTATCTTGTTGTGTTAACTTGCCTTAGAACTTAGTTAGGGAGCTTAATCTTTGGAAAGTAAGTTACTATTGTTCTTCACTTGGCTATGGTGTTTCTCGAAGACTTGAGAGTTAAGGGAGAGATAATAGAGTTTTGGATAATGAAAATATTATAAACAAAGTCTTCCAAGACTTGTAGATAAGAGGTGTATATAGAACAAGTGGTTGAGGACCCATGTGGACCACTTGTGTTCACTTCACAGAATATCTTCCACACTTAGCCAATAATCTCAACATTTTCGATGGGCATGTCACGACCCGACCCCGGATCCGTGACCGGTGCCTTAACCCGGGCACCCTTGTGACACAACATCAGAGAAAACTAGCGGAATATAAACTCACAATAAACAACCATAATGATATAAATAGTCTAGCCCAAAATGGCTACCCCAAAAGTACATAAAACCGAACAGTTACATCCTTAAACAAACCAAGTTATGACAAGACTACAGGCCTCTAAGAAGGAGTAACACTATGACGGGACAGGGCCCCGTCATGCCCCTGAATGTACAAAACATCAACAACACCAGGGAGAACCATACCAAAAGTCGAGCCTCCGAAGAAATGGAGCTCCTGACACCTGAGTAAAAGATCCTAGGAATGAGGATCTACCACCGCTTCCTTACCTGCAGATGAACGCATCCCCGGGAAGGGTCGAGACACAACGTACCAAGTATGTAAAACTGGAAAATACTGTAGTAATATCATAAGTCAAAAATAAGCTGGAGTCATAGATAAAAATCAATTTTTCTTGCACTGTGTCTTACTAACAATGAGAGTAACAAGTATAAATCTTATAGCATAAAAATAGGAGGCTCACGATCAAAACAGGGTACCTCGCCCGTAGTATCATTAAACAATCCTACTCCTGGGACTATTTCACCCGTATGGGTCCTGTGGACCCGCATGAGGTCATCCGCCTCATCATGGGACTATTTCACCCGCATGAGACTATTTCACCCGCATGGATCTTGTGGACCCGCATGAGTACCATCGCCGTACTCGCATGGGACTATTTCACCCGCATGGATCCTGTGGTCCGGATCCGCATGAGTGCAAGCGCCGCACTCGCATCATGGGTAGCAAATCCATGACATAAATAATAACCCGGGGTTTACCCCGTAATAATATAAATATATAACATAGCTCATCCGGCTATCATACATAACATAAGCACTACCGGCATATCATATCATACATAAGCACTACCGACCTATCATATCACAACATAAGCACTACCGGCCTATCATAACATAAGCACTACCGGCTTATTATAACATAAGCAAGTTAAGAAATCCCCTAACTTCTTATTAACATTATTAATATATCCTCACATTTTAGTATCCTAAGGCACTAACATGTCTTTTAATAGAAAAATCCGGGAATTCAACCCAAGTACCATGTACTTATAACTTTTTAAGAAATAACTCTTTTTATATAAAAATTCCAAGATACTAATCACCATAGTATCAAGTTACGATTTCTTTTCAAGACAAGTCACATTTCCTTTTAGAAATATAATAGGTTTCTAAATCAAGTGACTTCATTCCCTTTAAAACCTTAGGCAACCAATGCCTAAAAATCAATTCATCTTTCTTAGTTTCAAATCCTTTACCCGTACTTGTTTTAATTAGAGTAAACCTTTCTTTGTGAACCTTTCAAGAAAACTAATATAACCAACTTTCCATAAAGTCATTATATTAGCGTTATCCCTTTGTCAAATACATTTTCCCTAAATCCAAGGGACTTATACTTTTGAAATGAAACAAGTATCATATACTTTAAAACAAGTGAAAGATATCAAATCTCAGACGCTCACCGCACTACATAGGTACAACTACTCATGCTCAAGAGATAGGAAAGTTCCACATACCTCTTCGGTTAATCCACTTGCTAAGTCCGAAATACCGCACGTAATATGTCAACCTATAATGACCATAATACGTTTATTAACCCCTAATTTCAATGTAGAAATATTCCAAGTTCAAGTTACTAATTTCTAAGGAAATTTGGGCAGCATTTCCTTTGTTTCTACATACTTTGCCACATTTTTCAAGGCCGAATCCAATATCCAAACGCCACATTTAAGGCCCAACAATCCCACATTTCAAAGGAGATTACACAACCAAACTTAGGTGTGTAAAATTCTGCCCCAATAGGTAAAACAATACACTTAACAATTCTAAAGTAGTTTGTAGGCTACAACATGCTCATAATATCTCTTTAACCAATCTTTCCTATCCAAACCATTTTTCTTACATGAAATGATTCTAAGAGCATTATTTACTACTACAAATTCCTTATTCTTCATATGCAACACCAATAACTAGCTACAAGAGAAGAAATGTTACCTTTGGAGCTTTAGCCAAAACTATTCCAACAATTTTGCTAGCCTCCTTTTCAAGAATACCACCACAATAACCTCCACAAGCTTGCAAATAACTTTTCTTCTTAACACTCTTTTCAGATTTTCCTTAAACTTGAGTTTCTATTGATTTTCTAGAGAGAAGGGAGAGCTTTTTAGCTTAGAGAGAGAGAGAGAGATGAAAGATGAAAGATGACCAAGTCTTCAATATAATGCATGCAACATTTCAGATGGGGGGGCACTTATCACCCACCCATGACCTCTTTTAAAACAAAACAGTGCAGAAATTTCCACTAACTTTCGCAGATCCCGCCTCGGCGCCACTAAACTCCCGCCGCTTCTAGGACTTTTCCGGCCATACTGAAACTTCAGCGACCTCGGATCTCACGGCGCGCGCCTACAATCACCGCTTTGCGCTACGCTCAGCGCCGCTGGCCGAGGCCCCGATCATGGTTGATGGCGTTAAGATGCACACACTTTTAAACGCAAGTGCACGTTATCGTATCAAGTAGTATAGTCTTAGATAAGACCGAATATCGTCCTCTAGGATTAGGGTTCAAGTACCAACTATCTATTTTCTAGTATCTATTTGGTGAATTAATGATTGATTGTTTGGTGTATAACTAAGAATTATTAAAGATACGTAAATATAAAGAATTACTTCAGATGTGATGAGAATAGGGCTTCTATGTATCCTCACTATCCGCTTATGCTACTTACTAATGCATTACTTATGGTATTCTTCTTTTGGAGAAAGCAGGTTTACGAAATCGTTTTATACTCCCGTTAGGGTTATATAAACACTCAACCCCAGTATTGTTCCTTACCTACCTTTCGGTGATAAGGGTAACTCTATAGGAGGATTAAGAACAAAAACCTAGTTGACCGTCACGCACAATGCGCAAAATTAGGGTTGTTAAGCCTCTCATCAACGCTACAAAGCTAATTGAGGTATTTTCATCCCCAATTCAAGCCTGTCTACCCAACTTACAGCATATTCACAATCCCCCCTTTTCAGAATCTGATTAGAAATCATATAGTGATAACTAGTTGTCAATTAGTTACCAAGAATTCAACTCAATTATTGGATAGATCTCTCAATAAGAAAAATAACCATAAGCATGCATTAATTTATAACATAAGTTTCAAGAAATTCAACATAGAAAGCCCTATAAGAGAATTAGTTCCTAGCCATGAATATGACAAGAACTAATTCAAAGTTCATCATGCAAAAACTGAATTAAAGAAAAGAAAAAGGAAAGAAATTACTAATGTTTAGGTCTCCAATCTCCTAGCAAGAAAATCTTGTGTTGTCAAGAAAGGGAACCCTTGAAAACTGCCTAGGGTTCTCCTTATATAGGTTTAAAAACGCCTCCTTCTTTTCCCTGCAGGCCTGGCCCAAAAATCCGTCAAAAGACCTAATTTTTCCGCGTCGGCGCGCCTGCAGATAGCGCGCATGGCCGGAGTTCTGCGATCCGTCGGGTGTTTTGCGCCGCGCCCGATGTCGCTGTTCGGTAGCCAGCGCTGTATCTTCGTAGCTCTCCGGATGTTTAGCGCCGCGCCCTGCATCTTGCTCGAGCGCGGCCATGCACAGTCTTCGCTCAATAGTGGCGCGCCTCGCTTTTAGGCTGCATGAGCCGCTGGTCTGGATTTTAGCCTAGTTCGCCACTTTCTCTGCTTCGGCTCTGCATCTCTCTCTTTGCCCTCTTTTGCTCCTTTTCCGCCATTTGGCCATTTTAACCACTTTGACTCAAAAGAAAGAAAAATTATCCTAATACGACACTTATATGTGCAAAATGGGACAAAAGACTAACTAAAACTGACTCAAAAGGTGTATATAAAATACACCGATCAAATACCCCCAAACTTAACCTTTGCTCGCCCTCGAGCAAAGATAGAAAGAAATAAACTAAAAGACTCAAAGAAACGAAAAATAAAAGACTCCCCTGTCATTAATCACTTTTGCTGCATAAATGTTAACTAGAAAAACATGAAGGTTAGCAGAATAATATGCAGGAACATATAGCATGAAATTTTCAGCACACTAAACACATGAAGCTAGATATTTCGCAAACTCATATTCATCATGCTTAATGGAAGTCAATATACTAAATCATGCATATAAATTCAAGAATTCCTATGGCATGCTTACTTGCTATTCTCCACTAATTCTGGATATGCATAAAAGAGATCTTCAGGACTTTGAGGGTTGTAATGTAGGCTTAGGTAGGGGTTGGTAAAGATAGGCATTTAGACTCATTTTTCTGTACCATAAGCTCTTTGGCTTTTCAATTTTTCCATTTTTCTTTTGATTCTTTTCTTCACTTCAATTCTACCCTTCCCCTCTTTTGTTTTGGGAGAGTGAAGTGTAGTATACTAATAGGCACCCCCAAACTTAGGCTTTTGCCTCTTTCTTATTACTTTTCCATTGGGGTGCATCAAACTTGTTCACTCTTTTTGTTTCTTCTTTTTAACACAATGTACTCCACTATTTCATATTTTCACTTATGGCACAATTTTGTGGGAATATAGGGTGTCAAAGAAGAATTTTCAAATTTAGGCTCAATGGGGCTGACTAGGGATATTTTTAAAGTACGGGATAGAAAAGAATGGTAAGAATTGGCTATCAAAGAAATGCCTGAGTCATCTCCCTAACATACATATCCTAACTATTTCGCCTCAAATAGCAAGCAATCATAACACATAAGCATTTATCATTTAGCATGCATAACTCAAGCAAGAAACTCCAAATAGACAGATTCTGTGAGTTTTTGACATATCTATCCTAAGTGTTTAGATAGTTGCTTCAATTCCTTTACATTATTCCACCTTACTTCACTAGGTGTTTCTAGCAACTACAGCATACATGATTTTTGACAGGCAATTATGACTCAAGAAAGTTTTTTTTTTTTTTTTTTTTGGTGACTCAAAATAAACATAAAACAAATAAAAAGATTTAAATAAAACATAACATGACACACAAATAAAAACTAAAACACAAAAACACACCCCCAAACTTAAATCACACATTGTCCCCAATGTGTGTAGACTCAAAGACAGTAAAGAAAATAAGACACTTACAAACTTTGGTTAAAATGGTGGTGGTGGCGGTGGATAATGCATCGACCATTGGTTGAACAAGGCACTCACTCCGATTTGTTGCCTTGTTTCTTCCGCCTTGTACTACTGTTTGCAGCGTCTGCATCATCTCCTCTCGTGTTGGTACAATTGCCCCATTGTGGGCTCTGAAGGTTCTCGCTTGTGGTTGGCCGGTGGTCGGGTCTCGCCTCCTATCGAGCCCCTATTTCGTGCTCATCTTCATCCATGGCGCCTTCTGCTGCTGCCGCTGGTGCTCTCCGTCTGCCGCTGGCTGGGTCCGGGAAAGAGTGCACTATCCCATGTGACACGGCGCTGGTTTCTTTCACGAGTATCTGCGGTAGTTGTGGGACCGCACTCATGTGGCATAGATCGTAATAAGCGAGCCGTGTCCCAAACCACCGTTGTCACCAACTCGCTGATTTCTTCGATGCTCGCACTATCTCTTTCCCACATCAATTGTCACTCATAATTCCATAAATCAACTTAATCGCTTCGCACTCGTGAAGTGCGTAGATGGAATCACGCGGCATCGACGAAATCTGACAAGTCTTGTCGCTTGTTAATCGGCACCTACTGCTCTAGATCCATTTCTTCCAATCTCAAAAGCGGCTCGGTAGGTGACGGTGTTTGCAAGTATCGATTGATGTTGTCGGTGCTCTTAGACCGTGTTCTAAAATGGCTCCGATCACCAATTCCTCCTTCAACATCCATCGCTTTTTAGAGTCGCATTTATTGCTTCCACACAGCATATAATTTCCCTTACAAAGCACCCCCTTTCTGTCCTCTCCGGAAAGTTTGCATAAAATTCCCGCACCATTGTTGTATTCACTGGTGTTATCTTCTCCGGATTGACAAATCTCTTCCACCCCCTTAGCTCTATCATAGCCCGGATGGGCTCATAAATGTCTTCCTCCCCATATGATCCCCTTTGGTAATCTATTCCTCTTTCTGGAATTACGGGTCTGGTATCAAGCCTTTTGTATCTTTGGAAGGCCTGGTAACTCACAAATCTATTTTCATCGTATTGTGGGGTTGGGGTGGATGTGAATCCTCTTCTCTTTCTGGTGGCCATTTTTAAACAAAATCTGCAGCTTCTAATTTTTGTGGCACAATGTCTCCTACACACTCAACAACTAGCAGCTATAACACCCCCAAACTTCAACAATGTCACAACCTCCTTTTCTACTCTTTTCTCCAACTTCACAATCACTTTTCAGCACCCAAACTACTCCAACTACAATACTCTTCCAAATTACTATCTCCTATGACTTTAATAGATAACTCAAGAACACCAATAAAGGTATTACCTTTTATGAGAAGATCCAAGCTTTTCTTGTTCTAATTTATGGGTTGAGGCTGTGGAATGGAGCTTCGTTGTTTGAGATAGTTGTGGGGTTTTAGGAATTTAGGAGTTTAGGTTGTGGTTGGGTTGAATTTGTGGAGGATTTGTGGGGGAAATTTCTGAAGTTTCGTGGGTTTTGGAGAGTGAAGGTTAGGTTTTTGATTTTGGAATTGGGGAAAATCTGATTTTTGGGCGTTTTAAGTTTCTGGATTCCCGCCGCGCCATGCTTTAGCCATGCGCTTAAACTCTCGGCCTTCGGGACTTTGCGCGCGTTCATTTAGTACGGCGCTAAATCCCAGACATTTTTCTCTGGTTTCTGCACTGCTACTGCTTCTCAGCCATGCGCTCACCCGCTTTTCTGGAAATCCTTGCTTTTCTTCAGTTTATTTCCCTGTACCTGTCAATCACAACTCAAACACAAGACTCCAAGACCGTGAGATTGTTCTAGACAAAATAAAATAAACTAAAGACAGAAATTAAAATAACATAATTGAAAACGTTGGGTTGCCTCCCAACAAGCGCTGTCTTTTACGTCTTTTATCCGGACGCAAGTTCCTTAGTCTTAATAACCTTGGGGTGGATTAAGCCCCCAACCTATCCATTTCCTCCACATTTGGCGTTTCCTTTTTCTCATTTTCTTTTTAGCATTATCGGTAATAGGGAGTTCAGGAACACTTACCTCCTTTAGTGGCATTTCGGCAAACCATGCTCGCTGGGCTCATCACTCTTTGGTTGACTTGTAATGGCTCGCATGGGGGTTTGATGGTGCTGATTGCAAAGCACCTACTCATTGGTGGTGGTTCGATGACTTGTTTAAACACTTTAAACACCATTTCTTCGTTCTCCACCCTTAATGTCAACTCCCCTCTTTCAACATCAATCAAAGCTCTTCCCGTTGCTAGGAACGGCCTCCCTAATATGATAGGGATTTCCGCATCTTCTTCCATGTCAAGAATGAGGAAATGCAGAAAGAAAAATTTCCTACCTTCACAATCACGCCCTCAATCTTGCCTCGTGGATGAACTCCGTCGCGTCGGCTAGTCAGGACTCACGGGTTGGTTTAGCCTCTCCCAACTCCAATCTTTGAAAACCGATAAGGGCATCAGATTTATACTTGCCCCTAAATCGCATAGAGCTCTGTTGCACGTCACCCTGCCCACTGTGCATGGTAGTGTAAAGCTTCCAGGGTCCTTTAGCTTTGGTGGCAACTTCTTTTGTAAGATAGCACTACACTCTTCTGTTAGTGCTACTATCTCATATTCGCCGCTTTCTCTTTTTCCCAAGATTTCTTTCATGAACTTGAAATAAGACAAGATTCGCTCCAAAGCCTCTATAAAAGGTATGTTGATATGCAACTTCCTGAATACCTCCAAGAATTTGGAAAATTGTTTATCGACCGCCTTCCTTTGTAATCTCTGGGGGAAAGGAATCTTTTCTGTATACTCCTTCTCCGGAGTTTTCTATCACCGGGCTAGGTTCACCACCTTCTCTTTTCTAACTCGCTTCTTCTCAACTATTGAGGTGGCCGTTGCTCCAATTGTCTTCCACTTCTCAACCGCATCGCTTACATTGCTCCTTCCTTCGGATTTACCGTATTGCTTCGCAATGTCCCGTGGCTCGATGTTTGCTTGCTTTGCTAGCCGCCCTACTTGTGTTTCCAAGTTTCAACGAGGATCTAGCTTCGCCATAAATCGCGTGCGGGCGTTGCGTCTTTGTCATAGCCGCTTTAAGCTCATCGGCTTTTCTTCTTAACCGGCAGTATCAATCGCTGAGGCCGTGGGGCTTGAATGAAGCGGTCGCTGATTCTCGTTCTCATTCTGCATCGACTGTATTGGTTCTGTTGACCTTGATACTGATTCTGCTGCCCCTGGTATTGATTCTGCTGCCCCTGATATTGATTCTGCTGTCCCTGATCTCCTTTCCATGAGAAATTTGGGTGATTCCTCCACCCTGAATTATAAGTGTTTGAGTAGGGGTTGTTCTGTTGCCTCTGGTAATTGCCACCGCTGACACTCTACCGCTCCATGGTATATTGTTGGGATCCGTGGCGGCATCTATCAAATGTATGTGGGCCACCACATATCTCGCCTTTTAGGCATCCGCATCGCTGCGTTCACCGACATCGTATGTTCTGCGCAATCGCTTCGCTAGAAGCGGCTACTTGGGCATTCAAGGCGAGAATAGCATCTATCTCGTGGACTCACGCTTCTTCTCCCACTTGTCGCCTCTCTTGGTGACATGGTTGTTAGTGGCCATATCTTCTAATAACTCATGAGCATCGCGTCGCTTTCCTATGAATGCTCCACTGGCCATTGCATCTATGATGGTCCCGTTGTCAGCTCGCCACCGTTGTAGAAGATGTGGACCAAGTTCCACAACTCAATGCAATGGTGTGGGCACTTTCTTTGTAGATCCTTGAACCTTTCCCACGCTTCATATAAAGACTCTCCATCAGCTTGGTAGAAGTTGTTCAACTCCCCTCTCAGTTTTGCTGCTTTACAAGGCGGAAAGAACTTGGCTAGGAATTTCTGTGCCAGCCCGTGCCATGTGAATATCGAATCGGCTGGCAGGGAATTCAACCATACTTTTGCTCTATCCCTGAGTGAGAAGGGAAAGAGCCTCAACCTGACGGCATCATCAGTAACGCCGTTATATCTGAAAGTGGCACATAGCTCCAAGAAATTAGCTATGTGCATGTGTGGATCCTCCGATGGCGCCTCCGATTGCACGCAGTGTCGTACCGTGCTCAAAATTGCTGGTTTTATCTCGAAGTTGTTGGCTCTGTGCGGGAGCCTAATGCATCGTGCTCCATTCACTCGTGGCGACATAATCTCCCAAACTTCTTTCCGGGCCGGATTCGGACTCTATCCTCCACATCTATCGGCACTTGATGAGGATCTTCCGGTTAGGTTGATTTTCACCTAACCCTTCTCTCATCCTGTTATTGTTTAGATTGCCGTCCATCTCTATCAAAGTTGCAACCCGTTGATTCTTTCTGTTCTGTTTGCAGGTTTTCTCGATCTCTGGATTGAAGGGAACAAGAGTGTTCGCTCTCTTCTCCTTCGCATAAACCGGTTTGCAAATTGATCAAACAGAAAACAAATCACGCAACCCGATTTTCCAAAAAAATAAAAACGTAAAAATTAAAATTAAAATTAAAATTAAAGACCAAATTAGAAATTAAAAATAGATAATTTTGATATTGAACTAATGCTAATCCCAAGAACCGCCAAAAACTTGATGCGCGTTAAGATGCACACACTTTTAAACGCAAGCACGCGTTATCGTATCAAGTAGTATAGTCTTAGATAAGACCGAATATCGTCCTCTAGGATTAGGGTTCAAGTACCAACTATCTATTTTCTAGTATCTATTTGGTGAATTAATGATTGATTGTTTGGTGTATAACTAAGAATTATTAAAGATACGTAAATATTAAGAATTACTTGGATGTGATGAGAATAGGGCTTCTATGTATCCTCACTATCCGCTTATGCTACTTACTAATGCATTACTTATGGTATTCTTCTTTTGGAGAAAGCAGGTTTACGAAATCGTTTTATACTCCCGTTAAGGTTATATAAACACTCAACCCAAGATTGTTCCTTACCTACCTTTCTGATAAGGGTAACTCTATAGGAGGATTAAGAACAAAACCTAGTTGGCCGTCACGCACAATGCGCAAAATTAGGTTGTTAAGCCTCTCATCAACGCTACAAAGCTAATTGAGGTATTTTCATCGCCAATTCAAGCTGTCTACCCAACTTACAAGATATTCACAATCCCCTTTTCGTAACTGATTAGAAATCATATAGTGATAACTAGTTGTCAATTAGTTACCAAGAATTCAACTCAATTATTGGATAGATCTCTCAATAAGAAAAATAACCATAAGCGCATTAATTTATAACATAAGTTTCAAGAAATTCAACATAGAAAGTTTATAAGAGAATTAGTTCCTAGCCATGAATATGACAAGAACTAATTCAAAGTTCATCATGCAAAAACAGAATTAAAGAAAAGAAAAAGGAAAGAAATTACTAATGGTTAGGTCTCCAAGCTCCTAGCAAGAAAATCTTGTGTTGTCGAAAGGAACCCTTGAAAAGCGTCTGTGGTTCTCCTTATATAGGTTTAAAAACGCTTTCCTTCTTTTCCTCGCAGCTGGCCCAAAATCCGTCAAAAGACCTAATTTTTTCATGCGGCGCGCTCGCAGATAAGCCGCGGCCGGAAGTTCTGCGATCCGTCGGTGTTTTGGCGCCGCGCTCGATGTCTGCTGCGAGGCGCGCGCTCGGCGATGCTCGCTGTTCGAGGCGCCAGGCCAGATCTTCTGTAGCTCTGGATGTTTAGCGCCGCGCTCGCATCTGCTCGGCGCCGCGTGCACAATCTTCGCTCGAATAGTGGCGCGCGCTTTGCTGTCGCATGAGGCCGCGCACTGTCCGATTTTAGCATCGTTCGCCACTTTCTCGCTTTCGGCCTGCATCTCTCTTTGCCCTCTTTTTGCTCCTTTTCCGCCATTTGGCCATTTTAACCACTTTAACTCAAAAGAAAGAAAAACTATCCTAATACGACACTTATATGTGCAAAATGGGACAAAAGACTAACTAAAACTGACTCAAAAGGTGTATATAAAATACACCGATCAGCGGTCCAGACCCGAACCACGGGGTATAACAGGACACCCCCCCCCCCTCAAATTGTGAAAATTTTCGATTGACTCATATTCTCAATATCAAGATTTAATAATACGATCCTAAGTCCACAACTCCATTTGGAAATAATTCAACCACTAATATTAATTCTCGTCGTCACATTTGTTGCGTCCAAAATTATTCCATATGAAAAATGTAAATATACTTTCCTTCAACATTCAAATCTTATTTCCTTACTTACGTTCTCACTTATATGCCCCGGAGTTACGAGATGTAAAATTTTGGTTGGGCTTTTGGAAGGCCAAAAACACTTTTGGTCAAAAATCAGAGTGTTTGGTTCAAAATTGAAAAAGTGTTTTTGACTTCCAAAAGCACTTCTGACCTCTATTTTCAAAAGCTCAAATTTTAGGTTTTAGAAGTAGATGTTGCTTTTGTCTATTTTTAATTTAAAAGTATTTTTTTATTGACAACTAAACACTTAACAATTTTTTGATAAAAAAATCTATTTGAAAAGTTATACTTCTAAAAACTCTTTTTAATAAGTTTACCAAGCCTAAATCTTTTGTAACAGCATGCGCGTGGGGTGGATAGTTGAGGACAACAATGTAAGCGAGATAATCAATGTTTTCTTCACTACACTACTGTTTGTTTGATTGGGGAAAGATATTTATTGGGGACATGTAATTTTTATTTTAAAAAAAATTATTTCCTCCGTTTCAAAAAAATTGTCTGATTTTAATTTCGCACAAAATTTAAAAAAGTTGAGAAATTTTTTGAATTTTGTAGTCTTAAATTAAAAATGTGTGCATAAATGACTTTTAATCTTGTAATTTTAAACATGTCAGGTAGAAAATTAGAATGAAATAGTTACCAAAAAAAAAAGAGATATTCTTTTTTAAATAGTCTAAAAGAAACTAAGACAACCATTTTGAAATAAAAGAATTAGTATAACTTAACTTTAAAAAGGTATCATATAAAACAAAGGAAAAATGATGTTTACATACATAAATTAGTGCAAATTGACTTCTTCTGATACATGCCAATAATAAATGTACCAATGTAAGATTGACATATATTCGTATATATTGAGATCTCTCCATCGTAGTACCTACACATTAGTTTTAGTAACCACAAGTTTTAGACTTCATTAACTTATTTATCACATAATTATGTTTATTAATGAACATTTGGTCAAATAACACAATTAAAGTCGTAACAGTACGAAATTACACAATACAGTAGTGGGTTCGCAATGATTTTGTGTCTTAATTGATACGCACAAAAAATGGTCCCGACAACACTGGTAACAGTGTAAATCTATTTGATCTCTTTGTTTCTTGTGGCTTCATCTCTCTCTCTCTCTCTCTTTTCACGAGCCTTTTTTTAATTAATTAAAAAGTAGTCTGCTACCCTGATATGGAGTGCAACATACGCATGGATTCGGTCAAACTGATATGGAGTGCAACATACGCATGGATTCGATCAAACTGATATGGAGTATGTTGTGCAATTTCACACACCTGATATGGAGTATGTTGTGCAATTTCATCTACCCTTGTCAAAATTCGGCCCAGAATCACAAATACGCGCGTCGGCGTCGCGGCTCTGCTGCTAAGCGCCGCGACCCTAAATGACTCACAAAATCGCTGAACACACTGGAATTCACGCGTCGCGGCACTCCTGCCAAGCGTCGCGACACCTTTGACGATGAAATATTTTTCTGCTCTCTGAAATTTTTACGCCTCGACTCTAATTCTCTTGGCCTCGGCTCAGCAAGCGCCGCGACGCTCCTTGCCTTGCGCCGCTGCCCTTACCTCTTTTCCGTCCAGAATTCGCCAGATTTCTTCTATTCTTCTCGGGACCTCTTAGACTTCATTTCTTGGGCTGTGCTTGTGCAATTTTATCCTCAATTACGCTCATTTCATCCTTAATTATGTATTTTCTCCTTTACGACCGTTGTGACTCAAAAGACAGAAAAACAACTTTAATACTATACTAAACACAATCAAAAAGAGGAAAATACTTAACTAAAAAGTACTCAAAAGAGTGTATAAAATACACTCAACATATGGACAAGTTGATAGACTACACACAGTAGAGAAATCATAGTTCGTGTCCAGGAGGCCACGTGTCTGACTTCCCAAGCATAACACTACGTGTAGTTCAGGATATATCGTGTATTTAATCGCAAATGTGTTCTAAAGTAATCTATGTGAGAAAGAAGATTCAAGTGTGTGACGGATAGGTACAAATGTTACACCTCGTAGTTTTAAGGCGATAATTAAGAACGTAATTAAGATAATAAGATCCGAATATTGAAAATAAAGTATACTTACATATGTTAATACGAAAATTAGTATACAAGGATGTGATTCCGGAATAATTTTCGAATACTACGAGTGTGACGTTGGGGGAACTTATTATGATAGTTGTATATTCCCATAATGGACTAGTGTCGTATTATATAATTATGACATTGAGAATACAAGGTCTTATGAAGTTTTCAAGGTTTAGAAGATGTAGGAACTAAATTTAATTTTTAATAAAACATGAGACAGTGTGCAAGACTTTATTTTTATTTTCATCACTTGTGCAAAATAAGGAAAATCAGCCCACTTAAAACCTTGTAATCTTTCATTCTTAACCCTTAATTCAAACACTCATCTCTTCTTTCTCCTCCCCCCCCCCCCCCACTCCCCCAACCGAAACCAACACCCTCATCCATAGGCAACAAATTAAAGCTTTTTGTTCCTTTTTCCTAGCCTAAGTTCTTCCACTAATTATAAGCCAAATCTAGCACCCAAAACAGTGGCAAAATCGCCACTGCTGGCCGAAACATTTAGCCCAGAAATTTCAATTTTAAGATGAAATTTTTGGAAGAAAAATATGTAAGAATGATGGATTAAACTTATTGTCACGACCCGACCTCATACCCGTGACTGATGCCTTACCCCGGGCACCCTTGTGATACAACATCAGAGAAAACCAGCGGAAATAAACTCACAAACAAGAAACCATATAAAATATGACACAGACTAACCCAAAATGGCTACCTTTCCATAAACATAAATATAAGAAAAACTGAACAGTTACATCCCAATTTATAACAGGACTACAGGCCTCTAAGAGTGTGTAACCACTATGACGGGTCAGAGCCCCGTCATACCCCTGAATGTACATAATATCTACAACATCAGGGAGAACCGTACCAAAAGTCAAGCCTCCGGAGAAATGGAGCTTCTGACACCTAAGCAAAGATCCTAAGAATGAGGATCCACCACCGCTACTCCTACCACGTGGCGTGACGCATCCCCGAGGAAGGGGTCGACACATATGTATCAAGTATGTAAAACTGGAAAATACTGTAATAATATCACAAGTCTAAAATAAACTGGAGTCATGGATGAAAATCAAATTACACTGCACTGTGCCTTACTAACAATGAGAGTAACAAGTATAAACTTTACTGCATAAAAATAGGAGGCTCATGATCAAAACATGGTCCATCGCCCGTAGTATCATTAAGCAATCCTACTCCTGGGACTATTTCACCCGCATAGGTCATGTGGACCCGCATGAGGTCATCCGCCTCGCATGAGACTATTTCACCCGCATGGACCCGATGGGCCCGCATGAGTACAAACGTCGCACTCGCATCATGGGTAGCAAATCCATGGAATAAGTAGTAAACCATCCTAATGGACACATACCCGTGGACCATCCATCGTGTCAGTATGTCCAAAGGAAATAACAAGAATAACCCGGGGTCTACCCCGTAAGAATACATAACCTAGCACAACCGGCTATCATACATAACATAAGCGCTACCGGCTTATCATAACATAAGCAAGTTAAGAAATCCCCTAACTTCTTATTAACATTATTAATATATCCTCTCATTTTAGTTTACTTAAGGCACTAACATGTCATTTAAGAGAAAATCCGGGAATTCAACTCAAGTACCACGTACCTCTAACCTTGTTAAGACTGACTCCTTTTTTATGTAAAACTTCCAAGATACTAATAACCGTAGTATCAAGTTACGACTAACTTTCAAGACAAGTCACATTTCCTTTTAGAAATATAATAGGCTTCTAAATCATGTGACTTCTTTTCTTTTAAAACCTTAGGCAATTGATGCCTTAAAACCAATTTGCCTTTCATAAATTCAAAGCGTTTATCCGTACTTATTTTACTTAGAGTAAATCTTTCTTTATTAACCTTCCATAAAGCTAATATAACCAACTTCCCATAAAGTCGTTATATTAACTTTATATATTAGTCAAATACATTTTCCTATATCCAAAGGACTTATACTTTTAAAACGAAACAAGTATCATATACTTAAAACACTTCAAGTCTCTTAACTTTGAAAACTTAAAACATCCCTAATACTTTTTAAAGAAATGAGTTAATCCCCTTACTCACCAAACTTGGCCATCTTTAAAACAAGTAAGGGATATCAAAGCCTTGTACGTCTACCGTACTACATAAGTGCAACTAGTCATGCTCAAGAAATAGGAAAGTTCCACATACCTCTTCGGGTCAATCCACTCGCAAGTCCAATATATCACGCGTAGTATGTCAACCTATAATGACCATAATACATCCATTAGCCTCTATCTTCGACGTAGAACATTCTAATTGAAAAGTCCCTTATTCCTACGGAAAATCGACAAAGACTTCCTTTGTTTCTACATACTTTGCCACCTTTTTCAAGGCCGAATTCAATAACCAAACACGCCACCTTTAAGGCTCAACAATCCAATCAACACAAAGGGGATTACACGCCTAACTTGGACGTGTAAAATTCTGCCCCACAATACATAACAACTAATACAAACTACAAGGTCCAATTTGACAATTTTGAGGTATAACAACATAACTTCTTATCCAACTCCTTTTTAATCCAAATTCTTATCCAATTCCTACATGCAATACATCTAAAGGCAATATTGACAACTATAAGTCCTTTCTTCCACACATGCAACACAATTTACTAGCAAAAGAGAAAAGATTGTTACCTTAGAGCTTACCCAAATTAGTCCATCAAATTTCACTTGTCTTCTTTCCACAATCACCTCACAAACCTCCTACAAGCTTGTCAACATGTTTTCTTCTTGCCACATTTTCTGAAATTTTCTCAAGCCTTGATTTCTTCTTGAATTTCTAGAGAGAAGGGAGAGGAATTTTAGAGAGAAGGAATAGCTTTTTAGAGAGAAGGGAGAGCTTTCAAGAATGACCAAGTCTTGAAGACTTGATCAATAAATAGGACATGCAAAATCGGATGGTGGGGCACTCATTACCCTCCCATGGCCTTTTAAAAGAAAATATCGATTTTCCTCGGTTTCGCAAAAACTCAGCCTCGGCCACGCAACCTCTGCAAACTTCCAGATTATCCGTGCCGCTGCCGCATCCGGCCATGCCGCACTGCGACCGAAAATTCTTTTACGCTCGATCACACCGAACTTGTAACCTCCATAACTTTCTACTCCGATGTCCTATCGACGAACGGTTGGTTGCGTTGGAAACTAGACTCAACGAACTACGTACTAGGCCTTTGAAACACCTAGGAACTCTCAATGTAACGGGACATAAACCGCCTCAAAGTTGACCAACAACCCGTCCGGAACATTCCGTCAACCCATCATTCCAAAATTTAAAACTTAATTCCTTCCGTACGTCCCCCCCTAAGCATGACCCGAACTACGGGGTGTAACATTCTACCCCCTTAGAAATATTCGTCCCGAATGTTCCTTCTAAGTCTCCAAAACGCATGCGCCGGTGTAGTCTTCACTACTACACCTATAAAACCAATTATGCCACATATGACCATAATAATATGTAAATATATTCATTTTCTCTGCATTGACACGATCAATATTACTATCGGAGTGAAACAACGGTGACCCGAAATAAAAGAAATGTAAATAGATAAAGTTAGCTTGTTACTCCAGCTAGAAAGCATTGATGATTGATCCCAGCATGTCACCACTCACCAGAAAACAACCAAAACAACCAAAACAACCAAATGAATGGGGCCCCTTCAATTAGTCTGACAGGTACGTTGTATCTGACCACCAAACGAAATTAAGGTTGATCAAATGGAAAGTCAAAAGTAAGGTTTGACTGAGAGAATATTTTATTAATAGTCTAGCATCGAAAATTGAATAAGAGCATGTATTCATTATATGAATTTGTACAATCATCATCATAACTTGTTTTTTGGATTGAGTTAAGCTCAAGATCTATTCATTACATAATATCAGAGTCAGATTCATTCCAATTCATTGTTCACCGATGTTGGATCACCAAATTATATATATCAAAGCATCCATTTTATATGATACTAATTTTTTTTTATGTTTAAAAAATATATATAATTATATCTTTATATTGCATAGTTAAACAAACGTGAAAATTATTTGCTTCGCATGTTTTGATTGATATAATCTAACTCTTGGTAACCGGTTTGTTTAGCGAGGTAACAATTAAATCCAACTCAGCCACAACATAAATTGACGTACCAATATCTCTTTTCAATCCTACATTAAATTTGAAATATATAGATAAAATTAGTTCATTTTATTTGTTTGAAGAGAATATCATTTAGAGATTGACTAAATTAGGAAGTAGATCAATCAAATTGAGATGCGGGATTAATATGTGGTTGTCTCTTAGGTTGTTGATAAACTGAAATTGTATTTTTTTCATCTCTTTTTTTCTGTTTCCTACTACTATTATTGTCATTTTTGTTTAGGTTCCTACATTTTTTCTATTTACGTAAATCAGTTACATTTTGTGAGTGGTAATGTGTAAAACGGAAAAATAACAACAACAAAAAATTGTAATAAAATTTGAAAATGATCAAATAGAAGGGCTTGCTGAGTCGACCAAATTCTTGATTTATCCTTAAGATAATATTGCCCCGTATATCCTTTCAACGGTTGTAATGACAACTTATCTCCCAAGATAAAACATCAATCAAACAATGAGCAAAGGGAACTCAAGTGTTGAGTTTGGAAGAAAGATTTTTTAGTGTTCTGTGATTGCAAGAGAGAAAGAAGTATTTCAGATTTCAAGTGTTTTTCAAATGAGCCTAAGACCTCATTTTATAGTGTTGTGAAGATGACTCTTCAATTGCCCATGTAATGGCATTGAATGACCATGTAATGACCTTGATTATGGAGTGTTAATTCAGCCAAATAATGGTTGAATTCATTTGGAATGTAATGGAGGTTTAATGCCTCAAAAACTAGTCCAATAGTCATGTCTTTTTCGTCTCCCGTCGCAGCCTCTGGACTACCGGTGTCGCGGCGCCACAACTTCAGAGTGTTGGCGTCGTGTCCCTGCAGTTGGGCGCCACACCTTCAGAGAGTTGGCGTCGTGGCCCTGCTGGCTGGCGCCGCGACCTTATCGGGGCGCGGCGATTCATGACTCGTTTCATCTTTAAACACATTGTACACTTCTTCCTTCATTTACCAACGTGAAACCAACGTCATTTGACCAATAACCGTCTATTATCTTACGTCTCAAATAATCCGTATACGTACCAATATCTCTTCCATTTTAAGGAAATTATGATCCTTGGCATTGTATGTACACGTGTGTGGAAACAACGTTTTCGACGTGTAGGGCCCCTAGTTATTCGATAGTAATTAAATATGATTAACTTTATTTCACGTTTAGTAAAATTCTCTAGTATGGAGAAGTTGTTACCACGTGCAATGAAGTCAATGAAAATGAGTTGACATTTTTCGGTTGGTAATAACTTATAAGATAGAGATATTCAATTTTTAGAGAGTAGTTTGAAGTTTGAATAGGTCAAACATATTGTAACTCCTTGAATATTAAAATATACTTTTTTGCCTTGGTCTTATAAAGTATGAAATATTTAAAAGATTTTATTCAATTTAACTAATGAATTTCACATACCAAACCTAGAATCCAACATCTAATTTTCCCCTTAAAAATATAAGTCTTGGCGAAAAATAATTTCTCATTTTAATATAATGTATTAGGTGTAAAAGAAAAAAAAAACGAGGAAAGTAATAGAATTGTTACATGTGAAACTTGAAAGGGTATTTTTTCTCTTTTTCTAGATTTTGTTTTTGCTCTAGTAAAAGTGAATGCAATTTTGAATACAAGAAAGTCAGACATTTAGTTACTCTTACTAATAGAGGGAGTACAAATTCATTGGATGTAAAATACGGTAGCAAATATGACAAAAAGAAAGCCAAGTTAAACCTAGCTAGGATGTTATAATTTCATAATATAATCAGTAGCAATATATCCAGTGACGGATTTACTCTAACCAGAATTTTTAAATTTTTTCATCAAAACGACATCGTTTTGGTGCTTAACATGATTTTTTTTTGCGTTACTTCGTATGTTTGCATCACCAAATTTTGTTGTCTGGATCCGCCACTAAATATTTCCCTGATAAAGAAACACTTAACTTTAAATTGTTTGAAATGTTTTGTATTTATATGTAAAAATTATATTATATTTGGACAATTTTTAGAGCTATATTACCAGCAAGTATGGAGTAACAATACAAGCATAACATAAAATATGAGAAATTAAGTAGTTGAACGGACAATAATGTTGGTAAATGTCTGAATATTCATGAACAAAGGAATTAAAAGTGCATATTTTAATTGTTGAAAATATTTATTAAACGTGAAATAAAGTTAATCCTATTTAATTACGAATCGAACATTAGGGGCCCCACACGTCGGAAACGTTGTTTCCACACACGTGTACATACAATGTCAATGATCATAATTTCCTTAAATGGGAGAGATATTGGTACGTATACGAATTGTTTGAGACGTAAGGTAATAGACGGTAATTGGCCAAATGACGTAGGTTTCACGTTGGTAAATGAAGGAATAAGTGTACAATGTGTTTAAAGATAAAACGAGTCATGAATCGCCGCAGCCCTAATTGCAGGGCCACAACGCCAACTATCTGAAAGTGTGGCATCGTGGCGCCCAACTGCAGGGCCACGACGCCAACACTGTGTCAGTTGCGCCGCGCGCCCTCGCAGCGCGCGCCAGAGTCCGTAGGCTGCGACGAGGCGAAAAGACATGACTTTTGGGCTGGTTTTTGAGGCATTAAACCTCCATTACATCCCAAATGAATTCAGCCATTATTTCGCTGAATTAACACTCCATAATCAAGACCATTACATGGTCATTCAAGGTCATTAGATGGTCATTCAAGACCATTATATGGGCAATTGGAGAGTCATCTTCACAACACTATAAAATGAGGCCTTAGGCTCATTCGCAAAACACTTGAAATCTGAAATACTTCTTCCTCTCTTGCAATCACAAAACACTCAAAGATATTTCTTTCAAAGCAAACACTTGAGTTCCCTTTGCTCATTTGTTTGATTGATGTTTTATCTTGGGAGATAAGTTGTCATTACAACCGTTGAAAGGATATACAGAGCAATATTATCTTAAGGATAGATCAAGAATTTGGTCGACTCAGCAAACCCTTCTATTTGACCATTTCCAAGTTTTATTACAATTTGTTGTTGTTGTTATTTTTCCGTTTTACACATTACCACTCACAAGCTTAAGATAATATTCGTTATTACAACAACAACAACATGTCTGGTGAAGATCAATTCAACGCCAATGCTCAAGGCAATCCCCGTGCCTTCAATCCCAACACTCAAGGCAATGACACTGCCTACTCTCCCACTAATCCAGGCATTCCAAATGCCTTCCAACCTGCTGCGTTTGGCACAACTAGTGCCCCCACTGCTCCTCAAGGCGTTCACAACGCCCATGCTCCTGCTCAAGGTACTTACAACGCCTTTTCTACTGGTCAAGGGAGTACTCCTGCTCCAACTCCCGCTGATTTTCATCATGAACGTCTCGAAAAGTTCATGGGTACACATTTCAAGCGATGACAACAAAAGATGCTATTTTTCCTGACGATTATGAGACTAAAACGTTTCCTAACCGAAGACCCTCCACAAGTTGGGGATGACACGGACCCTCAACCAAATAATTTGGCGGGAGGGAGCCAAGGTAACCATGTTGATGACGATATGAAGATGGTTCGTGAGGCATGGAAACACAGTGATTTCATGTGCAGGAACTACATTCTAAACAGTTTGTCTGATCCTCTCTACACGGTATATTATACCGTTGAAACTGCCAAGAATTTATAGTACAAACTACAAAAGAAGTACAACACTCAAGATGTGGGTAGTAAGAAGTTCATCATTGGGAAATTTCTGAAATTTCAAATGGTGGATAACAAAAGTGTGTCAACCCAAGTCCAGGAATTTCAAATGATTCTACATCATCTAGACTTGGAAGGATTGAAGCCCAACGAACAATTCTTGGTTGGGGCATTAATCGAAAATTTGTCTCCCTCGTGGAATGAGTTTATGAATTACTTGAAACTCAAAACGAAGGAGATGACTTTAGACGAACTTATTGTCAAACTCCGGATACAAGAGGACAATAAGAAAGTCATGTCAAAGGGGCAACAACCCGCTGAGGCTAAGACAAGTCTGACGGAAGTCAAAGGGAATCCAAGCAAAAAGCGGAAGTTCCAGAAGGATGGGCAGTCCCAAACAACTGAAAAGTTTAAGGGAACATGCCACTATTGTGGTAAAGTTGGTCATATGGCCAAAGACTACCGCAAGTAAAAACATGATAAAGGCAAGAATAAGGTAAACATCGTCGAGGACACGCTCCTAGATGATATGATTGAAGAATTCTCAGCAGTGGTGCTAGAATCAAACCTTGTTGAGAATCCGACACAATGGTGGTTGGACACGGGTGCTACCCGTCACATTTGTTCCACTAAAGACGCTTTCTCCACGTATACACCAGTCACATATAAGAAGTGGTTCATGGGCAACAACTCATCTTCAGAGGTGCTGGGGGAAGGAAAGGTAATTCTTAAGATGACGTCCGGAAATGAGCTGATTCTCAAAGAAGTGATGCATGTCCCAGAAATTCGACGAAATCTAATTTCTGGAAATTTATTAGTGAATGCTAGTTTTAGACTAGTGCTAGAGGCTAATAAGTTTGTAATCACTAAAAACGGAATATTTGTAGGAAGGGGCTTCGCATGTGAAGGTCTTCTTAAGGTTAATGCTACACCTATAATGTCGTCTACTTAGAAAGGGGCTTCGCATGTGAAGGTCTCTTTAAGACAAATATTGTACTTGTACTGCCTTTTACTATAAATAAAACTGAGCCTTCTTTTTACATGTTTGTGTCACGACCCGAACCCGGGCCCGTGACTGGTGCCTTATCCCGGACACCCTAGTGATACAACATCAGAGTAATCAGCGGAATATAAAACAAGACATGAAACCAATGTAAAAGAGACACAGTTTATCAAATAAAAGAAATTCTTCGCAAGTATATAAATATCTCAAGAATGAGCAGTTACATCCCAACTTTACAACAGACTACTGGACTTCTAAGAGTTTTACAACAACAACGACGGACAGGGGCCGCCATACCACGAATGTAAGTACCTACAACAACAGGGACTATACCAAAGATAAGCCTCCAGAGAAACGAGCTTCCCAAAACGCTGAATCGTGATCCTAAGAGCGAGGATCGACGATCGTGTATTTCTACCGCGGCGTGACGCAGCCGGGCGAGGTCGATAACGGTACCAAGTATGTGAAATCAAAATCGTAAATGAAATCATAATAGTCTATATAAACAGAAAACATATATGATAACCAATTTACGATACACAATATGTAAGCAGTCACGTCAAGTCAGGGACTCACGCCCTCAAAGTCATTACTCAAATACAACAATGGGTCTCACGCCCACCACATCAATCATGCCCGTGGAATACCTTCCTCACTGCCGGCAGTCTATGATGTAATAACACCAAGTAGTACACATGAACACCAGGTCCCACCTGTGTCCTAATAAAACCGTACGGGGTAAGTACGAAGGCATAGCCAACTACTAAAACCCACAGTACCAACAATGCTATAAAACTATATCACGCGTTCATTATATACCGCACCACATGATCGAAGCTGGACACTCGCCTCGATGATCAATGCGCTAGTCCTGAGCATACCGCTGCTCGCATAAAGCCACACATAGGCCCACATGAGGTATTCTCGACGGGCGGTAACCCCTGCACTCCTCGACTCCCGCATCGCATAGTCTCATAGACCGCGTAGTCACACGCATCGCATGTGGCATCCCCGTGACGGATAAAACACCGAATGATCAATCCCGAGCATACCGCTGCTCCGCATAGTCACACGACCGCATAGCCGTATAGACCGCGTCGCGGTGGCAAGCCCTGTATATCAAGTCGAGGAGTATGTGATAATATAATCTGACAACGCTTATCGTTAATCAACATAAGCACAGCAAGGGAAACCCTTTTACACAAACATTATAAGACACTAACACACGTAGCATCATAACATGATTATTTATCAAACCAATCAAGAAAGTATTACAAGGCTATCACAAACCAACATAGTCAAGTTATTCACCCAAGGTACTTTCTATTCTATGACAACAAGTTCGGGTTTTAACCCCAAAGTACTTCATACATTAATTCTTCAAAAAGATCCGTTTCTTTCACAAAAGTCACACGATACCTGTAGTATCAAAAATAGAGTGACTATCTTTTTTAAGTAAACCGAAACAGTTTCCTTTTTAATATCAAGTAACAACATTCTTTTCCAAACGTCCAAGTTTGCCTAAGTTCAATTACTCGAGTCTTTTATTTTCGAAAGGTTTCGTAGTTCATAGTTTTAATCACTTAATAATATAATTCTCCTTTAAAACAATTTGAGAGACATATGCCTTATGTGTGAGTAGGTTATTCTTGTTTATAACAATCTGATTAAAGCAGCCATGATCTAGGAAATGTAATGTCATTTTGTCTCATCTTAGCTTCTATGCAGATGGAGGTTTCTACTGATTTTAATAATACTTTATTAGTCAATACATTTCCCTTTATTAGCGCTGCTGTGGTTTGTTCGATACTTATTCTCATTTCCGAAATCAATATAAGGCTTTCATAAATAATTAAGTAAACCGTTCCTTTTATCTCTCTTAAGTCGTTATACCTAACTTCCCATAAAGCTAGTATAACTTCTTAAGCTTTCAAAACCAAGTATTATCCTTCTTTTAAAAAGGTTTCTTAATTTTCTTGAAATACTTCAAGATTCTTATTATTCAGGCTTAAGTCAAAAGACATTGCCGTAAAACTACGTTCAGTTAACACATGTACGTCTACCGTACTATATATATTCTTTTAAAAATATCATGCTCAAGAGGATAGGAAGAATCACATATCTCGCGACGATTATCGACTATTAGCAAATAGCTCCAAAGTACTGTAATCCTGCTATCCTTTTCCATCCTTCGAGTAGAATACGCTACTCGCAGTACTTCAACCTATAACGGTTATACAAGTCTATCAATGTCTAGACTACTCGGTAGAATAAATCTAGATACAAGATTCTACGGAAAATTGGGCAGCACTTCCCTACCCGTCATGTTACACAAGTGTTACACCCCGGAATTTCAGGATATGTTTATAAGAACGTACGTAAGAACTCAACAATGTTAAGGTTTGACGAGTAAAAACTTATCGGAATTTTGGAATTTGTCGGAAAACGAAATATTGCGACGAACGGGAGGGCGACACGTGTCACCCCCCTTAATGGTCTTGGAAGAAATTATGATGGAGGAAATGGTCATTTGACCATAATTTAAAAGACCAAGTCTTGCAAATGGCTTAGCTTGACATTGTTGACTAAAAGTCCAAGGGCCACTTGGCTAGGATCCATGTGAAACTCATCTAGGCCAACCAATTGTGTAGATCTTAACCCTCCATAGTATTATATATGTGTGCTAGTAGCAAGACAAGGCTTTTTAACACTTAGTTAAATTTTCAAGAAAACCTCAAGAGCACAAGGAAGCTCTCGGCTTTGAGGATTTTCAAGATGAAAATTTTCAATTGTTGTCCAATAATTCCCCACTTTAAACCAAGGTACCTAAGGGTATAGTAAGTGTTTCTCAATAAAAGATCCCGAAATGTGGTGTTTTCGTATTAGTCGCAAGGCGAAAACCTAAAGGGTTATTCAACTTTGAAGTTGAAACTTGAAGATGAGTCTTTTATAAACATAAGGGTTGCTTGGAGTGGATTGGAACGTCGAAAGGAGGAGCTAAAGTTGCTAAGGAGCGACTTGTGATCTTGGATCATAATTGGGCTAATTGAGGTAAAATCTTCGTTTTACTTTTGTAATTGAAGATTTCATGTTATGATAAGTTATAAGTGATCATGTGATTTGTGTTATGAAGTTTGATAAGTGACATGGATTGTAGAAGCCTAGAACCGAAAAGGGCACGATTAGCCTTTTGAAATTGAAATACAATTTTGGTCGTTTATTAGAATCGCGTGTTTACCTACTTGAGGATTGTAGTAGTTGTAATCGATTGCGCTTGATATCATGTTATACTAAACCACTTGGATTAAAAAGGAATTGGAAACGATTTGTATTGTTTCAATTGTCGAATTGACATTATAGTTTAGACTAGTTGTTATCATTTGGTGAGCCAATCAATGTTTGGTTATTCATTTGTATTGAACTACCTTATAAATTGTGGTGAGCCAATTGGGGCTGTTTGGTTATTGTATTCGGCCTTGAAAAAGGTGGCAAAGTTAGTAAAAACAAAGGAAGTCTTTGTCCGATTTTCCGTAGAATTTAGTGACTTGCACTTGGAATATTCTACGTTTGAAACTAGAAGTTAATAGGCGTCTATGGTCATTATAGGTTGGCATACTACGACGGCGATTGGACTTAGCAAGTGGATTAAACCAAGAGGTATGTGGAACTTTCTTATCTCTTGAGCATGATTAAGTTGTAAATGTATAGTACGGTGAGACGTCAAGATTTTGACGATCTAGTCTTTTTGATATCCTTGGCTTATTTTAAGAATGCCCAAGTTGTTTGAGTTAGGGAATTAACTCACTTGTTTAATTATTAAGGATATCTTGGTTTTCAAAAGTTAAGAGACTTTAAGTATGTTGAAAGTATTTTTGATACTTGTTGTGTTGGAAAGTTTAAGTCTCTTGGTTAAAAGAAGTATGTAAGTTGCTAATGTATAAAGCTAGTATAACGGCTTTATGGGAAATCGTTATAATAGCTTTATGGAAAGTTAATAAGAGAATGGTTTACTCTTAAGTAATTTAAGCATGTTAAGGGACTTGAAGAGTTTTAAAGAATGTGACACTTGTTTCGTTTTAAGCGTATAAGTCCTCGATAGGAAATTGTACTTGACTTAGGTATAAAGTGAATATAACGACTTTATGGAGAGTTGGTTATATTGACTTTATGGAAAGATAAATGGCTTGATTTATTTGAAAGGCAATTTGATTTAAAGGCATCAATTGCCTAAGGCTTTACTGAGAAGAAGTCACTTGATTTAGAAGCCTAATTTTATTTCTAAAAGTATTGTGACTTGTCTTGAAAAAGAAATTGTAACTTGATACTACGGTTATTAGTATCTTGGAAGTTTTATAATGAAATGAGTCATTTTGAAAGAATAGAAGTACATAGTACTTTGGGTTAAATTCCCGGATTTTTATAAAGAACATGTTAGTGCCTTAAGTAAACTAAAATGAGAGTGTATATGAAACAGAATAAGAAGTTAGGGGATTGCTTAACTTGCTTATATATTGTATGATAAGCCGGTAGTGCTTATGTTATGTGTGATAGCTGGATTTGTGCTAGTAGTTCAGTAATAATTGCGGGGTCATTTCCCGGGTTTGTGGCATTGCATTTTCCGTGGATTTGCTACCCACGATGCGAGGAATACCTCATGCGAGTCCGTAGGGCTTATGCGGGTGAAATAGTCCCATGCGGGCGGGTCCAGCCTATGCGAGGAATACCTCATGCGAGTCCGTAAGGGCTTATGCGGGTGAAATAGTCCCATTCGAGGAATACCTCATGCGGGTCCACGCGATCTATGCGGGTGAAATAGTCCCAGGAATAGGATTGCTTAATGACATCTGCGACAGTGGTCTGTTTGATCGTGAGCTTCCTACCTTATATTGTAAGTATACACATATTTACTCTCATTGTTAGTAAGACACGATTATCGTTAATCGAGTATCATACATGTCTCCGCTTTATTATTAGACTTATGATTTCATTACAAGATTTCGGGCCACATATTTGGTACATGTTATCTTGACCTCCTTCGGGCCGCGTCAAATCGCCGCAGTAAAGTACGTTCTGATCCTCGCTCTTAGGATCACTGTTCACCGTTGGTAAGCTCCTTTATTCCGAGGCTTACCCCGGTATTGTCGGTTATTGTACATTCGGGTATGGCGGCCCGCCCCGCCAGTTGTTATTCTTAGAAGTCAGTAGTCACATTGTGGATGGGTTGTAAAAAAAATATACCGTTTATTTCTCGATTGAGTATATTTTTACGGAAGGTGGCCTTATCGGCCATTTGTTGTTAATTTATGTTTAAGTATTTTTTTAGTTGTGTATGTTCACCGCTATTCTCTCGATGTTATCTGAAAGGGTGCCAGGTAGGGCACGATCGCGAGTCCGGTCGGGTCGTGACAAAGTGGTATCAGAGCAGTTAGTCCTCGGAAAGTGTCTACAAACCGTGTCTAGTAGAGTCTTGATTATCGGTGTTGTGCACCACATCTATAATCGTGAGGCTGCAGGACATTTAGGATTGGTTTCCATTCTTCTCACTTTAAGATCGTGCGATAGAGTTGTATGGTTAGGTCGTCTTTCCCTAACAAGTTATGATTGTTTGCAGCCACGAAAGGCGTGATGACCAGAAGGATTATGTGGATTGCGTATCCGGGTTGGTAATGGTTGTAGTATAGTTGGTATTGTGACATACAACTATACGGATTTATGTTTGGGGGTCACATGTGTGTTTCCTAGGATGATTTTAGATTACCAGGATTGGGTAAGGACTAAATAAATACCGGGAAGGTATGAGCAGTTAAGGAACTCTCATCAAGGTTTTACGTGCTAATTTGAGATAATTAGGTGATGATGAGATGTGTGAGAATGTAATGGACTCTTAAGAAGTTAATTAAGAGACTAAGTGGAAGACTATGTTAGCAACTTAAGCTACGTGGTATGCTTAAGGGAATTGTACGGGCGAGATCCGAACGAAGAAAGTATGGTTGTTGTGGTCAAGACAACACGACTATGATTTTACGAGAAGTTTTTATACCCGGTTACGGGGGGCTGATAAGTTAGGCTTGGAGCATGGAAATTGCGAGCATGAGAATGTGATAACCGTCGAGACCTTAGGTATATAGGGCATTCTCGGGTAGTAAAGTTAAGTCAGACCAAGGGTAAGAGTTAAGTGCGACGCCGAGTCGAGTTGAGGACCTATTAAGGGTCGCCCCATAGCTTGAAATGAAATGGGATTAGTTGGTAGTAGTCCCGCTACGTGACAGGGTCACGAGGGTGTAAGGCCCAAGTCTAGATAATCGTTTTATGGGTTCGTGGACGCATTCCACCGGAACCAGGTTGCGAGAGCCGGAATGGGCCTTGTATTGTTTAATTTAGTAACTCCAAAAATTGGAGACCCGGATCAGTATAAAGGCTATGTACGTACGCTAAAATAAGTTTGGGAGTACGGAAAAAGTACGACCAGTGAAAAAGAGAGCAACCAAGTGTAAAGAAATAAAGCCTGAATCCATGAGAACCTTTCGGGGTGATCACACCTGTGAGTGATGGGTGGTAGTTGAGCGAGTAGATAATAATTACCAGAACGATCGTTGGACCTTAGCGACCTAGCGTAGCTGTTATGACAGACGCGTTGAGGTCATTATGAGTCTGACTAGTTGGCCTCTTGTGATGCCAACGTGGACTACAAAGAGAGATTGATTTCGTACGCTTTTCCGATAAGCGGTTATCGAGTGGAAAGGAAGAGAAGTGGTAACCAGTGAATTATTCTTCCTTCTTTGACATAATTGTTTTTAATAAGTCCGTGATTTGTTCATTTGAGGTGGATTGAGGCGAAAGTAGTAATAATTGAATTTGAAGGAATTTATGTTAAATGCCTCGAGGTACTTGGAGTTGGTTTGGTGTGGCGGTCGGGCACGACCTTCCGTATAATTTCGGGAAAATGTGCAAGGCATGAATAAATAAATACGGTGTCTTTGACGGAAAAGTGAGGGCATCTTTGGTAGGTTTTGAAAATCTACACGACTTTAAGGCGCGTGATGATTAGATGTTTACTGGACCGCGAGAGGACCCTGTGATTAGGGTTGCGACTCCAAGGAAGGTTTATTAAGGGAGATAAGTTCTCTCCCCCATGTAAAGGACAATTTTGCGTATTATGGGGTTACGTGTACCCATGTTGTTAGACGAAGGATATAAGACTGGTAAGGTCTTCGGTATCGTCATGCCATAGGTTACAGTTGTGGATAACCGTGGAAAAAGTGTTGGGTTGGAGTAATAAAGAGCGACGTACGAATTGGTCGAGGAAGTATCGTAAAGATATAAATGTAAGTTGCACGAGTCATGATTACCCCAGACGAGTGTAAAGACCATTAGTTGATAATGGGCAGTAAGAACATTTCAAGAAAATGTGGTAACACCTAGTTATAGGCTCTACAAACTGGGAAAGGAAAACCGGGTTACTACTTGACGAGATCAAGGAAACCTCCCCCCCCCCCCCCAAAATGTGATTGACAGTAAGTCTTAGCCGTGAGGCAAGCAAAGGAATCAAATCTAAGTTTAGTGACCAAGTTTGGTTGCATCAGAGAAAGGGAAACAGGAACCATAAGTGAGATTAAGGATACCCGAATATTTCGCAGGAATGAGAAAGACTTTCAGTTATTGGAAGACAAGTTGACCACGACTACAGTTTTAACTCCTCCTGAAAGACTAGAGGGTTAGGTTTTTATGATAACACGTTGGGTATTGGGCTAGGTTGTGTGCTGACGCAACCCGATAAGCATAGAACCTATGTTTTCCCGGTAGTTAGGGAAACAGGAAAGGAAATTGCGCCACTCACGATTTAAAGCTGGCGACAGTTAAATCATGCCTTGAAGATTTGGGGGCATGACATATATACAGACTTCATATGGATACTTCTGCAGACCACAAAAAGCCTCCGGTATATCTGCAGACTGAGGCAGTAGAATTTGCGACACCGATGGTGGTTAGAGTTACTCAAGGATTGTGTTATTGATATCCTATACCATCCGGGGAAAGCCAAGACAGTTACAGATACTATTTGTGGTGGACCTAAGGGTAGTATGCCAGATGGGCAGCCAGATAGACAGGATGTAGTCTGTAAGATTCTTCAGTTACCAAGCCTAGGGGTTCGATTATTTGTTTCCAAGGTTAATGAAGTTCTGATCCGGGAGGTTGCCGAGTCTTCCATCGTTGGGGAAGTAAAGAGCGGCATGAAGAGGATCCATTATGATCTGATGTCGAGTTACGACTCTCCGATGAGAGAAGAGACTGTTTGAGTAGCACCAGATGGGGTGCTATGAGATGAGGATAGATTACGTGTACCCGGTGCTGCAGGACTAGTCAGCAGGTTCTAGGGGAGGCACGCAGTGCTTATTGCTCTTATTGTTTGGGGCCGACTAAGTCGTGTCGTGGCCTCAGATGTATGTATGGGTAAGATGACCTAAGAGAGACATAACAGAGTTCTTGCTTAGTGTCCGAGTTAGTAGCAGTCGTGGTTGTGTACCGAGTCGATGGGCTATTACAGGCGATTGAAATCCCAACCTAGATATGAGAGGTAATTATTATGGATCTTGTTACAGGGTGGCATCGTACTCGGAGGAAGTGCGACTCCCTGGGGGTCATGGTAATTAAATTTGTGAAACCAAGTGTGTTCTTTCGGATTGGGACCACTTACTCTACCGAGGTTTATACTAGCTTGTATAGCGAGTGATTGTGAGATCGCACGAGGTTCCTACGTTTATGATTACGATAGATGAGCTCGATTGCGGATAACTTCGGAGGTTTTTCGAAAGGATTAGGGACACAAGGTGAGTCTCGGTGTTGCATTACACCCTCGGGACCGGCGGTCGCAGAGCGTACTATCCGAGCACTCGAGGATAGGTTGCGGGCTGTGTTTTTGATTTCGTGAATAGGGAAGGTTAATTGCCTCTTGTCTTGTTACGCACGATAACAGATACCCTTCCGATTTCGTGGCGATGCGAGGCCTTGTATGTAAGGAAGTGTAGATCTCCTGGTCGGATGGTTCGACATGGCGAGGTTGATTATTTGGTCCGGACTTGATTCGGGCTATGGATAAGGCGAAGCTTATCCGGGAAGATTGTAGTAAGCTTAGAGTCCGCGAAGCTTTATGCAGATAACCGTGATTGACACGTGGGGTTGATTTGATATTTTGGTATGAGTATTGTTATGTGGCCAAGTGTGGCATTATTGGCACGTAGGGGTTGTAAGGAGACTATGTCGCTATCTTAAGTTTGACTCAGAGAACATTCGGGGCGAATGTTTCTAAGGGGAAGAATGTTACACCCCGGAATTTCGTGATATGTTTATAAGAACGCACGTAAGAACTCAACAATGTTAAGGTTTGGCGAGTAAAACTTATCTAATTTTGGAATTTGTCGGAAAGCGAAATATTGCGATTTAGCGGGAGGCGACACGTGTCACCCCCTTAATGGTCTTGGACGAAATTATGATGGAGGAATGGTCATTTGACCATAATTTAAAAGACCAAGTCTTGCAAATGGCTTAGCTTGACATTGTTGACTAAAAGTCCAAGCGGCCACTGGGATCCGTGTGAAACTCATCTAGGCCAACCAATTGTGTAGATCTTAACCTCCATAGTATTATATATGTGTGCTAGTAGCAAGACAAGGCTTTTAACACTTAGTTAAATTTTCAAGAAAACCTTGAAGAGCACAAGAAAGCTCTCGGCTTTGAGGATTTTCAAGATGAAAATTTTCAATTGTTGTCAATAATTCCCACTTTAAACCAAGGTACCTAAGGGTATAGTAAGTGTTTCTCAATAAAAGATCCGGAGATGTGGTGTTTTCGTATTAGTCGCAAGGCGAAAACCTAAAGGGTTATTCAACTTTGAAGTTGAAACTTGAAGATAGTCTTTTATAAGCTTCTAGGGTTGCTTGGAGTGGATTGGAGCGTCGAAAGGAGGAGCTAAAGTTGCTAAGGAGACTTGTGATCTTGGATCATAATTGGGCTAATTGAGGTATAATCTTCGTTTTACTTTTGTAATTGAAGATTTCATGTTATGATAAGTTATAAGTGATCATGTGATTTGTGTTATGAAGTTTGATAAGTGACATGGATTGTAGAAGCCTAGAACCGAAAAGGACATGATTAGCCTTTTGAAATTGAAATACAATTTTGGTCGTTTATTAGAATCGTCGCATGTTTACCTACTTGAGGATTGTAGTAGTTGTAATCGATTGCGGCTTGATATCATGTTATACTAAACCACTTGGATTAAAAAGGAATTGGAAACGATTTGTATTGTTGCCTAATTGCCGAATTGACATTATAGTTTAGACTAGTTGTTATCATTTGTGGTGAGCCAATTGGGGTTGTTTGGTTATTCATTTGTATTGAACTACCTTATAAATTGTGGTGAGCCAATTGGGGCTGTTTGGTTATTGTATTCGGCCTTGAAAAAGGTGGCAAAGTTAGTAAAAACAAAGGAAGTGCTGTCCGATTTTCCGTAGAATTTAGTGACTTGCACTTGGAATATTCTACGTTTGAAACTAGAAGTTAATAGACGTACTATGGTCATTATAGGTTGGCATACTACGTACGGCGATTGGACTTAGCAAGTGGATTAAACCGAAGAGGTATGTGGAACTTTCTTATCTCTTGAGCATGATTAAGTTGTAAATGTATAGTACGGTAGACGTACAAGATTTTGACAATCTAGTCTTTTTGATATCCTTGGCTTATTTTAAGAATGCCCAAGTTGTTTGAGTTAGGGAATTAACTCACTTATTTAATTATTAAGGATATCTTGGTTTTCAAAAGTTAAGAGACTTTAAGTATGTTGAAAGTATTTTTGATACTTGTTTTGTTGGAAAGTTTAAGTCTCTTGGTTAAAAAGAAGTATGTAAGTTGCTAATGTATAAAGCTAGTATAACGGCTTTATGGGAAGTTGGTTATAATAGCTTTATGGAAAGTTAATAAGAGAATGGTTTACTCTTAAGTAATTTAAGCATGTTAAGGGACTTGAAGAGTTTTAAAGAATGTGACACTTGTTTCATTTTAAACGTGTAAGTCCCTTGGATAGGAAATTGTACTTGACTTAGGTATAAAGTGAATATAACGACTTTATGGAGAGTTGGTTATATTGGCTTTATGGAAAGATAAATGGCTTGATTTATTTGAAAGGCAATTTGATTTAAAGGCATCAATTGCCTAAGGCTTTTACGAGAGAAGTCACTTGATTTAGAAGCCTAATTTTATTACTAAAAGTATTGTGACTTGTCTTGAAAAAGAAATTGTAACTTGATACTACGGTTATTAGTATCTTGGAAGTTTTATAATGAAATGAGTCATTTTGAAAGAATAGAAGTACGTAGTACTTTGGGTTAAATTCCCGGATTTTTATAAAGAACATGTTAGTGCCTTAAGTAAACTAAAATGAGAGTGTATATGAAATGATTAATAAGAAGTTAGGGGATTGCTTAACTTGCTTATATATTGTATGATAAGCCGGTAGTGCTTATGTTATGTGTGATAGCCGGATTTGTGCTAGTAGTTCAGTAATAATTGCGGGGTCATTTCCCGGGTTTGTGGCATTGCATTTTCCGTGGATTTCCTACCCACGATGCGAGAATACCGATGCGAGTCCGTAGGGCTTATGCGGGTGAAATAGTCCCACGCGCGGGTCCACCTATGCGAGGAATACCTCATGCGAGTCCGTAAGGGCTTATGCGGGTGAAATAGTCCCATGCGAATACCATGCGGGTCCACGCGATCTACGCGGTGAAATAGTCCCGGGAATAGGATTGCTTAATGATCTTTGCGGACCAATTGGTCTGTTTTGATCGTGAGCTTCCTACCTTATATTGTAAGTATACACCTATTTACTCTCATTGTTAGTAAGGCACGATTATCGTTAATCGAGTATCATACATGTCTCCGCTTTATTATTAGACTTATGATTTCATTCTGATGCTGATTTCGCCACATATTTGGTACATGTTGTCTTGACCTCGCTTCGAGGCCGTTCATGCCGCAGGTAAAGTACAGGTTGCTGATCCTCGCTCTTAGGATCACTGTTCAGCTGTTGAGAAGCTCCTTTATTCCGGAGGCTTACTGTTACACCCCGTAAATTCAAGGAGTTAGATAAGAACATACCAAGGAATTTAAGATGTAAAAAGTTGATAGATAAGTTGACAACATGTGTTGGACGGATTTTGAGTTTGCCTTGGAGTGTTGTACCCCAATTGTTAAAAATTTCGAGGTGTTTAAAAGGCCTAATGTGTAGTCCGTTAAATCTAGATCCCAACGCAACAAACCGTTCGTCGTTTGGACATCAGAGTCAAAAGTTATGGAAGTTTCAAGTTTGGTGCGCGCAGCGGCAGCAGCTTTTAGTTCAGGTGCAGCGCCGCACGCCGACGAGGCAGCGCGCCGTTTGTTCTGGGTCCTTGCGTTGTAGCGCCACGCTGGACGCGGCGCCGGATTGCTGGAACATTTTCTCGGAAGGAGCCTTGGCCGCGCAAGTGGCGGCGCCAAGGCGGTTTTTTCGCGATAAAAGGTGAAATCGGGAGATATTTTGTTAAAAACCTAGGAGGGTGACAAGTGTCCCTCCCATCCCTTTTGACCATATTAGGGCCTATTTTAGGGCCAAGTCTTGGAAGACTTGGCCATTTCATTTCAAAACCCTTCCATGGAAAACCCTCTCCCTTCTCTCTAGTTTTTGGAAGAAAACCTAGCTTTAGAGGAGATTGTTGGAGCGCGCAAGAAGAAAAAGTGTGGGTAAACTTGTGGAGTAACGTGGGCGATTTTGACGGAAAGAGGAGGAAGAAAAAGGGGCTTTTGTGGGCTATTCCTTAAGGTAAGAGTTTCCCCTTTCTCTTGGTTATGAGCCTAAGGCTGTTTTATTTTAGTAGTTTAGAGTTGAGCCTAAGGCTGTTATATTGTAGTAGTATAGAATTGAGCCTGAGGCTGTTTTATATTGTATAGATTTGGATCTTGTTGTCTTGTTAAAATCAAATGGGCATGCTAGCCTTAAGATTGTAATTGTTGAAGATGTAAGGGCTAGATATCATGTTAGACCTAAGGACTTGGATTGGAAAGTATTGAAAGGGATTTAAGAATTGGTTTATGGTTGGCCAAGAATGGGATGGAAAGTATTGGGTTATTTTGTATTATTGTGGGCGTTGGGTTATTGAATTCGACCTTAACAAAGGTGGCGAGTTAGTAGAAGCAAAGGAAGTGCGCCCAAATTGTCGTAGAATTTAGGGACTTTGCACTTAGTTGATTCTACGTTCGAAGCTAGAGTTTGATAGGCGTTTCATGACCATATAGGATTGAAGTACTACGGTAGCATATTCTACTTAAGGCGATAATACGGTGGAGCATTTTGCTTATTATCGACAATAAATCGCGAGGTATGTGATTCTTCCTATCCTCTTGACATGACTATTTGTAAAATATATAGTCGGTAGACGCCTTGCGAGTGTTAAAGGAATTTGATTTCCCTTTTGTGCCTTGATTTGATATGAAGTGTTAAGGGCTTCATTGTGTGAAAATAGTAGTAAAGTCTTATCCGTTGGTAACGGGTACTCGGTGGTTAAAGAATGAGCCCTATTGGTCTCATAAATGTTTATAGTGGTAATTGGTTGGTTTAAAACATAAAGTGTTATAACGGCTTTATGGGAAGTTTGTTATAACCGCTTTATGTAGTTAAAAGAATGGTTTGTTGTTTTCAAAAGATAAGAGACGTGACTTGTAATTGACCTAAATGGTGTTGAAAAGTATAAAACCTAATTCGTGAGATATGAATACTTGGTTTTTAAAAGAATAACGTTACAATTTCGGAAATGGGAATAAGGATCGAACAAGCCAATGCAGCGTCGATAAAGGAAAGAAGTAATGACATTAATCATATTAAAACCAGTAGAAACCTCCATCTGCATAGAAGCTAAGATAAGACAAAATGGCATTACATTTCCTAGATCATGGCTGCTCTAATGAGAATTATTGAAATCAAGTTTTGATCTTCTTAAAAATTCCAAAGTAAAGAATTCGATTTTCTAAAGGAAAAGAGACTTAAGAATTTGAAGTATTTTGGTTTAAAAGAAAGGCATGATTTTGTCTTGACTTGTTTCATTAATCATAAAGTGTTGTAATAGTTTTATGGGAGTAAAGAAATGGTTTCATTAATAGATTTAAAATGGTAACTTGATTTTGGGAAAAGGGAAGTAACTCGTTTTCAAATATTGAACTTCTTGTGATGGAAAAACATAAGTGACTTGTTTATAAAAGGTAGGAGTATCTTGATCCTAAAGGGGTTAAGTACTTGGGTTTTAAATGGTATACTTGACATTGTGTTAAGAAATATTTATAGTACCTTGAGTTGTGTGTAACGGGCCTATGCTTGTAGTGATAGCTTCTGGGTGCAAGTGTTGTATTTATGTGCCTACTTTCTTATTTCACTGTTTTCATTCTTGAGTTTTTATTTCCGCTGGTTTTTCTCTGATGTTGTATCACTAGGGTGCCCGGGGTAAGGCACCAGTCACGGGCCCGGGTTCGGGTCGTGACACTTACCCCTGGTATTGTCGGTTATTGTACATTCGGGGGTATGGCGGGGCCCTGTCCCGCCAGAGTTGTTATTCTTAGAGGTCTGTAGTCACATTGTGGATGGGTTGTAAAAAAAAAAAGTACTGTTCTATTTCTGGATTGAGTATATTTTTACGGAAGGTGGCCTTATCGGCTAGCCTGTTGTTAATTTATGTTTAAGTATTTTTTTTAGTTGTGTATGTTCCGCTGCTATTCTCTGATGTTTACCGAAAGGTGCCGAGTAGGGCACGATCATGAGCTTGAGGTCGGGTCGTGACAACAAGTTCATCTGAATACAAATCTATGTAATCTGATTTAATCTTCTACTCTACTATTCTTCTGATGTGATTTCAGTTCAAGTCTTTTCTGTAATATCCTTCTATTACAGTTCAAATCTCTTCTATGAATCTTATATTCATTTCTATACAACTACAGTATGTAATTTCCAATTACAATAGAAGGATAGGATTATTTACCTCGGTAAGCCCAAAATTTTCCAAGTTTTAATGTCGATCCTGAGCAACGTTTAGCTCCTACTCCGGGTGCTCCAACCCGCTCCAAACAACCCTTAGAAGTTCTACGCAACTTCTTCTTAATACTCCAACCAACTATGGAGATTTTCCTTAGGGTTTCGTTTAGTGACCGAAGGGAAGTATAGTAGTATTTCTGGGCTTTTAGTATAGGTGTAACCTTGGAATACTACAAGGTATTTGGGCCAAGGTATTTTGGAATAGTAACTATACTTGGAGAGTATTTTCTACCAAGGGGGGGTAGTATTTTACGACAACAACCCAAGAGGGGGGGTGTGTGTCTCGGCCAACACCACTAGGAAGGGGGAGGTGTTTCTCGGCCAAGGGCCTCACAAAGGGGGAGGGGTTTCGGCTAGCACAACTAGGAAGGTGTCACGACCCAACCCCGGGGCCGCGACTGGTACCCTACCGGGGTACCCTGTCAGGTATATGTCAGAGAATAGCAGCGGAACATACACAACACATACGCATAAAAAGTAACATCACTGGCCAGCCGGTAAAGTCGCTTTCCATAAAACATACTTAACAAAAGTATAATAGTACAACCGGTTCTTATAGCCCAAAACACATAGGTGGCCACGCACTTAAAGATAACAATCGTGGCGGGACAAGGCCCCGCCATACCCCGAATATACAAAGTACCTATAGCATCAGGGAAATATCCATACCAATAAATAAGCTTCCGGAGGAATGGAGCTTCTGACACCGGAATAGTGATCCTAAGAACGAGGATCCTCAATCTGCTTACCCTTACCTGCGGCATGAACGCAGCCCCCGGGGAAGGGGGTCAGTACACAATATGTACCAAGTATGTAAAGTGGGAAAATATTGTAATATGATATCATAAGTCTAAAAGCAATTTGAGTCATGGAAGACAATAAAATACCTTTTCTTGTGCCTTACTAACAATGAGAGTGACAAGTATATATATACATATATAATAATCGCATAAAATATGAGGCTTGTGATCAAAACAGGGTACCTCGCCTGTAGTATCAAAAAAAAACCATTCTACTCCTGGGACTATTTCACCCGCATGGGTCCTGTGGACCCGCATGAGGTACTCCTCGTGATCGGTACCTACTGGCGTGGGACTATTTCACCCGCGTAAGCCCATAAGGACTCGCGTGAGGTATTCCTCGTCATGGGTAGCAAATCCACGAGCAGGTGGTATAACGATCTTGGGGACTTTCTCGGATATACTCTTACCCCGAAGCGGATGGTATAACGATCTTGGGTCAGCACTCGATATACTCTTACACCGAGCGGATGGTATAACGATCTGGGGCTTGCCCGGATATACTCTTATCTTGTGCGGATGGTATAACGATCTTGGATCCGCCTCGGATATACTCTACACCAAGGCGGATGGTATGGCGATCTTGGGCCGCCTCGGACATACTCTACATCAAGGAGGTGGTATGACGATCTTGGGGCTTGCCCCTCAGACATACTCTTACCCTATCTCAAACTGTCATCATATCATAAATAAGTTAAGCAAACTCATAACTTCTTTTAGTCTTGTTCATATACTCTCTCATTTTAGTTTATTTAAGGCACTTCACCATATCTTTAAATAAAAGAAAACCGGGAATTTAACCCAAGTACTACATACCTCATCTCTTTCAAAAGTGACTCTTCTTTATAGATAAAAGCCTTTGGGCAATTGATGACTTTAAATCAAATTGCCTCTTCATGTAATTATCATACTTAGAGTAAATCCCTTCTCATTAACCTTTTATGAAGCTAATAAACCAACTTCCCATAAAGTTGTTATATTAACTCTATACTTTAGTAAAATCATACTTTTCCCTTAACCAAGGGACTTATACATTCTTAAAACGAAACAAGTCATTTTATACTCAAAACAAGTAAGAATACTAAATCATGTACGCTCACCGTACTACATAGTTTTATCTATTCATGCTCAAGAGATAGAAAAACTTCACATACCTTTTTGGTCAATCCACTTGCCAAGTCCAAACTACCGCAAGTAATATTTCAACCTATAATAGTCATGATACGTTTATTAACCTCTAATCTTAATGTAGAACAATCCAAGTTCAAAGTCACTAAATTCTAAGGAAAATTGGGCAAGATTTCCTTTGTTTCTACTCACTTTGCCACCTTTCTCAAGGCCGAATTTATCATCAAAAACACCACCTTTAAGGCTCACTCAATCCAACAATTCAAAGGGGATTTCACACCCAAAATTCTGCCCCATAGGTTTACAACAATTCACTTAACAATTCTAAGGTGGTTTTTAGGCTACAACATGCTCATAATTTCTTCTTAACCCATTCTTCATATCCAAACCACATTTACTTGCATTTGATGACTCTAAGTGCATTATTTTACTACTGAGATCTTGCTTTCTAAGCATGCAACACTATAACTAAGTTTAAAGGAAGAAATGTTACCTTAAAGTTTTAGCCAAAACTTATCCCAAATATTGCTAGCTTCCTTGCCAAGAACACTACCACAACAATGCCAACAAGCTAGCTACAAGCTTCCTTTTCTTGTTCTTAACTTTCAGATTTTTCTAAGGGTTTTTAGAGAGAAGGGGGAGCAATTTGAGAGAGAGAGAGAGAAGATGAAAGATAGAAAATGTCCAAGTCTTGGTCAATATATTGCATGCAATGTAAAATCAGATGGGGACACTTGTCACCCTCCCATGGTCTCTTTTAAAACAAAATCAGATTTTCTAAGTTTTTTTCCCAAATTTCCGCCTCGGCAGCCCGCCTCGGCCATGGCGCTGAAACCTCCGCAGCCTCTCTGCGAACTTTGGCGCGCCGCTCGCTGTCCCGGAGCCGCGCGCTGCAACTTCAGCGACCCTCGACTTTAGGCGCCGCGCCTGCATCCGCGCCGCGCTTGCCGCTTAGTCCGAAACGCATTTACGCCGATCACGACCGAACTTGTAACTCTCATAACTTTACTCCGGCGTCCTATCGGCGAGCGGTTGGTTGCGTTGGAATCCAGACTCAACGAACTACGCCTAGGCCTTTAAAACACTTAGAACTCTCAATGTACCGGGTCATAACCGCCTCAAAGTTGACTAAAACCGTCCGAACGACCACAACCTGTCTTCGGAAATTTTAAGTCTTACATACTTTCTGCGTTTCCATCGTAGGGTCAGAACTACGGTATAACATTCTCCCTTAGAAACATTCGTCGAATGTTCCTTCTAAACTTACTCAAATCACAACATCGACATAGACCCTCTTAACTATTCATTCGTAAAAAGAAGCTCACGAGCCACAACATCTGAAGCGTAAATGCTAAATCAAAACTAACAAGCGGAAAGTAGGTTACTGGAGGTATAGGGAATAAGTGAGGATACTTCTTCATCATGTCATCCTCTCGCTTCCCACGTCATTTCCTCCTGTTGCTCCGCCATAGGACCTTGACGGAAGCCACGCTCTTCGTCCAAGTCGTCTAACTTGACGATCGAGTATCGCTATGGGACTCTCTCATACGATAACTCCTCTGTTACTTGGACATCCTGAACCGGGTGCACTCTAGATGGATCTCCAATACATTTCCTCAACATGGACACATGAAAAACTGGATGCACAGCCTCCAAATCTGACGGAAGATCTAACTAATAGGCAACCTTGCCTACCCTACGGACAATCTGATACGGCCCAAGGTACCTTGGGCTAAGCTTCCATTTCTTTCCGAATCTCATCACGCCCTTCATGGGCGATACATTTAGGAAAACCAAATCATCTATCTCAAATTCCAAGTGTCGACGCCGATGATCTGCATCGACTTCGCCGACTCGAGCCGCCAACAACCGCCTCTGGATAAGCTTCACCTTATCCACGACCTGTGAACTAAGTCCGCCCGACTAATCGACTTCTCCCACTCGAACCAGCCTATCGGTGACTGCACTTTCTCCGTATAAGGCCTCATAAGGCGCCATCTCAATCTGGAATGGTAGCTATTGTTGTAAGCAAACTCCACAAGAGGCAAATGATCCTCCGGCTACCCACGAAATCAATAACACAAGCGCGGCATATCCTCGAGTGTATGCGGATAGTGCGCTCGGCTGTCCGTCCGTCACGAGGTGAAAGCCGTCTTGAGACTCACTTGTGTCCCTAATCCATTCGAAAGGACCTCCGAAGTTAGCGAGAACGGGCTCCTCTATCTGATATAATCGACACGGGACCGTCTGCGGTCTCACAATCTCCCTAATATATAATCGCATAGTCCTCGGTGAAACGTCGTTCGGCCGGAAGAAAATGGGGTGATTTTCGGACTGTCGACAATCACCCAAATGGAATCATGCTTCCTCCGAGTGGTAGGTAGCCCTATAATAAAATCCATATTTATCACCTCCACTTCCAAGTCGAATATCAATGGCTCGCAATGACCACCGGGCTTCGTGCTCAATCTTAACTCTTGACAATTCGCATCGTGCCACGAACTCCGCAACGTCCTCTTTGGCCGTCCACCAATACACGCATCCGAGGTCATGGTACATCTTAGTCGACCGGATGAATAGAATAACGAAACGTGTGCCTCCCGAGAATCTTCGGCGAAGTCTGTCCGCATCGGGAACACCAATCGGCCCTCGAACCTTAGCACCAGTGCTACCGCAAATAGACTCTTCTCCTTCGGAGAGCTGCGTCTCGATGCCGTACCAAAATCGGATCCTCATCGTCGCCTCTTCACCTCCTCGGCGATGAAAGACTCGCAGCCTCTATAACCCGAATCCGTCACTAACAGAATCAACCAAGCGAACCCCGAGGCTTGCTGGCGATGTAACTCTCGGACCATATCCTCTTCTGCGGGTGAACATCGCACGACTACCCATCGACTGCGACTAAGGGCATCTGCAACCACATGGCCTTCCCGGGTGGTATAGAATATCAACATCGTAATCCTTAAGTAGCTCAACCACCGCTCTGCGCAAGTTCGGCTCCTCGGTGAAGATGTCTTGGAGACTCTTGTGATGCAATGTAAATGTCCACATGGACTCCATATAAATAATGTCTCCGGATCTTTAAGGCATGAATCACCGCGCCAACTCAAGTCATGCGTGGGATAGTTCTTCTCATGCTTCCTAAGCCGTCGAGATCATAAGCTATAACTCTGCCGTCTTTGCGTCAGACGCACTCAAGCCCGACACGGCGTCACAATAAACCACATATCCATCTAGGCCCTCGGAAGAGTAAGCTGAGGCGATCGTCAACTACTCCTTTAGCAACTGAAAACTTTCCTCACAAGTATCCGTCCACCGGAACATAGCTGCCTTCTGAGTCAGCTTAGTCAAAGGTGCTGAAATAGAAGCAAACTTCTCTACAAACCGCCGATAATAACCTGCAAGGCCCAAAAAGCTGCGCATAAAGTCGGTGTAGTGGAGTGCAGGCCAAGTCTTGGCTAACTTCAATCTTTCTTTGTATCAACCCGAATACCATCGGCCCCGATAACATGCCCTAAGAAAGCCACTGACGCCAGCCAGAACTCGCACTTCGAGAACTTGGCATACAACTGCCGGTCTCGCGGGACTCGATACCGTCCTCAAATGATATGTATGCTCGCCTGCGTGCGCGAATACACCAAGATATCATCAATGAAAACTATAACGAACATATCAAGAATGGCTCGAACACCTATTCATCAAATCCATGAATCTTCTTTGGAGTTGGTCAACCGAAAGACATCACCACGAACTCATAGTGCCCATCTGGGTCTGAATGCGATCTTTGGGATATCTACCTCTCTAACTCGTGCACTGATGATAACGGACCGCGGTCTATCTTGGAAAAACACTTTGCACCACTGGTGGTCAAACAAATCGTCAATCACGGGAGGATATCTATTCTTGATAGTTACCTTGTTGTTTGCACGTAATCAATACACATACGCAGCGTCCCATCCTTCTTCTTTACAAATAACACTGGTGCTCCCCAAGGAGACACACTTGGCCTAATAAAGCCTTTCTCCAGCAAATCTTTCAGTTGGTCCTTCAACTCCTTCAGCTCGGCAGGTGCCATCCTGTATGGCGGAATAGATATCGGCCGAGTATCTGGCGCCAAATCAATGCAAAACTCAATCTCCCTTTCGGGAGGGATACCCGGAAGCTCATCTGGGAATACATCTGGAAACTCTCTAACGACCGGAACTGACTGAAGGTCCGGTACCTCAGCCTCAGTGTCGAATACCCGAACCATATGGTAGATATACCCTTTCCGCACCATCTTCCTAGCCTTGAGGTAAGAAATAAACTTACCCCTCGGCGATGCAGTATTCCCCTTCCACTCGATAACCGGCTCGCCGGGAAACTGGAACCGAACTAATCTCTCTCTACAGTCCACGTTGGCATAGCAAGATGCTAGCCAATCCATACCCATAATCACATCAAAGTCTGTCATATCCAACTCTATCAAGTCGGCTGAAGTCGGCGGTATCTATAGTCCGCGGCAAGCCTTATACACTCGCTCGGCTACCATGAATCACTCTCGGCGTAGCCACCTCAAAAGGTCTTATGGACTCGGGCTCAATCCATTCTCGCAATATGAGGAGATATGTAGGACAAGGTAGAACACGGATCTATCAAAGCATATACATCACAAGAAGAAACCAATAATGTACGTGGCGACATCCGCGGCGCCTCACGGTCTGTCCGGACATAGCATAGATGCGGTTACGAGGACCGCTAGAATCGAACCCCTACCACGACCTCTGCGCGGCCTGCTGGCCATAAGTACCACGCCTCGGGCGTCTAACCATCGGCGATGAAGATCCGAGCAGACCGTTGGCTGAACCGTAAGGCTCCGCCGCCTGGGGCGGACAATCCTTCTTCGATGACCTGCGGCCACAAGAGTAACATGATCTCGAACCCATACGACACTCGCCGGATGAGACCTACCGCGTCGAACGCAGAGAGGTAGGTGGTCTCGATTAGTCTTTGGTCTCTGCCTCGCGAAAACTGGCGTCTTGGAGCCACGGCACGCTCGCGAATAACCTCGCGATCGGACCTCTGCCGGAAAAGCGTGAAGGAGCACTCTGTCTTTGGTGGAAGGTGGACCTAACTGCTTCTTGGCTGCCGCCTCAGCGCCACGAGAACCCGATGTCACGGCCTCTTGGTGGCCCAAATCTAGGCGATCCTGCTCTCTCTGTCGCCGATCCGCGTGCGTATGCGTCACGGCAATATCCATCCACGGTGAAGAGCGGCTCCTAAACAGCGATGTCATGTGACGGTCTAGTCCCATCACGTATCTATGAACCCCATGCGCCATATCGGCAATGGTGTGTGCGTATATCGGCCCGAGAGTCAAACTCGGGATGTACTCACGATAGTCCTCCGTCTGTCTCAAGGTCAAGAACCTATCTCTGCGGGCTCTCACCCTCGGGAGGCAGAAGTGGTCTAGGAACGCCTCTGTGAACTCCTCCCAATCAGCTGGAAGAGAATCATCACCCCTCGACAATACCCATGACTCAAACCGTTCAACGCAATATCGCGTAGCGGTAGAAGCTAGTGCAGACTCGGTCTCGATGCCCTAAGAACCTGCATGGTCAGTATCTGGGACAAACTCCTGCGGATCCTCATCAAATCTCGAACCATAGAACTCGGGTGGGTGACAACCAGAAATCCGAATCAAGTAAGCTATCGGCTCTAGGGTTGGCGCTGCTCTGTCGGCCCGCCACTATCTTTGTCGATGGCAGAATCATTCCCCATAATCTCGTACTCGGGCCACGGCGTGGAGTGGAGCTCGTCTGCATGATCTCGATGGCGCGTCACGCCTCGAACTCTGCTGGTGGCGACGGCGTGGAACTTCGCCGCCCTAAACATCATCTCTGGTAAGGATTGGGCTGTGCCTCGTGATTCTCCGCGTCCACTAGCGGCACCTCGGTGCCTTGCCGCCGGGCGCGGTTGCCTTGCGGGAGGCATAATCGATACATAAAGGAAAACATCGGGAGATTCAACCTATAACTCGGCTCTATTGCACGATCTTAGAGTGAAAGAAGCGAAACCAATCCTAAATATCCTGCGGCCTCACGATTATAGATGTGGTGCGACACCGATAATCAAGACTCTACTAGAACACGATGCGTGGACACTTTCCGAGGACTAATCGCTCGATACCACTTTTGTCACGACCCAACCGGGTCGCGACTAGTACCTCTGGGGTACCGCCGGTATATGTCGAGGAGAATAGCGGTGAACATACACAACACATACGCATAAAAAGTAACATCGGCGGCGGTAGTAAGCTGCCTTCCATAAAACATACTTAACAAAAGTATAATAGTACAACTGGTTCTTATAGCCCAAAACACATAGGTGGCCTGCACTTAAAGATAATAATCGTGGCGGGACAAGGCCGCCATACCCCTGAATATACAAAGTACCTATAGCATCGGAAATATCCATACGATAAATAAGCTTAGGAGAATGGAGCTTCGACAGGAATAGTGATCCTAAGAACGAGGATCTCAATCGCTTACCACCTGCGGCGTGAGCGGCCAGAGGAAGGGGTCGATACGATATGTACCAAGTATGTAAAAAGGAAAATCAGTAATATGATATCATAAGTCTAAAAGCAATTTGAGTCATGGAAGACAATAAAATACCTTTTCTTGTGCCTTACTAACAATGAGTGACAAGTATATATATCATATATAATCTTTGCATAAAATAGGAGGCTCGTGATCAAAGCAGGTACCTGCGCGTAGTATCAAAAAGAAACCATCCTACTCACGGGACTATTTCACCGCGTGGGTCTGTGGACCGCGTGAGGTACTCACCGCGTCGGTGTACTGCCAGGCGTGGGACTATTTCACCGCGTAAGCCCATAAGGACTCGCGTGAGGTATTCCTCGCGTCATGGGTAGCAAATCCACCAATTGGTATAACGATCTTGGGGACTTTCCGCCGGATATACTCTTTACCACGAAGCGGATGGTATAACGATCTTGGGGCGTACCTCGGATATACTCTTTACTGGAGCAGATGGTATAACGATCTTGGGGCTTGCGCCGGATATACTCTTATCTTTGGTGCGGATGGTATAACGATCTTGGATCTGCCCCTCGGATATACTCTTACAGGCGGATGGTATGACGATCTTGGTGGCCCGCCGGACATACTCTTACATCAAGGAGGTGGTATGGCGATCTTGGGGCTTGCCCGCCGGACATACTCTTACCCTATCTCAAATCATCATCATATCATAAATAAGTTAAGCAAACTCATAACTTCTTTTAGTCTTGTTCATATACTCTCTCATTTTAGTTTATTTAAGGCCTTCACCATATCTTTAAATAAAGAAAAGCGAATTTAACCCAGTACTACATACCTCATCTCTTTCAAAAGTGTGACGCTTTATAGATAAAAGCCTTTGGGCAATTGATGACTTTAAATCAAATTGCCTCTTCATGTAATTATCTTACTTAGAGTAAATCCTTCTCATTAACCTTTTATGAAGCTAATAAACCAACTTCCCATAAAGTTGTTATATTAACTCTATACTTTAGTAAAATCATACTTTTCTCTTAACGAGGACTTATACATTCTTAAAACGAAACAAGTCATTTTATACTCAAAACAAGTAAGAATACTAAATCATGCGTCTACCGTACTACATAGTTTTATCTATTCATGCTCGAGATAGAAAAACTTCACATACCTTTTGGTCAATCCACTTGCCAAGTCAAACTACCCATGAGTAATATTTCAACCTATAATAGTCATGATACGTTTATTAACCTCTAATCTTAATGTAGAACAATCAAGTTCAAAGTCACTAAATTCTAAGGAAAATTGGGCAGCATTTCCTTTGTTTCTACTCACTTTGCCACCTTTCTCAAGGCGAATTTATCATCAAAAACACCACCTAAGGCTCACTCAATCCAACAATTCAAAGGGATTTCACACCCAAAATTCTGCCCATAGGTTTACAACAATTCACTTAACAATTCTAAGGTGGTTTTAGGCTACAACATGCTCATAATTTCTTCTTAACCCATTCTTCATATCAAACCACATTTACTTGCATGCAATGACTCTAAGTGCATTATTTTACTACCACAAGATCTTGCTTTCTAAGCGTGCAACACTAGAACTAAGTTTAAAGGAAGAAATGTTACCTTAAAGTTTTAGCCAAAACTTATCCCAAATATTGCTAGCTTCCTGCCAAGAACACTACCACAACAATGCCAACAAGCTAGCTCTGAAGCTTCCTTTTCTTGTTCTTAACTTTCATTTTTCTAAGGGTTTTTAGAGAGAAGGGAGCAATTTGAGAGAGAGAGAGAAGATGAAAGATAGAAAATGTCCAAGTCTTGGTCAATATATTGCATGCAGAAAATCAGATGGGGACACTTGTCACCTCCATGGTCTCTTTAAAACAAAAATCAGATTTTCTAAGTTTTTCGCCCAAATTTCCGCCTCGGCCCGCCTGGCGCGTGCTGAAACCTCCGCACCTCTCTGAACTTTCGTGCGCGGCCTGCATCCGGGCCGCGGCGCTGCAACTCAGCGACCCCTCGATGCTTTAGGCGCGCGGCCATCGCGTCGCGCCCCAGCCGCGCTTAGTCGAAACGCATTTACGCCCATTGCGCCGAACTTGTAACTCTCATAACTTTCTACTCAGGCGTCCTATCGACGAGCGGTTGGTTGCGTTGGAATCGGACTCAACGAACTACGCCTGGGCCTTTAAAACACTTAGAACTCTCAATGTACCGGGTCATAACCCGCCTCAAAGTTGACTAAAACCGTCCGAATGACGTCAACTGTCGCCGGAAATTTTAAGTCTTACATACTTTCGTACGTTTCCATACGTAGGGTCAGAACTACGGGGTATAACAGAAGGGGAGGGAAGGGATTTCAAGACTTAGAAATGATTTAAGGGATGAAGAAAACATTCAAGTTAGGGGGGGTATTTATAGGGAAATCAATGGCCAAGATCAAGCCAAGTGGTAGGCAAGTGTAGGGTGTGGATTTGGACAAGTGTGTGTGGGTCCCACCTTATCCATCTACCACACAAAATATCCTACCAACTCCAATGCTCCAAATCGTCCAAATGACGCCCACAAGTCCGCCAATTAGAGGGTGACAAGTGTCGCCCCCTCGTTGGTCCAAAATATTTTATCTCTCGGAAAAATCCGCAAAAATTATTAATGACATAGCCGTAATTTTCCCTACGCAAGCTTTGGAAGACGTTTCGTCGGAAAACGATTCTTTTCGTGTGTTGTGCACAAAATTTCGGTCCTTGCCTAATCTTAAGGCTTAAACTTTTATCGTCGCCCTCACGTACATACTCTGCGGAAATACGGGTATAACATTCTCCTCTCGCCGAAACATTCGTCCCGAATGTTCCTTCTCAAGACGGATAACGATGAAGTTCCTCTTAATTTAAACAAGTTGCCAATGCCACACATGGCCACAAAATAACACACGCTCCAATACTTAATCCAAGTCTACGAGGAATCACCTCTAACATCACAAAAGCTTCCACCCAAAGTCTAAACGATACTCCCTTAAGAAACGATCACTTCTATCATCTTAACACATGTTCACTTCTTCCCTTACTCGCCGTACCCTTCTCGAACACTCGAACTCTTTCTCATACCTTACCACATTTCTGTTACTGCTTCAGTTTCCAAATCTCTGGGTTACTACCTCCAAATTGGTCATCATTAACTGAGAACACTCTGGATGGATCTCCGATACTCTTCCGAACATAGCAACATGAAAGATTGGACGTACTGCCTCCTACGTCGGACGACAATGCTAACTATAGGCAACTTGGCCTACCTTCCAATTGTTCTGAAACGCTTAAAATACCTCGGGCTAAGTTTCCTCTGTTTTCCAAAACTCGTCACACCCTTTTCCGGGGTGGTACCTTCAAGAAGACCCACCGTCAACCTGAACTCCAAGCGTCGTTGCCGATTATCCGCACGACTTCTGTTGACTCTGAGCTGCCAATAACCTCTTCTGGATAAGCTTCACCCTATCCACATCCTGCTGAAACAAGTATGAACCAACTATCTGAACCTTGCCAACATCGAACCAATCGATCAAGAACTTACACTTCCGCCCCTACGCGCGCCATGCGCGATATCCGAATACTGAAATGGTAGCTATAAAACACTCCCTCAACAGGAGACAACAATCCTCACAGCTACCCCTGAAATCCAAACACTGGCCCGAGGGCGAATGCGATACCGAGACTCACCTGAGTTCCTAACCCTACCTGGTAAAACCTCCAGAAAAAGAAATAGCCATAACCTGGGCTTCACTGTCTGTCATAAGGTGAAAGTAGGCACCTCGTGCAGCCTTACAACCTTCCTGATATAACATCTCGCGTAACCCTCTGCCGAGTAAACGGTCTTGACTAAAAGACAAGATGGGCTGACATCATCGGCCCGACTACTGGTCGAACGCATCCACGAATTCGTACGATGGTTAACTAAACTTGGGCCTAACACCCTCGTGACTTACCACCGCTGACGACCCCGAACTGACCCCACCACAAAACAGGCCGCGGGTTGACCCGCGATCGGTCCCCAACCCGACCCGCCATTGCGCAAAAACACTTGTTCCCCGACCCGGAACAATCTTACTAATCAAGTCACGAAAACCTAGTGGTCTTCTTAGCTCAACTACCCTCTTTCATTTCACACTACTCAGGGACTTATCCCAGAAAACATAGCTCACGCATACAATGCACTCCGATAAGGGTCAAACATAAAATAACTCTTTTACCCAAGATGGCCTCGCCTCTAAGGTCTCCACGTATAAAAATCTAAGGCTCACACTTTCCCTATCCCCAATCTTACCCTGATAACTAACCATGATTTCTAATCATGATTAACACAATGTTATCTGAACATAACACTTAAGATATACTCGTCTTATCACCCAAACTAATCTCTAGAGGGTTTAAGGATATACCTGTATCTACCGCTTCACTTCCCTTTGTCGTTCTAATCAATCCTGCCCTGTTGGGCGCATATCAAAACAAGCTGTCGAAAAAGTATGACACTCCCCATAATGACACCTACCACAACGACCACACCGAGGTGGGGTGGCCTCCTCTGGCTAACACCCCTTCCTCTCCGAACTACTGAATTCGCCTCGAAAGTTACCAGCGACTCACGGCCCGCCTCTTCGCGATCTTGGTTAATCCGCCGATCTCACGCCTTCTGCCGCGATAAGCCCGCATACGTGCCATACTCAAGCCTGACTGAAGAGCTACTCCTGCACGACCCTCTCTTAGATAGTCATCAAGACTCGTGATAAATCGGTACATAAAATACTCTCTGGTTGCTAACTTCATAGCTAGTAACAGGGTCATCTCTTTGCAATCTATTCTTTCGCATCGGGTCGTGAACCGGCGTGTAAATGTCATGGCCGCAGCAGGAATCGCCGCCGTGCTAAACTCTCTTTGGCCGTGATGTCGCAGAACTCCCCAAATGAAGCACCACCCCAGTGATGATTGGGCTGGCCCTAGTAACCCTCTCGTGTTTACTCGCAGCCTCCTACCGCTTTGCCCTTCTGGGCGGGTTGCCTTTACGCGAGGCATAAGCGGTAAGGAAAGAAATACGTTAGAGGGGTCCAACTTATAACACAGCTCTAAGGCACGATCTCAGAGTGAGAAGAATGAAAACCAATCCTAAATATCCTATAGCCTCCTGATTATTGGTGTGGTGCACAACACACCGATAATCAAGACTCTACTAGATACGGTATGTAGACACTTTTCGAGGATTAACTTCTCTGATACCACTTTTGTCACGACCCGAACCCGGGCCCGTGACTGGTGCCTTACCCCGGGCACCCTAGTGATACAACATCAGAGTAATCAGCGGAATATAAAACAAGACATGAAACCAATGTAAAAGAGACACAGTTTATCAAATAAAAGAGTGCCCTTCGGCAAGTATATAAATATCTCAAGAATGAACAGTTACATCCCAACTTTACAATGGGACTACGGACCTCAAGAGTTTTACAACAACAACGACGGACGGGGCCCGCCATACCAGAATGTAAGTACAACAACAGAGGACTATACGAAGATAAGCCTCCGAGAAACGGAGCTTCCCAAAACGCTGAATCGTGATCCTAGAGCGAGGATCGATGGTAGTGTGTACCTCTACTGCGGCGTGAACGCGGCCCGAGGTCGATCTGAGTACCAAGTATGTGAATCAAAAATCAGAATGAAATCATAATAGTCTATATAAGCAGAAGACATATATGATAACCAATTTACGATACACAATATGTAGCGATCACGTCAAGTCGGGGACTCACGCCTCAAAGTCATTACTCAAATACAACAACGGGTCTCACGCCACCACATCAATCATGCCCATGGAATACCTTCGCCACTGCCGCGATCTATGATGTAATAACACCAAGGAGTACACATGAACACGTGTCCCACTGTGTCCTAATAAAACCGTCTGGGGTAAATCGAAGGCATAGCCGACTACTAAAACCCAGCACCAACAATGCTATAAAACTATATCACGGGGTCTTTCTGCACCGCACTACATGATCGGCCGCCATTCGCCTCGGTATCAATGCGCGTCTAGTCTGAGCATCTTCTTTGCTCGCGTAAAGCCACACATAGCCCACATGAGGTATTCCTCGTCGGGCGGCTAACCCCGCACCTCCCGGACTCGCGATCCGCATAGTCTCATAGACCGCGTAGTCACACAGACGCGTAGGCATCCCCGTCGGGATAAAACACCGGAATGATCAATCCGAGCATACCGCTGCTCCGCATAGTCACACGCATCGCGTAGCCGTATAGACCCGCATCAAGGGTGACAAGCCCTCGGTATATCAAGTCAAGGGGGTATGTGATAATATAACAGTACAACGGCTTATCGTTAATCAACATAAGCACAGCAAGGGAAACCCCTTTACACAAACATTATAAGACACTAACACACGTAGCATCATAACATGATTATTTATCAAACCAATCAAGAAAGTATTACAAGGCTATTCACCCAAGGTACTTTCTATTCTATGACAACAAGTTCGGGTTTTAACCCCAAAGTACTTCATACATTAATTCTTCAAAAAGATCCGTTTCTTTCACAAAAGTCACACGATACCCGTAGTATCAAAAATAGAGTGACTATCTTTTTTAAGTAAACCAAAAGCTTTCCTTTTTAATATCAAGTAACAACATTCTTTTCCAAACGTCCAAGTTTGCCTAAGTTCAATTACTCGAGTCTTTTATTTTCGAAAGGTTTCGTAGTTCATAGTTTTAATCACTTAATAATATAATTCTCCTTTAAAACAATTTGAGAGACATATGCCTTATGTGTGAGTAGGTTATTCTTGTTTATAACAATCTGATTAAAGCAGCCATGATCTAGGAAATGTAATATCATTTTGTCTCATCTTAGCTTCTATGTAGATGGAGGTTTCTACTGGTTTTAATAATACTTTATTAGTCAATACATTTCCCTTTATTAGCGCTGCTGTGGTTTGTTCGATACTTATTCTCATTTCCGAAATCAATATAAGGCTTTCATAAATAATTAAGTAAACCGTTCCTTTTATCTATCTTAAGTCGTTATACCTAACTTCCCATAAAGCTAGTATAACTTCTTAAACTTTCAAAACCAAGTATTATCCTTCTTTTAAAAAGGTTTCTTAATTCTCTTGAAATACTTCAAGATTCTTATTATTCAGGCTTAAGTCAAAAGACATTGCCGTAAAACTACGTTCAGTTAACACATGTACGTCTACCGTACAATATATATTCTTTTAAAAATATCATGCTCAAGAGGATAGGAAGAATCACATACCTCGCGACGATTATCGACTATTAACAAATAGCTCCAAAGTACTGTAATCCTGCTATCCTTTTCCATCCTTCGAGTAGAATACGCTTCTCGCAGTACTTCAACCTATAACGGTTATACAAGTCTATCAATGTCTAGACTACTCGGTAGAATAAATCTAGATACAAGATTCTACGGAAAATTGGGCAGCACTTCCCTACCCGTCATGTTACACAAGTCTCATCAGAATACAAATTCTATGTAAATCTGATTTAATCTTCTACTCTAATATTCTTCTGATGTGATTTCAGTTCAAGTCTTTTCTGTAATATCCTTCTATTACAGTTCAAATCTCTTCTATGAATCTTATATTCATTTATATACAACTACAGTATGTAATTTCCAATTACAATAGAAGGATAGGATTATTTACCTCGGTAAGCCCAAAATTTTCCAAGTTTTAATGTCGATCCTGAGCAACGTTTAGCTCCTACTCCGGTGCTCAACCCCGCTCCAAACAACCCTTAGAAGTTCTACGCAACTTCTTCTTAATACTCCAACCAACTATGGAGATTTTCCTTAGGGTTTCGTTTAGTGACCGAAGGGAAGTATAGTAGTATTTCTGGGCTTTTAGTATAGGTGTAACCTTGGAATACTACAAGGTATTTGGGCCAAGGTATTTTGGAATAGTAACTATACTTGGAGAGTATTTTCTACCAAGGGGGGGGGGGTAGTATTTTACGACAACAACCCAAGAGGGGGGGGTGTGTGTCTCGGCCAACACCACTAGGAAGGGGGAGGTGTTTCTCGGCCAAGGGCCTAACAAAGGGGGAGGGGTTTCGGCTAGCACAACTAGGAAGGGGAGGGAAAGGATTTCAAGACTTAGAAATGATTTAAGGGATGAAGAAAACATTCAAGTTAGGGGGGGTATTTATAGGGAAATCAATGGCCAAGATCAAGCCAAGTGGTAGGCAAGTGTAGGGTGTGGATTTGGACAAGTGTGTGTGGGTCCCACCTTATCCATCTACCACACAAAATATCCTACCAACTCCAATGCTCCAAATCGTCCAAATGACGCCCACAAGTCCGCCAATTAGAGGGTGACAAGTGTCGCCCCCTCGTTGGTCCAAAATATTTTATCTCTCGGAAAAATCCGCAAAAATTATTAATGACATAGCCGTAATTTTCCCTACGCAAGCTTTGGAAGACGTTTCGTCGGAAAACGATTCTTTTCGTGTGTTGTGCACAAAATTTTGGTCCTTGCCTAATCTTAAGGCTTAAACTTTTATACGTACGCCCTCACGTACATACTCTGGAAATACGGGTATAACAGTTTGTGTCTTCTAATTTATGGTGTCATAGATTAGACGTGTTAACTATCAATCTATATTAAGATTGGTAAAGTTTTAATCATTGTTACACCCCGTAGTTCCAGGATATGTGTATAAGGACCTACGTGGGAAAATACGACTTTAAGTTTGAAACGAAAGGAAGATTTCTTTTTCCTACGGAAAATATTCCGAACCTCGTGAGGGAAAAATATTTAATAATTGGAATTTGATTCTCAAATTTAGTATTTGAGACTTATATAATTTATTAGAATTTTGGAGAGATAAAATATTTTGGACCAATATGAGGGTGACACGTGTCACCCCCACATGACCCATGTTGGGCGAGAAAGTGTTGGCCAAGTGGCCAAGTGGGCCTCAAGATATTTATTGTGCACAATCCTAGCCACACATGTGTTTTAATCTCCACCCTTGATTTCCTTATATATCTACATACTAGTGCAAGACTTTAACACTTAGAAAATTTCAAGAAAACTTTGTGCACTTCATAAGGGTTCTCGGCCAAGCTTCCATGAAGAACAAGAAATTCTTCAAAAGTTGTTGATAAATCCCCATACTCAAACCAATGATCCCTAGTAGTATACTAAGCATAAACAACCTCTTAAATTCCGGAAATACTACGTTAATCCGCTAGTCGCACCTTGAAACCCTAAGGTGTTCTTCATATTTTGAGTTGGAACTTGAAGAGAAGTTGGTTATGAACTTCTAAGGGTTGCTTGAAGTGGATTAGAACGTAAAGGAAATGAGCTAAAGTTGCTAAGGATCGACTTTTAATTTTGGATTATATTTGGGCTTAGTGAGGTAATGATCCTTGTCTTCTTAATGTAATTAAAGATTACATGTTATAGTAGTTGATAAATGAGCTTGTGCTATAAGGAATAAAGATTTATAAGTGTTTAGGATATTTGGAGGGTTAAAACCGAGACATGGCATGTTATTCATTGAAGTTGTTAATCAATTTGGTTGTTAGTTATAATCGTCACATGTTATACAAGAAAGGGAATTTAGTTGTTATAATTGTTATGACGTATTAACATGTTGGAGTAACGACTTGGATTAAAGAATTGATAAAGGACTATATGTTGTATTGTTGTTTGATTGGTTGTGCCTTAAATGTGGCGTATTGGTTATTGATTTTGGGCCTTGAAAAAGGTGGAAAAGTACGTAGAAACAGGGGAAGTGTTGTCCAATTTTCCGTAGAATAAGAGACATTATACTTAGTATTATTCTACCTTGGAAAGCTAGAAGTTGATAGACGTATTATGGTCATTATAGGTTGACATTCTACGTGCGGCGTATTCAACTTAGCGGGTGGATTAAGCCGAAGTGGTATGTGGAACTTTCCCTATCTTCTTGAGCATGAATCTTATAAATGTATAGTACGGTTGATGTACATGTCTTAAATGAATTCAGTTTCATTTTGGTACCATTGATTTGATTTAAAAAGGTCCAAGTTTAGTTGAGTTGGAAAGTTAAACTCACTTGGTTTTTAAAGGATGTAAATGCCTTAGTTTTTCTAAAAACATAAAGTGTTATAATGACTTTATGAGAAGTTAGTTATAACGACTTTATGAGAAGTTAAAAGAGTGGTTTACTCGAATGATTTAAAAGAGAATAAATGATTTGATTTTGGAAGTACACGATACTTGACTTAAAGAGTATAAGTAACTTGATTTAAAGGTATAGGTTACTTGAGTTTGGAAAGTAGAAGTTACTTGGTTTCAAATCATTGAAATGAATTTATAAAGGTGTAGTAACTTGATTTGAAAAATAGGCATGCCTTGATACTACGGGTGTTAGTATCTTGTGGCTTTTATATGAAAATGGGTTCTTTTTAAAGGAATAGAAGTACGTAGTACTTTGGGGTTAGATTCCCAAATTTTACATGATAGTGCCTTAAGTTTAATTAATGAGAGTTAAAGATTGCTAACTTGCATATGTTGTTCATGATGACTGTTAGTGCTAGTGTTATATTATTTATTACGGGGTCAATCCCCGGGACATGTTGCATTTTGCATTTTCGTGGATTTGCTCCCCACGATGCGAGTATAGCGTATATGCTCATTGCGGGCCCACATGGTCCATGCGGGTGAAATAGTCCTATGCGAGTGAAATAGTCTCATGCGAGGCAAATCGCCTCATGCGGGTCCACAAGACCTATGCGAGTGAAATAGTCCCAGAAGTAGGATAACATAATGATACTACGGCCGGGTGACCCTAGTTTGATCATAAGCTTCCTATTTTTAAACAGTAAGGTTTACTCTTATTTACTCTCATTATTAGTAAGACATAATGTACTGTTAATTTGGTTATCATACATGTCTCCAGCTTTATTTTAGACTATGTGATTTCATTACAGTACTTTCAGTTTCATATACTTGGTATATGTTTTGTACTGACCCTCTTTCCTCGGGGAGCTGTGTTTATGCCGCAGGTAGAGGTAAACAAGTTGATGATCCTCACTCTTAGGATCACTGTTCAGCTTTTGGGAAGCTCCATTACTCCGGAGGCTTACCTTTTGGTACGGATCGCTGCTGTTGTAAATTTATGTACATTCAGGGGTATGACGGGGCCCTGTTCGGTCATAGATAGGGTCCAAAATCTTAGAGGTCTGTAGTCATATTTTGTGGGTTGGACTTATAAAAGATGTATCCCTTTGTTATGTATATATGCAGAAAGGTGGCCTTATCGGCTAGTCTGGTTCTTATTTCACATTACTGCATGTTTATGAGCTTTATTTATATTCCGCTGGTTATCTCTGATGTATACTTGTAAGGATGCCCAAGAAGGGCACCAGTCAAGGGCCCGGGATCGGGTCGTGACACATTGCTCTCTATCGTCACAAAGCAAAGATGAGAACATATAATGTCAATGGGTTTATAGACAAGACATTCATACGTATGTTCATGACTATCGTCGCCTTGCGGAATCTTGAATTACATCAAATGAATGTCGAGATAGTCTTCCTAAATGATGATTTGGAAGGAGAAATATACATAGACCAACTAGAGGGGTATGTGGTTTCAGAACAAGAGACAAAGGTCTGTCTGCTTGTCAAATCATTATACAGGCTGAAACATGTCCTAAATAATACCACGAGAAATTTGATAGTACCCTACTATCGTAAGAAGTCTCTATTAACAAGTGTGATGAGTGTGTTTACATGAAGAGGAAATGACCGATTCATTAGACATAAGTTAAGACCGATTCATTAGGCATACCATTCCTCTATGTAAATGAATTGTTGATCACTGGTAGCAGTCCTAGGGTAATCCTAGAGACTAAGATTGTGCTAAAAACAATGTTTTGACATGAAAGGTATGAGTGTCATAGATGTTATCTTAGAGATCAAGGTCTCTAAGACAACTAACGGATTGGTCTCGTCTCAATCTCACTACATCAAGAATGTGCTGAAGAAATTTGAGATGTTCGACAATTCACCTGCAACGACACCATTGGTTAGAAGTCAATGAATTGACAAGACTCACCCGTAAGCTGAATGGCTTCATGGTTTCTTAGAAGATATTTCATGTTGGGATAAATCTGTGACTTCTGTAATGATCCACTGTAATAGTCAGTCGGCTCTAGGAAGGGCACGAAGTTCTATTTACAATGGCAAGCCTCGTCATATTCGACGGAGACATGAGTACATTAGGTAGTTGATCACCTCGGGTATTATTTCCATTGATTATATAAAATCTAAGGAAAATATCGCAGATCCCTTGACGAAGGGAATACCCAATGATCAGTTGTTCTGCCTGTCTAGGGGAATGAGCTTAAAACTCAATCAATAAGAACCAATATAGTGGACACCCAACCTTACGGACTGGAGATCCCAGAGATAAGGTTCAATGGGAAAACTAAACTGTAAAGGTTCAATTGAGCGCTTCGGTGGAAGCAAGAGCACTTCGGATAATGATTTTTTCTTAAGAAACATAATTCAAGACCATTCCCGTGATAGACATAAAGTTCTACCTGTAGAGGGGTAAAGGATAAGTTTCCAAAACCTTTAATGATTCTCAATAATTGAGGTTATGTTGGAGAAACTTTTAATGGTTCCTAACGCTTGTGTAGCGGGGTATTACAGGATACCTTGTAGGAGACCACCTATTTAAGTACGAGGACATGCCGCCTCAAATGAACGTACTTAAGAATCAAAGTGTGTCCACGGCCCACGACGGACAAAACACTAGAAAGATTGAGTAAGAAAGGTGTTGTGTTGGTACCATTATCTTGACATATACTAAACACTGACGGTTCAAGACATCACGTTCACCGCACAGTAAATATGTCCGATGGTATTCTACTATGGAAGGTTCAAAGCTCCGACTACCTCTCCAGATGCAATATCGTTCCGCCAAGTGATTGCTAGAACGACACCATACACGTACACCAAAATCTCTTCCAAGAGGGGATTGTTGGAAATATTTATTAAACGTGAAATAAAGTTAATCCTATTTAATTACGAATCGAACATTAGGGGCCCCACACGTCGGAAACGTTGTTTCCACACACGTGTACATACAGTGCCAATGATCATAATTTCCTTAAATGGAAGAGATATTTGTACGTATATGAATTGTTTGAGACGTAATGTAATAGACGGTTATTGGCCAAATGACGTAGGTTTCACGTTGGTAAATGAAGGAAGAACTGTACAATATGTTTAAAGATGAAACGAGTCATGAATCGCCGCGACCCTAACTGCAGTGCCACGACGCCAACTCTCTGAAGGTGAGACGCCGTGGCGCCCAACTGCAGGGCCACAGCGCCAACACTCTTGGACTGGTTTTTGAGGCTGCGACGGGAGACGAAAACGACATGACTCTTGGACTGGTTTTTGAGGCATTAAAACTCCATTACATCCCAAATGAATTCAGCCATTATTTGGCTGAATTAACACTCCATAATCAAGGCCATTACATGGTCATTCAATGCCATTACATGGTCATTCAAGACCATTACATGGGCAATTGGAGATTCTTCACAACACTATAAAATGAGGCCTTAGGCTCATTTGCAAAACACATGAAATCTGAAATACTTCTTCCTCTCTTGCAATCACAGAACACTCAAAAGATCTTTCTTCCAAAACAAACACTTGAGTTCCCTTTGCTCATTTGTTTAATTGCTGTTTTATCTTGGGAGATAAATTGTCATTACAACCGTTGAAAGGATATACGGGGCAATATTATCTTAAGGATAGATCAAAAATTTGGTCGACTCAGCAAGCCCTTCTATTTGATCATTTTCAAGTTTTATTACAATTTGTTGTTGTTGTTATTTTCCCGTTTTACACATTACCACTCACATTAATTAATTAAAAGTTAAATACGTCTAGTTAGATAAGACAAGAACTAAAATCGAAATTTAAAAATAATTGTGGGACCAAAAATGATATTAAACCAACTTACTAGTAATGTTTTCTGTTAAGTAATTATGTGTGACAGGACAGGATCAATTTACAGTTTAACACTAACAGAAATTACGTCGTTTTGGTGTAGAGTCCTTATTTTTCTTGTGATGATTTTTAGTAATTACTAATTAGCGAGCTCACAGATCAATTCTTTTGTTTGGACTATTTGTTGCGTCAAAATTTGACAAGTTATACATGAGGGTAGCCAGAATTGGTGTGATGAAGCGCGGGGCCATGGTCACGAGTTCGATCCTGCATAAACCTTCTTGGTTGAGCGTGGCTTGCCAAGTGTGGTTTACTGGCGACGTGGTTTGCGACTCTTTGCGTCGGTCGAGTTTACTGTCTTGTATTTCGAAAGAGTAGCGGTGCGTTCGCCTTCACAACAAAAAAATTTGACAAGTTATGATCAATTAACCAAGTTATCCAAAAGCTACTTTTTGGAGCCTCTTTAAGTATACAAGTAATTATTTTTCTTTTTAAAACTAGAGAACATGTCATTGCTATCTTCAGATGCGCTCTGAATAAACTTTACTTCAGTGCAATAGCTCGCAAACTACACTAAAAGAAACAAATCACACTAGATAAACCTTGTGCGATGAGCTCGGCCGAAAGAGCATGTCGGGTATTTCAAACCTACAACTTCCCATTTGGGTATCTCCTGCTCAACCAACTCGATTACCCTTGCGAATACAAGTATCATTTTACAACGTCTCATAATATAAATGGACAAAATTGTGCTAAATAGTGAACCCAACTATTAAAACAAGTCGTAATGTGATAATCTACTATGCTGATCTTAAAAACCATTTGGACAAACACTTTGAAATGAAAGTTAGGAAAAAAATATTTGAAGTCGAAATTGAACTTTTGAGAAGTTTCAATAGAAATGCATACCTTAAAAAAGTTTCAAGTTCAGATTTGGATGTTATCCTCATTTCACAAATAAATGTTACTTACAAACTGAAACATCTTTATTTGCATGTGAAGTCCACAAATTAACGTCATTAATAAACACCAAAATTTATAAAACTAGAAAAACAAAGTGATATATAGCAAATGGCTAATTTGTCGAGTATCTAGTGAAATAACCTTTCTAATCCCACAAAAGAAAAAGATAAGATTTACGTTTATTCTATTTTTTTTAAATTTTACTTGTCGAATTATACTGAATATGCTATAGTGATAGCAAATGGCTAATTTTGTCTTTTCAAAAATCTCCAAAGTTATGGCATAAAATATAGAGGAGAACCTTACAAGAAACCCCCCGCACCGCAACTACCTGCTACCTGCAGAGAATGATGGCTGCTTAACTAAATCAAAGTCAAAAAAATTGTTATTAAGAAATTCACCCCTCTTTAAAGCATATTTGCCAATCTGCCATTATTGATTTATGCAGTATTAATCTTCCTGGTTGCCTTTCTCATTTTCGACTTCTCATTTTCACTAATATAAGCACGAATTCGAATTAAACGAACTCAAAATGAATATCTAATATGGGTGAGAAAAAAACAATAATCACCAATTATCTATTAGTTGCTTCATATACTAAGCTCGAGATTGAGATATGAATTTATGGATAATTTTTTAAAATAAAATAGAAATGTAAATTATCAATATCATTTTTTGTCAAATTGTCAACTTGTTTGTTTGCTTGAAAGTAGGGATTGTCATGGTTAGGTTTGGGTTGGTGTTTAGTTAAAACTAAAATTAAATCAAGTTAGTCATTTTTAAATTATTAGAATCAAACCAAATATAATACACAATCATTAGTTTGGTTGTAGTCGATTTGATTCAGTTTGGTTTAGTTTTTCATTTTTAAAAAATTTAATGATATTTTTCTCTTTTATTTTTTTCTACAATTAGGAAAGAATTTTTCAGCCTTTTCCAACTTATAATTCGTTATTCCCCTTCTATTGTGGTGGTTATAATTTTCTTGGTCTATGTAGAAAATGTCTTAAGATTTATAAGTTTTAATTAAGTGAATAGAGTTTATGAGAAATATAAAAGAATGTTAGATAAACTTCATAGTTGTTTCTTTGAATAAATGAGTTTGGATTCATCCGTTTTTAAGAAATGAGTTTAATTAGGCGAAAGTGTTACTAAAAATGAATACAACAAAAATACGTCAAGAATGGTCCCACTGGGAGTGCCAAATTTATTTCCCTCCGAAGTGTCCACTGTCTAAATCGGATGACAAATTGATTTCCTTAACTAAGCGATTTCGGCTGAAGCGAAACTCTGACTTTCAGCAATTGGTTCCCCAACTAAATTGCATGAACACGACTAAATTGCAATAAAGGCGACTAAAGTAAGAATAAGAATATGTAAAAATTAGTTTTTGATTGATTGAGTGTGTGTCTTTTCTGTACAAATGATTTCTATATTTATAATACAAGAAAAAATAAACGTGATCCCTTTATGTTAGCCACCGAACTACCCACTACGTCCATTAGCTAACTATGAGGAGGTGGTGTCGATTTTTTTGCCTGAATTTCTAGCACGATTTGCTGGTTGCTGCTTTTCTAGTAGGTCATTTGACTTGGTCTTCAAGGTGTCCGAGTATGTGTGGGTCTCCGCCGTTCCTCATAATTATTACTCGATCAGACTGTTGTAATACCTGATAAGACTTTCCTGACTAACGAATTCGGCTATGATTCCGCTCAATTATCGACTTAGAATTCTTTTCCACCTTCGGCTATCAATCGATTCGGCTAAACACTTTTGAATGTTAATACAACTCTAACAGATTCTACAAATTTCTTAACAATATAACTAATTAACTCAACAGTAAATATGCGAACCTTTATTTTACATTGGTTTACTTCAACAGTTTAAATAATCGAAGACTAAAATAAGCTAGAAGTATGATCCACAAGAAAATAATCCAATTATATTTAGTTAAAATTAATTTAAATACACAAAACTTTCTCAAATAATCGTTTCCGCAAATGTTTTCATAACCTTATACGGTTATACCCAAAAAAAAAAACATCACCAAATTCAGGTAGATAAAAACAAATAGGAAAACATTTGGATAAGCATCCAGCAGGTGAGGAATGGCATTTTCGTAGTTATAGCAACAAAAAAAGGCAAAATTACACACAACAACTAGCCGCCCACTATTAGACCCAAACCAAAACCCTTCTCAAAATTACAAGACTTTCCACTTTCCTGGCGTCTCACAATTCTCCTCTTTTTCTCCGGCGTCTTTCGCCGGCCGTCGGCAAGATCATAATCCCTTCCCTTTCCGATCATTTAATACCCTTCTAAAAAACCCTAATTTTGATCCAATTTTCCCCAATCACGGTTCAATTACACTAAACACCGTTGACCTAACTTTTCAATTCAACAATTTCTTCTCCAATTCACTGATTTCATCAACCATAATGTCATTTCTTCACTCCTTGTAAGGTTTATACATCTCTCCCCGTTAGTTTCCGAACCCACAATTCTCTACATCTTTCTCGGTTTATTACAATTCATAGTTATGGCGATCCGGTTCACTGTCACCTACTCCGGCTACCTAGCCCAAAATATAGCTTCATCGGCTTCTTCGAAAGTCGCAGGTTGCCGGTTCTTTCACGAATGCACCATCCGATCTCGAATCTTCCATCCACCATCTGAAAAACCCGAATCAAATTACTCCGATTTTCGCCCGGACAAACCGAAACCCCGGCCGGTCCGGTCCTTTTCGTCCGGTTCAATGTGTTCGTCGCGTGCTATGGAGCTTCTTGGTGGAAGTTCAACATCCCCTTTGGTTGATGGATTGGTTTCGCTAATGAAGTCTTCTTGTGGGTCTTCTACAATGAATGTTTTGGGGATTTCGCCTTTGAAAGCGTCGTCGTTTCTTCCGTTTTTACAGGGGTCGAAGTGGCTTCCTTGTAATCAGCCCTGTATTGGGTCCTCAGCGAGTGCCGAAGTTGATAAAGGTGGGACCGACACTAAACGTCCCACCTTTGTTCCTCCGGAGCCTCAACGAATTAATGAATTGAAGGTTAACAAGACGTGTTGGGTGTCAAAATTGTTGAATGTCTGCTCTGATGATGCAAAGGCTGCTTTTACAGCATTGAGTGTTAGCATAATGTTTAAGTCATCTTTGGCTGAGCCAAGATCAATTCCATCTGCTTCAATGTCACCTACTTTGGATAAGGGTGACCGTATAATGGCTGAAAAGGTATATTTTGCTATGTTTCTCTTGCTATGTGTATTTTGGGTATGTCTTAATTACATCATCAACAACAACATACCAGTGTAGTCCCACAAATGAGGGTCTGGGGAGGGTAGGATGCACGCGGACCTTACCGCTAACTTTGTGTGTAGAAATGCTGTTTCTGATAGACCCTCTTCTAAATAGAAGACAATGATGCGAAGCATGGGATCAAGAATATGTCTTACTTACGTCATCAGTGCTTAAATAACTGCTTTGAACCTGGGTTATTTTGATGAATTTGAAGTTTATGAAGTACTGTTTGGTTTCTTTTTCATTGGCAAATAGCTGGACTGAATATGCGATTGGTAGTTATCATGATCATTTGTGGTCAGAAAACCTAGTCTTTTGTCGGTGCAGCTCTCAGAGTCTTACTAGAATTATTCGATCTGATATTACTTTTCAACTGAAATGTTAGGTTATAGTCAATTGATTGATTCCTTGAATGTATTGGCTAACCCCGAACCTTATTGCCTACTAGTTTGTTTGGTCTTTCAATGTTTAGTTTCCTTGCACCATAGTAATTGTGTTAGACGGTGGATGTCTTCCTTCTCCATTTTTGTTATTAATGATTTTGTTTAGACTTCAGAAATGGTGATGAATTGTCATCATTGGGGAAAGAATGCTCATTATGTTTATGATCAGTTCTATCATTATAACTGATTCCTTTCATGGAACAGAAATGTACAATCACTATATCTGTATGAGAAAGTTTGACATGTTGGGGTTCTATTCAAATAAAGTTTTATATGTCCTGATTATTTACCAACCTTGTAAAGTAGCCTGTGTGATGATAGCTCTTTACTGATTCTTATGCTTTCTGCTGCATTTCAGGTTTCATATATTTTCCGGAATCCTGAAATTTCAGATATAGTGATATTTAGAGCACCGCCAATCCTTCAGGTATGTCAGAGTTGTCTGGACGGCTTGTAGTGTGAGATTTTTATTCTGCACATGCATTCAGCAGCTGGCAATTTTCTGTATCTTGCAGCATATTTTTGGTTTTAGTGCTGGAGACGTCTTCATTAAAAGAGTTGTTGCATTAGCTGGGAACTATGTTGAGGTAAGTTCTTCTTCTCTTACCATGTTTTACAAGTAGCTTTGTCAAGTCTGTTGTCTTATACAAGGATAACACTTTATGCAGGTGCGCGAGGGTAAACTGTTTGTGAATGGTGTTGCTCAAGATGAAGATTTCATTTTAGAGCCCCTTGCGTATGAAATGGAACCATTGGTAATGCATTTATTTTGTCTATATGGTGATGATGTCTATGATGTGATTTCATCAAAGATCTAACATGTTGCTTGGTATTTTTATAGCTTGTTCCTGAAGGCTATGTGTTCGTGCTGGGGGACAATCGCAATAACAGCTTTGATTCTCATAACTGGTGAGCATTGAGTGAGTTAATTTATTCAATAGAGAAGCAACAATTCACTGCTGAAAAAGAGCTGCAATAGTAATGTCCAACCTTATCTTCTGCCCCCCCCCCCCCCCCCAACAACATACCCAGTGAAATCCCACAACGTGGGGTCTGAGGAAGGTAGAGTGTAGATAGAGAGACTGCTTCCGGGAGACCTCAGCTCAAGACAGAGCACAGTCACAGGCAAAGCAGAGCAAAGTAAAGCAAGAAAAATCGACATACTCAGACGAGAACTGTATGCTGCTATCTGTATAAAGCCTCTCCCTTCCGGCTACTACCGAAGCAAGCTACCTTTCTTTGATCCCCCTTCCCGGGCAGGGAAGAGAACGAAAATGGACGCATTGCCTCTTTGAGTGAAGAAGAGAGGGGCACTTTTTGACTTGAAAGCCGAGAGGCTAAAGAAAAAGTCCCTTTTTACTGGCCTGCCTTGTATGAGGCAAAACAGCTAACATGATATACTTTATTATTATTATTATCTAATTATATATAATTATTATTATAAAAAAATGTAGTAGACTCATAGTGGGCTAATTCATGAATTGAATCAAATGGAAAATTAAAGCATTATGAACATACAAATAATACAATCAAATACGACATAGTAGTGCATTCTAGCAACATAAAGCAGTAGTTAGCTCAGCTAAATAAGATAAACAAACTATACTAAAGCACACATAGTAGCATGAATTAAACTACCAGGCACTACAAAGCACTAATGCACCTATAAGTATGCTATGCTAATCGGGTCTACAGTTATAACACTACCCTATCATTTAGTAGGCGTAGGTAGGTCTACGCACGACTTCCTACTACCATTCTATCCTAATTCGTACCCTCCACAACCCCCTATCTAAGGTCATGTCCTCAGTAAGTTGCACATGTGTCATATTCCGTCTAATCACCTCTCCCCAATACTTCTTCGACCTACCTCTGCCCCTCCTGAACCCATCCATAGCTAGCCTCTCACACCTCCGCACCGGGGCTTCCGTGTCTCTCCTCTGCACATGCCCGGACCACCTCAACCTCGCTTCCCGCATCTTATCCTCTATCGAGGCCACTCCCACTTTATTTCGGATATCCTCATTTCTAATCATATCCCTTCTTATACACCCACACATCCATCTCAACATCCTCATCTCCGCAACTCTCATTTTTTGTATGTGCGAAGTCTTGACTGACCAACACTCTGCCCATACAACATAGTCGGTCTAACCACCGCGCTATAGAACTTGCCCTTAAGTTTTGGTGGCACATTTTTGTCGCACAAGACTCCAGATGCGAGCCTCCATTTCATTCACCCCGCTCCAATACGATGTGTGACATCATCATCAATCTCTCCATCCCCTTGGATAATAGAGCCTGAGTACTTAAAACTCTCTATCTTTGGAATGACCTCAGTATCAAGCCTCACCTCCACGTCTGTCTCAAATCTCCCCCCCCAAAAAAAAAAACAAGCCTTCCATTTAATATAACTAAAAAGTTCCGTGTTTGTGAGTGATAATCCCATGGGGATCGCTTGTGCATTGTGGCTAGGAAGCTTAAACAATTAGAATCGAACGGAAAGTACCGGTGTATCATGTTCTCCATGCAAACCCTTCATAGTTGGAAAAGCAAAACTTCTTAACCCTTTATAGCATTTGGTGTTTTACTTATTTACATGTATGCAAAATTTTGATCTCATCTATACTGTCTATTTTTTTTCAGGGGTCCACTTCCCATTGAAAACATCGTTGGTAGGTCAGTATTCAGATACTGGCCCCCATCCAGAGTGTCGGACACCCTGCATGGCTCAGTAATGGAGAAGAGAGTAGTTGCAGTTTCTTGACCCTCTCTGACAGGAAGGTGTTCAACTGACTTCTTTCATCTCTTCATTCTTTTACTGGTCATTCTCTGCCTTTTGGCTCATTGGATCAGCTGTATAATCTTTTCCCATCCCATCTGGTGTTGTTCGATCCACAATTTGTGAACAACTTTGAGGATGGATTATCTTAATCCGATGTGTTATTATTTTTCTCAAGGGCCCTATCTTGGGTGTTTCTGCAATTTTATGTAGTGGAAAGTCTCAGAGATAAAGCTGATCATTGGAATTAGCGACTCAGTTGTCATGATCTGAAGAACTGGAACAATTTTCTTTTCTCCTGAACCTTGGAGTGGAAAACCAGACTAGGGAGACATGTTGGTGCCTACATCGCGACCCAATAATGTTTCAGCTGTAAATTGTGACAATATTATGAGGCTGAATATGTTTTATATTTGCTTGTATTCCTGCTGAATGTAGTGAATTTTTGAAGCATGGTCTCCATATAACAATTTCCTCTGCTGTTTGTGGAGTGTTTATGAACCTACAATTGCACAGGTTTAAGATTGTGGAATTTATTTGTTTGAATTGGGAGGGCAATTAGCCTCAAGATTGGCCATCCTTTTGAGATGAGTTTCCTTGGCTTCTTAGCGCTACCCTTGTACCTTTTTGGCTATTCCAATATCTATGAATGAACTCTGATGTAGTAATTTTTCTGAGGTGTTGTATCTTTTCGTGTATGTTGAGAAAATTAAGAATTACAATCATTATATCAACTTTCAACTGTGTGATGCAACTGCTGAATAGAATCCGTTTAATTAATTGCTTATATTTCTAGTGATCATGGTGGATAAACCTGCAAGTTCTGGGGGAACTGGTGCAGTATCCTTATCTAGGTTAAAAATGCTGGGAGTTTGCTATTGATCTTGAAACTAAAATTTGATCCTTTCCAGTGTTTAACGCTTGAAATGAAAATCTTGAAGGAAATTAAGCTTCTCACTATATTATTATGAAAAGCCTTGCTCTATCCGCCGGCAGAAAGCTACTCCTTTGTTACTAGAGTTTCATACACATTGAACTTCACAGGCATTATAAAAAATACACCTTATCTAATCCATTTTATGCGATTATCTATCTAATAAATCAAGCAGTTTATAACGTTAGTTTGCGTTGTATAGTACAAGAAATGTTGGTTTAACTTTTCACAAAACTAATATTAAAAGTTTAATTTGAAAAATCTGGTTTTATTTCAAATCATGATTTTTATTAGATATTCTGTTCTAAGCTTGACGTTAGGGAAGAATGACACGAATAGATGAAGATATAGATTAATATGAAATGGTTAAAATGGAGAAGTTCTAGAAACAAATTACCATGTGTTCCGGTCTAATATTAGCATCAGTTAATTTAAATGGAGATATATGGCAAGTGAAAACTGATATAATTGAACTCAAAATTCCAAAAAATTAACCGTGGTAAATTGTTGTAATAAAATTAAAGGCAAATCATATAAAACGGTTGCAAGGCCAATGATGTTATATGTGAAGGTATTGTCCAATAAGAGAAGAATTAAATTGACGACATCTGGTAAAATGTGTGACCTAATAATAAATAAGACCCAATAAATGAAAAATATCTATATAGATTATACCATTATACGTTTATATTATGGTTAAAATACAAAAAACTTTTAGTGCCAGCCACTTTATTTTTCTTGTCAAAGTTTTTACCATATTTTAATTTTTTATATAATATTATTAAAATGAAACCACATAACTAATCACACTAGTAAAAATATGATATAGACTTTACTTACTTGGCACGATGCATATATACACACAATCCCATAATGCGGTGTCCTAATTAGTCATTTTACTTTGTTACTCTGCAGATCTGATTGTTGTCTCTGCAGAAAGCAAAGCCTGTTAATCCCATCGCCAAAATCAAAGACCAACAATGATCCATACTTCTACTTTTCTCTTACTATTTGTCCTTTTGTTTCTATCTCCATCGCCAATTTCAATTGCCACGTCATCCCCGTTACCTTTCAATATCTCTCACTTTCTTTATCCAAGAATCAACTACGAGGAATATCCCCAATTGTCACCTCAACCTCCTTCATTTCTCGAGGTTTTGTTGTATTCCCCAACTGGGTTTTGCTTAATTACTGTTATTTATTCCGGTTCTTTAATGGGTTTTGCCTAATTTACTGTTATTTGTTCAATTTTTCAGCTGGGTTTTGCTTAATTACTGTTTTTTTCTGATTATTTAAATGGGTTTTGCCTAATTACTGATATTTGTTCTGATTCTCTAATGGGTTTTGCTAAATTACTGTTATTTTTCTGATTCTCTTATGGGTTTTGCTTAATTACTGTTATTTTTATGATTCTCTAATGGGTTTTGCTTAATTACTGTTATTTGTTCAATTTCCCAACTGGGTTTTGCTAAATTACTGTTCTTTTCTGATTCTCCAATGGGTTTTACCCAATTACTGTTATTTGTTCTGATTCTCTAATGGAGTTTGCCTAATCGCTGTTATTTGTTCTGATTCTCTTAATGGGTTTTGCCTAATTACTGTTATTTCTCTGATTTTCTAATGGTTTTGCCTAATTACTGTTTATGGAGGACATGGATTAGGGTCTTAGTTAGGTAGTTGAGTGTTGTTTGGCTTATCCTTGCACACTAGTAGTCGTAGTATTACTCTTGTAGTTTTCTTGTTATTAGATCTCTGTTACTATTAAATGTTTCCCGTACTTCGATTTTATCATATTATTTGTTGTAGTTACTATCCCTTTTCAAGAATGCCTTGTCATGCTTTCATTTGTATTTTTTTTTGTCATGGCTTCTTCACTCCCGTTTTTTTTTCAAACTGCTTTGAAATATTTTTACTTGAACCGAGGGTCTATCGAAACAATCTCTCTACCTTCGAAGGTAGGGGTAAAGTTTGTGTACACCCAAACACACTTGTGGGATTATACTGGGTATGATGTTGTTGTTGTTTTGCCTAATTACTGTTATTTCTGATTTCTAATGGGTTTTATGGTTTTATTTGTATGTGTTATTCAGGATGTGTTAAAGGGGATTGCTGAGCGAGAGAAATGGGAATTGAAGGACTTGAGAGTTTCTAAATTGGATGTGAAGAAATCGATGTTTGGGACTTTAAGGAAGTATGAGTTTCGGGTTCGAATTGGGAAGACAGAATTCGTATTCATGATGACAGATGAAGTATCTCACTGGAAAAGCTTTCACTTGCCTAACAAGAATGAGTCCGGGTCTGACTTCGAGTCTCTGGTTAAAGAGATTGGTTCTAAGGCCACTCTTCATGTCCTCAAAATCCAAGGGCCATTCGAATTGTACGCTACTGGAAATGATTACCTCTCCTTAACCTTACCCGTATGGCTATCTTTCTTTATGTTTTTTAATTTTTTTTCCAATTCCTTCGATTTTGCTTTTGTTTATAGCAGTAAATTTTGCAAGTTATATGACCTTTGCTTCCTATCTGATGTTTCCTGAGTTGCATTTAAGTCTTGTATTTGGATATAATTGGCTGCAGAGATGGATGTACCTGGAAGGAGATGCTGGTACATCTACTTAAGCTCGAGTTTTATGCATATATAGTTGATTTTTTTAAATATACATGCACAATAAGGCAGCATCCCATTGTTGCAAAGAGTAGTCGTAGCAGCTTTATCTATATGGTTGAATTTTTTAGTGTATGTACACACACTAAGGCTTCACCCATTGTCAGAAAGGAGTAGTGGATAGCACCCAGTTCAGCTGTAGTTCTATATGTATAATACAAAAATGTGAACTTGTAGCCACTGTTGCAAAGGAGTAGTGATACTTTAACACCCGCTGACATAAAATTGTAGATCCCCTCAGATTGGTTGCAGAAATTTAGATTGTGTTGTAATTGAACTGTGGAACTATCCTGAAGATTTAGTATTTGGTTGTTGATCCTTATGTTGGAGTGCCTGGTGAAGAAGACAGCATTAGATGAAGCAAATCTTCTCCCATGACAATAGTCCAACAGGCTTATTATCTGCACTTGTTAAATCAAATCAACTATGTAGTTTTCAAGAGTCTTTGTGATCAAGGTGTTACCAGCCAAAATTCGGAAGTCCTTAGGTTCAGCATATTTATGAAGTGGTAACCTACTTTGGTGTTTCAGTTGACTTATCAGGTCCCTGTAAAGAAAGCTCCAACTGTATCAGCAAAGTTGTTATAAGTCGCTGATCTAGGTTTAGTCCAAATAGAGCTGTTGCATATGCATCGAACTTCTTTAGATGTGGTTTTTCTAGAACTTCGATTCTTTCACAGGGAGAGAACATCAAATTTGTGAATGCATGTGGAATATATTTGTTCAATATATTAACTATGTAGTAGGGAGAACATGTCAAACTAGCGTGTGTTCTCCATGAATGAACCTCTTGCTAAACAACAACAACGTACCCAGTATAATCCCACCAAGTGGGATCTGGGGAGGGTAAGCTATATGCAAACCTTACCCCTACCTTTGTGGTGGTAGAGAGGCTGTTTTCCATAGACCCTCGGCTCGAAAAAAGGAAAGCGTTTGTGTGTAAAATAGCTTGTTTTGATGTTGATGTTTGATATATGCTTTGATCATTTAGATTATTCTCTTGAAATGGATATATATTTGTGCTTCGATCTCTTCTTGTTAGTTCACAACTAGTTGCTTCGATGTGATTCTCATGATTTGATGCCTTATGTGTTCTATTCGAGCACTTGAAGTGAGATTTTACTTACCATTATTTTTTCATTGTGGGCTAACAACTCTTTGTTATTTACCTTTTTAACAGCTGAACTCTTCCTATATGGGGTTGAAAAAAATCCTTGTCGGTGAGGGCATCACTGTAGAAGTTAAAGGTGCTGATGAAATATCAATGTTCAACATCTCCGATTTGCTTAAATTGGTAAATGGAAGCATTTTGACCAAGTCAGGAAGCGGTCAATTTGGATATACGTCGCAATCGTCCTGCATACCATTACTTCCCGTACATGCAACGGGACTTACTTCAGTACTTGCCTATATAACCAGAAACCCCGACTTAAGAATTGAAACTACATTTGTATCCAGACGATCTATCAAGTTGCTATCTGAAAAATGTTATACAAGGCATATCTACAGAAAGCGGAGCTCCTACAATGATTTTCTGAGCCAGAAGATAACATTACTGGAAAAAGTTCTAAGGACTTTTCTAGGTGGCAAAACCAGTCAAATTGCAAATTTCAATCTTTTAAAAGTGAAAGTTAAAGACTTGACCCTTTTCCGCTTCCAGTTGGAGTTGGAAAGAGGTATTCATAACGACGACACATATTGGACTACTTTGGGGGAGTGGAGAACAAGGCCAGCTGTTGAACGTTCATGGTTTGAAGTAACAGCAAGGTTTGAGGCAGAAGTCTTGAAGCCACGTCTGATTAAGAAGGTCAGACCTTTTATTGAAGTAGATTCATCGTCATGGAGTAATTTGATGTCGAATATATCCTTTACCAAAATTTCTTCTTTTCTTGTCCCACCAGAGCCTTTAACATTGGATGTTAGATGGTAGGGAACCACATTTTGTTTATTTATTTATAACCAGTCCTGGCTTGCTGTAATGTAGATTCTTATCTTCCTTATTGTGAAAATTGAAAATGGTTGCTTGATTTGTACATCATATCATTTGTATATTGAAAGTTGTTGGAAAGGAACTAATAGAAAACAGTGGTTGGAAAAGAATGAGTTACCCTGTTTTGGTAAATCCGAAAAGTAGACAACTAGTCGAGATTGAAGAAGTCCTTGCTTTATGAAAGTATCACTTTGCTCTCCAGAATCCAGATGCACAAATGAAAGCTTGGTTAAGAGGTTCATATGAATTTCACTAATAACTTGAACTGGCTAAAGGAATCTTTGAAAAGGTAGATCTCCTATTTACCTATGGTCCCATGTTCACATCAGATGATGCTTGCTTTCCCTGGCCCTTCTTATTTCTGCTCTCTAACCTATCTTTTGAAGGGGAATGTAAGAGGGAGAGATTGCCCCTTAGGATAGAACCGATGCGCCTTTGAGAGCCTTTAAATGGCTCGTGCGCCAGATAACAGGATTTTGCATCACGATCTCCTGCTTGTTCCGTTCATCCTTTGATTGCTAGCAGATGAAGATGAGATGCTGCTCACTTAATGTGTGATACTTACAATTACCAGTTTTTTTAAAAAAGTGAGACTTCAAATTCTGTCAGTAGAAACCCCAGATTTTAAGGTATGCGGTTCCAGAGTGTTAATTGTCCAAGTACCCTTGGTTTGTAACACGTTTCCTTTGTCTTGTGGGATTGTCGACTCAATCCGCTATGTCACATTCCATGTTTCTCACGACCAGTTAATCTTTTAAAATTTATCTTAGATACTTTGCCCAAGCTCTGATACTCAAAAAAAGGGGAAACAAAGGAAGAAGAAAAGGCAGTGTAAGACCAAGTTCTTTCAGTGCAAATGGAAATGCAGTTGCCTTTCTAAATAATCAGACATCCAAAACTAAATATAGCAAGAAGCAGTTTACGAATGGAGAAATTAGACTGAACGTGTAATGTATTACATTCTGTTGTAACAGGGTACTTGGATCGAATAACAATTCGCGTCTCAAACTTTTATGCCCAGGATTTCTTCTCGTAGATATGGTTTTTGTACATTAGATACTAATATATTCTCACCTTTGAATATTTGATCAACTAAACACACTGATGCAGGATTACATGGATTCTGTGTAATATGTTCACAAGCACAGTTTTATTTAATAGTAACATAATTTGGGTTGAGGATGCGTATTTCCTAAACAACACAGGCTTCAATTTTTCCCTTGGCCTTCTTATCAGAGATATCATCTTCTTGGTTCAGTTCTGGCTTCTTATACCAAGAAGCGCAGAGTAAATAGAAACCAAAGTTCACCACACTGACTAGCAACCAATAGAAGTAGTCGAGCTTGTCTTTATTCAAGTTGTTGTTAGCTAACCAGCCACCACTCACCTTGTTAATTACACTCACAACTACTGAGCTTGTGAAGTACTTGAATGCCAGTGAAGACCAAGAAATGGGCTACTCAGTGATTTCATGCCTGATGTGCTCTCTGCATAAAAGAAATCCAACAAACCCACCAATGTAAATGTCTCAGCCATTGCAAATATTACAAATTGGTATCCGAGACAGAACACACTCATAGGTAATGGATTGGCGGAATCAACCATGTTATGCTTAATGGCTACTACTGATTTCCTGTCACCTTCTACAACTGCAGCTACCGCCATAGAAACTGCTGAAAGTACTAGTCCAATCCATATACGTTGAAGTTGTCGAATCCCAGAAGGGATTCCGGTGAACTTTTTTGCTATTGGAACAAAGATTCGATCATAAACTGGGATCAGGAAGAGTTGGAATAATTGAGGTATTACAGGTATGGAAGGCCCTGGAATTTCGAAGTTTTGAATTTTTCTGTTCATTGTTATGCTTTGTTGGATAGTGAAGGTCTGGAGTTGAGCCGCACAAGTGTTCATGAAGACAGTGCTCAGTATAATTGGGAGCATTCTGACTACAATCTTTGTTTCTTCAACTTGTGAGACAGTACAGAGGCTCCATGGTCCATGAGCACTTGATGTGGACGCTTCTTGACTGGTCCTCAGTATGGATGCCCTGTCCAAAAATCTGTACATATTGTGGGGATTTGGTTACGTGAAGCAATATCAACAAGAAACTGAAATTAATAGCCTGTTTGGACAAGCTTTTGGATGCCAAAAATGCTTATTTTAGAAAACTGAGGTGTTTCAAGCTTTTAGGAAAAAGAGTAAGTGATTTTAAGTAGTAGCAGAAGTTGCTTTTCAGAAGCGAAAAATAACTTTTCCCCAAAAGCACTTTTGAAACATTAGTCAAGCGTGAAGTACGGCTATAATATTGGCAAATGTGCTTTTCAAAATAACCAGATTTTGAAAACTTGGTCAAACAAGTTATAAGAAGGTGTATTTAAGTACTTGAATTGATCAGTCCTTTGAAGAATCTCAGTTCCATTTTCAGGTTCTCTACCCTTGATCTGATGTAAATCTTCTTTGGTCTGTGGTAGAGGGAGATTTCTGTTTGTAAAAGCTGCAACAAAAACCTGGTAGATTCGCATTAGAGGACTTCCGTTAGGGGCATTGTATCTGTAAAACTGTTTTCCCATGGTCAAGAGCAGGATTGCCAAACCAACTGCTACACAGCAGACACCAGATTACCAATCCCATCCTTGGTTGTCACTTATCCAGACTAAAAATGTAACTCAAGCATGGCTCCGACGGGGATGTAGAACAGTAGCCAATTGAAGTAACTTGATAGCTGAGCAGCCTCTTTGGGGTCCTTTTCATCAAATTGATCAGCACCTAAAGACGGTAAAGCTGCTTTGACTCCACTGTTCCAAGTGCTATCAGATAAACACCACCATATAAGATTGCCAATTGACCTCTATCTGCAGATTGATACTGATTGTTTTGGCTTAAAGGTACATCCTTGCAGGGGGTCTCAGTTGGCTGAAATGTGCTTGAACTGCTAGAAGTGCATATCCCTAAGAATGAAAGAATGATCAAAGTCAGTTCTTGTATCTGCATAGACATTTGAATAATCTGTGTTTGTTTTATAGAAATAAGAAGTAGCAAGACTTGAATGCTGCCAAAAGAACACAAGTCTTGAATCTGGAGAAGTAAGTATCTGAGAGAGGCTCCAAATAATGAGACTAAAAATGCAGTTTCCATGAAGTTTGTGACAGTAGTGGCAGATTTTGTTAAGCTGAAGTTCATATACCCATTGAAGTAAGTCACTAGGCTCACACCATTTGAAATGAAAGCCATGGTATCAATCCCTGCGACAGCTGCATGATCAAATGTCGGAGTATCAAAACTCCTAAGTTAAGATCAGTGGTGGGGCCAGGAATTCTAACAAGAGAACTCGAAAAAAATGTTGCCATAAGTGGGATTCAAGCTTACAACTTAAAGCAGATTTCAAGTTACCTGTACGTCTACAATAGAAGTTTCTCTTAAGAGAATTCGACAATTTGACCCTTACAATTCACCATTACATGTATGCACTTCGACGAAGGGGCTTCAAATGAATTTCCATGTCCAAGGGAATTCAACAGTTAGATACTCGAAAGATGCTTTACCATAGACAAAGAGCTCCTCTAGTCCCCCCTTGTTTGTTAGTTGCTTTGCTTCAGTCTTGATATCTCTGCAAATTTCCTGCAACAAGTAACAAATGAAACTATTTAGCCAAACATTTCTTAATCATATGGTAAAAACACACAATTGCAAAGGCAACTTACCATTTCGATTGTAGCTTCTCTTTTGCAAGCCAAACTTAGAAGTGGCAAATACCATGAGAATTGAGAAGGAATCAGAGATATATATATATGTTTTGGCAAACTCAATTGAGAATGTTTTCTGTTAGCCTATGTATATGATAAATAAACTACTAATAATGTTAAACCTTTATTTTTAGATATTATTGGAAAATACTTAATAAAGTTCTTACATTCTTTTATAATGTTAACGTTGCATCCTCAATTTTATCAATTGGCAAGTTGACCTACACATGTTCGGAATATCATATTAATTATTTGTGCTTTGTTTTTGTGATGCCATTACTCAAAGCAACTTTCGTAAGAAGGTTGTACTAGATATTAACATTTTAATGTTACTTTAGAACTTGTCTATGGTAGTCAAGGTTTGAAAATTAGGTGGCCTTAAGTAACTTTAATCTAAACTATGTATTTTTTATTTGATTATGATCTTCCGTGATATTGTAAATAATGATGTAATGTTCATTTGAACTATCCAGGAGATGATTGTCTTATTGTCTTCTAAGTTTAAGAAAATAGTGCAGTCCATTTAAATAATTGCCCCTTTGTTGATTTAAATTAATTTATTTCTTAAGTGTCAATTTATGGTTGTATCAGTTGGTTTCTTTAGTTGCCATATTTGAATTCTTAGAAAACATGGTGATGAAGTTTTTATTTTTCGTGAGTGAATTAGTATTGGGTTAGAAGATTCTTGGAGATTTTTTTTAGGATATATTCGATGCTTGCAAAGGTTTCAAATTGGACGATCTCCTTTTGGTATGAATTTGTGTTGTTGTAATATTAACCAAGTAACTTTAGTCTAAATTCTATTTTTTTATTTGATAAGTAGTCTTAAATTTGTATTTATATTACGAAATCTACGTAGGGGTGGACATATATCGGTTTATACCGGTTTTGTATCGAAAAATTTCGAACCGAAAAAAATCGTTTTTTTTTAAAAACCGAATCAAACTATTTTTTTAAAAAAGAACCGATACGTTCAATTTATATCGCCGAACGTATCGGATACATCGGTTTTTTTTCTCAATTTTTTCAGTGAGCTGGATCGGTTTTTTTAATTTTTTTTTGAAATTGAATTTCCAAAACTGAATTTGACATTCACACCTACTAATACACGAAATTTAGACGTTGAAATGTATTGTATATCGTGAGATATCTACTAAAGAAAAGGAAAAATTAGAAATCGATTTGGGGGAAACGTCAAACCTAATTAACAACTAGTTTCTTCTATTAATGCTTCTGTGATATGTTAATCAAGTTCGACTTTCATAAAAACTTCATAGATTGGCTTCAATGGCTATAATTTAAGAGATAGTAGTAGCGTAATATAAAAAATAAGATTAATTACTAATATGCCCGTTTTTTCGGTTTGATTCATACCGGGAAAAAAGAACCGAACCGAAATCGGTTTTTTTTTGGGTTCGATTTTTTCTAAAATCGGGTTTTAAAAAAAATCGAGTAAAAACCGAGTCGAACCACCGGTTCGGTTCGGTTTTTTCGGTTCTTCGAATTTTTTGCCCACCCCTAAATCTACGTAAAAGAATTAAATTTAAAATCCAATTACTAATACTTGAGTCTCCTTAATTATATATTATTTTAGGTAATTAGTGGACAATGATCAGTGGCGGATCCATTAAAAGCATGGTTGTTATACCCCGTAGTTCTGACCATACGTGTGAAAGCGTACGAAGGGGATTAAGACTTAAATTTTAGAAGGATAGGTTGACGGATTGTTTCGGACGGGTTTTTGGTCAACTTTGGGGCGGGTTATGACCCGTTACATTGAGGGTTCCTAGGTGTTTCAAAGGCCAAGTGCGTAGTTCGTTGAGTCTAGTTTCCAACGCAACCAACCGTTCGTCGATAGGACATCGAAGTAGAAAGTTATGGGAGTGACAAGTTCAGTGCGCAATCGGACATAAATGTGTTTGGCCAGAGCTGCTGTGGCCGCGGAAGCGAGATCGCGCGCCGGATGATCCGAGGGTTCGCTGGCCGCAGCGCCGCTGAAGCAGGCCGCGCCCGAAAGTTCGAGGGTGGCGAAGTTTCAGCCACGCGGGTTCTGTGAAGTTGAATGGAAAATCAATCGCTTTGTTTTAAAAAAGGCCATGGGAGGTGACATGTGTCCCCATCCGATTTCAGATGCACTACTTATTGACCAAGTCTTGAAGACTTGGTCATCTTTCAAGTTCTTCTCTCTCTCTAAAGCTAAAAGCTCTCCCTTCTCTCTAGAATTTCAAGAGGAAATCTAAGCTTGAGGAAAATCTGAAAGTGTGGCAAGAAGGAAGCTTGTTGGCTAGCTTGTAGGAGTTATTGTGGTGGTGATTGTGGAAAGGAAGCTAACGAATTTGTTGGAATATTTGGCTAAAGTTTTAAGGTAACAATTCCTTCTCTCTTTGTTGGTTTTTGGTGTTGCATGTGAAGAAGAAAGAATTTGTAGTTGAAAATATTACTCTTAGATAAATTGCATGTAAGAAATATGGGTTGGATATGAAAGAATTGGATAAGAAGGTTATGTGAGCATGTTGTAGCCAAAATACTACCTTAAACTTGTTAAGCTAATTGTTATGTATTGTGGGGCAGAATTTTACACACCCAAGATTAGGTGTGTAATCCCCTTTGTGTTGATTGGATTGTTGGGCCTTAAATATGGCGTTTGGATGTTGAATTCGGCCTTGATAAAGGTGGCAAAGTATGTAGAAACAAAGGAAATGCTGCCCGATTTTCCATAGAAATTAGTAACTTTGAACTTGGAATATTCTACATTGAAACTAGAGGTTAATAAACGTATTATGGTCATTATAGGTTGACGTATTACGTGCGGTAGTTTGGACTTGACAAGTGGATTGACCCGAAGAGGTATGTGGAACTTTCCTACCTCTTGAGCATGAATAATTGTATCTATGTAGTACGGTAGACGTACAAAGGCTTTGGTATCCCTTACTTGTTTTAATGATGTTTTAAGTCTTAAAGTTAAGGGACTTTGAGTGTTTGAAGTATATGATACTTGTTTCGTTTAAAAGTATAAGTCCATTGGATATAGGGAGATGTGTTTGACTAGTGTATAATGGTAATATAACGGCTTTATGGGAAGTTGGTTGTGTTGACTTTATGGAAGGTTAACACAGAAAGGTTTACTCCAAGTAAAACAAGTACGGATAAATGGTTTGAATTTGTGAAAGGCAAATTATTTTTAAGGCATTAATTGTCTAAGGTTTTTAAAGAAATGAAGTCACTTGATTTAGAAGCCTATTGTATGTTTTTTTAAGGTAAACGTGACTTGTTTCGAAAGGTTGCCGTGCCTTGATACTACGGTTGTTAGTATCTTGAGAGTTTTACATAAAAAAGAGTCATTTTCTTAAAAGGTTTAAGGAATGTGGTACTTCGGTTAAATTCCCGAATTTTCTTTTAAAATGACATGTAGTGCCTTAAGTAACTAAAATGAGAGGATGTACTAAAAATGTTACTAAGAAGTTAGGAGATATTCTTAACTTGCTTACGTTATGATAAGCGCTTACGCATGTTATGTATGATAAATTTGTCTTTGATATGTATTATTATTATTATTACTATTTATGCCATGGATTTGCTACCCATGATGCGAGTGCGACACTTGTACTCATGCGGGCCCACCGGGTCCATGCGGGTGAAATAGTCCCATGCGGGTGAAATAGTCACATGCGAGGCGGATGACCTCATGCGGGTGAAATAGTCTCATGCGGGTGAAATAGTCCCATGCGAGGTGATGACCTTATGCGGGTCCACAGGACCTATGCGGGTGAAATAGTCCCAGGAGTAAGATTGCTTAATGATACTACGGGCGGGAGACCCTGTTTTGATCATGAGCCTCCTATTTTTATGCAGTAAAGTTTATACTTGTTACTCTCATTGTTAGTAAGGCACAGTGTACTGTATTTTGACTTTCCTCCATGACTCAAATTATTTTAGACGTATGCTATTATTATAGTATTTTCCGCTTTACATACTTGGTACATATCAGGTAATCGACCCTTCCTGGCCGCGTTACGCCAGCAGTAGGGTAAAGAGTGGTGGATCCTCATTCTTAGGATCTTGCTCAGGTGTCAGAAGCTTCATTTCTCCGGAGGCTCGACTTTTGGTACGGTTCTCCCTGGTGTTGTAGATGTTTTGTACATTCAGGGGGGTATGACGGGGCCCTGTCCCGTCATAGTGGTTACACATTCTTAGAGGCCTGTAGTCCTGTTATAACTTGGGTTGTTAAGGATGTAACTGTTCAGCTTTGTTATATTTAGAGGTAACCATTTTGGGTTAGTCTGCTTATATTCTATATGGGTTCTTGTTGTGAGTTTATTTTTCCGCTGGTTTTATCTGATGTTGTATCACAAGGGTGCCCGGGGTAAGGCACCAGTCACGGGTCCGTGGTCGGGTCGTGACAATGGTAGTGCAGTTGCAATATCAGAATTTTTAATTTTTTTTATACAAAACGACGTCGTTTTGTTGTCAATATCCTGTGGTGTATTTGCTTATGAAGTTAGCTTTGATTTTGCTCGTAGCAACTGCAAGTGTTGAACGAGTTTTTTCAGCTATGAAGTATGTGAAACAGAAACTATGTAATAAGATGGGCGATCAATGGTTAAATTATCGACTTGTAATTTTTATAGAAAGAGATGTACTAAAGACTATTAGCGATGAAGTTATTATGAAACATTTTCAACAAATGGACTCTAGAAGCTTTTCTTTGTAAATGTAAGAATATTTATTATTTGCATGACTTTCTTTATATATTGTTTTAATACAACTAGTCTGCTTGTTTGCTACATTGGTCTTTTGATAACATTCGTAATTTCATTTTTTTTTGCTTTGTATATTGCCTCGCAAAATTACTTTTTTTGCTACGCAAAAAATTATTACTTCGCATGTTTGCACCACCAGATTTTATTGTCTGAATTCGCCACTAACATTGATGTGACTTTATTTTTTTGCCATGATCCTTGTCTTAGGGCCCAAAGCGTGCTTGCGACGTAATTTTGATATGATAAAGGACATTAACAAACTCAGAAACCATTGAGAAAGATTTTAATATAATTGTCCTTTTAGTTATAGATCAAACAATGATTGTCCATAGATGATATCATAAGCTTTCGGAGGTGCACTAATTCTTATTTGGGGGGGGGGGGGATGGGGTGTCCATGATTTTTCACTAAAAAGAATTAAAATATAAAAAAGTGAACTGTGAAGAAGTTAACGAGATTCAACATCTATACATAAATAATAATATCAACTTTGTATGTATAATATAATTTTACGATGAAAAGTATTTGGATGAATCCTTGCGCCCCTAACTCTGCCCCTGGTTCCTAGTTTATAAGCAGTTTTGAGGTTTTCTAGCAATTTCGTGTTCAGGCCACTAATAGAAGTTAGATTGCTATTGTGGAGTTTTGATAAGCCATTTATGACTTCCCAATTGATTCTTGGTTAATAATACCTTTCACTTCTTTGTTCTTTTTCCTTTTGAGTCTTTTTGGTCTTTGAAGAAGAGTATGATCAAATGAGGGAGAGATTTATGATTTAAATTTTAGGGTTCAATCTTATCGTTTATCGTTCTTACTGCTGAACTCATTACACTTCCGAAATGATGAGTTCATAATTTACTAATTTATTAGTAATATTTTAGTGATTTTTAACAAATGTCTAAACTCTATATCGAAAATACTTAGTTCAGTTGAACCCGTGGAACTCATATCATACCGCCTTTGGACTCTTGTGCGTTTATTTGTTGGTAGATTGATTCTATGAATACTTTAGTGATATTCAACCCTTGATAAATAACACAATATATTAGTATATTCTATAAGCATAAGTTTTTTAAAAATGATTTGCTCTCAGTCACATATTATGTGCTCTAGAACAAACAACAACATTATTTTGTAGAATTCCTATACTATGCTAGTCTCAATCTTCCCCTTTGCCTCCTTATTACTAGGGACAACATCTTCTGAATTCACATCTACCTTCTTGTATTTGTACCAAGAAGCACAGAGTAAATAAAAGCCAAAATTTAGCACGCTCAATCCTGCTAACAGCCAATAGAAGTAATCAAGCTTGTCTTTGTTTAAGTTATTGTTAGCCAACCAACCACCACTTACTTTGTTCACAATACTCACCACCACTGAACTTGTGTAGTAGCCAATTGCCAGTGAAGACCAAGAAATTGCGGTACTTAGCGCTTTCATGCTTGATGAGCTCTCTGAATAGAAGAAATCCAGTAACCCCACTAATGTGAACATATCGGCTAGACCAAAGATCCCGTATTGGTAGCCTAGCCAGAAGACACTCATTGGCAATGGAGTGGCGGACTCAACCATGTTGTGCTTAATGGAAACCGATTTTCGGTGTTTTTCTACAATGGCAGCTACTGCCATTGACACAGCTGAAAGTACTAGGCCAACACCTATACGTTGCAGCTGTCGAATACCTGTTGGAATCCCTGTGAATTTCCTTGCTATTGGAATGAAAACGCGTTCGTATATAGGGATCAGGATGATAATAAACAGAAGTGGAATTGCAGGAATTGAAGCCCCTGGAACTTCAAACTTGTGGATTTTTCTGTCCATTGTTGTGCTTTGTTGGATGGTAAACGTTTGAAGCTGAGCTAAACATGTGTTCATGAAGACAGTACTTAATATAATTGGAAGCATTCTGACTACAATTTTTGTCTCTTCGACTTGTGTGACTGTACAAAGTTTCCATGGTCCATTTGCATTTGATGTGGATGCCTCCTGATCAGTCCTCATAATCGTTGCTCGGTCTAAAAACCTGCAAATATTTCGGGGCTTTATATGAAATATCAAGTAGAATATAAATTGAGAGATTGTAAAATGTCTTAACATACTTGAATTGGTCAGTTTTTTGAAGAATCTCAGTATAGTTTCTAGCTTCCTTATCATGAATCTCGTGAAGCTCATGTTCATTCCCTGGCAAACGAAGATTTCTGTTTCTAAGCGCTACAACAAACACCTGCAGAATACGCGTAAGGGGGCTTCCATTTGTTACATTATTTCTATACAATGATTTTCCCATTGTTAGGAACAAAATTGCCAATCCAACTACAATACTGCAGACAGCAAAAGACCAATCCCATCCTTGATTCTCACTTATCCACACTACAAATGTGACACCAAATAGGGCTCCAGTGGTGAGAAAGAACATTAGCCAATTGAAGTAGCTTGACAGTTTAGCAACCTCTTTAGGGTCCTTCTCATCATATTGAACGGCTCCTAAAGGCGGCGCTGCTGCTTTGACTCCACTGGTCCCAATTGCAACTAGATAAAGTCCCGCGTATAAAATTCCCAATTGGTTTTTATTTGCAGACTCGCATTGATTCAGGGGAACATCCTTACAAGGGAAGGGTCTTAGTTTCCTGAAATGGGCTTGTACTGCTAGAAGTGCATACCCCTGAAAGTGAAAGCAAACACTTAAGAGTTCGTTTGTCTTAGCTGATTAAAAGTAACTGATAAGCAACAAGTGCTGAGGCTGATTTTCTAAAGAAGCAGTTACGTGTGTGGAGAGAAGTATTAAAACTGAAAATAAACAGTCATATATCTTGGTATACATTTGAATTCCTTCAATAGTTTGGGGGTGGGTCGGTGAGTGGGGGGATTAGCTTACAACAACTTGAAAGCAGCCAAAAAGAACACAAGTCTTGAATCTAGATAAGTAAGTGTCTGAAAGGAAGGCTCCAAATAATGATAGCAAGAATGCTGTTCCCATGAAGTTTGTAACAGTTGTGGCTGATTTTGTTATGCTGAAGTTCATAACTCCATAAAAGTAAGTTACCAAGCTCACACCAGTTGCTATGAAAGCCATGGTGTCGATTCCCGCAATAGCTGCATGGTTAAAATATTACCATATTAACACTGAAAGCCAATTATTCACATTCACAGGTTATTAAGTCAATTGGGTTATGCCATGATTGAAGAGACATAATTTTTACCATATACAAATAAAGCTGCTCTATTCCCCCCCAGCGTTGGTGGTTGTTTGGGTTCATTCTTGACATCTCTGCACATTCCCTGCATATAAGTAAAACACAAAACCAATTAGTCATAAATTCCATGCATGATTTTGTCATTAAAAGACTTCTCTTGTGGACATATTCTCTAGGAGAGCTTACCATTTTGGTGTTGGAGTTTTCTTTCAAGCACCAAAATGTGAAATGTATATTGCTAGTTAGAAAGGTTTCTATGAATGTTTAAGGTTACTAGAATCAATCATAAAACATCCTTTATATAGTAGATAGAATGAATAGATATAATCTTTCAAATAGGGACAAGAAAAGATAAAAGGAATCAAACTGCATCTTGATATTTGAAAACTGTGGAGAAGGTTCTTTTTGTTCCTTATGGGGCAGAGCTACAATATTAGGTACAGGTTCGAACAAACCCGACAGCGCTGCTTTGAACCTATGTTTGTATAAGAAAATTCATTAAATATGTATAAATATTTAATCGTGAACCCAATAACTAAAATGGGCTATTGGTCCGGTGGTGAATTTAGGATTTATAAACTTCACATCCTGGCTCCTAAAAAAATGATGTGTTATACTCTGACTTTATTAATTATTAGTTGACATAAGCATGTGCAGATGACTTAATGCCTAATTAGTTGAAAAACATAGACCGCTGAAAATCAGATTTAATTATTATGCTCTCCAGATTATGATTGTCAGGAACTACTCAAGACAAACACCTTAAATACAAACAACAATACATTAGTGAAAACTAGGCAGTACATTCCAATTAATAGTATGTTTCTTCTTTTTATCTGCAACATGGAGTTAATTTTCAATTTATAGTTCTCATTTGTGTTACATCCCAGCTAGGAAAATCTCACATCGGCAAAACACATGAGAGATGTTGGGTATAAGTAAGCATGCCTTACATTCTAGGGACACGTTTTAAAGCTGTGCGGGTCTAGGCCAAAAGCGGACAATATCACCAATGGGCTAGACTGTTACATATGGTATCAAAGCCGTGTTAGCCATTCGGTTTGGGTCAGAATTCAACTGAGTTTAGACAATTCCAATTAAGCGAGACAAACCTTAGTGCTGAGTTTAGAGAAATTGCATTCGTTGGGGAAAACCTCAACCAGGACGCTGAGTCCATGAGGGAGTGATGTGACACCCCAACTAGATATATAAGTAAGCATGTCTTATATTCTAATGACTTGTTTTAAAATTATGGGACCTAAGTCCAAAGCGAACAATATCACTAGTGGGCTGAGCTATTACAATTTGATCAAATGGCTTAACCTGAGCAAAGAGACAATAAGTAGTATCAGATTAACAGTGGGTCCAAATTGTTATTCTGCCATTTACTTTCATCATCTAAGCCTCTCAAAGAAACACAGTAATTGAATCTGATCAAAATAAACCTTAAGCTTGCTCCCCCCACCCCATATTGTTAATCCCTTACTATAATTGATTTGAAAAGGAATTCAAGAAAATCATTAGAAGGTCAACCGGGCTCTGATGCTGAATTGTAACTTAGCATTTTGATACTCACTTTAAGACAAAGACTAACATTATTATGCTAGAGCTATGTAGATGGCAACACGTATACTAGAATAACTATTATATGATTATTAACGCAGTAAATTTGATTTACTATAATGAAGCATTACAACATGTCGGGAGGTGTCAAATACGACTACTCATCTGCTGAGCTGGACGAAAATAATCAAGCAAAGAGTACTTTAAAAAAAGAAGAAGCTTATTTACCCGTTTAACTTGATCATATATTATTTAAACCACTATGTAATGATAGCGTTGTCTGAAAATTTTATAGCTGCTATAATTAGGTGTTGTTATATATATATACTGTAATTTGATATTTAGATCTCATTTAGCTGTTATAAGTAAAAATACGCAAATAATTATTTTTCTGTATTTTTATGCTATAAACGAAAATAATATACTTGTTAAATTTAATTTTCATCTCTTATTAATTAAAAATTAAAAAAAATTAATAAATTCATAACTAGTTATACCACCGATAAATAATTAAAATCTAAGGAACATATGCAATCAAAATTAATTGAGAATTTAAATATTTCAAATTTGATGTAAGAATTCTACAATTGTAGGTTGTTTCGTAAATTTCAGGCTCTTAATGATAATATAACGCTTGAATTGACGAAAATTTTTGTCCAAACTTTCAGCAGAAGGGAAGTCAATAATTTTCCCTTAAAGGTTGTCTAAGAACTTAACATAAATATTTTAATATTTTATTTTTATACATAATATATTTCTTACAAATATTATTACACAATATTTGAGCATGACTGTTATAAAGTAATTTTACAAAAGAGTACAACTATAATAGATGACATTGCTGTTATAGGCCGAATGTTATTATAGAGAGTAAAATATAACATGAAAAATCGGTTTCGGAGAAAATCAAGTTGTTATAATAAAATGTTATTATAACGAATGTCAATTATAAAGATGTTTGATTGTATTTGCCAAGATTTTGCTTTCTTTTCCTTTCCCCCCCCCCCCCTTACTTTTAGATGAGATCAAGAATGTCAAAAACGGAAAATATATTTTAAAAAAGAGAGTGAAATTTGGTGATAGTTAACATTATATTGCCGGCTTTGGCTTTTACCAAAGGCATAAACTCTTGAAGGTCCACTGGAATATCCAAGAAGCTCAACTTGATCATAGTTTAGCAATAAATATCAGAAGTTGACAGTAGCGCATATATACAACACAATAAGCTGCAGTGTTAGACAGAAACGTTTTAACTATAAACTGAGTGTGGTGAAATAGATGAATCAAAGTCCTCTGTTATTTTCTGTTTCCTGATAAATGCCGTTTTGGCTCATTATAGTTAAATATAAGCCCCACGTCAGCTCCCCCATTCCTGGCAATGATATCATAACAAAACAACAACTCTCCGCATATGTCGCCCTCGACGGCTGTGCGATAGACATTACTAGCCCCGATTGAACACTGTCTGTCACCATCCAAGGCACGACAGGTATGAATGGGTGGATGACTGATACCATTGATACAACCTTAGGAGAATCACACCCCAAAAACTAGTTAATGAAGAAGGAGAGCCCAAAACTATATAAGCCCACATCAGCTCTCCATTTAATCGATGTGGGACTCAAGTCCCTTGCAATAATATCGTAACAACCGGGTATTTACAACAAACAAATTCAAATTACCACGGTTAAATGATTTAATAAAGTTAAAATAATATTGATTTAGTATAACACCCGATCGATGTATATAAGTTTATCGGTTAGTTATCCCCAGCCGCTTTTGTTGTCAACTTCGATCATCACTACACACGTTTAGATAAATGAAAGTTGAACAGCAAAGACCGGTGAGTTAACTCAGAACATAGAAATACCGGGAAGGGAACATCACTACACTTTGAGCAAAGACAACTCAGAAGCTTCAATGTAGGCGTTTGCGTCGGGTTCGTACACGCAGCGAAATTTGAAAATTTATGTTTCAAACCCGACGACGGTCAAACTGTAGTAAGATATGTAATGTAAATACAGAGCACAAAGCAATATGTAAAACTTCGAACGAAGACTTACATCTTTGTAGATAATCAGCCAAGCAGTTGAAATCTTCAAGCTTTGTGTAGTTCGGGGTGCACACTCAAAAGTCCCTTGATTTGCAAGTCCTAGTTCTTAGAACTTTGATGTAATTTCTAACTTTAGAAATGCTAGGGATTTCTGCAGCGTTTTAGAAGAGATTACCTCTCTTAGGTTTCAGTGTCTTTTGAATGGGAGGGGGGCCTCTTATTTATAATGAATAATTAAGAGCTTTAGAGTTTTTAGTAAATTTGGGCCCAGAGAAAATCGACTGGTCAAGTCCGATTGCTGAACACGCGTCGACGCTGCTCCATAAGGTGGCACCGCGGTCCTGTCCAATTTTCTGCCCTTTTCCCATTTTTAATGTACCGATTATCAACCGAACATAAAAGTATCTCTTTCTAATTACATCCTTCGATCAACGGAACATTTGACTTAGTGTTTACCCTTCAAGCCTCTACATATTGACACTAATATCATTAGGATCTTCACGAAACTCCTAGACTGCACCGGAAGACGAACCTCAATATGTAAACTTTAGCTACACGAAATATGTGAACTGAACCTCTATATGGAAAGATAAAATACTTTCATCCATGACATACTCAATCAAGCTTAAGATCTGTCAAGTGTCTATCCAAATGGCTTGATCATAATGACTCATCTATATTAGTTGACAACAAAACTATATCAAAGACATGTCCACTGCATTGGCCAATGACTTAGTCAACTTAATATCTTATGAGAATCTGAGTGATCTCTCGAAGATACATTCGAGGAATGAATTCTAATCTTGACTCAACATCCACCTTTAGTCTATTTCGCAATATACCTAAAACAAGCCGTGTCTCAACCTATAAGGCATTTGAGTTTAGGACAGGATCAAAATACATTGCTCCATAAACAATGTGATATCGACCTCAAGTCTAAGGACTATTATCTCCCACATACTGATAATACTCTAGACATATGTATATATAACAAACAGTATATCAGCAGGGTATACCAATACTTCTACAAGTATTCATGTGTCCATCACGAGTTGCCAGAACTCGTAGCAAGTGAGACATACTACATCCCTAAGGATATGATGCAGACCACATGTCGACATATAACATATCATCGATATCTCAATCTCGATGATCATTAGTCGAGGTGGTTTAAGAGCGTCACACCATGATATTAATTCTCACTCCATTAATAACCACGTAACCTCTAGGGATACATTTATAGAATATTATAAACAATCAACTAATAATTCAACAAATGCAAAAGTCATTACATTAATCATCAATATATATAAATACAAGAATGTGTATAAAGTACATGTGTCCTAATAATGATTATATCTAGGACATACATATACTTTCATCAATCCCAAAAGATATTTTGAACTTAGGGATAAGAAACGCACTTTAACTTATTGCAAGGTGTAATAATGAATCTTGGGTCTAACTCAACCTCAAAAGCTAGTTTGTAGGGTGAGGATTGTTCAAGTCCATATAAGGAGTCCATGTTCCCATTTCATTACCGATGTGGGACTCTTAACACTCCCCCGCACGCTCAGATCCCGTTAACTGTAGCGAGAATAATATAATTTGGGGACCCAACATCAGTGAACACAGAATTGGAATGAGTCTGACTCTGATACCAAGTAAAGAATGGATTTGGGCCTAACTCAACTCCAAAAGCTAGCTTGTAGGGTGAGGATTGTCCAAGTCCATATAAAGAGTTCATGTTCTCATTCCATTACCGATGTAGGACTCTTAACACAAGGGAATATGTTGATCTAAGAACCCAGGTACCGAACTAATTTTCTCCAGTAAAGATGGTAATCAGTCACTGGCATTTGGGAGATACACATACATGCTGAGAAATCGCTTGTCCTCGTCCTGTTTATAAGGAAGTTTTAACACTTTGAAACCATCAAAGGCCTTCACGAATTGGCTTTTTTTGTTGGTCATTAAGGGTGTTTGAACAGATTCTCAATTGAGGAGATGTAACTCATGTTCTTTTGTATCTGAAGCATTCAACTTCTCAGCCCATGCTCCTTTGAAATACTTATAGTGTATTCGCCATGATCAGCTTTGTCGCTGCGTTCATTGCATTACGAGGAAGAATCTGCTTGATGAGACCATTCTGTAAACATGTAAATATAGGAAACAATATATTCCCTACCCATAATTAGAATATTTCCATATATTGTGTAAATATAATTATGGTAAGACTAGGATTCCTCTTTTGTATAAGCTTAGAATTCCTATTGTATAAGGGATGAACATTGTACTCTATATATACCTTGATATTAATGAACGACTCCCCAAGGGAGATTAATATCATCTTACATGGCATCAAGAGCCTAGAAAGAAAAACCCTAGAATTTTTCTACCAAGCAGCCGCCACCCCCCCCCCCCCCCGGACATCTCGGCGCGGCGCCTCCCTTTCTCTACCCAAATTTTTTATTTTTCTTCTCCATTCCTCTATTCTATAAATAGATACTCAGGATTCTTCCACTGTCCTTGACGCATCTTCCTCCACAAATCCCACCACCAAGTCATCACCCTCTTTTCATCCCGCCCTAACTGTTTCCAACATCAAAAACCATATCCCTATCCTTCTTGATCAAGAAAATAGTCAGTATTCTCTCTGGGTTGAACTGTTTTGCAATCATGCATGTCTCTATAACGTGCTTCATCATATTAATGACAAAATTATGCGCCCTCAGGAAGTTGATGATTCTGCTTGGCGTAGTCTAGACGCTGGCGTCAAACAGTGGATATATGGTAGTATCTCTCAGGATCTGCTCCTTACTATCATGAAATCTGACTCCACAGCCCTTGACTTGTGGAATCGTTTGGAGGAAATTTTTCAGGACAACAAGCACACTCGTGCCGTGTATTTGGAAGAACAATTCAACAAAACACGTCTTGAAAACTTCTCTAATGTTTATGAGTACTGCAAGCAGCTTAAACTTCTAGCGGATCAACTCTCCAACGTCGGCACGCCTGTTACTGACGCTAAAATGGTGCTCCAAATGATTGCAGGTCTTACTAAGGGCGAATATGATACTTTGGCCACCATGATCCAACAGGCAGATCCGCTACCAAGTTTTAACAAAGCTCGCTCACAATTGTTGCTCGAAAAAACCCATCGTGCTAAGCAGGATGAGCACACCCAGCAGGTGTTAACTTTTGACTCGCAACTCCAAGATCAGACGCCACCGGAAAACTCCCAACAACGGCAGGGCCGCGGCGGCAAGGGTGGAAAAGGCTGCGGCGGTAGAGGAGGTTGTGATCGTGGCAAGGGTCGCGGTCAACAGAACCAGCAGCAACAACAACAACAGGGATCGTAGAACAACTGGGCCGCGACTCTTCAGCAGTTTGTCTACAGCGCCGCAACGCCTCCGTACAGTGTCGCGGCGCCCGATGATCAGGCGCCTACCCGCATCCACGGCGTAGGTCCATTCCGATGCAGCGGCCTACAATTCATATTCTTACCCCGGTTTGTTGGGCGCTCGCCCACCGCAAAGAGCCCACTTCATGCAGGGTCAGGTTCCGCAGCCCTACTCCGGCATGACACCCACTGAGTTGGGTCAGACGTTCAGCACCCTCTCTATGCAACAACCTGACAATACTTGGTACATGGACTCATGCGCCACATCTCACGTCACCCAATCTGTAGGTACTATTCCTAAACTATTTAGTTTAAAACATCCTCAATATGTTACAGTTGGTAGTGGACAACACATTCCAGTTAAAGGTTATGGTACCTCATACACACAACCTCCTCATCCACCCTTCTCCCTCCAAAACACCATATATGCCCCACACATGATTAAGAACCTCATATCTGTCCGCCAATTTACTCGTAATAATTCTGTCTCTGTGGACTTTGACCCTTTTGGTTTTTACTGTGAAAGATCTTCATACGGGTACACCTCTTACGAGATGCAATAACACGGATGATCTTTATCCATTCACCTCCACCTTCGCTGCCATATCTTGCTCTCCCGTCACTCTAGAGGTTATTTCTTCTTTAACATGACACAATAGACTTGGTCGTCCAGGAGTCCCAGTCTTTAATTTCTTAGAGGCAACAATTTCATTACTTGTAATGAGAATCTTGCCCAAAATTGTGTTTCTTGTTCTTTAGGCAAACATATTCGTCTTCCGTTTAAATCATATACTAGTGTTACCTTTGCTCCCTTTGATATTATACATGTCGATTTATGGACGTCTCCTATCTCTAATTCTCTCGGTCATAAATATTATCTTGTGTTGCTTGATGATTTTTCACATTATGTTTGGTTATACCCTCTTAAATTTAAATCGGAAGTGATTGCCAAATTTCTTGAGTTTTGCAAGTTCATTCAAACACAATTTAAAAAAGACATAAAATTATTTCATTGCGATAATGGTCGTGAATTCAATAACTCTATGTTTCACCGTTTTAGTACCAATAATGACATGGTTTTTCGTTTCTCATGCCCTCACACCTCACCACAAAACGGTAAAGCTGAAAGAATCATACGCACCATTAACAACATGATTCACACCCTATTGATTTATGCCTCCATCCCTCCATCATTCTGGGTCTATGCTGCTAAAATGTCATAATACGTTCTAAATATTCTTCCTACTAGCACTCTTCACAATATGACCCCTACCGAAATCCTCTACCATAGAGTCCCCTCCTATGATCATCTACGTATTTTCGGTTGTCTGTGCTATCACAACCTTAGCTCTACCGGCTCCTCACAAGCTCGCTCCTAGGTCCACTCCATGTGTCTTTCTAGGATTCCCGCCGAACCATAGGGGCTATATATGTTATGACTTGTTGACTCGTCAAATCCACATCTCTCGTCATGTTACATTCAACGAAACCACATTTCCATTTTCGAATCTTCAAAAATTCCAAAAACCGGATTACTCATTCCTTGACGAGCCTGTCATTTCTCCCATCCTCGTCAAACAACTCACTTTTTCTGTCGCGTCCTCAGCTCCGCGGCACCAAAATTCTTGCGAGTCGGCACCGCGGCCCTGCACAGAGGCGTCGCGATGCCAAATGTCCGAAGAAGGCATGCGCGGCCACGCGACTCGCCTCCCGCTCATGCGCGCCCGATAACTTCTCCCCCACCCGCTCTTTGTCTGACTTTACCTCCCGTCTCAGACCCCACTCAGCCACCCACTGTCTCTACTCATCCAATGAAAACTCGTTCAAAGCATGGAATCTTCAAACCCAAAATCCATTTTAACTTATCTGCCCAAACCATCTCTCCACTTCCAAAGAACCCAAAATTGGCCAAACAAGACCCTAATTGGAATGCAGCTATGTATGAGGAATTCAATGCTTTGACTAAACAGCACACGTGAGATCTAGTACCTAGACCTGAGGGGGTGAATGTAATTCGTTGTATGTGACTTTTTCGTCACAAGTTCAGAGACAATGGGGATCTTGAGAGGTATAAGGCCCGTCTTGTGGCTAATGGCACAAATCAGCAGGAAGGCATTGATTGTGGAGAGACCTTCAGCCCGGTTGTCAAACCGGCTACCATTCGCACAGTTTTGAGCATTGCCATGAGAAAAAACTGATCGATCCATCAACTTGATGTGAAGAATGCATTCTTACATGGAGACCTGAGAGAAACAGTGTACATGCATCAGCCTCCTGGGTTCACCCATCCAGCAGTTCCTCACTATGTGTGCCGTCTCCGCAAGTCACTATATGGCCTGAAACAGGCCCCCTGTGCGTGGTATAATCATTTTGCCAGGTATATCTTACAGATTAGGTTTGTATGCAGCTTCATTTTTCATCAAGGTAGTAGCACTGCTTACTTATTACTATACGTGGATGATATTATTCTGACTGCCTCCTCAGATAGATTGAAAAATGAGATTATTGTCTTTCTTAAGTCTGAATTTGCAATGACTGATTTGGGAAAGCTGAGTTACTTCTTGGGGATATCATTGACCAGGTCAGCCAATCACATGTTCTTGTGTCAGCGTCAGTATGCAGAGAAGATAGTGTATATGGCTAAGATGGCGAATTGCAAAGTTATGCCTACTCCAGTCGATTCGAAATCTAAGCTCAGTGCTATGGATGGTGCTCCAGTCTCCGATCCTACTCTGTATAGGAGTCTTGCAGGTGCACTTCAGTATCTCACATTTACTCTGTATAGGAGTCTTGCAGGTGCACTTCAGTATCTCACATTTACCAGGCCAGACATTGCTTATGATGTTCAGCAAGTATGCTTATTCATGCATGCCCCCAGAGAGTCTCGCTTCACAGCTCGTAAGCGTATCATTCGATACATTAAGGGCACTCTTGATTATGGTTTGCACCTATACCCCTCTGCGCCAAACAGGTTGCTCTCATATACGGATGCAGATTGGGCAAGGTGTCCGGACACGTGACGCTCCACCTCAGGATTTTGTGTTTTTTTAGGGGATAACCTGATTTCTTGGTCTATCAAGCGACAGGCTACCCTATCTAGATCCAGTGCCGAGGCTGAGTAAAAAGGCGTTGCAAATGTAGTAGCTGAGATTTGTTGGCTCAGAAACTTACTGTTAGAACTTCAGTGTCCTTTGTGTCAGGCATCTATTGTGTACTGTGATAACATCTCTGTCATTTATTTGTCTCATAATTCGGTTCAGCATCAGCGAACCAAGCACATTGAGATAGACCTACACTTTGTTCGTGAGAAAGTTGTTTTAGGCCATGTCAGAGTGTTACATGTTCCATCATCCTATCAGTATGCAGACATATTTACCAAATGACTTCCCAGACAGTTATTTCTTGACTTTAGATCCAGTCTCAGCGTCCGGCTTCCTCCCGCTCCGACTGAGGGGGTGTGTAAACGTGTAAATATAGAAAACAGTATATTCCCTATCCATAATTAGAATATTTCCATATATTGTGTAAATTTAATTATGGTAAGATTAGGATTCCTCTTTTATATAGTCTTTTAGGATTTCTATTGTATAAGAAATGAACATTGTACTCTATATATACCTTGATATTAATGAAAGACTCTCCAAGAGAGATTAAATATCATCTTACACATTCATTTTCTCTTCACCCCACTTATTGACTTCAACAACAACCGTGAGCCTTCAAAAAAAACACACACACACACACAATCAGAGAACATAAAATCAGCAAGCTAGTAATAGACTATACTTGAAATTAAAAGAAATAAAAAGATGTCCTAGATGCACATAGATTCATTTGTTCGTAATCATATTGGAAAAGCATAATAAATATTTCTAATGTGCTTACTAATTTGAAAATTTCCGTCTACCAACATGCTCATAATATTTCAGTAAACATTATACTCACTCTGTAGTCTGTATTGCTCCTTTACCGTGACTTATTCGCTTTCATTATTTTCATTTTCATATTATTTTGAACTTGTTCTTATCTAACTTTTTTTATGCGTTTTCTTGAACCGATGGTCTTTCGGAAACAGTCTCTCTGCCTTTTAAGGTAGAAGTGTGAGTTACAATAGATATACGAAATTGTATACAACTACTGTTAGTGTTTTGAAAGGGTAAACAATATGATTACAATACAACAAACTTGAAGCCAACAAGTGTTGTGGCAACAATAAGCTTTGATAATCTTGGGCTTGATTCTTGAAATGATTCTTGAGTATCTTGAGTCTTGGATCTATGGATCTTCGTTCCACTGCAGCAAGCCCTTGATCTTTATAACCTGAAACCAAAAGACTCTGGTAGTGTTACAAGGGCGCTGCTGAGTCGAGTGATATTTACTCTTTACTTAAGACATTATTGCCCCGTATATATCCTTTTACGATATGAGCAACTATCTCCCAAGATAAAACAACAACTAAACAAATGAGCAAAGAAAACTTAAGTGTTTCTCAAGAAGAACCTTTGAGTGTGTGAAAGATATGCTAGAGAGTAAGAAGTTAAAAATTCTAAACTATACAAGAGTGATATGTGTTCTACAATTGAGCCAAAGACTCAATTTATAGTGTGTAAGATGACCTTTCATCTAGCCAACTAATGACAATCAATGATCATATAATGACACTTATTGAGAGGTGTTATTTAGTAAAAAATGGCTGAATTCATGTGCCAATTCGTGGGGAATCAATGCCCCAAATCAGCCCAAAATCATAAACTCTTCAGCATCCGTCGACCAATTTGCCATCGAAGCGCCGCGGCTCCAGTGACTAGACTGCCACTCAAGTGTCGCGGCGCGGCTCCGACGGTGGTGCGTCGCGGTCCTTCACGGCTCCGCAGTGATTTTCGACTCGTTTCATCTTTTACACATCGTACATTTCTTCCTTTATTTACCAACGTGAAACACGTGTCATTTAACCAACGACCGTCCATCATTTCATATCTCAAACGTTTAATTACGTACCAATATCTCTTTCACTAATGAAATTTACGATACTTGGCACTACGTGTGCACGTGTGTGAAAACGTCGTTTTCGACGTGCGAGACCTTAATTGTTCGAGTCATAAATAATGGGTTAAATTTAATTCCACATTAAAAAATTTCCAACAAGAGGTAAAATATGCGTATACTCTACCCTCCCAGACCCCACATTATGGGATTTCACTGAATATGTTGTTGTTACCCCCTTTGTTTCAATTTATGTGACACACTCAAAATTGAGAATCAAACTTTTCAATTTTGACCATATAGTTTGTTCCAATTTATATGGCTCACTTCAAAATCGAGAGTCAAATTTTTCAATTTTGACAGTATAGATTCATTTGTTCGTTTGAAAATATTCTGTCTACCAACATGCTCATAATAATAATATTTCATTAAACATTATACTCCCTCTGTTCCAATTTATGTGGCACGCTTCGAAATCGAGAATCAAACTTTTTAATTTTGATTGTGAATTTAGACAATTTTTTTTAAAGTTTGAGACTATGTAAAAAGTAGTTTAAGTCATAATAATTAACAATCCAATATATTTCTAACGTATATAAAAAAATTGCGGGTAAGAAAAACTCCTGAAAGGTGCCACGTATATTGCGAAAATCAACAGTAGCCGCAGCAGCCTTATAAACATTGTCCATAACCTGTTTGAAAGAATGCTTAATAGACAGAGGTTGGTCAATGCAAGCGAGGACCTCCCATGGGGCTGCCATCGGCCAAGACGTTAGTGATAACCCGAGAATAGATAACCCGAGAATAAACAGAGTTGAATTTGAGAAAAAAGAGTTGATCCAATGTGGAACCACTGGAGCCAGCAGCAATAAGGCCGAGAACTATTTGAATGGAGAGTGGAACTATTTGTTGGATTCGTCGTTGTCGGCTTTAAACTTGCTGAAGAATACATGCTTTGCAAGAATCAATGGAACATCGCTCTGTCTTTATCAAACATCTTGAAACTCTACTAGTCACGAGAGATAAGTCCAAATAAAATTAAATGCTATTTTAGTTTTATTAGTGCGGCTTGAAATATTGATGTGAAAACAATAACTATTGCAAATTATTTTTGATATTAAAAATTCGGTAAGACAAATATATGAATATTAAGCAACCACTTGGTGAAGATGAATGCATCCAGGAATTACACGAAGTTATTAATGATTTATGTTATAGAAATGTAATGAATGTGTATGACTTTTTAAATTATTCTAGTAAAAATGATGTATTGATGGAGTTTGATGAACAAAGAGAAGTTGTCATAGTAATATTAATAAAAATAAAAATATTATGTATTATTTTCAAGAAATATTTTATCTATTATTTCTTTAATTTTTTTTAAAAGAAATATTATTTTATGTATTTGGTTTACTAATAAAGGTAAGACCGAAAAAATTTATTATTTAATTAAGGTTCTTGCGTGTTTTAAGTGCTGCCCCACGTCCAATACCTTCTGAACCTACACGGTAGCTCATTATAAGCGCCCAAAATTTCTTGTCTTCATCCAATGTGGTACAGACGAATTCTCTCTCATTTACAAATCAATGATGTATATATTTATTTATTTATTTATTTATTTTTACATTAATTACACTAAACAATTTCTATAATATGATTCACTCTTAGATATACTTTCTATATCTTTTTTACAAATTCAACACTTACATCCCATATACTATAAAAATCCTATGCTTACACCCCTTAGAGGTATATCCGTAACTAAGTAAATTATAAATAAGAAGTTTTTATGTATTTATTTTTATAAAATTTTAAAAAGAGGATAAATATTTTATTAAAAAAATTTATTCACGTCTTTCATTGAATTCTTTTAGAATATGTATTTCTAAAACGCTTAAGATGAAACGAACACAAAATACTTAATAAGATGACTACATTTTTTATGTATTTGTTAAATTATTTATCTTTGAATTTCTTAAATATAATGATGTTATTCCTATTTTCCTAAAAATATTTAAACATCTTATATAATAGAAATTCTACACAAATAAAACTTCATCTATAATTAAAAAAATTATCAATAATTTATTTGACTTGGATAAAAAACCTTCAGCAATAATTTTTATTTGTGATGTCATTATCAATTTTATACTATTATAATTTTAATTCAAATAATTTTTTTTTTAAAAGAATTCCAGGTAAATCTTCAAGTAAGAAAATTCCTAGGTAAATCCCTAAAAATAATTCTACAACAAAATTCTCAGGTAAATTCCCAAATATGAAAATCCCTAAGTAAAATCCCAAAATAAATATCCAGCTAAATTCGTAGCAATAAAATTCCAAGTAATTCTTCAGATAAAAAAAATCCTCAAGTAAATCCCCAACAAGTAAATTTCCAGTAAAATCCGCAGAAACTAAATCTCCCGGTACCCTTGATAAGAATATCCCTAGGTAAATCCTCAGCTATTTATCCCTAGCGAAATTCGCAGGTAGCTTTACCTAGGAATTTTCTTGCAAATTAACAAAGAAATTTAATTTTATGCCTTACTTGCGAATTTACCGATGAAAATGTACTTGCGGATTAATTTTCCCAAATAATTCTCCAAGAAGTAGTTTTGCGCAAAATGGCGCAAATTACATACAAAATTTCCTGGGGAAATATTTTTAGTAGGTAAAAAGTTCTAAAATTTTGATATTTCATATTTTCGCATGAAAATCTGTAGGAAATTTCTGTGAAATTTTTTCACATGTAAATTCCCCAGGTAATTAGCAGCTTTCTAGTAGTGCAGTGTCCCTCAAGTATTTCTCTGGTACTTTTGTCCATCCACCACTAGTTCAAGTATCAGGTATAATATTGTCCGCATGGGCGTAGCTCAATTGGTTTCAGTGTGTTAGATTGTCCTAATTAGACATGTTCGAGCCTTGGCAGCCGTAGTGTGAAAATTTCATTCTTCCTTTGTGGGGATGACTCATGCGTGCAGACACGTGTCTCTACCTAGTGGGCCGTGAATCGCGTGATTTACCTCCTCTACCAATCTCTGTCGGCCCGGGGAGTTGAGGCCCTGTGGCGGAGGGATTTCGCTTCCCAAGTATCAGGTATAATATTTATTTTGTTGTGGAAAGTCAATGCTACGTGTTCCTTTCATTGATTCCTTCCTGTATATGAATGTGATCTTCATAGAAATGCGTTTCTTTATTCTCATTTGTGTTTTACTGAATCAATTCAAATTCATAACCACACCTGTTAAGTAAGAGTATATAAATTCTTGCAAAGCTTTCAACTTTGTGATCATTCTACTCACTAAATCTTCTTCTTTGCACGCAAATATGGATCTCCGGGAGTCAATTAGCAACCAGACGAACGTTTCTTTCATGCTCGCTAAGCACGTTTTCTCGAAAGAGGTTAAAGGCGATACCAACCTGGTGCTCTCTCCTCTCTCAATTCAAATAGTTCTTGGCCTTATTGCTGCCGGCACTAAAGGACCAACTCAGGATCAGCTTCTATGTTTCCTCAAGTCCGAATCCATTGATGACCTAAATTCTCTCTATTCTCATATTGTCACTAATGTTTTTGCTGATGGAAGCCCCTGTGGAGGTCCGCGTTTGTCTGTCGCGAATAGTGTTTGGATCGACCAAACACTGCCTTTAAAGCCATCTTTCAAGCAGGTTGTGGATAATGTTTACAAGGCTGCTTCGGAGTCTGTTGATTTTAAGAACAAGGTTAGTCCTTTATTAATATGTTTCATCACCAACTTGTCGCTTCCCCCTTGCCAATACTGTCATCAATTTTCATTGCAATCTTCCTTTGTTGGCAATATCGAAAATGAAACTGTTGGCTAAAACATATACTCCTATGTGCTAACTCTATCATACTCTCGTTGTTTTGTTAATTGATTAAGCCTGCTGAGGTTGCCGATCAAATTAATCAGTGGGCTAAAATGAAGACAAATGATCTCGTCAAAGAGATTCTTCCTCGTGATGCAGTGGACAAGAAGACAAGACTAATCATGGCCAATGCGCTATATTTTAAAGGAGCATGGACTGAGAAGTTCAATGCTTCAGAAACGGAAGACCACGAATTTCATTTCCTCAGTGGAGGGTCTATTCGAGCGCCTTTTATGACTAGCAAGAAGAAGCAATATGTAGTCGCATTTGATGACTTTAAAGTGTTGGGGCTTCATTATCAACATGGCACGGACTCGCGTCGTTTCTCCATGTATTTAATTCTTCCAAATGCACATGATGGATTACCTGCTTTACTGGACAAAATCAGTTTAGAACCTGGATTTTTAAATCACCATGTTCCATATGAAAAAGTTAAAGTACGCAAGTTTCTCATCCCCAAATTCAAAATAACTTTTGGGTTTGAAGCTTCTAACGTTCTTAAGAGACTTGGCCTCACGTTGCCATTATCTCCAGGTGGTCTCACTGAGATGGTGGATTCCCATTTATCTACGGATCTGTTTGTTTCAGAGGTTTTTCACAAGTCCTTCATTGAGGTAAATGAGGAAGGAACCGAAGCTGCAGCCGTTACTGCTAGTGTAGTAGAGTTGTGCTGCCTGAGAATTGAGAAGGAAATAGACTTTGTCGCGGACCATCCATTCTTGTTCCTTATAAGAGATGAATCTACTGGAGCAGTGTTGTTCATAGGGAGCTTGTTGAATCCTCAAACTGATTAGCACAAGTGAGCAACAAAAAATGAGTTTGGAAAGAACGAAGGCAATGTGAATCTCAATTCACAGTATTGCATGGATAATAGAAAACTTCAAGTTATCTATCACTGATTAGGACAAAATTGAGTGGTGTTATGTATCTAAATAACCAGTTTCCTGATATGTTTGTAACTGTGTTCTATGCACTCTAATGGTGAGACCATGTTACTTTATCTATGGCATCTTATATGATCGACTTGTTTATGCTTAATTTGCTCGTCTATTTCGAAATGACAGAGTTTACCGGTACTTAAAGTTTTAGCTACAATTGACTTTTAGTTATGTCCATAACTCAGTTATGCACTATGCATGTAGTATTAATTATCAAACTAATGACACCCATACCATGATGTGTTTGAGTAAAGTTAGTTTTCTTTGTTATTGATAAGTAGAAGGCTGTTGAATTCGATAGTTCAGACCAACCCTGGGACAATGAAGAAAGGGAGAAAAGGTAACGACCACCCTTACTAATTAGGCATTAAGTCATGTGAACATGCTTATGTCAACTATTAGAGTCAGACATTTTTCATAGTCCTTGTCAATGAAGAAGGAACATACGCTGCAACTTTTGTCTATTACAGTATTATCTAAAAATAATTTAAGTTATTAATGATTAGACGAAACCAAGAAATAAGCTGAAACTATAGAAGATCCCCTTTAAGATCAAACAATTTCATCGAATTGAGTATGATTATATGTGTGATGGTATCGCGGCGCTCATAAATGAATTGTTATTGATCATCCGCTCCTGCTCCTCATGTTTTGGATATTATACACAGGTTGAGGCAATGCCTAACATCCCACCTGGTAGCCGATTCGACCAAGGAAATAGCAAGGAACTTAATGACTATAATAAAAAAACTAAACTAACATCACAAGATCGATGGTTGATAACTCCAAAGTCAACCATTGCTTTCCTTCTCCGCGTCATTTTGGTGTTGCTTTTGATCAATTATACAATTAATAATGAATATCCAGTAGAATATAATATGATTTTTCCTGTGCTACATGTTCCCTTCATTAATTCCTTAATGTGATCTTCAAAAGACCAAGTCTTATATATCATCCTGCATTAGTTCTTTATTCGCCAATTGTTGGTATGGGTTTACCAACTCGGGATCAGCTGCTCTGCTTACTCAAATCGAAATCTATTGATGAACTCAAACTCTCTTTATTCACATATTGTCAATGTTAGTCTTTTTTTATGGCAGTCCCAATGGAGGTCCGCGTTTATCTGTCAGTAATAGGTTTGAATCGACCAGACACTGCCTTATAAGCCTTCTTTCAAGCAGGTTGTGGATAATGTTTATATTAACGTGTACATTATATTGTTGCCGGCTAAAGCTTAAATGTGCTAACTCTGTCATTCTATTTTTGTCTTGTTGATTAATCGAGGCTGTTGACGCTGCCAATCAAGTCAATCAGTGGGCTCAAATGAAGACAAACGATCTCATCAAATAGATTCTTCCTCGTGACCGAGTGAACTACATGACAAGGCTTATCTTGACCAATGCACTATATTTTAAAGGAGAATGGAATGAGAATTTTGATGCTTCGGAAACGAAAGACCATGAATTCCATCTCCTCAATGGAGGGTCCATTCGAGCACCATTTATGACTAGCAAGAATAAGCAGTACATAGCCGCGTTTAATGGATTTAAAAGTGTTGAGGCTTCCTTATAAACAGGGCACGGATACACGTTGCTTCTATATGTATTTCATTCTCCCAGATGCACATGATGGATTACCAGCTTTAGTGGACAAAATCAGTTCAGAAACTGGATTCTTAAATCACCACGTTCCGTTTGTGTGCAAGTTTCTTATCCCTAAATTTAAAACTTTTGGATTTGAAGCTTCTAACATTCTAAAGGGACTTGGCCTTACGTTGCCATTCTCTCCAGGTGGTCTCAATAAGATGGTTGATTCCCATTTATCTAATGAACTATTTGTTTCAGAGGGTTTTCACAAGTCCATCATTGAGGTAAACGAGGAAGGAACCGAAGCTGCAGCGACTACTGATTCTGTTGGTATATTAGTCTCCTATAAGAAGCTTATTGCGGACCACCCGTTCGTGTTCCTTATAAGACATGAATCTACTGGTGTGGTATTGTTCATTGGGAGCGTGATGAATCCTAAATACAAATACTAGCATGTACAAGCTGTAGTGCATATGTGTTTTATTTTATAGTAACTCAAATAATGCTCAAACCAAACTATGTTCATTTTCATTATCTCTAATTCACAGTACTTGTTTTGTAGGATTTCATTATCTTTATCGTCATTTTAGCATAATACCATGACCCATCTCACATTTAATTATTTTCTTGAATTATAAAAGAAATATTAATATGTAGAACCTCATATTCCTAGCACCTATGTGAATGTTTGTGTAACTTTATCTCCAATATATTGTTCGAATATTTACACCATTAACCATCATGTATTTTCATTATGAAATTTTACTACTCTTTTTTCATTTTAAATAATTAAACCTCGTCATTCCAAAATCACAAATTGCTATAAAAATAATACAATAGAGGTAGGTCTTAGCAAGACATAAAAGCTTCAGAATAAATGTACAAGTTAAACAATGAGTTAGAATGCGCAAGAGGCTATCTATTTTCCAGTATCCACAAATTGATTCTCAAGTGCAAAAAGTACTTCCACTTAAAAGATTTATAAGCTCCATGTGCACAAATAAAAGCTTGAACTAACACTATTACACAGCTATATATGGTGACATAGTTTCTAGTTTGTTCAACTTTTTTTTTGTAACTTCTGAACAAGATTATTCAAATAATTTATGCTGAATTGTTAGCAGTTCATCTGTTTTTTTTCCCGTTAATTACTATATTATTATTCCAAATTCCATACTTCTATGCTTAGTATGACTTTTAACACGTTCAAACTCAAAACGTGTCATCTCTTTCTTGTTGACACTTAAAAATCTTAACACACAAAACACAAACAATACCCAAAAATTCCATAGCAATGGACCTTGAAGAATCAATCAGCAACCAAACAGGCGTATCCTTAACACTAGCCAAACATGTTTTTCAACCGAGGTTAAAGGGACACAAACATGGTCTTCTCTCCTTTGTCGATCCATGTAGTGTTGGGTCTCATCGCTGCGGGTTCAAATGGCCCGACCCGGTATCAGTTGCTCTCTTTCCTCAAATCCAAATCTAGTGATGAACTCAACTCATTATCTTCTCAGCTTGTTGATGGTGGGCCTCGTCTTTCTGTTGCTAATAGTGTTTGGGTTGAACAGACTTTGCCTTTGAAGCATTCTTTCAAACAGATTGTGGACAATGTTTATAAGGCTAATTCTGCTTCTGTTGATTTTCAAAATAAGGTTAGATTTGTTAACCCCAATTTAAATCATTGCTTAGTTCCTTAGTTATTTCTAACATAAATTGATCAATTCGGTTATGAAATGCTTGATGGGATAATTATAGTATGAGGAAATCTGTTGCATTTGAGATTGTGGACATAAAAAATGTGAAATTTGGAAAATTTAGAAAATGGTATTTGGAAATTGGAGTAATGTTTGACCCGCAAGGGTGGCTCTGTTGGTTGAGCACGGGGTTTTCATAATGGAGGTCTCATGCTCGAAACCCCTGCCTATGATAGCAGGGAATTTGCCTTCTGGGTCGAGCTCGTCTCACGGGCTTGCCCAGTGCGAGTTATCTCTCCTGTGTGGTTTGCGGTCTATTGCACAGGAGTGGGGTTTACCTGTGCGCACCTGAAGGGTAGCGGCTACGAGTTCCCTTGTCATTAAAAAAATTGGAGTTGTGTTTGGACATGAATACAACTTGGAAAAAATTGAATTTTTGTGTGAGAAAAATGTAAAGACATGGATTTGGAGTTTTTCGAATTCAACTTCCGGAAAGTTGTAACAATTCTATGTCCAAACATGATTCCGGAATACATTCCGGGAAAAAGTGTAAATTATCCATGGCCAAAGGGGCGCTTAAAACTTATGGATTTGTCATACTTAGCAAAAATTATGTTTTATAGCTGATAACTAGTTAGGAGGTGCATATAGTGTAAATTGAAATACTATAGTATGACATTTTTTATCTTTATTAAGTTAGCTTGGTGAAGTAATGTGGCGAATGGATAATGAACTAGGTAACCGGAAGCAACAATTTTGTTGTAAAATCTTCCTACTCCAATGGAGCTAGGTTTTTTTTTCTTGTCAATTGGTAGACCTTCAAATATATTTTGATGAGTAGAGCCACAGCCAAAGTGTGCTTGTTTCTCATTTTGTTACATATGAATTAAAAGACCAACCAAACGCACCTTAGGAAATTAGAAACTAAACAATTCCAATGTGGCTAAAAGGCTGATTCATAATTTTTCACTATGTTTATCATTCACTATAATCTCAAATACTGATGTATTGCTACCCTCGCTGGAGATTGAAGAAGTTCTACATTCATTGCTTAAAATATTGGCTATACTTTTTAAACTTTTCTGTTTCCCTGCAATCTTTGCATGGTATAGTTACAGTGACCTATGAGCTTTAATCAACAAGCAACTGGAGCTGGCGTCAGAAATAAGGATAGATTTACAGTATAGGAAAATTAGAAGGAACCTTTTTGCATAAATTTTTATTACAAAATTTTGATGTTTAGTAGGCTGTTGAGGTTGCCGATCAAGTGAATCAATGGGCTGAAAAGGAAACGAGCGGTCTGATTAAAGAAATTCTTCCAGCTGATTCAGTTGACAGTGCAACAAAATTTATCTTTGCAAATGCACTGTACTTTAAAGGAGCCTGGGATGAGAAGTTCGATGCATCAGTGACAAAGGAAAGTGAGTTCCACCTTCTCAATGGGACATCTATTCAAGTGCCCTTCATGACTAGCAAGAAGAGCAATATGTAAAAGCTTTTGATGGTTTCAAGGTGGGGATTCCGTACAAACAGGGTGAGGATAGGCGTCGTTTCTCCATGTACTTCTTTCTGCCTGATGCCAATGACGGACTGCCAGCTCTGGTAGAAAAGGTCAGTTCCGAATCCCAATTCTTGGAGCGACACCTTCCGTATCAGAAGGTTGGAGTTGGTGAATTCCGTATCCCAAATTTAAAGTATCGTTTGGATTTGAAGCTTCTAACGTTCTGAAAGGGCTAGGCCTGGTATTGCCTTTCTCTGGTGATGGCCTCACCGAGATGGTGGACTCCCCTGTTGGCAGTAACCTTCACGTTTCTAGCATCTTTCACAAGTCTTTTATTGAGGTAAATGAAGAGGGAACAGAAGCTGCAGCTGCAACCGCTGGTGTGATTAAACTAAAAGCATTGATGGTGGAAGAGAAAATAGACTTTGTTGCTGATCATCCGTATCTCTTCCTGATTAGAGAAGATGCAACAGGCGTGGTACTGTTTGTTGGTAGTGTGCTTAGTCGTATTCCACTATATGGATGTTGATATATGTTGTTTGCATCTTCGTTGTATTACTTGGGACTTTTTTGGTGCCCAGAGTTGGCTCAAACCTCCTTCAAGCCCTTCTATCTTATGGAAGAGTGTTCTCACACACCCTTCAAGAATCTTACTTCTTTCGGATATTGCGAGTAAAATCTGTCAACTGCTCTTTGTACTATTGAAGTCAGTGTAACTTGTATGCACTACAGTGTACTTTTGAAATAATTAACATCAAAGGTTTGTCTAATACTTCAATTTCTAGTTATGGTTGTTGTCTCTACTCTCTACATGTGTTTCTTGTCTGTTTGCCTGGCCCAAAAGAGGGAACACATTAACAAGGTAACTATAGAGAAATAGATGTTCTTCATCTAAAGCAAGTTAGAAATTGCTACTAGCACATGCCATCGAAAATTGGAAAGAGCTCAAGGGAAGGCCTAGAATAACATTGCTGCTTTACAGCATTGAGGGTTTTATTAGGTACTGTTTGTAAGTCTTGGGTGGTTGTTGCCTCCTGTTCTTTTTCACACAATCTTGCAGTAAGTTGGATTTAATCATCAATAAATCCTTAATTTAATCAAGAATGGAACAGGACATAATGCAGACTTAAATGTACACTCAAAAGAGCTTAATTCATTCTTGCTTGTTAACCGTACTGGAGTTGATTTTGTGGAGGACCGGTCTTCCTTTCTTCTATTAAAGTCGTTCTTGTTGTTGATATATATCTCATTTAACAGAATGTATCACTGCTTTAAATCATATATACCAAGGTTTCTTCTCTAAACATTGAAGAGGACTTTGAATTCTAGTCACTATTAGACAACCAGTGACTACAGGGATTGCCACTTCCTAAAACTTTAAAAAAGACGGTCTGATACACTAAGTTCCCGCTATACGCAGAGTTCGGGAATGGGTCAAATTACATTGGGTCTCATCTACGTAAGCCTTATCTTACATTAATGCAATAGGTTATTTTTGCGGCTCAAATTCAGAGGCTATTTCTGTGACTCGAACGGTACCCTTCTACGGGGGCAACTTTTACCGTTGCTCCTTCACTTCCTTAAACTTTATGGTAATGAATTTTATTTGAAGCTCTCTACTTGCATACTTTTCACTCCTTGTAAAATGTAAACTATTGGGTCTAGTGATGGATCATGCATTTTGAGGTCTAAATGACAAAGCGGCTACTTTTGGATTTTTAGTTTCATTACCTTCTAAAGCAAAGCAAATACCACACGACTTGAATTGTTATAATTTGTATGCATGTGTATGTGAGTAAAGGCCGGTGCCGACCTACTTGTACTGCAACTTTGGAAGTGACATTTGTGTATTGACTTTTAACTAAATTTCTTTTGTCTGATCAAATATTTTGTAGGGTAATAACAACCCCAATTCCCTTTCTTTGACGTGTAAAACAACTTGCAAAAATCAAGAAGTGAAAACTACAACTACTATCTATTAGAGAGTATCAGAGAATGAATTATAAAGTGGACTAATGCATCTAATTATTTAAGTCCTTTGAATTGAAAAACATAATTATAATGGTAGCGGAAGAGATTATATAGAACGTGTTTGGTACAAAGGAAAATATTTTCTGAACATCATTTTCTGGTGTTTGGCTTCACCATAATCATTTTCTGAAGATTAACTTTTTTTGTTTTTACATGTAATTACCATTTCAAAAGCCTGTGGAATATTCAAATTTAGAACCAAAAATGAAACTCCAATTGAGTTAAAAGCTGCTTTTGGTGAAAGTTGGTAAAAGGGTAATCATGGTAGTATAATATAACGATAATCTATTATCGGTGTCATCTCAAATATTTTGGGATCATGTTCTAATTCGTAAAAGTGAGTCCTTAATTGGGCTAAGATGTGCGAATTATGGACTTTTACAATAAATTTTGATTAATACTACTTAATAAAAAATGAAAAAAAAAATCTAACTTTTTTTATTTTTCGAAGGGCTATATGCGGTAGCACACCTCATACGGATCAACTGCTCGATTATATTACTATCAGTATCAAATGAATACGATGAATGAATATAGTATAAAAAATTGAGATCCGAGTACAATGAATTTTATATAATATTTTTCAGTTAGCCGCAGTTGTTCCCACACACCATATGAGTACCACGTGCTGGCGCGAAGTTTTAAATAGTCAAACCGTATTATTTTCCCAATTTGGAGCTGCATTTGTTGTACATTTACCATCTAATGCCATCAGTACCATTATTGGCTACAATAATACATTATTGACTACAATAATAATGATAAACTAATACTCTATAACCATCAAAAGATATGGTGCAGCGTATGAGATTGTTCCTTCTTTCATCAGATATTTCATGTTCGAGTTCTGAATATAAAAAATCTTTGATAGAAAATATTTCTCCCCGAATAACTCAACAACAATTTGAAAGATTTCCCCATTTGAGAATCTTCAAGTTCAATCACCATCTTATTAGCCGATCTGCAATAAAAGAACACTATATCAGGGGCGAAGCCAGAATTCCGGGTTAGGAGAGCCTATTTTGGTTTAGGGGAGCGAAAAATTGAGAATTTTTTATCTAGAGGGAGCGAAAAATTGAGGACTCTATTGTAATATCATGAATATTACTAGTGTATACTAGACACAATTTAAATTTGAGGGAGGAGTCCGGGCCCCTAGCCACCATGTAAATCCGCCCCTGCTTTATACTATAAATATGGCATTAGTACTTTATAAATAACATATATTTTTTCAGTTTGATTTGGAGTCGATTCTATGATTGAATAGCATAAGTGACACTTAGTAGTAAAAATTCAAAAAGACAGACAGAAAGGACTCTTTCACACATGTTAACTTCCGGACACGAATCTCCACGTCAGTTTCTCTGTGCCTACAACCTAATAAATTGGCAGTCAATACAAGGTAAGGATCGCTCCCTTTTTTTTTTTTTTTTTTGTTGACGAAGGAACCCGCAGCCGCTACTCTTTCGAGTGCGCACAGGGTAAACCCCATACTGACGCAGTAGCCTGCAAACCACGTCAGCCATGTAAACCACACTTGGCAAGCCATGTGTGACAGGATCAACCAAGAAGGTTTATGCAGGGGATCGAACTCGTGACCTTGCGGTCCCGCGCTCTACTGCTACATTCTATGATTGAATAGCATAAGTGACACTTAGTAGTAAAAATTCAAAAAGACAGACAGAAAGGACTCTTTCACACATGTTAACTTCCGGACACGAATCTCCACGTCAGTTTCTCTGTGCCTACAACCTAATAAATTGACAGTCAATACAAGGTAAGGATCGCTCCATTTTTTTTTTTTTTTGTTGACGAAGGAACCCGCAGCCGCTAGACAGACAGAAAGGACTCTTTCACACATGTTAACTTCCGGACACGAATCTCCACGTCAGTTTCTCTGTGCCTACAACCTAATAAATTGGCAGTCAATACAAGGTAAGGATCGCTCCCTTTATTTGTATGTTGAGTTGTTGACCCTAGCCCAAGCTGGCTTCTTAGGAAGTTTGTTCTCATCCACGATCTGGATAGATTGTCAGCAATATGAAAATTCTCTTATTTTTTAGTCAAAAACTTATATAGATCGATAGATGGGTGATATATTCCACGAGGAGCATTGCAAAGATAGATGATATCATCACGACTCCTCTTTTGATAACGTTAAGGATGCTTAAAGTATCATAAATCGATCATTTCAAAAGTATATAAGAGTGTATTATTAAAATTTAAGAATAAAAGGAAGAAAGTTCCTATTTTTAACCCATGACCTTCATGAGGTGACAAATTCCCGCTCTACAATGGAATCAGAATTTATAGCTTTAGACAAGGTCGGTGAAGAAGCTGAATGGCTCCGGAATTTCTTAGAAGATATTCCATTCTGGCTCAAACCTTTGGCTCCTATATGCATACATTGTGGCAGTCAAGCAGCAATAGGTAGGGCAGGGAGCGTAATGTATAACGGAAAATCTCGTCACATACGACGGAGACACAATACCGTTAGACAACTCCTCTCTAGTGGCGTTATCACAATTGATTATGTAAAGTCAAGAGATAACATGGCGGATCCGCTTACAAAAGGCTTATCTAGAGAGGGAGTTAGTAGATCATCAATGGGAATGGGGTTAAGGCCAAGGACAAGTCATCATGGCGGTAACTCTACCTAGCAGACTTCTGGAGATCCCAAGAGCTAGGTTCAAGGAGATCAAACAAAGTTGTGACTGACGGTTCAACATTGTCAAATAACTTAACCCATTCTCGGATGAAAGACAATGTTCAGAAATAAGGATAAGACTTTATGGCTTGTTAATGAGTTAATAAAACATTAATTTTTTTTAATGGTTATCTAAATCTGGCAATGTATGACCAGATAATGTGGCTATAGGACCACATGCTTAGAAATCACCTATGTGAGTGTTAAGTGTAAGCCGCTTTAAAGGGGAATGACAGTAAAGGTCAATTCTCTATGCACTCATGAGACCAGGCGGTGTTCATGGCTGAAACGAACACAACTGTGAGAACCATAAACGATTAAGGGTTGATTGTGTGTCTTATGTTGTCTAGGTATACAACAAAGTTCGACGGTTCAAAGATATCAAATCTACCGATTGATCGAGTACATCCGATATAAGTTCACTACGGAAAGTTCAAAGGGAAACCTACTTATCCAGATGCAGTCAATTCTCGCTTGTATATCACACTCGTCCGTACATTCTTTTATCTTATAGTCATTCCCCATTCATGTGGGGGATTGTTGGGTTTTGATATTGGTGAATGAGAAATGATGAGATGAAAATTAAAGGGAGTAAAATGCTCTTTTGTCCCACATCGAAAAAAGAGAAGGAAAGAGAGATGTATATATTACATTACACCTTCTCTAGTTGCTAAAAGGGTTGAGAGGGCAAGGACCCCTCGCGCCGTCGTCGTCACTGGCTCGGCTCGGCTTCGGCTTCGGATTTTGGCTTTTGGCTTTGAAAAAAGATCGATTGATTGATAATCTTTTTGGACAAACGTTTTTTTAATTAATTATTTAATTAATTAAAAATAGATCCAAACGGATCGACCCAAAACCCGCGACCGACCCGTCCGATTAAGTCCTTTCTTTTCGAATTTCCCTCCAAAATTTTGGTGACTATTCTGAATGGTTGCAAACATTCAGAATCAGTACCTCCAACAACTATAAATTCTTGTTTGTTCCAAGAATTTATTAATCAATTCATTCAATACGAATTTCTTCGTCTGAAAAATTCTCTCTTCCTAAATCTGTGTGATATACTACCGTTGAGTGGTTCGCTGCTACCGAAATTTGGAGTACTACTATTATTATTATACCCCGTATTTCCAGAGTATGTATGTGAGGACGTACGTACAATTGTGTAAGCCCGAATTATGTTAAGGACGAAATTGTGCACTTCCACGAGAAAGATTTGTTTTTCCGACGGAAAATTTTCCGAACCTTGTAAGGGAATTTTACGTTTTCAAGAATTTATTTATTTTGAATTTTTCCGAGAGATGAAATATTTTGGACCAACGAGAGGGCGACATGTGTCAACCTCAAGTGGACGGTTGGTGGACGATTTTTGTGGGCAAGTTGGCACGTTTTTTTCATGTAAACTGCCTAAAACATTTGGTCAATGTTTGGTTAGATATTTGTGTGGTATATGGATAAGGTGGGACCCACACACACTTGTCCAAATCTTCACCCTCCACTTGCCCTCCACTTGCCTTAATCTTGGCCATTGATTGGCCTATAAATACCCCTCAAGTGCAAAACTTATTCTTCATCCCTTAAACACTTTCCAAGTCTTGAAATCCTCCCCCTCCCTCTTGAAGCTCTTGTCCAAACCACCCCTCCCCCTTGAGAAGGCCCTCGGCCGGTACCCCTTCGATAGTTCTCGTGAAATACCCCCTTGGTAGAAAAGTATTCTCCAAGTATTGTTACAATTCCAAAATACATTAGCCCAAATACCTTGTAGTATTCCAAAGTTATTTCAATACTAAGAGCCCGAAAATACTACTATACTTTCTTTAGTCACAAAACGAAACCCTAGGAGAAACTTCATAGTTGGTTGAAGTAGTAAGTAGAAGTTGTGTGGAAACTTCTGGTTTTCTGAGCTATCGGAGCGTGCAAATTAGGAGCTAAACCTTGCTCAGGATCGACATTTAAACTTGGATAATTTTGGGCTTATCGAGGTAAATATCGTATCCTTCTATTGTAATTAGAGATTACATATTGTAGAAGTTTAGAATTGAGTATAAGATATATAGAAGGATATTAAAGAAGAGAATTGAACTGTAATTACATAGGACTGTATTACAGTAGACTTGTGTAGTTTGTGGTAGGAAGTCTTTGCCCGATTTTCCGTAGCAATAAGCACCTTCTAATTAGAATATACTACAGAGTAGTCTAGACGTTGATAGACGTATTTGAATATTATAGGTTGATACTCTGCGCGCGACATATTCGACTTGACAGGTGGATTTCGCCGAGAAGGTATGTGATTCTTCCTATCCTCTTGAGCATGATATTTTAAAAGAATATATATATTACGGTAGACGTACGTATGTTAACTGAACGTGGTTTTACTTCGATGTCTTTTGACTTGAGTTGTAAATAATAAGAATCTTGAAGTATTTCAAAAGAATTATAAATCGTTTTTGAAACAAGAGTAATACTTGCTTTTAAAAGCTTAAGAGTTATACTAGTTTTATGGGAAGTTAGGTATAACGACTTAAGAGAGATAAAAGGAACGGTTTACTTAATTGTTTATGAAAGCCTTGTATTGATTTTGGAAATGAGAATAAGTATCGAACAAACCATCGCAATGCTTAATAAAGGAAAATGTATTGACTAATTAAGTATTATTAAAACCAGTAGAAACCTCCATCTGCATAGAAGCTAAGATAAGACAAAATTGTATTACATTTCCTAGATCATGGCTGCTTTAATAAGATTGTTATAAACAAGAATAACCTACTCACACATAAGGCATATGTTACTCAAATTGTTTTAAAAAGGAGATTACGTTGTTAAGTGTTTAAAACTATGATCTATGAATCTTTTGAAAATAAGAGACTTGATCTTAAAAGATAAGAGACTTGACTTAATTGACTTGATATGAATTTTGTTAAAAAGTGTGAAACCTCATTCGTGAGCAATGAGTACTTGGTTTTTAAAGAGTTAATGTATGAAGTACTTTGGGGATAAAAACCCGAACTTGTTGACATAAAGTAGAAAGTACCTTGTGTGAAAAACTTGACTATGTTGGTTTGTGATAGCCTTGTAATACTTCTTGTTGGTTTGATAAGTAAACATGTTAGGATGCTACGTGTGTTAGTGTCTTGTGATGTTTGTGTAAAGGGGTTTCCCTTGATTGTGCTTATGTTGTTTAACGATAAGCCGTTATGTTAGTATTGTACCACTCACCTCTTGACATGATATACCGAGGGTTAAGCTGCCCCCCGATGCGAGGGATGCCTTGTTACACCCCGTAGTTCAGGTCATGCGTATGAGAGCATACGAAAGGGAGTAAGATTTAAATTTTTTCGAAAGAATAGGTTGACGGATTGTTTCGGACGGGTTTTAGTCAACTTTGAGGCGGGTTATGACCCGGTGCATTGAGAGTTCCTAAGTGTTTCAAAGGCCTAGGGCGTAGTTCGTTGAGTCTAGTTTCCAACGCAACCAACCGTTCATCGATAGGACATCGGAGTAGGAAGTTATGGGAGTTACAAGTTCGGTCTTGCAGACGGGAAATGCGTTTCAGCAACAGCGCGGCGCCGGATGCGAGGCCGCGGCGGCGGAAATCTTGGTCGCTGAAGTTGCAGCGCGCTGAGCCAGCATGGCGCCGCGGAGTCGAAGAGAGGCTGGAGGTTTCAGTAGAGGCGGATTTTGGGCGGAAAAACATAGGAAAAGTCGATTTCTCTTTTAAAAGGTCATGGGAGGGTGACAAGTGTCCCCATCTGATTTTTCTTGCATGCCTTATATTGACCAAGTCTTGAAGACTTGGTCATCTTTCAAACCTCTCTCTCTCTCTAAATTAGCTCCCCCTTCTCTCTACATTTCCAAGAGAAATTCTAGCCTTAGGAAAAATCTGAAAAGTTAAGAACAAGAAGGAAGCTTGTGGCTAACTTGTTGGTGTTGTTGTGGTGGTGTTCTTGGCAAGGAAGCTAGCAAAATATTTGGAATAAATTTGGCTAAAGCTCTAAGGTAATGATTCTTCCTTTATAATTAGTTTTAGTGTTGCATGTTAAGAAGAAAGAACTTGTGGTAGTGAATAATGCACTTAGAGTCCTTGCATGTAAGAAATGTGGTTTGGATATGAAGGATTGGTTAAGAAAAGATATTATGAGCATGTTGTAGCCTAAAAACTACTTTAGAATTGTTAAGTGTATTATTGTACCAAATGGGGCAGAAATTTACACACCCAAGTTTGGAGGTGTAATCCCCTTTAAAATGTTGGATTGTTGAGCCTTAAATGTGGTGTTTGGATGATAAATTCGGCCTTGAAAAAGGTGGCAAAGTGAGTAGAAACAAAGGAAATGCTCCCCAATTTTCCATAGAATTTAGTGACTTTGAACTTGGATTGTTCTACTTTGAGATTAGAAGTTAATAAACGTATTATGGTCATTATAGGTTGACGTATTACGTGCGATAGTTGGAATTAACAAGTGGATTGACCGAAGAGTTATGTGGAACTTTCCTATCTCTTGAGCATGAGTAGTTGTATCTATGTAGTACGGTAGACGTACAAGATTTGATATCTTTCACTTGTTTTAAGTATGTGATACTTGTTTCATCTTAAAAGTATAAAACCCTTGGATTTAGGGAAAAATGTATTTGACTAATGTATAAAGCGAATATAATGACTTTATGAGAAGTTGATTATATTAGCTTTATGGAAGGTTAACGAAAGGAGATTTACTCTAAGTAAAGTAAGCACGGAAAAATGTTTTTAGTTGGGAAAAGGGTAAACTGATTTTGAGGCATTGATTGCCTAAGGTTTTAAAGGAAATGAAGTCACTTGATTTAGAAGCCTACTATATTTCTAAAAGGAAATGTGACTTGTTTTGAAAGGAAATCTTAACTTGATGCTATGGTGATTAGTATCTTGGAATTTTTGTATAAAAGAGTTATTTCTTAAAGGGTTAGAAGTACATGGTACTTGGGTTGAATTCCCGGATTTTCTATTAAAAGACATGTTAGTGCCTTGGGTATACTAAAATGAGAGGATATATTAATAATGTTAATAAGTTGTGGATTTCTTAACTTGCTTATGTTATGATAAGTTCTGAAGCACTTATGTTATGTATGATAGTGCCTAGTGCTTATGTTATGTATGATAGCTATGAGCTAGGTTATATAAATATTATTACGGGTAAACTCCGGGTTATTCTTGTTATTTCCTTTTGACATACTGACACGATGGATGGTCCACGGGTATGCGTTCATTAGGATGGTTCACTACTTATTCTTGTTATTTCCTGTTGGCATACTGACACGATGGATGATCCACGTATGCGTATTCTTGTTATTTTCCTTTGGACATACCGACACGATGGATGGTCCACTGTATCGTCCATTAGGATGGTTTACTACCTATTCCATGGATTTGCTACCCGTGATGCGAGTGCGGCGATTGTACTACGCGGGTCCACGGGATCCACGCGGTGATATAGTCTCACGCGAGCGCGCTTGTACTCATGCGGGTCCACAGGATCCACGCGGGTGAAATAGTCCCACGCGGTGAAATAGTCCCACGCGGCGAGGATGGTTTTATGCGGATCCACGGGATCCACGCGGTGAAATAGTCCTGCGAGTAGGATTGCTTAATGATACTACGCGAGAGATCCTGTCTTGATCATGAGCCTCCTATTTTTATGCAGTATTATACTTATACTTGTTACTCTCATTGTTAGTAAGGCACAGTTCAACATAATTTGATTTTTATCTATAACTTGTGTATTTTGGACTAATGATATTACTACGGTATTTTCCGATTTACATACTTGGTACGTCAGATCGACCCCTTCTGCGTGCGTCACGCCGGTAAGGGAAAGCAGGTGGTAGATCCTAACTCTTATGATATTTTACTCAGGTGTCAGGAGCTCCATTTCTTCGGAGGCTAGACTTTTGGTATGGTTCTCCCTGGTATTGTTGATGTTTTGTACATTCAGGGGCATGACGGCCCCGTCCGTCATAGTGTTACTCCTTCTGAGGCCTGTAGTCTTGTCATAACTTGGTTTTGTTTAAGGATGTAACTGTCGGTTTTATGTACTTTGGGGTAGCCATTTTGGGGCTAGACTATTTATATCATTATGGTTGTTTATTATGAGTTTATATTCATTGGTTTTCTCCGATGTTGTGTCCTGCGGTGCGAGTTAAGGCACCGTCACGGATCCGGATCAGTCATGACATGCGCCTACGCGGTCCAGGGACCTATGCGAGCTACGGAGTTCCGTGTTAGTGTGCGGGTAATTACCTCACGCGGTCTACGTGGCCACGCGGACTACGAGTCCGGGAGGATGTCGCGTTAGCTGCCCGATGCGAGAATACCTCATGCGGCCTATGCAGGCCTATGCGGAGCTGCGGTAAGTTCCAGGATTAGACGCGCACATTGATACTGAGGGCGAGTGCCAGCTTCGATCATGTGGCGGTCTAGAAAGATCTCGTGATGCAGTTTGATAGCATTGTTGGTACGGTGGGTTTTAGCAGTCGGTTATGCCTTCGTACTTACCCCGTACAGTTTTATTATGACACAGGTGGGACCGGGTGTTCATGTGTATTCCTTTGTGCTTTTATATCATGGATTGCCGGCAGTGAGGAAGGAATTCCACGGGCATGATTGATATTGTGGGCATGAGACCCATAGTTATATTTGAGTGATGAATTTAGGGGTGTGAGTCCCTGACTTGACATGACTGCTTACATATTGTGTATCGTAAATTGGTTATCATATATGTTTTCTGTTTTATATAGACTATTATGATTTCATTTACAGTATTTTCAGTTTCACATACTTGGTACATTGGCCAGATCGACTCTTCGCGTGGCCGTTCACGCCGCAGTAGAGGTACACCCGATTGTTGATCCTCGCCATGTGGTCACGATTGCGTTTGGGAAGCTCCGTTTCTCCGAGGCTTATACGTAGTATAGTCCCCTCAGAGTACTTACATTCGTGGTATGGCGGGCCCCTGTCCGTCATTTTGTTATAACATTCTAGAAGTGCAGAGTAATCTTGTTGTGGATGAGTTTGAAAAAGGGATGTAACTGTTCGTGTTCAAGTTTTTATATATATATGCCGAAAGGCAACTTCTCTCAGATAAATTGTTTCTCACTTCATACTGTTTCATGATTTGTTTTATATTCCGCTGGTTACTCTGATGTATGTCTACTTGGGTGCCCGGGTAAGGCACCAGTCACGGGCCCGGGTTCGGGTCGTGACAAAAGTGGTATCAGAGCAGTTAATCCTCGGAAAGTGTCTACAGACCGTATCTAGTAGAGTCTTGATTATCGATGTGTTGTGCACCACACCAATAATCATGAGGCTATAGGATATTTAGGATTGGTTTCCATTCTTCTCACTCTGAGATCGTGCCTTAGAGATGTGTTATAAGTTGGACCCCTCTAACGTAATTCTTTCCCTTACCAGTTATGCCTCCGCGCAAGGCAACCCGGGCCCAGAAGGGCAAGGCAGCCGAAGGAGCTGCGAGTAGAGCACAAAGGGTTATAAGGGCACGGGTCCAATCATCACCTGGGGTGGTGCTTCATTCGGGGAGTTCTGCGACGTCGCCACCCCAAAGAGTCTCAGCACAAGGCAGATTCCTCTGCGGCCATGATATTTGAACCTTCGCCCACGACCAGATGCGAAAGTATGGATTGCAAAGAGACGACCACATTAGCTAGGGATTTAGCAACCGAGAGTATATTATGTACCGATTTATCACGGGTCTTGATGTTTATCTAAGAGGTTGCAAGAGTAGCTCTTGATCGGCATGAGCATGGCCTACGACGGGCTTATGCGCAGCCGAGAAACGTAGAGATCGACGGGTTAACCAAGCGGCGAAGCAGTCGGTCGGCAGGTCCTTGGTAACTTTCGAGGCGGATCGCCTCAAAGCAGATCGATACGCACTCCGCCCGGTCTGAGTGGTCCTCGCGGACTTCTTGGGGCGTCGGGTATTTAGGAGTTGGTCGAACTCCGGGGTTTACAGTTCACGATTTTCGTAGGTTCCGGCCAGGATTCGATTTTCCTCGGTGTTCACGGTGTGGCGCCATCCCGGGAATGTCGTCTTTTTATTGGTGCTTGTTTTACTGCGCCGTCAGGCCACGTGACGAAAGAATGTTCAAGTAGGAGGGATGCAGTAGGAGGACTCGGCTACAGATTAGTTGCGATTCGGTGGTTCGGAGAGGAAGGGGTGTTAGCGAGGAGGCCACCCCACGGTGTGGCCGTTGTGGTAGGTATCATTGTGGAGTGTCGCTTCTTCGACAATTTGTTATGCTGCGGCGAGGCCATTTGCGAAATTGTCAGGCAGGTGGCGCGGATGTAGAGACTCGACTTCAGATCGGTGGCTAGTTAAATCACCTTCCCTAGCTATGCGCCCAACAGGGCAGGATTGATTAGAACGACAAAGGAGAGTGAAGCAGTAGATACAAGTTGATCCTTAACCCTCTAGAGATTAGTATGTGTGATAAGATGAATATATTTTAGGTGATGTTGATCGGTGTATTTTATATACACTTTTTGAGTCATTTTTAGTTAGTATTTTACTCATTTTATTTATGTTTAGTACAATATTAGGGTCGTTTTCCTTTCTTTTGTGTCACAGCGGTCAAAAATGGAGAAATGACGAAAAGGAGATGAAATGAGCATAAAAGAGATGAAATTGCACACAAAAGGGCCAAGAAATGAAGTCTAAGAAGTTCCGGGAATTATAGAGAAAATCGAAAGTCCGGACGAAAAGACGATTTAAACGGAAAAATGTCACCATGCGCCACGAAAAGCTAGCATGCGCCCAAAGTCTTGAAAGTCCCGAAGAGTTGCTGAATTTGGTTCGGCCGCATATGGCCGCGGCGCCGACGCTGAAATCTTGGGCCGAATTTGACATGTTTGAGAATCCTAAAGGGATAACGCTTTCCTTCAAAAAAGGATAATTTTTCATACCTAAAGAAAAACCTTTTCCTACCTAAAAACCCTTACCTAAAAGGATTCTAATAACTTTTCCTTTCCTACATAAATCCTTAACCCTTCACCTAAAGGATTCTTTGGCTATAAATACTCTACATCATTAGAAGAATTATTCATTCTCCATTCTACCATTCACCATTCTACATCCATCCTTCCACCAATCCACCTTGTAAATATTCCACAACACAACCCTTGGATGCTTGGCTTGAGACTCATTCTTAGTAATTTTCTTTTCTTTTCTTTTACTTTATTTCGCTTTTATGAATACGTAGATTAGTTCTTGTCATATTTATGGCTAGGAACTAATTCTCTTATAGACTTTCTATGTTGAATTGCTTGAAACTTATGCTATAATTTAACGACGCTATGGTTGTTTTTCTTATTGAGAGATCTATCCAATAATTGAGTGAATTCTTGGTAATTAATTGACAACTAATTATCACTATATGATTTCTAATCAGTTACGAAAGGGGATTGTGAATATCTTGTAAGTTGGGTAGACAGGCTTGAATTGGGGATGAAAATACCTCAATTAGTTTTGTAAGCGTTGATGAGAGGCTTAACAACCCTAATTTTGCGCATTGCGTGACGGTCAACTAGGTTTTGTTCTTAATCCTCCTATAGAGTTACCCTTATCGAAAGTTAGGTAAGGAACGATACTGGGGTTGAATGTTTATATAACCCTAACGGGAGTATATAACGATTTCGTAAACCTGCTTTCTCCAAAAGAAGAATACCATAAGTAATGCATTAATGAGTAGCATAAGCGGATAGTGAGGATACATGAAGCCCTATTCTCATTACAATCAAGTAAACCTTTATATTTAAATAGCTTTTATAATTCATAGTTATAAACAACCAAATCAATTATCAATTCGCCAAATAGATACTAGAAAATAGATAAGCGATACTTGGACCCTAATCCAGAGGGCGATATTCGGTCTTATCTAAGACTATACTACTTGATACGATGCACTTGCGTTTAAAGTGTGTGCATATTACGCGCATCAAGTTTTTGGCGCCGTTGCCGGGGATTAGGCAATAGTTCAATATCAAATTATCTATTTTTAATTTCTAATTTGGTTTTAATTTTTTTATTTTTACGTTTTTTCGTTATTAAAAAAAAAAAAAAAATCAAGGTGCCGTGATTCGTTGTTGGTTTTGATTTATCTCAGGGATCCTTAAGACATGGATTTCTACTGTCAATATGATCGAGCTCCAACCATAGAGGAAGAGAGGGAGGAATTACGAGAAACTCTACTCAGTCTCACGAGGTCCCAAACTCGGTTCATGGACGAAATGAGGTTGGGTATAAAGAAGTTGGAAACGCAAATAGCAGAACTCGCGATCATATTCAACAGCGAACAGCAAATTGAGGAGCCTGAATCACACCCAACTATTGAGGAATGGCAAGAGCGGTTGGTGTAGAGAAGGAGAAGAGTGCAGATCCAATTATTCACCTTCGATTCCTTGGAAAATCTTTTTCTTGTACATTGCGGAAGAAACACCACCAAATCAAAGTTGACTCCCAAACAGAAGTCAAAACCATCAAGGGCACCCTAGAGTTGAAAGATGTAGGAATCTCACCGATCCCTACATTAGAGAACCTAAAAGACAAGCATGTCTTGTATACTTGAGGATAATCGTATATTTGAGGCCCTTGTTTGAAGCAATTGTTGTAGTTGAAGTGAGACTGCAACAATAACTCTGCGGATTACGGCGATTCGCGAAGGATCCAATGGGCACTCGGAAAGGTTAATTGCGTCCCGCTAAAAGACGTTAAAGATGCTTGTTGGGAGGCAACCCAATGTTTTTAATTATGTTATTTTAATTTCTGTCTTTATTTTATTTTATTTTGTCTTGAAACGATCTCACGGTCTTGGGTTCTTGTTTTGTGTTGTTGGATGATGGTGGAAAAGTCAAACCGAGGAAAAAGGAGAGCAACAAACGCTAAAAAAAAAAAGCGATCGTCGGCATTGCGCCAGAATCGAGGCAGCGCGGAACTCCAGAGGTCACAAGATTAGCAGCGCGCGCTGAATCTCGTGCGCGCGAACTTGAGAGCCATATTTCCGTGCAAATTCGAATTTTCATCCTAGACCTCGCATTATGACCATTGTGTTGTGTCGATAAGTTGTCATTTTCTTTTATTTTCTTTGAGTCTTGCACACATTGGGGACAATGTGTGATTTAAGTTCGGGGTGTTTTATTTGTGTCTTGTTATGTTTCAATTAAGTCTTTTTTTATTGTTTTGTGTTTATTTTGAGTCACAAATTTTTTCTTTTTTTCTTTCTTTTTCATAATTACCTATCAAAGATCATGTATCTTTGTAGTTGCTAGAAACACCTAGTGAAGGAAGGTGGAATAATGTAATGGAATTAGAAGCAACTATCTAAACACCTAGGTTAGATATGCCAAAAACTCACAAAAACTGCCTATCGGAGTTTCTTGCTTAAAATTGTGCATGCTAAATTATGAAAACCTATGTGTTATGATTGCTTGCTATTTGGCGAAATAGTTAGGATATGCATGATAGGGAGATGACTCGGGCATTTCTTTGATAGTCAATTTTACCACTCTTTCTACCCCGAACTTTAAAAGTATCCTAGTCACTCTATTGAGCCTAAAAATTGAAACTTCTTCTTTGACACCCTATATTCCCACAGATTGTGCCATAAGTAAAAATGTGAAGTAGTGGAATCAATTGTGTTAAAAAGAGACAAAAAGAGTGAATGAGTTTGTTGCACCCCAATAAAAAGTAATAAGAAAGAGGCAAAAGCCTAAGTTTGGGGTGCTTGTTATTATAATACTCTTCATTCTCCCAAAACAAAAGAGGAAAAGATAGAATTGAAGTGAAGAAAAGAACAAAAGAAAAGGGAAATGAAAAGCTAAAGAGCTTATGGTACACAAAAATGAGCCTAAATGCCTATTTTTACCAACCCCTACCTAAGCCTACATTACAACCCTTAAAGTCTGAAGATCTCTTTTATGCATATTCGAGATTAGTGGAGAATAGCAAGTAAGCATGCCATAGGATTTTTGAATTTATATGCATTTAGTATATTGACTTCCATTAAAGCATGATAAATATGAGTTTGCGAAATATCTAGCTCGATGTGTTTAGTGTCTTTGAAAAATTTCATGTTACATGTTCTGCGTATTATTCTGCTAACCTTCATGTTTTTCTAGATAACACTAAATGCGACAAAAGTGATCAATGTCGGTGAGTCTTTTATTTTTCGTTTTTGAGTCTTTTATTTCTTTTCTATCTTTGCTCGAGGGCGAGCAAAGGTTAAGTTTGGAGGTATTTGATCGGTGTATTTTATATACACTTTTTGAGTCATTTTTAGTTAGTATTTTACTCATTTTATTTATGTTTAGTACATTATTAGAGTCGTTTTCCTTTCTTTTGTGTCACAGCGGTCAAAAATGGAGAAATGAAAAAGGAGATGAAATGAGCATAAAAGAGATGAAATTGCACACAAAAGGGCCAAGAAATGAAGTCTAAGAAGTTCGAATTATAGAGAAAATCGATTTAAGTCCGACGAGAAAGACGCATTTAAAGTCGAGAATTCAAAATATCACGGCCATGCGGAAGAAAGCCGCGCCCAAAGTGCTGAAAGTCCGAAGAGTTGTTGAATTTGGCGCGCCATGCTGATCTAGGCGCGCCGACGCTGAATTGTGAAATCTTGGGCCGAATGTGACATGTTTCATAATCCTAAAGGGATAACGTTTCCTTCAAAAAGGGATAATTTTTCATACCTAAAGAAAAACCTTTTCCTACCTAAAAACCCTTACCTAAAAGGATTCTAATAACTTTTCCTTTCCTACATAAATCCTTAACCCTTCACCTAAAGGATTCTTTGGCTATAAATACTCTACATCATTAGAAGAATTATTCATTCTCCATTCTACCATTCACCATTCTACATCCATCCTTCCACCAATCCACCTTGTAAATATTCCACAACACAACCCTTGGATGCTTGGCGGAGACTCATTCTTAGTAATTTTCTTTTCTTTTCTTTTACTTTATTTGGTTTATGAAGAATATGAGATTAGTTCTTGTCATATTTATGGCTAGGAACTAATTCTCTTATAGACTTTCTATGTTGAATTGCTTGAAACTTATGCTATAATTTAATGCGCTTATGGTTGTTTTTCTTATTGAGAGATCTATCCAATAATTGAAATGAATTCTTGGTAATTAATTGACAACTAATAATCAATATATGATTTCTAATCGATTACGAAAAGGGGATTGTGAATATCTTGTAAGTTGGGTAGACAGGCTTGAATTGGGGATGAAAATACCTCAATTAGTTTTGTAAGCGTTGATGAGGCTTAACAACCCTAATTTTGCGCATTGTGCGTGACGGTCAACTAGGTTTTTGTTCTTAATCCTCCTATAGAGTTACCCTTATCGTGAAAGTTAGGTAAGGAGCGATCTTGGGGTTGAATGTTTATATAACCCTAACGGGAGTATAAAACGATTTCGTAAACCTGCTTTCTCCAAAAGAAGAATACCATAAGTAATGCATTAATGAGTAGCATAAGCGGATAGTGAGGATACATAGAAGCCCTATTCTCATTACAACTGAAGTAAACCTTTATATTTAAATAGCTTTTATAATTCATAGTTATAAACAACCAAATCAATTATCAATTCGCCAAATAGATACTAGAAAATAGATAACTGATACTTGGACCCTAATCCTAGAGGACGATATTCGGTCTTATCTAAGACTATACTACTTGATACGATAACGTGCACTTGCGTTTAAAGTGTGTGCATATTACGCGCATCAAGGTTTCTGGTTCACAGATTTTCGTAGGTTCCGGCCCGGATTCGATTTTCCTCGGTGTTCATGGTGGCGGCGTCATCCCGGAATGTCGTTTTTATTGGTGCTTGTTTTACTGCGTGCCGAGGCCATGTGACGAAAGAATGTTCAAGTAGGAGGATGCAGTAGGAGGACTCACCTACCAGATTAGTTGCGGATTGATGGTTCGGAGAGGAAGGGTGTTAGCTGAGAGGCCACCCCACCTCGGTGTGGCCGTTGTGGTAGGTATCATTGTGGAGTGTCGTTCTTCGACAAATTGTTATGCTGCGGCGCAGGCCATTTTGCGAGAAATTGTCCGACCAGAGGTGGCGCGGATGTAGAGACTCAGCTTTCAGGATCAGTGGCTAGTTCATCACCTTCCCTAGCTATGCGCCCAACAGGGCAGGATTGATTAGAACGACAAAGGAGAGTGAAGCAGTAGATACAAGTTGATCCTTAACCCTCTAGAGATTAGTATGTGTGATAAGATGAATATATTTTAGGTGATGTTCAGATAGCATTGTGTTAATTGTGATTAGAAATCATGATTAGTTAAAAGGGTAAGATTGGGGATAGGGAAAGTGTGAGCCTTAGAGTTTTATACGTGGAGACCTTAGAGGCGAGGCCATCTTGAGTAAAAGATTTATTTGTTTGACCCTTATCGGAGTGCATAGTATACGTGAGATATGTTTGTGTGATAAGTCCCTGAGTAGTGTGAAATGAAAGAGGGTAGTGGAGCTAAGAAGACCACTAGGTTTTCGCGACTTGATGGTGAGGTTGTTCCGGATCGGGAAACAAGAGCTTGGCGCAAAAAATGGGTCGGGTTGAGGCCAGATTGCGGGTCAACCCGCAGCCCGGTTTGAAGTAAGGAAAAATTGTGGTGGTCCCGCTTTGTGATAGGGTCACGAGGGTGTTAGGCCCAAGTTTAGTTAACCATCGCTGAGTTCGTGGATGCGTTCGACGATGGTCGCCGATGAGGTCACCCATCTTGTCTTTCATCGGAATCGCTTACTCGCAGAGGTTATGCGAAATGTTATATACCAGGAAGGTTGTAAGACTGCACGGGGTTCCTACTTTTACTTTATGACGGGCAGTGGAGCCCAGTTTACGGCTATTTCTTTTTCTGGAGGTTTTACCAGACAGGGTTAGAACTCAGGTGAGTCTCAGTATTACATTCACCCTCGGGCCGGTGTTTTGATTTCAGGGGTGGCAACGAGGATTATGTGCCTCTTGTTGAGTGAGTATCATTATAGCTACCATTTCAGTATTCGGATGTCGCCTTATGAAGCCTTGTATGGGCGGTAGTGTAGTTCTTGGTCGATTGGTTCGATGTTGGCAAGATTCGGATAGTTGGTTCATACTTGATTCGCGAGGATGTGGATAGGGTGAAGCTTATCGGGAGAGGTTATTGACACTCGAGTCAGCGAGTCGTGCGGATAATCTGCGTTGATACTTGGAGTTCAGTTGACTCGGTCTTGAAGGTACCACCCCGGAAGGCGTGGCGAGATTTGGAAAGCGGGAAACTTCGGCGAGGTACTTTGGCGTTTGATCATTTGAAGAATAGGCGGGTTGCCTATAAGTTAGCTTTGCCATCCGACTTAGGAAGCGAGACGTCCGGTCTTTCATGTTGCTATATTCGGAAGGTATCGAGATCCATCCAGTGTCCCAGTACGATGATGACCAAGTTGGAAATAGTAACCACGAGATTTTGGAATCAAGCAATAACGAGAAGGTGGTAAGTTTATTTAGGAAGTGTTCGAGTCTACGAGGAGAGTACGACGAGTGAGGGAAGAAGTGAACATGTGTTAAAGAGAATAGAAGCGATCATTTCTTTTGTGAAGTGAAAGGTGTGAAGGAAGTATCTTTTAGCCCTTGGGTGGAAACTTTTGTGATGCTAGAGGTGATTCCTTGTGGACTTGGATTTAAGCATTTGCGCGTGTTGTGTTATGGCCATGCGTGGCATTTGCAAACTGTTTAAGTTGAGGAACCTTATCATTATCTATCTTGAGAAGGAACATTCGGGACGAATATTTCTAAGGAGGGGAGAATGTTATACCCCGTATTTCCAGAGTATGTATGTGACTATGTGAGGACGTACGTACAATTGTGTAAGCCCGAATTATGTTAAGGACGAAATTGTGCACTTCCACGAGAAAGATTTGTTTTTCCGACGGAAAATTTTCCGAACCTTGTAAGGGAATTTTACGTTTTCAAGAATTTATTTATTTTGAATTTTTCCGAGAGATGAAATATTTTGGACCAACGAGAGGGCGACATGTGTCACCCTCAAGTGGACGGTTGGTGGACGATTTTTGTGGGCAAGTTGGCACGTTTTTTTCATGTAAAATGCCTAAAACATTTGGTCAATGTTTGGTTAGATATTTGTGTGGTAGGTGGATAAGGTGGGACCCACACACACTTGTCCAAATCTTCACCCTCCACTTGCCCTCCACTTGCCTTAATCTTGGCCATTGATTGGCCTATAAATACCCCTCAAGTGCAAAACTTATTCTTCATCCCTTAAACACTTTCCAAGTCTTGAAATCCTCCTCCTCAAGCTCTCGTCAAACCACCCTCCCTCGAGAGGCCCTCGGCCAAGTACCCTCTTGATAGTTCTCGTGAAATACCCCCCCCCTTGGTAGAAAAGTATTCTCCAAGTATTGTTACAATTCCAAAATACCTTAGCCCAAATACCTTGTAGTATTCCAAAGTTATTTCAATACTAAGAGCCCGGAAATACTACTATACTTTCTTTAGTCACAAAATGAAACCCTAGGAGAAACTTCATAGTTGGTTGAAGTAGTAAGTAGAAGTTGTGTGGAAACTTCTAAGGGTTTCTTGGAGCTATCGGAGCGTGCAAATTAGGAGCTAAACCTTGCTCAGGATCGACATTTAAACTTGGATAATTTTGGGCTTATCGAGGTAAATATCTTATCCTTCTATTGTAATTGGAGATTACATATTGTAGAAGTTTAGAATTGAGTATAAGATATATAGAAGGATATTAAAGAAGAGAATTGTAATTACATAGGGACTGTATTCGATGAGACTTGTGTAGTTGTGGGTAGGAAGTCTTTGCCGATTTTCCGTGTGATAAGCACCTTCTGCTTAGAATATACTACAGAGTAGTCTAGACGTTGATAGACGTATTTGACTATTATAGGTTGATACTCTGCGCGCGACATATTCGACTTGGCAGGTGGATTTCGCCGAGAAGGTATGTGATTCTTCCTATCCTCTTGAGCATGATATTTTAAAAGAATATATATAGTACGGTAGACGTATGTATGTTAACTGAACGTGGTTTTACTTCGATGTCTTTTGACTTGAGTTGTAAATAATAAGAATTTTGAAGTATTTCAAAAGAATTATAAATCGTTTTTGAAAGAAGAGTAATACTTGCTTTTAAAAGCTTAAGAGTTATACTAGCTTTATGGGAAGTTAGGTATAACGACTTAAGAGAGATAAAAGGAACGGTTTACTTAATTGTTTATGAAAGCCTTGTATTGATTTTGGAAATGAGAATAAGTATCGAACAAACCACTGCAGCGTTAATAAAGGAAAATGTATTGACTAATTAAGTATTATTAAAACCAGTAGAAACCTCCATCTGCATAGAAGCTAAGATAAGATAAAATTGTATTACATTTCCTAGATCATGGCTGCTTTAATAAGATTGTTATAAACAAGAATAACCTACTCACACATAAGGCATATGTTACTCAAATTATTTTAAAAAGGAGATTACGTTGTTAAGTGTTTAAAACTATGATCTATGAATCTTTTGAAAATAAGATACTTGATCTTAAAAGATAAGAGACTTGACTTAATTGACTTGATATGAATTTTGTTAAAAAGTGTGAAACCTCATTCGTGAGCAATGAGTACTTGGTTTTTAAAGAGTTAATGTATGAAGTACTTTGGGGATAAAAACCCGAACTTGTTGACATAAAGTAGAAAGTACCTTGTGTGAAAAACTTGACTATGTTGGTTTGTGATAGCCTTGTAATACTTTGTTGGTTTGATAAGTAAACATGTTAGGATCTACGTGTGTTAGTGTCTTGTGATGTTTGTGTAAAGGGTTTCCTCGATTGTGCTTATGTTGTTTAACGATAAGCAGTTATGTTAGTATTGTACCACTCACCTCTTGACATGATATACCGGGGTTGTCGCTCGACGCGGAGGATGCCTCATGCGGTCCAGGACCTATGCGAGCTACGGAGTTTCGTGTTAGTGCGGGTAATTACCTCACGCGTCTACGCGTGGCCACGCGACCACGAGAGTCCGGGAGGACGCGGGTTACCGCCCCGACGCGAGAATACCTCATGCGGCCTACGTGTGGCCTATCGGAGTCGCGGTAAGTTCGAGGATTAGACGCGCACATCGAATCGAGGGCGAGCGCCACGATCACGTGGCGGTCTAGAAAGACCTCGTGATGCGATTTGATAGCATTGTTTATGCGGTGGTTTTAGTAGTCGCTATGCCTTCGTACTTACCGTCTGGTTTATTATGACACAGCGGACACGTGTTCATGTATTCCTTTGTGCTTTTATATCATGGATCGACGGTGAGGAAGGAATTCCACGCATGATTGATATTGTGGGCATGAGACCCATAGTTATATTTGAGTGATGACTTGTGGCGTGAGTCCACGACTTGATACGATCACATATATGTATCGTAAATTGGTTATCATATATGTCTTCTCGCTTTATAGACTATTATGATTTCATTTACTGATTTTCGCCACATACTTGGTAACTGTTATCGACCTCCTTCCGGGGCGTTAAATGCCGCGTGTAGAGGTACACTAGTTGATCCTCGCTCATAGGTCACAAGCGTTTTGGGAAGCTCCGTTTCTCGGAGGCTTATCGTAGTATAGTCCTGTCGTTGTAGTACTTACATTCGAGGTATGGCGAGCCCTGTCCCGTCATTTTTGTTATAACATTCTTAAGTGCAGAAATCTTGTTGTGGCGAGTTTGAAAAAGGGATGTAACTGTTCGTGTTCAAGTTTTTATATATATATGCCGAAAGACAACTTCTCTCAGATAAACTGTTTCTCACTTCATACTGTTTCATGATTTGTTTTATATTCCGCTGGTTACTCTGATGTATGTCTACTTGGGTGTCCGGGTAAGCCACCAGTCATGGGCCCGGGTTCGGGTCGTGACAATTCTGGTAAGATAATCGTTCTATCCTGGGAGGCGATATTCCATTAACCTCGAGTACTGTGAGGGGAATAATTTCCTTAAGGACACACTTTGAACTAAGTGAGCTCGATTATATTCTGAAATTATTTTTTCTTATTCAAAACATATTCTGTTTATTGTACTGATTTCAATTAAGTATTTTTTATACTGTGAAATCTATTTTTTACTAAGTATTTAAACATATTGTGTTAAAATATTATTTTAATCATATACAGATTATTATACCAACAGATATGTGATAATTTGATGAAAGAATTTGGCTAAGGAGAAGATAAGGTTATGAATTAGACATGGGGCTGCCTGTCTTTATTTGCTAATGGCAGACACTTTGCAGGAAAAAGATGAAACCATAAGCTGCTACTTTGTTTTCTTCTTATTTTCTTTGCTTTAATTATTCCCCTTTTAGTCTATTTAGGCTCCGTTTGATATAACTTATTAAAAAGAGCTTATAGGAGTAAGCCTTTTTAAATAGAATTTTTTGAAGTAAAACTTTTATAAAAATGTTGTTAGTCGTTTGGTTGACAATAAAAAAATATTTTTATATAAAAAGCCAAAAATTTAATAAGTAATTTTACCTCTACTCCAAAAAACTAAAATTTTAGACTTTTGAAATAAGTGTTTATTTTAAAATAAATTATGCTCCTATTTTAAAATAAGTTCAACCAAACACATCTCAATATTTTATTAAGTGCTTATTTTAAAAAACAAAACACTTATGAGCTTAAAATAAGCTCAAGAAAACACACACTTTGATTCGGGATAATAAGGAAAGAGAAATGGAATATAATCTTTTGATTACCTTTGAAGTTGTTTGTTTAACCTATTTTTTCATTCCCTTTACCCACTTTTTCATTTTCTTTTCCTTAGATTGATTCCCCTAGGTATTTCCATTTCCTTTCCCCAACCCGAATTTCGGACCACCCCGGACCCTCCGATCCCAGACATCGGACCATTCAAAACCAAACATGTAAGGACAATCATGATAATTCCTTTTCTTTCCATTCCCTTACTGAATTTCATTCCGTTTACTCTACGTGAATCAAACGCACCCTTAGTCCTTAGTCCTTACACCATCATCGTTTCAATTCAAACTAGAATATTCCAATTTTTATAAAGAAAGTGAATGGATTTTCTGGTATGTTCTTCCATTAAACTTTGTTTTCCTTTTCCTCCCTTTCTTTATTATTTTCTTAACTTCCCCTCCCAATTTGAGCTTTTACTAAACGCATAACACTCCCATCGTCCTAATTAATTATTTGAAACTTATTATTATTTTTAGAGTCACCATTATATCTTAAATTATTGTTTTAGCCATTTAAAAATAAATTTAACTATAAAAAACTACTATAATTTATAGTACTACCTTTTTAAGTTAAGGAGTTGAGACTTGTACATTGGAGTCATTATTTCTTTAAAAAATTAACAACTCTTCAAAGTTTAATTTGTAACACTATGATTAGCTTTTTTACTTGGTGATAACTTAGTTGAATTTAGCATCATTTGCTTAGCAAACACATGATGCGCCTAAACTTTTGTCATTAATTACCTAACTAGTACTCTACTGTGCAATGAATGAATCATGAAAGTTATGATGATATTATAAGTAACTGGTCATTTAGTTAGAAATTTCATATTTAAACTATAATTTTTTTTTATTTTTTATAGAGAACCTTTTATTCTCAACTCTCAAGTAGGACTAGAAATCCAATATTATCGTGATTGGCATATTATTGCGTTTGAGGGTCTATCCAGTGCGCACTTATAAAAAAAAATAAAAATAAGGACGATTCTCTGTAAAAAAAAAAAGAAAGAAAGTAGAGTCAAGGAAAAATGTCAAAGTCGTAATTAACAGAAGAGTCAAGGGATAATTTAGAAAAAGTACATTGATTCGTGGACCCACGCGGGGTGTCCCCTTTCCCCACTGGCCATGCTATGAGTTATGTTCCTCGAAACTCTCAAAAACCTTTACCAGTTTACGTTAGAACCGTATTCTAACCATCTCTTTTCCCTCCTCTTTTTGTCCCCTTCTCACTTCTCACCTCGTCACAAAAAAAAAATACCCAAATAAATTCCATACTAACAATAATAAAATATTACATTCTTCGTTAAATTTTTGTGATGTAATTTAAAAAATAAATATAGTTTTTTTAATTTTATGATAAAAAATAAGTTAAATATATTTATAGTTATAAATCATCTCATTAAACATAAAAAATAATAAAATTTAAAGTTAAATTATTATAAAAAATAAAATATATCATTATTTTTTACAGTAACGAAAAAAATGTATAACATAAATGTGGGTTATTATAATCTGTTTGACTAGTTTTCAAGATTCAGAACTTGATCTCAATCTGATCTGGGTTATTCATATTTCATTTACTATGATAATTAATGCTCATTTTTTCAAGAAAAAAAATCACGATTTTTATTAAGTGTCACACACACTAAGCTCATTACATTTCATTTTCATTTTCATTTTCATTTTCATTTTCATTTTGTTTCCTTTATTCCTACTCTATATACTGTATATAGTGTGTCATGTCGGTACTAATTCTTGAAAACTAAGTTCAAAAGTTCCACCTTTAGCTCCATTTTTTGTAGTTTTTCTGGTAAAGTTAGAGAAAGGAAAAGAGAATAATTATGGGGGAGACTCACAATCATGACCACCACCATAACCACAACCACCAGCCACCGCCGGCACAGGCGGTGGCTCCACCAGTAATGCCACTTGGTTCAGCCAGAGGACCTTTGTTTCCACCTGCAGAGCAACTACTTCAGCTTCAGTACTGCATACACTCTAATCCTTCTTGGCGTTAGTATTCTTCTTCTTTCATCTCTTTTTAGCTATTTATTGTAAACTATATAAAGATAAAGATGAAAAATTGACACTTTCCTTTTTGTAAAGTTTGTGTCTTTTTTTTACTCTTGGTTGGGCTGAATTTTAAAATCTAAAAGTAGTGTTGTTGAAATTAATGTTTTTCTTTTTTTTTGGGCTGAACAAGAATCAAGTTGTAAAGATAATGAAAAATTGACACACTCCTTTTTGTGAAGTTTGTGTTTTTAATTTTTGTAGTTGGGGTGAATTTTAAAATCTAAAAGTATTGCCACTGAAATTAGTTTTTGGCTGAACAAGAATCTACTTGTAAAGATAAATTTGAAAATTTGACACTCCTTTTTGTGTTTTGACTTTCATGGTTGGGTGAATTTTAAAATCTAAAAGTATTCCTGTTGAGCAACTTTTGAATCTGCTTGTAAAGATAAAGATGAAAATTGATACTTTCTTTTTTGTGAAGTTTGTGTTATCACTTTCATGGTTGGGGTGTATTTTAAAATCTAAAAGTATTTCTATTGACTGGCTTTTTTGCTGAATCAGAATCTACTTGTAAAAGGTTTTACCTTTTTATGGTCAGATTTTTTTTTATAACATACTCTATGTTCTAGTTTTTTGACTGTTGGAGTTTGTGTGCTATTGTTATCTTTGAGATGGTGAATCTATTTTCCAGCAGTTCTTTTTGTATTCTTGTTCTTTGTTACAAATTCGATTCTAATTCTCCGTAAGGCTAGTTCAGTTTGCTCTTATTGTGAGACAATCGCGAAAAAGAGAGGTTTAATTGTTCAGATTAAACTGTCACATGATGAATCTTAAAAGCTATGTCGCCTTTGGTGGGAGAATTGATAACTTGGAGGTTTCCTCAAGGGGGATAGCAGTGGAATGGGATTGATCAAAATACCCCAATATTGTTGCCAAATTGAGCTAATCCCCAGGCTGTGAACCTATATTGTCATCAGTTGTCAAGCTCCGATGTCATTACTTAGTTTACTCATGTTGGTCATCAATCATTAAGTGTGAGCTGTATCCAGAGTGAACAAATATATTTAAAGCTTCCAAAAAGAAAAAAAGGATGAAGGGGGTACTTGCTCAAACAGCGTAAACCTTCTTATGAGCTTCATCACTTTCAATGGTAGTGAAAGAGAATGAGGAGTTGTGTTTAATAAGGAGATGCAGGTTGGTGGAGTTAGTCTCTTGGCTTTATTTCATTTTTGCCTCAAAAGGAAAATTCTCTGCAGACTTTATCGACTCAAAATTCATTATAATTTCTGAATCATCGAGACAGTGTAATGATTCCTTCATGTGAGTCAGTTGATGGTTATGGTTTTAGTATAAAAATTAGGTGAAGGAATCAAAATCAAGTAGGCATGGTGACTTTTAGAAACCTCCCAATTTCTCCAGAATTTGGAGTTGAGATTTCTCCGACCTCCGAGCAAAAATGATTTTGTTGCTGATATGGATTTGAAACATGTTCTTTTCTTTTTTCTTGATGAAGCAGTATATCATCTGAAGACCAAGAAGCAAACTGTTTTGGGAGTTAAGCGGTGTCAAGATTCTTGTTTAAGATGCAGATGTAAGGAAGGTACCATGAAGGTGTAACGACCCGTTCCGGGGCCCGTTACTGGTGCCTTACCCTGGGCACCCTAGTGATACATACATCAGAGAAAATCAGCGGAACACAAAACAAGAGTCATTTAACAAGAGATAAATGAATAAACAAAGCAACCAAAACAGCTTGCCTTCAGATATACATAAAACCCGAATGCTTTAATCCTTTTACAACCCTCGCCCACAACAAGATTACAGCACTTAAGATATACACGACTATGACGGACAGGCCCCGCCATACCCCGAATGTACAAGAACCTACAACTCAGTGGAACACCTACCAAAAGATAAGCCTCCGAGAAACGGAGCTTCAAATGCTACAATCGTGATCCTACGAGGAACCACGACCGATGTACCTCTACTCGCAGATTTAACGCACTTCGGGCGAGGTCAAGATAACAGTACCAAGTATGTGAAACTGCATAAAATCAGAATGAAATCATACTAGTCTATATAAAGCAGAGACATGTATGATAACCAAACTACGCTCACAACATAAAATACCATCACTCCAATATAACTATGGGTCTCACGCCCACAACATCAATCGTTCGTGACATGGCCGTGATGCCGAATATCGTGACGGTGTAGACATGTCCATGATGCAACAATACCAATGTCCCACGCCACATGCCCCTGACCCGGTGTAGACATGTCCACGTGACTCAACAACAAGACAAAGAATCCAAATGGAAGCATACCCGCGCGCTACGCGATCGTGGTCAAGATGTCCAAAGGGAAAATAAGACAACATTCCAAATGGACGATACCCGCAGCGCCACGCATCGTGTCGGTATGTCCAGCGGAAATCACAAGCGCGATAATCAAAATGGAAACATACCCGCGCGCCACGATCGTGTCGATATATCCAAAGCGATTAACCACAAGACCTTAACCAAAATGGAAGCATACCCGCGCTACGATCGTGGTCGGATGTCCAAAGCGATTAACAACAATAATACTATCAGCAGAACGCACTGCGGAATTTCTCCGCCACCGCCGCACGCCCAAGTAAGTTCTCAACTACCAACCGACTTCATCGAGACGCCAGAATACGTAAAACACAACGATTGTACAATAAAGGCTATCATCACAAGATAGGCAAGTTTCACAACAACAAGCATAGTAAGTTTCACACAACTCAAAGTACTTTCATTTTATGCCAAAGTCCGGGTTTTAACCCCAAAGTACTACATACGTTAAGTTCTTTTAAAAGAGATCCATTACTTTTATAAAAGTCACCCGATACGTAGTATTAGAATGACCAACCCACCTTCCTTTTCAAAATCAAGTAACAACATTCTTTTCCTAAGTTCCAGGTTGCCTAGTTTCAATTACTCAAGCTTCTCATTTTTAAATGGTTTCATAGTTCCCCAAACTTAATCACTGATTCCTTTTAGAACAATTGAGTAACATATGTCATATACGTGAGTAGTTTATTCTTGTTTATAACGATCTTATTACAAAGAAATGATCTAGAAAATGTAATATCATTTTGTCTCATCTTAGCTTCTACGCAGATGGAGGTTTCTACCGGTTTTAATACAACACATCATTATTCAATACATTTTCCTTTATTAACGCCGCAGTTGGTCCTGTCGATACACATTCTCGATTCCCAAATCAAGAAACATTATCCCTTTAAAACCAAGTACTCATTACTCACGAATGAGGTTTCACACAAACATCCACATTAAAACAAATAAGTTAAGTCTCTTATCTTATAAGATCAAGTCTCTTAACTTCTAACATCAAGAAACCATTTTCACTTACATAAGGTCGTTATAACTAACTTCCCATAAAGCTATTATAACACCCTATGTTTTAAACCAACCAAATCACTTAGCACACGACGCTCACCGTACTACATAGTTCACAACAATCATGCTAGAAAAGATAGGAAGAGGTTCACATACCTCGCGACGATTTATCGACAATAAGCAAAATGCTCCAAGTACTACAACCTTGCTAGCCCTTTCCACTCCTCGAGTGTAATACGCTACTCTTAGTACTTTCACCTATAAAGGTCACAAACGCCTATTAACCCCAAAACACAAGTTTCTATCTTTCTAAAGAAAATTCAGAAGACCTCCCCGCAACAACAGAAATCTCCTCCTCTATCGAGGCCGCCACCAAGCCAACCAGTGGGGTTTACACGCCTAACCTGACGTGTACAATTCTACACAAGTCTACCGCACACACCCTATGTAAATACAGCCATTGATTCTTTATTCTTCAGCTTAAGTCAAAAGACATTGCCGAATACTAAGTATAGTTCCATATATAGTATACTTCAACTATATATCCTAACAAACATGTAATTTCCAATTACAATAGAGGACAAGATAATTACCTCGATAAGCCCAAAATTATCCAAGTTATAATGTCGATCCCGAGCAAGGTTTAGCTCCAATTCGCGCGCCCAAACCACTCCAAACAACCCTTAGAAGTTCTAACTAACTTCTACTCAAATACTTCAACCAACTATGGAGATTTCCTTGTGGTTTCGGTTTGAGACTAAAAGGACAAAAGGTAGTATTTCCTGACTCTACGAAAGAGGTATCTTGGAATACTACAAGGTAAGGCTAAGGTATTTTGGGCATTATAACAATACTAGTGAGTATTTCTATACCACAACAAGGGTATTATACGAAACAACTAGGCTAGTGGGTACCCTACGCCAAGACACCACAAAGGGGAGGAGGAGGCCTCGCCAAGACTCTCAAAAGAGGGGATGAGTTGGACGAACTCAACACTAGAGGAGGAGGGATTTTAGGCTTGAAGGTTTCATTTGTGGACGAAGAGTTCATCAACATAAAGGGGGTATTTATAGCAAAACCAAAGTGCCAACCAACGGCCAAGATCAAGCCACGCAAGGCAAGTGTAAGGCCAAGATCGCCAAGTGCACCCTAAACCCTACTCCACAAAACACTCCACAAAACAATGCACCAAACAAGGCCAAAACAAGGCACAAACAAGGGAGGAAGACGCCCCCTCGCTTACCCAAACCGTCACTGAGGGTGACAAGTGTCACCCTCTCGTTGCCCAAAGATGTTCCGTCGCTCGGAAAAATCCGCAAAATACAAAACGACATAGTCGGAATTTTCCTCGCAAGTTATGCAAAACGCTTCGCCCAAAAACGACTTAATCCGTGTTGTGCACAAAGGTAAATTCGCCAGCGGTGCCACATGGGGTGACACGTGTCGCCCCGATTCGCCTGCATATTCCGTCTTCCAAAATATCCAAAATACCTAAATCTCAAAAACAAAGCGGGCTACAAAATCAGAATTTCTCCCGTGGGCCCCACGTGACCATTTCCAAAATAAAATCTCAAAATTCTAATATGATCTATGAAGTCCAAATACCAAACTGGGAATCCAATTCCATTAACGAACCTTTTTCTTCACAAATAACCTAAACTTTTCCGTGAAAACTCACATCTTTCTTTCTTTTCAAAATTTCGCACTCTCGTGACGACGCCCTCACATACATACCCCGCAACTACGGGTATAACATTCTCCTCCTTAGAAACATTCGTCCGAATGTTCCTTCTCAAGTCGAATAACGATAAAGTTCCTTCTAACAAGTTGCCAACGCCACACCGCCAACTAAATAACATACGCCCTCTTCTTTCCTTACTCGTCGCGGCCCTTCTTCTCGAACGCTTGAACTCTCCCAAGACGCACCATACTTCACCATTACTCGCTCCCAAAATCTCCTGAGTCACTACCTCCAAACTTGGTCATCTTACTAACCTCAAACTTCCTTAAGGCCATTCCCCTTTACGAACCGCTCGTCGAACGCGCCCACGAACTCATACGATGATCATACAAACTGGGCCTAGCATCCTCGTGACTTACCACCGCTGACCACCTAACCGACTCACCCCAAACCGGTTACTGTCGACCCGCAACGGTCCTCAACCCGACCCCAATCACCAAACTCTTGTTCCCGACCGAACAATCTTACTAATTCACATCATGAAAGCTACCACTTCCATCTCACACTACCCACTGACTTATCACACAAATAAATCCCACGTATACTACTACTCGAGCAAGTGGTCAAAAATAAATCTTTAACTCAAGACGACCTACCCCTAAGGTCTCACGTGACATAGTCTAAGGTTCACACTTACCATGCCCCCATACGTATCCTCCCAACTAAGCATGTTTTCTAACTCATAATTAACACAACGCTATTCGTGACATAGCACATAATAACGAGACCATCATAACAAGCATACCAAAACTCTGAGGTTAAGGATATACCGGCTACCGCCCCTCTAATCATAGCCCGCTCGCAGGCGCATACCGCAGTAGGCGTGATGAACCACCACAGATCCCGGCGTCGAAGTCGTAACATCCGCGCTCCTCGCTCTGACAGCCTCGCAAATGGCCCCGCCGCCGCATGCAAAACAAACTCCCAATCTAGCACGACACTCTCCAAACGAGTCTACCACAATGGTCACAACGAGGCAGGGTGGCTTCACCGTTAACACCCCGCTCCGCCAAAATCTAAACCTCGAGCCCTCGACCGCCTCAAGACGCGAGGACCACTGCATCGCTGGGGTATATAACTAGCTCGCCGGCGGCGTCCGCTCGAAAGCCACCAAAGCGACCTCGCCGCCCCGCCCTCTTCTCGCCGATCCGTGTCATTCCGCCGACCCTCCGCCTCACATCCTAGCGCACGAGCAGACGCGGCAATGTCCATGCCCTACAAGAGAAACACCCGCACAAGACTCACCATATAATCATCTAGCCCGTGACGTAGCGACGCACCCTATCCTCCATATCCGCAACTAGCGCAGGACATATCGAGCCAAAGAATCGAACTCGACATTGTACTTCGACAAAGGCGCCTCTCTGCCTCAAGAATAAAAATCGTTACCGTGCCCTCCTCATGCGGAGGCAAGTGCGTGAGAAAGCCCCAAAACTCATCCCATACCGGAGGCAGATGCTCTCCCGGAAAGCTCCCATGAATCAAACCAATCGATCGCAGATTACGCAATGACGCGAACTAAAGGTCACAGACTTGGTTTCTCAAGCCTCGATCACCCGTGATGATCCGTCAGAATCGCCGGATGAACTCCTCGCGATCATCCTCGTGCCTCACCCATAAAACTCAAGCGCTACACTCGTAAAGTCCCGTAGCCTCAAACTATTCGCCGGCGAATCCACTGCTATCGAATCGAATCGCCGTGATTCAAATTTATCTCATATTCGCCACGACCGCCAAGAATCGGGCCATCTCTTGTAACCCATCCTCTCGCCTGCATCGCGGACCGAGGCTCAGTATCGCGGCTCGCAGCCTATTCACGCGCTTAACCTCTCGCTGGGCCGGGCAAGGCCACAAAACCCGGGCCGTCAAGCACAACTCGTGCATCGCTGGCTCGCGCTGCATCTCTCTCAGATCTCACTAGCAAGACTCTACTGCCTGCCTTGCCCTTCTCGGCTCGCTGCTCGGCGAGGCATAATCGTAAAAACGAGATACGCCGCAGGGTCCAACTTACAACACGCCTCTAAGGCACGATCTCGTAATGAGAAGAATGGAAACTAATCCTAAATGTCTCGCAGCCTCCTCGATTATAGATGTGGTGCACAACACATCGATAATCAAGACTTACTAGACACGGCTCGTAGACACTTTCCGAGGATTAATCGCTCGATACCACTTTTGTAACGACTGCCCGTTCGGGCGCATCGTGCCTTACCCCGCACCCTAGTGATACATACATCGTAGAAAATCACGAACACAAAACAAGAGTCATTTAACAAGAGATAAATGAATAAACAAAGCCAACCAAAACAGCTTGCCTTCAAGATATACATAAAACTCCGAACAGCTTTAATCCTTTTACAACCCCGCCACAACAAGATTTACTGCACTTAAGATATACACGACTATGACGGACAGTGGCTTCGCCATACCCCGAATGTACAAGAACCTACAACTCAGGAACACCTACTAAAAGATAAGCCTCCGAGAAACGGAGCTTCAAATGCGCTGAATCGTGATCCTACGAGGAACCACGACCGATGTACTACCTGCAGATGAACGCACTTCAAGGAGGTCAAGATAACAGTACTAAGTATGTGAAATCAGATAAAATCAGAAATGAAATCATACTAGTCTATATAAAGCAGAGACATGTATGATAACCAAACTACGCTCACAACATAAAATACCATCACTCCAATATAACTATGGGTCTCACGCCCACAACATCAATCGTTCGTGACATGGCGCATGCCCTAATATCAGACGGTAGACATGTCCATGATGCAACAATAATACCAATGTCCCACGCCACATGCCCCTGACCGTGACGGTGTAGACATGTCCATGTGACCTCAACAACAAGACAAAGAATCCAAATGGAAGCATACCCGCGCGCCACGATCGTGTCGTGATGTCCAAAGGGAAAATAAGACAACATTCCAAATGGACGATACCCGCGCGCCACGATCGTGTCGATGTCCAGCGGAAATCACAAGGCGATAATCAAAATGGAAACATACCCGCGCCACGATCGCGTGTCAAGATATCCAAAGCGATTAACCACAAGACCTTAACCAAAATGGAAGATACCCGCGCTACGCCACGATCGCGGTCGGTATGTCCAAAGCGATTAACAACAATAATACTATCAACCGTGAACGCATTCGGAATTTCTCCACATCGCCGCAAGACGCCCAAGTAAGTTCTCAACTACCAACCGACTTCTATCGAGAGACGCCAGAATACGTAAAACACAACGATTGTACAATAAAGGCTATCATCACAAAGATAGGCAAGTTTCACAACAACAAGCATAGGCAAGTTTCACACAACTCAAAGTACTTTCATTTTATGCCAAAGTCCGGTTTTTAACCCCAAAGTACTACATACGTTAAGTTCTTTTAAAAGAGATCCATTACTTTTATAAAAGTCACCCGATACCCGTAGTATTAGAATGACCAACCCACCTTCCTTTTCAAAATCAAGTAACAACATTCTTTTCCTAAGTTCCGGTTGCCTAGTTTCAATTACTCAAGCTTCTCATTTTTAAATGGTTTCATAGTTCCCCAAACTTAATCACTGATTCCTTTTAGAACAATTGAGTAACATATGTCATATACGTGAGTAGTTTATTCTTGTTTATAACGATCTTATTACAAAGACCGTGATCTAGAAAATGTAATATCATTTTGTCTCATCTTAGCTTCTATGCAGATGGAGGTTTCTACTGGTTTTAATACAACACATCATTATTCAATACATTTTCCTTTATTAACACTGCAGTGGTCTGTCGATACACATTCTCGATTCCCAAATCAAGAAACATTATCCCTTTAAAACCAAGTACTCATTACTCACGAATGAGGTTTCACACAAACATCCACATTAAAACAAATAAGTTAAGTCTCTTATCTTATAAGATCAAGTCTCTTAACTTCTAACATCAGTAAACCATTTTCACTTACATAAGGTCGTTATAACTAACTTCCCATAAAGCTATTATAACACCCTATGTTTTAAACCAACCAAATCACTTAGCACACGTACGCCTACCGCACTACATAGTTCACAACAATCATGCTAGAAAAGATAGGAAGAGGTTCACATACCTCGCGACGATTTATCGACAATAAGCAAAATGCTCCAAGTACTACAACCTTGCTAGCCCTTTCCACTCCTCGAGGTAATACGCTACTCTTAGTACTTTCACCTATAAAGGTCACAAACGCCTATTAACCCCAAAACACAAGTTTCTATCTTTCTAAAGAAAATTCTAGAAGACTCTCCGCAACATGACAGAAATCTCCTCCTCTATCGAGGCCGCTACCAAGCCAACCGTGGGGTTTACACGCCTAACCTGACGTGTACAATTCTACACAAGTCTACTGCAATACAATCTATGTAAATACAGATTCGATTCTTTATTCTTCAGCTTAAGTCAAAAGACATTGCGAATACTAAGTATAGTTCCATATATAGTATACTTCAACTATATATCCTAACAAACATGTAATTTCCAATTACAATAGAGACAAGATAATTACCTCGATAAGCCCAAAATTATCCAAGTTATAATGTCGATCCCGAGCAAGGTTTAGCTCACTCCGTGCGCTCCAAACCACTCCAAACAACCCTTAGAAGTTCTAACCAACTTCTACTCAAATACTTCAACCAACTATGGAGATTTCCTTAGGGTTTGGTTTGAGACTAAAAGGACAAAAGGTAGTATTTCCTGACTCTACGTAAAGAGGTATCTTTGGAATACTACAAGGTACAAGGCTAAGGTATTTTGGGCATTATAACAATACTAGGGAGTATTTCTATACCACAACAAGGGTATTATACGAAAACAACTAGGCTAGGGGTACCCTAGGCAAGACACCACAAAGGGGAGGAGGAGGCCTCGGCCAAGACTCTCAAAAGAGGGGATGAGTTGGACGAACTCAACACTAGAGGAGGGAGGATTTTAGGCTTGGAAGGTTTCATTTGTGGATGAAGAGTTCATCAACATAAGGGGGGTATTTATAGCAAAACCAAAGGCCAACCAATGGCCAAGATCAAGCCATGTGCAAGGCAAGTGTAAGGCCAAGATCAAGCCAAGTGCACCCTAAACCCTACTCCACAAAACACTCCACAAAACAATGCACCAAACAAGGCCAAAACAAGGCACAAAACAAGGGAGGAAGACGTCCCCTTGCCTACCCAAATCGTCACTGAGGTGACAAGTGTCACCCTCTGTTTGGCCAAAAGATGTTCCGTCGCTCGTAAAAATCCGCAAAAATACAAACGACATAGTCGGAATTTTCCTCGCAAGTTATGCAAAACGCTTTAAAAAACGACTTAATCGTGTTGTGCACAAAGGTAAATTCGCCAAGGGTGCCACACGGGGTGACACGTGTCGCCCCGATTCGCCTAATATTCCGTCTTCCGAAAATATCCAAAATACCGGAAATCTCAAAAACAAAGCGGGCCCCACAAAACCGTAAATTTCTCCCGTGGGCCCCACGTGACCATTTCCGAAAATAAAATCTCAAAATTCTAATATAATCTATGAAGTCCAAATACCAAATCTGGGAATCCAATTCCCATTAACGAACCTTTTTCTTCACAAATAACCGGAAACTTTTCCGTCGAAAACTCACATCTTTCTTTCTTTTCAAAATTTCTGCCGTACGCTCGCACGTACGTCCTCACATACATACCCTGCAACTACGGGGTATAACAGAAGGCGTGGCATAAATGTAATATTTGCATTTGTACAATAAATAAATAATTCCCCAACCAGAAGGAGCTGCAGTCTCTCCATGAAATGACTGATTTATGTGGGTTCTGGTAAAGACAAACAATTCTCTTAACCATTGCAAGATTGCCTCAACATCACATGCTATTCAGCTCAAGGACGATTCTTGTATTTTACCATCTGGAGGAATATAATTTTGATAGAACAAAGGTCTCCCTATTGAGCAATAAGATCTGGTTTGCAGTTTCATTGTTTGCTGCATATAGCCCACTTGAAGGAAATTAGAAAACTTCTGATGGATTTAGAAACTCTAATGGACAATTTGAAGTGGCATTAGATCACTTTACTGATTATTTGCGGCAGAGTCTTGTTCCTGTAAATTGGAATTTTTACTTTGTTGGAAATAAAGAAATAAAAGAATTTCAGAAAATCGTGACCGTACGATATCAGGATCTGGCTTATCCTTGCAAAAAAATGGTTTTAGGATTTGAGGTTTTCGCTCTCGTAAATGAGTTGCAGATTCTGAAACCTAATCATAGTATTGAGCTTTTTCCTCTAATCAGTTGCATGATTCCACATTTGCAGCACAAACTGTTTTGCTGGCCTTCCAACACTACATAGTTATGCTTGGAACTACAGTAATGATAGCCACGATTCTGGTACCTCAGATGGGTGGGGGTCCGGTATATCTCTAGCATTTCCTTTGTTGAGTACTGGAGATGCCTTTTCGATGTAATATTGATATCGTGAGCTCTTTATCTTTGTGAGCAGGGTGACAAGGCTCGAGTTATCCAGTCTTTGCTTTTCACATCAGGAGTGAATACTCTTCTCCAAACGCTTTTTGGCACAAGACTTCCCACTGTGATGGGTCCGTCATTTGCTTACATTATATCAGCCCTGTCGGCCATTAATGATCTCTCTGACGGTAATTTCAGGAGTGAGCATGAGGTAACAAAGTTTAGTGTTTAGGTACTCTATCTCTATTACTTGTATGATATATTTTATGGACACCTATCATTTTACTTTTCTCACAGCCCCCTCGTTTCACTAATTAGCCACTGTTGAAGAATAATTCAAAGTTGTAGGAAACCAGATTTGTTTAGGATTTGATATTATTAGTTTATTATTTATTTCATGTCCAAATAGGATTTGTAGTCAAAATTATGTAGGAATAAATTTTTCAGTTTCTAGTCAAAGTAGGTTTCATATTATCATTATAAATAGGGATAGTACTTTGCAGAGAGTGTGGAGAATTGTAGAGAAGTATTAGAAATTTATTGAGTTTATGAATACATTACTTCCCTTCAAATTGGTATCAGAGGTTCTACGATTTTGGTAGAAAATCAAATATCTTCTGATGCCGGCGGCGAGCGGCACTAGCCAATATGTGTCGCCCATCTGGCCAAGGATTATGTTGGCAAACTCACAGACAATTGTCAACAAACAATTAGATTGTTCGGTGAAAAGTTCATAGGCAGGTTCAAGAAAAAATATTGCATGGTTAAAAGGAGCAAACAAATATGGCATACGAGGGAGAAATTTTTCTCTGAAAGTTGGAGAAAAATGATTAAGAAAAAAAATTAAAGTTGGGGACGAGCGCTTCAACAAAAACATTGAGGTCAGTGACCGGTGCATCAACAATTGGAAGTTGGAGAGAAATGCTCCAATACAAAAAAATGAAAGTTGGTGAAAAGTACAGCAATCGAAAATTAAAGAGAAGTGCTTTAACAATCGGAGATTGTTGAGAAGTGTATCAACAATTGAAAGTTGAAGGAAAGTACTCTAACACAGGTAAAAATATGAAGTGGGAGAGAAGTGCTCTCATACAACAACAACGAACAATGAAAAAACATGCATATACAAATTTGAATTACGGGACAATGGTGAAGAATAATTCACTGTTGTAGGAAACTAAATTTCTTTAGGATTTGATATTATTAGTTTAATTCATGTCTAAATAGGATTTGTAGTCAGAATTATGTAGGAATAGGTTTTTCATTTCGTTTTGTTGATGCACTTTTCATCAACCTTCTATTATTGAAGCACTTGTCTTCAACTTCCAATTGTTGATGCACTTCTCATCAACCTCCAATTGTTGAAACACCTCTCTTCAACTTTCAAGTGTTGATGCACTTCTCACTTACTTTTTTTTTGTTGGAGCAATTCTCTCCAACTCCAATTGTTGATGCACTTGTCACCAACATTTTGTTGGAGCACTTGTTTCCAACTTAGAAAGTGATTGCTCTTCTTCTCTGGTCTTGTTCTAATTCTTCTAAGATCATTGATTACTCTTGAAACATAAATTCATGTACATCATAAGTTACCTTAGCTTTATTACTCTAATATTAATTCTTTGATATTGAATGTTGGATCTTATTTTTGCTTTCTCACTATAAGATCCAAAGTAAGTTGGCTAGAATCATAGGCTTAAATAACCAAAGTGGATATCTAAAGCGGTCCGCTGATAAGGCAAAGCTTTCATTTCTTCGAATTTCTTGATCTATCTTAGTGGGGAAACCTAATCTGAAAAATATAATTTTCCTTCACTTTTACAAAAAAGAGGTTAGTGGAGAGCAGAAGTACAATAGTAGAAGACAAGATTTCTCATATAAAAAACTGCCGATGAAAACTTAGTCTTGTCAATTTAAGATAAGGAAGGCCTTATTTGGGGCATACGCTTAATATTTTACATGACGGAACTACCAGATGATTATACGCTTAATGTTTTACATGACGGAACTACAGATGATTACTTTTTATTGAGTAAGTAGTTTGTTTAGGGATAAATACTTCGGCTATAGCTAATATTCGAAGACAAGATGTTCTTCTGTACAAAAAAACTGATAAGTACTTCATTAGAATTTTGAGCAGAACGATAATAGTGTCAGGGGCGGATATACATGGAGGTGAGGACCCGAACACCCTCGGCAAATATTACAGTTTATAGATAGCGTAGATTTTATGTGTTTATGTACATATATTAACTTTTGAACACCCTGAACAAATACAAAAGCTTAGCTCAAGTGGTCCAGGGTGTTCAAAATTGTCTCCAACATCCTAGGTTCGATTCTTAGGTACAACATTATTTTCATATTTAGCTTTTGTTGTTTTTTTCGAACATTCTGAGTGAAAATTCTGGATCCGCCACCGAATAGTGTAAGACAAGATGTATAGACTAAAATGCAGATGAAAGCTTAATCTTGTGTAAGAATTAGGATAAGCCAAAGCCACAGTTTGAAGAACGAAATAGACATTGTGTCTTAGAGGGCCTTTGGTGGGTGTTCTTGAAATTACTTAGAGTGCACGAAAGTTACCGTTATTTCTGATGCATTACCTCTTTTAATGTTGTTTGTAGAGATTTGAGCACACTATGAGAGCTATTCAAGGGTCACTGATAGTGTCTTCCTTTATCAACATAATACTTGGATATGGCCAAGCCTGGGGAAATCTTACAAGGTAAGTTGTGTTTTCTGCTTCTGTATACTTATTACAAGGACCATTAGTTTCTGTATTAGGACCTTGTAAATTGTCTCGTCTTTGGATTGCCTTCCCATTATATTCCATCCTTTGTTACTTTCTCCGACAGGGAAATGACATGTCATCCTTCTTCTTGTGTACAGGTTTTTCAGTCCTGTTGTCATTACGCCTCTTGTGTGTGTTGTAGGTCTTGGTTTGTTTGGTAGGGGCTTTCCTCAGGTATTATCCCAAATATTTAAAAGCTTCATTGCTCGAAGAAGTTGCATAAACCTCATCCAATTTTCTTTATGATCCTATGATTTGATCAGGTGGGTGATTGTATAGAGATTGGCCTACCCATGTTAATTCTACTTGTCATTTCCCAGCAGGTAACAGTTCATTTCGTTGACTTCTTTTTTCTATTGATAGTTCTTTCAATTTACTGGAAGATTGTAATGTTGGCCAAGTGATGTGCAGTATATGCAACGTGTTCATCCAGTTGCCCAATCCATACTTGAAAGGTTTGCTTTGCTCCTGTGCATTGGGATTATCTGGGCTTTTGCTTCTATTCTTACTGTTGCCGGTGCTTACAACCATGTAAAGGAGCGAACTCAGCTGAGCTGTCGAATTGACCGTTCTTTCCTCTTGTCATCAGCTCCATGGTACTTAGCTGGATACGATAATGACAATGTCTTCCGCCTCTTTCTTCTTCTGACATGTCTGTTTTGTTACGTGTAGGATCAAAGTCCCTTACCCTTTCCAGTGGGGGGTTCCCATATTCAGAGCTAGCAGTGTCTTTGGAATGATGGGTGCTGCACTTGTCTCATCAGCAGAGGTTCACTTTTCGTTTTGATTCAATTTTGTTCCCACCAGTCTCTAAATTAAATTTGCTTTTCGAAACATGAGTTTTAGTATTTGGTTCCACCGACAAATTATGGGTTTAGGGTGTGTTTGGTTTGAAAGAAAATGTTTATAATGGAAAATGTTTTCTTGAAAAACAAGTGGATTTCTTACTTATTTTTTAGTGTTTGGTGGGTAAGCAGAAATAATATTATCTCAAGAGTATTTATATGTAATCTAGCAACACACTATGGGATGGGATGGGATAGGGTGGGAAGTGGGATTTGGAGGTGGCAAGGAGTGTGTTGGGTGGGTGGGGAGGAGACAATGAACTTGGAATGTCACTTATGAAACTTGTTTTCCCTACTTCCATTAGGGAAGTCATTTTCCTCATTTTTAAGTAACTTATTTTCCAGGAGAAAATGTTTTCCAATACATTTTGACTAACCAACATGGAAAAATTGGAAAATATTTTCCTCCATTCCAAACACACCCTAAGAAGAAAACTAGTTCTTGGCGCCTGGAGATCTAGTAACACTTTATTTTCTGTGGACCTGTGAGGATGCCACAAAGGTCAAGGGTTCAAATGACCCTACTGAATGTCTAATTATTGTTTCATAGTAGTTTATTACTACAGTGCCAAACAGTTTTCATTGAAAATACTCAAAATATTATAAAGTAAAGTTGGGGAGACATTCTGTGTTCAGATTGAGTGGGGAGAAGATCCATGCATTGAAGTATCCCATAAAAAAGAAAATATATAGTAGTGCTAAAGTGGAGATAAAACCACTAGAGTGTATTAGGGAACCCCTAGTGTTAAATAATTCTTTGAAATATTATAGATCCATACAGGCATTTACGATATCGGGGAAACAACCACCCCAACTAGCTTGGGATTGAGGTATAGTTGTTGTTGCAGTTGAAAGGTTATTAAAAGAAGAAAATCTCTAGTTAATTTAGTAACTGCTAGAAGTTGTTAATTCGCCCGTGGTTTAAAGAATATATCAGATTGGATTGACGATCTTAAGGGGTTTTTGAGTTGTACCCGCCCCCCAAGTTGTTTTTGCTATAGTCACTTGGTTGTCTTTTCCTTTAGCATTTTTGTTCACCTTTAAGTCTTCTGTGTATATTCTTCCTTAATCTTGCATCGATTCTAATAGTCTTAAAGCAGACAGATTATGGCAACCACTTAAGGAGTTGCTGTCGTTATGATCTCTTTCAAATTTACCTTGGATATTTATTTTCAGTCAACAGCAACTTTTTATGCTGCATCAAGGCTTGCAGGGGCAACACCCCCTCCAGCACATGTTGTGAGTAGAAGCATTGGCCTACAGGTGCTACATCAATCAAGTGATTCAGCAATGCCTTTTTACTATAATTTATTGAGTACATTTTTTATTCTACTTTTGCCTCTGATTAAATTTTAGCATCAGAAAGTAGTTCAATTGTTCTCTGCTTCTTGTCCAGGGTCTTGGACAGCTCTTTGATGGGTTCTTTGGTGCTGTTGTTGGCCATACTGCATCTGTGTAAGGGTTGATTTCTCTCTTGATTTATTGCAAAGCGTCTTCTGGTTCGGTTGATAAATAGTATCAATGGCATGTTTTTTGGTTAATATATTTATCTTCTGTCAAGTCTTTTAAATAACATCTGGGAACTTAGGTGTAGGCTACCGCCCTAAAGATGTTCAACCTGCTCTACTGTACATATTGCTTTCTTGGCGTGCAGATAATTTTCTTCATCGACTTTCTTGACCTATTTAAAAAAGTTAATCTGTCCCCCTTGCAAAACCATTTTTTACTATTTACTTGTCATTCAAATAAGATTAAAGTAGTAAAAATATCCTTCCAGAAGTATCATCTGATGGATAGATATTTCCTTCCTGATACTTTCTTGGTTTAATGTTGTGGCGCTTCACTCCTAATTTATGGATGATAAAAAACTGCAGCGAAAATGTCGGCCTTCTTGGACTAACTCGTGTTGGGAGTAGAAGAGTTGTTCAGATTTCTACTGCTTTCATGATCTTCTTCTCTATATTTGGTTAGACTCTTTCTCACCTCCCTCTTCCCCACATCCCCAAACTATGTTTTGCAACTAACAATGACTAACGCGAGTTGTTATTATCCAGGAAAATTTGGAGCATTCTTTGCTCAAATCCCATTGCCCATATTTGCAGCTATCTACTGCATCTTATATGGTATAGTCGGTAAGTGCTTTTCTCCCTTAGCTTGTTGATCTTCTCGTCGTCTTATTAAACAGTAACTAAAGAACGGGAATTTTTGCTGCAGCTGCTATTGGTATTTCCTTCATCCAATTCGCGAATAAAAACTCCATGAGGAATATATATGTGCTCGGCATCTCTCTATTTCTCGGTATATCAATACCCCAATACTTTGTGATGAACACAGATATTGCTGGTCATGGACCTGTTGGAACTTCAGCTGGATGGGTAAGAAACATAACTTCACACAATCCGCATTATAATTTGCCAATATGCATTTGATAATGGATTTGAGTTATACTACTAGAATAAAAATTAATCCTTATCAAAGGTGTACTTGCAATTACCTTATAAGTGATCTGATGGTGTAGACATTTGTCAGCAGATAGAACTTAAACTTGTCCGATGTTTTTTTGCAGTTTAATGATATATTGAACACGATATTCTCTTCACCTCCTACTGTTGCAACGATTGTCGGGACATTCGTAGACAACACGCTCGAAGCAAGACACTCAATTGACGATAGAGGTGTTCCGTGGTTGGTTCCGTTCCAGAGGAGGAAAGGAGATAGTAGAAATGATGAGTTTTATAGTTACCCTCTTAGAATCAATGAGTACATCCCAAGTAGATTTCTGTGATAACTAACACATCCATGTATATGACTGTAACAAGGTGTATGACAAATTTTCTTTTTTAGCTCACAACTGAGCCTATTTTTTTTTCTTTTCAATTCTCGTCACTTGAAATTTGTGAACATCAGACATTTGAGGCCTGCAAGTTTTGATGATGCATAGCCAGTAGGAAGGCATGGCAATTACCTTTCAGTTTATATTTCCCATGTTATTAAAGCAAAGTTTATATTAATGATATAAGTTCTATAATTGTACAGTATAACTAAAGTGGATGGAGCATTAGAATGGTCTTAGTTCCTAGTTTGTTAGACAATGAAAAGAAAAAAGAAAAAAGAAAAAAAAAATAAGATTGAGGCTTTATGATTCCATTCAGTTTCCTTTACTTGATCTAACATTTCAAACTTCAATTATTTTAAGATTTTTGAAATTGGTCAAGACCTTAGTTTATGGTCTTTTCCTATGGACTATGGTACAAGTCGTTTTATTGAATTTGCTTCACTAGTAGGTTCATACTTTTTCACTTTCATCATATTTTTTTGGTCTTCCATCTAGTGTCCGGTATCTGTATTGGGGCCTGACTAATCTGAATTTGTGCCGGATAGTCTCACCTTGGGGGACAAAGCACTTCCTAACAATGGTGACTCCGTACCCAAGGGGAATTGAACGACCTCTTGGTTAAGGATGGAGCAGTACTAGTCACTACACCACAACCATTGTTGGTACTTTCATCAATTATGGACAATACCAAGATTGAGTTATGGACAAACAGATCTAATTTTAAATAGTTGGACAATTAACCATGAAAATAACCTCTTTAGTAAATTATATGAGCAAATAGGTTGTCTATCCAAATCGAAAATGATATAAATGCTATTATAATTTTTTCAAAAAATAGTATGTAGAAAATTCTATGAAGATGGAATTAGATCTCATGAGAATGTGGTTCCTTTGTCTACTTTTGTTTAACGTGAAACCCGCAGCCACTATGTGCACTTAAGAAACTACGATCGACTTAATACTGAAACCCCGTCGTAGCTTAACCACACTTGCCAGGGCAGCGAAGGCAAGCGAACTTGTGACCAAGCTCTCCCACACCACCCAATGAAAATACCCTCTGCCTTCAAGACCAACTGGTCTAGGGCTTCTGATGGTCCTTTGTCTACTTGCATTAAGAAAAGGATGTCACATATGAGTGGACATCAAAAATGACATTTGTGTGAAACGTCTATGGGTCAAGAAAGCAATATGTCGGATGTGAACATTACCAAATTTTGGTGGAAAATTTATCAAATGCTTTGAACAAACCTCACTTCCTTCCCAATCAGATGAAGAAAAACTAGCAAAAAGGTCCCCACATTTGATTTACTGAATTTTTTGGTTCCATGAGATGAACCTCATATTAAATTTTGGCTTTTTCTAGGTCAGGACTCAAGATATTAAATATTATATTTACTTCCACAGTTTCAGTGATCATGATTATTGATTACTAGCACTTAGCAGGGTCCACTCGTTTACTTCAACTTTCATTTTCTGGTTCATGAAAACAGATTCAGAATTTTAAGTTTATGAGATCTAAATCACTTTTTTTTTTTGTTTACTGAAATCCGGATTTTACACTGTAGCGTAAACTATGTTATAGCAGATAACTTGCTTTAATCTCACTTCTTATGGATAACATGTACTCTCTTTTTTTCCAGCATTATCGATTAGTAAAAAGGAAAGATGAACTATTGAGATGTAGTCATCTACTTATTTACATATAAATACTATATACACGAGATATAAGGAACCCCATGTACAGGGGAAAATACAGAACTGGAAATTGACTACTGATGAAGCCACTCAAGAATAGAGCACTCAGCAACCTGCAGAAAAAAACTTACTACATTTACACAAAAAAAAAAACTAGTAAAGGGAAAACAGAGAATAGGAAAATTGACTACTGAGAAAGCCAGTCAAGAGTAAAGCACTCCTCGGCAACCTGTACACAGAGACCAGGCACAGCCTTCTCGACATCTTTCCATTGACAAAAAACCTCATCGTCACAAATTACACAACTTAACGATTCAAGAAAGGCTAAAGAGCTTGGCAAACTCTCAATAAGAGGGCACTCCCGCATATCAATCTTCTCCAAGTTTCTACAGCACCCAATGGCCTCAGGGAGACATCTCAAACCAACACATTGCGAAATGTCAAGATACTTCAATTTTACCAGATGACCAATTCCGGGAGGAAGCCTTTTCAGATGTGGGCAGGCATATATCCTTAAAACTTGTAGAGCTTGTAATTCACCTAAATCAGATGGAAGTTCATAAATACTATCACAATTAGTGATACTAAGGCTGTTAAGCTTATGCAACCGGAAAATACTTGATGGCAGCTTATTGAAGTTGATGCAATGATCCATTGTGAACTCCGAGAGCTGTGGGAACAAACCAGGAAAGTCTACAACTGATTCATCTAGGCTGTTTTTCATGTCACAAAGCATTAGAGATATTTTTCGCAAGTTATTGAGAGGATTTGTGGAGTCGGATAAGTGAGTGACGGATACTTTCTCAAACCAAAGACTTCTCAAGTTGGTTAAATGGCTGAAGACAGACATGTTATGAAGAACTGCACTGGAGGAACTATAGTTTATGATTATCAATGCCCTTAGCTTTGGCATGTTCTCCAGGAAACGAGGCAAGAAGTACTCAGGTGAAGCAAAGTTGAGAATCAGTACTTCAGCTTTCGGGCAATCCATTCTGAACCAGTCCATTTCTCTCATTTGATCTGCATTTAAGAGAAATAACTGCTGTTTATACCACAAGAACAAACTTTCCGTTATTAAGTATCAGCAGTAACCAAGAATCGGTAATACCTGTATGCACAGAGATAACTCGTGCATGGAAAGGTTCATCCACATTTCTTTCCCATTCTTTTGGCAACCTCGTGTCTCTTCTAGGCATGACCAATCGGCTTCTCTGATTTACATCATCGCGGTTGCCCGTATGAATTGCTAGGTCTCGTAAGACATCGTGCTGAGACACCGATATCTCATAGTAACTCGTATACATGTCTCCAGCTCTACAACATGAACACATTGAAGTCTATCAACTAATTGATTTTTTCTATAACAAATCAGACTAACAATAACTAAAAGATTGTTTGAGAAGATTTGAATTCACGCCTTACCGTGCATCTTTGACAAGATTTAGAAGATTTTTGTCTGAAAGTTCAACAAGAATGTGAAAAGCCTCTTCCTCATCAATATCATGTAGCTCCACCCACATGTTAATTAGAACATCAAGAGGAATCCTTTTGTCTTCAGGGAAAGCACCCAAGTCCAGGAAACACTCTCTCACCTTCTCAGGCAAACAGTCAATACTCAGCTTCATTCGCTCAAGCAACTGCAGTTCATGAGACTCGCAAACAGGTTGGCTTCGTGATAATCTGTTTTTCGCACTTGTCCAGAACATCTCGGACTTTCCCTTTAATGAAGATCCAATGACCTTAAGAGCCAAAGGAAGGCCTTCACATTCATCCGCAACCTAAAAATCAAAGAAGCTTTAGTATGCTTAATGCTCAAGTATACTTGGATGTTTTTGCAAAGAAAAAGGATATGCTGCCAAAAACATATACTACTACCTCTTTGAAAAGCTTTTGATTGAAACCACGCGGAAAGGAATTGTGTCCAAAAGCAAAATGGCAAAATAAGGACATAGCTTCATCTTCCCTTAACAACTCTAAATCATAAATACAGTCAATGATCGATGGAGGAAACTTGATGCGTGATACAACTAGGATCTTGCAGCCGGGGATCTTGAAAATTAGCGGCTCTAGAACAGATAAGGACCAAACATCATCAAGAATCAAGAGTACCGGGGATACAGATTTCATATTCCATTGGTACTGTAGGTTCCACTGGGGTAACATCTCCCCGTGTCCATAACCATGGAGATTGCACCCTGATATCTTTTCCCAGATCATTTTCCTCAATTGCTCCACATTTGGAGATTGAGAAACGGTGAAAAAGAAAATTCTCTCCTTGAAATAACCTGGAAAAACATTGCCAAGACACCACCGTCATAAAAAGAAAAGGTTTTATGACCAATTTAGACTGTAATCCAATCAATAACTTTTGATGAGTCATTTACATACAAAATTGAATGTGTTGAATGAAGCTAGAATCAAGTTTTCTCCTTTTATCCTCCATTTTAACAGCAACAGAATAGAGTAATAAAAAAGAGAAATTACAAACTGTTTTGTGATTACTTACTTTTAACTTGATCATACTCGACGTAAAACAGTAAAGTGAGAGAAATGAGAAACTTTTTTGGGATTAATTACTTACTTTTAACTTGATCATCTTTACAAATCTCTTTAGCCAAGGTAGTCTTGCCACTACCACCAATTCCACAAATCTCAAACACACCCCTATCTTGTTCACCCATCAGCATCTCCTTCACTTTCTTCTTCCCCAATTCAATCCCGGCACCTAAATTTACAAAACTGTCCTCAAACCATTTCTCATCCTCTTTCATTCTTTTCACGGCTTCCCCTAAACACCCTCCTCCACCAGCACCACTTTCGTCAACTCCAATTTTTATAGCTTTAAGTCTATGCTCAAGCACATCAAATCTATGTTCCATATTAAACCTAACGTGATGAACATCAGCTAGTACATGTGCGTGCATTGTAACTTGCATGAACCTCGCTACTCTTTTCTCGAGCCTCTCCATTTTCCTAGCCAACTGTAGGTTCCTGTTATCGAGGCATAATATAATTCAGTAATTTCTAGCCGCTTAAACTTTTAGATGAAAATAACGCAATTCAATAACTTATCAGAGCACCAAGAGATCTTGGTAAAAACAGTGGCGGATCCAAACTCCAACCTGAAATTTACGAGTTCACGGGAATCTAGTATCCCTCTGTCCACAGTTAGAATTTCGAAATTCAAACTTCTAAACTTTGACGTGAATTTGGATATAGAAACTTTAAATTTTTTAAAATAAAATTTATATATTTGAAAACTATGTAAAAAATACTATTAATTATAATAATTAACAACTTCAAATAATTAAAAGGCATAAAAAGAAATTTCGGACAAAAAGAAAGTTGGTTAGACTCACAAAATTCACAAATTGGGACGGATGGAGTAATTTTTACCTAAACACTATATATGTATTAAAAATACCACTAAATACTCATAAATATGTGAATGTGAACTAAGTTGTTATTGTATATTAATTCAAAATAGTAACGTGAGTAAAAATATCCTAAAACGTATACACATAGTATCACACATATAGACATAATATAATTAATTAATTAATACTATATTATTTCTAACTTGTAAGCTTTTAGATGACCTGTAGACGTTCCAACGTCCAGAGTGGAGCACTTTCCCGGCGAGTTCGTAACCGTCTTGAAGAATTTTGGAGAAGTCTTCAAGCTGACGCTGACGTGTCTGTGAAAGTTCAACACCGATTTGTTTGATTTCTTGGATGATTGGGAGGAGATCATTAATGTTGGTGATAAGGTTATTGGCAGTTGACCGGCAAAAAGTTGATCTCCTTACTATGCTTATCAGGTGTTTTAGGAGTTCGGTCGCGATTTCGCCGGCGAAAAAGTCCGTTACCGCCATGTTTGGAGACTTGTAATTGCTTTACATTCTTCTTTGAAAAGCTTGGAGTTGTAGTGATGTAATAACACTAACCCACATTTTTTCTAATACGGCTAAAAGACTACATAAAGACGGTACATAAAGACTTCCTGGACCTCACGCTGACACGCATAACGAAAGCTTATGGCATCGAGTTAATATTTTTTATATTTATAATTAATATTATAAAAATAATAATGGATATATTTTTTAATTTATTAATATTTTAATTTAATTAATTATAAAATTAAAATCACACATTTTATAAAAACATCATAATAAAATAGATAGAGTTTTCGTGGTTTAATTCGGATCAGTTTTCCCTAATGGAAACAATATCAATCAAGTCGGATTTTTAATATTAAAATCATAACAAACTATTTAAGTAGATTTTTTATCGTTTTGACTTTTGTCGGTTTTATTAGTTTTTGTTGATTTTTTAATAAAATATATGATAATATTACTTTCAAAACATATTAGGTTGACTATATTCCAATATAACACCATCAAATTAATTGCTCGACATAATAAAACTTCATGTATTGAGCTTCTTTTACGTAAAAAAAAGTTAAAAGATTTAGTTGCGATATATCAAAATATCTTAACTATATTGAATTAAACAATTAGGAATAACCGAAGGACTCAAAACAAGTCATTTTAAACATGAAATAGATTCTTAGAATCATCAATATAAAAATTACAAATCAAGCGAGAAGGTAAAGGCTTGATTTAGATTGTGTTTAGATTACTAAATTGTTCATTTTTCCTACCTCAAAAAAAATGATAGTTTAGATTGTATTTTGTTAACTTAGTTGGTGATAATTTAGGCATCAAACTCTCACACCGATAGTTCAGCTAAAAAAATAAAAAAGAAAGTGATACTTAAGAATATGTTTTTAACCCTTATCTCTTTAATTAACAAAACTATTCATTCCAATCACTTTTGGTTGTCCATTATACTAAAAATAAATTTTCACTTTTAACTTGTTCGTTTTAGTATATCAAGAGAAAAATAAACTTTTTTTTTCTTGTTTTACCCTTAATATTAATTACTCATTTTCAAATTATTTCTCAGGTCTATTAAGACTATATATCAATTAATATGGATATTACAATAGTAAAATATAGCTGCTCTCCAAACTTTATAGTCAAGCAAGTGAAAATGACTTTCCACGCCTTTCCTTCCGCTCCTTTCCAACGCAGTCTCGTTGCTTCGCTCCCTTCCTTCCTTCAGGTGGCTTTCGCTTCGATTCCGCTTAGAACTCCTGTCGGGGAATACTTCATTTATTAATTCTTAAGAGACGTGCAAAGTTAATAGTGAAAAAATAAAAATGAACACAGAAAATAGTAATTATGATTATATGTGACATATTAAACAAAACAAAAAATATTAAAAAATATCTTAACAAAATTTCTCCCAAATCAACTTAGACATACATATTTAGCTTAACAGTTGATATAATCAAATGCAACTTTGTGGGTTTACCAATACACTGATAACGACCTTTCTTTTAAGTTTCTTAAAAATAGATTTGACAAATTAATTGCTTGCTTTATTTAATTGATACATATATGTTGCTTCGTGGTAAGGAGCGAAATTAGGACATCTTACCTGAAAATCAACATTAACAATGAAGTCTGTAAATCTACTACCCAGTTGTTACACATTAAAGTCTGTAAATCCACGCCCCATTGCAAACACATTAGATTCGGTAAATCTACTACCCAATTGCAACAAATTAAAGTCAATAAATTTAAAAAGTTATAGTTTTATCTCGATATTCTGTCATTCTTACGGTCAAGAATTTTGGTGGAGTTATAAGTACTCCATCATCCTTAATTAAAGTTCTCGGCTTGAGCCCTGAATATGGAGTCGACTTCTCAAGGGATGTTTTCTATTTATATTCTCGTCTCTTAGAAAGAGCAACTAAACGAACAGACCAAACAGACGCAAGTAGCTTGACCACCTTACCCGTCATTGAAACACAAGTTGGAGACATATCGATCTATATTCTCCACCAATGTGATCCCCATTATTGATGGACAAATCTATTTGAAAACAGAGCTCTTTTATCGTGAATTTAGACCTGCTATTACCGTCGGTGGTCTCAATTGGAGATGGAATTGCATGTGTTTATGGATCGAATGAGATTCAAACTGGGGAAATGATTGAATTTGTAAGCGGCGTGAAAGGAATTGCCTTTGAATCTTCAGAATGAGAATGTAGGGATTGTTATTTTTTATGGTAATACTGCTATTAAAGAAGAAGACGAAAGACTTTTTGGCTCAAATTTGAATTTAATCGTCCCTACACCACGTGGGAACAAAAATCTAGATATTCTGTCATTCTCGAATTAATCTGTACAATTCTCTACTTCCAATAAACTGAACAAAGCGAAGCTCATTTTTGCTGAAATTAACTACCTCCAAGTAGATATGGCAATGGATCCTGAACTCGGTGGATTCAGATCCGTTTTATAGGATATGAATTTTCAAATTGAACCGGACGAATCCGGATCGGACCCGAATCCATTTCTGACGGATTGGATCTGGATGTGGATCTTGTATTTGAGATCCGTATCCGGTTCAGATCCGACCCGTTGATCCATTTTTTATTAAATATATCCATAACCTAGAATGTTATTGTTTCATGGACTCACATTATTCAGAAAATTGCTGGAAAAGAGCATAAGCTTGGGATCGTCGAGTGTCTAGTACACGTTTTTGCTCTCATAGGAGATACATAGTTATAGAGCTTCAGCTTTATGGAGCTTACATGAGGTAGCGAGTTAATTATGCGATGGCGCGGGACCGCAAGGTCACGAGTTCGATCCTGCTAAACCTTCTTGGTTGAGCGCATCACACGTGGCTTGCAGTGGTTTACATGGTGGCGTGGTTTGCGACTCTGCGTCGGTCGGGGTTTACCCTGTGCGCACTCGAAAGAGTAGCGGCTACGGGTTCCTTCGTCAAAAAAAAAAAAAAAAAAGCTTTATGGAGCTTAAATTGATACATATTATAGTACTTTTTATTTCGATTTGGCAACAATTAGGTATAAGCCGATATTGTTATTCATGTTACCAAATTACAAACTCTTCTATTTGATGTAAAGAACTTATTGTGCGAAAAGTCTAATATTACACTGAAATTTAAAAAATAAAAATATTTGATACATATCATAGTACTTTTTAAAAAATTCGATTTGGCTAATTTACCTTTTTAAAAAAAAATGATTTGGCAAAAATTAGTAATTAACAGATAGAGTAAAAAATTCTCATTTTACATGTGGATCCAGATCCGATCCGTGGATTCGATGTATCCGAATTTGGATATGATTTTTATGGACCCGATGGATCTGGATCCAGGTATGAAAAACGAATCTAAATCTAATAGGATTCGATCCAGATCCGATCCGTTGTCATCCCTACCTCCAAGACTTGAGAATATTGACCAATTTTTATAGGTCCTTGTCGCTTCCATATATGCCTATATTTCAACAAAATGGAGTCCACTAGAAGAAAAATTACGATGTTTACTAAAGAAGTCGACGGTAGTATATAGTTGAAACTGCAACAATTATCTTCCTTGATAATTTTCTTCCAACGAAGGTAGTATATATACACATAATACAAACATAATCCTAAGCTAGAATTAAGGTAGTAAATAACTAATTATACACCTACCATATACATAAGGTATTTAAAGATTATGTAAAATTTACAAAAGATTCTATCACACCCCTGCAGTCGAAGCGGTAGGTCGTCGTATGTTGAAATTGTCCCGAAAATCTTCAAATATAACCAACGGAAGACCTTTGGTAAAAATATCGGCGATCTGATAGCATGACAGGACATGTAAGACACGTACTTATCCACGAGCAATCTTTTTGCGAATAAAGTGAATATCCATCTCAATATGTTTAGTGTATTGATGTTGAACCGGATTCCCTGAGAGATATACAACACTAACATTATCACAATAAACCAACGTCACCTTCGGAACAGGACAATGGAGCTCCAGAAGAAGGTTTCGTAGCCAACACGGTTCAGAAACCACATTGGCAACTCCCTAGCACTCGGCTTCGGCACTGGACCTAGACAAGGTAGCTTGTCATTTGGAAGACCAAGAGATCAAACTGTCCCAAAGAAATACACAATAACCAGAAGTGGAGCGTCTGATAGCCGAACATCCACTCCAATCTGCATCAGTGTAAGAAATGATAGTGGTTATCGAAGACGGATATAGATGCAAGCCATAATTGAGAGTGCACTGAATATAACGCACAATGCGCTTGAGATCATGCATGTGATCCTCCATCGGGTTATGCATGAATAGACTAATATGTTGCACAACATAAGATATGTCGGACCTTGTGAAAGATGTTGCAGGGCTCCTGCAAGGCTACGGCAATGTGATGGATCAACATATGGTGTGCTGGAAGTAGCACTCAACTTCGATTTAGTATCAATCGGAGTGGAAGATGGATTACAAGAGGACATGTCAGCCCATTCAATGATCTCCTCTGCATACTTTTTCTAAGACAAAAATAAACCACCTGCATGACGTGTTACAGTTATTCCCAAGAAATAACTCAATGGCCCCAAATCTTTCATAAAAAATTTGAGCTAAGAAGATACATGATAGACTTGCGAAGAGCATCAAATAAAGCAGTTAAAATAATATCATCAACATACAGAAGGATGTAAGCCATATCATTACCGCGACGGTACATAAAGAGGGACTGATCAGACCTGTTGTTACAAAACTCAATATTAAAAACATAAACCTCTTGTACCAGGCCTGATGAGCTTGTTTGAGCCCATACAAGAATTTCTTCATTAAGCAAACATGATTAGGATAAGTGGGGTCTCTATAACCCATGAGCGATACATGTACACCATTTCGTTGAGTTCTCCATGCAAGAAATGCATTTTTCACATCAAGTTGATGTAGAGGTCATGCCTTAGAAAAAGCTAGAATTAGTAACGTGTGGATAGTTCTGGTTTGACCACCAGATTAAAAGTATCACCGCAGTCCACACCAACATGTTGAGTTTTTTCATCACCTACAAGACGGACTTTATGTCTCTCAAATATACTATCATATTTTTCTTTATAACTAAAAATTCACATAGACTGAATCACATTAACATCAGGAGGACGAGGCACCAAATCCAAGTCTTATTATTAATAAGAGCATTATATTTATCATCCATAGTCATTTTCCAATTCTGGTCATTAAGGGCAGACACATAATTATGAGGTAGACGTGATTTGATAACATAGGTGTGAAAACCATATTTTTTGTTTGGTTTAAAAATCTCATCTTGACTACGAGTGATTGGCCGTTGGGCTGGAATTATAGTTGGTTGGATAGGGGAAGTGGTATTGGGCTGACTTATGATGGGTTCAGAGGTCGAGAGAGCGGGTGTCAGGAGCAGACCTCTGGCTGGTTGCCCTTTGCCGAGAGTGGGCCGTCTCTCGGTAGTGGGCCGTCTTTCGGTAGTGGGCTGCCGGCAAGAGGAACCGCTGGGCTGGCAGTCACTGGACACGGGAGTGGGCTTCCTCTCGGGAGTGGACTACCAACGACAGCCAACAAGTGGACCAAATACGGGGGCATGCTGATCGGTGTATTTTATATACACTTTTCGAGTCATTTTTAGTTAATCGTTTGTCCCTTTTTGTACAAATAAGTGTCGTATTAGGATAATTTTTCTTTCTTTTGAGTCAAAGTGGTTAAAATGGCCAAATGGCGGAAAATGAGCTAAAATAGGGCAAAAGAGGAGGTTCCAGAGCGTAAAAGCAGAGAAAGTGGCGAACGAGGCGTAGCAGTCGGCCGTGCGGCCTCGTACCAACGATGGCGGAGGCGCCCAATATCGAAGAGGCTACGAAGTTGCGCGCGGCTCTCGAGTGATAGAGATCGGGCGCGCGCCAAATCACCCGGAGTACCACAGAAGTTCGTAGCCGGCGCCGATATGGCCGCGGCGACGCGGAAAAATCGAGGGTTTTGACGATTTTCCGGTCGAGCTGCGAGGAAAAGTTAAGGCGGTTTTCACTATAAAAGGAGAACCTAGCGATTTTAAGGGTTCCCCTTCTTGCACAACACAAGGATTTCTTGCTTGGAGATTGGAGACCATAGTTTAGTAAATTTATTTCCTTTTTCTTTCTTTTATTTCAGTTTTGTCTGATGAACTTTGAATTAGTTCTTGTCATGTCTATGGCTAGGAACTAATTCTTTTATAGGGCTTTCCATGTTGATTCACTAGAAACTTATGTTATGAATTAATGCATGTATATGGTTATTATTCTTCTTTGAGAGATTTATCCAATAATTGTTTTGAATGCTTGGTAATTAATTGACAACTAATTATCATTATATGATTTCTAATCAAACTTCGAAAGGAGGAGGTTGTGAATATGCTGTAAGTTGGGTAGACATATTTGGGTTGGGGATGAAAATACCTCAATTATTTATGTAGCGTTAATGAGAGGCTTAACAACCCTAATTTTGCGCATGGTGCGTGACGGTTAACTAGGTTTTTGTTCTTAATCCTCCTATAGAGTTATCCTTATCACCGAAAGGTAGGTAAGGTGCAATACTGGGGTTGAGTGTTTATATATCCTTAACGAGAATATAAAACGATTTCGTAAACCTGCTAGCTCGGAGAGAAGAAGACCATAATTCATTGCATTAATAAATAACATAAGCGGATAGTTGAGGAGACATGGAAGCCCTATTCCCATCACAACTGAAGTAAACTTATAATTAATTGGCTTTTATAATTATTATTTATAAACCACAAACTCAAATATCAATTGTCAAATAGATACCAAAAGATAGATAGTTGGTACTTGAACCCTAATCCTTGTGGACGATATTCGGTCTTATCAAGACTATATTACTTGTCACGATAACGTGCACTTGCGTTAAAGTGTGTGCATCTTTTCGCGCATCAAGTTTTTGGAGCCGTTGCCGGGGATTAGGCATAGTTCAATATCAAATTTATCTATTTTTAATTTCTAATTTGGTTTTTAATTTTTATTTTTTTATTTTTACGTTTTTTCGTTAATTTCGATAAAAATCAGGGTGCCGTGATTTGTTGTCTGTTTTTGATCTATTTCAGGAAATCAGTTTATGCGAAGGAGAAGAGGGGCAGACACTCTTGTTCCCTTCAATCCAGAGATTGAGAAAACCTGTAAGCGAGCGAAAGAATCGGATTCTGACGCCAGCGAGAGATGGGCGGTGTTACAACAACATGATGAGAGAAGGGTTAGGTGAAAATCAGCCCAATCCAGAATACCTCGGCAAGTACATATGGATGTCGAGGAAATAGTTCAAGTCGGCGAGAAAGAAGCAGGAGACTATGCTGCCAGAGAGTGAATGGAGCACGAGACTTGTATTAGGCTCCCGCCATAGGAGCGAACAACTTTGAGATAAAGCGGCGATTCGAGCATGATGCGACCTGCGATGCAATTTGGAGGATCGCCATGGAGGATCACATATGCACATAGCTAATTTCTTGGAGCTATGTGTAACTTTTCGAATATAACGGCGTTCGATGATGCCGTCATATTGAGGCTCTTTCCATTCTCACTCGAGGATAGAGCAAAAGTATGGTTGAATTCCTGTAGGATTCGATTTTTACATGGCAAGAAAGTGCGAAATTCCTAGCCAAGTTCTTTCCCATGCAAAGCGAAAATTGAGAGGAGTTGAACAACTTCTACCAAGCGGATGGAGAGTCCTTATATGAAGCTTGGGAAAGGTTCAAAGATTTCTGAGAGAAAGTGCCCACACCATTGTATTGAGTTATGGAACTTGGTCCACATCTTCTATAACGGTGGCGATCTGACAACCGAACCATTATAGATGCAGAAGGTGGGGCATTCATGAGAAAATGCCCACGACGCTCACGAGTTATTAGAAGATATGGCCACCAACAACCATGTCACGAAGAGAGGTCGACAAGTGGGAGGAGAAACGGTTGAGTCCACGAAATAGATGCTATTGCGCCTTGAATGCCCAGTGACCCTTTTGGTGAAACGATTGCAGCAACATACGATGTCGATGAATGCGGTGCAGATGCCTAAAGTCATGAGATATGTGGTGGCCACATACATTTGATAGGTGTCCTTCGGTGATCGATAATATACGATGGAGCGAGCCAGTGTCAGGTTGTGGGTAACTATCAGAGGCCACAAAACAATCCATACTCCAACACTTATAATCCAGGGTGGATGAATCACCCAAATTTCTCATGGAGAGAGACCGAGCGGCGAGAATCAATATAGGGGCGATGCAGAACCAGCAGAACGAGTCGTGACCGCTTCATTCAGCCCCGGCCTCAGCTCAATGCACGATTCGTGAAAGCGAGGCAGTGAGCGGCGCTTTGTTGGCACTAACCAACGCCCAAGCTAGATCCTCGTTCAGGAACTTGGAAACACAAGTGGGTCATTGTAAGCAGCAAACGAGCCAAGGTACACCGCCAAGTAACAGAGGTAAATCCAGGTAGCAATGCCAGCGGTCTGATTGAGAAGTGGCAAGCAATTGGAAGCGGAATCACCTCGGCCGATGGTTGAGCAAAGGGCAGAGATAGAAAAAGAGAAGGTGGTTGAACCTAGCCCAGTAGTAGAGAAAACTCCAGAGAATGAGTATACATAGAAGGTCCCTTTCCCCCAGAGATTACAGCGGAAGGCGGTTGATAAACAATTCTCCAAATTCTTGGAGACATTCAGGAAACTACATATCAACATCCCTTTTTATAGAAGCATTAGAGCAGATGCCCTCCTATTTTAAGTTCATGAAGGAGATCTTGGGGAAGAAGAAGAAAAGCGAGAATCTGAAATAGTAGCAGCGGAGGAATGTAGTGCTATCTTGCGAGAAAAGTTGCCACCAAAACTAAAAGACCGGGGAGCTTTACACTACGCGCGATGGCGGTGACGTCTGCAGGGCTTTGTGTGATTTAGGGGCAAGTATAAATCTGATGCCCTTATCGGTATTTAAACGATTGGAGTTGGGTGAGGCTAAACCAACCACGATAAGCTGCGGTGGCCGATGGGACGATGGTTAAATCGAGGGAAGATTGAGGACGTGATTGTCAAAGTAGAAAAATTCTTTTTTCCTGCGGACTTTCTCATTCTTGACATGGAAGAGGATGCAGAAATTCCTATCATATTGGGGAGACCATTCCTAGCGACGGGGAGAGCCTTGATCGATGTAGGGAGAGGAGAGTTGACATTGAGGGTGGAGAAGGAAGAAATGGTGTTTAAAGTTTTTAAACACATCATTGAGCCACCAACCATGACTAGGTGCTTTGCAATCAGCACCATCAACCCCCCCGTGAGCCCGTACAAGTCAACAAAAGGAAGATGAGCCCAAGAAAGCAGGCATGGTTTGCCAAACCTCCACAACAGCAGGTATGTGTTCCTGAACTCCCCCTTAATGATAATGCTAAGAGGAAAAGAAGAAAAAGAAAACGAAAAATGTGGAGAAAATGGGTTAGTTGTGGGCTTGATCCACCCCACGTTTATTAAACTAAGGAACTTGCGTCCGGCTAAAAGACGTTAAAGACAGCGCTACTTGGGATGCAACCCAAGATATTTTTAATTTATTTTAATTTAGTAATTTTTATTAAGAACGGTCTCACGGAGGTAGTGTTGTGATTGACAGGTGCAGGCAAATAAAGCGAAGGCGAAATCAAGAAAAGCCGGATTTCGAAAAAGCGGGTAAGCTGCATTTCAGGCGGAAAGCGAGCGGCGCCAAAAGAACTGAAGAGGCGCTGAAGTTTAAGCGCGCCAGAAGCGGCGCGGCGTCAAAAATCGTAAAAATGCCAAGTCTAGCCGTATTTCCAATGCTGGGCGCGAAAAGCTGAAGGAGTCACGAGAATATTGGCGCGGCTAAAAGCAGGCAGCGCGATCACGAAATCTAGAAACTTAAAAACGCCCAGAAATCAGATTTGCCCCAATTTCAAAACCAAAACCTAACCCTTCTTCTCCACAAAACCCACGAAAATCCATAAGTTACCCACAAATCCTCCACAAATCAAACCCAACCACAACCAAAACTCTTAAATTCCTAAAAACCCTTAGCTATCTCAACCAACAAAGCTCCATTCCATAGCCTCAAATCACCATTAGAAGCAAGAACATCGTGGAGAACACCATCAAAAAGGTAATCTTCACCTTTTCTTGAAAGTTGCTAGTAGTCAAAGGAGGTAATAGTTTGGAGAAGTGTTGCATTGTGAAGTAGTTTGGGTGCTGAAAAATTGATTGTGAAGTTTGGAGAAGGAGTAGACAAAGAGGGTGTGAGTATTGGGTAGTAGAGTTGAAGTTTGGGGGTGTTTGTGTTTTAGCTGCTAGATTGTTGATTGTGTTGGGAAGCAACATGGTGTACAAAGTAAGTTAACCGTATGCGCGAGAAAAGAAGAGCCTCCACATCCACCTCAAATTTCGTCTGATGAGACTAGGTTCGTTAGCCACGAAGCTATAAAAGATACATAAAGCATAGTACTTAGACCCAATCCCCGAAGAGGAATGGACTACGGAGGATTCGTTGGGGAAGAGGATGTCTATGAGCCCATTCGGGCAATGATTGAGATGAGGGTGGAAAAGATTTGTAAACCTGAGAAGTTAGCACCAATGAACACAACAATGATAGTGCAGAATTCTATGCTAACTTTCCAGGAGAGGGTAGCAACAAGTGCTTTGTGAGGAAGATATGTGCTGTGGCGACAAGCGATAATAAACATGTCTCTAAAAACAGTAGATGTTGAAGGAGGAGATGGTGATTAGAACTCTTTTAGAACATGGTCTAGGAACACCAACAACATCGACTGGAATAACGTTGCAGACACAATAAGCTACCCTGGGGCTGCTTTTGATATTGCGAGAAATGGGTCAAGAGCGGCGGTGCGATTCAACAAAGCGTGAAAGGGTTGGCTATATTTCGTCAGTGCCCGCATGATTCCATCCACGCACTTCACCAGAGTGCCAGAAGATATGATTAAGCTGATATATGGAATTATGAGGGGGTTGACGATTGATGTGGGGAAAGAGATAGTGCAGAGCATTGAAAAAATCAGCAGGTTGGTGACAACAGGTGGATTGGGACATGGCTCACTTATCTCTAATTTGTGCAACATGAATGCGGTCCAAATCCTACCCACTGATACTAATGAGAGGAACAATCACGGTGACATATGGGATAGTGCACTCTTTCCGGACCAAGCCCCCAAGAAGTGAAGAAGAGCACAACAACCACCAAAGCGGCGAAGCAGAGGCGCGATGAGCGATGATGAGCCTGAAATAGAGGCTCAATATGCGGCAGGGCCTAGCCACCAGCCTACCACAGAAGCAGAACCTTCAGTGCCCACGATGGAGCAATTGCTTCAGAATCAGATGAGGATGATGCAAAGTTTGGACACAGTGATCCAAGGACAATGACAAAGCGAGGCAACAAATCAACGAGATGAGTTCCTTGATCGATGTCCATGCACTATCCAATGCCACCACCACCACCACCATTTTAGCCAAGTCTGTAAGTGTCTTATTTCTTTTATGGTCTTTGAGTCTACACACATTGGGGACAATGTGTGATTTAAGTTTGGGGGGTGTTTTATTTGTGTTTTTGTTGTTTTTTTTTTTATGTATTTTTGAGTCACAATTTTTTTTCTTTTAAGTCATAATTGTCTGTCAAAAGATCATATATGATGTAGTTACTAGAAACACCTAGTGAAGTAAGGTGGAATAATGTAATGAAATTAGAAGCAACTATCTAAACACCTAGGTTAGATATGCCAAAAACTCACATAATCTGTCTATTTGGAGTTTCTTGCTTAAATTATGCATGCTAAATGATGAAAAACTTATGTGTTATGATTGCTTACTATTTGAGGCGAAATAGTTAGGATATGCATGTTAGGGAGATACTCAGACATTTCTTTGATAGCCAATTCTTACCACTATTTTCTATCCCGGACTTTAAAAGTATCCCTAGTCAGCCCCATTGAGCCTAAAAATTGAAACTTCTTCTTTGACACCCTATATTCCCACAAATTGTGCCATAAGTAAAAATATGAAATAGTGGAATAAATTGTGTTAAAAAAGAGACAAAAAGAGTGAACAAACTTGTTGCACCCTAATAAAAAAGTAATAAGAAATAGGCAAAAACCTAAGTTTGGGGGTGCTTGTTATTATAATACACTTCACTCTCCCAAAACAAAAGAGGAAAAAGATAGAATTGAAGTGAAGAAAAGAACCAAAAGAGAAGGGAAAAATGGAAAAGCTAAAGAGCTTATGGTACACAGAATGAGCCTAAAATGCCTATTTTTACCTACTTATACCTAAGCCTACATTACAACCCTTAAAGTCCTGAAGATCTCTTTTATGCATATCCAGGATTAGTGGAGAATAGCAAGTAAACATGTCATAGGAATTTTCTATTTTACAAGCATGATTTAGTATATTGACTTCCATTAAGCATGATAAAAATGAATTTGCGAAATATCTAGCTTAATGTGTCTAGTGTGCTAAAAATTTCATGCTATCTGTTCCTGCATATTATTCTGCTAACCTTCATGTTTTTCTAGATAACATCAATGCAGCAAAAGTGATCAATGTCAGTGAGTCTTTTATTTGTCATTTTCTTGAGTCCTTTATTTCTTTCTTTCTATCTTTGCTCGAGGGCGAGCAAAGGTTAAGTTTGGGGGTATTTGATCGGTGTATTTTTTATACACTTTTCGAGTCATTTTTAGTTAATCTTTTGTCCATTTTTGTACAAATAAGTGTCGTATTAGGATAGTTTTTCTTTCTTTTGAGTCAAAGTGGTTAAAATGGTCAAATGACGGAAAAAGAGCTAAAAGAGGGCAAAAGAGGAGGTTCCAGAGCGTAAAAGTAGAGAAAGTGGCGAACGAGGCAGAAAAGAAGGTCAGCGCCGCGGCCTCGTACCAACGATGGCAGGCGCGGCGCCCAATATCCGGAGGCTACAGAGTTGCGCGGCCCGCTCCTGACAGCGAGATCGGTATGGCGCCAAATCACCCGAGTACCGAAGTTCCGGCCATGGCCGATAGCAGGCCGACGCGGAAAAATCGAGTTTTGACGATTTTTAGGTCGAGCTGCAGGGAAAAGTTAAGGGCGGTTTTCAGCCTATAAAAGGAGAACCCTAGGCAGATTTTAAGGGTTCCCCTTCTTGCACAACACAAGGATTTCTTGCTTGGAGATTGGAGACCATAGTTTAGTAAATTTCTTTCATTTTTCTTTCTTTTATTTCAGTTTTGTATGATGAACTTTGAATTAGTTCTTGTCATGTCTATGGCTAGGAACTAATTCTTTTATAGGGCTTTCCATGTTGATTTACTAGAAACTTATGTTATGAATTAATGCATGTCTATGGTTATTATTCTTCTTTGAGAGATTTATCCAATAATTGTTTTGAATGCTTGGTAATTAATTGACAACTAATTATCATTATATGATTTCTAATCAAACTTCGGAAGGAGGATGTTGTGAATATGCTGTAAGTTGGGTAGACATATTTGGGTTGGGGATGAAAATACCTCAATTATTTATGTAGCGTTAATGAGAGGCTTAACAACCCTAATTTTGCGCATGGTGCGTGACGGTTAACTAGATTTTTGTTCTTAATCCTCCTATAGAGTTATCCTTATCACCGAAAGGTAGGTAAGGTGCAATACTGGGGTTGAGTGTTTATATATCCTTAACGGGAATATAAAACGATTTCGTAAACCTGCTAGCTCGGAGAGAAGAAGACCATAATTCATTGCATTAATAAATAACATAAGCGGATAGTTGAGGAGACATGGAAGCCCTATTCCCATCACAACTGAAGTAAACTTATAATTAATTAGCTTTTATAATTATTAGTTATAAACCACAAACTCAAATATCAATTGCCAAATAGATACCAAAATATAGATAGTTGGTACTTGAACCTTAATCCTTGTGGACGATATTCGGTCTTATCAAGACTATATTACTTGTCACGATAACGTGCACTTGCGTTAAAGTGTGTGCATCTTTTCGCGCATCACATGCTATCATTAAGAAATTCGTAGGTATGAGGCACGAAAGAATGTATTTTGACAAAGGGAAATTTTGATTCATCAAAGACTACGTGGCAACTCACGATGACTTTATTAGAGGATGAGTCGTAACATTTATAACCACGATGGTTTGACGGATATTCCAAAAAAATATACTGAGTAGAACATGGTTGAAGTTTATTGATGGTAATAGAAGAAAAAAGGATAGCATAAGCACATGAATACCCAGAGATGAGAGTAAGATGGGTCCCTTAGTATAGAATTTTGAGAGGGGATTGATAGGCTAATTATTTGCTTAAAAGTATATTGAGGAGATAGGTTGTCATGTGTAATGCATGATGCCAAAATAATGGTGGTAGAGATGTATGGGAAAGCAAGGTTCTAACAATGTTATTAATGGTTCAGATTTTCTTTCCGCTTTTTCATTTTGAGATGAGGTATGTGGACAAGAGAGATAAAACAATAAACCATTAGCTTTGCAAAAATCCCAAAATGACCCATTATCAAATTCTCTGTCATTATCACATTGAATATTTTTAATGTTCCGTTCAAATTTAGTGCGGATGAATACTCTAAAGGAAAGAAATATGAAAAAAAAACTTCTGACTTTTTAGACAAAAGAAATGTCCAGAAAAAATTAGAGTATCGTCCAACAAAAGAAGATAATATCGATGACCCGAAGAGCTCAAAACGGGAGATGTTCAAATATCACTATGGATAATATCAAAAGCCATAACAGTACATGAATTAGCAGCAACAAAAGGCAATTTAACATATTTTCCAAGAGGACATGAACGACAAATATGAGAAATAAGTGTTTTAGTACACTCAATAAATTTATTTTATTTAAGGGAGGAAAAAACATGTGCTCTGGATGACTCAAACGTTCATGCCATAAAGAATATGCTAAAACTGCAAAAGTGGATGGTAAGGTGGCTCGATGTGTGGTAGTGGTGATTGAATATATCTCGCACCGACTATCACATCTCATTAGGCGCATCCCCGTCTGAAAATCCTTCACGAAAAACCCAAAAGGATCAAATTCAACAGAAACGAATTGTTAGTGGTAAATTTTTTAACTGAAACCAAGTTTTTAATCAATTGAGGAGCATATATGACATTCTTTAAATCTAACAGTGGGTTTCGAGGGGGACAAGTTTGTATTAACATAATCATGTACTGTAATTGAATGACCATTTTCGATAATTATATCATAATTATTGCTCAAATTAAAATAGGACGAAAAATTACCTTGTGAGGACGTTCTATGAGATGTTGCGCCGATGTCTATGTACCAGTTTGCATCGGGCGGATTGAGCCCAAGAGTGTGTATCCCGACCTCGATGTTGATTGGTGTGGCTACTGCCGAGTGGGATTGTTGCCACTGGTTCGGTTATGTACAAGTACGCAGGACTGTTGGCCACTAGTCTATTGCTGGCCAGTGTACCTCGGACTGGGCCTGGACCAAGTTCCCGAAGGAAAAGGGCAGGATGAGACAACTCAAGGCCACTGCCATGCCCAATGTGGCAGTCCACTGCCCTACTGGGCCCGTAGTTTCCACTCTTGGCCCATGTTCTTTTACTGCTGGTCGCCGCCCATGCAGCCACATCTGCCACTCTCGTGGCCACCACCGCAGTCACTATCGTGATTTTTACCACCATTATTGTCATTTCGCCCCCTTTGATCACGGTTTGGCAGAAAATTATCAAATTATGAAAAGTTATCATCGGATGAAGTGGCAACCATGACAAAATTTGATATGATGGATGTCTTTTTGGCAAAACCTGATTCTTCTAGTATTATCATAGAACAGGCTTGGTAAAATTACGGAAGAGAGTTGCTTTGGTGGATGAGTGTACTAACGTCACTATACGCGTCAGTGAGACCGACAACCATTTGTAAAACAAGTTGATTGTTAGTTACCGGCGCTCCGACGTTCTTGAGTCGGTCCAACAAAATCTTGAGACGTTGACAATATGCGGATGCATTGGAAAAATCCGACATGTCAATGGTAGAGAATTCTTCCTCGAGTGTGATGGCTCAGAAAATTTTATTATCTTGGAATATGTCACGTAATCGATCTCAAGCCTCCGTTGCCGTGGAGTCGGGTTCAAGAATCGTATGCAACAAATCACCCAAAATTGTGGCATAAATCCACTGGAGAACCGTTGCATCGAGGGTCAGTCATAATTCATTTTCATCATCGATTTGCTGCACTTTCTCCTTGCCTTTTTCTGGTGGAATTATGTGATGGATAACCCGGTATGACCGACAATGAATTTTGAAGAGCTTCACTCATGTCGCATAATAGATGTTCTTCATCTCAAAAGTGATGGATACATGAAACTTAATGTTTGAAATAACTATGATTGGATGAAAATTTGATTTCGAGTGAGACATGGCTGACGGGACAAAAAAGAGGAAGGAAGAGGACGACGACAAAGAGGAATTTTTAGGGTTTTGCAGAATTTTTGGATTTGAAACTTTCCCTAGAATCTGATACCATGTGAATAATGTGATATTTCAATTAAACAAATGATAAAGTGTTTCTATTAGATATTTTTGACTTCCAATTTTTTTTAAAAAAGTTTTGCACGTGTTTTCAAATGTCATCATTTAAAATATGTCATTTCGTTTAATTATATACATCAGCGTCAATTGAAACATGCCTGAGATTTTATAATTCGTTAAGGCTAATGCGTGTAATTAAAGAAGATGACATATTCTAAGTGATTAACTTATCTACATAATAGGAAGATTAAGAACACGCGCAGAACTTTTCCAAAAGTTTAAATTAAAAGTGTAATAAAAATACTTTATCATATGTTCAATCTTATTTAAAAGAATAGTGTTAGCTTCTCCTTGTAGGGAAGACTAATTATATTAAAGTAGTAATTAATTTGATGTAAATTTTTTAAATGACTTAGAAAAGCAGATGAGAGTGAAGCATTCACCTGGTGGTTACCAAGTTAAGTAGATAAGATACAGATCGAGGTGAATGTGTTGAGAGTATACATGTTAGAGGTTATTACTACTTATTAGGAGAGGTGGCAAAATTTATTGATGAAAACATAATTCGTGCAAGTTTGGGCGGGTATTTACGTGTCCATTTATTAGCTCAATCAATTTTAGCCCATAAAAAGTTGGAATGTAGCCCAAACTGATTCACGAGAAATTTTGTCATAATATATCAAATATAATTTATTTATTTTATTTGATATATTATATATAACCATAATAAAAAAATTATAAGGTACTAAAATATTATAAAAGAACAAATAAAGTAAAAGTTAGTAAGAATTGGGCGTGATTGGTTATGACTGACATTTTAGCCCATTTCGATCCAATCGGTTTCAGCGCAAGTAACTTTTGATCCTCCCGTTTATTAACTCAACCTATTTAGACACACCCAAATTCATCTCAACCTGTCCACTCGACACCTCTACTTATTAGTCTATATCATTTTATGCTTTATTAATAATAATAATAAATATAAACATAAATAATTTATTTAAATCAAAGACAACATAAATATTTTCGCGTGACTTAATGGAACTGTTTTGTAAGTACAAGCAACCCCAACAACACGGCGATTTGGGCCGATATTAGTGGAGCCCATATTGCCAATGGTCCAGTAGAGTGCAATGCATTGTCATGTCACATTTGGGATTCGTCGCTTTGTGTTTTCTGTAATTAAATTTTCTATCATTTTTTAACGAAATTGTTGGTGCCTAATATTAATCTGTAAATTTGCATAAAGTGTAATCACTAATCATATTAGCAATTACTACAAGTCTATCCCAAATTATTAACTCCAAGACTTTAAGATATTGTCATTATTAAACTTGAAAATTGGGTCCACATTCCGTACGACAAAAGTTGAGAAAGTGTGATCCAATTTTCGCAGACACTTGTAGCTTTCAATCCACATATATATTAATTTTGGTTCAAAATAAGTGTTCATTTAGTCATTTTTTGATTCAAAATAAGTGTTAATTTACAAAAATAAGTAGAAATTAATTTTATTCTTTTCAAATTGGTTCCTATTCACTCAAGCCAATAAATAAGCTCTTGTCTTATTAATTAAGGATAATTTAGTCAAAGTACCTATTTTATTCTAAGAGTTAGTATTTTCTTAAGGATGTGAAAAAAACTAAATGAATTCATCTTCTGAATCAGAGGGAAAACTTATTTCGTTTTTTGGATTCTCACTTAATGTTTGATACTACTTGTTTTAAAATTCAATGGCTATGGTCAATTTTGATGAGATTATAAAGTAATTTCCTACCAAAATACTATTTGTTTTAAAATTCAATCGCTATGGTTAATTTTGATGAGATTATACAGTAATTTCCTACCAAAATACTATTTGTTTTAAAATTCAATCGCTATGGTCAATTTTAATGAGATTATAAAGTAATTTCCTACCAAAATACTATTTGTTTTAAAATTCAATCGCTATGGTCAATTTTAATGAGATTATAAAGTAATTTCCTACCAAAATACTATTTGTTTTAAAATTCAATCGCTATGGTCAATTTTAATGAGATTATAAAGTAATTTCCTACCAAAATACTATTTGTTTTAAAATTCAATCGCTATGGTTAATTTTGATGAGATTATCTGATAATTTCCTACCAAAATACTATTTGTTTTAAAATTCAATCGCTATGGTCAATTTTAATGAGATTATAAAGTAATTTCCTACCAAAATACTATTTGTTTTAAAATTCAATCGCTATGGTCAATTTTAATGAGATTATAAAGTAATTTCCTACCAAAATACTATTTGTTTTAAAATTCAATCGCTATGGTCAATTTTAATGAGATTATAAAGTAATTTCCTACCAAAATACTATTTGTTTTAAAATTCAATCGCTATGGTTAATTTTGATGAGATTATCTGATAATTTCCTACCAAAATACTATTTGTTTTAAAATTCAATCGCTATGGTCAATTTTAATGAGATTATAAAGTAATTTCCTACCAAAATACTATTTGTTTTAAAATTCAATCGCTATGGTCAATTTTAATGAGATTATAAAGTAATTTCCTACCAAAATACTATTTGTTTTAAAATTCAATCGCTATGGTCAATTTTAATGAGATTATAAAGTAATTTCCTACCAAAATACTATTTGTTTTAAAATTCAATCGCTATGGTCAATTTTAATGAGATTATAAAGTAATTTCCTACCAAAATACTATTTGTTTTAAAATTCAATCGCTATGGTCAATTTTGATGAGATTATAAAGTAATTTCCTACCAAAATACTATTTGTTTTAAAATTCAATCGCTATGGTCAATTTTAATGAGATTATAAAGTAATTTCCTACCAAAATACTATTTGTTTTAAAATTCAATCGCTATGGTTAATTTTGATGAGATTATCTGATAATTTCCTACCAAAATACTATTTGTTTTAAAATTCAATCGCTATGGTCAATTTTAATGAGATTATAAAGTAATTTCCTACCAAAATACTATTTGTTTTAAAATTCAATCGCTATGGTCAATTTTAATGAGATTATAAAGTAATTTCCTACCAAAATACTATTTGTTTTAAAATTCAATCGCTATGGTCAATTTTAATGAGATTATAAAGTAATTTCCTACCAAAATACTATTTGTTTTAAAATTCAATCGCTATGGTTAATTTTGATGAGATTATACAGTAATTTCCTACCAAAATACTATTTGTTTTAAAATTCAATCGCTATGGTCAATTTTAATGAGATTATAAAGTAATTTCCTACCAAAATACTATTTGTTTTAAAATTCAATCGCTATGGTCAATTTTAATGAGATTATAAAGTAATTTCCTACCAAAATACTATTTGTTTTAAAATTCAATCGCTATGGTCAATTTTAATGAGATTATAAAGTAATTTCCTACCAAAATACTATTTGTTTTAAAATTCAATCGCTATGGTCAATTTTAATGAGATTATAAAGTAATTTCCTACCAAAATACTATTTGTTTTAAAATTCAATCGCTATGGTCAATTTTGATGAGATTATACAGTAATTTCCTACCAAAATACTATTTGTTTTAAAATTCAATCGCTATGGTCAATTTTAATGAGATTATAAAGTAATTTCCTACCAAAATACTATTTGTTTTAAAATTCAATCGCTATGGTCAATTTTAATGAGATTATAAAGTAATTTCCTACCAAAATACTATTTGTTTTAAAATTCAATCGCTATGGTTAATTTTGATGAGATTATCTGATAATTTCCTACCAACATACTATTTGTTTTAAAATTCAATCGCTATGGTCAATTTTAATGAGATTATAAAGTAATTTCCTACCAAAATACTATTTGTTTTAAAATTCAATCGCTATGGTCAATTTTAATGAGATTATAAAGTAATTTCCTACCAAAATACTATTTGTTTTAAAATTCAATCGCTATGGTCAATTTTAATGAGATTATAAAGTAATTTCCTACCAAAATACTATTTGTTTTAAAATTCAATCGCTATGGTCAATTTTAATGAGATTATAAAGTAATTTCCTACCAAAATACTATTTGTTTTAAAATTCAATCGCTATGGTCAATTTTGATGAGATTATAAAGTAATTTCCTACCAAAATACTATTTGTTTTAAAATTCAATCGCTATGGTCAATTTTAATGAGATTATAAAGTAATTTCCTACCAAAATACTATTTGTTTTAAAATTCAATCGCTATGGTCAATTTTAATGAGATTATAAAGTAATTTCCTACCAAAATACTATTTGTTTTAAAATTCAATCGCTATGGTCAATTTTAATGAGATTATAAAGTAATTTCCTACCAAAATACTATTTGTTTTAAAATTCAATCGCTATGGTCAATTTTAATGAGATTATAAAGTAATTTCCTACCAAAATACTATTTGTTTTAAAATTCAATCGCTATGGTCAATTTTGATGAGATTATAAAGTAATTTCCTACCAAAATACTATTTGTTTTAAAATTCAATCGCTATGGTCAATTTTGATGAGATTATAAAGTAATTTCCTACCAAAATACTATTTGTTTTAAAATTCAATCGCTATGGTCAATTTTGATGAGATTATACAGTAATTTCCTACCAAAATACTATTTGTTTTAAAATTCAATCGCTATGGTCAATTTTAATGAGATTATAAAGTAATTTCCTACCAAAATACTATTTGTTTTAAAATTCAATCGCTATGGTCAATTTTAATGAGATTATAAAGTAATTTCCTACCAAAATACTATTTGTTTTAAAATTCAATCGCTATGGTCAATTTTAATGAGATTATAAAGTAATTTCCTACCAAAATACTATTTGTTTTAAAATTCAATCGCTATGGTCAATTTTAATGAGATTATAAAGTAATTTCCTACCAAAATACTATTTGTTTTAAAATTCAATCGCTATGGTCAATTTTAATGAGATTATAAAGTAATTTCCTACCAAAATACTATTTGTTTTAAAATTCAATCGCTATGGTCAATTTTAATGAGATTATAAAGTAATTTCCTACCAAAATACTATTTGTTTTAAAATTCAATCGCTATGGTCAATTTTGATGAGATTATAAAGTAATTTCCTACCAAAATACTATTTGTTTTAAAATTCAATCGCTATGGTCAATTTTGATGAGATTATAAAGTAATTTCCTACCAAAATACTATTTGTTTTAAAATTCAATCGCTATGGTCAATTTTAATGAGATTATAAAGTAATTTCCTACCAAAATACTATTTGTTTTAAAATTCAATCGCTATGGTCAATTTTGATGAGATTATAAAGTAATTTCCTACCAAAATACTATTTGTTTTAAAATTCAATCGCTATGGTCAATTTTGATGAGATTATAAAGTAATTTCCTACCAAAATACTATTTGTTTTAAAATTCAATCGCTATGGTCAATTTTAATGAGATTATAAAGTAATTTCCTACCAAAATACTATTTGTTTTAAAATTCAATCGCTATGGTCAATTTTGATGAGATTATAAAGTAATTTCCTACCAAAATACTATTTGTTTTAAAATTCAATCGCTATGGTCAATTTTAATGAGATTATAAAGTAATTTCCTACCAAAATACTATTTGTTTTAAAATTCAATCGCTATGGTCAATTTTGATGAGATTATAAAGTAATTTCCTACCAAAATACTATTTGTTTTAAAATTCAATCGCTATGGTCAATTTTAATGAGATTATAAAGTAATTTCCTACCAAAATACTATTTGTTTTAAAATTCAATCGCTATGGTCAATTTTGATGAGATTATAAAGTAATTTCCTACCAAAATACTATTTGTTTTAAAATTCAATCGCTATGGTCAATTTTAATGAGATTATAAAGTAATTTCCTACCAAAATACTATTTGTTTTAAAATTCAATCGCTATGGTCAATTTTGATGAGATTATAAAGTAATTTCCTACCAAAATACTATTTGTTTTAAAATTCAATCGCTATGGTCAATTTTAATGAGATTATAAAGTAATTTCCTACCAAAATACTATTTGTTTTAAAATTCAATCGCTATGGTCAATTTTGATGAGATTATAAAGTAATTTCCTACCAAAATACTATTTGTTTTAAAATTCAATCGCTATGGTCAATTTTAATGAGATTATAAAGTAATTTCCTACCAAAATACTATTTGTTTTAAAATTCAATCGCTATGGTCAATTTTAATGAGATTATAAAGTAATTTCTACCAAAATACTATTTATTTTAAAATTCAATCGCTATGGTCAATTTTGATGAGATTATAAAGTAATTTCCTACCAAAAGGGACTTCATATAACTATATTTAACTAAATGTCAATCCAAGACAAGAAAAGTGACTTTATTTACAAAAGAAAGTGATTTTTCTAGCTAAGATGAAACATTAGAAGTAATACGTACGCAAAGATATTGATAACCTATCATAGAGTGATTGACAGGGACATAGCTACAGCCCAGCGAGTAAATAGTCAATTAAATTTTTATATATTGACTAGATATTATCTTTTTTTTATATTTAATTTTTTTTTTTATACCTATAACAAAATATGATCTTTCTACTAGTGAAAGATACTTATAAATATAGTATAACATAGTCAAATTGTTTAATTAAGATAATAGTTCTACTAGTGAAAGATACGTACATTTTTATTTTATTTTTTGACGAAGGAATCATGTGCTACTCTTTCAGTGCAAGCAGGGTAAACCTCGGTGTACGATAGCACAAACCACGTCGGTAGATTAATCACACTTGCAGCTATGTGTGTGACTAAAGAAGTAAGATACGTACATTTTATATTTGGAAGAGTGGACATATTAAATTGTTCTCCTTTTTTATTTTTTTTAAAAAGTCGTGTTTATAAAGTTATTTCTATGCACCCTTTTGGAAAAAAAAAACAACTACTTAAAAGTTAAAACTAATAACTTCAACCTCAATTTGATTTTACTTCTCATATCTCAAAAAGACAATTCAATTTTCTTTCTTTAATCTGTCCTACTCCCACAAAAGTTCTACTTCCTTAAAAAAAATTGTTATGTGTACGTAGGAGTGATAGATGAGCCGTTTGGGCTGAAGTTGGGCGGATCAAGATGAGTTGAAGTTTTAGATGGGTTAATGTCCAATCCGTCCAAAACTTATCTGAGCTAATATGAGCGGGTCAAGATGAGTTAAATGACGGGTCATAACCCAATTACCCAACTTGACCCATTACTTTTACAAATTTCAAACTTATCTTCTATGATGTTATTTTATTTTGTATGATATTTGATTTTTCAATATCTTTATTTTTAAAATAAGAATAATATTTTTAATATTTTTTTCATTTTTTATAAAAGCAAAAAAAATATGAAATCGAAATTTGAGGATGTGGTGGGGTGGAAGAGGGTAGGTGTAGATAGCGGAGCAATAAAAAATTCATATTTTTTATAAATTATTTATAAAAGTAAAAAAATATAAAATAGAAATTTGAGAATGAAGTGGGGTGAGGTGGGGGGGGATAGGTGGGGTTAGGGCAAATGGCGTTAAGAAAAAAATTCATATTTTTTATAAATTGTTTATAAAAGTAAAAAAAATATAAAATAGAAATTTGAGAATGTGGTAGGGCGGACGGAGGGGGGGGGGGAGGTGGGGTAGGGCGGGAGGGGGGTTGTTAGGCATATTTTATATACACTTTTTGAGTCATTTTTAGTTAGTATTTTTCTCATTCTCTTAAATTAGTGTCGTGTTAGGGTCGTTTTTATTTCTTTTGAGTCACAGCGATCCTAACGGGAGGAAATACCAAATTGAGGATGAAATGAGCTTAATTTAGGTGAAATTGCACAAGCACATCCCATGAAATGAAGTCTAAGAAGTCCCGAGAAGAATAAAAGAAAATCAGACGAAATTCGAAAAATAACGTCGGCCATGAGCGGCCAGCGAACGCGACAGAAAGTTCGAAGCGCGATTAATCGAGCCGGCGCTAACTACGAGCCGCGGCAGCGCGGAATTTTCAATTTTTGAGCCGAAATTGGACAAGGGTATAAGGGTCCAAAGAAGTATATTTTATTACTATAAAACCCTATACCCTAGGTCAGTTCTGGGATATACTTTGGGGGAGGCAAGAAAGGAGGCAACAACACAAGATTGGAGACAACTTTTGTTCAAGTTCTTTTTCTTTCTCTTATTTTATTTTAGTTTATGTTGAGTTGTAAATTAGTTCTTGACATGACAATATTTAGGAGCTAATTACTTTTGTCACGACCCGACCCCGGGGCCGCGACTGGTACCCTACTGGGGTACCCTGTCAGGTGTACATCAGAGAATAGCAGCGGAACATACATAACACATAACTTATAAAAAGGTAAACATCATGGCGGTAGATAAAGTGCTTCCATAAAACATACTTAATCAAAAGTATAGCGATAACTTGCTCTTACATTGGCAAAACACATATGTGACCACATACCTCTAAGGATAACAAGCGGTGGCGGGACGGGGCCGCCATACCACTGAATATACCTGATACTATAACATCGGAAAAAACCGTGCACAAAATAAGCTTAGGAGGAATGGAGCTTCGACCTTTGGAGCGGTGATCAAGAACGAGGATCCACCACCGCTACCTTACCTGCGGCGTGAGCGGCCCAGGAAGAGGGTCGATTACAATATGTACCAAGTATGCAAAGCGGAAAATCAGTAATGATGATATCATAAGTCTAAAAGTAAGTTGAGTCATGGAAGAAAAATCAAAATACGATAATCGTGCCTTACTAACAATGAGTAACAAGTATATACTTTCTTTGCGTAAAAATAGGAGGCTTGCGATCAAAGCGAGTCCTCGCTTTGTAGTATCAATAAGCAATCCTACTCGCAGGACTATTGTACTACCGCGTGGGACTATTTCACCGCGTGAGCCCATAAGGACTCGCGTGAGGTATTCTCGCATCGTGGGTAGCAAATCCATGGAACAATTGGTATAACGATCTTGAGGATTTACCGCCATTTATACTCTTACCACAGGCGGGTGGTATAACGATCTTGGGATTTACCCGCCATTTATACTCTTACCACTGAAGAAGGTGGTATGGCGATCTTGGGGCTTGCCCGCCATTCATACTCTTACCTGGAGAAGGTGGTATGGCGATCTTGGGGCTTGCCCGCCATTCATACTCTTACCACGGAGAAGGTGGTATAACGATCTTGGGGCTTGCCGCCATTTATACTCTTACCCTAGCTCGATCGGTCATCATACCATAATCGTATATATAAGTTACTGGCTCATACTTCTTATTAGTCTTGTTCATATACCCTCTCATTTTAGTTTACTCAAGGCTCTAACATATTTAATAAAAGAAAATCCGGGAATTTAACCCAAAGTACCACATACTTATATCCTTTAAAATGACTCTTTTTCATATAAAACCTTTGGGCAATTGATGCCTTAAAATCAATTTGTCTTTCATAAATCAAGTCATTTGTCCTTACTTATCTTACTTAGAGTAAATCTTTTCTTATTATCCTTTCATAAAGCTAACAAACCAACTTCCCATAAAGTTGTTATATTGACCCTATACTTTAGTAAAAATTATACTTTTCCCATAACCCGGGGACTTATACTTTTTAAGACGAAGCAAGTCTTTATATACTTAAAACAAGTAAGAATATCAAATCTTGTACGTCTACCGTACTACATAGATACAACTACTCATGCTCAAGAGATAGGAAAGCTCCACATACCTCTTCGGTCAATCCACTTGCTAAGCCCAAACTACATGAGTAATATGTCAACCTAAAATAACCATGATACGTTTATTAACCTCTAATTTCAATGTAGAATAATCCAAGTTCAAAGTTACTAATTTCTATGGAAAATTGGGCAGCATTTCCTTTGTTTCTACATACTTTGCCACCTTTTTCAAGGCCGAATTCAACATCCAAACGCCACATCTTAGGCCCAACAATCCAAACATTTCAAAGGCGATTACACACCTAAACTTGGGTGTGTAAAATTCTGCCCCATAAGGTACAACAATTTACTTAACAATTTTAAAGTAGTACTTAGGCTACAACATGCTCACATAACCTTTTTTAATCAATCCTTTCATATCCAAACCACATTTCTTACATGCAATGAATCTAAGAGCATTATTTACTACTACAAATCCCTTCTTCTTCACATGCAACATATGTAACTAGATACAAGAGAAGAATTGTTACCTTAGAGCTTTAATCAAAATTATTCCAACAACTTTGTTAGCCTCCTTTCCAAGAATACCACCACAATAACTCCTACAAGCTAGCCACAAGCTTCCTTCTTGTCCTAACTTTTCAGATTTTCCTTAGGCTTTGAATTCCTCTTGGAATTCTAGAGAGAAGTGAGAGCTTTAGTTTAGAGAGAGAAGGATTTGAAAGATGACCAAGTCTTCAAGACTTGGTCAATATAAGACATGCAAGAAATCAGATGGGGACACTTGTCACCCATGACCTCTTTTAAAACAAAAGCGGTCAGAAATCCCCACTTAACTCGCAGAACCGCCTCGGCGCGCGGCCTGCGGCCGCGGCGCTGAAACTCTGCCGACTCTCGGGACTTTCGGCGCGCGGCTTCCGGCGCGCGGCTGCGCTTCAGCGAGCCCTAAGATCTTTCGGCGCGCGGCCTGCGGCCGACTCCGCGGCCGTGGCTCGCACGAAACACATTTCTGTCCGTCTGCGCACTGAACTTGTAACTCCCATAACTTTCTACTCCGATGTCCTATCGACGAACGGTCGGTTGCGTTGGTAATTAGACTCAACGAACTACGCACTAGGCCTTTGAAATACTTAGGAACTCTCAATGTACCGGGTCATAACCCGCCTCAAAGTTGACTAAAACCCGTCTGAAACAATCCGTCAACCTATCTTTCGAAAATTTTAAGCCCTACTCCCTTTCGTATGCTCTCACACGTAAGGCCGGAACTACGGGGTATAACAACTTTATTAGGGTTTTTCATTCGAATCTTCTTAAAACTCTTTCATATAGTTAATGCATAGTTATTGATTTCTTCTTCACTCGTATTAAGATCTATTCAATATTGTTTTGATTGCTTGATAATTAACTGGTCATTAATTGTCATCACTTATATGATTTCGAATCGAGATCCGAGAGGGCAGATTTGAATATGCTGTAGTTGTTTAGACATAGGTTAAAATCGTGGACGAAAGTACCCCGATACTTGTGTAGTATTTAAGGTTATTGTTCTTAATCCTCATGTGTGGTAAAATCTATCATAGAAATTGTTAGGCGATTTACAAATGCTCACGCAAGTGCACGTATCGTTCACAAGTAATATAGTTTGTAAGACCGAATATCGTCCACAAAGACTGGTTATCAAGTACCGAACTTCTAAACTTTGGTTTCTATTTGGCAATCGATAAATTGTTTGATTTTATAACTAAGAACTATAATTAAAGTAAAGTACAGGAAACTAAACTAAGATTGATAATACTATAGGTTTATAACAGTTATGAAGGGAATAGGGCTTTCAATCTCCTCAACTATCCACTTTTTCACGTGTTAATGTAATGCTAATGATTTTTCTTCTTATTAAGATAGCAGGTTAACTAGTCTGTCATCATATTTCAGTTAGGATATACGAGAACTCAATCTTGCGCAGAAACCTTATATATTTTTATGATAGATTTTACCGCACAAGAGAATTAGGAACAGTAACCTTAAACACTACACAAGTATCGGGGTACTTTCGTCCACGATTTTAACCTATGTCTAAACAATTACATCATATCCAAATCTCTCCTCTCGGTTCTCGATTCGAAATCATATAGGCAATGATAATTAGTAGCTAATTAATTATCAAGCAATCAAAGCAATATGGAGTAGATCTTAATAAAGTTGAAGAAGAAAACAATTAGCTAATGCATCAACTATATGAAAAAGCTTCAAGAAGATTCGATGGAAACCCTACTAACGTATTTAGCTTCTAAACATTGTCATGACAAGAACTAAAATATAATTCAATAACTGAAATAAACTAAAGGAAAAGAAAAGAAATATTGTGAACTAAGGTCCCCAATTGTGGCCTCAAATTCGCCCTGAATGGTGTTGTGTGAGAGAATGTCCAACCCCCTTCATTAAACTAATCCCTAGGGCTTAAATATGTTGCAAATTCGTGCACTATGGACCCTTCTGCCCTGGGCCAATTCTAACTCGGATCTGACAATTCGCGTCTCGGCATCGCGGTCCTGCAGGTTGGCACCGCGGTGCTGAAAGTCCTGCAGCTCTCTGATCTTTCGGCGCGCTTACGCACAGGCACTGCGGTCTTTGCCTTTTTTCGAGTCATCAATTTTCAACTTTTTTCTGCCTCGGGACCTCTTTTTATGCCAACTTTTCGCTCCTTTTTGTCATTTTCCCTTTTTGAACCGCTATGACTCAAAAGAAAGGAAAACGACTCTAATACTATACTAAACACAACAAAAACAAGTAAAATACTAACTGAAAATGACTCAAAAAGCATATACAAAATACGCCTAACAAACCCCCAAACTTAAACTTTGCTCGCCCTCGAGTAAAGCAGAAAACAAAAACAAAGAAACAAAATCAAAAAGACTCAAAGACTCAGATCAGCGGTGCGAGTTACTTAGAAAAAGCATGAACGTCAGTGGGATAATATGTTGGAACATATGTAGCATGAATATATAGCAATCTAGAATTTCAAGCCAGATATTTCGCAAATTCAGTTCAATCACACTCAATGGAAATATGAATACTAAACCATGCATGTCAATTTCATTTAGTTCTATTTTCATGTTTACTTGCTATTCTCCACTAATCATGGACATACATTCTAGAAATCCTCATGACTTTTCAGGGTTGTAATGTAGGCTTAGGCAGGGGTAGGTAAAAGTAGGCATTTAGGCTCAATTTACGTACCATAAGTGTTTTTCTCATTCAACCATCTTGTCCTTCTTTTTGGTATTCTTTTCAGTTCATACCTATCATTTCACTCTTCTCTTTTTTAGAGTATGAAACATATTCACATAGGCACCCCTAAACTTAAACTTTTATATTTTATTTTATTTCATTGGGGTGCACCAATCAATTTTTTTCATTCTCTTTTGGTATTTCTTTATCACTCTTTTTCATCCCAATTTTTCAATTACTGCTTATGACACACAAGAGAATCATAGGGTGTCAAATAAATAACTTATTTTAGGCTCAAAGGGACTGACTAGAGATACATTTTTACTGCATGGTAGGTAATGAAAGGTAAGAAGGACTAACAAAGAAATGTCTGAGTCATCTCCCTAACATATACGTCCTAACTATTTCGCCTCAAATAACCAGCAAGCAGACTTCATAGACATTTTTCAATAGACACACATAGGCTAAACACAAATATCTCAAACAATCAGATTTTCATGAATTTTTGGCATATCTAACTTGAGCACACTGATTTTAGCCTCTAATTCCATTACATTATCCCACTTATTTCACTAGGCATAAGAAAAAATTGACTAATATAGACACAATAAAATACCCGAATATGGACACACAAAAATAAAATAAGAACTCCCCCCCCAAACTTACACGACACATTATCCCAAATGTGTAAGACTCAAAAATAAAAGGGACGACTTATGGACAATAGCGGTTCAAAATGGTGGTGGCGGCGGCGGATACTGCATTGACCACTGGTCAAACCTGGTGCTCAAATCATCGACACGCTGGCTCAGGTCCTGATGCCCTTGCATCATCTGCTGATTTAAGAGCATTTGTTCATGGTTTCGCAACATCTGTTGTTGGTTTAGGAGCAGTTGCTCTATCATTGGCATTAGAGGCTCCAAGGACAAGGGAGGTTGATGGCAGTTTTCGCCTGCTTCATTGTGTGCCTCTGCCTCAGGCTCTTCCTCATCCATGACTGCTGCTTCTGCTGCTGCTGGGCCTCTTCCCTTTGCTGCTGGTCCTGGGTTGGGGTCAAGGAAGGAGTGCACTAAACTGTAGGTCACAACCGACTGACTCTTCTCTAGGATATCAGTGGCGAATGTTGGGACTCCATGCCTATCACATAAGGCAGTAATGAGTGAATCATGTCCCAATCCGCCAGTAGTAGTCAACCTACTAATCTCCCTTATGCTCTGCACTATTTCTATCCCCACATCAATTGGCATGCCCGTTATGATGCCATAAATGAGCTTGATTCTGTATGAGAGCACATTTGTAAAATAAGTTGACGGAATCAAGCGTGCACTTATGAAATATAGCCATCCTCTGGCTGTTATATTAAATTGGCATCAGGCAAGTCTCCTGGATCCGTTGCGGGCAAAACTAAACTCAGCGCCTGGGTATCACAATGTTTGCGCCACCACGTTCCACAGGATGTGGCTGGCGTCTTTTGATCAAGTTCTGAAGTGGTTTGGATTATAACATTGGTCCTCCACATCATAGGTCATCAGTAGCGCATTCACAACTTCAGAACTCACGGGCACCAATTTCCTTCTAACAATACACCGCCCATCCTCTTGCTCGGGATAATTCGCAAAGAATTCCCTCACAAGGCTAGAATTCTGAAATGGGATTCTATCTAGATTGGTGAACCTTCACCACCCATTTGCCTCGATCATTGCCCTAATAGGCTCGTAGTCATTATCCTCATCAAAATGGCATGGCCTGGTAATCCATGCCTCTTTCTGTTATCAATACCCTAGTGCTAATCTTGTTGTATCGATTCTCCGCATGTTTGTTGGTGAATCGAGGCACATCATAGTCTGGGGTGGATGAAGATGTTGAAGCTCTTGAAGTTCATTTCCTAGAGGTCATAGTGAAGGTTGTTGGGAAATATTTTGGCAGCGTTTCCTTTGTTTCCTCGAGGTTTTCCAACAATTCTCACACCACACAACAACAATAACCAAGCAAACCGGACCACAACAACAATACACAATAATTACACCACAATAAACCTCAATCCACACAACTACACATCATAATAATACCCAGCATACACCCACAAAGCCCTTACACCCCCAAACTTGCAAGTTACTTTCCCTACTAGCCTTGAAATTGCAAGAACAATGATGAATATTATATTTTTGAAGAGTTGTTCTTCACCAATTTGGTGACCCAATTGGAAGGAATGATGGTGGTGCAAGATGTGAGGGTTTGTGTAGGGATTTTTGAAAGAAATTAGGAAAGTTTGTGGGAGATTTTTATGGGTAGAGGAAGGGATTTTCGTACTTTTAGAGAGAAAAAGAAAGGGGTTGTGTTTGAGTGGGAAGGGAATTGGGGGTTTAGGGCTTTTAATTCTGAAAATCCCGTTTTGGCACCGCGGTGCCTAAAGTACTATGGTCCCTCGGAATATTTGGCACCGCGGTCCTGCATAACGACACCGCGGTGCCGACCCAATTTTTTATTTTTCCCTTTTTTTTTCCTGCTCATTCCCCGACTCCTACACCTGTCATCACATCACAATCGAAAAATACCACAAGTGAGACTGTTCATTTGGAAATAAGATAATTAAAACAATAATTAAAATACGTAAGTAAAACAATGGGTTGCCTCCCAACAAGCACTGTCTTTAACGTCTTTTAGCCGGGCGCAGTTCACTTACTAGATTAAGGAGGTAGAGTCCCCCCTCCACATAACCATCTCAGCACCAATCGCTTCCTCTTCCTCCTCTTCTTTTGCACAGAATTGATTTCAGGATGGTTCATTCTTGTTTCAACATCCACCGTTGCCCTGGCCTTACTCTCAGGTTTCACACTTTCCTTTAATGATACCCCAGGAGCATCAGTACTAGTGAGGCTTTTCTCAGGTACCACTTTGCAACTGTCCCAATAGAAAAACATCTCTTATTGACTTGTCGATCAGTGGGCGGTCTGAAAACTTTGAAGGTCATCTCTAGCTCAGGTGGTGACTGAAACACCTTGAATGTCATTTCTTCATCTTGAACTCTGAGCTTCAACTCCCCATTCTCAACATCAATAAGTGCCCTTCCTATGGCTAGAAATGGTCTCCCAAGAATGATGGGCATATCTTCATTTTCCTCCATATCCAGAATGAGGAAATCAACAGGAAAGATAAATTTTCCCACTTTCACTAACACATCTTCAATTATATCTCTGGGATATACGACTGAGAGATCAGCTAGCTGCAAGTTGACTGTAGTTGGCTTTTCTTCCCCCAAACTGAGTCTTTTAAACACAGAGAGGGGCATCAAATTGATACTGGCCCCTAAGTCACACAAAGCTCTCTTACATGTAACCTTACCTATAGTGCAAGGTAAGGTGAAACTCCCTGGATCTTTCAACTTAGGGGCAGTTTCTTTGCAAGATAACACTACATTCCTCTGTCAGCGCTATTGTCTCATAGTCTGCCAGCTTCCTCTTCTTAAACAGGATGTCTTTCATGAATTTTACATAAGCTGGCATTTGCTCTAAGGCTTCAATGAACGGGAGATTAATATGCAGCTTTTTGAAGACCTCTAAAAACTTGGAAGATTCCTTGTCTAAGGTATTCTTCCGCAGTCCTTGAGGATAAGGAATTCTGTCTACATATTCCCTCATGACTGCCGATGGAGCCTTCTCTATAATAGGGTGGTCCTCAGTAACCCCCTCCTTTTCTATCTCAATTGTCTTCTCCACCCCTAGTTGGGATCCAACTGCTCTAACTGCTTCCCACTTCTCAAACCGTATGCGGCATTTCTCTCTGGATTAAATCAGTATTCTTGGGAGAGCCCCCTGAGGTTTGTCATTTAACTTCTCTGCCATCTGCCCCATCTGAGTTTCCAAGTTCCTAATAGAGGATCTCATTTCTGTCATGAACTGGTCTGAGAGTCGGTCATTTGTGCTTGGGAATTTGCCAGGTTCAACAGTGTTGTTTTCAACTCATCTGACTTCTCGTGCGGGTCTGGTGGGCTGAACTGTTGATACTGCCCTTGATCATTCATCCACGAAAAATCTAGGTGATTTTTCCTCCCCTGGTTATATGTGTTAGAGTGTGCATTGTTATATGGCCTCTGAAAATTTCCCACAGCTTGACATTGAGCCTGCTCTATTGGGATGTGGTTGGGATCAGTTTGTGGACATCTATCGAAGGTGTGTGGACCCCCACAAATCTCACAAACTACTCGCATCTGGATTGCCTTTTCGGATATGATATTCTGCTGGAGCTGCTTAGTCAAGAGAGTGACTTGTGCTTTCAGTACAACGATGGCATCTAACTCATGAACCCCAACTGCTTTTCTGCCACATATTCCTCTATCATCTGGCAAGTGATTGTTCGTGGCCACGTCTTCCAACAAGTCATGGGCTTCATGTGCTATTTTTTTCATGAAAGTACCACCAGCAGCTGCATCAATAATTGTTCTAGTAGTCCCACTCAGACCATTATAGAAGATGTGCACCAAGTTCCACTGCTCAAGGCCATGGTGTGGACACTTCCTCTGTAAATCATTGAACTTTTCCCAAGCATCATACAATGACTCTCCATCCATTTGATAGAAATTGTTCAATTCTCCCCTAAGTCTGGCTGCCTTTGCTGGTGGAAAGAATTTTTCAAGGAATTTCTGGGCCAGGTCCTGCCATGTGAAGACGAAGTCTGTTGGCAGGGAGTTCACAACCGTTGAGGCTCTTCATTCGCCAACCGAATGGCATCATCAGTGACGATATTATATTTGAATGTGGCACAAAGCTTCAGGAAATTCGCAATGTGCGTATGTGGATCTTCAGATGGCGACCCTCCAAACTGGACTGTGTTCTGCACTATACCCAAAATAGCAGGTTTAATCTCAAAATTGTTGGCTCATATTACTGGGAGTCTGATGCAAGTCTGCACCCCTGTCACTGTAGGCAATCCATAATCCCCCAAGCTCCTTCCCGCAGGGATTTGTCTTAAGACAGGCGGTAACTCACCATACGCCAAATTATTATTTTTTGGTGATGTTCCATTATCAAAGGATCAGCAATTTCCTTGTCTCTCCTGCAAGTGATAAAAAACAAGCAAACAGATCACGACAAAATATTCTAAAATTAAAAAAAAAAAGATAAAAATAAAAACCAAATTAGAAATAAGGATAGATAGTTCGATATTGATTATACGTCAGTCCCCGGCAACGGCGCCAAAAACTGTTAGGCGATTTACAAATGCTCACGCAAGTGCACGTATCGTTCACAAGTAATATAGTCTGTAAGACCGAATATCGTCCACAGAGACTGGTTATCAAGTATCGAACTTCTAAACTTTGGTTTCTATTTGGCAATCGATAAATTATTTAGTTTTATAACTAAGAACTATAATTAAAGTAAAGTGCAGGAAACTAAACTAAGATTGATAATACTATAGGTTTATAACAGTTATGAAGGGAATAGGGCTTCCAATCTCCTCAACTATCCACTCTTTCACGTGTTAATGCAATGCTAATGATTCTTCTTCTTATTAAGATAGCAGGTTAACTAGTCTGTCATCATATTCTGGTTAGGATATACGAGAGCTCAATCTTGCGCAGAAACCTTCTATATTTCTATGATAGATTTTACCGCACAAGAGGATTAGGAACAGTAACCTTAAATACTACACAAGTATCGGGGTACTTTCGTCCACGATTTTAGCCTATATCTAAACAATTACAACATATTCAAATCTCTCATCTCGGTTCTCGATTCGAAATCATATAGGTAATGATAATTAGTAGCTAATTAATTATCAAGCAATCAAAGAAATATGGAGTAGATCTTAATAAAGTTGAAGAAGAAAAAAATTAGCTAATGCATCAACTATATGAAAAAGCTTCAAGAAGATTCGATGGAAACCCTACTAACGTATTTAGCTCCTAAACATTGTCATGTTAAGAACTAAATTACAATTCAACATAACTGAAATAAACTAAAGGAAAGAGAAAAGAAATACTATGAACTTGTTATACCCCGTAGTTCTGACCCTACGTATGAGAGCGTACGAAAGCATGTAAGACTTAAAATTTTCAAAGGATAGGTTGACGGATTATTCCGGACGGGTTTTAGTCAACTTTGATGCGGGTTATGACCCGATACATTGAGAGTTCTTAAGTGTTTCAAAGGCCTAGGGCGTAGTTCGTGGAGTCTAGATTCCAACGCAACCAACCGTTCGTCGATAGGACGTCGGAGTAGGAAGTTATGAGAGTTACAAGTTCGGTCGCAATGACGTAAATGTGTTTCGGACAAAGCGACGCATGGCGCGCCAGCGAACGCGGCGCGAATCGAGGAGTCGCTGAAGGTAGCCAGCGCCGGGACAGCAGGTCGCGCGCCAAAGTTCAGAGGCTGCGGAGGTTTCAGCATGGCCGGAGGCGAGGCGGATTTTTGGGCGGAAAAACTTAGAAAAGTCAGATTTTTCTTTTAAAAGACCTTGGGAGGGTGAAAAGTGTCCCCCCCCCATCTGATTTCTTGCATGCAATATATTGACCAAGTCTTGAAGACTTGGTCATCTTCCAATTTCTCTCTCTCTCTAAAGCTTGAGCTCCTCCTTCTCTCTAAAGAAAACCCAAGAAAATCTGAATAGTTAAGAACCAAAAAGGAAGCTTGTGGCTAGCTTGTTGGTATTGTTGTGGTGGTGTTCTTGGCAAGGAAGCTAGCAATATTTGGAATAAGTTTGGCTAAAACTTTAAGGTAACATTTCTTCCTTTAGAATTAGTTCTAGTGTTGCATGTTTAGAAGAAAGAACTTGTGGTAGTAAATAATGCTCTTAGAGTCATTGCATGCTAGAAATGTGGTTTGGATATGAAGAATGGGTTAAGAAGAGATTATGAGCATGTTGTAGCCTAAAAACTACCTTAGAATTGTTAAGTGAATTGTTGTAAACTTATGGGGCAGAATTGGTATTTGGGTGTGTAATCTCCTTTTAAATGTTGGATTGTTGAACCTTAAATGTGGTGTTTGGATGATAAATTCGGCCTTGAGAAAGGTGGCAAAGTGAGTAAAAACAAAGGAAATGTTGCCCAATTTTCCATAGAATTTAGTGACCTTGAACTTGGATTGTTCTACTTTGAAATTAGAGGTTAATAAACGTACCATGGTTATTTTTAGGTTGACATATTACTTGCGGTAGTTTGGACTTAGCAAGTGGATTGATCAACAAGGTATGTGAAGCTTTCCTATCTCTTGAGCATGAATAGATGAAACTATGTAGTACGGTAGACGTACAAGATTTGGTATTCTTACTTGTTTTAAGTATATAAAGACTTGTGTCGTTTTAAGAATGTATAAGTCCCTTAGTTAGGGGAAAAGTGTAATTTTACTAAAGTGAAGGGTTAATATAACAACTTTATGGGAAGTTGGTTTATTAGCTTTATAAAAGATTAATGAGAAGAGATTTACTCTAAGTAAGACAAGTAAGGACAAATGATTTGATTTATGAAAGGCAAATTGATTTTAAGGCATCAATTGCCCAAGAGCTTATTGTATGAAAAAGAGTCACTTTTAAAAGAATTGAAGTATGTAGTACTTGGGTTAAATTCCCGGTTTTCTTTTATTAAAGATATGGTTAAGTGCCTTAAGTAAACTAAAATGAGAGGGTATATGAACAAGACTAATAAGAAGTTATAAGTTTTCTTAACTTATTTATGATTATTATATGATGACAGTTTGAGCTAGGGTAAGAGTATATCTGAGGGGCAAGCCCCAAGATCGTTATACCACCTTCTCCAGGGTAAGAGTATGTCTGAGGGGCTAGCCCCAAGATCGTCATACCACCTTCTTCAGTGTAAGAGTATATCTGAGGGGCAAGCCCCAAGATCGTTATACCAGCTGCTTCAGTGTAAGAGTATATCTGAGGGGAAAGTCCCCAAGATCGTTATACCATCTGCTTCGGGGTAAGAGTATATCTGAGGGGTAAGTCCCCAAGATCGTTATACCACCTGTTCCGTGGATTTGCTACCCACGATGCGAGGAATACCTCATGCGAGTCCTTATGGGCTTATGCGGGTGAAATAGTCCCATGCGGGCGGGTACAGCCTATGCGAGGAATACCTCATGCGGGTCCACAGGACCTATGCGGGTGAAATAGTCCCAGGAGTAGGGGTGCTTATCGATACTACTGAGTGGTACCCTGTTTTGATCCTAAGGCCCCTATTTTATGCAGTATTATATTTATATACTTGTCACTCTCATTGTTAGTAAGGCACAGTAAAAGGTATTTTATTGTCTTCCATGACTCCAGCTTACTCTTAGACTTATGATATCATTATTACAGTATTTTCGGTTTACATACTTGGTACATATTGTGTCTTGACCCCTTCCTGGGCTGCGTTAAATCTGCAGGGTAAGCAGATTGAGGATCCTCGTTCTTAGGATCACTATTCGAGGTCGAAGCTCCATCCTCCGGAAGTTTGTCTATTAGTACGGATATTCCACGATCTATAGGTATTTTGTACATTCGGGGTATGGCGGGGCCCGTCCATACGGTTGTTATCTTTAAGTGCAGTGGTCACCTATGTGTTTTGGGCTATAAGAACCCGTTGTACTACTATACTTTCGTTTAAGAATGTTTTATGGGCGGCACTTATCGGTGGCGGTGATGTTTACCTTTTATAAGTTATGTGTTATGTATGTTTATTTGCTATTCTCTCTAACATATACCGAAGTACCCAGGTAAGTACCGATCGTGGCCCCGGTTGGGTCGTGACAAAAGTGGTATCGAGCGCTTAGTCCTCGGAAAGTGTCCACGATCGTGTCTAGTAAGTCTTGATTATCGGTGTGTAAATGCGCATCTATAATCGAGAAAGGCTGCAGGATATTTAGGATTGGTTTCATTCTTTCACTCTAAGATCGTGCAATGAAGTGAGTTATAGGTTGAACCTCTCCGATGTTTTCCCTGTGTATCGCTTATGCCTCGCGCAAGCAACCGCGGCCCGGAAGAGCAAAGCGGTGAGTCTTGCTAGTGGGACGCGGAGAGTCACGAGGCACGCCCGATCCTTACGAAGATGGTGTTTAGGCGGCGAAGTTCCACGTCTCGGCCTCAGCGAGTTCGAGGCGGGCGGCTCACGAGACCGCGATGCGGAGCCTCGATCCATGAGCGAGTGCGTCACGAAGATACGAAACGGTCGATTCTTGACAGCGTAGTGGCGAGCGGCAGCGAGATCGAGCGGCAACCACAAGCCGACGGTTGCGGATTCGGGATTTCTTGGGTTGTCACCCACGAGTTCTATGGTTCGAGATTTGAGAGGATCCGCAGGAGTTTGTCCGGCGATTCTGGACCATGCAGTCCTTAGGGCATCGTGGGTGAGTCGTTATACTAGCTTCTAGGTTACGCGATATTGCGTTGAACTGGTTTGAGTCATGGGTATTGTTGAGGGTGAGGATCTTTCTTCCGGTGGTAGGAGGAGTTCACAGAGGCGTTCTAGATCACTTCTTGCCTCACGAGGTGAGAGAGCCAGCGTGAATAGGTTCTTGACCTTGAGGCGGGGCGGGAGGACTATCGAAGTCTGACTGAGTTCGACTCCTTGGCGAATATCGCGCACCATAGTAGCGACATAGCGAGCGGGTTCATCGATATGTGATGGGGTTAGGCCGTCATATGATTCTGCATGTTTGGGGTGGCTCTTGCCGAGGATGGATATTTCGGAGATGCGCGTCTGCGAGATTGAGGCAGAGAGCGAGATCAGCTAGATTTGGGCGGCCAGAAGGCGGGGCAGCGAGCTCAGGCGATTTCGGCGGGCGGCCTCGTGGCGAACTAGGTCCACATTCCGGCCGGCCAGAGTTCTCCTTCTCGATTTCCGGCGAGGTCCGTCAGCCGAGGTTATTCGGGAGCGGTCGTGGCTCCGGGACTTGAGTTTCGAGGAGGCGACCGGCGCTGTCGAGACCACCTACCTCGGTGTGTTCGATGCGGTAGGTCTCATCCGGCGAGTGTCGTATAAATTCGAGCATGTTACTCTTGTGGCAGCGAGGCCATCCCGAAGGATTGTCCGTCCTTAGGCGGCGGGAGCATTACGGTTCAGCCGACGGGGTCCATTGCTGGATCTTCATCTTCGATGGTTAGACGCCCCGGAGGGCAGGGTACTTATGGGCCAGCAGGCCGCGGCAGAGGTCATGGTAGGGGTTCCAGTTCTAGCGGTCCTCAGAACCGCATATATGCTATGTCGGTCAGCGACAGACCGGGGCGTCGCGGATGTAAATCACGCAGTACATTATTGGTTTCTTGCTGTGATGTATATGCTTTGATAGAATCAGGTTTCTACCTTGTCCTACATATCTCCTCATATTGCCAGTAGAATGGGGATAGAGCCCGAGTCCATAAGACCTTTTGAGGTGGCTACGCTAGTAGGTGATTCAGTGGTAGCTAAGCGGGTGTATAAGGCTTGCCCTGTGACTATAGATAGTCGTCAGACTCTAGCCGACTTGATAGAGTTGGATATGACAGACTTTGATGTGATTATGGGTATGGATTGGCTAGCATCTTGCTATGCCAATGTGGGTATGAGAGAGATTAGTTCGGTTCGGTTTTTACGGTGAGCGGTTATCAGTGGAAGGAATCTTTGCATCGCCGAGGGTAAGTTAATTTCTTACCTCGAGGCTAGGAAGATGGTGCGGAAGGGTATATCTACCATCCGTTCGTATTCGACATCGAGGTGAGTCTGGACCTTGATCGATTCCGGTTGTTAGAGAGTTTCGCACGTATTCCCAGACGAGCTTCCGGGTATCCCTCCCGAGAGGGAGATTGAGTTTTGTATTGAGTTGGCTCCAGACACTCGACCGATATCTATTCCGCCATACAGGATGGCACCTGCCGAGTTGAAGGAATTGAAGGACCAGCTGAAAGATTTGCTGGAGAAAGGCTTTATTAGGCCAAGTGTTTCTCCCTGGGGAGCACCAGTGTTGTTTGTAAAGAAGAAGGATGGGACGCTGCGTATGTGTTACACCCCGTAGTTCAGGTCATGCGTATGAGAGCGTACGAAAGGGGGTAAGACTTAAAATTTTCGAAGGATAGGTTGACGGATCGTTCCGGACGGGTTTTAGTCAAGTTTGAGACGAGTTATGACCCGATACATTGAGAGTTCCTAAGTGTTTCAAAGGCCTGGGGCGTAGTTCGTTGAGTCTAGATTCCAACACAACCAACCGTTCGTCGATGGGACATCAGAGTAGGAAGTTATGAGAGTTACAAGTTCGGTCTTGTGACGGGCGTAATGCGTTTCGTAAAGGCAACGGGGCGCGCGGAAGATCAGTCGCGGGAGTTGCGGCCGCCATGGCCGGGAAGCGAACAGCGCGCCGCGGATTCAGGCGGAAAAACTTAGGAAAAGGCAGATTTTTCTTTTAAAAGACCTTGGGAGGGTGACAAGTGTCCCCCCCCATCTGATTTCTTGCATGCAATATATTTACCAAGTCTTCAAGACTTGGTCATCTTCCAATCTTTCTCTCTCTCTCTCTAAAGCAAAAGCTCATCCTTCTCTCTAAAACTCCAAGAAGATTCTAGCCTAAAAAAATCTGAAAAATTAAGAACACAAGAAGGAAGCTTGTGGCTAGCTTGTGGTGGTGTTCTTGGCAAGAAAGCTAGCAAAGTCTTTGGAATAAATTTGGCTAAAACTTTAAGGTAACATTTCTTCCTTAAGAATTAGTTCTAGTGTTGCATGCTTAGAAGAAAGAACTTGTGGTAGTAAAATAATGCTCTTAGAGTCATTGCATGCTAGAAAATGTGGTTTGGATATGAAGAATAGGTTAAGAAGAGATTATGAGCATGTTGTAGCCTAAAAACTACCTTGGAATTGTTAAGTGAATTGTTGTAAACTTATGGGATAGAATTTTGGGTGTGTAATTCCCTTTGAATTGTTGGATTGATTGAGCCTTAAATGTGGTGTTTGAATGATAAATTCGGCCTTGTGAAAGGTGGCAAAGTATGTAGAAACAAAGTAAATGCTTAACAATTTTCCATAGAATTTAGTGGCTTTGAGTTTAGATTATTCTACATTGAAATTAGAGGTTAATACGCGTATCATGATTATTATAGGTTGATATATTACTTGCGGTAGTTTGAGCTTAGCAAGTGGATTGACCAAAGAGGTATGTGGAGCTTTCTTATCTCTTGAGCATGAGTAGTTTTAACTATATAGTACGGTAGACGTACGTGTTTTAAATGAAGTAAATCCATTTGTTGTACTTGACTTGTTTTAAGAAAATGTCTAAGTTGATTGGGTTAAAGAGTTAACCCACTTATTCCTAAGTAATGGTTTATCCTAATTAAGGTAGACAAGGATTTCGTGACATGAAGAAGTATTACGGAAATTGTGTGAGTTTGATTTGAAGTATAAGTCTCTTGGTTAATAAAAAGAACGAAATCTTTTGAAACATAAGGAGTTATAACGGCCTTATGGGAGGTTAGTTGTAACGACCTTATGAAAGAGTATGAACGTCTAAAGCTTTAAAGCATAAAGTTAGTATAACGGCTTTATGGGGAGTTGGTTATAATAACTTTATGAAAGGTTAAAGAGTTGGTTTTTCTTGAATAAGGTCATGAAAATGAGATCCATTTTGTATGTTAATGAAAACCTAAAGAAGTTATGAGTTTACTTGGGCGTCTGCTTGATGATGAAGGATTCCACGGTATGCTTCCATTGTTCGATTATGAGTTTACTTGGGCGTCTGCGATGATGAAGGATTCCACGTATGTTTCCATTGTTGATTATGAGTTTACTTGGGCGTCGCCATGATGAAGGATTCCACGCATGCTTCCATTGTTCGATTATGAGTTTACTTGGGCGTCGCCGGTGATGGCGATTCCAGGTATGCTTCCATTGTTGATTATGAGTTTACTTGGGCGTGCGCCCGGTGATGAAGCGATTCCAGGTATGCTTCCATTGTTCGATTATGAGTTTACTTGGACGTGCCCGATGATGAAGGATTCCACGTATGCTTCCATTGTTCGATTATGAGTTTACTTGGGCGTCGCGATGATGAAGATTCCACGTATGCTTCCATTGTTGATTATGAGTTTACTTGGGCGTGCGCGGTGATGAAGGATTCCACGTATGCTTCCATTGTTCGATTATGAGTTTACTTGGGCGTGCGCCGATGATGAAGGATTCCGGGTATGCTTCCATTGTTCGATTATGAGTTACTTGGGCGTGCGCGATGATGAAGGATTCCACGGGTATGCTTCCATTGTTCGATTATGAGTTTACTTGGATGTCCGTCGGTGATGAAGGACTCCACGGGTATGCTACCATTGTATTTTGATAATGAGTGTCCTATTTATCATTCGGTGTAGTATATGATTGATATTCTCATTGTTAGTAAGGCACAGTAAAAGGTAAGTTCATTTCATCCATGACCCCACCTTGCTTTCAGACTTATGATTTCATTACAGTATTTTCAGTTTCACATACTTGGTACTGTTATCGACCTCGCCCGAAGTGCGTTAAATCTGCGCAGTCGAGATCGTAGCTTCTGGTCCGCACTCTTAGGATCACCGTTCATTTCTGAAAGCTCCATCCCTCGAGGCTTTGTCTTTTGGTATGATTCACGAGGTTATAGACTTTTGTATATTCGGGGTATGGCGGGGCCACTGTCGCCACGATTGTTATTCTGAGGTGCAGTAGTCACGTTTGTGGTTTGGGCTATAATGATAAGTTGGACTGTTTCACTTTCGGTTAAGTTATTTTATGAAAGGCGGCCTTATCGGCTTGCTAGTGATGTTTACCTTGTACATATTTTGTTTTATGTATGTTCCGCTGCTTTTTCTCTGACATATACGGCGAAGTACCCGGTGGTACGATGGCCGAGTCGGTCGTGACGATATGTGTATTGATTCTGACGGCTAAACAAGGTAACTATCGAAACGAATATCCTCCCAGATTGGCGATTTGTTTGACGATTGCAGGTGCAAAGTGGTTTTCAAGATAGACACTGCGATGCAGTTATCATCAGTGCGAGTTAGAGATAGATATCCCAAAGATCGCATTCGGGACCGGTATGGGCACTATGAGTTCAGGGTGATGTCTTTCGGTTTGACCAACGCCCCAACAGTATTCATGGATTTGATGAATAGGGTGTTCAGGCCATTCTTGGATATGTTCGTTATAGTTTTCATTGATGATATCTTGGTATATTCGCGCTTGAGCGAGGAGCATACTGAGCATTGAAGCGGTATTGAGTCCTCGAGGCCGCGATTGTATGCCAAGTTCTCTAAGTCACGAGTTAGTTAGCGTCGATGGCTTTCTTAGGACATGTTATGGGCGATGGTATTCGGTTGTCTGACTAAGATTGAGGCGATCGAACTTGGCGGACCACTACGTGCAGTGCGCGACTTTAGTGTCTTGCGAGTTATTATCGGAGGTTTGTAGAAGTTTGCTTCTTTTCAAGATTTTGACTAAGGCGACTCGAAGCGACTATGTTCCGTGGACGGATACTTGTGAGAAAGTTTCCGATTGCTAAAGGAGAAGTTGGCGGCCGCCCAGTTCTTACTCTTCCGCAGGGCTTAGATGGATATGTGGTTTTCTTGTGGCCGCGTCAGTGTCGGGCTTGGAGTGCGTCTTTGATGCGGCCGCAGAGTTATAGCTTATGCGTCTCGGCGGCTTAAGCGTAGGAAGAACTATCCCACACATGACTTGGAGTTGGCGCGATGATTCATGCCTTGAAGATGCGGAGACATTATTTATATGGAGTTCATGTGGACATTTACCACGGAACGCGAAGTCTCGATGCATCTTGACGGATGGAGTGAACTTGCGGCGAGCGGTGGTTGGAGCTACTTAAGGATTACGATGTTGATATTACGTACCACGGGAAGGCGATATAGTTGCGGATGCCGCCAGTCGCGGTCGATGGGTAGTGCATGCGATGTTCAGCCGCAGAAGAGGATATGGTCCGGAGTTACATCGGTAGCGATCCGGGGTTCGTTTGGTTGATTCGATAGTGGCCATTCGGGTTCGAGAGGTTGCGAGTCTTCCATCGTCGAGGAGGTGAGGAGGCGGCATGAGGATCCGATTTTGATGCGATCGAGATGCGACTCTCGAGAAGGAGAAAGTCTATTTGAGTAGCGCTGATGGGTGCTAAGATTCGAGGTTGTGTGTTCCCGATGTGACAGACTTCGTCAGATTGTCGGGAGGCACACGGTGCTCGTTATTCTATTCATCAAAGTCGACTAAGATGTATCATGACCTCGGATCGTGTATTGGTGGGATGGCCTAAAGAGGGGCGTTGCGGAGTTCGTGGCACGGTGCGGTGTCGGCGAGTTAAGATTGAGCACGAAGCGGTGGTCATTGCGGTATTGATATTCCGACTTGGAAGTGGGAGGTGATAAATATGGATTTTATTACGGGCTACCTACCACTCGGAGGAAGCGTGATTCCATTTGGGTGATTGTCGACAGTGTGAAATCAACCCATTTTCTTCCGATCGAGCAGCGTTCTCGGTGAGATTATGCGGATTATATATTAGAGAGATTGTGAGGCGCACGAGTCGGTGTCGATTATATCGAGATAGAGAGCCCGGTTCTCGGCTAACTTCCGGAGGTCTTTCGAAGGATTAGGGACACGGTGAGTCTCGATGCGGCGTTTCATCCTCGGGCCAAGCGGACGGTAAGCGCACTATCCAGACAACGAGGATATCTTTGCGGGCTTGTGTTATTGATTTCGAAGTGGCGGGAGGATCATTTGCCTCTTGTGGAGTTTGCTTACAACAACGGCTACCATTCGGTCGAATGGCGCGCCATGAGGCCTTATACGGGAGAAGTGCAGTCACCGATAGGCTGGTTCGAGTGGGAGAAGTTCGATTAGTCGGGCGGACTTAGTTCAGTGACGATGGATAAGGTGAAGCTTATCCAGGAGCGGTTGTTGGCAGCTCAGAGTCGGCAGAAGTCGTATGCAGATCATCGGCGTCGACACTTGGAATTTGAGGTAGATGATTGGGTTTTTCTAAAGGTATCGCCCATGAAGGGCGTGATGAGATTTGGAAAGAAGGGGAAACTTAGCCCAAGGTACATTGGGCCGTATCGGATTGTCCGTAGGGAAGGCAGGGTTGCCTATGAGTTAGACCTGCCGTCCGATTTGGAGGCGGTACATCCAGTTTTCCATGTGTCCATGTTGCGGAAATGTATTGGAGATCCATCTAGAGTGCATCCGGTTCATGATGTCCAAGCGACAGAGGAGTTATCGTATGAGGAGAGTCCCATAGCGATACTCGATCGTCAGGTTAGGCGACTTCGGACGAAAGATGTGGCTTCCGTCAAGGTCCTATGGCGGAACGAGAACAGGGAAGAAATGACGTGGGAAGCAGAGGATGACATGATGAAGAAGTACCCTCACCTATTTCCTATACCTCCAGGTAACCCACTTTCCTGCTTGTTAGTTTTGGTTTAGCATTTACGCTTCAGTATGTTGTGGCTCGCGGAGCTTCTTTATTTTCAAAAGAACAGTTAAGAGGGTCTATGTCGATGTTGTGATTTGAGTAAACCTAGAAGGAACATTCGGGATGAATGTTTCTAAGGGGGGAGAATGTTATACCCCGTAGTTCTGACCCTACGTATGAGAGCGTACGAAAGCATGTAAGACTTAAAATTTTCAAATGATAGGTTGACGGATTATTCCGGACGGGTTTTAGTCAACTTTGATGCGGGTTATGACCTGATACATTGAGAGTTCTTAAGTGTTTCAAAGTCCTAGGGCGTAGTTCGTGGAGTCTAGATTCCAACGCAAACCGTTAAATCGATAGGGCGTCGGAGTAGGAAGTTATGAGAGTTACAAGTTCGGTCTTGTGATCGGTAAATGTGTTTCGGACAAAGCGGCGCATGGCGCGAGAAATGCGAGGGTCGCTGAAGTTGCAGCGCCGGCTGGAGACAGCGGTCGCGCGAAAGTTCGAAGAAGCTGCGGAGGTTTCATTGTGCGGCCAGTTTTAGGCGCAAAACTTAGAAAAGTCGATTTTTCTTTTAAAGACCTTGGGAGGGTGACAAGTGTCCCCACATCCGATTTCGTGCATGCAATATATTGACCAAGTCTTCAAGACTTGGTCATCTTCCAATTTCTCTCTCTCTCTCTAAAGCTTGAGCTCCTCCTTCTCTCTAAAGAAAACCCAAGAAAATCTGAATAGTTAAGAACCAAAAAGGAAGCTTGTGGCTAGCTTGTTGGTATTGTTGTGGTGGTGTTCTTGGCAAGGAAGCTAGCAATATTTGGAATAAGTTTGGCTAAAACTTTAAGGTAACATTTCTTCCTTTAGAATTAGTTCTAGTGTTGCATGTTTAGAAGAAAGAACTTGTGGTAGTAAATAATGCTCTTAGAGTCATTGCATGCTAGAAATGTGGTTTGGATATGAAGAATGGGTTAAGAAGAAGATTATGAGCATGTTGTAGCCTAAAAACTACCTTAGAATTGTTAAGTGAATTGTTGTAAACTTATGGGGCAGAATTGGTATTTGAGTGTGTAATCTCCTTTTAAATGTTGGATTGTTTAACCTTAAATGTGGTGTTTGGATGATAAATTCGGCCTTGAGAAAGGTGGCAAAGTGAGTAAAAACAAAGGAAATGCTGCCCAATTTTCCATAGAATTTAGTGACCTTGAACTTGGATTGTTCTACTTTGAAATTAGAGGTTAATAAACGTACCATGGTTATTTTTAGGTTGACATATTACTTGCGGTAGTTTGGACTTAGCAAGTGGATTGATCAACAAGGTATGTGAAGCTTTCCTATCTCTTGAGCATGAATAGATGAAACTATGTAGTACGGTAGACGTACAACATTTGGTATTCTTACTTGTTTTAAGTATATAAAGACTTGTGTCGTTTTAAGAATGTATAAGTCCCTTAGTTAGGGGAAAAGTGTAATTTTACTAAAGTGAAGGGTTAATATAACTACTTTATGGGAAGTTGGTTTATTAGCTTTATAAAAGATTAATGAGAAGAGATTTACTCTAAGTAAGACAAGTAAGGACAAATGATTTGATTTATGAAAGGCAAATTGATTTTAAGGCATCAATTGCCCAAGAGCTTATTGTATGAAAAAGAGTCACTTTTAAAAGAATTGAAGTATGTAGTACTTGGGTTAAATTCCCGGTTTTCTTTTATTAAAGATATGGTTAAGTGCCTTAAGTAAACTAAAATGAGAGGGTATATGAACAAGACTAATAAGAAGTTATAAGTTTTCTTAACTTATTTATGATTATTATATGATGTGATTTGAGCTAGGGTAAGAGTATATCGAGGCAAGCCCAGATCGTTATACCACTTCTCGGGTAAGAGTATGTGCGAGGCTAGCCCAGATCGTCATACCACCTTCTTCGGTGTAAGAGTATATCCGGAGGCAAGCCCCAAGATCGTTATACCACTTGCATTGTAGAGTATATCCGAGGAAAGTCCCCAGATCGTTATACCATCCGCCGGGGTAAGAGTATATCCGAGGGTAAGTCCCAAGATCATTATACCACTGTTGTTAGTGGATTTGCTACCCACGATCGAGGAATACCTCATGCGAGTCCTTATGGGCTTATGCGGGTGAAATAGTCCCGTGCGGTAGTGCGACTATCACGAGAATACCTCATGCGGGTCCACGGGACTATCGCGGGTGAAATAGTCCCGGAGTAGGGGTGCTTATTGGTACTACGCGGGGTACCTGTTTTGATCCTAAGGCCCCTATTTTATGCGAGATTATATTTATATACTTGTCACTCTCATTGTTAGTAAGGCACTGATAAAAGGTATTTTATTGTCTTCCATGACTCACACTCTTAGACTTATGATATCATTATTACAGTATTTTCGATTTTACATACTTGGTACATATTGTCTCGACCCCTTCGGGGCTGCGTTAAATCTGCGGTAAGGGTAGCGATTGAGGATCCTCGTTCTTAGGATCACTATTCCGATGTCGAAGCTCCATCCCTCGGAAGCTTGTCTATTGCGGATATTCCCGATCTTATAGGTATTTTGTACATTCAGGTATGGCGGGGCCTGTCCATACGATTGTTATCTTTAAGTGCATGGTCACTATGTGTTTTGGGCTATAAGAACGTTGTACTACTATACTTTCGTTTAAAGAATGTTTTATGGAAGCGGCACTTATCGGTGAGTCGGTGATGTTTACCTTTTATAAGTTATGTGTTATGTATGTTCATTGCTATTCTCGACATATACGACGGGATACCCGGTAGGTACGATCGTGGCCGGGGTTGGGTCGTGACAGAACTAAGGTCCCCATTGTGGACTCAAATCTGCCCTGAATGGTGTTGTGTGAGATAATGTCCAACCCCCTTCATTAAAATAATCCCTAGTGCTTAAATATGTTGCAAATTCGTGCCCTATGGACCCTTCTGCCCTGGGCCAATTCTAACTCGGATTTGATAATTCGCGTCTCGGCACCGTGATGCTGAAAGTCCTGCAGCTCTCTGATCTTTGGGCACCGCGGTTCTGCTTCTGGGCACCGCGGTGCAGCTTTGCCTTTTTCCGAGTCATCAATTTTCAACATTTTTCTGTCTCGTGACCTCCTTTTATGCCCACTTTTCGCTCTTTTTTGTCATTTTGTCTTTTTGAACCGCTGTGACTTAAAAGAAAGGAAAACGACCCTAATACTATACTAAACACAACAAAAATAAGTAAAATACTAACTGAAAATGACTCAAAAAGCGTATATAAAATACGCCTAACAGAAATATAGAAGGTTTCTGCACAAGGTTGAGCTCTTGTATGTCCTAACCGGAATATGATGATAGATTAGTTAATCTGCTATCTTAATAAGAAGAAGAATCATTAGCATTACATTAACACGTGAAAGAGTGGATAGTTGAGGAGATTGAAAGCTCTATTTCCATCATAACTGTTTTAAACCCTTAGTATCATCATCACTTTAGTTTATTTTATGCAATTTACTTTAGTCTAGTTATTAGTAAAAACTCAAACAAATTAACGATCACCAAATAGAACCTAAAGCGTAGATAATCGGTACTTGATAACCAGTCTATGTGGACGATATTTGGTCTTACAGACTATATTACTTGAGTGATACGTACACTTGTGTTGTTGTCTCCTTTCTTGCCTCCCCTAAAGTATATCCCCAGAACTGACCTAGGGTATAGGATTTTATAGTAATAAAATATATTTCTTTGGACCCTTATACCCTTGTCCAATTTCGACTCAAAAATTGAAAATCCCGCGTTGATGTCGCGGCCCTGTAGGTTGGCGCCGCGACTCTGAATATACTGCGCCTCTCTGAACTTCCGGCGTCGCGGCGCCGTCGACGTTATTTTCCGGATTTCGTCTGATTTTATTTTATTCTTCTCGGGACTTCTTAGCCGTTTCTGAGGTGTAGCATGCAATTTCACCTCAATTAAGCTCATTTCATCCTCAATTTGGTATTTCCTCCCGTTAGGACCGTTGTGACCCAAAAGAAAGAAAAACGACCCTAACACGACACTAATTTCGAAGAGAATGAGAAAAATACTAACTAAAAATGACTCAAAAAGTGTATATAAAATATGTCTAACAGGGATAGGGAGAGGTACGAAAAAATTTCATATATTTAATATTTTTTTTATAAAAGTATCAAAAATATGAAATAGAAATTTGAGAATGAGGTGGGGGTATGTGGGGTTAGGGCGGTAGGGGCGAAGTAAGAAAAAATTCATATTTTTTATAAAAGAAAAAAATATGAAATAGAAATTTGAGGATGGGGTGGGGGTAGGTGGGGTTAGGACGGTAGGGGGGAGGTAAGAAAAAAATCTATTTTTTTTTTATAAAAGTAAAAAAAATATGAAATCAAAATTTGATGATGGGGTGAGGGTGGAGGGGATAGGTGTGGGTAGGGCGGGGGGTGGAGGTAAGAAAAAAATTCATATTTTTTATAAAAAAAAATATAGAAATTTGAGAATGTGGTAGGGTGGGAGGTGGGGGTTGGTAAGAAATTTGAGGATGGGGTAGGACATGGGTGGAGGGGGTATGGGGAGGAGGTAAGAAAAAAAATCATATTTCTAATAATTGTTTTATAAAAGTAAAAAAATATGAAATATAAGACTTGGGTAAACAATAGAATAGTAGATGAGTTATTTTGGGCTAATGTACTTGGTTGATTTGGGCTGTTCAAGATGAATGTGTTAAGTTCGGTTAACCCAAATTTAGCTCATTTAACAGTATGTCAATGCCTAAACCCATTAAATTTGGACTTGATTCCAATTTGTCACACATATATGCATGTAACACAAAAACATACTTGAAAATATTCCCACTCTTTTAATTTTCTTAAGCGACAATTAAGTACACATCTCACATCAAGTATTATATTGAATATACATTTTCTTTAATTTTGGTTCGAGACAAATTGGGATACTAAATATAGATCAACGGAAGTACTCCATAATTAATACTTGAGTGAGTATTTTATTAATCAATTGAATTGGGAAAAGACTTGTATTGATTGGATGTGGTCCGTGGGTAGACTGACCCGGTCAACACGGTGATATGGGCCCATCTTAGTTGAGGCTGCTGATACTATTGGGCCTACTAATACTTTCGCTGATGGCCTAGTATAGAATGTCCAGTCCCACATTTGCTACTTTTTCCAGTGACTAGGACAATGCTCTTTATTTCCTTGTGAATTTCCCCCCTCTGATGGCCTAGTACAATTTCTTCCTCACTCCAATCCAAGACGATCGAAGTGTATCGATACTCGATATCGAAATTATCATTTAAATCATATTCGTAATGTATACAGTTTTTTTAGTTTATCTAACTCGAAATAACTTTAGATATGCGGTGTCTGAAATAACTTTAGATATGGGATTTATCGATTTAGACCCATAAATAAACTTATCCAAATGCTTTGTATTGGCACGATCCCATAGACTTTTCTTTCATTATTTGTACATATATTAGGGACTTAAAAAGTTCAAATTGGACACGAAAGTCTAAGAAGTCATTCCAATGAAATGAAGACTCAAATGTTAGGTTAATTATTTTGTATTCCACCTAAGTGAAAGAGTGTACGGAGATAAGAAATGATTTTTCCCGCCAAAGACATTAATTATTTAGACCTATAACCTTTAGGCTTTTAACTTCTATTGGTACTTCAAAACGACCCACTACACTTTGACCGAAGCTGGGGCGTAAAAGGGTTCATTCGACCTTTTCACGTGAAAAAATTAAGTTGATTTTTATGTATATATATTAGATGTGAATGTTAATTTTCTCGTGTGTTTATTTATTTATATTTTAAATTTTCTTAATAAAAATCTTGATTCCGATACTAAATTTACCCCAACCTATTCCTAGTCAACTCTGTAGAATTTGCCTTGTAATCCCTATAATGCAAGGCCGCTAACTCACTTCAAAATATCTGATTCTAGTGCTTTACAAGACTATTATCACTTAAGTCCTTCTCGAAGACTATAAAGAAAATTATCTCGACCTCAAAATAATTTCTAATTATTGAAATCGTATATTTACTTATATTAAGGACCCACTTTTACGAATTAGAACAGTGCATAAAATGTTTGAGACGGTCATGTTCTTAAGGATATATAGGAAAGCATATTATAGTAAGTTGACTATCATCGTAAAAATAATTAAATCAAGTTGACAATCAACTCTAACTAGTTTGGAATTGAGATGTAATTTGTTGATTTATTGTTGACAAAACGATCTTAATTAGTTTGAAATTGAGACGGAATTTGTTGATTATTGAAACGGATAATATTTACCTACGTATATAGGGAAATATATTTTCAACGCGTGTCCCGGACTGACTTGTTCTGATAAACTTAATTAACTTATTTCTTTCGAAGTATTATGATTGTGGTAATATTACAAATTCCAACAGAAAGCAGAGAGTTTTTACATTCTCAATTTAGATCCTCTCTGAACTTGGCCCATGGGTCAGTTTTATTCCAAACAATCATACTCCCCTTTAAATTTTGTTTCCATTTAAGGAATTTATGCAAAATAACCTGAAGGTTATAACTTTCACAAGTTGTCATAACTAAAATGTTATGTGCGCGAAAGAATGAAAACTTATATAACAACAATAACATATTCAGTATAATTTCACAAGTAATATCTGGAAAGGATAGAGTATACGTGAAGCTTACTCTTCCTCATGGAGATAGAGAGGTTTCCGAAAGACATTGGTTCAAATGCATCAAATCAAAGCAGTTATGAAAAAGGAAATACGATAGTGAAGAAAACAAGAATGGAAAATTATGCAGGGGGGGGGGGGGAGGGCAATTTTGATACAAATTGTTCACAAGTTGAAATTGCCTTGTTCACAAGTTATGACCCGAAGAATGAACCACATTATTGCAAATTTCAACATTTTCATTACATGAATTGCTCCTCCTGGACTCGCATTCATAAGACTAAAGCAAGAGCCTGCTTCCCCTTGTGATAGTTAAGAATGTTTACTTCCTCTTTTTTCCTCTACATCATGCAGAATATAGGATCTAAATAACTACTCCTGAGAATTTTGTAAGCCGTGAACATCATGACCAACATAAATTTGGAGTTTTGGTGATCATGTTGGCACATGAATGAAACACTAACCGATTGATCATACAACTGGGGTTTCCTCGTATAAAGGCCATACCATGCCCTGCTGCAGCGGGAAATATGAAAAGAAATAGAGTAAAAGCTTTTCAATTAAAGAGCATAACACTAATAATCACTGCACAATCTGATCAATCATAAGGTTACAATAAAAGGGACTTTTTCTTTGAATGACAAGGAATTGATCCTCAATATGATCTTATCCATGACCGCTTCATCATAAGAAGCACGCAGACAATTATAAAGATCAACGGGGAACTTACTGCTTACATGCCCAATTAGCCGAGAAGAGTGCTCATGTTGCTGAACCAGGCATAGGTTGGGAAAGTGGAGACGGCCATGATATTTCGTATTACAAGCTCTTACAAGAAAATTATGTACAAGACATGTTCTTCAAGAAGCAGCACTAAACAACTAGTACAACTGCCAAGTAATCAACTTGTGACATAAACACAGGGTGGCTTTCTTCTAATTTATAATGGGGATCCTGTTCTATTTACCAAAGCAAGTTGTATATACTACAAGAAATATGCACATATCCAACAGCAGCTTTGATGTTTGTACCAACCAGTGGAACTTCTCCTCTACCAGGTTTTCCAGCATTGCTCTGCATCCCTTCAAAAGGACATGTCTTCTATGGAGCTCAATTGTCTTGGAAATTTTGGTAAACCAATCTAGAATCTAGAATATCCAACTGTCCTTTTATCCATGGTGGATCATCTGTCCTGATCCAGAGAGCTTCACCAGTATCTTTGTGCTTAAAGTCGGGGTATTTAGGATTGACTTTACCCTTCCTGAAGTCCATCCATTCATAAGGGCTAGCGAAGAAAATTTGCCACAACTGGATCCGGTTCCTGTACTTCTCCAATTCATCTTCACCTGAGAATGCAAATAAAATTGACCTAGAAATGAGTTAACGAGTTCGAAGAAGCATGGATATGTAGGATAAACAAATTTCATTACCTAACATGCCCAGACACGGCACCATCAATCACTCTTAAGGTTTGATTAATTGGATTTTTCAATTTGATTACTGGGCAACCAAGCTGTTTGGCTTGGCGCTGAAAAGATGCTCTGGCACATCCAAGTCTGTGCCTGGGTGTAGCTCTACATTAAAGTCTTGATTGAACTTTCAAGGACCGGAGCAGAACCAAGCATTCAGTGTAAAATGTTTACACGCAACTTTCAAAGCAGCAAAATTGTCTGCAGGAGTGTCCAAGCCAGTTCATATTTCAGTTCATGTCAATATTCCATTGTTCCAATAATCAACCAAATGGAATGGTCATTGGGGGCAAGAGAAATATAAAAAAGAGGATCACCTAAACGTGGGTTGTATGAAGCATTTTATAAAGTTTCCTTAGTTGTTTCTTTCTTTTGTCAGGACAGAAATTCCCACTCCCTCCATTCTAACTCGAAGAATTGAAAGGTGGAAGCTACAGAGAATATCTTACAATAATGTGGATTTTCCTAAACTAAGTAATAGCGTACTTAGATTCTAAAATCAGGCTATAGTGAATGTGTCAAAATTAGTATTTGATTTTTTATTAATTCTAAATTTCCATTCTAGAAATTTAGAAGTTATCCTCCTGCAGTCTACTATTTTTCAATTATCCAGAAATGTGTATACAATCAATCAACTTTCCTCAATACCATATTACTTGCTTACATTGGGTTGGTCACATATAGATCCTCTATATTCCATTCCTCTCTATTCATGACCATTGCACTCCAATGTAGAAAATGTCTGTCAATTGCTTACAATCTATGAACATTATAACTTAGAAGAAATGCTCAGAAAGGCAACCTGAGCCTTCTGATTCTTTCTTCTCAAATTCTGGGGATGTTGAGGCTTGAACATCTGGAGTAACAAAATTTATTTCCTTGACAACTACCTTCACAAAAGAATAAGAACATGAAAACAGGAAGAAAAAAACATTTTCGTGCAGCACAAGCTACATAAAAACATGGAAAAGAAAAGCATATTGTTCAGCACGGGATCTCAAATTTACAAAACACATATGATGCAGGATCATGTTTTCTTTAGGGTATAACTTATATGCCATCCTTTTTGTTGTTTGAAGATGCAAAAGAAAATTCAACAGTTAAAGAATAAGCGCACAAGTGGGGTCTATTGAGTTGGTGATTGGAGGGTCCACTGTGAACATTATTAGTGCTTACGCGCCGCAGGCGGGATTAGACGAGAAGGAGAATAGGCGTTTTCGAGAGGATTTGAACGAGGTAGTGGGAGGTATACCACCCACTGAGAAGTTATTTGTATGAGGGAATTTCAGTGGACATATCGGGTCACTTCTGGGGGTTATGACGACGTGCAGGAAGGATTTGGCCTCGGGGACAGGACGGGGGAGACGTCTCATTCTTGGAGTTCGCTAAAGCTTTTGGGAGGGTGATAGTCAACTCGAGGTTTATAAAGAAGGAGGAGCACTTGGTGAATTTCCGTAGCTCGATGATTAAGCCTCATATAGACTTTTTGCTCATTAGAAAGGCTGAAAACTGTCTTTGTAAAGACTGCAAGGTTATTTCGAGGGAGTATCTTACAACCCGACATAAGCTTTTGATGATGGATTTGGATATCAAGATGGATAAGAAGATGAGGGTTGTGGATGACAGACTAAGAATCAAATGGGGGTGGTTGACCATGGCTAGTACAAAGGAGATGGGGGAGTGGTTGATGGCTAATGGGGCTTGAGGGAGTAGTGGGGATGCGACCGGTATATGGGACAGGACGGCCAGTTGCATTCGGGAGGTAGCTAGAGAAGTGCTATGGGTCTCGTAGGGTAGCCGTGGTGGGCATCGAGGGGACTGGTGGTGGAATAGTAAGGTTCAAGAGAAGATGGAAGCAAAGAAAGCGGCGTATGCGAAATTGGTAGAAAGCAAGGATGAGGTGGAGAAGTGGACGAATAGGGAATTGTATAAGATGGCGAGGAAGGAGGCAAAGTTAGCGGTTACGACGTCTTTTGAACGCCTGTATGTGGAACTAGAGGAAAAGGTGGAAACAAGAAGTTGTACAGACTAGCCAAGGCGAGGGAGATGAGGGCACGTGACTTGAATCACGTGAGGTGCATCAAGAACGAGGACGACAAAGTATTGGTAGAGCATGCGCATATTAGACGGAGGTGGCAGTCTTACTTCCATAAACTTTTGAACAAATAAGGAGATAAAGATATTGTGCTGGGAGATCTGGAGCAATCTAGAAGGTATCAGGATTTTGGATATTGTAGAAGCATTAAGGTTGTGGTAGTTAAGGGTGTTGTTCGCAGGATGCGCAGGGGACAAGCGACCGGCCTGATGAGATCTCAATTGAATTTTGAAAGAACGCAGGCAGAGCAGGTTTGGAGTGGTTGACTGAGTTGTTTAATGTCATTTTTAAGACGGCGAGAATGCCCAAAGAATGGAGGTGGAGTACAATGATTCTTTTGTACAAGAACAAAGGTGATATCCAGAGTTGCAACAACTGTAGGGGTATCAAGCTGTTAAGCCACACTATGAAAGTTTGGGAAAGAGTCGTGGAGATGAGGCTGAGAAGAGGTGTGTCTATTTCTAAGAACCAGTTTGGATTCATGTCGGGGCGTTCGACTACAGAAGTCATCCATCTCATCTTATTAGGAGATTGGTGGAGTAGTATAGGGAGAGGAAGAGAGACTTACATGTGATTTTCATCGACCTCGATAACGCATATGACAAAGTCCCTAGGGAGGTTCTATGAAGATGTTTGGAGGTTAGAGGTGTATCTGTGGCGTACACTAGGGCGATCAAGGACATGTTTGTTGGAGCCAAGACCAGGGTACGGACAGTAGGAGGAGACTCAGAGCACTTTACGGTGATGATAGGGTTGTACCAAGGATCAACTCTTAGCACATTCTTATTTGTCTTGGTGATGGATGTACTAACGCGACAAATCCAAGAGGAGGTATCATGGTGTATGTTATTCGCAGATGACATAGTCCTGAGCGGAGTGAATGCTAAGTTGGAGGTTTGGAGACAGACGCTGGAGTCTAAAGGGTTCAGGCTGAGTAGGATCAAGACATAATACTTGGAGTGCGAGTTCAGTAACGAGAGTGAGCATAAGACAGGCGTGGAGGTAAGGCTTGATACTCAGGTCATTCCAAAGAAAGGAAGCTTCAAGCACCTCGGGTCTATTATCCAAAGGAATGGAGAGATTGATCATGATGTCACACATCATATTGGGGCAGGGTGAATGAAATGGAGGCTCGCATCTGGAGTCTTGTATGATATACAAGTGCGACCAAAACTTAAAGACAAGTTCTGTAGGGCGGTGGTTAGGCTGACTATGTTGAATAGGGCGAAGTGTTGGCTAGTCAACACTTCGCACATTCAAAAGATGAAAGTTGCAAAGATGAGGATGTTGAGATGGATATCTTCAATCTTTGTGTAATCCGAGAGTGCACACGCAAACGTCCCTCGATTTGTAAGTTCTTGGAGAACTGTGATGTAATTTGCTAAGTCAGGAATGCTAGGGATTCTGACAGAGCTTTAGAAGAGATTTAGGTTTATAGTATATTGAAATGAGAAGAGGAGCCTCCTATTTATAGGATAAAATAAGAGCTCAAGGTTTTGATAGGGCGGACCAATGAAACGAATCGGCGAATTGATTTGCCGGGCCACGTCTGTCACATGGTCCTGAATCAAGGCACCGCGGTTCCGTCCTATTTTCTGCCCACTTTCCCATTTTAATGTCCCGGTCATCAACCGAACATTTAGGTATCTCCTTCTAATTACATCCTTCAATCGACGGAACATTTGACTTAGTGTTACCTTTCATGCCTTTACATATCGTCACTAATTACATTAGGATCTTCACGGAACTCCTAGACTGCGCCGGAAGATGAACCCAATATGTAAAGTTTAGCTTCCCAAAATATGTGAACTGAACCTATATGTGAGAAGATAAAATCTCTTCATTCATGCCACACTCAATCAAGCTTAGGATTTGTCAAGTGGCTATCTAAATGTTTTGATTATTATAACTCATCTATATTAGTTGACAACAGGACTATGTCACGAACGTATCCATTCGTTAACGATGACTTAGTCAACCTAATACCGTATGAGTACACAGTGTTCACTCGAATATAAATTCAAGGAATGAATCGTTTCTTGACTCATACCACCTTTAATCTACTTGTAATCCACCCAAAACAAGCGCGTCTCAACTATAAGGCATTTGAGCTTAGGACAAGATCAAAGTACATTACTCGTAAAAAGATTTATTGACCTCAAGTCTAAGGACTTTATCTCCCACACGCGATGGCATTATAGCGTATAACAAAAGCGATGCGTACATGAGGCGTGCAATACTTCAACAAGTATCCATATGTCCATCACGAGTTGCCATAACTCGTAGCAAGTGAGACATACTACATCCGTAAGGATATGATGTAGACGCGTATCGACGTATCGCGTATCATCGATATCCCGATTTCGATGATCATTAGTCGAGGTAATTTAAGAGTTACGTTATAACATTAATTCTCACATCATTAATAAACACGTAACCTCTGAGGATGCGTTATAGAATATTATAAACAATCAACTAATAATTCAACAAATGCAAATTGCCATAATATTAATCATCATTAATATAAATACGAATGTGTATAAAGTACATTGTGTCCTAATACAGATTGTCTCTAGGACATATATATACTTTCATTATTTCCAGGTTAGTCTTGAACAGTTAACCCATTGTTCAAAATTTAGTAGGCGTTTGACCGTAAATTACAAATATTTTTCACTTTATTCGGAATTTATGAAGTTTAGCTATACTTTTTACAAAGAATATTAGGAAAATGTTAAATGTACTTAAATACGACTTCAAAAGTGAAAAGTGAGTTGTAAAACATGATATAATCAGTTGTTTTCTAAATTTAAAATACAACTTTAAGTTGGATTTAGAATTTTTATGGCAAAAGACTGATTTTCAAACAAAGTGAAAAAATATTTCAGAAAAAAAGTGAATAATTTTTAATGCCAAACGGTCCTCTAAGTATATTTATCAAAAAAATTGATATTTCTTACATATGTATATCTAAGCTCCAAGTGAAAAATGCTATCTTTCTGACTAAAGTATTCATTTAACCAATGCCTACTTGTTTGGGTTGAGGCATAGTTATTTTGTTCTAATGATGAAAGCTTTTCACCTTTGGTATATGTAAAGGGTTGTAGTGGTAGTAGGTAGTTGGTTAGAATTTGAACTAACCTACTTTGGGGTGGATATATTGCAGTATCATTTTACAGGTCATTACTATATTAGTATTGTACATTAATTAGTCTTATACCCTTTCATTAATGAGAATAATCAAGGGATTATTTCTTTCAGAGCCTTTTCTTTTCAGGGTTGTGGATTATTTGCAGTAACCTTTATAAGCTAAGAGGTTCACCATAAATGTAGGTTTGGAATTGTGAAGAGCATGTGGTGCTTAGTTGATTACATGTAACAGTTCTATTTTTGTGTTGCTTGGTCTTTGCATCAAATGATGATTTGGAGTGTGCTATTTCACTACAAAGAAAAACTGGAATTAGCTATGAACTTCATCCCTGAATTGCTCGTAGCCAACAAAATTTTTCAAAAATCTGTCGCTAAATAGAATTAACGACGAATTTTCCATTAGCTACGGAATTTGTTTGTCCCTAATTCCTATTTTTTTAGTAGTGTTCTGTTTACAGTGACAATGTTTGATTAGCTATGATGATTTCATAAGAACAAAAGCCGAATGCAGAACTGTTAACTTGTTGCAAGTTGCAGGGATACATCTGATCGGACTCCAGCTGAGGTTACAAGTTCTCAGCATGCAAGATCATCTACTCCAACTTACCTGCGTAGGGGGTTCCCTCAGGATCTGAATGCTGAGGGTGTTGAGTTCAGGTTAAATGTTCCTGCTAGAAGTGCTCCAAGTAGTGGTTTTACCAGCCCCATTCCAAGTCCAAAAAGGTTTAGTACACAGGACCTTTTTCATCCTCCCTTTCATCAGACATCATCATCGCCTTCAGAGGCTTACTCTTTCCAACTGTCACCCACAAGGGTTATAAATAGCACTGATCATTCTCCACTGAGTAGCTTCAGGAATAACAGAAGTGGTGCTGTGCATTCACATCATAAATCTCTTCCGGAAAGTTCTCTAGCTTGGAATGAAACTAACAACATCAATGTGCACCCGTTACCCCTTCCACCAGGAGTTCCAAGACAACCAGAATTATGTACCATCCACAGCAATATGGATAAACCATGTGTTTCACCAACAAAGGGTCAATGGCTAAAGGGAAAGCTTTTAGGTCGTGGTACATATGGAAGTGTATATGAAGCTACTAACCGGTAAGGGATAAAGCTTTGCTTAGTAAGTAACTCGGTACGAATGTAACATTTGCTTCATTTGTTTTTCTCCCTTTTGACAGTGAAACCGGTGCTTTATGTGCAATGAAAGAAGTTGATCTTACTCCCGATGATCCAAAATCTGCTGAATGTATAAAGCAGTTAGAACAGGTGACTTTCTCATGTCTTCTTAGTCTACATAATTAAAATCTGTACATAAACTGCAATCATTTGAGATACACGGTGAAAAAATACATATTTTAAAGGCCAAATCTTTGTTAGTGAATTGAAGTGAAGTTTAAACGAGTACTTAATAAGCATGATATAATAGCTTCCTGGTTCTCTAACTTTGAGCTAACGATCATGTGCCTCAATATGCAAAATCAATAATGTATCCATAGAGCTACTTTTATTGATCATATTTTTTTTTACTTCAATAAGCCTCCTTCACGTTTTCCATCTGCTAGAAAATAATATCGGAATGTTTGTAACTGGCTTAAGGAAAAAAAGTTGAGGTTTCATATTGCAGTACTTTTTATTCTACTTGCCTATACACCAGTTTATCGCATCTGAAAGGATGAAGCTTTTGTACTGGATTGCAATGACTAGGACATGTTTTTCACTAGTTTATGCTATTCTAAATCAATTCAGTTTCTTCCTTACTTCTGGTGCAGGAAATAAGAGTTCTCCGGCAATTAAAGCATCGAAATATTGTTCAATATTATGGCAGTGAAATAGTAAGAACACCTATCTTTCTTGTTCTTTTGACTTATTCAGGTATTTCTTCAGAATATTGAAAGATAAATGCTGTTGGCTGTTCAGATGGAAGACCGCTTTTGCATATATTTGGAATATGTGCACCCCGGATCAATTAATAAGTATGTTCGGGAACATTGCGGAGCTATGACGGAGTCAATAGTTAGAAACTTTACTAGGCATATTGTATCAGGGATGGCGTACTTGCATAGCACTAAGACAATACACAGGTAGAATGTCACTTGATATAAAGATTCATCAAGGAAGAACCTTTTTGCTTTACAAACTTGTTTTTTTGGCTGTGATTCTTGGTCTAATGGTTGGTTTCAATGATTTTTCCGAGTAGGGACATTAAGGGATCAAATTTGCTTGTAGATGCATCTGGCGTTGTCAAGCTTTTGGATTAGCAAAACATGTAAGCTTTCTGAATTCTAACGCCGAACTGAAAATCCTAGAGTTTCTTTGTTTGTTCTAATTTACTGTTTTTAGTATATTCCTGTAAACTCTGATCTGTAGTGAAAACGAGTGAGCTGGATCTTTCGTCAGTTATATTTGATGCATACCTTACTATTGTAATTTTCAAATCTTTTCTCTTTTTCCCAGCTTTCCGGCTGTGCAACTGATCTTTCTCTGAAAGGGAGCCCTCATTGGATGGCTCCAGAGGTAGGCATCGTTAAGCTACTTTCCCATGGCTTCTTTTTTCTTTCCCCTGTATTTGTTGTTGGCTTGTACATGTGTCTGGCTTCACCTTTTTATGCAGGTAATGCAGGCTGTGTTGCGCAAAGATGCCAATCCAGAGCTTGCCTTAGCTGTCGATATATGGAGCCTGGGTTGTACTGTTATTGAGATGTTTACTGGACAGCCCCGTTGGGGTGAACTTAGTTGGGTAAGTATTTAAAGCATCTCATTTTGAGAACAATGTAATCGTATTACAAGCTTAAATATATTGTGAGCTTTTAGGTTTTCAATATAGCATCATAACTTGTTAAGATACAAGGCTAGCTGATTGGCTAAATCTCAATAAAGCCAGAGCTATGTTCTTATTTTTCGGGCATTCTAGAATTGATTTCTGCAAGTGTCTAAATGTTTGTGCTTTGGCTTGCTAGGTGCAAGCTATGTTCGGTGTCTTGAACAAATCACCACCTATACCAGAAAAATTATCAGCAGAAGGAAAAGATTTCCTTCTGTGCTGCTTTCAGAGGAAACCTGCAGATAGGCCATCAGCTATGATGCTACTTGAACATGCTTTTTTACGTAATACTAGTTCCCATGAGCATAGTATCACTGCTGCTGGTTGCTCTGAGGATTCTTCAGGGATGAAATTACATGTGAGTGGTACATGCTGCTGCTGATGCTTATTTATCAGATTCTCTAATATTTCCTTTTCCAAATGGTTCTAAACTGCAGAGTCCTAAGAACCCAAATAACCATAACAAGGAACCAAAGACACGGTTACCAGGAACATCTGCCAGGCATGGAAAATCACCATGTAGCAGGTAATCTGTGTTTGTCATGTTTGGGATATACCGAATGCTTTGTTCTGTAAAATTATTTTTTCTCGTATTAGTATCCATAATTCCAGCTAAATACTATAGCTCGTGTTATGCCAGTGACTGTCACGTCCACCTTATGCAAGTTAAACTGTGTCTCTTGCAGTGAAACTTGCCAGCAAACTCATCCCGAAACCAGCGAGGCAGCGAGTATGGAGCAGCTTCTCACCACTCTCCGCGTTCTACACTTGAAGTTCTTCCCTGTATTTCTTCAATGGAGCTGAACTCGAGTTCACATGCAGCCAGCCCCTTAAGTATTCCTAGTAGCTTTCGCCTGGGACCTGAAAACAGAAGTCCTTATAGAATCATAGGAAAGGAAATTCCAAACCTCTGTATAAGATCATAAATGAATGAAGTGGAAAAAAAACTCATGTACAGACCAGGAGAATTAGATACACAACTTCAATTGGATGATTAGTCACAAACTCACAATGTTGCCATACGTGGGAGAGATATGCAATATAATTCCCGTATGCATCCACGTCTTTTGTGTACTACTGATGTTGTTTCTTAAGCTGTCAAAGACTTGCGTATTTTTGGAACAGATTCATGAAGGCTTGAAGATGATTCTGAAGTTAATTGTGTAACTTAGACTGAAAATATGACTTAGGTACATAAAAGCCAAAGGTTTTTGTGGATGTAAATGTTTTTGTTGTGCTTAATGCCAACCTACAAGACATCTATTCCAACTCCTCAGCTGATAGCCTGAACTAGGTAAAAATCATTTTGCAGAAACTGTTTTTAGAGAATCTGTTAGGGTGTTTGACCTATAATTATAGAAGTATTTCTGAGAAACAGAAACAATTCTCTGTTTGGCCCACATTTATGCAAATAAATTAGAATATTCTTTTTAATAGATTTAAAACTATTTAATTTTTTTCCTATCCTATGTTTCTAAAAATTAGTATATCTTTACAATTTAATATATATTTTTTAAATTACTTAATTGCAACATTTAATCAAAATAATAATATTATATTGTACATAAGAAATGTAACGACAATATGATAGTCAATGACTCAATATGTCAAAAAGTTGAATATATTGCATCATTACACAACTAATATACTAGAATATAGAAATATTATTACGACATGCGACTCATTAAGGAAGTGACAATGTTGTGGCGAATATATTTCATACTAACATCATTCATCGATCCATCATGATCATCTCTCAAAGTCCTTGATGTTCCTTCAATATCTTCATCTTCTTCAACTACAGGACATAATTAAGGTTTGCATCACATTTATCAAATTCCAAATCTTCACCCCCCGCACTACCCCCACCTTCCGCCCTGCACCCTAGCCACACCTACCCCCCTCCACCTACACCCCATTGCCCTACCCCATCCTCAAATTTCTATTTCATATATTTTTTACTTTAATAAAAAATATGGATTTTTTTCTTACCTCCCCCCTATCGCCCTAACCCCACCTACCCCTCTCCACCTCACCTCATCCTCAAATTTATATTTCATATATTTTTTACTTTTATAAAAAATATGAATTTTTTTCGTACCTCCCCCTACCGCCCTACCCCCCCCTCCCCCCTCCACCCCACCCCATCCTCAAATTTCTATTTCATATTTTTTTTTACTTTTATAAAAAATATGAGTTTTTTACCCCCCACAACGCTCTAATCCCACATACCCCTCACCCACCTTAACCCCACATACCTCCTCCTTTGCATCGCCTAACCCCGCATACCCCTTCCACCCACACCATCCTCAATTTCTATTTCATATTTTTGTTACTTTTATAAAAATTATTAAAAATATGATATTTTTCTTACCTCCTCCTACCCCCACGAACTACCCACACCTACTCCATCCACCCCATTTCCCTACCCTATCCTCAAATTTCTATTTCATATTTTTGTTACTTTTATAAAAAAATTATTAAAAATATGATATTTTTTCTTACCTCCCCCTACCCCCGTCCACCTACCCATTCTCAAATTTATATTTTATATTTTTTTTCTTTTTATAAACAATTTATAAAAAATATGATATTTTCCCTATCCCCCCTACCCCTCCACCCCACCCAATTGCCCTACCCCATTCTCAAATTTCTATTTTATATGGAATTAAAAGAAATTTTGTGAAAAAATGGTAAATGGGTCCAAAAAAAATCATTTATGAGCAAAAAGGACTTCTCGAGAAATATTTTGGAGAAATTGGTGTTTCTCCTTCTTTTTCATGTAAAAACACTTTTTGGCTTTTTTAAAAAGTGTTTTTACTTCTTGATAAGTATGTGTTTGGCCTAAAAAGTGTTTCTCAAATTGAGAAACTTGTAAAAACTTGGTCAAACACATACTAACTAAAATATTCAATGCATAAAAGTGGCATAGGCCATTACTACTATTTGTGTAGTCACATTTGTTTATCACTACATTTTTAATAACTTTCCTTAAATATTAGTAACTACAAAATTAGTGATTTTTTATTTTAGTTTCTAAAACATAACAATATTATTTTAGAAAAGAAAAAACCCGCGCTAAATTTGCATGTAAATTTAGCTATGTTAACCTTTCCGGAGATGACAAAAATATTACTCCTAATAAGTGTTGTAAAGGCAATAATGTCTATCAGGAGCCCGTATGGACGTAACTTAGTTGGTTTCGGGGTGGTAGATTGTCCCAAGTAGGAAGATTCGAGCCCTGACAGCTGCAGTGTGGAAGTTTATTTCCTCCTTTGTGGGAGATTGCTCCGTGTGGGCACCAGACACTGTGTCTCTCACCTAGTGGGCCGCTGAGTCACCATGATTTACCTCCTCCACCAATCTTTGTCGGACCGAGAGGGTGAGGGCCCTGTGGGCGAGGAATTTCGTCTTTTGTCCCCAAATAATGTCTATCACGAAATTTTCAAACAAGAGAGAATTTTTTGTGTTTGATTGACACATTTTAAACATGCATCATGTAATAGGTAAAAAATGTCTAAATAAAAATTAGTGACAATTTATAGAGACCGTCTATATATTTGGCCATTTTAAACATACATCATGTAATAAAAAAATTCTCTAAACACCAACAACAAATGTAGTGAAGTGATAAATTCTCTGACATTTTTTTGTTAAATATCGCGCAGTGTGTTAGGGAGCATTTTATGAAGGGAAAATTGTCATATTTGTCATCATACTTTCGGAAAAGAGTCATATTTGCCCTCAGTTAAAGTATGAGGACAAATATATCCTTCCCGTTATGAAAGTTGTTATATTTACCTCTTTTTAACGAAAATGCCACGGTGGACGTCACGTGGAATCCACTTGGACGCCACGTGGGATCCACATCAGTCGACCCAATTTGACCCCAAATGTGGGCCCCACACCAACCCTCCACCTTCTTTATCTAAACAAACCCTAAACATTTTCCTCCTCTGCATCCTTAACAGCCGCCGCTGACTATCACCCTCAAACACCGAAAATCACCGCAATCACACCACCGCTAGCGACCACACCACCGAAAACACACAACCACTACCACTGTTATCTTCATCACAGTCACTACTCCGGCAAGTAGCAGTCACCACCTCTAGCTCCTAAAAAGTATGGTGATTTGGCAACACCTCTAGCTCCGGTAACTCCCCAATGAACTCCGGTATCGACCCATGAAGCTTATTCCTAAAAAGATTAAGAAGAGTTACATTCTTAAGCTCTGCAAATGTCACCGGTATCTCACCGGAAAATAAGTTGTTCGATAGATCCAAAGATTTCAAGCTTTTCAAGTACCCTATCTCAAGAGTTAAAGACCCAGTTAAAGAATTAACTTGAAAGAAAAGTGTGTTGTCGGTGGTGTGGTCTACTAGAGGAGGGAGGTGATGGTGGTGTTGTTGGAGTTCACCGGTTCTCAGAGCTCCGACGTTAATGTGGTTGTGGTGGTCGAGGGGGTGACTGCTACTTGTCGGAGTAGTAACAGTGATGAAGAGGGCGGTGGTTGTGTGTTGTCGGTGGTGTGATCACTGACGGTTTCTGATGTTTGAGGGTGGTAGTCAGCGGCAACTGTTAAGGATGAAGAAGAGAAAAATGTTTAGTTTGTTTAGAGAATGAGGGTGGAGGGTTGGTGAGGGGCCCACATTTGGGGTCAAATTGTGTCGGCTGATATGGATCCCATGTGGCTTTCATTTCTATTAAAAATGGGTAAATATAACAACTTTCATAACGGGGAGCACATATTTGTCCCTATACTTTAACTGATGACAAATATAACTCTTTTCCGATAGTATAATGACAAATATGACTCTTTTTCGATAGTATAATGATAAATATGACTCTTTTTCGATAGTATAATGACAAATATGACTCTTTTTACTTTTATCAATAATGTGACATTGAGACTTCCTAACCAGAATCCAAATCTAATCGAGCCCGACAGGGGTACGGAAATAAACAAAACCTAAAATTTGGAAAATTAACACTTGTCCCCCTTGTATTCTCCTACTTTTTCATTTTGGCCTTAACTTTTCGTTAACTCCAAACTGAAATGAAAAACATTCACAACATCGACAGTAGAACACATAAAAATGGAAACTCCAGAGAGTTTAATGGGCAAATTATACACTTGTTATTCCAACGGCATACACTTTGCAAAGCCAATTTCCTCTTCCAGAACCAACGAACTTGATTTAGTAAGTTCATTTTATTTATTCATATATCGAACCCCAAATTAATTGAATTGTTGCATAAAAGTTATTATTTCATCTTTAGGTGCGAAATGTGCTGCAAATAATACAAGGGTTTTCGAGTACCCTGTTGTATTGGGATGAATTAGGGCAACGTTTTTGTGTCCGGAGTGGTATATATGTTAGCCATCTTTCGCATACAAGTCTTTATCATGTGCTCAATCAGTTCACTTATGCAGCAACATGCTTGAAAATGGTTGAAATTAGGATTTACAAGGTTGAGAAATATGTGCCTTCACCACCGCCTACTTTGAGGGCATTTTGTTGTTCTATATCTACTTGGTTAACAGTAAGTATTTTCTTTTGTTTGCTTAACATTACTCCTTCTGGTCCACTTTACTTGTCGTCCTGTCCGAAACAGTTTTTAGAAAACCAATATATAATTAACTATTAGTTTCCACCTTTAACCTTACTCAAAAAATGTGGAGAGAGATTAATGTGGTGAAAAAGAAAGTAGTATTAAATTGTGAATACAGAATAAATAAGGATAATTTAGTCAAATTACTCCCTCCGGATCAAAAAGATTGTCCACTTACCAAACAAGAAAGGTGTTAGGTGACCAAATCTCAATACCTATTTAATTAGGAGCATTTTAGTCAAATAACCTATTTTTGCCTAGAAGTTAGTATTTTCTTAAGGGGTCTGCAAATAGCTAAGTGGACATTCTTTTTGATCTGGAGGGAGTACCTTTTAATAATGTTTTCTTGAGGGACGTGAAAAAAAACATGACAAGTAATATGGACCGCGGGAAGTACATTATTTGCCTTTTTGGGTGTTTGTATGTGTTTGCATTTATGTATAAAGAAAAAAAATCCTTCTTTTTGTGGAGCAGTGGTTACGCAATGGTGCGTTGAAAGAGGAGACGAAGGTGGTTGATTCCTGTAGTTTAACTACTCCAACCCTCTTGAGATTATCAAGTTCTTTATCAAGGTTGGTACATTTTATCCCAATATATTACTTGGTGAAATGAAATTTTTGTAAAATATAGCATAATGTAGTTCAGTGATGCTAGTGTGATTAAGCACAATGAAAATAAAAAAGGTGAAAATGTCCAAATATACCCCTGAAATCTGCGGTCTGTCTTATAAAAAAATCAAATGAAAGAAGTTATGAAAAGAAGATGTGAAGAATGAAGATTATGTAGGGTAGTCCATCATTGAAGTAAATGGAACTTGAACCAGGGATGATAGAGCTAAACAGTGGTTACTATGCGAAGATAAGAGGATATTTTGTTGGGTTTGTTGTGATAGAGGTCTAGTATAGTTATGATAAAGCTAAAAATTAGATAAACCTAAAAGGTGGCAAGAGACAAAATTTCCATCTATGGGAATTAGAACTTATAGGAACTGAAGAGAGTTAATGAAATCATGGCATCTTAGTGTACTTTATTTATCAGCGTTAGGAAGCTCGAGGACACATGTTGGTGAACCTTTAGATGCTTGATCTCAGTAATTGAATATATAATAAAGACTGGATCGACTAAGGTAAGGCTGCACACCTCCATCCAGCACACTTTGACCAACTACCTAATACTACGCATGCTCATCAAACAACGCTTTTTCGCTTTCTTCAGGATTTGGCCCGAACTGTTCGACAGATTCCCACGCGTTACACACCCGTTCGCCACTTTGTTCTCAACTATTAAGTAAAACTACGCCTATTCGTATGCTAGGCATGCCTATCGTAATAACCCTACCCCTACCAGATTGTGGGCGTAAGCAGGACTACGCTCAACTACCCTTCTAACCCTAATATGTGCCCTCCACAATCCCCTATCGAAGGTCATGTCCTCCTGCTCTATGCCCCGTCTAATAAGAGAACTTATTTGCTTTAACTTCTATACATATAAATATTCATACATCTCAAAATTCTAAATTCCTTTATGCTGGATGTTTGTCCTGGGCTTTGGTGCACATCCTCATACCTATAAGTAATGGACTTGCTTATTGCTTTTCAGTTTTCCTCCCAGTTTCACTTTCAATACATGTTTCTTGATAGTATGCACCTCATGATTGTGAATATAGTGGATATATTGACAGAAACTCTTATTCTCAGAGATCATTCCAGGAGTTACTTCTTCCAACATGAACTGTTGTATAGTGTTCCGACCTTGCATCATTTTGGATTTTTGCTTGATGAAATATGTTTAATAAATATAGACTAACCTACCAAAAATATGTTTTTTTTTAAATTACAATAAACATACATTTTGATTCTCGTTCCCTTCTTTTTTCCCCCTTCTTTGATGGACCTGTTACTGATTCTAATTGTATCTTCTTCTTTCTTTATAAGACTTCTTTTTTGCTGTCTTTTCTTCTGCTATCCTGCCTGATTATGTGTGTACGTGTTTTCACAAAACCCTTTTTGCTTTTGAAATGCCAAGGGGAAGTAATGCCTTACCCAAAAGGATTTTAACAGCTCACTTGTTTGACTGGTCTTGCTGACAGTTCTTTTTCCTGTCCTTTAGGGTTTATGAATAAAGGTTCCTAACAGGATTTATCAATGCTATTTTAGTTTGTGTGCAGGAGCTGAATTTTTGTTTCAACTAGTGCAAGGAGCCATTCCACAAGCTTATGATGAAACTGATTCTTCTATCTCTTCCACGGCTATTACTGTGCATATTCTTAATTATTTATATAAGAAGCTGATTGAAGTTTGTCTTCTGCAAGGTGGCGAGGTGTGAAAATGCTTTCCTTTACTGGACATATTTGCTGAGTCTTTCATCTTATAATTCATTATCTGGAGTAAATCATTTCAGGAGGATGCTTACAGGATGATATTACATGCATTTGTAAGCAGTCTTTTGCCATACATTGAGGGCCTTGATTCATGGCTTTATGAAGGAATTCTTGACGATCCCTTTGAGGAGGTAAGTTCTATTGATGTCCATGTTAATGGAATAGTGAATGATTTCATATAGCTTTCGACATATATCAGAATAATAGCTTCCAGGTTCACGACAAGTGGAGAAAGAGTACTTTAATTCCAATTTATAAGAAAAAATGAGATATTCAAAATTGTGCGAACTATCGTGGCATTGAACTTATGAGTCATACGACGGAACACTGGAAAGAGTGATAGAACATAGACTTAGGGACATTACAAGAGTGACCGAGCGATTTTCATAGTTATGTTTATAGCGAACAGTTCAATGACACCTATTTTAAATGTTGACGTTCTCTAAGACAATCTTATGCCTTTATGCTTTTTATGCAGATGTTCTTTCATGCTAACAAACGAATTGCAGTTGAGGAGTCTGAGTTTTGGGAGAAGAGCTATCTACTGAGATCTGCAAAATTGGATACTGGTTGTGTCGCTGATTCTTTGCTTTCAATAAAGCGGACAAATGATGTGAGTAGAAAAGAACCTAATGATGTGTCTGGTTTGGTCAAAGAAAAAGAGGCGAAGGAGAGAGATATGGATGTATGTCCTCTGTTTATCAAAGAGATAGCCAGGGATATTATCTCTGCTGGAAAGTCATTGCAGCTTGTTCAACATACTCCTATGACATCTTCAGTATCTGCCAGTGGCCGTATTGCTGGGTTAAGCTTGTCAGAGATCTTTTGTGTCACCTTATCAGCTCTTATTGGTTATGGCGATCACATATCTGAATACCTTTTCCAGGAGAAGAAAATTGTTCCATTAGTTAAATCATTTATTGGAAGGCAAAAAGTAGAAAGAAGTAACGAGAGCATCCAAGAGATGACACGCTCAGATAAAGAATGGCGTAAGTTCTTGGTTGATACAGTGGCTCAGAAAGGAAAAACTACTCTCCATTCATGTCATGCTCTGGGAGAGGAAGTGGATAGCTCAGTTGTGAAAGAAGATATGTTAGATTTAGATGGAAATGATATTCTATCCTTAGGATTCCGTCCTGAAAATCCAGCTATAACTACTAGCCAAAAATTTCTTTACGCACATAGAGATGCTTGGGGTGCATTAAATTTATCTAGAGAGTTTTACCTTCCTCCTCTTAATGATGAGGGATTAAGGCAGGCAATATTCGATGGAAGTGGTGGATCATTTATGGCAACCAAAAATACAAACTATACCTTTGGTTTTCAGTTTGGTGAATCTGAACGTGATCGATTAGAGGAAGATATCAATTTTCTGGAGGAGTTGTTCCCCTTTCCAACTCTTCTTCCTCCTTTTCAGGTACTGACATCTTGTAACCTCAGTAGTCATAAAGGCAAAAATAATTTTAACCTGTTTTCGTCATGCTCAGCATTCCTCACCCTCACTTCCAAAGGCACTGGGTAGGAGGCCATTTATCTTTGATTTGATTTTTAGCCTAATATTTTCTTTTTATACTAGGTGATATCACCTGTATAAATATATATAGTACTTTACACCTGTATAAAACAACTTCCAGAACAATGGGTGTGATAATGTGGTCTAAACCATAAATCCGTCTGAAAACTTTCTAGTTCAGCCACGTTTTGGTTTTGTCACGCTCCTGTTTTATTGTGGTAGAAAATTAGACGTAGCGCTCTTCCGCAATGGTGGATAACTTATTCTGAGACCAACTGCCCTAATTAACTGAATAAAATTTTATAGTTTTCGTCCATTAAAAAAGTCAATTCTAACAGATTGTTACTGCTTGTTATTTAATTGTCGGGGTTGGAGTTTGTGCTTAGCATGCCATCAAATTCACCATGACCTTTAAATTACTGTTTTTCTTGAATTTCCAGCACCATCCTTGCGATGCAAGACTTCAAATTGCATCATTTTATGAACTCAGCATGTAATTGCATAACTCTCGATCTTCCACCATCCTCCTTTTGCTTCTTCCCTTGGGAATATGCACAATCCCATTTGGGATATCAAACCATGTGCTAAGCATGGGTTATAACAGACATTTGTTATTGACTGGCTAGAATGGGTTTCGCGGTTGAAATTTATCAGATTGGCTAAATTGTCGTGGACCTTCAGTTGGAAGTGCACCTGTATCAAGATTAGACTTTTAGCTTGTTTCATAAGTGAATTTAGTTTAAATAGTTTATATCAATTAATCTGGACTAGTTATGGCTAGTATAACATAACATTATTTCTGGAACAGGAGGATCATCATGTATCGGAGGTGTTCCCTTTCCAGGAAAATAGCACACTCCCTTCAAGGACATTAAACTGGATTGGGAGGGTTGAACCAAGGAATACTCCGTTGCCTACGGTTATTCTTCAAGAATGTCTTATTGTCTTCATAAAAAAACAGGTAGTAGCACATAGTCATCTAAAATGCCTTTTAACATTACATGGTTGAGATTTAATATGTCCAATTGCCTCTTGTTACACATTGCAGGCTGATTGTATTGGCAGGAATATTTTGTCAAAATTACTATGTGAATGGAGACTGCTAGAAGAGCTGGAAGTGTTGCGTGCTATATACTTGTTAGGCTCAGGTCCGCATTGGTTTTTGTTGAGCTAGCTTGTTAGTAGTCAAATTCTTTACAGGATTATTATATTGCTCTCTCCAGGTGATATGCTGCAGCACTTCTTGACGGTGGTCTTCAATAAATTAGACAAAGGAGAAAGCTTGGATGATGATTTTGAATTAAACACAACACTGCAGGTCCAATTGGTCAACTCAATCCTTTTCCTTGATTCATTAGTTCCCGTCTATCTGTCGGCAGAATTTTTCTATGAAAATTCTTCTATGTTGTCGAAGTGGTTTCTCTATTATTTAGTTGTATCCCCCAAAAGGAAAAATGGCATTTGTGCTATTGGAATAAAAAGGCTGTCCAAACATGTGCCTCTTTTTCACATGTTCTGCCTGAGGATGCATAATAAACCTTCGTAAGTGTGGGGCATTGGCCAAGAGACTCCACAGACATTTAAAAATAAACACCAGATCTGCCATGACGATAACAATGCACAAGCATGTTCCAAGGAACCAAGACAAGAAGACTGCAGCACTGCTCATATAAAGAAAAAGAGAATGTTATTTGTGTTAAACAGGAAAGAACTATGTATGCGCGAGTTGGTGTGGACACCATCGTTAAGAGAAAAAAAAAACTGTGTGAAAGTAGGGTTCAATGACCTCTCTATAATATCAGAAAAGGAGGATAAAAGATCAAGTAGACCGTTTGCCTTCATCTGTAGAATCCAATTATTGGAGGTGTTTCCCCCTCCTATTTGTCCTATTGTCCGGATTTTTAAGTTGTTTTCTGCTACTGACTTCTCTAATTTCAGTTCTTTGCGTCTGCAAGTGAGGAAGCTCCTTTGAATTTACTTAACCTTTGTTATAATTCAGGAATCAATCCGATACTCTGCTGATGCCACACTATTAAGCACACCCGATTCATTGGTTGTGTCTGTAACAAAAAATAATGCCACTAGTGAGGATGACCAGCGTGGTATGCCTGTTCCAACTTCGACACCTCGAAAGAGTCGAGGGCAGAACTTTGGCATTGATGGCCTGGATTCACTCATGTTTACATACAAGGTATGCTACTAGTTTAGTGGTGCTTTAGGCTGCTTCATCTGTGTTGTCTTACAACCTTTTGTCATGTTGTGTTAATGTTGAGATGTAACAGGTTCCTTGGCCCCTTGAACTTATTGCTAATACAGAAGCAATAAAGAAGTATAATCAGGTAGCTAATGGACTGCTTAGTTCCCCTTATGGTGCAACCGATTTGAATGTTCTGCTCAGTAGTTTATTGTCTTCTTTAGGTTATGAGGTTCTTACTGAAGGTCAGACGTGCAAAATTTGTTCTTGATAAAGCTCGAAGGTGGATGTGGAAGGTATGCTTTATGTTATCTTATTTTACTATAGTTAATTTGGAAACCAAGTAGAAATCACTAGCTATTTCAATAACAATTATTTTAAGTATGCCACATTGGTTGATGGATGGGCTATTTGTCTCCTTATATGATCTTGGACAATCCCCACCTCATGAACTACCTCTTGGAGTTGAGTTAGACCCAAGATCCATTTTCTTTTAGTATCTTACCAGAGCCAGACTCGTCTTAATATTGGTTTATCTGATGTTGGGCTTCATGATATATTGTTCATGCCTCAGATATCCAGCCTGCGCATGCGAGGGGGTGTTAAGTGTCTTACATTAATTAAGTGACGTGTTGTTTGTATACTTATATGGTCTTGGACAATCCTCACCTCATTAACTTATATTTTGGGGTTGAGTTAGGCCCAAGATCCATTTTCTTTAACAATGGTGTAATTTATGTCTTCTAACAGATTCCTTTACTTGCCCTTATTACAATGTAAGTCTAATAACTTAATTCTAGTAACTTTGTCTTCCAGGACAGAAGCTCCACACCTATTAACCGCAAGCATCATTGGTTACTGGAACAAAAACTGCTACATTTTGTGGAGGCCTTCCACCAATATGTGATGGACAGGGTATTCTTCTCTCTTTGATAGTAAATTTTTTGGTGGATTTTCTGCCACACTTGGCACATAGTTTGGACTCATGAATCCTGCTTTTTGAATAATGTCTCTTCTTGTGTGCCAGTAGACCCTGCCACTCGATTTGTGAAGAAATTTATTTATAGGGTACTGGTATTGACGGAAAATTGTTGAAACACGGTGATTTGTTTGTGGAAAGAAGAAATTTATGGTTTGCCTTTATATTCTTCTCTGTTCTCACAAACAATTACTACTATCACAATGTTACTACATTTCTACTTCGTGTGTTGTTAGCAGAGCTTAGACCCCTATTATAAGGTAAATGCAATTTCTAACATCAACCAACACACTATCTCAGACTAGTTGGGGTGAATGCTACTTCTGACATACTTGATAAAATTGAAGAAAGCGTGATTTCACAAAGCTCTTAGAAATAGAAAAAGTTTGTTCATAATATGCACTTGACTGTAATACCATTAAACATCAGTAAAGAGATTGCCCTTTGCAATCAATTGTTGCTACATTTTATCGCTGTTAATCGTTTCCCACCATTTGTAGGTGTATCACAGTGCATGGGGTGAACTCTGTGAAGGTTTGGCTGCAGCGAGATCATTGGATGAAGTCATCGAAATACACGAGGCTTACTTGATGTCTATTCAAAGGCAGTGCTTCGCTGTTCCAGAAAAACTGGTATTTCACATGGATGCACTATTTATTTGTTTCCCCCCTTCCCAAAACCTGGAAATGAAGAATCAAGCCATGAGGGGTTAACTGGAAACAATTACCTTATTGCAGTGGGCATTAATTGCTAGCCGTATCAACAGTATTCTTGGATTAGCTCTGGATTTCTATTCAGTACAGCAGACTCTTAGCAGTGGAGGGGCAGTTTCAGCTATCAAGGCGAGGTGTGAAATGGAAATCAATAGGATAGAGAAACAGTTTGATGACTGCATAGCTTTCCTCATGAGGGTAAGTTCTTTTTTCTCCCTTATTTTGATTCTAATACCAATTTTATTACTACAATATCTGGGGCTTCAATGGCTCTTAATAGCATTTTTGCAAAATTTCAGATTCTATCTTTCAAGCTCAATGTGGGACAGTTTCCTCATTTGGCAGATCTGGTAACCAGAATCAATTACAACCATTTCTATATGTCACACAATGGAAGTTTGATAAATGCACCTGGCTCTAATGCTGTCCCTTCGAAATCAGGAAAGCTGTTTGCAGGTCAAAGAGATTGATAAAAAAGCGTGAAAGGATACTTTTTTCTGATTGTCTGTTTTTCTGATATCGCTGTACAGCATTTTCTCAACAGTTCACTACTGGTTGATGAACTGAAGAACCTGTAGTACATTAGTCCGTATTTCATAATCTCAAAAGCCATCAAGCAAGCAATTGTGGGGTAGCTGTTGAGAACTTGAGATTGCTGTTATATCCAATATCTGTTGTAGCTTTATAAAATGCATGTAAAGGTCTTCATTATTTTCATGCAAGCTACGGCTTTGTGTTTTTATTTCACGTGGATAAATAGCAAAGGAAATGTTAATATTTAATTTGCTAGAGTTTTGTTGTTAGTGTTGGGATGTACTACTAGAGAATGTCTACATGTATTTTGGTGGTCAATGAGTATTCTGATAATTTGAAGTCTCAGTGAAAGCAGAGGTTATTATCTATCAAAATTTTCCCGAACAGTTTGTGTTATTTTATGATAAAGACTTTTGATGAGCAATTAAACACTCTTTCTATGCTGAAACTTTTGAACGTCATCTCACGGATTCGAGAGTAACAAAGTAATATAAAAGCTTCACCAAAATGGAAGATTATATAGACTGAAAACAAATGGAGTATCCATTTTCGCTTGCTCTACGATAATGACCTGAAAAAAAACGGAGTTGCATTCTTTATTTTTCCGCTTCTTTTTTTTTTTGATACCAAAATATCCCACAAGGCTAATGCCCCACGGGTTTTAACATGAATAATAAACATGTCCCTCTATCCTTCTCCACTTAAATACTAGACTTTTGTTTGTGGTAGGATGTGAACCTCTTTGTCTACAGAGTTCAAACTTGTGATGTGCATCTAACTACCCATTACAAGATTGCCCGTGTATTATCCTCTTTTCTGTCCTAGATCAAGTAGAATTTAAAGGCAATATAGTACATAGAAAAGATAAAGAAGAAGTACATGCATGTAAATCCCTGATAAGCAGTTCAATGCTGGAAATAGAGTACAAACTAACAATTTAGGTCTTCTCATAAAACCAAAAGTTTCAAGATAGTGAGAAGCATTTGCGTGGTTCTACCAAGCAGATTAAGAGCTTCCAGAAATCTTGAGGCAAAGATGAAAAAAGTATACTGGCATAGCCAAACCCTGGATTGTAACATGACAATTTATTTGAAAAAGTGAGACAACTCCTGAAATAGAAAACCTTGTCCCACCGTAATCTACTTGGCTTTAGTAAATGAGATCCAACAGTAGTGCTTTAGCAGCATCCTAATTCTTGAAAAGAAGAAATCCTGCGGTAGCAGTCGTGTTATAATACAAAAAATGATCGACCTTGTTAAGATACAAATTGTTAAGGAAAATAATGTTGAAGAAAATACATTGTTTGAATTAAGTACTTTTAGAAGTAACACATCATGTTTCCAAGGTATTGCAACAAATGAGAACAAGTAACAGAAACGAAAGGGTCAACTACAAGAGAAAATAATAACTACTACGCCTCTATCCCAAACAAGTAGGGGTTGGGATTTAGAAGAGGAAGGTGAAGAAAGACAATAGAGAAAGACCCAGGAGGCCTGCAGCTACCATGATCATAAGCACTCCGCTCGTCGGTAAGCCCCTTTAGAGGTAGGGATGAGCCAGGAGCTTATTTATGAGGCAACACGAGACATTTCCCATCTAACCACTGTTATGAATAGTTCAAACAAGCATGCAGTTTCAAACTTCTTTTAACATTCAAAATCATCAATGGGTGGAGTTTGTATAGGATCATATCCTTTTGTAGATTCTTTACCCTTGGTATACCCCTGGTATATGGCCAATTTGGCCATGTTTATTAATGAAAATACATTTACTTGATAAAAAAAACATTCAAGATCATCCTCTTCACAAAAATATGTTATTCCTAAATAATTTTCATTCAGCGTTTATAAATAAAATCATCCCTAACGCGCTCTCTCAATGGTTTGTATTCTAAATCTTAGAAATAAATGCATATGTTCTCATGGAGATAAATTACAAAATCTAGAAGTAACAGCAAAAGGATGCTGCATAAGGAGGTATAAGCAGAGCCGGATAAAAGAAGGTTAACTTGTATTTTCTTCCTTCTATGCATTTCCATTATTGTATATTTGTATCCATCTCATTTCATTTCATTTCAGTCAGACATTAAGAACATAACATTTCTTGTAAATTGCTGAAATACAGCAAATACGGTAAAAGTTTAACACAAATAAAAATCGAGTTCTGATTCACTACTCTTGCTCTATGAATAAATAAAATCTGTCTGGACTAAAAATTCACCATATCTCATTATAAAAGAGGATTTCAACAATAAGACTAATTTTACTCATAGCGTGCTACCATACAGCAGGACGAATCATACCATACGTTATAGTCTCAAGTACAATCAAATTTAAAAGCGGCAAATCTCGATTACAGCATTTTCGTCAATTTTTTTAAAAACGGAGGACTAAGGACCCGCTTGGCCATGAGAATTATTCACATTTCTCGAATTTCTCACTTTATTCGAAAATCAACGATTGGACATGAAAATTTCCAAATACAACTTGGAATTTGGAAACACCATGTTTTCCCTTTTCTCACTTTTTCACTTTCAGTACATTCAAATAATTAAATATTATTTTGCAAAAACTATAACCAAACACAACTCTATCTTAAACTCTAACTTCAACAACAACATACCCAGTAAAGCCCCACAACGTGGGGTCTATGGAGGGTAGAGTGTACGCAGACATTAACTCTACCTTGGTAAGTAGAGACGTTATTTCCGAAATACCTCGGCTCAATACAAAGCATAGACACAAGCAAAGCAAAAGAAACGGTCAGACGTGGACAAAAATGTTAAAGCAGGAGTATGAAAATGAGAGTAACAAAAGCAAATAAGTCATGATAAAGCATACTGGAAAAAAAACAGTAACCAACGCAGGTAAATAAGATAAACAAATTACACAAATGAACATACAGCAACAAAAATCAAAGGACAAGAGACTATAAAACAATATTGCGCCTACTGATAGGCTAAACAATATGTAAATGTAAGTAGGATTACTCTCAACTAGCTACTACCCTAACACGTGTCCTCCACAACCCCTATCTAAGGTCATGTCCTCAGTAATTTGCACTTGCGTCATATCTCGTCTAATCAACTCTCCCCAATACTTTTTCGGTCTACCACTACCCCTCATGAACTCGTCCATAGCCAACCTCTCACACTCCGCACTGGGGCATTTGTGCCACTCCTCTCACATGCCGAACCATCTCAACCTCGCTTCACGCGTCTTATCCTCTACCGAGGTCACTCTCACTCTGTCTCGGATATCATCATTTCTAATTATATCCCTCCTTGTATGAGCGCACGTCAATGTAGCATCCTCATCTTCGCGACTTTTATATTTTGAATGTGCAAAGTATTGACTGGCCAACACTCCGCCTCATACAACATAGTCGGTCTAAACACCAACTTATGAAACTTGCTTTTAAGTTTTGGTGACACTTTTTTATCGCACGAGAAAGTAAAATAATATTTGGTTTCAATGGCCAAAAGCCTACTAAAATTCCCAGCGAGACATTTCAACAAACACCTTCCGCTCAACCCAGATACATAATTCAAATTCAAACAATTTTCTAACACTAAATAATTCCAGCAAAACCTAGAAAGCACAATCAAAATTACCTGGGTATTATCTACCAAGAAGCTTTTTTAACACCTTGCAAAGCACCACGAGCAGCCAAACCCCTAAAAACAATCCTAGACATTCTAAACTTCTCATAAACAGCACGTGGACGACCAGTAAAAATGCACCGATTTCTAATACGTGTAAAAGAACTGTTCCTTGGCAATTTTGATAGCTTGTAACGATGAACTTCTCGCATTTCAGGTGGAAGTTCAGGATCTTGAACAAACGCTTTATATAACTTTCTCCTTAATTCATACTTAGCTGATAATAATCTGCGTTTGTTATCTTGAATATTTCGAGTGAATTTCTTCCCTAGCGCCACCATTGAATTCATCTTTGCGATTCGATTTGCTCTAGGTTTCAACTTTTTCGGATTAATGGGTATTACTATGGGTTTCACCTATAGGCCTTGTTGGGCTATGTAAAAATTTTCACAATTCAGTAACAGGCCCAAGGTAATATGCCTAAGGTGACAGGCCCAAGTTTTAAGGAGATCGGGTGCAAGACCATAAATAGAAGGTATATTATGCACGCGGCAATATTTATATTGTAATTACGACACATAGCTATAGTTTTAAGAAACTATGAAATATAGCTACATTTTGGGTTTTGTAGCAAATACACAATACACACGCATATTGTATGCGTTAATACACCTTTCGCGCAATTTCAGGTGATAAAGCATGTGTTGATACAACTGATACCTGCCACATGATACAACTATTTCTCCTAACACAATAATTATAGTTACGTTTCATATTACGCTCTAAATTAAAATATTATCTTACGTCCATATATTATTATAGTTAAACCAACTTTTATGCATTTTTTATTTGAATTTTGATACTATTAGGAATGCATCTTTATACTTTCTATATGATGATTGTAACAACCTGATTCACTAACGATGATGTCTGCTTTGAGTCTAGACTCATATAATCTAAAACGTGTCATTAGAATCCAAAACTTTCTTACTTATATATCAAGCATCTCTTCTGTTTTTTGTCGATATGAAATTAGCCTAGATTGTTACAATACACTCCTTTGATAATCATGTGTTCTCGTTAAGATTTGTCTCATTTTTATTGAAATTTGTCTAAGTTCAATTAAATATTTGCTCCACTTACATGTTTTATTGATGTGTAATCTACCCAAATTCAATTGAGCTCAAATAAAGAATTACAGCTGCAAATAAAAAATAAGCTTGGTACACAAAATGGTAATAAAGAGCAACAATTTGAATAAGCATGTGTTTCCTAATGCTGCGTTTTAACCTATTTTCTTTACCAGGTAATTAGTGAAGGAAGTAAATAATACGAAAATAATAAATTCAGAGGGGTCATAGTAACGTCTCCTATAGTTTAAGTGTGTAATTAGAAATTTGGTTCTAGTTTAGAGGTGTTTCTATGGTTTTAACTATTTTGTTTTTATCAATTGTAATGGTCTCCTAGAGCAAGATCCCACGCGCCCCAAGCAAGCGACTGCGTGTGTCTACGCATGCGCAATGTTTGAGCAGAAGATTATTTTCCACTTTTGAACAAGCACAACATCTTCATTTTTTTATACAACGCTGTGATTTTTTTTTTTAAACAACCACTACCAGAGACGTAGATCCGCCCCTGGCCCTAAGGCTAAAAAGAAATGGCATTCACATGTACTCTAGCACGTTCAAAATATGGATCATGCATGCTTTTGCCTTTAACCAAAACAAATTATAAGTAGGAAAATTCCCCCTAACACCCTTTTGTTTCCAAACTAAAAAGACAAAATATGAAAATAGATAAAATAAAAGATCACATGTTGAAATGTTCCAGCAATGCTTATGGTGTTTTCCAGTTGACTCATATATTGGAATCAATTGAATGTTTGGAATGAGAATCATACCATCATAGGCCAATCAGGAGAATACCATAAGATTGACTTGTTAGCTATAATCTAAAGGATAAAAATTTACTTAGTGTTTACCCCAAATCATTAGATGAATAACATGTTAAGTGTAATTAGCGTAATCATGACCAATGAAAGGGGAATGGAATTGAATTTCCTTCCTTGATTAAAAGCTGATTTCTTAGATCTTCTTTTATAAAATGTGTAAGACCTATAAACCATTTAAAATCTCTAATCATAAAAGGTGAAATGCAAAATAATGACAACTAAATGTACATTTGGTATGTGAGGCAGTGTCTACCAAAAATAGAAGCTTAGAAGTTTGACTTTATTGAAATTTCTAGACTTATAACTTGTATTATCATCTGATAAACATCTGGATAATAAGTGGTGAATATAGATTTAAAAATTCAATATAAGTAAAATTTCTATAGCTTGGTCTCCCAATTTTCTGGTTAATTGAATAGAAAATTCTCTCTTACATTATCAAAATCAAAGTACATATTGTTGGGAATTTGGTCGTTTGGTACCACCTTAGGAAGACAAAATTTTAGGCAGCAAATAAAAAAGTAGTTAAAAACAGTTGATAGGGATGGAATTCATCAATTCAAGATTAATCTTCCTGAACATAATTTACATGCAATTAATCAATCTATAAGCAAACTTATTAACAATCAAAGTGATTAATTATCAAACCTCAAAGCCAACTTTAAAATTGACAGATAATAATAAATAATTTTTTTAATTCATTTAAATGCTAATTAGGAAATCCCGTAGAAGCAACATATTCCCTCACTTCTCTAGCAATCACATCTCTCATCGCATCCCAAAACCCCGCCGGAAAACTCTCCGTTTTCCTCTCCGTCAACACAACTTCGCCCATTCCCGGCGGCGCTAGGGATAAAGTCGTCATTGGGTCATCAAATTCACCGCTACAATTATTCGCGACAGCGTAATTATTCCCATTTGGACACTCATCGACATTCAAATAATCCATACCCGACCCGGATCCGAATTCCGGCCCATTAATTTTGACATCGGTAAAGCCCACTGGGCTCTGATTTTGTTGCTGTTGCTCAAGTAATTGCTGGTAACGTCTCTTTAACGTTGAATTCCAGTGATTCTTAACAGCATTATCAGTCCGACCAGGAAGTAATCGGGCAATAGTGGCCCATCTATTCCCATATTTAGCATGAGCTGCCATAATTTTCTCATCCTCTGTAGTCGAAAATGGTCGGTGTTCAACATTTGGACTTAACTGATTACACCACCGGAGCCGGCAAGATTTACCGGACCGGCCCTTTATGTACTTACTAATCAATGACCAATTCCGAGCACCGTAACGCTCAACAAGTTTCGTTAATATCTTATCTTCTTCAGCACTCCATGGTCCCTTTATTCTTTCAGATTTATTTTTATCAGTAAGTGAAGATTCAGACGAAGTTGATTCACATGAAGATGAAGTTGATGATGAACACCTGTTAAAAAAATCCATTTGCAGAAAAAATATTTGGGATATGGAAAATTTTGGAGCTATTGGTTAGCTTGAAGTTGAATAAAAATGTGTTAGTTTAGTGAGTAAGTGATGTAAAGGGTGTATATATAGAGATTTATATGAGGTACAAATGCAATAGATATATAATTGTGGGTGCATGAACATAAGCCAATGGCTTTATATTTTAGCCCTTTTAGGTAGAAATAGAGGTTTTTGGACTGTGGTGAAGAGGTTGGTTCTTAGAAACTGCCTTGTGTAAAGTTGGTAGGGGTTACAACTTGTATAAACTAAAAAGGGGTGAGTAGATCTGCAAACCAGTTGTCTTTTCCATTTCTTATTCTGTGTTCAAATTCAAGGTTTATATATATGTTTTATTTCATATTTCGAAAAGTGTTGGAATAACTTGTGTTGATGGGAAGTACATGACAGAATGAATTTTGAAGAGAACAGAATTTTTATGAGAGAAGAAAGTCAATCTTTTCAGATATTTTCATGATTAAGTTTGAAATTAATTAATACCTAAGATATTATAAATGCATGGCGCTGCTTCAAAACAATGGACAAAATTCAAGTTAATTGCTAAAATTTGAATTTTGTAAGTCCTTCTAACAAAAAGTTCATTAAGGTAAAATATTTTCTATCAAAAGTTTAATTAAAGATGGTAGAACACTTACCATTCCATTACAATCATGGCATGTTACAAGTAGTCAGTGGCGGCTGCGGGTTCCTTCGTCAACAAAAAAAAAAAAAAAGTAGTCAGTGGCGGACGCACACTTACCAAAGTGGGGGCAAGTAATGCCACTTTTAATTTATTTTTTTAATCACCTTGTAAAACGACGTCGTTCTACAAAGTGATTCACCTATCATTTTTAACGTGATCCATCTATCATTTTATCACCTTGTAAAACGACGTCGTTTTAAAGACATTATTCGACAAAAACAAGCACAAAAAGTGGCGGAAGGAATCGAGGGTGGTTTGCTTGAGACAGGAAAGGGATTAAATCAAGAATTAAGTCTTAAGAGGGATGTGGATACACGTTAGGGGGTCTCATTATAAATCATTATTAAACTTGGTTGCTTTGTTTTCTTCTGTTATTGAAGTTCTTGAAGTTGTTTCGTGTGATGCTACAGATTCAAAGAAAAAATCTCAAGCAATTGGTTTATTGGATATTTGCAATCATTTGATTTTGTCTTTAATTTACAATTGATGTTGAATGTACTTTCGTTCGCAAATGAGTTGTCATTAGCTTTGCAAATAAAAGATACAGATATTTTGAATGTTATGACACTTGTTAAAGTAACTAGGCAGAAATTACAAGCGACAAGAAATGATAGATGAAAATCTCTTCTAGATAAGATTACTGGTTTTTGCAATGAGAACAAGATTGATTGTGTGGATATGAATGTTGAATATGTTAATCGTCACCGTCCTCGGCGTAAGACAAAGATTATTAACGATTTTCATTATCGTGTGGAATGTTTTAATGTCATTATGGATCAACAAATTTTAGAGATTAATGATCGGTTCAATGAGGTCAATTCTGAGTTGCTTGTCTGAATCCAAGTAATGATTTTGTTGATTTCAATATAGCAAAATTGGTAAGAATGACTCAGTTTTATCCAGATGACTTCTCTCTAGTTGATTGTATGTTGCTTGAAAATCAACAAGAGACATATATTATGAATTTGCGATCAGATGACAGATTCAGTCGATTGGATGGGCTTGTTGATCTATCTACATTGCTTGTGCAAACAAGAAAATACCTGTCGTACTCATTGGTGTGTCGGCGTTTGAAGTTCGCATTGATTTTGCTGATAGTAACAGCAAGCGTGGAAAGATGCTTCTCTGCAATGAATATTGTCAAGACGGATTTACGAAACCGAATTTGTGATCAATTTTTAAATGATAGTCTTGTATGTTTTATTGAAAAAGATTTGCTTAAGAGTGTTACAAATGATGATGTAATTAAACGTTTTCAAAATATGAAAACGCGTACGTGACAATTATGATTTATAAGCTTTATTAAATTTGGACACCCGGATTATTTGTAAACTTTATTAAATGTGTGCACACGGTTGGAAATTTCTGCGTCCGCCACTGCAAGTAGTTGTTAAGCAGATAGTAATAGAATATTTTTTCGAATATTCTTTCATTAATTGTATATCACTTATTTTAGCTAGAATTGTATTCCTATTGTAATTTGGTCTACCCCATTTTTTTGTTCATTTAGTGCTCTCGTAAAAACAAAAATTGAAAAGAGTATTAAATATTTTCAATGACAGGGAATTCTATAATAATCAATTCAAACAGTTTTGCTCCAATAACGGTCTTACATTTCGTTTTTCATGCCCTCACACCTTCTCCCAAAATGGTAAGGCCGAATGAAAAATCTGAACCATAAACAACCTAATTTATGTCCTACTTGCTCACGCCTCAATTCCTCCCTCAATTATGTCATTACTCACTCTCCATGACCACCTATCTCCTAAACATAATCTCAAACAAGTCTCTAGCTCAACGGTCGCCCACTTGTTAGCGATTTTCCACACGCTTAACGCAAGTGTACATATCGTTACAAGTAATATAGTCTAGGTAAGACCGAATATCGTCCTCAGAGACTGATTTTCAATTACCGATTATTTAAGCTTTAGTTTCTATTTGGTGAACGTAAATTGGTTTGGGTTTTTAGACTAATAATTAAAACTACTGCAGGAAATAAACTAATTATGAAAATACTTTGGTTTAAATCAGTTATGATGGAGAATTAGGGCTTCCAAGATCGTCAACTATTCACTCTATTCAATCATTAATACAACTAGACTGATTTCTTCTTCTACGTTAAGATAACGGTTAACTAAAATGTCTTATATTCCGGTTAGGATATATAATCACTCAACCCCAGTGCAGAATCCTTTTATATTTATATGACATGATTTAATACATAGGAGGATTAAGAACAATAACCTATAATGCTACACAAGTATCGGGGTACTTTCGTCCGCGATTTTAACCTATGTCTATTCAACTATAGCATATTCAAATCTCCCCTTTCGGATTTCGATTCGAAATCATATAGATTATGATAATTAATGGCTAGTTAACTATCAAACATTCATAACAAATATTGAATAAATCTTAATCAAGTGAAGAAGAAATCAACTAATGTATTAATTCATAAATAAGAGTTTCAAGCGAATCACAAGGAAAGCCTTAATGAAGTAATTAGCTCCTAGTCATAGTCACGCTAAGAACTAATACAATCTCCAATATGAACTAAAATAAAACAAAGAAAAAAAGAAAAAAAATACTTAGAACTAGCCTCCAAGCCTTCTAGCCTCCAAGAGTTGTGTTGTATGTACAATGATGGAATGAATCAATAGAACCAGCAGGGTTTAGGGATTATATAGCTAGGAAAAGTTGTCCCTTATAGACCCTGAAAACATGTCAAATTCGGCCCAGAATCGAAAAAATCCCGCGTCGACTTCGCGACCCTGCAGGCTGGCGCCATGGCTCCGAAAATACTGCAACGTTTCAGACTTTCATGGGAATTAGCACCGCGGCGCTGCTGGCAGGCGCCGCGGCGTTGATTTTCGGCTTTCGCGTTCTTCGTCCTTTTTTCGTCCGGACTTCGTCTGATTTTCTTCTATACTTCCTGGGACTTCTTAGGCTTATAACTTGGTTCTTTTAGTGTGCAATTCCACCTCAATTAAGCTCATTTTATCTTCTTTTTGTCATTTCTCTCTTTATGACCGCTGTGACTCAAAAGAAAGAAAAACAAACCAAATACTATACTAAACACACCAAAAACGATTAAAATATTAATTAAAAATGACTCAAAAGTGTATATAAAATATGTCTAACACCACTCAAGTTCTGTTTTGTAGGAACCCTTCCTACCAACACTTGCGTATTTTTGGATGTCTTTGTTATCCTCTCCATCCGATCACTCACAAACTCCAACCCCGGTCTTCCCCGTGTGTGTTTCTGAGTTACCCCGTCAATCATCGTGGTTACTCGTGCTATGACATGTCCAGCCATAAAATTATTATTTCACGTCATTTTATTTGATGAGTCTCAATTCCCCCTTTGCCTCACTAAACTCGCCACCTCGGCATTTCTATGACTTCCTAGATGATGGTCTGAACACTATTCTAATTCATCATTTACATAATTCGCTGTCCCAGACCCCGACATAGACAACTGATTCTTCTCTTCTTCTCTAAGTACTCATTACAAAACACAATTTCTTTCTTGTAGGAAATTCAAATTAATTGCTAAAACTTGAATTTTATTAATTTTGTTAGTCCTTCTAACAAAAAGTTCATTAAGGTAAAATATTTTCTATCAAAAGTTTAATTAAAAATGGTAGAACACTTACCATTCCATTACAATGGCCGGTTACAACCAGTTGTTAAGCAGATGGTCCATAAAACATTTTTTAATGTGATATGAACAGATTTGTCGGGGCTGGTAATGTTTTGTCGTTATTAGCACGTAGATTGACAAATTTGGATATCCAATAATCTAGGGGAGGAAGATAATTACTATTCTTATTATTAATATTAGGTCGAGAAATTGAGAGGTACTGCGGATACATTGAATTGGGTGTGAGTATTGAAGCTTTTTAATTATTATTGCTTCAATTCCACTGCATTTTGTTTTGTCCTATAGTCCAGATTCGTGAATGAATCGTTGGGATTTTAATTTGCGATCTTTTTTGTGTACAATCCGTACAACAACAATGGTACATAGTTCCTGCAAGTATCACGAAAAGGATCAATATACGTAAGTCACAATTAATCCTAAATCGTGTCACACGGTTCTTTCTATAAATTTACCAGAACGGTCGTCTCAAACATTTTGGAGGCCCTGTTCTAATTCGTAAAAGTGAACCCTTAATTGGACTAAGATCTGCTAATTATGGTTCTTTAAGAGACCTTAAAATTTTTCATTTTTCGGGGGTCGTGTGCTACGTACACCTCGCGCGGATCCAAAGACGGCCCTGCCAAAGAGTCTAAGATATTTTTATCTTTCCTTTTACTTTTACTTGCTTTTTTTCTCACTGTCATGGGCGGATTCACGTTCATTGAGTAAAGCACTGTTAGATAACACTGCTTCATCGAAAATTTTACTATACAGAAGAAATGATACTATTTAATAAAGTGTGCTTCATGCCCTACTGGTTAAGCGCCTAGGTTTAAACCTCATCTTGAACATTCTCTTTTGGCAAATATTTGAGGAAATTGTTAAATATGCTCGGTTAACTAGAATTGATCGTTAAATCTCTTCTAGCTTACGACTCAACCAAAACCAATGGGCAAAGACTGATACCCGATACTAACCTGATAAGGAGTAGTAAATAGTTTCATTGCTTCTTATCTATTTTTTTTAATTGATTTAATTGATTTAATTGCTATCCATTGCTTCTCATCTATAAAAATGATATCGTTCACAAAAAATTATGTGTATGCCATTGCATAATTGAAAAACAAAAGGCAGTTTGAAGCATAAAGCATACCGTGTTAGCATGGTCCGAGGAAAAGATGCATTCGAAAAGGTGTGATAACTGATGTAAATAATCTATCCTAATATAATTATTAGTGATGGCTTTCACTGCTCAAATCCCTAACCTAGTACAGGTCACACAAACAACATTAAAGTTGTTTCATGACTCCCGTCAATGTACTATCTTACAATTTTGGGAAGATTGTAAATAAGAAGGTTTTTTTGCAACGAGACAGGGCAAGTTTGAAAATAAAGGAAAAAGCAAGGACTCAAGAAAATTGCAAAGTACCAATCATTCTCGTACTAGCTAACTAGCTAGCTTTTTACACAAAACAAGGGAGCGTTTAAAACATGAGGGACAGAAGCAGAATTATCTGTTTTATCATAATCAACAACAACATAATTATGCTTTATTATTGGGAGCATATCACTCCAACGCCGTATTAATGGTAAAAATTCTGTTAAGAATAATTATGGATATCATTATCTATGTAATTAAGGAGGATATTATGTAATTAGTATGATTAGATGATTAGGGTAATGTTAGGATATGATTAGGTTAGTTTTCCAAATTCATACCCTGATCTTATATATATATATGAATTTGGTATGAAATAAATTATGAATGATTTTTTTAATGATATCAAGAGCCAATATTTGAATTTTTCTTGTCCTACTTTCTAAGTCGTCCAGACACCCTCTCTCTTCTTGGAAAACCACTAACTGAAACCCTAAACAACTCGGTTACCCTTCAAACCCTACTTAGTTTTTTTTCTCTAAATCTAACCCTAGTCAACATTATTAGGGTTTTCTCCACCAAATTCCACCAATCACAAAATACTTTTTCCTCTTTTATTCTTTTTTTTTTGTGATTTAATGGGTAACTATGACCGACAAACAAAAATTATATCCCGCTCTTGCCGTAAACAACGTCAAGAACTTCATTTCAATTACACTTGAGATGGAAAATGGCAATAATCCTCTTGGGCGAAGTTATTCAAAATCCGTTGTCCAGCATACGAAGTTATAGACCATACCATCCCTTCTGAAGCTTCATCGGACACCACCGGTGTTGACAAAAAGTAATGGTCTCGCTTAGATGTTATTGTACTTCAATGGATTTACGACACCATTTCTAACGACCTATTGCATACCATTTTGGAACCGGATTCAACGACTCAACAAGCGTGGGAATGTTTAATATTTTTCAAGATAATAAACTTTCTAGGGCGGTATATCTTGAAAATCAATTCACCAATGTCAAATTGGATGATTTCTCAAACGTTTTCACATATTGTCAAGAGTTGAAAATGATTGTCGACCAACTATCCAACGTTGGTGCACCGGTGATAAAACAAAGATTGGTGCTTCAATTAATTACGGATTTAAATGAACAATATGATGGCGTTGCAACATTCATTCAACAAAGTAACCCATTACCACCTTTTCATGAGGCTTGTTCGAGGTTGATTCTTGAAGAAACCCGAAAGGTTAACATGTAGCGATGAAGACAAACAATAATGACACCACCCTTATTTCTACTAACACGACGGAGGAGGTTTTTGGACCTCAAATTTTGGTACGTCAACACACAAAAATCATAATAATAATAGACCAAAAAGGGGTCAAAATAGCAACAACAATAAAGGAAAAAATAACAGTGGAAAATGGAGGGGCCAGAATGACGGAATTTTTCCGGTGGAGGGGCTAATCGTGGGCAGAACCATCCCCACTAGGGGTGAGTACGGGTACAGGGTACCCAGATATCCGACCGGACCCGACACTAACGGGTAGGTTCCGGGTAAATATATTAGAATAACGGATAGATCCGGATAGTAAAATTAAGAACCGGTCAATGTCGGGTCCGATTTCGGTTCCGAAAAATAGAGATCGAGTATTCGGACCAGAAACCGACTAAGCACTAGTGCACTACACATTACACAACCAGTAGCCTCTCGAATTTCCTATAATTAGAGGCTAATTAGCTGTTTTGACTGCTGTGTGAATTATATTAAGGAATGTGTAAATAGAAGGGGTGAGAGCAAAATGCACTCCAAGAAGGCAAAAGAATCAATCCACTACCAGAAAGGAAGGAAGCAACAGTGACTTGTCTTGCAGTAGCAGTGCAAGTATTTCTAGTGGTAGCAGTAGACAACATGGTAGCAAAAGGATAGTGTTTTCCGTCACTGGGTACCCGGGAACCTATCCGGAACCGCAGGGTCTGGGTAGGTTCCGGGTAATGATTGCTACGGATAGGTTTCGGGTAGTAAATTTAGGAATCAATCTTTTACAGGGTAGGGTCCGGGTAGTTCAAAAATAGTAGGGTATCTGGACCCGCTCACCCCTAATCCCCACTAGCAGCCGCAACATCAGGGAGACAGTGGGCAGTGGGGTCAGGTCCCGCCGTGGGCCTAGAACCCACAACAATGGGGCCCACCGTACTCTTTTTTGATGACCCAATGGGTCAGGCCTGTTAGCGATTTTGCAAGTTGTTTAACGCAAGTGTACGTATCGTTCACAAGTAATATGGTCTGATAGGACCGAATATCGTCCACAGAGACTGGTTTCTAATTACCGTTCATCTATTTTATGTTATCTATTTGGCAATCGATATTTGAGTTGGGTTTTTGTTTAACTATTAGAATAATTGCAATAATTAACTAAACTATTTAAGTTGTGATCAGTTATGATGGAATTAAGGCTTCCAAAATACTCAACTATCCACTCTATTCAATCCTTAATGCGTCTAGAATGACTTCTTCTTCAACGTTAAGATAGCGGTTAACTAAACTGTCTTATATTCCTGTTAGGACATATAATCACTCAACCCCAGTGCAGAACCCTTCTATATTTCTATGATAGGATTTACCACATAGGAGGATTAAGAACAGTAACCTATAATGCTACACAAGTATATCGTAAATGCCGTCCGCGATTTTAACCTATGTCTAGTCAATTACAGCATATCCAAATCTCTCCTCTCGGTTCTTGATTCGAAATCATATATATTATGATAATTAATGATCAATTAATTATCAAACATTCATACCAAATCTCTCCTCTCGGTTCTTGATTCGAAATCATATATATTATGATAATTAATGATCCATTATTATGTTCACGTATGTTGTGGTGTCCATGTGTGGCATCTTTGGTCTTGTGCAGTTTTGGTTGATAGGCATAGTATAGAGTTTATGCCGGAGTTTGTATAGCTTGATAACCGACTAAGAACATTCGGGGACGAATGTTTCTAAGGGGGGAAGAATGTTACACCCCGTAAGTCCAGGACATGTAAAAGAGAATGTACGATAGGAAGAATGGTTTTTCCGACGGAAAAATCTTCCGGACGTCGGAAAGGAAAAATGTTCGTTGTTGAGAATTGGATTCTCAAAATGTATTATTTGAAGAGTATGGAACTTATTATATTTATGGAAATTTATTTTTACGGATTTGGTCACGTGGGGCCCACCCGAGAAATTTTACGTTTTGTGGGGCCCACGCGGGTTACGGAATTTTATGGACGAATGAGAGGGCGACACGTGGCACCCCCACATGGCTTGGTCGAAATTTATGCAAGGGTAAAATGGTCATTGACCATGGTAGAAGATAAGTCTTCTAAGCTTGATTTTGTTGACTAGTCAACTTGTCCACATAGGCTTAATCCAAGTGATTTTCATCTAAGCCACACAATTGTTATAATCTTGGCCCTCCAATGTGTTATATAAGTATACTACTAGTGCAAGACTAGCTCATTACACTTAGAAAATTTTGAGAACATTGAGCTTAGCCTAGAAGTGCTCTCGGGTTCAAGCCTCTTCCCACACAAAAATTTTGTGATTTCGATCCATTAGCCACAAGACTTTAACTCAATGTTCCTAAGGGTGTTGTAAGGTTATCTCAATAGAAAGATTTCAGAAAAAACGTATTTTTACGTTAGTCGCAAGGCGGAAACTAAGGGAGTTCTTCAACTTTGAAGTTGGGACTTGAAGATGAGTTCTTCATAGGCCTCTAAGGAGTGCTTGGAGCGGATTGAAACTTAAGGAAAGGAGCTAAGAATTTCTAAGGCGCGACTTTGGATCTTGGAAATTTTAAGGGCTTGGAAAGGTATATTCTGGTCGTTTTAGTAGTTAAGACTTACTTATTGTTGTAGCTATGGATCTTAGCAAGCATGTGTTATATAGTATGAAGTTTGATATGTTTATGGGCTATTGGAACCCTAATCCGAAAACTAGCATGTTTAGCTTTAAGATTGGAATTCAAGTTGATTATTAGTTTAAGTCGTCGCATGTTGAATAAAGAAGGAAATTTTAGTTGTTGAAGTTGTTTATGACTAAGTAACATGTTGACCTAAGAACTTGAATTGGAAAAGAATTGGAAAGGACTTGTGTTGAGTCATTGTTGGCCGAGAATGACTAGTAAGTATTCAACTACTTTGTATGAATTGTGGGCGGAATTTTACACGTATTGTAAGGCGTGTAATCCCCTTTGTTTGGTTGTTGATTGGAGCCTTAAATGTGGCATGTTGGTTATTGTATTCGACCTTGAAAAAGGTGGCAAAGTGAGTAGAAACAAAGGAAGTGCTGCCCGATTTTTCGTAGAATTAGAGACCAAATACTTAGTATTATTCTACGTTAGAGACTAGAAGATTGATAGTCTTGTTGTGACCATTATAGGTTGAAACTTCTACGTACGGCGTATTCGGCTTAGCTTGTGGATTTAGCCGAAAAGGTATGTGAACTATATCCTCTTCTAGCATGATTCCTTAAGATAAAGAAAGTAGGTTCTACTCCTTAAATGATCCATTCCTTGGTTGTATTTGGATTGCCTAAAATAGAATTTGTTCTATGTACTTCCTTGATTGTACTTTGATGTTTAGATTGTAAGTTGTAGAATCCATTTTCTTGATGAAGTTTGGATTCTTAAAAGTGAAGGTATTTTTACTTAAAGTACATGTAGTCTTAAAAAGGAAGTGGTTTCCAAATCTTTTGGCTAGTGCCTTAGTTCTAAAACCTAAAGGTCATTATAATGACTTTAGGGGAGTCAAAGGAGTGATTTACTTATTTGATTTAAAAGAGGAGAAATGACATGATTTAAGAGAAGTAACTCGTGTTAAGGGTGAAGTTACTTGAGGTTTAAAAAGTAGAAGAAAACTTGTTTTCTAACTATTAAGAGACTTGAAGTATTTTGAAAGTTAAGAACTTGTTTTGTAAGTATGTGATACTTGGTTTTAATAGCATAAGTCTCTTGGTTATTGAAGGAATGGGTACGTCTAAAACCATAAAGGGTTATAACGGCTTTATGGGAAGTTGGTTATAACGGCTTTATGGAAGGTTTAGAAAGTTGTCTATTTTGATTAAATCGGCATAAGTTGCCTAGATTGTGAAAATTTGGAGTTACTTGATTTCAAGCTTTGAAATGAGTTTTCTAAAAGTATAGTAACTTACTTTGAAAAATAGACACGCCTTGATACTACGGGTGTTAGTATCTTGGGGCTTTACATGTAAAGAGTCTTTTATAAAGGAATGCGTCGTAGTACTTTGGCTTGATAAATTGAGAATTTGTCTAAGTGTGCCTTGATAAGTACTTTGACTTGTTAAAAGAGAATTATTCTATGTATGCCTTGATTAGTACTTTGGCTTGATAAATTGAGAATTTGTCTAAGTGTGCCTTGATAAGTACTTTGACTTGTTAAAAGAGAATTATTCTATGTATGCCTTGATTAGTACTTTGGCTTGATAAATTGAGAATTTGTCTAAGTGTGCCTTGATAAGTACTTTGACTTGTTAAAAGAGAATTATTCTATGTATGCCTTGATTAGTACTTTGGCTTGATAAATTGAGAATTTGTCTAAGTGTGCCTTGATAAGTACTTTGACTTGTTAAAAGAGAATTATTCTATGTATGCCTTGATTAGTACTTTGGCTTGATAAATTGAGAATTTGTCTAAGTGTGCCTTGATAAGTACTTTGACTTGTTAAAAGAGAATTATTCTATGTATGCCTTGATTAGTACTTTGGCTTGATAAATTGAGAATTTGTCTAAGTGTGCCTTGATAAGTTCTTTGACTTGTTAAAAGAGAATTATTCTATGTATGCCTTGATTAGTACTTTGGCTTGATAAATTGAGAATTTGTCTAAGTGTGCCTTGATAAGTACTTTGACTTGTTAAAAGAGAATTATTCTATGTATGCCTTGATTAGTACTTTGGCTTGATAAATTGAGAATTTGTCTAAGTGTGCCTTGATAAGTACTTTGACTTGTTAAAAGAGAATTATTCTATGTATGCCTTGATTAGTACTTTGGCTTGATAAATTGAGAATTTGTCTAAGTGTTCCTTGATAAGTACTTTGGCTTGTTAAAGAGAATTATTCTAAGTGTGCCTTGGTAAGGACTTTGGCTTGTAATTAAGGATTTGCCTATGTGTGCTGGAAATAGCCGGTTGTGTGCTATTGGTAAATCAGTCATTTCGGGGTCATCCCCCGGGTTTGTGGCATTTGCATAATTCCGTGGATTTACTACCCACGATGCGAGGAATACCTCATGCGAGTCCGTAGGGCTTATGCGGGTGAAATAGTCCCATGCGGGCGGGTCCAGCCTATGCGAGGAATACCTCATGCGAGTCCGTAAGGGCTTATGCGGGTGAAATAGTCCTATCGCGAATACCTCATGCGGGTCCGAAGGGCTTATGCGGTGAAATAGTCCCACGCGGCGGTCCACCTATCGCGAGAATACCTCACGCGGGTCCACGCGACTACCTATGCGGTGAAATAGTCCCGAGAATAGGATTGCTAAATGATCTCTGCGCGGATGGTCCCGCTTGATCGTGAGCTTCCTAGTTTATATTGTAAGGATACTATCGCTTACTCATGTTAGTAAGGCACAATGTGTTGTATTTTGATTATCATATATGTCCCGGATTTGTTTGTGTTACCCTATGGTCATGCTTACGAGTGGGATTCCGGCATGGGACCACGGGTATCGAGGACACAGTGGGACTTGGTGTTCATGTATCCTTATTGGTGTTATTACATCGCCGGATCGCCAGCGATGAGGAAGGATTCCACGCGTGATTGATATTATGGGCGTGAGACCCGTGGTTATATTGAGTAATGACTTTGGCGGTCCGTCCCCGACTTGATATGATCGCCATGTGTTATGTATCGTAGGTTGGATATCATACATGTCTTACGTGTTATTTAGATCGCTACGATTTTATTACGATTTCATCGCTCACATACTTGGTACATTCTTCGTCGACCTCCTTCGGGCTGCGTTCACGCCGCAGTTTAGGTACATGATTTGGTGATCGGCAGTGTAGGATCCTGCTCGGGGTTTTGGATAGCTCCTCTGTCCGAGTTTATCTTTTGGTATATATCCTTCAGATGTGCTTTGTATGGGCTGGTACGGGGCCTTGTCCGTCATATTACGATTTAACTCCTGAGGTCTTGTTACACCTCGTAGTTCGTGCGCATGAGGCGTCATGAAAGGAGTAAGACTTAAAATTTTCGAAGATAGGTTGATGGGTTGTTCGGATGGGTTTTAGTCAACTTTAAGGCGGGTTATGACCCGTACATTGGCGTTCATAAGTGTTTCAAAGGCCCGGGCGTAGTTCGTTGAGTCTAGATTCCAACGCAACCAACCGCTCGCCGATAGGGCGTCGGAGTAAAGTTATGAGGTTACAAGTTCGGCGCAATGACAGAATGTGTTTCGCGAGGCGCGGCGCGCCACGATGGTACGCGCGCCAAAGTTCGAAGGTCGCTGAGTTGCAGGCCGCGGCCACGGACAGCAGGCCGCGCCAAAGATCGTGAGAGCTCATGCGCCAGTTTCGCGGCGCAAGTGGCTGCGCCGAGGCGGATTTTTGGGCGAAAAACTTAGAAAGTCCGATTTTTGTTTTAAAGAGACCGTGGGAGGTGACATGTCCCCCATCCGATTTTCTCATTGCATGCAATATATTGACCAAGACTTGGACATTTTCTATCTTTCACCTTCTCTCTCTCTCAAATTGCTCCCTTCTCTCTAAAACCCTTAGAAAAATCTGAATAGTTAAGAACCAAAAGGAAGCTCAGAGCTAGCTTGTTGGCATTGTGGTGGTGTTCTTGGCAAAGCTAGCAATACTTGGAATAAGTTTTGGCTAAAACTTTAAGGTAATGATTCTTCCTTTAGATTTAGTTTATAGTGTTGCATGTTAAGAAGAAAGAACTTGTGGTAGTAAATAATGCTCTTAGAGTCATCGTGCTAGAAATGTGGTTTGGTTATGAAGAATGGGTTAAGAAGAGATTATGAGCATGTTGTAGCCTAAAAACTACCCTAGAATTGTTAAGTGAATTATTGTAATCTTATGGGACATAATTTTGGGTGTGTAATCCCCTTTAAATTGTTGGATTGATTGAGCCTTACAATGTGGTGTTTTGATGGTAAATTCGGCCTTGAGAAAGGTGGCAAAGTGAGTAGAAACAAAGGAAATCCCAATTTTCCATAGAATTTAGTGGCTTTGAGTTTAGATTATTCTACATTGAAATTAGAGGTTAATAAACGTATCATGGTTATTTTAGGTTGACATATTACTTGCGGTAGTTTGGACTTAGCAAGTGGATTGACCGAAGAGGTATGTGAAGCTTTCCTATCCTTGAGCATGAGTATTTGTATCTATGTAGTACGGTAGACGTACAAGATTTAGTATTTTTACTTGTTTAAGTATAAACAAAGACTTGTTTGTTTTAAGAAGTATAAGTCCGTTGGTTAAGGGAAAAGTATGATGTTACAAAAGTATAGAGTACTTGGTGTGAAAGTATTGAGTATTGAATTATTCTAAAGATAAGAGGCTTGAAGTATTTTTGAAAATTGTATGAATTTGTTTGAAGTATAAGCCTCTTGGATAGTAAAAGAACGAAATGGTTCATAGGAGTTATAACGGCTTTATGGGAAGTTAGTTATAACAAATTATGAATGGATAAGGATGTCGTAAATTTCTAAAGCATAAAGTTAGTATAACGGCTTTATGGGAAGTTGGTTATAATAACTTTATGGAAGGTTATGAAAGTTATCTATTTTGATTAATGAGCATAAGTTGTCTAGATTGTGAAAAATTGAAGTTACTTGGTTTCAAGCTTTGAAATGAGTTTTCTAAAGTGTAGTAACTTACGTTGAGAAAAATAGACGCCTCGATACTACGGTGTTAGTATCTTGGATTTTGCATAAAAGGAATCTCTTGGAAAGGATGTGCGACGTAGTACTTTGGCTTGTTAAAGAGAATTATTCTGTTTGTGCCTTGATAGTGTTTTGGCTTGTTCAATTGAGAATTATTCTATGGGTGCCTTGATAAGTACTTTGGCTTGCTTAAATAAGAATTCTCTTGGTTTATGTGAAAAGAAGGCATGGTAATTGTCTTGGTTTATGTAAAGGCATGCTATTGAAATTCGAATTAAAAGCATGTAGTTATGAGTTATTTGGGCGTCTGATCGGTGATGGAGGATTCCACGGGTGGCGGCCATGATGAGGGTTCGTTTCGCTGATGGCGATATTTTGTTCCATGGATTAGCTCTCCACGGTCTCATCACGCAGTGGATCTAGTAGTTAGCCCTCGTACTTGCCGGTCGAGACGTGATGCAGTGGATCGGTAGTTGGCTTCGTACTTGCCCGTCGGGTTAGGGCGAAGTGGTGTGATGCGAGGTGGACTGGTGGTTAGCCTACGTCTTGCCCGGCCGATGTGACGCAGGTGGATCTGGTAGAGGCTATCGCACTTGCCTTGGCCACCGTGATTTCGTATTAGTATTGTTGCACGGTGGATCGGTAGTGGCTTTCGTACTTGCCCGGCGATTGAGGATGCAGTGGATCTCGTAGCTATGCCTTCGCATTTGCCTCGCACGGTTCTTATGATCTGGTGGGATCTAGTATTCATATGTACTTTAGTGTTGTTATATCATAGATCGCCAGCTGGCGGAAGGAATTCCACGGGCACGATTGATATTATGGGCATGAGACCTATGGTTATATTTGAGTGATGACTTAGAGGGCGTGAGTCCCTGACTTGACATGGCTGCGTATATGTTGTGTACTGTAGTTTGGCTATCATACGTGTCTCCTGCTTTATATATATGCTATTATGAATTCATTACGATATTTTCGCCACATACTGTTGTCAGATCGACTCCTTCGGGCTGCGTTCACGCCGCAGTCGAGATCGTAACTTGGTCCGCACTCTTAGGATCACCGCTCACTCGAAAGCTCCATCCTCCGAGGCTTTGTCTTTTGTATGATTCACGAGGTTATAGACTTTTGTACATTCGGGGTATGGCGGGCCCTGTCCCGCCACGATTGTTATTCTAGAAGTGCGTAGTCACGTTTGTGGTTTGGGCTGTAAGAATAAAGTTGTACTGTTTCACTATCGGTTAAGTTATTTTATGAAAGGCGGCCTTATCGGCTTGCTAGTGATGTTTACCTTATACAGATTTGTTTTATGTATGTTCCGCTGCTATTCTCTGATGTATACCTGACAGGGTACCCCGGTAGGGTACTAGTCGCGGCCCCGGGGTCGGGTCGTGACAAAAGTGGTATCAGAGCAGTTAGTCCTCGGAAAGTGTCTACAGACCGTGTCTAGTAGAGTCTTGATTATCGGTGTGTTGTGCACCACATCTATAATCAGGAGGCTGCAGGACATTTAGGGTTGGTTTCCATTCTTCTCTCTTTGAGATCGTGCAGTAGAGCTGTCATAGTAGGTTGAGTCCTCTCTGACCTATTCTTATGTACCAGTTATGCCTCACTGGCGCGACGAGCCCGAAGGGCAAGGCATCAGCAGTGAGGCGCTAGTACGCAGAGAGTTACCGGGACTCGGCACAAACTATGCCCGAGGCGATGGCGGTCGGCGAGTTCACCACGCCGGCAGATGCGAGCCGAGAAAGGCAAAGAGCTCCAGAGGTTCCGGCACGAGCCCCCGATTCGCGGCGGCGAGTATAGGATTACGGAGAGCGGTCGGGTTGTTGACTAGCATCGTGGCGAAGACCGCCAGGCCGTGGCTAACCCTGTAAGGCGTTTAAGGATTCGGACTTTACGAGTTGTAATCCACCCAGTTCTATGGTTCGAGGTCCGGCGAGGATCCTCGGAGTTTATTCGGCAGTGCGGCGGACTACGCAGTGCTTAGGGCCTCGGGGACGAGTCCGTTGTGTTAGCTTCTACAGTTACGCGATATTGCGTTGAACTGGTTTGAGTCATGGAATTGTCTAGAGGAGGTGCTCTTCCCGGCGGGTTGGGAGGAGTTCGCAGAGGCCTTCTGGATCACTTCTTGCCTCACGAGTTGAGAGAGCCGCGTGGATAGATTCTTGACCTTGAGGCGAGAATGGGAGGACCATCGAGAGTACGACATGGAGTTTGACTCTTTGGCGGTATCGCACACTATTGTAGCCAATATGGCGACGAGTTCATCGCTATGTGATGGGGCTGAAGCGTCGTATGATTCTGCGTGCTTGGGTAGCTCTTGACCAGTATGGATATCGCCAAGATGCGAGCATATGCGCGAGGATAGAGGACGAGAGAAAGGAGGGCCGACTTGACTCGAGCGGCCCAAGAGGCGGGGACAGCAGGATCTCAGGGCGGTTTCGAGGCGGACCGCCTCAAGAAGCTAGTTATGCTCTCGGCCCAAGACGAGTACTCCGCGCCACGATCTTGGGGCGTCCGAGATTCGGGGCGGGACGGGGCTCGAGGTTAGTTTCGGGAGAGTAGGGTGTTAGTCCGAGGAAGCGCCTACCTCGGTGTAGCGACGTGGTAACACCCGTTATGGGAGTGTCGTGCTAGTTTGGGTAATTGCTATGTCATGCGGCCAGCGGGGCCATTATGCGAGGAATCGTCCACCAGAGATAGCACGGATGTAGAGATTGACCTTCAGATCGATGGTGGTTCATCGCCTTCTTTTGTTATGCGGCGTGCGGCGGGATCATGATTAGAGCAGCGAGGGAATGTGAAGCAATAATTACAGGTATGTCTTTGACCCTTTAGAGATTAGTATGCATGATAGGATTGTTGTATGAGTTAGTGTTATGAACAGAGGATATTGAGACTGTGTACATGTGATAGAATGAGTGGTAAATTCGAACGGGAAAATTTGTTAGGCCGTGAACGAGAGTAGGCCGTGAACCGGATGCGTTCCACCGGAATCAGGTCGTAAGGACCGAGAAAAGCCTTATCGGGAATGTAAGTAACAATATGGCCAAGTTGGTTAGTAACTCCAAGGATTGGGGAATAGAAACAAAATTTGAGATTTTGTACGTGTACTAGGTGAGTTTGAAAGTACGAGAAAGTATGACAAGTAAGGAAAGAAAGGAACCTCTAAGGATCCCGTGTTTGGGAAGACTGTAACCTTCGAGTATGGTGAGAAGGGGCCACAGACGGAAGGTCCATTATTATGTTCACGTATGTTGTGGTGTCCATGTGTGGCATCTTTGGTCTTGTGCAGTTTTGGTTGATAGGCATAGTATAGAGTTTATGCCGGAGTTTGTATAGCTTGATAACCGACTAAGAACATTCGGGGACGAATGTTTCTAAGGGGGGAAGAATGTTACACCCCGTAAGTCCAGGACATGTAAAAGAGAATGTACGATAGGAAGAATGATTTTTCCGAAAATCTAGATCTCAACGTAGAATATTCTACAGAAAATTCGGCAGCACCTCCCTCCCCGCAACCGCGTAATTCTCCTCCTCTATCGAGGCCTGCTAACAGGACAAGAACTCCCGAGAGGGGGGGGGGGTTGTACGTCTAAACCGGACGTGTACAATTCTACTTCACGAATGTCTTTACAAGTCTCTTTATGTCTGATCTATGTAATTACTGATTCTCTTCTTTAAATTCATGCTTATGTCATAAGACATTGCCGCAAAAGTATGTTCAGTTCTATATATAGTATACTTCAACTATATATTCCTACAACATGTAATTTCCAATAACAATAGGGGGACAAGATGATTTACCTCGATAAGCCCAAAATTATCCAAGTTTAAATGTCGATCCTGAGCAAGGTTTAGCTCCTACTCCGTGCGCTCCAACCCGCTCCAAACAACCCTTAGAAGTTCTAACCAACTTCTACTTAAATACTTCAATCAACTATGAAGATTTCTTTAGGGTTTCGTTTTTGTGACTTAAGGGAAGTATAATAGTATTTCCGGGCTCTACGTATAGAGGTAACTTTGGAAAGTACTACAAGATATATGGGCTAAGGTATTTAGGGCATTATAACAATACTTGGAGAAGTATTTCTCAACCAAGGGGGGGTATTTCTCGAAAACAACTAGGCTAGGGGGGGTAGTGTTCTCGGCCGAGGGCCTCTCTAAGGGGGAGGGGGAGAGGGCTTGGACGAGAGCTCTTTCTAATAGGGGGGGGGGGAGGATTTTAACACTTAGAAAACATTTTGTGGATGAAGAAGTTCATCAACTAAGGGGGGTATTTATAGGTCAAGCAATGGCCAACCAATGGCCAAGATGAAGCCAAGTGCAAGGCAAGTGTAGGGGGAGGATTCATCCATGTGTCCTTATCCATCTACCACACAAAATATCCTACCTAACCCTTGACCAAGAAAGAGCACAAAAAACGTGCCAAAGAAGCCCCATGTTTGCCGTCCATTGAGTGTCACCCTCCCCTTGGTCCAAAATATTCCATCTCTCGGAAAAATCCGTAAAAAAATAATAAATGACATAGCCGGAATTTTCCCTTCGCAAAGTTTGTAAAACGTTTCGTCGGAAAACGACTCTTTTCGGGGGTTGTGCACAAATTTCGAACCTTGCCTACTTTAAGGCTTAACTTTCGTACGTACGTCTTCACGTACATACTCTGGAAATACGGGGTATAACATTCTTCCCCCCTTAGAAACATTCGTCCCGAATGTTCCTTCTAAGTCTCAAAACACACACACGCCGGTATAGCCTTCACTACTATACTTACGAAACCAAACATGCCACACCTGGCCACAAAATAACATGCGCGAAAATACTTAAATCCAAGCCAACGAGGAATCACCTCGATGATGCAAAACAATACAAATTCTCACTCCTGGTCCAAAGGATATTCCCTTCGCACATTCATTTCACAAAAATGATCACTTCCACTTTTTAGCACAAGTTCACTTCTTTCCTTTCTCGTCGTACCCTTCTCGAACACTCGAACTCTTCCTAGTACACGTACCACACTTCAGTCAACGCTTCTGTTTCCAAAACTTTGGAGTCACTACCTCCAAACTTGGTCATCTTACTAGCTTCACTTTCCTCTAAGACCATTCCCGGCCTTCACGAACCGATTCTGGTCGAACGCATCCACGAATTCATACGATGGTTACCTAAACTTCGGCCTAGCACCCTGGTGATCCTACCACCCGGCGGGACCACCTCGAACTGACCCCAAATCGGGCTACGGGTTGACCCGCACATGGCCCCAACCCGACCCACTTAACGCGTCAAGCTCTTGTTCCCGATCCGAACAATCTTACCTATCAAGTCATAAGCTACCACTTTTACCACAACCCAAGGAAATTATCCCCAACATATTTCACACATACTAAGTACTTGACAACGACCAGCGGTAAAATCATCCACTTAAGACGGCACATCTAAGGTCTCAATCAGTAATATTCTAAGGTTCAAAATTTTCTCATCCCGGACTTACCCTTTTCACTAACGTGCTTCAAATCACATTTTAGCACAAAGCTATCCGAACATAACACTTAACACATCATCATAACATCAATACATACAAGTCTCAGAGGTTAAGGATATACTGAAAATAGGCAAAGGACCGCTAAAAGCGGAACTTCCACCGCGACTCTGTAGTGTCTGCCTGTATGAACATCCCGCCTAGCTGGAAGGTGAAGAACCCAATCGATCTAGTAGTCAGTGCTATCCCACCAGCTACCCGCCTGGACATCTCGCCAAATGGCCTGCCGCCACAAGTATAGAAATCTTCCAAACCGAGACGACATTCCCCATGGGCTTTACCACAGCGCCACACCGAGATACGGTGGCCTCGTCCGGCGAGCACTCTACTCGCGAAAATCTGAAACACGGGAGCTCTGTCACGCTCACGAATATCCCAAACGCCCCGACGACGGTGGGGACCACTTAATCTTGGCGGAGGCGCATGGCGAATCATTCTTTGGCGGTCCGCCTCGAAAGTCACCAAAGGACCTGCTGTTACGCCTCTTTCTGCTGATCTCGGCCATTCCGTCGATCTCTCCGCTCTCACATCCAAGTGCATAAGCTCAGATGCGGGCAATGTCCTTGCCCGGCTGAAGAGCTACACCCGAGCAACTCTCTGCTAGGTAATCATCGAGCCCTGTAACATATCGGTGCACTCGATCCTCCATACTAGCTACTAACGCGGGGACGTACCGGGCCAATGAGTCGAACTCCACATTGTACTCCCGAACCGTACGCCCGTTCTGCCGCAATACCAAAAATATGTCGGCCCGAGCCCTCCTCATCTGTGGAGGCAAGAAATGTGGAAGAAATGCCTCTGAGAACTCGTTCCAAATAGGCGGGCGTGCTCCCCGGACGGCTCGCGAATCAAACGATCATTGCGGTATCACGCAGCCGATGCGAACCTAAGACCACTGACTCGGTCTCCGATGCCTTGATCACTCTCATGATCCGCTGTAACTGTCGGATGAACTCCTGCGGATCATCCTCAGGCCTCGACCCATAAAACTCTGGCGGGCTACAACTCAGAAAAATCCCGTAGCCTCAAACTATCTGATCTAGGGTGAACCACTGGTGCTCGAACGCAAGGCCCGACCTATCCTCATGTCGCCACACCACGGCGATAATCGCCAACTCAGTAACCCATCTCTCTGCTCCGGTGGGACGGAGGCTCAGGTCTTGTGGTCTCTGTAGATGCCACGCTCCATTCGCAGCCTCCTCTCGCCGCTGCCTTGCCTACGGGCGGGTTGCCTGGCGGAGGCATAGCGGTAAAAACGAAATCGTCGAGGGTCCAACTTATCACACAGGCTCAAGGCACGATCTCGGAATGAGAAGAATGGAAACCAATCCTAAATGTCCTATAGCCTCACGATTATAGATGTGGTGCACAACACATCGATAATCAAGACTTCTACTGACACGGTGTAGACACTTTCCGAGGACTAACTGCTCTGATACCACTTTTGTCACGACCCGAACTCGGGCCCGTGACTGGTGTCTTACCCCGGGCACCCTAGTGATACAACATCAGAGAAAACCAGCGGAAATAAAAACTTAAACATACAAATAGAAATGGATCAAGATAAAAGAAAATAGGCCAACCAAAACGGTTGCCTTTCTGCATATATATATACATCGATAATTGAGCGATTACAATCCTTACAACCCCGCGGTTACAATGGACACTTAAGATTTTTACAACAACTATGACGGACGGGGCCCGCCATACCCACGAATGTACAAGAACCTCTGACTCGGGGTAACATACCAAAAGATAAGCCTCAGAAGGAACGGAGCTTCCAATACTGAAATGTGATCCTATAAGCGGGGATCGGCGGTAGATGTACCTCTACTGCGGCGTGACGCAGCCGAAGGAGGTCGATCTGGCAGTACCAAGTATGTGAAACTGAAAATATTGTAAATGAAATCATAATAGTTTATATAAAGCAGGAGACATGTATGATAACCAAACTACAGTACACAACATATAACAGTCATATCAAGTCAGGGACTCACGCCCTCCAAATCATCACTCGTGCGTGGAATTCCTTCCTCACTCGGCGATCATGATATAACAACACCAAGGAGTATATATGAACACGAGTCCCACTGTGTCATAAAACCGTCTGAGGCAAGTATAACTACGATCCGACCGTACGATATCTGTACAACCATATCATGAAGGCGACCGCGTGGCAAGTCGCAATAGCCTCGCGACTCTCCTGCGCGCCACGTAGGCGACGGGGCAAGTGAATCGGCCACGCGCTGATCACAACCGTAAGTCACGGCTTCATCCAAACACCGACTCGCGGTCGACACGTGGCAAGTACACTCAGCCTCCATCGGCTCCTCCTGCGCCCACGTGGCCGACGGGGCAAGTGAATCGGCTAAGCACCGGATCACAATCGTAAGTCACGATACGCCGCGCGAAGGCGACACGTGGCAAGTGCGATAACCTCTACCAGATCCACCGTCACGTGGCGGCGGGGCAAGTAAACAGCTACGCACCCGATCACAACCGTAAGTCACGATATCGCCATAAATAACCATAATGGTCACGTGTCCACAGAATCCATCATCGGTGTAGACATGCCCATGTAACAATAATAATGGAAGCATACCCGTGGAATCTCCACATCGCAGACGTCCAAGTAAGTTCTCAACAAGTCAACCGGCCTCGTTGAAAGACGCGATAGTATAGAAACACAATCCTTGCACACGAGGCTATCAAAGCAAGCATAGGCAAGTTACACAACAACAAGCATAGGCAAGTTACACAATAACAAGCATAGGCAAGTTACACACAACTCGAGTACTTTCGTTTTATGCCAAAGTTCGGGTTTTAACCTAAAGTACTACATCGTTAAATTCCTTTTAAAGAGATCCATTCCTTTTATAAAAGTCATCCGATAATGCGTAGTATAAAAATTAGAGTGACTCGCATTTTTAAGTAAACTAACACTTCTTTTTCTAAAATCAAGTAACAACATTCTTTTCCTAAAGCTCCAGGTTGCCTAATTTCAATTACTCAAGTCTCTTTATTTTAGAAAAGTTTCATAGTTCAATGTCTTAATCTCTTTTAAAACAATTGAGTAACATATGACATATGTGTGAGCGATTTATTCTTGTTTATAACCATCTTATTAAAGCGTCATGATCTAGAAAATGTAATATCATTTTGTCTTATCTTAGCTTATGCGGATGGAGGTTTCTACTGGTTTTTATAATAATTCATTAGTCAAGACATTTTCCTTTATTAACGCTGCGATGGTTTGTTCGATACTTGTTCTCATTCCCAAATCAAAAACATTATCCCTTTTATCTTCCTTAAGGCGTTATACCTAACTCCCATAAAGCTAGTATAACTCTTAAGCTTTCAAAACCAAATATTACTCTTCTTTCAAAATGATTCTTTTGAAATACTTCAAGTTCTTTATTATCACACATCAAGTCGTTATAAGTCAAATCGTTACCTTTTAAAAACCACAAAGCATTTTCTTACATAAAGTTGTTATAACCAACTTCCCATAAAGCCGTTATAACACTTTATGTTTTAAACCAATCAAATACATTTAACACGTATGCGTCTCACCGCACTACATAGTTATACACATATCATGCTAGAAAAGATAGGAAGAGGTTCACATACCTCGCGGCGATTATCGACTAATAGCAAAACGCTCAAGTACCTCAAACCGTCGGCTACTCTTTCGGCCAAGTAGATCACGCCATATGTAGTACTTCAACCTATAGAGGACACAAGGTGCCTATTAACATCTAGATCTCGGCGTAGAATATTCTACGTAAAATTCGTGACTCTCCTCCCGCAACGCGTAATTCTCCTCTTCATCGAGGCACGCTAACAGCCGAGAACTCCCGAGGGGGTTGTGCGTCTAAACCGGACGTGTACAATTCTACTTCACGGTAATGCTACCTGAAGTCTCTTGTCTGATCTATGTAATTCTGATTCGATTCTCTTTAAATTCGGGCTTAAGTCAAAAGACATTGCCGCAAAACTATGTTGATTATATATAGTATACTTCAACTATATATTCCTACAACATGTAATTTCCAATAACAATAGGGGGACAAGATGATTTACCTCGATAATCCCAAAATTATCCAAGTTTAAATGTCGATCCTGAGCAAGGTTTAGCTCCTACTCCGTGCGCTCCAACCCGCTCCAAACAACCCTTAGAAGTTCTAACCAACTTCTACTTAAATACTTCAATCAACTATGAAGATTTCTTTAGGGTTTCGTTTTTGTGACTTAAGGGAAGTATAATAGTATTTCCGGGCTCTACGTATAGAGGTATAACTTTGGAAAGTACTACAAGATATATGGGCTAAGGTATTTAGGGCATTATAACAATACTTGGAGAAGTATTTCTCAACCAAGGGGGGTATTTCTCGAAAACAACTAGGCTAGGGGGGGTAGTGTTCTCGGCTGAGGGCCTCTAAGGGGAGGAGAGGGCTTGGACGAGAGCTCTTTCTAATAGGGGGGGGGGGGGATTTTAACACTTAGAAAACATTTTGTGGATGAAGAAGTTCATCAACTAAGGGGGGTATTTATAGGTCAAGCAATGGCCAACCAATGGCCAAGATGAAGCCAAGTGCAAGGCAAGTGTAGGGGGAGGATTCATCCATGTGTCCTTATCCATCTACCTCACAAAATATCCTACCTAACCCTTGACCAAGAAAGAGCACAAAAAACGTGCCAAAGAAGCCCCATGTTTGCCGTCCATTGAGGGTGACAAGTGTCACCCTCCCGTTGGTCCAAAATATTCCATCTCTCGGAAAAATCCGCAAAAAATAATAAATGACATAGCCGGAATTTTCCCTTCGCAAAGTTTGTAAAACGTTTCGTCGGAAAACGACTATTTTCGGGGGTTGTGCACAAATTTCGAACCTTGCCTACTTTAAAGCTTAACTTTCGTACGTACGTCTTCACGTACATACTCTGGAAATACGGGGTATAACAACATAATCCCACTTAATTCATTAAGTGTTCCAAATAAACACATCATGCATGATCATAAAAAAATTGACTCACATAAAACACAAAAAACAAACAAAAGACTCAAAATAAAATAAAATAAGAACTCCCCCAAACTTAAACTACACATTGTCCCAAATGTGTAAAAAAAACTCAAAAATTAAAGGGACGACTTACAGACATAGAGCGGCTCAAAATGGTGGTGGTGGCGGCGGACACTGCATTGACCATTGGATGAATATGAAACTCAAATTATCAACACGCTGGGTCAGTCCCCACTATTTTAAAATAATTTAGTATTTTCATCTGACCCACTTTGAGAGATCCATAAAATATTTTCAATGTGACAATGAGAGAAAATTCATAAATAACACTTTCAATGATTTTTGTCAACAAAATGGGGTATCATTACGTCTCTCGTGTCCATATAATTCTCCTCGAAATGGGAAATCCAAAAGAAAAATCCGAATAATCAATAATATGATTCGTACACTACCTACACACTCGTCCACACCACTGTCTTTTTGTCATCATGCTCTTCAAATGGTCACCTATCTTTTGAACATTCTTCCTAGCAAGTTGCTATCATATAAATCACTCATCCAAATGTTATACCATCGTATTCCATCATACAATCAATTAAGAGTTTTCGGGTGTTTATGTTATCTTTTATTTCCGTCCACCACCATAAACAAGCTCCAAGCCCTGTCCACTCCTTGTATTTTTTTGAGAGATCCACAAAATCATCACGGTTATAAGTGTTATGACATGTCTGATGGGACAATTATCTTATCTCGTCATGTTATTTATCATGAGTCCACATTCTCGTTTACTACATCTCAAGTGGTATCCCCACCTTCATATGAATTTCTAGACATAGGAATACATTCGATTTTGCACCACCATTTCAATACCCAATCCGTTGGTGCCTCGGCTGGGCCGACCCAAGAGGGATAAATACCACAGTCGGTCCAACACCGAGATTGCACTGGGCCATACCGAGATTTGGAGCCCACTGCTCCGTACTTTGCATCATCGACCCAGTCCAGTGCTCGTCACTGTCAGGCCTAAAATGCTTCACCAAAAAATCCGCCTTCCACCAACACAGTGACCCAGCCCACTGTCCCGATTTCACATCGAACCGTTGAAATTCGTGCCTTGCACGACATTTTTCGGCCTAAGCGGCATTTTAACCTAACTTCTTCCGTTCAACTATCTCCACTTCTAAAAAAAATCCTAAAGTAGTCATATCCGACCCGAATTGAAAAATTGTCATGTTAGACGAAATTGATGCTCTTATTAAAAATAAGATGCGGGAATTAGTGTCCCGTCCATCTAATGTGAATATCATATGATCAATGTGAGTTTTTTGTCATAAAAAGAATTTTGATGGCTATTTTGCGAGACACAAAGCTCGTGTTGTAGGTGATGGCAGGTCTCAACAGGTTGACGCGGATTGCGGTGAAATATTTAGTCTGATAGTGAAATCGGCCAGTATCAGGACTATTTTGAGTCTGGTCTTGTCCAAATCATGGACCATACATCAATTGAATGTCAAAAATGCATTTTTACATGGTCACCTACAGGAAATAATTTACATGCACCAGTTGTTGGGTTTCCGAGATCCTACCTCTCCAGATTATGTTTGCTTGTTGAAAAAATATTTATATGATTTGAATTAAGCCCCCAAGGCATGGTACAACAGTTTTGCAGGGTTCGTATCCACAATAGAATTCTCCCACAGCACGTTTGATCAGTCTTTGTTCATTTACAAGAAGGGATATGACATGACTTATATATATATATATATATATATATATATATATATATATATATATATATATATATATATATATATATGTCATTATTCTCACATCATCATCTGCCTTGCTTCTCCAATCTATTATGTCCTTCTTTGCGTCGGAATTTGCTATAAAGGATTTGAGTCATTTAAAATATTTTTGGGCATTGCAGTTACTTAATATGCATGTGGTTTGTTCCTCAGTCAAAGGAAATACGAAGAGGAGATCATAGAAAAATTCGGTATGTCTTCGTACAAATCGTCTCATACGCCGGTCGATACAAAGGCAAAATTGAGTAACACGACATGTTCTTCATACAATGACCCGACACATTACTGCACCCTAGCAGAGGCATTGTAGTACATCACCTCCACGAGACCTGATATCTCCTACGCGGTTCAACAAGTTTGTTTACATATGCATGATCCGAAAGAAGCACATATGAGGGCTTTGAAACGAATCATGCGGTATATTAAGGGTACTCTTGACTTTGGTCTGCATCTGTGTAAGTCCACCGTGACTGGCATTACATCTTATATAGATGTTGATTAGAGTGACTGCCCAGACACACAACGCTCCACATCTGACTATTGTGTGTTTTTAGGAGACATCCTCGTTTCCTGGTCATCGAAATGCCAGCCGATATTATCTCGGTCAAGTAGTTAGGCAGAATGGTGAGATGTAGCTAATGTGGTATCTAAATTATGTTGGCTTTGTAATCTTCTTTTAGAACTACATTGTCCGGTAGAAAAAGCAAACGTAGTTTATTGTGATAATCTGAGCGCAATATACTTATCAGGTAACCCTGTATATCATCTGCGCACAAAGCACATAGAAATGAATTTTTTTTTGTTCGTGAAAAGGTTTCACGTGGACAAGTACGAGTTCTTCATGTTCTGTCTCGTTATCAGATTTCAGACATCTTCACAAAAGGGCTTCTGCGCATACTGTTTGATGATTTCAGGGACAGTCTGAACATCCACGCACCTCCAGCTAAGACTGCGGAGGTCTGTTAAGGGTAATTATGAATATCATTATCCTTAATTTTTTCAATTATGAAAAATTATCTATGTAATTAAGGAGAATATTATGTAATTAGTATGATTAGATAATTAATCTAATTAATCTATACTTAGGATATGATTAGATAATTAGCCTATACTTAGGATATAATTAGGTTAGTCTTCTAAATCATAGCTAAAGATTGATCTTATAAGCATATATATATATTGTATTATTGGTATGAAATAAATCATTCCATGATTTCATTCAATTCCTTTATTAGCATATTTTAAACTACTTAAAAGCTCTTTTAACATTAAAACTCGATGAATATGTCAAGTGTGGCTACAACTTTTTGACTAACTTTACAGACTTGCAGCTGGGAATCCAAATCCAGATCTCTCTCTCGCTAGAATCAACAGTTGAGATGAAGTGATGAGTGAAAAAGGCAAGATATTAACCAATAAATGATTTGAAATACCTCCACGTAGGAGTGGACCCCACTAACAGCCTGGACAAATCTCACGTGATTCGAGTCTGAATTTCTTTGACTATTCAGCCTAATTTTATCTGGGGAAATTTTGTATCGGTCCCACTCGCCGTTTTTTCGCGTGTCTGTACGCTCTATTCAGAAATTCATTTTTCATCGCAATTTTAATTGCTATTTTTGATTAATAATTTGATCGATTTTTTTTAAAAAAAAATAACACCGTTTTTTTTCGCTTTTCAAGATCTATAAAAAGAGATTAATTTCACTTCATTTGGATACCGAAATATTTTGGTTATTTTCTCCAAATTTCTATCTTCTTTCAAATTATTTGTTATTTTTTTTAATATGGATCATAATCAAAATTTTAATCTTCCTCCAAATTTTATATTTTCTAACCAGCTACAAAATTCCAATATTCAACGTCCACAAAATTCTCAAAATATGTCATCCAATTTTCAAATGTCATATATGATGCCAACTAATTTTGGTATGCAATATCCGTATAACTGAAAAGTTTGGAATTTGGCAAAAGATTGGAACAACCGAAAATTAATTTTCAATTTGTGATTTTAATATTATCAATGTTTAGTTGTTTTTGATAAATTGTACGATTAATTTATCTTCATTAATAAAATCATGTATTGTCGTGTTTTAATATTATAATAAATTTGATAAGTGTCAAAATTAAATGAATATAAGTAATTTATAATTTTATTATTATATGTGTAATAATATGAATTACAAGAATAATATCATATACAAAATAAAAAATGAGATAGAATGAATATATATGGTGGGGTATATGTATTGATGTGGATGAAAAAGAAAATGAATTATTTTATGAAATATGTCACGACCCGACCCGACGGGCCGCGACCCGGTGCTCTACCTGAGCACCCTTATACCCACATGTCACATATAATCACACGGATATCAAGGATAATGTAAATATCGATAATAAACCTATCTCCTAAGGAGTCACAGCTAATCCATATAACAAATAGGCAAGCCGACGAGGCCGCCACTGTACATAGAGATATCCAAAAGGCTCACAACCGTACACATATACAAGACACATCTACTACCAACAACTGTCTACGGACCTCTAAGAGTACTATAATGAAATATGACGGGACAAGGCCCCGTTGTGCCCCTAAATAAGCATAAGTCCGAAAATAAGGTTCTGTACCAAAATGACTAAGATCTGAATCAATAGAGCTCTCCGAACAGCTGAACATGAATCCTAGACTGGAGGATCACCAAACTGAGTACATGTACCTGCGGGCATGAACGCAACCCCCCGAGAAAGGGGGTCAGTGCGAAATAATGTACTGAGTATGTAAAATATGAAGTACTGTAAATAAGATCATAACTGACCAAAGAATAACAGAGACATGTATAATAATCAAATTACCAATACAATCGTGCCATATAAAAATGAGAGTCAACTGTGCCTTATAAAAATGAGAGTCAACTGTGCCTTATAAATATGAGAGTCAAGACATGTCCATATAAAATAAGTCATATTCGTGGATGCTTATCCACATAAATCATATATATATATATATATATATATATATATACTGCCCGACCCTCTAGTGAAGGACGCGGTGAACACATAAGGAACTGTGCACGAAACTTCCCGGCCCGGGACGCGGTGAATTCATATAACCATATCCAGCACGAATAGAATATCATGAGTAACTTTATACAAATTAAATCATCATTTGACTCTCAATGGAATAAATAAAATAACTATCACTTTAGAAAATCAAGACACTATTATATCTTGTATCACTAAGAATTAGGATTCAATGGAGTTATGTACGTCCGCCGTACATTCATTTTGTATAAATCATAACTATCACTTCAAAGTTATGTCTCTTCCGTAGAGTTGTCTCACTATTATATACATTGGTTTTGGTCCCTAAGTCTGTTACCGATTTTCCCCCATCTCTATCCCATTAAGAAAAATATCACAAAGAAAGTAACAAGACTTAGAAGATCCTTACTTCCTTAAGTCGATTTTAGAATGGATCTAGGTAAGTGTCCTTACTATTTATCTAATTTATATCTTTGTCTAATGATTTACTATCGATTTTGTGTAGACAGTATAAAGTTTTCCAAACATATTTATGTAATAGGAGTATATATATAAAGACTCCGCAAGACTGCCACATAAAAAATGAAGAAAAAACTACCAAATCTATCCCAAAACTTGAGGGTAAAAATATTGGATTTTTTTTTAAGACAATTATACCATTATCTAAAAAACAAATTGCCTCCCGAAAACATATCATCACATAATTTTGTAAGTCTTTTCTTTCCACATATTTATTATAATAGAAACAAAATAAGAGGCAGAAACTTTGATTTTTAAATAGGCAAGGCGTTAAAAAAAATCGGCTTCAAAATTGAGAAATTCATATAGAATTTTAAATCTATATTGAATATCACGTCTAATGATCTAACAAAACTTTGCTCTGATATCACTTGTTGGAATTTTTTTATAGTCTACACAGGATCACTAGTAAATCATTAGACAGAGATATTGAAACAAATAATCACTTTGTTAATTTTATTAATGAATGAGTATATATACAATTTACAATATCCATAATATGAAAATTATATTTCTACTCTACTCTCAAAACCCTATTCTATTTGTACAAGAATCCTACAATTATGGTAAGTGAACAATGCTAATTAAATACAAATACAACACCAAATATAGAGTCTCAAACCGTGATATACACGACTATGTATACCATGTATATCACAGTTCAAATATGATAAAACCTTATTGTGTTTTCGTGATATTATCACAATATACTTTCACACCCCGCAGTCATAGCGGGCGATCGTCGTACTCTGAGACTATCCCTAAAATCTTCAAATAGAACCGAGGAAAGACCCTTAGTAAAGATATTTGCAATTTGGTACCTAGAAAGGACATGTAAGAAGCGTACTTGTCCATGAGCTACCTTTACGCGAACAAAGTGGATATCCATCTCGATGTGTTTAGTGTGTTGATATTGAACCGGATTACCAGAAAGATAGACTGCACTAATATTATCACAATATACCAAAGTAACTTTCTGAATGGGACAATGAAGTTCTAAGAGAAAATTATGTAACCAACATGATTCAGATACCACATTGCAACCCTTCGATACTCGGCCTCTGCACTGGAGCGTCATAATGTAGATTGTCGCTTTGCAGAGCATGAGACCAAGTTATCATCAAGAAACATACAATATCAGACGTGGATCGTCTGGTATCTGGACAGTCACCCCAATTAGCGTTTGTATACGAGAAAAGTGTAGAAACCGACGATGGATATAGATGCAAGCCATAGTCAAGTGGTATGTGTCATGCTTGAAATCTCTGCGCGATGCTGACAGTAAAACAATTCTTAAAATAATGACCGATAATAGCTTGGAATAACCGGAACCCTAATTCCGATGATCGAAATTTGATAACTGTTCACGCCAGAAAACATTGTTCACGCGACACTGTTCACGCAGTACTATTTACACTATTTTTTTTGTTCTGGTGATAATATTTTATTATCTAAAGGAAAATATTTTATTTATAAATATCTAAAAGTTCTCTACAGTCTTTACTCTACCATTATTTTTTGTCAGACGGCGACACATATTTTCTAGTGCCGCCCGTCGGCAACGGAAGGTCTTTGATTCTGTACCAAGATTGTAGAAGCTCTGATACCATGTGAGAAAATATTATTATTGAATTATTGTCGAACCTCGAAAAAATGGTATGAGTCATGCTCAGAATCTCTGCGCGATGCTGACAGTAAAAACAATTCTTAAAAAAATAATCGGAAATAGCCCGGAATCACCGGAACCCTAATTTCGATGATCGAAATTTGGTAACTGTTCACGCCAGAAAACACTGTTCACGGCGATTTTTTTATTTTGGTGAATAGTAAAAATACTTACCTTGATCCATTCTAGAATCGACTTAAGGAATGCATGATCTTCTAAGTCTTGTTACTTTCTTTGTGAAACTTTTCTTAATGGGATAGAGAGGGAAAAAATCGGAAACAAACTTAGGGACATCAATCACCATTTGACTTGACACGAAATTTAATAAAAAAAAGGAAGACTTGTGAAATGTGTGATATACAAATAAGTCTTATATAAATGAGTGATTGTAAATCATCTGATAGAGTTAAATTATTTCTAAATATAGAAAGGTGACATTCTTTTTGAGACAGAAAAAAAAATGGTGTCACATAAATTAGGACAGATGGAGTATATAATAGTGAAACACCTCTTCGGAAGAGACATAACTTTTCAAAGGTAACCTTTCATAAGAGGTGTAACTCTTCGGTTATGAACCTATAAATTATAACTGAAGAGTTAGCTAGGTTTTTAGCATATATATATATATATATAACTTTTCAAATGTAATCTTTCATAAGAGGTGTAACTATTCGGTTATGAACCCATAAATTATAACTGAAGAGTTAACTAGGTTTATATATATATATATATATATATATATTACTTTATTAGATCAGAAAAATGAGCGTCTTTAATTAATAACATATTTATGTACAATTATATTAAATACGTGAGTCCACTAAATAGAGAATTTCTGACAAAACATTCTCCAACAATTTTTTCTTACAAATGCAAATATTCCAATAATTGCTATATGAAAATCGTCTAGAACCTAAATTTCCAAAAACCAGGCCACAATCTAGATGTGTCAAACTTAACCCATGAAATTATAATCCGCCCAATCCATTCAAGTTTAGGCGGGTTATTGACCCGTCCATTTGTTTAGTTCAACCCATTTTATTCCAACTCATTTCAACACATCAAAATTTGGGTTAATATCTAGCCCAAATTGATCCATGAGAAATCTATCAAAAGATGTTCAATAATATTATTATTTTATTTGATATGTTATATATAGCCATAATAATAAAAAAAATTATTACGTACTAACAAGTTATAAAAAAAATAAGGCAATTAAAGCTTAGTAAGGATTGAGCGATTTGGGTTTTGACCCGCTTTTTAATCCATTTCAATCCAATTCATTGCCGCCCAAGTAACATTTGGGCGGATTAATGACCCGCCCATTTATTAACACAACATATTTTGACCCGTCCAAATTTAACTCAAACAACTCATTTGGCACCTTACCACAATCAAACTCAAATGCTACTTTAGAGTATTTCCTCTTTAAAGTTCTAACTTCTTAATAACTATGTTTGGATTGGCGGTGGGCAGTGATTCGTGATTTATGTTTGGATGCAACAATGTAAAAGTGATTGTTCTCAATAAATGATGTTTGGATAGTTTTGATCAAAATTGTTTTTGAATGTGAAATTACCAAAATGGACATTTAGTCAATACATATAAATAAAAATTATTAATAAATGGAAGTATGTAAATAAAAATTACAAATAGATAATAGAATTTAAAGTGCAATATTGTACTTAAATATTAGTAGAATATTATTACAATATTAATTTATAAAGTGCAAATAGTATTTAAATATTATTAAAATATTAATTTTACATGTACTCTATAATTTGATTGCGGATTAAGTCTCGATCGTGATCCATCTTTGATAAAGTAGCTACATTAAAAATCTGTGATTGATCCAAGTTAGATGATGTATGATAATCATCATGGTGAATGATTGTGTTTTCATCTTCATAAGATCAAAATCAATATCCATTTCTGCATTCCTTCTGATAAAGTTATGTATAGTCATTGTTGAGTGATAATAATTGAATAATTTATTATGATTTGCATACCCGTTAGAACGCCTAAAATCAGGAAGGTGATAACGTTCACATTTGTAGGGACCAATGTACCCAATTGGTGTTGGAGTTCCAGTGATTTTTCACGCCGCAACCCTTGGGAGGAGGCGCCGCGGCTCTTCAGGCAATTCTTCAAAAATAATAAAAACTTTTCGATACTTCAACTTGGGTATATTTATTTCTTGTTTGTTCAAAATATAATATATTATAGTAATAATATTCGGAGTATTTGAAAGAAGACAATAGAAAAAAAAGTAGGATAATCCTCGTATAATCGGACAACGTTGGGTTGTTTGAGGAGTTTAAAATTCCAATATGTAATTACACATGAACAAATGTCAACTTTCGTAGTATATTTATTTATTTTTAATTAAAATAGAACATAAGTAGTATATTTGATATTTTTTAGTAATTATTTCTAGATATTTAAAGAGGGTAATGAAAGTTGTATATTTTTTTTTTAGTAAATATTTCTAGATATTTAAAGAGAGTAATGAAGGTGGATAGAGTTGTTAATGAAAATTAAAGAGGGTAATAAAAGAAATTGTAAAATTCAAATTGAAATAAATGGTAGAAGTGATTCTGGCTGAAAAGTCAAACCAAACATGTCAATTTTGTCATTTTCACAAAAGTAGGTACTCAAAAACACTTCTTGATACCCAAAAGCCTATACAAACAGGCACAATATCATGTTTAGCATTATCGTTATAAAATTATAACTGCTCTGCTTGATAGCCATTGATTTATAGGTTTTTGCATATTTAACTGTTTTTTAAGTTTCCAAAGTATAGTTCTATCATGCGGAAATCGACGATTTTCAACCAGGACGAAAGTAGCATGAAATGTATAGGTTCGATAAGGTCCATCAACCGTTGTTCACACTTTATACTCGTCCAAAAAATTGTCATACCTTCCTTATTAGTTTATCTATAAAAGATTGACAACAACAATATACTCAGTGAAAATCCATAATGTGGGGTCTTGAGAGGATATAATGTACACAGACCTCACCTCAACCTTGATAGGTAGAACGGTTGTTTCCGGGAGACCCTCGGCTCAAGACAAAGAATAATCAGGCAAAGCAGAGCAAAATAAAGTATGAGAAACAATCAGACTAAGACGAGAAATTGACACGTTTCTATATTTAGATACAATTTAACTTTATGAGATGATTTACAACTACACAAATATTCAAAAAATAAATAAATCACACATTTCAAAAGTCTTTTATTTCTTAAATTACGTGTCAAATCAAACCAGGATAATTTTTTTAAGACGGAGAGAGTATATTTTATGTAATTAAAAGATCACTGAATTATATACTCTTCATTTATTACGATTACCATTACTTTACACTAATCTAAATGGACATTGTTCACGCAGTACTATTTACACTATTTTTTTGTTCTGGTGATAATATTTTATTATCTGAAGGAAAATATTTTATTTATAAATATCTAAAAGTTCTCTACAGTCTTTACTCTACCATTATTTTTTGTCAGACGGCGACACATATTTTCTAGTGCCGCCCGTCGGCAACGGAAGGTCTTTGATTCTGTACCAAGATTGTAGAAGCTCTGATACCATGTGAGAAAATATTATTATTGAATTATTGTCGAACCTCGAAAAAATGGTATGAGTCATGCTCAGAATCTCTGCGCGATGCTGACAGTAAAAACAATTCTTAAAAAAATAATCGGAAATAGCCTGGAATCACCGGAACCCTAATTTCGATGATCAAAATTTGGTAACTGTTCACGCCAGAAAACACTGTTCACGGCGATTTTTTTATTTTGGTGAATAGTAAAAATACTTACCTTGATCCATTCTAGAATCGACTTAAGGAATGCATGATCTTCTAAGTCTTGTTACTTTCTTTGTGATACTTTTCTTAATGGGATAGAGAGGAAAAAAATCGGTAACAAACTTAGGGACATCAATCACCATTTGACTTGACACGAAATTTAATAAAAAAAGGAAGACTTGTGAAATGTGTGATATACAAATAAGTCTTATATAAATGAGTGATTGTAAATCATCTGATAGAGTTAAATTATTTCTAAATATAGAAAGGTGACATTCTTTTTGAGACAAAAAAAAATGGTGTCACATAAATTAGGACAGATGGAGTATATAATAGTGAAACACCTCTTCGGAAGAGACATAACTTTTCAAAGGTAACCTTTCATAAGAGGTGTAACTCTTCGGTTATGAACCTATAAATTATAACTGAAGAGTTAGCTAGGTTTTTAGCATATATATATATATATATAACTTTTCAAATGTAATCTTTCATAAGAGGTGTAACTCTTCGGTTATGAACCCATAAATTATAACTGAAGAGTTAACTAGGTTTATATATATATATATATAATACTTTATTAGATCAGAAAAATGAGCGTCTTTAATTAATAACATATTTATGTACAATTATATTAAATACGTGAGTCCACTAAATAGAGAATTTCTGACAAAACATTCTCCAACAATTTTTTCTTACAAATGCAAATATTCCAATAATTGTTATATGAAAATCGTCTAGAACCTAAATTTCCAAAAACCAGGCCACAATCTAGATGTGTCAAACTTAACCCATGAAATTATAATCCGCCCAATCCATTCAAGTTTAGGCGGGTTATTGACCCGTCCATTTGTTTAGTTCAACCCATTTTATTCCAACTCATTTCAACACATCAAAATTTGGGTTAATATCTAGCCCAAATTGATCCATGAGAAATCTATCAAAAAATGTTCAATAATATTATTATTTTATTTGATATGTTATATATAGCCATAATAATAAAAAAAAATATTACGTACTAACAAGTTATAAAAAAAATAAGGCAATTAAAGCTTAGTAAGGATTGAGCGATTTGGGTTTTGACCCGCTTTTTAATCCATTTCAATCCAATTCATTGCCGCCCAAGTAACATTTGGGCGGATTAATGACCCGCCCATTTATTAACACAACATATTTTGACCCGTCCAAATTTAACTCAAACAACTCATTTGGCACCTTAGCACAATCAAACTCAAATGCTACTTTAGAGTATTTCCTCTTTAAAGTTCTAACTTCTTAATAACTATGTTTGGATTGGCGGTGGGCAGTGATTCGTGATTTATGTTTGGATGCAACAATGTAAAAATGATTGTTCTCAATAAATGATGTTTGGATAGTTTTGATCAAAATTGTTTTTGAATGTGAAATTATCAAAATGGACATTTAGTCAATACATATAAATAAAAATTATTAATAAATGGAAGTATGTAAATAAAAATTACAAATAGATAATAGAATTTAAAGTGCAATATTGTACTTAAATATTAGTAGAATATTATTACAATACTAATTTATAAAGTGCAAATAGTATTTAAATATTATTAAAATATTAATTTTACATGTACTCTATAATTTGATTGCGGATTAAGTCTCGATCGTGATCCATCTTTGATAAAGTAGCTACATTAAAAATCTGTGATTGATCCAAGTTAGATGATGTATGATAATCATCATGGTGAATGATTGTGTTTTCATCTTCATAAGATCAAAATCAATATCCATTTCTGCATTTCTTCTGATAAAGTTATGTATAGTCATTGTTTAGGTTCGATAAGGTCCATCAACCGTTGTTCACACTTTATACTCGTCCAAAAAATTGTCATCTATAAAAGATTGACAACAACAATATACTCAGTGAAAATCCATAATGTGGGGTCTTGAGAGGATATAATGTACACAGACATCACCTCAACCTTGATAGGTAGAGCGGTTGTTTTCGGGAGACCCTCGGCTCAAGACAAAGAATAATCAGGCAAAGCAAAGCAAAATAAAGTATGAGAAACAATCAGACTAAGACGAGAAATTGACACGTTTCTATATTTAGATACAATTTAACTTTATGAGATGATTTACAACTACACAAATATTCAATAAATAAATAAATCACACATTTCAAAAGTCTTTTATTTCTTAAACTACGTGTCAAATCAAATCAGGACAATTTTTTTAAGACGGAGAGAGTATATTTTATGTAATTAAAAGATCACTGAATTATATACTCTTCATTTATTACGATTACCATTACTTTATTTACTCTTCATTTATTACGATTACCATTACTTTATTTGTTCTATCTTGCTTTTTGCTATCGTTATTTTCCTCTCAATTATGATTTGATCACATCTTTTGAATCTAGAATCTATCGGAATTTTTTTTTGTACCTCACAAAGATATAGATAAAATATGTGTACATCATATTCTCTTCGTTACACTGATAAAATTACACTAGGGTGTTGTTGTTCTTTATGATTTTCATAACATTTAAAAATGGGGGGGGGGGTGGGGGGATAAGAGCGGCTGCATTGCACGCTCTAAGAGATTGATGAAATGGGAGATGCACGTTTGCAAATCTGAACCGAAAGGGAATGAGCCACCCACGTTTCAGGAAATAAGCGTATTCCATAATAGCGCGGCATTTTGATTGATTGCTAGAAATTCAGAAGAAGCAGTTGGGCAGTTGATAGTATTACTCACAGCTGGACCTCACCGACTTCTTTATTTTTCCTACATTACCAAACTACCTTGTCCTTTCACTACCCCGGTTTTCACTCGCAAATCATTCTCCTTTTTTCGTTTCATTATTTTATTTCCTCTATGTTTTTATATACTTTTTGCCCACATATTGAGGGAGTCTAGGAACCATAAAATTGTGTTAGTGTGATTTATAGATCACAAATTTGAATTATAGAAGCAGTTACTAATAATTGTATTAGGTAGGTTGTCTACTTCGCACCTCCCGGTGACTCTCTCTCGAACATCAGAATACCTAAATGCCGCAGATCAAATCGTTTCTTTTCTTGAGCTACAAATCACAGTAACCATAGTTGCCTAAATAAATTTGAACCATAACTTGTAACACGTAACTTGTTTCAATTGAACCATAACTTGTAATTTACATCCACCCTGGCCTTGCGTGAGCTAAAGTAATTGCCTAATTGGTTTACAATGAACCATTACTTGTTATGTACATCTGTCTAGGCCCTGCTTGTGCACTGTTGGTCAAATTAAATACTCCTTCCGTCTGTAATTTAAATGGGCATAAAATTTAAGAAATACAAAAATATTTTTTAATCTTATTATTTAAAACAAATCAAAGATATTTTTGTGGTTATAAATATGTAAAAGATAAAGTTTAAAGTTAAATTATTACCAAAAAAGATATATATAATTTTTTTAGAATGAATAAAAATAAAAATATGTCATATATATTGTGATATAGATCTATTTTTGCTTTATCAGGGCAGATCCCTCTATTGACTCTTAAATTGAATGTACATATTTCATCAATTCATGTCGATTTCCCTTTATTTATTAGTGACCCTTCTCTACCTCTTTTTGTAATTTACTAATGAAGTTGACATGTTAGTAGCTCAAGAAAGAAGACAAAAACATCAATGGCCTGCATGATTATTTGCCTAACTTTATTCTCAATTTTTGTAGTATATTGATTTTCAGTCTTAGTAGCAACTAGTGCTTGCAATCAATGTTTCTAGTGAAATGAACATAATCATATACTAACACTAGATTATTATTATTACTTTTTTTTTTCAAGGTCACGATTTCGATCCCCTGCATAAACCTTCTTGGTTTGGCGCACACGCGTAGGCCAGTTAATCGGTGGCGTGGTTTGCGCTATTACGTCACGGGTTTCTGCGCTTGCACTTCGAAAGAATGACGGCCTTCACAAAAAAAAAAAAAAAAACTAGATTATTATGAACCATAGACTTACACTCTTTGGTGAAAACCTAATACAAGTATAAGAAAAATCTGAATAGATATTGTTTTTCAAAGAAATTATCTTTAGTAAGTTTAGCTCAATAAGAGTTTATTGACAACACAAAACAGCTAACTTCAATATGAAAGAACCTTGATTAAAAATCAACTTACAGTAGCATTTTTCTAGATCCACGCCAAACTCTGCAGTGGACTTTAACAATACTAACTAAAGATTTGTACAGTTTCGAAGTTTATTTCTGATCAAAGTTCAAATTTTGTTGACTTATGAAGCGATTTATATTATTAACAATGGCTGGAAAAGTACGTTGTGCCGTCTCGTGACCCATACACTAATCAAAAGTTTAACCTTTTGGAATAGTAATTTGAATAAATTAAGTACCCTACAGGACTTGGACAACCTTTTTTCTCTATTTTCTGCTAAATGATTCTTTTAGTCGGCAAGTAAAGAGCTAATAAGAGAGTCAGGTTGCACGTACAATAATTTGGGCCAAGAATTTTTGGAGATATGTTACTAATGCTAAAGTATTACTCCATTAACAAGAGTGTTCTTAATACGCGAAAAGAATAATCATTTAGCACTATTTTCTACAGTATATATGTAGTCCCTTATCAGATAGGTTCAGTACCAATAGGATGTTGGTATAATAATCTGTATTTGGCTAAATAATGTTTCAACACAATCTGTTAATCACTTAGTGAAACAGATTACACGATATAAACATTACTTAACAGTAAATTGATCATGAAACAATAAACGAAAACAAAATTTGTTTTGAAAAATAATTTCAGAATGTAATCGAGCCACTTAGTTCAAAGTGTGTCCTTAAGGAAATTATTCCCCTCACAGTACTCGAGGTTAACGGAATATCGTCTCCCAGGATAGAACGATTATCTTACCAGAATAGTAGCACTTCAAATTCCGGTAGCAGCGAACCACTCAACGACAGTATATCACACAGAATGAAGACAAAATAATTTTTGAGTTCAAGACTGACTAATGTCTTACGATTAGTTAGTCACAAACTATTTACGAGCACACTAATGTCCGAGTCACAAACTATTCTCCTCTTAGGTTTATTGTTTCTCCTCTTAGGTTATTAGGTACTTCATTACTTGTGTCTTTAGATTAGAGGCATATCTACATGATTCAAACAAAGAGGTTCAATTAATAAAAATTCGTCAAAAAATTATTATTGTATAAACATAATAAAATGAATTTCTTTTTATTTTGTCTATACGTTATTATGTATTTGAATTCTCTTGATATAAAAAAAAACACAACTTAGAGATAGATGTGCTTTGAAAATTCTTTAGTCGTCAATTTGAACTAGCTTTTGGGTTCTTGAATTCTTAAAATTCCATTGTGACTATTTCTAGCTCATTACTAACTATAAGTCTTCAAAAACATGCTACCATATAGAATTAAATCTATCGACGTAGAAGATAAATATGACCCTTTTGTCAAGTATTTCAGACCTGTTAAATTGAATTTCAAATTGTTAAACAATACAGAGAAGATCCAGCTCATTAATTAATTTTTAGAGCATCATTTTTGGATCACTACATTAAGGGAAATATCAGCATCTATAGTATATTATCTTTTAATATTTTACCATTTATGGGAATTGGCTACCTTAGCTTTAAGGTTCCCCTCATCCTATACAATCACACATTAGTCTTAGTACAATGTACCCAAAGATCTTTGCATATTTGTTCATCTTTTAATTCCATTTTTTTATGAAATGACACCTAAATTTGATACAATCCTGCTGCTTGTAGATACGTAAATGGATTAAAGCATACTTGTAGATATTACATAAGCCATCTGGAAACTTTAAATACTGAAAAATCATTTGGAATGCCATTGCCAAGAAGGGTCCGGTAGGGTTTTAGCTTATTTAATATAGTGAGAAATGTATATTTTATTGCGTTATCCAAAGTTCTCATTTACGTAGTTTATTGATTTTTAAAAAAATCCCAAGTGTTTGGGGTTATAAATTTAGAAAGTGATTTTGGAACTACATTGTTTGAATATGGCATATAATTCATGAAATTTTAATATTTGTTAGAATTACAGCTGCATCTCTTTCCGCGTTAGACATGGGTGGAGTACAGTATATTGTCCTTTCTCTTATTCCTAGTCAACAAATTGAAATTCGTTAAGGTAGTTGTATTTCTTTTTTCTTGCCGGTCGATAAAAAGATGACAATATTTCTAGTCTGTCAAACTTCTAAAGAAGAGGTGCACGTGATATTTTAAACGAATCTCACATAGAAATGAATGAGAAAGCAAAGGGTTATATAAAATATATCATAAGTTCATATGGTATACACTTTTTAGACTTGATAATAATGTGACTTAAGGGACAAATTTATAATATATGTTGGGCCAAATCGGAGAATATGTGATAAGCTTGAGTTGGAGTTAGTAATACAGAAGGTCACCCAACCAGGTCCGGCTAGAGGGTAAGGCCATTGCTGAGGGCCCTATTTTCGAACTATAGTATGTGTAGATGTTATTTTTCTAAAAAAATAATAATTAAAATGTATAGTATAGAAACTATGAAATATTTACTCCTTCCATTCCAAAATAATTGGTATCTTTCACTTCTTAAAAGTCAATTTGATTAATATTGGAAGCTAAATTAGATTTGATTAATTCAATATATTAAATGTAAAACATTTAAAAACTAAACGAAAAATACTGTAAGTTACATTTTTTCTCATATCAATATGATAAAAATATACATCTTAAAAATGTTGATTAAAATGTATACGGTTTGACTTTTTAGAAACGTATGACAAGAATATTTGGATGGAACAAGTATAAAAAGTTTTTTTTTATTATGACTGATATTGTTGTTGAAATAAAAACTCATTCAGATCTTTACTTTGCCTCTAAATATTGATCTTTTTGGGTCATCTACATTTGTCATTGAAATAAATGACACAAAATAAATAAAGGCCTCGTATTGAAGTTTGGTTTAGGACACCAATTTGTTGAGCCGTCCATGCACCCAACTATGAATTTTGATCTTTCAAGGTCATGTTTTTTTGTTTTGTAACTGCAATGTCATCCTAACCAACTAATATTTGGACAACAAAATATGATATATCATTTAATTTATTCCACATGACATTTAATTTATGAAAAAGGATAAGATTTTGCACTTGTACTCTCACAGATAAGTTATATTTACCCATTGTTATACTTGTTAAGAGCCTCACATCGGATATGGAATAGGAATATGAACTATTTATATGGACTTGGACAATCATCACCCTACAAGCTAGTTTTTAGGGTTGATTTAGACCCAAGATCAATTTTTTATACGGTATCAGAGTCAGACTCATTCCAATTCTTTGTTCACCGATGTTGGGCCTCCAAATTATATTATCTACGCTCAATTAACAAGGTCTGTGTGTGCGGGGAGTGTTAAGAGTCTCACATTGGATATGAAATGTGAACATGGACTCCTTATATGGACTTGAACAATCCTCACCCTACAAGCTAACTTTTGGGGTTGAGTTAGACTGAAGATCCATTCTTTACGATACTTTTTTGAAATATTTGCCTTCTCATCCAACTTTCGGATCATAATTACTCTTGTACTCTAAAAAACATCTTTACCCCTAAATGATTAAATCTCCATTTCCATCTTAATTTTCATATGTAGCGCCTACGGTGACAATTTTAAAAACACTTGAAATTTTTGTTTTTTTAAAACAAAAAGCTGATTTTTTTTTTAAAAAAAAGTAATCTAAAAATGACTTTTTAAAAACCCCATTTCAGAAAAAAAAAAACTGGAAATTTGGAATTTTTAATTAAAAAACTGGATTTTTTTAGAATCTGGAAAACTATATATATTTTTAATCTGAAAAAATAATGTTTTTTAAAATTCGTTTTGGTAAAAAGAATCTGGAAAATTAGTTTTTTTATTCAAAAATATGTTTTTTTTAATCTGGATTATTTTCAAAATAAAGTGTTCAAAAAATCCAGATTTTCATGATACATTTTTAGGATACTTTAAAAAAAAGAAATCAGAATTATTTTTTTAAAAAAATCCGAAAATGGATTTTTTTTAAATGTCAAGAAACTGGATTTTTAATAAAAAAAAATATCTGAAAAACAAGATTTTTTTTAATCTAGAAAAAAATAGTCTGTTTTCCCGATTTAAAAAATGCAGGTTTTTCGTTTTTTTTAAACGGCTTTTTCACATTTGTTGAAAATAATAATCTGTTTTTCCTGTTTTAAAAAATTCCAGTTTTTTTATTTTTTTTGAATTCATTTTCCATATTTTAAAAAATATATTGCCATATATACATAGGAAAATTAGGATGAAAATGGAGAGTACAAGGGCAAATCTGACCCTTTTCGATAAATTAAATATCATATGAAATAATTTAAATGTGAGTGACTTTAGATGTGATAGATGGAAAGTTGGGTGACTTTATAGTTACAAAATAAAAAAAAATAACATTGAGAGATCAATACTCATAGCGCCATAGTTGGGTGACCTTCTGTGTTACTATCTCGTTTGAGTTGTAACATCTTCTGTTCATAGATTTTTTTTTGTCCGACGTTTGTTCATAGTTAATATTTGGAATAGGTAGAAAAATCAACACTATTTTTTTAACAAAATATGATTCAACGTTAACTTCAGGAAACAACCTCTCTGCCTCAATGAGGTAAGTGTAAGGTATATATGCGTACACTCTATATAACTCACTGACTCTACTTGTAAAATTATACTGAGTATATTGTTGTTGTAACTTCGAGAATTTGAAATTTGAAGAACAGATTTGAGAAGTATTTCAAGTAAAATTATAGTTTTAACTTAAATTCTTTTAACTATTTTCCAAAGTTGGATTGATGAATAGAGCAAGAAAGGTACACAACTTGAACTTCTTCGAATATTTTTCTCAAATTTCGACCATATATTATCCAAACACCTACTAAATGTCTTGTCTCTATCATTCATGAGCTGTTAGGAAAAAAGATACCAGACAAAAAGTCTTTATGGGGTCAATTTAGAAATTATTGTTAAACATGCTCCAAGCTCTCTACGTTGTTGAAGTGAACGACCACCGCCATGTCTTTTAAGAATGTTCACTAACTTATTCTTTTTCTCTTTCTGATTGAAAACGTGTTAATTTACTGAATATATAGTATTGAAAAACATGTCTACTATTTTTTTCGAATTGACAAAAAGCTATCCGAAAGTGTACAAATTAATTGTATGGTTTAATAGTACTAAAATCAAGAGTACTGTATATCCTATTACATGGCTTGAGATTTTTTTTATATTATTATGAGCTCGTAATGCTTGAATCTCTTCTTTTAATCTCGATTGTTTCTCTAAGTACTTCTTTAATTACTTATGTCTTGAAATGCAGAGCTACATGATTTATCTGGTCTTTTTTTTAAAAATAGTACTATAAATTTATTGGCAAAAATGGGATACATCCAGCTCATTAATTTAGTCCCTTAAATGCTTACAAATTCAAAATTTAGCCTTTTTTTGTTTCCCATCACTTGTCTGATATCTACATTGGTACCCGAAGGCGTTGAGAAATCCCACATTGGAGGGGCAAAACGCTCCGTAACAATCACAAAATTTTAGCCTTTATGATCAAGCTAAATACATTTAATCTTTAATTATTTGGAATGTGTTCGTGTGATCTCTTCCAGTAAACCTAAAGAAATTTAATGAACTATTAATTATTACATAATTTAATTACGTACTCATATTTTATGTTAAATTTGTACCCCTAGTTTCATACACTATATTTGAGGTAGTACTGTTGAGATATACATAGATATACCATTAGTATACATACACAATGTTAGTAAAATGTTAGTAAGTGGTATGTTTAGTTAGTGGTCATTTCTGCAATGGTTATTTCTGCAAAGTTATTATTATAAATAGGTTGTAATAGCAATTCATTTGACATAGAAAATAGAGTACAAAAGAGCATTCCATTTGCTCCCAAAATATATCGTTCTTGTTTGCATTCTTGTGCTCATACGAGCTTTCCTTCTTCTCCTTTCTCGATTGCTTTGCTCCTGGAAAGTTAACATGGTATCAGAGCCTACCGATTCGTAGGACCTTTGTATGCAATTGTTGAAATCAAAATCACAGATCGGGAGAAGACGAAGAAGACAGTTTCAATTGTGTTTTTTGATTTGTAGAGTCGAGGCAATTGACGAAGATCACAGGCGTGATTATGGCGAGAACACTTATGAACCGAAAGCGATTTGAACCGAAAAATTGGAATCGTGATTTTCGTAAATCGAAAATCGTAAAGCAGATCGGAGAAATTGAAAATTGTATAATTATGTCGTGATTGCGATTTTCTTTCGGAAAACAGAGAATCGAATTGAAGGAGATCGATTGAAGGAGTTCAATCGATCGAAAAACAGAGAAGTTCGAAAATCAGAAGATCGAACATTTTTTCTTCAGAAAAATCAGAAAAACGAAATCGAAGGAGACAAAATATTGAGGTAATCACTATAGTATATCGATCGATTTTGTTGTGAGTGACAACAGAATCGATAGATAATCAAAGTCGATTCATTCTATTTTTACTTACTGTTCTTTCGATTATCGCATTTGTCGATTTAGTCGGATGGAGATATTGTCGTTTTATGCGGATACACTCCGCCTTTGGCTATCGTTGCGACGTCGAAGATCGCCGCGAATAGTCGATTTGATGGAAATTCAACTTCATTTACTTTGTGTTGGTGAATTGAGGAAATTGGAGAAAAGATATTGATAGTCGTTATGGTGTTGTCATCTGGTCTGTGTTGTCGCTCGTCGTTGTTGTTTTCTGTTCCAGATTCTAGAATTGTTTCGTTCCTTGTTTGTGTTGGCTGGTTGCTAGAATTGTATCAACTGTTGTTCTATGTTGGCCTGCTGATTTTGATGCAGTCTGTTTCGTTACTGCTGGTGTTGTTGAAACTCCAGTGTTATTGTTGTTTTGAAATATGTTGGTGTTGTTATGTTAGCTTCTATATGGAGTGATTTTATTCAGCAACTGGAGTTACTGATGGTTTGGATGCATTGATGTGGTCGATCACCAGGAAGTAAGACTCCAGTTCAAGGAAAAACTGTAGTTCTGTTTTATTCCAGTAGATTGGAAAAAATTAGTTCCATTATTGTTGCGCTGCTTCTGTTTCTAGCATTGAAGCAGTTGGTGAAAGAAATAATGGAGTTACTGTTTTTGATAGTCGTTCTTTGTTGCTTCTGAGAAATATTTCACTTGCCTTGTCGACTAAGAACAAGGCTAGAACAATAGATCGATAGAAGGATCAAGGAGTTTTCAGCGACAAATTGACTGAGAACCGAGAGATACTTCGTCGGAGACTAGTTATGGATTGAGTTGAAGCTCAATTCAAAGAATAGATTGCGTGATGAGAATCAAGAGATTCTCTAGTCCGAATGACTAGAGAACGAAGAGGTTCTTGCCGCTTATCAAATTCTGTGGTCTTTGGTTGAGAATTGTAGTCTGTGGTCTTTGGTTGAGAACAAATTCATAGAGAATCGAGAGATTCTCTAGTCAGAAGAGACTAGAGAACGAGGGGTTCTCCGTCAAGATGAATCCGGTGGTTTCTGTCCAAATTGAGAATAGAAAGAGAGATTCGGTTTATAAAAGCTTTGTAGTTCTTTGAATTTGTTGGCTTGTCATTGTTATTTATTTCTTTGGATATTTGGAATTGGAGTGGTTATCGAGAGGGCACAAAGTGTTGCTCCTATTCAATTTACTGAAAATAAACAAAAGGAATCAGCATCTTCTCTACTAACATTTGTTGCTGATTATTGATTACAGGACATATTCTGCTGCTACATTTAAGAAATTTGGAAAATATTGTGGAAATGGGAACAGATGTTTTCTGTTTTCACAATCTGTTAAAAGGATGTCATTTGCAAACTATGTTGAAATTGAAATCAAGTTGAGGCAAAGCCGGAAAATGTTGTTGTTGTTGCTCATTTCTTGCTAGTATTCTTCTTCGCACTCTGCATACAAAATTAAAAGCTGCTGGAAATGGCTGAGATAATGCAGTGTTTGAAACTGTTGGTGTGTGCTGCTCACTGTGCTAAGGAAAGGTGTGCTGCTCACTGTGCTAAGGAAAGGTGTGCTGCTCACTGTGCTAAGGACTGGTTTTCGTGTGCATCTGCTGGAATTTCTGTTCTTTGTGGCTAACTTCTCTGCAGCCAATTTCTTTGTTGGAGCGATGAGTGTGGGTGATGTGTCTGCGAGAATGCACGTGATCTTTGCGGTGGTTTTGATGTTCTTCTTCTTGTGTTTGCGGTGAGGTTGTAATGTCTGGTATCTTGGAGTTGCTAAGCCATCTTGTGGATCCAAGTGATAGCGAAGTCTTGATATTGTGCGATCGCATTGTGGGACTTTTATGTGCCTCCTGCTTTGTTGATGAAGTCTGAGCTTTCACAATTTCAGTCAAAGTTTTTTTAAGTTGAATCGTGGTACATGACATGTTGGGCCATTATTTACTGATGATAAGATGGACTTCTACAATATGGAGCTAAACAATACTAATGTGGTTGATCACACAACACATGACTTCATCGAGAAGACTGGTGTGGCTGCTGCAACTGTTGTCTGGTGCTGCTATTATGCTCCTGCATTAAGTGTTAATGCTGAATGGCTGGCCGTGAGATACATGGTTAAGTTGTTCGACAGGGTTGCTACTTGGAAGGCACTGGAGGAAGGGCACAAACCAGATGAAGCTACATTTTCTGCCTTTGTGCATATTATTGTCTTTGCTTTCATAGAAATTGTGAGTTGGCAGATATTGTGGCTGCTGTCTAGTATTGCTTCCAAGCTAGGACTGAAACCAATGTTTTCAGTGCCTAGCTTGAGGGGGCGTGTTGAGATATACATAGATATACCATTAGTATACATACACAATGTTAGTAAAATGTTAGTAAGTGATATGTTTAGTTAGTGGTCATTTCTGCAATGGTTATTTCTGCAAAGTTATTATTATAAATAGGTTGTAATAGCAATTCATTTGACATAGAAAATAGAGTACAAAAGAGCATTCCATTTGCTCCCAAAATATATCGTTCTTCACTGCATTACTGTGCTCCTCACAGAGCTTTCCTTCTTCTCCTTTCTCGATTGCTTTGCTCCTGGAAAGTTAACAAGTACAGTTGTAGAATTCGTCTATAATATGTACTTAGTCATTTATTACAAAAACCAAATTAAAAATTTAGCAATAATTAAGGGGTCCAAAGTGTTATTACCCCTTTTGGATCACTATATTAAGTTTTAAAAAAGAAATATCAGCTTATAATACTAATAGTAGAACACGTACCTTTGAATATTTTACCATTTACAGATAGTTTTTACATTAGCTTTATTCACAGAGACAATTATAAGGTTCCCTTCATCCTATACAAAAGTCTTAGTACAATGTACCCATTGATACCTAATTTCCCTAAAAAATATATTTACAAATATTTATTCATCTTTTTTTATTTCCATTTTCTATTAAATGTCGCCTAAATTTGGTACAATTCTGCTGCTTGTAGATACGCAAATGGATTAAGTATATTTGTAAAATGAAAAGAGAATCAAACAAGATATAAACGATGGATAAAAATATAACATGAAAATAGGATGAGACCCTCATTCTTCAATATTCAAATAGTGAAACTTTAAAAATATTTGAAATGTCATTACCAAGAAGGTTCCATAAATATTCTCAGAAAGTAACATGTAATACTCCCTTCGTTCTACAATAAGTGTCATTTTAAGCTTATGCACACCTAAAAATTAGAAGTGTTAGGACTAACCTACTCCTAATTAAGTTTTACTACTTTTTAGAAAAATAAAATGTAGTAATAAATCTTGACTATTTAAATATGGACAATCTTAGAAGAATCTGTCCAAAGTCTTCTTGAAATTCTAAAACATCATTTATTTTAAAAAAAATTAAAAAGTCTAAACAGTCACTTATTATGGAACGAATGGAGTCTTTCATTAGAGTATTTTTTTTAAAAAAGTTATAAATTGTTTGATATGTCATATTCTGTCTTTAGCTTTGTTTTTTTTTTCTTTTTAGTGTGTTGATTCTTGAAATGCTAATATTTGAGAGGGTTTTGGATTTAAGGGGGTTGTTTCCTATTTCTAATGGTAAAGATTATTATTATTATAAAGGCTTAATTATTCATACTTAAGCACAATTTATTGGGAATTGCCTGCTGATTCATTCCATTGAAATCTGTATTGGACCATTGTATTTAAATTTCGGTAGGCATGTTATACGTTTACTTCGACATATATATCATAACATCAACATAAAGCATGTCGGACAAGACAACTTTCAACATTCAACATAATCTGAAAAATAATATAATTTTAGATTTCGCTAGACATAATTTACGTTTAACTTCTGCATATGCATCCAAACATCCACACATATTATGCCGGCCAAGATAAAACTTTCAACAATCTGAAAAATACTACAAATTTTATGCCGCATAACTTAAATCCTACAGGATTTATGTAGAGTGAGGAAAAAGTTTAATTTCAGAGAATAAAAGTATTATAGAAATTATGCATTGTAAAACGAGTCTGAATATTTTTATTAATTAAGTAACAACGGAAAAAAATTAAAGACCACTGATTATGAGGGGCAAAAAATAAAGAGCAATGCATTTGAAGGACAATTGCGTGAGAAAAAATGATTCATTCCATTGAAATCTGTATTGGACCACTGTGACTTGAGAATTGGACTATAGTCCAAACTGAGCAATGGGCTATACCAATTATGTGGACTGGTAATTTTCAATAATCAAAAGGGAATACCAAATATCACACATATGCAAGTTTTTAAAAAGTAAAAAGAATTACAAATACTTTAAAAAAAATACACAAATACAATTTACTTCAATTTATTCTCTTACTTTTCACTTGATGCAATTATTTTTTAAGATTAAAAGAAATTATTTGAAAAATATTAATATTAAAAAATGTTCATGAACAAATAGTAGTTGTTATTCGCGCTTCACCATAAAAACTATTCTTATAACCCTTTTTATCGTACATATGTGTGTATATATATATTTTATATCATTAAAATAGTTGATATATCAGTGTTATATGTTGTATATAGCATACTTAATTATAAAAAATAAATTTTGGACATAACTCAACCTTAAAAGTCAACTTAAAGGGAAGGGGGTTGCCCAAGCTATATAAGTAGACCAACTACCTATCTCATATTCGATGTGAGACTCTTAACACTCTCCCGCACGCTCATGCCTCGTTAACTGTAGCGTGACTAATATAATATGGGGGCCCAACATCAATGAACAAAGAATTGAGATAAGGCTGACTCTGATACTATGTAAAGAATAGATCTTGAGACTCAACCCAAAAAATTAGCTTAAAGGGTGAAGGATTGACCAAGCCATATAAGAAGACCAATTATATATCTCATGTGAGACTATGTAATGTATATAATAACACAATATACTTAATATTATATACGGATACAGTATATAATATTATAATATGCTTGATATATTATTTTTGATGATATAAAAGTTACAAGAATAGTTTTCATGTTCATGCACTGTTTTTATGTATTCCTTGCTTCTTTAAAAGTAAGATCATAAGAAATTCAATGCACTTCCAGAACCAAACTCATTTTAACAGTCTGGTTTAGTAAGCAGGCCCGGAAATGTCGTAGGAATGCCTTTATTTTGGGGTGGTTTTTAATTTTCGCCTCTCAAATTGAAAATTTTAATTTTTTTATTCGCCTAAAATTTCGGGTTCGAACCCTCGCTTAGTTAAATATTTTTTAAAAATTCGCAATGCATAATGTCGATTTGCAAGGAAAAGTTTCAAACTCTACGTTAAGACAAGAATTAGACTGCAAACTATGGCTTATCCGACAGAGTTTGCCTTAAGGTAGCTAACTCTACCTAAGACATAAGGCAAACTCTGTCTTGCGATTTTATTTTTATTTTTGACTGAGCATGAGTTCGAATTCGGAACCTCAGATATTTTTAAGCGAATGATAAAAATTTCAAATTTCAAATTTAAGGGGCAAAATTTATAGACCAGTGCCTTTGAAGGAAATCCACGGAAAATCCGTTAAATAACAAGTCCTGTCTATATTTTTTGAGGACCAGAGCATAAGGCCCAGGAATCTTCTGGTCTATTTTGATCCAACATGTCTTGGGCAAAACCGCTCGACTTTTTGCAGGGAATGAAAGCGGCCCTTTTTCAGAGGTCGCCGGTTATTTTGTTAGGGGAATTTGCACATATAGGATTTTTTTCGCGTCAGTGTTTAAAATTGTTCACTATTTTGATGATGATTCAGAAATGATTTTTTAATCTAACGAAAAAGGCTCAAATATATCATCGAACTGTCAGAAAATGTTCATTAATGTCATTTGTTAATAGTTGTGTTGCAGGATAATATTAAAATTGTGAAGGATGTAGAATAATATTAGATTCACAATCTAATTAAATAAGATAGTCCACGTAAGATAATAATGTTAATACTAGGGACAAACTTATCCTTATAAGCTTGTTACACAAAATTAGAAAAGATTGAAGTTTATATAGAAATTGGAAAAAGACTCAAATATGTCACTAAATTACGAAATGACTCATATATGTCACTCGTAAAAAGAAGAGTTTAAATATGTCACGTGGCAATATATGATAGTGGTAGAATTTTGTTAGTGAGTAATGACATATATGACCCAAAATAGTAAGGGCAGTGACATTTTTGAGTCCAACTATTAACGAGTAACATGAATAAACTTTTTTTGATAATTTAATGATATATTTGGGCCTTTTCCGTTAATGTAATAAGAATTATGAATTAAGATAACTGTGACATGTTAATCATGAAAAAATTATAGGATTTCATGTTATATACAATCTAGTTATCCTGTAGGATAACTTACAAACCCTACGTCATAATTTTTAGTTATTATTCATGGAATCATGGTACATTTAAATCTATTCAATTTACATTTATATCATTAATTTTAGTTTTTACTTATGATACCTCATATAAAACATATGATACACACTTATAAAACTGCAAAGTATACATGATACATTAAATCTTGTCCCTTTTGGTATCATATTATTCCAATCCTGCCTATTAATGTCTATTCTTTAACATAAATTGATGATAGAGGGAGCGAAATAAAGCAAGAATGATTGGGATTAGGGAAGTTTGAACAATGGGCAGAAATGAGCAATGATATAATTAGCTGAATAGTAAATTAAATATATTTGCTTAAATACTACTTACATAGTTACATGTATCAACCAACTTGTGTCACGGAATCATCGTTGAACCTCACAAAACATACAGATGAATTAGTTTTGTCTATAACCTAGATATCTTCTAGATGATGCTAAGTTTTTCCCTTATAAACTCTAGCGGGCATATTATGATGGAAACACAGTCGTCTTTCCAACACCCATAATAATGTATTTATACGTTATAAGTAGGAATTAGGAGAAGGACAATCTAATTAGACAACGTACTAATTAACGCCCTTTATTTTATTTTGTATGATATTTGATTTTTCCATTTCTTTATTTTTAATAGCTATTTAAACTTCAACACAAACTTGTGTTTTAACATCATCTAGAATTTTTAAGTGAAAACAAACATTATTAGGGTACATTATTACGGGTGACAGATGAACCGTTTGGGCTGAAGTTGAGCGGGTCAAGATGGACTGAAGTTGTAGATGGACCAATGTCCAATCCATCCAAAACTTACATGGGCTAAGATAGACGAGTCAAGATGGGCTAAATGATGGGTCATAACCCAACTTGACTCATTACTTTTACAAATTTCAAACTTACCTTCTATGATGTTATTTTATTTTGTATGATATTTGATTTTTTCATTTCTTTATTTTTAAAATAAGAATAATATTTTTAAGAATTTTTTTATTTTTTATAAAAGCAAAAAAAAAGATGAAATAGAATTTGAGGATGGGGTGGAAGGGGGTAGGTGTGGGGTAAGAAAAAAATTTATATTTTTTTATAAATTGTTTATAAAAATAAAAAAATATAAAATAGAAATTTGATAATGGGATGGGGGTGAGGATGGGGGTAGGGCAGAGGAGGATAAGAAAAAAATTCATATTTTTTTATAAATTGTTTATAAAAGTAAAAAAATATAAAATAGAAATTTAAGATTAGGGTAGGGCAGGTACGAATTTTTTTTCATTTTATTTTTTATAAAAGTAACAAAAATTATGAAATAGAAATTTGAGGATGAGGTGGGGGTGGAGGGGGTAAGAAAAAAATTTATATTTTTTTATAAAAGTAAAAAAAATATATAAAATAGAAATTTGAGATTGGAGTGGGGGTAGGTAAGATAAAATTTCATATTTATAAAATTTTTTTTTATAAAAATAACAAAAAATATGAAATAGAAATTTAAGGATGGGGTGGAGGGGGTAGGTGGGGAGGTAAGAAAAAAAATCATATTTTTTATAAAAGTAAAAAAATATTAAATAGAAATTTGAGTATGGGGTAGGGGGTAGACGTGGGTAGGACGGGGGGAGGGGGTACGAAAATTTTCATATTTTTAATATTTTTTTTATAAAAGTAACAAAAAATATGAAATAGAAATTTGAGGATGGGGTGGGTGGGGTAGGGTTAGGGCGGTAGGGGGAGGTAAGAAAAGAATCCATATTTTTTTATAAAAGTAAAAAAAATATGAAATAGAAATTTGAGGATGGGGTAGGGCGGGGAGGTAAGAAAAAATTTCTATTTTTTATAAATTATTTATAAAAATAAAAATTAAAAAATTTGAGAATATGGAAGGGGAGGAGGAATAGGTAAGAAATTTGAGAATGAGGTAGGTCATGGGGTGGAAGGGGTAGGGGGATGAGGTAAGAAAAAAAACATATTTTTAATAATGTTTTTATAAAAGTACAAAATATGAAATAGAAGACTTGGGTAAACAATAGAATAATAGATGTTTTACTTTGAGTAATGAGGTTATTTAGGTTGTTCAAGATGAATTTGTTAAGTTGGGCTAACCCAAACTTAACCTATTTAATAATATTTTAATTTTCAAATCATTAAAATCTGAACAGATTGAACGGATCAATTGGGCTTGAGTCCAATTTGTCATTCCTAGACACTACACATGCAAAATTTGCAATTTAACCATTTCCTAGTCTTGCTGCAGTAGACCCTTCTACGTATCTCTATTTTAAATAAGTCTTGCTATTATCAATTTTTGTGTTTTTTTTCCAATTCTAAAAGCACAAGGCATGTAACGCAAGATCATAAATAGGTTCATATACACCATTGAGGGTTGTGGTCGAGTGATATGTACTATTTCATTCTTACTTAAAAGTTTCAGGTTCGAGTTCTAATAGAAAAAAATACTTTTATTGAGAAGCGCTTGATATACTTAATGAGACTTTCCGACATATATAAGAATTTATTAATTCCAAGGCGAATATTGAAATACATTAAGGGAAAAAAAGGTTCATATACATTTACGTGGCCGTAACGTAATTAGTCTAATTGATTCTAACATATAATAGTGCCTGTAACAAATTTTATCTTAACTAAACACTATTTTTTTTGTTGACTAAGGAATTCGCAGCCGCTACTCTTTCGAGTGAGCTAAAATTTTCAATTGTTTAAGTTTTAAATGAACTCAATTAAGTAAGACCGGTTTGTATATTTTATAATTTATTTATATATGTGTGGATAGAAATTTGGCTAGAAGTTTAGATTTTTTTTCTACCCGGCCATTTTCTATAGATCTAAAAGAATAATCATACACATCACATAAATACGAAACTAAATAAATATTAAAAAATTATATTTAGAAAGTAACATGCATTTTATGTAAAAGAATCTGAACATGCAATCTATTTTTTTTTTAAGTGAGTGAGGAACATAATAAATTATTTTTTAAACTTATCACAACATATGAGAGGTAAAGTTCTTTAATACTTTGCTCCAAATCTATACCCCTCCGTCATTCCCAATTTAAGGGATTAAAGATTTTTTTTTTTATTCTTAATTAAAGATGTACATAAAATATTAAAATATCGTTTTAATCATGTAATTTTAAACTTGTCATGTAAGATGTTTGAATTGTCAACTTACTAAATATAAAAATAAATATTTTTTGAGACATATCAAAAAAGAAAGTAAAATACTTAAATAGGGACGGAGAGAGTCTATCATTACTCGCATATATATATATAGCTAATAATGTAAAAAATATGAAGTACAAATGACTTTAAAGAAGTAAAAAGGTGAATATATGAAAGGGAATATATTAAAAATATAAGTCATCTGCTTCTTTAGTCTATCGACGGATTCTACCCTGAATACCCAAACGATTTAGGGCAAAGGTTTCAATTTTAATTTATATTGAATATGGTTAATTACAAGTTTGCCCCCAGTTTTTCTGTTCGATTCATCACTATTCTAAAGAATTGAATCGAATTATTTAACCTGGTAAATTAAAAAAAAAACGGTTTTTAAAATTATTTTAACCGAATAAAAACTGAACCGAACGAGTTTTATGACCACCCTTACTTAGGATATGATTTTCTCTTGTACCAATTTAGAGCTTGTTTTACCTCTCTTCTTTGGCAAATGAAAAATCGCTTTAAATTTGAAAATAAAATTTAGTTCTTCAAAATTGAAATTGTTTTTTCATATAATAAATCAATCTAAAAGTAGATCTTGAGAAAGTAAAACACAAATATTCTTCAAAAAATCATTGTAAAAACTATATCAAATACACTAGATGTTGGGTCCCGGGGCTACGGATAAACAAGAATAGGTAAGAATAAAACCGTAACAGCTATAACAACAAAAAACAGTTTCTGAATGTTGCCTTCAATATTGTGTCAACATCTGAGACAACATTGTGATAAAACAGTTATAAACCTTTGTAGAGTAAATGAAGCGAAAAAGTAAAGAGACACAAGATTTATATTTTCAAGGATATATATTAATATATCCCTTGATGGTTAATGACCAAAAGAATTGTATAAATTATATACAATTACAAATGAATTTCTTTTTACAAGATTGAGCAAAAATGTGAAAAAGAAATTACAAACAAAAGTGAAGTCGCAGATGACTTCAGCCTAAAGTTAAAAGATCTAAAAAGACAAGTACAACATCTTCATTACAATTGCTTGAAATATAGGCTTGATTTAGAATCTGGGCAACAATAGTAATGTGGGAGTAGATATTGTTATACTATTTTAGGTTAGTTGTGTTGATCCAGTTTCTAAGGTGAATATCCGAGAGCTCTCTTGGTATTTCTTCTCGTTCAATTCTGGATATCGATACTCTGAAGCTCCCCTCTATTTATAGTGTAGAGCTTCCCTTGAAATCCTCACTGATTGGTTGCAGAGGTTGAGTAAAAGAAGGCTTCGACTTGAACCGGTTCTTGCTCCTTAAAAAGCTCAACGTTCTGGACTCGGTCTTCACACAACTTCTTCTCCAAGCTTTGACTGTTTCTTTTACCACATTTTAAACACAACATCATTGTAAGCTTGCCTAACTGTTTTTTTACTCACAGTAACACAATCTATTTTGACCGGAAGAATAGACAAAATCGTTACAGAGATGTTGTCACAACATCGCAGACATCATTCTTATTTTTATAAGATATTGTCCTGAGCATTTACAGATGTTGTCACAACATCCATCCAACATCAAACCCTAGATATTTTAATGATTGAGTTACTAGAAAACGAAGAAAGATAGACATCTCAACTAACAAGACACGAGGAAAACGAATTTCAATATGTGATCTTAATTTAATACAAAAGCATAGCATAGATTGATGAATCTATATTGTGGGTAGCGAATTGTCAAAAAAAAACACAACACGTAACGTTGACTAAATTGTACTACTAGCATTTTTGTCTTGGATTTTGCACATGCTCATGTTTATCCATGCTAGGAGAATGTTAAGGAAAGAGTATTACAAAATTTCTAATTATAATTTCTTGCAAAATGTAAGATTAATTCTGAAATATAGTTTAGTTCTATATATTAACGGTGCAAAAAATATTACAATAAATCGGATTACTTATAAAATCTTATAGGTTAATCTCGAAAAATCAATCTTACATTTTGCGATCGTTGATATGATCATATTGGTGTTATTATAGTTATGATCGAAGAAACGCAATCAAATATACTACTAGAAATATCAGAAGTGGTTAAACTTGTAATTGCATGTAATAGTAACTCAAATAGATATGATAATAATTAATAATGTTGCATTTATTTATTATTGAGCAAAATGGAAGTCAATACCAACTCAAAATTTCGGTGCGACCGCCTGGAATCATCGAGAGTTTTTAGTGTATAAAGTTAAATCCTTTTATGAAAAAGGAATTATTACAAAAGTAAAACTTACATAGGAATATGGATATGTCTTCACTTTTTTTGACAGTAACCACTCCTTCCTTTAACTCATTAAAGAAATAAAACTACATAAATAATAAAAAATGAAGAACAAATGAAATTAATCAAAATTTTCTTGACAATCCAAAGCCATTAGCCATTGCATGATTGAAAACCAATTGTCCAAATATCCCCTGTTTGTATGGCAACAGAGTTTTCTTTTTCAAATCAGATGAAAGTGCTCTGTTTACTGTGTAATGTAATTCATGAGCTGAGACTTTACCCTTTTTTGTTCTTGTTGTAACAATTGCTTTAGATGAAGAAACAGAGCTTTCATTTCCCTTACCCGCAGCTGTATATTTCTTTAATGGATCTTTATCTGATGCTCTTCCTTCTGATGCACTCCTAAACAAGAAAAAATCTTTGAATCTCCATTTTTTGCTACCTTTAGATGATGATGAAGTCAAAACAGAGCATGATGAATTTGCTTTTGAAGATTCCTTCTTAATTTCTTCTTCTTCATCTTCCCATGGATATTGTGAAACTCTCATAGGTGAAAGCGACCTTGCTGATATTCTACTTGATGAATTCGACAACCCATTTGAAGAAACTCTCTGTTTTCCCCTGCTTTCCCTTTGATTTTGTGTTTGTAAAATAGAGTACTCTGTTTTGTTTCTTGGAGAAAATACTCTGTTTTTCTTTACACTTTGTAAAACAGGGGATCGTTTGATCATACCACCATCGAACAATTCTTCAGCTGAAACAGAGCCAATTTCCAATTCTTGGCTAACATCAAAGGCAAATTCATCAATATGGCTAGTATTTTCAACTTTATTGTCATCATCATCAACGAACAAACTATCAAATTCACGATAAAATTGGGAGATATGAGAAGGGCTTGGAGGTGCACTGAAGTAAAAGTCACCATTAAAGGGCTTTGGTGTAGATGGTGATGATCTTGCACCATTGAACTCGAAATTATCCATTTTGTTAAATGGTATCATCACTTCCATTTTTTTCCTTTGCAGAAACAGAGGAGGTTGTGTTTTTGAAGATATAAAAAGAGGGAGAGGCTAAGATTTTAGAAATAACAAAGGAGGAATTGACTAATGAGTTTAATTCTAATCAAGAAAGAGCCGTCTTTTATTACCTTTCTACAAAAATAAATAAAAAATTGCCACGTTTTGTTGGTACAAATGTCTAGTTGATTTTGTATAATGTAATATGACCCACAATTATATAAATTTTGAATTGTCCTTCAAGTAAAAGTTATACGTAGATATTTGGAAAATGACACGTAATTAAAGAGGGTAGAGCCATGCGTAATGAGCTACATCATCTTGATTCTTGTATTGATTTTACTTTTTTTTTTTTTTTTTTGTAGTTGCAAATGACACCCTATAGTTTCTAGAATTATATTGAAAGCGTGGTAGTCGTAGATTTGTTATTTGTGTTAAAGATATCTTTTTCTTTTGTTTATTTTTCGGTGTTTAGTATTCATTTTGAAGCCCCAATTACTTCAAATTCGCAAAAATAAGTTCCACATTAAGATAAAAATAATCGATACCAAAGGCAACTCGCAATTATTATAATTATCTATGAGGAAGAGACGTGACTAAGTTATCTCTTTACTTGGAGAACTAAAAGGTAATGAAGTTCTAAAAAGTAAAATATTAGGCAATAACAAGAACAACAAATCCAGTGAAAGTGATGTCTGAATAAGATAGAGTGTTCGCATACCTTACTTCTATCTCGAGAGGTAAAGAGATTGTTTCGCGTAGAGACCCTCCACATAAAAAGCAAAACATTAAGAGTAGACATTAATGAAGAACATTCTACTTTTGTTTTTAATTTTAAATAATGAATAAAAGGCCTCAAAGCTTCATCAAGTTTGAGTTCTCTGTTATTTTTTTTAATTAGTAAATACTTCAATATTGAACTGTGACAACATTAAATGAAACGATATAAAGGGTGTTGAATCACTCACATAGTTGGATCTAACTATGAATAGAACAAATGTGAGAAGAAGAGAATAAGAGAAGACATAAGAGAAAATGATGAAAGAGTGAAGAAGATGGAAGAAGAGGGAGAGAGGAGAAGACGCGTGAGAGAGAAGGTGTTCGACCAGAGAAGATATTTTTGTATTAAGAAGAATGAGAATTAAACTGATTACATTGTACAGGAACTCCTTATATATTAGCTTATAGTATCTACTTGCTAATTATAATTAATCAAGTGACTAACTTTGTAACAAACTTCTAACTACCTCCACTAATTATATTCAAATACAATGCACCTCATGGTACACCTATACACCTCTCTAACTCTTTTACACCCTCCTCAAGCTAGGGGAGATGAAAATGTTTTTCATCCCTAGCTTGGATAGCAGATGTACATGTTGAGGCTTTCCAAGTGCCTTGGTGAAAAGGTCTGCAGGTTGATTGGCAGATGGTAAATAAACAGTGTGTATAAGTCCCTCCTGAATCTTTTCTCTAATAAAATGACAATCGATGTCGATATGTTTCGTGCGTTCATAAAAAACTGGATTGGCCACAATCTGGATAGCAGACTTGCTGTCGGACAGAATTGGAACTGATGTTTGAACTTCTACCCCAAGCTCACTATACAGACCAACAAGCCAAATTATTTCAGATACAATGGCAGCCATAGCTCTATACTCCGCTTCTGCCGAACTCCTGGATATTGTCACTTGTTTCTTGGATTTCCAAGAGACACGTGAGGAACCAAACATCACCAAGAACCCAGTGATTGATCTCCTGCTGTTCACACACGAGCCCCAATCTGCATCACAATATGCTCTAATCTGAGGCAGACTGCTGCTGGACATAAGAACTCCTAGGCCTGGTGCTTATTTGATATATCTAACAAGTCTGAGGCCAGCTTTCATGTGCGATGTTTTAGGTGTCTGCATGAACTAGCTTAAACATTGTACATCAAAGGAAATGTTTGGTCGAGTGGTGGTGAGATATAATTGCCTTCCAACCATTCTCCTATACACAGTAGGATCAGCTAGTAATTCATCTGAACATGAGACACCACTCTCTGAATCAGCAGCAGCAACATGATTGTCAAATTCAACAGTAGTGAATTTCTGATTCATATTCATGGGTGTATGAGCTGGTTTTGCACCTGCAAGGCCCATATCAGTTATGAGCTCTAATGCATATTTTCTCTGATGTAACAAAATACCCTGAGGGCTCATGGCAAATTCAATCTCAAGGAAGTATCTCAGCTCACCCAAGTATTTGATCTTGAAAGAAGCCTTCAATATGTCTTTGGTAGACTGTATAAGTGTTGTGTCACTCCCAGTGATGAGCAAGTCATCCACATACACCAATACTATCACCCGACTACCATTTTCTGTTTAGTGAACAAAGAGTAGTCTCTATGGATTTGTCAAAAACTAGAAGAAGTCAATGCTGTGGTGAGTTTAATATTTCATTGTCTCGAAGCCTGTTTTAATCCATATAAGGATTTTAACAATCTACAGACTTGTATCTTCCCATCCTTAGCCTGTTTCTGCATACTATGAAGAGCAAAACCCTCTAGAACAGTCATGCATACATTTTCATATAAGTCTCCCTGTAGAAATTCATTGTATACATCCATTTGTTGAATGTCCCATTGTTTAACAGATGCAAGTGCAATGACAGACCTCACTGTAGACATCTTGACCACTGCTGAGAAAGTCTCCTGATAGTCGAGCCCTTCCTGCTGGTTGTACCCTTTTGCTACTAGTCTTGCTTTGAATCTTTCTACTTCTCCTGTTGCTTTGTACTTGATCTTGTATACCCATCTGCAGTCTATGACTTTTTTCCCTTCTGGAAGTGAAACAAACTCCCATGTTCCATTATCTTCTAGAGCTTGAATTTCATTCTTCATAGCCTCAACCTATCTATTATCTTGTGCAGCTGCTTTGTAATTATGTGGCTCAGTTTCAAGGGATACATTGGCACAAAACTTTGGTACTTGTGTGATAAACCTGCATAGGCAACTCTATCCGAAATTGAATATAGACAGTTAAGAGATTCATGTTTGGCCACATAATCTTTGTGCCATATAGGTGGCTTGCTGGCTCTTGTAGATTTCCTGATATCACATCTTGTGATGGTACTGTCCAGTTGTCTAGGATCAGCACCAATATTTTGGTCAGTTGCTGCTTCAGGAACACCAGTAGCTTGACTCTGTCTAAGACCAACATCAACTTTTGTGTCCAGCCTTGTATTCTGAATCTCTGAGGTTGGATTTCCATGTCCATCACCTCCTGGCATGTTGCTGCTTGTTGGTGATGGAGTGCCATGAGAATTCTGTGAATACACTAAATCATCAAAACAAAAGTAATTGTGAGATTTAATACTTGTTATACCCCGTATTTTCAGAGTATGTACGTGAGGACGTACGTACAAAAGTTTAAGCCTTAAGTTAGGCAAGGGACGAAAATTTGTGCACAACTCCCGAAAAGAATTGTTTTTCGACGAAACGTTTTCCGGACTTTGCGAGGAGAAAATTACGGTTGCGACATTAATAATTTTTGCGGATTTTTCCGAGAGATGAAATATTTTGGACCAACGAGAGGGCGACACTTGTCACCCCAGTGGCGATCTTATGGTGAAAGTGATCACGTTTCTTGGCATGTTTTGTGGCCTAAAACTTGGGTCAATGTTTGGAGTGATTTGTGGAGTAGATGTGATTTGTGGAGTAGATGGCTAGGGTGCACTTGTGCAAATCTTCACCCTCCACTTGCCCACCACTTGTCTTGATCTTGGCCATTGAAGGCCCTATAAATACCCCCCTTAGTTGAAGACTTCTTCATCCACAACACAACTTCCAAGTCTCAAAAACTCCTTCCCCCTCTCTATAGTTTTCGTCCAAGCTTCCCCATTTGTGAGGCCTTTGGTAGAAATACCCCTTTTTCTAGTGGTGCTAGAAAGTACCCCCATCTTGAGTGTTGTTCTCGTAAAATACCCCTTGGTAGAAAAATACTCTCAAGTATTGTTACTATTCCAAAATACCTTAGTCTTATCCCTTGTAGTATTCCAAAGTTACCTCTATGTGTAGAGCCCGGAAATTCTACCTTATGTCCTTTTAGTCTCAAAACGAAACCCTAAGGAAAATCTTCATAGTTGGTTGAAGTGCTAAGTAGAAGTTGTTTAGAAACTTCTAAGGGTTGTTTGGGCGGGTTGGAGCACCTGCAGTAGGAGCTAAACGTTGCTCAGGATCGACATTTAAACTTGGATAATTTTGGGCTTATCGAGGTAAATACTCTTGTCCTTCTATCGTAATTGGAAATTACATACTGTAGTTGTATAGGAATGAGTATAAGATATATAGAAGGATGGTATAAGAGAAGAGAATTGAATTGAAATCACATCAGAAGAATATTATAGAAGAAGATTGATCAGATTTACATGGGATTTGTATTCTGATGAAACTTGTGTAGTTTGTGGTAGGAGTCTTGCCAATTTTTCTGTAGAATCTTGTATCTAGATTCATTCTACAGAGTAGTCTAGACATTGATAGACTTATATAACCGTTATAGGTTGAAAGTTCTGCAAGTAGCATGTTCTACTTGAAAGGTGGACAAGGCTAGCCGGGTTATAGCGGTGGAGCGTTTTGCTATTTGTCGATAAATCGTCGCGAGGTATGTGATTCTTCCTATCCTCTTGAGCATGATATTTTAAAAAGAATATATATAGTACGGTAGACGTACGTGTGTTAACTAAACGTGATTTTACTGCGATGTCTTTTGACTTAAGTCTAAATAATAAGAATCTTGAAGTATTTCAAAGAATTAAGAATCGTTTTTGAAAGAAGGGTAATACTTGGTTTTAAAAGCTTAAGAGTTATACTAGCTTTATGGAAAGTTAGGTATAACGACTTAAGAGTGATAAAAGGAACGATTTACTTAATTATTTTATAAAAGCCTTGTATGGATTTCGAAAATGAGAATAAGTATCGAACAAACCACTGCAGCGCTAATAAAGGGAAATGTATTGACTAATTAAGTAATATTAAAACCAGTAGAAACCTCCATCTGCATAGAAGCTAAGATGAGACAAAATGATATTACATTTCCTAGATCATGGCTGCTTTAATAAGATTGTTATGAACAAGAATAACCTACTCACACATAAGGCATATGTTTCTCAAATTGTTTTAAAAGAGAATTATATTATTAAGTGATTAAGACTAGGAACTACGAAATCTTTCGAAAATGAGAAACTTGAGCATTTGAAATTAGGCAAACTTGAACGTTTGGAAAAGAATGTTGTTACTTGATTTTACAAAAAGAAGTGTTTTGGTTTACTTAAAAAGATAGTCACTCTATTTTTATACTACGGGTATTGTGTGACTTTTGTGAAAGAAACGGATCTTTTAAAGAGTTAATGTAGGAAGTACTTTGGGGATAAAACCCGAACTTGTTGACATAAAGTAGAAAGTACCTTGTGTGAATAACTTGATTATGTTGGTTGGTGATAGTCTTGTAATACTTTCTAGTTGATTTGATAAGTAAACATGTTAGGATGCTACGTGTGTTAGTATCTTGTGATGTTTGTGTAAAGGGGTTTCCCTTGATTGTGCTTATGTTGTTTAACGATAAGCCGTTATGTTAGTATTGTACCACTCGCTCTTGACATGTTATCAGGGGTTAAGCTGCCTCCGTCGAGGTATACCTCGGTGATGCATGTGACTATGATTCGAGATACCTCATGCGGGTCGGTGGCCTATGCGAGCTCAGAGTTCGAGTTAGTGTGCGGTCTATATGGCCATGCGGTCTATGTGGCCATGCGGACCACGGGTCGGGGCGATCTTGGGAGTAGCTACCCTCGATGCGGGAATACCTCATGCGGGCTATGAGTGTGGCTTTATGCGGGTGCGGGAAGTTCGATTTGACGCGCATTGATCACGAGGCGAGTGGCGGCGATCATATGGCGCGGTTTAGAAAGACCTCGTGATCTGATTTTATGGCATTGTTGATGCGTGGGTTTTGATGTCGGTTATGCCTTCGTACTTACCGTCACGGTTTTATTATAACACAGGTGGGACACAGTGTTCATGTGTATTCCTTGGTGCTTTTATATCATGAGGCTGGCGGTGAGGAAGGTGTTCCACGGGCATGATTGATGTTGTGGGCGTGAGACCCATAGTTATATTTGAGTGATGACTTTGAGGCGTGAGTCCACGACTTGACATATCGCTTATTTATTGTGGCGTAGTTTGGTTATCATACATGTCTCTGCTTTATATAGACTACTATGATTTCATTTATAGTATTTTGATTTCACATACTTGGTACTGTTATCGACCTCGCCGGAAGTGCGTTAAATCTGCATGGTAGAAGTACACGATCGTCGATCCTCGCTCATTAGGATCACAATTCAGCGTTTTGGGAAGCTCCGTTTCTCCGGAGGCTTATCTTTGGTATAGTCCCCTGTCATTGTAGGTACTTACATTCAGGGGTATGGTGGGGCCCTGTCTCGTCGTTGTTATTATAAAACTCTTAGAAGTGCATGAAATCTTGTTGTGGCGAGTTTGTAAAAGGGATATCGCTGTTCAAGTGTATGTTTATATATCTTTGAAAAGGCAACTTTTATGAGATAAAGCTGTTTCACACTTCATTTTGTTTCATGTTTTGTTTTATATTCGATTACTCGATGTATGTCTACTTGGGTGCGGGTAAGGCACGATCACGGGCCGGGCGAGTCGTGACAAAAGTGGTATCGAGCGATTAATCCTCGGAAAGTGTCTACGCATCGTATCTAGTAAGTCTTGATTATCGGTGTGTTGTGCACACGCAATAATCGGAGGCTATAAGATATTTAGGATTGGTTTCCATTCTTCTCACTCTGAGATCGTGCCTTAGAGCCGTGTTATAAGTTGGACCCTCTAACGTATTTCTTTCCCTTACGATTATGCCTCGCGTAAAGCAACCGGGCGAGAAGGGCAAGCGGCGGAGGCTGCGAGTAAACACGAGAGGGTTACGAGGCACATGCCCAACCATCGCTGTGGTGGTGCTTCATTCGGGAGTTACTGCGGCGCGCGATCCAGCGAGTCTAAGCGCGTGGCAGCGATTCCTCTGCGGCCATGATATTTGAACGCCGGTTCACGACCCGATAGTAGAAAGTATGGCTTTGAAGAGACGACCATTACTAGCTATGGATTTAGCAACGGAAAATATATTATGTCTTGATTTATCACGGGTCTTGATGAGTATCTAAGAGAGGTTGTGCAAGTAGCTCTTGATCGGCGTAGGCATGGCTGCGTCTGAGCTTATGCGCAGGCGAAAGCGTATGGATCGGCCAGGTTAACGAATCGCGAAAAGGGCGAGCAGCGAGGTCCTTTGGTAACTTTCGAGCGGACCTTCCGGCAGCGAGCGGGATATGCGCCTCTGCCCGGTCTGAGTGGTCCTCCGAGACTTGGGACGTTCGGGGTATGCCGGAGTTGGTCAAAACTCCAGGGCTTCTGGTTCACGGCTATACATAGGTTCTAGCCAGCCGGGTTCAGTTTTCCCTCAGTATTCACAGTATGGCCGGCGTCATCCCGGGGAATGTCATCTTTTTATTGGTGCTTGTTTTACCTGCGGCCGTCAGGGCCATGTGTCGAAAGGGTGTCCTAGTAGGAGGGATGCAAGTAGGAAGACTCAGCCTACCCGGATCGATTGCGGATTGATGGTTCGGAGAGGAAGGGTGCTAGCGAGGAGGCCACCCCGCGCCGGTGTGGCCGTTGTGGTAGGTGTCATTGTGGGGAGTGTCATACTTCTTCGACAGCTTGTTATGCTTGCGGCCAGCGGGGCCATTTTGCGGGAAATTGTCCGACCAGAGGTGGCACAAATGTAGAGACTTCGACGCCGAGGATCGGCTAGTTCATCACCTTTCCTAGCTATGCGCCCAGCAGGGCAGGATTGATTGGGACGACAGAGGGTAGTGAAGCAGTAGATACATGTATATCCTTAACCCTCTAGAGATATGTTTGTGTGATAAGTCCCTGAGTAGTGTGAAATGAAAAAGGGTAGTTGAGATAAGAATGACCACTAGGTTTTCGTAACTTGATTAGTGAGATTGTTCCGGATCGAGGAACAAGAGTTTGGCGCGATAGCGGGTCGGGTTGAGGACCGATCGCGGGTCGACCCGCGGCCTGTAATGTGGTAGGTCGATTCGAGGTGGTCGCGGTGGTAGTCACGGGGCGCTAGGCCAAGTTTAGTTAACAGTGTCACGAGTTCGTGGATGCGTTCGACCGATGTCGGGCGATGAGGTCGACCCATCTTATCTTTCGATCGGGTATTTACTCGTGAGGGTTATGCGAAATGTTATATATCAGGAAGGTTGTAAGGCTGCACGGGGGGCCTACTTTCACCTTATGACAGGCAGTGGAGCCTAGGTTATGGCTATTTTTATTTTTATTTTTGGAAGTTATACCAGGCAGGGTTAGGAACTCAGGTGAGTCTCCGTATCGCATTCATCCTCGGGCCGGTGTTTTGATTTCAGAGGTTATTGGCAGCTCAGAGTCAGTAGGAGTCGTGCGGATAATCTGCATCGACACTTGGAGTTCAGGATGACGGTAGGATTTCTTGAAGGTACCACCCCGGAAGGGTGTGACGAGATTGAGCGAGGGAAACTTAGCGAAGTACTTCGGCGTTTGGATCATTTGGAGAATAGGCGGGTTGCTATAAGTTGGCATTGCCGTCAAGCGTAGGAAGCGATCGTCGGTCTTTCTTGTTGCTATGTTCGGAAAAGTATCGGAGATCCATCCAGAGTGTTCCCAGTTAATGATGACCAAGTTGGAGATAGTAACCCAGAGATTTTGGAAACTGAAGCAATAACAGAAAGGTGGTAAGTTATGAGAAAGAGTTCGAGTGTACGAGGAGGGTACGACGAGTAATGGAAGAAGCGAGCACGTGGTAAGAGAATAGAAGTGATCATTTCTTTTGTAAAGTGAAGGTGCGAAGGGAGTATATCTTTTAGACCTTGGGTAGGAGCTTTTGTGGTGATAGAGGTGATTCCTCGTGGACTTGGGTTAAGTAATTGCGCGTGTGTTGTTTTGGGGCCAGGTGTGGCATTAGCGACTTGTTTAAGTTAAGAGGAACGTTATCGTTATCCGTCTTGAGAAGGAACATTCGGGACGAATGTTTCTAAGGAGGGGAGAATGTTATACCCCGTATTTCCAGAGTATGTACGTGAGGACGTACGTACAAAAGTTTAAGCCTTAAGTTAGGCAAGGGACGAAAATTTGTGCACAACCCCCGAAAAGAATTGTTTTTCGACGAAAGGTTTCCGGACTTTGCGAGGAGAAAATTACGGTTGCGACATTAATAATTTTTGCGGATTTTTCCGAGAGATGAAATATTTTGGACCAACGAGAGGGCGACACTTGTCACCCTCAAGTGGGCGGTCTTGTGGCCGAAAGTGAGCACGTTTCTTGGCATGTTTTGTGGCCTAAAACTTGGGTCAATGTTTGGAGTGATTTGTGGAGTAGATGGCTAGGGTGCACTTGTGCAAATCTTCACCCTCCACTTGCCCACCACTTGTCTTGATCTTGGCCATTGAAGGCCCTATAAATACCCCCCTTAGTTGAAGACTTCTTCATCCACAACACAACTTCCAAGTCTCAAAAACTCCTTCCCCCTCTCTATAGTTTTCGTCCAAGCCTCACTCCCCTTTGTGAGGCCTTTGGCGAAATACCCCTTTTCTAGTGGTGCTAGCCGAAAGTACCCCCTCTTGAGTGTTGTTCTCGTAAAATACCCCTTGGTAGAAAAATACTCTCTGAGTATTGTTACTATTCAAAATACCTTAGCCTTATATACCTTGTAGTATTTCAAAGTTACCTCTATCGTAGAGCAGGAAATACTACCTTATGTCCTTTTAGTCTCAAAAGCGAAACCACAGGAAAATCTTCATAGTTGGTTGAAGTTCTAAGTAGAAGTTGTTTAGAAACTTCTAAGGGTTGTTTGGAGCGGGTTGGAGCACCCAGAGTAGGAGCTAAACGTTGCTCAGGATCGACATTTAAACTTGGATAATTTTGGGCTTATCGAGGTAATTACTCTTGTCCTTCTATCGTAATTGAAAATTACATACTGTAGTTGTATCGGAATGAGTATAAGATATATAGAAGGATGGTATAAGAGAAGAGAATTGAATTGAAATCACATCAGAAGAATATTATAGAAGAAGATTGAACTGTACTTACATGGAATTTGTATTTCTGATGAACTTGTGTAGTTTGTGGGTAGAAGTCTTTGCCCAATTTTTACGTAGAATCTTGTATCTAGATTCATTCTACGAGTAGTCTAGACATTGATAGACTTATATAACCGTTATAGGTTGAAAGTTACGCAAGTAGCATGTTACTTGAAAGGTGGACAAGGCTAAATTAGGGTTATAGCGGTGGAGCGTTTTGCTATTTGTCGATAAATCGTCGCGAGGTATGTGATTCTTCCTATCCTCTTGAGCATGATATTTTAAAAGAATATATATAGTACGGTAGACGTATGTGTGTTAACTAAACGTGGTTTTACTGCGATGTCTTTTGACTTAAGTCTAAATAATAAGAATCTTGAAGTATTTCAAAAAATTAAGAATCGTTTTTTAAAGAAGAGTAATACTTGGTTTTAAAAGCTTAAGAGTTATACTAGCTTTATGGGAAGTTAGGTATAACGACTTAAGAGTGATAAAAGGAACGGTTTACTTAATTGTTTTATAAAAGCCTTGTATGGATTTCGAAAATGAGAATAAGTATCGAACAAACCACTGCAGCGCTAATAAAGGAAAATGTATTGACTAATTAAGTATTAATAAAACCAGTAGAAACCTCCATCTGCACAGAAGCTAAGATGAGACAAAATGATATTACATTTCCTAGATCATGGCTGCTTTAATAAGATTGTTATGAACAAGAATAACCTACTCACACATAAGACATATGTTTCTCAAATTGTTTTAAAAGAGAATTATATTATTAAGTGATTAAGACTAGGAACTACGAAACCTTTCGAAAATGAGAAACTTGAGCATTTGAAATTAGGCAAACTTGAACGTTTGGAAAAGAATGTTGTTACTTGATTTTACAAAAAGAAGTGTTTTGGTTTACTTAAAAAGATAGTCACTCTATTTTTATACTACGGGTATTGTGTGACTTTTGTGAAAGAAACGGATCTTTTAAAGAGTTAATGTAGGAAGTACTTTGGGGATAAAAACCCGAACTTGTTGACATAAAGTAGAAAGTACCTTGTGTGAATAACTTGATTATGTTGGTTGGTGATAGCCTTGTAATACTTTCTAGTTGATTTGATAAGTAAACATGTTAGGATGCTACGTGTGTTAGTATCTTGTGATGTTTGTGTAAAGGGGTTTCCCTTGATTGTGCTTATGTTGTTTAACGATAAGCCGTTATGTTAGTATTGTACCACTCACCTCTTGACATGTTATACCGGGGGTTAAGCTGCCCTCCGATGCGGGGTATACCTCAGGCGGTCTGTGTGACTATGATTCGAGATACCTCATGCGGGTCCAGGTGGCCTATGCGGAGCTACGAGAGTTCCGTGTTAGTGTCGCGGTCTATATGGCCACGCGGTCTATGTGGCCATGCGGACCACGGGTCGGGGCGATCTTGGGAGTAGCTACCCTCGATGCGGGGAATACCTCATGCGGGCCTATGAGTGTGGCCTATGCGGAGCTGCGGGAAGTTCCAGGATTTGACGCGCACATTGATATTGAGGGCGAGTGGCCCGCTTCGATCATATGACGCGGTTTAGAAAGATCTCGTGATACAATTTTATGGCATTGTTGGTACTGTGGAGGGGATTCTATTCAGAATATACACAGCCTCTTCTATGCAGTGTCCCCAAAATCTATCAGGCAGTCCTGATTAAAATTTTATTGCCCTGGCAGTCTCTAGGATGTGTCTATGTTTCCTTTCCACTACACCATTTTGTTGTGGTGTATGTGGACAAGAACTCTCATGTACCACTCCATGTTGTTGAAACAATTCTCTACTATTATGGTTGAAGAATTCAGTACCATTGTCTGATCTTACTGACTGAATTTTCATTTCAAACTGTGTACTAACTTCAACAAAAAAAAATCTAATTAGAGAAACAACATCAGATTTTAGTCTCATTAAGAAAATCCATGTCCACCTTGAGTAATCATCTACAATTGTCAAGAAGTACCTCATCACACTGTATGTTTCTACTTTGTATTGTCCCCATACATCCAAGTGCAACAACTGAAAATGCTTATCTTTTCTAATAGTACTAGTAGGAAATGGAAGCCTAGTTTGTCTAGCTAATGGACATATTTCACACATATTCAAGGCAAAAGAAGTGTTGTTTCTGAAGCATTCGATCTTCCTCAGGACACTCATGGGCACATGACACAGCCTCTGGTGCCAGATCACTGCATCTGCTTGCTGTGTAACTGACATACACTTATTCAGTTCCTCCTTATTCTGACCACTCAAGCACAGTATATACAATCCCTCATTTTCATTACCAATCGCTCTCACCTTCCCAGATGAGAGATCCTGAAATACACAACATGTTGGAAAGAAAGTAACACTACATTGTAGTTCCTTAGTGACTTTCGAGACAGACATAAGATTGAATTTAAAAATCTGGTACGCACAGAACATTTTTGAGAACATCACCTCCTCCTAAGTTGTATTCACCAACATGTGATATCTTTGCTGAGTCTCTTGTGGGCAATTGTACTCCACCTATTCCTTCTATCACAGATTTATTATTCAGGCAGTTATGATCACTAACCATGTGATTGGTCGCATCTGAATCCACTATCCACTTTATGAGCATTTCTGTATCGAAAATGCATTTACCTGTCATACAAGCACTACCACTAGTCTCTCATTTGCTATCAATCATACTGAGAAGCTTTTTATGCTGGCTTGGTGTAAACTGGTTGTATGATGTTGCATCTGTGGATTTCGACCACATTTCCTCCTTCTGACCTGCATCTTCAAGAGGCAGATTTGCACCAGTTACAGCATTGGCTTTCTTGTTCTTATTCTTAAAGTCTTCAGGGTAGCCTATGATCCTGTAGTAGTCATCTTGCACATGACCAGTTTTGTGACGGAAGTCACACTTCATCAATTTGAAACAATCCAATATAAAATGACTTTTCATATTATAGAAGTCACAATAGGCATTAGGATTATATGGGTTTCTTGGTTTTGGGACTCCACTCCTGTTCTTTCCATTTCCACCATTTCTATTTCTAGCTGTAAACATCACTGATGGTTCAACCATTTCCTGCACAATTCTGCTTGTTCCTGCAACTATCCTCTGACTCTCCTCCTGATTAACAAGTGCATAAACCCGATTCAAGCTAGGAACCTGCTGCATCATGATAATTTGACTCCTAGATTGACCATAACTCTCATCCAATCCCATTAGAAATTGTAACATCTTTTGATACGATATGTGATCAACGAAATCTCTGGATTTAGCACAACATGTTGGTGATGGTATGATAGAGTCATACTCATCCCAGAGGTCCCTAAGCCGAGAATAATACATTGAGACTGATTGCGATCCTTGCCTCATTGTAACTATCTCTTTGTGTAATTGGAATGCCCTATAACTGTTTATTTTGTCAAATCTTTCTCTCAATTCTTCCCATATAGTATGTGTGTTAGACGTATTTTGTATATGTTTTTTGAGTCATTTTTAGTTAGTATTTTACGTGTGTTTGTTGTGTTTAGTATAGTATTATGTTTGTTTTTCTTTCTTTTGATTCACAGCGGTTCAAAAAGGCAGAATGGCGAAAAGAAGCGAAAAATTGGCAGAAAATGAGGGTCCCGAGGCAAAAAGGACGAAAATTGGAAATTTAGGACAGAAGACCGCAGCACCGCGGTTCCGTTCATACAGGACCGCGGTGCCATATTTACTGAGAGGTTGCAGGACTTTCGGCACCGCGGTGCCAGTCTGCAGAACAGCGGTGCCGATGCGGAATTTTCCAAATCTGAAGTAGAATTGGCCAAGGGTAGAAGGGTCCGTAGGGCACGCAATTTGCAACATACTTAAGCCCTAGGGATTAGTCTAGTTGAAGAGGTTGGACATTCTATCACACAACACAACTCAGGGAAAAAATTTGAAGCTACAATTGGAGACTTTAGTTCGCATTATTTATTTATTTTTTTAATTCAGTTTATGTTTGAAATTGTATTAGTTCTTAGCATGTCTATGACTAGGAGCTAAACACTTTATTAGAGCTTTCCTTTTGAATCGCTTGAAACTCTATTTCATGACTTAATGCACTAGTTGATTTCTTCTTCAATTGTTTAAGATTTATTCAATAATTGGTATGCATGCTTGATAGTTAATTGATCACTAATTATCATAATCTATATGATTTCGAATCAAGAACCGAGAGGAGAGATTTGGATAAGCTGTAATTGAATAGACATAGGTTAAAATCGCGGACGAAAGTACCCCGATACTTGTGTAGCATTATAGGTTACTGTTCTTAATCCTCATATGTGGTAAATTCTATCATAGAAATATAGAAGGGTTCTGCACTGGGGTTGAGCGATTATATATCTTAACCGGAATATAAGACAGTCTAGTTAACCACTATCTTAACGTAGAAGAAGAAGTCATTCTAGTTGCATTAAGAATTGAATAGAGTGGATAGTCGAGGATTTTGGAAGCCCTAATTCCTTCATAACTGATTACACTTAAATAGTTTAGTTAATTCTTGCAATTATTCTAGTAGTTAAATAAAAACCCAACTCAATTATCGATTGCCAAATAGATAACATAAAATAGATGAACGGTAATTAGAAACCAGTCTCTGAGGACGATATTCGGTCTTATCAGACTATATTACTTGTGAACGATACGTACACTTGCGTGAGCACGTGAAAATCACCCAACAAATTTTTGGCGCCGTTGCCGGGGACTGGCGTACTTCTAATATCGAACCATCTATTTTTATTTCTACTTTGGCTTTAATTTTATTTTTATTTTTACTGTTAGAACCCTGTTGCCTTGATTTGTTTGTTGATTTTTGGTCTTTTTCAGGGATTTAGTGCATGCGAAGAATGAGATGATCAAATACACTTGTTCCTTTCAACCCTGAAATTGAGAAAACGTGCAAGCAAAACAGGCGAAATAAAAGGATAGATGATTCAGTGACCATGGAAAACCAACCACCGAATCAGAATGGGGCAAACAACGAGGGTCCTGAACATGTAGAAGAGCCAATACTGGTCCCAACAGAAAGAAGTTTGGGAGATTATGTCTTGCCCACGGTCACTGGTGCACAGACATGCATCAGGCTCCCACCAATAGGGGCAAACAACTTTGAGATCAAGCCAGCCATCCTGAGCAGGGTCCAGAACACAATATAGTTAGGGGGATTGCCATCTAAAAACCCTCACATGCACATTGCCAACTTTCTGGAGTTGTGTGCCACTTTCAAGTACAATGACGTTACTGACGATGCCATTAGACTGAGGCTTTTCCCGTTCTCACTTAGGGACAGAGCCAAAAGCTGGTTGGAGTCACTGCCTGCCAACTCCGTCACCACCTAGCAGGACCTAGCCCAAAAGTTTCTTGCAAAGTTCTTCCCTCCTTCAAAAGTGGCAAAGTTAAGGGGAGAGTTGAACAATTATTACCAGGTGGATGGTGAGTCACTCTATGATGCATGGGAGCGATTTAAGGATTTGCAGAGAAAATGCCCACATCATGGCATAGAGAAGTGAATGCTGGTCCACATTTTTTATAATGAGCTGAGTGGTACTACCCGTACCATCATTGATGCTGCAGCAGGAGGAGAAAGAGTGCCAATGAGGCACATGAGTTACTGGAAGACATAGTTGCCAACAATCAACAAGGGGCAGATGACAGGTCAGTGAATAGCAGGAAGACTATGGGCATACATGAATTATATGCCATCACTGCTCTGAATGCACAGGTGGCCCTTCTGACGAAGCAACTGCAGCAGAACATTATTTCGGTGAATGCAGTCCAGATGTCGGTAAATAGTGAGATTTGTGGTGGACCGCACTCCTTTGACAGATGCACAGCGGTGGACCCTAATAATGAACCAATGGAGCAGGTTCGGGCAGTTGGGAACTTTCAGCGACCTTATAATTCCAACACATACAATCCAGGGTGTAGAAATCACCCTAACGTTTTGTGGAGGAACGACAGAGCCAACAACCATATCAAGGTAATTACCAGAGCCAGCAAGCACAGAACCAGGCTACCTCATCCCAGTAGTTTAGACCGCCTACACAACATGAGAAGCCTGATGAGCTGAGGGCTGCATTGCTTGCACTCACCAATTTGCAGAATCAGTTCATGTCTGAAACCAGGTCATCTCTCAGGAACCTGGAAACGCAGGTTGGCCAACTGACAAAGATGGTAACCAACGGGCCGCCGGGTACTCTCCCAAGCAATACAAAGGTCAATTCAAGAGAGCAGTGTCAAACAGTGTTGTTAAGGAGTGGAAAGCAGTTGGAGAAGGTTGCTCCCCACCCCGCAGTGGTTCATGAGAAAGAGGGTGAGAAAGCAGTTGAGGAAGGAAATGAGGGGGGTCACTGAGGACTACCCTACAATTGAGAAAGCTCCACCATCACCTTTGAGGGAATACACTGATAGAATCCTTTACCCTCAGAGGATCCAAAAGAAGACCATAGACAAGCAGTTCTCCAAGTTCTTGGAGGTGTTTAAGAAGCTTCACATCAATATCCCCTTCATTGAGGTGTTAGAACAGATGTCTGCATACTTCAAATTCATAAAAGAGATACTTGGAAAGAAGAGAAGGTTGGCGGATTATGAGACAGTAGCGTTGACAGGGGAGTGCAGCGCCATCTTACAAAAGAAATTGCCTCCTAAGTTGAAAGATCCAGGAAGCTTCACCCTGTCATGCACTATTGACAAAGTAACATGCAACAGGGCACTTTGTGACTTAGGGGCTAGTATCAACCTCATGTATGTGTCTGTATTCAAGAGATTGGGTTTGGGGGAAGCCAAACCAACCACAGTTAATCTGCAGTTGGCTGACCGAACCGTGGTGCACCCAGAGGCATAGTGGAAGATGTGTTTGTCAAGGTGGGAAAGTTCTTCTTTCCAGCAGACTTCCTCATTATTGACATGGAGGAAGATGATAAAATACCCATCATTTTGGGGAGACCATTCCTTGAAACAGGGACAACCCTAATCGATGTGGAGAATGGAGAATTGAGACTACGGGTTCAGAAAGAAGAGATAGTATTCAAGGTGTTCAAACCCACCATTGAATCCCAGGCTAGCAACATGTGCTTCGCAGTAAGCACCACTGACACAGCAATTCAGCAAGCACAAACCAAAACTAGGGAGGTCATTCCTATAGTTGTGGACTTACAGGCTAGTTTAAAAGCTGCAACAAAAGTTCATGACATGAAAGCTGACAAACAGGTAAATCTTACTGAACCCAATGATGTGAAAAATAAAAATAGAGTGAGGAAGAGGAAAATGATTCTCAAGTGGATAAGTTGTGGGGCTAAATTACCCCAATATTAATAAGGAACCTGCGTCCGGCTAAAAGACGTTAAAGACAGCACTACTTGGGAGGCAACCCAATGTTTAAATTCCGAAATTAGTTTAAATTGAACAGTCTCACTTGTGGTATTTTTTTGGTTGTGATGTGATGCAGGTGCGGGAATCGGAGATTGAGCAGGAATAAAAGGGTGGAAAACACGAAATAGGGTTAGCACCGCGGTGCCATTCTGCGGGACCGCGGTGCCGAATGTTCAGAGAGGCCACAGTACTTTTGGCACATCGATGTCATTATGCAGGACCGCGGTGCCGGGATGAGAGTTCAGAAATAAAAAGGCCTAAAATCCCCAATTCGCCGCCACCATCACCATTTTGAGTCGTTGTATGTCTGTAAGTCGTTCCTTTATTATTTTTGAGTGGTTACACATTTGGGACAATGTGTCGTTTAAGTTTGGGGGAATACTTATGTTTTTGAGTCTTTGTGATTGAGTTTTTTGTGTCTTTTATTGTGTCTATATTGAGTCAATTTTTTTTTATGATCATGCATGTTGTAGTTGCTGAAAAGGCCTGGTGAATTAAGTGGGATAATGTAATGGAATTAGAAGCTAAATATGTGTGCTAAGGTTAGATATGACAAAAAATCATGAAAATTTAATTATTTGGGATATTTTGAGCTTAGCCTATGTGTTGTCAATTGTGAAATATGTCTATGCGTCTGCTTGCTTGTTATTTGAGGCGAAATAGTTAAGACATACATATTTAGGGATGTGATTCAGGCATTTCTTTGTTAGCCCTTCGTACATTTCATTACCTACCATGCAGAAAATTGTATCCCTGGTCAGCCTCTCTGAGCCTAAATAAGTTGTTTCTTTGACACCCTATGATTCCTTTGTGTCATAAGCAGTAATTGAAAAATTGAGATGAAGAAATGTGAAAAATAAATACTAAAAGAGAGTGAAAAAGTGATGCACCCCAATGAAAAATGAAAAAAAATATAAAAGCTTAAGTTTGGGGGTGCCTATGTGGATGTGTTTCATGCTCTCAAAAAGAGAAGAGGGGAACGATAGGTATGGACTGCAAAAGAATAACAAAAAAAAAGGACAAAATGGTTGAATGAGAAAAACGCTTTTGGTACGTAAATTGAGCCTAAATGTCTACTCTTACCTACCCCTGTCTAAGCCTACATTACAACTTTGAAAAGTCCTGAAGATCTATAGAATGTCTGTCTATGATTAGTGGAGAATAACAAGTAAACAGGTCCATAGAACTAAATGACATTGCCATGCATAGGGTAGATGTTCATACTTTCATTGAGTGTGATTGAAATGAATTTGCGAAATATCTGACTTGAAATTCTAGATTGCTATGTTCATGCTATATGTTCCAACATATTATCTCAACTGACGTTCATGTGTTTCTAAGTAACCTTATGCAGCTGCTTGATTTAAGTCTTTGAGTCTCTTGTTTTTTTTTTGAGTTCTTTGTTTTTATTTTCTGCTTTACTCGAGGGCGAGCAAAGTTCAAGTTTGGGGGTTTGTTAGGCATACTTTGTATACGTTTTTTGAGTCATTTTTAGTTAGTATTTTACGTGTTTTTATTGTGTTTAGTATAGTATTAGGTTTGTTTTTCTTTCTTTTGAGTCACAGCGGCTCAAAAAGGCAGAATGGCGAAAAGGAGCGAAAATGGACAGAAAATGAGGGTCCCGAGACAAAAAGGATGAAAATTGGAAATTCAGGACAGAAGACTGCAGCACCGCGGTGCCATTCATACAGGACCGCAATACCATATTTAGTGAGAGGCTGCAGAACTTTCGGCACCGCGGTGCCAGTCTGCAGAACCTCGGTGCCGATGCGGAATTTTCCAAATCCGAAGTAGAATTGGCCAAGGGCAGAAGGGTCCGTAGGGCACGAAATTTGCAACATACTTAAGCCCTAGGAATTAGTCTAGTTGAAGAGGTTGGACATTCTATCACACAACACAACTCATGGCAAGAATTTGAAGCTACAATTGGAGACTTTAGTTCGCAGTATTTTTCTTTCTTTCTTTTTAATTCAGTTTATGTTTGGAATTGTATTAGTTCTTAGCATGTCTATGACTAGGAGCTAAACACTTTATTAGAGCTTTCTTTTTGAATCGCTTGAAACTTTATTTCATGATTTAATGCACTAGTTGATTTCTTCTTCACTTGTTTAAGATTTATTCAATAATTGGTATGAATACTTGATAGTTAATTGATTACTAGTTATCATAATCTATATGATTTCGAATCAAGAACCGAGAGGAGAGATTTGGATATGCTGTAATTGAATAGACATAGGTTAAAATCGCGGACGAAAGTACCCCGATACTTGTGTAGCATTATATGTTACTATTTTTAATCCTCGTATGTGGTAAATCTTATCATAGAAATATAGAAGGGTTCTGCACTGGGGTTGAGCGATTATATATCCTAACCGGAATATAAGACAGTCTAGTTAACCGCTATCTTAACGTAGAAGTAGAAGCCGTTCTAGTTGCATTAAGGATTGAATAGAGTGGATAGTCGAGGATTTTGGAAGCCCTAATTACTTCATAACTGATTACACTTAAATAGTTTAGTTAATTCTTGCAATTATTCTAGTAGTTAAATAAAAATCCAACTCAATTATCGATTGTCAAATAGATAACATAAAATAGATGAACGGTAATTAGAAACCAGTCTCTGAGGACGATATTCGGTCTTATCAGATTATATTACTCGTGAACGATACGTACACTTGCGTGAGCACGTGGAAATCGCCCAACAATGTGCATTTGAATTAAACAACATACCACTGAGTAAATTCTTGCTTACATTCCCCATCAACCAAGATACAACAATAGCATTGCATCTGTCCCATATTCTCGCTAAATCTCCACAAAATGCCTCCCTTTTCACTGTTCCGTCAATGAAATCTATTTTGTTTTTCCCTAATAGAGCTAATTTCATCGCTCTACTCCATAAAGTGTAATTATCCATCCCACTTAGCACGATTCCAACAGTCAGTGAACCAGGGGAGTCTGACGGAAATAGATACAAAGGATGGTTATGATCAATGTTTACAATTGATGATGCGATTCCACTCGTCGTTTCTTCCATGTTGTTTTCCATCTCCAGTTAACTCCTCAATTTCAACTTGCGTAGACAATCGATCTACTTTCTCTCCGATCTACTTCGACAACACTCAATCTACTTCGACAATACTCCGATATGCTCTGCAATTCCCTATGATGTCAAGCACCTAGATCCCTCGAATATCTCCTTACATGTAAAGGAAATCGCTCGATCTGTGCTCAATCAACCTGGCTCTGATATCATGTTGAATCACTCACATAGTTGGATCTAACTATGAATAGAACAACTGTGAGAAGAATAGAATAAGAGAAGACATAAGAGAAAATGGTGAAAGAGTGAAGAAGATGGAAGAAGAGAGAGAGAGGAGAAGACGCGTGAGAGAGAAGGTGTTCGACCAGAGAAGATATTTTTGTATTAAGAAAAATGAGAATTAAACTGATTACATTGTACAGGAACTCCTTATATACTAGCTTTTAGTATCTACTTGCTAATTACAATTAATCAAGTAATTAACTTTGTAACAAACTTCTAACTACCTCCACTAATTATACTTAAATACAATGCACCTCATGGTACACCTATACACCTCTCTAACTCTTTTACAAAGGGTGAGAATTTATATAATTGATCCAAAATTTGTTGCTAGTGATAAGTGACTAAATGGTGTCATGTTCCACAAAGATGAGAACAATAACTCACCAAGTGTAATCTCACAAATGAGATATGAAAAGGTGATGACAGCTTAAATAAAGCATATCAAAATCAGTAAGAAAAGAAAATACATTAGTGAAGAAATCTTATAAAAAATAATGCATAAACAACAACAAATAGTAGGATAACCGAAGCAAATGTTATAATCCAGAAGAAGGGATTGATTTGTATTTTTGAGAAATAAAAGGGGAAGTTACGTGAATAATGCAGATTAAGGGTAGTAATCCTTAAACAAATGTTGGAGTTTGGGGTTCTAGTAATCTCCTCTGATGTAACGTAACAGAGAACAGTAATATCCAAACATTGTAGTAGGTTGGCTAATGTGAAGACAAATTGATTACAAGTGTGATAATTAGAGTAATAAGATATAAGACTATCATTATATTTTATCATATTATATAATTAACGTGGGAAGCAAGATTATTAGTTGCAACAAAAACAAAGGTAAAACGAGGCTTCAAAATTACTGCTGCTCGGTAAATTAACATGTAATACCCCATTTTCGACCGGAGCCTCGAACGGTATCCGCAACGTTGCTTGCGGTGATTCATGTGTTAAATCATCGTTTGAAGGAGTCGTCACCTAATTATTATAGTGAACTAAGACACTTTTAAATAGCATAAAATGCTACAAATGATATTCATTTTAAGGTCTGCAAAACTTATGAGATTCGAGGTAAGGGTTCTTTATTATCCTAAAGGGAAGAGGTTAGACATCCTTTAAGATCCGCTAAAATGCGGTTATCCGGTCAAACTTAGTTTTAAACATTGTAATAAAATGCGAGTTTTGAAAGCATAAAGCTAAGAAAAAGTGTTGCAAATATTCGTTAGAAATATATATATTTTCCAAAAAATTGCATTAGGTTGTTTATAAAAATGAATAAAAATGGTTTGCTGCATGTAAAAATTAATCTTTTTATAAAAATACACATTTGTATAGCATGATTTTATAACATGGGTTTTGTAATTGATAATAAAAGACTTTATTGCAAAATAGATCATTTTTTGGGAGTTTAATAAAAATTAAAAGCATATTATTTTGATAATACTAATGATGCATAAAATGACTAAATTGTTTTGAAAACTTAGACATGCACAGCGGGTCTAAGATAAGCTAGCGTTGAGTTTCCGATTTTAGAACTACCCTTTCTAATTTATTAGTCAAAGTCTACCTATTCTAGACATTTCAATATTTATATAAAATCACATATTATAACAGGAAGAAAATAAAATGGCGGAATTTTAAGAATTGAAATGACTAGGACGAGCGATAATGTCATCCCGCCCTATTTATTTAGGAATCTTGAGGCGGAAAGATGCAATGATTGTGGAATCCAGATATAATGAGTCTCGTAGTGAGACTCCTTATTGCTCCCGATGCATATTCTTCTCCGGGTAGTGAACCGAGGCGTCGTCTCGACTCGTCGAATCCGCTCGGAGTTGTTGTACGTGTATGCGATGAAGATGAATGTTTTTATGGTTTTGTTGAGCTGGAATTGAGAATAAGAATAAGGAAATCTTGAGGATGGTGGATTTTCGCTGATTTCGAACTCTTCAAAGTAGCAAAATCTGAGTTTTGTTCTTAGCTTTGGAAGACCCAGAAAATCGATGATTCAACACTAGTACTTTCTTTGGTGAAAGATAAAGGGAAGATATTTTGAATGCTTCTGAAATCCGACCCTTTTCAATGAAGAATGAAGGGAATTTTTATAGGCAAAAATCTGAGTTTGAAATTCGAAATAAAGTTGTTAGAGGTCTGATTTTTGAACGATTTATTGGTTCAAAATCGCGGATTTTGGGGGGATAAGGGTATGGGTTGTGTCAGGGCGGTGTGGGTGAAGTGAAATGGGTAGTTGGGCAGAGGTGAGGTGACCGACGGGATTGGGGGGTGCAGGGAATAGAGGGGAAGATGATGGAGGGTCTGCGTTTTGTGTTTGTTGAGGAAATAAGTGAGGAAATGGCTTTTGGGCTTGGGCGAGTGGGCTGCGGGTTGGGTTGAGAGGGGATTTCAGTTGGGCTGATTGGGGTTATTTAATTTAGGAAGTGGGAAAAAATAAGGTTGAGGATTTAATAGGTAATTAGTCCAATTAATTAAAATACGCTTCTGTCGTCTTAATTAAATTAAAAGTGCACACACATAAAATACGATACAAAACATTTAATATATATATATATATATATATATATATATATAATACTCATAGAAAAATAATTAATTTAGTAATTAGTGAAAATATTAAGAGAAAATCAATCACCAATGTCGAAGCCGAAATATTTAAATTTTTTACTTATATTTAATTATATATAAAAAAGTGTAATACCCGATATTTTATAATTATGCGGTAATTAGTGAAAAATATTAAAACTTAGCATTTTTTGAGAATTTTCAAGACGGAGAAGCATATTAAAATCAATTGAAGATAAAAGGACGATCTGAATGAAATGTTCAGTAAAGAGGAAACAAAATTGGGTGTCAACATCTTGTCCCTCTTTGACTGAAGACAATGAAAGAGTTTTCGGACAAAGACGTTGACTCGTAGCCAACTTTGTCTTACTCGTCAAAAATCAGTAAATGCAAGGGCAAAAGGAACTTTTCAGGAAGAAAGTGAATCTCTGATGCTAGGAATTTGAATGTAAAGCTTATGCAGATTTAGAATTTTATCCAGTGTCGAATTATGATTGACACTGGGTTGCTGTGATGTTAGAAAACTACAGGCAGGGCGGACGCAGATTCAAAATTTGTCTCAGTGTCGAATTATGAGGACATTGGGTTGCTGCGATGCTCGAAAATTAAATACGGGCTGACTCGAATTCTAATTTTTTATCCCAGTGTCAAATTATGATGACACTGAAGCCATTAGTTTTGCGGGATGCTGGAGGAGAGCGGATCGACGTTCGAGGTACAAATTGTCTCGGCTTGCCGTAAGAGATAGTTTCACGTTGTGTTACTGCTCCTGTAAATGAAGGCTCCTGCAGGCTAAAGCTCAATAAAAATTAGTGCATAACTGTTAATACCAAAAATGATAAAACATTAATATATGATAAATGTGATCATGTGAGTAGGAATATCGTCATGTGTAGACGTAATGTAGTGAATGTGTCGTAGTTGCAGATGTTGATGTCATCATGGTGTTGATATTGGCGGCGTCATTGTGTTGAAGCTGGCGGCGTCATTGTGTTGATGCTGGCGGCGTCATTTTGTTTATGCTGGCGGCGTCATTGTGTTGATGCTGGCGGCGTCATTGTGTTGAAGCTGATAGCGTCATTGTATTGATGCTGATAGCGTCATTGTGTTGATGTTAACGGTGTTGAAGCTGATGACGTCATTGTGTTGATGCTAATAACGTCATTGTGTTGATGCTGGCGGCGTCATTGTGTTGAAGCTGATGACGTCATTGTGTTGATGCTCATGTTTTTGTAAATTAAGGATCCTGTAGGCTAGATTTAAAAAAAATTAGTGCATAATTGTTAAGATGATAAAAAATGATACAACATGAATATAAGAGATGTGATCATGTGAGTCGGAATGTCGTCTTTGTGTAGATGTCATGGATGTGCTAAAGATGTCGTCATTGCGCAGACGAAATAATGACATTATTGATAACCGTAATAGATGGGATGTCATTGTGCAGACGCAATAAGATGAACGTCATTGAATAGAGGTGATAAATGACGCTATTGATAGCCGTAATATGAGGAACGTCGTCGTGCGGGCGTAATAAGATGAACGTCGTTGATTAGACGTGATAAAGGGCGTCATTGATAGTCGTAATAGGAGTACGTCGTTGTGCTGACGTAATAATATGAATGTTGTTGAATATACGTGATAAAGAACGTCATTGATAGTCGTAATAGGAGGAACGTCGTTGAATAGAAGTGACAAAGGACGTCATTGATGTAATAAGACGTCGTTGAATGAACGTAATAAGATGACCGTCATTGAATAGACGTAAATAAATGACGTCATTGATAGCCGTAATAGGAGGAACATCGTTGTACGAACATAATAAGATGAACGTCATTGAATAGATGTGATAAAGGACGTCATTGATGTAATAGGACATCGTTGAATTGACGTAATAAGATGACCGTCGTTGAATAGACGTAAATAAAGGACATCTTTGATAATAGAGAACGTCGTTGAATAGACGTAATAAGATGAACATTGTTGAATGGACGTAATAAGATGAACATCGTCGAATAGACGTAAATAAAGGACGTCATTGATAGTTGTAATAGAGGAACGTCGTTGTACGGACGTAATAAGATGAACGTCGTTGAATATAAGTGATAAAGGACGTCATTGATGTAATAGGACGTCGTTGAATGGACGTAATAAGATGACTATCGTTGAATAAATGTAAATAAATGACGTCTTTGATAGCCATAATAGAGGGCGTCGTTGAATAGACCTAATAAGATGAACGTCGTTGAATATACGTAATAAGATGAACGTCATCGAATAGACGTAAATAAAGGACGTCATTGATAGCTGTAATAGAGGAACGTCATTGTGTTGACGTAATAAGATGAACATCGTTGAATAGACGTGATAAAGGACGTCATAGAAAAGACATAATAATAGAACGTCATTGATAGATGTAATAGGACGTCGTTGAATAGACGTAATAAGATGAACGTCGTTGTGCGGACATAATAAGATGAACGCCGTTGAATAGACGTGATAAATGATTTCGACCCGATGGGCCATGATACTATGATGAAATTACCTGCAGAATATAAACCGAGTAAAATAGTTAGAGTCGTAAAGTGATATGAGAAATGAGGATCAGAGTATGGCCCTGTGAACCAAATGACGTCTTGATAAACGCGTGTGATTGTGGTCTTGCGGGCTGAGCTGCTATGCGATTTTTTTTTATTGTTGTTGTCTTTTCTGCTTCTGTTAACATGAAGAACCTGCGCTCAAAGAAAAATTTGTGAGTTTTGGAGGGGGGGCGGTCGATCTGTATTGACTTTGCAGCTTTGCTTCTTGATGCTCGGGCGCTTGGTTTGTTTGGACCTGCAACCCCTGTCTGGTTTCCGGTTTAGGCTAGCTGTTTAATAAAATAATTGCTTATGAGAAAGTATGTATAAAAGTTTTTATCGGATTTTTGAATATTGACATGCCGTGAAACTAAATGAACATCTTATCCAAAATAAAAAATTATCCCAGTTTTAAGCGTGCAAGGGCGTTTGGTCTAAGCAAGTCTTGTAAGGTCGTTTGTCTATCCTATCAAGGTAAAAAGTGTTGTATTTTGCAAAAATAGAGGAAAGTTTCTAATGGTGTGACCGAAGTCGATTTAGGCCGCCTACGTATCCCAACGAGAGAATCAGGTCATAACGTAGTTCGTTACAAGCAAAAAGGGGAATTGTAAAGTTTTCAAAATGTGGAATCGAAGCCGAAGTGGTCGCCTGCGTATCCCGCCGAAGGAATCAGGTCATCACGTAGTCCAGGTCACAAAAAAGGAATGGTAGTTAAACTAATTATATATCTCGGAGGCCTGAGACAGGGGTACGAGTCCACTTATTCAAAATGTCTTCTTGTTCTGCATCCCGGCTGACTGGGTCTTCAGCGGGAGTATGCTTCATTGTCAGTATCGTCTTCTATTGACTCCTGCGCAGGCATTTTTTGAAAAAAGACTGATTCAGGCAAAACAGGTGTTGACCAGGGCGCATCTCTCTTTCTTTGGAGATTGGTCGATGATTCAGCCCTTTCCCCTCTCTCTCTCTGCTAGCCCAAAAATCCTTTCCAAACTGCTTTCTATATTGACGGTAATCATGTTTTGATGGGCATTGTCATAATTTGGCAAAGGGTTATTGTTTATATCGAGGGGAGCTCTTTTCAGTCGGATGACTCCTTCTTTGATCAGTTCCTCGATTTTGTCTTTAAGCGAATAGCAATTTCCAATGTCGTGTCTGACGACTCCGAATTGGTATGCACAATTTTTAGTCTCATCGTGCCCCCTGGAAGTAGGTATGGGGATGTTTCTTGGGATTGGTTGGAGGATTCCTGCAGCTCTCAACCTCTCGTACAACTGCGGTAAAGGCTCGGTTAGAGGAGTATAGGTCTTGGTTGGCTTTCTTTCAAAATTTAGGCGAGGTCGGGGTGCATTTAGTGGATGTGCTTCTGGCTGCAGTGAGTACATGGGTTGATAATATAAGGGGAATGCTTATTTTGGATGGATGATCCCTTCTCTGATCAATGCTTCAATTTTATTCTTGAGGGCATAGTAGTTTTCAGTGTCATGCCCATGGATATCGGAGTGGTACGCGCAATGCCTGGTCCAATCATACCATTTTGAAATGGGTTTAGGAATTTTCTTTGGAATTGGCTGGAGTATTCCTGCGGTTCTTAATCTTTCATATAGTTGGGGTAAAGGTTCGGCTAAATGAGTATATGTTTTGGATGGCTTTGGGTATGGCATGCCTTTGGCTTTGTGAGTATGTATGTAGGTATGATGAGGAATAGATGAGTGCTAGGGATGCATTGTATATGAGTTGAGTGTGGTAAACGATATATGGTGCAGGTGGGTATTAGTGGTAGGGTGCAGGATTTTGAATGTTTGAATAGATAGGCTGGAGTGGAGTATTTAGATTGGTGAGATTCCGGAACCTCTCAATTTCGGCCTGCACAGTTGTCATTTGTTGCAATAATTGAGTTTGATCCATGGTATTCCCCTTTTTTGAAACCTCTGGTTCGTCCATAGGAATAGAGACAGGTCCCAAGTCATTCCGTTCAGATGCCCCCAAATCAATCATTTTGTTGGAAGAACGGGCTTTTGACCTTGTAACATATTTAGTCAACACGAATCAACCTTTGGGGGAATAAATTAGGCAAAATAAACCTTCTAAAAATGAAGCAAATCAAATTAGTATAACATGAATAATTATTGTTTTAAATAATATGTACAGAATTGCAAACGATAAACAACGATAAGCAAATTTCATGCAAATCAAACGCGCGCTCTAATATGCTTGAGACCTCTTTTATGTCAGAGATGGGCCTAAACACCAAATATGCGAGATTGTGATAAATAGGTCCAAGCCGTTAAACTGCAATGTTTCGTTGGAAATGACAACCAAATGACGGTGCACTTTTTCCAATTTCGGCATGTCATGTTTAGGCTTGGATTTGTCTATCATTGCCACGCTACACAGAGTATGTTGGTTGGTCGTTGGGTTGCGAAACCCGTCGACAAGTTTTGGTGTTTTCCTAATTGTGGCGTCAATATCAAAGATTAACCCACCTAAGATTTATGCATGTATGACTTAATATAAAAGGGTGGTATAACTCTATCTTAAGTTTTCTAAGATTTGGCTTACTAGACGCAAGGTTCACTAGCGGACAACTCGAGTGAGAAGGCTACGCGGCCGCCCAGACGAACCGGGCAACTCTGCGCAAAACACCAACTCTCTTAAATTTGGGTATTTGAAAGAAATTTGCGGATGCACAAAGCACACCTCGCGTGTTGTATGCGATAGTGTGAATTTTTCCGTAAGGGCGAAAATATGAGCGGAATGCCGATTTTAGGAAAGCAGTAAGACAAATAGCAGTTTAAAACAATTAAGTATATAAATTTAAAGTAAACAATTTAAAGCATTTAAACAGATAAAAGCAAATAACGCCAAACAATAATAAACATAGGTTTGCTGTGGTTAAGAACCTGGTTATCCCCAGTGGAGTCGCCATGCTTTAATACCCCATTTTCGATCGGAGCCTTGAACGGTATCCGCAATGTTGCTTGCGGTGATTCATGTGTTAAACCACCGTTTTAATGAGTCGTCGCCTAATTATTATAGTGCTATGACACTTTTAAATAGCATAAAATGCTACAAATGATCTCCATTTTAAGGTCTGCAAAACTTATGAGATTCAAGGTAAGGGTTTTTTATTATTCTAAAGGGAATGGGTTAGACATCCTTTAAGATCTGCTAAAATGCGATTATCCGGTCAAATTTAGGTTTAAACATTGTATTAAAATGCGAGTTTTGAAAGCATAAAGCTAAGAAAAAGTGTTGCAAATATTCGTTAGAAATATATATATTTTCCAAAAAAATTGCATGAGGTTTGTTTATAAAAATGCATAAAAATGTTTTATTGGAAATTTATATGCTGCATGTAAAAATTAATCTTTTTATAAAAATACATTTGTATTGCATGATTTTATAACATGAGTTTTGTAATTGATAATAAAAGACTTTATTGCAAAATAGATCATTTTTTGGGAGTTTAATGAAAATTGAAAGCGTATTATTTTGATAATACTAATGATGCATAAAATGACTAAATTGTTTTGAAAATTTAGACATGCACAACGGGTCTAAGATAAGCTAGCGTTGGGTTTCCGATTTTAGAACTACCCTTTCTAATTTATTAATCCTAAGTCTACCTATTCTAGACATTTCAATATTTATATAAAATCACATATTATAACACGAAGAAAATAAAATGACGGAATTTTAAGAATTGAAATGACTAGGACGGGCGATAATGTCATCCCGCCCTATTTATTTAGGAATCTTGAGGCGGAAAGATGCAATGATTGTGGAATCCAGATATAATGAGTCTCGTAGTGAGACTCCTTATTGCTCCCAATGCATATTCTTCTCCGGGTAGTGAACCGAGGCGTCGTCTCGACTCGTCGAATCCGCTCGGAGTTGTTGTACGTGTATGCGATGAAGATGAATGTTTTTATGGTTTTGTTGAGCTGGAATTGAGAATAAGAATAAGGAAATCTTGAGGATGGTGGATTTTCGCTGATTTCGAACTCTTCAAAGTAGCAAAATCTGAGTTTTGTTCTTAGCTTTGAAAGACCCAGAAAATCGATGATTCAACACTAGTACTTTCTTTGGTGAAAGATAAAGGGAAGATATTTCGAATGCTTCTGAAATTCGACCCTTTTCAATGAAGAATGAAGGGGGATTTTATAGGCAAAAATCTGATTTTGAAATTCGAAATAAAGTTGTTAGAGGTCTATCGCGGATTTTGGGGGGATAAGGGTATGGGTTGTGTCAGGGCGGTGTGGGTGAAGTGAAATGGATAGTTGGGCAGAGGTGAGGTGACCGACGGGATTGGGGGGTGCATGGAATGGAGGGGAAGATGATGGAGGGTCTGCGTTTTGTGTTTGTTGAGGAAATAAGTGAGGAAATGGCTTTTGGGCTTGGGCGAGTGGGCTGCGGGTTGGGCTGAGAGGGGATTTCGGTTGGGCTGATTGGGGTTATTTAATTTAGGGAGTGGGAAAAAATAAGATTGAGGATTTAATAGGTAATTAGTCCAATTAATTAAAATACGTTTCTTTCGTCTTAATTAAATCAAAAGTTCACACACATAAAATACGATACAAAACATTATATATATATATATATATATATAAAATTAATACTCATAGAAATATAATTAATTTAGTAGTTGATGAAAATATTAAGAGAAAATCAATCACCAATGTCGAAGTCGAAATATTTAAATTTTTTACTTATATTTAATTATATATAAAAAAATGTAATACACGATATTTTATAATTATGTTGTAATTAGTGAAAAATATTAAAACTTAGCATTTTTTGAGAATTTTCAAGACGGAGAAGCATATTATTCAATTGAAAATAAAAATAGGATCTGAATGAAATATTCAGTAAAGAGGGGACAAAATTGGGTGTAAACATAACAAACAAAAGTAATTCTACCTTTTCAACATCTACAGCTTTCCCTTTGACTAATTGTTGCTTTAGGTGTTGAAAATTGCATTTAAATGGAAAGGCGTATAACGCTATTATCATTAGTCAAATATGTTGCTCTATTTTATTTTTTCAAAAGGGTAACAAGAAAGAAAAATAGCACTGATCTTCACCGAATTTCCAACTTATAACACTATAATTTTGATTAATTGTGACCTCTCATTGAACCGTCTCTTTGAAGTTTGAAGAAAATATGTTTTAAGGCAGTAAAATTAATTCATAAAAACATGATCCGTCTAATCTTTTTAAGTTTAGAAAGTTTATTAATTCGCTCATTTATTAACTCGGTCAATTGGTTGATTACACAAATGTCTCATTTTTAGATAACTATTTACATTTTGTATCATTTTAAAAAGGTATGAAAATATAGCCCTAGAAAAATTAAGATTCCAAATTATGTTAGACTTTTGCTTATATATTGTTCAGCCTTCCAAACAAAATATTAAGTTGTCGTCTAACATTTACAATAATTTACAAATTTTGTAACCAATACAGTCTAATGTTTTCTCATAAACTTTTTATTTTGCTCAATGGGATCTTTAGACCGCAGTCTAAACAGTTAATTAGTTACAAGAAAAATAAATAGAGTGTTGTTTACTAAACAATCACTAAACAATTATCCAACAAAGGAAAAAATCGGTGAAAATTTCACTAGTCCATTTTGACACATCTAAAAGTTAAACTGATTTGGACTAAATGTTATTATTAGAACCTTATTAAAACATTTTAAAGATAAATTATTTTCATTTGATATGTTATAAATACTCTTAACAAAAAAAGAAGTTTATTAGTTTTATTTCGATATAAAAAAACTTGTTAGACAACAAATAAAGAAAATTAATTTTGTAAGAATTGGGCTAGTTGAGTTATGATCCATTGTTTGCGTCATTTTGACATAATACGTCTTAGCCCAAATAACATTTGAATGAGTTAATAAACAGTTCACTTATTAACTTTAACACATTTAAGCATCTCCAGATTTATTCTAATCCACAAGTTTGACATCTAAACATAACTCTAATTCATTGTAGAAAATTAAACATTTCGGATGGCCTTAAACTATTGTGTCTTATGATTATGGGTGTACATTTTCGGACAGGGCCGAAAAAATGGACCGGAACCGGAATCGACCGGATTCGATCACCGGTCCTTCATTATTGAAGATTTTGATTTTTCGGTCCGGTCCGGACCGGAATGGACCGGTTCCATATTTTTTTTATTTTGAAAAATTCTAGGTAATGTTAATTTTTATAACTCTTCTAATTAGATGTAGAAGAACTGTTTTCACGTTGGTAATGAAGGAAGAACTGTAAGAAGTGTAAAAGATGAAACGAGTCGGAAATCGCCGCAGAGCCGCGAAGGGAAGCGACACAACCACTGTTGGAGCCGCGGCGCCTTAGTGTCTGGTAGCTACTGGAATTTAGGCGTCGCGGCGCCTCCCAGGCAGGGCCGCGACGCTTCGATGGCAGTGAGGTCGACGGAAAACAAAAAGTTTCTGACTTTTGAGCTGTTTTTGAAATATTGATCCTCCATTACTTGACACTTGAATTCAACCATTATTTGGCTGAATTATATCCTCTCAATAAGTGTCATTACATGGTCTTGATTGTCATTAATTGACTAGATTATAGGTCATCTTACACACACTATAAATTGAGACTCTTGACTCAATTGAAGAACACACTTGAAATCAGATTTTCTGAATATCTCTTCCTCTCTAGCTTTCTTTCACACACTCAAAAAACATTTGAGTTTCTTTTGCTCAATTGTTTGTTGTTGTTTTATCTTGAGAGACAAGTTGTCAATCACCGTTAAAAAATTTATACGGAACAATATTATCTTAAGGACAGTAAATATTACTTGACTCATCAAACCCCTTATTCTTATTTCCAGAATTGTAATCTTTGTTGTTGTTACTTACTTTCCATTTCCTACCCTTTGTTATAACCCACAAAACTATTAACCCATTTGTATAAAGTTGTCTTTCACTTACATTAGTTTTAGGTCCATTGGATTTTGTATAAAGAGATAAACAAACGATAGTTCTTCAATTAATATGGGGCTAAGAAGAAGTAGGAAGAATGGTCATAACTCATAACAAAAATTTCCTATCTGATCATAAACATTTTCCCTTGGCACAATTGTGATTATAATACTTGAACTAATTGATGAACTCAGTTGAAATAAATGCATGGACTAACTAATATAGTAATTAACTACCAAATGTCAAACTAATTCTAGATTGAAATTCCTAATTTCTCTTAAAAAAATCCTCACCAACCCACCCACAAAAAAATCCTTCTATTTTCGGCTGATGTACATTTATTAATCCTCTAATTTTGGAACTAAACGACCTCTACAGCTGTTGTATTTTAATTTGACATTTACTCCTTCCGTTTCACAATAAGTGATGTTTTTAGCTTATGCACACTCCTTAAAAAATTGTTCACTCCTAAAAAATTATGAATATTTTTATTAATTTATTATAAGTAATGCCTAGAAAAAGATCCAAAAATTACTTAATGATTATTGATTATATAAATAAGAATAATTTTGAAAGAATAAGGTCAACTTCTTCTTAAAATGCTAAACTATCACTTATTTTGAAACAAAATGAAAAGTTTAAAAGACCATTTGTTATGGATGGAGTAATAGTTAATTGAATGTTCAAAAATGTATCTTTAAAAATGAGGTTGTTCATGACTAATTCATAACTTCTAGACAGGCTTTATGGTTAGTAGAATAAGAGTGCATTGCCGCTTCCGGAAAGGTATTTACATTTATCGTAAGTAGTTATAAACTGTTTTTGGAGAATCAGTTAGGGTGTTTGGCCTATAATTATAGAAGTGCTTCTGAGAAACAGAAATAATTTCTTGTTTGGCTAACATTTATGCAAATTTACTAGAATATTCTTTTTAATAGATTTAAAACTATTTAAAATATTCTTTTTTATCATATGTTTCTAAAAATTAGTATATTTTTACAATTTAATAATTTTTTTAAAATTATTTAATTGCAACATTTAATAAAAAAATAATATTATATTGTACATAAAAAATGTATCGACAATATGATAGTCAATGACTCAAATATGTTCAAAACTACCCCCGCCCTACCGACACCTACCCCCACCCCATCCTCAAATTTCTATATCATATTTTTTTTACTTTTATAAAAAATATGAATTTTTTTCTTCCCCCCTACGGGGCCCTACCCCCCAACCCCATTTATTGCCCTACCACATCCTCAAATTTCGATTTCATATTTTTTGTTATTTTTATAAAAAATGATTGAAAATATAAAAAAAAATCTTAACCCCCCGCCCTACCCCGTCCTCAAATTTCTATTTCATCTTTTTTGTTACTTTTATTAAAAAAATTATTAAAAAATATGAATTTTTTTCTTACCCCCGCCCTACCCCTACACCCCACCCCCATTGCCCTACCCATCCTCAAATTTCTATTTCATATTTTTTGTTACTTTTATAAAAAAAAAATGAATTTTTCTCTTACCCCTACCCCCACCCCACCCCACCCCATTGCCCTACCCATCCTCAAATTTCTATTTCATATTTTTTGTTACTTTTATAAAAAAAATGAATTTTTTTCTTACCCCCTCCTCCCCGCCCTACCCCCTCGCTATTCATATTCCCAAATTTCTATTTTATATAGGGATATTATATGAGATTAAAAGGAATTTTGTGAAAAATAAATGGTAAATGGATCCAAAAAAAAATCAATGAATAAGCAAAAAGGGCTTAGAAACACTTTTTGGCTTCTGGAAAAAATGTTTCTACTTCTGGAAAGAGGGTGTTTGGCCAAAGAAGTGTTTCCGAGAAACAGAAACACTTTCAGAAGCTTGGTCAAACATCACCTAAGATATGTTGGCTCAACTAAGATATAGCATTGACTAAGCTTGTGGTTTGTAAGTTATATAGCCCCACGTGAACCAAATATATAACCTACTAAAAACCTTTTTCACTTCAGCGCATACCACTAGATCTAGCCTACTTCCTCTTGATTAGGCACATAAAATGTACACTACTACTATCGTTGGGTCCCGGGGCTACGGATTAGTAAAAAACATAAGATTAAAATCATAAAACTAAAACAACAAAAACAGTCACTGAATGTTGCCTTCAATGTCGTGTCAACATCTGAGTCAATATTGTGATAAAACAGTATAAACCTTTGTAGAGTAAATGCAGCGGAAAAAGTAAAGAGACACAAGGTTTATATTTTCAAGTGTATATATAAATATATCCCTTGATGGTCGATGACCAAAAGAATTGTATAAATTATATACAATTACAAATGAATTTCTTTTTACAAATTGAGCGTTACAAACGAAAAAGAAATTACAAACAAAAATGAAGTCACAGATGACTTCGCCTAAAGTTATAAAGTCTAAAAGATAAAAGACAACATCTTCATTACAATAACTTGAACAATAAGCTTAATCTAGAATAAAGATAGCAATTGTAATGTGGGACTAGATGTTATTAAAACAACTTTAGGCTAGATGTGTTGATCCAGTTTTTAAGGTAAAATCTGAGAGCTCTCTTGGAAGTTCTTCTTCTACAAATATGGATACTCGATACACTAAAGTTTCCCTCTATTTATAGTGTGGAACTTTCCTTGAAATCCTCACTGATTGTTGCGGAGGTTGAGCAAAAGATGGCAGCAGCTTGGACCGAGTCTTCCTCCTGAAAATCCTCAACGATCTGGACTTGGTCATACGCTGCTTTCTCTCTACGCTTTGATTGCGTCTTTCACCACCTTTTAAACACAACATTTTTAAGCTTGCCTAGGTCATTTTTACTCGCAGTAATATCAACTGCTGCGGCCGGAAGAATAGGCAAAACTGTTCCAGAGATGTTGACAGAAATGTTGTCGCAACATCGCAGACAACATTCTTGTCTACACAAGAGATGTTGTCCTGAGAAATTTCAGATGTTGCCTCAACATCCATCCAACATCAACAATCTCCCCCTTTTTGCATGTCTTCACAAAACTCCATGCAATCCAAAAAATGACTAGGATACTGAATCTTGATGTAGTCCTCGATAATCTAAGATCAGTGTCGTGCTCCCCCTTAACCTACAGTTACAAATTTCAAGCAATGTGGTATCAATGTTTTTGATTAGTTAGGTGTTACGTTCTGTTACTCATTACTTACATCAGATGTGCAGTAAATATTCATAACATATCATAACATGTAACCATATATATCATTAACCAAAAATATCCCAAAAATTATTACAAAACCAAAAATAAGACAGTATCCAAATGTCTGTTAAAAACAAACCATCAACAAGGTAATTTTTCACCTAGCAGCTAATAGCATCACTAAGCATAAACAACGCTCCATTCAGAAACCTGATTCTTCTTGACAAGATCAAACTCAACCAACATCATCTTCATCTTCATCATCAAGCAGTCTTCAGCTCCTCTCCTCCTGCGTGCTTGGCCCAGCAGCAACATCTCCCCCTTTCTGTTTGCACCCCCCGGCAGTCATCATCACTCTCTCCCCCCTTTTTGTGAAGAAAACATGTCCTCATAGTAGCTCTTTGCACGCACAAACTCCAGAATCTGTCTCTCTAAATCAGCAATGTGCTTCCTTAGCCAATCTTTGGACATAGGGACAATACTCTTAATGTTGCCAGGAATGTTAGCAATATCATGTGTCGTGTTATTGGCAACTTTCTACGATGTTTCGGTGTCCCAATTCTCTTCCTTCCAAGGCAAGTCTATAACACTGTCCCTACTATTCACTACTGCTCTTTGAATTGTATAAACATCTAGGGCTTTGCTCAATTTTTCTCCTTTCGGAGTTTTGAAGCCTTGGTTAAGCGGTATTTGAAAAATAAGGGAAGGATATGGAAGGACAGAGTTAGATTGTCTTTCAGCTAGGTTTGTGACATGGTTGAAAGTTATTGTTCCAAGATCAACTCTGTGATTTTTTCCAATCTTATATAGTAGGGTTGCTTGGTCAAGGGTAACAACAGTTTCATTTAATGAGGGCAACCAGTTATATATGAAAAATTTGTGCAATGTTGCGAACAGTGTTGCGAGCTTCGACACTGGACTGCAAGGAGCCCAAGTGGTGATCAAATATCCAGTGAAATATTTGATCATCCTATTAAGTTCTTCAGCAGTAGGGGTAGTTTCAGGGGTTTTATCAATATGAGGGATCCCTAGTGTGACATTTATGATCTCAGGGGTAAATTCATATACCTTGTTATAAAGGTACACTCTCCCAAATTTCTTTGAGGTCGTGTCCCTTGCAAGGTGTATCAAATTAGCATAGAACACCCTAACAACCTTTTCACAATAAGGATTCTTTCCAGTCACAGAACTCAGAACCCTACGACTGCTTAAAAATTCAGTTAAACCATATTCCGAAAATGGAGAAAGATCTATTACTTTTTCTCCTCTAATGCCTCTATTCTTAAGCCAGTTCCATCTACTAAAGCATATTTTACTGTGGAACATAGAAGAGTAAGGCATTACCTCATAATCTGATTGATTTTTCTGTTCTGGTGGTGTGGATGCTGGTGTTGCCTCGGATGTTGGGGCAACATAGTCAGGATCAGTGTCTTCTTTCTCGTCTGTTGCCTTCGATGTTGAGGCAACATTTGAACCGAAGTTCCAGTATGTCCTTCGAACCTTCTTCGGCATGAAGTTCCTTAGAGGAATGTCGTCAGACATTTCCTCTTCTCCTTCATTCTCGGCTTCGGCAATTGGAGTGGTAACTGAAGGTGTTGGTGTTCTGGGTAGACTCTGCATCAAGTCGAGTCGATCTTTGGTGGAAGTGGTGGAATCAACAGGGAAAGTCGAGTCTTCAACAGGGAAGGTCGATTCCACTCTGGTCCTCTTGGTAGATTGAACTTCACTGAATCGTTGTTCAGAAACCCTCTTCGACCTTCTTGTCGGCATTGTCGATTTGGAATGTCTCGACGCAAGCTTTGTGAAATCAGATGTTGTATCAACATCTATAGAGTTTTTGGAGTCTCCAGGGTAGCATACATTCAAGGGTTCGTCGAAACCCAACAAAATCATAGCTACCGAGACATCTTCCTCAGCAGGTTTTTGATCATTTGTAGCTACATAGTGTTTGTACATTTTGTTGTTATTTTTGGGGCTTGTTGACATTGGAGAGTAATCTTTGGATTTGAAAGATTTGGGGGATATGGACATAGGAGAGGGTTTTGAAGAAGGTGATGTGTTGGAGACGTTTTGGGTTTGAAAAACTGACGGTAATGTTTGGGCTTCCATTTGATGGTTCGATTGGTGGCTGACTTATGTAACAAGGCAGACACAACAATGGAGGTTTTTATCATGACAAACTTTAATTTACACTCAAACTATTTTCCTTAAATTTAGGTAATATAAAATATTTGAACTCTTCACATACCTAAAACAAAACAAAAAATTACATGGCACAAAACATCATTAAAAATTTAAAAAGAAACGGTCCTCCAATTTTTAGATTTTCGTTATTTAAAGAGACGTGTTACATACCACAACCCAAAAAATAAAATTGAACAATGTACTGGAATACGATGTTGTGAATGATGTTGGCAACATTTCCAAGTTTATCAAGAATTTTGAGACTTCAAGGATTTTCTGATTTGGCAAATGGTTTTCCGTATATATTCCCTATGAGACTGATCGCTGGACGAATGTGACATTTTACCATTGTCCTTAATCAACTTAGTTGAACACATACAGATAAAAAAATAAATATTAAGGAATTTTCAACCTTTTTGAAGCACCTGGTACTCCTATAGAATAGGAACGGTATCAAACTTAGAGCTTTGCTCTTTTTGAATAAAACCAAATCTTTAGTAGAGGCTTCGCCTTCTTATGATACTCCCTTTTTATGATATACAGATATATATCATCGTAGAGAATGGTATCGCATTCAAACCTTATCCTTGTGAAGTCATGCTTGATTCTTTTAAAAAATAGTGCAACATTACTACACCATATATCCTGTACATTGACTCAAACAGTAAATGTTACCCAAAATGTTAGGACAATATTTCGGACAACATCTACCTAGCCTGTCTTATTTTCAGAGAAAACAGAGACCAAGAGATTTTTTGAAGCTAGAAAATCTCTCATGATCTAAGGGTTGGTAAAAATATCAGCTAGTTGAGAAAGAGTATCAACATGTTCGATTTGAACTAGCTGTTTTTCCACTAAGTCTCTTAAAAAATGATGTCTTATGTCTATGTATTTTGTACTGTTGACACCCAATTTTGACCCTCCCGTCCAGTCATTAGCTATAAAATTAGACTAATTGTGTAAAATAATTTTTATGATTTTTTATAGTAAAATGCAGCGATAAAACATAAATACAGGCATAAATAAACAATTTAATAATGGCATCGCGTCTTACGTAGAGTTTTAAGCACTTAGAGTCCCGCGCCCGCATTAATCAATTTTAAGCTCTGTCAAACAATTCTTAATTAATAATAAATACATAAAATAAATAATTTAGCAATGACGTCGTGTCAAGTAGCATAGCCGCATTTATTAATACGCAAGAGAATCTCATAATCATTTGCATTTAAATAATTTAATCTAAACTCAATTCAATTTTAATTTAACTTCGCAATAATGCATAATAATAAGTTTTAAATAATAGCGCCGCATTTTAAAATATTAAGCACTCATTAAATAACACGCCCGCGTTTATTATAACAATTAGATTGATAAAACACCTAAGTAATTTAATCACATTTGTTAATTTAAGTTATCACTAGTTAATTAATAATACACTTACCTAGAATTAATTAGCTAATTAATTAACTATCCTAAAACTAATTAAACTCCTAGAATTAAAAAACCTACCCAGCCCAAACCGTGACCCGCGTGGCCCAAATCCCGTAGACCCGCACACCGGCCCACGCCTCTTTCCCTTATCAGTTGGCCCAAACCCCCCAGCCCTTCACTTTCCCTACCTTCCCTCGTCGACAGCCCTTAGAATAAGAAGAACCCTAGCAACCCTAAATTGCGATGCGCGCCGTCGTGTGATTCTCGCCTGAGAATCCGGCGACCTCTCCCTTACTTTCCTTTACCCATGCACGAAGCCAGCCCTTCTTACCATAGATAAACCGAATCCCTACACAAATACCTCAGATCGTACCTTATCGAATCACTACAAATCGCACGAAATATCCTTCAAATCCCTCAATCTTTTCCTTACCTTACCTGTTCAAGCAGCACGAATCAACACCAATATTAGCCCAATCTCAGCCCTAATTGGGAACCAACATTGAGGCTATATAAACCCATCTCCATACATTCGAAAAGGGCAGAGCAACATATCCATAGCATAGAAACAGGGGAAAAACACGGACAGAGAGCAGAGCAGTAGGGCATATACGAGAGAATTCGTAGAGCAGAGGAGGAAGGATACCCATGCATCGTCGATTCGGGCGACAATAGGCGTAAAGCAGTCAAGAAATCAGAAAACCATCTCTGCCTTTTCAATCGCCTCGCAATAAACCTTCCGAGTGGATCGACGACTTGATCTGACGCCTCGGTTATTGTCAGGAGAAGGTAAACTCAAATTCCTCTTGATTTTAATTTCCTTTGTTGTATTCTTGTAGTGTCGTCCTGTTCGCTAGTACCACTGTTTGATTCAGCATACCTCGGTTTAATTCTAGCTTAATTTTGCTTATTTAGGTTATCAAATAAAGTTATAGCATATGTTGTACGGCGTGTATAACTGGTTCCAATATTGATTCATGAAGAATATGTATTATATGTGCCCTCTTATGCACTTTTTTTTTTTTTTGAAACCTGTTAGATATGTTGTGTCCATCTCTGCACCTGTCTTCAGTATGTAAGAATAATGCAGGAACTGGTTTTCGTTTTAATGTGTTCCGAGTACATGTAGTAACTAGATATGTTTCTCTTGAACCTATACTTGATTTTAAAAGCTTTGAAGCATTTTTAGCCATCTTAGTATTTATGTCCCCCCTTTGTGAATTTCTGTTGGAATATCTTGCATTGGATCTGTCCATCCAGATCTGAGATTTGAGTATGTCTGTGTTTTATGTGAAAAAAAATACAATGAGGTATATGTGGGCGTATGTGTGACTGTGGCTTCTCCTTTCGGTGTTGTTTATCAATTGTCTCATTCCCTGAGGTGTCTCTCCCCAAAGCTGTTTGAGTATTTTAAGGGATAAGTGCCTAGGTATATACTAGTTGTATACTTTAAAATATCTCATATAGATCATTCGTTATATATATCTAAACATGCTAAATATGGGCTTATGTACTTGTTGAATGCTAAGAAATTAGATTGATACATGTTAGACCTGCACTGTATTTTTCTTATTCTCCGGATACATTTTTTGAGGCCATTCCTTATTAAAATTATTTGGGCCCCCCATCACATTGGGCTGAGTTCTTCTCGTAGCTTTATGCATGGGATATTTTGGGCTTGCATTGCCTTCCTTTATCTTGTGTGCATCATAAAGCTTAGCTTTAATTAGAGTCTCGTCATTTGTAGGGCCTGCACTTTTTTTTATGTGTACTTAATCTTGCGTCAGTGTTATTCCGGGCGTTTACTAATCCTTATCTTTCTTTGTTACATGAAAAAATGCACCGGAGCAACAAAGAGTCTCATGGCGGGACTCATTGTGGCAAATGCGAAGGCCCACATCTACCTGCATCTATCCCCGCATCAGAAATTCTAAGCTAGAGGCGAAATGACTTTGCCATTCCTCGAGTCGTCTTATTATCTTCTACCCCGCCCCATTCATTTACTTATTGTAAATTATTGTCTTAACATTACGTTATTAGTAGAACTCTTAGAATGCCAAACCTTAAGTCAATAGGTTAGAAAGTAGTTAATTAACAATTTTTTTCCTCTCGAATTAAATACTTTAGATAACTTAAGCTACATTAAACCACCTAATGATCTTAACTTGCATAATTAATTATGTAGCTAGGATATTATCTTTCAAAACTCTTAACCCATTTGCTATAAAATCTATATAGAAATCTCATGTTTATGTATACTAAGGAACCCCTTTAAGCATATGGGATACTAATTAAGGTAGGCAAATATATACATTTAGTCAATAAATTCACTTTGCGTCACTTATTTTTCTAAATAACCTAGGGCATGCTTTAAACTTTACATGTGTTTTATAGCAGTAATTTTATTAATCTTTTACCAAAAAATACTTTTCTATTAAATACCTTTTTTAAACATGCATTCTTAGCAATAATAATTACCCTAGGTTTGACAGGACAACCGCAAGTTAGCGGATCTTAGAGGGTGCCTAACCCTTTCCCTCTAGATTAATAAAGAACCTTTACCCAGAATCTCATTAAGTTTAGCAGACCATAAAAAATGGAGTTAATGTTTACTTTAAACTAGTTAACATTATAGGTGTCCTAATTCACCCAAATTAATTAGGTGGCGACTCCCTAGCAACCCTTTAGCATTTAGAACCTTTAGCCCCCCCTTTTATATTCTAGCACCTTTTTAACACTTTTAATATTTTAGCACCCTTTTAAACTTCTTTAAGCCCTTTTAACATTTTAGCATTCTTTTAAACATTTTAGCACTTTTATTATTTATTTTCTAACATTTTTACTTAAGCAGGGTTCGCTTTTAGAAATGTCGCGGCCGAAAAAGGGCGCGACATGTACGTGAATGCTGAACAGATTTTTTTGGAAATATTAATAGCACTCAGATTAACACAATACAAAATCATGGAGTTATTAGAAATAACATAGTCATCAAGCATATGTCGTAACCAAATCAGTTGAGCACAACAACTTCCGGCTGCCACATATTCGGATTCGGCAATCGAGAGTGACACGCAATTTTATTTACGGCTGTTGATCGGTGTATTTTATATACACCTTTTGAGTCAGTTTTAGTTAGTCTTTTGTCCCGTTTTGTACATATAAGTGTCGTATTAGGACATTTTTTCTTTCTTTTGAGTCAAAGTGGTTAAAATGGCCAAATGGCGGAAAAAGAGCAAAAAGAGGGCAAAAGAGGAGATGCCAGAGCTGGAATCAGAGAAAGTGGCGAACGAGGGAAAAATCAAGACCAGCGCGGCCTCTCACTGATCAGCGGCCGCGGCGCCACTATTCGAAGAGGCTGCGAAGACTGTGCGCGCGCGCTCGAGCAGCGAATCTGGGCGCGGCGCCTAAACATCCGGAAGCTACGAGTTGCAGCGCCCTCGAGCCAGCGAATATCGGGGCGCGCCAAAACACCGACGGATTGCAGAACTTCGCCGCGGCTCTGCGAGGCAGCGGCGCGCGGAAAAATTAGGTCTTTTGACGAAAATCAGGCGGGCACGAAGGAAAATAGGCGGTTTGCGGCTATAAAAAGGAGAACCCTAGGCGCTTTTAAGCGTTCCTCGCACAACTCAAGACTTTTGCTTGGAGATTGGATACCATTAGTTTAGTAATTCCTTTTCCTTTTATTTACTTTATTTCAGTTTTTATGATGAACTTTGAATTAGTTCTTGTCATATTTATGGCTAGGAACTAATTCTCTTATAGGGCTTTCCATGTTGAATTGCTAGAAACTTATATTATAAATTAATGCATGCTTATGGTTATTTTTCTTTTTGTGAGATCTATCCAATAATTGAGTTGAATTCTTGGTAATTAATTGACAACTAATTATCACTATATGATTTCTAATCAGTTACGAGAAGGGGATTGTGAATATCTTTGTAAGTTGGGTAGAAATTCTTGGATTGGGGATGAAAATACCTCAATTATTTATGTAGCGTTGATGAGAGGCTTAACAACCCTAATTTTGCGCATTGTGCGTGACGGTCAACTAGGTTTTTGTTCTTAATCCTCCTATAAAGTTATCCTTATCACCGAAAGGTAGGTAAGGTGCGATACTGGGGTTGAGTGTTTATATAACCCTAGCGGGAGTATAAAACGATTTAGAAACCGCTTTTCTCTAAAGAAGAATACCATAAGTCAATGCATTAGTAAGTAGCATAAGCGGATAGTAAGGATACATGGAAGCCCTATTCTCATCACCACTGAAGTAAATCTTTATATTAAAATAGTCTGCATAATTCGTAGTTATAAACAACAAATCAATCATAAATTCACCAAATAGATACTAGAAAATAGATAGTTGGTAATTGAACCCTAATCCTTGTGGACGATATTCGGTCTTACTAAGACTATATTACTTGTCACGATAACGTGCACTTGCGTTTAAAGTGTGTGCATCTTAACGCGCATCAAGTTTTTGGCGCGTTCTTGATTAGGCATAGTTCAATATCAAATTTATCTATTTTTAATTTCTAATTTGGTTTTTATTCTTTGTTAATTTTTGTATTTTTCAATTTAGTTTATTTTATTTATTCTTTTTCGTTTTATGTATTTATTGTGTGAAAACAAGGGTGTCGTGATCCGTTGTTGGTTTTGATGCATCTCAGGGATCCTCAAGACATGGATTTCTACTGTCAATATGATCGAGCTCCAACCATAGAGGAAGAGAGGAATTGCGAGAAGTCATACTCGGTCTCACTAAGTATCAGCGCATTCATGGACGAAATGAGATTGGCCATAAAGAAGTCGGATCGCAAATAGGAGAACTCATGATCATTTTTAACGTGACGAGAATTTGAGAGCTGAACCAAACCCAACTATTGAGGATTACGGTGAGAGAGTTGGTGTAGAAAAGGAAAAGATTGCGAGTTCAATTATTTACCTTGGACTCTGTAGAAATCCTTTTCTTGCATCTATTACGTAAGAACCATCACTAGCTATCACGGTGATCCTCAATTAGGCAGCCCATACCAAGTGGTACCCACAGAGTTGAGAGATGTAGAGAATTTCACGGATTCCTACGTTATAAAAAGCATAAAAGACAAGTCTGTCTTGTGTACTTGGGGGGTAATTGTATGTTTAAGGTTCTTGGTTGAGCAAATAGTTATAGGGAAATTGAGACCTATAGCAATAAATCTGCGGATTGCAAGCAGTTCGCAGAAGGGACCAATGAGCACTCGTACCGGTTAACTGCGTCCGACTAAAAGACGTTAAAGACAGCGCTTGTTGGGAGGCTACCCAATGTTTTCAATTATGTTATTTTAATTTCTGTCTTTAGTTTATTTTATTTTGTCTAGAACAATCTCACGGTCTTGGATTCTTGTATTTGTGCTGTGATTGATAGGTACAGGGGAATAAACTGAAGGCGAAAAATTGAAGAAAAACCAGAATTTCCAGAAAAGCGGGTAGCGCTCAGGAAGCGAGGCATGGCGCTAAAAGAATCAGCGCAGTTTAAGCGCGCCAGCGAGCGCGACGCCAAAAATTCCCGAAAATTTGCCAAATTTAGCGCGCCTTATTTCCAATGCGCGTGAAAGTCGAAGGCGCGAGAAGATTGGCGCGCCATTTCCGTTTTGGTCGCGGCGCCACAACGGAAAATATGAAAATCTGGAAGACACCCTGATCCGAAGGCCCTCTCGCCAAATCAAACACCAAGAGCTCTCCTCCCCTCACGGAATTCAAAGTATTATCCACCGCCATCACCACCATTTTAGCCAAAGTCTGTAAGTGTCGTATTTCTTTTATTTTTCTTTGAGTCTACACACATTGGGGACAATGTGTGATTTAAGTTTGGGGGTGTTTTATTTGTGTCATGTTATGTGTTACTTAAGTCTTTTTGATTGTTTTTATGTTTATTTGGAGTCACCAAATTTTTTTTTTTTTTTTGAATTTTGAGTCATAATTGTCTGTCAAAGATCATGTATGCTGTAGTTGCTAGAAACACCTAGTGAAGTAAGGTGAAATAATGTAACGGAATTGAAACAACTATCTAAACACTTAGGTTAGATATGCCAAAAACTCATAGAATCTGTCTATTTGGAGTTTCTTGCTTAAATTATGCATGTTAAATGATAAATGTTTATGTGTTATGATTGCTTGCTATTTGAGGCGAAATAGTTAGGATATGCATGTTAGGGAGATGACTCAGGCATTTCTTTGATAGTCAATTCTTACCATTCTTTTCTATCCCGTACTTTAAAAGTATCCCTAGTCAGCCCCATTGAGCCTAAATTTGAAATTTCTTCTTTGACACCCTATATTCCCACAAATTGTACCATAAGTGAAAATATGAAATAGTGGAATACATTGTGTTAAAAAAAAAAAGACAAAAAGAGTGAATAAGTCTGTTGCACCCCAATACAAAAGTAATAAGAAATAGGCAAAAGCCTAAGTTTGAGGGTGCTTGTCATTATTAGATACTTCACTCTCCCAAAACAAAAGAGGGGAAAGATAGAATCGAAATGAAGAAAAGAATTAAAAAAAAAAGGGAATACTGAAAAGCTGAAGAGCTTATGGTACACGAAATGAGCCAAAATGCCTATTTTTTACCAACCCCTACCTAAGCCTACATTACAACCCTTAAAGTCCTGAAGATCTCTTTTATGCATATCCAGAATTAGTGGAGAATAGCAAGTAAGCATGCCATAGGAATTCTTGAATTTACATGCATAATTTAGTATATTGACTTCCATTAAGCATGATAATATGAGTTTGCGAAATATCTAGCTTCATGTGCTTAGTGTGCTGAACTTTCATGGTATATGTTCCTGCATATTATTTCGCTAACCTTCATGTTTTTCTAGTTAACACTCATGCAGCAAAAGTGATCAATGGCAGTGAGTCTTTTTAACTTTTAGTTCTTTGAGTCTTTTATTTTATTTCTTTCTATCTTTGCTCGAGGGCGAGCAAAGGTTAAGTTTGGGGGTATTTGATCGGTGTATTTTATATACACCTTTTGAGTCAGTTTTAGTTAGTCTTTTGTCCCGTTTTGTACATATAAGTGTCGTATTAGGATAGTTTTTCTTTCTTTTGAGTCAAAGTGGTTAAAATGGCCAAATGGCGGAAAAAGAGCAAAAAGAGGCAAAGAGGAGATGCAGGCTGGAATCGAGAAAGTGGCGAACGAGGAAAAATCAAGACCAGCGCGGCGCAACTGCGATCAGCGAGGTCGCGGCGCCACTATTCGCAGAGGCTGCGAAGACTGGTGCGCGGCGCCCTCGACAGCGAATCACGGGCGCGGCGCTAAACATCCGGAAGCTACAGGAGTTGCGGCGCCGGCTCGAGCAGCGAGATATCGAGGGCGCGCCAAAACACCCGACGGATTGCAGAACTTCCGCGCCATGGCTGCGAACGCGCGCCAGCGGAAAAATTAGGTCTTTGGAAAATCAGGCGGGCACGAAGGAAAATAGGGAGGCGGTTTGCAGCCTATAAAAGGAGAACCCTAGGCAGTTTTTAAGCGTTCCCCTTCTTGCACAACTCAAGACTTTTGCTTGGAGATTGGATACCATTAGTTTAGTAATTCCTTTTCCTTTTATTTACTTTATTTCAGTTTTTATGATGAACTTTGAATTAGTTCTTGTCATATTTATGGCTAGGAACTAATTCTCTTATAGGGCTTTCCATGTTGAATTGCTAGAAACTTATATTATAAATTAATGCATGCTTATGGTTATTTTTCTTATTGTGAGATCTATCCAATAATTGAGTTGAATTCTTGGTAATTAATTGACAACTAATTATCACTATATGATTTCTAATCAGTTACGAGAAGGGGATTGTGAATATCTTTGTAAGTTGGGTAGACATTCTTGGATTGGGGATGAAAATACCTCAATTATTTATGTAGCGTTGATGAGAGGCTTAACAACCCTAATTTTGCGCATTGTGCGTGACGGTCAACTAGGTTTTTGTTCTTAATCCTCCTATAAAGTTATCCTTATCACCGAAAGGTAGGTAAGGTGCGATACTGGGGTTGGGTGTTTATATAACCCTAGCGGGAGTATAAAACGATTTCGTAAACCTGCTTTCTCCTAAAGAAGAATACCATAAGTCAATGCATTAGTAAGTAGCATAAGCGGATAGTAAGGATACATGGAAGCCCTATTCTCATCACCACTGAAGTAAATCTTTATATTAAAATAGCCTGCATAATTCGTAGTTATAAACAACAAATCAATCATAAATTCACCAAATAGATACTAGAAAATAGATAGTTGGTAATTGAACCCTAATCCTTGTGGACGATATTCGGTCTTACTAAGACTATATTACTTGTCACGATAACGTGCACTTGCGTTTAAAGTGTGTGCATCTTAACGCGCATCAGCTGTACCATGAGACTAGATTATTGTCAAGATAAAAATAACCACCACTAGTGCTTTTCCTATCGTCGACATCACCGGCCCAATCCGAGTCACTATACCCTATTAGATTAGGATTAGTGTCTTTGAAGTACCAAATTCCCAAGTCACTTGTACCGGCAACATATCGAATGATACGCTTCACGGCATTAAGATGAGATACCTTGGGACTGGTTTGGAACCTAGCGCAAACACACACGCTAAACATGATATCAGAGTGACTGGCAGTAAGGTATAAAAGGCTACCTATCATAGATCGGTATAATATTGGGTCAACATCTTGTCCAACATCGTCTTTACATACCTGTTGCGTAGAGCCCATTAGAGTCTTCATGTGTTTAACATTTTTCAGACCAAATTTCCTAACAAGATTCTTGGCGTACTTGCTTTGAGATACAAATATCCCTTCTTTAACCTGTTTAATTTGCAAGCCTAAGAAAAATGTTAGTTCTCCAATCATGCTCATTTCATATATTGTCGACATCGCTTCGACAAATGACTTCAAGAAGGATTCTTTAGTCGAGCCAAAGACAATATCATCAACATAGATTTGAGCTATGATTACATCTACTCCGTGTCTTTTAATGAATAAAGTTTTGTCAGCTTCCCCATCGATAAAATCAAAATTAATAAGAAAGTTAGTTAACCATGCACGTGGTGCCTGTTTTAGACAATACAAAGCTTTCTTGAGCTTATATACATTTTGTGGATGGTGAGGATCTTCGAATCCTTTTGGTTGTTCAACGTATACTTCTTTGTCCAAGTATCCATTGAGAAATGCACCTTTAACGTTCATTTGGTGCAAGGTAATTTTCATGTAACAAGCAATAGCATGACTCAAGTCTAGCCACAGGAGCAAAGGTCTCGTCATAGTCGATACCTTAAACTTGTGTATATCCTTGAGCAACAAGTCGAGCTTTATTCCTCACAATCTTCCCTAACTCATCTGATTTGTTTTTGAATATCCACTTGGTTCCAATAAAATTAGTGTTGTTGGGTCGTGGTACCAAATCCCAAACCTCATTTTGGGTAAATTGCTCAAGCTCTTCTTGCATGGCTTGAATCCAAAAATTATCTTTCAATGCTTCCCCACTATTCTTAGGTTTCATAGTAGATGTGAGATAAGAAAGACTAACCTGTTCGTATATGATGGACATGCACACATACCTTACCATTTCTCGGTAGTTCACTGGTTCTTTCTCTCTTATTCGCCTCTGCTAAAAAACTCCCCCTAACACTTGGTCGGGTGGATGGTTCCTCCTAATCCTCGATGGAGGGTCTCTTCTCACTTGATCATTCAGCTCAGTAACAGACTCCTCCTCGACATCATCCTTTGTGTTTTCTCTTTGAGGTTCAGATGTGTCATCTGATGTTGGGACAACATTTGTTGCTTCAGTGAGTTGCTCCTCTTCAACTGCAACAATGTTATTTTCTGAAGATCTACCAGATATATCCAGCAGGTCATCAAAAATAACATTGACAGACTCCTGGATGATCTTTGTTCGAAGGTTGTAAATTCGGTAAGCATGGCTATTCTGAGAGTAGCCGACAAATATCCCTTTGTCGCTATTAAAGTCAAATTTAGTCAGTTTATCCCTGTCATTAAGAATACAGCACACACACCCAAAGACATGGAAGTACTTCACTGTAGGTTTCTTTCCATTTAACAATTCATATGGTGTCATCTTGGTCTCTGGCCTTATATAGACTCTATTACTTATGTGACATACTGTGTTCAAGGCTTCTGCCCAAAACCTCTTTGATAATTGCTTAGAACTCAACATTACTCTTGCCATTTCCTGTAAAGTTCTGTTCTTTCTCTCGGCAACCCCATTTTGTTGGGGTGTTTTTGGTGCCGAAAATTCATAAAATATGTCTTTATTTTCACAGAATTTTGCAAAGGTTTGATTTTCAAATTCCTTTCCATGATCAGATCTTATTCTGAAAATTGAAGAACAAAACAGATTCCTAATTCTAGAATAAAGTGTTTTAAACATCTCAAAGGTTTGTGATTTTCCTTTAAAAAATATATCCAAGTAAATCTGGAAAAATCATCAACAATCACATAAGAGTATCTCATTCCTCCTAGGCTATCTACCTCAATTGGACCCATAAGATCCATATGCAATAATTAGAAATAATGAGACGTACCTGAATGTTGTCCGTCATGTTGGACAATATTGTGAGAGACTCGGGTCTGCTTTCCTTCAAACAATCTTCACACAGTGTTTTATCTTTTGAGTCCAGTCTGGGAATGCCTTTGACAGCTTCAAACGAGATCAGCTTTTCCAATGTGCCGTAGTTGACATGTCCCAACTTCTGGTGCTAAAGTGTCAAGTCACCTACCTTTGCATAGTTGCAAAACTCTTCTCTATCTACTAGATAACAGTTATCTCCGGTTCGGGTTTCTGACATAACACACTTGTTTGCAGAATCCATAACTTTGCATCCAAGTTTGTTGAATTTCACCTCTAGATCGTCATCACATAGTTGGCTTATGCTAAGGAGATTAGCAACTAAACCTTCTACATGAAGCACATCCTTCAAGGCTGGTACATTTGGAACATTAAGAGTTCCTCTACCAATAATCTTACTCTTACTTCCTCCTCCAAAAGTCATGTACCCTCCATTGAATGCTCTATACTCCTTCAAGAGACTTTTAGTACCTGTCATATGACGTGAGCAGTCACTATTAAAGTACCAAGAACCTGTAATGTTGGTACGCAAGGCAGTTATGCACACATTACATTTCAGATTCAGTTTGGGTACCCACTCATTTTCAAACCTTTTCTTCTTTCTGCTTTCAGGCTTGTTGCTTTGAATGTTGTCAGTGATGTTGGACAACATTAGTGACAACACTTTAGGCAATAGGCTGAGTGGTAGAGTTTTGAAGTTTGTAGCAGTAGGGCATAAGATGTCCTGACTTTTTACAGAAGATACATACAAACTTCGATCCAATCATAGTGCTCTGAGAGTTACTAGCATTTTCTTTGACAAATTTTATCCTCTGAGATTGACTATGGATCCTGGAAGTATTGGTTTTTCTAGGAGATTGGTAACCAAGCCCAGTCCTTATGGGATTGCTGAAGTTCAGTATTTCATCCAGTTTGGAGGTTCCCATGTTGAGCCTTTAAAACGTGGTCTCAGTTATGTTCAATCGTGCACGAATCTTACCAAGCTCTAGATCCTTCTTGGTAAGTGTCACCTCTAATCGGTTGATTGTGTCTTTCAAATTGCTATTTTCAAGAGCCAATGATTTTGCTTTTGAGTCTGATTGCTCAGATTTAGTGATTAAGGCTTTACAAAGATTTTGTAATTCCTTTATCGTTTCGTCTTTGGAGTCAACTAGATCCAAATCAGCAGCCTTAGTTGAAGAAATAAATCCACTAAAACAATTTACATCAGAATAATCAAAGTATACATACCTCTCTGATGGCGCATGCATTCCAGATGTGGAATCCGATGTTGTTTCTGATGTTGTTTCTGATGTTGTCGCAACATCGTCAACAACTTCTTCATCGTCAGACAGTGAGTGTTCAAACATGGCTGCAAGTATTGCCTGTGGTTGTTCTTCTTCTTGATCTTCTTCTTCTTCGTTCTCATCATCACTGAGGGTTACTCACATAACCTTACTAATTTCTCTAAGGGTGTTTGCACACTCATTAGCGTAGTGTCCCCAACCCGAGCATGCATGACACTGCACTCCCTCGAGTTGTTTGGATTATAATTGGTGCCGTCGGAGTTGGATTTCCTCAGTGGATTGTGATTTCTCTGCTCAGAAGGTGACCTAATTGACTGCTTATTGAAGAGAGGGCTCTGATGCTTATTATAATTGACTTTGTTACAGTCAGTGTTGATTTTTCTCACCATCGAATTGGATCGACGAGTGAGTAAGGCAACAGTTGCATAGCTTTCCAGTTCCTTCAGGTTTTCTTCTTCATTTTCCAATTCAGATTCTGAGGTTTGTCCTTAGAGTACCAACGTCTTGTTTTACAAATCTCTTTGGCTCTTCATTTTCATCTCATATGTTTGAAAGATGCTCATCAAGGCATGAATATCCATAGTAGCAAGATTATGGGCCTCTTCAATAGTAAAATCTTAGTATTGAATCTTCCAGGAAGAGATCTGAGAGCTTTATCCACAAGTTGTGTGTTGGTTAAAGGTGATCCAATAACTTGACACTGATTAGCAATGTCAATCAATTTTTCAAAATAGGATTTTATGTCGTCCGACTCTTCCATCCTTAAGCATTCGTATTGACTCAAGATCATGTGAAGCTTCGTACGTCGAACACTTAAGGTTCCCTCACAATGAGTTTGTAAGGTTTCCCAAGCATCCTTGGCAGTTGTGCAATTCTGGATAAGCTTGAACATATAGATGTCTACCCATCCAAATATCGCATTTAGAGCATTTTCATTAAAGCTTGCAATGTTGATTTCTTTCTGGGTCCATTCAGACTCGGGTTTAGTGAGTACATCACCATCATCGTCTGCTGGGTACTTGGGGATTACATAGCCTTCGGAAACTGCTCCATGCTCGAACATCAATTGATTTGATGTGCGAACGTAGTCGCATTTTCTAGTAGGCGTAGTTAGATCCGTCAAGTATTGGAAGTCTACCAACGTTTTGTAAAGCTGAGTCCATAGCCGTAATATTCAGAATCACACACTTATTGTATCAAGTGCAGGCTTTGATACCACTTGTTGGGTCCCGTGGCTACGAATTAGTAAAAAACGTAAGATTAAAATCGCAAAACTAGAACAACAAAAATAGTCACTGGATGTTGCCTTCAATGTTGTGTCAACCTATGAGGCAACATTGTGATAAAACAGTATAAACTTTTGTAGAGTAAATGCAACGAAAAAAGTAAAGAGACACAAGATTTATATTTTCAAGTGTATATATAAATATATCCCTTGATTGTCAATGACCAAAAGAATTGTATAAATTATATACAATTACAAATGAATTTCTTTTTACAAATTGAGCGTTACAAACGGAAAAAAAATTACAAACAAAAATAAAGTCGCAGATGACTTCGCATAAAGTTACAAAGTCTAAAAGGTAAAAGACAACATCTTCATTATAATAGCTTGAACAATAAGCTTAATCTAGAATAAAGATAGCTATTGTAATGTGGGACTAGATGTTGTTAAAACAACTTTAGGCTAGATGTGTTGATCCAGTTTTCTAAGGTAAAATCCGAGATCTCTCTTGAAAGTTCTTCTTCTAAAAATCTGGATACTCGATACACTGAAGTTCCCCTCTATTTATAGTGTGGAACTTCCCTTGAAATCCTCACTGATTGTTGCGGAGGTTGAGCAAAAGATGACAGCAGCTTGGACCGAGTCTTCCTCCTGGAAATCCTCAACGATCTGAACTTGGTCATACGCTGCTTTCTCTCCACGCTTTGACTGCGTCTTTCACCACGTTTTAAACACAACATTCTTGTAAGCTTGCCTAGGTTATTTTTACTGGCAGTAATATCAACTGCTTCGGCCGGAAGAATAGGCAAAACTGTTACAGAGATGTTGGCAGAAATATTGTCGCAACATCGCAGGCAACATTCTTGTCTACACAAGAGATGTTATTCTGAGAGTTTTCAAATGTTGCCTCAACATCCATCTAACATCAACAACTACAATTGATGTCTAAAAAATAGAACTTCACATTTCGTATAATGCAAGCGTTCCGGTGCATTTAAAGTCCGATCGCCTACAACTTTCTCTTAACATGAGGCCGTTAACCCCCCTCACCTCACCTCACTTTAATAGGTGTAAATTGAGGTGAATTGACGGGACCAAACCTTCTTCCACCAAGAGCTTTTGGCTCTTCTTCCCCCTCTTCCACCAAGAGCTTTTGGCTCTTCTTAAAAGAGTATCAGGTCATAACGTCGGAAGACTCCATTATTATTAGTATTCATGATAATAATATAAGTAAATTTATTTGTGTGGTTAATCGAGCATAACCAAGGGGAGCCAAATAGCGTTTCAATTAGAGTTTTTTCCTCCGCGATAGCATAATATAAAGACTAGTAAAAGAATCGGACTTCTTTTATTTGAAAAAAAACACATGGTGAATCTATACCAAAAAAAAAACTCCAAAGAGTACCCTCGCAGATAATGTTTCTACATCATATATGGGAGGAAACTTTAACTATATTGTTTGCTTGAATTTTTAATGCAATATATATAGTAATAGTAAGCATGAGAAACCTAAGCTAATACTGCATTTCATTATCCTTTTTATTCATATACCAGAAAGAAATTTATACATTTATACTAGGAACCACATTGTGTGACTGGTGAACAATATGAATATGAAATTAGCTTATTATCTTGTTTTCTATTTTCTTCTGTTGGATTATATTTTGGAAACTAGTAATTTAGTCCATTTTTTATTCATTTTGTTGAGATATACCACATATATACATTATATATATATATGTGGTTAGTTAGTTGGAGGTTAGTTGGTTTATGAGTTCATTAGATATTTTGTTATTAGTAGGATATTATTAGTGGGTCTAATTTTCTAATATAAATAGGACAAATATTTTGTAATTACTGTTGAACAAAACATAATAGAATATCAGCAGAAGAGCAATTGCTCCCAAATACCTTCGATTTCTTCCATTCTCACGCTCTCCTCTCTGAATGATCTCTTCTTCTTCGATTAACTTGCAAGCTGGAATCACAAATCTAACACATTTCCTTTCAGTACACATCCACCAACTTTCTTCTTTGTTTTTATTCTTTTGTGGGATATTTTGGCAAATCATGAAGATATGATTAAATAAATGCAATCAAGTCGTCCCCTACTGATAACGACTTTCTAATTAACTTTTTTTTTGTGAGTGGATAGGAGAAGCTAAATAAAATAATTGACGGTATTTGGTAAAAAAATTAAAAACAAATTACCACAAAGTAATGTATGATGAAAATTGCAAAAGTCTCCGACTTTAATTTCTATTTTACAACCACAAAGTTGTATGGTTGTGATAGAATATTTTCCTCAAAAGACTTCATTCCATTAGGTAAGAATATATACATCTTTACACTAACTAGGAAGAATCTAGAATAATCCTAAAAATATTCCTATACATTAAACTACTTACCATATAAGATGGATACTACATTAATACAAGATACTACACAATATTTCTATAATTAATGGTATTACTTCTAGAATATTCTATTCTAGAATATTCTAATAGGTTGGTCCATTAAAGTCACCTTCTAGAACGCATGAATATGTATCAGCTACTTTGTATAAAATTAATAAACCATATGAAAATATGTATTACAGGTATGTAAAAGATATCGAATCTAATGAAAGAGTTTTTTTATCTGAACATTATACATGCAACTATTAGAAAAAGATCCAACTCGGGCAAGTGTGTGTGTGGTTGGGTTCGTTATTTGGACTTTTGTTACTTAATTTGACATGAGTAAATTGTCCTTGTGCAAAGGGTAAATTTGTCAAAGCAACATAAATATTTATTTTTTGTCAACCTAAGAGACCGAAACTGTTTAGGAATATATTTAAGAGATCATTTTAAAACTACCAATCAGTTTTTGCCTGACGGGTAAATTGAGAAATCCCAAGAAAGAGATTAAATTGAAATGCTTCACTGGACCTAAAACAATTCTTCTGGGCTTATAACTAATTAGGATGGGCTTGTGGGAAAAAAGAATGTTGGGTCATAAACTCATAATGTACCAACAACAATTGGACCAACTCATAACAAACCCATTTATTGAACTTAAGGAGTTCACTCCTTACCAAACTTTTAGAAGAAATAACGTGTATGGCCATATCTCGATCCTATCTTTGAAACATAGCTACTATCATGAAGTTCCAAATTTTACAGCAGAAATTCCAAAATATTCATCTCTGAAATTTGAAATTTCATGCTAGTGGTTATTTTTTTAATTATAGAAGTAGAAAAGTGGTTATTAGTGAATTTTAACCCCAGCTTTTTACTCATAACTTATATCTCTAAGAAACCATTTCTAATCCAAAGATAGTGGCCCAGTGACCACTAGTCAAATTTGTGGCCTTAGGGTCACAAGTTCGATTCTCGGCGGATACGTTCTCCGAGGCATATGCCTCGTATTAAAGCCTGGTAGCTTAACCGCGCGGGCATGTTGCAGTGTGGGTTTCCCTCCAGACAAGTCCTGTTAGGGGGTCAGACCTTGTAGCATTGATCCGTTGGTAGCGATCAGACACTGAATGGGAGGTGTACATCCCGCGATTTACCCGGCGGTGGCGGCTAAGGACGGGTTCCATCGCCTTCAGGAGCCTAGTCTGATTTGTGCAGTCTTAGCGATATGAAGTACTAAGGCCACCCCGAGACTTAGATTATCAAAAAAAAAAAAGAAACCATTTCTAATTAAACAGCTATAATTTTTTTTATATGAGCAACACATGTTGAATATTTATGACTTGCAGAGAAAGTATAGATGGCTTTGTCTAGCCAAAAAGAAGAAACAAATGGGCCTTGAATATACGGGCCCCAGGCCAATTTTTGTCTGGACATGGATAGAGTTTTGTGAATGGTTCATTCATCTTTTTGGCGGATCTACTGGTAGGAAAAAAAGACATTTTGTTCTTTACTCCAAAGGATGTATTTGATGACCCGGCCCACATAAAAAGACTTGTTAAGTTTAGGACCACTACTTTTTTTTTTGTGGAGCTAGGGACAAACTTAGATTCTAGGTGAACTTGTGAAGTCCTTTTCTGAACCAACATGTGTGCCCCAGTGACAATTTCTTCAATCCATAATTCCATACTTTTGCCCTTTCCCAAAAATTAAAAAATAATAAATAAGAGGGTTGTTGACACTTGTATCTCTAAGAAGTAAGAGTCCAATTACATCCCTCTAAACATCCCTCTAAGGTTTAGAGCTAGATGATTTGTCTTAGTGCGTAGAGTTATTGTATATTTGTACAGTTCTGCTGATAGCTTGATAAGAGGTAATAGGTACCCAATAAAATAGTTGAAATGCGCACAAACTGGACCATACATCACAATCCTATTATACGAATATTTATATACTCCTCTAACACCTATACATTGATAAGTAGGATTTTTCTCATTGAGTTTTAGAAGGTAATATACTTTTATATAGAAATCTAGCCCATTAACTAAAAAAAATTGTTTGCAATGTCTCGTGATGAACTCTTCACATTTATAAGGTAAAATTACTCCCATTTGGTGTTTACATCAAATCAATAAATGCATGACATATGTTTATACATAAACTTTTAGCACTTAATCATAATTAATTAACATGCATTCTCACCTCATCAAATCACTTAACTATAGTAAGATTACATAGTTGGGTGTAAATATCTGATACGAGTAAGTTTTTAAGTATTTGTAGTTGCATTTTTGTTGATTGAGGGATTAACTTATTCTGTAATTTTTAACATTAGAATTAAATTGTTTATAATATAAGAAAGAGCCTTCTTTGGGCTAAATGTAAGGGCCTTACCCAATGAAGTTTCTCCGTATTAACAACAAATCACTTCACTTACTATTGAATAAACAACAAGCAACTATCTAATATAGTCTCTTAATGATGCATTAATGTAGTGTACTTAACAACCAACTATAACGTGGCCTGTTCTCTAAATTATTAATACAAAATATCTCTAGCACGCTGGGCCACAAATGAGAACAATCCTATCCTAGCTTATAATACAGATTTTGTGATGGTTATATTGCACAACAACATATTCATATCCAGTGTAATCAGTAATCTCATAAGTGGAGTCCGGAAAATATATGGTATACACAGACCTTGCCTCTATCTTTACGGGATAGAGAGATTGTTTCCGATAGACTCTCAACTAAAAAAATGTACGCGATACAGAAATGTAAGGAAGAAAAAGTTACAATAAAATAACAAATGTAAGCAACAAATATAGGGCAGATATCAATATTGAACCTTGTCTTATAAAGTAAGAGTTGAATAATTGATGAAACAAACCTCTGACCTAGTCGCTATCCAATAAATAGTTGCACATTATTAACAGCCTAGCATCATTTGCCATGTTCCATTCACAACTATGTGCACAAATGCCACCCAACTCACCCAATCCCACTAAAGCTTCTCATTCTTAATTTAGACTCATTTCCTTTCACACTTTCAGGGTAAGTCTATTCTTTCACAAGTACTTAAATCACTTTCAACAACTTAATAAATCTTTAGGGTCGTAAAGAAATAGAGTTAAATTAAATGTAAATTGTGCCAAAATAAGTCCTTAAACCTAACTCTATTTTGTCCCGACAAAGGTAAACGTTAAGTAATTTCTTTCCATATACTTAAGCGTTATGACAAAGTTACTTGATGTATGTGCTGATGAAATAGTCGAGGTATGTTGATCCAAACACCATGTCATAAAAAATATACAGTCTATTTGGTGACTGTTTTATGCTATGTTGTTCGGATTCTCCAAATGATGTCGCACCTGTGTAAGATCTTAAAAAAAATGTACTACTTTGGAGGATCCAACACATATCCGTTATCATTTTTGAAGAGTCCAAACGTTTTATGGGGATAAATAGTGCTACAGAAGGATATACTTTAATGGCAATTGTGAATTGTGATTCTAGTGTTCATATTTGTCTCTTTAGGCATTATGGGAAGATGCAGCTGCATATCTCCTTAAAATTATATTGGTAACAAATCCAATAGAATTCAATGTTTGCCAGAATTCTATATTGATGTGTGTCCATTCACACCATTGCATCCTTAATGAACAATCTGCTAGATGCCCCTTTCCATTAAAATATACAGTTGATCATATTTTCAGTTCTTGAAGATAAAATCAAAACTGACTAAAAAATTCTGTTTTGTTTACACTAAACTCTAAAGTTTCCATCTTGCCATAATTTTTGAAGGCTACATTTTGTGTGTTTCATGCAACAAAATTAAATAAAATGAAAAGAAAATCCCCAAAATACAAAAAACAAAACAGAGAAAGTAATTATAGGTGTTATGTTTATTTTTTAATTTTTAACTCACCTCACTCCAAGTAAGATCAGACACAAGAAGGAAAATCCTATCAAGAATGCTGAACTCTGTAAATAATTACTCCTTCCAAGTGTCAAAATTTACTTACAAGATATACACTTAAAACTTAACTATGTATCTGTATCCCCCTTCTATATAGATCTATACCGCCAAAAACTTAAGTCTAATAGATTGTAGTAAAACACAACTTACATGTGTAGAAGGTACCGGAAACTAAATTCATATGGCGTTATCTGAAGAACATGGGAAAGGGGTTCATTATTCCTTCTCTCGAGACAGTTGATTGCTTCCTTTCCGTGTTCGTTTGGAAGTTGAAGGCATATCCAATCAAGTAATGACTCTAGATCCTTTGCAAAATCTAGCAGATACCAATCTAACAGCTTTGGTATTGCTACCAACTTCTTTGATGTAGAAACGCCAACAGATGCTTGCAAATACTCCTTCTTTGCAACTTGAAGCTCGTTTTCAATTTTTGCTGCGGTGTATACTCTTACCTATTTAAGACAGCTCCTAAATTAGCATTATTATGTATATAACAGAGGCACAAAAGACTTGAAAACTAGATAATGTGGCGCTTTTTGTGGAAAATATGAAGATTCAAGTCATATAATATAACATAATATGAAAGTCGGTTCCCAAGAAATCTTGTCCGTTATAGTGAAATGTCATTATAGAGGATGCGGGATGCTTGTTATAAAGAGATCCGACTATATTATATAAACCATTTGTGTTGTTTATAAGTTGAAAATTATGTAACACAATTGCAATTGTTACAATGATCTAAAGTACCCGATAGATTTAAATAGATTAAACTTTCTCACCTGTAATAGGTCGAGGAAAAAGGCGTTTATAACTTACAGTAGGAGAGGAGAAACTTCCACACGAAAGTGCAAATGTCACCAATGGTTCGGAGAACTCCAACCCGAAGATGCTGCGTGCGGTCATCTCGTCATTCTTTACACCCTTCGCGAAAGTCTAGTGAGAGCAATCAAACAAGGTAGACATGTAACTTAAACTTTAGAAGCATGGAAACGACAAAAAGTAATTCCCCTCAAGTTGAAAAGCCACTTACAAATTTTGAGTGATAAGGCAACCTCAGAATGAAATGTTCAATGGTTATGGCATTAAGCAAGTGTCCACTAACATTTATTGTTGCCTGCAAAAGGTGGAACTTCACCAATTAAGAAGTGAAAATAAATTCATCATATCATTATCAACTAATTGAATTAGTAGGGTTGTTGCATGAGAGAGTACAATTGATTGCACGGATATGATAGGACACCGAAGCATTACCTTTTGCATCAATGCTACAACCATTTCAGGGCTCTCAGGTAGGCCATACTCCAGGAGGGCCTGAAATGTTAACCGAATGACGGAATGAGTTATAATAAAAACAAAATTTGGAACGTGGAATACTCATACAGGCATTTTTATACATTTGGCCGCTTGGTAAAAAATAATTACAGCCACTAGTCAATATACAAAGAATATTCATCAATTATGTATAAAATATGTAAGTTTTATGTATATTACAATTAATTTCTGGCTATTATTTTGGTGGATGGTCTAACACATATTACTATTGGTAAGATATACACAACACAATAACTGTAGGAATCTAAACCTTACGTTCATCATGCATGAATTGTAAATGTTGATCCAGAAAGCGAGCTTTTCTTGGTGGGTAAGACCCTGTAAATTTGCTGATGCAAGTTTCTCGAGCAGAAGTCTGAAACGAGGACTAATATATGTGAGAAAACATCATAATAGAATATTTTGAAAGATTATATAATCTCACTAAGCTATATTAACCAACTTACTTTAGTCTACGAACTAGGAAAACAGATATTGTTGTTCGATTTGGATTGATAGAAGAAGCTTCAACTGCATATAAATGCTTATATGGACCGATATCTCTCCTTTCAAACTTTGAGCATATTCCATAAGGATCTCCAAACTCTTTCTTCTCAATGTTCTCACATGAATTATATCCTGTCAATGACGGCAGTGTATCTGCTGTACTCCTGTTCTTCCTAGAGTTCATTCTAAGGAAAACATTCAACAAGCATTTCAAAATGTTTTCCGAGATTGTGTTTGGACTTTCATCTGATGACGGTTTTCTATCTTGAGTAACAAAAATTTTCTCTTCCAGACTCCCATGGTACATTATTTGGTCCTCCATCTGAAAATCATGAAAATTCTATACTGTTACGCTGCACAAGATTCTTACTTTGTAAAAATTGAAGGTCACTAAATTATCAACCTGCAATTTCTGAGGATCTACACGCTTCTCTGCTAATCTGTTCTTCTTAGTAGGAGTTCTGACAGTTTTTACTTTAGCGTTTATTGTGCGATGCTTGCTTTTTGTGGAAGACCACGAGTGGTTCTCTTTTAAGCAGCTGTCATCTGAAAAATATGAATTTCATAACGATAAAATCACTCTCTTACTCAGTTACCTTGACAAGCATGACTATTATTTTCCTTTTAAATTTGGAAAAATAATTACCAGAGAGAGAAGGCAAATGTCTTCCGGAAAATGAAGCTAAATTTGATTCCAGTTGGGATGATAACTTCGTTTGCTTCTGCTTCGGACTCTTTACTTGATTTTGCTCAATGGTATCAGTCACATTATCCATATTCCTCTTCGAGGACGAAATATACACGGCTTCCTGATACAATCCCTGCCTGAAATGCACAACTTTCTCTTCGAGCCTAACGACTTCTTCCTCCAAAACAGCGACTTCAGCGAGAAGCTCCAGTGTCTATGAATTTTCAATTACATAATTACACTTAGTATTGAAATTCGTAAAAATTTAAGCCATAAACATTACAAAAAATGAAATTATCTACGAACTTCGTCGCTAATCCGTCACTAAATTGCTCGTAGCTAACAAATTTTGTGATAATCAGTCAATAATCCTATTTAGTGAAGGTTTCTTTTGTTTAGCTACAGAATTTGTTCGTCGCTAGTTCCTATTTATTTAGTAGTGAAATGAACTACCAAGTAAAACAATCTCCTCATCAAACTTATGACAACATCAATTGAATTTCACTAGTTCCTTCAGCTAGCACAGTTCAATCTCAAATTATACATTGCATAACATCATTGAATTAACAAGAAATACTAACATTTGGGGGGAGATAAGGAGGAAGACGAGGAAGTGCACCGAGGGGTCGAGTAAACGCCCTTTCAAGAGCTCTATGGACATTTTCTTCATGCCTGAGTTTCTTCTTTAGCTTATCAACCTTCAAATTTACACACAATTATTAGTACAAATTACATATGCTATACTAAAAATTTCAAGAATCAAATGCATTAGTTACATCTTGTAACAATGCCATCTTTCTCTCTCTGATTGCTTTTCGTCTATTTATGGGTGTTTTCTCAGCACCCATTTTCCAGTTTCCTTGCATTTCCACTTTCTCCTTCAATAACATAAAATAATTCAGCTTACACAAGAAAATAATTATAGATGTAACGGAAAAGCATAAAGCACAAACATGCAGATAAAAAGGAGGAAACAAAATAAAAAAGCAAAGAACAATATGAAACGGATGTGGATAAGTATCAAATCAAAGATTACACTTTTTTTCCTTTCCTCTTTTTCATATTAAATTCTACAACTTACCCAGTGTAATCCACAAGGTCCGGGGAGAATAGAGTATACGCAAACTTTACCCCTACCTTGCGAGGTAGAGAGGCGGTTTCAATAGACCTCAACTCAATGAAAAGCAAACACAAATAATCGAACAAAAAAATAACAAAATTAAAGAAATTATCACAAACCAAGAATCTGCTTAAGCTAGTTGGATCATTTAAACTACAACAAGATTCATAACCATTCTATACTAATCAAATAAAGCTTTAATTTTTTCCTCTCAAGTGCAAACACATTTGACAATAATTTCCAGAAGAAAAACAAAAACAAACCAGTACCCAGAAATTTAAATATACCTTAAATAGCAAAAAAGCTATTACCTTTACATTTTTTGATGGAGTTTTCATAGACTGAAGACTAGTCCTTACTCTGGCATTCATTTTTTAAAACTTTTTATCTTCACTCCTCAGAAGAAGAAAAAAATGAAGGGGTGAAACTAAAGACAGAGAAAAAACAGAGAGAGAATAAGACCCTCAGATGAATGAACTCATTGCAGGAGATGCAGAATAGAACAGTGCTGTGCTGCAAATATGAAAAAGCGGGAAAACTTATGGGGGAGAATTGAAAACTTGAAAATTCAATCCAAGAAAGAGAAAATTTTGAATGAAATGAACACCCAATAGGCTAAAAAATGAACTGCAAGAAAATGCTCAGTCGGATCCCAGCATTTCTTGATCTGCGTGAAGTCAATGTATATTAGTACTCACTAGCACAAACCCATTGTCATATTTCTGCGTAAATGTTTACATTCACCATTTTTCAAGAACAAACATTATTTGATACAATAGGACCTGGATATATATATATGTATGTACTATTTGGTATATATATACACAATACAGAGAGAGAGAGATGGAGTAGGGGTGGGGTGGGGTGGAGTGGGGGTGAACGAGGAATAGGGAATTGTATTTTGTTCTACTTGTGTTGTGTTAAAAACGGTATATAAGGGTCTCAGAACTCAGAAGTAGTTCTACCAAAATTATTTTTGGAGAATCAGTTAGGGTGTTTGATCTATAATTATAGAAGTGTTTTTGAGAAACATAAACAATTTTCTGTTTGACCAACATTTATGCAAATTTACTAAAATATTCTTTTTAATAGATTTAAAACTATTTAAAGTATTATTTTCTATCATATATTTCTAAAAATTAGTATATCTTTACAATTTAATAATAAAAAAATTAATTGCAACATTTAATAAAAAATTAATATTATATTGTACATAAGAAATGTAACGATAATATGATAGTTAATGACTCAAATATGTTCACACCTACCCCTACCCCTACCCCCATCCCACACCACCCCATTGCCCTATCCATCATCAAATTTCTATTTCATATTTTTTATTACTTTTATAAAAAAAATGATTTTTTTTCTTACCTACCCCCTATTCTCATCCTACTCCTACTTCCAAATTTCTATTTTATATGGGGATATTATATGAGATTAAAAGGAATTTTGTGGAAAAAAAATGGTAAATAGGTCCAAAACAAATTTAATGAATGAGCAAAAAGGACTTCTCCAAAAGCACCAAATTAGTGTTTCTCCTTCTCTTCTCATCTAGAAACACTTTTTGACTTCTGAAAAAAATGTTTCTACTCAAGAAAGAGGGTGTTTGGCCAAAGAAGTATTTTTGAGAAACAAACACTTTCAGAAGCTTGGTCAAACACCACCTAAGAACATCTCCACGGGACATTGTCCCGATAATTACATACAGCAGGAGGACAAATCGAACGGCATGTTGACTTGAAAATAATTGGGAATTATTGAATATATAGGTGATAATTTTATCACGTGGAGACAATTTCTCCTGCTGCAACGTCATATGGCAGTCTGCGATTGACTGCCAGAAATTCATTTTTCACCGCTATTTTAATTGCTATTTTGACCAATAATTTGACCGAATTAATTAAAAAAAACACCAAAAAATTTTATTTTTCAAGCCTAGAGCTGATGGACCATTCAAAGTTCTCAAACGCATTGGTGAAAATGCCTACAAGCGTCTATTCTACCAAACCACGGGACGCTGCCGTAGATCGAGCCCTGAAAATCCTCTCCTCGTGGCTCCCTGCTTGAATCTGAACTACAATTCAGATCAAGTCTTACCGAAATAGGATTTCCTTTTTGCCCATTCCCGCTTATGCGTACTTCATGGCTGATAGGCCTACAAACGCTTGAGGCCCCGGAATAGCCTTGCTTTCACGTTCCCCCTCTTTCCTTAGATCAGGTTAGCAAACAAAGCAAGAAGTCATCGTCGCATCATACCGGGTTAAGAACTTACGCTTAGTGAATTCCCATTCAAATATCGTATGTAATGTAAGGAAATCCTCTCTGTTAAAAGCGGATCTTACTAAGACACATCGAAGTCGTCCCAGGGAGCATTTGGGTGTAATTGTTTGAACAAAGCCAAGCCTTCACATCTAACTGTAAGCGCTCTTCCATTATTTCGATCCCCGCTTTTCCTATTAAATCTCCTGAACTTTTCGAATTTCATTTAAACTTTTCTCTCTGCTGTCGCAGAATATTTTTGCTCACTGAACACTAACTTCATTATTGCTTCAATTCTGTTTATTCTTCTTTTCCCCTAAAGGGTGTCTTATTATTTATGTGACTAAATTTACTTCATTTGGACACCGAAATATTTTGGCTATTTTCTTCAAATTTCTATCTTCTTCCAAATTATTTGCTATTTTTTTAATATGAATTCTACTCAAAATTTTGATCTTCCTCCAAATTTTATATTTCCTAACCAACTACAAAATTCCAATATTCAACGTCCACAAAATTCTCAAAATATGTCATCCAAATTTCAAATGCCATATATGAGGCCAACTAATTTTGGTATGCATCGTATAACCGAAAAATTTGGAATTTCGCAAAATTTTGGAGCAACCGAAAATTAATTTTCAATTTGTGATTTTAATAATATCAATATTTGAGTGTGTTTTTGATAAATTGTATGATTAATTTATCTTCATTAATAAAATCATGTATTATTGTGTTTTAATATTTGATAAGTGTCAAAATTAAATGAATATAAGTAATTTATAATTTTATTATTATATCGTGTAATAATATGAATTACAAGAATAATATCATATACAAAATAGAAAATGAGATAGAATGAATATATATGGTGGATATATGTATTGATGTGGAGGAAAGATAAATGGATTATTTTCTGAAATTTCTCCTGTTGTGGAGTGTATGTGATAATTAGAGATATTTGATGATGTGGCAGATGACTAATCTGATGTGGCGGAAGATAAATGTGATTTCAATTATCTCCTGTTGGAGATGGTCTAAGGGGTGGTTTGCAAAAGGTATTAGCTTTGTGTACTAGTTATCCCTTATTTGGTATTGTAAAAATTCTATAAATTAATGTTCTTGGGATCACCTTTCAATCTTCCACTTCATTATTGCTCAATGTATTATATCAAATGAAGTATGTATCAATTTAAAAGCACCCTTCAATCTCTCACTTTATTATGTTTCTTGTGTTCAATGACGAATCTTGCAATTTAAGCATGAACTATGGATGTTCGTGCAAATACAATTATGAATTGCTTTAGTCATTGTAAACTTCGATCAACAAATAACATGACTTCGAGAACTCAGATGAACATTTAGATGGTGAAAGCACTCAAGAACTGTAAAATTTGATCGAAAATTTGAGTTATCGCAATGCAATGGATGTCGAACATGTAGTTGAACAATTGTTAACTGATCAAGAAATAATTGAGAGCGCTATGAGAACTGATAAAGGTGATGAATATGATGATAAAAATTATACAATAGAGCCCTCTTCGCGAAACGAGGCTACTAAAGCGGCAATCATATTGAATAATTTCTTATTGAGCTATTAGAAAACAATACCAGAAGTTCTTACAATGATAAGTAAAATTAGAGATGAGATTCAATGTAACATTGATTTCAACAAAAAACAAAAGACAATTGAATCAATTTTCAAGAAGTCTTCATAAATCACTCATGTATTATATAGTATATAAATAATTGTTAATTTATATTTTACATGGGGTCGATATGAGTAATAAAAATGTATTATCTTATAATTTTAGCGAATTATTAATTTAGCACGTTATCCCCGAGTTGGGACCGACCAAAAATATCATCTAACTGAGTTTATTAAATAATCGAGTATTAATTAATGGAATTTCTATTATATATTTTTTTAAATAATGTATAATTGATGTTTGTATTAATTATACATTCTATAGTATTAATAATACAAAGGTTTTTAATCCATGCATAAACATATGCTTTGGTGATTATCATTGACGGAGTTGAATTTTCTTTTGATTTGTTTTGTTTCTGATTTTCTTTGTATTTATAAATTCCATCCAATATTGAGGAGATGTACTTGAAATAGAGAAATAAAAACTGTTTAACCATCCAAATCAGCACTTAACCTTGAACTTCTGAAGTGATCAGATATTAAAGCATTTTTGACAACCGAATATTACTAATATAAGCATAACTAATACAAACATTATTAATATCAATATTATTAATATATCATATTCTGCATTATTCTACTACACCCTACCAAATGACCGTATTGTTTATATTCCCTCTGTGATTAGAGTAGGAGAATGGGGAATGAACTCGGGGTTGCATTTAGCTTCCATTTGATCAGAGATTTTGAGGTTGAATGAAAATTTAAGTTTTTGAAATTGTAATTTTAGAAATTTGAAATAATGTTTGGGCATGCATTCTATTTAAAAAAATCAGATGTTTTTTGAGTGGAAGTGAAATTTCTGGTATGATTCAATTTTTGAAACTTGAAAATATTTTGAAGATAAATTTTCAATCAATTTTCGTAGCCAAAGATATAATTGAAGATAAATTTTTAAAATCTGATCCAAAATCTATTGTCAAACGCTAGCTTAATCTTTGTTTTGGACATTATATAATTAATTAAATTTTAATATACACAATGTTATCTGTTGTAAATAGACAGATTAAGAATTAAAATTTTAATGAATTTTACCTTTAAAATTTTAAATTTGACCAATTGAACTTTGGAATTACTGGTTTGAATTTTAATATTTATTGTAGTTTTAATAATTTTTATATAAAAATATATATTATGTATGAATATATTAAATTCCATTAAAACCGTAACAAACATGCTATATCCACCTCTACTTTTGACGTAACTTTTGTTTGTTAAATTCACTAGTAGGTATGATACGAGAGCGAGACTCGAAATTATTTTTAGTTTACCTATTTGTGAATCTCTATACAGTAAAATCTCTATAAATTAATATTCGATAAATTAATAACTTCTCTAAAATAATATTTTTTTCTCGGTCTCGACTTGGACCCAAGGTTTAAATTAATAATTTCAATAAATTAATAAGATAATAATTTTCTGAAAGACCCTTATATAAATTTATGGTCCCTTAAATATTATAAATTAATAATTCTATAAAATTACAAATATAACTAGGACAACTTAGTAAAATATGATTCTATTGTTGTTTGCTTCTTCTTAAAATTTAAATCTAGGTGTATTTAATCTCTAACTTTCCTTACTGCATCCAAGAACTCCGGTATTGTGTTCTCATACTGCAACAAAAAATTGCGAAGAGTTGTTGCCGCTATGAGTGCTTCCTTCCACGTAATTAGTTGCAAAGGCATTGTATCATCTTCAGTTTCATTCTCAATAGGATTTTCAACAACGCTAGCTACAATTGTTTCTAAATTTTGGACCTCTGAACATGTATCATTTTTACCCGGGTAATCCAATAGGCGATTGACATCCATTTTATTGCGGTATCCAAGGCCATTAATCATCGTATCAAGTTCATGAATGTCTTCTTAAGTAGTTTCTTCATTTAAATTCCTTGAGGCTACCTCATCCTGCGAACGAATTTTACAGTGTCGAAAAACAATTTGCTATTGTCTCTTGCTGAACATTTATCGTCCAAACTGAGACTGCAAGATTGATGACATCTAAAAAATTAATCTTTTCTGGATCAGATTCTCCTTACTCATAGCCCTCTAATAACCTATGGTAAAATCTCTTGCGGTAGTGCATTTTGAAAGTTCTTATTACCCCTGCATCACATGGTTGGATTTTTTTTATGTCATGTTGAGTGGTAAAAAATACAACTCAACATCGTAGTCCTTCAATATTTTTGGATGGGCTGGATAATTATCTACCACCAACAAATTTCTTCTACCATGCATTTTCTGATCCAGCCAACGAACATATTCATCAAAAAGCAAACTCGTCATCCATGCTCATGTGTTGGAACGATATTGACAATTCGCTGTTCATTGACATGTAGCTTTGCGTACTTTCCAATAACTCATAAAAGTGACGAAATGACTTGATATCATGTCTTAGCTTGAACTTCTCAAGCCAACATTGAGCAAATTTGTGTGACTCAGGAGGTTGTTGATGGTATAGAAATTTCATCGTGTCTCTTGCCTTCTCCAAAATTAGCTCTCCGGACATGTTTACACGTTCTCGATATTGGAGAAACTACTCATTAAGAACCTTCTTCATCTCTGGATATTTTGCAGATTTGTGTCACTTGATATCCCCTTCTTTTTCTAAGTTAGTTGAAAGGCGAAAGGTACTCAGATAATCGCTTGAGTGTGTTCGATATTGTAACTTGACTAACTTTCAAATGAAAATTTTCATCAATCCACTGTTGCAAATCTTTTTGAGTGCATGTGGGGTGATCTCTCTTATATTCACATAGTGTTTTACGTATTTGATCTGTCATTATTAATTTTTGGACACCTTTTAGATGTGAAGCCATGGTTGGTTGATTTTGATTTGAATTGACTAATTAGGAATGTTTGATGTTGTTTATATAGTGGTTGATTTCCTTATCATACATGAACTTGCATTAAGTTTTAACTAGTACTGCGTACTACAATGAACTTTTTTTAGGGGATGTATTATATTTAATTAGTCTCATCGTACATGAACATCATTCAATTAGTCAACACATTGTATATATTTTATTCATGAAGAATAATGTAGGTTCGTTGAATCGGAAAAATCTCTTTAAATTAATAAATTATTAATTTATCGATTAATTAATACCTCTTTAAATTAATAAAATTATGTGGTCCGATATTATTAATTTATAGAGGTTTTACTGTATTATGTTATTCACGTTACAGTTTAAAATCTGGACGTATGAGGAGTGTTATAATTGTCTAGCTGATTGAGGATATGAATGGTTATATCTTTATATGAGTTTGAGCAATACTTGAACTTCTATATTAGTTATCATCTATTTTTTGAAATTGAATTAGGTTCAACTACTCAATGTTTCATAGAATAAATTCTGTATATGTTTATGTTTAACACTCATTAGCACAAAAGTATTAATAATGTAACCATATAGCATATTCATTAATTCCAAATTTCTAAATTCGTTTTACTATATATGTTTCGTGGAAGAAGAGTGGAGCATTGATAGGTAATTGGCTTGCGTTGTGAAAAAGCAAGCTAAAATGCGCATATAATAAGTGCACCATAGTGCCGTACGCTACCAGACAGCCCATCTTTCTGTATCATCATGAATTAACGTGCGCCATTACCCTTTTCATCTTAAGGAGTGAGTGTGACCCCTTTGCTTTACTTTTGGAATTTTGCTTTTTTGTTGTTGTTGTTGTTTTGTTGGTTACTACAATTAATGCACATTAAGTTTATCTATTTTTCTCTTTTTCTTTTTCCACACCCTTTATTTCTTCTTTTAAGAAATGTCAATTTTCAGTTTCAAACTCATAATTGAATTTGTAATTTTTTTTTTAATTTTTCACCTGAGATCCGGTATTCTAATTGGAGCCCGATTATATTTGTATTTACGTTGTGTAGGACCCTTTCGAGGGAAGCGCTCGCTATCAAGTATTTTTTCATACTCAAAATTTGAACCCGAGACTTCTGATGAACGAAGAAGCGGTACAAATAATGCACCACATCCTTTATTGGTAAATTTGTAAATAATATCTCCTTCATTATTTGCAAACAAATTTCCACAAAAGCTTAATGTACCATATAATTTTGTACCACTTACAACAATTTGATCGGCTAAAAAAGCAAACTAATTATGTTAGATTCTTTGACTTTTGGAGTAAAAGAGGACAAACAAGGGAAGAGTACAATAGGTGACAACTCACTAATTCATTTTTCATTAACGATGTGATATTCAAAATTAAGTAACCTATCATTTAAGGAAAATTTTCAATTTTATTTTTTATTATCATAGAGTTTGAGACTCTTATTAAAAATAACGAGATCTCATATATTTCTTAGCGGTATGAGTAACTAGTTAGTTAACACTCAATTTGTAACATAATTTATCATTACGAGGTGGAGGTGTGTCAGAAGCCCTGCAGGCTTAGTTTTGAAGCGAGAGGTATCTCATCACGTGATGTGAGAGAGAGAAGTGGCAAGTTCAAACCTGCAGAACACCGACACGCCTTCACCTTGGGAGCTGTCACCGACTTGCCAAGTGTGATTTAACTGGCTGACGGAGTTTGCGGTATTACGCGATCATGCTTACCCAGTCACGCACCTTCAGATAATGCGTAGAGGTTTCACGTTAAACAAAGGTGGAGGTGTAGTAGAATAAAGGGAATCAAAATGTCTCGAACATAAACCATGAGAATGTGGAAACTCCTTGATAGGGTGCTTTCCCTATATGAATCATACGTGACGTGAATTTGAAATTAATGGAATTAGCGATTTCCTTATAAAAAGTTATAAAAAGAATACTAATTTGGTTTGTTAGAATGTCCATAGCACTATATATCCTCCCATTTTTAAGAAATTAACATGGATGCTTTTACAATTTATTGTTAATGTAATTGTCAACTAATGGTCAGAACCTCAGAGGTCACTGAATTGAAATAAACGACCTATTTCTTTTTCAATATCATAGAGAATTTTCTAAAATTTACCGCAATTCTCATCAAGGAAAAAAAATGAAAAATGTGGCCATAAATAACAATTAAAATTTTGGAAAGATCGTCATCGTAAAAAAATATTCTTTTTCCTTTTTTCCCCTTGTTCTCGTCCCACCAAATTGACCAAAAGATTAAAAAAGAAAAGAATTATCCTTTTTTGAGCTAAACGGAAATAAATACTTATATGATAAGAGTGAGTGATAAAGGCAGATAACTTACGATTAAAGTGCTTTAAACTTGAAAGGGATTTATAAGACAATCAAATAAATGGGAGTAACGGGCTTTTTTATAACACAAACTTGGATTTCACTCATTCGTTTTGTACCTTTTTTATATTAAAATAAAATGTTGATGATCAAGAACCAAATTCATGATTTGATGTCTAAAAGTTCGATTATAAATTAAATTTAAAAGGCTTTATACATTTAGCTAATCAAGTTAGGAACCAATTAAAAGTTTGTGATGAAAAGTTATACTTTGTTAATCTACTCATAAAACATATCTAGCTTAATTATTTGATACTCAATTTCATAACATTAGGACACTTAGCTGAAGAAGAAATTATTATATTATCAAAAAGGAATAATTAGAAGGCCATGATAAATACACATGGAGAGGTGGGTAACATTATTGATATGGACATGCCACGCTCTCGGCACGTGACTGACTTTAAAGAACTAAAAGGAATATTTCATTAAGCTTTCTACTTTAGTATTGTTGCTGATTAATTGGATTATTAAGGCATTTTGCAAGGAAAAAAAAAGACAAGGATCAACACATATGAGACAGAAAATGTGAGATAGATATTAATTTATCCCTTTTGTTCGAAAATAAATGTAATAAATTGATCATTTTTTTTAAAACAACCATAGTCTTTTACATATCTAATATAATATCACAAATGAGTCTGGAACTTAAAGGAATTAATCTAAGTGAATATTTATCTGATTTTATTAGCGTAACTAGGCGAATTAATTGGTTTATAAAAATTAATGGATGTTGTAGAATTATAATTCAAGAAGATAACACATATTAGATAATGAAAATGAGAAAAGCAAGTGGATTGGATTTGACAATAACACATACTATACTACTAGTATATGTTTCCCAGCAATAAAATATACGAGTCAAGACATCATTGTCTCCGTGCACGCTAAGTTTTTGGGAGACAAAGTACAACTTTTAATTAAAACTACCTCAATAAATTAACCTTTACTTAAGCGGCTGTTTAAAATATTGTTCTTTTATAATTCATTTATGTATTCAAGTGACACTGTAATAATATTTTGCACTATGGCAGATTATATAGTAAATATATAATATCGACAGTGACCTTTCATTGCAGGTCCCCTTGATTTTTTTTAAATAAAAAAAAAAGTAATTTGAGGGCAGTTAGAAACATATTTTTTTGAACATTGGATGACAATCCTTGTAATGTATTTGATCTTCAAGAACGTCGCATAATTTAATATTTTGAGTTGATCTGGAGCAATAACGTCTCTTGATCACTTCAGCTTTGAGAAAAATAATATCTTTATGTCTTGATTCCTATGTGAAAACCCAAAAGTTTATAAAATAATTTGAGATGGTCAACTTGATTTAATGGCGAATAAAATGCACACAAAATTTAAACTCGTTAGTTAACCATGATGTCCTTATTGCTAGGGGTGTTCATGGTTTGGTTAAAACCTCAATCAAACCGAACAAAAATCAAATTGATTAAATAAATCGATTATTATTTGAATTTGTTTTGGTTTAGTTTAAAATTTTAAAAAATCGATAATATTTGGGTTGGTTTAGTTTTATCAAAAACAACCCGAAAAAAACTGAACTGATAAATTATAATATACCAAAATTTATAATTACATATATACGATATATTAATTTTTATAAATAATTTAGATACTTTATATATTTTTTATTCATCTCTAATAGGCTAAGAAACTTTACACTTTAAGCTCATTTCATAAAAGAAAATAATGAATCTAAATTTATTAATTCAAAGAAATAATTATGAGATTTACCCATATCTCTTTTATTGTATTTCTTATAAATTTTATTTACTTATTAAAGTTTAGTATATTTTTAAAACATTTTTCCGTAGTCTAAAAATATTATAGCTGTCAAAATAAAATGTTAATAATGAATTATAAGTCAGAAAAAGTGATTTTTTTTTTAATTACAGAAAAAAATCATGAAAGCAAAAAATATCATTAGATTTCTTAAAAATCAAATAAATCGAATCAAATTGGTAATAACCAAACTGATGGATGTGAATTATATTTGATTGGTTTGATTATAATAATTAAAAACCCAACTTAATTAATTTGATTTTAATTTTAACCAAAAACGATCCAAAGTAAACCGACCCATAAACACCCCTACTTATTACGCTTCTAAATCTTTGATTATAAGCCCATAGAAATGGCTTCGAGCACCGTTAATTGCTTATTGGGAAGACAAACTTTTTGTACTTCTCGTCTGAAATTGTTACATTAACCGTAAGAAGGGGATTATTATGCATGAGATCTTGTACTACTCAGTTATGAGGTCTTGTTGATTATATTACATAGTGCAATAAATTAAGATTATCACAATTCAGGGGATCGTCTTTGGATCCGTACGAGGTGTGCTACCGCACAGAATCTCCCGAAAAATAAAAAAAATTAGGATCTCTTTTTCATTTTTTATTAAGTAGTATTAGCCATAATTTACTGTAAAGACCCATAATTTGCAGGTCTTAGCTCAATTAAGAGTCCACTTTTACGAATTAAAACATGACCATAAAATGTTTGAGATGGCCATGTCTAATCACAATATTACAATTTCGATCTTTAAATCAATCATGTGTTTGCTCTGTTCATCTTATACCTTTTTTACCTTCTCAAAATTTTGGGGACCAGATTCATAATAAATTTAATTTACACCTAGATGCATACAAGAATTATAAAGGAACTTGGGGTACAGGAACCTTCTTTGAATTCTTTTTAAATGGAGAGATATATGGAACTATATATTAAACATTTATTTAACTCCTAATTAATGATATTCGTATATGACAAATCTCATGTTTAACCAAATTAGAAAAATGTTATGTAGTCATGCACTAACAGACATTGATGCATATGGATACTCTTTTGTGCATTATGGAAGAAGCTAAATTATGTCCACTCCAATACAAACAAATTTAATCTCCATATTTTAGTGTTTACTTCTTAAATTGTAATTATTTAATCACTTCTTTAAGAATTTGATACTGTATCTCATAGGAACTCGACAAATTTAATATTTTATTTTGTAGTAGTTTGAGTGTTTAAACTCCTAACTAGTTCGCCAACATATGTTCTTCGTATTAGGAAACAAACCATGATCAAACAGACTAAACATTAGCTAGATTGTTAGTGACCAAATGGCTATTAATTAATTATATATACAGTAATTTGTGGTGCTAGAATTGAAAGAAACAATTACTTGCTTTGTCAACTGGCCTCTCATAATTTGACAGGAAAGATATAAGATTAGTTGATTATGACTAGATTACTAATTAACAATAATGTATGATTGGAAATGAATCTTGATATCATCTTTTTCAATAGTTTGTCAATAGTCACAAACAAATAATGATTTGTAGAGTACCAACACATGTTACTATATCTTTGATTGGAGGCTATATCATTAATCCCACAAGATTTAACATAAAGACAGCCAATTGATAAGCAATATCACGCATATTTTATTACTCTCTCCGTCCCAAATATACAAATTTAACCACTTCAAAACAACCTTCAGGCATACGCAATTGGAGTTGCGAAAATTCGAATATAAAGTTTGACACTAGACTTATGATATTTTTACCTGAAGTTTAGCTTGACAAAACCAAATTCATGACAACTGCACCTAAAGTGTCTGGCCTGACATATTTGATTGAAGTTTGACTTTACAAGGCTAAACTTCGATGTCTAAAGTTTATTACATATATATTTGAAAATGAAATTAATTTTTCTGAAGTTTAAACTACCAATCTCAATCTTCATCCTCGAAGCTTTTCCAATAACATCACTTGATTTAAATTCAATTTTTATATTTAAAATATTAACTCACTTCTTCAAATTTGCAAGAATGGTGATTTTAATACTGATAACCCTGAATTGTCTACGAATACAAAAACATTTTAAAAATGGCCGAGCCTTAAATGTCACTGTGCAAATAGCTAAGGGATGAAATGAGCTCTTTAAAAAAAATTAATCATATGATATCTGGAAATTATTAATCTGATTAATTTAGATTCTCGTTGCGGATACCTATTAATGTAACCTTAGTATACTTCACCTAACCCCTTTTCACACAAAAAAAGGTACTAAATGTCCTTATTTTACAAGATTTTTCATTTTATATCTGTCTCAAGTCCCAATCCTAATTCCTAAATCCTAACACAGCTCTACTATATATTTCAACAAATCCAATTATTTCAGCTGACACTATACTGAGACTTTATTTCTATTTCTATAAGAAAAAGTATTTGTCCTAGAGTTTGTAGGCTCACCTGATAGCCAACAGGAAAAGCAGGCACCATTAACAGAATGATAAATTCGTCATTATGCACTGATTTAATTATAGAATAGTTGTCTAAATTGACGTTTCACCAAAATTCATCATAAGTGATATTTCTAATTTAGTTGATTTAGAGTTTAATTGTATACAATTATGTCTAAGGTACAAATGTTATGATTTCTCCTTAGACATAACATTGTTAGAGGGTTCATATTTCCACCAACGTATCATGCAATTGCACCCACCAATTGTTTGGTAACTAATAAATCGGTGTCTACTATCCCTTTTCTTGAAATGACATACTAGCTACCACGAAAGACTATGGTGAAATGATAAATATTTTGCTTTCTTAATTAAGAAATTTGAATTTGAGTATGGAATCAATTGTCTTTGTTAAAGAGTGTCTTAATCCTCAATTGGGACTTTCGATATGAAATTTAATTTAATTGAGCTCAATGTTTCGGGTGAGAAACTTAAAAAAAAGGCCATTAGAGTTTTTCTTTTCAAGAGCTAAACGTTACTTTTTTCAATAACTTTCTGGTGTTTATACTTTATAGCTACTGATCGAATTAATTTATAATCACGTTGCATAAGGGCCTATTCGAAAAAATGTTTTCTATCAAAGATTTTTTTAATTTTAAAAACTCGAACTCATACTCACGACACTGAGTAGCGATTAATGTAGCGAAGAAGTCTTGGGGCCGCAGTCGCCACGAGTTCGATCCCCATAAACCTTCTTGGTTGATGCATGCATGGCCACAAGTGTGGTTTACATGGCGACGTGGTTTGCGATGCTTGCGTCGATCACGGGGTTTCGCTGCGTATTTCGAAAGAGTAGCGGCTGCGTCGTCAACAAAAAAAAAAAAAAGGTACGTGGGGATTTTTAGTGTTGTTAGTATTATTAGTACTGTTATTAATTTATTTTTTTGTGATTGTCATGTGTCATATATATCCACATATTGATCATAGTTTCACATCATCGAAAATTATTGTACCTCTACTTCGATTAAAACTTTTTTCACTACTTTATCAACCTTTTTTTTCTTTGGCCCCTCCACGTCTTTTCTCCTTTCAGCAAAGTAATTCATTAGAAAAGAAAAGTTAAAGATACTGGACCATTGTGAACATTTATCTGAACAAAAAATGAGTCACTTCTCCTCAGTCCAACTTAGAAAAATTCAACAACATAATATGTACTAAAGACCTCTCATACTACAATTAAGACATTAATAGTAGTTGTTATATATATATTTTGGTCTGAATAGCTTAGTTTTTGAGTCATTTATTTGCTAATATCCTATATTTGGTAACATTGGGGCGCAGCTCCCTCGACCTATTTTCAAACCTTAAATAGGTAAAAAGGGCTGCTTTGTTGAGCCATATCATGAAAATCAAGAAAGCTCTAAGTAGGCCATTTTTGCTGATGAGTAGAATTGGTGATGGGAAATGAATCAGAAGTGGGGCTACAGTGTCACACCGGGCTAAGTTAAATCTAACAAAGGGTGTTGGTGATAGAATACATGTATAAACACAGCGGAAGCTAACAGCCAAAATCAACTTACATGTAATCTAGATAATATAATTCATAAACTAGATAGAAGTACTAATCTCTTGAAGCTTTGTACAAATCTTTCACATCGACAATGGACACCAGTTACACAATCTTTTACTGTGTATCCTGAATATCCTTTGAACTACACTGCAGGACGTCGGGCAAGTGCCACGTTCCAATGAGTAGGAGGGCGCGGCCGAAAGCTCTGGCAAATTTAAGATAAAATGGGAGAAAAAAACAGAAGAAAAAAACAAAAGAATGGAGAAAAAACTCATAGTACTCGTTTTGGATGAAAGTCAAAACTAGTACTACGTTACTAATTGGTAAGTGTGGTCCTACTATATTTGGAGGTCCCAATGTGTTCTCATCTTCATGGTTTTCTGGAGATCTTTAACTTTATAATAGCAAGAAGACATAAAATAGAAAGAAAATTGGAAGGAAAAAAACAGTGGCATTGCACTGGTGCTATCATCATAAAAGGGCAAATATCAACCACATGCTAAAAAGTAAGTTGACCCTTTTTCATTAATGTGGTACAATCAAAATCTACTTTTTATCCAACTTGGGAACTTGTACCTTTATTTTGGATCAACTCTTAGCTGTCTTATTATATGGGAAACTCACTCCCTAAATAATCTTTATAATATATTATTGATAAAAACATTCTAAGGCTCTAAAGTCTCGTTTGGTACAGCTTATTAAAAAGAGCTTTTAGAAATATAACATTTCAAGTAGAGTTTTTTATCAAAAAGTTGTTAGATATTTGATTGTCAATAAAAAAAATGTTTTTATATAAAAGACAAAAAAATTATAAGACAAAAAAACTTTAATCAAAAAGTGTTTTTGAAACCCAAAAACACTTTTGGTCTTTCAAAAATATTTTTGACCTTTGAAAAAGCTGTATCAAACTGGCAATAAGCCTTTAAGCAATCTCAGGCACATCTAATGGAGATTTTTTAGACATAATCATAGTTTTTTAATGGGGAAAATGAAGTCTCAACATTCAACAATAATGCAATGAAAAAATGAAACATGTGAATCACTATGATTGTGCTTTTGGGAACTATTGTGCAACAAGTCACATATGTACTCAAAAGTCTTTAGTCCATATGTATTAAAAAATGCTAGCTGATTGTTACCGGTCCGTCTAAACAGTAACTAGTAGAGTTAACCGATATTTGTAAAGGTAAAAAACTAAAACGTAGAAGTGAAGTGAGAATTTTTAATTTATACTAGATAACTATAGCTATTTTTACTTGTTGGATTCTAAATAGATTATATATACATATTAAATGAAAATTTTAACATAAATATGACGGTTGAGTTAAACTTATCACAACCATCACTATAGCTGTCCCTGGTGAGAGGTAATAAGTACTTGATAAATTACTCATCGAGGTATGTAGAATCGAGATGTGTAAAGGCAGAGCTAGAATTTTTAGTATATGAATTCTAAATCACAATCTTTTTTTGCTTACTAATAACTTAGTCCTACTGAGTTTTGAAAAATTATTAGGTTCTGTTAACCTGTAGCTTTGAAGATAGCTACGCCCCGGAGGTGAAGGAATTTGTTGGGTGTAAAACATACAAGTAAGGCACAGCGGAAGTTTAAAATTTTGTGTAAACTTACTTGCTCCAACAAACGTTTCTGGTATGATTATGCGATAATTCAAATCTGCAAAGACATAAAAGAAAACTTACGCCTTTCTTAAAAGGTGCGCACGCGATTGTCAATCCGGTGCAAGCCTTTCAAGATATTCCTTTGCCCAAGAAAGCTAGGAAATCTTGGCAGAGGTTTGAGAGAATTTATTTCAACTCTAAGTTCGAAAGTGAAAAATGAGTTCTCCGAAATTATGGGTTAAGTGCCAAATATATAGTGAGAAACCTAAACTGTCATTTGGATCGGACTTCAAAACGACCCAAATCCAAATTGCGATGGGCGATCAGTGGGCCCACTGTTATCTGATTCCTTTATTTATTTTTCAGACGCGTTTGATTCTAATTAAATCAAGACTTAATTTTAAATTAATTAATTAATTTTCATCAAATGAAAATTATCCCATAATTTATTATAAAATAAAATATCTTGATTCAAAATCCGATATTTTACATTCTATCAATATACCATTATACCGAAAAGACAAACGACTTAGTGTGATCTTTAGGCGCCACACATCCAAGACTGATCAAATCAAGGTTCACACGGAACTCTGAGACGGCGTGTGACGACCCAATATGTGAAATGCGTTTACAAGACTCAAGTAAACAAACCTCTACATGTGAGATGATAAATTCCTTTCATTCGCGACACACTCGATCAAGATTAAGATTTGCCGTTGTCTATCCAAATGGCTCGATCACTTTATCTCATCTATATTAGTCGACAACTGCACCGTATCCTAGATATGTCTCTTGCGTTGCCAATGACTCGTCGACCTAACATCTCCGGAAGGTGAGTGTTACTCAAATTCCAATCGAGGAATGAATCCTATTCTCGCTCAACTACCACCTTCAATCTACTTCGTAATGCACCCAATACGTCTCGCCTCAACCTATAAGACATTTGAGCTTGGGACAGATCAAAGTGCATTGCTCAGCAAAAGCGATATTGACCTCAAGTCTAAGGCCTCTATCTCCCACGCGATAATACTCTAGACATGTATAACAAATAGTTTATCAGCAGGGTATGCCAATACTCCTTTAAGAGTATTCATGTGTCCATCACTAGCAACTATTGCTTGCAGTAAGTGAGATATACTACATTCTATAAGAATGTGATGCAGACCACATGTCGACTTATAACATATCATTGATATCTCATTCTCAATGATCATTAGTCTAGGCTATTTTAAGAACTACACTCTATCATTAATATCTCACACTATTAATGACAATGTAAGTTCAAGGGATGCACATTAATGAATAATATAAACAATCAAATAATAATTCAATAATTGCAAATGCCAAGTATATATTAATCTTATTAATAATATGAATGTGTTCAAGTACATGTGCTCCTAAAATGATTGTTTCTAGGACATATATAGTTTCAGGAGGAGCGTCTACAATTCGACTCAAGCACCACCATTATAAAATTAAAAAAAAAATGATAGGAATACATATATTCACCTTCTGAAAAGACAGAAGTGTACTCTAGATTCAGAGTCAGAAATTGATTTAACTTTATGGGTGACATTTCCACATTTTGCAGAATTAGAAATTTTGGTAAATAACTTTTGGGAGACCATATTTGTGGAGGGGATGTTTAGTTTCAGTATCGTAATTACATTAATTGTTGATCACAAATCATAAATTGAGCTGTGGTCCAATAGAACCCAAAAAGGAAAAAGTTAAAATAAAGTATAGTGGGGATCCAAGCCTAATTATAGCGACTGTACTCAAAAGAAATCACGAGTGCATCCATCTTCATGCATGTGCTTTTTTTTTCTTCTTCTTCTTCTAATATTTTGCAGAGAAAACAATAAATGAGACAAGAAAAAGAAAAAATAAATAATTTTCTTTCACAAAAGAATTGTCCCTGCAATTTGTGAAAGTGAAACTGAACTTTTTGCATTACGATTTTGGACGTGTTGCCTAAAAACACCAAAGTATGCAAATTGACACAACATAATAAATGTTCGGAGGACATAATAAAATCTTTAGTCCTCGGATTTTCTTTGACAATAGACAATTTAATGGTGTTGTATGATCTAAAATAGTGTTAGTTTAGATTTACCTGATTAATAGAGACGTTACTTGTGCAAGTGTGAAATCCACTTTCTAGGGGTATTTTTAGTGATAGGTTCTATAGGAACGGGACGATCTTATTTGATCAATCAATGTTCTACTAGAGGAGTAATAATGAAGGCAATAATAAATAGAGAAATTGATGTCTATAAGGTAACATTTGTGTAGAATGTGAACCAGATGAACTCCGTGAAAAAAAAAAAACAAGTAAACTTCGTTTTCTCCTTTATCTTTCTCAATATTCAGAAAAACTAACACATATATGAAAAATCAATGGAAAATTTCACAAATAATCACTTTTCAGCCTCTACAATAAAAAAATAACGTTGTCCAGAAGTTTCATATGTGAAAATTAAAACTACAAAATAATTACTATTTTTCAATTACAAGGCCAGATTACGTTATTTACAAATATAGGCCTGTAATTTGGAAGTCCAACAAGTCGAGTATTTTGGCCCGCCAACTGGGTGATCTCGCTGATAGTAGGCCGGACTTTGAGGCCCTTTTAAGGTGATTGCTTTTGTAATCCTTTACAAAATTTCTTTTTAATTTTATGTCATTTTTTATAGAGATATTTATTTTTATATACAAAATTTAGGAGCATATTTTTATATTCTTCTTCTTTTGTAATATGCTTTACGTGAATGATACATACAACACAAAAAGGTCAAATTCAAACAATATTATTGTTCTTGTACAACCATCAAATCGGAAATCAAAGAAGACAAAACAGAAAGTATATAGCACGTTGTCCTTCTCGGGATATAGTGTAGCCTACGGCTACTCCTCAGGAGGGAGCTTTCCACAAAGAAAATGAGAGAAGAAAGCAAGAGTTCTGTTAAGAATCCAACATCGGATATGAAATGAGAACATTGACTCCTTATATGGACTTTGACAATCCTCACACTACAAACTAACTTTTGGAGTTGAGTTAGACTCAAGATCCATTCTTTACATGGTATCAGGACCAGAATCATTTCAATTCTTTGTTTACCGATGTTGGGCCCCCAAATTATATTATTCACTCTCCAGTTAACAAGGTTTGAGCGTGTGGGGAGTGTTAAGAGTCATATCGGATATGGAATGAAAATATGAACTCCTTATATGGACTTGGACAATCCTCACCCTACAAGCTAGCTTTTTGGGTTGAGTTAGGCCCAAGATCCATTCTTACAAGCTCGATTTGGTTGATACGTTGGAACAAAGTGGTATGCCCCTCTTATTGTCACCAATGTCAAGTTTTCATACTCCTCCACATATCCACCAACCTGCACAATCAACACCATCATTTAGCATTTCATGATTTCATCCTTCAACATCTCCCTAACCTCCGCCCCCGTTTAATTTACTTATAAAGCATTTACACTGCATCTAATTCGCTTTCAAATGACTAAGGGGTCGTTTGAGAGAGTGTATTAGAAAAAAATAATGCATGCATTAGCTTTGTACTAATATCTTATTTGGGATAGAAACCAAAATGAAGGATTTAACTGATAGAACAATACACTTTTTCATCTTATGTATAAGTTATAACATCCTATTTGGTATTATCCTTGTTGGAACTTGAAGAAGAAGAAGAGCAAAAAGTGATCAAAATAAGCGTTGCGATTTTAGGCGCGACGCCTGAATAGCCGTCGACATCGCCACGTCACTGGGAAGCAGCGCCACGACGCCAAAACTTCAGAGAGGTCTGCAGGTTTTGGAGCGCCGCGGCGCTGTGGGGAAGGGCCACGGTGCTAATCCAACGGAAAAATTCAGTTTGAACCAAAAGTTGTCTCTCTTCATGTAAGGTCACAAACTTTGATGAAAGGTTGTATTTGGGCGAATTTTATGTTATATAAAGCATGTTAATCACTAATTAGAAGATAGATAACACACAATACATTTCAATCAAATCATTAAACTCAATTAATGATCTAAGATTGTGCTTTATCTTCATCTTTTTCTTCAAGAACATTTCTGAAGAACACATATAGTAAATTCGCCAGAAGTGAAGTTCTTGTGCTAGAACTCTCACTTAGATAGTTGTATCCTCAAGGCAGACTTTCGAAGAACTACAACACAAGTGGGGATGAATTTTTGTCTTAGGACACTGCGTCATTGCAGACCTCTATCTACACAAAGTTAGTATGTGTTGTTCATACTGTTGATTTCATTGTTGTTAATTTCAATTTTGTTGAATTATCTATATATGGTTGTGGTTATTCATTGAAGATCTAGATTGACACAAACAATCTAAGACAAAAATTCTCATAAAATATTTTTTTTCTGACGTTGTTGAGTTTGCAAAAATATTTTCAGAGAACACACTTCATGATTTGAAAATAAATGATTAATCTGGATCATCAATGGTGAAAAATCATGTGGAGAAACCCAAGAAATTCAAGGGTTCTGATTTCACGCTGACAACAGAAGATGTTTTTCTATTTGACAACACTTCACGTGGCAAATGTGTTGACTGCTGAGGCTCCAACGGCACTGCCGGAGGGAGAAGGAGAGAATGCTCCAACTGAGGAGGCAAAGGCCGAAAGGCTGAAGGCGATTGAGACTTGGTGGACACAAGAATTTCTGTGTAAGAACTACATTCTCAATGTCCTGGATGATACTCTCTATAACATATACTCCACGTTCGGGGCATCATGAGAGTTATGGCAGTCACTTGAGAACAAGTACAAGACATATGTTGTTTGTTCAAATAAGTTCATCATCAACAAGTTTCTAAACTTCAAGATGAGCGATGCCAAAGCCTTTGTCAAGCAAGTGGAGGAACTCCAAGTCATTGTTCATGAACTAGAGGTTGAAGGTATGGGTCTTAACCAATATTTCCATGTTGGTGCTATTATTGAAAATTACCTCATTCTTGGAAGGATTTTAAGATTTATTTGAAGCATCTAACAGAGAAAATGAGTTTTGAGCAACTGGTTCTCAAACTTCGGGTTGAGGAAGATAACTGGAAGAGTGATAAGGCAGATGCAGTTTCCATGGAGCCAAATGCAAATGTGGTTGAAGGAAATTCATCAAAATCCAAGTTTCATAAAGGCAAAGGCAAGTTCAATGGTGCCAAGTCGTCATTTGCTGCCGGAAGAAGCATACTCTCCCCACAAAAGGCAATACATTCAAGAAACAAGTTGGTGTTTGTTGGGTGTGCGGAAAGCCATGGTATAGAGCAAAAGACTGCCGCCTTCGCAAGAGCCAAGGTGGTGATGGTGGAGGTTCGAGTAATGTCAACCAGTCCAACCGTGCTGAAACTAAGAACCAATTCATTGGTGTTGTCACTGCTCAAACAAATCTGGTTATAAATTCAACCGATTGGTGGATGGACACAGGTGCAACTATGCATGTATGTTCAGAGAAAACATGTATTCATCCTACCAAGCCATCAAAGATGGAGAACATTTGTTTGTTGGGAATGCTGTTTCTGTGAAGGTGGAATGCAAAGGAAAGGTGACTTTGAGGCTCATTTCCGGGAATGATCTTGTACTCACAAATGTACTACATGTGCTTGAAATTTGAAATTTAATTTCTGGACCTGTTCTTAGCAACAAGAGCTTTAAGTTAGTTTTTGAATCTGACAAATTTGTACTCACCAAAGGTAAGGTGTATGTAGGCAAGAGCTACCTCAGTGAGGGGCTCTTTAAACTAAGTGTTGTATATACTAAGGCATTTGTCGTTATCAATGAAAACGCAGGCAATAGCACTGCTTCTGAGTATGTGATTGATCCCATTTCTTCTTTATGACATTCTCGATTAGGCCATGTTAATTACCGTTCCTTACAAAGAATGGTAAAGATAGGCACGTTGCCAAAATGTTCCATGAACAAAATAACCAAATGTAGGGTTTGCATAGAATCAAAATATGCAAGGCGTCCTCATAAATCTGTTGTGAAATCAAATGAAGTGATTTGTGTGATTACCAAGAAACCATCTCTCGTGGGGGAAAAAATTATTATATATCATTTATTGATGATTGCAGTAAATTTTGTTATGTATACTTAATACATACCAAAGATGAGGCTTTGAACATGTTTAAAATATACAAAGCAGAAGTGGAAAATCAACTTGACAAAAGAATTAAGTTTCTAAGGTCAGACCGAGGTGGTGAATATACGGCGAACGAGTTCAAAGAATTATGTTCTACTCATGGTATAGTTCATAAAATTACTGCGCTATATACTCCACAACAAAATGGAGTTGCCGAATGAAAGAATAGAACATTGAAGAATATGATAAATTCAATGTTGATTAGTTCGGGTATACCTCTTAGTCTATGGGGTGAGGTATTAATTACTGCAAATATGATATTGAATAGAATTCCTCAAAAGAAAAATGATCAATCTCCATACGAATTATGGAATGGAAGATTGCCTACTTTCAAAAGGATGAAAATGTGGGGTTTCCTAGCAAAAGTTCAAGTTCCTTTACCTAAAAGAACCAAACTTGGACCAAAGATAGTGGATTGCATTTATATTGATCTTGCCAATAATAGTGCAACATATAAGTATTTGGTGTATCATGCTGATGTTGAAGGTATTCATAAGAACACACTAATAGAATCTGCTAAAGCAGAATTTTTTGAGGACGTATTTCCTTACAAAGACAAGGATAGAAGTGTTTCTAATAATAAGAAGAGGACACTGCCTCAAAATGAGTCAAACCAAAATGATGATAATCTTACTTCATCGGTTCAAGAAGAAAACTCTGAACCAAGGAGAAGTAAACTCTTAGCGATATTTCAAATGTTCACGCAAGCGTACGCATCGTTGACAAGTAATATAGTCTGATAAGACCGAATATCATCCTCAGAGACTAATTTTTAATTACCGTTCATCTATTTTATGTTATTTATTTAAAAATCGATATTTGAGTTGGGTTTTTGTTAAACTACTAGAATAATTGCAAGAATTACTGAACTATCTAAGTTGTAATCAGTTATGAATGAATTAGGGCTTCCAAAATCCTCGACTATCCACTCTATTCAATCTTTAATGCAACTAGAATGACTTCTTCTACGTTAAGATAGTGGTTAACTAAACTGTCTTATATTCCGGTTAGGACATATAATTACTCAACCCCAGTGCAGAACCCTTCTATATTTCTATGATAGGATTTACCACACAGGAAGATTAAAAACAGTAACATATAATGCTACACAAGTATCAAGGTACTTTCATCCGCGATTTTAGCCTATGTCTAGTCAATTACAGCATATCCAAATCTCTCATCTCGGTTCTTGATTCGAAATCATATATATTATGATAATTAGTGATCAATTAATCATCAAACATTCATACCAATTATTGACTAAATCATAATCAAGTGAAGAAGAAATCAAACTACTACATTAAATCACGAATATAAATTTTAAGTGATTCATAAGAAAAACCCTAATAAAGTGTTTAGCTCATAGTCATAGTCACGCTAAGAACTAACACAAAATCCATACATAAACTGAATTAAAAATGAAAGAAAATAAATTACTGCGAACTAAGTCTCCAATTGTAGCCTTCAATTCGTGTCTTGTGTTGTGTTATGTTGTAGAATGACCAACCTCCCATAGCATCAATCCCTAGGGCTTAAATATGTTTCAAATTTCATGCCCTGTGGACCAATCTGTCCTTAGCCAATTCTTCTGAATCGAAATTTTTCGCAGACCTGGCATGATTCACAGAATGCGCATGCCGAAACTCCGCACCTTCTCGAAATACGGCGGTTCTGCATAGTGGCACCGCGGTGCTGAAAATCCTTCGTCCTGATTTGCCAACTTTCGTCCTTTTTGCCTCGGGAGCACCTTTTCTGCCCGATTCTCGCTCCTTTTCGCCATTTTGGAACCGCTGTGACTCAAAAGAAAGAAAAACAAACCTAATACTATACTAAACACAACAAAAACGAGTAAAATACTAACTAAAATGACTCAAAAGGCGTATACAAAATACGCCTAACAAACACCCCCAAACTTTAACATTTGCTCGCCCTCGAGCAAAGATCAAAACAAAACAAAGACACAAAAACAAAAGACTCAAATAAAACAGCTGCACAAGTACTTAGAAACACATGAACGTCAGTTGGGATAATATGTAGGAACAAATATAGCATGAATTTAGCAATCTAGAATTTCAAGTCAGATATTTCGCAATTTTATTTCAATTATAAGTAATTGAAGCATAAATACCTAACCTATGCATATCAATTTCATTTAGTTCTATGGGCCTGTTTATTTACTATTCTCCACTAATCATAGACATACATTCTAGAGATCATCAGGACTTTTCTGGGTTGTAATGTAGGCTTAGGCAGGGGTAGGTAAGAGTAGGCATTTAGGCTCAATTTACGTACCATAAGCGTTTTTCTCATTCAACCATTCTGTCCTTCTTTTTGGTATTCTTTTCAGTTCATACATATATCCCCCTTTTTCTTTTTGAGAGCATGAAACAAATCACATAAACACCCCAAACTTAAGCTTTCACGTTTTTTATTGGGGTGCATCACTTTTTAACTCTCTTTTTGTATTCCCTTTTCACTCTTTTTCATCCCAATTTTTTCAATTACCGCTTATGACACACGAGAGAATCATAAAGTGTCAAAGAAAATAACTTATTTTAGGCTCAACGGGGCTGACTAGGGATACAATTTATTGCAAGGTAGGTAATGAATGGTAAGAAGGGCTAACAAAGAAATATCTGAATCATCTCCCTAAACATGTACATCCTAACTATTTCACCTCAAATAGCAAGCAAGCAGACTTTACCGACTTTTTCAATTGACAGCACATAGGCTAAGCAACCAAATATTTCAAATAATCAAATTTTCATGAATTTTTGGCATATCTAACTTAAGCACACATATTTTAGCTTCTCATTCCCCTACATTATCCCACTTAGTTCACTAGGCGTTCCAAATAAGCACAGCATGCATGATCATAAAAAAAAATTGACTCACATAAAACACAAAAACAAATAAAAGACTCAAAAAAATAAAAAATAAATTAAGAATTCCCTCCAAACTTAAACTACACATTGTACCAAATGTGTAAAAGACTCAAAAATTAAAGAGGGACGACTTACAGACATACATCGGCTCGAAATGGTGGTGGTGGCGGTGGATACTGCATTGACCATTGGGTGAACATGAAACTCAAATTATCAACACGCAGGGTCAGGTGTTGATGGTCTTGCATCATTTGCTCTTGATTTTTCAGCATCTTTTTTTGGTTCAAGAGCATCTGCTCCATCATTGGCATTGAAGGCTCCAAGGACAGGGGAGGTTGATGGCTACTTTACTTTCATTGTGTGTGCCTGCCTCGTGCTCTTCATCATCCATGGCCATTGCGTATCGCGATCTTTGGGCCCTTCTTGATGTTGGTCCTGGATTTGGGTCAAGGAAAGAGTGCACTAAATTGTAGGTGACATGAGACTGACTCTTCTCAAGAATATCTGTGGCGAATGTTGGGACTCCATGCCTATCATATAAGGCAGAAATGAGTGACTCATGTCCCAACCCGCCAGTAGTAGTCAGCCTGCTAATCTCCCTTATGCTTTGCACTATTTCTCTCCCAACGTCAATTGTCATGCCCGTCATGATGTCATAGATGAGCTTGATTCTGTCTGTGGGCACATTGGTGAAATAAGTTGATGAAATCAAGCGAGCACTTACGAAATATAACCATGCTCTGGCTGTTCTGTTAAATTGGCACTGGGAAAGTCTCATGGATCCGTTGCGGGCAAAAGTAAACTCAGCGTCTGGGTAGCACAATGTCTCCGCAACTACATCAACATGATGTGGTTTATGTTTCTTGACCAACAACTGAAGTGGTATGGATTATTGCCTTGGTCCTCAACGTCATAGGTCCTCAGTAGCGCATTCACAACTTCAGAACTCACATGCATACATTTTCATCTAACAAAGCATCTTCCATCCCTTTGCTCGGGATAATTCGCATAGAATTCCCTCACAAGACTAGAATTCTGAAGTGGGATCCTCTCCGGATTGGTGAACCTTTTCCACCCATTTACCTCAATCATGGCCCTAATAGGCTCTTAGTCATCATCATCATCAAATGACATGCCCTGGTAGTCCATGCCTCTTTCTGGTATCAATGCCCTAGTAGTAATCTTGTTATATCGATCTTCCGCGTGTTTGTTGGTAAATCGAGTAACATCATAGTCTGGGGCTGATGGAGATGAGGTGGTTCGGGCGGTTCTTTTCCTAGAAGTCATTGTGAAGGTTGTTGAAATTTTTTTGGCAGTGTTTCCTTTGTTTTCTTGAGGTGTCCCAACAACTAACACTTCACACAATCAACAATAACCAACCAAAAATTGGTCCACAGCATCAATACACACGACTACACCACAGTACCCCTCAATCCACACAACTACACAACGAACAACCACCGCAGCAAACACCCACAACTACACAACACCCTACCACCACAGTACGTACCACCCCCAAACTTGCAAGATACTTTCCCTACTACCTTTGAATTTGCAAGAATAATGATGAAGATTATCTTTTTGAAGAGTTGTTCTTCACCAATTTCTTGACCCAAATGGAAGGAATGATGATGGTGTAAGATCTGAGGGTTTTTAATGGGGTGGTGTGTAGGGATTGGTGGAGTTTGTGGGAATTTTTATGGATAGAAGGAGTGAAATTTCGTAATTTGTAAAGAGAGGAAGGGTTTGTGTTTGTGAGGGAAATGATTTGGGGATTTAGGGCTTTTAATTCGGAAATTCCATTCCAAGATCGTTATCGCCGATGGTAATCGCGCCAAAAGTTGTCGCCCTCTAATCATTCGACACCGCGGTGCATAAACTCCCGCGACCTCTCTGAACATTAGGCACCACGGTCCTGCACAATGGCACCGTGGTGGTTCTCCGATTTTGTGTTTTTCATCCTCTTCTTCGTGCTTAGTCTCTGACTTCTTCACCTAACATCACAACACAACAAAAAATACCAAAAGTGAGACTGTTATAATTAAACTAAATTGCATAATTTAAACATTGGGTTGCCTCCCAAGTAGCGTTGTCTTTAACTTCTTGTAACCGGACGCAGGTTCTTTATCAAATCATTGGGTAAATTAACCCCACAACCTATCCACTTAAAAATCATTCTCCTTTTCTTCACTCTATTTTTCTTCTTCACAGTAGTAGGTTCAGTAGGATTTACCTGTTTGTCAGCTTTCATGTCATCTACTTTTGTTGCAGCTTTCAAACTAGCCTGTGGGTTCACAATTGTAGGGATGATATCCCTAGTTTTGGTCTGAGCCTGCTGAACTGTTGTGTTAGTTGTGCTTACTGCGAAGCACTTGTTGCTGGTCTGTGACTCAATGGTGGATTTAAACACCATAAATATCATCTCCTTCCTGAACCCTCAATCTCAATTCTCCCTTCTCCACATTGATTAGGGCTCTACCCGTTGCAAGGAATGGTCTCCCCAAAATGATAGGTATTTCATCATCCTCCTCCATGTCAAGAATGAGGAAGTCTGTTGGGAAGAAGAACTTTCCCACCTTGACAAGCACATCTTCTACTATGCCTTTGGGGTGCACCACAGTTCGGTCAGCCAGCTGCAGATTAACTGTAGTTAGTTTGGCTTCCACCAAACCCAATCTCTTGATCACAGACAGAGGCATGAGATTGATACTAGCCCCTAAGTCACAAAGTACCCTGTTGCATGTTACTTTGTCAATAGTGCAGGACAGGGTCGCGGCGCCTGAATAACCGTCGACAGCGCCACGACACTGGGAAGTAGTGCCACGGCGCCAAAACTACAGAGAGGTCTGTAGGTTTTGGAGCGTCGCGGCGCTGGGGGAAGGGTCGCGGCGCTAATCCAATGGGAAAATCCAGTTTGAACCAAAAGATGTCTCTCTTCATGTAAGGTCACAACCTTTGATGAATGGTTGCATTTGGTCGAATTTTATGTTATATAAGCATGTTAATCACTTATTAGAAGATAGACAACACACAATACATTACAATCAAATCATTAAACTCAATTAATGATCTAAGATTGTGCTCTATCTTCATCTTCTTCTTCAAGAACATTTCTGAAGAACACATATAGTAAATTCGCGAAGTGAAGTTCTGTGCTGTAATTCTCACTTAGATAGTTGTATCCTCGCGCAGACGTCCGTTAACTACAAAGACACGCGTGACGAATTTTTGTCTTGGGACATCACGCTATCAGATATCTCTATCTACACCAAGCTAGTATGTGTTGTTCATACTGTTGATTCATTGTTGTTAATTTCAATTTTGTTGAATTATCTATATATGGTTGTGGTTATTCAATTTTGCTACATGTCATTATAGTAATTGTATAAGGAATCATACCAAATTATACATGTAAAGTAGACAGTGCCTATTGTTCAACTTTTTGATTTAAAATAAATTGATTCCACTCGATTTTATTCATTCTTTTAATTCCCTTTTTATATTCTGTGGGGTATAAAGGCAGTAACATTCTGTGAATCAGAAAAAAAGAAATAGAAAAATCTGAAAATAAACAAGCTGGAGAAAAAACGGAAAAAAAGAAGATAGAAACACATAAAAAGGCAAAATACTCTCATTATGTGAATAATATATTATGTGAGTAACATAGTATCCGAAGGGTAATTTTGTAAACAATCATTTTTTTTTAGAAATTGTGCAATTCATACTATTTCTAATACATCAGACCAAACAGTGAATAAGAAATTATTTCTGCATAACTAATGTAAGCATTACTAATACATCCTATTAAACATTCTTCTTATACACCATACCAAACGACCCCTAAGTAAGCTACAGTGTGAGGCCAGTATCAATTTTGTATCGTATCCGTTGAGTAAGTACTAAGTGAAGCAAGTATTTGCTCAAAATTTCTCCCTTTAGTATGAAAACGACGACATCAAATGTCGTTCACTCGCCATCCACTAATAAATGAGCTTTCATTGTCCACCAGACCCCTATCTTTAATCTCTGATCCCCATAAATGCAAGAATTGAAAATGAAAAAAAGAAACAAAGAAAATTCTGTTCTTTTTAGTGATGAGTGTTTTACCTCTCCCTGTAAGTACCAAGGATACCAAGCTGTTTTAAGTTTTAACTGATAACTTTAACTTCTTTATAGCATATCTGTATCTGTCACTGGCACTACATCATTAGTGGCGGAGCCACGTGAAGAAGTTGCACCACCAGTTTTTTTGATTTTTTTTATCAAAACGATGTCGTTTTGGATGAAACGGTGCGTTCTTCGAACAAATTTTTTTTGGCTGCACAAAAACATCTCTACACCACTAGAATTTGCTTGCTGGCTCCGCCACTATACACCATCCATGTTCACCACTGCAAAGTATATTTTCATTGCTCATTATGTTTCTTGAAAATGTATAATAAATTAAACTAGGGAAGAATTGAAATTGTGTACTACAGTAAATTCCCCCCCCCCCCCCCCCCTCTTAAACGCTTACCTATACAGCCAAATCCTTAAATCCTAGATGGACCGAGTTCCCCAAATGCTCCTCCTCCAAGTGAGGAACAGCCTGGCCCTGCTGGTAACAAAAATGTTTTTAGAAGAATTAGAACATGAAAATAGCATAGGAGCATGTATGTTGTTTTAAGGGAAGAGAAACTATTCTATATGTAATCTTTAGAATACAGTTCTGATACCACACTAATGAAAGCCAAAGTCCCCAACAAAACTAATCTAGACAAGCTTGAGGATTTTAAATGACCTTTGGGGTTAGTTAGGTAAAACCTTGTACATGCAATTATCTGATAGATTTTGAAGGACACGATGAGACTTTCCTACGTAAGGGTTAAAAGATTCCTTTTTACTATACAAAATTTCTAAATGGTACTCTCTGTTATAACTTATACTACAGGTCATTCATAACCTTGCCGTTAGCAAATCATCTCATATTTCCCTTGACTCTAACGGTCTCCAGATGAAGTTTAACGGAGGATCGATGTTTCAAATAATAGTCAACAGTAGAGTAAATTTTGACATTTTTCCAAAGTATATTGACACATGAAATCCACCTAATACACTTGAAAGTTCCGTTAAAGTCAAAGACAATACGAGACAATTTGATGACATCAAGGGTATGAATGACCCCAAAGTGTAAATTATGATATTAAAATGAAAAAAGAAAACTGACCTCCATTGAGCCACATGACAAGAGGCTTAGAAGCAGAATCTTGAGGCGATTCGACAAAATAATAAAACAGAGCTCTTCCAGCACTTGGATCAACTGTAACATATCCTGAAAACTGGTTAAAATCTACACCTTCAGGTTGACCAGGTAATTTTTCAATTTTTGAGTGAATGAGGCATAAAATGCGCTGGCGAAGTCCTAAATTCTGGATAATGAGTTGTAGATTTTTCTAAGTCTTGCCTGGAAGAATGACTAATTGGCTTTAGCCTTTTAGCCTCATAACAATGCACTAAATTAGCTAAAGCTAACAAAGTTAGGGAAAAGAAGTTTTAACCATTTTTAAAGTTGTGTGAGAGATGATGATAACAATCATGATTATTCATATGTTCGCCTAAGGCTTTTATATTTTGTGTCCGGCCAATATTTTTTATGAATTCGGCATCGTTTTTTCCCCCACGTTTTTTGAAATCTCTAAAGGAAATGTTGCCGAATATAAGTACATACTAATTGATGACATTTGGAAGCTATTGTTTGATAACTCTATATTTTATATGTTACCTCTCTTCCAATCAAGCTGGCTTTATATGGAGTATTTTGTTTATCTTGATTCTTGAACTCCCTGAGTTAGTTGAATATTCCCTAGACATTTGATACGATGAACGGCTAAAAGTTCTACTTTTCCAAACAAGATTTTTCAAGTGTTGGACTGTAACAATTCAAAGATATTGTTTGCTATGGACCAAGATTTTAGTTGAATATTTCCTGCGCATTAACTTTTGAAGTTTGCTTAGTACATCAACTAGCACTATATGGAGGACTTGACCTGTATTTTTAGAAATTTACCTGAAATGATTAACATGAAAATAATTTCGTAGTAAACTCAATACGGAGAAAAAACAATTATTGAGATTCAGTTTTTTTATCATATTTTATTTCCTAACAATGGTATTTTTCTAGTCAAAGACTAGAAACAACTTTGTCATTTTCATGTAGCCATATTTCCTTTTTGGTTATTGATGTAGATGCGGAAAACGTCTTTGTAATTCGTATGTTTCTTGTTGGGATGAAGGAGCTTGTCATTACAATTATGTGTTGTTATATGAGTCAATTTGGATCATCTGACAACCATACTTGACGTTTTGAACGTGCGCATTGCCAAACCCAAGTTACGAGATAATAATTTACTAATATATTTACGTTCTGTATATGGAGTGAGAGAGAAAATTTAGTGTCAAATCTGAGTACAATATCATGTTTGTATACTTCTCTTCATTCTGTGTCTACCAACCAACAAAGACTGTAATTACGTATATAATTCACCCTCTCTAATGTCAGTGAGAGCAATTTGAGTATTAATTACAACTTAAAAGAGTTTTTATCAAATACTCATTATTCGAACAAGTTTGAGTATACTCCATACACTGACAATTTTTCAAATACTCATTATTCGAACAAGTTTGATAATTCACCCTCTAATGCCGCATGGCATTCTACTAAAAAGAGGTACTAAAATAACACACTGCTGTTAAATTTATTAGTGTGTGCACTCGCCATGATTTCATTTTTGCAAAGGCAACTAGCTCCTGTCTTTCTCACTGTAGCTTAAGAAAAATGGGACTAAATAACAATTAAATTAAACTGCAAAGTATTATGCAGCAATTGGATTCAGTTCTCATCCCGTATTATTTTTCTCGTTTACCATCCAAAAACTGGAATGAGAATTAAAAATATACTGTCAAACTATAGGAAAAAACACGCCAACGCAAAACCATGAAAACCAGAGACTAACAAAACATACTAACGCTTTCCTACTAACAATATCACGAGACATATTCGGTCTTCAGTGGAGCAAGAGTCTTGTACACGTCTAGGATCTGAACCATAAAAACTCAGGCATCTATAACATAAGAGGGTAATCTCTGCAGATGTTCGGATGAATTAGCCCCCAAGAGCTGTTATGTTATTGTGTACTTTTCAGCTGATTCCTTTGAATTCTTTACTGAAACTTATGACCTGCTACTATATTCTATGCAGATAATGCAAATGGAGCACGAGATTTCAGTACTAGAAGTAAAAGAATATACAAATCAACACATTATGCACCTATAAGGAATGGCTAACACATTTAGATAAATATATTTAGCTCAAGGCTTGATGTTTCTCTTTTGAGGAAATTTGTATTGGAGTATGCACCGGGAGGAGACCGGCCTTTGTCAATTCTGAGAACATCAGGCTTAAAGCCATAAAAATATTACAGAAAAAATAAAGAGAAAATAAGGAGATATATCTACATATGGAACAATTACAGTGGAAAAAATCCTATTCCAGGAAGACAGCCTTACCTCAGAAGAAAAGTTGTCTAGACAAGTGGGACACCTCCGTACGAGAAAAACCTTGTCTCCTCATATGCTGTGTCAATTATCCTACACTTCTACGCAGAAATATCACAAAGATTTCAAAATACTTCAGTGTTGAAGCTGCAAGTAAAAGAAAAAAGGGCAGTCCGGTGCACTAAGCTCCCGCTATGCGCAGGATCTGGGTTAAAAAGCTTTTAATCAGCTTTGTCATTGCGAAGATGACCATGGAATGGAACCAGAGTCCTCTCAGCCAAGCATGTGAAGATACATCAATGTCTGTCTGTAACATATAAACTATTTTAGAGAGACATGCATATCAATCATTTTGAACATGTCTGTCTGTTGGACTATGTATTTATAGCCTGTGATGTATTCAACTTTGGGAAATTAATTTACCAGAAAATACCAGAAGGCACACTGCACGAATCTTTAGACCTTTTGTACTTGCTCGTGGACTTTTAATGCTTCCAAAATGCTGCTTACCCACCTGCACCATGTGACTTCATAGCATCAAGTAGATCAAATTTAAGTGAATCTGACAAACACATAATGAAAAATGGAAACCAATATATAGTCCCTGCCTCCTACATATCTCACATCACTAAAAGAGTCAGCAGGAGAGGCAACGCTCCCATGGGTCAATGAGCATATCAGCATATGGTTTTTGCCCCAATGAAGAACCGGGTCCTAGCACGACTACTCATACTTAGCAGTTAGGAATATGCCAAGAACTATCACTTATAAATCTGTGCCTGACAAGAAAGATTCTCCACCACAACCCTAGCTCCTGAAAGCTTGAGACTTCTCAATGGAATAACTTCAATACTAGCATTTGGCTCAAACTTAGTCTGATTTTTATTTGATATAGTTGTAAAAGAATGAAATAAAAAATCTCAAACTGTACTTGTACTCCCCAAGTCACGACAATTTACCCAGCATATAACCTTCTAGTCAGATGGGAGTTTAGATTGCCAAGACAGGGGGCATCCAAAGAGGCTAGATAGCAGCAGTGCCTTACCCTTCATCAGATAAGAATTGAAAATGTATTGCTTGCAATCTCCCAAGCTATTTGGTGTTTTATAGAACATACGCCTGGTCTAAATTAGGATGAACAAAATAATATCTCCGTAATTGATTCTAACTAGTTTACACAATATTCTCAGAGAGAGTCAACAAGGAGGATAATAGTCTCTTAAAAGCTACTTACTACAATGTTACCCCCTTCACTAGAAGCTACTTATTAAGAAGATAATCCAAGAAAGTAGTATTAGTAATTACCATTCCAATGAAGTATTATGGCGTAATATAGAGCCACTATTAAGACACAAAATGTGGTAATAGGTAGGAACAAAAAAGGATGTCTTAGAACTTCTTTAGTGTTTTGTGGGTGAACTCTTGAAAGAAGTGAGTCCCATTTAACATTGATCTCCATAATATTGAAAAAATTGAACAAGTAATATCGTGATTGGTTACAGGAAGGCTAAAAATTAAGAGATAGCCCTATGAAGCGGAAAGTGAAGGCCTATGAAATGGTTCCAATCTGGGATAATTCTCACTGTTTTTTATATAATTCAAATAAAAAACTACACTACACAGGTTAGAAGGAACAAAAAAAATATATATGATCCCTAGATAAGAATTTTGAAGAAATAAAATATAAAGACAAGGACCAGAATATGACATAGGCTTTCATTTGATGCTTTATTCTCTTCCCACAGCCAACTCCTGACAGATGGCAGTGAATAGTTACTTCTCAGCAAAAGAGATCATACCAACTACACAAAGCAAACATAGACGCTAAAATAGCAATTGTCATATTGGAAGTAGCATTGTTATTGCAGAAAAGAGTCAAAAAGTATCTTATAATATTAGGGACACAACCAGAAAGGGAGAAAAATCGCAATTAAAAAAACAGAATAACAGACTTAAATCAACAAGTTACCCTTCAATACCAGGACTTGTTGGATAGTATATACTTCTGAACCCAAGTCTTTTAGCTGCTGAAGCTGTTGTCTCCCCAATACATGCAACAGCATTGTCCCACTGTCTCGATGCTGGAATTAGATTAGCCCACACCCTGTCACATAACTCAGCAGAATGAAAAAGGAATGATAAAGGAGAGAGAATAAAGCATCTATAAAAAAGGTAGAAGGATGAAGAACATAAGGATACAATTCCGTCCCTTGGCTCAATGAACAATATCTGGAAACATCTGTCTGATATTTTTCTAGCATGTTGGCGGAATTACAGTCATCAGCTATAGAACCTAGTCCACTTGCTTATGCCAATATTAGATATCTATGCGTCATCGTTTATTTGCTATAAAATTGAAGAATTTTGGAGCATTGTACCTGAGGGCAGAAGGAGATGCTACAGCAACAACAGGAGCAGAGAGTGCTAGTTCAAGAAGATATTGATCAACGTGATCGGCTGGTGCCTGCAAGAAATGGAAAGATTATACGCAGCAAGATGAGATCTAATTAGTTTCATGTCAAGAGAAGGATCCAGGGTGGTGTGATATCTAAACTTTCACCATATGTCAGCAAAAAATGACAGGTGACTCTTTTCAGGGCAAGTGTGTATTAACCAAATTTGCAAGCATACTAGCCTCGTGTGAATAAAAATGAATTTCCTTCCGCAGTAGGGCAATAAAGAAATAGTGTACCGTTGTGTATGTGTTCAGCCGAGTAACCTTGAATCCCCTCTCAGAAAGTCCTTCCTCTGAAAAAAGGAGCCGTTTGTCAGTTTAAAACTACTTAAAAGAGTTCCATATTCTGAGGATTTGCATACTAAACATGAATTATCAAGGTGGGACAGTTGCAATGTAAACATAATGACCACCAGATCATGAATATCTGTTCAGATTGTGTCTACTGATAAATATGTAATATTTATACAGATTTAGCTTTCCATACTTAGAGTAGAGATGGGAGACATTTAGGAATGATCATATCATATCTACATTACAGCTAGAAATAGATGATATTCAGGGATAGAAATAGCAGATTTTTAGGGATGTAAAATCAGCATTCTTTCTGTTTAATGGTAGAACTCTCAAAACACTCATTCAGCACATTGACATGGTATTAGAGCCATCTTTTCACGGTTTAGTCTTAGTTCTTTCATTTGTGATTTTTTTTCCAGATTTTTTTTGTTGAAAGTCTTTGTTCTCTTGACTGTTCATCAAGAGTTGGTCCTACACATCTAGGGCTTTTGGTCGTGGTCATTCTAGTTATTTTCTTAGATCAGGTGTTCTTGGCTAGTTAAGAACATGACGTCACATTTTGAATCCTTCAATGTTCGTTTCACTGGAAAAAATTATTCTGCCCGAAAATTACCAATTTCAACTATTTGTGACCGGAAAAGAATTATGGGGCCATATTGATGGAAGTGATCCTGATCCTACAAAGTTAGGTCAATGGAAGGTTAAAGATGCTCGGGTGATGACATGGATTTTAGGGTCAATTGATCCTCTGATAGTTCTTAATCTTAGGTCGTACAAGACTCCTAAAGCCAGGTGGGATTATTTACAAAAAGTTTACAACCAAGACAATGCCGCAAGACGCTTTCAGTTAGAATATGAAATTGCTAATTACCTCTCAAGGAGATCTCTCTGTTCATGATTATTTTTCTGGATTTCAGAACTTAAGGGCTGAATTTACTGATATTATTTATGCTAAAATACCTGTCGAATCTCTCTCTAATTCAGGCAGTTCATGAGCAGAGCAAGCGAAACCAATTTTTGATGAAACTACGATCTGAGTTTGAGAGTGTTTGCTCTAGATGAATCGTGAACCGTCTCCCTCCTTAGATGTTTTGGATGTTTGTTTTAGGGAATTACTTCGTGAAGAGCAGCGTCTTGTCACACAAAACGCTTTCAAACAAGAAAATGTTGTCACCTGCTCAAGGAAAAGGAAAGGCCAGAGATATCATATTGCTAGCAATTGTGGCAAGAAGTTCTGTAATTATTGTAAATAACAAGGACACATGATCAAAGAGTGTCCCACGCGCCCTCAAAATCGTAAGGTCAATGCTTTTCAAGCTAGGATAAAAGATTTCACTACTGATAACTCATCTTCAGCAGGACAAGTTCTTACTCCTGAAATGGTACAACAAATGATCGTGTCAGCCTTTTCAGCTTTGGGGCTACAAGGTAATGATATCACATCTAATTGTTGATTCTGGTGCTTCCAATCATATGGTCAACTCAACTAGTATGCTAAAAAATATTCGTGAGTATCAAGGTCGTTGCCAATGGTAGTAATTTACCCATTACCAAGGCTGGGGATATTACTCAAACTTTCAAAACTGTTGTTGTATCACCTAAGCTCTCCACTAGTCTTATTTCAGTTGGTCAATTGATGGATAACAATTGTGAGTGAATGGATATTACTCAAACTTTCAAAAATGTTTTTGTATCATTTAAGCTCTCCACTAGTCTTATTTTAGTTGGTCAATTGGTGGATAACAATTGTGATGTGAATTTTTCTCGTTATGGTTGTCTTGTGCAGGATCAGGTGTCGGGGACGATAATCGCGAAGGGGCCTAAAGTTGAAAGATTATTTCCTATACACTTTTCTATTCCCCGTGTTCTTACTTTAGCTTGTTCGTGTACAACTAGTAAGACTTAGATTTGGCATAAGCGTTTAGGACATCCAAATTCTACTGCGTTGTCTCATTTATCGAATTCCGGTTTATTAGGAAATAAAAAATAAATTTTCAGTTGCTTCATTTGATTGTTCTACTTGTAAATTAGACAAAAGTAAAACTCTTTCTTTTCCTAATATTGATAGTCGTGCAGTTCATAGTGATGTTTGGGGTATTTCACCAGTTATTTCTCATGCTCATTTCAAGTACTTTGTGACATTCATTGATGATTATAGTCGGTTTACATGGGTGTATTTTCTCCGTTCCATATCTGAGGTATTTTCCATATTCAAGACACTTTTGGCTTCCATTGAGACTCAATTTTCTACTTGTATAAAAAAATTAAGATCTGATTCTGTTGGAGAATATATGTCTCATGAATTCAATAATTTTTTGCTTGAGAAATGAATCGTCTTGCAACGCTCATGCCCACATACGCCATAGCAAAATGGGGTTGCTAAGCGTAAAATCATCATATTTTAGATGTCACTCGTACTTTATTGATTGAGTCCTCTGTCCCATCTAAATACTGGGTAGAAGCTTTGTCTACTGCTGTCTATTTAATTAATAGACTTTCATCTAAAGAGTTAAATCTTGGGTCTCCATATTATCGTCTTTATCACCAAAATTCAAGCTACCCTAATTTTCATACATTTGGTTGTGTTTGTTTTGTGTGTCTGCCTCCTTCTCAACGCAACTCCTTCTCAACGCAATAAACATTCAACTCAATCTACTAAATGTGCTTTTATGGGTTATAGTACTTCGCAGAAAGGTTTTATTTGTTATGATCCAACTTCTAACAAATTTCGTGTTTCTCGAAATGTTGTTTTCTTTGAGAATCAATATTTCTTTTCTACTCTTGTTGAGTCATCTTCTGTTTCTCCTCTTCTTCCTACTTTTGAGGATTTGTCATCTTCTTCTGAGAGGTCCAAAACCTGGATTTCTGTATGAACGACATCGGCCACTTTACCCCATCCGAAACTGATCCGCCACCTGAGACTGCTCCACAACCAGAACCTGAGATTTCTTCTGCTCCTCTTGACTCTTGTACTCCTAATTGGTATGATTTTTCTTCTACTTTATCCACCATTTCTGCGCCAGAGTATCTCGTACTCCTAATTGATATGATTTTTCTTCTACTTTATCCACCATTTCTGTGCCAACTCATTACTCACAAGCTTCCAAGCATGAATGTTGGCAGAATGGAGGAAGAACTTTTGGCTTTTAAAGAAAATGACACACGGGGCATTGTTTCATGTCCTTCAAATGTCCGTCCAATTGGATGTAAATGAGTCTATTCCGTTAAACTTCATTCTGATGGAACTCTTGATCGGTATAAAGCTCGATTGGCTTCCTGACATGAGTATGGTGTGGACTATGAGGAGACGTTTGCACCAGTAGCAAAAATGACTACGGTGCGAACTATTATTGCCATTACTGCTTCACAAAAGTGCCCTCTTCATTAAATGAATGTGAAAAATGTTTTTCTCCATGGTGATCTCAAAGAAGATATTTATATGAAACCTCCACCTGATTTGTTCTCATCACCTACATCAGATGTATGCAAGTTGAAACGGTCTTTGTATAGATTAAAACAAGCTCCCAGAGCTTGGTTTGACAAGTTTCGATCTACTTAGCTTCAGTTCTCTTTTGAGCAGGAGCAAATATGACTCATCTTTGTTTCTTCGTAAAACATCTACAAGTTGTGTTCTTCTTTTGGTATATGTAGATGACATTATTTTTGACAAGTTTCAATCTACTTTGCTTCAATTCTCTTTTGAGTTGAGCAAATATGACTCATTTTTGTTTCTTCGTAAAACATCTACAAGTTGTGTTCTTCTTTTGGTATATGTAGATGAAATTATTATTACAAGAACTGATTCTTCATTAATCACTAGCCTCCAGCAGCAGCTTAAGGATTCTTTTCATATGAAAGATCTTGGTACTCTTACATACTTTTTGGGGTTGGAAGTTCATTATTATTCTTTAGGTGTACTCTTAAACCAGCACAAATATACTCGGGATTTGATTGTTTTGGCTGGTCTTCAAGAATCTTCCTCAGTAGATACTCCATTGGAATTGAATGTAAAGTATCAGCGTGAGGAAGGAGATCTTCTTCTTGATCCAACTTTATTTCAGCAATGTTGGGAGCCTAAATTATCTTACTATTACTCGGCCTGATATCTCTTTTGCAGTTCAACAAAGTCAATTTATGCAGGCTCTCCGTCATCTACATTTGGTGGTTGTTCGTCGCATCATTCAATATCTCTTGGGCACATCTACTCGTGGATTATTCTTTCCTAGTGGTTCTCCAATTTGGCTTGATGCATTTAGTGATTCTGATTGGGCTGGATACTCGCCGCTCCGTCACATGTTGGTGCATGTTTTTTGGGAATTCCTTGATATCTTGGAAGAGCCAGAAGCAAGCTCGTGTTTCAAAATCTTCAACAGAGACCGTGTCTGTTGCTTGCTCCGAGATTGTTTGGCTTCGGGGTCTACTTGCAGAGATTAGATTTCCTCAATCTAATCCTACTCCTCTCCACGCCGACAACACAAGTGCCATTTAGATTGCCATAAACCCGTTTATCATGAAAGGACCAAACACATCGAGGTGGACTGTCATTATATCCGGGAAGTTGTAGATAAAGGAATCATTACTCTATATGTGCCTAGTGATCTTCAAATAGCTGATGTGTTCACAAAATCCATGACACGACAACGTCATTCGTTTTTAGTAGGCAAATTGATGCTTCTTGATTCACCGGCATCAATTTGAGGGGGGATGTAAGCATAATGACCACCGGATCATGAATATATGTACAGATTGTGTCTACTGATATTAGGAATATCATCATATAAATATGTAATATCTGTTTAGCTTTCCATACTTAGAGATAGGAGATATTTAGGAATGGTCATATCATATCTACAAGGATGTTACAGCTAGAAATAGATGATATTCAAGGATAGAAATAGCAGAATTTAGGGATGTAAAAACAGCATTCTTTCTATTTAATGGTAGAACTCTCAAATCTGAGAGACACTCATTGAGCACATTGACGGCAATACATCGGATGAATCAGGATCTTTATACAGATAATGGCCAGTAAGAAAGGGAAGGAGCTGTGATTTTTGTGGTTAATCTATTTCTTCTGTTCTTTCTTTTCACTTTTTTCTGGGTAATGGTTGACAATAGAAAAAGACACCTCCACAGAAACTATAGATTCCCTACAGCAACAGAACAATCAGAAGGAGAATACATGGGAAAAAAGAGATTTCTGTATAAAATAGATTGATGGCAGACAGAAACGTAGAGAGATGGAGCAATATCGCACACACCAATGTCAGTACTGGCTTTTGCTGAAGCAGGATAGAGAACAGTGCACTTGTCGTTCCCATTCTTTGGAAGCTCTAAAGCTAAAACCTTGCCAGTTGCTGAAAATGCAATCAGAATGAAACTTTCAGTCAGTCAGGTAAAAACATAATATCAGTCAATTTTTTACTGCGGAACTGTTTGCAAATATAAATAGGTATTTAAATGAATGGCAAATACAAGTGTCACCCTGATGCACATGTGTGTGCCTTATGCTATTCCTAAATGTCAAAAGAAAAAGTGGAAAGTTCACTCAATACCCTTTGATGGTGCAAATGCCATATCAAGATACTGCTTCGAAGACTCAACAGCTTCCTCAATTATGCTAGCTGTACCAGAACCAACGACCCCTACTCTGACAGATGGGGTCCCAGCAGCTCTAAGTAACAAATAAGATAAGTATGAGAGGCCAGAGAGTGCAAAAGTAAATATAGATTATTTAGACAACTTAAGGAATTTAAGGCTTCTTTCAACAAATAACAGTAATGAAAAGCATAGATAGTACACATTCATATTTGCGGGGAACTACTCTTGTACCATTTTTAGTTCGAATACTTTATTTGACAACATAAGTGCACACATAACAGGAGACACTCTAATGACCACATTTTGTGTATGCTGACAATCGACTGAGAATCTTTTATACAAGTTTTCAATGCTTCATTTAGGAAAACGTACACAATTGATGGGATGGAAGGTTCAACCAGAACTGGAGTTGACGATAATGCTTAGCAGGTGCTATTTGTCACATAAAGCTACACATCAATTCAGTGGATAATCAAGACTTAACATGAGTAACCATGTTATATAGGAAGTATTTGCATCTCAATATAATTGATTTTTCTCAAACTTATGGAAGTCAAATGAAACAGGAAGTCATGGGTTCAAGCCGTGGAAACAGCCTCTTGCAGAAATGTGAGGCAAGGCTGCGTACAATAGACTCTTGTGGTCCGGCCCTTCCCCGAACCCCGCGCATAGCGGAAGCTTAGTGCACCAGGCTGCCCTTTTATGGAAGCCAAATGAAACATCTTCAACAAGTAGATAAGATCAAAACATTTTGAAAACATAATTAAGAAAACCGATTTGTCTACACAAGCAAGCAGCTTTCAAACACTACAATGACTTGTTTTACTGAAAGTCAAACTCAAAATGACTTGACTTAACACCAGATCTTTTATATTTCTCAACATTTTTTTTATTTTTAAAGCAAACTTCACGGATGTTCTCCAGAACAAAGGAACTATACTAAAGACTAGTCAAAAGGATAATTTAGTTATTTAACATCATAAGGTGAAGAACTTCAGACAAGATTAACCCTCTTTACTGGTAAATTTCAACCTAAACCTTACTTCCAAGCATCAAGAAAGACCTTTCCCGCCTCTGGTGAAGTAATGATAATCCAGTCAAACGTGGCCTCTGTTATCACAAGAAGAAACGGGGGAAATCATTAGTGCTACTCAAGACAGCAGAGAACATGTCAATCTGTTGGTTTCACCAAATCTAATTAGGACTTTCATAGGTCTAGAACTGGTCAATCATACAAAGTTTGCTGATACAAGTTATAATTGAACACCAATCAATAGTAATTTACAACAGATGGACAGAATTGTGCAGACGTGTGCAGGATACATACGCAAGTGGAGGGATACGATACCCCTTACTTTGTTTAGAATACTAATCACACATAGGCACTAGGTTCTTATTGGAACATTTTTGTAAGGTCTGCAAGCATTTAAGAGCAATCAAAGAGCAACTTTCCTTTTACCTGTCTTATATATGTAGTAACTAAGGTTCATATTTATTTAAATTTCTTTTCTATTAAGCCTAAATGTGTTATTTTACTGAAGCACAAAAGTTATTCTTATATATCATCTAGCACAATTATGTAGTAACTAAGGTGTAGGTCATTGACTTTCAGGAAATAAAACCACCCCAACTTTTAGAAACTTTGGCATAACTAAAAAATTAGAACTGCATATAGTCTTGAGAGGTAAGGTTTCATGGAACGCCTATCGTGGTTGTTGATGCACTCAAGCTTGTGACCCACCACATTCATTGAATTTGTGAGTTTCACAAGGAGGAAGTAATAATGGTGATACTAGTACTTTTTCAGCAATCACAATAACAAAAAGATAATGCATGGAAGTGTCAAATGAACTACTGCATAATCGCTATAGCCTTGGGTATTATAGGAATGGCTATTTGATTTATGCTTAAACAATGAAGTAATGGAAGTGCTTGGCTTGTCTGCATACAATTGCTATAGCAACATCTTAAAGCAATGGCCTCATTTTATTTGTGTCTGAATGCATAATATGCTATTGTTTAAAAAATATCATCTCCAAAGTCTATAATTCTTGTTTGAAGCCAACATAAAAAAGAAGATCACAAAGGTCAAAGGTGGTATTATATCCCCCACTCCCACCCCGCGCCAAGGAAAATATTAGTGCTGATAAAAGTTCCAATTTGCACATTGGATAAAAGGATAACCATACACACTCCTTGAGAAATATCATTTGACCTTGAGAGCGCGGAAACTTGTAATTAAAGAAAGAGCAACAATCTATTTTGTTTAGAATTCTAATATAGAGAATCAATCTAACCTTTAAAAGAAAATTGTCTATAGGTAGTATATTTTGTGACAAAGCAAATCAAAGGCATTAGCAGAAATCAGCTAGAACTCGTACAATGAAGAGATATAGAAAATGCCATAGAAATAAATTTACCCAGATGCTCGACACTCTGTCTCGGCAAGCACATATGAACTAAAATTTCCAAACCAAAGCTCAGGTAGCAAGAACCTACCACTTAATACAGAAGTGAGCCTGTCTAGATCAGGTAAGTGCATGTGCTGAATGAGAGGAAGCTCAAGAGAATCAATCCCATGTCTGGCCTGTAAGCATGAAAAAGAGGAAAAACATAATTATCGAAGATGCCACATTTACTACTTTCTATAGAGACATCCATGCTAAAAAGTTGTTTGCCCACATTAATCAAGTTTAGATCACCGTGACCTTAGGTGTTAGAAATTTGATCTGAAATAATTGTTTGCCCCACTTTTTCTCATTCATGATGATTTCTTATATATCTTTTACATGTACTTTTTTCCTACTACATATATTTATTCCTCTCTATCTTGCGAGGAGAAAACCACGTGATTCAGTTTTTTTTTTTTGAAATTTCTCCCAGGCATTTGCTTATTTTTTTCCTTAGTAGAAAACAAACAAAAATGTATTGCAGGCTAAATACTGATATTTATGAACATATGCGTTTTCCATGACATAAAACATTTCCAAAAAATAAGTCATTTTTTGGAAAAAAAAATCTGGAAAATACTTTCAAGCGTTTGGTTTGGTTGGAGAACGGAAAATATATTGGGCGAAAAATTGTTAAAAGATTTTTTTCTATTTTTCACCCTAAACATTTGTCAAAGATTGATATAGTACTTTCATGAAATCTCTGAGTATTAAATATTGATAATAATGTCTAAGAGTTGATTACGGGATATATGAGGATTGATACACAAGTCTTTCATAAGAGATAGAACTTCAAGTATCTTGAGACAATAATATAAGGTAATGAGGAGATTGACGATGATGTCACACATCGTATTGAGCGGGGTGGATGAAACGAAGGCTCGCATTCGGTATCCTTTGTGATAAGAACGTGTCACCAAGACTTAAAGGTAAGTTTTATAGAGTGGTTCTTACATCAACTATGTTGCATTCGACAAAATGTTGGTCATTCAAGAACTCACACGTGTGTTCAGCAGATGAAAGTAACGGAACTTTTGATGCTTAGATGGATTTGTGGGCAATACTATGAGAGATAAGATTAGGAACGAGGATATACAGGGCAATGTGGGCATGGCCCCGTGGCTGACAAGATGCAGGAAGCGAGACTGAAATGGTTCGGGCATGTGAAGAGGAGTGAGGAGGTGTGAGAGTTGGTTGTATTAGGCCTAAGGAGAGGTGGAGGTAGACCGAGTAAGAACTGAGGAGAGGTGATTAGACAGGACATGACGCACCTTAAATAACTGAGAATATGACCCTACAAAGGTAGGGGTAAGGTCTACATACACCCCACCCTCCTCAAACCCCACATGTGGGATCACACTGTGTGTTGTTGTATTTTTCAGCAACAAAACATAAGAAAATGACTTATTCTCCGATTTTTTCAGAAAATATTCATACCAAACACACCACATTGTAAGTCAGAATGCAAGTGGTGAATAATAAAACAGGTCTGCACATGATCTAATGCTCCTCACTCATCCTTCGCATGACTATTTTAAATCACATTTATGCACACACACACACTTAATGCGTTCAGATTCATGCCTAATCCTTCAAAAAAAAAGCTACACCAAATACTTCCTGATTTCTAGACTAATTGCAGCACATATCGTTTTCTCATCCTAGAAATGCAAGTGATCGGCAAGCTAAAAAGTTAAACTTGCTTAAGCATTTGATCAAACATTTAATGTGTTACTTCCTTTATATCAATGTAACTACAAAAAAACAAACAAAAACATCCAAAAGCCAAAAAAAAATCTCTCTTACATCACTCACGAGCACTTAACCACCACAGAAACCCTAACTTCGAGATAATAAAATTCAAAATCTCAAAAGTGAAGAACCAGCAAATAACCGGAAAAATAAGTACCAGAGCATTGATGAGCTTGCCGTTCTTTCCTCGTTCTCTGGTGACAACAACTTTCGGCTCCTTCGAACACGAAATGGTAACCGATGAAAGTGAAACGCACGCGCCGACTCTGAATGAACGACAGGAACAACTCCACCGTCGTTGCGTAGTGGAAGAAGGCGACGGTGACGACGTCGTCAACGGAGGAGATAAGGAGGAGAGAGAAAGCTTAGACATTTGTGAAACGTGTTACTGCCAGCTGTAAGCCTGTAACCGATTTTAAACCGCACCTTTTAATCAACAGTCACTACCTCCCCAGTTAAGTAATCTCCAATTCCTTAATTTAATTGGACTATATTAATCAATGGTGGGTCCCTTATTGACACGTCGCACAGCTGATAAGATAAAAATTCCTGTTGTGACACGTGTCCTATTAGTGGGGCCTACTATCTGGTATGACTTACCGACCATTGTAGGCAATGATGGCATTCTACTTTACGGCAATGATCAGCTGCGCTACCGAGAAATGGAACCCTTACTTCCAACCGTTGATTTGTATGAAGAAATAGTCAAACATCTAATCAACGGTTGTAATTAGGATATGTATTTGTTTATTGTATGAGTGAATATTGGTGAAAAATTTGTAGGATTACAGGATCTATTAGGGTTGTGTGCCCCATGATGCAACAGATTTAATTATTATTCTTAATTAAATTGGACTCCTCTTTGTTCTCAAAAAAGAAGCAAAATTAAAGCCAATAATGTGGGCCCGGGGCATTCATTAATAAAGGGGTTTAAATAAAGTGATTCTAGTATCCTCTTTTAGTGAGGGAAAAGTTATGTTTGGAATAGATTAATCTTTGCTTATCATTATTATTCCCAATCTGTTTATCAATTTTTTCTGGTCTAACTTTTCATTAATGTATGTCATAGAAATTACAGATTAGGCCCTGAAATTTGAAATTAATCTATTTTTTACTTTTGAGTTAATCCATCCAACATTTGTAAAGTTTACTGTGCAAGGAAAAGAGCGGAAGGCCGCTCGCCTTTATTATAAGTAAGGAGAGGCGCTCCAAACCACTCGCCGCAATTAATTGAATTTCAATTACTTTTTCAAGGAGGGTTTTTGCAAAACTTACCTTTGCCTTATCTAAGGTGGTAAACCAAGTTCTCTCCTAACATTTCGCTCACCTAAGGGTGCGAAGTGTTAATTGATCATATTGAGTTGGGTTAAAATAAATTAATTATATAAATAAATGAATTATAAATCCGCTCAAATATTATTATTATTTTTTTTTTACGGGCGAACTCAAATACTACTTCTTTTGAAATACAAGCATGCAGAAACCCCGGGCTGACGCTCAAATATTATTTAAACTATAATAAGACGGGTTATATGGGCTAAACAATAAAGCATAGTCCAATTTGAATCTTTGCTTATCATAATCACTCTGAAAAGTTACATATTTGGCCCTCCAAATTTGGAGTTACTACTCATTTATTTTAATTTATAGGTCTTAATTTGATTGTGAATATTTTAAATAAATAAATGAGATTTTTATATCTTGTGGTTTTTAAACTAAAATAAGTGTAATGTATCAAAATGTTGTTAAATCTTATGGTCTTAAACATGTCATGTAGGATGTTGGAATTAAAGAGTTACTAAATATAAAAGTTGATTTTTTTAAATACACTAAAAAAGAAAGCAAAACACATAAATTGAAATAAAAAGAGTAATTTTTATTTGTTCGGATCGCCTTTTCTTATTTCTTTAGGGGTCGTTTGATTGGGAATAAATAATCTTGTGATCATATCAAACGACGAAATTATCAAGTGGATATATTTTTATTCGTAGATGTTAGGTTGATTGCGCTAAAAAATTAATGTACATAGTATAATATAAAATATGTTTACGCTATATCAGTTGGATTATTACTTTCTTCAATTTGCAGTTGATGTATAGTTCATGTCCTTACTAACAAAACTTAATTCAGCCTAAGTTTTAGCTCGACTAGTTTACTTAATCAATAAACGAACTTAGCTTAGTTATTGAAAGTCACCTACTTCCCACTTAGAGCTTAATTAATGTAGATATCAAAATTTTAATTGAATTAAACTCTAAATAATTTGACATGTTGACCAAGTCAAATTTTGATTAATAAAGTCGGATTAATTATTTAAGTCAAAATTACATGACTGGAGTGAAATTCACATTATATTTTGGTTATTCCATTAAATTGGGCCTCTACAAGACGAGCCCAACCCACATCTTTCTAACCCAAGGTCCGCTAGAATTACTTGGAGATCAAAATACCATCAAGCTCTAGCTCACACCTATATAATAAGGGGTCACATATCCTCTTTTGAAGACATCTAGAAAGTGGCATATCATCTTGAATAGAGGCAAAGGAGAGAAACGACATCCACATAAATCTTTTCCAAAGGTCTTCAACAAGAAAGAAAGTTCAAGAGACATTCCCTCAAGAATAATTCAAAGTGCTACTCAAAGTTCTTCCAAGATTCAACACATCAACAAAAGTCCATCCTTCATTCGAGAAAGACACAACATTAACTCTAGAATCAAGGCGAACAACACGGAGATTAAAATCAAGGACATTCATAGTTGTACTCACAAAATAATCAATAAAATAATTTTCTCTCACATTTGTTTTGTGATTGTCGTTATTTATTTTCTGCTAGCAAGATTCATCACGAACAATTTTTTTACATGCCCAGTAGGACTAACTCTGCCCTTCATCTCTTTATCTCTGTTACACCCCGTAAATTCTAGAAGATAGATAAGTTGGCAAACATGTGTTGGAAGGACTTTGAGTTTACCTTTGAGTGTTGGACCCCAGTTGTTAAGGATTGTAAGGTGTTTAAAAGGCCTAGTGTAGATTGTCAATCTAGTCCCAACGCAACCAATCGCTCGCCGATTGGACATCGGAGTCAAAAGTTATGGAAGTTTCAAGTTTGGCGCGCTGGCAAAAGCAGTTGACTTCGCCAGGGTTCAGTACGGCCGGAGAAATGGCGCGCCATTGTATCAGACCGGTGGTTCGCGGTGGCGCGCGCCGGACGCAGGCCGCGCGCCAGACGCTGCAATTATTTTCGAAGCAGCGCCATGCGCCGGCTGGCGCGCCAAGGCGGATTTTCATGTAAAGGAGAAAAATCGGGATATTTTATAGCGAGCCTATGGGAGGGTGACAAGTGTCCTCCCATCCTTTGACCAAATGATAAGTTTACTTAGGGCCAAGTCTTGGAAGACTTGACCATTTCATTTCAAACCTCCCAAGAGAAAACCTCTCCCTTCTCTCTAGGTTTTTGAGAAACCCGCCCAGGGAACCGCTGGAGCGCGCAGCGAGGAAAAAGGTGTTGGTGAACTTGGGAAGCACCGTGGACGAGTTTGACGGAAGTGGAAGAAAAGGGCTTGTGGGCTTTTCCAAAAGGTAAAAGTTTCTTCCTCGATTTGAGTTTTTACTTATGATAGTAGTTTAGAAGTGAGCCCAAGGTCGTTATATCATTGTTGAGTTTAGAAGTGAGCCCAAGGTCATATATTATTGTTGGAAATTAGATTTGAGCCCGAGGTCGTTATAATTAGGCTTGTGTAGTTTTGGATCTTGTTGTCCCGTGGAAAACCGGCCGGGCATGTTAGCCTTAAGATCAGAGCTACCTTTGGTGACCAAGTTAGTCGCACGTCAGATGTATAGGGAAATTGTGGTAGTTGAAGATGTTTAGGTTAGACATCATGTTAACCTAAAACTTGAATTGAAAGAGTATTGAAAAGGGTTTAGAATGGGTTCTTGCTTTCGACCTTGGATAAAGGTAGTAAGTTCCGTAGAACCCGCGGCTTTGCTTTTAGCTTATTCTACGCTCGAACTGAAGTTAATAGATGTCTTATGCACTTTATAGATCGAGGCGCCACGCAGTAGATCCTACTCGGGCGGTTCAATATCGCGGGCGTTTTGCTTTGTCGCAATCGTCGCGAGGTATGTGATTCTTCCTATCCTCTTCAAAGCATGACTATTTGTGAAATATATAGTGCGGGGCCGACGCACGATGCTAAAGGAAATTGATTTTCCAAATTGTGTCTTGACTTGTTATGAAGTGTAAAGGGCTTCATTATGTGTAAGAGTAGTAAGTCTTATCCGTTAGTAATGGGCACTCGGTCAAAAGAATGAGCCCTCGGTCTCATAAATGTTTATGTGGTATCGTTGGTTTAAAACATAAAGGGTTATAACGCTTTATGGAAGTTAGTTATAACAACTTTATGTGAGTAAAAGAACGGTTGTTGATTGGTAGAAGTTAAGAGACTTGATCTTGTAAGATAAGAGACTTAACTTAGAATTGTGAAAGTTTTGTAACGTTTAAAAGTTGTAAAACCTCATTCGTGAGTAATGAGTAATACTTGGTTTTTGAAAACTTAAGAGTTATACTAGCTTTATGGGAAGTTAGGTATAACGGCACAAGAATGTGAAATGGATTTCAAAGTGGGAACAAGTATCGAACACACCATCGCAGTCGCTAATAAAGGAAATGGTTTCGACTAATTGATTATACTAAAACCAAGAGAAACCTCCATCCGCATAGAAACTAAGATAAGACAAAATGATATTACATTTCCTAGATCACGGTCGCTTAAATGAGAATCATTGACAACAAGTTCGTTTTTCTTAAAATTCCAAAGAATGAACTTAATGGATTGTAAAGGATAATGTCTTGGATTTTGGAAAAGAGAAGTAACTCGAGTTTGAAAGTATAAATCACTTGTTTCAAATATCGAACTTTTCTTGGGGAAAAGTAAATGACTTGGTTTTAAAAGGTAGGAATACTTGACCTTAAAGGAGTTAATTACTTGGACTTTTAAAAGTATACTGACGTTATGTTAATTGTGTTTGAAGACGTGTTCTAAACATGAATGTGTGTGATACTACGTGTGATAGTATCGTATGGTTTCTACGCAGCAGAGGTCTTCGAAGGCGAAAGAATGTAGTATTTTGGGGTTGGAACCCGTTTGTTGACTTAAACGGCGTACTGAGTTGTGTGTAACCCGTCTCGCTTGTGGTGATAGTTTTGTTGTTGTGCAAGTGTTTGACTTTGTGCTACCGAGTCTCTCGACGAGGCCTGATATCGGGTGGTATGATGGACATATCGACACGCTGGGTAGCCCACGTATGCTTCCACTATATCGATCCTTCGGGACATATCGACACGCTGGGTAGCCCACTGTATGCCCATTGTGAGTGTTATCTTGTAAATCGGTTTGGACATACCGACACGTTGGGTAGCCCACGAGTACGCGCCCACGATGAGTATTATCTCGGTATTTGTTTGGACATACCGACACGCCGGGTAGCCCACGAGTATCCGCCCACAGCGAGTATTATCTTGTTATCGGTTCAGACATACCGACACGCCGTAGCCCACGCAGTATGCGCCCACAGCGAGTATTATCTTGTTATCGTTGGGACATACCGACACGCTGGGTAGCCCACGAGTATGCGCCCACCGCGAGTACTATCTTGTTATCGGGTCGACATACCGACACGCTGGGTAGCCCACGAGTATGCGCCCACTTTGAGTAATGATCTTTCGGCGCGAGTCCTCGGCTTGATGTGATTTGATTTGATCAATCAGATATACGTGGTGTCAGAGTTGGTTATCATACATGTCTCCCGCTTTCCTTATGACTATTATGATTTCATTTACGATTTTTCTGCTTCGCATACTCTGCACTGTTGATCGACTTCTCGGCCGCGTCACGCCGCAGTCGAGATACATCGCTTGTTGATCCGCACCTTTCGATCGCTCAGTTCTCGAAGCTCCATTCCTTCTGAGACTTTGTCATTTGGTACGGTTCTCAAGTTGTAGAACTTCGTACATTCGTGGTATGGCGGCCCCCCGCCGTCAGAGATGTTATAAAAATTCTTAGAGGTCCGTAATCGATGCAAGTGCGGATTGTAATCGCTCAGTGTTAGTTATTTTCGTAAAAGGTAACCGCTTGGTTAGCCTGCTTTCTCTTTTCATTGGTTATCATGTATGAGTTTTAATTTCACGATTTTCTCTGATGTTGTTTGACTACTTGGGTGCCCGGGTAAGGCACCGCGCCCGCCGGTCGCGATAAGTGGTATCGAGCGCTTAGTCCTCGGAAAGTGTCTACGCATCGCGTGTCTAAGTAGATTCGATTATCGATGTTGTGCACCACATCTATAATCGGAGGTCATGGACATTTAGGATCGTTTCTATTCTTCTCATTCCGAGATCGTGCCTTAGAAGGCTGTTGTAAGTTGGACCCTCCGACGTGTTTCGTTTTACCGCTATGCCTCGCGAAAGGCAACCGTGGCCCGTGGCGGGCAAACAGGCGTGAGTCTGCGAGTAGAGCAATGGCGCTTCTGCAGACCACAAGATTCGAGCCTCCACCCCACGATGCCCGGAGCAGGAGACGGGTTACGCGAGTCGCCCGATTATCGCCGTGGTTGTGGCCGACACGAGGATAGCCGGACGCAGCAGCCTTCAAAGAGCACCGCCGTTCACCCGAGATCGGATAGTTCGAGGTCAGCGGACTTTTCGAAGTCGCGCCCGCCAGAGTTCTACGGTCGAGGCACGAGGATGATCCGCAGGAGTTCATCCGACAGCGATCTGATCGCGAGTGATCAAGGCATCGGAGACCGAGTCGGTGGTCCTAGGTTCGCATCGGCCGCGCGTGATACCGCAATGATCGGGTTTGATTCGCGAGCCGTCGGGAGGGTACGACTTCCAATGACGGGACGAGTTCTCGAGGCATTTCGCACATTTCTTGCCTCCACGTATGGCGAGGACTCGCCGGCATTTTTGATGTTGAGGCGCAGCAGGCGCACGGTCAGAATACAACGTGGAGTTTAACTCACTAGCTCAGACGCCCCCGCGTTAGTAGCCGACATGGAGGACGAGTGCACCGCCATGTCACGCGGCTTGATGACTATTTGGCGCAGAGTTGCTCGGGAGTAGCTCTTCACCGGCATGGACATCGCCGCACGCAGCTCACGCACTTGGATGTGAGGCACGTAGAGTCGACTGAACGACCAAGATCAGCAGAGTAGGGCCAAGGCGGCAGGTCGCTGGTGACCTTCGGCAGCACTCGGCGAAGGTTAGTTATGCGCTCCGCCAAGACGGAGTGCTCCACCTCGCCGCCGTGACGCTCGAAAATTCGGGAGCGGTCGTGGCTCCGTTTGAGTTTTGGGGATCGGGGATGTTAGTCGGATGGGACCACCCTTACCTCGTTGTGACCATTGTGGTAGGCTCCACGCGATGGGAGTGTCGTGCTAATAGGGAATCTGCTTTTACACGCGCCACCGCCATTTTGCAAGGAATTGTCCCACCAGAGATAGCGGAGGTCGAGATTCACCTTCGGATCGATGGGCGATTCGGCTCCTCCTTTGTGCGTCGTGTCGAAAGAACATGAGTAGCAGAGCGAAGGAAGTGAAGCAATAGTTCTGACGTTCTTAACCTCTGAGTATTGTATGCTTTGATGTTGTGGTGATGTGTTGAGTGCTATGTTCGTAGCTTTGTGTATATTATGTGTTTTGGAAGCATGGTTATTAAAGAGGTAAGTTTGGGGATGAGAAAAATTTTGAGACCTTAGATGTAGCGCCGCCTCGGGTAGAAGCCTTTCATCGTTAATCCTTGTTTGAGCAGATGGTATACATGGAGTTTTGTGTGATGATTCCACGAGTAGTTTGTGATGGGAGTGGTAGCTTCCATGACGTGGATTAGTAAGATGGACGAGTTGGAGGTAGTGACTCGAGGTGATAGAAGCAAAGGATCGACCGCGAACGGTACTGTAGAGGTGTGGGTGTACGCTTAAGGTACGCCGAGTAGCGAGAGTCTCCTTTAGACCGAGGAGGAGAAAATAGTGATGTTTGCACGCAGAGGTGATTTCCGTTAGCCGGAATTTGGAGACGCGTGATTTCTATATTATGGCCATGAGAGGCATAAATGAGTTTTGGTAGGTATAGTAGTGAAGACTATACCGCGCATGTTCTCAAGATTTGGAAGGAACATTCGACGAATGTTTCTAAGGGGAAGAATGTTACACCTCGTAAATTCTGTAAGATAGATAAGTTGGCAAACATGTGTTGGAAGGACTTTGAGTTTACCTTTGAGTGTTGGACCCCAGTTGTTAAGGATTGTAAGGTGTTTAAAAGGCCTAGTGTGTAGTCCGTTGAATCTAGGTCCCAACGCAACCAACTGTTCGCCGATTGGACATCGGAGTCAAAAGTTATGGAAGTTTCAAGTTTGGCGCGCAAATGGCAAAGCAGTTGACTTCGCCAGGGTTCAGTACGCGCGCCGAGAAATGGTCGCGCGCCGATTGTACCGAGGGTCTGCGGGTGTTGAGCGCGCGCCGAATGCAGGCGCGCGCGCCAGACGCTGCAATTATTTTCGAAGTAGCCATGGCGGCGCATGGCGCGCGCCAAGGCGGATTTTCATGTAAAGGAGAAAAATCGTGATATTTTATAAGGAGCCTATGGGAGGGTGACAAGTGTCCTCCCATCCTTTGACCAAATGAAGTTTACTTTAGGCCAAGTCTGGAAGACTTGACCATTTCATTTCAAACCTCCCAAGAGAAAACCCTCTCCTTCTCTCTAGGTTTTTGAGAAACCCGCCTTAGGGAACCGCTGAGCGCGCAAGGAGGAAAAAGGTGTCGTGAACTTGTGGAAGCACCGTGGACGAGTTTGTGGAAAGGAAGTGGAAGAAAAGGGCTTGTGGGCTTTTCCAAAAGGTAAAAGTTTCCTTCCTCGATTTGAGTTTTTACTTACGATAGTAGTTTAGAAGTGAGCCCAAGGTCGTTATATCATTGTTGAGTTTGAAGTGAGCCCAAGGCTGTTATATTATTGTTGGAAATTAGATTTGAGCCCGAGGTCGTTATAATTAGGCTTGTGTAGTTTTGGATCTTGTTGTCCCGTGGAAAACCGGCCGGCATGTTAGCCTTAAGATTGTAGCTACCTTTTGGTGACCAAGTTAGTCGCCGCATGTTGTATGTAGGGAAATTGTGGTAGTTGAAGATGTTTAGGTTAGACATCATGTTAACCTAAAACTTGAATTGAAAGAGTATCAAAGCGGTTTAGAATGGGTTATCGCTTTCGACTCGATAAAGGTAGTAAGTTCCGTAGAACCCGCGGCTTTGCTTTTAGCTTATTCTACGCTCGAACTAGAAGTTAATAGATGTCTTATGACCCTTATAGATCGAGGCGCCACGAGTAGCGTATCCTACTGGGCGGTTCAACACGCTGGCGCTTTGCTTTTTGGCAATCGTCCGCGAGGTATGCGATTCTTCCTATCCTCTTCAAAGATGACTATTTGTGAAATATATAGTGCGGTTGACGACGATGCTAAAGGAAATTGATTTTCCAAATTGTGTCTTGACTTGTTATGAAGTGTAAAGTATTTCACATGTAAAGAAAGAGTAAGTCTTATCCGTTAGTAATGGGCACTCGATAAAAGAATGAGCCCTCTGGTCTCATAAATGTTTATGTGGTATCGTTGGTTTAAAACATAAAGGGTTATAACGGCTTTATGGGAAGTTAGTTATAACAACTTTATGTGAGTAAAAGAACGGTTGTTGATTGGTAGAAGTTAAGAGACTTGATCTTGTAAGATAAGAGACTTAACTTAGAATTGTGAAAGTTTTGTAATGCATTTAAAAGTTGTAAAACCTCATTCGTGAGTAATGAGTAATACTTGGTTTTTTGAAAACTTAAGAGTTATACTAGCTTTATGGGAAGTTAGGTATAACGGCACAAGAATGTGAAATGGATTTCGAAAGTGGGAACAAGTATCGAACACACCATCAGCAGCTTAATAAAGGAAATGGTTTCACTAATTGATTATACTAAAACCAAGAGAAACCTCCATCCGCATAGAAACTAAGATAAGACAAAATGATATTACATTTCCTAGATCACGGTCGCTTAAATGAGAATCATTGACAACAAGTTCTGTTTTTCTTAAAATTCCAAAAGAATGAACTTAATGGATTGTAAAGGATAATGTAATCGATTTTGGAAAAGAGAAGTAACTCGAGTTTGAAAGTATAAATCACTTGTTTCAAATATCGAACTTTTCTTAGGGAAAAGTAAATGACTTGGTTTTAAAAGGTAGGAATACTTGACCTTAGCGAGTTAATTACTGGACTTTTAAAAGTATACTGACGTTATGTTAATTGTGTTCAAGACGTGTTCTAAACATGAATGTGTGTGATACTACGTGTGATAGTATCGTATGGTTTCTACGCAGCAGAGGTCTTTGCAGGGTTAATGTAGTATTTTGGGGTCGAACCCGCTTGTTGACTTAAACGGGCGTACTTGAGTCGTGTAACCCGTCTGTGCCGCGTGATAGTTTTGTTGTTGTGCAAGTGTTTGACTTCAGGCTACCGAAGTCTCTCGACGGAGGCCTGATATCGGGTGGTATGATGGACATATCGACACGCTGGGTAGCCCACGCATGCCCACTATATCGATCCTTCGGGACATATCGACACGCTGGTAGCCCACGTACGCTTCCATTGTGAGTGTTATCTTGTAAACCGGCTGGACATACCGACACGCTGGGTAGCCCACGAGTACGCGCCCACAGCGAGTATTATCTGGTATTTGTTTGGACATACCGACACGCTGGGTAGCCCACGAGTACTGGCCCACAGCGAGTATTATCTTGTTATCGTCAGACATACCGACACGTTGTAGCCCACGAGTATGCGCCCACAATGAGTATTATCTTGTTATCGTCAGACATACCGACACGCTGGGTAGCCCACGGTACGCGCCCACCGCGAGTACTATCTTGTTATCGGGTCGACATATCGACACGCCGGGTAGCCCACGCAGTATGCGCCCACTTTGAGTAATGATCTTTCGCGAGTCCTCGCTTGACGTGATTTGATTCGATCAATCAGATATACGTGGTGCATCAGAGTCGTTATCATACATGTCTCCTGCTTTCCTTATGACTATTATGATTTCATTTACGATTTTTCTGCTTCGCATACTCTGCACTGTTAGATCGACCCTTCGGGCCGCGCTCACGCCGCAGTCGAGATACATCGCTTGTCGATCCGCACCTTCGATCGCTGCTCGCCTCGTAAAGCTCCATTCTTCGAGACTTTGTCATTTGGTACGGCCTCAAGTTGTAGAACTTTGGTACATTCTGTGGTACGGCGGCCCCGTCCCGCCGAGATGTTATAAAAATTCTTAGAGGTCCGTAGATCGATGCGGCGGATCAGAATCGCTCGTGTTAGTTATTTTCAGAAAAGGTAACCGCTTGGTTAGCCTGTTTTCTCTTTTCATTGGTTATCATGTATGAGTTTTAATTTCCGCTGATTTTCTCTGATGTTGTTTGACTACTTGGGTGCCCGGGTAAGGCACCAGTCGCGGGCCCGGTTTCGGGTCGTGACAATCTCCAATATCAAATATGCAAATTCTGAGATCTACGGGTGTGATGGCCTCAAAGAAAAGCCTTGGAGTTCCATCCACAAATGTTATTGTTCTTGCTTGCCCAATAACTCGTAGCATGTTCAAAGTTGTTGGCTTGGAGAGATTCAAGTGTTTCATCTTCTTGGAGACATTAGATAAGAACGGACCGACAATGACGACTACAAGATCTGGGGGCAACATCTCATTTTCATCATATGGAGAAGTTTCTCAAGCATGCTCTAAGTTCTGCGAGTCTGAGGACTTGGTGGATTCTTCAACTTCTAACGTGGTGAGTGTCATGATGACCAATGCGACCAAAGCAGAGGAACAACTCGACGCGATTATGCAAACTATTGAGGCGTTGAAGAAATTCATGGAGGACAAAGATCTTTAAATATCCCAACTGATTGAATCTATATCCAAATTTCGCAACGCTCAAAATACAATCAATCTTCTTTAGTGGCCATGTTGTATGTCCAACAACTCCAAGATATTATAACAAACACCATCATAGCTCAATATGGCGGACTATCATAAAGCTCATTATACTACTCCAAACCTTATACCAAGCGGACCGATTATCTGCCCATGCCAATTGAATATCAACCACCAAAGTTGCAATAATTTTACGACAAAGGAAATCCAAAGCAACATATAGCACATTTTGTGGAGACTTAGAGTAATGATGGTACACATGATAATCTTCTGGTTAAGCAGTTTGTGCGTTCTTTGAAGGAAAATAGTTTCGATTGGTATACCGATCTTGAGCGAGAATCAATTGATAGTTGGGAGCAACTTGAAAAGGAGTTCCTCAACTGCTTTTACAGCACACGTCGAACGGTAAACATGATAGAGTTGACAACAACCAAGCAACGAAAGGATGAACCAGCAATTGACTACATCAACCGCTGGCGAGCATTAAATTTGGACTGCAAAGATCATCTTTCAGAAATGTTTGTTGTTGAAATGTGTATCCAAGGAATGCATTCGGGTCGTGCATACATTCTCAAAGGACTTAAGCCACGAACATTTGAAGAATTGGCAATGCGAGCACACGGCATGGAGTTGAGCATTGCGAACCATGGAAATACTTCATATGTTTTCGATCATGGAAAAAAAAAAATCAAGCATCTAATTGAAGAAACCATGATGCTAGGAGCTACATCAGTAAAAGACGGTACTAAACAAAAAATGAAGGAGAAAGGTAAAAGTCAGCATCCTCCAATAGAAAAGTGATATCCAACCTAGAAGCAAAAGTTTACCCATTTTTTTGAATTTGATGTCCCTTCAATTCTTGACGAGTTGCTGACTATGAAGGTCATTGAACTTCCTGCATCAAAATGACCTAATGAAGCGAATAAAGTCAATGATCCCAAGTTTTGCAAATTCCATCGCATTATCAGTTATCCAACTAAAAAATATTTCATCCTGTAAGAGAATATCATGACGTTGGTTAGGAATAAAAAAATAATCACTGACGATGAAGACACAACCGAGGAAAATCATACTTGTGCTTATATTAACAACAAGAAGAGGCCGATGCTAGAAACTCAAAAAAGTCGGGCTTCTATTGCATCTCCAAAGATTGAACAATGAACAATCATGCTGCAATTTGGGAGCTCTGAACCAGTTGAAGTTATCGCATTAAAGAAAACTTTAAACACTTGCAAGGTGAATGGCCGCCCAATAAAAATGATGGTGAAACTTAGACATTGATTTCTCACAAAGGGACACAAGCATCAAAGAGCTTTGAAGCATCAAATTTCAAAAGGTAAAAGCAACTAAAAATCATCTAAACATGGAAAAACATAAAGTCCGACGTCAAGAGTTGGTGCAACAATGCTTCATCACAAAGGGTTCAAAATCCAGTTACACTATTGGAGTTCTTTCCCAAATTGCTCCTCAATGCACGAGCTTAAACTGCACATCACAATGCTTCTCGATGTACAAGCTTAAACTGCAAGTAGATATGCTTCTCGACACACGAGCTTAAACTGCAAGTTGCAACACTCTTCAATGCACGAGTCAAAACTGCAAGTTGCTACACTCTTTCTCGCATGAGCTTAAACTACACGTTCAACAATCCTTGATGCACGAGTATAAAATGCATACAAAAAAAGAAACTCAAATAAAATACTTTTGATGAAATATGTAATGACTTGATCTTCTTTACCGAGGTACATAAGTAATTTGGAATTTCCTTCTAAGTGCAGTAAGCTGAGTTTAAAAAACCATCCTTTCAAGAGCCAAAGAAAAGTTGTTTGCACGAAGTTTCATTTGCTGCTTTTCACACGCTTAGGAGAATCTAAAGACAAACTTCTAAAACTTTGGAGGATGGAACGATTTTTCATGGCGATATCCTTCCATCAACTTCTTCATAGTATATGGGTCATGATCGTCAATGGGTTTACTAATTATGTCTGGGGGCATATCTACTTAGTTCATGTACTTGCTCGTCATAGCTGCAAAAAAATAAGGTACTTCAAGTGTCTCTCGCGCCAAGCTGAAGAGGGAGATGACAATTTCTCTAAGCTGCAAGGATGAGAGATACCATGTAATTGCTTTATCAACGCTGTAAGAAAAGTGGAGGGTCCAAGTTGTGTCCGCAAAACAAACTACTAGAAGGGTGGACACAACAAGTGATTCCTCACCGATCACGTGGACATCTTTTTTATCTGATATCGAGACCATTTGTGCTCCTTCACAAACCGGCAAAAAAAAGATCCACAACGACAATGCCATAATGCTTCAATGTGGAATGATGAACATTGTGCCACTGTACTTCTCCACCAAACTTCGGAGGATGAAATACTCCATGCCGCAAGAAGGACGCTAGCTCCTTGCACTTCTTCACTAAGTCAAAAGAAGAGGTTGCCAACACCAAAGGTTAAAGAACAAGTCATTCTTCTTGCGCCTTCACAAAATTGTGAGAAGAGGATGTCACATGTGCTTTTTTCAGCCAAGCCGCGGGGATGAGATTCTCCATGTGCTTTCTCACCAAGGCAGGATGCAAGAATGGTGGATGAACCGAGTGTTGTCTCCGAATGGTGTCTGGCAAATAAGTGATAGCAAAAACGCCAATTGATGTCCGGTCAAATTCGTAAAGCAGCAAGGAAGGAGGAAACACCAAGTTGTTCTATACCAAAGTAGAAAAGAAATCATCGAGGAAGGATGCATTAAGTCACTTCTTGACAAAGCCGGATAGAATGATACATCAAGTTTCATCAAAATTGGACGGACGACCCTCCAAGTAGTTCCTCGCCAATCAACAATGGATGAACTTTTATGGCCGCTTTGTCGTTGAGAATTTTGCCTACTCATTACAGCTTCAGCAGATGGTAGTGACGTCTCGTGCATCCTCTCGGTCTGATATCAAGACTGTTTACACCCTCTCAAGTACCTACAAAAAATCAAATGAAAAAAAGGATAATAATCGCTCATGAAGCATGTTGTCCTGAATAACATCATATTGTTGCGTCAACTTCAGAAAATTGTGTGGACTAATCCATGCCGAGTTAAACATCCACTTTGTCATGAGCATAGGGGGTTGAAGTCTAGTTTCTGTAGGATCAAACGGATCATGATTTGGACTCTCCGATCTCGAGCTATGAATTTTTCTCCAAGACTACGCAGTGCAGTGAGATTAACGTGTCATATCTGAGCATCAACTTTAAAAATTAATTCTCGGCAATACAGAAGGAGTTTGAACTTGATTTTTGGATATGACGTAGTTCTACTAATGTAGCATCTTCAGAATCAATCCTCTTGTCATTTGTACGCTAGTAAACCAAGATACGGACGTTTTGGTGAGACTACACAAAATTGTCAAAAGAACTGCTAGATTTGGAGACAAACTTCAAAAATTAATTCCCATCAATACAGAGGGAGTTCGATGTTGATTCTTGTATATGTTGTAGTCCTACGAGTGTAGCATCTTAAGAGTCAACTCTCTCGTCATTTGGACACTCCAATCTCAAGATATGGAGTTTCCGTGAGACTGCACAGTTCTGAGAGAAGAAAACACAGATCTGGAGCTCAACTTGAAAAATTAATTCCCGTCAATGCAGAAGGAGTTTCGACTTGATTTTTTTGACAAGTCGTAGCCTTAGATGTATTCTTTCTGCTTAATTTGGACACTCCAATCTCAAGATGAGGAGTTTTCAGCGAGACTGCACAGTGCTGAGAGAAGAAAATGCAGATTTGGAGTTCAACTTGAAATATTAATTCCCGTCAATCCGGAAGGAGTTTCACTTTGATTTTTGGACATGTCGAATCCTTGGATGTCTTCCTTTTATATTTTAAGGTCCTTAATATTGAACTTATTATATTTTTTAAATTATGTGTTCACACCTACTATGTGATGCAATGACAATGAACTTTTACACAAATTTATTTTCCACTTAAAAGAGTTCAGATAAACCGTGTTATAAGGTTGCATCCGCCTCCGAAATAATGAACTTTCTGTTCTCCACTTAAATATCAAGCTTCCTATTTGCAGTAGGGTCTGAAACCGTGATGTGCATATAATATAACCCCACACACGGTGCAATCTAACCAATGGACCAAAGCCAGAGAGCTCCGGCTTAAACACAGTATCCATGAAACAAAACAAAGATTCAGAAAACAATCTAAGTAGGACCTTTTCCTCATAAAGCAGGGCAGATAACGTTGCAAACATTGCCATTACAAAAAAAACATATCAGAAGAATTGACTTTCATCCAGCATACCTAAATATTTTTTTGAAGTATAGTAGGATGATTTATTCCATTCAAGAAGTTTCATGTCTAAAGTCCAAACTTCTAAATAAATGTTTAATAGAATCCCTAGGAGACTAACACATCAAGTCAAAATTCAGTTCCACTCCTCATTTGGAGGGATTTCATTAAATTCTACATTCCCAGCTTGAAACAAATAAGATTAAACACATTCACCATTCAAGCAGAGGAACTCGGTGGGGCAGACTTTTAGCTTACTTGTTGCTGGTGAGTACCATACACTGGATAAGCCCCATAGGCCGCAGCATACATCCCTGGGTCGTGTGGTGGTGGGAATGCATACCCGTAACCGTCATAAAAATGTCCTCCATAGTATGGACTCCCAGTCCACTGGTTCCCAAAATCAGATCTCGACTGCAATATTCCACAGGTAGAGATTGAGTAAACCATGCATAGATAGATAGAGAGATTGTGTTAAAGAAATAATATGGCATGTAACAGCTAAGTTGGTGCCAGATGCAATTTATCAGAGATTACATATCAATAGTGTCCCAACCACCAATAGATACTCCCACTTCTACCAACAAGCATAACTTAGGAGTTTTTGTAGGTCGAGCAAATGTTGACGCTAGAATAACTATGAGACATGACGGATGCTAGCCAGTGATCAAAACTGTTGTAAGCAGTAATCCCACCTAAATTGGAGGTTTGTCTTTTCTACAAAAGACAGAATTGATGCAACACAATCACAAATAGAAAATGTGTTAAGGAACCTGGTGTCTAACTACTTAATTGGAGGAAATTGTGATTCATCAGAGACAACATATTAGTAGAGACTATTATCACCCTCAGAAAAGGGGGAGGAGCAAATATTTCGATCATGTTACAGCATAAAACCAGAAGTATGTTATGATAACACTCTAATGCTTCCTCAATAGCTTATGCAGCTTGATAATAGATATTCCCACTTCTACCAAAAAGCATAACTAGGTGTTTCCGTAAGTCGGAGCAAATGTTGGAGAACAGAATAACATGAGACATGACAGATGCTAGCCACTGGATTTATGACTTGTCCTAAACATTTGTTCGCCTGTCTTGGAGATACTTTATTTTTTCAAAAGACATAAACTTCAAAGAAGCAACAGCAAAGAGACAAAGAGGTGATGGGAGAAAGAAAGAGATAATACCTGTTTATTTGCTGGGTTTCGTCCCCAAGAAAGGCGCACTGTTTGCTTGCCAATAGCAGTTCCGTTCAACTTCTGTAAGGCTTCCTCTGCATCATTCCTGCCACAACAAATTATATAAATTTGTTACAGAACATTGTCTAATAAGATACGGAACGACTTGGAAAATCAAAACTGCCAAGCTACCTGTTTGCGAATTGCACAAACCCACACCCTTTCCCAATTGGAATTTTTACAGAAACTATTTCACCGTACTGTGCAAAAGGCTGTCTAAGATCTTCATCACTGACATTGGGGTCGAGACCTCCAACAAAAATCTATGATGATATTGATTAGCCAGAGGGACTAGAAAATTAGAAAAAAAAAGGAAGAGAAAAAAATAGTGTTAGTTAACAAACTGTGGTATTTGTAGAATCTGCTTCAGGTTGTGATCCTTGAGCTGGTCCACCATTGGAGTATCCACCTACCAAATGCAGTTTAGAAGCAAGTATTAAAGACTAAAACATCAACTTGACTGCCACAACACCCACCATAATTATTTGAAATTAACGAACCATTATGTTGATGTACACTACAAAAACAGATAAACAACTACCTGCAACTTATGGAAAACTGCAAATGAAGTGAAATTGGAAACAAAACCTAATGGTTAATAAGGAAGAACATTGATTTACTTTCCTGCTTTAGACAATATCTAACGACTTCTCAAATTACCACAAATCTAATTCATGCTTTCACTTTTAGGTGCCAAATAATAACCTGATACATACAATTTACAACTAAAACAAGCACTATGTACGGCAAATATCACCTAAAGATAATAATTACAAACACAACCTCCTCAAGAATCAGGCTACATGACAACTAGGTTAGATGCTTGTAATCCATTTCTTGCTAGTTGGAACGAGGAAGGGGTTCATCTCTTCCCCCCCTCTGCAAGAATTACTATTTTTAGCTAAATGTGTAGAACGTAGAAAAACATGCATGCTTTCAAATTTGACTTGAAGAATGAACTTGCTACTTTTAAATCCAAGTCATCACTTCATGAATATACAAATATAAAAAACAAGGCATGAAGATGATTAAAGGAAGGTCATAAAGTAAGGTATATGGTCAGAGAAACATGCATACACAACATGATAAAAGAAAATCCTAGGAAGGAAAACAAAATTCTAAACACCTTGTAATAAGCGAAAACACGAGTGATGGGAATACCATAATACTGAATATTAATCAGCAAGTCCACAAGAGATCTATTTTCCTCTACAAGATCACTTATGCAATAGGGTGGGGGTTTATGAGCCTCTGTCTCAATAGCATAAATGAAAGTGGCGCCAAATTCAGTGACTCTCTTCTGAAGTTAACTAAATTAGAGAAAGAAAGGACCAATTTGACTTGATATGCTCAGAAACATTTTTGAAATTAGATCCATTTTTTCCAGTCTCTCTTCCCTCTCACCAACTTCACAGAATTCGTGAAAGGAAAATCTATAAGAATAAACTTCCTTATCCCCATTTTATAAGGGAAAAAGCTGTAAGGTGCAACTACTAACTAGGCAACTCTTTTTTGCTTCCCTTCCACGGGGTGTTATTGTCTTTTGTCTAAAAGAAACTTGAGAGAGATACCAACAACTAATGCCAGCAAAGAGAAAGATCTAAAATTACATTGCTCATTACCTTGAGAAGAATATTGCTGTTGGTATCCTGATGATTTCCGTGGTGTGGCGGCACCAATTCGCATAGGCCTGCTTGAACAATACACACCATTCATTTCAGTCATAGCTTGAGACCTTTCATTATCATCTCCAAACCTTACAAAACCATATCCTTTTGAACGACCAGTGTTGCCATCTATGACAACTTTAGCAGCTTTAACAGAAGAATATTTTTTGGCAAAAGTTTCATGAAGTAAGGTATCAGTAACATCTGCAGCTAAATCTCCTACAAAGATGGAAAGATCAGAACCGTTGTTTGCTCGCTTGTCACCCATGCTGAATGTAGCCCAATTCAGACGGAAAGGTTGTTCCACATTAGGCATTGTCATGATAGAATATGTCTGCAGAACTTTCTCTGCAGCTGCATGTGTGAAGAATTCCACAAAACCATATCCTTCGGAGAAACCAGTCTGTTTATTGCGAATTACCTTGATAGAGGCAACCTGCACAAACAAGAGCCATATAAGCTGACAAGAAAATCATGTGGTCAAAGACTTCACTTTCTTCCTTTTTCCCCATACGGCAAAGTCAATTTTGGGTGGAGAAATTCGTCAATATTTTCAAGCACATTTCGATGAATTTTAAATGGTTTGCATCTTCATGCAAGAGCTGCTCATGCTGTTGCCGCTATATTCCTTTTTCCCCATACGGCAAAGTCAATTTTGGGTGGAGCAATTCGTCAATATTTCCAAGCACATTCGATGAATTTTAAATGGTTTGCATCTTCATGCAAGAGCTGTGCTCATGCTGTTGCCGCTATAAATATATGTTAATCTGCTACCAGGAGTCTATATGCTGTCATTAATAACTTAGTATTTTCTTGTCATTCAATTTGAACACTAGAGAGCCTCAATGTTCACCAACTTAAGTTGCATGACTTGTCATGCTCATTGACATGAACAAAAAAAATTAATGTGTGCTGTGGTAAGGCACAAACTAAGAGTAGCCTTGTGCGCCAACAGAATGCAGGGGGGGGGGGGGTACTTTCTCAGAAGGTTCTCAATAACATCATAGTTACATATTATTAGCAATTTTAACGGTTGTCATCCAAACTCTGCTAAACATCAAAAAGGCAACAATGAAGAGAAAAACTTTCTTCTGTTTTTATTCATCTCCTCATGGAACTTGCATATTGTAAAGAGATCAACGTCTGAACTTGGAAATTTAGTATTAATATTGTCATACTCCAGCAAGACTGAAAAAATCGCACTGACTATCAAAAAAGTTACTCTATATTGTAATCTTTTCTCAACTCCAAATTCTTTTAAAGAAAATTCCAGATTACATAATTAGAGAGTACAGAGAAGTCAACACACAAAACTTGAGAACTTTAGATGATGTTAAACGAGTTGATATCCAGATTTGGTGTTCTCAAACAACAAATTAGATTACAAGTTGATGTTAAACGAGATATACTTGATGAATCTGTGTGGATGAAAACACCAAGCTTATACCTTTACAGTAACTTCCAAAGCATGTTACGATATTCAACATTTAGTTTAGAAGGATGACAGCTTACTATCTTCAAATTTTGATTCAATAGCAAAAGTTCCAATCTTGAACATATTTTTTTGTAAAACCCGAAAGATACTCTCCAGCAGCCATAGACAAAGCTGCCAACTAGAACTGTTGACTCGAATACAGAAATGATAAGACAACTTTGTATACTAAAATCAGAATTACTCAGTATTAGTTAAACTAGTACTAGAATTATTGCCTTGCCCTATTTCACAATGGAATCTGTAACTTACCCTTTACAAATATTTTCTCCAGAAAACATGCAATGTAAGACAATATAAACTATGAACATCAACAACAACAACAACAACATAACTAGTATAATCCCAGTAGGGTCTAGGGTAGTGTATGCAGACCTTAATCGTACCTTGTGAAAGTCGGGAGGCTGTTTCTAATAGACCCTCGGCTCAATATAAACTATGAACAATCTTCAATTTATTCCCTAATTAAAGCATGGACTAATCATGCAAACTATCTACTCCAAAATATCAACATTCCTTTTGAGGCCTGTCACTAAACATACATTAGAATATTAACGAAAAATGTTAACTTTACTTTAAAAATGAGTGACGGCGCCTAGCTAGTAGCTACAATCATTCTACTCAATCCATATAAGCAAACAAATCCAGATTCACACTCAGCAACAGTAATTAATTACAGAACAGAACAAATTAAATACCCAAGACATTACATTTATAGAAAACATTAATCACGTGTTGAAAATTAAACCTCGTTAGTGGAAGCAAAGCAGCTACGTAGATAATCCTCGTCCATCCAATTATGAAGGTCACCAACCCAGATCGTTCGGTTCTCATTATTATTATTATTAGATCCTCCACCTTGTTGCTGATGTGGCGACGGCGAGTGTGGCGGCGGGTGGTGGCCGCCTCCGTGGATTAGATGGTGGTGGTGGTGTGGATGATACGGCATGTAGTGTGGAGGGTAATGTGGAGCCGGTATCATTGGATGCTGCATTACCATCGCCGACGCCGGATACTGCATCGTCACCCACGGCTGCTGCTGCCCCGCCGCCTCTGCCGCCACGGGTACAACCGTCGCCGCTCCACTCAATTCTTGTGACGCCGTTGGCGGCGGCTGCTTATTGTCTTGAGATTCAGTACCATTGTTGTTCCTCTGCATCTTTATCTCAAACAAACCCTAGAGTAAACTAACACACACACACGTAAAAAAACTTTTATTTATATTTATACTATAATTAAAATAATAATTAATCCTAAAAAAACCTATAGAGATAGATATGGATGTAAGTATAGGTGAATCTGAGGATGGAGGCTAAAAGAAAGAGAAGATTTATCGGGGAGGGATGACTGGTTAAGTGAAGCCCTGTATAGAATATAAGCCGTTGGATTAAACGGTGGTTATTGATATGCACCGTTGATTTTAAGAATGTTTTGGATATATACGAAGTGACTCTCCGGCAAAAATGAAAATGAAAATTATATACTATTTTTGTAATCCGGTTTTTACGGATGCATAGCAAAAATTTAGTGTATACTATAAATTTTGGTCGGCTACGGTTATTGATAAAGTTTTTTTATTTGTCTGTTTGCACCTCTTTAGGTTTTTACAGTTACTGAAAGTGAGAATTTTTACGTCCTATCTCTGATGGGTTTTACAGTGTGTGACAGAAAATAATTATTCTCATCAGCACTTGCCTCGTTGGTCAAGAATGCTAGGGTATTCAAAGGGATGATGTGGGTAAGTTTGGGGTCAAGGTCTCAAGTTCGAATCCCTCAATGTTATAACTCACTTATTTAAACAGGGATAAATTTTGAAGAAATTAATTGATACTTTTTTATTATGTAAATGGATACTTATGTTGGACCTAATAAAAAAGAAAAATGACAGTTATTATGGATGGGAAGAAGATACTTATGTTGGACCTAATAAAAAAGAAAAATGACAGTTATTATGGATGGGAAGAAGTATATGTTATATACTCTCTCCGTTCACTTTTACTTGTTCATTATACTAAAAATAGATTTTAATTTTTAATTGTTCATTTTAGTATATCAAGAGAAGGACAAACTTTTTCTTTTCTCTTCACATTATTTACTCATTTCTAAAAAAAATCAAGTCTATTGAAATTATACAACAATTAATATGATTATTATGATAAAATACATACTCTATTTATTTGTTCTTAAGGGAGTGAAAAAATAAAATTGGACAAGTATAAGTGAACGGAGGAAGTATTTAAATATAACTTCTAACATTTAATTATGATTAATTAAATTATATATTTATTTTATTATATCAATTTAATTAATTTAATATAAATACAGAGTAAATATTTACCATGAGGTCACCGTCACACCGTGGATAGTATGTGTTAGAATATTTATTATTAATTACAATTAATAATATAATTATGTAGAATCTTATGTATATGGTAAATAGTATTATGTATTAAATAGAATAGTATTAATATAGGAATATATTATAGGATAGGTAGGAGGGTTTTAGGAAAGACTTAATCTTCCTATTAATTATTACTTAGTGTATATATTGTTACCATTTGAATGAATAAAGATTAAGGAAGATTTACCATTTCTAAATAATTCTTACATGGTATCAGAAGGTAATTCAAAGATCCTACTCTAAATAAAATATTCCTTCCAAATTCGGTCATCTTCCTCTTCCATCCAACCGAATTTGTCTTCTCCATTGTTTTTTTTCCCTCCATTATTGTTGTCAACCATGTCTGAATCAAAGTCTTCGTTTCACTCAGCCCTTACTATCTCCAACATCAAAACACATATTTCTGTCAAACTAGAGATGAAAATTGTTCACTACGCAACATGGGCGGAGTTGTTCAAAATATGTTGTAGGGCTCACAAAGTTCTTCATCATATAATTTCACCAAAAAATGGTACAACAACTAACAATCGTCCAAGCGCATACAAAGAATCGCGATACCCTTGATGTCACTTCTTTGTGGATTTATGCAACAATATCCACGCATTTGTGCATACAATAATGGAACCAGATTCTATCGCCACGGCGTACGGGAACGCTGAGAGACATTTTTCAAGATAATCAAAACTCGTGTCGCCATTGCGTTGGAACAAGAATTTTCAACCATTGTCACGGCAGACTTCCTAACGCTTCAACCCATCACAACGCCTCAAAGTGGTGGCGATCAATCGAGAACGTAGTTCACCGATTTCGACAACCTGTTAGTTTTACAATTAGTCGACGGCCTCACTGATGCTTATAGTGGCGTGGGGCACTAATCCGTCAAAGTAATCTCTTACCAAATTTTATCAAGCAAGATCCACGCTTGTTCTCAAGAGTCGGGTTTGATTAAGAAGGTTTCAACGACTACAAATTCCGCCACGGTTGCCACGTATTCAAACGGCGTAATTATTTTGCCTATTCTTCACAAAATAAGAGTAAAAAGACGTGGTAATAATAATAAGAATGGTGGAAATCGCGAAATAATAAAGCGAAGTCACCGGAATCCGCGCATGAATGGCAGAACACCAACTCGGCGGTGCACATGGCAAGAAGACTAACTCGGCAGAGCATCGCAAGAACCACTGCACCATCGGAAGAAGCCAAAGTGAAGGCCCACCGGCAAGAAATTTCAATGCAGAATCGGGCAGCAGCAGCATCAGACGAGAATCGGGCGACCCAAAGAGACGAATCGGGCGAGCAAACCAACAGCCCAATGGCCATGGCACCAAACCACGCCCAAATAGATTAGGCAACATAACGGTATGACCCAAAGAGCCCAATTCATCGGTCTGCTTCAAAGAACAGTGCGTTTTGGGCCGCCTCCTGCCCAATGGCATGAGGTCCATTCAACCACGACCCATCCTACGGATATTGAGCAGGCTATGCACACTCTTGGACTCAATCCACCGAATTCTAATTGGTTTATGGACTCCGGGGCAACGTCACATATGGCGGCGGCCCAAGGTACACTCTCACCCTATTTTAATTTGAGCAAAGAAAATGATATTATTGTCGGAAATGGCCATGCAATTCCAATAAAATGTTATGGGTCAAACACACTATCACCACCACATCCACCACTGATTTTAAATAATGTCCTGCATGCTCCCAAATTAATAAAAAAATTGGTTTCTGTTAGGAAGTTTACTAGTGATAATTGAGTTTCTGTTAAATTTGACCCATTTGGTTTTTCCGTACATGACTTTCAGACGGGGAAGCTTCTCATGAGATGTGATAGCAAGGGGAAGCTCTATCCAATAAGTTTACCAAATCCACAGTCTAAAGTTCTGTAAAATCCGGAAAAAAAAATAATAATAATATATAGTTGTGGTTGGGTTAATAAAAATATATATATATAAGAAAACAAAGAATAAATTGCATGGGATAGAGTTAGTGTTAAAGTTGGATAAATAGATAGATAAAATGAAAATAAGAAAAGAAAAAAACAAAAGAAAAAAAAAGGACGCATGCATGCTTTGGACGTCCACTCCTTCCCTTCTCCCCCTTTTCATTTCCCCTCCAACTCTTGTTCTTCCACCTCTCATAGGTTATACAAACACTTCAACTTATATAGTGTATTTAATACAAAATAAAGTACCTAGTACAAGGAATATAAATCAGGAAAATAATCAAGTGAACAAGAAGGAAAAAAATCAAGAAAATATCAAGGGAGGAAGGAGAACAAGAAAATTAGGGAACACTAAGGAGCAAGAACCACTTGTAGCAACCGAACCACAATCCTTTTTCACACTTACAAGGTGAGTTTTCTCACTCAGAAATTCTTGGTAACATCCTTTATTTTAAGTTCAATACATGTTAGAATAAGAATTGAGTGTCGAAAAGAAATATTGAACTTTTGATTGTTTAGACAACTAGTTGCGTCATGAACTTTACGAACTGTTCTCACTGAGTTATAATTGTTAGAATTTGATGAAATTTGGAAGAGTGGTACACCTCTCTATTATGATCATATAGAACCAAAAATGAGGTAAAATGGACATACGGTTTGAAAGTTATCATAGTTCAAAGTTCCTGCCTTAGATTTGGACGAAATTCGGAAAGACATAATTACAGACTGTTTTTATTGAGTTTTACTTATTAGAATTATATGAAAATTTACATGGTTGTAAATCTCTCTGTTACGGACAGATATAGATAAAGAGTTATTAAAACGGACTTACGAGTTGAGAGTTACTGTAGTTTGAAGTTGCTGCCTCGGATTCGTCGGAATCCATAAGGACAGGACGTTGAAACGTAAAACTGTACTAATATGTGGGAAATATGAAAATTGTTGCTAAATGAAAGTTCTAGATCTCTTTGTTGTGGAAATTTTGAGGCCTTACGGGGGTCTATCCGACTTACGGATTGAGAGTTATCGTTATTTAAAGTTTCTGGCTCGGATATATCGAGATCCAGGAAGGGCAGCGAATAAAAGTGTAAAACTGTACAAAATGGTACGGAATATGAAAGGATGGTTCACATGGAGACGTGTATCTCTATGTTCTCGTCGTTTTGAGATTTTATGGGGCTTGAACGGGTTTACAGATTAGGAGTTATGACTATTCTAAGGTTGGGTTCTGTTTAATAAAAATTCTGCCGAAACAAATTTTATATGACTGTTTTGAGGATAAATTTGTGTTAGTTACCCAAAGTAGTTTTAAATGAAATTTGGTACAGTGAAAGATCCCCGTCTTACCTTAGTTTCCGCTTGAGAAACACCTTAGTTGGAGTTATGGTTAAAAAGTTATAATCGTTACAAGTATGAATGACAGAATGTTGGGAAAAGGAATATTATTTATTCGATCTTCTGAAAAATATGAAAAGTGAATACGTGTTCACATAAATATATAAATATAAACATAATGGATCGGGTTGCACGCTGCAACAAAACGTAAAGTGAATACGTGTTCACAAATACGTAAATATAATGGGTCGGGTTGCACGCCGCAACAAAACGTAAAGTGAATACGTGTTCACAAATACGTAAATATAATGGATCGGGTTGCACACCGCAACAAATATGAAAGATGAATACATGTTCACCTATATATAAATATGAAAAGTGAATACGCGTTCACAAATATATAAATGTAATAAACATGTGGAAATGCAGGGAATGTCTTAACGATAATACGAGATAAAATGAAGTGTTAGTTAAACCGAGAATTTCCTATGAGAGTTGTTGCATATTTAAAAATGTTGTAACTTTGATATGTTTTTGCAATATGTTTATTACGTTATAATGTGATTGCACTTGGAATATTGTGTTACTTTGAATTGCAGTAATGTTCTCACCGCCTGCATGGTAGTGACTCTTTATTTAACATGTTTCGTGAAAGTGTGATAGAGGAAAGACTCCACACCTGTGCTAGTGATCGTTTCTACGCCTCTTGTCATACCAAGTCCATCGCTTCGCTTGGTATTCGCAAAGTTCAGATGTCGCTCCATTCTCGAAATGCCCGTGTGGAATGATCTCCCTTCCAACTTAGAATAATCTTTGTCAGTACGCCTATGTAGAAACAATATTTGCACGAGCATGGGCTCGCGTTATGTTTTTAATAAAGTCATAAACAGATTTCTTTATTGTTATTTTTATTAATAGCTCTGTATTTGAATATAAGTTCAAATTTCTAAATAAAGAGAATTAAATGGTGCTCCTGGTGGGAAATAATTGTCCAGGTGTCATCACGCCCTAAGTAAAGACTTAGGAAAAGTCGGAGCGTGACAAGTTCCTTCCACTTTTGCAGCCTTGGCTCCATCACTATGGCATGAACGATTGGGACATCCGGGGGAGTCCATTTTGGCCTCACTTAAACAAAACAATTTTATTTCATGTACTCAAACTCATGTTTTTAATAAGTGTCATGCTTGTGCCCTTGGTAAACATGTTAGGTTGTCATTTACTTCTTCTACTTCATGCACTACTATGTCGTTTGATATTTTACATTGTGATATTTGGACATCACCTGTTTTGAGTTCCTCAGGTCATAGATACTATTTACTGTTTCTTGATGACTACTCTAATTATTTGTGGATATTCCCTTTGTCGAAAAAATCACAAGTGTTTTCCACTTTCCTAAACTTTAGAGCATTTATCCGAACTCAGTTTGAACAGGAGATTAAAAGTATTCAATGTGACTGTCACGCCCCGACTTTTCCTAAGTCTTTACTTAGGGCGTGATGGCACCTGGACAATTATTTTCCACCAGGAGCACCATTTAATTCTCTTTATTTAGAAATTTAAACATATATTCAAATACGGGGCTATTAATAAAAATAACAATAAAGACATTTGTTTATGACTTTATTGAAAATATAACGCGAGCCCATGCTCGTGCAAATATTGTTTCTATATAGACATACTGACAAATATTATTCTAAGTTGGAAGGGAGACCATTCCACACGCATTTCTGAGACATCGAACCGACATTCGAACTTGACGAGTACCAAGCCCGGCAATGGACTTGGTATGACAAGAGGTCATGGACGATCGCTAGCCTCGCGCGAGCCTTTCCTCTATCACGCTTTCTGAAACATGTTAAATAAAGAGTCACCCTACCATCCAATGAGCAGAACCTTACTCGCAATTCAAAGTAACACCACAATATTCCAAGTGCAATCACATTATAACGTAATAAGCATATTGCAAAACATATCGTTACAACATTTTTAAATACGCAACAACTCCTCATAGGAATTCTCGCTTAACTAACACTTCATTTTATCTCGTATTATATGTTAAGACATTCCCCTGCATTTCCACATGTTTATTACATTTATAAATTTGTGAACGCGTATTCACTTTTCATATTTATATATAGGTGAACATGTGTTCATCTTTCATATTTGTTGCGGCGTGCAACCCGATGTCGCGCCCTTTTTCGGCCGCGACATTTTTTTAAATAATAGCGAACCCTGCTCAAAAATGCAATGTTAGAAAATAATAAACAAAAATGCTAAAATAGTTTAAAAATGCTGAAAGGATGCTAAAATTGCAAAAGATGTTTAAAAGCTTAAAAGGTGCTAAAGGTGCAAAATGCTAAGAAGTGCTAAAAGGGTGCTAAAATGCTAAAGGGTTGCTAGAATGCTAAGGGTTCGCGGAGTCGCCACCTAATTAATTGGGTGAATTAGGACACCTAAATGTTTAACTAGTTTGAAGTAAAACATTAACTCCATTTTAAGGGTCTGCTAAACTTAATGAGATTCTGGGTAAGGGTTCTTTATTAATCTAGAGGGAAGGGGTTAGGCACCCTCTAAAATCCGCTAACTTGCGGTTGTCCTGCCAAACCTAGGGTTAATTATTATACTAAAAAATGCATGTTTTGAAGGGTATTTAAGAAAAGATCTTCGTGAGAAAAGAAATGTGTTCTTACTAAGAGAAAGTTGTAAGATTTATCTGCAAAAGCCAAGGTTAGTTTTTACAATCGTGCAATTAGAATGCCTGGATACTATCTTAGTTATAAATATAATAGAAGTAAAATGTATGCAAGTATTCCTTTATCCAAGGGGTATATATTGCTTAGCATGAGGATATAATATTTTTGTGATAAGAGGGAGGACATGTCTATTATGCAAAAGCAGTATTCTTTTCTTGTATTAATAGGAAATTATACCACGGTTTTTAGGATATCTAGGCAAATAATATTTCAGCTTATTATGCAAGTGTAGGGTGCTAAATGATTTATTATAACTATTAAACGAGGCAGGCAAGCCTAGAGTAAGTAAATCAAACGATTTCTAGCTATTGATTCAAGGTTTAACCATTATAAATACATAATTAATTAGTAGCGTTAGACAATTAATTACAATAAATGAATAGGAGAGGATATGAATTAACAATGGCGACTCGAAGGAAGGCGATGTGATTCACGGCGTTGAAATTCGATGCGGATAGAGAAATGCACATAGACGCGGTGTTAATTTGCCACGATGAGTCTCGCCGTGAGACTCTTTGTTGCTCCGGTGTGTTTCATGTAAGAAAAATAAGAAAAGATAAAGATTAGCATCAACCCAGAATTTATCAAGAATGACGAATAAGCATTTAGCATAGAAGACATTCAACATATAATTTATATCAAAACCCGTATATTCGTGGATAGTCAGTGAGGATCAGTATGCAATAAACGATGAGAAGCAAGTAGATGGGACTTAGCCCAAATATACACGCGGGCCAACTAATAATGCAAAGGCAAGAATGAACACTCATGGGCCTAGAAAGGCCTATTACAACTTGTTAAGATAGCTTCAGGGTAATCTGTTGTCGAAATATGAATATTACAATGATATACCCAAAATTATTGCATAGGACAGTCGATACATTCAGTGTATGTTCAGAGCCAACAGAGAATCAGTGGCAGAAACTGATGTCCAGAATCAATTTTTAAAACAAAGAAACAGAACAAGATATAAGCAGAATTCATGGGCCTAAACAAATAATGTCGGGTTTCATTTAACTTGAATATTCTAATCAATCATAACAATACACAACAGAAAGAAAACGGTCCAATACGGCCATCAGCTGCATGCATAACGCAGAGGGCAAAAGAGCAAACCGAAATGAATTTTCGATTTTTACGGAAGGAATCGTGAGGCAGCGGTGCTAAGGGCATAGCAAACAGTAAGGCAAAACAGGGAAATAGGCAGATTTGACAATATTCCCTATTTTTTTTTTTAGACATGCATTTAATCTAGGTGTGTTAGGCTTGTACATCTCATGGAGAATATAGAATGCAGTCAAGAAGATTAACACTTTGAGTAACCTTTAAAGCGTGGATGTGAATAAATGACCTCATGCGAACAACATTCGAAAGGTGCAGAAATATTCATATAAGGCTAAGTAGGCAAATTTTGACCAGGCTGACAAAATACCAAACAAATACACAACTCATATACCGGCCTTTATCAGTTTAGCAGATACGACTTTAGCCTGACATTATCCAAAATAAACTTTACCAACAAGTAATAGGCATCTTGAGTTTTGGTTAAATCCAAACTGATCTTAAAATTAGATGTGACATGATTTGAGGACCTAAATAACTCTTATTTCTCAGAAACAAACCAACAACAATTTCAAATCACACTTTGGCAGATTACAGATGTGCTGAATAGGCCCAATAATGGGATCATACAAGTCATTTAGCTCTCGTTTAACACTCAGCGATTACTTTTAGTTCAAATCCCAAAATACATTCATGTTCACTTCAACTACATAGGGACATGATGAAGACGATATGGTCTGATCTAGATTACAAACTTTAGACACGTATTCCGATTTCTTTTTAGTCTTTTTTCAAACACAACACAGAAAGGTGATTCAGAAAGGCTTCGACTCATGATCATGTAATGACTAAAAGAAAAGAACCGAGTAGTATATAGACAAAGGCGGCTTTAGTAAAATGAAGGGTATTGACACAGACACCATTGAGGCCATGCTATACTTATATGGACATGCTTCGACACTTAAACAAACAGGACAGTTGCAATCGACACGATGAACACGCAACAGCCATTCAAATTAATCGTTTGTAAGTTCCGAAAACTCAATCTGCACATTCCACTTCATTACAAGGCCAAATTATATCACCCGACATACAAAGGAGCTAACATAGTTAAAGAACAAACAGAACTGCAATAAACACATATATCACATAGATAAGTATAATGAAAGAAGAGTTTGGTTTTACCTTCTCCGGACAGCGACCCGGGGCAGCGTATCAAGTCGTCGGTCCAATCGACGGGTTTCGGGTTGCGTATGAATAAAGCGGTAAAGTCGCTACGATTTTGGCTAGAATTGAAAGAAGGGTTCGACTGATCCCCTAAATTGCTATGTAGTTTCTAACTGCTGCTAAGGTTTCGATACTATCCCACTGAGCCCTTAATCGATTCTCAGCTCTATCTATGCTCTATTCTCTATTCTGCCCTAAATTGCTATGTGGTTGCCCCTCTTTCTGCCCTCTGTTCGACTGACTCTCAACTGAGCTCCTAAGTCGATGCAATCCCGTTCCGCTCATCTCCGATCGCCTTATCGTTTCCTAAATTGTTATGTCATCTCTAAATCGACGCCATCTCCCGCTCGAGCTCTTGCTCGATCCTGGATCTTCTCCTCACTCTCGATTCTACGCTATGGATATGCTCTTTCTTAATCGCTCCTGGCGGTATCCCTATCGATGCTATGGGTCCCCGACTGACCTTTCACGTGCTTATATAGCCTAACCACTGGTTCTAATATCGTGCAATAAAGCGCCGATTTGTGCTTGATTTGCGCCGATATTTCGTAAGATATTTATCCGATTTGGTTTGATTCGAACGGGTTTATATGGTAGGCGGCTGGCTAGTGCGTGGGTAAGGAAAGGAAAAGTCGCCGATTCTCGGCGAGAATCACGCGACGTGGCGAGTGGCGCGCGATTGAAGGTTTTTAGGGTTGCTGCGTTCATCGTCGTAGACGGCGAGTGTAAGTGAGGGCCTCGATTTACGGAGCGCTTGTAATGGATTTAAGGCGCGGGTTGGGCTTATGTCGCGACGATCCGCCAAAGCAGAGCTGGTAAGTATTTTAATTAGGTATTAATTAGTTTTAGGAGTTAGTCTTAGGTAAAATTAATTTGGGTAGAGTTTTTTTTTTTAAGTGTATTAATTTTAGGTATCTAATTAGTTAATTAGTAGTAAATTAAATTAATAAATTGTGCTTAAATTATTTTAGGTGCTTTGAGCTTGAGTTTAAATTCTTAATAAAACTAACGACGGACATGCTATTTAATTAATGCTTAATACTTTAGAATGCGGCGCTATTATTTAAAATCTTATTATTGTGCATTATTGCGAAGTTAAATTAAAATTAAAATTGAGTCTAGATTAAAATACTTAAATGCTAAATGCGAGTATGATATTTAAGAATCGTTTAAAGCTTTATAAATGCGGTGCTATTAAATGCATATATCAGATTAAAATTGATTTTAAATTACAAATGATTACTAATAAATGCGGCTATGCTACCTGACACGACGTTATTGCTAAATTATTTATTTTATGCCTTTATTAATTATTTAAGAATTACGACAAAGCTTAAAGTTAATTAATGCGGACGCGAGACTCTAAGTGCTTAAAACTCTACGTAAGACGCGATGTCATTATTAAATTAATTATTTATGCCTGTATTTAATGTTTTATTCGCTGCATTTTATTAAAAAAATCCTAAAAAATTATTTAACAAAATTAGTGTAATTTTATAGTTAATGACTGGACGGGAGGGTCAAAATTGGGTGTCAACACCCGATCCATTATATTTACGTATTTGTGAACACGTATTCACTTTACGTTTTGTTGCGGCGTGCAACCCGATCCATTATGTCTACGTATTTGTGAACGTGTATTCACTTTACGTTTTGTTGCGGCGTGCAACCCGATCCATTATGTCTACGTATTTGTGAACGTGTATTCACTTTACGTTTTGTTGCGCGCAACCCGATCCATTATATATTTATATATTTATGTGAACACGTATTCACTTTTCATATTTTTCGTAAGATCAAATAAATACTATTCTCTTTTCTAACATTCTCATTCATACTTGTAACGATTATAACTTTTAACCATAACTCCAACTAAGGTGTTTCTCAGCGGAAACTAAGGTAAGACGGGATATTTCACTGTACCAAATTTCATTTAAAACTACTTTGGGTAACTAACACAAATTTATCCTCAAAACAGCCACATGAAATTTATTCCTACAGAATATTTATTAAACAACACCCAATCTTAGAATAGTCATAACTCCTAATCAGAAACCCGTTCAAGCCCCATAAAATCTCAAAACGACGAGAACAGAGAGCTACACGTCTCCATGTGAACCATCCTTTCATATTCTGTACCATTTGGTACAGTTTTACACTTTTATTCGCTGCCCTTCCTGGATCTCGATAGATCCGAGGCAGAAACTTTAAACAGCGATAACTCTCAATACGTAAGTCGGATAGACCCCCGTAAGGTCTCCAAATGTCCAAAACAAAGAGATCTAGAACTTTCATTTAGCAACAATTTTCATATTCCCCACATATTAGTACAGTTTTACGTTTCAACGTCATGCCCTTCTGGATTCCGACGAATCCGAGGCAGCAACTTCAAACTACAATAACTCTCAACTCGTAAGTCCGTTTTAATAAATCTTTATATATATCTGTCCGTAACAGAGATATTTACAACCATGTAAATTTTCATATAATTCTAATAAGTAAAACTCAATAAAAACAGTCCGTAATTATGCCTTTCCGAATTTCGACCAAATCTAAGGCAGGAACTTTGAACTATGATAACTTTCAAACCGTACGTCCATTTTACCTCATTTTTGGTTCTATATGATCATATTAGAGAGGTGTACAATTCCTCCGAATTTCATCAAATTCTAACGATTATAACTAAGTGAGAACAGTTCGTAAAGTTTATGACGCAACTAGTTGTCTAAACAATCAAAAGTTCAATATTTCTTTTCAACACTCAATTCTTATTCTAACATGTATTGAACTAAAAATAAAGGATGTTACCAAGCATTTCTGAGTGAGAAAACTCACCTTGTAAGTGTGAAGATTATTGTTGTGTGGTTGCTAAAATTATCCTTACTTCTCTAGTATTTTGCTTCTTGTTCTTCTTGCCCTCTTGGTATTTTTTTCCTCTTCTTTTCACTTGTTTTTTTCTGATTTTCTAACCTTTATGTTATGTACTTTGTTTGTGTGTAAATACAATGTATAAGTGGAGAGTTTTCTATAACCTATGGGAGGTGAAATGACAAGAGTTGGAGGGAAAATGAAAAGGGGGGGAAGGGGTAAAGGGAAGGGGATGGACGTGCAAATGCACTGCATGCCTTCATTTTTTTTTTCTTTTCTTTTCTGTTCTTTTTTTTTGTTTTCTTATTTTCATTTTATATATCTATTTTTCCAACTTTAACACTAACTCTATCCCATGCAATTTATTCTTTGTTTTCTTATATATATATATATTTTTATTAACTCAACCACAACTATATATTATTATTATTATTTTTTCCCGGATTTTACATTCTCTCCTCCTTAAGCAACATTCGTCCTCGAATGTAAATAAGGTCGTAACATAATCTCATAGACACAATAATGTTTATTGTTATTGTAACAAATTTGGGGCTTCACATTATCCCTTCCTTAAGAAGCATTCGTCCTCGAATGAGAATAAGGTTAGAACACACGATATGTATTACACGCAAATGACACACATATGAAGTACTATGTAATGCATTTTTTGTTATTACCTTAGTCAAATAGGAATGGATATTTGACTTTCATCGCCTCTTCCGCTTCCTGTGTGGCTTCCTCATGGAGTGATTCTTCCATAGGACTTTCACGGAAGCAATATCTTTATTTCTAAGGCGTTGGACCTTTCTATCAAGTATTTCTACCGGAGCCTCTTATATTGAAGCTCTTCATTAAGAACTATCTCCTGGGGAAGGATGACGTGACTTGAATCGTGCAAGTATTTTCGTAACATTGACACATGAAATACCGGATGCACTGCTTCCAGCTCTTGTGGAAGTGTTAATTCGCAAGCCACATTTCCTACTCTTCGCAAGATCTCATATCAACAGGGTAATCATACTGCTTATATTCTCTTATATGTAGATGATATTATCCTAACAGCCTCTTCAGACTCTCTTCGCAAGAATATCATGACCCAGCTGAGTTCCGAATTTGCTATGAAGGATCTTGGTCCACTTCACTACTTTCTAGGAATTGCGGTGACACGTCATGCAGGCGATTTATTTCTTTCTCGTAAGATGCATCGTAAATCGTAGAACGGCCGGAATGTCATCTTGCAAACCTTCGCAACTCCGTGATACCAAGTCAAAATTGAGTGTCATATCCGAGTCCTTTTGCCAATCCGACATTGTATCGCAGCCTGGCGGGAACTTTGCAATATCTCACATTCACTGTGCCGATATTACATACGCAGATAACAAGTGTGTTTGTTCACGCACAATCCAATGGAAGAACATACGCAGCACTCAAACGTATTGACGATATATTCGTGGCACTCAATTATGGATTGCATCTGCACTCTTCTTCCATGACCAAGCTTGTCACCTACACGACGCAGATCGGGCAGATGTCCGCACACCGACGCCCACATCCCGCTATCGCGCCTTCCTGATAATTTAATATCACGGTCCTCCAAAAGGCAACCCACCGTATCACGCCCAAACTTGAAGTCAATACCGCGGTAGCCAATGTCAGGTCCGACTACGCCGATTCGTAATCTTTTACTGAGCTTCATCGTTCTATTCCGACACCACTATGGTATATCGTGATAACATTAGTGCGATTTATCTCTCCTAAATCCAATCCATCATCAACGCACTAAGCATATCGAGTTAGATATTCATTTTGTCCGTGAAAAGGTAGCTCGCGGACAAAGTGCGAGTATTACATGTCCCGACACGACATCGATCATGATATCTTCACAAAAGTGGAATCACGATATTATTTGAAGAATTTCTAACGCCTCAAAGATTCGCCTTCCTCCGCTTCGATCATGGGAAGTGTTAGAATATTTATTATTAATTACAATTAATAATATAATTATGTAGAATCTTATGTATATGGTAAATAGTATTATGTATTAAATAAAATAGTATTAATATAGGAATATATTATGGGATAGGTAGGAGGATTTTAGGAAAGACTTAATCTTCCTATTAATTATTACTTAGTGTATATATTGTTACCATTTGGATGAATAAAGATTAAGGAAGATTTACCATTTCTAAATAATTCTTACATTATGGAACATCGAGCTAGTGGAGGAGCTAACAAAGATGAGCACGATGTAATAAATTGATTCTTGAATTGGTAATTGATAATTGATAATTGAATTTCAGGCGGTGTCTTGTACTCTTGTGCAAGCATTAATTATTATCATTTTACAATATTTGGGTATAAAGGCGAAATCTCTCGTCCACAGGGCTCCACTCCCTCAGTCCGACAGAAATTGGTGAATGAGGTAAATCATGGTGATTCAGCGGCGCACTATGTGGGAAGCATAGTATCTGGTGTCCACAAAGAGTCATCCCCCACAAAGGAGGAATGAAACTCCCACACTGCGGCTGTCAGGGCTCGAACCTGCCTACTTAGGAATAATCTACCACTCTGGAACCAACTGAGTTATCATTTTAAAATATTAGACGGAGATAGTCAGATAGATACACAATTATTGTTGAAACCATGGTTAACCTTGTCTTTTCTTTGTCTGTTCGCGATAAATTTCGAAATATGAAAAATGAAACTGCAATTGCAAAATAAATATAAAGGAGTATTTTAGTAGTAACAATTATTTGAAAATACAACACATATAGCTTTTTAAACTTCTCCACTCTAATAGTATAGTAACATTTAAATGAGCTACTATTCAGATTTTTATATCCCTGTCGTTCAAGATCATTGTACATAAAAAAGTAGTTAAGGAATTAAAGTTAATTAACAAAATATTTTCTTAAACATATCTTATGTAAACAGTACTTGATAAGATTATTAACAAAATTTTAGGATTTCTTTTCCTATTGTAATTGAAATCGAATAGTGACAATTTCCACTTAGATTCTAAATCAGCATATTCAAACTTTTAGACATAAAACTTAGTTGTCTTTCCCAATTAAGATTCCAAATTAATTGTCAAAATCGTAATTAATTTCTTTAATTAATTCAAGCACGGGTTATCTACCTTTTAAATATGGTATATTTTTCATCCCATTTGCTTTATTCATTCATTAATAATAGACAGTTTGAAGTTTAATATTTAAAACGAAAACTTAAATACATAACAAGTTACACTTCGCAAACCAATAAAGTAAGATACAAACTACGTTACACAGTTTACATACTGATTAATATAATCTACATGCTAAGCTAGGTCACAAAAAGGAAAATAATACTAGTACTATCACCAACCACTAGTGTGTGGTGAGATGGAAAATAGATCTCCATAAATAGCTATTTACACTACTATATCCAACTTCTTAATCCAAGAAATTCAAGTACAATAGCAGTTATAATCAATCAATTCATGGACTTATATATTCTCGTTAAATATACATAAGTATACACATGATATACACATGTATATTTATGTATATTGGACAAATGAGCAACACGGCACCTTTCAATTCTTTCACGAGAGGTCAACCTATGATTTGAACTTTGTTGATTTCATACCACCTATATAGAGTTTCGGTCAAAACTGAATTCGACCCAACTCATATATTACACTCTACATCCGTCTTTGCCCTTCATCGTGGTGGTCCATCTCCATGACCAACACCAGGGCTGTGGCCTGGACCATCTTCGGAAGCATTCACATTACCATGCATGTTATGATCACCATGACCAAAGTTGAAGTAGTTCTCCACTACTTTTCTTTGGCTATTTTTTCCATGGCTTATTGTGTTGTAGTTCTTTTCTGTTTTCAAGAGTACCCTTCCCTCACTCAATAAAATACTATAGGAGAAGAAGATCAATGTTAGGAATAGGACACAAGTGTACACAACTTTTGATTCAGCCATTTACTAAGGAAAACAGAGTAGTAGTGCTTATTCTCTCTCTCTCTCTTTGTACTTGGGTTGGTAGTGTGTATGATTCTTGAAGGTGATACTCCTTTGAGGTATATATATAGAGGCAGGCGGCTATAATTAAGAGCCAACGAGCTTTTTGAAAACATTTAGGGTCTATTTGGCCAAGTTTTTTAAAACAATTTCTGTTTTTTAGAAGTAGTTTTGCAGAAACTGTTTTTAGAGAATCTGTTAGAATGTTTGGCCTATAATTATAGAAGTACTTCTCAGAAACAGAAACAATTCTCTGTTTGACCCACATTTATGCAAAGAAACAAGAATATTCTTTTTAATAGATTTAGAGCTATTAAAAATATTTTTTTCTATCCTATGTTTCTAAAAATTAGTATATCTTACAATTTAATAATTTTTTAAAAATTTATTTAATTGCAACATTTAATCAAAAAATAATATTATATTGTACATAAGAAATGTAACGACAATATGATAGTCAAAGACCCAATATGTCCAAAAGTTGAATATATTACATCATTACACAACTAATAAACTAGAATATATAAATATCATTACGACCCGCGACTCATTAAGGAAGTGACAATGTTGTGGCGAACAGATTCCATACTAACATCATCCATCGATCCATCATGATCATCTCTCAAAGTCGTCGATGTTCCTCTAATATCTTCATCTCCTTCAACTTCAGCAACATAATTAGGGTTTGCATCACATTTATCAAATTTCAAATTTTTAAGTGCATGCCTTCTAATGTAGTTATGCATAGCCATAGTTGCCGCAACAAAAAAAAATGTGTGTCTAATGGGAAACTTGACATTATTGATAATACCCTCCATCTTTTTTCCACACATTAAATGTTCGCTCAATTATATTTCTCAATGAGGAATGGACAAAACAAACTAATACTTAAAATATGGAGAAAATAAACTCATATAAACTACATCCATGGTTTATATATATGACAAAGATATAATATGGCAAAGAGAAAATTTGTTGTTTAATACTGCTACAATATGTTTTTTAACAATTACGTATCAGTCCCAAATATTTTTTTTTGAAAAAAAAAAGAACAAAAAATATATCAAGTAGTTATCAAAACCCCCATAAAGAATTAAACTCAATTGAATTAAGCATTTTAAAACAAATAACATATCAACTACTTATTGAAAACCCAATGAATAATTAAAACCAGTTGAATTAAGTCTATAAACAAAATTTTGAAGAAAAAAAAAGATAACATATCAACTAATTTTTAAAAATCAGTAAATAATTAAACCCAATTGAATAAAAAAAATAGTGAATAATTAAACCCAATTGAAATAAGTATATAAAAAAATTAACATATCAACTAGTTATAAAAAACACAATAAATAATTATTGATTTTTTGAAAAGTGAATAATTAAACCAAATTGAAAAAAGTCGATCAACAATTTTATTCAAAAAAAAAATGTTTGGAGAAGCACTTTTTGGAGAAACACTTTGGAAAAGCACCAAATTGTTGTTTCTCATTCTCTTTCATTTTGGAAACACTTTTTGGCTTTTTTTAAAATGTTTATATTTCTTGATAAGTATGTGTTTGACTCAAAAGGGTTTCTAAAGTTGAAAAACACTTATAAAAGCTTGGTCAAACACATAACAACCTTTGAATAGAGGAGGCAAATGGGTCGTTGAGTAAATTTAATTAAACTCGACAAAACGGGTCAAATCAATAAATGGGTCATGAACCTATTCGTCCACAATTTCTTGATTAATTATGGGTTGTAAGATGATCAAAGTTCATTTTCTTGTAATCAGGAAAGATGCTCTCAAGGAAATGAAGCTTTTTCCCGATTTAAATCAATAAACTTATGAAAGATTTTAAGATACTTGTTTCGTTGTTTGACCAGTAGAGAAGCTAAAAAATTTACTAAGAAAATTCAATATATAAATAAGTATACATACAAAAATCTTTAAATTAGATATATAATGTATGCAATTTTGGGGCGAAAAGGTATTGTTAAATATATGTACAATTATGTATTATAGTAGAATTAGTCTTGTAGTCTTTTCATAATTGTATAGTTAGTATCCAAATAGAATAGAGATTTAGATGTATAGTAGGAAAAAAGATTTTTTCATATGTAACTTGTATATATACCTCATTCATTAATAAGAATAATCAAGAGATTATTTCTGTCATGGTATCAAAAGTCTAGGTTCTTTTCCTTGCCGCAAAATTTTCTCTTCTTCTTGATTTCCGTGCAAATCCCTACCCCCCTCTCGGTTTCTTCATACCTGAGGCCCTCCCCCCCTAAAATTTTATTTTCCAAATTTTGTTCTCTTCACTATGACTGATAAGAACATGTTTCACCCTGTCCTAACGATTTTTAACATCAAGAGCGTTCTTCCTAATGTTCTTGACGTAGAAAACGTATAATATGAGACGTGGGCGGAGTTGTTTAAAATTCATGCGATGACACATTAAGTTCTTCACCACATAATCTTTTCGGCTTCTAAAACGGAGGGTCCTTCGAATCCTAATACGGATGGGGTGCCCACCAAAGAGGATGATCCAAAATTATGGGCCACTCTTGACGCAAATGTTCTCCAGTGGATTTATGCAACAATCTCCCTGGACCTCTTATAAACGATTATAGAACCTAACTATTTCGCTATGGAGGCTTGGAATAGATTGTGTGATATATTATAGGATAACACTCATTCCCGCATTGTCACCCTTGAACATGAATTTTCTTAAGTCGCTATGGAGAATTTTCTGAACGTTTCCTCTTATTGCAAATGACTACAAGATTTGGCGGATCAACTTCGCAATATGGGTACTCCTGTTAACAATAGTCGTATCGTTCTACAAATGGTTGTAGGCCTGTCTGAGGCCTATAACGTGTTGCTTCGATCCTTCGTCAAAGTAACCCTCTTCCGAAATTCTATCAAGTCTCGGTTTCTCGCGTCAAGCCATGCCTTCAACTTTTGCAACATTTGCTCCTTCCTTGTGGCATGCTCGTCTAGGTCATCCGGAGTCGTCTATTTTGTCTGTCTTAGATAAAAATAAACTTATATCTTGTAAGGGTACGCATAGTACTCTGAATTGTCAATCTTGCTCCTTAGGAAAAATTGTTAAGTTGCCCTTTGTAGACTCTACTTCTCATACTTTAATGTCATTCGATATTATTCATAGTAATTTATGGACGTCTCTTGTTTTGAGTTCTATGAGTCATCGGTATTATGTTCTATTTTTTGATGATTATTCTAAATTTTTATGGACTTTTCCAATAACGAAGAAATCTCAAGTTTTTTCCATATTCTTAAAATTTAGAGCATTCATTAGAACTTAATTCGAACGAAAAATAAAAAATATTCAATTTGACAATGACAAAGAATATGACAATAGGGAGTTTCGAAAGTTTTGTGCTAAAAATAGGATCAATTTCCATTTTCTTGTCCTCATACGTCTTCACAAAATGGGAAAGCCGAACGCAAAATTCGTACCATTAATAACATTATCCGTACTTTATTGATTCATGCTTCTGTACCCCCATTTTTTTGGCATCATGCTCTACAAATGGTTACAGATATTCTTACATTCTACCTTCCAAAGGTTTTGACATATTTGTCCCCACTTCAAATTTTATATAATAAGACTCATTCGTATTCACATCTTAAGGTCTTTGGGTGCTTGTGTTATCCACTTTTTTCGTCCACCGTAATTCACAAACTTTAGGCCTGTTCTACCCCTTGTGTGTTTTTGGGCTATCCGTCGAATCATCGTGGTTACAAATATTTTGATTTATCATAAAATCATCATTAATCGCCATGCTGTTTTGATGAATCTCAATTTCCGTTTGATAAGATCAATAGTCTCGTGTCTAGTTCGTCTAATTTTTTTGGATGATGATATATCCCTGTATATTATTTACCATTTGTCAGATACTTTCCGCACTTAAATCGCATGGGCCATCGCCCATCGGTCTTACCTTCGTTGTCATCGGGTCCAAAGAATCGCCCGCGATTAATTCCTCGGTTTCCAGTGGCCTTTCTGGCCAAACTACAGCATGTACCGTGTCCAGTTCTGGGCTAGCAGACCCATTGCCTGCTGGCCAGCACGTCTCGTGTCTCGGAAATTCCCCAAATTCACCCATTTCTGCCCTGAGCCATGGTCGAGTTACCCGAAGTCAATGGTGGTATTTTTAAACCAAAAAGACATTTTAATTTAAATTTTAATGTTCTTAAATCGCCACTACCCCATAATCATGTATCTGCTTTGAATGACCCAAATTAGAAAATTGCTATGACCGATGAATATAATGCTCTCATTGATAATAAGATGTGGGAGTTAGTGCTCCGTCCATCTGGTGTTAATATTATTCGGTCTATGTGGATTTTTGCTCACAAAGACAATTTTGACGGTTCTTTTGTGATGCATAAGACTCGTCTTGTAGTTGATGGTAAGACTCAGCAGGTTGTAGTAGATTGTGGTGAGACATTTAGCCCGATGGTCAAACCGAATACCATTCGCATTGTGCTCAGCTTAGCTCTTTCAAAAGCATGACTCATTCATCAGCTAGATGTGAAGAATGTTTTCTTACATGGTGATCTCAAGGAGACAGTTTATATGCATCAGCCTTTGGGGTTTAGGGATCCCAAATATCCTCATCATGTCTGTTTATTGAAGAAGTCATTATATGGGCTTAAGCAGTCCCCGGGGGCTTGGTATAAAAGGTTTGCAGATTTTGTGTCGACTATTGGTTTCTCTCACAGCAGGTCTGATAATTCGTTATTCATATATCATGGTGGTTCGTCATTGGCTTATATACTCTTATATGTGGATGATATTATATTGATTGCTTCATCTGATACATTACGTCAGTCTATCATAACTATGCTCAGTTCTGAGTTTGTTATGAAGGACTTGGGACCCTTGAGTTATTTTTTGGGGATTCTTGCCACTGCATTCGTTCAGTGGATTATTCTTATCACGGAGAAAGTATCTTTCTTGAGATCATCGAGAGGTTGGGATGTCATCATGTAAGTCAACTTCCACCCGATTGATACTAAATCCAAGTTCAGTCGCGGTGACTCTCTATATGAGGATCCGACCCGCTATCGCAGTCTTGCAGGGGCCCTTCAGTATCTTACGTTCACGCGACCGGATATTACATATGTCGTACAATAGGTGTATTTATTTATGCATGATCCCAAAATTGAGCACGTGATTGCGATCAAACTCATTATTAGGTACATCCAGTGAACACTTGATTATGGTCTGCATTTATATCCTTCGTCGACGTCTACACTTGTCTTATATACATATGTTGATTGGGATGGCTGTTCTGACACCAGACGGTCTACGTCTGGCTATTGTATGTTTCTTGGGAATAACCTGATCTCATGGTCTGCAAAACATCAGTCAACGTTATTCCGTTCTAGTGCAGAAGTCGAGTATCGATGTGTAGCCAATGTGGTCTCTGAGTCATGTTGGTTACGTAATCTTCTATTAGAACTTCATTGTCCTATTGAGAAAGCTACCTTGGTTTAGTGTGATAATGTAAGTGTCATCTACCTTTCTGAAAATCCGGTTCAACAGCAGCGCACTAAACATATTGAGATGGACATTCATTTTGTTCGAGAGAAGGTAGCTCGTGGACAAGTACGCATCTGTCATGTCCCTTTCAGATATTAAATTGCAGACATCTTTACAAAGCGTCTTCCCTCGGTCCTTTTTGAAAATTTCTGCAGTCTCAACAGATGAAGATCATTCTATGATCATGAGTGTGTTAAATATATGTACAATTATGTATTATAGTAGAATTAGTCACGTAGTCTTTCCATAATTGTATAGTTAGTATCCAAATAGAATAGGGATTTAGATAAATAATAGGAAAAGAATTTTCCTATATGTAACTTGTATATATACCCCATTCATTAATAAGAATAATGAAGGAATTATTTGTTTCATGTATCAACCAACTCCCCTTAAGCAAGAGAGCTCTGCCATTCATTTCCAATATTGCACCGAAAGATACATTATCAACCTTCCTTGTGCTAAGTTTACATGTGCAAGCAACCTTATTTGAGTTATTTGACCATATGCATGCACCACCGTCCAACCTGGAGCAATACCAACAAAAAAAATCCTTCAAACAAACATTTATTAAACAGAAACAATGTTGTGCATATATGTAACTATCTATGTTGATCATTTTAAGGAAATTTTCCATTATTAGTAGCTATATTCAATAATTGAGATGATCATATTTCCTTGTTCTTAAGAACCTTGCAATAATGCCAAGTTGTGGCAGTGAAAAATATTTAGGCATTTAGCACATAGGATAAAAAAGAGGTATTAACTAAATAATCGTTCATCCAACCGTTTAAATTAAAAATAGTTCGACGAATATATATGTGTGTGACCATATCTATTGATATATAATTAATGTATACCAGCTATATAAACAATAAATCTGACCGACTTGTTGTGTTAAGATCCTAGGAGGGGTTTTGGTGCTTCCTTCCAGTTGTTCAAGTTTTAGACGATACGTTAGTATGGATCTTACTAATACTAGAAAGTAGAAACCCCCCACTTACTAGTTTTGAGAAAGACATTTCTGGTACAAGTCCAATATATAAAATTTTCCCTGCACAAATAGTATGTCCACCATACTTTCTACTATAATTTTTCCATGTGCTCATATAGTCAACTTAGTTCATGCACCCTCGAGTCAAAAGTTCTTTAAATGTGATTTCAAAATGTGTATTGTTTTTAGTGTCTTTTTAATGTGATAATTTGTCCTTTTGGAAGATATTTTAGTAACTCACCGGTAGAAGTCTAACTTAACAGGAAATACTAAACAATAATGAGGCTGTGACTATGTGAGCAGACTTAATTAACAAGTTCGTATTCTAAATATTAATCAACTAATAATTTAATATTTTGATATTTCATGAACCAAAAAGATCAAGCAACAATTAAATTGAATTATATATAAAATATTTCTGATACCATCATTAATGCAATTTAGCATGTTCTAAGAGGTAACTATTTTTTCTAGTTTGCCAATAGTTATTATCAAATAAAATTACTTGTAATTATCTTTTAAATAAGTATACGGTTTTCTCCAAAAGACGTCACACCTTACGAGTCAATTTTCTAAATTTTCTACGTGACACCCACATCATTAGAGTATTATGACAAATGAAGCCCGCTACTAGCTTATTCTTGTGTGTCCGTCTCCAAGTTGGGCCAGCGATATTATCGTCATACTAGGCCGCCGAATTCGGGGTCTGATACTAATTGATGAGCTCAACCAGTCCGCATATACTCTTAATATGATGTAATATTGTTCAACTAGGTCAGTCAAAACTACCAATTCAAAAACCGAAAACAACAGACACGATTGATAATTTAAACTGGGTAATCATTTTTTGACAAATCTACTGGCGCTAGCTAGCGTTCTATTGGTATAGTAGTATCATGCCACGTGCAGATCTCATTTTATAATTGAGAAAATAGATGTTGAATTTCTCGTCAATTAATTGATGGAGTCGGTATAAAAATTGATGGGATCGGGCGATCAGAAATGGGCATATTTTTAGCCGTGAATTAAAGTGGGAGCATCAAATTGTACTTTCTTAGTGGAATAATTCATAGCTGGTACTAGGAGATCACAAACTGGTCACGTATCTCAATAGGAGACCAATTTACTACTTTATTTTATCAAAGATTCCTACTAGTTTCAAGCTTTATATTTTTAGTGTTTATTTATTTCCACTTAAATGAAGATTCTTCAAGAGACAAGTGGATCTTGCCTTGTTGGCTCCCAAAGTTGGGGAAGTTGATTCAACACTCAAATTCAAGTGCTGAATTTCATAAACAATGGACACTTTTTCTCTATTATTCCTTTGGGTATCTGACATTCGTTCAATTTTTTCTGTTTTCATCATGAAATTTTTGACAAGGATATGCACTTTCTTAGGTAGTAGTAGTACTCACTTAGGTCAAACATTACATATTACCCAAGTTGTTGTTTTTTCTTTTTCTGGGAGAGCGGTAATGGGAGTGGACATACCCCAAATCTTCACTAAGGTAATGAGATTCAAACAAAAGGCAATGAGATTAAACATCTACGGTATATACATAAAAAGATTTTTCTAACACTATTTATACTGTATAAAAGGGGTTCAGATGTACTCTTTGCGCACACTAACTCCGCCCGTAAGTGAGGGAGTTAGTTTAAGTTGGATTTTTTGGAAAAAATTAAGTCCCATGTAGAAGCACTTTTGATGATTGAGTACTAGTAGTACTGGAAGGTTACTTATTACCTTTCAGTTTCAAGATCTTTTGCTTCTTGAATCTTGATATTCAGTCGAGTCTAATAATTTCGTAATGAGTAATATTCTCTTTTGGATATACCTAACAAAGAAGTGAAAGAATTTGACCTTTAGTGATCTTTCGAGGTAAGTTTGTATTTGAACTTTATGAGTTATTTGGACTTGAAATTCCATTAAATTTCATCTAATTTATTGTGTTTAAAATCTATTACGTATTTATATTTATTTAATTATTTCTAACCTTAAGTAAAGTCCCATAAGGCCATAAAAGCACATGATTATTTGGTTTGGGTTCTAACTTTTGCAGGTCAAAATAAAATATCACGCTGTGTCTTTCTTTCCTATGGTTTCCAATATTGCAATGGTAAGCACACAGACGGTCTTTATAGTTTATCCTTGAGGTATTGGTTTTGATAGAATATTTTCCTCAAATGTTCATCTTCCATTAGGTAACAATATATACACTAATTACCATCATTAGGAAGAATAAGTCTTCCTTAGAATAATCCTAGGAATATTCCCTATACAATAATTTTCTACCATATATGAAGAGATCTACATTAATATAAAATATACACATAATATTCTATTAATGACCCTATTCTAGAATATTCTATTCTAACACTCATGCTGAAGTTGAGGCGCGCGAATCTTTGAGATCGTCCCAAATTCTTCAAATAAAATCACTAAGCCCTTTCGTGAAGATATCGGCGATTTGATGACGCGTTGGGACATGAATTACTCGACTGTCCGTCTGCGTGCCACTTTTTCACTGACAAAATGGATATCCAATTCTATATGTTTAGCTTACGATGATGTATTGGATTTCCGTAAAGATATATTGCACTAATGTTGTCACGATGAGACTATAGTAGCTTTCTGAATTTGGCAACGGCTCCAGAAAAGATTCCGAATCCAGCATTTAATCGATATAACATCGCAACGCACGTGATTCGGCCTTCAAAGATCGAGCGAGCATCGCTGGTTGCCGCTTGAAGACCATGAAACTAAATTATCACCGAGGAATACACAATACCTACCCGGATGTGGGCGTCGGTGTCCGGACACCGCCTGCCAGATCTGCAGATAAGTGACAAGTTTGGAGACGCAAGATGGGTAAAGATGTAATCCATATTCCCGAGTGCTCTTAATGTAGCGTCTAATCCGCTTTGAGTGCTGCGTATGTTCTTCCATGGATTACGTGAATAGGCATACTTGTTGTACGCATAGGTGATGTCCGGCACGTAAAGGTAAGATATTGCAACGCTACCGCTAGATCGCAGATAATGTGGATCAAGAAAAGGTTTGCTGTAGATAGCACTTAATTTGGACTTTGTATCCACCTGTTGCCGAGGGTTTGCAAGAGGCCATTCCAAATTGCTCCACGATCTCAGATGCATACTTCTTCTGAGAGAGAAAGAGCCCACCTGCATGTCTTGTCACAGCAATTCCTAGAAAGAAGTGCAATGGACCAAGATCCTTCATAGCAAATTCTGAACCAAGTCGAGACATGATATTCTTGCGAAGAGATTCTGAGGAAGCTGTCAGAATAATATCATCCACATACAATAGAAGATAAGCCGTATGATTACCCTGATGATAGATAAAAAGGGAATTATCGGACCGGCTGTGTGAAAACCCCATCTGTGATACAAAATCTGCAAACCGCTGATACCAGGCCCTGGGTGCTTGTTTGAGACCATACAAAGACTTGTTTAGCAGGCATACATGATTGGGATATTTTGGATCTGCACTTCAATGGTTGGCATGTAAACCTCATTTAGGTGACCGTGGAGAAATGCATTTTTAACATCCAACCGCGGAGTGACCATCCTCCGGAGAGACAAGTGATCTCGCTCGATAGAAATGGTTTGACTATCGGATCGAATGTTTCTCCACAATCGATGCCAACTCGCCGCGTCTTCCCATCACCTACAAGACGGGCCTTATGCCGTCAAAGAACCATCGATTTTTCTTTATGAGTAAAAATCCACATAATCGAATGATGTTAGCATTAGATGGACGGCACTAAATCCCATGTCCTATTTTTAATAAGAGCTTGATATTCATCATCCATGGCCATTTTCCAATTTGGGTCTTTCAGAGCGCATACGGGTTACACGGTAATGGTGATTTGGAAATTTGGGTGTCAAGATGTATTTAGTGTTGGGTTTGACAATACCATGTTGACTACGGGTGATCGGACGTGTTGTCGCCCGTGGATCGACGCCATCGCCAAATGTGGTATTTGTAAAGTTCGACCGGATCGGGGCTTGGGTTGCATTAAGGTAGGTGTCAAAGCACATGAGCCCGAATGTGTACCGATTCCGGGACAGCTGGTCGCACCATTTGGTAAGGACACGGGTAATGGATTAAGAGGATTTTGTCCATTCGCGAAGATGACCGAACTATGAGACAATGGTTGGGTAAACATTGGGTGTATTCCAGCATCCAAAAACTCATAAGTGGGAGATTGTGACTCATTGATTTTTCTAAATGGGAATTGAGTTTCATCAAATATAACATGACTAATAAAAATCCTATTGGAGGATAGTCATAACATTTGTATCCCCGATGATGGGATGGGTATCCCAAAAATGCGCGAGTAGATCTCGGTTGTAATTTATGGATGGTGGTGGATGGAAATAATGGAAAACACAAGCACCCAAAACCCGAGACGAGTATGTCGGTTTTCGAAGGTATAGCAATTGAAGGGGTGTTTGGTGTGATGTATGTTTGTTTGGTAGTATATTCAACAAATAAGTAGCCATCTGAAGTGCATGATGCCAAAAGTTAGGGGGAAGTGAGGCATGAGCAAGGGATGTCCTGACAATATTATTTATGGTTCGTATTTTGCGTTCCGCCTGTCCATTCTGAGAAGATGTGTGGGGGCATGAAAAACGAAAATTCAAACCATTTGTTTTGCAAAAATCCCAGAATTGTCTATTATCAAATTCCCGCCCGTTATCACATTGGATGTTTTTGATATCCCTTTCAAACTGTTTTTGGATGGAAGCTCTAAAACTAAGGAATGTAGAAAACACTTGTGATTTTTTTGATATGGGAAATGTCCACAAGAATTTAGAGTAATCATCTAAAACAAGCAAATAATATCTATGCCCTGAAGAGCTCAAAACTGGGGATGTCCAAATATCACAATGTATAGTCTCAAATGGCATAAAAGTGCAATTAGAAGAAGACTCAAAAGGTAGTTGAATATGCTTACCCAAAGGACACGACTGACACTTATTAAGAGTTCGTGTACATAAAATTGAATTATTGCGTTTGAGAGAGTTTAAAACAGACTCTCCCGGATGTCCCAAACGTTCATGCCATAACTTGGAATTAAAAACAGCAAAATTAAAATGTTTCTTGTCCGGTTGTAGTAGTGAAGTAACTGGATAAAGTTCTCCCTGGCTATCACATCTCATTAGCCGTGCCCCTGTCTGAAAATCACACACAGTAAAACCAAAAGGATCAAAAGCTACAGAACCCGCTTATTCAAGTAAACTTTCGAACGGAGATTAGGTTTTTGATTAATTGTGGTGCATGAATAACATTTTTCAAGGCTAATGGTGGATTTGGTTTGGACAATTTAGTGGAACCGTAACCTTTTATTGGAATGGAATGGCCATTTCCGGCGCTTATACCATTTGATTTGCTCAAATTAAAATAGACGCGAGATTACCTTGGGATGACGCCATATGTGACGCCGCACTGAGTCCATATACCAATTCGTGCCGTGGATTAATCCCAGCGCGCAGTGGCATGTTCATTCCACGATCCGGCGCCGAGTGGGCCTCGTTCACGCCCGGCCCAACAATGGCCGACCCATCGCCGCCCGCCTCGCCACCATCGCCGGCCTGCCGGGTTAGCCCATCGCCGCTGGCCCAATACTGTGGCCACTGGCCGCCCGCCGCCGCTTTGCCAAAAATCTTCGCCTTGTGGATCGATTTCTGGCTCAAAATCGGGCTCGCCCAGCCAGGTGGGCGACAAGTCCGGGTCCAGTCTTGTGCCACCCATCGCTGCCGCCGCCGCCGCCATCGCTACGCCGCTGCCGCCGCAGAGCCCCGCCGAGCCGCCAGAATTACGATCGAATTTCCACCGCCGGAGTTGCGATGATTTCCGCTTTGCGCTTTCCCTTTTATTTCCATGCCGCCCTTTGACCGGTTATTTCCATCATTAGTGACCATGTACGCCATTCTTGTGTTAGCAACCTTTGGAAAGACTCGTTTCTTCAGATTAACATAGATCCGCTTTGTAGAATAACGAGTGGGTTACTTTGACGGATAACTGGCAACCCCGCTTATATGCCTCTAATCCAAGAACAAGTTGTAGAACCAAACGGTTGTCGGAGACGGGGGAACCAACATTTTTTAATTGATCCGCTAACACTTTGAGGCGTTGACAATAAGCAGACGCATTAGGAAAATCCTCCATATCAACACTGGAGAATTCTTGTTCCAAAGCAATCGCGGGAATTTTGATTATCATAAAAAATATCCCGTAATCGATTCCAAGCATCAATTGCCTTAGAATCTGTTTCCATGATCGTGTGCAACAAATCCGTGGATATTGTTGAATATATCCAACCAAGAACAGTGGCATCTAGTACATCCCACAATTCTTTGTCTTCATCCGTTGTCAAGACTCTTTCTTTGTCTTTTTCCGGGGAAATGATGTGGTGAAGAACCCGGTGAGAACGACAACATATTTTAAAAAGTTCCGCCAGAAGATAATGCACATTCTCCATTTGTAAAGTTAGGAACATGAGTTTTGATATTGGAAATCGCGAAAATGGTTGATAGAACGATTTGGATTCAGACATGTTGATAATAGTTGGATGAAAAACAAAAAAACACGATGAACAGGAAAATCAAAAAAAAGAAATTCGATGTTTGGAGGAGAACAAATTTTCGAAAAAAAAAGAAACAATTTTGGTGTTTTAGGAAGATGAATCTTTTCCTAAGCTCTTGATACCATGATAGAATATTTTCCTCAAATGTTCATCTTCCATTAGGTAACAATATATACACTAATTACCATCATTAGGAAGAATAAGTCTTCCTTAGAATAATCCTAGGAATATTCCCTATACAATAATTTTCTACCATATATGAAGAGATCTACATTAATATAAAATATACACATAATATTCTATTAATGACCCTATTCTAGAATATTCTATTCTAACAGGTTTTGCTCCTTTTTAACACATATTCAGTCGTTCCGGTGCGGCCGCACTGATTTATTTTTTCATTTGAAATATGAAGCAGTATAACCCGATTCTACTTTGACTATGTTCGTGTTCCTCGGAGGAGAGAATTTGCTTCGGTTAGAAAAAACAGAATAGAAAGGCAACTCTGGCATCTCCGATGGAGACAAATATGAACAAGTTCAAATGTCTAGAGAATCACAATCTATTGATATAGTGGACTCACGAGTCATTTGCACTTTTACCGTATTTTGTGAGGGTCCATTTGAAGGGCAAAACTCAAAGAGGACAATTCACAAGAATGCCCTTATTTCGGGGTGGTCTTTAATTTTTGTCAATCAAATTGAAAATCTTTAATTTTTTCCATCAAATTGAAAATCTTTAATTTTTGCCATTCTTCTAAAAAATCATGGGTTCTCGGTTCACTTAGTCAAAAATTTAAAAAAAAATGAAAGGCAGAGTTTGAATTTGCTAGACAGAGTTTGCAGACAAACTCTACCTTAACTTAAGTTAGAGTTTGCCTTATGACTGACAAAGCAAATTCTCCTTACGATTTTTTTTAAAATTTTTGACTGAGCGATGATTGAATCTGGAATCTCAATATATTTTTAGCCACTTTTTTTTTAATAAATGACAAAAATTAAAGACCAACAATTTGAGAGACAAAAATTAAAGACCAATGCCTTTAAAAATCAATGTGCTCAAAAACTTTAATGAAAGACAACAACAAGTGAACAAACCGTGCAATTAAATGTGGACCTCATTCCATAGGCCTAGGATGGCAAATTGGGTCCAAACCCAATTGATCCGCCCATCGGCCCAGATTTTAATGGGTTTGAGTCAATACATATATATAGACGTGTTAAGTTTGGGCAAGTCCAACTTAACTCATTCATTATGAGCAACACAAATCAGTCCATCAACCTGGCCCAAACTAACCCATAATCAAACAAAATTTCTGCACTTCAATAACCCAACAACAGCTAAAAAATCTCACCAAGAAGGTTTTAAATAGGCATCTATTTTCGAATTCGACACAAAGAATGGCTACACAAGTTTTCCAACAACAATTAACCATTTGAATTAAATTGTTAGCCTTAGATCTGTTGACCCCAATACTCAATCAATGAGCTCAATCCTTCAACACACAGGTACAACTTCAAACAATCTTCAACACACTTCGAAATTGCCACCCCTAGTGTTTGGGTACTGAAATTCTTAGATTTGTACTACTCTAGTCTCTATCCGATTTGTCACAAAATTTCACAACTGTTTTGGGTACTGAAATTCTGTGTTTTTTATTGTTATTTCTCAGTTACTCTGTTAATTATTTTTCCTGGGTTCATTTGAATCATACCCATAAATGAAGTAATTTAGAAATATTAGGTTTTGATTTATTTAAAATTTGAGATTATTGTAAAGAATTTGATCAAATTGGGCTGGTTGGGTCACGACCCATTGTTTAACTCATTTTAACCCAGCCCATCTTGACCCAAAGGAACTTTGAGCAGGGTTGGATATTAGTCCAACTATTGGTTCAACCAATCTGAGCTAGCCCACTTCAGCCCAAACAGCCAATTTGACACCCCTACATAAGCCCAATGACCGAAAAGGCCAATGGGTGTTATGTGTGCATCTTTAACGGACCAGGCCCAAACTTTCTGTTTTGCAGAATGTTTGGTTAATAAGAAAATTACTCGGGGGTCCCTTGCGGTATAAGTAACCGCCTCAGCCTGCATATTTTGAAAAATAAATAAAGATTCCGCAACTTACTAAAAAATGTCCAAGGAAACTCTTCATCAATACACAATTTTCACCAAACAAAGGTAAAAATTCAAATACAAATTAACTCGAATTAAATCAACTTCGAGTATATCACTATAGAATAGGATTAAATTAATCACGATTTTAAATTTCACAAAATAGAGTTATTTATATCTCCAAATAAAAGATATTGTATTCAGAAAAAAGGGATCAATTGTTGAACAAAAATCTCCTATATATTTGACGTTCTCTTAATCTTAAATGACACCAATTCCAACCAAGTTGTAGTTGCATTGCAAACACATTCACTTAAATATTTCATTAATGTGTTTATCTTATGAAATTAAATATACCTTTTTAGCGAAAAATAAATAAATAATTTTAGCCCTCATAAAAAGATCAAATTCTTAAATCACTTTCACGTCCATGTCGTGTGTAAACCTATATTCATAGATTGAAGGAGACATGAGTTACTTTCCACATAGTGTAGTCAACTTTAATTTGTCATCAAAAGTATGTAGTTGTAGGTTACACGGAATGCCTTATACTAATTAATATAGTTGACTTTGCCACCGAACATAATTTGATGGTTATGAAGTTGACGTCTGTGTACATTATATCTTTTTCAAATTCTATATTATGAAATTTTACTGGGTATGTTGTTGTTGTTGTTGTTGTAAACTTATACTAAAAATAAATAAAGAAAAAAAACAGGAAAAAAAAACACTTTTGTGTTTCCTTTGTTTTTTTTCTTCCGAAATGAAACCATTTAATCAATGTCGAGCTATAATATATAGCATCTCTATTCCTATATTTATGAACTTTGACTTTCAAAACCTATGTCAACTCAAATCCAATTGCGAATCTTCCTTAGTATTGTATTAGTCAAGCAAGCTATAATATTTAATCACTACAACAAATCATCTCAAAGAGGGCGATTTTTTAAACCAAAAAAAGCGATTAAAAATGCCTTTTTAGTTCGGACAAAAAAAAGCGACATACAATCGCCCTTTTTAATTTCACCAAAGGGGCGACTTGAAAAAGTCGCTCTTTTTGCTCCACTTTATATTTTGCTTTTATTATTTATTTTTAATAAGATATAAATAACCAAGACTTTATGAAAGAACAAAATATAAAATACGATGATAAATATCATCTCTCGTGATTTTTCATCTCCGTTGCTATCCGTATCACATAATATTATGGTCAAGTAAAAAGTTATAATGAGTACAAATAAACTAACAAATTATATTATTACGTTCTAATATTATTTTTTTCAAAACGTTAGTTTTCTTCTTTCTTGTTTTCCAACATTCAATCTTCACTGAATGCATATATCATAGTATATAAATATTATGACGTACTAATATATTTTTTTTACTAAGATATAAATAAATATGTATTTTTCTTACTTGTGAAATTTTAATTTATTTCTAAACTTTTATTCCACTGTCCATAAATGTTTCGATGTTTAAATTTATCTATCATATTTTATTAAAAAAAATCAAATTACTAAAAAATATAAATAGATAATATATATATTTGAACCGATTTATTGTAGTGTTGATAATATATATAACATTTTAATTAAAAGCGGTTTTGATTTATTATTTCTATTACTAATAGATGGAAATATTAAAAGCCCTCCTTTTAAATTAAGTAGCATTACAGACTTTCGTTCATCATAAATTACCCTCTTAGATTTTTTCCTAATTTAAATCCATAAAATAAATATACAAAATTACGAATATTCGATTTTTTGGATATCCGAAATATTCGAATCCGAATCCGATATGTCTCTTAGACTTTCATCATCATTTGCATTCTATATAATAATCATAATTTTACATTAATATTGTGTTATCTCATTTTAAAAAAAATAGACGTCACATTTTAATTTATTTAACGTTAAACATTTCATAAATATAATAGTTTTTATTATTATTAGTATTACGTGATCATTATTTTATTTTTTTGTCATTATCATCATAAGCATTATTTTTTATTTATTATTTACCTTTTAAAATCATAATCATAATCTTTCTAAATATTCTATGAAAATAGGCATCACATTTTAATTTAATTAAGCTTAAGAATTCCACAAACATTATATATTTTTTATCACATTGTTATTTTTGTAATTTACATTTGTCTTCAAACATTTTATACTAAATCCCTTTTATATTTTAAACCTCATTTTCTATTTTCCTAAACATTCTACCAAATGCAATAAAATAAAAAAAACCCAAAAATAAACCCAACCCCCATATATCCAGGCCCAAAAAGGGGCCCAACCGGTTCACCCCTCTTCCTAGCCCATTTCACCCCTTTTCCCCCATTTTAGCCCAAACACTAAAACCTAAGACCTAACATAAACTTAAAAAAAAAAAAAAACCTCAGCCTCATTTCATCCCCCTATCTAAACTTAAAAGGAAAACAAAATCCCTAATCCTCCATTCCCCAAAAATCGCCGATCCATACCCTGCAACCACCACATCACGTCGCTTATCTCACCTATACGCACCCCCAAATCCCGCGATTTGAACAAAAAATCGTCCAAAATAAGACCCCTTTCTACCACTTTAATTCAAACTTCAAAGACATTTTTTTTATCATTGGAGGAGGTCCGGAATTTGGTTCAGAAACTCCAAAGACTAAAGTGAAAAATCGATCCAAAACCAGTCCGAAAAGAGTCTGAAACAGAAATCAAATGGTTCGTTATTCATAAGATTTTCGGGTGAAAAAAAAAATACTCTTTTGGTTCTCCAAATTCTCAATTAAAAAAAAACCTTTTTCAATACTAGTTTCAAGCCTCAAAATTATTTCTTTGTTCTTCATATTTTTGGGTCGAAAACACACAAAATTGGCTCTCTATTTTTGCTTGTTTTGTGTTGATTATAATGAACAAAATAAACCTACTCTCATAATTAAGTGACTAAATATGTTTAAAGTTTTATATTTAAGAACCAAAATGAACCTACTCCCATAGTAAGGAACAAATTTAGCCCATAACTCATCAATTTGATGTTGTAAAGCTATAGTGACATTTTGACTAACCAAGGGATCTAAGTGCTAACTTTCTAAACTTTAGGTGCTAGATCGACCACTATTACACTTTGTTGGAGTAGTATTTTTGCCATCTATTAGCCATCAGTATTCAATACTCACTCAGTAGTACCCCATCGCAACAATGGAGTCCAAAGTTCCAGTTGCTCCGGCGCCGTCACTTTCTGCCTTTCCGTCTTTCAACGGAACCACTAACTGTAACCTTCAAAGTCCGGCTGCAAAATCTCCGGCACCGCCAACAACGCCGTTATCCGCTCAAGATATACGGCGATGGAGACCGGCAGCGCAACGAAACCTGAGAAACCAGTGGTCGAAGTTGTCTGCTCTGCGGAATCAATGGCTTTCGTTATCCTCTACTGCTCGATCATACGCTACTTATGTAGTAAATTCTTATCTCTCCCAAAGGTAAACTTCAAACAAATGTTTAGTTACATAAATAACAGTTGTTATAATTATACATGCTAAAATGTTTGAAAATTGAAGAAAATCTTACTCTCCAACTAGTAATAATGGACGGAATAGTATATGTGAATTAGTGTTGTTGTCAATATGATTTCTTATATGAAAATTGAACTTAAACAAACTCATATCCTCAACTAAGGTAGGACTCTAGCAGTTGAATTATTGATGATTCTGAATGACGTCCATTGGAGATTTTGGTGCAGGTATATGGATGCAATGGAGTTGGGTATATTGACAGAGATGCCTGATATACGTAAAAAAGCATGTAGGAAATTGCGCAAGCAGCAGGTGATTGTAGTAAATTCCCTTTTGACCGTTTGTCTTTGGTTGCCCCAGAAGTTGACTACTTGCACACTATGTAAAGCCTATTGAATTTGAACGTCCGGAGAATATATCAGCAGATTCAGCACCTTTCAACCAACACATTTTGTTGCTTAATTAATCTTGTTTGGTTGCTTGTTAAGTATACTTGAAATTATGCTGGAAATATTTTCTGATTACACCTCAGAGGTTTTCCTCATTATTTAATTAGTCAAGTATCTTCCTAAAGGAGTGTGTAAAAGTAGAATGGGGAACCCGTCTCTGTTTAATTGCAAAATCAAGCAGTACTCTGAGTAACTTCTCACAGCGTCTTCATTTTTCAGGAGACTAATAGGAGTAACCTCTTGTCATCTTACAAAGATATGGTATGCACACTACGTATTTGCGGATTCACTTCATAAATGTGTCTATGATTTTCTTGCTACTTTGAGTAAAGTAGGTAAACAATTTTTTATCAAAGTTGAATTTTCTACTGTGGTTTTCTTTTCTTCTTCTCAGGACCTCAATATCATTTTATGTCATTAAAACATCTAAACATGTCTGTATCTCCCTCCGTCATGCTTAACATCTTCTTTAATAGTTCAGCCTTCTCCAAATGTTCCGTAACTCTGTTATTTTCAAATGCTCCCTGTTTTGTTCAACCCTCTCCTATGTTTGGAAGGGGAGCATCCTTAAATAAAATAGGAATAAATAGATAGGTATCATCAACAGTTTGAATGACTAATTAAGCACAATGTTACTTTTATAATCGCCAAGTATTTGGAAAGCTAGTGGTTGTGTTAAGTATTTCTAGGTGAACGACATATCTCTATTATTTAGTTCATACACTGGCACAAATTCCTTTCATGCTATTTGTAGTTAAAGCAACAAACAGATATCTCTTCTGGTATTTCGAAGTTTTTATCTGCATTTGTCTTCCATGCTTATCTGTTCTTGTTTGACATCCAGAACTGCATTTATCTCGTACTTGAAAGATCCTACGTCCTTGAGATCACACTCTCATAACCTATATTTGTATGACTCTATCCATTACTTATGTTATCTGTCCAAAAAACTACTCCCTTCACACTCTCATAACCTATGTTTGTATGGCTCTATCCATTACTTATGTTATATGTCCAAAAAACTACTCCCTCTGTCCCAGTTTATATGACACTTTTTTTATAGTCGGTCCCAAAAAGAATGACACATTTTTTTATTTGGCAATAATTTGACTTTAAACTTTACATTTTACGCTTAACATGATAGTCTATAACCACACAAACATCTTCGGCTTTGTTTAGACCGCAAGATTCAAAAGTTTTCCTTTATTTCTTAAACTCCGTGCCAAGTCAAACTACATCATATAAATTGGGACGTATTATTTTACTAATTTGACAAAATTATAAAACAACATACCCAGTGTTATCCCACAAGTGGGGTTTGGGTAGGGTAGAGTGTACACATACCTTACCCCTACCTTCGGAGGTAGAGAGGTTGTATCCGATTGACCCCGGCTCAAGAAAAAGCAAAATTATATAAGTGAATTTTTGTTGGCTCAAAAAGCTTTAGCTAAGTAATTGAAAATACTTACTGTCTAAGAGTATATTATTTATATATGTCGCTGGACATTAGTGACTTAGTGTACAAGTTGAAGTGGCATAAGGTTTGGTTGCTAGGGAAGCTGGGTTCTAAAGTACTTTCAGTCAAGGGTGCAAAAATCAAGAGTGGATCAGGAGATATTTCCATAGGTCTTAATTGTTTGCATGATGTCATTCACTCATTGACGAAACCAATTGGCAAGTGATTTGTTTATCTCCTATACTTGGTTCCTGAATTCTCTTTCTATCAGCTCTTGCTTAGGCGTGGATCTTATTCCTTACATGTCTGTATTGAAGCTATGACCTTTTAGGAGACCGGAATACTGGACGCGACATTTTACTTTCATGGTTCAAGTGACTTCTATAAAATTACTATGAATTTGTATTGCCTGACTGTTAGCTCTCTACAGGTGGCTGTTGTAACTCAGATGGTCAGTGTTGCTAAATCTATGAGGTGTTATCTCAAAGGAACAAGTGGCACCCCACTTACTGAGTTTTCTTGCTTCCCTGGAAATCAGAATGACACTGGTGATTGTGCTGGGATTCCTGTTTTCACCTTTTGGTCAATCTTTGATTTCGGTATGCTTTTCCTTTGCAAGTTGCTGGCTGTACCCACTAGTGGAAATTCCTGCAGAGATTTGTCAATGTTTTGTTAAAAGGTTATCATTTGCTGATTCGTAGTGTGAGTTAATCAGTGACTATTAAATTTGTTACTCCCTCCGGTTCAAAATAAGTGTCCACTTAGCCTTTTTCACACCCCTTAAGAAAACACCAACTCCTAGAAAAAATAGGTGTTTTGACATAACTACCCTTATTTAATAATACTCTTGCTTATTTATTGCCTTGAGTAAATAGGGACAAATCTGAAAAAATGAAGTTAATTCCAAAATAAAAGGCTAAGTGTTCACTTAGTTTGAACCGGAGGGAGTATCTGCTTAGTTAGTAGTAGTACACGGTTATCGGAGAGCTTTCGCTAAAACTTTTGCTCCAGTGTACTACAACTGATGTAATGAAAAGAAGATTGTGCGCTGGGAGAAGAGAGGATAGATCAAGTGGAAAGCACCTCCGCCCCGATATTGAGGTTGGGGTTCCAGTTCAAGTCATCAAGGAGCAAAGTGGGGAAGGGCCACTGTTACTCCTGTAGGGTCGTTTGAGGTTTGAGGAGGGTAGATGGAGGTTAACATACTCCCCCAAAAAAGGGGGATCCTGAGCTGGCTGTACATCTTTCTGCAACGTATACGTTCTATTCGATCTATTTACAGCCTGCAACTTTGAACTAATGCCCCAGAGATGCCTACTTTTTATAGGATGATTAACGGAGGATTGGCTGGATGCCTTAAGATATTGTTTAGAGAAAATATCATTATGTTAGTGATAGAGTGACAACGATTTCATTTAGATGATGCAACAATCAATTTTAATTGTATAACCTTATTTGATCAAGGAAAATTGGGACTTGGTGACTGCATAACAGTAGCTTGCTCACCAGTCAACCCATCCGTTCCATACTTCACCCTGTACAGACTAGCCAATTCTTGAATGCATCACTAGTCTTCAACATTAGTTAGATTATCAATCTAACAGTTGAATCAAACTAAAAATATTATTACAGTTTGCTAGAATGGAGGTAATCATACAAAACCTAACCAAGTCTGGTTGTCCTCAGTCGTTCCTTCTCAAGGGAGTCAATGTGGTATAAGATGCTAGAGGTAAAATTTTATGTCTGAGTGGTCAAGAATTTTAGTCGTCTTCCCTTCCTGGTTGTAGGGTTTTGAACATTCTAGTCTCTTCTGCCTGACCACAGCATATTCGGCAGTCACCCTTAATCTCATTGGATAACTAAATAAAATATTGCTTCATGGGTGGCAAATCTACGTAGACTTGAGCTATGAAGAATGGAGACATGATTTATGTCCCATTAAACAATCACTAAAAGGAGTTCAACATTGGCTTTCTGTTGTTCTTATACTGATAAATAACTTCTCGTTTTATCTATGTATCTGCTTCATATTTAAAAATTACAATTTTCCTCTCTAATGACTTCAGAGAAACTGGCAGAGGAGCTGGTCCAGATGTTTGTGTCAGAAACAAATATAAAGGTGTTTTTCTCATCTTCTCAGCCACAGTGAGGCGTTTTTCACTTTATTGGTACAAATCTTCTATCTATTTGTATTGCCTTCTTGAAAGTTGAGTAATGTGCAGCGGTTGCTAGTGATGGAAATATGCTCCATTGGTTCCGAGGAACTTTCACAAGTCGACAGGCTGAAATGGAGTGATCATTTCTATGTTGGAGAGTTTGATGATCTACACATATGTAATTTAAACTCAAATGTGGTTGTTAAGAAACTCGTGCCCAGGGTAGAGAGCTGCAATTCTCAGTCTACCACCATGCAATCAAGTAATCAATTAGAGAGGAACGTTCTCCAGGTATTGGGTCGCCTGTTGGATGTGAAGTTAATACTTTTCGGATCAAATTTGTGTGTATATGTGTCTATAGCTTTTAGGATTACTAGCACAGGCACATCCTATGCTGCAAAAGACCCTAGGCCTGATGGTGAGATATATCATTGTTACTTTGGGAAAGCTCCTCAATCAGCACATTGAGTAGCATATCTTAATTATGATTATACCTGGACTAACTTTAGTGCTACTTTTAGCACTCTATCTTGTACAGGCGCAATATATAAATGATATTAGGTTTTTCTTAGCCCAAAAACAGAGTAGCATATAATGATTGCTCTAGTGGTACCAACAATAAATATGTACATCCTTTATAATTCTGAAGGTCGTACTTCTAATACTGTACTACATAAAGTGCCTTTTACATACTCCCTTTGCATCCATCTTCTTGATCTTTCAGAATTTGCTTGTGAAAAAAGCTTGGCTTGAGCATAAAGGCCTTTTTTGGTATCGAATTTCTCTTGAAATTGTGCGAGGTAGCAAGATTAGTTAATTGGAGACATTATTCGTATCTGTAACTTTACATTTTTCCTTCAAGTTCAAGGGCATGCTTTCCTGTCTCTTCTATGTACCGTTTCTGCTCATTAAATCGTGTTTCGTTTTTCAAGTTCATGACAATGAATCGTGTTTTATTGTCAAGGTAATATTTTTTTAATGGTGGGGTGAAATAGACATGGTTGATAGTTAAAGCTAAGATATTCTTCAAGGAAATATTACCCACGAGGTTCCTGTTAGTATAATTAAATTGGGGTCGGTTGTAGAGAACTATGTGTTTGTGTGAGAGACTACTTTTTGTATACCACTTGGGGCTTCACCAAAGCGAATACATTATTTATGTGAAAAAAATTCATCAAGGAAATGAGCCCCCCGTGCTTTGGTCTAGTGGTAAGAGCAGAACACGTGATATGGGTTAGAGGCATGTCATGGGTCGAAAATCTACTGCAGACAAAAGCGTGGTATTTACATGGTATTTAAGGGGTGGGGCTAAAGGGTTGGACCCATTATCCACCGGGTTTCGAACCGTGCACCACCGGCCCTCAATTTTTTGTTATATAAAAAAAGAGTTCTTGCAGGAAACGATGAAAAATCTTAAGTAAGACGTTGAAATCTGGCCAACAAAGATACTTGGAAGTTCCATTGTTTATGTTCATATTAGAAAGGTCCATCATTGTCTTATTGGATAGATAAATTATAAATCTTCTAGTGGTGTTTCTACATCCTTTTATTTCTGTACTAATTAAATATTTGAATTGTAGGTTTACTTGACAACCTGGTTTGCAGAAGTCAATGTTGATAGATTCAGGTAAAGTGATTCTGTGGGACTTCTGAGTTTTTCCAGTCTTTCATACTGAAACCACTTCTAAATTTCTTGGCTTCTATTATTTTGGAGTTAACAAGTCATGTAATGTTTGGCTTCCTCTCGAATGAGTTCTTTATACTTGTATATCATTTTGTAACAGTATTTTTTCCTTGACAGGATAGGTGAATTACTTGCTATAGTAGGTGAGGAAATGCATGTTACCATATCATGAAGCCTCAACTGCACAGGTAGGTGAACAATGGTGGAAAAACACCTTAATTTCTGATGTTGCATAATTTCAAGATTGGAACTTGAGGAGGCATTGGACTTGGGCATTCTTTGGGCTCATCCATGTGCCAGAAGAAGCACTGAGCTGGTCTTCTAGCTTCTAAGATTTTTATCTTCAAACTTCTTTAGAAATAATGCTGATGAATATATTACCTGAATAGAGCAGAACGGATACAAAGGATTCACATGGATGACCCCCAACTAAATTGAGGTTGAGACGTATATATTCACATATAATGCCGGTGGATATAGTTGCGAATGAGGTGGATAGAGTTTGAAAAGATATAAAAACTGACTTAAGCTGGAATTTAGATGGTGAAGTGGTCCAAGAGGAATTATCCAACTTACAAACAACATTACTGCTGTTTTCCAGACAATGAATTCAAGTGCCAGGCAATACTGCAGTAATGACTGCTAAATGCCGTCTTTGCTTGCCAAAACAACCAGTGGATGAAGTGCCAACATCAATATATCTAGTAATATGAAAGTGAAGAGGCTCGGCGATGTAGGGATCTAGTAGCTAAGTTGGTTGACTACCTGAACTTTCACCGTTCGAATCCCCTCCCCGTTTCCATTCCCCTACCGCTTATGTAATAAAAAAAATAACAATTCCTACTCCGTTTTTTTTGGGGATACATAATTTGTTTTCCCTTATTTTACCATTTGCATCAAAATTGATATTAACATCAGAAGCAGCTTTAGACAGACGTGCAAGTGTTTAGCACTCTTTTGAAGATGGATCTCATGAAAGACAGTCTCCCACTGGGCTAATATATTGAAAGTCGTTGAAGATAAAAGACTTGATTCTATCATGTGGGCTTTGAAGATAAAGTTAATAGAAATGACATCAGAAGTATAGTAGGTTATGGTTATGAAACTGCAGTACTCCCATCAGAAAGTCTAGTAGAACTGCTCAAGTCAAAATGTGGCTTCCATACACAACAAAATGAATTTTACAGAGATGCATATCTCTGGATTCCATGCATAAAGAGTTTTGACTTTGACTTACACTGAATGTTTTCACAAATGTGAGCATTGACAAATGGCCCACCACCTTATATGTTACACTAGCAATAGTATAACTTAAATTTTTTGAATAAATTGCACAAACGTATTTGAAAAAATTTGTTATATCAATTAATCTGTATTACTCTTGCTTTACCTCATCTATGGGTTATTTTAGACATGATGAAACGCATGCAATTCTTAAACAAATTGTCAGCCTATGGTAAAGTAGATTAAACAGTACATTGCCATTTGCCCAGCATCTCCTATGACATTACATTGGACTTTGATTGCTTAGTGACACCCTCATTTTGGGTATTCATTTATCCTTAGGTTATATAGTATAACTTGAAATACTGTTTAACTAATGCTTGATCTCTTGTATATATTTTCTATGTGCATTTTCACATTCTCTAACTAAGCAAGCACATAAGCAACACAAGCATTTGATGAACTAACCAAAGTTTCTTCCCAATATGAGTATCAACCTCTTTACTGGACTGTCAATGCTATGCTGGAGGAAAGTTACTATTGAGAAATCACATGTCAAACTAGGCAGATGTTTGCTCATTCCAAAGCAAGACAGGCAACACTGGCTAGAAAGTATGGCCTTCAGAGAAGGGTTGCTGAGACATTTTTTCTTTTGTTCCCTAGAACGTGGCTGGGTGGTGAGAGGGGGGAGGATACGAGATGGAACCCTCAGAAAAGAAGGTATGTTTCTACAGAATAACCAAAGAACATATCAACATTTTAGACTATAACAAGTACCAAAACAAGTTATAAAAATCTGCCCAGCAGTTGCACATTAAGAACCATACAAGGCAAAGTACAGGCATGATCTAAACCTCTGTACAAGGGAAATAATTAAATATCAAGCTGTTCTGAAAGCACATTTTTCATCTAAACTATGTTCTGAACAATCTGGACAGTTTAGCCTGTTTCCAGCTGTCAACTCTAAAAACTACAAATGGTTGAGGGATCCATCAGGAGAAATTTAAACTTTTATCATCATCAAAAAATAAAAAATAAAGAGAGACATCAATAGAACAAATTATGAGCCTAGGCATCACTTATACATAATGATGCCAATACAAATACCCTGGACCTGCCTAAAGCAATTATAGTAACTTCCACAATTCTGCAAAGAGAGGTTTGACCAACTACATATCATTATCAACAGCTTTATTCTCCCCTCTTCTGGCAAAAAATGATGGGGCGCCCTAGTCTCTCCCCCGTTCTCCCTCTCTCACTAACTTTGAAGAGATGTACATGAAATGAATTATATTTTCCTGATAATGACATAAATGACCTACATGCAAAATATTGGACAGCCTACATTGCATCTGAGGTGACAGTTGAGTCTGTTCAGCAATACTGCTTGTGTGGTTCTATTTTCTTGTTCCAAAAAGGTGGAATCTCCCACCCCACCCCAGGAGCCTCCGCCCCGGTCCGACATGTCTGTGAAGAAGGTAAATCACAGTGACTCAATTGATTTCAAAGGTTAGACCACTACCACGCTGCACACTCTATTTTCTTCTTACTAGCACCAGGTGTACATGACTAGGACAAAAATTTCTACCGGAAATTGAGTTAATTGATTACAGAGCACGGGAAATTCAATTCATTTGTGATCATAGAGAAAGACAGTGCACCCCACTAGGGATATTTTTTGGTATTGGAAGCGCAGTGACGTATCTCTGGGGAAGACCATCAGACTGTCCCCGACCAAGTAACTTCGCATACCGATTGATAACGGAAAACTTCTCTTGGTCTTGCCCTTCCACTATCACGTCTAATACGGATGCTCTCTTGTCCAGTCTGAACAGGGGAACAACAAATTAGAAAGCGACCAGAGCTAATCATGCAGAATTAACACACCTTTTTCAGGTAGAAAATGAAGTTAGTTAAGCAGACAGTATTGTGTAATATACACAGAAGTATAAAACTTCAAAAGATAAAATGAATTGCCAAGAACTAATAGCAAGTCAAATGGCAGTAGACATTAAATCCTTCAGAAGTGTGGATCTCCTAATAAAAAGCCCATTTGTATACAGCACCAACCAATAAGTACAGTTAGCACTTTGCTCTCATTTTCTAATGGAGTGGGAAATCGTGGTTAAAAACCTATGAATCACCAGTTTTATATGTTCTAAGATGTGCTAAATCAGAAGCAAAAAAGCCATCGCAGTGCAAAGTAAATACTTGAATTTATGAAACTCTTCATTGTAAATCTGAGATTTGCAAATCCGTCATTAAAATTTAGCATTACATATAGTTCCTGTGTAATTAGCAAATTCACCTTTATTTAGCAATTACATGTAGCTTCTAACATACTTACGCTACTAAGCGAGCCAAAGACAGAAGTCAACAGAAATGAAAAATATCTTGTAAACGGAGACGTGACTCAAGATTACATTCCAGAAGGGAAGGAGAAGAAATATCAGCAGGAAGGAAATGTCTTAAAGCAACAGAAGAGCTCATGAGCTCTATAGATTGTGGAAATATGATTATAACATGAAACTCCCTTAATATTGATATTGACAGCAGAAAAGTCAAACCTATTCAACAACTTCATGACAAGAGACTCCAATTTCCTTCAAGAGGAAACTTTTTACCTCCAACTAGTTTTCCCCCTCCCACAACAAATAGTCCCTAATAAAATGACGGGGGTGGGGGTTCTCTGGAGCCTATAAATAATATTAAAGAAACTCAGCTGGTATAGTCATGTGCAGTCAACAATTGTCAGCAAAATGTTGCTACTGGAGCAAAATGTAGAAACCGAAAATGAAACATCAAGCATTACCTCAAAAAGTCACTTTCTTAGTTTCTAATCTCCTCGCTCTTCCCATTAGCTCGTCTACAGCTTTGGCAAAATAATGTTTCTTAATCCTTTGTGAAGTATTGCACTTTTCAGGAAGTCTACAAATTGCATTAAACATAGCATTAGGATCAGAAGAACAAAAAAGTTATAGATATGATTGAATAATCTCATGCAACAAGAGAACTCACAGTTCGTTGTCACGACGCATATTCAGATCACCATTTGAGCAACAGACCATGCTGCATGCATCCCCCAATGCCAATCTAGAGATGGAGTAGTCCACACTCTCATACTCTGAATTAGCTTCTGCAGAAAGAATTGCTGCAGGTGGAGGGGGGAGTAGTTGCTGCATAAGCTGAGTGGTCAATATAAGCCTTCTTTTAGCTTTAACCCGTGGTGCCCCTTCCTCATTAAAATCAATGCCTTCTTTAACCTGATAATAGAAAAATACAGGCTGTTAGAAATGTAAGGCAACCAAATTTTGAAATCAAGAGGATTGTAGTAGTCAGTTGATTTACCTTTTCAGTAAGCCTATTAGCAGCTCTAGCCCACTCATTTTCTGCCAGGCTGCAAAGCGAAAGTTAAAACACATCAGCATTAAGCTGTAACTAATACAACCCAAATGAAGACAACAAGGGACTAAAAGGAGGTGTAGAGCAGCAGCTAAGTAGCATGAAAGCAGGAGGATTCATTAAAGAAGTTGTTATGCATAACAAGAACCTGATTGTCTGACTGCACCGTGAATCCACTGAAACTTCTCTATGCCAAGGAGTATGTTCAGATGTAGCACTTTTCCGCTTCATGGGATTCAAAATTAGGTGCTGATGACCAACATTCACTGGCAATGTCGGGGAAGAAGAATTCTCAAATGCAGACCAACATTCACTGGCAATGTCGGGGAAGAAGAATTCTCAAATGCAGCAGAGCTGGGAACAGAATTTGGTCCAAGATTATCGATTGGACTTCTATCAGAAGTTGCAGGTATAACTTGCAGCATAGTATTAAATGCATGCAAACTACTGGAAGACTTTCCAATAGTGAAAGGTTGTTCCACTGTCTTCATTGCAGCAGCTCTACGTGCATCATACAACTGAGGACCATTTTGAGTTTGTTCAAGCTTAACAGAATTTGTATAATTGCTGTGAGAGCTGCTCTGAGAATCATCCTGGCGAAGAGCAAGTACATCCTGAGGAGTCATTTTCCTCCCTTGTTGAGATGAAATGCTTCTTTGCACATCCTCTGGCCCAGAGAATCCTAACATTCTAGTGTCCCCAGAAGGAACTTGTGGAGCACCTGTACTGCTGTCTGCTACTTTCATTCTTTTGAAGGCCCTATTACAATCAAAATGAACCTACTCTCATAATTAAGTGATTAAATAAATTTAAAGTCTTATATTTAAGAACCAAAATGAACCTACTCCCATAGTAAGGAACAAATTTAGCCCATAACTCATCAATTTGATGTTGTAAAGCTATAGTGACATTTTGACTAACCAAGGAATGTAAGTGCTAACTTTCTAAACTTTAGGTGCTAGATCGACCACTATTACACTTTGTTGGAGTAGTATTTTTGTCATCTACTAGCCATCAGTATTTAGTACTCACTCAGTAGTACCCTATCGCAACAATGGAGTCCAAAGTTCCAGTTGCTCCGGCGCCGTCACTTTCTGCCTTTCCGTATTTCAACGGAACCACTAACCGTAACCTTCAAAGTCCGGCTGCAAAATCTCCGGCACCGCCAACAACGCCGTTATCCGCTCAAGATATACGGCGATGGAGACCGGCGGCGCAACGAAACCTGAGAAACCAGTGGTCGAAGTTGTCTGCTCTGCGGAATCAATGGCTTTCGTTATCCTCTACTGCTCGATCATACGCTACTTATGTAGTAAATTCTTATCTCTCCCAAAGGTAAACTTCAAACAAATGTTTAATTACATAAATAACAGTAGTTATAATTATACATGCCAAAATGTTTGAAAATTGAAGAGAATCTTACTCTCCAACTAGTAATAATGGACGGAATAGTATATGTGAATTAGTGTTGTTGTCAATGTGATTTCTTATATGAAAATTGAACTTAAACAAACTCATATCCTCAACTAAGGTAGGACTCTAGCAGTTGAATTATCGATGATTCTGAATGACGTCCATTGGAGATTTGGTGCAGGTATATGGATGCAATGGAGTTGGGTATATTGACAGAGATGCCTGATATACGTAAAAAAGCAGGTACGAAATTGCGCAAGCAGCAGGTGATTGTAGTAAATTCCCTTTTGACAGTTTGTCTTTTGGTTGCCCCAGAAGTTGACTACTTGCACACTATGTAAAGCCTATTGAATTTGAACGTCCGGAGAATATATCAGCAGATTCAGCACCTTTCAACCAACACATTTTGTTGCTTAATTAATCTTGTTTGGTTGCTTGTTAAGTATACTTGAAATTATGCTGGAAATATTTTCTGATTACACCTCAGAGGTTTTCCTCATTATTTAATTAGTCAAGTATCTTCCTAAAGGAGTGTGTAAAAGTAGAATGGGGAACCCGTCTCTGTTTAATTGCAAAATCAAGCAGTACTCTGAGTAACTTCTCACAGCGTCTTCATTTTTCAGGAGACTAATAGGAGTAACCTCTTGTCATCTTACAAAGATATGGTATGCACACTACGTATTTGCGGATTCACTTCATAAATGTGTCTATGATTTTCTTGCTACTTTCATGGTTCAAGTGACTTCTATAAAATTACTATGAATTTGTATTGCCTGACTGTTAGCTCTCTACAGGTGGCTGTTGTTACTCAGATGGTCAGTGTTGCTAAATCTATGAGGTGTTATCTCAAAGGAACAAGTGGCACCCCACTTACTGAGTTTTCTTGGTTCCCTGGAAATCAGAATGACACTGGTGATTGTGATGGGATTCCTGTTTTCACCTTTTGGTCAATCTTTGATTTCGGTATGCTTTTCCTTTGCAAGTTGCTGAAAATTCCTGCGGAGATTTGTCGATGTTTTGTTAAAAATTAATATTTGATAAATATACGTCATTATAAATGATATATTAAATTAGGTATTTAAGATATATATTATTTCTTGAAAATATATTAATTAATAATAACATATTTGTAAATAATATTGTAAAAATAATAGTATATCAAATTAGATATGTTTTAATTTAATTAATTATGAAAATTTAAAGCACATATTTATAAGAACATCATGTGTTGTATATATTATTTGACAAACTATTAATATTAATTGATATTTTTAATCTTTAAAAGTAGATTTTAAATTAAACAAAAATTATAATTCTTAGATCAAGAAGGGTGATTTTATCAAGTCGCTCCTTTTGTAAGGCCAAATAAGGCGACCAAACTCGTCCTTTTTGATATATCTCAAAAGGGCGAGTTCACTCGCCCTATTTGGTCTTAGCAAAGGGGCGACTTGATAAAATCGACCTTCTTGATATAAGAATTATAATTTTTGTTCAATTTAAAATCTACTTTTAAAGAATAAAAATTTCATACATGATTAATTCTCTTTTTAACTCATAGTCTCGGAATCCGATCCGAAAATTTTGAATAGCCGATTTTTTGGATATCCGAACTATTCAGATTCGAATTCGATCCTAAATGATCCGAAAATTACAAATATCCGATTTTTAAGATATCCGAAATATTCGGATCCGAATCCGATCCAAAATTATCCAAAAATTACGAATATCCGAACTATTCGGATCCGAATCTGATCCAAAATGATCCGATAATTACGAATATACGTTTTTTAGGATATCCGAAATATTCGGATCCGAATCCCAAATTATCCGAAAATTATGAATATCCGAAATATTCGAATTTGAATCCGATCCGAAAATATTCAAAAATTATGAATATCCAATTTTTTGGATATCTGAAATATTCGGATCCGAATCCCAAATTATCCGAAAATTACGAATATTCGAAATATTCGAATCCGATCCGAAAATATCCAAAAATTACGAATATCCGATTTTTTGGATATCCGAAATATTAGAATTTGAAGCTTATCCGAAATTATCCGAAAATTACGAATATTCGATTTTTTGGATAACCGAAATATTCGAATCCGATCCAAAATTATCCGATAATTACGAATATTTGATTTTTTGGATATCCGAAATATTCTAATTCAAATCCGATCCAAAATTATCCGAAAATTACGTCCGATTTTTTTGATATCCGAAATATTCGGATCCGAAAATTACGAATATCCAATTTTTTGGATATCCGAAATATTCGGATCCGAATCCAAGGGATTTATGACTATGAGACGTATAAATATAACAAGTATTGATGACTGATTTAGTGGTATAATGACACAATTCCACAGAGGATGCCCGGGTACGATTCTTGGCAGGGGGTTATATTTGTGGTGATTAATGTTGCATAACTAGTGGTCTAGTGGTAGAATAGTACAATGTCACAGTTCAGATCAGGGTTCGAATCTCAGTTGGTGTATTTAATTTTCTCTTTTTTAAATCATCCCAAACAGGGCGACTTTTTGAGATTCATCAAAAAGGGTGATTGTTGTCGCCTTGTTTGGTCCTTACCAAAGGAGGCGACAACAATTGCCCTTTTTGATGAATCTCAAAAAGGGCAACTGTTGTCGCCCTCTTTGGTAAGGACCAAAAAAGAGAAAAAATTAATTTGAACCGATTTGTTATTGTGAATGCATGGCTACTTTAGGTTTAAGAATTTATGTAAGTGTAGAATTTAAATGCTATATACCGACTGGCAGCAATAGCATACATCATGTCACGCCCCGACTTTTCCTAAGCTTTTACTTATGGCGTGATGACAAATGGACAATTATTTCCCACCATGAGCACCATTTAATTCTCTTTATTTAGAAATTTAAACTTATATTTAAATACATAGCTATTAATAACAATAACAATAAAGACATCTGTTTATGACTTTATTGAAAACATAACGCGAGCCCATGCTCGTACAAATACTGTTTCCACATAAACATACTGATAAAGATTATTCTAAGTTGGAAAGGAGACCATCCCACATGAGCATTTCCCGAGACACTGAAACTGACATTCTGAACCTGACGAGTACCAAGCCCGAAGCAATGGATTTGGTACGACAAGAGGTTGCGGTACGATCGCTAGCCTTGACGTGAAGTCTTTCCTCTATCACGTTTTTCTGAAACATGTTAAATAAAGAGTCAGCCTTACCATTCGGGGATGAGTGAGAAACTTACCCTGCAATTCAAAGTAACACCACAATATTTCAAGTGCAATCACATTATAACGTAATAAGCATATTGCAAATCCGATCACCACCCTCTCTTCTTTAGGTTACAACACTTTTAAATATGCAACAACTCCTCATAGAAAATTCTCAGTTTAACTAACACTTTATTTTATCTCGTATTATACGTTAAGACATTCCCCTGCATTTCCATATATTTGTGAACGCGTATTCACTTTTCATATTTGTCGCGGCGTGGAACCCGATCCAAAGTATTTATATATAGGTGAACATGTGTTCATCTTTCATGTTTGTTGCGGCGTGCAACCCGATCCATTCTATTTACGTATTTGTGAACACGTATTCACTTTACGTTTTGTTGCGGCGTGCAACCCGATCCATTATGTTTATGTATTTGTGAACGCATATTCACTTTACGTTTTGTTGTGGCGTGCAACCCGATCCATTATGTTTACGTATTTGTGAACGCGTATTCACTTTACGTTTTGTTGCAGTGTGCAACCCGATCCATTATATATTTATATATTTATGTGAACACGTATTCACTTTTCATATTTTTCAGAAGATCAAATAAATAATATTCTCTTTCCCAACATTCTGCCATTCATACTTGTAACGATTATAACTTTTCAACCATAACTCCAACTAAGATGTTTCTCAAGCTGAAACTAAGGTAAGATGGGGATCTTTCACTGTATCAAATTTCATTTAAAAATACTTTGGGTAACTAGCACAAACTCATCCTCAAAACAGCCACATGAAATTTGATTCGGCAGAATTTTTATTAAACAAGACCAAATCTTAAATTAGTCATAACTCCTAATCCGTATACCCTTTCAAGCCCCATAAAATCTCAAAACGACGAGAACAGAGATCTACACATCTCCATGTGAACCATCCTTTCATATTCTGTACCATTTGGTACAGTTTTTTTCATTTTTATTCACTGCCCTTCCTGGATCCCGTTAGATCCGAGGCAGACAGCGATAACTCTCAATCCGTAAGTCGGATAGACCTCCGTAAGGTCTCAAAATGTCCACAACAGAGAGATCTATAACTTTCATTTAACACAAATTTTCAGATTTCTCACGTATTTGTACAGTTTTACGTTTTAGTGTTCTGCCCTTCCTGAATTCGATAAATCCGAGGCAGAAACTTTAGACAGTGATAATTCTCAATCCGTAAGTTGGATAGACTTCCGTATTATCTCAAAATGTCCACAACAGAGATATATAGAACTTTCATTTAATACAAATTTCAGATTTCTCACGTATTTGTACAGTTTTACGATTTAGTGTTCTGCCCTCCCTGAGTCCGATAAATCCGAGGCAGAAAATTTAAACAATGATAACTCCTAAACCGTAAGTCCATTTTACGTCATTTTTGGTTCTATATGATCATAACAGAGAGGTGTACAATTCTTCCGAATTTCATCAAATTTTAACAATTATAACTCAGTGAGAACAGTTCGTAAAGTTCATGACGCAACTAGTTGTCTAAACAATCAAAAGTTCAATATTTCTTTTCAACACCCAACTCTTATTCTAACATGTATTGAACTTAAAATAAAGGATGTTACCAATAATTTCTGAGTGAGAAAACTCACCTTGTAAGTGTGAAGATGATTGGTGTTTGGTTGCTAAAATGATCCTTGCTCCCTAGTATTTTGATTCTTGTTCTTCTTGTCCTCTTGGTATTTTTTCAGATTTTTTCCTCTTCTTTTCACTTGTTTTTTCTGATTTTCTATTCTTTGTACGAGGTATTTTATTTGTGTATAAGTAACATATATAACTAGAGATATTTGTATAACTTGTGGGAGGGGGAAGGGCAAGAGATTGAGGGGAATTAAGGGATTTGAGATTTTTATTTTTTCCTCCATGCTCAGAAGGCCTTCTATTAATAAAATTTCTTACATTTCTTTTGTCTCGACCCATGGACTGTATCGTCCATTACTCTACTAGAGGGGATGTACATTCTTCACGTTTTTTAATAGTAAATGCACATAAATAGCATATCACCACTCCTTATGAATTGCAACGTTCAAACTAAGGCTCTACTAATTTTTTTCATTATGTCACGTTTTTTTTTACAATCAATGCACATAAATAGCATCTCACAACTCCAGATGAATTGCAACGTTTATACTAAAGCTCTACTAATTTTTTTTATACACCCTACTATTATTATTATTGTTATTGTTATTGTTATTTATTACTGTTATTGTAATAATAATTTGGAACTTCACATTCTCCCTTTCTTAAGTAACATTCGTCCTCGAATGTGAATAAAATCATACATAATCATTATTATTGTAATAATAATTTAATAATAATTTGGGACTTCACACGTCAGTAGCATTTTGATGCCATAGCCCATATGTTCACGTGAATAACAAATACTGATGGATAGCTCCTGCCAATTATGAGAAAAGGACTACTGGTCAATTATACCAAACTCATTGATTAAAAATTTGAATTCGTCTTTGGCTAACATTAGTAATTTTAAATTAACATGTAAAGTAGTTTGTTTAGTCTAGTGAGTTTGATATTGACGAAAATATTTTTCTTGAGGAGTATTTTATATTAGAAATTATTAGATCCGGGTGCTATGGAATAATAAAAATAGAGTGAAATAAACTCGAATGTCAATTATGTTTTCGAATGTCAGGAATAATGTTGTCCGATACTAGTAACAATACTTTAGCGAAACAGAAAACTTTGAAGAGTAAATGCAGCGCAAATTTAAAGAACACAAAGGTTTTTAAATTTTCATAAGTTATATATATAATATAACTTATGATGGTCAATGACCAAAAATATTGTATATATTTTATATATAAATGTACAAATTCCTTTATTTACAATTTTACAAGATAAAACAAAAGGAATTAAAATGTGAAGCCGCAGATGACTTCTGTCTGAAAAATGCTGATCCATGGGGTTTTCGTTTTGGTTACAAGAAGCTTTAAATAATAGAATAGTTCAATTCGAACTGCTACGCAACTCGCCTTTACTATAAGGAAAACGGAGCTCGTCTAACTAAATAGACATAGACAACCTCTCATTACAATCGCTCAATACATAACAAATTTAGAATCTAAACAAGAATTGTAATGTTGGACAGAATGTTGTCGACACACTCAGGCAACACTTGTGGTCCAGATTTTTGAGATAAATTTCCGAGAGCTCTCTTGGTATTTTTTATTTCTGATTCTGGATATCGATTTACTGCAGTAGCCTCTCTATTTATAGTAGAGAATCTTCCTTGAAAAGCTCATCAAACCGTTGTGTAGGTTGAGGGAAATGGGGACAACTGGTGTGTTTGTTGGAGTTGATCATGGAGTAAAATCCTCTAACCTCTTGAACTTGTTCCTCACGCAAAGCAACAACCTTGACTCGTTCTTCCCACATTTTCACTAGCTTCTATTTACCTTGTAAAGTCATTTTTACTTCGTAGTAATATTTGCACAAATATTATTTCAGTCCATGAAGTAAGACAAAACTGTTTTTCAGAAGATGTTGGTCCGAATGTTGTGACATTTGTTTTAACATTTATATACATTCAAATCAGTCCTCAAGAAGATATGTTGAGTAAAATGTCACAACACCAAACACAACATTAACAATCTCCCCCTTTTTGTCTTTCTTCACAAAACTCATTACAACATGTGCAAATGACTTTAGAGCAATATCACAGATGTTGTCCAACAAATATGATTAAAGTTATGCTCCCGGGTAGTCTAACTTCCTTAATCTCCCTATCTTTGATTCACTGATGTGACCAAGTCTACAGTGCCATAAGTAAGTGAGATTTCTCGGATTACTTATCTTAGCTCGTTTATTTTGCACATTAAAAATTTCACGACTACAGTTTAGAACATACAAATCATCCACAAGCGGAGCATTTCCACAAACAAAACCATTAAAAGACGGTACATAACTGCCATTGGCAATAAATGAGGAAAACCCCTCAATGTCCAACACTGGGATAGAAATAATATTCCTCGTCAACTAGGGAACAAAATAACAATTATTTAGTTCTAAACAAAATCATGAAGGTAAATCTAGTCTATAAGTTCCCACGCGTTCAACATCTACTATTGCTCCATTTCCAACGCGCAGGTATACCTCCCATGGTCCAACCTTTCTGTTGTCAATCATACCATGCACATTATTACAAATGTGTGAGCCACAAGCGGTATCCAATACCCAGCCGTGAGAGTTACCTAGACATATTTATTTCAATGACAAACATACCTTGTCCAGTAGAGCTAGAAGCACCTAGTGTTTTGCCTCCTCCTAAAGTTGTGCAGTCCTTCTTTCAGTGCCCCTTCTTCTTGCAGTTGAGACACACATCCATAGCTACCTTTTTTATTCTTCTGAACACCTCCTCTAGGTTTTAAAACTGTGGGTGCAACAACTGTCTTGCTCTTCTTATTCTGCATGTTCTTACCCTTGGGTTTGAACTTGCTAGATGAGCCCACCATGAGCACAACTTTACCTTTAGAGATAGATAATTCAAAGGTCTTCAACATGTTGTGAAGCTCTGAAAGACTCGCTTTGGTCCCATTCATATTGAAGTTTACAATGAAGTTCTCAAAGGAAACAGGAAGCGAATTTAGGATCAGGTTAACATAGACATTTATAGGCAGCTTCGTTTCAATAAAAGTCAACCTTTCTATCAACTCAATCATCTTCAGAACATACGCTGACACCTCACCCCTTCGTTCAGCTTACATTGAAAATGTCTCTCAACAATTCATACTCCATTGTTTGAGACTATGAGTCATAGAGACTCTTTAAGTGTTCTAACATTCCGTTGGGGCCCATGTTTTCATGTTGCCTCTTTAACTCCACAGTCATGGAGGACAACATTACACACTGTGACGAGGTAGCATCGTCTAAATATTTCTGATAAGTCGCCTTGTCAAACAGGGCATACTCAACAGAGTTTTCAGCAGGGACTGTGGGGAACACTTTATCTAGCACATACTCAATTCTTTCTTGTCTTAACACCAATCACAAATTTCTCAACCAGTCAGGGTAATTTGCTCCAGTCAACTTGTTTGTCTCGGCCAACATTTTCAGCGATAGATTCGACATTTTATATAATCTGAAGAATTTGATAGACTTGAAATTAAACTCTAATATAATTTCTATTGAACACATTCGTTAACTAATTAACATGACCTTTAGTTTAATTAGCTCCCACCATTTTAACATACTCTTCGAAGAGAACAATTTGTTTAAAATTTATGAAAATGAAGTTGCAAAATATTTTTCGAAATTATAAAATCCAACTCCAAATTGAATTTTAAAATTTTAGAACCAAACACTGGTTTTGAAATAAAGTAAAAATTTATTCCAATATAAGTGAATAATTATCGTGGCCAAACTAACTCCTTAATTATCCAAAATCAATATGTAAGATCGCACCTAAAATAGAAGAATGTTCAACCGATTTGTTCAATCAAAACTAAATAGACATATCTGCATAATCATTAACCATATATGAAGTAATGCTATAAATAATGAAAAAGAAAGAAAAATAGAGAACAAGACATCACAAAACAAAGGAAAATAATCTTTACAGGTTATTAATAAATCTTTACCAAACAAAGCACCCTCAAAGGAAGGAAAGTCATCATTAGGAAAAAAAATTATTAAACAGTGGATGATACAACTTTTACAAAACAAAGTGTAATACAACATTCTCTCAAGAATGGCCTATGTGGGAGAAATATGCTAGCGGAAATTAATGGTTAGTATAATGTTGTTAATTCTCCCTAATGTACAGCCCTAGTAGAAACTATCACTATACAAGTAATCTGTGAACTCAACCTATGGATTTGGTACCTCCATATGAGCCTTGTCTAACTAAGCTAGGCCACAACAGCTTCCAGTCCCTACTCGGGTATATCGACTACTTACACTATTTGCATGTGAAGAATGGAGAAAAGAAAGAATGTCAAAACTCCATTATGGTTGGGTCTTGTTTATGTACAGCTATCATCGTCTACTAAGACCTTTCAATTTATGCAAGAACTCTAGCGTCTCCTTATAAGAAGGGTCGCTGCGGCTCAAAGGCTTGCAGGAATTGATATGATCAGTTGACTCCAAAACCTGCAACAGAATGTGGGCAAAGATGAAAAACTCCACAGTAACAGAAGGTAAAGGTCAGTAATAGTTAATCAAAACATCACTTATCTACATAACTCCAGAACTTAAGATGAATAAAACTGTCCAATAACTAAGAGGATACATGCTTTTAAACTGGCCCATCAGAACAATCTTGCCACCCATTTTCACAGTTAAAGACAAGTATAAGATGACGTCAGACATTCAGGTTTTGCTTGCTACCTACAATAAAACCTTTTCGAAAAGCTTCACTCCAATTCACCCACTACATTTTAGTAACTTGAGAAATAACATAAAGTGACAACCACTGCAAAGAGTGTCAGATTATCTCTATTAAAGACTATGTTGCTCGGACTCTCCAAAAATGTTGCCGCACCCATGTCGGATTCTCCAAAAATGCACTACTTTTGGAGAATCCCACGCGCACCCGTCGACATTTCTGAAGGGTCTGAGTAACATAGATTAAGGGTCTGAGTAACATAGATTAAAGATGACAATTAATTCTATTTTCCCTTTTAACATATTTATTTCTATATTAAGGTGTCAAAAAAATTCATTAGACCCCGAAAACTGCGAGAAGAATGCTTTACTAATATGATCTGCCTTATCAAAGTAAGTTTTTTTTTTTAAAAAAAAACACTAATATGGTCTGCTGTGCTTAACCACACAGTGCAAGCAATCGAAATGATAATTGCAAACTACTGTAGCAAATTTAGGTAATTAGTAATTATCAATTTGAGCAACTTACAACTAATTCTCCGAATCCAGGATAAGCGGACTCTAACGGTACAATTTCCATTCGAAAAGCCCAGCCTCCATAGCCTTCAACAATTGGAGTTACCTTTGTCTACAAAAGGATCATCAGTCAATTTTTAGAATGGCAACCACAGAAGTGAATTTTTTCAAGGAAACTCAGGGGCAGAAAAATATTAGTACCTCACAGAAACTGAGGACCTCAAGCATCCCTTTCTTATGAAGCTGCCGCATGAAATCATTTAGCTCAACCAATCTTGGAGATCCACTTCTCAGCTCGCCAATCTAGCAATTCAAGAAGTAAAAATTTCACACCCATGTGCACCGACAACAAGAATCTCATATCTCATGTGCATATTTCAAAATAAGAAACTGAAATACTCTTGGAAAAGTGTAAGTTTAAAAGAGAAATAGATAACAACAATACCCGGTGGAATCCCACACAGTGGGGTCTGGGGAGGGTAAGATGTAAGCAGACCTTACCTCTACCTTTGTGAGAGGTTGTTTCCGAAAGAGAAATAGATAACAAAGTAGTTAAAGGAGAAGGAAAGTTTTACTAACAGTGGGTGCAGGGCGGAAAACAAGACCCATTTTCCAGGGCATGTCTGCAAGTTTGCTGCCAAAATGAGGACAGCTGTAGAATACCTGACCAATTTATTTTAAAAAATCAATGAATAAACGAATTTAACAAGTATATAAAATTGGTAGAATGTTTTGTAATATGTCATCTGATAGGAAGCAGCACACATACGACTCCAATTGTATTATTGACAAGGTCATCCTTCTTTTCTGCTCTTGCTTGATATAACATCTGCTTGACAACTAGGCCGCCCATGCTGCCAATTGCAACCAAAAGCGTGAGTTTGTGTCAATACACATATATAGCTATGAGATATCAGCTTGACTAGATGTTTAGAATCAATTTAAGAAAATGATGCAAAAGGGTAAAAGTGCCAATAATTAAATGTGAAAAATGACTGATTTAGTTTGAATTTGCACTATTAGGAAGCAACAACAACATACATACCCATACCCAGTGTAATCCCACAAGTGGAGTCTGGGGAGGGTGGTGTGTAACAATATGCACTATGAGCTAGACCGAACATGTGCGGGGCCGGATAATATTTTTTGCAATCCTAGGTGTAGGAACAAAAAATAAAGTTCCTTGAAATGAGCAACAGAGGTGGGTGCTACATAACATGAACTCAAACTTCCCCCCCCCCCTATGGGAGGTGATAAATTTTAAAGCAGCCCAAAAAGAAAGTATAATGAAGGGAGTTCCAATTAAGAGTGTACGAATAATCACAAGCTCCAAGTCATCTAACAGCTTACAGTATGCAGTTTGATTAGGACCAACCTATGCGAAATGAATACAACTGGTCGATTGCCAATGCCTGCATCAACGAGCTTTTCCAACAGCATGGCACTTACTTCCTGCGGGTTTAAACAATGAAATGCATAATACATCTGATGCCCCTGAATTGCATGCGCAACAATTAAAGAACCAATTGAACAACAAAACATGCAGGGGGTTCTGCACCAACAGAACTCTTCAAGATGAAGTAACCTGTTCTAACATTAAGAATTCAAGATATTTTTCCAAACCGTCCTAGTATTAACGGTACACTGGAAATTTTGTAGTTTTATCATTACCTACCTTCTTTTTACATTTGCAGAAACCAAATTACCTTAATGTATTATAGCACTGTCGGTTACAGGTGTCAAAATGATGTTTAAACATGTACCCGGCACCTTGCAGCCCAAAAGTAATAATGACATCAACAAAGGTGTCAAAAAATTTCTCACAGAAAGACTTGCATAGAATTTCTATGCACTGATTAGCATACTGAGCATTAGTCCTTTCCTTTTAGGGAGATCAGAGGCAACGTGCAACACTTCAGCTGGACGGATTTTTACAAGTGAAACATTAAAAAGTCGGTATATGCTCATCAGATTTGCATACAATTCCAACATGGTCCACCTCCGCTTGCCTAAGGTATCAATTATGTATCCTTGTTACATCTGGAAATAGCCAGCCATATACATAACTGAGAGCATGAGGGGGGAAGCCAGTCTACCCAAAAATAACTGAAAATAGCCAGTCATATACTTTAACAGCATACTATAGCAATTCTTAACTGAAAATTTCTTGTCCTTACTTGCCAGCACCTTATTCTGATCAATATAAACTGATCCCAATTGTTGAAGCAACTCACAAAAATCTTCTATCTCCCAATCATTCATATTTCTCCGGAAACTTGGCTGCCAACCAGTGTTAGAATCTGGAATCTCAATCAGCCTCCATTGATTAAAGATCAATACAACAGCATACCCAGTGTAGTCCCACATGATGGGGTGATTAAGGATGTTCAATTTATATTAGTAATCTATATAATATGGTTTGGGTCTCTAGTCTAATACGATCACCAGTAAAATCTGGGCCCACTCACGTACACCTCGACTAATCCACGGGGTAACTGCTAATCTCCACCTTCCACCAGCGCAGGTACCAAATAACTTTCACCACCAAAATTTAGACACATGGAAAGTAATTACCTAGCGTTTGTCCCTCTAGTGTGATTTGAATCCAGTCACCCATGGTCCATTACAGCTTTTATCAAGCGCTAGGTCACACCCTCGGGTGCAACACTCCTTTGTATTTTTTCTCTTCAAGTTTTTGGGCATAGAATGGTGCAGAAGAGTTGAATAATCTCATCTCCCCTTCTCCGGTGGATGAACTATATAAGGTAATGGATTTATATTTCTTGAACGCTTTGGGATAGATATACTAGCCTCCAACAATTGATGAAGCAGTCCAATGTTTAGCAAGATGCAATGACCACAACCTCAACACACAAGATAATTTGACAAAATTTAAAAAGTATACAAACCTGAAGAGGTAGGCTTGCTCCGGACCACTGGGTTAGATTTGTCTGCATAAAATTCCATGTTTAAAGTCAGAAAATAAGACAAACCTTCTTTTGATAAACTTAAAAGGATAGCCAGATTATGCACCAACCTTGTACTTGACACTAAACAGACGGGCATGAGGGAAATCAGATGGAAGCCATTCACCTGGCCAAAATGTTCCTTCCCTTCCAGCCTCTTCATCAATTTTCTCAACCAAGCCAGATTTGGTTGATGACTTGTCATCTGACAACCGCCAAGTTTTGAAAGGTCCACCACGCAAGCCGTGAATAAAGACAACATCAACTAAAGGTATTTCAGATTGTGAGACATTCTCTGATTCACTTGCAGATGTCGATGATATATCACTATCGATATCTTCATCTATTGTACACTCACTCCCAGCAGAATCATTGGCACCTGGAGATGACCCATCCAATGATTTTGGCATCATCTTTTCCATACATTTCCAGTGCGGTAATTCAGGATTTATCAAGAGTATCATATCAGCATAACGAGGGCAAGTATGTGTTTTGTTAGAAATATTTCCATGAAGAACATCACCATTTACAGAATCTTCACCAGCTTGGTCACCGCAGAATATGTTCAACAATGTTGCCCTTGCATAACTTCGAATTTTCGGGTCATTGCAACCAGAAATCCTTCCATTAGCACATTCTTCAAGCCATTCACACCACTCTTTATCTCTAAGTAGTCCTTTCTTGACTTTTGGAAGAACTGAAAGTACAGTTAGCAACCGTGCTGCATGCTTCCGAATATGACCGGTAGGTGGAACACGTAGACTGGATGCATCATTGGGATTTGCAGCAGTAGAAGATTCACCAGGAATAGTGGGCACCCGATCCTGTCCCTCCGATGCTCGTGACGCATCATATGCTTCTATTGCAGCCAGTTGTTCATAATCATCATCCAGTAACAAGCGCCTAAGCAAAGAGAGAACTCCAAAATCAGCTATTTTGTTCTGACAAAGAGTATCTTCAGCACATATTTCTGTCAGCGCTTTGATCCCTTTCAGTGTGGCCACTGCAGAATCTGCAACATTAATCTTAGGCAATTTGTCTTTCTTAAGATTTTTTAGTGGCCCAGCAAAAGGTTCCAGGGATAGAAGATCTGCCAAGGGATGTGTATCATCAGCATTGGCAACTCTTCCTAGTTGCATTCCTACTAAATTGACAACTGCTCCTGCCAACTGATTAGAAATCTGTGCGGCCAAAACTACATTTGCTTGATCAATTTGGGTCTGCAAAATTAAAAATCTTCCATTAACCACAGAGAAACCAAGGAGACACGAGATGTTTCTACTTACAAGTAAAAAAGTATAGTTTCCCACTGTCCAGAAACAAAAAAAAGATTGTAAGATTGTAGTGCGACAAACCTTCACTTTATCACTTTTTGGTTGGTTATTTCCTTTGCTTAATGCTGTTTTCTTGGATTCCAGAACATCACTTAGCATAATAGTTAACCATCCTTGAGAAATTGGTATGGAGGATGGTCCATAATCTTCAAGAATGTGTGAAAGGATAGTTATTGCTGAAGATCGTAATGCATCAGAGGATAGCTGTCCAAAGACCCAAGGGAGCAAAACTCCAGACCAATGCTGGCTTTCTTCCAGGGACATATGACATTCCCTAGCACAGAGCAACTCCAAAGCCTTAGCCAATGCTTCTTGCACTGAAGAATGTTTTGTGGTCTGTTTAGCAGCCTCTTTCATCAAATGAAGACCCTTTTCTACTGCTACCTCCTGTGCCGAAGGGCTTCGCTCAAGAGAAATTAAAAATGCAGACAACGCTATCTGAGCTAGAGGGATATCCTGAGTTTTACTTGCATGTGAAACAGTAGACAGAAGACTAGAAGTCCAATCAGAAACAGCAGTACTTAGCGGCAGATTCTGGTCTTCTAGAAGCAATTTAACCATCAGACTTCCATGCCATTTCACAGATCTCTCAGGTGCCACTAAAGCGGCCATGACAGTATGCCCCTCTTGATCCAATTCTTGAATATGATACCTATTAACTTCCGACGCCATTGCCCAATTTGCTAATGCCCAAGCAGCAAAAGGAACTGCGACTTGTTCATAATGCAAATCATCCCAAAGGCCAGGAACCACAGCAGAAGACAAATTCGATCGTGCTGACGAACCATCAGTTATTTTGTTAAACAAGATATTACTAGGCGTATATTTGACTGTCTGACTAGTGTCAGGAGGCCCCATCTCTACAAGCCCATTAGTTCTTGAAAGTCCTACAGCAGTTGTGCCTTCAAGAATTTTCATCCCAATACCCTTCATCCCTTCTCCACCATCATCATCATCCCCATGCGGCTCATCCCAGTGCATACCACCCTCCTCAATTACTTCAATAGCTGCAGCAATATCTCTCATCTCAGCATCTTTGGGTAGTGTAGGCTTGAATGAAACCTTGTCTGCACTTTCACACTGGGAAGTGACGATATCCATAATTGCTGCAACCAGCATGCTCCTACCTTTCAAAGAATCAGAAAGATCGAATGAACTACGTCTTGTATGCTGCTCCCAACAAAAATTAAACATTTCCATGTCAAACTCCAAAACTATAAAATGAGATGACAGTTCAATAAAAATTTCAATTGCCTGGTCACAAAGAACTTAATATAAGTCGCGCATATAGATAAATATATCACTAAATTTTTTACTAGTTTTTAGTTACTTCCATATAAACACTGTTCAGCCTTATTCTCTAGTCACATATATAGATTTTCTTTTTCTCTTCGGGTATGTTTGGTATGCTTTTCCAATTTTCTGATGTTTGGTTGGTCTAAATGTATTGAAAAAACATTTTCTCCAGGAAAACAAGTTCCTTAAAATGAGAAAAATGACTTCCGTAATGAAAGTAGGAAAACAAGTTACATAAGTAATATTCCAAATTCATTGTGTTCTCCCCACCCACCCAACGCCTGACCCCCACCACCTGAACACCCCACTCCCCACTCCATTCCATCCTCACAGTGTTTTGCTAGATTACCTATAAATATTTTAGAATAATTTTTCATTTGCTTAGTTACCAAACACTAGAAAATAAATGAGAAACCCACTTGTTTTCCAAGAAAACATTTTCTCCTCCATACCAAACACTCCCTTCATGATCTCTGTCATTTTCATTCAATCTCGAAGCAAAGTTGGCCAACTATGTGTGTTTTAATACGAACGGATTGATAGTTTAGGTAGGTAAAGGGAACAATGGATAGTTGAAGTATAAAATTCGCGGAAAAATGATAGTTTAGGTGTGTTTTTTACCACTAACTCCCCCCCCCCCCTTCATATGTGTCATTTTCATTCAATCCCACATTTCAATCGAGCTTTGCATTTAAATACTGATTTTAAAAAAAAACTATTGTGCTTCAATCTCAATCTAGTATGTCACCCATATGAATCCTCAATGTCCATTCTGCTCTACTTGGATCCCATTCAATACAACAATAACAACATAACCAGTGTAATCACACAAAGTGAGGTCCGGAAAGGTTAGAATGTACGCAAATCTTTCCCATTCAATCATAATGAAAAATAAAAGCAAAAGATCATGAAAAGGGCCTCACTTTTTTCGATTGCCGAGGCTGAGCAGAGAAAATAAACCTAAGAAGATACGGAACAGCATGAGGTCTTCCCAAAACATACTCACACACATTAGGATCAGCAATCAAGTAAGCCAAAGCCCTAGCTGATTCAGCCTGGGTCCCACAACTCTCCCCCCCTGACGTCATCGCAACCGTCTCCAATAACCAATCCACCACCGCACCGCCACCTGCCGCCACAAGAGCCTCTCTCCGACTCTCACTAGCTGCTGCAATATCAGCTAACAACGCCGCAACCCTAATCTCAAACCCGACCCGAACTTCATGATTCGCTGAAGACATAACTGATCTCAATGATTTCCATAACACAGATGCTGCTAACCCTGTCTTCTTCATTCTATGCATAATTTTAATTACCGATTCGTTTGATTTCTCAACAACATTCTCAATTTCATTATATATTTTAATACCTTTTTTGTTCGTATCCGCCACGTCATCATCATTATCTCGTGTTGAAATTACACCAACAATGGCGGATAATAGAGTCGCCGATAGAGCAAATATGTAGGGTTGCCGAATTGTGACAATATTGGAATTATTGATATTGTTAGGGGTATTCTCGGGATTTGAAGAAGATGAAGAGAGGGGGCGATGGCGAGGTAAACGCATACAACACCGGTGGCTAGTTCTGCAAATAATTCGAAGCATAATTCGGTGGACTTAATTACTCGTAAATGATGAGTTAATTGTTGGTAGATAAGGATAATTAAGAAGATTAATTGTTTGGATTATTAGTAGGAAAAGCGAGAATGGTGGAAGGACTTACGGGAACGAAGAATAGTGGAGAGAAAGAGAGGGAATTTTAGAGGGGTAATATGAGGAATCTTGAACTAGTTGGATGAGAGGTACGTTAATGTCAATTTGTCAAACATTAGTCCTTATTATGATGAGTTTAAATGGACAGTTGATGGTGAATGAGTAAATAAATTGTTTATGGTAAATTGAAAATGAAAAAACTACAAAAAAACAAATCTTAGTATCTCTCAAAAGCTACATGACTTGAGGATAGAGGAGTTATCAACGTGTGACTTGTAATATTACATTAGGTTAGGTTGTTTGTGTCACACACACTTTGAAATGCGGGGTTTTCTCGAATCATGTTAATATGAGATATTTTATGCATCAGACTATCTCTTTTATGGTAGGAGGATTAGCTCTATTCCCTTGAAACATCACTCAAATTAGTTAAATCTTCTTCATCTTTGTGGCCTTCGTTTCATTAAAATATTCTAACATTAGGTTGTCATTCATACACTCTTTCCCCACGCTCCTGTGATTTTTTTGACACTGAGTTGCATCCCCTTTGGCGAGTTTAAATCGATAGCCCAACTGCTCAAGCCCAAACTACGGAGCCCACTGCTCTATCTCATTCGATCCAGCTGCCTTCCCAATCTGAGTCGTGGCCTAACCCAGAACAACCCATATCCCCTTATGCCGAAATTAGGCTGAGCTCCCCTTCTGACGAGATTGGACCCAACTCCTCACAGCCCACTAGCCCAACCCAGACCACCCCAGTAGCCTCACTGCCACAACGCCCCTCAATTGCTCCTAATGGGTCAGGCCCACTCTAGGTCCATGGAAACTCGTAGCGTGCATGAGATTTTTAAGCCTAAGCATAATTTTAATCTGACATCCTCGGTTACACCGTCCCCGATTTCTCGTAACATGAAAGTTGCCCTCTGGATTAGAAATCAGTTATGATAGATGAAATTGATGCTCTTATTAAAAATAAGACGTGGGAGTTAGTGCCCCGTCTTTATAATGTGAACATAATTCGTTTCATGTGGATTTTTTGTCATAAAAAGAAATCATAGGCACAAAGACCATCTTATTGGTGATGGCAGGTCTCAACATGTTGGTGTGGATTGTGATGAAACGTTTAGCCCCGTCGTAAAACTAGCTACCATGCGGACCATTCTCAGTTTGACTCTATCAAAATCATGGTTGGATGTCAAAAATGTGTTTCTGCACTGTCACCTTCAGAAAACAATTTATATGCACCAGCCTATGGGATTCTGAGATCATATTCATCCATATTATGTTTCCTTGCTGAAAAAGTCTTTATATGGTCTCAAACAGCCCCCGAGCATGGTATAAAAAGTTTGCTGATTTTGTCTCCACATTGGGTTTCTCACATAGCAAATCCGATCAGTCTTTGTTTATTTAATAAAAAGGCAATGACATGGCATACATTCTTCTTTATGTGGATGACAACATCCTCACTGCATCATCTGATTCTCTTCGCATGTCTATTATGTCTCTCTTTGCATCTGAATTTTATATAAAAGATTTGGGCCCCTTGAATTATGTTTTGGGCATTGTTGTAACCCAACATTCAAGTGGTCTATTTCTTTGTCAAAGAAAATATGTCGAGGAGATAATTGACAGAGCCGGCATGTCTTCTTGTAAGCTGTCACCCACGCCGGTGGATATAAAGACTAAGTTGAGTATCTCTTCGGGGTCTCCATACGATGATCCTACACATTATCACAGTTTAGCAGGGTCATTGTAATATCTCACTTTTACGAGACCTGATATATCATATGTTGTTCAACAAGTGTGTTTACATATGCATGACCCGAATGATGAACATATGACTGCTCTCAAATTGATTCTGCAGTATATTCAGGGTACTCTTAATTTTGGCTTGCATCTTTACAAGTACACCATTTCTGGTCTCACTTCTTATACCGATGTTGATTGAGGTGGCTGCCCGGATACCAGACACTCCACCTCTGGTTATTGTGTCTTTCTCGGAGACAATTTGATCTCGTGGTCTTCTAAGCGCCAACCCACTTTATCTCAGTCTAGTGCTGAAGTCGAACATAAAGGGGTTGCTAATGTTGTCTCTGAATCCCGTTGGCTCCGTAAAATTCTATTGGAGCTCCATTGTCCGATCAAAAAGGCTACATTGATTTATTGTGATAATGCGAGTGCGATATATCTGTCGGGGAACTACGTACAACATCAACACACTAAACATATTGAGATATCAATAAAAAGGTTGCACGTGGACAAGTTCGTGTTCTCCATGTCCCATTCCGTTATCAGATTGCTGATATATTCACGAAAGGGCTTTCGCGTATACTCTTTGATGATTTTAGGGACAATCTCAGCGTACGAGAGCCTCTCGCTAAGATTGCGGGGTATGATAGATTATGGAAATAATCTTTGTGTATATTTTCTATTTAAAATGTAAATTATTTTGATTTAGATTATCATAATTGTAGCCTAAACTTTATTCTTGTAACATGTATATTATTGACTTGAAGGAATGAGAATATGATGGAAAGTATTTCCTTCATAACTCACTAAAGTATTGATAATAATATGTATTGGTTGAGAAGAGGAAGAGGGGCTTACGTAGGTAATCAATAATTGTTAATAATAAGTGGTCTTTCGACATTACTGTGAACATATACTTGGGTACGGTTCATATACACGAGCAATAGAGATTCTTAACGTTAAAAACGACGTAAAGGTGCAACTTCTATGTGATGAACCAAACACTGCTTCCAAATATGGTGGTGAAGTTGTGGAGAGGATAAAAAGATGATATATATTTGAGCCTTTAAGGTTAAAGACGCAATAGTCTAGCGAAACATATGTTAAAATTTTAACAAACTACATGCTCTAAGACATTATACCCTATTCAAATTGAGATTGTTTGAGAAAAACAATTCCTTAGCAGAAACCGATATCATTTATAATTTGGTGAATGCAAATCTGTAAGTTTTTATAAACTTTTATTGATTTCAAAGTCAAAATTATGGGGGAAATCCTTAATATTGTACTTCTAGCCGATGTGGATAATATGTATGAAAGTATAACTTGCTTTTGAGTATGCATGTGTGCGTGTGTATGTGAATTACAAAATAATGCATACATCAAGTATGCAAAGGACACCATCAATAGCTATATTAGATAAAAAAAGAAGGTTAATAAGCTGTATTTCAAGTGTCATATACTCTGTGGTGTTGAATGAAAGGCAAGCTACACCTTTTCAAGCAAAAAAAGGGTTGAGACAAGGGACCACTATCCCCTTTCCTTTTTGTACTGGCTATGGAATACCTAAGTAGACTAATGAAGATTATGACTAGAAATCCCAACTTAATTTAATTACCATCCTAAATGCTCTAGACTACAGATAGTACACATGGGGTTTGCAGATATGGGGTCTGTTAGGCTGTTGTATGGGTGTTTCCAGGAATTCTCAAGGGCTTCTGGACTGGTTGCAAATCTGAACAAGAGTTCTGTGTACTTAGGAGTTGTCTCCAATAAGGAAAAGCTCAGGATATTGGAATTACTACAGATGTCTCAAGGAGAACTTTCTTTCAGATGTTCCTTTGAGCACTAAAAGAGTCCGTGAATCAATGCCAACCATTGCTTGATAAAATATTGGGAAAGATAAAGTCCTGGACAAATAAATTTTGTGTTGTTTGGCCAAACTTCTGGAAGAAATACTTTTTTGACCAAACATCATTTTTTCAGAAGTAGAAATATTTTTTTTCAGAAGCAAAAAAATATTTCTAAATGGGAAGAGAAACAGAAACACCAATTTGGTGCTTCTAAAGAAACCCTTTTTACCCATTCATTGAATTTTTTTTAGATCCATTTACCATTTTCTTTTAATTTCATATAATATTTCCATATAAAATAAAAATTTGGAGGGGGTAAGGTATGGGTAGGGGAAAGAGCAGGGGGTAAAAAAATCATTTTTTTTTATAAAAGTAATAAAAAATATGAAATAGAAATTTGAAGATTAGGGCAATGAGGTGTGGGGTGGGGGTAGGAGTAGGGCGGAGGTAAGAAAAAAAATCATATTTTTTGTTACTTTTAACAAAAAATATGAAATTGAAATTTGAAGATGGGTGGGGTGGAGGTAGGGGTAGGGGTAGGGCGGCGGTAAAAAAAAAGTTCATTTTTTTATATAAAAGTAACAAAAAATATGAAATAGAAATTTGAGGATGGGTAGGGCAATGGGGTGGGGTGGGGGTAGGGGTAAGTTGGGGGTAAGAAAAAAGTTGATATTTTCTAATAATTTTTTTTTTTATAAAAGTAACAAAAAATATGAAATAGAAATTTGAGGATGGGTAGGGTAATGGGGTGGGGTGGGGGTAGGGGTAGGTTGGGGGTAAGAAAAAAGTTGATATTTTCTAATATTTTTTTTTTATAAAAGTAACAAAAAATATGAAATAGAAATTTGAGGATGGGGTAGGGAAATGGGGTGGAGGTAGGGATAGGGCGGGGGTAAAAAAAATTCATATGTTTTAATATATATTTTTTATAAAAGTAACAAAAATATGAAATAGAAATTTGAAGATGGGTAGGGGCAATGGGGTGGGGGTAGGGGTAGGGCGGCGGGGTAAGAAAAAAATTGATATTTTCAATCATTTTTTATAAAAGTAACAAAAATATAAAATAGAAATTTGAGGATGGGGTAGGGAAATGGGGTGGGGTGGAGGTAGGGATAGGGCGGGGGTAAGAAAAAAAATCATATTTTTTAATAATTTTTTTATAAACGTAACAAAAAATATGAAATAGAAATTTGAGGATGGGGTAGGGCAATGGGGTGGGGGCTAGGGATAGGGCGGGGTGTAAGAAAAAATTTCATATTTTCTATCATTTTTTATAAAAGTAACAAAAAATATGAAATATAAATTTGAGGATGGGGTGAGGTTGGGGGTAGGGCGGGGGTAGGTTTGGACATATTTGAGTAATTGACTAACATATTGTCGTTACATTTCTCATGTACAATATAATAATGTTGCAATTAAATAATTTTAAAAAAAATTATTATATTATAAAGATATACTAATTTTTAGAAATATATGATAGAAAATAATATTTTAAATAGTTTTAAATCTATTAAAAAAATATTCTAAGAATTTGCATAAATGTTGGCAAACAGAAATCTGCTTTCTCGTAAGACTTTTATAATTATAAATTTATGCGTCAAACACCCTAACTAATTCTCTAAAAACAGTTTCTACAGAACTACTTCTGAGAAATAGAAACAACTTTCCCGAAGGTCAAACAACCCTTACTCAGGAAGATTACAATTGCTGAAACAGTACTGTTTTCCATCCAGGTGTTTTTTGGCACAGATATTTGTACTGCCCAAGACTGTTATAAAGCTCGTTAGAGTGCTTTTAGAAAGTTTTTATGGACTAGGGGGAGTGGGGAATGCGCAGAAAGCTATTGTGGCTTGGAATCAAGTGTGCTGGCAAAAGACAACACGGGGTCTAAATTTACTGAATATCACATAGTGGAACAAAGCAGCAATCAGTAAACTCCTGTGGAACATGTGTAAAAAAAGATAAACTTTGGGTTAAGCGTAAGGTTTTGTTGGGTCTAAAAAACACAAGTAAGACACAGTGAAAATTTAAAATTTTATTAACTTACTTGCCTCAACAATTCCGTCTCTGGTATGATTACGTTACAATTGAAACCTGTAAAGACACAAGAAACAAACTTACAGTTGATATTCTTAAGTCTCTATTAAAAGGTGTGTACGTGATTTTTTCTTCGGGTGCAAACCTTCGCTACGCTATACTCCTCTGTCAGAAAGTCAGGAAATCTTGACAGATGTTTGAGAGTATTTTAATTTCTGAATTCAGAAAGTAAGAATTCAAGTATAAATTCTGTGTAGAATCAGTTAGAATTCAGCAACCCAAATTATGAGGTTAAGTGCTGAATATATAGGGGAGATTGAGATATAAATCAGGCTGGGATTAGGCTTAAAAACATGTCCTAAAATCGAAGTCAGAGGGCCACCGAATCGGGCCCATCGTCAGATCAAAGAACGCGACTCACCTCTGAGCGCCATACGCTCTTTATTTTAAGTTTCAGCACGTTTTGATTTTAATTAAATCCAAAATCTAATTTTGACTTAATTAATTAATTTCCATCAAATGGAATTTATCTCATAATTTATTATTGGTTAAAATATCTCGATTCTAAATCGAATATTTTATACTCTCTCTATATACCCTTAGACCGAAAAGGCAATCGACTTAGCGTGACCCTTTAGGCCTTCACACATCGACACTTAATCAAATTAAGGTTCACACAGAACTCCTAGACTGCGCCATATGACGAACTCAATATGTGAAGTACGTTACAAGACTCTTAGTAAACACAACCTCTATGTGGGATGATAAATTTCTTTCATTCATGACACACTCGATCAAGCTTAGAATTTGTCAAGTGTCTATCCAAATGGCTTGATCAATTTATCTCATCTATATTAGTCGATAACTAGATCATATCTCAAATATGTCTCTTGCATTGGTCAATGACTTGGACGACCTAATATCACTGAGAAGCTGAGTGTTCTCTCGAATATCTAATTGAGGAATGAATCATATTCTTGGCTCAACTACCACCTTAGTCTGTATCGCTATGTACCCAATTCAAGTCATGTCTTATCCTATAAGGAATTTAAGCTTAGGACATGATCAAAGTACATTACTCCACAAACCAGGTGCGTATTGACCTCAAGTCAAATGACCTCTATCTCCCACATGCTGATAATACTTTAGACATATATAACAAATAATTTATCAGCAGGGCATGCCAATACCCTCTAAGAGTATCCATGTGTCCATCACCAGCAACTATCACTAGTAGTAGGTGGGACATACTACATTCTCTAAGAATGTGATGCAGACCACACGTCGACTTATAATATATCATTGATATTCATTTCTCAATGATCATCAGTCGAGACTACTTTAAGAACTACACTCTATCATTAATAGTTCACCCTGACAACGTTAGCTTAAGGGATGCACATTAATGAATAATACAAACAATCAAATAATAATTCAGGAATTGCAAATGCCATAAATATATTAATCTCATTAACAATACGAATGTGTTCAAGTACATGTGTTCCTAAAATGATTGTGTATAGGATATAAATACTTTCATTAAGTGGATTCATAGTTACTATGAGAAGCACAGAAACAAACTTGAAGATGTCCCTAAGCAAGCATCATGGATTGTCCAGAAGATTTTAAAAGCCACCAAGTATATGCATGAAGCAGGTATCTCTATATCAGAACTAAAGCAAATGCCATCCTTCTCAACTAAAGTAATGTATCAAAAGCTTAGAGGAGAATTCCCAAAAGTTGCCTGGAGGAAGATAGTATGTAACAACAAAGGGCTACCAAGATGGAATCTCATACTGTGGCTTGCTTTGAATGGTAGGTTGAGCACAAGAGACAGACTTTTTAAATGGGGTATGGTGAATAACTAGACTTGTCCAATGTGCACTTAAATTAATGAGAGCATTTCCCATTTGTTTTTCAATTGTCCTGTATCAGGAACGGTGTGGGGGGAGATCTTAGGATGGTTGGGCATAACCAGAACACCTGGGAGTTGAGAAAATGAAGTTCAATGAGCAATCAGATATGGAAGAGGGAGAAGTCCTTAAGCTGAAATGTATAGAATACTCCTAGGTACTAGTGTCTATTTCATTTGGATGGAAAGAAATCAAAGTCTTTAATGACAAAAAGCAAAGCACTGATGCATTGATTATGAGAATGATTCAAGAGGTTCATCAAAGAGGAGCACAACACGGAAGATTGAGGACTTGGCTGGAGAAGCATAGCTACTATCCTTAGCATTATTTTTCTGAATCTAGCTGATGTAATAGTGACCTAGTAAATTTTTGAGTGACCTAGTAAGCATAACTACTCATTTTTACCCTTCCCTAGTAAGTTCTCATTTTGCTCTCTTAGTAACTCGAACGCATTAATCTCAAGGTTGGAGGGGGTTTATATTCGGTGGACATGGCTGGTTAGTCCTATAGAGGCATACACAAAAAACGGTATGTACTCTATTCTCCACACACTCTGTAGCAATTAATTTTGGTCCAAACTGAATCAGGCATCTATCTTCACAAAATGGAACTGTTGACAAGGACCAGCCCACATTTTTTGACATGTTCCTTTCTGAGCATTCGTTGAGTGAAAATATATGTATGTCCTAGAGATTATTATGACACAATGTACTTTATACATATTCGTATTTATATTAATGATGATTAATATTATGACATTTGCATTTGTTGAATTATTAATTGATTGTTTATAATATTCTATAAATGCATCCCTAGAGGTTACATGTTTATTAATGCTGTGAGAATTAATGTTATAACGTAACTCTTAAATTACCTCGACTAATGATCATCGAAATTGGGATATCGATGATATGCGATACGTCGACATGTGGTCTGCATCATATCCTTAGGGGATGTAGTATGTCTCACTTGCTACGAGTTATGGCAACTCGTGATGGACACATGGATACTTGTTGAAGTATTGGTATGCCCTGCTGATGTACTGTTTTGTTATATGTATATAATGTCATCGGCGTGTGGAGATAAAAGTCTTTAGACTTGAGGTCAATACCATCTTGTTTACGGAGTAATGTACTTTGATCCTGTCCTAAGCTCAAATGTCTTATAGGTTGAGACGCGGTTTGTTTTGGGTGCATTACGAAGTAGATTAAAGGTGATATGTGAGCCAATAAAGGATTCATTCCTTGAATTTATATTTGAGTGAACACTCAGGTACTCATATGGTATTAGGTTGACTAAGTTATTGGCCAATGCATTTGACATGTCTATGATATGGTCTTGTTATCAGCTAATATAGATGAGTTATAATAATTAAGCCATTTGGATAGACACTTGACATATCCTAAACTTGATTGAGTGTGTCATGAATGAAAGGATTTTATCTTCCCGCATAAAGTGAAGTTCACAGGTTTCGTGTAACTAGATTTCACATATTGAGTTCGTCTCCGCCAGCTTCAGAGTTAGTGTAGACCCTAATGATATTAGTGTCAGTATGTGAAGGCCTGAAGGGTAACACTAAGTCAATTGTTCCGTCGATTCAAAGGATGTAATCAGAGAGTTAAATTAATTAATATTCGGTTGATGATCGAGACATTAAAATAAAATAGAAACGAAGTAGAAATGGAGTGCGGTCGTGGCCTGCCGAGCTGCGGCAATGGTTCACGCCCACGGGTCCGAGTTGACCCAAATCTGCCTCGTTTTCGCTCGCCCACGAGGAAACCTACCGATTTATTCACTATATACAGGGTTTAGCCTCATATTTTATATACAATCTTTTCATAAGATTAAACTCTACTGAAACTCTGCCGGATTTTCTAGCATTTTGAAAGAGAGTTACATCACAGTCTCTGACTTGCGAATCGAGGGATGATTGTGTGCGCACCCTCAGAATACACAATCCAAGATTGAAGATTTGGAAGTTGCTCTAACTGTAAATGTTCCCATCGACGCATTACAGTTCTTATATATTTTACATTGTTGTAATCATCCTACAGTTCTGCCGAAGTCAGGTTTGAAACATAAATTTTCAAATTCTACTGCGTGTACAAACCCGACAAAATCCCTACAGAGAGAACCTGAGTCATTAGCAACATGGCTACAAATAAAGCAAATAAAAAACGTGTTATAAAAAGTATTACATATTATAATGATATCATAAAAGAGAAATGTGAAAGTTCCATCCAAAAGGATCGGACCGGTATAATTGATAGCAGATATCTTATGAAATTAGTCGAGGTTCGTACAATCTGATCCGAATATTTAAAAAGGTATAATTGATACACACTTGAACTACGACTTGTTTCCATTAAGTACATGAACACACGATAAAGTATTCATATTAGAAATTTTGGATTAAAATATAAATGTTTTATTATTATAGGCATTCTCCTCAATAATCTTAGGCCTTTTTCAATTGAGGTCTGTGGTGGATTTACTCTTAAAATAGTGGTTCACGTGAACTCATGATCTCTCCATCAAACTAAATATCTTTGTACATATTTTTTTTAAGATTAATTTAATATTATCAGCTGACACTCTCCAAAAGGACTTAGGACCCATTTGGTACAACTTATTAAAAAGAGCTTTTAGGAGTAGATTTTTTTATCAAAAAGTAGTTAGGTGTTTGATTATCAATATAAACGTACTTTTGTATAAAAAAAAACAAAAAAGTAGTAGGAAAAAAAAAGCTCTACTCATGAAGCCCAAATTTTAAGCTTCTTCCAAAAGTGCTTTCGGAGATTTGTCAACCAAATACTCTAATTAAAGACCAAAAGTACTTTTGGAGAGCCAAAAACACTTTTGGCCTTTAAAAAAACCATACCAAACAAACACTTAATGGTGCACTTGATTCAATGTTAATTGTTTATCCACAAGAACAAGGATCAATTGTCACTTATATTTATCTGAAGCCCTAGACCAGTTGGTCTTGAAGCCAGAGGGTATCCTCATTGGGTGGTGTGGGAGAGCTTGATCACAAGTTCGAAACCCTGTGGTAACGCCCGCCCGCTCTTGGGGAGCTCACACCTGGCTTGCCAAGTGTGGTTTAATTGGCTGACGTGGTTTGCAGGCTATTACGTCAGTCCGAGGTTTACCCTGTGCGCACTCGAAAGAGCAGCGACTGTGGGTTCCTTCGTCAACAAAAAAAAATAAAATTATCACTTATATTTTTTCTTCTTCTTTCCTTAGTAGTGCATGCATGTGCTAGAAAAACTAAATATGTTGATGTGTATAATTAGAGCTCTTTGATAGTTGATCCATATTTTAGAAAGGGAAAAAACATAAGTACCCCGAGCTGTACCCCAAGTTACATAAACACATTTTATTACCCCACTAAACTTTTTTAAAATGGAATAAATAACATCCTAAGTGCTTATGTGGTATAAAGAACTAAATAATTGACATACGGTGAAATACACGAACTGTCACATATAATTTCATGTTTTTAAATATATATTTTTTTTAAATCTATTTTATTTTCTTCCTTGTCATTTTCTTTTTAACTCCAAAATATAATACATTGAACCAGCTCCAAATGTTAAGATGAGGGGGAGGTTTAAAAGATGCAAACAAATATTTTTAGATTCTTGTTTTTTAAACCCTAATTTTAATGTAGATACATATTGGAAAAAAGATCAGCAAAAGCATATCCGAATTTCTGTGGAAAGAGTCATTTTTTTACACAATTGCAGCTTCAAAGACCATTCAAAGAAAATTAAAGTTAAACTATTAAGATGAAAATATTATTTTATATTTAAAAAATGAAAAGAATAATTGTTATTGTTATTGTTCTTTCTTTTATGAGCTTGAAAAAAAAAATTGAAGGTGCTGAACAGATTCAAAGGTTGTTGAATTTTTGAAGTTGAGATTCAAGTGTTAAATTCATTTTAGATCCTTAGTTGTTATAAGATTCAAAAATGCAAAAAGAATTTCAAATCAACTATCGTTGAATCTTGAAAAGCTTGAACAAAAAAATGGGTTTGTCAAAATTTGATTGTTGGTCAAAGTTGTGGATGATCCATTCATATGCGTATGAACAAACAGATTCCACCTCTTTATTGGCTATATGCCCTACTTGTCCCCCATACCCCTTTCAACAAGAGTGCTCGAACGAAGTGAGAGGATCTTTTGGTTGTGTGAAAATATCGACGTAATTTCATAGTCATTCGGTCTGAATGTTACATGAAGAACATAAGTCAGATGACAGAACGACAAGACCCGGAATGTAAAAGATCATAATATGAGTGATTCAGAGGGGCGTACGGACCACTCCATTCGAAGTCTCACAAATGTTGCACCCCGGCAGCAAAGCGAACCACTGGAATTAAAGTCACGATTGTAGGCCTTCGGAGCCGGTAATCACTGCAACCCAGGCACTCAAGCCTTGGAGCTATCTGTCAGTCCACCGTTACCACAAACCTCTACTTTGAAGTAAAGCGACTTCGTTCATTCCCGAGTCGATAATTGCGAGAGGATGGAACCCAGTAATGGCACATCAACTTTTACAGCTATATAAAATGAAAAGTAATCACCTAACAGAATAAACAATAATATTGTAGAATAAGAGGGAAAGTGTCGTGTGAAGCAAAGCTTGCTTTAGCTGTCGTGTGAAGCAACACTTGCTTTAGCAGTCATGTGATGATTTAAATTCGTTGATTACTAGAGTGTGATGATGATGTTAGTTAAGATTTGAATATAATCAATGACGAATTTTGTTAAATTTTGAGACCCAAATACGAATTAGATGAAGAATATTCACGTGTATTTCAAGAATACACTGCCATATCCAACTTTTACAACCCAATTCTGAATTTAGCTAAAATATGCTCCAAGATTTTACAATTTAGATAATAAGGAGACTAAATTGATTAGATGTGATTAATTGTGTAATGTCCAATCTTTATACTTATACCTGCTAATCAATTTTAAAATTACTTTTGTAACTTTCACATGCCTTCATGAGTGTGCACACTCTATGCCACGTCAATATTTAGGGTGAGTTTAAGTTTAGGAGGGTAATAAGTCCCGTAAAAATAAAACGTGTCCCTAAATTTCAAGATATAACTTAGGGGTACTCATATCTTTTCTCTTCTGGAAATGCTATTTCTAATTGAGACTGATGTATATAATTAAAAGAATGATATATTTTATGAGATACTTAACTACAAACGTTTGAGAATCACACTATTTTTTCTTTTCAAATACTCAATCTAGGTTTATCAATTTATTAAGCCTTATAAATAACACACATTATTAATATTTTAGGCGTAAAGGGTAAAAGTAAAATATATCAAATGACCCCTGAAAAGTTGAGTTCACACTCAAATTAATTGGGCGATCTATTAACCTCATGTACGATTAAAAAGTGAATTTATTAACCTTATAAGAGCTGATGTGACACAAAATATAAAAATAATAAATATTTTATTACGTCTTCAAATATATAATTATAATATTTTAAAGATTCACTTGTCTAAATAAATTTACTAACAAGTTTAAAAGGACGCCTATATATTCAACCCCATACCCATTCCTTCTACTCATCTACTTCCACCCCATCCAAATCCCCCATCTTACACCCCCCACACCATCACTACCCCCTTATCCCCCTCCAACTCCCATCTTACCCCACCACTAGTCCCACCCCAAGCATTTTATTATAGTATTTTGCAAGATTAAAAATAAATAAATTATGAGCACATACATCAGGCGTAAAACCCAAGGAATTTAGCAAAATCCTCTAAATTTATTTTCCTTTTTATCACGTCTTCTCTTCTTTTCCGTATATAAAAGCCACCTCCCCCTTTGAAACCCTGTATTAAAAATTTAAACTCACCTATGGCTTCCTCACGGGAAGAGCCGATCTCCAATCCCCCAATCCCCAACAACGACGACGACGACGATGATGACGTGGAAGACGATTACGACGAAATCGAAGACGAAGAAGATGAAGTAGAAGATTCAACAAATCGAAGGCCAGAATCTCAAATGCGTTCCGATAGGGCTAAAATGGAGAATTTATTCCATCGGTTATCATCCGAGCGAGTACCTATAAGAGTCCATGACGTAATAATTAAAGGAAATACTAAGACTAAGGAATCACTAATCGAGTCTGAAATAATGGAAGCCCTAAAAAGTGCAACAACTGTTCAGGAGTTACTTAAGGCAGCTAGTATTGCTAATGTGAAACTTCAACAGCTTGATATTTTCGATTCCGTTAGTATTACTCTCGATGCTGGTCCACCGGAGTTGCCTAGTACTACCAATGTGGTTGTTGAGGTTGTTGAAAGTGAACGTCCACTTACTGGTAGTGTTGGAGTTTTCTCCAAGCCCGAGGTGAATATTCTATCAATTTGATTATTATATGTTTAAATTAACTTAAAACTCTGTCTAGTTGATTGATGTGTGAATGTGGAACATTTTAGTTGACACTACTATGAATAATGTACTGATGCGCATGTTCAATATTTGTTCCTTATTCAGTGGGCGATTGGACATAAGAATTGTGAAATTTGGAAAAAAGTAGTGCTCCCTTTGTCCCAATTTATATGACATAGTTCGGATTTCGAGGGTCAAACTTGTTTATTTTGACCGTGCATTCGAACATACAAGCTTTTAAGTTTTTTGAAAAACAATTTACATATTTAGAAACTATATAAAGAGTACTATAAGTCACGAAAATTGACAATTCTATGTCCAAACAGTTTGCCTGATAATATTCAGGAAAAAGGTGAAACCTATCTATGGCCAAACGGGCACTCAATCATTGTACTCTTATTAACTTAGATATGTCATTTCCATATTTTATCTGTTTTAAGCTTTGAATGACAACCAAGTTAAACAGTCTAGGTAAGTTGCTGCTTTATTAGTGGACTTGGACATCTATGTTATTTGTTCTTGTAGTTGTAAATTTACTGTTGTAAAACCTATTATCAGGCATTGTTTTGTTGGCTTGTTCCCAAGTTCCAATCATTTCCGACCATGAGAGTGAACATGATATCCACTCCTAAGGTTTTGTTGGTCATTATTGTATGGAGATTTGCAAAATTATCCTCATGATTTGTGTCTCAATTCTATATTTGATCTCCCTATATTCGATCAGAACTTGTTGGAAAATGTTTTTTGATTACAATTAATTAGGTTCAGATCGTTACCCTTTTTCTTTCTCAGAAAACTGACTTATACATTTTCCATCTAAAAACTGACTTATACATTTTCCATCTAAAAACTGACTTATACAGTTCTTTTACCATTTTCTATGTGCCTAAGTTTTGGTACCGTGTTGTCCAAGGCATTTCCTGCCTGCACTAATGACCTTATAGGCTTCTCTTTTTGCCATCTTATACTCTTCGAAGACGTTGGTTACTTACTATACTCTCTTTTTGCTTTAATAGCTATTTGCACCTCCTTACTCCAATAGCATGATTCTTATGGACTATGGTTGAAGTCCTAGGCATTTAGATATACCTAGAACTTCATGTGCTACTTTTTCAAATGCAACTTATCATTTCTTTCTGGAGGATGCCTGCATTGGCTTCTAAGCCTCATCCTCCTTCATTCAACCTTGTCATGAATTCTATTTGATTTCTGAATTTTAGCTTCTCCCACCAAATTTTTGGATCTTTGTAGCTCTTCCAACTCTTTCGCTTCACATAAACGACCATCAGGTGGCTAGGGTGTGGCCTAGTATGATTTTGCAGTCCTTATATGTGTTAGCTATGGGCACCTTTATTTTCAAATATTAACAATTGTGATTCTTTCTTTTAATACAAGTGTAAGTTAAAACAAAATCGTAAGTTAGAGCGCCCTCGGAAATAGCCTTCTACTTTTGCATTTCTGGTATCCCAACTATATCTCCATGTGTTTGGTCAAAACCGTTACTATATTTAGTTATATGTCCTCGCAGATCTCTCCCGATAAAGTTCTGTTGGTCATTTGAATCCCCTGAACAAAGGTATATATATTTTCCCATAATTTAGTTAAATCTCATCATCTAATCGCATTTGCAGACCATAGACACTAATGATATTTCTTCTTTCCCTTAGTAGTGTTAACGGGATTGTGAAAATAGAAAAAGAAGGGAACTTGTCTTGAAGCCTTCTTCCGTTTTTCTCTCTTCTTTTGTAGTCTTTTCATCTCGTTTAGCTCCCTAAATACCGAGATTCCCAACTATGGAAGAATTGGATAAATATTCCACACTACAAACCTAAACTAGGATTATTTTACTTGTAAAAAAACTGACCTAGTTTAGGATGAATCTAGAGCAGTCTAGCTTATAACTATTTTAAATCTCTTGATTTTCATCACATCCCCTCAAGTCAAGATAGTGAGCAACTTTAGTTTGTAAGTAAAAAAAAAGTAAAAAAATGGAGAGTCAAGCTAAAAGGCAGGAAACCGTTATTGATTGAAGGAGCAATCATTTTTTAATAAGGATGATTGAAGGAACAACATCTTCATATTCTGTTGAAATAACATCTCCGAAATAGTTTCCAATCACCAAAAAGAAAAGTGGTGCTGGAATTCTTTCTTTCGGAAATTTGGCGGTAACTGCAGAAGGAAAAAATGTGCTTCCTGCCCCCATATGAAAAAGTATATTACCCAATTTCTAGAGACAAGTATCTATTATACATCTCCAGGGCTTCATTAACATTGCTAGAATATGAGGTTAAAGAGTAATCAGAAAAGTTGTTGAAACAAAGAGCAGGAATTCAACATATAGAGGAGGGGATTCGTTGCACAAATTGTTATCTCATGAAACAAAATAACGGTAGATATTTTAGGCACAAGTTTTGTCTGGAAATTCAAATTGAGATAAAGGCCTCGATAGCAAACTCTGATATTATGAAGGAAAAAGAATAGAAGAAGAGTTTCTCGGGATATTTGCCAAAGACATAACCAAAAAGGAATAGAAGAAGAGATTGTAAAGGTCCTGATTATGTGGGGAAAAAGAAGAAGAGAGAATTTGACTTGAATTGGGTCTTGTTACTTCTCCTTTTTTGGACTCTTTCCTGATTTTGTTTTGCATTTTCTCTTATTTGGCACCCTAAATACCGAGATCCTAACATGATACAATTATGAAGAATATTTTATACTACTAACTTAAGTCTTAAACAGATAAAATGAATCAAGAGCTCTTTAGCTTGTAAAGATAATGAATTCTCTAGACTTTCACTAGAGATAGCCCTATCACCAATATATTCTGGAGAAAAAGCAAATATATGGTTTTACCAACTAGTCCTATCACCAATACTTTTACGTTTACAACTTCCTTGTTAAGCCCTGATTCTACGATGATGTCAGTTTTGTTGATTTTTTTATTTGTCCTACAGTACCACAATTTATAGTTTGTATTGCTCATCTCTAACCTTCCCCCCTTATCCACTTTGTATCTTGAAGACATGCAATATTTGCTCTCTCCTCTTTAGGGTATCTACTAATTTTATTGATTTTCTCAAATGAAACTATGTCTCAACTACTAATCCAAATTTGGCTATTTGGACTTGTCTCTTTGCCCTCATCTGTCCGGTAATATGAGAGATCCTTCCCCTATTTAGTGCCAAAATTGGGTGCCGATGTATTGGAACAAACTCCTTTGTTCACACCTGTCCATTGATGTTGAACATCGAAATGTGCCAAAATGTCTGTTAAGACTAATTGCAAAGTGTGATTAAGGCACACAAAGAAAAATAATTACAGCAAACAGTAAATGCGACCAATATTTTATTTACTTATTTTGATAAATAACACAGCCTATATTTATATACAACAACAACAACATACCCAGTAAAATCCACCTCGTGGGGTCTGGGGAGGGTAGAGCGTAGACAGACCTAACCTCTACTGCAGGTAGAGCACGCTTCCGGAGACCCTACCAAGACCTGCGTAATCACAATCAAAGCAAACGTTGTGTAGCAAGATAAACGGTCAGAGACACTAAATTAAAGCTATATGAACATGCTGGTAACAAAAATAGAATACGCCATGGTAGCGCTTTCTGTCAAAAGAGAGTAGTAGCTAACGCAAATAAATAATATAAACAAAGTACACTAGCGAAACACATAGCCGCAGAAAACAACTACATTGAATATAAAACAACACTTCTTCTATAAGTGTGATGAACTAGTCGGGCCTACCTTGGTCACACTACAACTATCTATTTGTGGGCGTGAGTAGGACTACACTCGACTATCTACTACCCTTCAACCCTAATCCGTGTCCTCCACAAATCTCTATCTAAGGTCATGTCCTCAGTAAGTCGCACATGCGCCATATCCCGTCTAATCACCTCTCCTCAATACTTCTTCGGCCTACCTCTACCCCTTCTGAACCCGTCCATAACCAACCTCTCACACCTCCGCACTGGGGAATTTGTGTCTCTCCTCTGCACATGCCCGAACCATCTCAACCTCACTTCCCGCATCTTATCCTCCACCAAGGCCACTCCCAGTCTGTCCCGGATATCATCATTTCTAATTCTATCCCTCCTCGTATGCTCACACATCCATCTCAGCATCCTCATCTCCGCAACTTTCATCTTTTGGATGTGCGAAGTTTTGACTGACCAACACTCCGTCCCATACAACATAGTCGGTCTGACGACCGCCCTATAAAACATGCCTTTAAGCTTTGGTGACACTTTTTTGTCGCACAAAACTCCAGATGCGAGCCTCCATTTCAATCACCCTGCCCCAATACGATGTGTGACATCGTCATCAATCTCTCCATTCCCTTGAATAATAGACCCGAGGTACTTGAAACTTCCTTTCTTTGGGATGACCTGAGTCCCAATCGACACTTCCACTCCTGCCTCAGGGTGGCTCCCAGTACTGAACTTGCACTCCAAATACTCTGTCTTGGTCTTACTTAACCTGAACCTTTTGGACTCTAGAGCTTGTCTCCAAACCTCTAGCTTGACGTTCACTCCGCTACGAGTCTCATCCATCAGGACTATGTCGTCTGCGAATAACATACACCATGACACCTTTTCCTGGATTTGTCGCGTCAGTCCGTCCATCACCAAGGCAAAAAGGAAAGGGCTAAGCGATGATCCCTGGTGCAACCCCATCGTCACTAGAAAGTGTTCCGAGTCTCCTCCTATTGTTCGTACCCTGGTCTTGGCTCCATCATACATATCCTTGATCGCCCTAGTGTATGCCACAAGTACACCTCTAACCTCCAAACATCTCCATAGAACCTTCCTAGGGACTTTGTCGTATGTCTTCTCTGGGTCGATGAAAACCATATGTAGGTCTCTTTTCCCCTCCCTATACTGCTCCACCAACCTCCTAATAATATGAATGGCTTCAGTACAACCTATATTTATATGAACCAGAGAATTGAAAAATTAAAGATATTTCGTTCACCTGGTATTACACTGGGAAAAAAATACTGCTAAAATAACTACAAGAGTTTTCTGTGGAAAATAGTCGAGCGATAGTTATATTACGTGGATTACTATCCATTAACAATTAGCAGAGATACTCCAAAGGGGTGAAGAAAACGCAAAGCTCCTACTGAAATTCACCTTGCACTGGCTACATGAAAAAACACAAATGAGCTTAGTGTTAAAAAATTGATATTTGTTGTGAATTGTCCTCTACATAGAAATCTAAATGGTTTAAAAGGGCAGCCTCGTGCGCTAAGCTCCCGCTATACGCGGGGTCTTGGGAAGGGTCGAACCACAAGGGTATATTGTACGCAGCCTTTCCCTACATTTCTGCAAGAGGTTGCTTCCATGACTTGAACGCATGACCTCTTGGTCACATGACATCAACTTTACCAGTTACGGGCAGCTCTTATATCCAAAAAAAAAAAAACTTTACCAGTTACGCCAAAGCTCCCCTCATAAATCTAAATGGTTTCTATCTAGTAAAAGTTTTAAGTTGGAAAAGAAAATGCACCTGGAACAGTTAAGCTTGTCTTCAGTTGTGTTTAAAGATAAATTAGGAAACAAAGAGAAGATTGACAGTATTGTTGGGAAGAGGGGGGGGGGGGGTAGAGGTGACTAGCTGATTGCAATGACTGTTGAGGATGTACAAGCAGACATAGTTGGGCGTGACACTATGTGCTATTTAGGGGCAAAATCCCTTAGGCTTGTTGTGATTCAGAAAAAGGAGAAAAGATGTTCATTGAACTTGAGGATAGATGAAGATGAACATCTTTCTTATTAACTGTTCTTCCTTTTTTTTTTTTGATAAATCAATCATTTCCTATGAAGTTTCTCCTTCTATTGTGTAGCGAAACAGGGTATCCAACCCCACCTTGGAGTCACATATTTATACAGAGAGATTGCTTTCCTGATTTGAAGCCTCCAAGTTCTTAAGCTGTTATGTCTTTTTCATTCGGTTTGCATGTGTAACTAAGAACTAGCATAAACTATGTTTTGTGACCCTGCTATTGGTGAACAGTATATTGGGTTCTCTCACGTGGTGCCGTAAACGTGCTTCCGATTTATAGAAGCAACATGCTTATGTTAGTTGCTGTTCTTTTTTTTTTGTTGGACTTTGATTAAAACATTAATTTTCTTCTATAGGCTAGAGCTTGGTCACTTGAAGGTTCATTGAAGCTGAAAAACTTGTTTGGTTATGGGGATATATGGGATGGGTCTTTGGTTTATGGCTGGGACCTGATTTCAGAGGTTAGTGCTGGTGTGTCTCTGCCCAGATTCAAAAAATTGTTCACCCCTGTGACAGCTCGATTATCTCTTCTTTCCCAAGATTGGCTGAAGTTCTCCTCTTATAAAGAACGAGCTTTGGGACTTTCTCTTGGCCTACTGTCATCCAGAAACCATGATTTGGCATACAGTCTCTCTTGGCGAACCTTGGCTGACCCATCACAATTGTCATCGAGAGCAGTGAGGAGACAACTTGGACATAGCTTAGTTTCAGCTCTGAAGTATACATTTAAAATTGATAGGAGAAATTCTCCCTTCAGACCAACCCGAGGATATGCCTTCCTTTCGTCTTCTCAACTTGGTGGCCTCCTACCAGATCATCGTGGGTTACGCTTTCTCCGTCAGGTTTGTACAGTTCACTGTGTTATTTTGTGTATTTCATCTTTTTTTCTCTCTTTTTTTTCCCAAAGTAGATTTGCCGTCTGTGTGACTGAAACCTATTTAAGTTTTTCTTTGAACTTCTGTCACTATATAGGTTTCTATTGATGTTGAACAGTTAGATTTAACTGCAGTTTTCCTTCTATCTGCTCAGTTTTATTGTTTGGATGTAATCTATATTTCACTGTCATTTCTGACCAACTGCTTGTGGCAGTAGTACTTTTATAATCGTTCTGACTATCTTGCGTTATTTCCCGCCATTATGATAGTCTGATTCTGAGCCTATGTATGCTTCTGAAATATCAAAATCACAGTATAACAAAACTTATGGATTTCTGAACAGGAGTTTGACTTCCGCTATGCTTTACCTCTGGTATTTTATAACGCTGCTTTCAATGTTGGAGTTTCTGCTGGTGTAACTGTTCCATGGGGAAGTGGGTTCTTAAGTCTTCCCACCTATTTACCGGAGAAGTTTTTCCTGGGTGGTAATTCTTCGCCAGTTTGTGCACTGGGAGGGCCATCATCTTTGTTGGGCTTTAAGACCAGGGGGTTGGGCCCTGCTGAACCTAGAAGGCATTTGTCGGGCTTTAAGACCAGGGGATTGGGCCCTGATGAGGGCTATGATGCATCTTCTGCTATGGATTTTGTGGGAGGAGACCTTGCAGTTACTGCTTTTGCAGACCTTTCTTTTGATCTACCATTGCGGGTATTGCGAGAAGCTGGGATTCATGGCCATGCTTTTGCTTGTGCTGGAAGCCTGAACAAATTAACGGAAAATGCATATAAAGATTTATCTTTACAGAAATTCAAAGAATCATTCCGGGCTTCTGCTGGATTTGGTATCATTGTACCGACCAAGCTCTTCCGAATGGAGGTAAGTGTCCATGTTAAGATTTGCTTGTGGATTTTTCTTCTCCACTATAAAATTTGTTTTCATTTGCTAAAATTCTTCTTCACTATGTGTGCTTCTGAACTTTCATCTTACCATGCAATAAAATTTTCTTTCCTTACATTCACATATATACTTTTTATTTGTTCATTTGTGCCTTTCTCAACTGAAGCATGCTTACTAGAGCATGTCCGTCTTAAGCGCATCACACATTGAGCAATAAGCCCAATAAAATTTGGCAGTTTTCTATGCTTCTTTTCTTTGGCAATACTTATGGCTCAATAATTATCTCCATCTGAATTTGGTGTTAGATGTTCAGACGCACAAATGTAGCTTGATAGGAGTTGAAATTACAGGATGATTTTGGACGTAAATGTTGAACTGTTCTATCTCAAGTTCATACTACTAGTTTCCTGGGCATTTCTGAAAATTTGATTCCATCCACCAGGTTAATTACTGCTACATACTGAAGCAGCAAGAGCATGACCGAGGGAAGACTGGTGTGCAGTTCAGCTTCTCCTCATCTTTCTAGAAGCTCAACATTGCGTGTTTTGTTCCCAGTTGTGAATTGATAAGGGCATGATTTCCTTCCCGGTAAATTAGCATAGTTTTATCCCCTGTTTCTCTTTTTTGTCTGAGATGCGAATTTTAGCCAGCCCTATGAAGTGCACTTCAGTTTCAAACTCTGGACAATTTTCAATCCACTGTTACAGGCAAATAATTGGCGACAAGTATATACATGGTTTCCTTTTGAATGGGATTTTATGGACAGTGGATACGTTAACTTTCATGTGGGTGAAAAGATTCGCCGCCTAAATTGTCCGTTTGTTATTACTGATTCACTTCTTATTATGGGAATTCAGCTTTCAAAATGATGTTTACGATGTGCTATATGGAGGACCATTACAATTTCCTTAACGGGCAACCTTACTATTTGTTTGTAGGAGTCCTAACAGATTTGCTCCTTCTGCTTGTGTTCATCCAAAGTTGTTTCTGAAGCTTTTGGAATTGATGATTATCTATTTAACCCCTTTGAAACTTAAATAGAACATGCTATGATCGCACTGGCAAGTAAAGAAAATTCATGGAATATTTAGGTGAAAGCGATGAACAAACAATTTGGGAGGGAAGAGGGCACAAATGTTGATAAGCTCTATCGAACAAAACTTGGTGTAATCTTTTTCTATTCCCTAATGTAAGGGATTGGACGATCATTAGTTCTATTTACTCCCAATATGCAAAATTTTCTCAATGAAAGTGCACCTTCATTATTAGGGCTCTAGGGGTTTGTCTTATAATGTACTCTATAATGGTTTGTAGTGACAACTCAAAATTTTATCTTTTCTTTTAATAAAGTGATAGCCAATTGAAATAGTCAAAAAAATTGAACAATCATCTATGTTATGGAGTATTATTATCTGCAAACTTTCTAAGATTCAATAATTTAAACACACGACCCGCAAGTGTAGCCAAGTTGGTGTAGCAGTAAAGCGCAGACCGCAAGATCACGAGTTCGATCCCCTGCATAAACCTTTTTGGTTGAGTGCATCGCACGTGACATCGAAGTGTGGTTAATCGGTGACGTGATTTGCGGTATTGCGTCGGCCGGGGTTTCTGCTGTCTTGTACTCGAAAGAGTAGCGGCTGTGGATTCCTTCGTCAACAAAAATAATTTAAACACACGGTTTGATTAAGTTCTATCGCGTGAGAAAATTAAAAAGCATCTTTTACTCTTCTAGTTGGAAAATAGTTGTGTTTGCAATAGTTATGCACTATCAAGACGCATCTTTAATGTTGTTACTTGGAAAGAGATTGTTTCGTTTTCGACGTTGAATAGTAAAATTAGGTCAGAGCCAAACAAATATTTTGTTGCGACGTCGAAATGTTGAATAGTAAATTTATGCCAAACTTCCTAAGTAGGCAATTAAATTATCTTGTTCAGCTCCAATGATAGGAGTACCATAGACTAGTCTCTTGTTGTATGCAACAAGATTTTTTTTTCTGAATTTACTATTTCTCTCAATTTAAGTCATTACTTTCACGATAAGAAATATTAACTAACTTTGAAATAATCTCACAAGGTTGAAATAAAATCTAACCCCAAAAATGTTCCATAGTTAGATAGATGTAGCCCACTCCATCAGAGGCGGATCTATGATTTTAAGTTTATGTGTTCTGGATTCTATCATTTTGAAATTACTGAATTTTAAACTTATAATTCGTACATATTAAATATATTTTTTTGAGATAAATACAAAATTTAAGTCAAAGTTATCTAATTCTGCCGAATCCTAATGTATATTGTATATTCGGTGACCACAAACTTTATAGTAGTAGCAATACTTTTCGCTGGCGGCTTAAATTGACATGTTAAATATGAAATACTTACAGTGCAAGATAATTCAAATGTTTTTGGTTGTGTTCTCAGTCCAGTTTTTTTTTTTTAATTGAATAAAGACCTGTTTAATTAACTGGCGTGTTAAATTTTCACTTCACGATACTCATTCCTTTTCCCAGAATTTTCTTTAATTTTATTATTGAAACTTTCTTCATTTGATAAGTCAGTCTTTGACCCTCCAAGTCACCAAGTCTCTCGACTAGGCCTATAAATATATTGTCTTAAACATTGCAAAGGATATATCATAAACTAGCCAGTTCAATATTCTCCTACAATACACACACTTCATAAGATTATTGATTTATAATCATTTTGCAATACCCTCTTTTGATTAAATCATTAGAATTAATATGGAGAGAAAAACATCTCAAATTCAACCTCCAACTTATGGAGATTTGATTACTATTCTTAGCATTGATGGAGGTGGCATTCGAGGAATTATTCCAGCTACCATACTTAGTGTTCTTGAATCCCAACTTCAGGTTTTCTTTTATGCATACATACATGATTAATCACACACGCTCTCTCTGTTCGATTCTATGTGACACTATATTATATATAGATAGACACACACACATAATTTTTGCATGCGACCTGAAATAATTTACAAAATTGGTGTCAAATTTGCAGGAGTTGGACGGAAAGGATGCAAGACTTGCAGATTACTTTGACGTGATTGCTGGAACGAGCACTGGTGGCCTTGTGACGGCCATGCTAACAGCTCCCGACGAAAGTAATCGTCCCCTTTATGCCGCCAAAGATATTATACCATTCTACTTAGAGCACTGTCCAAAGATATTTCCACAAAAGAAGTGGTATGTACATATTTAAATACAGGACTAATTAAGTTTCTTCACTCTATAGGGTACTGTTTCTTCTAATTTCATTTGTATTAAATGGCTAACCAAATTTTGAAACTTCGTTGAATTCACAAACATGCAGGGGTTTATTTGCTCCAATTGGGAAAATGGTACAAGCTCTAATAGGACCAAAATATGATGGCAAGTACTTGCATGAGGTCATAAAGGAGAAGTTGAAAGATACTCGTCTTAGTAACACTATCACTAACGTTGTTATTCCCACTTTTGATATCAAGAAGTTGCAACCAACCATTTTCTCCACTTATGAGGTATATATATGTTCCATTCAATAAAAAATAACCTTAATATATATTTACAATATGGTCACTTGTGTACACTAATTATACACTGAGTATATACCGGCAACAACTACAATTTATTGGCTAGCTAGCTAGGGGTGAAATGTTTTTGTCCGCTGGCTAAATATGTTATTAAGTACATCTATCTAAATCCATCTCAATTTATCATTTAATCATATTTAATTGACGTGGGTTGGTACCGTAAAGAATGAACTTTGGGTCTAACTCAACCTCAAAAGCTAGCTTGTAGGGTGAGGATTGTCCAAGTCCATATAAGGAGTTCATGTTCTCATTTCATATCTGATGTGAAACTCTTAACTGCAGGTACAAACAACGAATGAGGGTTAATATATATTTAGTGTTTAACCAAATGGAATCTTAATTGTTTGTTGCAGACGAAACGATCGGCATGTTATGATGCAAAATTGTCTGATGTCTGTATTAGTACTTCAGCAGCTCCTACTTATCTTCCCACTCATAATTTCAAAGTTGAAGATGGAAAAGGAAATGTTAGAGAACATAATCTCATTGATGGTGGCGTTGTTGCAAATAATCCGGTACTAAAACATTTTATTAACACTAAAAATTTAACTTATATACACTGACGATACAATAAAATTAAAATATGTTGGCATGTGTTTTTCAGGGTTTGGTTGCAATAACGGAAGTAAGCAAAGAAATTTTGAAGAACAACCCAGATTTCTTCCCGATAAAACCAATGGATTATGGGCGTTTCCTTGTAATATCAATAGGGACAGGAGCTGCAAAATGTGAACAAAAATATAATTCATCCATTGCAGCTAAATGGGGTATTGTAGGTTGGTTATTTCACAAAGGTTCCACACCACTAGTTGAAGTATTTACCCAATCAAGTGCTGATATGGTTGATTATCATAATTCTGTTGTTTTTCAAGCACTTCATAGTGAAGATAGTTACCTTCGAATTCAAGTAAGTATTATCTTTTCTTGTATTTTTTATTTTGTCAAGGACAATTTGATGGGTAATGTTTGATTAATAGTTTTTTTGGTTGTTAAACTAATTAATTAATAGGAGGATGGGTTGATTGGAACAGAAGCCTCAGTGGATGTGGCTACAAAGGAAAATTTGGAGAGGCTAGTGTTAATAGGGGAAAATTTATTGAAAAAACCACTTTCAAGGGTAAATGTGGAAACAGGTTTGACAGAACCAATACCTAAAGGAGGTACTAATGAAGAAGCACTTAAGAGGTATTTCATCAAAACTTTAATTTTGATATAACTTTGATTCTTTGAGAGAAAAGTAGAAGTACGTCAAGCATTTTAAAATGAAAACACTCTCTTTTTGTTGAGATATTATTGTAGGGTATATTACAATTAGTGGTTAGACTTGTAATTAGTTAGAAGTGGCTAGAAATGTAACAAATGTGTTTAATATATCAAAGTGGGTAGATGTAGATATTTTAGTCTTCTCATTTTCTAATTGTACACAGAATATACTGGACACTTTCTCTCTCTGCGATATACTTTTCCTCTAATGGAGTAATTCGTCTTCTTCACCACAACTGCACTTCGATCCTCGTTTTCCTTTCATTTTCGCACTTTATCCGCCTTTCATCATGGTATCAGAGCCTGGTATGAGGATCGAAGAGTTTCACGAAGACTGAGTTTCGGGATCGGAAAAGGGATCGAGAAGAGAGATTTCAGAGTGGACGAGGACATGCAGTGAAGGAACAACTAATTTCAGAACGGACGAGGACATGCAGTGAAGGAACAATCAATTTTTGAGGATTTTCAGATCGGAAATTGTGAAGACTCGAAGAGTAGGGTTTCAGATCGAAGAAAACCTAGAAGATTGAAATTGAAATAGAATTTATAGTTCGAAGGTTGAGAAATTCATGTCAATCGCAATGGGAACAACAGAGGAGCCTGTATCGATCGACCACAACCATCCGCTGTATCTATTTCCTTCGGATTCGCCTGGATCGTTGTCGATTGGGGTGATATTGACGGGGATGGACAATTATGCGTTATGGAGAGCGTGGCAAATGACCGCTCATAGGAAAGAACAAGATTGGGTTCATAGATGGAGCGGTGAAGGCGAGTATTATCGCGACCATCGCAGGATTGTGGGAGAGATGCAACGCCATTGTAGTCTCTTGGCTAATGGGAAATGTAAGCAAATCACTGCTTACGGGAATGCTTTACAACTCAGACTCGCTTACGATTTGGAAGGAGTTAAAGGAAAGATTTGATAAGATTAACAGTTCTAGGGCTTTTCAACTACACAAGGAGATAGTTTCACAAAGGCAAGGAACACAATCTGTTTCAATATATTACTCAAAACTGAAGGATTTGTGGGATGAGTACGACTCGATTATTCCATTACCAACTTGTTGTGACAAGACGAAGGAATTCGTAGACCATATGCAGTATCAAAGATTGTTACTGTCACGACCCGACCCCGGATCCGTGACCGGTGCCTTGACCCGGGCACCCTTGTGACACAACATCAGAGAAAACCAGCGGAATATAAACTCAAAATAAAACAACCATAATGGTATAAATAGTCTAGCCCAAAATGGCTACCCCAAAAGTACATAAAACCGAACAGCTATATCCTTTAACAACCCAAGTTATGACAAGACTACAGACCTCTAAGAATAAGTAACACTATGACGGGACAGGGCCCCGTCATGCCCCTGAATGTACAAAATATCACAACACCGGGGAGAACCATACCAAAAGTCGAGCTTCCGAAGAAATGGAGCTCCTGACACCTGAGTAAGAGATCCTAGGAATGAGGATCTACCACTGCTTTCCTTACCGCGCAGATGAACGCAGCCTCGGCGAAGGGGTCGACACAACGTACCAAGTATGTAAAACTGGAAAATACTGTAGTAATATCACAAGTCAAAGATAAGCTGGAGTCATAGATAAAAATCAATTTCCTTGCACTGTGCCTTACTAACAATGAGAGTAACGAGCATAAAACTTATAGCATAAAAATAGGAGGCTCACGATCAAAACAGGGTACCTCGCCCGTAGTATCGTTAAGCAATCCTACTCCTGGGACTATTTCACCCGCATGGGTCCTGTGGACCCGCATGAGGTCATCCGCCTCGTCATGGGACTATTTCACCCGCACGGGACTATTTCACCCGCACGGATCCCGCGGACCCGCATGAGTACCATCGCCAGTACTCGCACGTGGACTATTTCACCCGCACGGATCCCGCGGTCCGGATCCGCACGAGCGCAGTCACGCACTCGCGTCACGGGTAGCAAATCCATGGCATAGATAATAACCCGGGTTTACCGTAATAATACAAATATATAACATAGCTCATCCGGCTATCATACATAACATAAGCACTACCGGCCTATCATATCATACATAAGCACTACCGGCCTATCATATCACAACATAAGCACTACCGTCCTATCATATCATACATAAGCACTACCGGCTTATCATAACATAAGCAAGTTAAGAAATTCCCTAACTTCTTATTAACATTATTAATATATCCTCTCATTTTAGTATCCTAAGGCACTAACATGTCTTTTAATAGAAAATCCGAGAATTCAACCCAAGTACCATGTACTTCTAGCTTTTTAAGAAAAACTCTTTTTATACAAAGATTCCAAGATACTAATCACCATAGTATCAAGTTACGATTTCTTTTCAAGACAAGTCACATTTCCTTTTTAGAAATATAATAGGCTTCTAAATCAAGTGACTCCATTTCCTTTAACACCTTAGAGAACCAATGCCTAAAAATCAATTCACCTTTCTTAGTTTCAAATCCTTTACCCGAACTTGTTTTAATTAGAGTAAACATTTCTTTGTGAACCTTTCAAGTAAACTAATATAACCAACTCCCCATAAAGTCATTATATTAGTGTTATCCCTTTGTCAAAACATTTTCCCTCAATCCAAGGGACTTATACTTTTGAAATGAAACAAGTATCATATACTTTAGAACAAGTGTAGATTATCAAATCTCAGACGATACCGTACTACATAGATACAACTATTCATGCTCAAGAGATAGGAAAGCTCTACATACCTCCTTGGTCAATCCGCTTGCTAAGTCCAACTACCGCAAGTAATATGTCAACCTATAATAACCATAGTGTGTTTATTAACCTCTAATTTCAATGTAGAAACTCTAAATTCAAGTTATCAATTCCTAAGGAAAATTGGGCAGCATTTCCTTTGTTTCTACACACTTTGCCACATTTTCAAAGGCCGATTTTTTTCACATTCAAACGCCTTATTAAGGCCCAACAACCAAACCAACACAAAGGGGATTACACACCTAATCTTTGGTGTGTAAAATTCTGCCCCATAAGTTATAATAGTACACTTAACAATTCTAAGGTGGTTTTTAGGCTACAACATGCTCATAATATTTCTTTAGCCAAATCCTTCATATTCAACCCACATTTCTAGCATGCAATGACTCTAAGAGCATTATTTACCACCATAAGTATTTTCTTCTTAACATGCAACTCTATAAACTAATAATAGAGGAAGAATCATTACCTTAGAGCTTTAGCCAAATTTTATCCAACAATTTGCTAGCCTTTCTACCAAGAATACCACCACCACCACCTTCACAAGCTAGCCACAAGCTTCCTTCTTGTCTTTTAATTTTTCAGATTTTTCTTAAGGCTAGAATCCTCTTGGATTTTTAGAGAGAAGGAGGAGCTTGAAATATTTAGAGAGAAGGAAGAGGTTTTTCAAAGAGAGATGACAAATGACCAAGTCTTTAAGACTTGGTCAATATATCGCATGTAAAATCGGATGGGGACACTGTCCCCACTGTGCCCTTTCAAAATAAAAATCTGACTTTTCCTAAGTTTTCCGCTCGATTTCGCCGCGCTCGCTTCCTGCCACGGGCGCCGCAACTCTGCGAACCCTGATCTTCCGGCCATGGCTGAACTTCGACCCTCGCATTTCGCCGCGACCACGACTTCCGCACGCGGCCTAATCACCCGCTTGGCGCCATGGCCGCCTCCGGCGCACTGAGACCCGATCATGGCCGTGCCCAACCACGGTATAGCATAATTTTTGATGGGGTTGAATGATGGCTTTAATCAGGCCAATAGTCAGGTATTGATGATGCAACAAGTACCTACTCTCAATCAAGTATATGCGATGATAAACCAGGAAGAGAGTCAAAGGATAATGCAGGATATGATAGAACCTGTTGCAATGTTTACTGTGAGAAACAACAGAACTGGACCAGGGACACAGAGGCAGAAGAAACCTTTCAATCCTAATGTAGCGTGATCATCACATGCGAGAGGACATTTGCAATAAGATTGTAACAAGTTAATGAAGTGCACTCATTTCCATAAGACAGGACATCTGGAGGAAGGATCCTACAAGTTGATTGGATACCCTGAAGATTTCAAAGGAAAATACAAGAAGGCCAATGCAGTGATAGGTGAAGAATCACAATTCGAAAATATTGGACAAGGGAATAACATGAATTTTGTTCATGGTGTGCAGCAGGATAGGGGCCAATCCAGGAGACTAGATGGAGTACAACAGGGAAGTCAGCACACTGGATGTTGGGAAATCTAACACGTTAGCAGCAGAGGTCAAGTTGCCGGATGAGGATGGACCAGGGAGCACCGCTGGTATCGCAACAAACATGGCAGGTACGATGAATACAGAAAGGATTATAAAATGGATTGTGGACACAGGAGCCACAAATCATATGATTAATGACCAGAAGTTGCTGAAGATTAAGAAATTGATAGGAGATGCAGGCAAAGTGCAGATGCCAACAAGGGACTCAGCTGCTATCACACATATTGGAGACTACCACTTAGGAGGAGGTGATATGCTTAAGAATGTCCTTTGCATACCTACATTCAAATTTAACCTAATGTATGTATCTAAGGTGACAAAGGAGTTGCATTGCAGTGTCACATTCCTCCCTAAGTATTGTGTATTTCAGGATCTCTCGTCTGGGAAGGTGAGAGCGATTGGTAATGAAGAAGGGGGATTGTATGTGCTGAGCATAGATGATGCAGAAAGTAGGAAAATGATTCGAGCAATGACGGCTACACAAAATGTAGATGCTTCTACTTGGCACCTGAGGATGGGACATGTGCCAATGAGAGTCTTGAAGAGAATACCATGTTTTAGCAATAACAATTCTTTTACATTAAATAACTGTGAGGTCTGTCCACTAGCTAGGCAGGTTCGAGTTCCTTTTCCAGTCAGTAACAATAGGAAACTAAAGCCTTTTGAGCTATTACATATGGATGTATGGGGTCCCTACAAAGTTGAGACTTTCAATGGAATGAGGTATTTTCTAACCATTGTAGATGATTGTTCTAGATGGACTTGGGTATTTCTGTTAAGATTGAAGTCTGATGTTACAACCATACTAAAAAGCTTCTTTGTAGCAGTAAAGACACAATTTGAAATGACTATTAAGAGGGTAAGATCAGATAATGGGTCTGAGTTTTTTAATTCTAGTTGCAGACAGTTGTTTCAGGAGCATGGTGTAGTACATGAGAGTTCTTGTCCATATACACCTCAACAAAATGGTGTAGTTGAGAGGAAACACAAACATTTATTAGAGACAACCAGAGCTATCAAAATTCAAGCCAATCTACGAGATAGTTTTTGGGGATTTTGCATTGAAAGTGTTGTCTACATTGTCAACAGGATACCTGCCACTATACTGATGAACAAGTCACCATTTGAGATGTTGTACAACAAGACACCTTCCCTGATGCACTTAAGAGTGATATGGTGCTTATGCTTTGCCACTACACTGCCCATGACAGATAAATTCAGCCCAAGAGCAGTGAGAGCTGTGCTGCTGGGATATGGTGCCTCACAGAAGGGTTACAGACTTTACGACATGGAGAATAGGGTCATATTCATGAGTCGAGATGTGGTGTTTATGGAGTCGATTTTTGCCTTCAAGAATGAAACAGAAAACAGACCTGGATTCATGACAGCACAAGAGCATTTTCGCTTTGAGGATCTCATAATGACTTGTCATCAGAGGAATCTGGACCAGGAGGATTCAATGGCTCCATATAATCCAGAAGTTTTTCCAGTGAATGAAGGTGACCAACTGAATGCAGGGGAACACAGTAAAGGGAGTGAAGAATATCAGCAAGGTGAAGGAAGACAACCTGGTGAAGATCGTGATCGGGAAGAAGGAACGCAGGTCGGTCGGAGACGATCGAGAAAGTCGCCAGCGGCATCCAAGCCACCTATTTGGCATAAAGATTATGTCACTGATCAGGGGTCATCTAGGTGCTTATACTCTATTGCTGATGCAGTGGATTACAGCGGATTGTCATCCCAATACCAAAATTTTGTGGGGCAAGTTTCAAAAGAAGTTGAACCACATAGATATTCAGAAGCAATTCGTGACACAAGGTGGATAGAGGCAATGAAGGCTGAGATCCAAGCTTTAGAAGACAACAAGACCTGGGAGATGGTAGATTTACCAAGAGGAAAGAAAGCTATTGGCTGTAGATGGGTGTATAAAATAAAATACACATCATCAGGGGAGATCGAAAGATTTAAGGCCAGGTTAGTTGCCAAAGGCTACAATCAGAAGGAAGGGCTCGATTATCAAGAAACATTTTCTCAGAGCGAAGATGACAACAGAAGAGTTGTGGTTGCAATTGTTCGCTAACGATGGAAACTATACCGGATGGATGTATATAATGCATTCCTGAGGGACTTATATGAGGAAGTTTATATCGCCTCCGAGGTTTTCACACCAGAGGACAGAATCAAGTATGCAAGTTGTTGAAATCTCTATGGTTTGAAACAATGTCGAGACAATGGAACATAAAGCTTACTTCACTTTCTGAAGCAAGGTTCCAAAGAAAGCCACGAGATTATTCTCTGCTCATCATGCGAAGGAGGAAAGATTAGTCATTATACTTGTGTATGTGGATGATCTCCTCATCACGTAATGATCGAATCGATTCAAGACACCAAATCAACCTTGCATAACATTCAAAATTAAGGACCTCGAGAGCTCAGATTCTTCCTTGGAATAGAGTTTGCTAGAGCACGATGGCATAATTACGCACTGTTAAGTACGCACTGGAATTAATATCTGATATGGGACTTTCTGGTTCAAAGAGTGCCTTCTCACCAATGGAAGTGAATCAGAAACTGACTACTACCATTTATGATCAACACATACAGACTGATGCTGCTGAGGGTGGTCAACCAGTAGACAATCAGACAACAAATGTGCTGCTAGAGGATCCGGGAGCTTACAGGAGACTAATTGGAAGGCTTTTGTACCTCACAAATACAAGGCCAGATATAGCATTTGATGTCCAGAGGTTAAGTCAGTTTATGAAGGAGCCCAAAACTTCACACCTGGAGGCAGGAATGAGACTAGTAAGATACTTGAAGGAGGCACCAGGGACAGGTATCCTTTTGGCCAAGAACAGCAGTTCCACACTATATGTTTTCTGTGATGCAGACTGGGGATCGTTTGTCAACACTAGGAGGTCGATCACAGGGTATCTGGTGTTATTTGGTCAGTCTCCAGTAACCTGGAAGTCGAAGAAACAGGTGACAGTGTCGCGTAGTTCTGCAGAGGCAGATGCGAGCGATGGCCGCGGCGATTCTTTGAAGTCGTGTGGCTAGTTGGTTTATACAAGGAGTTAGGGGTGCACATCACATTGCCTGTAGAAATCTTCACTGATAGCAAGTCAGTCTTGCAGATAGCAGCGAATCCAGTTTTCCACGAAAGAACGAAACATATCGACATTGATTGTTATTTCATTCGGGAGTGGATTCAAGATGGGCTAATACATACTACATACATACCTACGGTGAGCGACTGCAGACATACTCACTAAGGCTCTTATGAAGCCTCAACATCGTCGATTGGTTTCCAAGCTAGGATTGAAGAACATCTTCAGATCCTCTAGCTTGAGGGAGGATGTTGAGATATTATTGTAGGGTATATTACAATTAGTGGTTAGACTTGTAATTAGTTAGAAGTGGCTAGAAATGTAACAAATGTGTTTAATATATCAAAGTGGGTAGATGTAGATATTTTAGTCTTCTCATTTTCTAATTGTACGTAATATACCGACACTTTCTCTCTCTGCGATATACTTTTCCTCTAATGGAGTAATTCGTCTTCTTCTCCACAACTGCACTTCGATCCTCGTTTTCCTTTCATTTTCGCACTTTATCCGCCTTTCATCACTTTTCAATAATGGTGGTCTCGATTAATTTCACGGGATACCTGGCTCCCATCAATAACAGGTATCAGGTAACTTTATCAACCAAGACTATTATAAATGGAAAGATCACCTAGTATTTTTATCTCTACGGGAAAAATTACACTATTATTTGACAACAAAAAACTGGTGTTAGAAAAGTCATCCCAATTGTTCTTTTGTGACAAAATTGATATATTAAAATTCGATTTAACCATATATACATTAACAGTTTAAAATATTTTTGTATTATCAATGTATTTTAGCTAGCTAGCTAGTTTTACTATTATATTGTCTAAGTTGTTAGAAGTTATACATTGTTATGTCATAAGTTAACTCGTTAAAATCTTTCGCTTTGTGACAGGTTTGCAACATTACTGGTCAATGAAAGAAGACTTCGTGAGTCAAGATCGCCACTTATCAAGAAAGTTCCTAAGTAATGTAGTCATCAAGAAATTCGTACATATAGAAATTGAGTTTAAGTAATATTCTTTCCGTCCTAATTTATGTGGTATCGATACGGAGTTTTAAAAAAGAAAGGAATACTTTTGAAATATATGGTCCAAAATAAATCATTTCATAAAGTTAAATTGTCATAGAAATACATTCTTTTTGGGATAAATAAAAAAGAAAATAATGTCACATAAATTAGGACAGGGGAGTATATATTATTAGTGTAAAATTTCCTAGCTTGGAGGGAATATTAGGTATAGAATAATACTTTACTTTAAGAATTTAAATTTATTTATTTGTAGTACTAATACTAGTGTTCAATAGAAGTGTATTCCTCATCATTCATATGTATGTAACACTAGTGTTCAATAGAAGTGTATTCAACATCATTCATATGTATATGTATATTATTATTATCTGCTCTTTTATCTACGCAATTCTTAGTATAAAAATAATATGGCTTAATCATAGCATTCTTTATTGTCTGCTAAAAGTTTATTTGAAACACGTTTATAAAGAAGAATCTTGTACTTTGGGTTTAAATCTTCAGTACTAAAAAATCATGTTAAAATCTATGGGTGGCCAGTGGGTGGTCGGGCGGGCGGGACGGGAGGGTCGGGACGAGGCTCCGTGGATTAGCGGAATTGGCAGGACAAGAATAGGCCCCATACCGTCCCACATCCCGCCGGAAGAGGGGACGGGTTTTGGGGGGTGGTCGGGTCGGGTCATTAGTTTTTTTTTTAAAACACTTAATTTTTTTTAAAAAAACACTTCAATAATTGAACAAGATAGTGTAATAAAAATATTCCAAGACTGTTTTTGTGCCTCTTATATTATTTTATGGAAATATATGATTTTCTGGTAATACAATTCAAAATTGCAACTTTGTTTCATTATTCAAAAATTGCAAATCACATACTAAAATTGTAATTAAAAAAATTACATAGTTAACCATACTTTTTCTAATTTTTTCACAATGTCTTGAGGATCTTCGGTTGGAATTGGAAGTTGTTGGTCAAATTGTTCGACGTCGCTTCATGTTCCCTCAGACAAGATTTCGTTGTAGTATTCTTCGTTGATTTCTGGTTAACCGCACCTTCTACGTTCCGCTCCGCTCGAATCCAATTTCTGAATAGAACTGCAATTTCCAAGGTGTCTCCCGCCAATGAGTGTATGTGCTCTCCTATTTGAAATCTTTCAGCAGAAAAATCGCTTTCAGACGTTGTTGATGACGCTTGAATGTTCAACACATCCCGGGCCATCTTTGCTAGTGTCTGAAATGTCTTCGCGTTCTCCCTCCAGTATCTCAGCAAGTTTTCACGTCCATCTTCATTGACAATTGATTCATACGGTACAACACCCCGCAAAACACAAACATTAAATTCGTTAACTTGTGAAGAAGTTGAACCACTAAACATTATATTTCTAAGGCCTTAAACACTAGCAACAGAAACCGCATGTCTTTTATTAGGTTACCGTGAAGTAGAAGAAGTTGGTATCGAATTCGGTTGATTATTTGCACTTTCTTGTTGGTAATACATATATATATATATATTTTGCATTCATTGTGTATGCTAGACATAACTTCTTCGTTAGTTGGTTCTTCATTTGGACTTAGAGGTGGAAGTACTGCTATACAATCATAAATCTTTTCTAACAAGTGTTTTACAATCGTTTACTTTAATAGTCGGATTTAATACAACACCAATAATATAAATAGTGGGAATAGGAAAAAAATTAAATTTTATAAACATTTTTCAATATATACCTTATAGTTTGTTTTTTCATATATTCATTAAGTAACAAAAATATTATAGCTATATAAATTAACATAATTGAAATAGTAGGATAATAAATACCAGAAAATTTTCTAGTAGAATCCAATAAGTTCTAAAAAAAATCCCAATCATTATCTACAAGCATATCTGTTGAATTTTTTATTATGAACTATAAATAGGTGCTTAGTCTTTTGCTGGATATATCAATAAAAAGTTTAAGCATTGTTCTGAAATTTAACTTGTTTCATAAACCGAGCAATATTAATTATTCCATCAAAAGTCTTAAATATATTCTTCAAATTAAAGGAAAGAAAGGAAAAATGAAGAAGACAATGTCATCAGGTGGTTCATTCAAGCTGCAGCCTCCAACTTATGGTAAACTCATAACTATTCTGAGCATTGATGGAGGTAGCATTAGGGGAATAATTCCTGCAACTATTCTTGAGTACCTTGAATCTCAACTTCAAGTGAAACTAATTTTATTCTGTGACACTCTTTTCATTTTAATCTATTTAAGAAAATAATATGATTTTATAATCACAAAAATATTTATGGCATATTCATTAGGCCATCAAAGGTCTTTTTTTCTTTTACACGAAGTAAGTAGTTTACAATATTACAATCTATATTCTTTTGTGTGGATATTCACTCATTGTGTAAAGAATTTTACTTCTATTTATGCATTTGAACCTGTTTTAGTAAGTTGTCCTTACTTTTGGGTTTCTAATCTCACTTATTATGAACTGTTAATTGTTTTTCTTGATCTAATAGTGAAAATTTCTTTTACACTACCTGATGTATAAATAGCCATCGGGTAGTGTAAAAAAAAAAGTATGTAAAGAGCCATATATATATTTGTGTAATTAGCAAGTACGTGATACATATATGCTACGTATCCTTTTTATGCTAAGTACTTCGAACTTATGTTTAATGAATTTAAAATTTGGATCAATATAGGAATTGGATGGTGAGGATGCGAGACTTGCAGATTACTTCAACATAATTGCAGGAACAAGCACGGGTGGTCTTGTCACGGCTATGCTAACAGCTCCAAACAAAGACAAGCGTCCTATGTTTGCTGCTAAAGACGTAAAGCCCTTCTATCTTGAGCATGGTCCAGAGATATTTCCACAAAAAAGGTAATTTTTTTTATTCTTGTTAAAGTAGCAATAACATTATCTTAGGACTGATATCTTAATTAAACATTGTTACAGGATGACGCTTGGATTTGGATCAATAATGAAGACATTGAAATCTCTAATAGGACCAAAGTATAATGGGAAATATCTTCACCAAGTCATAGAGGAGAAATTAGGGGAGACTCCTTTGCATGAGACATTGACTAATGTTGTAATCCAACTTTTGATATCAAGAATCTACCGCCAACATTATTCTCCACTTTTGAGGTATTTTTCTCTCTCTCCCTTACATGAGCTAAGTTTATGAGAATAATACTTTTACCTAGAATTTAATTTGATTCTTCAAGAACAATAGGTTACTGTTAAAACTCCTCGATAGATGTGATAATATGCAGAGGCAGTGAGAGAGAAAAAAAGATTTGAGAGAAGGAGAAGGAAGCGAAGAAGAACGAGAGAGAATATTTGGGAGCAACTGCTCTTAGCCACTGCCCCGTCTACGCCTAGCCGACGCCTCAACTGCTCTTCTAAGGATATTTTCTATTATAATTTTGCTTAAGTAAACTAATTACATAGTAGTCCTATTTATAAGTGAGTAACTAATCCCTAATGACAAAATATCTCTAATCACAAATATCTAATGAACTCATAACAAACTAACCTCTACATAACAAACTAACCACTAAGCACTACTTCAGATTTCAGCTTGCGTAACGCTACTTAGATAGCGCTTTAAAAAGTGTATCTAAGTAATACCAGATAGCGCTTTTTAAATTTTCAAATTAAAAAAACCTAACAAAAAACTTGCATAACGCTTTTGGAAATTTTAACCAAGCGCTTACGCAGTTACCTTGCATAGCGCTTATTTCTATGCAAGTTTGCGTTACCTAAGTAATTTATTAATATAATAATATAAATATTCCACTTAAATAGCGCTTGTGGAAGCGCTATTTAAGTAAAACAAAAGAAAACCCATCGTTCACCCCATTTCCAGATAACCCTAAAGTTCTTTAGGAGAATCCGCCGCACAATCCCAAATCTCCGCCAGATTCTCGCAGGAGAAGGAATTTAACATTTTGATTCAATTTACCCAAAGGCAGAACTTGATTTTCACCCTTCCCCTTTCTATGCAAAATCGGTCTTGACAAACGAAAGACAATTTTTTGTCTATTTCATTTCGTGCAATGAATCACGTGAATGCCTGCAAAGTTCAGATTTTTTTTGAACGTTTCAATTGACCAAATTCAAAATCGAAACCAAAATCTGGCTCAAATTTTAACCCTAGAAGACCTTAAGTTCTTCCTATATAAACTAGCATTTGGGGGTCTTAAAAGGGATACCTTCTAGCCGCAGTTGTTACCCTTCGAAATAGCCTAGGATATCTTCTATTTTTCGTCACTGAACCTTCTTAATGCAAGCTTAAAACAAAGAAGTTTTTGGAGCCGTCATCTTTACTCTTCAAAGCCCCAAAATACCTTTCATTTTCTCAAACGTTTCGGGCATAAGTGCTTAAATGAGTCCTGAAAATTCTTGCATCTTCGATTCGGCAAGTTCGAGTTGGACAAGATTCGAAGTAGGTTATCTTAGTTCGTTGCACCTGAATAAGGTAAACTCACCTCTTTCGTATTTCCAATATCATTCTTTTGCTGTTTTAATGTGCATTATGTGGTGGACGTGATGCGTTTAGGTATTGTTTAATTCTCGGAATTGTTAGTTTGGTTCAAAACATGTTTAAATAAATGCTAAGTATCGCTGGAGTCTATTAAGTTAGTCACTGTGTATGTCGGTTGTCTATTAAGTTTTTTTTTTTTACATCCTATAACACTAGTTTAAGGCCCTAAAAGAACGAAATGAATATCGTTACGAATTCGACCCGACGGCCGCGACTAAACGCCCTAATCGACGCCACATCGACTTGTCACTCTCAATCCCTTTAATACTGAGATCTATAGAAATTTCGGCAACACAACACTGCTTCTATAACATATCCCCAAAATAAAGTAGCCGACAAAGTCGCTTACACAACTAATCAACAATCAAAAAAGGCTAGCCGACTCGGCTTCCACCTAATAACATCATATACACAAAAGAATAATCAAAATAGGGAAGCTGTCAAGGATGCCACTAGTTATCATCAAGTATAACCGTGAACATCACAACACGTAGTATAACAACATCGAAAATCAAAACAAGGTACAAACGCCCAACCTACAATCGCTTCTGCACTTCTAAGAGTACAATACCGACATATGAAGGGACAGGCCCCGCTGTGCCCAAAATATACATAAGTCCGGAATGTAAGGATCTGTACTAAAATAGCCGCTCCGAATAAGCGAGCTCTTTAGCCTAGTAGATGTCCTAAATCGAGGGTCACCTAACCGATCACTGCACTGCGGCATTTAACGCAGCTTCGAGAAAGTGGCCGTGACGAAATAATGTACTGAGTATGTAAGCATGAAATACAGTAAATAAGATCATAATTGTGTCGCGTAAGGCGTAGAGTCAATCGTGTCATAAAAGAACGAGTCATACCGCATTTCATGCATGCTTAGTCATAAAATCATCAGATATAAGTAAGTGAATAAACTGTCCGGCCCTTTGGTGAGGGACGCGGTGAAATATACTATTCTGGGTATCTGTACCCGCATCACGGATGCCTGTCCGTGGAATCATCACATAAGTATACATAAACTGCCCGGCCCTCTAAGGAGGAACGCGGTGAATCATCCTGAAATCTATGCACGAATCTGTCCGGCCCGGACGCGGTGAAGTAGAGAAATGACTCTTAGCACGAGTAGATATCATGAGCAACTGTATGCAATTTAAATCATTTCTTGACTCTCATTAAAAATTATTAAATGTCTCCTTACTAGAAAATCACATGTACTTCTCATAACTCGTGTTATTAGGAATTTAGACTGTGTAGATATCATGTACGTCCGCCGTACATTCACTATATACAAAACTCATGCCAAATGAAAAGAACAAGAATTCATATAATCATGTCAAAAGAAAGAAGTATAGGCTCACATACCTTATAGTCGAGCTAACCAACTCACTACTAGAATATGCCTCGTCTAATACTCCAACCTATAATAATAACATTAGGTCGGTCAACTCTATGATTCCTAACGTAAGTTAAATTGAATGCGACTTCCTATTCTACAGAAATTTGGGCAGCACTTCCCCTGTTTATATGTACATCCACAAATTTCAAACCAAGCCAGCAATACCAACAGCAAGTCATAACTCAAATATATAACCACACTAATCTCATATATTCTATTTATGTCATCATAACATATTCCTTCTCTTTGATTTTTAAGCGATATCACAACTACAATAAACCAGGTGATTACTACACCTATTTCTCATGTTAATTCAGTCCTTAGTACATATTAGAACAATCTTAAAATAATCCATCAACTCTAATGACAACAACAATAACCAAGTTCTATAATCACCCTTTTTACACTTTACTTCCTTTAAGACATGTATTAGTAATTACCATAACTTATATACATGTTCATAGTCAAATTCCCAACATTTAAACTTCACAAAATCAGCCCCAAACTTGACGCGATAATATCCAAAAATTCCAAGCAAGTCTTTGGCCAATATTTACAAAACCAATCATTTTCTTAATTCCTTAGAGTTCAATCTTGTTCCAATAATTCTTTATGAATAATTATAACTTATATGTCAAGATTCTCTCCAATATCAACATGCCAAGTAGCGACGAATTTCACAACACAATAATCGAATACGACAATTTCAAGATTAGTAACATTAGTCCTAATATCGGCTACAACATTCAAATTATCCACATGCAATGTATAAATTCAAGATTTCTTCCTAACACAAGTCCATTACTTCAACTACCACAATATGCAACTTCAATTATAGCATTGATTGAAGAATTTTCATACCTTAATTAAATCCCCAAAACAGTCCCGATTTTTAGTCACTTCTTCGTCAGCTGAACTTGTAATGTCCATAACTCTCTACTCCGGTGTCCTATCGACGATTAGTTTGATTCTTTGGAAACTAGACTCGACGAAATTCATTTTAGGTTTTTGAAACACCCCAAAACCTCTTATATACGAGGAGATATACCCCTCCAAATTTGAATAAAATTTCGCCCAACAGTCCCGATTTTGCCATTGTTTCGTGCCCTTTTTGGCTACAATTTTTCACACTTCTTTAATCCCAAATCGGCATGCAACAATTCAACTATGTTAACCCAACATTTATGCACCTTTGTCTTTCAAAAATCTTCATCAAAACTTGAAAGAAAACCCCAATTATTTTCGGTCCAGGTGGGTCGACATACCCACTGATTTGGGCTTCAAAAATTATTCTAGTTCTAGACTTAATTGTGTAGGATATTTAAGCTAATAAAATGGAGCAAAAACTTGCTAATATGGAGAGGGGAATTCGACCAAGGGGGAAGGAAGAAGGAGAAGGAAAATAGTTGGATGTTTTAGGGAAAGAATAAAGTTAATTAGGGCTTTGTATTTAATTTTTCAGATTTTAAAATACTACATTTAGGCCCCCCTTCTTATTACTCTTTAACCCTTCAATTATTTACTTAACTCAATTAATCCCCCAAGTAATAAATATTGATCCCGATTTTTTCAATTTTGATTCCCGTTTCCTTTAATTCCCGGGAATTCCATAAGGTCTCATATTCCCCATGTCGTAATTCTCATAATATGTACCAATCCTCAATGGAAAATATAAATAACTTATCATATTAAATACTCATTAACGTGTTCGTAGCTTGTATAATTATATCTCATACCCATTATCCGAATCTTAATCTTAATGATGTTCTTAATCCTTGTCTTAAACTTACGAGGTGTAACAAATACTTTGTCGAATCGACTTCATTTGGCCAAACTAACTTCATTGTCATCAGGCTAGTATTGTTGTTTGTTGGACTGATTTATGAAAGTCTTTCACTACTACTACTGATTCTTAACTATGTTTCCTGGACTGATTTCAGTCGTTTCACTACTGATTTTTAGCCCCAACTTCAGACTAATTTTGGCCTATTTCGCCACTGGTTTCGACCCTTTTTTTTACTAAGTAATCTGTTTATTTTAGTGTCCTGTATATCTATGAAAGATCTCTATTTGGATTTGAATGGCTGGTCTACTTGCATTTTGACTTAGGTTAATGAATACTAGGCTTTAAGAACTTAATATGATGTACAATTTATATTAAAATACCATGTTAAAGATGACGCTTTGTTTAAATTCAGAACCACTTTTCGATACATACTTATTAACCATAAAGTATCTAATATAATAATTATTTTTGTTACTGAGTAAGTTATGATCCTCCTTCAAGAAAGTCAAGTGCCTCATATATGATTTATCATTGCTTTTGACATTTTTCGTTGTTGGATACTAATTATTTACCCATCTTCTTCTTTACATGAATTGGAAAATTTCAAATCCGAATATCCTCGGTGCCTTAATGAATCTGGATATTTGATGGGCCACTACACATTTTGGTGCACTTGCCGCTATCCGAGGTTACCGTATTTTGAGGCTAGATTTGAGCCGATGCCATACTTGATGAGAGAAATTTGCTACCCTTTTAAGGCGGCAAGTAGTCACGCTACTCTGAGTTGCGATTCGTGATTTTATACCGCATCGTTGTTGTAATATCGCCCAAACTCGGATGTTTTGGTGCATTATTTGGGATCGTGTTGCTATATCCGTGAAAAGTTGTCATCATTCGATGCATATTTTGAAGAAAATTCACCAGATTTGAGGCCAAATGCCACGCAATTTTGGACAAAATGTAGCCGCACTTCGTGCCAAAAATGCACATACGAAGTTATTTGCCACAAGTCGCTCAATGACTACATTCGAATTCAAACAGATTGCTACACTTGGTGAAATTATTATGGACATACCGTATCGGGTTTCTATTGTCTGTCGATAAGCTCGAGGGTTAGTTGTTGGGTTGCCATCGCCTCAAAATGGACGACGCTACACTTAAAAGTGTCGATTCACCATCGTAGTTGGCTATTAGTTAGTATTTTGATGTAATTGTTGACTATGTCGTATTGTTATTAGTTAATGATTGTAAGCTACTAATGATTGAGATAATCGCTTAAATATATTATTATGTTTTATGCGATCGATTATATTATATTATATTATATTATATTATATTATATTATATTATATTTTGAATGGGTATTCTTTTTGTTATCTTTTTGATATTTTATTTATTAGATGAAAAAACAGGGGGGGGGGGGGGGAATAGGTAGCAAAATAATAAATAAAAAGTAAAAAAAACAGATAAAAAGCTTGCATAGCGCTAGCGCTTTTTTAAGCGCTATCTAAGAGCTATGCAAGCTTGCATAGTGGTAGCTTAAAAGCGCTATGCAAGCCTTAAAAAAAGCGTTATGCAAGCATTTTTCTGTACTAGTGAAGTAACCACATATATATATAATGTATATATGTGGTATATCTCAACACCCCCCTCAAGCTAGGCACTGAAAACATAGGTTTCAGTCCTAGCTTGGGAACAATAGCAAAACACTTCTACCAATGCAAAGGAATTCCATGACTAATTTCATGGAACTTCATATTGCCATCTTCATTTCTATTTTCTGGTGAGTATTAGCTTTTGTAGTAGCAAATTCCACATCAATAGCAGTAGTATTACCAGAAAAATAGCAGGAACTGCATCACCAGCTACAAACACTTCAGCAGCAGCAGTTGTAACAAAATCAACTACAACATTAGTAACTACACCGCCGATCATTGCTGCGTGAATACTAAGAATCGCCAGGAACACCAGCCAGCTTTAACAATGCGAGCCGTGAGCCATTTGTGATGTGCGATTTATACACATGTTAAACGCAAGTGCACATATCGTGACAAGTAATATAGTCTAGGTAAGACCGAATATCGTCCTCAGGGACTGGTTTTCAAGTACCGATTATCTATGCTTTAGTTTCTATTTGGTTAACGTTAATTGAGTTGGAATTCTAAACTAATAATGCAGGAAATAAACTAATTATGAAAATACTTTGATTTAAATCAGTTATGATGGAGAATTAGGGCTTCCAAGATCATCAACTATCCACTATATTCAATCCTTAATACAATTAAACTGACTTCTTCTTCTACGTTAAGATAGCAAGTTAACTAGACTGTTTTATACTCATGTTAAGGTAATATAAACACTCAACCCCAATGGAGAACCCTTCTATCTTTCGATGACAAGATTGACTACAAAGGAGGATTAAGAGCAATAACCTATTAAGCTACACAAGTATCGGAGTACTTTCGTCCACGATTTAAACTTATGTTTATTCAACTATAGCATATTCACTTAGAACTCATATAAGTGATGATAACTAGTGATCAATTAATTATCAAGCAATCAAAACAGCTATTGAATAAATCTTAAACAAGTGAAGAAGAAATCAACTAATGTATTAATTCATGAATAAGAGTTTCAAGAGAATCACAAGGAAATCCCTAATAAAGTAATTAGCTCCTAGCCATAGTCACGCTAAGAACTAATACAATCTCCATACATGAACTGAAATAAACAAAGCAAAAGAAAGAAAAGAAAAATACTCAAGAACAAGTCTCCAAGCCTTTTAGCATCCAAGGATTGTGTTGTGGAATATTTACAAGATGGGATGTGGTAGAATGATGGATGGAGAATGGAATGGAATGGAATTCTTCTAATGATGTAGAGACTATTTATATCCCAAGAATCATTTAGGTAAAGGGTTAGGGATTATGTAGGTAGGAAAAGTTATAGAATCCTTTAGGTAAAGGGTTAAGAAAAAGTTATGGAATCCTTTAGGTAAAGGGTTAAGGATTATGTAGATAGGAAAAGTTATAGAATCTTTTTGTACCCTGAAAACGTGTTAAATTCGGCCCAAAACATCAAAAATCCCGCGTCGGCGCCGTGGCCCTGCAGTCCGGCGCCACGGCGCTGAAAAACCTGCAACGAAATCAACTTTCGGAACATTCAGCGCCGATGGCGTTTTTTAGGCGGTTCTTCGCTTCGTCGTCCAGTTTTCATCCGGGCTTCGTCTGATCTTGTCTATACTTCCCGGAACTTCTTAGACTTCATTCATTGACCCCTTTTAGTGTGCAATTCCATCTCAACTAAGCTCATTTCCTCTTCTTTTCGTCATTTCTCCATTTCTGACCGCTGTGACACAAAAAGAAGAAAAACGACCCTAATATTATACTAAACATCAACAAAATGAGTAAAATACTAACTAAAAATGACTCAAAATGTGTATATAAAATACACCGATCAAATACCCCAAACTTAAACTTTGCTCGTCCTCGAGCAAAGATCAAAAAATATAAACAAAGACACAAAAAAAAGAAAAATAAAATGACTCAAAGACATTGATCAAATTGCTGCACAATTGTCACTTAGGAAAGCATGAAGGTTAGTAGGATAATATGCAGGAATATATAGCATTAAATTTTAGAATTCTAAGCACTCAAGTCAGATATTTCGCGAATTCAATTCAATCATGCTCAATGGATGTAAAAATATCTAACTATGCATGTCAATTTCAAAATCCTATGGCCTGTTCACTTGTTATTCTCTACTAATAATAGATACACATATTAGAGATCTTCAGGGCTTTTCAGGGTTGTAATGTAGGCTTAGGCATGGGTATGTAAAAATAGGCATTTAGGCTCAATTTACGTACCATAAGCTCTTTTGCTTTAAATTCTTCCCTTTTCTTTTGATTCTTTTTTTAACCTCATACATATCTTTCTCCTCTTTTGTTTTGAGATAATGAGGTGTCTGATGAATAGTAAGCACCCACAAACTTAGGCTTTTGCCTATTTATTTATTATTTTTTTTCACTGTGATGCTTCAAAATTGTTACAGCAAAAGTATCTCTATTTTTTGGATATGTTATAGCAGAAATATTTTCCAAAGAGAATAACTATTGATCTTCAATCCCCCCCATTATACAGTTACTGCCGTAAAAGGAGAGAAGAATGATGGGTTAATCGAATTCTTCATTGGAAGCTAAGATTCATTAATTCTTACAAGTTACAATTAGTTGCATTTGCACTTGATGCACTACTACAAACTCCCAAATTTCCAAAGAGAATCACTAAACTAATGGCTCTCGACCCATGATCTGGTCCAGATCCACTAAACTGTCTCATTTTGGCTTTGCACCTATAAATTTCGGATATTCGATCCAAAAATTTCGAATATCCGAATTTTTTCGAATCGGATAATCCGAAATGAACAACCCTACATCTCCTAGTCAATATACATTAGGCCTTTTGCTTCCATTTTCTTCTTTTTGATGTGGTTGCTTAGATATTAACATAAAAGAGAAAAACTTTTTAAAAGTTTGCTTTACGAACTAAACAAATTATTAGAAACAAATAGACAAATAAAAATGATTAATAACTTATTGTCTAATTAAAATTGACAAAATTTATTTTGATTCAAGCAAACCTCGTAACAAGTTTTGACCCAATATTTATTAATTTTACCGTTTTATACCTCCTAGCATTAGCCTAACATGTGCATTTGACATTGTCAAAACAAAATTTATAGACATATACTATGGTATCATATATGTTTCGTTATTTATATATAATATTTCATAAATACAAATATTAGCATTAGATATTTAAAATGAAATAAGGAAAAAATGTTGTTCCAATGGTAAAGAAAATACGTATTACTATTAGTTTTCATTCACGTTTTTTTAAAACTCTTTTTCCTATGAAATTCATGTTCAAACAAAATTGTTAACTTCAAATACCCCTTTTAAATTTCCAACTTTAAATAATATTGTTTATTTGTCAAATTTCAACCAAATATTATCAAGATGCCTACTAAGAAACATTCTGGTGACAAATAACATAAATATCCAAAGTATAGGGGTCTAAGTGCAATAATACGATTTCAACACACTAAATCCCCATCTCCTCTCAGATCAAAGAAATTTCAGTCTCGCAGTAGTCTTGTTCTCAAAGAAATCCCCAATCGGAGAAGAGCATGTCTGGAATGGAAAGATTGCAGCGTATGTTCGCCGGAGCTGGCGGCGCTTTAGGCCACCCGCCGCCGGATTCTCCAACTCTCGACTCCTCTGAGCAAGTTTACATCTCTTCTCTTGCCCTCCTCAAAATGCTTAAACACGGTAACTTAGGGTTTTAGTTCCTTACTATCTTCGCTATTTATACATGTGTTATCCAGATCTAGCTGTATCTATCTACTTATCCGTGTTGTTGCCTTTAGGTCGAACTATGTATACTTGTGTGAAAAAATTAAAAATTGTTAGGGAAATTTACGTCTATGTCTATTTTTGAAAATATTTACGCCACGTAACCCATACTTTGAGTTTGTTATCCGATTTAGCTCATAGTGTATAAACACCTTTTATACACTTTATACAAGGTTGATACATTATGTATAATGCTTTTCCCATGTATAATGTTGTATAATCTATCATCCAAGGGAATTAAGAGATTGATGATGATGTCACACATCGTATTGGACAAGGTGGATGAAATGGAGGCTTGCGTCTGGAGTCTTGTGCGACAAAAAGGTGCCACCAAAGCTAAAATGCAAGTTTGATAGGGTGGTGGTTAGACCAACTATGTTGTATGGGCGGAGTGTTGACCAGTCAAGACGTCGCAGAGTGGCAGAGATGAGGATGCTAAGATGGATGTGTGAGCATAAGAGGATATAATTAGAAATGAAGATATCCAGAGCAGAGTGAGAGTGACCTCGGTGGAGAATAAGATGCGGAAAGCGAGGTTGAGATGATTTGGACATGTGCGGAGGTGTGAGAGATTGATTATGGACGAGTTCAGGAGGGGTAGATGCAGTTCGAAGAAATATTGGAGAGGTGATTAGACAGGATATAGAGCATGTGAGACTTACTGAGGACATGACCTTGGATAGAGAGTTGTGGAAGACACAAATTAGGGTATAAGAGTGGTAGGTAGTCGAGCGTAGTCCTACTTGCGCTCACAATCTAGTAAGGGTAGGGTTATTACTAAAGGCATGCTTAGCGTATCATACAAATAGGTGTAGTGTTGCTTTATAGTCTTCTGTAATCATATTTCTCCTTCTATATGCTCCGTAATGTACTTGATTTGTTTCATTTATCTGCGTGATTATTGTTTACTTTTCAGGATGCGTGATTCTAGTTTGCTATCAACATTTTCTTACTGCCTTATTGCTTTAAATCTTTATGTTTTTGGATTGGGTCTGACCTTTTTTTTCTGCTTTCTGTTTTTCTTATTCTGAGCCGAGGGTCTCGCGGAAACAACCGCTCTACCTACCAAGGTAGAGGTATGGTCTGTGTATACTCTACCCTCCCTAGATCCATGTTGTGGAATTTTACTAGGTATGTTGTTGTAGTATTGTATATTGGGCTACACGACGTAATGTTTTATGTTGGGATGTATATTTTTGAAAATTTCCCATATTATATATTCCCACAGTCCTAATTTATATGCCTTAGTTCGGATTTCGAGAGTCAAAAGGAGAAAATCTTGTCCGCAATTTAGGGTTTTTTCGCTCTACTATCTTCACTCTTTATACATGGGTTATCCAGATCTAGCTGTATCTATCTACTTATTCGTGTTATTGCTTTTAGCTCGAACTATGTATACATGTGTGATTTTTTTTAAAAATGTAGTGAAAATTACGCTGTCTATTTTTGATAATAATTACGCTACGTAGCCCGTACTTTGAGTTTGTTACTGGATTTAGCTCATAGTTGTGTATAAACACCTTTTATACACTTTATACAAAGTTGATACATTATGTATAATGCTTTCACAGGTATAATATTGTATATCCACGTGGCGTAATATTTTATATTGGTTTGTATATTTTTTAAAATTTCCCTGTAGCGTCCATACTCTCTCAGTCCCAATCTATATGACATAGTTCAGATTTTGATCTTTGATCGCGATTTAACTGTATGTCATTCAAAGTCTATGTAAAATATCGTAGCCCATGATGTCTGGAGTTTAAATTTTTGGGATTAGTCTCTCTGCGTGTGATTTGTAATTAGGGTTTTTATTGTGATGTGAATGCAGTGAGGGTCGAGTTCCTGGAAGTGATGGGATTGATGTTAGGGAATTTGTCGACGAGTATACAGCCGTGTAGTGGATGTGTTTGCAATGCCTCGCAGTGGTACCGAGTGAGTGTTGCCGCTGATCATGTTTTTCGCATCAATACGCTTGACACGCCAGCATCGAGGTAATCATTGCTTGCTATTGGTATCATACATGATTAGTTTGCTTGCTACTTGTATCATACACTATTAGTTATAGTTGTAAGGTTCTTCCTTTAGTTGGGTAGTATTTTATTTTTCCTATGGTTTATCATATGTTTATAGTTTCCTAACAAATCAAAAAGTGACACATTTTTTCGTATATTAACTCGTAAATTTGGGTCATGTCAATTGGTACAACTCTAAAGGGTTGCTTGATTGCGAATCAGAAAACTGAGCCTTTTCATGTGTTCTGTGCAATTTTTGATGAGGTTAAACTAGGAGTGGCCAACGGGCCGGGGCGGGTTTGGCAGGTCGGGACTATCGGTCTTGACCGATGTCCTGTCCTGGTACCGGTCCCGTCAGGAAAAGGTACCGGGGCGGGGTCGTTTTTTTTGCATTTTTTAAAATAACATATATTAAATATATGAACAACTCAATAATTGAACAAGATAGTGTAATAAAAACATCGCAAAGATCGTTTTGTGCCTCTGAGCAGTGTGTCATCAACTAGAGCATCTTCTAAATTTTAGTCTTGTTCATTTTGAGAAAATATCTTGTTACCCCTACTAGTAGATGCTTGACCCTTACCCTTAAGTATATCTCTAAATCATTTCATTTTAATTATGTTAATAAATAGTTAAAGACATGAAGATAATGAAATTAAGTGCGCTAAATAAAATAAAGACACTAATAATTTAATGAAAGAACGAATGTACCAAACGCCTACAGAATGTCGACGTAATCGAGATGTTGAAAATTAAAACTTTGCTCGACGATGATCCTCAAACTAGTTACAACTTCACTCCTAAATGAATAAATAAAATTAAATATTTAGTAGACAATGTAGACTCAGAGAGATTGATTGAGAGATTGAGAGATCAGAGGAAGATTTGTGAGAAAGATGAAGAGAAATGAGGTATTTAAGTTAAAAATCGTTAAAATGTAAATATAATAACTTGGGGTTAAAATAAATATAAAGGGCAGTGAGGACGGGACGGGAATCTAAAAATGTAAAATGGTCGTTGCAGAACGACTATTTTTGCAAAGCGAGGTTTCATGACAAGGTGCGGGACCACGACGTTCGGTCTTCAAGTGATCGAGTCATGACGAGACCATGTCTCATCCCGGTTCGATTCTCGATACTATTTTTTTAATTTCTGGTCGACCGGTCGCTCGACCGCCGTGCCTAGGTAAACGATACTGGCGGTTCATTATCCGCTATCATGTGAACCATTTCCTCAGAACGGGATTGTGGGAATAAGTCACTGGTACCTAATTTGGAATGTTATGAGATAGTATTCTTATAAATTGCAAGATTCTTATGATTTGAAAAGACATTTTGTTTGCATTTCATTGTGTTTTACAATTTCAAATCGATCATAGCTTCTAGACTTTTTTTAACCCCTGTGTGTTCATGAAAGAGATATGTACCAAAAAGTAGCTAAATATATTTGTAAGACAAGATATTATGAAACTTTTGGTTGAATCTTTATGTCTATGTTAAAGTGTGAGACTTGTATGTTTGTTTCAAGAATATCTGTTAGTCCTTATTTTTGCATGGATAGATAAGTTGTTGAGGTCTGTGACACATAAGCACCTTCTTTAAGATGTGATCTTCAGGATAAAGTGGTAACTTTATTTGTGAAATGTGCTCTTTGAGCTTTGTGGTAAATATCCTGGTGTATTTGCTGAGAATGTAGTGGCTATACCTTTATTTTATGTGATTCTTTTTCTCTTTATGTGATACTTTTTATCTTTGATTCTTTTTCTCTCTACGTGATTTTTACGGACTCTTCTCGCCACGGCAAGAATGGCTAACCCGGCCACATCAACCACCAAAGTGACACGCAGGTATTATAACTTCCCTATCTCTTTATCTTCTCCTCTCTCCATATCGTCTTCTCTCGAGGTGGTTCAACCCCGAAGCATCGAGTAACCATCGCCATGCATCGCTGCTTCAGAATGCAAGACAACTAGTGAGTCCAGGCACCCTTGTTTTATCTTCTCTCTACCCTCTTCGCTAGTCCCCCCCATTTATGTTCCTCCTTTCTACTTGGCTCACAATCGCCGCCGGTGAACTTATTCCAGCAGACCTCGTCTGCCCATCTCTGTCCCCATCTTTTTTTTCTATTCCGTTTTCCCTCTCTCTTCCCCAAACCCACAGGTAAAAGCCAAGGCAGTTATTGCCTGTGTCGATCCCTTCCACCAACAACCCTAGGCGAGAGGACAACAAAGTGACAAAGGGTAACGACACGTGACGAAGCGTTTGTCGGCAGAGCAGCCTCCTCACCCGTATCACCATATATATATATCTAAAGCATCAACTGCCAAAACACAACTGTCGAGATCAGATTTATCACGACACGCATCTGGGATCTGTCTCTCCGGTCTTCCGCCAAACATCCGAGTTCTATCTACCTTGTCTTCATTCTTGTTGCTAATTTATTTTTGCTTGGTTGTCGAATTTGTTTCATAATATATTGATTCCTGTCCTTAGTATATTACGTTTTTGCATTTACTCTTCTTGCCTCTAGTTATATCATTCTTGGCGTTCTTGTTTTAGGTTTGAACCTTTGATTATCCTATTAGTTTATATTCGCTTTAGTGACTTTGGTGATCACGATGATACTACGGTCACGTTTCTCATTGGGACGAGGCGAGGTTAGTGGGTAAAGGGGTAAGTGATGCTAGATCGCGAATAGTGGTCTTGGAACATCGAGACTTTAACTATGAAGTTCATGAGAGCTAGTTAAATTTTTTAAGAGGAGGATGATTAATATAGCTTGGTCCGTGAGATCAAATAGATAAGACCTAATGTTAATGATGTGACGTATAAGTTATGGTTTTCTAAGAGTCGAGGTATAGGAACGAGGTAGGCATTTTGCAGACAACGATCTAAGAGATCAGTGGTAGAGGTTAGGAAAGTCAATGACAGGATGACGATTAAGTGGATGACGACGATTAAGTCAGTAGTCAAGAGTCTACTATGAACATTATTATTCACACGCTGCAGCGCTTGGACGGCGAGAGAAGATGAAGCACTTTAAGAGAATTTGAACGAGTTAGTGAGAGGTATACCATCCACCGGAAGTTATTTGTAAGGGATTTCAATGGTCATATCCGTCACTTGGTTATAACGACATACACGAGGCTTTGACCTCGAGGACAGAACGGGAGCGCTGCCTCACTTGAAGTTCGCTAAAGCTTTGGGACGCGATAGCCACAGGAGGGTCAGGATGACATGTTAAGAATCAAATGAGAGAGTTTGACCATGGCTAGTGCTAATGAGACGCGAGGTCACGCCGCGGCTTGGGAGAGTAGCTGACGCGGTTGGTATGCTGGGATAGGATGACCATTGTATTCGAGAGGTAGCTGAGACGTGCTGGTGGTTCATGGTAGCCGCGGGCAACGAGGCGATCAGCGGTGGAATGGTAAAATTCAAGAGAAGGTATAAGCAAGAAAGTGACGATGCGAAATTGATAAAAAACAAGGATGAGATGGAGAAGTGGACGAATAGGAACCGATAAGATGGCGAGAATGGAAGCAAAGTTTAGCGTTACAAGAAAAACGACGATCCAGATGTGGTATGTGGAATTAGAGGAAAAAGCGGATAAGAAGTTGTAAGGCGATGGATACGATGGCTCGTGACTTGGATCTCGTGAATTGCATCAAGGACGAGGACGACAAAGTATTGTTAGAGGACTCACATATTAAGCGAAGTTGACAGTGTTACTTCCATAAACTTTTGAACGGGCGAGATAAATACATCAGGCCGATATCCGTAGCAACTGCAGTACCGTATTTTGGGTATCAGAAGCATTAAGGTTGAGAAGCGTTGCGGTGTTGTTCGCAAGATGCGCACGGGACGAGCAACCGTGCCTGATCCTAGTTGAATTTTGAAAGAGTGCACGCAGGCATGCTGGAGCCGGGCCGATCGAGTTGTTTAACGCCATTTTAAGACGGCAAGCACGCTCAAGAATGGAGCGAGTACAATGATTCTTTTGTACAAGTATAAATGTGACATCCGTAGTTGCAACAACTATACGAGTATCGTCGCTAAGCCACACTATGAAAGTTCGGGAAAGAATCGCGAACATACGCGAGAAGAGGCGTGTCTATTTGCAGAACCGCTTTGATTCATGTAGGGAATTCGACTAGAGAACATTCATCTTATTGTGAGGTCATGGAGCGTATAAGAGAGATTTACATATGATTTTCATTGAACTCTAGAAGGCATATGATAAATTCTCTAGTGAGGTTCTATGGAGATGTTTGGAGGGTAGAGGCGTACATGTGTTGTACACCAGGACAATCAAGGATATGTATGATGGAGCCAAGATCAGGGTATATACAGTAGGAGGGGACTCAGAGCACTTCCCAGTAGGGCTGCACAAAAAAAGGACCGGACAGGATCGATAAATTCGGTCCGGTCTTCGGTCCTTTAAATTTGTATTTTCGTGTTTCGGTCCGGTCCTCGGTCCTTTTAATGTATATTTTTGGTTTCGACCGATCGACTCGTCCGACCGAGCAATTCGATCCGTCTTCGGTCCTACTTTTCTGAAAATTTGGTCCTCGGTCCGTTTCGGTTTTAGGGTTTTGTTTCGCCCTACTTCCCAGTGACGATGGGGCTGTACCAGACATCAAATTAGTCCATTTTTATTTGTCTTGGAGATGGATGGACTGACGCGACAAATCCAAGAGGAGGTGCCATAGTGTATGTTATTCGCAGGCGTCATAGTCTGATTGATTAGACTCGCAGCGGAGTGAACGATAAGCTAGAGGTTTGGAGATAAACTCTGGAGTCTAAAGGGTTCAGCCGAGTAGACCAAAATGTAATACTTGTGCAAGTTCAAGAATGCGAGAGTCCTCGAGATAGCGCGAGGTGAGACTTGATACTCATGTCATTCCAAGAAAAGAAGTTTCAAGTACCTCGATCTATTATCCGCGGATTTGAGAGATTGTCGACGATGTCACACATCATATCGGGCAGTGGATGAAATGGATGCTCGTGATCCGAGTATCAGGCGATAATAAAGTGCCACAAAAATTTAAAAGCAAGTTCTATAGGTGGTGGTTAGACTCACTATGTCAGATGTGGCATGTTGTCGCTAATCAAAGACCTCGCATATCCAAAAGATGAAAGTTGAGGATGTTGGGATGGATGTGTGGACATACAAGGAGAGATATTATTAGAAATGACGATATTCGGTACAGAGTGGGAGTGGCCTCGGTGGAGGATAATATGCGGGAGGCGAGGTTGAGATGGTTCTGACACGTGCAGACAGAGACAAACGTCCCCAAAGACGAGGCGTGAGAGGTTGGCTATGAACTGGTTGTGAGGGGCAGAGGTAGGCCACTGGTATTTGGGAGAGGCGATTAGACTGCCAGAGGTTGGAGGCAAACTCGAGTCTAAAGAGTTCAGACCGAGTAGACCAAGACGTAATACTGGAGTGCAAGTTCAAGAACGGAGACCTCGAGATAAAGCGGAGGCGAGACTTGATACTCGTGTCATTCCAAAGAAAAGAAGTTTCAAGTACCTCGATCTATTATCCGCGGATCGAGAGATTGTTGACGATGTCACACATCATATCGGGCAAAAGTTGATGAAACGGATGCTCGATCCGAGTCTCAGGCGATAATAAGGTGCCACAAAAACTTAGCAAGTTCTATGGGGTGGTTAGACCCACTATGTCAGATGGGCGCAGTGTCACTAATCAAGACCTCGCACATCCAAAAGATGAAAGTCATGAGACGAGGATGTTGAGACGGATGTATGGACATACAAGGAGAGATATTATTAGAAATGACGATATCCCAGACAGAGCGAGTGACCTCGTGGAGGATAAGACGCGGAAGCGAGGTTAAGATGGTTTGGGCATGTGCAGGAGAGACACAAATGTCCTAGTACCTGAGGTGTGAGAGGTTGGCTATGGACTGGTTCAGCGAGGGCAGAGGCAGTCAAGAAGTATTTGGGAGTGGTGATTAGACGATATGACGCAGTGCAACTTAATCGAGGACATGACCTTAGATAAGAGGTTGTGAGGACACAAATGAGAGTAGTAAGTAGTTGAGCGTAGTCCTACTTACGCGTATATACGGGTAGTTGTAGTGTTACTATTGTAAGCTTACTTAGCCTATCATCTAGTAAGACACATTATTGCCTTATAGTCTCCCGTCGTTTGATTTTTGCTGATATGTGTTCTTTAGTATACTTTGTTTATCTTATTTATCTGCGTTAGTACTGCGTCCCTTTCAGAATGCTCTATCATGACTTAATTACTTTTGTTACTATCATTTGCATAATGCTTTAAATCTCTTGTCCGGGTGTGACCGCTTTCTCTTGCTTTGCTTGTGCTTATGCTTTGTATTGAGTCGATGGTCTTTCAAAAATCGCCGCCTACCTACCAAAGTAGAGGTAAGGTCTGTGTACACTCTACCACACACTCTACCCTCCCCAGACCTTGTGGGATTTCACTGGATTGTTGGGTTCCTTGAGCGTTTATTAGAATCAACCTTCAAAATGCTGGCATCACAAAGTTAAGGGGTGTCCTGTAAATCTTTAGGCATGATGAATTAGCAGCTAAGTGATAAGAAGATTAAGGCTAATCATGTATAGTTTAGGAGTTGTCTGCTGAAATTAGAAAACCTTGTAAATGATTGGAAACTACATTAGGTGGTTTGCAACATAAAGTAGAAGATTAGGATATTTCATGAACTTATTCCTTGTTTTTATCTTCTAGTTGTGCAAAAATGTTGTTTTCTATTGGTTGAGCTATCCCACCAACCAAACCCCCGGGAAAAAAAGGGAAGGATGAAAGCAAAAAGATAAAGAATGGTAAAAGAGCCAGAGTATTATGCTTATGCTACTGGCTGCTTATTGAGAACATGGAATCAAAAACGGCAACAACAGCTGATTCAATAGCAGATGGAGTCAGAATCTATGAGTGACAGGCCGCCCGGAGCCCCGGACCACAAGGGTCGATTGTACGCAGCCTTACCTTACATTTCTGCACGGCTTCAATCCGTGACCTCCTGGTCAAAAGTTGGTAGTTAATTGCTACTACTCTATCTTATATAATATCTGCTCTTTCATTTCTGATGCGCTACTTTCTCTTACCTCCTTTGTTTTGTAATGTTGCCCAATCAACTTGTATTCTTATCTTATTTGTGTTTTGACACTGAGGATGTGCCCTAAAATGCTACTTTGCTTTGTGTTATAGACCTGAGATGGTTGTTGGTTGGTATCATTCACATCCTGGATTTGGCTGCTGGCTTTCTGGTGTTGACATCAATACTCAGCAGGTTATTCTTGTCCTTTTCCATTTTGATGATTAGCTGGTTCTTACTGACATTTGAAATGTTCTATAGTGAATCACGAGCCACCGAGTAAGAAATGTTTATGACTGTGAGTCCTTTAGTAGTTAATCCAATCACCCCAAGTTAAATGATCTTCTTTGATTAATATGGTATTAAGAAAAGCTTTATAAAAAAATGGAATTCAGAAAAGCAAGACTGAGTCCTTTGTAATATGAAATTTGACTAAGGTGGTGAAATGTGGCATGGTAATACCACGCAAAGCTGTACTATTTGTTATCCTACTTTTGAATTGGCGGAGATCAAGAATTTTTCTTAATGAGAAGGGTTATGTTCCTGGAGCCTGTATAAAGTATAGAAGTGCTATGTGAAGATTTTATGCACTTTCATCCTCTGTGTTCTGTGCTGATTTGGAACAGTTTTTTTTTAAAAATTTTAAAATGCATCCTTCTATTGAGTTAGGCACTTAGTAATTATTTGTGGCTTAGTAAAAGCTGAAAAAAGCTCTAATGTCCTTTGTGGTTTTAAGCAAAGTGTAAATAAAGCGTGGGCCTTGATAAAAAGGCGCAAATGGAGAAAAATACAAATATATGTGTAGTCCAAGATTAATTATCATAAGCATGAATAACAAATATATGGACAAAGAAATTAAAAATGGAAAACATGACAAAGTGAAATATCAATTATTTAGTGTCGCATCTTCAGAATTGCACTCATTGGCAAGGAAAAGTATGCCTTAGGGCCTTAATACGGCACTAAAGCTCCCATGAAGCGAGGCGAAACACTCAACCTGTTTTGCGCCTCGCTTTAGGGCTCAAGTGCGCCTTTGACAACAATGCATACAATGACCAAATAAGTTAAGGTCACAATCCCATCCAGGTATGGAGAGTTAGAGACGGGGTAGTTTCCAGTACTAAGTTTGGTAAAAAAAGCAGAAGAGAAAGAGAGGAGGATGAAGAGGTTGATTACTTCTTTAGGTGAACGTTTCTGTATTTATATTAAGAGCTGACGTAGGAATCCATGACTCTCACTTATTACCAGATAAGGGAGAGGATTCTCACGTCGCTTTACTAGTCCCTTACACTTTCTGTTTCCACCTTAATTGAACGTAGTGATTAGGCCCTTACACTTTCTGTTTCCACCTTAATTGAACGTAGTGATTCCATGAGATCATGCCTTTTATCTGCAACCTTAGATATAAACATATTTAGAGAGTTTTGTGCCGATAATGGCAGTTTCAAAAAAACGTTTTGCGATGATAATGGAATCAAGGGTTGAGAAGGAGGGGGAATGTTAGAGGTAATGGAAGATGTTGAAAGCTGCCTTTATCAGTTGTCTTTTGTCCCCACTTTACTGGAAAACCTCTCTGTGCTTCTCATGAGAATGAGATTAGCATGGGAGAATCATAGAAATGGACTGAAGCAAACTTTTGTTTGCAGCAAGAACTGGAAAGATAAGAAAATAAAAACAATTTAATATGATGGCGAGAGAGATTTCTTCCATCTCGCTCCCTTCCTCTAAATAACAAATAACAGGGATAGTGAGAAATAAAGTAAATAGTTTATACAACTTTGGACTCTCGAGGTTCAATCGCATTTTGGTAAAAGCAGATGAACAACATGAACTTATCAACTTCTCTTGATACCTATCAGATTGTTGATTTGGTGTGTTTTTGACATGGTCTTCATGTGGGGTACGCCAATAACTAATGAGTGTTCTATTGTGCAGAGTTTTGAAGCACTGAATCAACGTGCAGTGGCTGTGGTGGTGGATCCTATTCAGAGTGTTAAAGGGAAGGTGGTAATTGATGCCTTTCGCTTGATCAATCCCCAAACTATGATGCTTGGCCAAGAGCCACGACAGACAACATCAAATCTGGGACATCTGAACAAACCATCTATTCAAGTTAGTGTCATTATTAATCTTTATAGTTCCATGAAAGATGTAACTCCCTCCCCTCCCCCACCCCACTCACATACCCGGTCGCAGTGTATGTGCGACACCTCCTATTTTACTTCCTGATATTTGGTCTTCTGCTGGTGGTGATACTTCTAAATGGAACATCTTCTACATGACTTCCACAAGTTTTTTCAGTAAAAATAAAGTTCACTAGTCTTAAAAAGTTTATTCATAAAACCTGTTTTCCAAGAAACCAACTTCAACAATTTTTTTAATATTTTTTTCCACTACAAATATAATACTTGACTCAAAGTAAGTTCTTAACATAAAAGCATCAAATTGCGTTTGCATACACTTCGTTGATGGTCTATTTTCAATTTCATTTTTTCTTTTGGGTTCTGATTGGATCTGCATTTTGCAGGCGTTGATCCATGGTTTGAACAGACACTACTACTCAATAGCCATAAACTACAGAAAGAATGAACTTGAAGAGAAGATGCTACTGAATCTTCACAAGAAGAAATGGACAGATGGACTCACACTCCAGCGTTTTGATGCTCATTCCAAAACCAATGAGCAGACAGTTCAGGTAATATATGGGTTTGTGTGGTATTTAAATACAACCATTGTTACAGCGAGTGCCAACCTTTGATGGTTAGAACTGCAGAATATGCTTGCTGATATTTTTTAATCTCTGCCTCTCCATGGGAGAAGAGAGAGAATCTAAGCAATATTGTCCATGACAGGCCGGGTGACTTTTTCAAATATTTTCATGTGCAGGAGATGTTAAATCTTGCGGTCAAGTATAATAAAGCAGTGCAGGAGGAGGATGAGTTGCCCTCGGAAAAGCTAGCTATTGCAAATGTAGGAAGGCAAGATGCAAAGAAGCATCTTGAAGAGCATGTTTCGAATTTGATGTCTTCAAACATTGTCCAGACATTGGGAACTATGCTTGACACAGTTGTCTTCTGAAGTCTGCAAAAGTTGTCTTTGGAGTTATTGAAATAGAAACATGTTTTTTGCTGCATTTTTGTAATGTGACCAGTACTTCATTTTACTCTTTTGATAGCAGTTATTCAATATGTTTATGTTATCTTAAGATGACTTCTGATATATAGTGATTAGCTTCCGCTGAACCATTGACCTAATTCAGTGCCTCTCAAGTTCAAGACCATAAAAGGGCTGATGCGCGAAGGAGGATTTTAATTTCATTGGAGCTCTTCAAGTTACTAGGGTCTGTTAGAATTTGGTTAACTGTTGCTATGAGGTGACTTGTTCAATATAGTTCATACAAGACATGGCACGATTTGGCTCCAATGAAAAGCAAATAGAGACTTGAGCTAAGCTTAACTAAGTTGAAAATATCAAAAGATGATGGAATAAAGTAATATACCCGATGTGATTTCATAAGTGGAGTTTGGAGAGGATGGATGTATATGGACCTTAATCACAAAGAGGTATAGAGGTTATTTAAAGAGGTAAAGATTATTTCTGATAGATCACATTGACTCAAGAAAGCGTTATTCAAAATAAGTTTTTTCATCTCCGTTCTAAAAAATTCTAATTTATTCTATGCTATAAATTAGGATCATATTCAAGTACTCAACAAAAGAAGTTCACTTTTTAAATTGTAATCATCTCTAAAATGGTGATATGAATTTTTAAATCTATCTACCTCGACTTGTTCAACTCCTTCTACGCCCGGGGAAAAACTAAAAGTAAAACAGTCATCAAAAGCTTATTATGCTGATTGCTTCTAAGGTTGGTGATGCTAATTACTTCAATGGTGTTGAAGAACCATATAGTATAAATTGGCTATCAATGAAAACAAGAACACGGTTGAATCCTTCATATATTTAGTCACGAGGTCATAGTCCCAACTCTGTTATAAATGTAGAGTTCAAGTTACCTTTTTTCTTATTTATAATTTGAAAGGTGAAATAATTGTAACTTGCCTATAATAGGAACTCAAAAAAAAAAAAATTGCATGGGCTTGTTTCGTACAGACCAGGTCGGTTATCTGCTCCTTATATATAGACCAGAAGCTCCTCTTTTTTTTTTTTTTTTTTGATAATCCAGGTCTCGGGGTGGCCTTAGTACCCCATATCGCTAGTACCTGCACAAGTACTGGTACTAGGCTCCTGGAGGCGATGGAACCCGTCCTTAGCCGCCACCGCCGGGTAAATCGCGGGATGTGCACTCCGCATTCAGTGTCTGATCGCTACCAACGGATCAATGCTACAAGGTCTGACCCCCTAACAGGACTTGTCTGGAGGGAATCAAACCCACACTGCAACATGCCCGCACGGTTAAACTACCAGACTTTAATACGAGGCATATGCCCCGGAGAACGTATCCGCCGAGAATCGAACTTGTGACCCTAAGGCCACAAATTTGACTAATGGCCACTGGGCCACTATCAGCGGATAGCTCCTCTTCTTTCTTCTTCAGCGAAACGCTTGTCGTAGCGTTAACTTCAGATGTTGATTTTTTTCATTACCAGCTTGTCTAATTTGGTGCTTTCTCTATTCTGATATTGTCAAGAATGGATCTTGAGTCTAACTCAACCCAAAAGCTAGCTTGTAGGGTGAGGTTTGTCCATGTGTATATAAGGAGTCCATGTTTCCATTCCATATCCGACGTGAGACTCTTAATAGAGGAAGCTTGTGAGAAGAAGATTATGGAAAAACAAGCTGGTAATGCTAGCTTTAGTTTCCTGAATGCTTCGGATCCTTACCATGCCTATTATCAGCATCGTTTGGCTGAAGCCCGCGTAAAGTATCAAGGTTTGGGGAAGCAGCCTGCAGTTTCAGCCCCTGCTCCTCCTACCAAGTATTAGATAAGAATCGCAGTTTGTCTGCAAATTTTGACTTATCATTTTGCTAGTGTTGAATTTGTTGCAAAGTTGTGGATTTCCTTTAAAATTTCAGGTTGCCATACCTTGAATTTCCGATGTAGAATTGTGTGTTGCAAATACTTGACTTATATGGTGATGTCTGCATATTGCACATGGATGCATATTTCTGTTAGGCCTTTTGTCTATCTTTGCACTTCCTTGTGTTGGCATAAAGAACACATGACTTTGCATTAAATGTATCTAAGGAATGTCCTGAAATTTAAGTTGTGATCTAAAGCAGATATGCAATTAGTTATGCCAGACTTTGATCATTCTATAGTTTCTTTCTTGGATGTTTAGCAGCATCTCCCACATTCTTGAAAAGCATTTGGAACCTCACCTTAGTTATTCTTAGGAAATTAAGTCTTATCTGGTAGAGTTATTTTTCACGTTTTAGCAGAGGTTTAAGTTCAACGACTAGCTTACTCGTGTCGAAATCCCAAGTTACTGGTGTATGCACTATTGCCAATATCTAATATCTCCTTCAATAGTTAGAACCATATCTTGTCTGCCAATTTAGTACTATATTATTTGTTGACCGACCCCTTGTCAATCTTTGGTTCTACCGTGTTTCTGAGATTGAGATCCAAGCTATTCCGCCTTGAGTTTGCTGTGTGATTGTTATGCCATTGTTAGGTTCGGCTTTTTATTTGATGCAATTTTTCCGTTTTCCTTGACCACCCTATCAATCTTTGAACTTGATTCATTTAATTGTTCTTTTTATATTTGATGACCTTATAGACTTCATTTACCTTGAAAATTCATATATGCCTTTTTCATCATGCTTAAGAGGAAATTGTGTTTTGGCTTTAATAACCAAAACTACAGAGAAGAGAACTACTGAATCTTCTCCAGAAGAAATGGACTCGCACTTTGATGCTTATTCCAACACCAATGAGCAGACAGTTCAGGTAAATCCATGGGTCTGCGTGGTATTTAAATACAACATCGTGCTACATCTTCTGCCAACCTTTGATGATTAGAAGTACAGAATATGCCTTCTCTTCACTGTAGAGAAAGATCAACAAGGAAATAGTGTCCTTAACATCTCGTATTCTCGAGTGACATTTTCACTATTCTCATGTGCAGGAGGAGGATGAGTAGCTGCAACCCCCCCACACACACACACACAAGTAGCTATTGCGAATGTGTAGGAAGGCAGGATGCAAAGAAACATGTTGAAGCACATCCGAATTTGATGTCTTCCACCATTGTCCAGACATTGGGAACCATGCTTGACACAGTTGTCTTCTGAAGTTCGTTTCTATAAAATCTGCAAAACTGTATTTGAATTCGTGGAATAGGAACATCATTTTAAATGAGCAGAATTTCATCTACTCTGTGAGAGCAGCTGTTATTTAATATGTTTATGTTATATAGTAATAACTTTTGGATTATAGTGAATGTCTTTCCTGATCCATGCTTTCATTATTCAGCTCCTTATATAATAAGACATGGCACAATTGGACCCCAACCAAGTGCAAATAGAGACCAACAGAGCTAAGCCTAACTAAGTTGAAAAGATGATGGAATAAACCATATCCCTGATATGAATATTATGGGTCTGTAAATCTTTTTTTTAGTATATTCAGACCATTTACATGCACCTCAATTATTTCATGAGATATTTTATCAGTGGAAGCTGGCATAACACCTTGATCAGTACTGTTGTGTATTGATTATCTACAAATATTAAACCTGTTCACCAAGGACATTAGTCGCAAATTACTTCATATTATATGAGATTAGTATCTAAATTTAATTACTAAAATTGCCTATAAACAAATATGCAAATCAAAGAGAGTCCACATTTGGACTTTTCTGCCTACTCCTGTTATATAGGCCTAACAGAAAGAACCAAATAATCTTATGTACTCCTTTGACTTTAACAAACTTCAGCCATAGAGCAAAGTCTACATGAAAATGAAAACGGTGGAGTTTTATTGCTATTAAAATGTATACAAATTTGTCATGAAATGACAGCAATAAACACTCAATTTCACAGGCAGTCACTTTTTATTAATAAAATGAGCCCAACATTTGACCAAATCAAGTGCTTTCTCACTAGTAGGATTAAATATGTGAAAAACATGATCTTCCCCTTTTGTTTCAATAATTTCTGCTTTTCCTTTCCACTGACTGTTCACCAAAGATTCATAGTACAATATTCCTCTATCTCTCAGTATATCCATTTCTGCAACACAAACAAGAACTCTATCACAATTCACTTGTTCAAGACTTGGTGCTTCATCAACAAAAGGATTGATTAAAGGGTCATTATTCCCTTTATTTGATGGACAAACAAATTTCCACCATTTATCTACCATTGATTTTCTAACTGGATCTTGAATCTCTAAGCCTATAGGCTCTTCTCCCCAGAAATATGGACTAATCATGAGCATCCCAGAAAGTTTCATCCCTAAAGCTTTATCTGATTTCCCAGCTCTGATTGCCATGAAGTGTGAAATATTAGCGCCTACAAAGTTAATTTCACCTATTATCAATGAACTTTATTTCATATAGTCACAAACTTTATGCATTATAACAATAAAATCACTAAAATATACCCACTATAACAATAAAATCACAAAATTAACATTTGTCTCGTTAAACTTTACAAAAAAATATAATTTATTGATGTTAGGTCCTTTGGTAGGATGTACTAAAGAAAATAATATATTTATTAGCTTTGATATTATTAATTCCTTGTTTGATAATATTTTTCAATCTCTGTATAACTAATACACCTATTTATTATACTTAGCAACCATAGTATCAATAATACAAGAGTTATTAATACATGGATAGTTAAAGATAGAAATACCCTTAATACACCACATCAAACAGTGAATAAGAAATAATTCAAACATAACTAATTCAATATTACTAATACATGCATCATATTCGGTACTATTCTTACACACTCTACCAAATGATCTGTTACTGTTATAATATATAAAATTTAGTGATCATAGGTGAAATTAATCCGTACCTGCACTGTCTCCAGCCAAGAACACACTATCAAAGTCAACAAGCTCATTCAACCAAACTTCACACCCTTGTTTTAAATTATGTGCAGCCACCCATTTAAGAACAGACCAAGAATCATCATAAGCTATTGGAAGAGGATGTTCTGGAACTAATCTATAACCCACCGAGACAAGACAAACATTAGCTTTGGACACAAACACATTAAGAGAATCATGGTACTTAGGATCACCAACAGATGATATACAAAATGCTCCACCATGAAAATAAATCACTAAAGGAAGTTTTTTTATTTTTGTTGGTAAATTGGGTTTGTATATTCTGGCAGAAATGTTAGTTTTGGGATTTACTACAACATCTTTGGACGTAACACCAGTTTGTGGGTCATATGTTGCTGGTGCAAATTCAGTGCCTACAAGTCTTTTGATTGTTCCATTTTTGTACACTTGTAAATATGGAAAAACATCATGGATAATTTCAAGATTGTTGGTTGTGTTCATTTTTTTTGTTTTTTGGTTTGAGAGGAACAGATAAAAGAGAAAGTGGTTTTGATAAAACAATGGGAAGGAAGGAAGAAAGCAAGAAAGAGTGTTGCTATGCAATGCAAAAGTAAAGGACACCATTGATGGGGTTTTATATTGTCCATGACACATTAATTGGGGTCCATTCTTTTTTTTTTTTTTTTTTTTTACAGTATGTTCGATTTAGTGTTAAAAATCTGTCATCGGATATGAAATGGAAACATGGACTCCTTATATTGACTTGGTCAGTGTTCACTCTACAAGCTAGCTTTTGACTTTTGGGATTGAGTTAGGCCGAAGATCATTTCTTTACATTTCAAATTATTCCATCAGATGTTTTCATCGGTTCTATACTATCACAAGAATTAAAATTAGAATTTTATTTATATATTTTATTTTACTTAATGAAAAGTTTTTATAGCAACATAAATCCACATAAAATTATAACGTATTTAAAAGATTCTATATACACATAAGTTTCAAAAGTTTTTAATTTTTTTAATAATGAAGTCATCCCATGAGAGAACATCAACCTCAAAAGGCTGGAAATAATGAAATACCCTAATAAATATCTGATTTTTTTCACTTCAAACTTTAAAGGGATTATTTCATAAACTAAAACGACAATGATCGTTGGGGTACATTAGACGACTCATTAGCCTATAATTTTATTTAAATAATATGCACATTTGAAGACAAGTACACACGCTTAATCATTAAATTTATATTAAATGGAAAATTATCTGTACCACATGATTGCACAAGAAAATTAACATATCCATTCGAAGGAAAATAAAAGCATGGTGGAGAGTGAATAGTCCTACATAGACCTTCATATGCTAGTGTCTATGGCGCGTCAAAATAGTTGAAAGTGATACAATTTTGGGTGAGGATTGTCCAAGTGAGTTCATGTTCACATTCCATCAACACTATCACACGTCCAAACTTTGTTTGGGGCCCAATATCGATAAATAAAGAATTTGAATAAGTAACCTATAAAAAGGAGATGGTTGTGGCACGAAGTACCTTTTTTCCCTGATGGATGAATATTATTTTTCCATTGAATAGCCCAAGAAGAGTTGCTCCTCGCAGGAAAAGAAAGAGACATCCTTTAACCGGTCTTGGGAGGATATTTCCATTTGAAACTCTAAGGGGAAGCCAGGAGGTACATGATGGCTCCTTAACAGTCTCCGATTGAAAAGAAAAAGCTGAGGCGAGAGCTGTATATCCTCCAAGGAATCAAGCCACGCACTTTCGGATTCTGATACCATGTAAAGAATGAATTTTGGGTCTAACTCTAAAAGCTAGCTTGTAGGGTGATGATTATCGAAGTCCATATAAGGAGTCATTATTTTCATTTCATATTCGATGGAATACTCTTAACATATACTAATGAATTGTGGCTAAAATTTAATTGTTATTGCACTTTTATTAGGTCCGATCGATAATTGTCAAGAATCTCTCTATTCTAGTTAGATACTTCATACTTGTATGTGCAATTTGACCAACCTAAGTTTGGAAATCTACCAATGTTTACCCCAATTCTTTAAGCTATTTATACGGATCATCCTCCGGCTAGAGAAGTTAAGATTAAGAAAGTTTGATGGATTCTAAATGATGGCAATATTAATCAATACAGCGATAAACTAAACTCTAATCACGTAAGACGTTGGTTATAAGTTACAACAAATAATTATATTACCTTTCTTTCACGCCTCTCCTGTAAGTCGAGTTGATGAGCTAATACGGGAATCGCTTTTGCTTTCTATCCCCTCCGATCACTGTGGAATAGTGAAAGAAGCAACACAGTCATATTAGCCAGAGCACCCTAAACCGGCAACACCAAGACCACCCAAAGCAATAGGAATAGAGAACGGGCTCCAGTGTCTGCTAAGATGTTCCGGTCTTTGGTTGACGCTATTATGTATGTGGAAAAGACCTCGATTTTCTCAAAGTTTAGAGATGTACGTCAAGTCATCATGCCCTTTATGCCTGGGCGACAGTATACGATACCATAAGTGACTAATGAGTCAACTATGAAATAGCTTGAATTTAGATGGTGCTGTACAACTAATAACTACTTCTTTGCACCAAAAATTAATAATTAATAAGAATAATAGTAATTGCAGCTCTGATTAGTGATTGAATAACAATAAGTACGCTTAATAAGGTTATTCATTAATGGACTACTTGTCATTAAATAGATAGAAACTCATAACTGCATACAAAAAAAAAATCAACTCGAATACTGTTTATTTTCGACAATAAATAGTACTTAGAATTTAGCAGAATAAATATCTATAATGAAAATCGCCTCATTTCCAGGGGTCATGCCCTGGAAATTGGAATCTTGAAAATGTAAGGAGAGTATTATGAAAAGAATTTACCTTGTATTTCGATAAGAAATTATTTTCGCAATTTGTATTCATAATCTATTGATCACACGATGATAATTAAAATATCATTTTGAAATGGTGGCTAAAACTCGAGAACATAAAGTTAAAATGGTTATATCCTGAACCAACATGGATAACTAGCTTCTATGGATTGGACAATCATGGTGCAAAGACTTTTGGTAGGAACATAGAAATATGATATTAACGAAGCAAACCAGTTGATTACAACAAAGTCTGAATATGATTGAATTTGAACCTATTCCATTAACAGGATACAAATAAAACAATACATCATTAAAATTTAAAAGAGCAATATAGAAACTAGAAAGTGACATATGAGGGTGTTTGGATTCACTTATTTTAAGTGTTTTTTTATTTTTTGAGATGTTTGGGTGATATAAAAAATATTTTAAAGTATTTATTTTTAGACTAAAAAAGTATAAAATAAGTCAAAAATCAAAAATTTGATAGACCAACTTATGACTTTTGATTTTTAGCTTATAAACTATTTTTAAAAGTCAATTCAAACACCTTTATATCTAGTTGTAGAAGGCGCCATGAGTGGGTTTCTATAAAGTGTGGAAGTCGGTAAAAATGGTAGCATGGGGCATCGTTGTTTATTCTCCGCTTTCCTTCAACAATTCAGTGACCATCTTTTACTGATAATATAGTTTCTAAAATAGTTTAAGCACTTAATTTTGGTAATCATTAATTGAGTAATTATACTATCAGGGTCTTTTTACTGCTGCTTAAAATTATGCATATATCAATAATGTATGTATAAAAGATTTAGTTATTTACGTATTAGTTATTTTATCGTCTACTCTATAAAAAATAATATACACATTACCTCGTAATATATACATGTATCAATCAGTTATACAAAGCTGTAAATTAATAATCAAACGTCTTGATGTGTTGAATTTTATACGTAATAACTACGCTACCAAATATGATATATTATGCTAATTTTTATAGGTGAATTATTCACTTTCTAATAATAGATTAAGCGAAATGTCGAAAATGGTGCGATGCGATCTTTGTATCGATCGATATGCCGCAGATCTGCCGTCTTCACCTTCGCATGCCGCTACCACAACCTTCGCCGTCAACAACCATTCCCTCCGCCACCTTCATTTCTCAGCTTTTCCTAGAAGCCCTCTGACTGGTACTAACATCGCCTTTACCTTTTTATATTCGTAGAATTTGTTATTCACCTCAATTTTGATTAATGTCTATCCATTGGTTTATTTTAAGAAATTGAAATTCGTGATATTTAAATTTGTAGGTTAACGTTGTGTGTATATCCAATTAATTAACATATAAATTGAAAAAAGATCCAAACTTTAATTTTGCTGATTAATAGACTGATATATTTTTGTTTTATAAGACAGATGAACTGTATTGATAAATGTGATTAGAGAACCTGTTTCAGATAGGAAACTAAAGCCTTTTGAGCTATTACATATGGATGTATGGGGTCCCTACAAAGTTGAGACTTTCAATGGAATGAGGTATTTTCTAACCATTGTAGATGATTGTTCTAGATGGACTTGGGTATTTCTGTTAAGATTGAAGTCTGATGTTACAACCATACTAAAAAGCTTCTTTGTAGCAGTAAAGACACAATTTGAAATGACTATTAAGAGGGTAAGATCAGATAATGGGTCTGAGTTTTTTAATTCTAGTTGCAGACAGTTGTTTCAGGAGCATGGTGTAGTACATGAGAGTTCTTGTCCATATACACCTCAACAAAATGGTGTAGTTGAGAGGAAACACAAACATTTATTAGAGACAACCAGAGCTATCAAAATTCAAGCCAATCTACGAGATAGTTTTTGGGGATTTTGCATTGAAAGTGTTGTCTACATTGTCAACAGGATACCTGCCACTATACTGATGAACAAGTCACCATTTGAGATGTTGTACAACAAGACACCTTCCCTGATGCACTTAAGAGTGATATGGTGCTTATGCTTTGCCACTACACTGCCCATGTAAATAAATTCACCAAGAGCGGTGAGAGCGTCTTTCTGGGATATGGTGCCTCACAGAAGGGTTACAGACTTTACGACATGGAGAATAGGGTCATATTCATGAGTCGAGATGTGGTGTTTATGGAGTCGATTTTTGCCTTCAAGAATGAAACAGAAAACAGACCTGGATTCATGACAGCACAAGAGCATTTTCGCTTTGAGGATCTCATAATGACTTGTCGTCGGAGAATCGGACGGAGGATTCAATGGCTCCATATAATCCAGAAGTTTTTCCAGTGAATGAAGGTGACCAACTGAATGCAGGGGAACACAGTAAAGGGAGTGAAGAATATCAGCAAGGTGAAGGAAGACAACCTGGTGAAGATCGTGACTCGGGAAGAAGGAACGCAGTCTTTGGTCGAGACGATCGAGAAAGTCAAGGGCATCCAAGCCACCTATTTGGCATAAAGATTATGTCACCGATCGTGGTCATCTAGTGCTTATACTCTATCATTGATGCGATGGATTACAATGATTGTCATCCCAATACCAAAATTTTGTGGGGCAAGTTTCAAAAGAAGTTGAACCACATAGATATTCAGAAGCAATTCGTGACACAAGGTGGATAGAGGCAATGAAGGCTGAGATCCAAGCTTTAGAAGACAACAAGACCTGGGAGATGGTAGATTTACCAAGAGGAAAGAAAGCTATTGGCTGTAGATGGGTGTATAAAATAAAATACACATCATCAGGGGAGATCGAAAGATTTAAGGCCAGGTTAGTTGCCAAAGGCTACAATCAGAAGGAAGGGCTCGATTATCAAGAAACATTTTCTCCTGTAGTGAAGATGACAACAGTAAGAGTTGTGGTTGCAATTGTTGCTGCTAACAGTGGAAACTATACCAGATGGATGTATATAATGCATTCCTACAAGGGGACTTATATGAGGAAGTTTATATGCTGCCTCCAGAGGGTTTTCACACCAGAGGGGGACAGAATCAAGTATGCAAGTTGTTGAAATCTCTCTATGGTTTGAAACAAGCGTCGAGACAATGGAACATAAAGCTTACTTCAAATTTCATCGAAGCGAGTTCCAAAGAAAGCCACAGAGATTATTCTCTGTTCATCATGCAGAAGGAGGAAAGATTAGTCATTATACTTGTGTATGTGGATGATCTCCTCATCACAGGTAATGATCCAGAACTGATTCAGTACACCAAATCAACCTTGCAGACAACATTCAAAATTAAGGACCTCGGAGAGCTCAGATTCTTCCTTGGAATAGAGTTTGCTAGGAGCACTGATGGCATAATTATGCACCAAAGGAAGTACGCACTGGAATTAATATCTGATATGGGACTTTCTGGTTCAAAGAGTGCCTTCTCACCAATGGAAGTGAATCAGAAACTGACTACTACCATTTATGATCAACACATACTGATGATCACTTTGAGGTGGTCAACCAGTAGACAATCAGACAACAAATGTGCTGCTAGAGGATCCGGGAGCTTACAGGAGACTAATTGGAAGGCTTTTGTACCTCACAAATACAAGGCCAGATATAGCATTTGATGTCCAGAGGTTAAGTCAGTTTATGAAGGAGCCCAAAACTTCACACCTGGAGGCAGGAATGAGACTAGTAAGATACTTGAAGGAGGCACCAGGGACAGGTATCCTTTTGGCCAAGAACAGCAGTTCCACACTATATGTTTTCTGTGATGCAGACTGGGGATCGTTTGTCAACACTAGGAGGTCGATCACAGGGTATCTGGTGTTATTTGGTCAGTCTCCAGTAACCTGGAAGTCGAAGAAACAGGTGACAGTGTCGCGTAGTTCTGCAGAGGCAGAGTACAGAGCGATGGCTGCGGCAGTTGCTGAAGTCGTGTGGCTAGTTGGTTTATACAAGGAGTTAGGGGTGCACATCACATTGCCTGTAGAAATCTTCACTGATAGCAAGTCAGTCTTGCAGATAGCAGCGAATCCAGTTTTCCACGAAAGAACGAAACATATCGACATTGATTGTCATTTCATTCGGGAGTGGATTCAAGATGGGCTAATACATACTACATACATACATACCAGTGAGCAGCCTGCAGACATACTCACTAAGGCTCTTATGAAGCCTCAACATCGTCGATTGGTTTCCAAGCTAGGATTGAAGAACATCTTCAGATCCTCTAGCTTGAGGGAGGATGTTGAGATATTATTGTAGGATATATTACAATTAGTGGTTAGACTTGTAATTAGTTAGAAGTGGCTAGAAATGTAACAAATGTGTTTAATATATCAAAGTGGGTAGATGTAGATATTTTAGTCTTCTCATTTTCTAATTGTACACAGAATATACTGGACACTTTCTCTCTCTGCGATATACTTTTCCTCTAATGGAGTAATTCGTCTTCTTCTCCACAACTGCACTTCGATCCTCGTTTTCCTTTCATTTTCGCACTTTATCCGCCTTTCATCACTTTTCAATAATGGTGGTCTCGATTAATTTCACGGGATACCTGGCTCCCATCAATAACAGGTATCAGGTAACTTTATCAACCAAGACTATTATAAATGGAAAGATCACCTAGTATTTTTATCTCTACGGGAAAAATTACACTATTATTTGACAACAAAAAACTGGTGTTAGAAAAGTCATCCCAATTGTTCTTTTGTGACAAAATTGATATATTAAAATTCGATTTAACCATATATACATTAACAGTTTAAAATATTTTTGTATTATCAATGTATTTTAGCTAGCTAGCTAGTTTTACTATTATATTGTCTAAGTTGTTAGAAGTTATACATTGTTATGTCATAAGTTAACTCGTTAAAATCTTTCGCTTTGTGACAGGTTTGCAACATTACTGGTCAATGAAAGAAGACTTCGTGAGTCAAGATCGCCACTTATCAAGAAAGTTCCTAAGTAATGTAGTCATCAAGAAATTCGTACATATAGAAATTGAGTTTAAGTAATATTCTTTCCGTCCTAATTTATGTGGTATCGATACGGAGTTTTAAAAAAGAAAGGAATACTTTTGAAATATATGGTCCAAAATAAATCATTTCATAAAGTTAAATTGTCATAGAAATACATTCTTTTTGGGATAAATAAAAAAGAAAATAATGTCACATAAATTAGGACAGGGGAGTATATATTATTAGTGTAAAATTTCCTAGCTTGGAGGGAATATTAGGTATAGAATAATACTTTACTTTAAGAATTTAAATTTATTTATTTGTAGTACTAATACTAGTGTTCAATAGAAGTGTATTCCTCATCATTCATATGTATGTAACACTAGTGTTCAATAGAAGTGTATTCAACATCATTCATATGTATATGTATATTATTATTATCTGCTCTTTTATCTACGCAATTCTTAGTATAAAAATAATATGGCTTAATCATAGCATTCTTTATTGTCTGCTAAAAGTTTATTTGAAACACGTTTATAAAGAAGAATCTTGTACTTTGGGTTTAAATCTTCAGTACTAAAAAATCATGTTAAAATCTATGGGTGGCCAGTGGGTCGGGTCGGGGCGGGGCGGGACGGGGAGGGTCGGGACGAGGGCTCCGGCGGGATTAGCGGGCCGGAATTGGCAGGACAAGAATAGGCCCCATACCGTCCCACATCCCGCCGGAAGAGGGGACGGGTTTTGGGGGGTGGTCGGGTCGGGTCATTAGTTTTTTTTTTAAAACACTTAATTTTTTTTAAAAAAACACTTCAATAATTGAACAAGATAGTGTAATAAAAATATTCCAAGACTGTTTTTGTGCCTCTTATATTATTTTATGGAAATATATGATTTTCTGGTAATACAATTCAAAATTGCAACTTTGTTTCATTATTCAAAAATTGCAAATCACATACTAAAATTGTAATTAAAAAAATTACATAGTTAACCATACTTTTTCTAATTTTTTCACAATGTCTTGAGGATCTTCGGTTGGAATTGGAAGTTGTTGGTCAAATTGTTCGACGTCGCTTCATGTTCCCTCAGACAAGATTTCGTTGTAGTATTCTTCGTTGATTTCTGGTTAACCGCACCTTCTACGTTCCGCTCCGCTCGAATCCAATCTCTGAATAGAACTGCAATTTCCAAGGTGTCTCCCGCCAATGAGTGTATGTGCTCTCCTATTTGAAATCTTTCAGCAGAAAAATCGCTTTCAGACGTTGTTGATGACGCTTGAATGTTCAACACATCCCGGGCCATCTTTGCTAGTGTCTGAAATGTCTTCGCGTTCTCCCTCCAGTATCTCAGCAAGTTTTCACGTCCATCTTCATTGACAATTGATTCATACGGTACAACACCCCGCAAAACACAAACATTAAATTCGTTAACTTGTGAAGAAGTTGAACCACTAAACATTATATTTCTAAGGCCTTAAACACTAGCAACAGAAACCGCATGTCTTTTATTAGGTTACCGTGAAGTAGAAGAAGTTGGTATCGAATTCGGTTGATTATTTGCACTTTCTTGTTGGTAATACATATATATATATATATTTTGCATTCATTGTGTATGCTAGACATAACTTCTTCGTTAGTTGGTTCTTCATTTGGACTTAGAGGTGGAAGTACTGCTATACAATCATAAATCTTTTCTAACAAGTGTTTTACAATCGTTTACTTTAATAGTCGGATTTAATACAACACCAATAATATAAATAGTGGGAATAGGAAAAAAATTAAATTTTATAAACATTTTTCAATATATACCTTATAGTTTGTTTTTTCATATATTCATTAAGTAACAAAAATATTATAGCTATATAAAATAACATAATTGAAATAGTAGGATAATAAATACCAGAAAATTTTCTAGTAGAATCCAATAAGTTCTAAAAAAAATCTCAATCATTATCTACAAGCATATCTGTTGAATTTTTTATTATGAACTATAAATAGGTGCTTAGTCTTTTGCTGGATATATCAATAAAAAGTTTAAGCATTGTTCTGAAATTTAACTTGTTTCATAAACCGAGCAATATTAATTATTCCATCAAAAGTCTTAAATATATTCTTCAAATTAAAGGAAAGAAAGGAAAAATGAAGAAGACAATGTCATCAGGTGGTTCATTCAAGCTGCAGCCTCCAACTTATGGTAAACTCATAACTATAAGGTACATGAGCTAAGTTTATGAGAATAATACTTTTACCTAGAATTTAATTTGATTCTTCAAGAACAATAGGTTACTGTTAAAACTCCTCGATAGATGTGATAATATGCAGAGGCAGTGAGAGAGAAGAAAAGATTTGAGAGAAGGAGAAGAAGGAAGCGTAAGAACGAGAGAGAATATTTGGGAGCAACTGCTCTTAGCCACTGCCCCGTCTACGCCTAGCCGACGCCTCAACTGCTCTTCTAAGGATATTTTCTATTATAATTTTGCTTAAGTAAACTAATTACATAGTAGTCCTATTTATAAGTGAGTAACTAATCCCTAATGACAAAATATCTCTAATCACAAATATCTAATGAACTCATAACAAACTAACCTCTACATAACAAACTAACCACTAAGCACTACTTCAGATTTCAGCTTGCGTAACGCTACTTAGATAGCGCTTTTAAAAAGTGTATCTAAGTAACAGCTTGCATAGCGCTTTTTTAAATTTTCAAATTAAAAAAAAAACCTAACAAAAAATACTTGCATAGCGCTTTTCGGAAATTTTAACCGAAGCGCTATGCAAGTTACTCCTTGCATAGCGCTTATTTCTATGCAAGTTTGCGTTACCTAAGTAATTTATTAATATAATAATATAAATATTCCACTTAAATAGCGCTTGTGGAAGCGCTATTTAAGTAAAACAAAAGAAAACCCATCGTTCACCCCATTTCCAGATAACCCTAAAGTTCTTTAGGAGAATCCGCCGCACAATCCCAAATCTCCGCCAGATTCTCGCAGGAGAAGGAATTTAACATTTTGATTCAATTTACCCAAAGTCAGAACTTGATTTTCACCCTTCCCCTTTCTATGCAAAATCGGTCTTGACAAACGAAAGACAATTTTTTGTCTATTTCATTTCGTGCAATGAATCACGTGAATGCCTGCAAAGTTCAGATTTTTTTTGAACGTTTCAATTGACCAAATTCAAAATCGAAACCAAAATCCGGCTCAAATTTTAACCCTAGAAGACCTTAAGTTCTTCCTATATAAACTAGCATTTGGGGGTCTTAAAAGGGATACCTTCTAGCCGCAGTTGTTACCCTTCGAAATAGCCTAGGATATCTTCTATTTTTCGTCACTGAACCTTCTTAATGCAAGCTTAAAACAAAGAAGTTTTTGGAGCCGTCATCTTTACTCTTCAAAGCCCCAAAATACCTTTCATTTTCTCAAACGTTTCGGGCATAAGTGCTTAAATGAGTCCTGAAAATTCTTGCATCTTCGATTCGGCAAGTTCGAGTTGGACAAGATTCGAAGTAGGTTATCTTAGTTCGTTGCACCTGAATAAGGTAAACTCACCTCTTTCGTATTTCCAATATCATTCTTTTGCTGTTTTAATGTGCATTATGTGGTGGACGTGATGCGTTTAGGTATTGTTTAATTCTCGGAATTGTTAGTTTGGTTCAAAACATGTTTAAATAAATGCTAAGTATCGCTGGAGTCTATTAAGTTAGTCACTGTGTATGTCGGCTGTCTATTAAGTTCTTTTTTTTTACATCCTATAACACTAGTTTAAGGCCCTAAAAGAATGAGCTGAAATACTGTCACGACCCGACCCGACGGGCCGCGACTAAACGTCCTAATTGGACGTCATTACTGACTTGTCACTCTCAATCCCTTTAATACTGAGATCTATAGAAATTTCGGCAACACAACACTGCTTCTATAACATATCCCCAAAATAGGCGAGCCGACAAAGCTGCCTTACACAACTAATCAACAATCACAACAGGCTAGCCGACTATGCTGCCACCAAATAACATCATATACACAAAAGAATAATCAAAATAGGCAAGCCGGCAAGGCTGCCACTAGATAACAACAAGTATAACCGGGAACATCCCAACACAGAGTATAACAACATCGAAAATCAAAACAAGGTACAAACGTCCAACCCACAACTGTCTACAGACCTCTAAGAGTACAATACTGACATATGAAGGGACAGGGCCCCGTCGTGCCCAAAATATACATAAGTCTGGAATGTAAGGATCTGTACCAAAATAGCTGGCTCCGGAATAAGGGAGCTCTTTAGCAGCTAGTAGATGTCCTAAACTGGAGGGTCACCTAACCGATCACCTGTACCTGCGGGCATGAACGCAGCCCCCCGAGAAAAGGGGGGTCAGTACGAAATAATGTACTGAGTATGTAAGCATGAAATACTGTAAATAAGATCATAATTGTGTCATGTAAGGTAGAGAGTCAACTGTGTCATAAAAGAATGAGAGTCATACCAGTACTCATGCATGCTTAGTCATAAAATCATCAGATATAAGTAAGTGAATAAACTGTCCGGCCCTTTGGTGAGGGACGCGGTGAAATATACTATTCTGGGTATCTGTACCCGCATCACGGATGCCTGTCCGTGGAATCATCACATAAGTATACATAAACTGCCCGGCCCTCTAAGGAGGAACGCGGTGAATCATCCTGAAATCTATGCACGACCGTCTCAGCCGGACGGTGAAGTAGAGAAATGACTCTTAGCACGAGTAGATATCATGAGCAACTGTATGCAATTTAAATCATTTCTTGACTCTCATTAAAAATTATTAAATGTCTCCTTACTAGAAAATCACATGTACTTCTCATAACTCGTGTTATTAGGAATTTAGACTGTGTAGATATCATGTACGTCCGCCGTACATTCACTATATACAAAACTCATGCCAAATGAAAAGAACAAGAATTCATATAATCATGTCAAAAGAAAGAAGTATAGGCTCACATACCTTATAGTCGAGCTAACCAACTCACTACTAGAATATGCCTCGTCTAATACTCCAACCTATAATAATAACATTAGGTCGGTCAACTCTATGATTCCTAACGTAAGTTAAATTGAATGCGACTTCCTATTCTACAGAAATTTGGGCAGCACTTCCCCTGTTTATATGTACATCCACAAATTTCAAACCAAGCCAGCAATACCAACAGCAAGTCATAACTCAAATATATAACCACACTAATCTCATATATTCTATTTATGTCATCATAACATATTCCTTCTCTTTGATTTTTAAGCGATATCACAACTACAATAAACCAGGTGATTACTACACCTATTTCTCATGTTAATTCAGTCCTTAGTACATATTAGAACAATCTTAAAATAATCCATCAACTCTAATGACAACAACAATAACCAAGTTCTATAATCACCCTTTTTACACTTTACTTCCTTTAAGACATGTATTAGTAATTACCATAACTTATATACATGTTCATAGTCAAATTCCCAACATTTAAACTTCACAAAATCAGCCCCAAACTTGACGCGATAATATCCAAAAATTCCAAGCAAGTCTTTGGCCAATATTTACAAAACCAATCATTTTCTTAATTCCTTAGAGTTCAATCTTGTTCCAATAATTCTTTATGAATAATTATAACTTATATGTCAAGATTCTCTCCAATATCAACATGCCAAGTAGCGACGAATTTCACAACACAATAATCGAATACGACAATTTCAAGATTAGTAACATTAGTCCTAATATCGGCTACAACATTCAAATTATCCACATGCAATGTATAAATTCAAGATTTCTTCCTAACACAAGTCCATTACTTCAACTACCACAATATGCAACTTCAATTATAGCATTGATTGAAGAATTTTCATACCTTAATTAAATCCCCAAAACAGTCCCGATTTTTAGTCACTTCTTCGTCAGCTGAACTTGTAATGTCCATAACTCTCTACTCCGGTGTCCTATCGACGATTAGTTTGATTCTTTGGAAACTAGACTCGACGAAATTCATTTTAGGTTTTTGAAACACCCCAAAACCTCTTATATACGAGGAGATATACCCTCCAAATTTGAATAAAATTTACCAACAATCCGATTTTGCCATTGTTTCGTGCCCTTTGGCTACAATTTTTCACACTTCTTTAATCCCAAATCGGCATGCAACAATTCAACTATGTTAACCCAACATTTATGCACCTTTGTCTTTCAAAAATCTTCATCAAAACTTGAAAGAAAACCCCAATTATTTTCGGTCGGGTGGGTCGACATACCCACTGATTTGGGCTTCAAAAATTATTCTAGTTCTAGACTTAATTGTGTAGGATATTTAAGCTAATAAAATGGAGCAAAAACTTGCTAATATGGAGAGGGGAATTCGACCAAGGGGGAAGGAAGAAGGAGAAGGAAAATAGTTGGATGTTTTAGGGAAAGAATAAAGTTAATTAGGGCTTTGTATTTAATTTTTCAGATTTTAAAATACTACATTTAGGCCCCCCTTCTTATTACTCTTTAACCCTTCAATTATTTACTTAACTCAATTAATCCCCCAAGTAATAAATATTGATCCCGATTTTTTCAATTTTGATTCCCGTTTCCTTTAATTCCCGGGAATTCCATAAGGTCTCATATTCCCCATGTCGTAATTCTCATAATATGTACCAATCCTCAATGGAAAATATAAATAACTTATCATATTAAATACTCATTAACGTGTTCGTAGCTTGTGTAATTATATCTCATACCCATTATCCGAATTTTAATCTTAATGATGTTCTTAATCCTTGTCTTAAACTTACGAGGTGTAACAAATACTTTGTCGAATCGACTTCATTTGGCCAAACTAACTTCATTGTCATCAGGCTAGTATTGTTGTTTGTTGGACTGATTTATGAAAGTCTTTCACTACTACTACTGATTCTTAACTATGTTTCCTGGACTGATTTCAGTCGTTTCACTACTGATTTTTAGCCCCAACTTCAGACTAATTTTGGCCTATTTCGCCACTGGTTTCGACCCTTTTTTTTACTAAGTAATTTGTTTATTTTAGTGTCCTGTATATCTATGAAAGATCTCTATTTGGATTTGAATGGCTGGTCTACTTGCATTTTGACTTAGGTTAATGAATACTAGGCTTTAAGAACTTAATATGATGTACAATTTATATTAAAATACCATGTTAAAGTATGCATGCTTTGTTTAAATTCTGTAACCACTTCTTTGGATACATACTTATTAACCATAGTATCTAATATAATAATTATTTTTGTTACTTGAGTAAGTTATGATCCTCCTTCAAGAAAGTTGAAGTGCCTCATATATGATTTATCATTGCTTTTGACATTTTTTGGTTGTTGGATACTAATTATTTACCCATCTTCTTCTTTACATGAATTGGAAAATTTCAAATCCCGAATATCCTTGAGGTGCCTTAATGAACTGCTGGATATTTGATGGGGGCCACTACACATTTTGGTGCACTTGCTGCTATCCGAGGTTACTGTATTTTGAGGCTAGATTTGAGCTGATGTGCCATACTTGATGAGAGAAATTTGCTACTGCCTCTTTAAGGGCAAGTAGCTGCTGCTACCTGAGTTGCAGTTGCTGCATTTTATAGCTGCATCGTTGTTGTAATATTGGCCCAAACTCGGGGATGTTTTGGTGCATTATTTGGGACTGTGTTGCTATATCTGTGAAAAGTTGTTGGCTGTCATTCGATGCATATTTTGAAGAAAATTCAGCTGTATTTGAGGCCAAATGCTGCTGCAATTTTGGACAAAAATGTAGCTGCACTTCAGGCCAAAAAATGCACATACGAGTTATTTGCCATGTTCGCTCAACCTACATTCGAATTCAAATGATTGCTACACTTGGTGAAATTATTATGGACATACCGTATTGGGTTTCTATTGTGCATTCTTTGATAAGCTTGAGGGTTAGTTGTTGGGTTCTTTGCTCATCTCTCGAAAATGGACGGATGCTACACTTAAAAGTGTCGATTCAGCTACTGTAGTTGGCTATTAGTTAGTATTTTGATGTAATTGTTGACTATGTCGTATTGTTATTAGTTAATGATTGTAAGCTACTAATGATTGAGATACTGTTTTAAATATATTATTATGTTTTATGCGACTGATTATATTATATTATATTATATTATATTATATTATATTATATTATATTTTGAATGGGTATTCTTTTTGTTATCTTTTTGATATTTTATTTATTAGATGAAAAAACAGGGGGGGGGGGGGGGGAATAGGTAGCAAAATAATAAATAAAAAGTAAAAAAAACAGATAAAAAGCTTGCATAGCGCTAGCGCTTTTTTAAGCGCTATCTAAGAGCTATGCAAGCTTGCATAGTGGTAGCTTAAAAGCGCTATGCAAGCCTTAAAAAAGCGTTATGCAAGCATTTTTCTGTACTAGTGAAGTAACCACATATATATATAATGTATATATGTGGTATATCTCAACACCATAAGCTAGGCCTTTGAAAACATAGGTTTGATCTGGCTTAGAACAATAACAAAACACTTACGATGCAGGAATTCCATGACTAATTTCATGGAACTTCATATTGCCATCTTCATTTCTATTTTCTGGTGAGTATTAGCTTTTGTAGTAGCAAATTCCACATCAATAGCAGTAGTATTACCAGAAAAATAGCAGGAACTGCATCACCAGCTACAAACACTTCAGCAGCAGCAGTTGTAACAAAATCAACTACAACATTAGTAACTACAGCCGCTCGACTGCTGCAGTAACACTAGCAATCAGCAGGAACACCAGCAACAGTTTTAACAACAGCAGTTGTAGCCATCTGCACTGTGATGTGCGATTTATACACATGTTAAACGCAAGTGCACATATCGTGACAAGTAATATAGTCTAGGTAAGACCGAATATCGTCCTCAGGGACTGGTTTTCAAATCTGCAGATTATCTATGCTTTAGTTTATTTGGTTAACGTTAATTGAGTTGGAATTCTAAACTAATAATGCAGGAAATAAACTAATTATGAAAATACTTTGATTTAAATCGATTATGATGGAGAATTAGGGCTTCAGATCATCAACTATCACTATATTCAATCCTTAATACAATTAAAGCGACAACTTCTGCGTTAAGATAGCAAGTTAACTAGTATTTTATACTCATGTTAAGGTAATATAAACACTCAACCCCAATGGAGAACCATACATCTTTCGATGACAAGATTGACTACAAAGGAGGATTAAGAGCAATAACCTATTAAGCTACACAAGTATCGGAGTACTTTCGTCCACGATTTAAACTTATGTTTATTCAACTATAGCATATTCACTTAGAACTCATATAAGTGATGATAACTAGTGATCAATTAATTATCAAGCAATCAAAACAGCTATTGAATAAATCTTAAACAAGTGAAGAAGAAATCAACTAATGTATTAATTCATGAATAAGAGTTTCAAGAGAATCACAAGGAAATCCCTAATAAAGTAATTAGCTCCTAGCCATAGTCACGCTAAGAACTAATACAATCTCCATACATGAACTGAAATAAACAAAGCAAAAGAAAGAAAAGAAAAATACTCAAGAACAAGTCTCCAAGCCTTTTAGCATCCAAGGATTGTGTTGTGGAATATTTACAAGATGGGATGTGGTAGAATGATGGATGGAGAATGGAATGGAATGGAATTCTTCTAATGATGTAGAGACTATTTATATCCCAAGAATCATTTAGGTAAAGGGTTAGGGATTATGTAGGTAGGAAAAGTTATAGAATCCTTTAGGTAAAGGGTTAAGAAAAAGTTATGGAATCCTTTAGGTAAAGGGTTAAGGATTATGTAGATAGGAAAAGTTATAGAATCTTTTTGTACCCTGAAAACGTGTTAAATTCGGCCCAAAACATCAAAAATCCCGCGTCGGCGTCGTGGCCTATGATCGGCGCCGCACGTGAAAAACTGCAACGAAATCAACTTTGAACATTCTAGCCGATGGCGTTTTTAAGCGATTCTTAACCGTCGTCGATTTTCATCCGGGCTTCGTCTGATCTTGTCTATACTTCCCGGAACTTCTTAGACTTCATTCATTGACCCCTTTTAGTGTGCAATTCCATCTCAACTAAGCTCATTTCCTCTTCTTTTCGTCATTTCTCCATTTCTGACCGCTGTGACACAAAAAGAAGAAAAACGACCCTAATATTATACTAAACATCAACAAAATGAGTAAAATACTAACTAAAAATGACTCAAAATGTGTATATAAAATACACCGATCAAATACCCCAAACTTAAACTTTGCTCGTCCTCGAGCAAAGATCAAAAAATATAAACAAAGACACAAAAAAAAGAAAAATAAAATGACTCAAAGACATTGATCAAATTGCTGCACAATTGTCACTTAGGAAAGCATGAAGGTTAGTAGGATAATATGCAGGAATATATAGCATTAAATTTTAGAATTCTAAGCACTCAAGTCAGATATTTCGCGAATTCAATTCAATCATGCTCAATGGATGTAAAAATATCTAACTATGCATGTCAATTTCAAAATCCTATGGCCTGTTCACTTGTTATTCTCTACTAATAATAGATACACATATTAGAGATCTTCAGGGCTTTTCAGGGTTGTAATGTAGGCTTAGGCATGGGTATGTAAAAATAGGCATTTAGGCTCAATTTACGTACCATAAGCTCTTTTGCTTTAAATTCTTCCCTTTTCTTTTGATTCTTTTTTTAACCTCATACATATCTTTCTCCTCTTTTGTTTTGAGATAATGAGGTGTCTGATGAATAGTAAGCACCCACAAACTTAGGCTTTTGCCTATTTATTTATTATTTTTTTTCACTGTGATGCTTCAAAATTGTTACAGCAAAAGTATCTCTATTTTTTGGATATGTTATAGCAGAAATATTTTCCAAAGAGAATAACTATTGATCTTGATCCCCATTATACGATTCTTTAGTAAAGGAGAGAAGAATGATGGGTTAATCGAATTCTTCATTGGAAGCTAAGATTCATTAATTCTTACAAGTTACAATTAGTTGCATTTGCACTTGATGCACTACTACAAACTCCCAAATTTCCAAAGAGAATCACTAAACTAATGGCTCTCGACCCATGATCTGGTCCAGATCCACTAAACTGTCTCATTTTGGCTTTGCACCTATAAATTTCGGATATTCGATCCAAAAATTTCGAATATCCGAATTTTTTCGAATCGGATAATCCGAAATGAACAACCCTACATCTCCTAGTCAATATACATTAGGCCTTTTGCTTCCATTTTCTTCTTTTTGATGTGGTTGCTTAGATATTAACATAAAAGAGAAAAACTTTTTAAAAGTTTGCTTTACGAACTAAACAAATTATTAGAAACAAATAGACAAATAAAAATGATTAATAACTTATTGTCTAATTAAAATTGACAAAATTTATTTTGATTCAAGCAAACCTCGTAACAAGTTTTGACCCAATATTTATTAATTTTACCGTTTTATACCTCCTAGCATTAGCCTAACATGTGCATTTGACATTGTCAAAACAAAATTTATAGACATATACTATGGTATCATATATGTTTCGTTATTTATATATAATATTTCATAAATACAAATATTAGCATTAGATATTTAAAATGAAATAAGGAAAAAATGTTGTTCCAATGGTAAAGAAAATACGTATTACTATTAGTTTTCATTCACGTTTTTTTAAAACTCTTTTTCCTATGAAATTCATGTTCAAACAAAATTGTTAACTTCAAATACCCCTTTTAAATTTCCAACTTTAAATAATATTGTTTATTTGTCAAATTTCAACCAAATATTATCAAGATGCCTACTAAGAAACATTCTGGTGACAAATAACATAAATATCCAAAGTATAGGGGTCTAAGTGCAATAATACGATTTCAACACACTAAATCCCCATCTCCTCTCAGATCAAAGAAATTTCAGTCTCGCAGTAGTCTTGTTCTCAAAGAAATCTCAAAAAGCAAAATCCAATCGGAGAGAGAGCATGTCTGGAATGGAAAGATTGCAGAGGATGTTCGCCGGAGCTGGCGGCGCTTTAGGCCACCCGCCGCCGGATTCTCCAACTCTCGACTCCTCTGAGCAAGTTTACATCTCTTCTCTTGCCCTCCTCAAAATGCTTAAACACGGTAACTTAGGGTTTTAGTTCCTTACTATCTTCGCTATTTATACATGTGTTATCCAGATCTAGCTGTATCTATCTACTTATCCGTGTTGTTGCCTTTAGGTCGAACTATGTATACTTGTGTGAAAAAATTAAAAATTGTTAGGGAAATTTACGTCTATGTCTATTTTTGAAAATATTTACGCCACGTAACCCATACTTTGAGTTTGTTATCCGATTTAGCTCATAGTGTATAAACACCTTTTATACACTTTATACAAGGTTGATACATTATGTATAATGCTTTTCCCATGTATAATGTTGTATAATCTATCATCCAAGGGAATTAAGAGATTGATGATGATGTCACACATCGTATTGGACAAGGTGGATGAAATGGAGGCTTGCGTGCAGGTCTTGTGCGACAAAAAGGTGCCACCAAAGCTAAAATGCAAGTTTGATAGGGTGGTGGTTAGACCAACTATGTTGTATGGGCGGAGTGTTGACCAGTCAAGACGTCGCAGAGTGGCAGAGATGAGGATGCTAAGATGGATGTGTGAGCATAAGAGGATATAATTAGAAATGAAGATATCCGAGGCAGTGAGAGTGACCTCGGTGGAGAATAAGATGCGGAAAGCGAGGTTGAGATGATTTGGACATGTGCGGAGGTGTGAGAGATTGATTATGGACGAGTTCAGGAGGGGTAGATGCAGTTCGAAGAAATATTGGAGAGGTGATTAGACAGGATATAGAGCATGTGAGACTTACTGAGGACATGACCTTGGATAGAGAGTTGTGGAAGACACAAATTAGGGTATAAGAGTGGTAGGTAGTCGAGCGTAGTCCTACTTGCGCTCACAATCTAGTAAGGGTAGGGTTATTACTAAAGGCATGCTTAGCGTATCATACAAATAGGTGTAGTGTTGCTTTATAGTCTTCTGTAATCATATTTCTCCTTCTATATGCTCCGTAATGTACTTGATTTGTTTCATTTATCTGCGTGATTATTGTTTACTTTTCAGGATGCGTGATTCTAGTTTGCTATCAACATTTTCTTACTGCCTTATTGCTTTAAATCTTTATGTTTTTGGATTGGGTCTGACCTTTTTACGCTGTTTTTCTTATTACAGTAGGGTCTCGCGGAAACAACCGCTCTACCTACCAAGGTAGAGGTATGGTCTGTGTATACTCTACCCTCCCTAGATCCATGTTGTGGAATTTTACTAGGTATGTTGTTGTAGTATTGTATATTGGGCTACACGACGTAATGTTTTATGTTGGGATGTATATTTTTGAAAATTTCCCATATTATATATTCCCACAGTCCTAATTTATATGCCTTAGTTCGGATTTCGAGAGTCAAAAGGAGAAAATCTTGTCCGCAATTTAGGGTTTTTTCGCTCTACTATCTTCACTCTTTATACATGGGTTATCCAGATCTAGCTGTATCTATCTACTTATTCGTGTTATTGCTTTTAGCTCGAACTATGTATACATGTGTGATTTTTTTTAAAAATGTAGTGAAAATTACGCTGTCTATTTTTGATAATAATTACGCTACGTAGCCCGTACTTTGAGTTTGTTACTGGATTTAGCTCATAGTTGTGTATAAACACCTTTTATACACTTTATACAAAGTTGATACATTATGTATAATGCTTTCACAGGTATAATATTGTATATTGGGCCACGTGGCGTAATATTTTATATTGGTTTGTATATTTTTTAAAATTTCCCTGTAGCGTCCATACTCTCTCAGTCCCAATCTATATGACATAGTTCAGATTTTGATCTTTGATCGCGATTTAACTGTATGTCATTCAAAGTCTATTGTAAAATAGACTGTAGCCCCGCGAGTGTCTGGAGTTTAAATTTTTGGGATTAGTCTCTCTCTGTGCAGGATTTGTAATTAGGGTTTTTATTGTGATGTGAATGTGCAGGGAGGGCTGGAGTTCCTATGGAAGTGATGGGATTGATGTTAGGGGAATTTGTCGATGAGTATACAGTGCGTGTAGTGGATGTGTTTGCAATGCCTCAGAGTGGTACTGGAGTGAGTGTTGAAGCTGTTGATCATGTTTTTCAGACCAATATGCTTGACATGCTCAAGCAGACTGGGAGGTAATCATTGCTTGCTATTGGTATCATACATGATTAGTTTGCTTGCTACTTGTATCATACACTATTAGTTATAGTTGTAAGGTTCTTCCTTTAGTTGGGTAGTATTTTATTTTTCCTATGGTTTATCATATGTTTATAGTTTCCTAACAAATCAAAAAGTGACACATTTTTTTCAGGTATATTAACTTGGGTAAATTTGGGTCATGTCAATTGGTACAACTCTAAAGGGTTGCTTGATTGCGAATCAGAAAACTGAGCCTTTTCATGTGTTCTGTGCAATTTTTGATGAGGTTAAACTAGGAGTGGCCAACGGGCCGGGGCGGGTTTGGCAGGTCGGGACTATCGGTCTTGACCGATGTCCTGTCTGTGCACCGTCCGTCGAGGAAAAAATGCAAGGCGGGTCGTTTTTGCATTTTTTAAAATAACATATATTAAATATATGAACAACTCAATAATTGAACAAGATAGTGTAATAAAAACATTGCAAGACTGTTTTTGTGCCTCTAGTGAGTGTGTCATCAACTAGAGCATCTTCTAAATTTTAGTCTTGTTCATTTTGAGAAAATATCTTGTTACCCCTACTAGTAGATGCTTGACCCTTACCCTTAAGTATATCTCTAAATCATTTCATTTTAATTATGTTAATAAATAGTTAAAGACATGAAGATAATGAAATTAAGTGCGCTAAATAAAATAAAGACACTAATAATTTAATGAAAGAACGAATGTACCAAACGTCGGCGTAATGTCGACGTGTAATCGAGATGTTGAAAATTAAAACTTTGCTCGATGTATGATCCTCAAACTAGTTGCCAACTTCACTCCTAAATGAATAAATAAAATTAAATATTTAGTAGACAATGTAGACTTGTAGAGAGATTGATTGAGAGATTAGAGAGATTGTAGGAAGATTTGTGAGAAAGATGAAGAGAAAATGAGGTATTTAAGTTAAAAAATTGGGTTAAAATGTAAATATAATAACTTTGGGGTTAAAATAAATATAAAGGGGTAGGGGGCTGGGGATGGGGATGGGGAATCTAAAAAATGTAAAATGGTCGTTGTTGCAACGACTATTTTTGCAAAGGAGGGGTTTCGGGCGGGACAAGGTGCGGGACCATGACGGTTCGGGTCTTGGCGGGACCGAGCCTGGCGGGACGAGACCATGTCTCATCCCGGTTCGATTCTCGATACTATTTTTTTTAATTTCGGGGCTGGACCGGGTCGTTCCAGCCCCCTGGCCAGGCCTAGGTAAACGACATGGAAGGGTTCATTATCTGGCTACTGTGTGAACCATTTCCCTTGTAAATGGGATTGTGGGAATAAGTCAGTTGGTACCTAATTTGGAATGTTATGAGATAGTATTCTTATAAATTGCAAGATTCTTATGATTTGAAAAGACATTTTGTTTGCATTTCATTGTGTTTTACAATTTCAAATTGACTGCAGTTCTAGACTTTTTTTTTAACCCCTAGGTGTTTGCGAAAGAGATATGTACCAAAAAGTAGCTAAATATATTTGTAAGACAAGATATTATGAAACTTTTGGTTGAATCTTTATGTCTATGTTAAAGTGTGAGACTTGTATGTTTGTTTCAAGAATATCTGTTAGTCCTTATTTTTGCATGGATAGATAAGTTGTTGAGGTCTGTGACACATAAGCACCTTCTTTAAGATGTGATCTTCAGGATAAAGTGGTAACTTTATTTGTGAAATGTGCTCTTTGGGCTTTGTGGTAAATATCCTGGTGTATTTGCTGAGAATGTAGTGGCTATACCTTTATTTTATGTGATTCTTTTTCTCTTTATGTGATACTTTTTATCTTTGATTCTTTTTCTCTCTACGTGATTTTTACGGACTCTTCTGCCTTGCCGGCAATGGCTAACCCGCCGGCGACCAACCAGTCAGGCGGACACGCAGGTATTATAACTTCCCTATCTCTTTATCTTCTCCTCTCTCCATATCGTCTTCTCTCGAGGTGGTTCAACCCCGAAGCATCGAGTAACCATCGCTCGCGGTACCGTTGCCTTTGTAGCGGCACAACTAGTGAGTCCAGGCACCCTTGTTTTATCTTCTCTCTACCCTCTTCGCTAGTCCCCCCCATTTATGTTCCTCCTTTCTACTTGGCTCACAATCGCCGCCGGTGAACTTATTCCAGCCGGACCCGTGCGCCCGTCTGTCCCATCTTTTTTTCTATTAGTTCCCTCTCTCTTCCCCAAACCCACAGGTAAAAGCCAAGGCAGTTATTGCCTGTGTCGATCCCTTCCACCAACAACCCTAGGCGAGAGGACAACAGGCGGACAGTGGTAACGACACGTGGATGAGCGTTTGGTTGGCGGTAGCAGCGTCTCCTCAGCCAGGTATCACCATATATATATATCTAAAGCATCAACTGCCAAAACACAACTGTCGAGATCAGATTTATCACGACACGCATCTGGGATCTGTCTCTCCGGTCTTCCGCCAAACATCCGAGTTCTATCTACCTTGTCTTCATTCTTGTTGCTAATTTATTTTTGCTTGGTTGTCGAATTTGTTTCATAATATATTGATTCCTGTCCTTAGTATATTACGTTTTTGCATTTACTCTTCTTGCCTCTAGTTATATCATTCTTGGCGTTCTTGTTTTAGGTTTGAACCTTTGATTATCCTATTAGTTTATATTCGCTTTAGTGACTTTGGTGACTGATGATAGACTATGGTCATGTTCTCGGTTGGGGATGAGGCGAGGTTAGTGGGTAAGGGGGTAAGGGTGATGCTAGATTGCGAATAGGGTCTTGGAACATTGAGACTTTAACGGAGGGGGAAGTTCATAGAGCTAGTTAAATTTTTTAAGAGGAGGATGATTAATATAGCTTGTGTCCAGGAGATCAAATAGATAAGACCTAATGTTAATGATGTGGACGGGTATAAGTTATGGTTTTCTAGTAGGTCGAGGTATAGGAATGAGGTAGGCATTTTGGTAGACAACGATCTAAGAGATCAGGTGGTAGAGGTTAGGAAAGTCAATGACAGGATGACGATTAAGTGGATGATGACGATTAAGTTGGTAGTTGAAGAGTCTACTATGAACATTATTAGTGTCTACGCGCCGCAGGCGGGCTTGGACGAGGAGAAGATGAAGCACTTTTAAGAGAATTTGAACGAGTTAGTGAGAGGTATACCATCCACCGAGAAGTTATTTGTAGAAGGGGATTTCAATGGTCATATCGGGTCACTTCGGGGGGTTATAACGACATACATGGAGGCTTTGACCTCGAGGACAGGAACGGGGAGGCGTCTCACTCTTGAAGTTCGCTAAAGCTTTTGGGATGGTGATAGCCAATAGGAGGGTTGTGGATGACATGTTAAGAATCAAATGAGAGAGTTTGACCATGGCTAGTGCTAATGAGATGTGGAGGTTGATGGCCAAGGGGGCTTGGGAGAGTAGTGGGGATGCGGTTGGTATGTGGGATAGGATGACCAGTTGTATTCGAGAGGTAGCTAGAGATGTGCTAGGGGTCTTGCGGGGTAGCCGTTGTGGGCAACGAGGCGATTGGTGGTGGAATGGTAAAATTCAAGAGAAGGTATAAGCGAAGAAAGTGACGTATGCGAAATTGATAGAAAACAAGGATGTGATGGAGAAGTGGACGAATAGGGAACTGGATAAGATGGCGAGAATGGAAGCAAAGCTAGCGGTTACGGCGGCAAAAACGACGATCTGTATGTGGTATGTGGAATTAGAGGAAAAAGGTGGGGATAAGAAGTTGTAAGGCGATGGATACGATGGCTCGTGACTTGGATCTCGTGAATTGCATCAAGGACGAGGACGACAAAGTATTGTTAGAGGACTCACATATTAAGCGAAGTTGACAGTGTTACTTCCATAAACTTTTGAACGAAGGAGATAAATACATTGTGCTGGGATATCTGTAGCAATCTGGTAGGTACTGGTATTTTGGGTATTGTAGAAGCATTAAGGTTGAGAAGGTTAAGGGTGTTGTTCGCAAGATGCGCACGGGACGAGCAACCGTGCCTGATCCTAGTTGAATTTTGAAAGAGTGCACGCAGGGCATGTTGGAGTGGCTGACTGAGTTGTTTAACGTCATTTTAAGACGACAAGAATGCCTGAAGAATGGAGGTGGAGTACAATGATTCTTTTGTACAAGTATAAATGTGACATCCAGAGTTGCAACAACTATATGAGTATCAAGCTGCTAAGCCACACTATGAAAGTTTGGGAAAGAATCGCGAACATATGGTGAGAAGAGGCGTGTCTATTTGCGAGAACCAGTTTGGATTCATGTAGGGGAATTCGACTAGAGAACATTCATCTTATTAGGAGGTTGGTGGAGCAGAGGAAGAGAGATTTACATATGATTTTCATTGAACTCTAGAAGGCATATGATAAATTCTCTAGTGAGGTTCTATGGAGATGTTTGGAGGGTAGAGGCGTACATGTGTTGTACACCAGGACAATCAAGGATATGTATGATGGAGCGAATCGAGGTATATCTGATGGGAGGACTCGAGCACTTCCCGGTAGAAATTTGCACAAAAAAGGGCCGGACAGATCGATAAATTGTCGGTCTTGATCACTTTAAATTTGTATTTTCGTGTTTCGGTCCGGTCCTCGGTCCTTTTAATGTATATTTTTGGTTTCGGACCGGACTGGACTTGGTCCGGACCGATAAATTCGATCTGGTCTTCGGTCCTACTTTTCTGAAAATTTGGTCCTCGGTCCGGTTCGGTTTTAGGGTTTTGTTTCGCCCTACTTCCCAGTGACGATGGGGCTGTACCAGACATCAAATTAGTCCATTTTTATTTGTCTTGGAGATGGATGGACTGACGCGACAAATCCAAGAGGAGGTGCCATAGTGTATGTTATTCGCAGGCGTCATAGTCTGATTGATTAGACTCGCAGCGGAGTGAACGATAAGCTAGAGGTTTGGAGATAAACTCTGGAGTCTAAAGGGTTCAGGCTGAGTAGGACCAAAACAGAATACTTGAAGTGCAAGTTCAGTAACAGGAGAGTCCTTGAGATAGGCGTGGAGGTGAGACTTGATACTCATGTCATTCCAAGAAAAAGAAGTTTCAAGTACCTCAGATCTATTATCCAAGGGATTTGAGAGATTGTTGACGATGTCACACATCATATTGGGCCAGAGTGGATGAAATGGATGCTCGCATCTGGAGTATTGTGCGATAATAAAGTGCCACAAAAATTTAAAAGCAAGTTCTATAGGGTGGTGGTTAGACTCACTATGTTGTATGTGGCATAGTGTTGGCTAATCAAAGACCTCGCATATCCAAAAGATGAAAGTTGAGGATGTTGGGATGGATGTGTGGACATACAAGGAGAGATATTATTAGAAATGACGATATTCGGTACAGAGTGGGAGTGGCCTCGGTGGAGGATAATATGCGGGAGGCGAGGTTGAGATGGTTCGGACATGTGCAGATTAGAGACAAATGTCCCAGTACGGAGGCGTGAGAGGTTGGCTATGAACGGGTTTAGGAGGGGTAGAGGTAGGCCGATGAAGTATTTGGGAGAGGTGATTAGACGGGCTAGAGGTTTGGAGGCAAACTCTGGAGTCTAAAGAGTTCAGACTGAGTAGGACCAAGACAGAATACTTGGAGTGCAAGTTCAGTAACGGGAGACCTTGAGATAGGCGTGGAGGTGAGACTTGATACTCAGGTCATTCCAAAGAAAAGAAGTTTCAAGTACCTCAGATCTATTATCCAAGGGATTGGAGAGATTGTTGACGATGTCACACATCATATTGGGCAAAAGTTGATGAAATGGATGCTCGCATCTGGAGTCTTGTGCGATAATAAGGTGCCACAAAAACTTAGCAAGTTCTATGGGGTGGTGGTTAGACCCACTATGTTGTATGGGGCAGAGTGTTGGCTAATCAAGACCTCGCACATCCAAAAGATGAAAGTTGCGGAGATGAGGATGTTGAGATGGATGTATGGACATACAAGGAGAGATATTATTAGAAATGACGATATCCGGTACAGAGTGGGAGTGACCTCGGTGGAGGATAAGATGCGGGAAGCGAGGTTAAGATGGTTTGGGCATGTGCAGAGGAGAGACACAAATGTCCTAGTACGGAGGTGTGAGAGGTTGGCTATGGACGGGTTCATGAGGGGTAGAGGCAGGCCGAAGAAGTATTTGGGAGTGGTGATTAGACGGGATATGACGCAGGTGCAACTTACTGAGGACATGACCTTAGATAAGAGGTTGTGGAGGACACAAATGAGAGTAGTAAGTAGTTGAGCGTAGTCCTACTTACGCGTATATACGGGTAGTTGTAGTGTTACTATTGTAAGCTTACTTAGCCTATCATCTAGTAAGACACATTATTGCCTTATAGTCTCCCGTCGTTTGATTTTTGCTGATATGTGTTCTTTAGTATACTTTGTTTATCTTATTTATCTGCGTTAGTACTGCGTCCCTTTCAGAATGCTCTATCATGACTTAATTACTTTTGTTACTATCATTTGCATAATGCTTTAAATCTCTTGTCCGGGTGTGACCGTTTCTCTTGCTTTGCTTGTGCTTATGCTTTGTATTGAGTCGATGGTCTTTCAAAAATCGTCGCTCTACCTACCAAAGTAGAGGTAAGGTCTGTGTACACTCTACCACACACTCTACCCTCCCCAGACCTTGTGGGATTTCACTGGATTGTTGGGTTCCTTGAGCGTTTATTAGAATCAACCTTCAAAATGCTGGCATCACAAAGTTAAGGGGTGTCCTGTAAATCTTTAGGCATGATGAATTAGCAGCTAAGTGATAAGAAGATTAAGGCTAATCATGTATAGTTTAGGAGTTGTCTGCTGAAATTAGAAAACCTTGTAAATGATTGGAAACTACATTAGGTGGTTTGCAACATAAAGTAGAAGATTAGGATATTTCATGAACTTATTCCTTGTTTTTATCTTCTAGTTGTGCAAAAATGTTGTTTTCTATTGGTTGAGCTATCCCACCAACCAAACCCCCGGGAAAAAAAGGGAAGGATGAAAGCAAAAAGATAAAGAATGGTAAAAGAGCCAGAGTATTATGCTTATGCTACTGGCTGCTTATTGAGAACATGGAATCAAAAACGGCAACAACAGCTGATTCAATAGCAGATGGAGTCAGAATCTATGAGTGACAGGCCGCCCGGAGCCCCGGACCACAAGGGTCGATTATGCAGCCTTACCTTACATTTCTGCACGGCTTCAATCCGTGACCTCCTGGTCAAAAGTTGGTAGTTAATTGCTACTACTCTATCTTATATAATATCTGCTCTTTCATTTCTGATGCGCTACTTTCTCTTACCTCCTTTGTTTTGTAATGTTGCCCAATCAACTTGTATTCTTATCTTATTTGTGTTTTGACACTGAGGATGTGCCCTAAAATGCTACTTTGCTTTGTGTTATAGACCTGAGATGGTTGTTGGTTGGTATCATTCACATCCTGGATTTGGCTGCTGGCTTTCTGGTGTTGACATCAATACTCAGCAGGTTATTCTTGTCCTTTTCCATTTTGATGATTAGCTGGTTCTTACTGACATTTGAAATGTTCTATAGTGAATCACGAGCCACCGAGTAAGAAATGTTTATGACTGTGAGTCCTTTAGTAGTTAATCCAATCACCCCAAGTTAAATGATCTTCTTTGATTAATATGGTATTAAGAAAAGCTTTATAAAAAAATGGAATTCAGAAAAGCAAGACTGAGTCCTTTGTAATATGAAATTTGACTAAGGTGGTGAAATGTGGCATGGTAATACCACGCAAAGCTGTACTATTTGTTATCCTACTTTTGAATTGGCGGAGATCAAGAATTTTTCTTAATGAGAAGGGTTATGTTCCTGGAGCCTGTATAAAGTATAGAAGTGCTATGTGAAGATTTTATGCACTTTCATCCTCTGTGTTCTGTGCTGATTTGGAACAGTTTTTTTTTAAAAATTTTAAAATGCATCCTTCTATTGAGTTAGGCACTTAGTAATTATTTGTGGCTTAGTAAAAGCTGAAAAAAGCTCTAATGTCCTTTGTGGTTTTAAGCGCAAAGTGTAAATAAAGCGTGGGCCTTGATAAAAAAGGCGCAAATGGAGAAAAAAATACAAATATGTATGTGTAGTCCAAGATTAATTATCATAAGCATGAATAACAAATATATGGACAAAGAAATTAAAAATGGAAAACATGACAAAGTGAAATATCAATTATTTAGTGTCGCATCTTCAGAATTGCACTCATTGGCAAGGAAAAGTATGCCTTAGGGCCTTAATACGGCACTAAAGCTCCCATGAAGCGAGGCGAAACACTCAACCTGTTTTGCGCCTCGCTTTAGGGCTCAAGTGCGCCTTTGACAACAATGCATACAATGACCAAATAAGTTAAGGTCACAATCCCATCCAGGTATGGAGAGTTAGAGACGGGGTAGTTTCCAGTACTAAGTTTGGTAAAAAAAGCAGAAGAGAAAGAGAGGAGGATGAAGAGGTTGATTACTTCTTTAGGTGAACGTTTCTGTATTTATATTAAGAGCTGACGTAGGAATCCATGACTCTCACTTATTACCAGATAAGGGAGAGGATTCTCACGTCGCTTTACTAGTCCCTTACACTTTCTGTTTCCACCTTAATTGAACGTAGTGATTAGGCCCTTACACTTTCTGTTTCCACCTTAATTGAACGTAGTGATTCCATGAGATCATGCCTTTTATCTGCAACCTTAGATATAAACATATTTAGAGAGTTTTGTGCCGATAATGGCAGTTTCAAAAAAACGTTTTGCGATGATAATGGAATCAAGGGTTGAGAAGGAGGGGGAATGTTAGAGGTAATGGAAGATGTTGAAAGCTGCCTTTATCAGTTGTCTTTTGTCCCCACTTTACTGGAAAACCTCTCTGTGCTTCTCATGAGAATGAGATTAGCATGGGAGAATCATAGAAATGGACTGAAGCAAACTTTTGTTTGCAGCAAGAACTGGAAAGATAAGAAAATAAAAACAATTTAATATGATGGCGAGAGAGATTTCTTCCATCTCGCTCCCTTCCTCTAAATAACAAATAACAGGGATAGTGAGAAATAAAGTAAATAGTTTATACAACTTTGGACTCTCGAGGTTCAATCGCATTTTGGTAAAAGCAGATGAACAACATGAACTTATCAACTTCTCTTGATACCTATCAGATTGTTGATTTGGTGTGTTTTTGACATGGTCTTCATGTGGGGTACGCCAATAACTAATGAGTGTTCTATTGTGCAGAGTTTTGAAGCACTGAATCAACGTGCAGTGGCTGTGGTGGTGGATCCTATTCAGAGTGTTAAAGGGAAGGTGGTAATTGATGCCTTTCGCAGATCAATCCCCAAACTATGATGCTTGGCCAAGAGCCACGACAGACAACATCAAATCTGGGACATCTGAACAAACCATCTATTCAAGTTAGTGTCATTATTAATCTTTATAGTTCCATGAAAGATGTAACTCCCTCCCCTCCCCCACCCCACTCACATACCCGGTCGCAGTGTATGTGCGACACCTCCTATTTTACTTCCTGATATTTGGTCTTCTGCTGGTGGTGATACTTCTAAATGGAACATCTTCTACATGACTTCCACAAGTTTTTTCAGTAAAAATAAAGTTCACTAGTCTTAAAAAGTTTATTCATAAAACCTGTTTTCCAAGAAACCAACTTCAACAATTTTTTTAATATTTTTTTCCACTACAAATATAATACTTGACTCAAAGTAAGTTCTTAACATAAAAGCATCAAATTGCGTTTGCATACACTTCGTTGATGGTCTATTTTCAATTTCATTTTTTCTTTTGGGTTCTGATTGGATCTGCATTTTGCAGGCGTTGATCCATGGTTTGAACAGACACTACTACTCAATAGCCATAAACTACAGAAAGAATGAACTTGAAGAGAAGATGCTACTGAATCTTCACAAGAAGAAATGGACAGATGGACTCACACTCCAGCGTTTTGATGCTCATTCCAAAACCAATGAGCAGACAGTTCAGGTAATATATGGGTTTGTGTGGTATTTAAATACAACCATTGTTACAGCGAGTGCCAACCTTTGATGGTTAGAACTGCAGAATATGCTTGCTGATATTTTTTAATCTCTGCCTCTCCATGGGAGAAGAGAGAGAATCTAAGCAATATTGTCCATGACAGGCCGGGTGACTTTTTCAAATATTTTCATGTGCAGGAGATGTTAAATCTTGCGGTCAAGTATAATAAAGCAGTGCAGGAGGAGGATGAGTTGCCCTCGGAAAAGCTAGCTATTGCAAATGTAGGAAGGCAAGATGCAAAGAAGCATCTTGAAGAGCATGTTTCGAATTTGATGTCTTCAAACATTGTCCAGACATTGGGAACTATGCTTGACACAGTTGTCTTCTGAAGTCTGCAAAAGTTGTCTTTGGAGTTATTGAAATAGAAACATGTTTTTGCTGCATTTTTGTAATGTGACCAGTACTTCATTTTACTCTTTTGATAGCAGTTATTCAATATGTTTATGTTATCTTAAGATGACTTCTGATATATAGTGATTAGCTTCCGCTGAACCATTGACCTAATTCAGTGCCTCTCAAGTTCAAGACCATAAAAGGGCTGATGCGCGAAGGAGGATTTTAATTTCATTGGAGCTCTTCAAGTTACTAGGGTCTGTTAGAATTTGGTTAACTGTTGCTATGAGGTGACTTGTTCAATATAGTTCATACAAGACATGGCACGATTTGGCTCCAATGAAAAGCAAATAGAGACTTGAGCTAAGCTTAACTAAGTTGAAAATATCAAAAGATGATGGAATAAAGTAATATACCCGATGTGATTTCATAAGTGGAGTTTGGAGAGGATGGATGTATATGGACCTTAATCACAAAGAGGTATAGAGGTTATTTAAAGAGGTAAAGATTATTTCTGATAGATCACATTGACTCAAGAAAGCGTTATTCAAAATAAGTTTTTTCATCTCCGTTCTAAAAAATTCTAATTTATTCTATGCTATAAATTAGGATCATATTCAAGTACTCAACAAAAGAAGTTCACTTTTTAAATTGTAATCATCTCTAAAATGGTGATATGAATTTTTAAATCTATCTACCTCGACTTGTTCAACTCCTTCTACGCCCGGGGAAAAACTAAAAGTAAAACAGTCATCAAAGCTTAGTGTTGGTAATGGCATCAAAAGCTTATTATGCTGATTGCTTCTAAGGTTGGTGATGCTAATTACTTCAATGGTGTTGAAGAACCATATAGTATAAATTGGCTATCAATGAAAACAAGAACACGGTTGAATCCTTCATATATTTAGTCACGAGGTCATAGTCCCAACTCTGTTATAAATGTAGAGTTCAAGTTACCTTTTTTCTTATTTATAATTTGAAAGGTGAAATAATTGTAACTTGCCTATAATAGGAACTCAAAAAAAAATAAATTGCATGGGCTTGTTTCGTACAGACCAGGTCGGTTATCTGCTCCTTATATATAGACCAGAAGCTCCTCTTTTTTTTTTTTTTTTTTTTTGATAATCCAGGTCTCGGGGTGGCCTTAGTACCCCATATCGCTAGTACCTGCACAAGTACTGGTACTAGGCTCCTGGAGGCGATGGAACCCGCTCTTAGCCGTCACCACCAGGTAAATCGCGGAATGTGCACTCGCGTTCGATCCGATCGCTACCAACGGATCAATGCTACAAGGTCCGACTTCTAACAGACGGACTTGTCCGGAGGAATCAAACCCACACTGCAACATGCCCGCACGGTTAAACTACCAGACTTTAATACGAGGCATATGCCCCGGAGAACGTATCCGCCGAGAATCGAACTTGTGACCCTAAGGCCACAAATTTGACTAATGGCCACTGGGCCACTATCAGCGGATAGCTCCTCTTCTTTCTTCTTCAATAAACGCTTGTCGTAGCGTTAACTTCGATGTTGATTTTTTCATTACCAGCTTGTCTAATTTGGTGCTTTCTCTATTCTGATATTGTCAAGAATGGATCTTGAGTCTAACTCAACCCAAAAGCTAGCTTGTAGGGTGAGGTTTGTCCATGTGTATATAAGGAGTCCATGTTTCCATTCCATATCCGACGTGAGACTCTTAATAGAGGAAGCTTGTGAGAAGAAGATTATGGAAAAACAAGCTGGTAATGCTAGCTTTAGTTTCCTGAATGCTTCGGATCCTTACCATGCCTATTATCAGCATCGTTTGGCTGAAGCCCGCGTAAAGTATCAAGGTTTGGGGAAGCAGCCTGCAGTTTCAGCCCCTGCTCCTCCTACCAAGTATTAGATAAGAATCGCAGTTTGTCTGCAAATTTTGACTTATCATTTTGCTAGTGTTGAATTTGTTGCAAAGTTGTGGATTTCCTTTAAAATTTCAGGTTGCCATACCTTGAATTTCCGATGTAGAATTGTGTGTTGCAAATACTTGACTTATATGGTGATGTCTGCATATTGCACATGGATGCATATTTCTGTTAGGCCTTTTGTCTATCTTTGCACTTCCTTGTGTTGGCATAAAGAACACATGACTTTGCATTAAATGTATCTAAGGAATGTCCTGAAATTTAAGTTGTGATCTAAAGCAGATATGCAATTAGTTATGCCAGACTTTGATCATTCTATAGTTTCTTTCTTGGATGTTTAGCAGCATCTCCCACATTCTTGAAAAGCATTTGGAACCTCACCTTAGTTATTCTTAGGAAATTAAGTCTTATCTGGTAGAGTTATTTTTCACGTTTTAGCAGAGGTTTAAGTTCAACGACTAGCTTACTCGTGTCGAAATCCCAAGTTACTGGTGTATGCACTATTGCCAATATCTAATATCTCCTTCAATAGTTAGAACCATATCTTGTCTGCCAATTTAGTACTATATTATTTGTTGACCGACCCCTTGTCAATCTTTGGTTCTACCGTGTTTCTGAGATTGAGATCCAAGCTATTCCGCCTTGAGTTTGCTGTGTGATTGTTATGCCATTGTTAGGTTCGGCTTTTTATTTGATGCAATTTTTCCGTTTTCCTTGACCACCCTATCAATCTTTGAACTTGATTCATTTAATTGTTCTTTTTATATTTGATGACCTTATAGACTTCATTTACCTTGAAAATTCATATATGCCTTTTTCATCATGCTTAAGAGGAAATTGTGTTTTGGCTTTAATAACCAAAACTACAGAGAAGAGAACTACTGAATCTTCTCCAGAAGAAATGGACTCGCACTTTGATGCTTATTCCAACACCAATGAGCAGACAGTTCAGGTAAATCCATGGGTCTGCGTGGTATTTAAATACAACATCGTCGTTACATCTTCTGCCAACCTTTGATGATTAGAAGTACAGAATATGCCTTCTCTTCACTGTAGAGAAAGATCAACAAGGAAATAGTGTCCTTAACATCTCGTATTCTCGAGTGACATTTTCACTATTCTCATGTGCAGGAGGAGGATGAGTAGCTGCAACCCCCCCACACACACACACACAAGTAGCTATTGCGAATGTGTAGGAAGGCAGGATGCAAAGAAACATGTTGAAGCACATCCGAATTTGATGTCTTCCACCATTGTCCAGACATTGGGAACCATGCTTGACACAGTTGTCTTCTGAAGTTCGTTTCTATAAAATCTGCAAAACTGTATTTGAATTCGTGGAATAGGAACATCATTTTAAATGAGCAGAATTTCATCTACTCTGTGAGAGCAGCTGTTATTTAATATGTTTATGTTATATAGTAATAACTTTTGGATTATAGTGAATGTCTTTCCTGATCCATGCTTTCATTATTCAGCTCCTTATATAATAAGACATGGCACAATTGGACCCCAACCAAGTGCAAATAGAGACCAACAGAGCTAAGCCTAACTAAGTTGAAAAGATGATGGAATAAACCATATCCCTGATATGAATATTATGGGTCTGTAAATCTTTTTTTTTTTAGTATATTCAGACCATTTACATGCACCTCAATTATTTCATGAGATATTTTATCAGTGGAAGCTGGCATAACACCTTGATCAGTCAGTTCGTTGTGTATTGATTATCTACAAATATTAAACCTGTTCACCAAGGACATTAGTCGCAAATTACTTCATATTATATGAGATTAGTATCTAAATTTAATTACTAAAATTGCCTATAAACAAATATGCAAATCAAAGAGAGTCCACATTTGGACTTTTCTGCCTACTCCTGTTATATAGGCCTAACAGAAAGAACCAAATAATCTTATGTACTCCTTTGACTTTAACAAACTTCAGCCATAGAGCAAAGTCTACATGAAAATGAAAACGGTGGAGTTTTATTGCTATTAAAATGTATACAAATTTGTCATGAAATGACAGCAATAAACACTCAATTTCACAGGCAGTCACTTTTTATTAATAAAATGAGCCCAACATTTGACCAAATCAAGTGCTTTCTCACTAGTAGGATTAAATATGTGAAAAACATGATCTTCCCCTTTTGTTTCAATAATTTCTGCTTTTCCTTTCCACTGACTGTTCACCAAAGATTCATAGTACAATATTCCTCTATCTCTCAGTATATCCATTTCTGCAACACAAACAAGAACTCTATCACAATTCACTTGTTCAAGACTTGGTGCTTCATCAACAAAAGGATTGATTAAAGGGTCATTATTCCCTTTATTTGATGGACAAACAAATTTCCACCATTTATCTACCATTGATTTTCTAACTGGATCTTGAATCTCTAAGCCTATAGGCTCTTCTCCCCAGAAATATGGACTAATCATGAGCATCCCAGAAAGTTTCATCCCTAAAGCTTTATCTGATTTCCCAGCTCTGATTGCCATGAAGTGTGAAATATTAGCGCCTACAAAGTTAATTTCACCTATTATCAATGAACTTTATTTCATATAGTCACAAACTTTATGCATTATAACAATAAAATCACTAAAATATACCCACTATAACAATAAAATCACAAAATTAACATTTGTCTCGTTAAACTTTACAAAAAAATATAATTTATTGATGTTAGGTCCTTTGGTAGGATGTACTAAAGAAAATAATATATTTATTAGCTTTGATATTATTAATTCCTTGTTTGATAATATTTTTCAATCTCTGTATAACTAATACACCTATTTATTATACTTAGCAACCATAGTATCAATAATACAAGAGTTATTAATACATGGATAGTTAAAGATAGAAATACCCTTAATACACCACATCAAACAGTGAATAAGAAATAATTCAAACATAACTAATTCAATATTACTAATACATGCATCATATTCGGTACTATTCTTACACACTCTACCAAATGATCTGTTACTGTTATAATATATAAAATTTAGTGATCATAGGTGAAATTAATCCGTACCTGCACTGTCTCCAGCCAAGAACACACTATCAAAGTCAACAAGCTCATTCAACCAAACTTCACACCCTTGTTTTAAATTATGTGCAGCCACCCATTTAAGAACAGACCAAGAATCATCATAAGCTATTGGAAGAGGATGTTCTGGAACTAATCTATAACCCACCGAGACAAGACAAACATTAGCTTTGGACACAAACACATTAAGAGAATCATGGTACTTAGGATCACCAACAGATGATATACAAAATGCTCCACCATGAAAATAAATCACTAAAGGAAGTTTTTTTATTTTTGTTGGTAAATTGGGTTTGTATATTCTGGCAGAAATGTTAGTTTTGGGATTTACTACAACATCTTTGGACGTAACACCAGTTTGTGGGTCATATGTTGCTGGTGCAAATTCAGTGCCTACAAGTCTTTTGATTGTTCCATTTTTGTACACTTGTAAATATGGAAAAACATCATGGATAATTTCAAGATTGTTGGTTGTGTTCATTTTTTTTGTTTTTGGTTTGAGAGGAACAGATAAAAGAGAAAGTGGTTTTGATAAAACAATGGGAAGGAAGGAAGAAAGCAAGAAAGAGTGTTGCTATGCAATGCAAAAGTAAAGGACACCATTGATGGGGTTTTATATTGTCCATGACACATTAATTGGGGTCCATTCTTTTTTTTTTTTTTTTTTTTTACAGTATGTTCGATTTTTTTTTAAAAAACTTTCATCGTATATTAAATGGAAACATGGACGCCTTATATTGACGTGGTCAGGGTTCACTCTACAAGCTTTTGACTTTCGATTGAGTTAGTAGAAGATCATTTCTTTACATTTCAAATTATTCCATCAGATGTTTTCATCGGTTCTATACTATCACAAGAATTAAAATTAGAATTTTATTTATATATTTTATTTTACTTAATGAAAAGTTTTTATAGCAACATAAATCCACATAAAATTATAACGTATTTAAAAGATTCTATATACACATAAGTTTCAAAAGTTTTTAATTTTTTTAATAATGAAGTCATCCCATGAGAGAACATCAACCTCAAAAGGCTGGAAATAATGAAATACCCTAATAAATATCTGATTTTTTTCACTTCAAACTTTAAAGGGATTATTTCATAAACTAAAACGACAATGATCGTTGGGGTACATTAGACGACTCATTAGCCTATAATTTTATTTAAATAATATGCACATTTGAAGACAAGTACACACGCTTAATCATTAAATTTATATTAAATGGAAAATTATCTGTACCACATGATTGCACAAGAAAATTAACATATCCATTCGAAGGAAAATAAAAGCATGGTGGAGAGTGAATAGTCCTACATAGACCTTCATATGCTAGTGTCTATGGCGCGTCAAAATAGTTGAAAGTGATACAATTTTGGGTGAGGATTGTCCAAGTGAGTTCATGTTCACATTCCATCAACACTATCACACGTCCAAACTTTGTTTGGGGCCCAATATCGATAAATAAAGAATTTGAATAAGTAACCTATAAAAAGGAGATGGTTGTGGCACGAAGTACCTTTTTTCCCTGATGGATGAATATTATTTTTCCATTGAATAGCCCAAGAAGAGTTGCTCCTCGCAGGAAAAGAAAGAGACATCCTTTAACCGGTCTTGGGAGGATATTTCCATTTGAAACTCTAAGGGGAAGCCAGGAGGTACATGATGGCTCCTTAACAGTCTCCGATTGAAAAGAAAAAGCTGAGGCGAGAGCTGTATATCCTCCAAGGAATCAAGCCACGCACTTTCGGATTCTGATACCATGTAAAGAATGAATTTTGGGTCTAACTCTAAAAGCTAGCTTGTAGGGTGATGATTATCGAAGTCCATATAAGGAGTCATTATTTTCATTTCATATTCGATGGAATACTCTTAACATATACTAATGAATTGTGGCTAAAATTTAATTGTTATTGCACTTTTATTAGGTCCGATCGATAATTGTCAAGAATCTCTCTATTCTAGTTAGATACTTCATACTTGTATGTGCAATTTGACCAACCTAAGTTTGGAAATCTACCAATGTTTACCCCAATTCTTTAAGCTATTTATACGGATCATCCTCCGGCTAGAGAAGTTAAGATTAAGAAAGTTTGATGGATTCTAAATGATGGCAATATTAATCAATACAGCGATAAACTAAACTCTAATCACGTAAGACGTTGGTTATAAGTTACAACAAATAATTATATTACCTTTCTTCCACGCCTCTCCTGTAAGTCGAGTTGATGAGCTAATACGGGAATCGCTTTTGCTTTCTATCCCCTCCGATCACTGTGGAATAGTGAAAGAAGCAACACAGTCATATTAGCCAGAGCACCCTAAACCGGCAACACCAAGACCACCCAAAGCAATAGGAATAGAGAACGGGCTCCAGTGTCTGCTAAGATGTTCCGGTCTTTGGTTGACGCTATTATGTATGTGGAAAAGACCTCGATTTTCTCAAAGTTTAGAGATGTACGTCAAGTCATCATGCCCTTTATGCCTGGGCGACAGTATACGATACCATAAGTGACTAATGAGTCAACTATGAAATAGCTTGAATTTAGATGGTGCTGTACAACTAATAACTACTTCTTTGCACCAAAAATTAATAATTAATAAGAATAATAGTAATTGCAGCTCTGATTAGTGATTGAATAACAATAAGTACGCTTAATAAGGTTATTCATTAATGGACTACTTGTCATTAAATAGATAGAAACTCATAACTGCATACAAAAAAAAAAATCAACTCGAATACTGTTTATTTTCGACAATAAATAGTACTTAGAATTTAGCAGGAATAAATATCTATAATGAAAATCGCCCTCATTTCCAGGGGTCATGCCCTGGAAATTGGAATCTTGAAAATGTAAGGAGAGTATTATGAAAAGAATTTACCTTGTATTTCGATAAGAAATTATTTTCGCAATTTGTATTCATAATCTATTGATCACACGATGATAATTAAAATATCATTTTGAAATGGTGGCTAAAACTCGAGAACATAAAGTTAAAATGGTTATATCCTGAACCAACATGGATAACTAGCTTCTATGGATTGGACAATCATGGTGCAAAGACTTTTGGTAGGAACATAGAAATATGATATTAACGAAGCAAACCAGTTGATTACAACAAAGTCTGAATATGATTGAATTTGAACCTATTCCATTAACAGGATACAAATAAAACAATACATCATTAAAATTTAAAAGAGCAATATAGAAACTAGAAAGTGACATATGAGGGTGTTTGGATTCACTTATTTTAAGTGTTTTTTTATTTTTTGAGATGTTTGGGTGATATAAAAAATATTTTAAAGTATTTATTTTTAGACTAAAAAAGTATAAAATAAGTCAAAAATCAAAAATTTGATAGACCAACTTATGACTTTTGATTTTTAGCTTATAAACTATTTTTAAAAAGTCAATTCAAACACCTTTATATCTAGTTGTAGCGGCGCCATGAGTGGGTTTCTATAAAGTGTGGAAGTCGGTAAAAATGGTAGCATGGGGCATCGTTGTTTATTCTCCGTTTTCCCTTCAACAATTCAGTGACCATCTTTTACTGATAATATAGTTTCTAAAATAGTTTAAGCACTTAATTTTGGTAATCATTAATTGAGTAATTATACTATCAGGGTCTTTTTACTGCTGCTTAAAATTATGCATATATCAATAATGTATGTATAAAAGATTTAGTTATTTACGTATTAGTTATTTTATCGTCTACTCTATAAAAAATAATATACACATTACCTCGTAATATATACATGTATCAATCAGTTATACAAAGCTGTAAATTAATAATCAAACGTGCTGATGTGTTGAATTTTATACGTAATAACTACGCTACCAAATATGATATATTATGCTAATTTTTATAGGTGAATTATTCACTTTCTAATAATAGATTAAGCAGAAATGTCGAAAATGGTACTGATGCGATCTTTGTATCGATCGATATGCCGCAGATCTGCCGTCTTCACCTTCGCCGCGGCCGCTACCACAACCTTCGCCGTCAACAACCATTCCCTCCGCCACCTTCATTTCTCAGCTTTTCCTAGAAGCCCTCTGACTGGTACTAACATCGCCTTTACCTTTTTATATTCGTAGAATTTGTTATTCACCTCAATTTTGATTAATGTCTATCCATTGGTTTATTTTAAGAAATTGAAATTCGTGATATTTAAATTTGTAGGTTAACGTTGTGTGTATATCCAATTAATTAACATATAAATTGAAAAAAGATCCAAACTTTAATTTTGCTGATTAATAGACTGATATATTTTTGTTTTATAAGACAGATGAACTGTATTGATAAATGTGATTAGAGAACCTGTTTCAGATAAATCCTAATTTGTCTCGAATATTATAAAATTATTTAGTATTGGAATGAAATGGGTCCAAATAGAGCTTGGATATAGACGATTCATACTATAGAGTCCAACTAGTTTGGGATTGATTGATTGAGACGCATGAATCGTATGTTAGCTCTGTGAGAGATGAAAATGGGGATTTTGATGCTCCATTTCAGTTTGATCTTTTAATTTATCAAAAGGTTATAAAGAACTTCTTTTATTTTATATCTTTTTGTTATTATTTTATTTTGCATAATATTGACCTGAGGCCGAGGGTCTTTCAGAAATAACCTCTTTAGTCCACAAAGGTAGGAGTAAGGTTTGCGTACACCCACCCTCCCCAGACCCACTTGTGGATAAAACTGGGAATGTTGTAATATTGACATGAGATGAGTTTATATGGGAGTACCATGGTTAGTGAGGATTCATATAGCCTACCCCAACTTGTTTGGGATTGACGCGTAGTTATTGTTGTTGTTAGCTTTATAGTACTTGCTAGTTTACGCATCCTTCACTTCTCTTTAGGTTATCTGATTCTGCTTTGTCATCTCTGATTGTGGAATCAGTATGTTATTCTTTTCCAGTGTGGATGTTGATTTATGTCTGTGGTTTTGAAAAATATGTGTTAGAAGTTTCTGGGTTCCTTTAGATTCCTAAAGAAATTAAGATTCCGAGCATATTCCTCATCCAACAACAAAAACTGTGGCTGGCACACCTGAATATGGTTTCCAATTACTATTAGCTCAGGCACCCTGTGATAAGGTTGAGTGCCAATAAATGCAAGAGTATAGGACTTGGATTCTAGAACCTTTTTACTGCATCATATTTAGAATTTGTTAGTCGGGAGACAGGGTCTTATATATTACTTCTTAGGTTTCCCGAAGGATATTTTATAACTGGTGAATCTGCAAAATGAGAAGCTTCTTAATCACCTTACCTGCGAAGTGATTGTAGTTCCCTATTCTTTGTATCAATTTCATCATCTTGCATCAGCAATTTGACATTATATGGGTATTGTTTAACTTTAGAATGTCAGCATCCTTTCACAATGGCATTGGGAAGCATGCGTTCTTTCAGTGAGGATGTATCTCACATACCTGCTATAGAAGATTCGGAGGTCAAACGCGCTTTTAAAGACTTAATGGCTGCAAGCTGGCATGAGCTCCCAGATGCTGTTATCTACGACGCAAAAAATGCAGTGTCGAAAAGTACTGACGACAAGGATGGCCAGGAAGCACTGGGGAATGTTTTCCGTGCCGCTGAGGCAGTTGAGGAGTTCATTGGGATTCTTACGTCTCTGAAAATGGAAATCGATGATGCTATCGGTTTAAGTGGTGAGGTAAGTTGGGTTTTATGGAACAAAAGGTTTGACGTACAGTTTATCAAGTTCATGCTGTGTAAATTTACTCATATTGCTGGCAGGATGTGAAGCCTTTGTCAAAAGAATTCTCTGATGCACTGCATACACTATTTCAACGCTATAACGCATACATGGGTGCCTTTGGGCCAGAGGAGGAATATTTGAGGAAGAAAGTTGAGATGGAGCTGGGGACTGGGATGATACACTTAAAGATGCGATGCAGTGGCCTCGATTCTGCATGGGGAAAGGTACATCTAATTGAAGCTAGTTGATTGCATGTATTTCAGCTTTTCTATAGGTTAGGATTTCTTAGCAATATATTGGAAACAAAAGATATAATTCTCTTAGCTGGAAGAAAGCTGTGGATACCAGCTGCAATTTGAGTTACCCTTAAAGTTGCAGTCAAGTAGTAACTGTAATTTCTCTAGGTCCCTTTTCCAACAAAATATTAATCGGCTTTAGTACATGGGCTAGCTTTTCATGAATTCTTCCATTGTGCCTTTCTCCAGACCCCACTTGTGGGATTACACGGGGTATGTTGTTGTTGTTCCATTGTGCCTTTAATATAAATGTTCATGTGTTAAATAGAAACATATGCCAACTTTCTATTTTGATAGTGGGGTTTAATTTCTCTGGTATAGATTCTCTAATCCTGCAGGTAATTTTAGAATTCATTTTTCTAAATGTTTCCTGAAGATTTTTGTTGCATTTTCAAAATAATAATCTCAGATCTCCTGAAGGATGAACCTTTTGCATTATTTGTTTTCTCATTGCTCCGTCTGCCTTTCTGAATCCAGGTTACGGTACTTGGGACTTCTGGACTTGCTGGTTCTTATGTTGAGCAAAGAGCATAGAGTCATGGACCTTCAATCATGGCAGAAAAACCACCATGGTTTTGTCTTCAATCACTTGGAAAACTGTTGTTTTAGATAATACAGGTTGCTCCAGATCATTATGCTGTACTTGGTTCTCAAGTTTGATCATGTGATTACTACAACAGGAAAATAATAATCCTAGAAACTTGTGCAAGGAAATACTTTCTTGAATATTCAGAAAGTTCTAATCTTTGTTTCTTCAATTGCTGTCAAATTCTTTGGATAGTTGATGAACTAGCTTTGCTTGTTTTAAGTTGTCTTCTTATTTATGCTTAGCTTAAATGGAATGACATGGTCAGTGAGGATTCATATAGCCGACCTGACTAGTTTGGGATCGAGGCACAGTAATAGTTGCTCATTTACTCGGCATGCTTATTCCTCCTGTTATTGATTCAAAGAACCTGCATCGTTGGACATCTTTAATTGGCATTCATGCCAAAATGAAAGACAAAAAAAAGTGACAGTAAATGAATCATTCAACTCAAAGTTTGAAGCATGCTAAGCATAAGAATGGTTATAGCCATTGTCAAAGAACATAGTGAATACATGAAAAAAGGTCAGCACCCTTTCTTTTCTAGGAAAAAAATGCAAAATTCCTTCTGATTCTTTTGAATGCCAGCAATTAGTATATCTTGATCACTCTAGCACTCTTTCTCCATGCCCAAGAATCAGATGGAGATTTTGGCAAAGGAGGAAGTAACAACACTTTACGGCTTAAACCAAATGGCCATCCTTCACAGTGAGAGAATTCCTTAATAACAGAACGCCTCGGAAAATCTAGAAACTCAATCCTGTTCAAGCTTGATGAACGGGATAATGTTGTCTTAGCTGTGGCAAATGCCTCACAGCTTATAGCACTCGAGCAGCGTGAAAGACGAGTCCCAACAGATAAGAAATCCTCCCTCTCTTCCTTCTCTTCATCTTCACTGTCCTCCTTTTGTTGCATTAGCTTTTCAGAGATGAATAAATTTCCTGCTGTTGGAGAGAAAGTCCAGTTGAACTTTTCACTTGAGATAGCTGCCTTTTTTCTGCATTTCGACTCCATGTATTTACTTATCACTATTGATACAAACACCTGCTAATAAACATCACAAAACATGAATATATCACAGGATAAACGCATTGAAATTAGAAGAAATACTTGATTATAAATTAGTATTAGTACTTCCTCTTCATCATCATAATCATCCATTGCATCCTCGTCTTCTAAGCTTTGAGTACTAGAATGTCTTTCCCTAAACATGTGGCAATTGGCAAATGCATCCTTGAGTGTTGTGGAGAAAAATTTGCATCTCTTAGAAGGATTTGTGGATACTTCTTGGTTAGGAGAGAACAACATGCTTGGAGAAGAGTTGGAAAAATAAAATTCTTTGAGTGTTGTAGGTGAAAAGGCTCCTCAAAGTGAACTAAATACTTGTAATTTTTCCTCTATTGAAATTCTTGCATGAAAGTGGCCTTCCATCTTCTATTAACTTTTTTGGGGGGTTTTAATCTTTAAGGTGAAGACAACTTTAAAAGAGCCGACCAAAAATATTTCAAGAAAATAACTGATGGCTACTTGGACTACTTCTCCCAACCCACTATGCCAAATCAAACTGACATATCAGTTTCTCATTCTATATATCTTATTTGTTGTTTCTATTTCATAGTAATGCTTCTGTATTTGGAGCTATTAGTTTTCACTTCAACCTGAAGTTAAGGATGAAAGAAGACGCTGCACCAAACTATGACCACTTACAACTCGTATTACCTTGTGGGATTATTATGGTATAAGAGATTAATCATTTTGATATTGAATCAGGCATAATGTGCTCAAATAACATTGCTGAGATGTTGGTAAACTGTTGGCTCTTTTTTTCTCATTGCATAAACTTAAACATGAGGGTATGTTTGGTATAACATAAAAACGTGAACATTTCTAGTAGGGCACGCAGGTATATGACATGATTATTGTAAAAGGGGGGAGGTCACGGCTTGTTTGGATGATAGTCGAGTATTAAATATTGACAACTATTTATATATGTGGCACACATGACGTGGGGCGGGCCAATGAGGACGGGTCAAAAGAAGAATCGACAAACACTTGAAGAAGCAGTGCACATGAGAGGAAAGTGTACGCGCGCTTTTGAGCTCAATGATGGCGTAGCCTAAAGGACAATCCGGTTAGGCCTATTAGGCCAAAGCAAACAATAAGTGTCAATCGCTTGGTTTATGACAACTATGGTGTCGAAGTCAAATACTTCCTCAGTACAATGGTGAGGCAAACCTCAGCGAGGACGCTTCCAAAGAAGGGATGCGCATGACATCTTAGACAATCCCATATCAGAATAGGAGATGAAAGTGAAAAGTTTTATAAGACATACAAGTTCACATGGTACGCATGTTTTTGAGCTCGATAATGCATAGCTGAAGGGAAAATCCGTTAGGCCTGTTGGGCCAAAACAGACAATACGTGTCATGGACTTGTGTTGTGACAATATCTTGGTTGAATAAAGTCACAAAGAGCGAAAGTTGAAATAGTTATGGAGGAATAACTTGCAGCTATAAAAGGTGAAAGTGATTTCATTAACAAGAATAACTTTTGGTATAATATTTCACTTTACCAAACACTGTTTCCTTTTCAAGATATCCACCTAATGATTTTTGTAAAGCTGTACCTTTTGAAGCATAATTAAAATACCACAAGTTAGTTTCGAATAATATAACCAGGTTTCACCATTAACACAATCTTTTAGCTTCTCCCCCAGTCTTTAAAATCGACCTTAGAGAATGTGGATCCATAAAGCATGTGATACTTTGGCCAAACCCAACTAAACCAACCTAGTATAGGTGAAGACACGTGTCATGTTATCATTGTATTGTATAAACACCAAGTGTATGAGTTCTGAGATGACAAATTATGCAAAGAAACATCTTACTTTAAGAAATTAGCCAAAAGCATTAGTTCATCAAAAGACATTACATAGAAAATATATATAGTAATAAGTGAATATATATATATATATATATAGTAATAAGAAACATCTTAATTCCTCGTTTGAATTACATACTTCAGACATGGACAATAATTGACCAAACAGTTGCTAAGATCCATTTGAACATAAAGTGAAAACGTTAATCAACACTTACAATGTCAAAAATGTTACATCCTAGGCACTGGGCTTCCTTAAGGCTACCAGGACCATGCTAATCACCGTGTAATACAAAAAAAAAATCTATTTTAGTACAAAACTCTATCTTCCTATAAAACAACAACGAGAGAGTAACTCTCTCATAGAAACTCCAACTCAAGAAAACTGATCCCATTTTCTTGCCTCAAGGTGGAACTATTACAACATCTTCACATCGTGGAAGCAACAAGATCTCAAGACTTATAGTCTATTTTGTTAGTGACAAATTATACACTAACAACACCAGACATCCACGGAACAGTTACTGGTGCATTTGGGTGAGCATTTCTGTATGAATCAGGATACCTGTCCTTAAAATTCATTCTAGGTTGCTCTGCCTGCATTTGCAAATGAAAAGGAGGACAGGGGATTGAGAAAACCTTAGTCTGCTAAATATCAAAATTTTCGAAACAAGAATTGTCGGTAGTTATATTTGTGAAGGGAAAAGCAGAACTTACATATTTCAGCCAGCACTCCTGATGCTTGTGTTGATAAATATCGGGAGAGTGGCATCCTGTCTCTGATGGGCAGTAAACCCATATGTTGCATTTCTTTTGGTTAGGTCCGGCATGCTTAGCCAGATTCAAACAAGCCAAACAACAATCGTATGCAGATTCTTTGTGGTGGGTAATGCCCCATCTGACAGCATCACCACCATAATCAGTATGAACTTCAGCATGACACTTGAGAGGAATCTGCTTGCCAGCTACGACTTCGTAATCTGGAGAATATAAATTACTGCATAAGAATCTATAAGAAGACAGGTTCTCCTGTGTTTGCTATGTCACATGAACAAATTTGTGATCTGAGAGGACATAAAATAAACATGCTTGATTGGTCAAATTTTAAGCATGATTTCTATCGAAAAGATCTTCGGTCTGTTTTCTTTTAAGGGAAGATAAATGATATAACAGTAATAACAAAAATGCTTGCAAAACGTCATTACCAAGTTCCTCTTCACCCTCAGGTTTGTCATCGTGTTCCACATTGATGATCTGAACAGGTATCCAGAGACCAATTTCTTCTGACAGCTCAGCCCAGTCATCGCCCAAAGCTCGTGCAAGTAACCCTGCAAGCAATGTCACAAAAATATATCATCTGTTTTCTGGAAGTTCCTCTTGCAGAACTCCTGCAACATCAACAGAAAGCTGAAAATACAAAATTTGAACAGCAGTCATAAATAACATACTAGGCTCCTTTAGGGAAATAGTTGAATTTGATGTCTTCTCATGAATAAGTTCTGTGGCAGCTTTTAATTTTTCTCTCCGCCAACTTTCCACCGCATCTGTTCAGCATAAACACCGTCAACAATGATAACCAGGAATTGTAAATGAAATACAGCAGAATGTATACATTAGAAGAAAAATATCAAATAGACTAGTTGTTCTCATAACAGCAGAACTCTTAAGGAAATAGAGTAAATAATAAGTTATATTACACTGGATACCCTTATCCAAAATGTTTCGGTGGCTACTTCGGTCTTTACATACACATATAAGCTTCTATTGTCAAATTAAGTGGCATTTGCGTAAACCATTCAAATTGATAGCATTGGGGGAGGTACAGAATATCCCTGTGACTGACCGTGATTGAGCATGCAAAGTAGCTGAGCTTCCAACAAAATACCTGGATCTTCTAAGCAGTAAAAATCAAGGAGGGAACTTTAGCAACCAATTGGTGCAAAAGTTTGGGAGAAGATAGGAAGAAGCGGTACGTAGTACCTCTCAAAGGGAAGAAGAATTACCTTGCTAAAGGCAATTCTATGGAAACATTACATACTTCATGTGTCTGTTTCCCATTCCACCTTCAGTGGCTAAGAACTATCTTTTCAGTCTAAAAAGGAGAAAATTGGAGGAATGAATGAAGATAAGATGGTATAGAAGGGACTTTCATCAAAATCCTTCTTGAAGGGATGACGAAAGGCATATGAACGTCAAATATGGAGATTTAAAGCAGCCAGGAAACTGGTGCTCTTTGATCGGTATGCAATGAGGGGAGGTATACGTTGTTTCTTTCTTCTTCGATAACATTTGTGCCCAGGGCAACTTGCGCGCACCTCCACTATACAACCTTACATGTATTCTCCTACTGGTATAGTTACCAGGTAAGAAAATAGAAAGAAATCACCTAAACTTTTTGCCTTTGTTGCGATTTGTACCCTAGTATCCAAAGTCCAAAGAAGGGAACTATCTTATCAACTACTCCCTCTACCCCATAATACTTGTCATGTTTTACCTGACGATCCCTAAATGAACTGCATGAGGAATCAAGATTAAAGTTGAGCGAATAGAGACTCCTTGTAAACCGACCAATTCTGACTTATTTGTGACATGGTGGTCTGAACCAGCTCATTCAACAGATGGGCCAAGTCAAATTCAACTAGCTCTATTCATCTGACTTCAGCTAATGACTGTATCAGTGAAAATTAACCAACTATGATTACATGTGACATTAATGGAGAAGTGCTTGAAACATATTGGAGAACAAAGAAAAGGAAGTTAGAAGTGCTTGAAACATATTGGAGAACCAGGTATAAGAGATTACACCTCTGAATTGAATTCACATGGACTTATATATATAGTATGCATAATAGAGACAAGATTGAACAAGAATAAATACCACCCTGGAGGGAACGAAGGTCCGATAAAATTCATCCAACTTACAATATATCCATTCTACTACAAGATCCATATAGATCTCCGGTTATCACATAGCATAATTGAAAAGCCATACATGAGGTTTGGAAGTAGTTATGAATATGTAAAATAGACACTCCAAAAAAGTAGAAGAAAGAGGTAAACGATCAGTTAAGCATTCAAGAAAAAAATTATTTCAGTTTTCGGTTTCTCGCGACAGAAATAAATTCATCTCTACTCCTAATTTGTAAAGAGTTATGCAGCTAGGTATTGTTGTTTTACTGGTGAACTGAAGTTACCAACTAATTCGGGTTCCACATGTGAAGATACTATGAGTATGCAGAAGTTTCAAAGAAATGATTAGTACAGAAATGGAGAGAGCCCAACTGAACGATGGAATAACATCTTGAGATAAGGTTGATTCACAAACTAGCCATTGTCTAACAACAAACAACAGCATGCCCAGTGAAATCTCACACCGTGGGGTCTGGGGAAGGTAGATTGTACACAGACCTTACCTCTACCTACTAAGGTAGAGGGGTTATTTCCGAGAGACCCTCGGCTCAAGACAGTCATATGCACAAGCAAAAACAAGAGAAAACAATCCGTTCCGCTCAAGAAATTTAAAGCAATTTACAGCAATATGAAAAATGCTGGTATCAAAAGTGAATACGCACTGTAACTAACACATAGCAGCAGAAATCAAACTACAGGGGCCTATAAAGCAATATTACGCCTATTCGTACGATATGCTAAGCGGACCTACAGTAGTAACACTACAGCTACCTGTCTGTAAGCGTAAGTAAGACTACGCTCGACTACCTACTACCCTTCTACCCTAATTCGTGTCTTCCACAACCTCCTATCTAGGGTCATGTTCTCAGTAAGTTGCACTTGTGTCATATCCCGTCTAATCACCTCTCCCCAATATTTCTTCGGCCTACCTCTGTCACTTTTGAACCCGTCCATAGCCAACCTCTCACACCTCCGTACTGGGACATTTGTGTCTCTCCTCTGCACATTCTCAAACCATCTCAGTCTCGCTTCCCGCATCTTATCATCAACCTAGGTCACATCCATTCTGTCTCGAATATCATCATTTCTAATCCTATCCCTCCTTGTATGCCCACACATCCATCTCAACATCCTTATCTCCGCTACTCTCATCTTTTGGATGTGCGACGTCTTGACTGGCCAGCACTACGCCCCATACAACATAGTCGGTCTAACCACCACCCTATAAAACTTGTCTTTAAGTTTTGGTGGCACTTTTTTGTGGCACAAGATTGCAGATGCGGGTCTCCATTTCATCCACACTGCCCGAATACGATGTGTGACATCGTCATCCATCTCTCCATTCCCTTGGATAATAGACCCGAGGTACTTGAAGTTTTCTTTCTTGGAATGACCTGAGTAACAAGCTTCACCTCCTCGCCTGTCTCAAGCTCGCTCCCGTTGCTGAACTTGCACTCCAAGTTTTCTGTCTTGGTCTTACTCAGTCTAAACCCTTTAGATTCCAAAGTCTGTCTCCAAACCTCCAACTTAGCGTTCACTCCGCTGCGAGTCTCATTAATCATGACTATGTCGTCTGTGAATAGCATACACCATGACACCTCCCCTTGGATTTGTCGCGTAAGCTCATCTATCACCAAGGCAAATAAGAATGGACTAAGAGACTAGCCATTGTCTAAGAACAACCAAAAAAGAAATTCAATTTTTTATTCATCCATAAAATTTCACTTTGGGAAAGGAATAAAAATAACCACTACAGATCCTGCATAGGAAAGACAAGACAGTGAAACCACTTAACGGAGAAGAAGAAGGGGTAAGGGGTAAGACAAAATCTGGAGACAGACCAAGGCATGAAGACAGAAAATGCAACTTGGAACAGAACTGTTGATAACTTTGGAAACTTAACTCCCCTTGTCCATACAAATTTTTCACCTTTTTCAAAAAATAAATAAATCAAAACAGCGTCTGGTTATACATTGGACTGATTTTTTGAAAAAAAAAATTGAAGATGAGTTTCAATTTTGAAAAAGTGGTTTTGACCAGTTTTTCAAGTGATTGTATTTTCCACTCACAAAATTTCAACTTTTTTTCCAAGTTAAATGCATGTCCAAATACAACTCAGATTTTGAAATACCATTTTTCAATTTTTCTTCGAATATCACAATTTTATGTCCAAACGCCTACTTAATGTCCAGATAAAACAACATAGACTTGTGTTTTAGGAAGAGAAAAAGAACAAGTCATGAGCATCTGATCAACAACAATTTCCTTTTTGCAAAAAGAATGAAAACATATAGAACTAAATATCATGATTCCGAAGCTCCCACAACTCCCAATTCTAGAACATACAAATCATATGCATATGCTAAAGGAAATTAACATTTAGTTTTCAGCTAATGGTTAAACTGAAAATCCCATTTAAAGGAAATCAAATGATTGCCACTGTCTAAAATCTCCAGATTGATTTATGAGCCTTAACCTACATGCTACTTCCTTGATTAACAAACATTCCTAAATACTAACTACACAGACCAAATATACTTGAGTAAGAGATAAGATAACTAGAAGTCTACAACTAATACAACTTCATTATAAACGGCCAAGAAGTCCTCCCAAGTCCCAAATAGAAACTTTAAGAATGCAGGTACATAACTAATGAAATAGGATCTGTTACTTAGCTATTTAATTCGTTAAGTTAATTAACTGTAGCTTAGCTTATTGTTGTAACTAACTTGTAGATTAGTTTGTTAGAGAATTAGTTAGACAGCTGTCAGTGAGCTGTATGTTAGACAGTGTATAAAGGTAGTTACTTAGCATTGTAATAGCACTACGAATTCATTTTCTTCTATTCTACAGAAATGGAACTTGTTTCCTCAACTCCGTTCTTCATCCCCTCTTTCTGAATTCTATCGGTTCTCATTTCGCGACAATAACAAGGATAACCAAAAAAATATTATTTTAAAGATTTTAAAGTCATAATCACCTCGTACCACAGTCGCAGACGCGTTGCCATTCAGGCCTTTTAAAGTTACCAGTATCTCATCTGCTATCTTCTGTTTAATATGCTGTGGTATTTGTTGCACCTTTTTATCCAACAAATTTTCGTTCTTTAAGCGATTTACCTTCACCAGATAACAAGTATTCCTCGTCAAGCAAAGTACAGAGGAGAACTGCATAACTGAGAGACCAGATACCAAAATCTGAAATTAAAGGTCTTACCATGTTAATAAGTTCTACAGGTTCTAGCTGTTTCCGCAATTGAATTGACTCTTCCATTTTCCTAATCTGATGTGGGGTATACCTAAAAGCTGTATGCAGAAAAGCACCCATTTATCAGACCAGCAATCAACATTCCAAATAAGCAACAAAACTCACAATGGGTCAACAGAAGATCCAGAATTAAGGAGTCATTCCAAAATAATCTGGCATATACCTACTTATGAAACAAACAGTCAACGTCCCAAGAAAGCAACAAAATCCCAAAAATGAGTCAACAGAAAATCCAGAATCGAGAAAAGGGGTCATCCAACTATAATTGAGGCATAGCTAAAAGCTGTGGCAAAAGAACCTATTAATCAACAAGCATTCAACTTTCTAAGAAAGCAACAAAATCCCGAAATGGGTACGAAAAAAAGATTCAGAATCAAGGGGTCATCCAAATATAATCTGAGGTATGTGGCAAAAGAACCTATTTATCAAACAAGCATTCAACTGTCTAAGAAAGCAACAAAATCCCAAAATGGATAATCAAGGGGTAATCTAAAAATAATCTGGTGTATGTTGTATATCTAAAAGCTGTGGCAAAACCACACAAGCAATCAACTTTCCAAGAAAGCAACAAAATCCCAAATGGGCAAACAAAATATTCAGAATCAAGACAAAAGGGTCATCTAAAAACAATCTGGTGTACACCTAAAAGCTGTGGCAAAATCTAACCTTTATCAAACAATCATTCAACTTTCCAAGAAAGCAACAAAATCCCAAATGGGTAAACACAAAATTCAGAACCATAACAAGCATTCAACTTTCTAAGAAATCAACAATATCCTAAATGGGTAAACAGAATAACAGAACAAGCACAAATATTAGTAGCAACATTTACCTCTTTGAGTATTATTGTAAGGGTACATATATACAGATGTATAGAGAGAGTGAAGCACATAAAGAGCAACAAATATGTTGATTGAGCAAATAACAACTGTTGTTCTCTTATATGACAACCATTTCCCTCTCCACTCTGCTCTTGCCATTTCCACTTCCCTTCTCTCCTTCAACTTCTCCTCCATGTCATCATCTTTCAACCCACAAAATCAAGAATGTAACAATATCAAGAATCCTTGTTTTCTTCTCTAATTTTCTTAATTCTTTTTATTTGCTGTGGTTAAATAATAGGAAAAGCTGAAAATATAATAAGGGTGCGTTTGGTTGGTTCGGGGTAAACATGAAAATGAACAGTGGAATGAAATTTATTTGTTGTTTGTTTGACCTTATTTTTTCATTCCCTTTATTCTTTTCCACTTTCATTCCCTTTCTTTTCTTTGATTCCCCCACTATTTATTTGGATTCCCTTTCTCCAACCCGGACCCCGAACCACTCGGACCATCCCGAACCCCAACCCCGGACTCCGGGCCACCCCGAAACCAAACATGTAGGGATAATAAGGTAATTACGTTTCTTTCTATTCTATTTCCTTATTGAATTTCATTCCGTTTACCCTGCGCGAACCAAACGGGAGATATGGTAGCAAAGCACTAAGTAAGAGTGAGTATAATAATGGAGATTCTTTTATTATCTCCGGCAGCTGTCGTTAAGTGAAATGTGTATTTTGGGTCACAAGACAGTGGTTTTAATCTGTGAATTAACTGAATAATTATGATTATTTAAGTAGCCGATAATTATGGTTTACGTGATGTAACGTGTGATAGTACGCGGAAACAAAAATGTAGGGGGGAAAGATTATGCCTTTTTGTTCTGATTTTGTTGCTAAAATGCGATTAAATTTTAGTAGTATTTATTTACCCGTAAAAAGGCAAAAGTTTTTTGGATCCATAGGGACACTCAAATGAGGAATTTTAGTATTTCATATGTCTTAAATGTTATTATATAAAATGACTAAAAGCTACTTAATTTTATTTTGATTAAATAAAACGATAAATATTTTGAGACAAATGGACTATTTTGGGACGTAGAAAATAACACACGTCATGTTAAAAAGGGTGGATTTACTCAAAAATTGCTTGAAGGCACAATTCTAAAGTGAAATGATTTATATACCATTTTAGGTTTGGAGTTTGGGTCCCTCCATTATGAGATGTACTTTGATAGTTTGATTATTGTAAAGTTTAAAAAGAGTTTTTTTTGTTAAGTTTATTATCTAAAATAAGTCATATATATTTATATAATTATATATTATTTTATTAAGGGTAAAAAAAAGTTGTATAGCTACTTTTAATTATTTTAAAATTATAAATATTAATATATTTAACCTCTCATTTTATTTTTAATAATAGTAGAATCTGAAAACTTGCACACACCTCGTTATTTAATCAAAATATGTTCCCCGAGATTTAACATTAATTGTTGTGCTTTTGGCTAAATATTCTTTGAATCTGTGAACAATGCAAATTTTACCGATCGGCAAAACTTGTGAATAAAGAAGATTTGTCTATTCGACACAACTTGTAAATTCATTTTTCTAAATGTGTGACGTTGAAACTATTTTCGCACAATTTTTTTAATACAGCAACCTCAAATGATACTAACTTGTGCAAATCAACCATAGGTCGATATAAAGAAACATCTATACTGTACTCAATTTAAGTTAATAAATGCTACGCCAACATTTATAATTTAATTATCTAAATTTCTAATTTATGAATTCATGATCTAATAAAACTTAATCAGAAAGGATCAACACTAAAGAACGTGGTGTAGTGGATGGGGTTGTTTCTCTCTTAATCAGAGATCTCAGGTTCGAATTTTGTGTATGAAAAAATCTTTGGTAGGGAGCGCTTCCTCCCAGAAATAGGCTCTATCCGGCGCAAATTCAAATATAATGGGGTTTTAATATGAATACCGGACATCCGATGTGAAATTTAAAAAATCAGAAAGGATCAATTTGAAGCAAAGTGGCTAAGAGATTTTTATAAAATCCATCATAGACGTGTTGAGATATTAATCATACGATGTGCTTACAATAATGAAAGTGGAAGTGTACTTTAATTTAAAGAAAATGGGTGCCATTGTTAATTTGTTATGTTGAAGTATTAGAAGCAGCAGCAGCGCATTAGCAAATACTTATTGGTATTGGCTGTTTACTCTCAATTAATAATCTGATTTTGTTAATTAAAAATTAATATAAAAAATATATATAACTTAATCATAATTAAATGATAAATCTGCCTATAAAAAATACATGTTTTGTATGCATTGATTGGATAGAAATACTTGGTGCTAAGATTTTTACTTCGCGCACGCTGATCGAGTGGACTAAATAAGACACTTAGTACATGAACGACTATAAAGTATAAACTCAAGCGTATATTGACCAAAGTCATTTAACAATTCTGAATCTTCACCCATTACTCTCTTTTTGATGAATTCGCGCGCACTACAAAACCAATGAAGTAAACTCTAACGGTTAAAGTAAAAAAAATAAAATGCATAATATTTAACTATAATTAAGTATGAAAAATACATATATCTTGGAACGGAAGAAGTATATTTATATCTTTTTAGTGTCTAGTGCAATTTTGTGTTGCATATCCTAGAATTTGATAGGACTTTTTTGGTATTTATGATTAATTGTTTTTCACTATTTTCTCTAAACATAAATTGTTTAATATTCAACGGAGACTAAAAGTGTTAAGGTAAATTTGAAGGACCAAAACTGATCAGATACATACTCAAGGGACTATTTTAATTTACCTTCAAACATAAGGTCCATTTTTGTCATTTTTCCTGCTAATATGCTCCTATACCTTTTCCCAGCTTACTAATTACTACCGGCGCCGGAGAGCAAATTTAACGGCGAATGAAACGGCATCGTATGAGTCCATACCTTCGGTCTCCGTCCAGCCATACGTATGCCTCAATATTTTCGAGTAAAAGAGTAACAGATAAATGAGCGCTCTGTCGTGCTTCACTGTAGCTTCCACCTGTTCGATGAAATGCCTCAATGAAAAAACACATATGATAATCCAAAGATGAATCATTTAGCTCGTTGTGAAAATTAAATATTCGTGTGCACTGAATGTTTGGCGGAGATTCTGCAATGTCTCACCACAAAGTTGTCTCATTTATCTGCAATACTATGAGAAAATTACATTCCCAAAATTACATCCTTCATCAAAATGTAAGGAAAAAATCATTAGCATTCACACATATTCATGACCATGCCAGGAAATATCAATCAAAGTATATATTTGCTACAAGGGTATCATGTATCTTGACCAGAAGTTCAAAATTTTGGGTACCATATGAGTCCTTTCAGCGGTTTTATTGTGCCGAAAATGCTGCATTTTCTTCATTGAAGGAAACAACAGAAAGCTATAGCCATATTCGTGGCCATGTCAGCAAACTCCAATCAAATAATCTATTTGCTACAAGGGTATCATTTATCTTGAGCAGAAGTTCAAGATTTTTGGTACCATATGGATCCTTTCAGCGGTTTTATTGTGCCGAAATTGCTGCATTTTCTTCATCGGTGGAAACAACGGAAAGCTATAGCGATGATACCGTTGATAAGGTTTACAAGGTTGTTGTGGATCACTCTAATCCAGGGCATAAGATGGAGATAGCTCTCGATAAGCTTGAAATAGAATTAACAACGCCATTGGTGGTGGAGGTCTTGCAAAAGCTTCATTATGAAGAGAAATTAGCGTTTAGGTTCTTTACATGGGCAGGACATCGAGAAAATTATAGTCACGAGTCTCAGGCGTATAATGAGATGATTGATATATTGTCTAGTACGAAATATAAGGTGAAGCAGTTCCGTGTTGTTTGTGATCTTCTAGATTACATGAAGAGAAATGATAAGAGTTTGGTTCCTTTAGAAGTCTTGTTGAAAATTCTTAGACAGTATACTGAAAAGCATTTGACACATCTTCATAAATTTGCTAGGAAGAAGAAGATAAGAGTGAAGACACAACCCGAAGTATATGCCTTTAATCTGTTGTTGGATGCTTTGTGCAAGTGCTGCCTTGTGGAGGAAGCTGAGGCATTGTTTAAGCGGGTGAAGAGTAAGGTTAAGCCAACTGCTGATACTTATAACATTCTTTTCTTCGGTTGGTGTCGTGTTAGAAACCCCGATAGAGCTATGAGCATTCTTGAACAGATGATTAATATAGGACATACACCCGATAACTTCACCTATAATACTGCTATTGAGACGTTTTGCACCGCAGGAATGGTGATGCAGGCTGCTGAACTTCTCGAGTTCATGAGAACTAAAGGTTCGACCATGTCTTCTCCCACTGCAAAAACTTATACTATTATGATTGTGGCTCTTGTTCAGAATGATATGATGGTAGAATGTTATAAAGTTCTAGGGGATATGTTAAATAGTGGATGTATTCCGGATGTTTCCACATACAAGGAATTGATCGAAGGTATGTGTTTGTCTGGAAAGACGGAAGCAGCTTATAAGCTTTTGGAAGAGATGGGAAACAAGGGTTACCCTGCTGATATAGTTACCTACAACTGTTTCCTTAAGGTCCTTTGTGACAATAAAGAGAGAGACGAAGCTCTTAGGCTTTATCAGAAAATGACCGAAGTGGGCTGTGTTCCTAGTGTACAGACCTATAATATGCTAATTGTGATGTTCTTTAGAATGGGGGACGTTGATGGAGCCTTTGAGACCTGGCACGAGATGTCTAAGAGGGGCTGTGTGCGTGTTACAGAAACATATTGTGTGATGATTGAAGGGCTATTTGATAACAATGCTACTGAAGAGGCATGTTTTCTTTTGGAAGAAGCTGTGAACAGGGGTATGAAATTGCCATACCGCAAATTTGACTCGTTTTTAATGCGGCTTTCAGCTATTGGTGATTTACGAGCCATTCATAAACTGTCGGAGCACATGAGAACATTCTACAACCCTGCTATGGCACGACGTTTTGCCATCAATCAGAAGCGGAAGAGCATGAGCTTAAGAGGGAAGGCAAAATAACTTATACTGTCTTATTGGCACCTATGTTGCTTGGACTCCTCAAGAATGTAGAGGGGTGCGTGTCGGATCACCAAAGTAGTGCATTATGGAGCTTTGGAGAGTTCGAGCAACATAGATTGGCACGACATTTGGATTGCGTGTTTTTTGTACCCTTTTTTGTGTGGTTAAACAGACTAATTAGAGAGTGACTTATACTAGATTGGGATTGGAACTGTATCTGGATAGCGACAACAGCATGGCCGTTCACATTGGAAAAAAGTTATGTACTCAACTTGTAGATACTAAAGTGTGAAGATCTTTTACGCTATTAGTGTAAACATTCCATATTTTTCACGTTACTAATTTCACTTTCTATGGACAATCATCTATACTAATGTTTTAGGTGAGTGTATATTCAATGACTACTAATTTGGAGATCAACTAAAGTGGGATAAGATACGCAACACAGATTTGGTACTGATTGCCTCTTTAACGAGTGTAGAATTTATCTTCCAAATGGTCCCGAAAACTAATTTGGAGTGAAGTTAATGATGCTTTTGCTATCGTTGCTGTTGTCTAGTGTGAAAATGGTCCTAATTTAGAGCCCGTATTTAAGTAGCTTTTAAGCGAAAAACACTTTTAAGTGCTTAAACTTATTTGGAAATAAGCAGTTACATATTTGGATAAAAGTGCTAAAACTGGAAATATTATTGACGTGTTTGGTAAAAATGTGTTGAAAATCATTTTTTCGACTAAAATATCCTTAAAACTGTTAACAATTGATTACTACAATATTTTAATTCTAAATTAATTCAAAAATAAAATAATTTATGTCTCATCCACTTTCTTCTCTAAATTGATTAGATAAAATTTAAATTCGTTTTTAGTTAAGATACTTGGGAAATGAGCTTTTAGAATTAACCTTTACAGTCATTTCATTTCAAAATCAAATGTTTTGAGTTAATATAAGATAGAAGAATTATCTACGCCTGTTTGACAATCGAATCAGGTATTGACTTTACCCCATGATAAAATTCATCAATCATCGTTTTTTCATAGTTTTAGGTATATTAAAATGGGTTTTGCTAGAAATTTTAAGTCATGCTTTACAGCCATTACAATTATGGCTGTCGACGAATTAATCATCAATAATATTAAATTTTGATTAAGAGCAGCAACTATTTAACTCAACACAGTGTAGGGGTAGCAAGGTAGAGATGGGGGAAAAGTAGTCCCTCCTGAAAGTATATGTATGTCCTAGAGATAATCTGTATTAGGACACAATGTATTTTATACATATTCATATTTATATTAATGATGATTAAAATTATGGCAATTTGCATTTGTTGAATTATTAGTTGATTGTTTATTATTTTTTATAAATGCATCCCTAGAGGTTACATGTTTATTAATGGTGTGAGAATTAATGTTATAACGTAAGTCTTAAATTACCTCGACTAATGATCATCGAAATTGGGATATAGATGATATGCGATACGTCGACATGTGGTCTGCATCATATCCTTAGGGGATGTAGTATGTCTCACTTGCTACGAGTTATGACAACTCGTGATGGACACATGGATACTTGTTGAAGTATTGGTATGCCTGTGATGTCTTCGCTTTGTTATATGTCTATAATGTCATCGGCGTGTGGGAGATAAAAGTCTTTAGACTTGAGGTCAATATCATCTTGTTTACGGAGTAATGTACTTTGATCCTGTCCTAAGCTCAAATGTCTTATAGGTTGAGACGCGGCTTGTTTTGGGTGCATTACGAAGTAGATTAAAGGTGGTATGTGAGCCAAGAAAGGATTCATTCCTTGAATTTATATTCGAGTGAACACTCAGGTACTCATATGGTATTAGGTTGACTAAGTCATTGGTCGTCTGATGGGCGTATACGTGACATGGTCCTGTTGTCAACTAATATAGATGAGGTATAATAATCAAGTCATTTGGATAGACACTTGACAAATCCTAAGCTTGATTGAGTGTGTCAAGAATGGAGGGATTTTATCTTTTCACATATAGGTTCAGTTCACATATTTTGTGTAGCTAAACTTTACATATTCGGTTCTTCTTCCGGCGCAGTTTAGGAGTTCCGTGAAGATCCTAATGTAATTAGTGACGATATGTAAAGGCCTGAAGGGTAACACTAAGTCAAATGTTCCGTCGATTGAAAGATGTAATTAGAAGGAGATTATACCTAAATGTTCGGTTGATGACCGGGACATTAAAATGGGAAAGTGGGCAGAAAATAGGATGGAACTGCGGTGCCTTGATTCAGGACCGCGGTGTCATGAACACGTGCCAGCACCGCGGTGCCAGGACGTGGCTTGGCAGTCCGAATTCTGCTGGGCCCAGCCCACTGAAACCCTAAGCCTCTGTTTAAAACTATAAATAGAGGGTTTACCCTCCCATTACAACACAATACAAAACCTAAGAGAGATCAATCTCTTCTAAAGCTCTGTCAGAACCCCTAGCATTTATGACTTAGCAATTACATCAAAGTTCTATAACTTGCAAATCGAGGGACGTTTGCGTGTGCATCCTCGGACTACACAAAGTTTCAGAAGATTCAACTGCTTGGCTGATTGCTTCGAGAATGTAAGTTTTCTGTCGAAGTTTTACATTATTCTTTGTGTTTGTATTTTTCCATTACTTATCTACTGTAGTTCGACCATCGTCGGGTTTGAAACATAAAATTTCAAATTTCACTGTGTGTACGAACCCGACGTAAACACCTACACCTCGGGCATAGTTGGATGACAAAGTTGGTGAACTTAAAATTCAGCTGGAGGCTTGCAGCGTGGATTCGAATCCTGCTGAAATCACTTTGCTCTCTTCTGGGATAGGACCTTGTAGGTGATACCCGTTGTTCTGTTCTCAAACTCTGGTCATTCAGACATATCTCACGATTTACTGGTAGTAGTGTTGAGGGACCGATACTACTATCTCCATGAATAGTCTGACGTAAGTCAGGAAACTAAATATAAAAAAATAAGACGGGGAAAAGTGGAGGAAGGAAAAAAGGAAAAGAAATCAGTTATTCAGGAATTTTGTTGTGAAGAGCACAACAAAATATCAATAACAAAAGTATTCACATCACATTGATTATTTTTAGTTTTATATTATATAGAGAGAGATTGCAGTAAAATAATTACATTTATTTTTGTAACCACCAAATCACTTGATTTTCTCAAAATATTATTGTTGTCGCCCTCCGGGAAGTTGCCCGGAAATCACCCAATTTATTTAAATAATACTTTAAACTAAAAAAGTTTCATGATCCAAATAACCTATCCAGACCTAAACCCAATCCCTGAGATTAAATAAATATATCCTTTGCTAGTTGTTACTCCTTGGTGTGAACTGTCAACACTGTAATCTAATTCGCAAGTGACATTTCTATTGACTTTCTAACCGTAGCGTAGCCAGTTTTGTTGTGCAATTAAAACCTCTTCGTTAAAAATTATATATTATGTACATAGGTTAAAAAAGATTATATATAGAGATCTTTCCTGAGTGAAAATTTTGATTTCATCACTTTTGTCAAATCAATAATGTCTAATTGAATAAGCGTGAATTCTAGTAACTTTTGATCAAAAAATTTAATTTCTTATTGTTGAAAAAAATAATTCAAAATTATAGAAAATCATATGTTATAATATCACATAGCTGCCATAGCTACATGGTTCGCAGCAATCAAAGGAAGGAGAAGATGTGGAACCTTTCTGTATATTTTCTCTAGAAAAAGTTGAGTACATAAGGCTCACTTATATAGTGAAGGTCTTGGACTGAAATACAATAAAAAAAACATAAGGTGCAAATTAGTAAAAAAGATAACTTATTAACTACTAAGTATACTAATTAACCAATTAGATGACACTAAGTAATCTGAAAAAAGATTTTTCAGGCCTAACTTGGATAAAAGATGAAAATGTTGCTTCTGCGTGAGAGCCTTAGTAAGTAGGTCAGCAAGTTGCTCAGTGGTGGCAAGATAGAGAGGAGAAATCAGGCCCTGCTGCACTTTCTCCCGAATGAAGTGGCAATCGATATCGATGTGTTTGGTGCGTTCGTGAAAAATTGAATTAGAAGATATCTGAATTGCGGATTTACTATCGCAAGATACTGAAACAGGCATAGACAAGCAAACCCCAAGCTCAAAAAATAAATCAGAAATCCAGACAATTTCTGCCATCACAGAAGCCAAACTCCGATACTCATTTCACGAACTTCGAGAGATCAGTCGCTTTTTCGACTTCCATGAAATAAGAGCATGGTCAAAGAACACCACATAGCCAGTCACAAATCTCCTGGTGTTGAGACACGATCCCCAATCAGAATCACAATAAGCCGACAGAGTAAAACATTCTCCTCTGGCATAAAGATCCCCAGTCCCGGAGACAATTTAAGATACTTAACAACTCGAATGGCAGCAGTCATGTGAGACTGCTTTGGATTCTGCATAAATTGACTAAGACATTGCACCGCAAAGGTTATGTCTGGCCTAGTATTAGTCAAATATAGAAGACGACCAATGAGCCTTTGGTACTGTGAAGGATTATCCAGTAATGGATCACAAGCAGTTGACTCAACTCTGCCATTTGCTACAGCCATATCTTGTAAACACTTATCATATACAACAGATGTTAACTGCACATTAAGCTTCATGGGTGATTCAGAAGGCATGGCCTCTGTAAGCTTTAAGTCAGCCAACAATTCCAACGCGTATTTCCTTTGATGCATCACAATCCCATCCTTGTTCCTAGCAAATTCAAATCCCAAGAAGTACCGCAAGTCACCAAGATCTTTGATTTTAAAGTGCTGCTGGAGTATGTCCTTAGTTGAATCAGTGAGAATCTTGTCATTTCATGTGATGAGAAGGTCATCGACATAGATCAAAATCATCACAATTTGATCCTCATTCCTCTTGGTGAGAAGAGAGTAATCATAATGGCTCTGAGTAAAGCCAGATTCCTGCAATGTTGTTGTTAATTTGATGTTCCACTGCCTCGACGCTTGCTTAAGTTCATATAATGACTTAAGCAATCTACAAACCTTCATTTTACTGTTATTGAAGCCCTGTGGTAACTACATATATACCTCTTCATCAAGATCCCCCTGTAAGAAAGCATTAAAGACATCCACCTGGTGAATACTCCACCCCTTTGAAGCAGCAATGGAAATAACTAATCGAACTGTAACCATCTTGGCCACTGGAGAAAATGTATCTTGGTAATCAACACCTTCTCGTTGGTTGTACCCCTTAGCTACAAGCCTTGCTTTGAACCTTTCAACATCTCCTGAAGCTTTGTACTTAATTTTATAAACCCACTTGCACCCAATAGCTTTCTTACCCACAGGCAAGTCCACAAGCTGCCATGTTTGATTATCCTCCAAGGCTTGGATCTCAACCTTCATTGCTTCTATCCACATTGCATTTTTTACTGCCTCTGCATAAGTAGTTGGTTCATGAGCTTCTGAAATATTAGCCAGAAAGCTATGATATGATTTAGAGATACCAGCATAGTTAATTGCACTAGCTAATGGATACATGGCTTGAGTGATTCTGGAATTTGATGTACTGTAAATATAGTCCTTCATCCATGTGGGAGGTTTTCTTTCTCGAACTGGTATGCTGGCCACTACAATATGATCAGCTTCTTCTTCCTGCTCCACAACTTCATTTGAATTATTCATGCTATGATCTTGTTCCCCAACTCCAGTTGGACCATCCACGTGATAATCAGGTTCTTCTGCCTGCTCTATAGCTCCAGTTGGGCTGCTACAATCTAAGACAACTTGCTCTCCTGTCACACATTGATCTGCATGAAAACCAAGATCAGGAAAAAAATCTTCATCATGATCATATTGTTGCATTGTAGGCTGCTTGGATTGGTCAAATCGAAAGATATCCTCATAAAATGCTACATCTCTACTTATAAATATGGTCTGATTCACCACATCCAGTAGTTTGTAGCCCTTGTGCCTGACAGAATAGCCAAGCAGAACTGATTTAATAGCTCTGGTGTCAAACTTGACCCTCTTAGTAAGATTTGTTGCATAGCATAGACATCCTACCACCCTTAAATGAGATAAGGAAGGCTTCTTCTGAAACAGTCTTTCATATGGTGAAACATTTCCAATAACCACAGAGGGAACTCGATTGATAATGTACACAACAGTCTGTATGCTTTCACCCCAGAATCTTGCAGGTAGATAGCCCTGAAACTTGATTGCCCTTGCAATCTCAAGAATGTGTCTATGTCTCCTTTCTACTACCCCATTTTATTGTGGGGTATATGGACAGGAGGCTTGATGGATGATCCCCATTGCTTGAACAAATCATCACAAGTATGATTGAAGAATTCAGACCCATAATCCGACCTGATTTTCTTGACCCTTATATTAAACTGTGTTTTAATAACTGCAAGTAGATTTTTCAAAACAGAAGATACATCTGATTTAAGAGTCATCAAATTTATCCAAGTCCATATAGTATGATCATCAACTACAGTGAGAAAGTATCTCATTCCATTATAAGTGGGCACTCTATAAGGTCCCCACACATCAACATGTAACAACTCAAAAGGAAAAGTTGCTCTACTTCTACTTACAGGAAGTGGCAACCTGACTTGTCTAGCCTTTGGACAAATCTCACTGTGACTTTTTTTGAAACTATCCTTATTTCTAAACTCATCAACTTTCCTTAGGACACTCATAGGGACATGACCCATCCTTTTATGCCACAGTCCTGCCTGCATTTCTGCTAAAGTAACTGAGAAAGCCAAAACCTTGGCTGCACAAGCTTGTCCAGTTGCTGCTTGACTGTGACCTCTCCAAGAATCCAGTATGTACAAGACATCTACCTCCCTATCAATCTCCTTCACCTTCCCAGTGAAGAGATCCTATAATACGACAAAATCAGGGAAAAATCTTATACAGCAGTTCAACTCTCTTGTTAGTTTAGACACTGACAAGAGATTGAACTTGAAGCTTGGTACACATAGTACATCCTGGATAATATCACCTCTATTCAACAAACAACTCCAGTCTATGTGATCCTGGCAGTATCCTCTGTTGGTAATTGAACTTGACCTCAATTTTCTATCAGATTACATCTTTCAATCATACCTTTATTACCTACCATGTGATTTGTGGCCCATGAATCCACTATCCAATTAGGATCAGCATCATTATTGAGCACCTTACCTGCCATGTGCACCTTAGGAACAGGAACTCCATGGTTGTCTGCCAGTGCTCCCAGCATCCTCTCATACTGATCTGGTGTACATTTCCTTAATATGGAGTTCAAGTGTTCATTCTGATAGTGTGTCAGCTGATTTGTATGATGTCCTGAGGTATCTCCATCTGCCAATACACTTCATGAGGCCACCATATCCACATTCTTCTTATTCCTCCAGTCATTAGATTTGTTCTTCTAGTCATCAGGTTTGTTCCTCCAATCATCAGGGTAGTCTATCAGTTTGCAACAGCCTTCTCTGACATGACCTTGTTTGTTGCAGTAATCACACAATATCAACCTGTAATAGGTACCTCTGGTGTGTCCTTTCATTTTACAATAATCACATAATGCACCTGGAATGTATTTACCCATTCCCTTACTCTGAGGAAACCTACTAATCATCGTAATTGGATCATTGGCTTCACTTCCAGTCATGCCACCCCCTGAGATCAGTCTTTGGCTCTCATCCTGAGCCACCATGGTGTATGCTTGGTTGACACTGGGAATATGTGTCATTAATAGAATATGACTCCTTGCTTGGTTGTAACTATCATTGAGCCTCATAATGAACTCAAGTAGCCTCTGGTTTGAAAGATGCAGTATGTATTCTCTGGTACTGTCGCATTCACAAGTTGGTAGTGGTACAATCGAGTCTATTTCATCCCAAAGATCTTTCATCCTGGAATAATAGCTGAACACAGGCATTGTTCCTTGGTGAAGTATTGTTAGCTCTTTCTTTAACTGGTACACCCTCGACAAATTGATTTTGTCGAACCTCTCCTTCAAGTCCTTCCAAACTGCACATGTTGTTGATCTGTACAATATTCCACTCAGCAGGCTCTTATTAACATTTTTCATAATCCATGCTATCACCATAACATTGCATCTATCCCACTGTTTTGTTTGATTCGGCCCGAATGTATCTCTTTTAACAAATCTATCAATGAATACAAGTTTATTCTTAGTTAACAGTGTTAACTTCATCGCGCGACTCCAAAATGTGTAATTCTCCATGCCTGATAGTTGAATCTCTACTTGAACACCCGAAGGTGAATCAGATGCACTTAAGAAAAGAGGATTGTTGTGATCCACAATGTTGAGACTTATAGTTGAGCTATCTCCTATATGTGAATCAGTATGTGGTATTATACTCTCCATTTCTTATAATTAACCAAATCAGATATCACAATTCAGCAATCGATATTCACCTCAACAATCAATCGACGCTCAAATTGATCAAATTTAATCAATCCAGTGAACAAGTGAACCAAATTACAGAGAGATAACTTCGCGATGTTCATACACAGCGAATTAAGCAACTAATCGATTGCATGCAATAGACCGCACAATTCAAATTTTCACAATCGGAATTCAGAAGAATACACAACACACAGTCACCAATCGAAGAAGAACAGATTCACAATCGCGACATATTCGCAATCGCCGATTGAAGAAGAACTTCTCAATCGCGACAAATTCACACTTGATCGGTGTATTTTATATACACTTTTAGAGTCATTTTTAGTTAGTATTTTACTCATTTTGTTGATGTTTATTATAGTTTTAGGGTCGTTTTTCTTTCTTTTGAGTCACAACGGTAAAAAATGGAGAAATGACAAAAAAAAGACGAAATGAGCTTATTTGAGATGAAATTGCACACTTAAAGGGTCAATAAATGAAGCCTAAGAAGTTCCGGGAAGTATAGATGAAATCAGACGAAGTCCGAACGAAGAAAAGACGAAGAAACGAAATACCGGTCGAAACATGCTACAGGCGCCGCGGCGCTGACCCCTGAAATGTTGAAACATTGCAGTAATTTTGGCACCGTGGCGCCAGCCTGCGGGGCCGCGACGCCGACGCGGAATTTTTGAGTTTCTGGGCTGAATTTGACACGTTTTCAGGGTCCGAAAGTGACAACTTTTCCTACCTATATAATCACTAAACCCTGCTGATTTCATTGAATTCATTCCATCTTGTAAATACTCCACAACACAACTCTTGGAGGCTAGTTCTGAGTATTTTCTTTGTTTTATTTCAGTTCATGTTGGAGATTGTATTAGTTCTTAGCGCGACTATGGCTAGGAGCTAATACTTTATTAAGGTTTTCCTTGTGATTCGCTTGAAAATCTTATTTATGAATTAATACATTAGTTGATTTCTTCTTCACTTGATTAAGATTTATTCAATATTTGTTATGAATGTTTGATAGTTAACTGGCCATTAATTATCATAATCTATATGATTTCAAATCGAAATCTGAAAGGGGAGATTTGAATATGCTATAGTTGAATAGACATAGGTTAAAATCGCGGACGAAAGTACCCTGATAAGTATTTGTGTAGCATTATAGGTTATTGTTCTTAATCCTCCTATGTGGTAAATCCTATCATAGAAATATAGAAGGGTTATGCACTGGGGTTGAGTGATTATATATCCTAACCGAAATATAAGATAGATTAGTTAACCGCTATCTTAACGTAGAAGAAGAGGTCAGTCTAGTTGTATTAAGGATTGAATAGAATGGATAGTTGATGATCTTGGAAGCCCTAATTCTCCATCATAACTGATTTAAATCAAAGTATTTTCATCTTTAGTTTATTTCCTGCATTAATTTTAATTATTAGTCTAAAAAAATCCAACAAATTAACGTTCACCAAATAGAAACTAAAGTTTAGATAACCGGTACTTGATAACCAGTATCTGTGGACGATATCCGGTCTTACCTAGACTATATTACTTGTAATGATACGTACACTTGCGTTAAGCGTGTGGAAAATCGCTAACAACACTCACCAATTGAAGAAGAACAAATTATTACCTCGATTACACAACGATCCTTCACTGAATTCTATCTGCGAATCATCTACACCGACGTCGGCTTTGATACCATGTTACAATATCACATAGCTATCATAGCTACATGATTCGCAGCAATCAAAGGAAGAAGAGGAAGATGTGGAACTTTTCTGTATATTTTCTCTAGAAAAAGTTGAGTACATAAGGCTCACTTATATAGTGAAGGCCTTGGACTGAAATGCAATAAAGGAAACATAAGGTGCAAACTAGTAAGAAGGGGAACTTATTAACTAACTAACTAACCAATTAATTAACTACTAAGTATACTAATTAACAATTAGATGACACTAGTAATCTCATCATCATAATTAGTTAGAATTTAGTCTTTAAATTAATGTCTAGTTAGAATATATAATCAGAATTAATATAGGAATATGTTTTTCTATTTTGAATGAAAGTAGAGTGTTGCTAGTTATTTTTTACAATAAGAGAAAACAAAAGATATACGCGAGATTGTGGAAATTATAGACAACATTCAAAGACTTTTTGGGTTCATAAATAAAATATTTTTCTTGACTTATCAATTACTACTACTACTTACTACTAGTCTAAAACGTTGATTGAAGAAGTAATAGTCGTCAATAGGAAGTCTCATGAAATAAGGCACGTCAGTTGCTCAAAACTTAGCAAAGTGTGAAATTTTTTTGTTGCGATTTTTTTGGTATGTGTATATCTAAGTTGGCTTGTAAACATAGGCGGACTCAGAATTTGAGCACAATGGGGCACCACTATGTTTAGTACGTCAATTACTAGCAATAAAATTAGGCGTGCGACTCTTAAAAAAGTTAATGATTATGATAGTGTTGTAAATTTTTGTATTGGTGTGAACGGAAACGAAGAACTGAAAGAGAATAGATTGAACAAAGAAAACTAATTGTGATGTTGTCGAGTGTTAGCACTATTTTCTTAAAATAAAATTACCTCCGTATATTATGGCTTATGGTAGATGGGTAATAGTCTCCTAAGATAAAACGACAATACTTTCTCAAACACAAGCCAAATGCTTGAGAACCCTTGTAGAAGAAACAAGAACAAAAGATTGCTAGAAGAAGAATAGAGGCTATCAAGAATTTCCAGATTTTGTGTTGTAGTGAAGTGTTTTAAAATCTGATTTTGAAGCCTCTATTTATAGGTGCAAGATTGTGGATCACAAGACATGTGAATGCCTTAAATGGGTTGCATAGATCTTGCCAAAAGGCATCTTGATCTTGCCAAAAGGCACCTTGATCATGCCAAGAGTTGGCTTGATTCTTGGCCCTTCAAATCTGTCCATGAATCAGAAGATTCTGGAGTGTTTTCGATTCACTGTACCGTCGGCACCGCGGCCCAAAATCGCCCGCACCGAAATTTCGAGCTACTGGACAAGAAGCATCGCGGTCCCTGGCCAGGTGGCACCGCGGTGCTGCCCCCTTTTGGCTCGGTGCCGCGGTCCTTTTCTCGAGGCCCCGTGTCACGACCCGATCCCGGGCCCGTGACTGGTGCCTTACCCCGGGCACCCTAGTGATACAACATCAGAGAAAATCAGCGGAAAATAAAAACTTAAACATGAACAAGAGATATCATAAGAACAGGATAACCAAAACGGCCACCTTCCAAAAAATATATATAATCTTTCAAACCGAACAGTTTAATCCTTTTACAAACCCCGCCACAACAAGATTTCATGCACTCTAAGAGTTTTTATACAACATGACGACAGTGGCCCACCATACCTCAATGTACAAGTACCTACAGTGATGCAGGACTATACCAAAAGATAAGCCTCAAGAAACGAAGCTTCGACATTACTGAATCGTGATCCTATGAGCGAGGATCAACGATCATGTACCTTACCGCAGATGAACGCAAACGGGCGAGGTCGATAACAGTACCAAGTATGTGAAATCAAAAATATCAGTAAATGAAATCATAGTAGTCTATATAAAGCAGAGACATGTATGATAACAAAACTACGATTCATAATATAAAAGCGATATGTCAAGTCGTGACTCACGCCAAAGTCACCCTCATACCCGTGGAACTCGCTCTCACCGCCAGCGATCTAGGTATTAGTTATGTGATACGTGTAACATGTCTCGCCTCTCATGGACTCGAGGTGAAATCGTATGGAATACATTCCCGTCCATCTCATGGACTCGGATCAAATCGTGGTATACATTCTGCTCATCCCACGAACGCGTGTCGCATGAAATACATTCCCTGGCCCATCTCACGGACGCGGTAGTTGAGTGAAATACATTCCTGCTCATCTCGCGAACGCGTAGTCGAGTGAAATATATTCCCTGCTCATCTCACGAACGCGGTAGTCGATGAATACATTCTGCTCATCCCACGAACGCGTAGAATGAGTGAAATACATTCCTGCTCATCTCACGAACGCCAGTCGAGTGAAATACATTCTCGCTCATCCTACGAACGCGTAGTCGAGTAAAATACATTCCCTGCTCATCCTATGAACGCGGTGTCGCGTGGCCATAACATTTAAACGCCATTTAAGATGATTAAGATATTACCATGTTTTTCTTTTAAAACAATTAAGACAATATTATGCCCTTCTTTTTTTTTTAACCAAAGCACTTTCCCTCTTAAAGTCAAGTAACAACATTCTTTTCCAAAAGTTCAAGTTTGCCTAATTTCAAATATTCACGTTTCTTATTTTCGAAAGATTTCATAGTTCATAGTCTTAATCATTTAATAACATAATTCTCTTTTAAAAACAGTTGAGTAATATATGCCTTATGTGTGAGTAGGTTATTCTTGTTCATAACAATCTTATTAAAGCAGCCATGATCTAGGAAATGTAATATCATTTTGTCTCATCTTAGCTTCTATGCAGATGGAGGTTTCTACTGGTTTTAATAATACTTTATTAGTCATTACATTTCCCTTTATTAACGCTGCTGTGGTTTGTTCGATACTTATTCTCATTTCCGAAACCAGTAAAACATTATTCCTTTTACAAACCAAGTACTCATTACTCACGAATGAGGTTTCAGACTTCTTAACAACTTTCATATCAATTTAATTAAGTTAAGCCTCTTATCCTTTAAGATTAAGTCTCTTAACTTCTAAAATCAATAAACCATTCTTCTTATCTCTCTTAAGTCGTTATACCTAACTTCCCATAAAGCTAGTATAACTCTTAAGCTTTGAAAATCAAGTGTTAACTCTTCTTTCAAAAAGGTTTCTTAATTCTTTTGAAATACTTCAAGATTCTTATTATTCAGGCTTAAGTCAAAAGACATTGCCGTAAAACCCCCTGCAGTTAACACACCAACGTCTACCCTACTATATATATATATATATATATACTTTTAAAATATCATGCTCAAGAGTATAGGAAGAATCACATACCGTGACGATTTATCGACTATTAGCAAATAGCTCCAACGCATCGTAATCCTCGCTTAGCCTTTTCCACCCTTCGAGTAGAATACGCTACTCGCAGATTTCAACCTATATCGTCATATAAGTCTATCAACGCCTAGACTACTCGCAGAATAATTCTAGATACGTATTCCTTTATTCTACGGAAAATTGGGCAGCACTTCCCTACCCGCCAAACTACACAAGTCTCATCAGAATACAAATCTCAGAATACAAATTCTATGTAAGTACGTCACTTTCTTCTTTAATATTCTTCCACGTGATTTCATTCAATTCCTTTCTCAGAATATCCTTCTATTTACGCTCAATTCTCTTCAGTAATATCCTACTATTTCTCTTATATTCACTTCTATACTACTACAAGATGTAATCTCCCATTACACTAGAAGGATAGGATTATTTACCTTGATAAGCCCAAAATTATCCAAGTTAAACGTCGATCCCGAGCAACGCTTAGCTCCTACTCCGCGCGCCCAACCCGCTCCAAACAACCCTTAGAAGTTCTACGCAACTTCTTCTTAATACTTCAACCTATTATGAAGATTTTCCTTAGGGTTTCGTTTTTGATCAAGGGAAGTATAATAGTATTTCGGCTTTTAGTATAGAGGTAACTTTGGAAAGTACTACAAGGTATTTGGGCTAAAGTATTTGGGAATAGTAACAACACTTGGAGAATACTTTTCTACCAAGGGGGGGGGGGGGTATTTATACGAGAACCACTTTAGGAAGGGAGGGGTTTGCCTCGGCCAGGCTTCACAAAGGGAGGGAAGGTAGGACTAAAACTACACAAAGGGGAGGAGTATTTTCCTTGGAATTTCACAAGTGTGGATGAAGAATAAGTCTTCAACTAAGGGGTATTTATAGGACAACCAAGGGCCAAGATCAATACAAGTGGTGGGCAAGTGTAGGGTGAGGATTTGGGCAAGTGTACCTTATCCATCTACCACCAAAATATCCTACCTAACCCTTGACCAAAAACAAGGCCAAAAACGCCCAAGGTTTCGTCCACTTTGAGGGTGACACATGTCACCCTCCCGTTGGTCCAAAATATTTCGTCTCTCGGAAAAATCCGCAAAAATAATAAATGACATAGCCGTATTTTTCCCTTCGCAAAGTCCGGAAAACGTTTCGTCGGAAAACGACTCTTTTCGCTAGTTGTGCACAATTTCGACCCTTATGCCTACTTTAAGGCTAAAAACTTTTGTACGTACGCCCTCACATACATACTTTGGAAATACGGGGTATAACACCCCGCGACTCTTCCCCATTTTCCGTATTTTGCACATTTCTTCTTTTCTTATACCATCGTGGGAGATACATTAATTTGGCCAATTAATCGTCCATCCTTACCTAACTTAAGAACACTTTAACATGTACCAACATCTCTTTTAATACGTGAAATTTAGCTAGACGTTGTACGACGTATGCATGTGTGTGGAAATCGTATTTCCGACATGCGGGGCCTCTTGTGTTCAAGTCATTAAGGACGGGATAAACTCGATCCCATTAGGTAATATTTCCAACAATCCCCTCTTGAAAGAAGCGTTGGTGCACGCGGAGTGTCAACCATTAGCAATCTAGTAGTGGAAGTGTATTGCATCGAAATAGGTAGCACGCAACTTTGAACCTTTCCTAGTCAACTACCATCGGACATATTTACTGAGCGGTGAACGTGATGTCTTGAACCGTCAGTGTTTAGTATATGCCAAGACAATGATAGAGACACAAATAGCTGTCCAATCTATCGTTTCTTCTTATGTTTTGTCCGTTGTGGCCGTGGACACGCTTGATTTCTTAAGTGCGTACAACTGAGGCGGCCTGTCCTCACACTTAAATAGGTGACCTCCCACCAGGAGTCATTAAAAGTATCTTCGTCCTTAACCTCGACTCTCGAGTATTGTGTTAAGACCCCGACATTTAACCTTGTACCCATAATTCATGTAGCACTTTAATGTCTATCGCGAGAAGGCTTTGGATTAGTGTTTCCGTAAGGAACCAACATCCGAAGTGCTCTTGCTTTTCTATAAGAGCTCAACTGGGCCTCTACAACTTAGTTTTCCCATTGAACCAAATTTCTGGGATATCCAGTCATTATGGATGGGTTACCACCGTATCGGTCCTTACTGCTTAGGTTTTAAGCCCATTCCCCTAGACAAGCAGATCATCTGATAATTGGGTAATCCCTTAGTCAAAGGGTCAGCTATATTCTCCTTTGATTTTATGTAATCGATGGAGATAATACCCGTGGAGATCAATTGCATAACGGTCTTATGTCTCTGACGTATGTGCCGAGATTTGCCATTGTATATGCTACTTCATGCTCTTCCTAATGCCGACTGACTGTCGCAGTAGATCATCACCGAATGTACGGGTTTATCCCAACAAGGGATATCCTCCAAGAAGTCATGAAGCCACTCAGGTTCTTCACCTACTTTGTCTAAAGCGATGAACTCCGATTTCATGGTGAATCGGGAGAAACAAGTTTGTTTGGAGGACTTCCAGGACACAACCCACCACCAATTGTAAATACATACCCACTGATGGACTTGGTGTTCCTTATATCAGATATCCAGTTTGCAGCACTGTACCCCTCTAGTACAGCTGGATACCTCGAGTAGTGCAATTCATATGACATTGTGTATTTCAAGTACCAGAGTACTCGATTAAGCGTTTTCCAATGGGCATCTCCGGGATTGCGTGTAAATCTCGCCAGTTTATTGACAGCATAAACGATATCAGGTCGGGTACAATTTGTTACATACATCAAACTGCCGATTATTTGTGCATATCGCTCCTGGAGCACAGGTGCACCATGATTCTTATCAATGCTTTGATTCATATCCATTGGTGACTTTAACGGCGGACAGTCGAATGTCTCAAACTTTCTTAGGAAACTTTCTATGTAATGAGATTGAGACAACACTAGTCCGTCAGATGACTTAAAATCTTAGTTCCTAATATGGCATCTGCGATACCCATGTCCTTTATGTCAAAACATTGTTTCAACATGTTCTTTGTTTCCAGGATCAAGGCTCGACTACTTCCCGTGATCAACATATCATCTACGTAGAGGCAGATCATGAAGAAAGAGTCAGAGTCTCCTTTCACGTAGACACACTTGTCACACTCATTAATAGAGAACCCTTTTGATAGTAATGTGCTATCAAATTTTTTATGCCATTGTTTCGGAGCTTGTTTCAGTCCATAGAAATTTGATAAGTCTACAGACATTATTCTCTTGTCCTGGAACTATATACCTCTCGGGTTGTTCCATATATATATCCTCTGCCAAATCACCATTTAGGAAGGTTGTCTTAACATCAATTTGATGGATTTCAAGGTCATGCAGTGCTGCAATGACAATGAACACCCTTATGGAAGTCATTCTCGATACTGGGGAGTACGTATTGAAGTAGTCAAGACTTTCGGTTTGTCGGTAACCCTTGGCTACCAACCTAGCCTTGTACTTGTCTATAGATCCATCAGCTTTGTACTTACGTTTAAGTACCCACTTACAACCTAGTGGTTTGTTTCCCGGAGGAATATCAACCAACACTGTCACGACCCGAACCCCGGGCCGGCGACTGGTGCCCTACCTGGGCACCCTTCTACCCTCTACGACCCAAGTTACCCGCGGAAGTTAAATAACGCTCATTTTTTTTACAAACATGCAAAGGCAAAGCCGATAATTTTTTTATATATATATATATATATATATATATATATATATATATATATATATATAATCCAAAAGAAACTACACTATACACGAGTTCAATCCCACATATGAATACAGACCTCTAAGAGTTTTACAGAACTATGACGGGACAAGGCCTCGCCGTACCCATAATTGTACAAAAGTCTGTAATGAAAGATCTATACCAAAATGATAATCCCCGGAACAATGGAGCTATCCTAAAAACTCTGAGCAAGGATCCTACTTTTGCAGATCACCAAAATGCGTACCTAAACCTGTGGCCTGAACGCAGCCCCCGGAGAAAGGGGGTCAGTACGAAAAATGTACCAAGTATGTGAAACAATAAGTACTGTAAAGGAGATCATACATCCCAAATATAACAGGAGGCAAGTATGATAATTCAAAATAACAGTACACTGTGCCTTTGTAAAATCCGGAAAAAAATAATAATAATAATAATATATAGTTGTGGTTGAGTTAATAAATATATATATATATATATATATATATATAAGAAAACAATGAATAAATTGCATGTGATAGAGTTAGTGTTAAAGTTGGATAAATAGATAGATGAAATGAAAATAAGAAAACAAAAAGAAAAACAAAAGAAAAACAAAAAAAAAAAAACAAAAAAAAAATGAATTGCAGCCATGCACGTACCCTTCCCCCCCTTTTCATTTTCCTTCAATCTTTTGGTTTTTCACCTCCCATATGTTATAGAAAACTCTCCACTTATACATTGTATTTACACACAAACAAAATACATAACATAAAGGTTAGAAAATCAGAAAAAAACAAGTGAACAAGAAGGAAAAAAATCAAGAAAATATCAAGGGAGGAAGGAGAACAAGAAAATTAGGGAACACTAAGGAGCAAAGGTGGTTGTAGCAACCGAACCACAATCTTTTTCACACTTACAAGGTGAGTTTTCTCACTCAGAAATTCTTGGTAATATCCTTTATTTTAAGTTCAATACATGTCAGAATAAGAATTGAGTATTGAAAAGAAATATTGAACTTTTGATTGTTTAGACAACTAGTTGCGTCATGAACTTTACGAACTGTTCTCACTGAGTTATAATTGTTAGAATTTGATGAAATTCGGAAGAATTGTACACCTCTCTAATATGATCATATAGAACCAAAAATGAGGTAAAATGGACATACGGTTTGAAAGTTATCATAGTTCAAAGTTCCTGCCTTAGATTTGATCGAAATTCGGAAAGGCATAATTACGGACTGTTTTTATTGAGTTTTACTTATTAGAATTATATGAAAATTTACATGGTTGTAAATCTCTCTGTTACGGACAGATATATATAAATATTTATTAAAACGGACTTACGAGTTGAGAGTTATTGTAGTTTGAAGTTGCTGCCTCGGATTCGTCGGAATCCAGAAGGGCAGGACGTTGAAACGTAAAACTGTACTAATCTGTGGGGAATATGAAAATTGTTGCTAAATGAAAGTTCTAGATCTCTTTGTTTTGGAAATTTTGAGACCTTACGGGGGTCTATCCGACTTACGGATTGAGAGTTATCGCTGTTTAAAGTTTCTGCCTCGGATCTATCGATATCCAGGAAGGGCAGCGAATAAAAGTGTAAAACTGTACCAAATGGTACAGAATATGAAAGAATGGTTCACATGGAGACGTGTAGCTCTCTGTTCTCGCTTTGAGAATTTATGGGGATTGAACGGGTTTACAGATTAGGAGTTATGACTATTATAAGATTGGGTGTTGTTTAATAAAAATTCTGCCGAAACAAATTTCATGTGGCTGTTTTGAGGATAAATTTGTGTTAGTTACCCAAAGTAGTTTTTAAATGAAATTTGGTACAGTGAAAGATCCCCGTTTTACCTTAGTTTCCACTTGATAAAACACCTTAGTTGGAGTTATGGTTAAAAAGTTATAATCGTTACAAGTATGAATGACAGAATGTTGGGAAAGAGAATATTATTTATTCGATCTTCTGAAAAATATGAAAAGTGAATACGTGTTCACATAAATATATAAATATAAACAAAATGGATCGGGTTGCACGCCGCAACAAAACGTAAAGTGAATACGTGTTCACAAATACGTAAATATAAACATAATGGATCGGGTTGCACGCCGCAACAAAACGTAAAGTGAATACGCGTTCACAAATACGTAAATATAGACATAATGGATCGGGTTGCACGCCGCAACAAAACGTAAAGTGAATACGTGTTCACCAATACGTAAATATAAATATAATGGATCGGGTTGCACGCCGCAACAAAACGTAAAGTGAATACGCGTTCACAAATACGTAAATATAAACATAATGGATCGGGTTGCACGCCGCAACAAAACGTAAAGTGAATACGTATTCACAAATACGTAAATATAATGGGTCGGGTTGCACGCCGCAACAAAACGTAAAGTGAATACGCGTTCATAAATACGTAAATATAATGGGTCGGGTTGCACGCCGCAACAAAACGTAAAGTGAATACGCCTTCACGAATACGTAAACATAATGGATCGGGTTGCACGCCGCAACAAAACGTAAAGTGAATACGTGTTCACAAATACGTAAATATAATGGATCGGGTTGCACGCCGCAACAAATATGAAAGATGAATACATGTTCACCTATATATAAATATGAAAAGTGAATACGCGTTCACAAATATATGAATCTAACAAACATATGGAAATGTAGGGGAATGTCCTAACGTATAATACGAGATAAACTGAAGTGTTAGTTAAACCGAGAATTTCCTATAAGGAGTTGTTGCATATTTAAAATGTTGTAACCTGATATGTTTTTGCAACATGCTTATTACGTTATAATGTGATTGCGCTTGGAATGTTGTGGTGTTACTTTGAATTGCAGGGTAAGGTTCTCACTCAGCCCCAGATGGTAGGGCTGACTCTTTATTTAACATGTTTCAGGAAAGCGTGATAGAGGAAAGGCTCCACGCCAAGGCTAGCGATCATCCCGCAGCCTCTTGTCATACCAAGTCCATTGTTTCGCTGGTACTGGCCAGTTCGTAATGTCGGCCCAATGTCTCGGGAAATGCCAGTGTGGAATGGTCTCCCTTCCAACTTAGAATAATATTTGTTAGTATGTCTATGTAGAAACAATATTTGTACGAGCATGGGCTCGCGTTATATTTTCAATAAAGTCATAAACAAATTTCTTTATTGTTATTTTTATTAATAGCTCCGTATTTGAATATAAGTTTAAATTTCTAAATAAAGGGAATTAAATGGTGCTCCTGGTGGAAAATAATTGTCCAGGTGCCATCACGCCCTAAGTAAAGACTTAGAAAAAGTCGGGGCGTGACAGCCTTGCAAATATGAGAGTAATGAGAGTCAACTTTACCTTTTAAGTTATGCTTTTTAAGAGTTTAGATCAACCGCAAAGAGTATTTGTACTCGCATCATGGATCTTGTCCATGGGTTTATATAATGTTCAAGTCCTAATCATGGACGTACCCACATGATTTCAACTATACCGTTTTCACAATAAGATTTATGTCGTAATCATGGACGTTCTCACATGATCCAACTATACAATTTTCACAACAAGATTTATGTCGTAATCATGGACGTACTCACATGATCCAACTATACAATTTTCACAACAAGATTTATGTCGTAATCACGGACGTACTCACATGATCCAACTATACAATTTTCACAACAAGATTTATGTCGTAATCATGGATGTACTCACATGATCCAACTATACAATTTTCACAATAATATATATGTCGTAATCATGGACGTACTCACATGATCCAACTATACAATTTAAATCATCTCCGACTCTCATTAGCACATCGAATGAACTATCATTTTAAGAGAACTCAAGACAATATCACATCTAGTAATAATAGGGAAATTGAACCCGAAGTACTATATACGTCTGTCGTACATCTTCTCATTTATAAACCTCAAAACACTAACACTCATAGTATCAAGACACTTCCACTTTTAAAATCAATTTACTACATTTTTAAACTCAAGTAAGTTATACTTTTCAAACCAAGTCAAATATACTTTTAACACCAAGTAATTTATACCTTTCAATCATGTAACTTCTTTAATATACTACAATGAACTAAAATGAAATACTTTCATTTAGACAACCCAAAGTACTATCAAGAGAATAGATATAACAATCTTTCATTTTAGAAACCCCAAGTAATATCAAGAGAATAGATATAACAATCTTTCATTTTAGAAACCTCAAGTACTACCAAAAGAATGGATAGAACCACTTCCATTTTATAAAATCAAAGTACTATCAAGAAAGTATATAGAGCAACTTCTATTTTAGGAAATCCAAAGTACTATCAAGAATTACATCACTAAGGAGTAGGATACACTCACTTTAAAACAAGGAATCATGCTAGAAGAAGAAAGGATAGTTCACATACCTTTTTGGCGACTAACCAACTCTACAATCTAGAATACGTCTCAAAGTACTTCAACTTATAACAACAATAACACGATTATCAATTCCAGGCTTTCTAAGGTAGATTAATACCAACTAAGAGTCTCTTATTCTACGAAAAATTGGGCAGCACTTTCTTTGTTTCTACGTACTTTTCCACATTTTCCAAGGCCCAAATTCAACAACCAACAAGTCACACTTAAGGGCATAACCAACAGTTAACCAAAGAGGATTACACGCCTACTAGACGTGTAAAATTCTGCCCACAATCACATAAAATAGTCCATACAAATCAGCCCAATATCCCACAATAACAAGGGTAAAATGTGAAGTCTTTGAACACATTTCTACACCCTTAATCCTTAGGACTTTCATTAGCAACTACTACATTTAAACATGCATTAAGGTGGATGATTTTCCAGCAGCCTAACACCACAAAACAGTCCATAAAAACTGCATAACAACGTCCAACAGTTTTATAGATTCCACGGCCAACAACTACAATCCGACAACTCTTTCCTTAATCTTTTTTATTCCAATTCGAGTTCTAAAACTTCTATGTAAATTATATCAACTTATTAACAACGACATTACTCCATTATAACATGCAATAGGTTAAGATAACAACGACAATAACCAACGAAACTCAATGACACCAAAACAGTCCCATTCTCGGCCAAGACACCAAAATTGGTCCAAACACATTTTAATCTTCATTATTTTTAGCACAAGCTCATCTATACATTATAACAATAAGTAATATCCAATTACTTCAAGAGAATGAGGAATTTTTACCTTTAAAATGCCCAAAAATGTCCCTACGCAGTCCGCTCCACTTTGGCCCGTAGTTTTCGTTTTGCTCCACTTCTTCAAGATCCAATCACTTCCATGTATCCACTACAACCTTAGAACCAACTTTCCTTCACGTTCTACCTCCAAAAAGTCGACGAATCAAGCTAGGGTTTCACCCTCATTTTCGGCCAACACAAGATTTGGAGGGTTTGGAGAGTTAACTTGGATAATCACTTGGTTAATGTTATTAATCTTGGAGAAATAAACTAACTAATCTTATTGTTCTTGGCTATGGAGATTTTCGAAAACCTTGCTTAAGGGAGAAGAGATGAGAGCTTTTGGATGAAAGTGAATAATGAATCCAAGTCTTCTAAGTGTATATCTATATAGATGTCTCTTAAGCAAGACAAGTGGATGAGACACTTGTCACCTTCCTATAGGTCCATGTTTCACCTCCTCAAAATATCTAAATAAGTCAAGTCTTGCAAGACAAATGGAGGGGTGACACGTGTCACCATCCTATTGGTCCAAAATATTATAATTTTCGAACCTCCCCCCCAAAATTGTGAAATTTTCGGCGGACCCCATATTATCAATTTCAATTCTCCATAATCCAATACTAATCCCACAAATCCAATTAGAAGTATTAAACTCCGAGTTAATAATTTTTCGTCGACACATTTTTTCGAAATTTTCCTTAAGAAGATGTAATAATTCTTTTCTTCCAAAATTCAAATCTTAAACCCTTAATCACGTTCTCAATTAGTAGCCCTGGTATTACGGGGTGTAACAAACACCCAGGTATGATTGTGCATGATGGACTATATCTCACTTTCCATAGCTTCTTTTCAAAGCGGTGCTTCTGGAGTTGACAATGCCTCTGCAATTGTCCTTGGTTCATTCTCAGCCAAGTAAGCTAGAAAGTCCGGACCGAAAAATTTCTATTTCCTGGCCCTTTTACTTCGCCTAGGTTCTGTTTCAGGATCAGTTGGATTCTCATTCACATCTGTATCCATTTGTTCAGACTCGTCAGATTCCAGGGAATCATGACTCCTTTTGCTCGAGGCGACTTCATTTTCCTTCTTAGGAAAAATTGTCTCAAAGAATTCAGCATTCCTTGACTCTATTATTGTACTCCCGTGGATATCTGGTACATTTTACTTATGTACCAGAAAGCGATAAACACTATTTTTATTTGCATATCCAATGAAGATGCAATCTACATTCTTAGGTCCTGTCTTGACCTGTTTTGGCTTAGGTACTTCAACCTTGGCCAAACAGCCTCATACCCTTAGGTATTTGTAAGAGGGTGACTTTCCCTTCCATAGTTCATATGAAGTTTTCTCTTTGCTTCTGTGAGGGACTCTATTGAGTATCATGTTGGCAGTGAGAACTGCCTCTCCCCACATATTTTGCGCAAGGCCAAAATTGATAAGCAAATCGTTCATCATTTCCTTTAGTGTACGGTTCTTGTGTTCTGCCACACCGTTTGACTGTGGAGAATATGGTGTAGTCGTTTGATGGATTATGCCAGATTGGGCATATTATTCCTCAAACGGGCTACATATTCTCCCTCTCTATCGCTACGAATCACTTTAATTCGTAGGCTTAGTTGGTTTTCAACCTCGTCTTTATAACGCTTAAAGACATCGAACGCTTCGTCCTTACTTTTGAGTAGGTAAAGGTAACCGTACCTTGTACTATCATCTATGAAAGTCACAAAGTACTTATTCCCCCCTCTAGTTTGAGCAAACTTTAAATCACAGATGTCCGTGTGTATAAGTTCTAGAGGAGCGGTATCTCGTTCTACGGAAAGCCAATTTGGTATATTTTGCCTCTACACATATCTCACACTTAGATTGAGGGTTTATAGGTCAGACGACAATAACTCCAACTTTACCAATCTTTTAATTGACTGATAGTTTACGTGTCCCAGTCTATGATGCCATAGACTGGGTGACTCAAGCAAGTAAGAAAATGCATTTTCATTAATGTTTCGAATTACAGACATGGAGTTCAACTTGAAGAGGCATTCACAGGCGAACCCCCTTCCAAAGAATACACCATTCTTAGTAATAATAAATTTACCGGATTCGAACACAACTCAAAATTCGGCCTGAACTAAAACATTAACAGAAATTAAATTATTCCGGATGTCCGGAACATGCATGACGTTCTTCAACTTGAGGTTTTTGCCAGACGACAGCTTGGGTACTACAATACCTTCCCCCAGCACATCTGAGGTAGCATTGTTTCCCATGTATAGCTTCTTACCGTCAACAGTTGCATAGGTAGAGAAGGAATTTCGATCGGAACATATATGACGGGTTGCACCCGTATCCAACCACCACTGTTTTGGGTTTTCCACCAGATTTGTTTCTAGCACAACGGTCGAGAAGTCTTCACAGAGATCATTAAGGATCTTGTCTTCAACCATGTTGGCTTTGACCTTCTTCTTTCCTTTGGCCTTCTCCACCTGATCGTGCTTCAACTGGTGATAGTTTTTAACCATATGGCCAACTTTGCCACAATGGTGACAGTTGCCCTTGAACTTCTCAACGACCTGTGTTTTTCCTTCATTCAGAAACTTGCTTTTCTTACTTGGGTTTCCTTTGGTCTCCACCAAGTTAGCAGTGACTTCAGTCGTTGCCTTACCTTTGAATAAGGTCTTTTTGTTGTCCTTATGGATATAAAGCTTGATGACAAACTCTTCAAAACTCATCTCCTTGGATTTGAGTTTCAGATAACTAGTGAACTCACCCCACGATGGAGGCAGTTTCTCAATCAGTGAAACGACCAAGAATGATTCATTGGGCTTCATCTCCTCAAGATCCAGGTCATGGATAATCAACTGAAATTTCTGTACCTGTGACATGACTGATTTGTCATTCACTATTTGGTACTTCAGAAACTTTTCGACTATGAATTTCGTAGCACCCGCATCATGAGTGTTGTACTTCTTCTGCACCAGATTCCATAGCTCCTTTGCGGTATTTGTAGTGCAATATACCATGTAGAGTGGGTCGCACCGACAATTTAGGATGCAATTCCTGCACATGTAGTCATTTTGACTCCAAGAGTCAAATGTCATCATCAGGCCACCAGTAGCATGGGTACCCTGGCCCGTCTGAACCATGTTTTCGGTTTGGACGTCCATATCATCTCCAATAGTAGGAGGATCCTCAGACCTAGTACAATGACATAAAATAGCATATTTTGCTGCCACCTTTTGAAGTTGGTGCCAGCAAACTTTTTGGGTCTCTAAGTGATACCAGCAGCAGTAGCAGTGCCAGAAGATGTGGCGTTGTTGAAAGAAGAGACTTGTTTCTTTCCATTCACCATCTTTAGTTCTTCGTGATAATAAGTTTGTCTTAAATTGTTGTAAATTTTTGTATTGGTGTGAACGAGAACGAAGAACTGAAAGAGAATAGATTGAACAAAGAAAGCTAATTGTGATGTTGTCGAGTCGTGTGTTAGCACTCTTTTCTTAAGACAAAATTACCCCTGTATATTATGACTTACGGTAAATGGGTAATAGTCTCCCAAGATAAAACGACAGTACTTTCTCAAACACAAGCCAAATGCTTGAGAACCCTTGCAGAAGAAACAAGAACAAAAGATTGCTAGAAGAAGAATAGAGACTCTCAAGAATTTCCAGATTTTGTGTTGTAGTGAAGTGTTTTAAAATCTGATTTTGAAGCCTCTATTTATAGGTGCAAGATTGTGGATCACAAGACATGTGAATGCCTTAAATGGGTTGCATAGATCTTGCCAAAAGGCATCTTGATCTTGCCAAAAGGCACCTTGATCATGCCAAGAGTTGGCTTGATCCTTGGCCCTTCAAATCTGTCCATGAATCAAAATATTCTGGAGTATTTTCGATTCACTGTACCATCGGCACCGCGGCCCGAAATCGGTCGAACCGAAATTTTGAGCTACTGGACAAGAAGCACTGCGGTCCCTTCCAGAGGCACCACGGTGCTAGAAGCACCGCTGTCCTCGCCAGTGCACCGCTGTCGCTTTGCCTCGCGTCGCAGCCCTTTCTCGAGGCCCCGCGGCTCTTCCCCATTTTCCGTATTTTGCACATTTCTTCTTTTCTTATACCATCGTGAGATATATATTAATTTGGCAAATTAATCGTCCATCCTTACCTAACTTAAGAAAACTTTAACATGTGTACCAACATCTCTTTCACTACGTGAAATTTAGCTAGACGTTGTACGACGTATGCGTCTGTGTGAAAATCATATTTCCGATATGCGGGGCCCCTTGTGTTCAAGTCATTAAGGACAGGATAAACTCGATCCATAATATTTTCAACAGATAGCAAAGTATAAACTTCAATATTATTAAATATTATTAATTTGGCACTAATACAACAAAAGTACATCATCAACTCATACTTAAACTCAAAGCATTTTTATTTTTTGAAAACAATCAATAATAGCATCATTGCTTAGAATTGCAAATGCTTTCTTCTTTTATGAGTTCAATAGAGGAATCACACCCCTTATTTTATTATAAGTTATAACTTTTGTATTTCATAAAAAAAATTAGAAAGATACTTACAATAAAAAAGACAAAATACTACTTGATGCAATGGAAAATGGAAGTAGGAAGTTGCAAAGATTTGTAAACAAATTAGAAAGAATAGGAAAGAAAGGACAAAGAATTTGAGAATGGGAGAGCCACATGACTTTTTAAGGTTGTCCAACCGGGCGAGGCTACCCGACCCTACCCCAAAGAAGTATGCACTAGGTGTAATTCTTTATACGAGCAACTACATGTTGCTTATGAGTATAGAAAATTTATAATTTTATTTTTTAACGTTCATAATCGAAATGCTACTGATATGATTGTAGATTCCGATTGAGATTCAATTTTAAAACTTATTACATTTTTAGAGAATTTTTTTCTAGCTACTAAAGAATTTTCCGGTATTTATTATCCTACTATTTCATCAATGTTATTTTATATAGTTCTAATATTTTTATTACTTAGTGAATATATGAAAAAACAAGTTTATAAGACACCTATTAAAAATGTTTCGAAAAATGAAAAAATATTTTATTCTTATTCCCCCAATTTATATTATTAGTTGTATTAAATCCGTCTATTAAAATAGACGGTTGTAAAACACTTATTTAAACTATTTATGATTGCATAAATAAACTTTCACCTCCATCTCCCAAAAATCAAAATGACCAACCACCTATTGAACAAATTAGAGAAGAAGTGTTGTTTAGCATACGAGATGAATGTAAAAAAGTATATACGCATTACCAACAAGAAAGTGCTAGCAACCAACCGGCTTCCATGTCATCATCTTCTTCTTCAACACAATCTAAAAAACGACATGTTGTTTATGCGGCTAGTATTGAAAGTCTCGGACATAGAATGTTTAGTGGTAACATTTCTAACAAAGTTAGCGAGTTTGATGTTTTTGTTTTGCAGGGTGCTCTACCGTACAAAACAATTGTCAATGAAGATGGACGTGAAGACTTTCTAAAATAATGGAGGAAGAATGAGAAGACATTTTCAACACTATCTAAGATGGCCAAAGATGTGTTGAACATTTAAGCGTCATCAACAGCGTCTAAAAGCGCTTTTTCGGCCGACAGATATCAAATAGGAGAGCACAAACATTCATCATGGAGACTCATCGAGATTGCGCCTATTCAGAGACTGGATTCGTGCAGAGCGTAGGAGGTGCGGCCAACCGGAGATCAATGAAGAAGAAGACTACAACTACAACGAAATCTTATCCGACAGAGGTGGAAGCGACGTCAACCAATTTGATCAACAAATACCAATTTCAACTGAAGAACCACAAGAAATTATAAAGAAACTAGAAAACGTGTTTCTTAAAATGTAATTCTTTTAATTGTAATTTTACTATGTTATTTATTTGCAACTTTCAATATCACGAAGTTGCAATTTTAAAATTGTATTAACAAAAAAAAATCACATTTCTATTAAATAATATAAGAGGCACAAAAACAACCTTGAGATATTTTTATTAAACTATCTTGTTGTGTGTGTGTATGTGTTATTTTTTAATTTAAGGAAAAAAAAAGACCCACCCCCGACACCTCGGGATCGGGACGGGATGACGACAGACACCGCCAGCCCCCCAAACCCCGACCCCGGCCTACCCCCAGTCCCGTCAAACCCCGACCCCGCCAGCCCCCGCCCCACTCCGCCCCGACCCCGCCCCGTTGGCCACCCCTATTTTTTTCGCTTGTTGGAAAAAGGAAGTGGGAAAGCTATTTTAGAATTTAGGACTTTTGGGGGGAGAGATTTAATGAAAAAGTAAAGTGAGGGGAGGACTAAATAATAAAAAGGGTAAAAAGATAAATAAATTACGTGACTAATTTGTAAAGCTGCAAATTTGTACTCTACAAAATAATTTTTTTTTTTTTTTTTTTTTTTTTGTAGGAATCGAAATTCGAACTCATGAACCCGCAAGGGTAGCCAAGTTGGTGTAGCAGTAGAGCGTGGGACCGCAAGGTCACGAGTTCGATCCCCTGCATAAACCTTCTTGGTTGAGCCTGTCACACATGGCTTGTCAAGTGTGGTTAATCGGCTGACGTGGTTTGCGTGCTATCATACAATCGGTTTACCCTGCGCACTCGAAAGAGAATGCACCGCGTTCCTTCAGAAAAAAGAAATTCGAACTCATGTCACTATACCAATTTAGGGATACAATAACCGTTAAGAGTCTTACATCGGATATGAAATGGAAACATGGACTCTTTATATGGACTTGACAATCCTCACACAATAAGCTATCTTTTGAGACTTGAGTTATACTCAAGATTCATTATTTATTTGGTATCAGAGTCAGATCCATTTTAATTATTTGTTAACCGATGTTGGACCCCCAAATTATATTATTCACTCTCCAATTAATAAGGTTTGGACGGGGAGTATTAAGAGTTTCACGTCGAATATAGAATGAGAACATGAACCGTTTATATGGACTTGAACAATTCTCATCAGATAATTTTTGAGGTTGGGATAGACGATCCATTATTTACGCTAACCAACTAAACTATTTTGACAATTCTATTTGAGAGGTCGTTTTAAAAAAAATGCGGTCATTTGGACATATAGTGTCCTCGATAATTAATAGATGAAGTTTTCGGTAAAAAAATAAACAAGGCACGTCAAAACTAATCTATGAAGTCTTATGAACATAAAATAAATAATTTAATTGGCTGAAGTTTTTCCCTTTACGGCACCAATTACTCTCAAACAACAACAGGAATTATCCAACACGATTTTCCACTTCCCATATGTTTTTTTGATAGTCTAGGTTTAGAGACGTCCTGGAGGTCCACTTCCCATATTTCTTTCCTGTAAATAAAATTGACATTTTACCAATCATCAGTTTCACCAGCCGTGATGCTACCTATCACAACCTGCCACGTGGATCAAAGCAAGGGTAGAACAGTACTTTTTACTTTGAATGCGATGTGGCAGTGCGTTGGATGAACATAGATATTAGAAGTAGAGGCGTTTAAATGATTACAGAAAAATCCAAAGTAGCACCAAGTATGGCCATGGCGTTTAAAGATATATAAAGAACTGCAAATAGTTTATTTATCACTACACATATCGAGAAAAAAACAAAAGATCGAATCTTGTTTGTTGTACCTTTGTAGCAGAGTTTTTGGTTTGTGGGGTTGGGAGATTTTTTTCAAGATTTTGTTGGAAATTGAGGATGTGGGGTTTTGGGGAAAGTTATTATTGAAACAAACAAACACCCAGAAAAAAAAAATCAAATTTTTAGCTTGAACCTTGTTTTGTTGCACCTTTGTAGCAGAGGCTTTGGAGAATTTTTTGAAGATTTTGGGGAAATTGAGGATGTGGGGTTTTGGTGGAAGGTATTATTGGGGGAGAAAAGAGAGGGGGAAAGTGGAAGGACTAGTTGTGGTGTTCGCATGGATGTCAAGTCAAGATCGACATATCAAGAACTATGTTGATCTTTATTCCCCTCTTGGATGGAATTCACTTGTTTGTCACTCTCAATTCCTTAACATGTATGTTCTCTTTTTCTGTTTTTAGCTTATTTTTGAAGTTTTAACTCCAGTTGAGGATCATATAATGATAAGTTCCATGTTTGCCTGCCTTGTTTTTGTGCAAAAATAGCTCTTTTTTTCTTGTTCTTATTGAGTTTGCTGGAATTTGCCTATAATTAGCTAAAAAGTTAAGTTTATTATGACTACGTGATCAGTAGAAGTACATCATTAACTTCCGTGTTTGCTTGCTTTGTCCTTGTGCTTCATTTCTTTGAGTTTTTTGGGTGTTCTGTATTGTTGGAAAAGTAGTTATTTTTTTCTTGTTCCTACGGAGGTGTGAGCGATTGGATATAGACGGGTTCAGGAGTGGTAGAGGCATGTTGAAGAAATATTGGGGAGAAGTGATTAGACGAGACATGAAGCAGACGAGACTTACTGAGTACATGACCTTAGATATGGGGTTGTGGAGGGCACATCTTAGGGTAGTTACGCCCACAATCTGGTAGGGGTAGGGTTATTACGATAGGCATGTCTAGCATATCATACGAATAGGCGTAGTTTTACTTTAATAGTCTTCTATAGCCTTATTTCTCCTGCTATACGCTTCTTAACATACTTGATTTATTTCAAAGTATTTATTTCATTTATTTGCGTAATTACTGATTACTTTTCAGGATGCGCCACCACGGCGTATTCGAGTTTGCTATTAGCATTGCTTTACTGCTTTATATCTTTAACTTTTTGACCGGGTCTGGCCTTTTCCTATTTTTGTTTTTGCTTGTCTTGAGCCGGGGGTCTCTCGGAAACAGCCGCTCTACCTAACAAGGTAGGGGTAAGGTCTGTGTACACTCTACCCTCTCTAAACCCCACGTCGTGAGATTGTACTAGGTATGTTGTTGTTGTTTATCGAGTTTGCTGGAATTTGCCTGAATTAGTTAAATAGTACGGTTCTTTTTATGACTGTGTGATCATGGGAAGTACATCATGAAGATAGATTGTGTGTCAATTTAGGTTGGAGGCAGTTTTCGAGTAGTGTAATTTAAAATTTAGGTGGGACTTGAATGTTTTTGATGAACTGTAACAGTGAGAATTATGGTGCAAAAATTGAACTTAAAGCGTCATGAGACTGTCCATGTTTAGTAGATCTCAATTACATAGGGAATTGAACTCTGGCTTGTGGAAGTGAGACAATCTTTAATTCCTCTATAAAAAATGTAACTTGTTGATATCCATTTTGGTTTTCTAGTACCATCTTGATTGGAGATTACCAAGAGAAAAAAAATCGGAGATTTTTGTATTGTCCTGTCAGATAGGAATATAGAATAAGTAGGTGGCAGGTGTAAATGATGTAAATCAATTTTTGGATTTTGTTAGCGCGTCAAGTTTCGAATAGGAGTCAATTATACTTTTATACCTTTTCGCATCCTCTGGATGCTCATTAATGAAATGTTTTTATTACTGATAAAAGATAAGGTGGCGGATTCTAGGATAATCTCAAGCTTACCCTGATTATGGACTTTTATTATAATATTGGTGACGTTCACAGTATGTTAGCTGCTTCTTTCTCCTACGGTCCAACTTTTAAAGAAAGGGAACCCACAATCCAAACTTATGAGATAGTTACTCATTAATCTTGCAGGTTTTTTCCTGATAAAGCTGCAGCACTGGCAGCAGAGATTGTGAATGAACTTGTTGAGGTTAGTCCTATGCAAAGTTACAATATTTTTTTCCTTCCATTGGCAAAAGTAGGTAATTCTTATTGATAATATAAAGTAAAAATGGAGGTATTAGAGTGAAACAACAAAAGAGTAAAATGCAAGGGTCTGCAAGGATCTAGTTTACATAGAGCAAAGTCTTAAGAAGGACCAAAAGAATCCATGAATGTCACTAACTCTTCAACTCCTTCTGCAACTCTTCTTCCCACCAAAAATTTAGGATTCTAATAGCCTGTTTGGCCAAGCTTTTGGGAAGCCAAAAGTGCTTGTTTTTTTCCGAAGTGCTGATTTTAGAAAGTTGAGGTGTTTGGCCAAGCTTTTAGGGAAAAAAGTGCTTTTGAGTCGTAGCTGTAGTTGTTTTTCATAAGCTAAAAAGTAGCTTTTTCCTAAAAGCACTTTTGAAACATTAGCCAAGCACAAAATACCAAAAATGCTTTTCAAATTGATTATTCAAACACAAACTGCTCCTCTCCAAAAGTACTTTTTCGAAAAGCACTTCTCAAAATAAGCAAATTTTGGACGCTTGACCAAACAGGCTATAAGACATTTGAGTCGGCATTTTATCCATGTTCAGCGCACGAAAAGGATCATTGGCGGGTTTGAAAGCTTTATTATATGAATAATCTTGTTTAAATTTCATGGGACAATAAGAGCTCTCTATTTCTGTCCTTCAACAAGGTCTGCATGATGAGGTAATGTGGGATAATTTTCCAGATTCCGTGTCTTTAGGTTTTCCAATGTCACTCCCTCCAAACAGTCAACGTCATTATGAATGGCCAAAGGCATAGCCTAATGTGCCAAAAATGTAGAACTTGTGCTACAAATCCAACAATACTTCACAGGATTAGAAGATGATTAACAGCCTAAGCTCTGATATGATGCATGTGACCTTATTACATATTCTCCTTCACCCTCTTGGTGAGTTATCTTGCCTCAGGATTGCCGGGTAGAAACTATACGCTAGTTTTCCAGGTTGGTTGCCATGGGAAGGACCTCCTGTTCCACTAGTAGCATATAAGTATGCTACAGAGAAAAAAAATTGTCTTATCCAGAAGTTTTGAACCATTACGAAGGAGAAAACTGACATCTGCTCCATCAAAATTGAGGTTGTGGTGAGAAAGTTATACGAGAGCTGTGACAAAGAGCCCAGCCGCAAATTCTTTTCTTTTCATTCCAAAATGAAGTTGAAATTTAGACGCGGTCTGATTCCTATGAACTGCATGGCCTTCTGAATTACGACCACATAAGAAACCAATTTATCCATATTCAGGATAACCTATCTCAGAGAGGAGTAGCCCAACAAGCAATCTCCGAAAAGTTGGTGCAAGTCATCACCAACTTTATAGCAAACATGCTTTGAACTTTGTACATTTCTGATGCCTTTCCAAAGTGGGATCACATGAGAAACCCTAGGAACTTTAGTGAACCCATTTCCTGGTTATATGCCTAATGTGGGAGAAGTTAGTGCTGTCCGGTATCTATTATATTCACGGGCAAATTTTCAAAGCAGTTTTCTGGGAAGACACTAAACAAGTTTAATATCTTAAAAGAGCTTCTTTACAACTGCACAATCACTGATTGAAAAAATTGACCTGGTTGAATAGCAATTTCCCTGCTAAAAAGAGATTCAATGTCATTAAATCTAATAAAGTCACAAAATTCAGATGACTTATCTTTTCTGTATAATTCATTTTCCCATTTACTGACATATAGTTGTATATTCCATTGTGACCTTGGTATTTTGTTTACTTCAGATCTCTTTGGCTAACCGAATTGGACAAGAATGAAAAAGGACTTGGTTATTATATAAAATCAATAGCCATTTGTCATGTTATGATTTTCTTACGGCAACTTTTATAATGTTTGATGTGTAGGAGCTAAAACTTAGACCATGCCCTGTTGTCTTTGCATCTTTTTCTGGTGGACCAAAATCATGCATGTACAAGGTTCTCCAGGTAAACAACATTTCTTCGAAAATTATTTGAAAATTTTGATATGATCATTGGTACCCATATGTACATCAGTACATACAATAGTTTGAAATATTTCTTTCTTTTCCATTATAGTGTATTCTACTTGAAACAGCTAATTTTAATTATTTCATTTGGTCACAGATAATCGAAGGCAAATGTGAAGAACATGTCAATCTGGTATATTCCATTATGTTTTTCTCTCGTGATGTCTATGTCCTTTCCAAGTCTTTAGATATGATTCGTGGAGTCTTCTACTAATGAAACAAGCTTTTAACTGTTAATTTTCATTCTAAAAAAGTGTTTAAATGTTGATTTAGTTTCCATTACATGCAGCAAAAAGAATTTAGTTTCCCTTCCATAACATGATTTATGTTTTCAATTTTCATGCAATTCTACCTAAAAGATACATATACACCAGGAAGACCGTTAACCAATTATAAGCCCCTTCTGTTTTTTTATTTTATTTTATTTTTTGGTTGCCTTATCTTCTAAAAGCTTATGTTCCCTCTAATAGTGATCGTCCAATTGCCTTATTTTTAAAGTAATGTGACAACACTCTAAGTGATCTCTGGTCTGATAATCTGTTTAATATGAAGGGTGAGTTCCGACTTGTAAGAGACTGTCTTTCGGGCTACATTTTCGATTCTTCTCCAGTTGACTTTACTAGTGATCTGGGTACTCGATTTATACTACATCCAACAGTTCTTGGAATGTCGCGTCCTCCTCCCCTAGCCTCATGGATAGCAAATGGAATTGCTTCCAGTCTGGATGCCCTCTTCCTTGGAAGATTTGAATCACACCGTGCCGAGTTTTGGCAGACACTGTATGCTTCTGTTGTGAGTATCTCTCTGCTTTTGATTCCACTTATTGTTGTCGCTCCCTTTGTATATTTCTTCTTGACGTAGTAATTTTTTTTCCGCAGAGAACGGGAGCTCCGTATCTCATATTGTGCTCAGAAGATGATGATCTTGCTCCCTGTCAAATTATTTGCAATTTTGCTCAGCGACTTAAAGATCTGGGTTCTGATGTCAAACTAATAAAATGGAGTAGCTCCCCTCATGTAGGTATGGTGTTAATAATCTTGTGGAAACATTCTTGCTTCATGTTCCTGACAGGCAATCTGGAGTCTGACATTTTAAATCTATTATATCTCAATAAATTTAAAATAAAACTCCTAATATTACTATATTTGCTATTTAGATTTGATAATAACTGTCAGTAGAAGGCCAGAAGTTGACCATCATGATATTTTATCTTTTACACCTTAAAGGAGGAGAAAGAATAGAACTTGGGATTTAAGTATCTAGAAATGGCCTTTAGTAATGTGCTAACACTGGAATGTTTCCCGGAGCATACTAGCTTAGGAAAGAGAAGACCAAAAGACCTAGTTGCAAGAACTGGAGTCACATGTATTCATAAGAAGCTTGTACTTCTTTAGTCAGCTCTCTTCCTGTACTCACCAATTTCCAAAGCAGTCTTGTTGACATTCCCCGTCGATTTTCAATTGCGATCCAATCTCTCTGCATCCAAGGGTGTGGCATAATGGTCGTCAAAGGTGGATGAGAACCATGATGTTTCAGATTCAAATTCCAGCAAAAGCAAGAAATACTAGGTAATTTCTTTTCATCTGTCTAAGCCTTGGTCGACAGAATTATCCGACACATGTGCTGGTGTGAGGTAGTAGGTACTCGGTGGAATACTCCAGGGGAACGCAAAATGGCTGGACACCACCATCATAAAACAAATCCAATATATATCTCTGTCATCTCCTGAGATCAAGCCTATTGTTTTATGGAATTGTTAGAGACACCAACCTTTAAAGTTTAAACTAGGATTCATCAATTTGAAATCAGATTTACTTTTCCGTATTATGTATATTCAGGTTTTACAGCTTTTAACAATCATGTGACTTTGATGAAACTAGGTCACTATCGGTACCACCCACTTGAATACAAGGCTGCAGTGACCGAGGTTCTTGGAAAAGCTGCTACGATCTATTCTCAAAGAATTCGTCAACTTGAAGGGGAGAAGATGGGGTTGGAAGGGTCACATGTTGAAATCTCCGAGCCTTTAGGCAGTCTCAGAAAAGCCGCTGCAACTGCAAATCAAAGCTTCCAGAGAATTTCTCTCGAGTTGAATGACCACTTCGTTGTACCCAGCTCTGTGGAGTATCACGAGGGCAGTAATGTCAGGTCAGTTCAACATGAACAGAAAGAACGATACATTCCCCTTTCAAGCCCACCAAGAATCAATGCTCATGGTGTTCTTGGTCAAATTTTATTTGATGTGTGTGTCCCAAAGGTTGTTGAAGACTGGGACATAAAGTCATCGCCAACTTTCGTTAAAGCATCATTTGCATCAACACGAAGGCATTCACCTTTCAATCCTATGAAATGCATTCGTCGTTCAAGATTGTAGGATATCAAGAATACAGAGACATGAGAGTGCCAAAATGATAGCGACTCTTAGGCTTTGCTTGTTCTTTTTGTCGGCGAAATAACGCTCAGGAATCCAAAGGTACATCACTTAAATCGGCTAAAGTGTTAACCTAATTTCCAATGGAGTTTGCTGTGTAAAGAAGATAAATTTACCAAAGTTACTGTTACCAAGCTTTCCCTTTTCATTTGTTGCTGTTACTTGATTGTACAGAATTTCTCACTTTGCTGATGTAGAATATAAGGTAGGCTAAATACGGGTTTAGAACCTTGTTTCCTTAATATCTATTGAGATGTAATATCCACACGCACAAATAGCTTAAAGAAAAAAAAATTGTATTTGTACTTAATTTTTTTTTAGCATATGGAATGAGCTTAAATGTAGAAATGAGGATTCATATAATTGATCCTAACTTGTTCGGAACTGAAGTGTAGTTTGTATGTTCGTTTTTGCATTTTTGGTTCTAAGAATCAGGACTATCAAACAATCACAAGAGAGGGTAACTTTATTTTTGAGTTGTGTTCAGCTACAACTCTAGAGGAAAAATCTTCCTTGGTCCCTATAATTATCAGAAAACGAAAATAAATCAGTATTTTACTGAAAGTTAGAATAACATCGTTCGTGGGATTTTGCTCAAATAACGAAAATAAATCAGTATTTTACTGAAAGTTAGAATTGGATGTAATTCTATTATCCCTTAAATAGTTAAAGGGTCCTTCGTTTTGATTCGTATTCCGATCAAAAACTTTATTTCTTAAAAGGCCGCTACTAATTGAGTGCAGTAAGGGATTCCAGTTTCAAAGGGAGTTCTTGACCAGTTGGAGGAGTGGCAAGCACACCTACCAAGGTTTCCACACAAAGAGGGGAGAAAGTGCTTGCTGCCAACTTGCCAGACGAGAATTACAAGGTTATTTTTTAATTTTTTTTTTAAATTCTTTTCTTTTCTTTTTAATTTAATTTCTTTTTTTAGTTTTACATTTTAGATTATTTTTATTTTTTAAAATATTTCTATTTCTATTTTTATTTTTATTTTAAGTTATTTATTTTTTAAAATATTTTTTATATTATTATATTTCATTTTCTTTCTTCTCATTTGTCAACCTTTCCTTCTTATGATTCCATGTAACTACTCATTTTTTTTTAAAATCTTATTATCTTCATTTAGCGTAACTACGTTATTATTTTAGTTTTTAAAATTACACATCTAATATTAAAATGAACGATTCATTAACAAACTTGACATATAACGAGTGATATTATTAAAATAGAATTCCATTGTTAAATGAGGCTATAGACTTTTAAATGCTTTCACTTTCTTTTGAATTATTTTTACTTAAGTTATGTTGGAACTTATTTTATGTTATATTGGAATTTGACATAAAAGTATCATGTTAAATTATTATATTTTGAATTTTGAATTTAGGTTATATTTGTGATTTCAGTTTATTTGCTTTTTGTACTATTCATTTGTTGTTTTACATTGCATATTATTCATTTTTCACTTACAATTGATAGATTATATTTTTCTCAAATATTTGAATAGTGTTATGACATTATATGTATTAATATTAATATTTTTGTCGAACGTATATACAGCCCATGACGTTCTTACAAAATGTGTGTTTTTAATTTTTATAATTAATTAAATTAAAATATTATTAATTTGAAAATATGCTATTACTTTTACAATATTATTTACAAATATGTGATTATTAATTAATATATTTTCAAGAAATAATATGTATCTTAAATATCTAATTTAATATATAATTATTAAAGGCACATATTTGTAAACATTAATTTTTATTTTTAAACTAATCTAATTGTGTAATTACACATGTGCAATCAAAGTATGCTTGTAATTACGTTATGACAAACAAATGGATCCTCGTAATTACTATGCTATGTAATTACTAGGTTGTGTAATTACTAGCCAATTATCACGTGGCTTTCCAAATAAACCCTTAATTAATTTAATATATTTGGGATTGAGACATAATGATTGTTCGAGAAAAATAGTGTGAACCTATTTAACCATTTCTTACTTGTATTTACTTTACTTTCTCTGTTTCATTTTATATGGACTTAGTTGACTGAACATGTTTTTGAGAAAAATGAAAGACTTTAACTTTAAATCTTAGTAATTCTTAAGCATATTATGTTATGATTATGGTCGTAGAATAGGGAAATGATGTGATAAAACATGTTGTTTCTTAATTCATTAATGGAAAATAGTGTGAACAAAAGGGAGTATTAAGTAAAGGTAAAAGCTTACCTACAATAATTATACATGAAACGAATTAGTGCATGACATGTATTTAAATATATATAATTATCACTTAATCAGGGTTAGTTAATGTCTATATTTTTACTTTATTTAATCACTTAAACATGGTAAGTTAAATTGATTTAATACAAACTTCTAATAAAGAGACACTTTATTCATGTGTTAATTTCTGCATATTTATACCGCGTTTAGTAGCTAGTTAGAAAGTAAATTATTTATGTATAAAATTAGTGTGATGTTTGGTTTGCAATTTAAAAACTTACATAATTAATACATGTATAAGTTATGAATGAATCGATATCTTATTTTATGCGGGATAGAAGATGGAATAACTAATACTCCACCTGAATAAAAAGTTGAAATGACAATATTATCCTTACCACTTCCCACTTAAATACTTTTTTTCTAAACAAATATTTTTATATAATTTTTAAATTTAATATTTTAATATTTTGTAACAAAAATATGGAGTAATATTTTAATTTTAATTGTACATAAATATTTTAATTTTAAAAAGTATATAATATTTATTAACTTTTAACATAACAAACCAACATCCAAAGAAATAATATATGAATAACTAAACTGTATAAGTAAACTCTACATGACTAATACATACATTATTAATATCTGCTTAAATAAAATCTACATTAATAATATCTACATAATTCTAATGAGCTACCAAACGATACTTTAAGACTTTAGATTTGCCATCCATCAAGATTAAAGGGAGCTTTTCAAAATTTTACCTCAAAAAGAGAAGGATTTGAAATCCCTAATATGGCGGTTTGATTAGACTTTGCCCAATAGGAAGCTAATTCCGTACATTAGTCAAGAAATGCGCGCAGAAGAATAATGGGTGACTGAAGCGGTATTCCAACTAGGGGTGCACAAAGGATCAAAACCGGACCGGACCGGACCGAGGACCGAACAAAGGGATTATCCGGACCGAAGATCGGACCGAATTTCTCGGTCCGGTCCGGTCCGTGTCAATTTCGGTCCGGTCCGGGTTTTCGGACCGAATTTGATCCCCAGTCCCCCCCGCCAGCCCCATCCACCCAGCCAGCCCCCCCCCCATCCACCCAGACAGCCCCCGCCAGCCCCTCCCCACAGCCCGGACGTATTCACATATCAAATATAGGTTGTAAATTGATCAAACTTTATACGGTCATAACTTTGCGCTCGGACGTCCGTTTTACCTAAAATTTTTTTTGATTTCGCGTATTTTTTCGATACGGGGGTGGCCAAACTGCACAAGCAGTTTGATTCGCCCGATTTCTCCAAAAACGTCCATCTTGCCCCTCAATTTCTCTTTTCCCCCAAATCGTTACGTTTTTCCTATTTTCAAATCTAAATATCTCGCGATGTACAATAGATTTCAACGTAAAAATTTCGTGGCACCGCGTCCTAGAATGTCAATTTCAGTATTGGAAATTCAATTTTTTTAAAAACAAAACCGGGCCACGGAACCCGACCCGGAATTATATAATATTATATATTAGAAATTTAGAAAATTAGGAATTATATATATTAGGAATTTAGAAAATTAGAAATTATATATATTATATATATTAGAAATTATATATATTATAAAAAAAAAAAAAAAAAAATCGGTCTGGACCGGACCGAACCTGGACCGGATCGAAAACCGAATTTTCAAATCTGAGGGACCGAAGACCGGACCGAAAATTCGGTCCGGTTCGGTCCGGTCCGGACAGGGTCGGTCCGGTCCGATTTTTCGGTCCGGATCGTTTTTTGTGCAGCCCTAATTCCAACGGTCGACTCTGCTCTCTCGGGAGCAAAAGGTGAAATACTGAAATCCCTCTTCACAGGCTCCAGCCCTCCAACCCGATAAAGATTTATGGAGCAAGGTAAATCATGACCCACTAGGTGAGAGACACAGTGTCTGGTGCTCACAAGAAATTATCCCTCGCAAAGGATAAATGAAACTCCACATTACGGCTGATTAGATCCGGAATCACGAACTGGAGGTTTGGAATCTTGAGTACAGTGTTCCGACAGGGCTTGAACCTGCCTTCTTGAGAGCAATCTAACACGCTGGAACCAACTAAGCTACCCCATGCAGACGGTCGACTCTGCTCTCTACTATCTATATAAGAATGGACTAGTCTTCATATCTTCTACTCAATACAACAACAAACAATGACATAACGGTTAAATCTCACACCGTAGTACCTCACTATTTTCTTGAGAACAAAACATTTGTTTTTGTCAATTACTCAAAAAGGATAACCAGAAAAACAAAAAAGAAAATGGTGAAATATGAGGAGTTAAGGCAGCAAAGATTAGAAGAAAACAAGAAAAGAATGGAGGAACTCAATCTTCCTTTGCTTTCTCAAGCTCTCAACAACTCCACTTCCCCCAAACCTTCCCCTGTACATTCCTCTTCCTTTTATTTCTCTTTTCCATAAAGGTCCTAGCTAGTAATCGCTTAGTTTCTTTTCCTTCTATAGATATTAGTATTTGTTGTCTTTGCATGTATCTTGCTATTTGTACTGTCATATTTTTACTTGTTATTTTGCTCCAAATGATTTTTCTTCTTTCCAGCCGAGAATCTATTAGAAACATCTCTAACCCACAAAGATAGGGTAAGAACGGCCTACATCTTACCCTCCACACAACACTTTGTGGGATCATGCTGTGTAAAGGTCCTCCCTTTTCCATGTTTTCCCCAAATATTAACTCATTTTCTCATTTGTGCTTTTTGTTTTGTTTTGTCTGGGAAATCATAGATGAAGAAGACTAAACCTCGGATTATCGGAACAGAGCTAGTTGCTGTGCGAAGATCACCTCGTGTTGCGAAAAAACCTGCTCCTGAATACAAAGTACATTTTATCCTTTTTCTGATTATTTTTTTCATTTTGGGTCCGAATTAAAGTACTTTATGGTTATTTTTTGTGTAAATTAAACAAATTTCATCTACCCTTTTTGGAGGACAGATGATTTATTATGAAAGAGTGATGATACCAAGAAGGTAACACAAAAAAATGATTTTTTTTCTTTGCTGAAACTATTGCTGCAGGTGGAAATGAAATAGCTTATATTATACTAAGTATTATGCTATGTAATGTGTTGATATTTGTTTGTATAGGGTGGCTACTCCAAATAAGAGGGATAGATTGAATTTTGTATATGCTACGGACGACGAAAGGGCTGCTTCGATAGAGAAAGCAGAAAAACTTGAAGCAAGTCTTGGATCAGACTATCCTATATTGGTTAGATCAATGCTTCCCTCGCATGTTTCTGGAGGCTTTTGGCTGGTGAGTTATTTAATCAAGTCTTATCTTTGCCTTAAATGTTATATAATTCAGTATAAATAGGTGTAAATAAAGTGAAAAATAATAACCAATCTCAACTAATTTGGGATTGAGGCACAACTAACTGGTATTTGGTTGATAGTCCTCTTTAGAAATCAGTTTACATTTCCAAAGAGTGTATAATTAACTTTTTATGGGACAAAAGAAGTTCACACTTAGTGCCCCGGGGTTAGCTCAATTGGCCAAAGGTTGAGGGACTTGTGTTTTAGGTCACAGGTTTGAGCCCTACTTCTTAGTTGGCATTCATAGATTATACACTGATATACACATTATATATGGATTATATACATCTGCTCGCTATTTCTAGTTTAAGCGGTGTGAAGGCTATTTAGGTTAATTCTTCTTGAGTTTAGCATACTGTTTGCACTCTTTTGAGGGTTTTTACTTTCTTTTCTGTAGTTGTGGTTAGGTATTTGCTGCCAACTGCTGTGCGATTTTATCATCGAATTAAATAGAATAAACAAGGCTATGCTTAAATGGAGCAACATGGACTGTGAAGACGCATATAGCTGAACCCGACTTTCTTGATTAATTTGTTGTTGAACAAGCGGACAACTAACTCATTTGCAACTTATGATGCAGGGTCTCCCATCTAATTTCTGCAGGAAGAACGTTCCAAGAAGAGATGACATCTAACGTTCCAACAGTATGCAAACAGTTTAGCATACTGTTTGCACTCTTTTGAGGGTTTTTACTTTCTTTTCTGTAGTTGTGGTTAGGTATTTTCTGCCAACTGCTGTGCGATTTTATCATCAAATTAAATAGAATAAACAAGGCTATGCTTAAATGGAGCAACATGGACTGTGAAGACGCATATAGCTGAACCCGACTTTCTTGATTAATTTGTTGTTGAACAAGCGGACAACTAACTCATTTGCAACTTATGATGCAGGGTCTCCCATCTAATTTCTGCAGGAAGAACGTTCCAAGAAGAGATGACACTATCACTTTAATAGATGAAATGGGAGAAGAGTGGCCAACGGTATACTTGGCCCAAAAAAATGGACTTAGTGGTGGATGGAAGAAGTTTGCTGTGGATCATGACTTGGCTGATGGAGATGCAATTCTATTCCATTTGATTCGTCCAACAAAATTTAAGGTGACACTTCTGAATAAGGATGCCCGAAAGTTTGTCATTGAACATCTTTATCTCAAATTGCAAGTTCGACGCTACCCTATGTTCAAGAAAGTTGAGATGCAACATGTCCAATAATATGTTGTTTTGACTTACAAAATTTGGTTGAAATTTTGATTGATGTATCTCACTGCTTTGTCACATATTATTACTATCATTTTGAGGCGCACTTACTTTGAAATTCTGAGCTAACTTTGAGATGCAACATGTCCAATAATATGTTGTTTTGCCTTACAAAATTTGGTTGAAATTTTGATTGATGTATCTCACTGCTTTGTCACATATTATTACTATCATTTTGAGGCACTTGCTTTGAAATTCTGAGCTAACTTTTTCCTTCCTTTTGTAGGTGTATATCATAAGAGTAAACAATGCCAGTGAGAGTGAAAGTACTTCAACCTCCACTGATTAGGGCATTGATAAAGCGCAAGCAGTGAAGCCTTTTGAAATTCCAGGTGCATATTGCTTCTAACGTATTTTTTATTGAAGTGACAATGAAAGGGGATTTTTTTTATTGGATCGAAATCATAATTTAGGAGTTCAAGAACATAAATAAGTATGTTTAACAGTATGTTTTACGCTTATCTTCTACTGGACATGAAAATCCTACAATTAGCTCTTAATTTGAAGTTGTGATTTGCTAAGACAAAACAATGAACTTCTGTAATTGGATTTAAGGAAAAAGGCATATAATTACATATTTTTGTACACTATATAGTAAAGACCTATTTATAAATGTTTTCATGATTTTTATAAGGATCCAACTTGCAATATTGTGTATAGTCTGCAGACAACTGTATTTTACGGGCTTACAGCTAGTTGTTTTATTATATAGCTGGAGACAAAGTGCAAGAATAACTATTGAACTAAATATGTCAATTCTAGCACATTAATTATAGATGGAAATGGGAAACATGATCACATATGCTAGCTACTAAGATTAAACAACACCATATAAATGGCTTTTGAGGGTCATTGTCCTTTAAATCTATGTCTATAACAATGTGTCACTTTCTTGTTGTCATGGCCATGTTTGTCTCTCTAATGAACAACTGGTGACTTTTTTGCAGGAGAAGAGAATGTTGCTGCTGCACTTTGTTTCTCTGTCTAATATTTTGTCGGATAAGTTTTTAATAGATCTAACAACAGCACATCAAGATTCAGAAACAAAGCATTGGTAGATTAGTTTAGTTGTTTGCAGCTCATCATGTTTCTCCTTTTGATGTGCAAACCGAATATTTCCTCCAAAAATGCTAATTTAAGCTAGTTATGTTTTCAGTTTTAGTTCTTCCATTATTTAACCTTGAACATTTGATTTCCAATAGTCCTATAAGAATGAAAATGTTTTTCTGGTCTATTGAAGCAGTCTCTCTACCTCACTTGTTGTGGAACACAATGGTATGTAATCCTGTAGGAATGAAACAAGTAATTCTAACAATATCATTAACATGAAACGAACTGGAGAAAAATGCACCTACTTGCAAACTATAAGGGACTAGTTTGGTTGTGAACTCATATATAAATATGTTTAGTGACAACTTTGTAATGGTTACACCAAATCAAATAATTTAGGAAAATTTACACGGCATAACTAACTACTAGTACATATTTAGTAGATATAATTTAGATTAATTACACAATTAATAGCTATTAATAAAGATACATAGTAAAATCTCTTACCCAATCGCAACATACGGCGGTTTTCCCCATACACCATATTCAAACCAATTTCTCTCTCTTTAGACTTCAATCTTCTCCTAATTTTCCTTCATTTTATGCACGATACACACACAATCATCTTCTCCTAAATCGTTGCAGCCCACTAATAAGTTATTGGGTAGTTTTAGATTATTTTATACTGTATTTCGTTCATACATTCTTCAATTGGGTAGTTTTAGGTTATTTTATATTGTATTTCGTTCATACATTCTTCAATTTCTCTGATTTTAATCCTCAATTTTATGCCATTGTTAGGGTTTTCAACGGAAATAGCTTAGAATTGCATGTTAATGGCGGACCAAATTACTCCAACTAGATTCTAGAGGTATACTCAATTTTGAGGATGCTGTGTATCACTCCAGACGAAATCGAAATTGCAGATTCTATTGCTAAAATGTCTTTTATGCGCCATGAATCGGATGTCGCAAAATCTCTCAAGCGAAAGGAAGTTATTCGAACTCCATCGAAATCCAAAGCCTCAATATCAAATACAAAAGCGGAGAAAAAGCGTTCATGCCCCTTCATCGAGTAAGCCTAAAAATGGAGATGCGGATGCATCAGACGGTGAACCTAAAAATGATGATGAGGAAGAACATCCGAAATCAGTGCCGGTATACTCAATTTTGAAGATGCTCATTTTGATTTGTGTATCACTCCAGACGAAATCGAAATTGCAGACTCTATTGCTAAAATGTTTTCTATGCGCCATGAATCATATGTCGCAAAATCTCTCAAGCGAAAGGAAGTTATTCAAACTCCATCGAAATCCAAAGCCTCAATATCAAATACAAAAAAACGGAGAAAAAGTGTTCATGCCCCTACATCGAGTAAGCCTAAAAATGGAGATGCGGATGCATCAGACGGTGAACCTAAAAATGATAATATGGAAGAACATCCGAAATAAGTGCCGGTAAAACCATAGGTACTGTAATTTCAGTCTCTCATGCTAATAATATGTATTCATTATTATATATTTTTCAACTTCATATGTATTTTGTATGTTAATTTCTGTTACATGAATATGATTTTTTTTGTTCATATATATTGTGTATATATATTTTTAACAGTGAATACATTGTATTTTCATATACATTTATTAGTGTAAATAATATATATAACTTGGCTCTGAGAGGTCGGAATCGGAGCCCTTAAATGATTAGGGGAAGATTATCAGAGCCATGTGGGGAAGTAAGTATTATTATTTGTATTTTTAACTTACTTTTATATAGCATTGATTGATCTTTTACTCAGATCTACAAGTTTATAACCTCTTACATGGATTTTTTTAATTATTAAAATTTTAAGAAGATTTCTTTTAAAGATGGCACTATGATCCTTCCGGATCTACACTGTAAGCGAGTTGCCGAAGAAAATGGTGGTTATAAATTCCCGGTAAACTTACAAATGATTATTTATAGCCTTTGGGTCATCTCATAAGTAGAACTTCATAAAAAATTAATTATTTAATTTAGTATTCATGAAGTAAGGATTCAAAGACTCTGATCTATGGTTTAGATCTAACTTTTTTATATAACACTAAGTTAAAAACATAAATATTTTTCTTATGGAACCCGATGGTCTCTTGAGCCCAGAAAATGAAGCTTTTTAATACGTTATTCTTAATTACTTGCAGGTTTATACTATGGCATTCTTCCATCCTTTTTCATCTTCATCGAAAAATTCCTTTCATTCTTCAACCTCTTCCTCTTCATCATCATCCAATTAAAAACTCAAAGAAGAAGTTAGTTTTTTCGATTTACAGTCATCAATAAGATTCCTAAGCATCCCAAGTCTACTATTTACAAAACCTTTAGATGTCCCTTGAATAGTGATTATCACATCTCAACCATCGAGCGAACTATCCACTTGAGACCGACTATGTCGACATCAAACTCCTAAAAAAAAGACTATTGAAAAATATAATAAGAAGTACAACTATTTCCATTTTGACCTTGTTCAAATCGCAGCTAGACCTCTTTCCAAAAAAGGTCCGGACACATCTCTACTTTTGTGCCTTAGAGATTCCAGATTTTTAGATTTTAATTAACGATTCTCTTTTAAGAATAGTGGAAACAAGCCTTTGTAGCAGTCTAATTTATTTTGACTGTTTTTCCAATTTTACCATATCCCTCAAAGATAAAAACATTTTGGATTCCTTGACCCTCAATGTCAACAAAAACTAGATCTCTATCAGTTGTCATTATTTACAGAGTTCAATACAAAGCCACGAATTCAACTTTTAATATTGGGGCTATGAAAACTATCAACAAGGGCGAAACTATCCTTTTTCAAATAGATCTACAAAGATCTTATGTCTCAATTTCGAAACCAATTGCTTGAAATTGGACCAATGAATGTCTTGATAATGGTATAAATAAGGGTATTGGTGGAGTCAGGAATGGTTTGGCCATCGTTAATGATTAGTTCGCCAGCTGAATCAGCTCGAACAACTAAGAATATTTTTGCTTATCTTCGTCAGTAAGATGTGTATCCCCCCAATGTCTAACAGAATGGACTTCTGATTGGGCAGTAGGAATAGGGATTCTTTGGCTAAAAGATCTTTGGAAAGAGACGGCTACAACTCCACTAGTATATTGTTGTGTCCGAGAGATTGAAGTATTTTTTGGTTTCTCAACAGGAGTACCATCCTCTAGTAGAAAGTTATGTGGCAAAAAATGCAATTGGTTTCAGAATTGAGAGATGAGATCATTGTAGATATGTTTGGAAAACGATAGTTTTGCCCTTATGGAGAGTTTTCATAGCCCCAATATTAAAAGTTGAACTCATATCTTCGTATTGAACTCTGTAAATAATGGCAACTGGTAGAAATCCAGTTTTTGTCTTATAATTTGCTGTTTTGACATTGAGGGTCAAGGAATTCAAGATATTTCTATCTTTGAGGGATATAGTAAAATTGGAAAAACAATCAAAATAAATTGGACAACTACAAAGGCTGGTTTCCACCATTCCTAAAAGGGAATCGTTAAAATCTAAAAAACTGAAATCTCTAAGGCACAAAAGTATAGATGTGTCTAAATCTTCTCTGAAAAAAGGTCTAGCATCGATTTGAAAAAGGCCAAAATGGAGATAGTTGTACTTCTTACTATATTTTTCAATAGTCTTTTTGTTTAGGAGTTTGATGTTGACATAGTCGGTCTCAAGTGGAATAGTTTGCTCGTTGGTTGAGATGTGATATCACTAGTCAAGAGCCATCTAGAGGTTTTGTTAATAGTAGACTGGGGATGCTGTAAATCGGAAAAACTAACTTCTTCTTTGAGTTTTGAATTGGAGGATATGTAATATACCACAACAAAATCGAATCGAGAATGATATTGAGATAATGATGGTCGAAATTTGTTCTAATTTAATTCAAATTTTGTTACTGATGTTGTTACACCTCGTAAGTTTAAGAACGTCATTAAAAAATAAGATTCAGATTTTGGATAAAGTATATTTATACATGCTAATCCGGAAGATGGTATTCAAAGGATGTGAGTCCGATTTTTTTTTGGTTACTACGAGTGTGATGTTGGGACTTATTACGAAAAATTGTATATTCTCGTTATGGACTAGTGTCGTATTATAAGAATTATGATATTGAGAATACGAGGCCTTATGAAATTTTCGGGAATTAAAAGAAGTGGGGTCTAAAGCTTTAATTATTACTTGAGGGGTTATTTAAGTAGACAATTTAAGAAGGGGACCAATGTATTAAAGTTTTCAGATTTTAACCTTAAGACCCTTTCTATCTTCTCAATTCCCATTTCATCTTCAAGAACACACCCCTCACCTTCCTTTCTCCTCTTCAATCGAAACCACACCCCGTTGCCATACCAAATTGAAGTTATTTTCTTTTAATTCCTTTCCTAGATTAAATCATTCTTCATCTAAGTTTAGAAGTCAAATTTGCAGAAGAAAAAAAAAACAGTGGCAACGCCGAAACTGAGCAGTTTATGTCCAAGTTTTTGGACAATTTTTTTTGGAAGAAACGTAAGGAATGATGGGTTATCATTATGGGATACATGCATGACGATTTGGAGTTGAAGAAGTGATAAAAAAGGTGAGGAAAATCGAAAACAGTGGGCATTTCGGCTGGAGCAGTGGACCGAATTCTAGGGACTGTTTTGGCTTCATTTGAGGTATAAAATTCTTCTTTCTATGATATAATTGGAGTGCATGTTGTTAGAATTAAGGAAATGAATTTGTGTTAAGGGGGAATTGGAATTAAGGCATTTCATGTGAATATTTTGGATGTTATAGTCGATATTGGATAATTTTACTAATCTTAGAATTGTCGTATTCGATTATTGTGTTGTGAAGTTCGTCGCTGCTTTGCATGTTGAAATTGGAAGAAAATCTTGATATTTAAGTTATAGTTATTCATAAGGAATTATTGGAATATGAATTGGATTTTAAGCCTTCGATTGGATTTTAAGGAATTATGAAAAGAGTTATGGAATTATGTTGTTGTTGGCCGAAACTTACATGGAAATATTAGACATTGTTGTGAGGTATTAAGGACTGATTTTGGTGGAGTTAAAATGTTGGGAATTTGATTATAAACATGTATATAAGTTGTGGTAATTACTATTACCTGTCTTAAAGAGATTAAAGTGTAAAAAAGACGTTATGTTGCAAATTGTAGGACTTGCACTCTTGTAGTTGTTGTCTTTCATAAGTATAAAGAGAAAGAATGTGTTATGGTAGCATATATGGAGTAGTTTGGATTGTTATTTGGTATTGTTGGCTTTGTTTGAAAATTGTGAATTTGCATATAAATAGGGGAAGTGCTGCCCAAATATTTATAGAAAAGAAAGTGAGTTATCCTTCAATTATAATGTATGCTAGTAATCATAAGGTTAATGGACATGTTACTATGATTATAGGTTGAAGTACTAGACGAGACGTATTCTGATATTGAGTTGGCTAGTTCGACTAAAAGGTATGTTAAGACAAATCCTTCATTCTCTTGGCATGTTCTACGTATGAACTATAATTGTGGTATTGTTCATGAATTATTCTACTCTTAGAAGTTAAGGAATATTCGTGTTATTGATTCTATGCTAGAAGCATGTCTAAGTTGTTCCTAAATCCTTATTAAGGCATATAGGAAAGATGTTGGTATTCATGAGAGTTTTTAGTAAACACTGAAGCCAATTTGACTCTGCTAATCTAAAGTAATCAATAAGTATTAAGTGTTGGAACTGGTTTAATAAATAAGAAGGTATATTTTTAGTAGATATGTTAAAATAAGTCATTGCAGCGTTAAGTGAATAAGGTATCGATAAACAATTATATTAAATGATTAGAATTCCATCTGCACAGAAACTAAGATATAACCAATTTGTTTTACATTTTCTAGTTCACAGCTGATTAGATAAGATTATTATAAAAATATAACCTACTAACGGCTCATATAATGAATTAATTAGGCAATTAAGATCTGTTATCACAAATCAAATATTTCCATAATGTTAGCCAGAAGAGCAAAGATATTATTGTCAGCCAATAAATTCAGGGAATGTTTATGGTCACTTATGCATTTATATTTGCATTTACATTGCAATTCATATTTTACCCAAGACGATATGATATGAGTTGGTACAGACGACAAGTGGTATGTGAAACTCTTCCTTATTTCTTTGACATGATTTATATGAAAGGAACGTATGGCGGACGTACATGATTCCTATACAGTCTAAATCCTAGGAATATGAGTTATGAGAAGTGTCTTTGATTTTCTAGTAAAAGTTCATTTTAATAAGCTGATTGAGAGTCAAATGATGATTTAAATAGCATATGGTTGCTCATGATATCTACTCGTGCAAAGTGTTATCATTCCACTCCACCGAGTCCCTCACTAAAGGGTCGGCAATGTATATAGATATGATGATTTCACCGAGTCCCTCACTAAAGGGCCGACAATGTTATATATGATGATTACATGAACATGAATCTATGATGCGGATATAGATACCCATGACAGTATATATGATTCCATGTACATGTGTTGCGATATTTCTAAGTGCTTACACAAGTGAATGTATCGCTCAAGTAATAAAGATCTGTAAGACCGAGTTTATCGTCCACAGAGACTGGTTTATTAAGTACCGGTTATCTATTCTATGGTATCTATTTGGTTGACGTTCTTTAGTTTTAGATTGATGACTAAGAATTATGACTAAGTGCAGAAAATAAACTAAAGATGATTATACTTTGGGTTTATAACAGTTATGAAGGAAATAGGGTTCCAATCTCCTCAACTATCCACTCTTTCACGTGTTAATGCAATGCTAATGATTCTTCTTCTTATTAAGATAGCAGGTTAACTAATTTGTCATTATATTACGGTTAGGACATACAAGAGCTCAACCTTATGCAGAAACATTCTATATTTCTATGATAGATTTTACTACACAGGAGGATTAAGAACAATAACCTTTAATTACTACACAAGTATCGAAGTACTTTCGTCCACGATTTTTAACCTATGTCTAGACAATTACAGCATATTCAAATCTCACTTTTCAGACTTTTGATACGAAATCATATAAAGAATGACAATTAATAGCTAGTTAATTATCAAGCAATCATAACAATATTGAATAGATCTTAATACGCTGAAGAAGAAATCAATAACTAATGCATTAACTATATGAAAGAGGTTCAAGAAGATTCGATGGAAACCCTACTAAAGTAATTAGCTCCTAAACATTGTCATGTCAAGAAAGGAAAGAAAATAACTTGAACAATAAGATGTCTTCAATTGTCGCTTGTAGTCGTCGTTCTCCTCTCTAATGTATCATAATCTAATAATGACATGGTTTAGTGTCACGCCCCGAACCCCGGGCCCGTGACTGGTGCCCTACCTGGGCACCCTTCTACCTTAACAACACAAGTAAACTGCGGAATTTAAATAACACCTCATTTTTTTTTTTTAAACCAACATACGTACAAGGGCAAAGCCGACAAGGCTGCCATATAATATACATACTCAAAAGACACTACATTGTACATGAGTCCAATCCCACATATGAATACATACCTCTAAGAGTTTTATCAATCAGGATTTTGACAAGGCTCGCCAGTATCCATAATCGTACAAAAGCACATCTTGAAAGAACTTATACCAAAAGATAAACTCCCGAATGAAGGAGCTATCCAAAACTCGAGCAAGGTCCTACACTGCCGATCACCAAACAACAGACCTAAACTGCGGATGAACGCAACCGAAGGAGGTCGACGAAGAATGTACCAAGTATGTGAAACGATGAAATCAGAATGAAATCATAACGATCTAAATAAAGCAGAGACATGTATGATAGCCAAAACTACAAGACACAATACATAGCGATCATATCAAGTCGTGACGCGTGCCTCAAAGTCACTACTCGAATAACGATTACGATGTCTTACTAACAACGAGAGTAATCAAAGTATAGGTAGCAAATCCACGTAAGCAGCGGTATAACGATCTTTGGGGATTTACCCCTCATTTATACTCTTACCCTGGAGAAGGTGGTAAAGCAGGTGGTATAACGATCTTTGGGGATTTACCCCTCATTTATACTCTTACCCTGGAGAAGGTGGTAAAGCAGGTGGTATAACGATCTTTGGGGATTTACCCCTCATTTATACTCTTACCCTGGAGAAGGTGGTATAACTATCTTGGGGATTTACCCCTCAGATATACTCTTACCATACCTCAACTGGCCATCATACATAACATAAGCACTACCGGCTTATCACACAATAAGTAAGCAAGTTAAGAAATCCCCCTAACTTCTTATTAGTCTTATTCATATACACTCTCATTTTGGTTTACTTAAGGCACTAACATGACATTATAAATCCGGGAATCTAACCCGCCTCCTGGTCACATGCCCCGGAATCCCACATCGTATAAGCATGTCCAAGGAGTAACACAAATAATGGAAGCATACCCGTGGAATCCCACATCACTGTCGGTACGTCCAAGTAAACTCACAACAAGACAGCCGACCCTCCAACCGAGAGTCGCGGCAACGTAATAAAACATAATACTTGTACTCAAATGCTATCACCAGCACACATTGGCAATTCTCAATTAAACAAGCCAAAGTACTTATCAAGGCACACATAGAAAAATTCTCAATTAAACAAGCCAAAGTATTTATCAAGGCACACATAGCATAATTCTCAATTAAACAAGCCAAAGTACTACGTACGTACATTCTTTTCAAAAAACTCTTTTTTATGTAAAACCCCAAGATACTAACACCCGTAGTATCAAGGTGTGTCTATTTTTCAAAGTAAGTTACTACACTTTTAGAAAACTCTTTTCAAAGTTTGAAATCAAGTAACTTCAAATTTTCACAATCTAGGCAACTTATGCCTAATAATCAAAATAGACAACTTTCTTAACCTTCCATAAAACCGTTATAACCAACTTCCCATAAAGCCGTTATAACCCTTTATGGTTTTAGACATATTCATTCCTTTTTATAACCACGAGACTTATACTTAAAACCAAGTATCACATACTTACAAATCAAGTTTCTTAACTTTCAAAATACTTCAAGTCTCTTAATATTTAGAAAACAAGTTTCTTCTACTTTTAAACCTCAAGTAACTCACACCTTTAAAACAAGTTACTTCTCTTAAATCATGTCATTTCTCCTCTCTTAAAACAATTAAGTAAATCACTCCTTTAACTCCCCTAAAGTCATTACAACAACCCTTAGGTTTTGGAACTAAGGCACTAGCCAAAAGGTATTGAAACCACTTTTTCAGACTACATGTACTTTAAGTAAAATACTTTCACTTTTAAGAATCCAAACTTCACTAAGGAAATGGATTATACAACTTACAATTTAAACATCAAAGTACAATCAAGGGAGTACATAAAACGAATTCTATTTTAGGCAATCCAAATACAACCAAGGAATGGATCATTTAAGGAGTAGGACATACTTTCTTTATCTTAAGGAATCATGCTAGAAGAGGAGATAGTTCACATACCTTTTCGGCTAAATCCACAAGCTAAGCCGAATACGCCGTACGTAGAAGTGTCAACCTATAATGGTCACAACAAGACTATCAACTTCTAGTCTCAAACGTAGAATAATACTAAGTATACGGTCTCTAATTCTACGGAAAATCGGGCAGCACTTCCTTTGTTTCTACTCACTTTGCCACCTTTTTCAAGGCCGAATACAATAACCAACACGCCACATTTAAGGCTCAAAACAACAACCAAATAAAGGGGATTACACGCCTTACAATACGTGTAAAATTCCGCCCTACAATTAATACGAAGTAGTTCCATATTCAAGCCATTTTCGGCCAACAACATAACCAACAATTCAAAGTCTTTTCCAATCCTTTTCCAATTCCAAGTTCTAAGGTCTAACATGTTATATAGTCATAAACAACTTCAACTACTACAATTTCCTTTTTTCTACAACATGCGACGACTTAAACTAATAATCGACTTGAATTGTAATCTTAAGGCTAACATGCTAGTTTTTCGGATTAGGGTTCCAATAGCCAAAACACTTATCAAACCTCATAATATATAACTCATGCTTGCTAATATCCATAGCTACAATGATAAGTAAACCTTAATTGCTAAAACGACAAGAATTATACCTTTACAAGCCCTTAAAATTTCCAAGATTCAAAGTCGCTCCTTAGCAAATTCTTAGATCCTTTACTTATGTTCCAATCCGCTCCAAGCACTCCTTAGAAGCCTATGAAGAACTCATCTTCAAGTTCCAACTTCAAAGTTGAAGAACTCCTTAAGTTTCCGCCTTTCGACTAACGTGAAAACGCCGTTTTTCCGAAATCTTTCTATTGAGATATCCTTACAATACCCTTAGTGACATTGGGTTTAAGTCTTGTGAACAATGGATCAAAACTACAATTTTTTTGTGTGGAGAGGGTGCCAAACCCGAGAGCAACTAAGGGTTAGCTCAAAGTTTCCTAAATTTTTCTAAGTGTTGGAAGAGCTTGTCTTGCACTAGTGTGTATATATAATACAATGGAGGGTCAAGATAATCACAATTGTGTGGCTAGGATGGATAACACATGGATAATAGCCGAGTGGATAAGTTGACTTTGGTCAATAATATCAAGCTTTGAAGACTTATCTTCCAAGATGGTCAATGATCATTTTACCCTTACTCCAATTCGTCCAAGACCAAATGTGGGGGGGTGCCACGTGTCGCCCTCCCATTCGTCCATAAAATTCCGTAACCCTCGTGGGCCCCACAAAAATATAAAATTCCTCGGGTGGGCCCCACATGACCAAATCCGCAAAAATAAATTTCCATAATGTTAAAAGTTCCATAATCCTCAAATAATACATTTTGAGAATCCAATTCTCATCAACGAACATTTTTCCTTTCCGACGTTCGGAAGATTTTCCGTCGGAAAAACAATTCTTCCTTTCGTACTAATTTCCAAGTCTTGATTTCTTACATACATTCTCTTATACATGTCCTGGACTTACGGGGTGTAACATTTATGGTATTTATATCTGAGAAAAACCATGCTTCGGACCCTTTTATCCTTGTCAAAATCGACTCGGAATCTGATTTTTACGCGTCAGCCAAGACCATTGCTCGCCGTCCGATCATGGCTTATTCACCAAAATCATCAGAGCTTCCTGGAAACATGACACCGCGGCTCCATGGCCAGCCACCGCGGTGCCTTCGATGGTGTTTCCGTTTCAGACTTTCGGCAATTTTTACGCCTCAGTGCTAATTTTTCTGACCGCGGTTCCATGGCACCGCGGTGCTACTTGGCCAGGCATCGCGATGCCTCTTTGATTTTTGTTCGGAATCTGCCAGATTTCTTCTGTTCTTCTTGACACTTCTTAGGATTCATTCCTTGGGCTGTTCTTGTGCAATTTTCATCCTCATTTAAGCTCATTTCATCCTCAGAAGTAGTATCTTCTCCTTTATGACCGCTGTGACACAAACGAAAGAGAAACACATCTAACACTATACTAAACGCAAAATAAAAGAGTAAAATACTAACTAAAAAGGACTCAAAATTGTATACAAAATACACTTAACAACATGTATTCATGATGCGAGTATAGATACCCATGACAGTAGATATGATTTCATGGACATGTATTCATGATGCGGGTATAGATACCCATGACAGTAGATATGATTCCATGGACATGCATCCATGATGCGGGTATAGATATATATATAGATATATATATATATATATATATATATATATATATATATATATATATTTATATATATGATATGGATAAGTATCCATGATTTTCGATATGACTCTCATTTTGGTAAGGCACAGTTGACTCTCCATTTTCTATGGTACAGTGGGAATTGGTATTTGACAATTTTACATGTCTCCTGTTATATGTTGGCCAGTTATATATATTCTTTACAGTACTACATGTTTTATATACTCAGTATATTATTTAAATCGACCACTTTCCTCGGGGTTGCGTTTCATGCCGCGTATGCAGTACTGATTTGGTGATCTGCCAGTCTAGGGTTCCACTCAGCTGTTTTGGAGAGCTCCTTTGATTCAGAGCTTGGTCTTTTTAGTACAGAACCTCTTTTTTAGACTTATGTATATATTAGGGGCACGACGGGGCCCTGTCCCGTCTTATGTCGTTATCCTTCTCATGTAGGTCATGAACAATGCAGTTAGACGTATGTAGAGTTGTAAAACTGTTTTGGTCAGCTATGTCGTTGTACTCTGTTTTGGAATATTTTCGTGTATATGTGACACTATTTAGTGGCAGCCTTGTCGGCTTGTCTGTTATATTATGTTGGCTAGTTGTGACTCCTCAGGAGACAAGTACATTCTCGTGTAAAGGCAGCCTTGTAGGCTTGCCCATTCTGGTATACGTTATGATTGCAGCGTTATACTGCCGGATTTCATATTCCTCAAGTGTTAGTTGAATTATGTGTGACAGGGTATAATGGCGTCATTAGGGCGTTTATTCGCGGCCCATCGGATCGGATCGTGACAGTTGTGCTTTGTTTTGATGATAATGATGGTAGAAATTTGAATTTCAAATTGAACGTAAAATTGAACAAAGAGCCGTGTGAAATATGGAAGGAAATAAGTTAAGCGTGATTTGGGGAAAGATTTGTTTTATTTTTCATGTTTAACAGATCACATCCCATAATTTTAGCTAATTTTACTTACTGTATTCATGAATACAACGAGACATATTATGAATACAACGTCAGGCCTCTCACTGTATCTATTAAGAAATTAACTACGCTATGTAATTATGCAAAGTAAAGATAGGCGACATTTTAAACCCTTAAGCTATAGCTATTTGTGAAATTTTCACAATAATTTAAGTGCAGATGCGGGTGTGGGTAACTGGTAAGATAATTTTCTGGACATGTGGAACCACAATCCACGCGGTAGCAACAGGTAAGTTGTAAGAAAGAAACAGTTGGGTCCCCCGGGGCATAGTGTTGAGTGTATTTTGGTACACTCTTTTGAGTCATTTTTAGTTAGTATTTTACTCTTTTTGTTTGTGTTTAGTATAGTATTAGGGTTGTTTTTATTTCTTTTGAGTCACATCGGTTCCAAAGGAGGAAATACAGAATTGAGGATGAAATGAGCTCAATGAAGATGAAATTTGCACAAGCACAGCCCAAGAAATGAAGCCTAAAATGTCCCAAGAAGAATAGAGGAAATCAGGTGAAATCCGGACGAAAAGCAGTCGAGGGCGCGGCCGAGGCAAGGAAGTGGTCGCGTGATGAGCCATGGCTGAAGGAATTAGAGCGTGACGTGAAAATTCGAGAGCAAGGAAAAATATTCAGTGCGAGAGCGCGGCGCTGGATGAAGGGCGCGCGCCGCGAGAATGCTCCAGTGATTTTTGCCGATTAAGGGTCGCGGCGCCGACGCGCATAATTTCCAGATTTGAGTCGAATTTGGCCTAGGATAAAAGGATCCGAAGCGCAAGTTTTCAAACTATAAAATCCCTAAACCCTAACCTTATGGAGGCATCTTATACATATTCCATCGTACTACTTTGGAGGCTAGGGAGGAGGCAAGACACTTTGGCGGCTTTTCAGTTATTTTTCTTTTCTTTTCTTTTTCTTTGTCTTTAAATTGATTCATGTTGGATTCTGTATTAGTTCTTAGCGTGACTATGGCTAGGAGCTAAACATTTTATTAGGGATTTCCTTTTGAATTGCTTGAAACCCTATTTCATGAATTAATGCATTAGTTTGATTTCTTCTTCACTTGATTAAGATTTATTCAATATTGGTATGAATGTTTGATAGTTAATTGATCCCTAATTATCATAATCTATATGATTTCGAATCGAGAACTGAGAGGAGAGATTTGGATATGTTGTAATTGAATAGACATAGGTTAAAATCGCGGACGAAAGTACCCCGATACTTGTGTAGCATTATAGGTTACTGTTCTAATCCTCCTATGTGGTAAATCCTATCATAGAAATATAGAAGGTTTCTGCACTGGGTTGAGTGATTATATATCCTAACCGGAATATATGACAGTCTAGTTAACCACTATCTTAACGTAGAAGAAGAAGTCATTCTAGTTGCATTAAGGATTGAAAAGAGTGGATAGTTGAAGATATTGGAAGCCCTATCTACATCATAACTGATTCAACCTAAGTAATTTAGTTTAATTTTTGCACTTAGTCTTAGTTATTAGATAAAAACCCAAACAAATTAACGTTCACCAAATAGAAACCATAGCTTAGATAATCGGTATTTGATAACCAGTCTCTGAGGACGATATTCGGTCTTATCAGACTATATTACTTGTGAACGATACGTACACTTGCGTGAGCAGTTGCAAATCGCCTAATACATAGTTGGATGATAAAAGAGGTGAACTTAAAATTCAGTTGAAGGTCTGCCGCGTGACTTCGAATCATGATGTCATATGTATACTATGTAAGGTGAACTATTGACGAGGATATTTACATGAAATTTTGTACATATGGCAGCCTACCGGTGGTGAATGCAAATCTTATGTGATCGGTTGATCTGAATTTGATATTTTTTATTTTCAACATGATATATGTGAAAACTCTCTAAAATTGTAACAAATACTTGATATACACCATGATTTTAGAAGTACATAAGAATCTTTAAAGATGGAAGTTATCAAATCTAAATATTGGATCCGTCTATGCAGTATGCATGTGTTTTTTGAGACAGAATTAAGCATTTTCATTGCTTTTTATTGTTTGATATATGTGAATTGAATTACTTTCCATAATAAAGTTAGTTTTATAAACTTTATTACAATTAACTGAAAGCTGGAATAATCAAATGACAGCTGCACTTTTCCCCGTGTGATCTGGTCTTGAGATAACTGAAGTTGACTGGTCATCCAATTTGACCCAATCTTACAAAAAATAATAATAATAATAATAATAATAATAATAATAATAATAATAAGACGGTGACTTAATAAGTTTCATTAAATTAAACAATTAATCAAGGATCTATAGCTTGGGAATATTAAGTATTGTATTATTATTATTAATGGATATATATATGGTTTGGGACAACCGCCATGTCGCACGTTTGTTCCAGTTAACATGGTAGATTATTCCACTTCAAATTAAATATTCTTATACTAATTGGTTTTTTTTTGTTTTAAAGTTGTTTTCTTTTTTCTTATTTATTGTCGTCGGGATCGAGAGCTCCTATTAATTCAAATTCACGTCATATAAGCCTCATTAAAAAGAGTAAGGACTCTCTATCATGATGTTTTTTTATTTTCAAAGCTCAAACATAAAACATTTAAATAAAAATGGAGTGATCTTATACATCCACTGCAATCATACTCTTAACAAAAAAGAGATAATTAGAAAACCTATATAAATTTAATATATGGTGCTAATCGACAACCTTTTCCTGGATAAATGCAATGAAAGTTTTTGTCAATAAGCAAGTAAACAATTGTGTAACCTTTTGTAACATTTAGAAATACCTTTTTTCTGATATAGTTGATCAGTTAAAAATAATAAAATGTTGGAAATATGTGTAGAGACAAGGAAATGGAAATGCAACAACAACAACAAGTGAGTAAGAAATTTGGAAATGATCAAACATGAGGGTTTGCTGAGTCGACCAAATTCTTGATCTATCCTTAAGATAATATTGTCTCATATATCCTTTCAACGGTTGTAATGACAACTTATCTCCCAAGATAAAACAACAATCAAACAAATGAGCAAAAGAAACTCAAGTGTTTGCTTTGGAAGAAAGATCTTTGAGTGTTTGTGATTGCAAGAGAGGAAGACAATTTCAGAATTGTTTAGTGAATGTTAAGTGTGTTTTTGCAAATGAGTCAAAGACCTCATTTTATAGTGTTGAGAAGATGATTTTCCAATTGCCCATGTAATGACCTTTATTATGGAGTGTTAATTCAGCCAAATAATGTCTGAATTCATTTGGGATGTAATGGAGGTTTGATGTCTCAAAACCAGCCCAAGAGTCATGTCTTTTCGTCTCCCGTCGCAGCCTCTGGACTACCAGCGTCGCGGCCCTGCAGGGAGGCACCACAGCGCTCCAACTTCAGAGAGTCGGCGCCGCGGCCCGATATTTGTTTCATCTTTAACACATTATCACTTCTTCCTTCATTTATCAACGTGAAACCATTTGTCATTTGGCTAATAACCGTCCATCAACTTAAGTCTCAAACATTTTGTATACGTACCAATATCTATTCCACTTAGGAAATTTACGATCCTTGGCACAACTTGTGCACATGTGTGAAAACTATGTTTCCTACGTGTGGAGCCCCAATTGTTCGAGTCATAATTAATAGGATTAACTTATTTCACGTCTAATAAATTTCCAACAATCCCCTCTTGGAAGAGATTTTGGTGCACGCACATGGTACCTTTCTAGCAATCATCCGGCGGATCGATGTTGCATCTGGATATGTAGCCGTATCTTTGAACCTTCCGTAGTTGAATACCATCGGACATATTTACTGCGCGGTGAACGTGATGTCTTGAACCGTCAGTGTTTAGTATATGTCAAGACAATGGTACCAACACAACACCTTTTCTACTCAATCTTTCTAGTGTTTTGTCCATCGCGGGCCGTGGACACCCTTGGATTCTTAAGTGCGTTCATTTGAGGCGGCCTGTCCTCGCACTTAAATAGGTGGTCTCCTACAAGGTATCCTGTAATACCCTGCTATACAAACATTAGGAACCATTAAAAATTTCCCCAACCTATCATCAAATGTTGAGGATCATTAAAGGTTTGGAAATATATCATTTACCCCTCTTACATGTAACACTTTTTGTCTATCACGGGAACGACCTTGGATTATGTTTCTTAAGTAAGACACATTATCCGAAGTGCTCTTGCTTCCACCGAAGCGCTCACTGAACCTTTACAGTTTAGTTTTCCCATTGAACCTTATTCCTGGAATCTTCAGTCTGTAAGGTTGGGTGTCCACTATATCGGTTCTTATTGTTTGGGTTTTAAGCCTATTGCCCTAGACAGGTAGAACAACTGATATTTGGGTATTCCCTTCGTTAAGGGATCTGCGATATTTTCCTTAGATTTTATGTAATCAATGGAAATAATATCTGAGGTGATCAACTGCCTAACAGACTCATGTTTCCGTCGAATATGACGAGACTTACCGTTGTATATTGAACTTCGTGCCATTTCTAGAGCCGACTGACTGTCGCAGTGGATCATTACAGAAGACACGGGTTTATCCCAACATGGGACATCCTCTAGAAAACCATGAAGCCACTCAGCTTCTTCTCCCGCTTTATCTAAAGCGATAAATTCTGACTCCATCGTGGATCGGGTAATAAGAGTTTGTCTAGAGGATTTCCAAGACACAGCTCCACCACCGATTGTAAAAATATATCCGCTGGTAGACTTGATGTCGTCGCTATCAGATATCCAGTTTGCATCGTTGTACCCCTCTAGTACCGCTGAATATCTTGAATAGTGTAACCCAAAATGTATCGTGAACTTTAGAAACCGTAGTATCCTATTCAACTCTTTCCAGTGATCCTCACTTGAATTTCGAGTGAACCTAACCAATTTATTATTGCGTAGGCGATATCGGTCGAGCGGTTTGTGATATACATCGGACTACGATTACTGCGCGTATCGCTCGTGGCGTGCGGGCTTACAAGATGTTTGTCAAACTTTTGACTTATATCCAATGGTGTTGATCTGGTGAACCGCCGAACATCCCAATTTCTTGATGCATCCTCGATGTAGTGAGATTGAGATAAGACCAGTCCATTAGATGTCTTAGATATCTTGATCCCTAAGATGACATCTGCAATGCCCATAACTTTCATGTCAAAACAATGTTTTAACATGTTCTTAGTCTCTAGGATTATCCCATGACTGCTTTCAGTGATCAACAAGTCGTCTACATATAGGCATATCATGACGAAGGATTCGACATTTCCTTTCATGTAGACACATTTGTCACCTCCATTAATGACGAACCCTTTTGATAGTAATGTACTATCAAATTTCTCGTGTCATTGTTTAGGGGCCTGTTTCAGCCCGTACAACAATTTAACAAGCCGACACACTTTTGTCTCTTGTCCTGGAACCACATACCCATCGGGTTGATCCATATATATCTCTTCTTCCAAATCACCAATTAGGAAAGCAGTCTTGACATCCATTTGATGTATTTCAAGATCCCTCAAGGCGGCGATAGCTATGAACATAGTATGGATGTCATTCTAGACACTGGAGCGTAGGTATAGAAGTAATCAAGGCCCTCCTTTTGGCGATAGCCCTTGACTACTAACCTAGATTTGTACTTGTCGATAAAACCATCTGCCTTTAACTTCCGTTTAAGGATCCACTTACAACCCAACAGTTTGTGTCCCGGGGGAAGTTCAGCCAACTCCAAGGTATGGTTATGCAGAATGGATTCTATCTCACTTTCTAAAGCTTCCTTCCATAGCGGTGCTTCTGGAGTTGACAATGCTTCGACGATTGTCCGTGGTTCATCCTGAACCAAATAAGCTACAAAGTCTGGACCGAAGGACTTGTCCTTCTATGCCCTTTTGCTGTGCCTTGGTTCCATCTCTGAATCTTTCAAGTCCTGAGAATATGGAATACTAAATTCCGGATCGTCAGCTACTTCAGAATTTACTAGATCTGAACCGTTTTGATATAGGTAGTCAGTGACTCCTAGTTCATTAGAGGTTTGCTCATAACTTCGTTTGCAAGAGGTTATGTTGTTTTCCTTATATGGAAATATGTCTTCAAATAACCACGCGTTCCTTGATTCCATGATCGTATCTTCATATATGTTTGGTACATCGGACTTATGCACTATGAAACGATAAGCACTACTATTATCAGCATATCCGATGAATATACAATCCACAATCTTAGCTCCAATCTTGACCTGCTTTGACATAGGTATTTTTACCTTGGCCAGACAACCCCACACCTTCAAATACTTGTAGGTAAGTTTTTTTCCTTTCCAAAATTCGTATGAAGTCTTGTCCTTACCTTTGTGTTGGGACTCTATTAAGAATCTTATTTGCGGTAAGAACAACTTCTCCCCACATGGATTGAGGGAGGCCCAAATTGATGAGTAAAGCATTCATCATTTCCTTTAGTGTTCTATTCTTGCGTTCAGCCACACCATTTGATTGAGGTGAGCAAGGAGCCGTTGTTTGATGAACTATACCCGACTGGATACAAAATTCTTCAAAAGACGCTACATATTCTCCTCATCTATCGCTACAGATTATTTTAATCTGTCCACTTAGTTGGTTCTCAGCTTCTGTTTTGTAGCGTTTGAATGCTTCAAAGACTTCATCTTTACTTTTTAGTAAGTAAATGTAACAAAACCTTGTGTCATCATCTATGAAAGTCACAAAGTATTTGTTCCCCACTCTAGTTTGAGCGAACTTCAAATCACATATATCAGTGTGTATAAGTTTTAGAAGAGCGGTTTCCCTTTCGACGGATCTAAATGGACTCTTGGAAAGTTTTTCCTCTACGCACACCTCACACTTGCGTTGAGGGCTTATGTCGATAGACGACAATAGTTCCAATTTTACCAATCGTTGGATAGATTGATAGTTAACATGTCATAATCTATGATGCCATAAAATTAGATGACTCAGGTAGAAGGCACAATTTTATTGATAGATGAAACAAAAGGCATTACAGGTGCAACATTCAACTTAAAGAGGCCTTCACAGATGAAGCCTCTTCCTACAAAGGTTCCATTTTTAGTGATTACAAATTTGTTAGCCTCTAATACTAGCCTAAAACCAGCATTTACTAACAAAGGTCCAGAAATTAAATTTCTTCGAATTTCTGGAACATGTATCACTTCCTTCAGAGTCAGCTCCTTCCCGGACATCATCTTTAGGATCACCTTTCCTACCCCCAACACCTTTGAAGAAAAATTGTTTCCCATGAACAACTTCTTGTCTGAGACTGGTGTATAAGTGGAGAAGACTTTTTTATTGGAACATATGTGACGGATAGCACCCGTGTCTAGCCACCATTGCACCGAATTCTCAACGAGGTTAGCTTCAAGAACCACCGCTGAGAACTCCTGAATCATATCGTCTACGAGTTTGTCTTCAACGATGTTAGACTTGGCCTTGCCTTTGGCCTTATTCTCACGTTTGAGCTTGCGACAGTCTTTGGTCATGTGACCAACTATACCACAGTGGTTACAATTTTCCTTGAACTTTTCAGTTGTTGGGGCTTGCCTTCCTTCTGGAACTTCCGCTTCTTGCTTGAGTTTTCTTTAACTTCCGTCAGGTTTGCCTTAGCCTCAGCGGGTTGTTTTTCCTTTGGCATGACCTTCTTATTGTATTCATGAATCTGGAGTTTGACAATAAGTTCGTCTAAGGTCATCTCCTTTGTTTTGAGTTTTAGATAATTCATAAACCCAGTCCACGAGGGAGGCAGCTTCTCGATCAATGCTCTAACCAAGAATTGTTTGTTGAGCTTTAATCCTTCCAAATCCAGGTGATGTAGAATCATTTGAAATTCATGGACTTGGGATGTCACACTTTTGTTATCCACCATTTGAAATTTCAGGAACTTTCCAATGATGAACTTCTTACTACCCGCATCTTGGGTGTTGTATTTCTTCTGGAGTTTGTCCCATAACTGCTTGGCAGTTTCAACAGTGCAATATATCATGTATAGTGGATCGGACAAATTTCTTAGAATATAATTCCTACACATGAAATCACTATGCTTTCATGCTTCGTGAACCATCCTCATGTTGTCAGCGACATGGTTACCTTGGCCCCCTCCCGCCAAACCATTTGGCTGAGGGTCCACATCTTCCCCAACTAGTGGAGGGTCTTCGGTTAGGAAACGTGACATTCTCATAACCGTCAATAAAAACGGCATCTTTTGCTGCCATCGCTTAAAGTGAGCACCCATGAACTTTTCAGGACTCTCATGGTGAAACCAGCAGGTGTAGGGGTAGTGACGCCCCCTTGAGCAGTTGCAAAAGAGTTGGGAATGCTTCCAACAGGAACATAAATATTGTTGACGCCTTGGGCAGGAGCATGGGCACTATAAGTCCCCGGAGTAGCAGTGGAAGCATTGGTTGTGCCAAAACCAGTGTTGACACTAGTTGTGCCAAAAACAGTGAAGTTGAAGACAACGTTAGAGCCTTGAGCAGTTGGATTGAAGGCAATAGGATTGCCTTGAGCATCAGTGTTGTTCATGGCGTTGAATTGGTCTTCAGCAGACATGTTGTTGTTGAAAGCAGCGAATATTATCTTAAGCTTGTGGGAAATATGTGTAGAGACAAGGAAATGAAAATGCAACAACAACAACAAGTGAGTAAGAAATCTGGAAATGATCAAATATGAGGGTTTGCTGAGTCGACCAAATTCTTGATCTATCCTTAAGATAATATTGCCCCTTATATCATTTTAATGACAACTTATCTCCCAAGATAAAACAACAATCAAATAAATGAGCAAAGGAAACTCAAGTGTTTGCTTTGAAAGAAAGATCTTTGAGTGTTTGTGATTGCAAGAGAGGAAGACAATTTCAGAATTGTTTAGTGAATGTCAAGTGTGTTTTTGCAAATGTGCCAAAGACCTCATTTTATAGTGTTGAGAAGATGACTTTCCAATTGCCCATGTAATGGCCTTGAATGACCATGTAATGACCTTGAATGACCTTGATTATGGAGTGTTAATTCAGCCCAAAATAATGGCTGAATTCATTTGGGATGTAATGGAGGTTTAATGCCTCAAAACTAGCTCAAGAGTCATGTCTTTTCGTTCTCCCATCGTAGCCTTTGCACTACCAGCGCCGCGGCGCTCCAACTTCAGAGAGTCGGCGCCGCGACGCCACAACTTCAGAGAGTTGGCGCCGCGGCCCTATCGGGCTGCGGCGATTCATGACTCGTTTCATCTTTAACACATTATACACTTCTTCCTTCATTTACCAACGTGAAACCATTTGTCATTTGACCAATAACCGTCCATCAACTTAAGTCTCAAACATTTTGTATATGTACCAATATCTATTCCACTTAGGAAATTTACGATCCTTGACACAACTTGTGCACGTGTGGGGAAATCATATTTCCTACGTGCGGGACCCTAATTGTTCGAGTCATAATTAATAGGATTAACTTATTTCACGTCTAATAAATTTCCAACAATATATATATAAAAGATGTAAAAGTTACTCATGTGCATGTGTTTTGGATAGTTCAAATTCAATCGATAGATTTAACAGAAATACACCAAACTATAAAAAAAATTGGGAGTATATTATTGTTGTTACTCTAATATTATAGCGTTTCTTCCATAATTTTTAAAAAAATGAAAATTGGCATTTTGATCAACAAATGTATAATAATTTTGAGTCATGGTGATATTATATTGCAACAAAACTTTTTGAGTTGTTAATAGGAAGCATGAGATGTTATATCAATTCTCTAATTGGGAAGAAAGATATAACATGAGTAAGAGGTGAATGAATGAATGCCTTTATATCAACTAATTGATATTGAAAATGAAATTATCTGTTACTTTAATTCCTAGAAAACATTAATAAAGATAGCATTCGGACCATTTTACTTTTTTAAAATTTTACCTTGTTACCTCACTCAATAAATATTTATTACATTTATGCCAACTCCATCAATGTGTACTCCCTCTTAAATGTTGTAGTTAATACAAAGGGTAAAATGGAAAAAGCTATTTCTCTGTTCACTTTTATTTGTCACATTTTACTTTTCGAGAGTCAAATTATATTGATTTTGATTAATATTTTAATTTTTTATATATCAATATGAGAATAATTGTAATCTATAGTATTTTTTATAATTTGTTGAACATTAAAAGTTTAAATTAATTTAATTTAATTTAGCATAAAAATTAGTCAAATGTACTCTCCAAAAGCAAACAAAATGAACCGAGGGAGTATTTCAGCTTTTTATTTTTATTTTTATTTTATTTTAGTGTTAACGCCGAACCAAAACAAACGGGGCGTTTCTTGGACATTGTCAGCACATGTTACTTATTATTATTACATCTAAACATGCAACAAAATAAACCACCATTTTCTTCAAATCTATACAAGCAAATACACCCTTTTATTCTTCTTCATCTTCTTCCTTTATCTTTTTGCAGAAAATATCCGGAAAAGAAACAAAAAATAAGGCTAAAGAATCAATTTTTACATCATTTTGAACAATGGCAAACTAAAACAATATTGTGTACTCACCAGTCACCACAATGGAATTTTTGTAGTGTTGAAACGCTGGGATCCGTGTTTTTCAATGACCCAAATCCAAGACCTTTCAATCTACTTTGCTTTTCTCATTTTCATTTTCACCCTGTAAGTTTTTCTTTTTACATTTTAATACCCATTACATTTTTTTCTGATTAAAATACATTTGCAAAATCTTGGGTTTTACAATTAAAACAGAAGGATTTATGAGTTTGGAATCTGGTTTTTTGATTTCTTGATTTTTATTGGTCATTTTGAGTCGAGAGTCTATCGGAAACAACCTCTCTACCTTTTAATACAGGGGTAACGTCCGCTTACATTCTATACTCCCCGGAACCCATTTGTGAGACATTGGTATGTTGTTGTTGATTTTTATAGGCCATTAGTGAGAAGATCTTTGATAATATTAAAATTTTAATTTAGTGTGATCGTGTATTTGATTAGATATTAGGCTAGATTTTGTGTTTTTAAGATGTATATTGACGTGGGTGTTTAATTTTTGTGTGTGTATAGGTCATTCTTGGATTTGCGTTGACTAAGTGTGTTAACAGTCAATGAAGAGTAATTTGGGAAGTTACATTTTGCTTTTATAGTAATAAAGATATAATCTTTGATTTGGAAAGGGATTGAACTATGTTGTCTAAGGGTGAATATCAGACGGTCCCATTGTCTGTGTTGTTGAAGCGTGAATTGGCTAATGAGAAGATTGAAAGGCCTGAGCTTTGTCATGGTCAAGCTAGTCAGAGCAAAAAAGGCGAAGACTTTACGTTTGTTAAGACTGAATGCCAGCGGGTTTTGGGTGATGGAGTTGCCCCTTATTCTGTTTTTGGAGTAAGCCCTTTATAGCTAATGCTGTAATTCCTTTTTATATATGTCTATGTGTTACAAATTATTTTACATTGTGTTGGCTCATCAGATAGATTTGTTGTTAAATCCAGCAAGTGCTTTACTTTCCAAGATTTTTGCTTTCTTTAACTTTGTTGTCTAAGATGGATTGTGTAAAATGCAAGTATTTATCTCAAAAAGGAGAAATCTTTGTTTGTTCCTATTATCACTGGCAAGGAACTGCTAACTCATTTGTCCAACTGCGATATCTAGTAAGTAGAGGCGTATATTGCAGTTGATTCAGTGCAAAAGCTTGATCTCCGGATTTGGTTATGCTATTTAGCAATGAAAGGAGATGAAGAAAGTTGAATCGATTAAACAAGTGGAACTTAAGGCATGTAATGTTGCACCGTTAGATCATTTCTGGGTTGTATGGAAGGCGAGAAATAGGAGAGCGTTTGAATGGGTAGAAAATAATTTTATAAATCTAAGGAATAGTCATTTATCTTTAGTTTCCTTTTTTGTGCACCCATGAGGTCCCTGCATGTATAGATGATTGAGTGTCTTTCTTGGAACCATATTTTGGCACATGTTCTCTATTTTTTGGTATTCGGCTTTTATACCAAATATTTCCCTCATCATTAATACATAATTCTCCTTATAAGGAAGTGGAACTTACTTTTGGTTCAGATAAGCATTTGCGGAAACTGGCTAATTCGACATTATATGGCTGTGAGGCAACTTTCATAGCCTGCTGTTTGTTGTCTAGGATTCGATGCCTTGTGAATTTGGTCGACTTGTTGATGTATAATGATATCTCTGATTGTCCGATTTTGTGCCATAAGTTATGTTTTTGACTTGTAAAAGTTATAAGATAGTTTCGATCTTTGCTTTTATAAGTTGTTGCTCTTGGATCCTGCCATAGTCACAGTGTTATATTTTCTACTCAATGCAGAATTTTGTCGTGTTCCTTTTCCTATTTTCATTTTATGGGCCTTATTGAGGCTTTTCTTTCTTTGGGTTCTCTTTTCTGGAGTTGGAGAGGGTTGATCATATTTCCTCTTTTTTTCTCTTTTTGTTTATTTAACTTCTCTTCTTTAGTCATCAGACTTCTCCTGTCCTTTTCCTCTCTTAAATTTGCTAGTTTCTCAATGGTTGGAGTTTTAGCAGGCATTTGGAGTTGATAGAGGCTTTGGCTTCGAGGTCAAGCTTTTCACGGAGTAGAATGTTTCCTTGTAACATCTTTTGTCTCCGCGATTCACTTTTTATTTTCCAAACTTCCTTACATATCAGGAGAGATTCGTTTTACTTCTTCTTTAACTTTAATGCTTGTTTCAAATAAAAAATCTGCGTTGAACTTCTAGCTAAAATCTTTGCTGTTGACCTGGAAATTCTGTTTAAGATGTTAAACTTCAATAGTCGCACTTTCCTTTTTCTTTCTTCAATAATGGCCGTCTCATAATTTGTTATCTCCCACCTTTGCAGTTATTTGATGGGCACAATGGGTCAGCAGCCGCTATATATGCTAAAGAAAATCTGTTGCAGAATGTCTTGAGTGCTATTCCTCCTGATCTTAGCAGAGATGAATGGATTGCAGCACTACCTAGAGCTCTGGTTGCAGGATTTGTCAAAACAGATAAAGATTTCCAAGAAAGAGGTACAAGTGGTTTCTTCATTAATTTCTGGAAACATGATATTGTAATTTGATATGTATAAAGAGAGCCAGTGAGTGAACTATGTTCCATTTATTGATTGTTATTACTTTGGGGCTTCCAAATTTGTTTTTGCTTCCGATAATATTATGCATATTTCCTTCAGCTCTTGCTATATGTTTTTTCTCTTCTTCTGGTTTGGCTTCTAATATTAATGTCTCCAGTATAGTTTGAATTTTTTCAAGGAAGAAACAATCTAATTGTCTCCTACTATACTATGCATAATTTCTAACATGGTGTTGTGTTAAACTTGCAGCAAAAACCTCAGGGACAACAGTCACGTTTGTCATAATTGAAGGATGGGTTGTAACAGTTGCATCAGTTGGCGATTCTCGATGCATACTAGAATCTGCTGAAGGCGGAATTTATTATCTATCAGCTGATCATAGGCTTGAGTGCAATGAAGAGGAGTAAGTTAATGCCTTTAGCCAATTAATTAGTATGCTTTCACCTCTTGCATTAAGGTATTGATTGTTTATGTTCTTAATTGAATAGGAGGGAACGCATAACAGCCTGTGGTGGAGAAGTTGGCCGGCTTAATGCTGGAGGTGGTACAGAGGTATGTTGGTGCTCATGTTACATATAAAACATTACTGCAACCCACCCCCCCCCCCCCTCCAAAAAAAGTTGAACATACTAAGGAGCCGTTTGGACATGATTTGAAGTTTTGTTTTGGCATGCAATTTGGATTTCTTAAGTTGTATTTTTTCTTATAAACATAAAACCCCACAAGTTGTGAAAATCATTAAAACTTTCCCAATTCTTATACAATCTTACCAATTGTGCAAGTCATAGTTTATAGCAAAATTAATACGCTACTAGAAGGCCTTTCTAAAAAATACAACACTAGTTGATCAAACAAATTGAAAATTAATGACTCGTCCCCCTTGTATCTGTTTCATTTCCTCAGACTTCTTTCTTCCGGAAGAATTTTTGATAAGTGGGTTAGCTTCGCGCTTTATGTCTTACCAGTGATTTGAATTCATTTCAGATTGGTCCTTTGAGATGTTGGCCTGGTGGTCTCTGCCTCTCGAGATCCATTGGAGATATGGATGTTGGCGAATATATAGTTCCTGTACCCTATGTGAAGCAAGTAAAGGTTGGTCCCGTTGCTCTTTGATTCCTTAGTGTATCTGCAACAATTGATGTGTCGCTTGGTTCACTTGGAAAGACACTACCTCTTGCCCACTATTCTATAAACAGTTTGACTTGAGACTCTATACTAAAGCATTTAATATTTCTTGATTGAATGTCAGTAAATCTCGTGCTTGACGGTGAGGTGGACTCTAGACAGGATTTATTTTCTTCTTTAGATTTTCTGTAAATGATTTTCACAGTCTAGTGGTTTTGCAATTTTTTTCTTGCTTTGGATGCTTGTTTAATGATATACAATGATTATAAGCCTTTAATCCAGTCTTGATTGGTGCAAATATTCAGTGGCGGATGGAGCTTTGAGGTACCGAGTTCATCTGAACCTAGTTCTTTCGACACGGAGTATAAATTTATGTGTAAAAATTACTAAAACAAAATTATATATGAACCCATAATTTTGAAAATATAACTCGTTCAAGACTAAAAACCTTAAAGATTGAACCTCTAAAATCCCGGATCCGCCTCCTGCATATACTGGGGGAGGATGTGTATTGGTTCCTGATTTTAGTTTGTCCCTGAAATCTTTTTTGTATCTTTGCATTGAAGTGCAATGTCATAGGGAATTACCATCATTAGGTTGGCATCAATCATATCATCCTTTCCAAGAACTCACTGTAATTGTGTGTGCGTGGGTGGGGTGGCGTGGGGGGCATAGAGTTCATAGTACATGTGGTTGTGGTTGGTGGATCTTATCATAAAGAAGTTTAAGGCAATATAGTGAGCTATGTAATATTTAATAGAAATTGATTCAGTTCCTGGATTCCCTCAGCCTAGAAACCTTGGAACATTGTGGATTTTATTCTTCATTTGTATGTTCCCTTTAATCTAGAATAACGACTTCTAGATGGGCCTGAATGTTTTGGTGTTTTATTTGCACAATGTCTTTTTTAATTTAAATATTGAATGTAGTATCTGTTCTAAACAATTTTAAACATTATGTGAACAGCTAACATCAGCAGGTGGAAGGCTTGTAATAGCAAGTGACGGCGTCTGGGATTCTTTGTCTGCAGAATCTGCTGTTGAATGTAGTCGTGGAATGCCTGCAGATGCTGCAGCTTCTCAAATTGTTAAAGTATGATAATTACTTTGATATCTAATTGATTTATTATTATTTCATTTGCTTGATTGGATATACTTCAATCTAGTCTTAACTCTTCCTCCAATTCACAGGAAGCTGTACAGCCAAAAGGGATTCGAGATGATACGACCTGTATTGTGATCGATATGCAGCTCCCGAAAAAACCAAATCCTCCAACACCGCCACCCAAAAAGTCAGGAAAAGGAGTATTCAAGTCTATGTTTCGCAAGAGAACTTCCGAGTCATCTTCTAATAATCAGAAAGATTTTTGTGAACCTGATGTAGTGGAAGAACTATTTGAGGAAGGATCCGCGTCACTTTCAGACAGGTTTGTCTCATGCCAAGTGTGTCTTTACATGTAATGTGATTTTGATCCGGGGTGGATTTAGAGGGTTGGTTATGGGTTCATGTGAACCCAATAACTTTAATCCAAACCCTGTACATAAAAATCTACTAAATCTTTATAAATATTTGACTGTAAGCCTTGTTATTATTGTAGTATTAACTTGAAGTCGTTGTAGGAACCCATAAATTTCAAATCCTAAATTTGCCTCTGATTGAGATGCATTTATTGCAAATTGAAGTCCCCATTCAAGTTATTGTGGTGGCTCAGGTCTAAGTGTTTATATCTTCTCTGTTCCCATAATTGCAGGTTAGACGCAAAATATCCAGTCTGCAACATGTTTAAGTTATTCATATGTGCCGTCTGTCAAGTAGAGATAAAGCCCGGACAAGGCATTTCAATACATGCTGGCTCCTCGAATAGAAGAAGTTCACGGCCATGGGATGGCCCGTTCCTATGCTCAAGCTGCCAAGAGAAGAAAGAAGCCATGGAAGGGCGGAGACCTTTTGGAGGTCAGATTCGATGCCTCACTTTCTGTAGACACACTGAACTCTTTTGCCTTGAAATATATCGATAATCATTACTTTACTATTCGCAGATGGAAGATATAATAGTGAGTGACTAGCTAAGCAGAGGTGCAGCAATACTAACGACCCGTTCATAGACGATTTTTAAAATTTGGAGGTATGGCATCGCTGTCCCGATGGTTCTTTCTGTTTCAGTAAACAAAGAATGCGAACTGACTTCCGTGACTTGTGGGATACATGCATTAGTAATTCTTATTTGACTCCCTTTAGCTTAGAAAATGGAGCTCTGAACTGCATAGTACATAGTGCGGCCATTTCTAAAAAAAAGCTTCACATTCGGAATATGTTAAAGGATATCTTAATTCAAGCCCTTATTAAAGCACAACAGAGGTAATTTTATTCAAAATGTACACTGAAAATCTTCCTTAGTAGTGAGTTAATAGTGAGGTTACAATCGCCATTTTTCGTTGTAACATCATTAGTTATTAAATTTGATTAGGATTCTTTTGAGTTTTTGTTTTCCTCTTTGTCCTCCTACCATGAGAAACTTGCTGATCATCTTCATATTAAATTAATTCTTGTATTATACCCCCTTCTCAAGACTGGCACTTATTTCTTATTTTTAACTTATTTTTCATTTTTATTTTATTTAGTATGATGACGATATGAAATGAGTTTAATGAAGAAGTGGGTGATTCGTATAGCTGTTTTCTATATTTGTCTGATTGATTTATCTTGTTATTGTGGTAAGTATCAATATTCAGCATAATATTTGGGTTCTCCTACACAAAAATTTGGGTACATAGATGTAAATTCTGGACTTGCAATGATGTGACAATGTACCAAAGTTTTGGAGTTTTGGAAAGCAACACTACGAATGATTTTCTTGGTCTGGAATTGTTCTTCCTTTGTCAAATCACTTTCTTTCATCTGAAAAAAAATCATGTGTGGTTTCTTTGTGAGGAGCCTCGAGAGAGAACCATTAATATTTGCTATAGTGTACACTTTCCCTATAGCATATACTAAAAAGATACAAGAATTATACAAAACTATCCATGAAGTATGTACGACCCATAATAATACTCGCAACAACTAAATTATTTTGCTGTTAAGGGGTCATGCATGTTATTGCCTTCTCTTTGGTCAAGATAGGGAATGGATATCTTCTCGCAAAAAAATGTGGGCCTTCGTTGAAGATATAACCCTCCAACCCGAATAGTTGTGGTTTCGAGTCACCAAAGAAGCAAAAAAGGGAGCTCCGGGAGGGAGGGGTTTTAAAAAAAGTTAATAAAAATATGCTCTTTTTGCCATATTAAGCTTTAGATGAGTTACGCAATTCAATATGATATGACTCACGATTCTTGATTTACCTCGTGTTAGGCCCTATATTATGTCGTCCGTGCTCGTCTGTTCCTAGGGTGTATGGGGAGGAGGGTTGTAGTGTTCGACCTTATATTATGTCGTTCACGCTCGTCTGACCCTCTAGGCAATGGATTATGCTTAACTCGTCAACTCATGGTTGGATTTGCTACAAGATTGGGAGCATAGGCAGATTTGTATCTCGAATTCAATTGAACTAAGTATATTCCATCTAGAATTTACTTGAACTCTCTCTCTCTCTCTATATATATATATATGTCACAAACGCACTTATAGAGCCTTAAATTCTGAAATTGTTAAATTTAAATTCTGAATTCCACCCTTAGGAAAAAGACAGAGAAACAAACATGGTATAGAACAAAGACTTAAATGGTCAAAGCACAAAGATCCTTGGTGGCAAAACTCTCTTTTTCTTGTCCACTTGAAATCTATGTGCTTCTTTTTTCCATTTCTCAAAAGACACTGAATTGCAGGATGGCAAGACAAGAAGCAAGCAAACATCTCTTATCTTTAGCTTATGATATATTATATGATATGATGAATTATATAAAATATGAGTGGTGTTTAATTTTGGCGGAGAAGAAGAGTATGTCCACCCAAATAATGGCTCTATGATTGAGATGTTGACCTTACTAAGCAGCCAAAAATCTTCCGTGGTCTAACCATGTTCTCTAAAATGGACCACTTAGTACACGTGTGTCTGGTCCCACTACCCCCAACCCCCAAACCTTTACCTAACTGTTATGTAACTCTCTACTTTACTATGTTCTTTTTTATTTTTCTTGGGGCAATCTATCATCCTAAAATCAACTGAGCTACGCCTATGTTCTTTTTGGTCTTTCTTAACACCAACTTTAATTTTAATGCACTATACTTTTATTTCAACTACATCGTTCAAACACTTTGTACATATTATGCTCCGCTTCTCTTTCCGTATAAAAGCAATTACCCTCTTTAGAAAGAATCTATGAGATTTTTGACTCATTTTTCATAGTTATATTGGCATCAAATGATGTTCTTTTGATTAATTTACGCAAATATTTCTCTTTTTAGGTTATCATTTAAATTGTCATATTTTTAGAAGTTGTGCAAGTATAGTTTTTAGGAGATTATCCTTTTGGACAACGTTAATCTCGGCTTTCATATTTGATCATATATTGCTCAATCATACAGACAAAAATATTAGACTATCGTCTAACATTTGCAATAACTTACAAAATGTTAGATCGTGATCTAATATTTTCAATTTGTTCAAAAGGGATCTTTAGATTGTGGTCTAACGTTTCTCATAAGATTTTTAGTTTGTTCAAAATGAAAATTTAAACCGCGGAATATAAGGTCCATAAGTTGTAAGAGAAATAAAATTGTCATTTACTAAACAATTATCCCAAAAACACTACTAGAAACAAAGGGTTTTCCCACTGACATAGAATGATAAATTTGTGCTATAAAATATGATTTTTCCATCTCATTCCACCGTATCAGCTCACTGGGAAAATGCAAGTAGGAAACATGTTCCCATTGAAATGTCGGAAAACTTTCTAATTTTTTCGTATGAAAACACTAGTTTTTAGGTTTTTTTCACTGATATTCTGTGAAAAATAGTTATTGAACATTTTTCAGGAAGAATTTAGTTAAAAAATAGAGATTCTTTAGTAGTCAAAGGAATATCAGACGAAAAATTTAATTTTGTTGTTTAACCATTCATTATTTGAGCTCCAAATTAGGAAACGTTTTTCATTTTCGAGATTGAAACTCGAGACTTCTAATTACCGATAAAAAAAAATGTTAGTGGACACAACATATGAGGCCAATATGATGAGGCATAACATGCAAGCCTTACGTGCATTAACTAGATGTGGTTTTGTTTAATTCGTCTAGATAGATTGAACCTTTTGAAGTGGTGCTATATATTCTTCCAAGTAAATACGTGCCATCAATATTGGCAACACATTTTTCTTCTTTCGATTTTTTTCTTGTTTTTTGTTTGTTAGGCAAATTTCAACTGAAAGGTGAACCAAGAAAACCAAGAGAAGAATTCTAGAAAGTCACAGATTTAAATGTCATTCGAGTTGTCCTTTGAAACAGACCATGACATTTTTGGTGGGGACATTATATACAAATGAATCATTTGCATTTAATATTATTCATTGGCATTACTGAGACAAAATATCCACTCGTATCTAAATTTGTACACAGAGTAAGTGTACTATATTATATATATAGGAACTTATTACGAGTAATATTCAATGCCACCTAACTTGTCTATCATTAGATTGAATCCTTTCATGGGTTCTGATCATTTTATACTTCTTGCCAACAATCTTGTTAAACCATAGAATAACGCAATAAAATATTTTACGAAAGAGCGACTTCTTATGGTGGCAATTATTTGTTAATGTTGAACCTTTCTCGCCCATTTTGTTGAACACAGAAGTGGAGGTGTTAATTTCACGTGTATATTATATGAATAGTAATGATAGACTATATCATAAATTTAGTTGAAAATTTAGAGTCAGATTGGATGGGATTATCACTTTTGACCTATAAGCTAAAAGTCATAAGTTAATATTGGGTCCCGGGGTACAACTATGGAATAATAAAAACAAATTGAAAATTAACTCAATTCGAATGCTGGAACAGTTTGCAAATGTCGGCGAAAATATCGTCTGACATAATCGATTTACATTTAGTAAAAGCGATAGTCACTAAAAACAGAATAAAACCTTTGAAGAGTAAAATGCAGCGGAAATAATAAAGACACAAATGTTTAATTTTCATAGGTTATATATTAATATAACTCATGATGGTCAATGACCAAAGTATTGTATATATATGTATATACAATTGAGATATTCCTTTCTTTACAAGATTTACAAGATGATACAAAAGGAATAAAAAGGTTAAGTCGCAGATGACTTATGCCTGAAAAATCTATCTAAATAGAAGTGACAAATATCTCAATACAATCGCTCCATACAAAGCTAATCTAGAATCTGAAACAGCGACTGAAATGTCATGCAGAATGTCGTCACAAACTCAGGCAACATTTTGTGATCCAGTTTGGTAAGAAATCAGAAAGCTCTCTTGGTATTTTTACATTTTGATTCTGGATATTGATTCACTGATCTGCCCTCTCTATTTATAGTAGAGATTCCTTCTTGAAAAACTCAATGAATCGTTGTGGAGGTTGAGCTAAAAGTGGTCACGTATGGCAGAAACTTGAGGAGTGATTTTCTCAACAGCTTGGACTTTTTCTTCCCCCGTCTTGCTCCTTAAGTTAAGCTATCTCTCGGACTTAGTCTTCCACGATTTCAATATGCTGTAAAGACTCTTTGCTAAGTCAAATTGCCATGTGATAAAAATGTCACACATTTCTAAAATCTGTCCGTGAAGATAGGCAAAATAGTTACCAGAATGTCGGTCAGAATGTCAAGACACTTGTTCCGATATTTTCTGATTTAGACTTGGTACGAAAAATGATATGTTAGAAAAAATGTCATAACACAGATCCTAACATTAATATTCTTTCCCTTTTACTTTTCTTCACAAAACCTAATCAACTAAGTGTGAGTGACCTATAGCAATGACATATCCACATAAATGCTCCCTCTCAACCTGAAATTGGCATAAACATAATATACACAAATATACACATATATGTCGTTTTTATATAGGATTAGAAAAGAAGAAAGATGTTAGCACATATACACTTATCATCCACTTATACAGATTTATATTCAGATCATATTCTCAACACCAACCAGTAGCATCAGCTTCAGTCCGTGAAGGAAGAGCAAAACATTAACATTCTCCCCCCTTTTGTCTTTCTTCACAAAACAACCTTTTCAATAAACAGAAGTAGCTTCCAGCACAACAGCATAAAATAGCAGTAGCTTCCAGCAGTTCTCTACTCCTGCATAACTCCTTTCTCTGCACACTTCTCTGCACAAAACAACAACATCTAGCCTTCTTTCTCTGCTCCCCCTGCATTAGCACTCCATCTGCTTCATCATGTAATCTTTTCTCCCCCTGCATTAGCACTTTCCTCTACTTCAGCGCTTCATCATTTTCTCTACAGTAGCCTCAACAGTAGCATCATCGTTCTCTCGAGACAATAGCATATATATATATATATATATATATAAATATATATATATATATATATATATATATATATCATTTTCTCCCATTTTTTGTGAAGAAAGTAGCACCATAAAATGGTCATTGGCTTGAATCAGTAGACAGTGGAGACTGTCTTGGACTAGTGTTGTCAAAAATGTTGGTGACATTCCTGTCAACATATGCATTATTTCCTTCCATTTTTCAGGGTAGATCGATGACTCTGTCTCTACTCTTCAAAATTGCAGGGATTGCTTCTCTAACATTCTCCTCAACATTTAATTTCATACATTGGTTTATAACATCATGTGTGAGAAATATAATCTGTTATAGAGATGTACCTTTTCAAACTTCTTCGAGGATGATTCTCTACAGCAGAACTCAAAATAGCACAAAACAACCTGACTATTTTATCAACATATGTTTTTTTTCCAGTAACAGATCTTTGGAGTTGTCTTTCCTTTAAGAACTCTACCAAATCATATTTTGAACAAGAAGGGAGTAGATACATACCTAAAGATCTGATTCAGGTTTTGTTTTGCTGGAGGATGTTGGAGTTTGTGTCCCTTCTGATGTTGGCTAAAATGTTGTCTGAGATGTTGTGGCATCAGTTGCAATATTTGGAACAACACTCGATTTAGCGTATCTGGAAATTTCCCTTGGGAAAAATTGCTTCAATGGAGTTTCACCAAGAATTTCCTCACTTTCTTGAGACACATTTTGCAGTACATAGGAAGTTGTTTCTTCTTCACTCTCTTCAATTGAGAACACCAAGTTCGTGTCGTCACTGTCACGGCTCGAGCAAGCGGATATAACAATATCACATCTAGACATTGACATGTTGTTGCTCGGCTCTGCACGAGTTGTTCTTCTCAAACAATCTACTCGATCGACAAGTATGGAAGGTGGATGATCTTGGTCTCTTACCCAATGCTGAAATATTAGATATTTCATCAACATCTATTGGATTGTTGTCATCACATGAGTAGTTGATATCTAAAGGTTCATGTAAACCTTTGAATACTATGATTTTAGACAAGTCCTCTGTGGATGGTGAAGAAGGAAACCAGTGGGATTGTTGTGGTTCAACATGCTCAGAAGATTCAATGTTCATTGGAGGGCTAGTACTCATAGAAAAGTTGGTCGGTGGGTTGATTGATATTGGCATTGACATTGGAAAGTTTCCATTTGTGAATATAGTGGAGAGGGTTTTGAGGAATTTTGGAAGATGAAGGGCTTGAGTGTTCCATCGGTTGTATATACCAAAGTGATGTGATCTTCCCATTTTTTTATATATTTTTTTTATTTTCGAAAAAAACAAAAAGATAACAATAATGACAAACAAGTAAAGAATGCTTTATAAACTTGGTAGAATAACTAAAAAAAAATTATAGAAAAAATCGAAGACGATAAAAAAATAACAAATAAGAGGAATATTATACATGACAAATCTTTCTAAGCAACAAAAATCTCTTAGATTTAGGTGTTTCAATTTTACACAATAACTTGCACCTAAAATAATGAGATAAAATAACCAGACATCATAGTGGAATAAAAATTAATCTTATCATTTTAAAGTTTGAAATTCCTATCAAAACAAGACATAAAAATAGGGAGAAAAATAACTGAATTTTCAAAATCAGTTATACATCGCATCCCAACAAATATCATTATCTGAGAATGTCAACAGTAATGTTGACAACATTTTGTACAACACAAGTATCACGATCCTTCAAGAATATCTTCCTTTCGGTAACAAATCAAGACACGTTTCATATATGATTTTATGAGTTTAACCTCCAGACTAATGTAATATTTTCCCATTGAGTACTAGATCTAATCATAAAACACATACAAAATTCATTTTCGTGTAAAAAACAAGAATACTTATTTAGCATACTCATAATGTTTTTCTTTGTTTAAGCACTTTGATACTCCTATAGTATAGGAACAATATCAATTTCAAGGGCTTTGCCCGTACTGCACAGTTGCCGAGAATTAGAAAGGCTTTGCCTTATTTTGATACTCCCTTTTTATGATATCTAATTGTTATACCCCGTATTTCCAGAGTATGTACGTAAGGACGTACGTAGAAAATTTGAGCCTTAAGTTAGGCAAAGGACCGAATTTGGGCACAAGTCTTAATAAGTCGTTTTTACTAAACGTTTCCACGACTTTCGTAGGAAAATTCGGCTATGTCATTTATAATTTTTGCGGATTTTTCCGAGAGACGAAACATTTTGGACCAACGGGAGGGTGACGTGTGTCACCTCACATCGAAGCAAATAGGGTGGCTTGGACGATTGGGCCCAAGAGGATTGGTTGGCCTCGGCGATGGTCCCTCCTTTTTGTGTGTTTTGGCTTGTTTTGTGGAGTGTTTTGTGGAGTGTTTGTGGGTGCACTTGGCTTGATCTTGGCCTTACACTTGCCTTGCATGGCTTGATCTTGGCCATTGGTTGGCTTTTGGTTTTGCTATAAATACCCCTAAGCTTCAAGACTTCATTCATCCAAAACTTCCAAGTCTTGAAACCCTCTCCTCCCTTCTTGTTGTGCTAGCCAGAGCTTCCTTCCCTCCCCTTTTCGTGAGGCCTAGTGGCGAGAGGTACTACCCCCTAGTGGCCTTGTGGCGAGAGCATACCCCACGCGTTGGAGTGTTCTCGTGAGGTACCCCTTTGGTAGAAAGTTGTCTTCCTAGTATTGTTATAATGCCCAAAATACCTTGGCCTTATACCTTGTTGTATTCAAAAGTTACCTCTATCATAGAGAGCAGAAATACTACCTTTTAGTCTCAACCGAAACCCTAAGGAATCTTCATTGTTAGTTGAAGGATTTAAGTAGAAGTTGGATAGAACTTCTGGGTTGTTTGGGCGGGATGGAGCACCGGAGTTGGAGCTAAATATTGCTAAGGATCGACATTTAACTTGGATAATTATGGGCTTATCGAGGTAATTATCTTGTCCTCTATTGTAATTGGAAATTACATGTTTGTTAGAATATATAGTTGAAGTATACTATATATGGAACTATACTTAGTATTCAGATGTCTTTTGACTTAAGCTCAAGAATAAAGAAAAGAATCAGTATTTACATAGGGTGTATTCAGACATGAGACTTGTGTAGATTCTTGAGTAGGATGGTGCACGTCCCGGTTAGACGTGTAAACGCCCACCCACTGGTTGGCTTGGTAGCCGGCCTCGATAGAGGAGGAGATTTACGCTGTTGCGGCGGGGAGAATCTTCGAATTTTCGTAGAAAGATAGAACTTGTGTTTTGGGGTTAATAGACGTTTGTGACCTTTATAGGTGAAAGTACTAAGAGTAGCGTTCTACTCGAGGAGTGGAAAGTGGCTAGCGTTGTAGTACTTGGAGCATTTTGCTTTTGTCGATAAATCGTCGCGAGGTATGTGAACCTCTTCCTATCTCTTCTAGCATGATATGTGTGAACTATGTAGTGCGGTGACGTCGTGTGTTAGCGTGTTTGATTGTTCTTAAAACATAAAGTGTTATAACGGCTTTATGGGAAGTTGGTTATAACAACTTTATGAAGGTAAGAAAATACTTTGTGGTTTTAAAGGTAATCGATGTGAATTATAAGCGGCTAGTTATAATAAAGAACTTGATGTATTTCAAAAGATTTATAAATCGTTTTGGAAGGAGAGTAACACTTGGTTTTAAAAGGTTTTAAAAAGAGTTATACTAGCTTTTTGGGAGTTAGGTATAATGTCTTAAGAGAGGTAAAGAAAATGGTTTCTTGATGTTAGAAGTTAAGAGACTTGATCTTATAAGATAAGAGACTTAACTTATTTGTTTTAATGTGAATGTTTGTGTGAAACCTCATTCGTGAGTAATGAGTACTTGGTTTTATTTAAAGGGATAATGTTTCTTGATTTGGAAATCGTAATGTGTATCGACAGGACATGCAGCGTTAATAAAGGAAAATGTATTGAATAATGATGAATTGTATTAAAACCGGTAGAAACCTCCATCCATAGAAACTAAGATGAGACAAAATGATATACATTTTCTAAATCATGGTCTTTGTAATAAGAATGTTGTAAACAAGAATAGCCTACTCTCGCGTGAGACATATATTACTCAATTGTTCTAAAAGGAATCAAGTGATTAAGTTTGGGAACTATGAAACCATTTGAAAATGAGAAGCTTGAGTAATTGAAACTAGGCAAACCGAACTTAGGAAAAGAATGTTGTTACTTGATTTTGAAAAGGGAATGTGGGTTGGTCATTCTAATACTACGTATCGGGTGACTTTTATAAAAGTAATGGATCTCTTTTAAAAGAACTTAACGTATGTAGTACTTTGGGGTTAAAAACCGACTTTGGCATAAAATGAAAGTACTTTGAGTTGTTGTGAAACTTGCCTATGCTTGTTGTTGTGAAACTTGCCTATGCTTGTTGTTGTGAAACTTGCCTATGCTTGTGATGATAGCCTTTGTTGTGCAAGTGTGGTATTTACGTATACCGCGTCTCGATAGAGGCGGTTGACTTGTTGAGAACTTACTTGGGCGTCTTTGGCGGTGATGGAGAATTCCACGTATGTTTCCATTTTGATTATCGTCTTGTTGTTGATGTCACACGGACATGTCTACCGTCTGATATTCGGCATGCGGCCGTGCGGCCGTTGATTACCGATATATGGTTATTACCGCAACATGGGCGGTCTACACCGTCTGATATTCCGGCATGTGGCGTGCGGCGGGGTTGACCCGATATATTGTTATTGAGGTTACATGGGCATGTCTACACCGTCAGATTCCGGGGCATGTGGCGTACGCGCTTGTTATTGTTGCATCATGGACATGTCTACACCGTCGCGATTTCGGGCATGAAGGCCATGATGCGAACATGATGGATGTTGTGGGCGTGAGACCCATAGTTATATTTGAGTGGTGACTTTGAGGGCGTGTGTGACGCCCCGAAAATTGGGCCCGTCACTGGTGCCTTACCCCGGGCACCCTAGTGATACAACATCAGAGAAAACCAGCGGAAATAAAAACTTTACACATGAAATGAGAGATATAGTAAATAAACAGGCCAACCAAAACGATTGCCTTCGATATACATAAAACCTAGCAGTTTAATCCTTTTACAACCACGCCAACAAGATTCTACAGACCTCTAAGATTTATACAACAACTATGACGGACGGGGCCGCCATACCCCGAACGTCTAAGAACTTACGGACTCGGTAACATACCAAAGATAAGCCTCCGACGGAACGGAGCTTCCCAAATGAAATGAGATCCTAACGCGGGGATCGGCGGTAGATGCACCTCTACTGCGGCGTGAACGCAGCCGAAGGAGGTCGATAACAGTACTAAGTATGTGAAATAAATCACGTAAATGAAATCATAATAGTCTATATAAAGCGGGAGACATGTATGATGACCAAACTACGATATATAACATATAACGATATCAAGACAGGACTCACGCCTCCAAATTATCACTCGTGCGTGGAATTTCTTCCTCACCGGCGGCTTATGATATAACAATACCAAGGATTATACATGAACACCATGTCCCAATGTGTTATAAAAACCGTCGGGACAAGTATAACTACCAATCCGACCGTACAATAATACAATGCAACCAAAACACGGCCGTCACGGGGCAAGTGCGAGCCGACTCATCGGATACCAAGGCCGGCCACGCGGTGACGGGGGCAAGTACTGGTGACCACCGGGGACAAGGCGTATCACGAAACTTCGTCACTATACCGAGCAGGCAAGTCACGGTGACTACGGATACCAAGGCCGAATCGGTCACGAGGCAGGCAAATCGAGCCGACCACCGGATACCGGCCGAGCGGAAGAAACCTCAACGGTCAACCGGCCCTCTATCGAGAGCAGCGGTAACACGTAAAACACCACACTTGCACAACAAAGGCTATCATCACAAGCATAGGCAAGTTTCACAACAAGCATAGGAATGTTTCACCACAACAAGCATAAGCAAGTTTCACATCACTCAAGTACCTTCATTTTTATGCCAAAGTCCGGTTTCACCTAAAGTACTACGTCGTTAAATTCTTTAAAAGAGATCCATTACTTATCAAAGTCACCCGATACGTAGTATTAGAATGACTAACCCACATTCCTTTTCAAAATCAAGTAACAACATTCTTTTCCTAAGTTCCAGTTTGCCTAGTTTCAATTACTCAAGCTTCTCATTTTCAAATGGTCTCATAGTTCATAAACTTAATCACTTGATTCCTTTTTAGAACAATTGAGTAATATATGTCTCACGTGAGAGTAGGTTATTCTTGTTTACAACATTCTTATTACAGCAGCCATGATCTAGAAAATGTAATATCATTTTGTCTCAACTTAGTTTCTATGCAGATGGAGGTTTCTACTGGTTTTAATACAATACATCATTATTCAATACATTTTCCTTTCTTAACGCTGCAGTGGTCTGTCGATACACATTCTGATTTCCGAAATCAGTAAAACATTATCCCTTTAAATAAAACCAAGTACTCATTACTCACGAATGAGGTTTCACAAACATCCACATTAAAACAAATAAGTTAAGTCTCTTATCTTATAAGATCAAGTCTCTTAACTTCTAACATCAGTAAACCATTTTCTTTACCTCTCTTAAGACATTATACCTAACTTCCCATAAAGCTAGTATAACTCTTTTTAAAACCTTTTAAAACAAAGTGTTACTCTCCCTTCCAAAACGATTTATAAATCTTTTGAAATACATCAAGTTCTTTATTATAACAAGCGCTTATAATTCACATCGATTACCTTTTAAAACCACAAAGTATTTTCTTACCTACATAAAGTCGTTATAACCAACTTCCCATAAAGCCGTTATAACACTTTATGTTTAAAACAATCAAACACAGTTAACACGTATGCGTCTACCGCACTACATAGTTCACACATATCATGCTATAAGAGATAGGAAGAGGTTCACATACCGCGACGATTTAACGACAATAAGCAAAATGCTCCAAGACTACAACCTTGCTAGCCTTTCCACTCCTCGAGTAGAATACGCTACTCTTAGTACTTTCACCTATAAAGGCCACAAACGTCTATTAAATCTTAACCACACGTTCCCATCTTTCTCTGAGAAAATTCTAAGACCTCCCCCGCAACGTAAATCTCTCCTCTATCGGTGGCTACCAAGCCAACCGAGGGTTAACACGCCTAACCGGACGCGCATAATTCTACTACACAAGAATGCTACATAAGTCTCATGTAATACAACCCTAGGTAATTACGATTCGATTCTTCTCTTTATTATCCTTACATGTGATTCTGCTCAATTCTTCATTCTTCAGGCTTAAGTCAAAAGACATTGCCACAATACTAAGTTCAGTTCTATATATAGTATACAACACTATATATTCAACACTTATGTAATTTCCAATTACAATAGGGGGACAAGATATTTACCTCGATAAGCCCAAAAATTATCCGAGTTTAAAGTCGCTCCTGAGCAAGGTTTAGCTCCTCCTCCGAGTGCTCCAATCCGCTCCAAACAACCCTTAGAAGTTCTACGCAACTTCTACTCCATACTTCAACAATGGGTGAAGATTTCCTTAGGGTTTCGTTTTAGTGACTTAGGGAAAGTATAACGGTATTTTCTGGGCTAGTATAAGTGTAACCTTGGGAATACTACAAGGTATTTGGGCCAAGGTATTTGGACATAATAACAATACTAGGAGAGTATTTCTATACCACAACAAAGGGTATTATACGAAAACAACTAGGCAGTGGGTACCACGTGGCACCACAGCTTTAGGGGAGAAACTCTCGGCCAAAGGCCACTAGGAGGAGGAGAGGCTTTGGGACGAGAACCACAAGAGGGAGGGAGTATTTTGAGACTTAGGTAGATAGCTCAATTTTTGGATGAAGAAAGTTCATCAACTAAGGGGTATTTATACTCTGAGCCAAGGCAACCAATGGCAAGATTATGCCAAGTGCAAGGCAAGTGTAAGGCGAGATTTGGGCAAGTGTCCTAAGCCAACTTGCACAAAATATCCTACCAACTCCCTCGACCACAAGGCCAATTCGCCCATCACATATTTCCGCCCACTCCGCAATTGAGGGTGACAAGTGTCGCCCTCTTGTTGGTCCAAAATGTTTCGTCTCTCGGAAAAATCCGCAAAAATATAAATGACATAGCGGAAATTCCCTACGAAGTCGTGAAAACGTTTCGTCGAAAACGACTCTAAACGGGTGTTGTGAACAAAATAATTCGCGCCACTTTACAACTTTCAAAATTTTCTACGCACGCCCCACGTGCATACTCTGGAAATACGGTATAACATTCTCCCTTAGAAACATTCGTCCAATGTTCCTTCAAGGTCTCAAAACAAGCGGCGTCGGTATAGTCTTCACCGCTATACGTTTAAAACAATCATGCCACACTCGCCACAAAACATACGCTCACTTTTCCCTTTCTCGTAGTACTCGCCACGAACACTCGAACTCGTTCTAGTATCCGTACCACACTTCGCCAACGCTCGTTTCCAACCCTCGAGTCACTACCTCAAACTTGGTCATCTCACTAACCTCGATTTCCCTAAGGCCATTCCCGCCTTCACGATGATCGATCGAACGCGTCCACGAACTCATACGATGGTCATCTAAACTTGGGCCTAGCACCTCGTGACCCTACCACCGGGACCACCCAGACCGACCCCACCAAACTGTTACTGGTTGACCCGCAAATGGTCCTCAACCCGACCGCGCTAACTCTTGTTCCCGATCCTAACAATCTTACTATTTCACATCATGAAAGCTACCACTTCCATCTCACACTACCGAGGACTTACCCTTTTCACTAACTGTGTTTCTAAATCACATTTTAGCACAAAGCTATCCAAACATAACATTAAACACATCAACAACATCAATACAAACAAAACTCTGAGGTTAAGGATATACGAAACTAGGCGGTTCAAGGACCGCTAAATCGAACTCCACCGCGACCTCTCAGGGCCTTCCGTGTACGAACATCCCGCCTGCTACGGAAGGTGAAGAACCCAATCGCTGCTCTAGTAGTCCATGCTATCCTACCAGGTGCTACCGCAGTGGACGATCTCTTGCGGATGGCCTGTTGGCGCAAAAATAACAATCTCCGAGTTAGTACGACACTCTCCCTTATGAAGCTTTCCTGGCGGCCACCGAGACAAAGGGCAACCTCATCGCGAGCACTCGCCTCCCGAAAATCTGAAACACAGGAGCCCCGACCGCTCCGAATATCCGAAGGTCGAAAGGCGGGAGGACCACTCAGACTTGTGAGGTACATAACTAGTCTGCTGAGGCGGTCCGCCTCGAAAGTCACCAAAGGACCTGCTGTTCGGCCTCTTCGCGACTTTGGTCATTCCGCCGATTTATCCGCTCCTCACATCAGTGTATACGCTGCGTGCGGCAATGTCCATGCGGTGAAGAGCTACACCAACAACTCTGCAAGGCAATCATCGAGCCTGTAACATATCGGTGCACTCGATCCTCCATACTAGCTACTAACGAGGACGTGCACGCCAATGAGTCGAACTCACATTGTACTCCGAACCGCGCGCCTGCGCGTAACACCAAAAATCTGCCGGCGAGCCCTCCTCATCCGGGAGGCAAGAAATGTGCAAGAAGGCCTCGAGAACTCGTTCCATACTGGAAGTGCATGCTCTCCCACAGCTCCAAGAATCAAACCGATCATTGCGGTATCACGCATTGATGTGAACCTAGGGCCCGACTCGACCTCCGATGCCTTGATTACTCACGATCCGGTGAATCGCTTGATGAACTCCTGCGGATCATCCTCGTGCCTCGACCCATAAAACTCGCGGCCTACAACTCGTAAAATCCGTAGCCTCGAACTATCGATCTAGGGTGAACCACGGTGCTCGAACTGCTGCGTCCGGCCTATCCTCAAGTCTGCCACAACCGCCATTAATCGGGCCACTCCTTGTAACTCATCTCTCTGCTCGGTGCGGATGGAGGCTCAGTCTTGTGGTCTCGCCACGCTCTACTCGCAGATCCTCTCTTTGCCTTGCCGGGCGGGTTGCCTTCGCAGAGCATAATCGTAAAACGAAACACGCCGGAGGGTCAATCTTATCACACGCGGCTAAGGCACGATCTCGTAATGAGAAGAAATGGAAACCAATCCTAAATGTCCTATAGCCTCACGATTATAGATGTGGTGCAACACACCGATAATCAAGACTCTACTGAACACGGTGCGTAGACACTTTCCGGATTAATCGCTCACGATACCACTGTGACGCCCGAAAATTGGGCACTCGTGCCTACCCCGCACCCTAGTGATACAACATCGAGAAAACCGGCGGAAATAAAAACTTTACACATGAAATGAGAGATATAGTAAATAAACAGCAACCAAAACAGTTGCCTTGGTATATACATAAACCTAATAGTTTAATCCTTTTACAACCCCCCACAACAAGATTACGCACCTCTAAGATTTATACAACAACTATGACGGGGCGGGGCGCCATACCACGAACGCATAAGAACTTACGGACTCGTGGTAACATACCAAAGATAAGCCTCCGACGGAACGGAGCTTCCCAAAACGAAATGAGATCCTAACGGGGATCGGCGATACCGACGCACTCTCTACTGCGGCGTGACGCGGCCCGAGGAGGTCAAGACAAGTACAGTATGTGAAATCAGAATACTGTAAATGAAATCATAATAGTCTATATAAAGCAGAGACATGTATGATGACCAAACTACGATATATAACATATAACCGATTCATCAAGACAGGACTCACGCCTCCAAATTATCACTCGTGCGTGGAATTTCTTCCTCATCGCAAGGCTTATGATATAACAATACCAAGGATTATACATGAACACCATGTCCCACTGTGTTATAAAAACCGTGCAGACAAGTATAACTACCAGATCCGACCGTACTAATAATACAATGCAACCAAAACACGGCCGTCACGGGGCAAGTGCGAGAGCCGACTCATCGGATACCAAGGCGGCCACGCACCGACCGGGCAAGTCGAGGTGACCACTGTGACAAGGTCAGATCACGAAACTTCGTCACTATAATCGAGCGGGGCAAGTGCGGTGACTACGTATACCAAGGCCGAATCGATCACGACGGCAAGCACGAGCCGACCACCGGATACCCAGCCGAACGGTAAGAAACCTCAACTACCAACCGCCTCTATCGAGACGCGGTAACCGCGAAACACCACACTTGCACAACAAAGGCTATCATCAGCATAGGCAAGTTTCACAACAACAAGCATAGGAATGTTTCACCACAACAAGCATAGTAAGTTTCACATCACTCAAAGTACCTTCATTTTATGCCAAAGTCCGGTTTCAACTCCTAAAGTACTACGTGACGTTAAATTCTTTAAAAGAGATCCATTACTTATCAAAGTCACCCGATACGTAGTATTAGAATGACTAACCCGCATTCCTTTTCAAAATCAAGTAACAACATTCTTTTCCTAAGTTCCGGTTGCCTAGTTTCAATTACTCAAGCTTCTCATTTACCAATGGTTAAATAGTTCATAAACTTAATCACATGATTCCTTATTAGAACAATTGAGTAATATATGTCTCACGTGAGAGTAGGTTATTCTTGTTTACAACATTCTTATTACAGCAGCCATGATCTAGAAAATGTAATATCATTTTGTCTCAACTTAGTTTCTATGCAGATGGAGGTTTCTACTGGTTTTAATACGATACATCATTATTCAATACATTTTCCTTTCTTAACGCTGCAGTGGTCTGTCGATACACATTCTGATTTTCCAAATCGGAAACATTATCCCTTTAAATAAAACCAAGTACTCATTACTCACGAATGAGGTTTCACACAAACATCCACATTAAAACAAATAAGTTAAGTCTCTTATCTTATAAGATCAAGTCTATTAACTTCTAACATCAGTAAACCATTTTCTTTACCTCTCTTAAGACATTATACCTAACTTCCCATAAAGCTAGTATAACTCTTTTTAAAACCTTTTAAAACAAAGTGTTACTCTCCCTTCCAAAACGATTTATAAATCTTTTGAAATACATCAAGTTCTTTATTATAACAAGCGCTTATAATTCACATCGCTTACCTTTTAAAACCACAAAGTATTTTCTTACCTACATAAAGTCGTTATAACCAACTTCCCATAAAGCCGTTATAACACTTTATGTTTTAAAACAATCAAACACAGTTAACACGTACGCTCACCGTACTACATAGTTCACATATCATGCTATAAGAGATAGGAAGAGGTTCACATACCTCGCGACGATTTAACGACAATAAGCAAAATGCTCCAAGTACTACAACCTTGCTAGCCCTTTCCACTCCTCGAGTAGAATACGCTACTCTTAGTACTTTCACCTATAAAGGCCACAAACGCCTATTAAATCTTAACCACACGCTCCCATCTTTCTACGTAAAATTCTAAGAAGACTCTCCGCAACAAACAGAATCTCCTCCTTCATCGAGGTCGCTACCAAGCCAACCAGGGGTTAACACGCCTAACCTGACGCGCATAATTCTACTACACAAGAATGCTACATAAGTCTATCAGAATACAACCCTAGGTAATTACGCTCGCTTCTTCTCTTTATTATCCTTCTACGTGATTACTGTTCAATTCTTCATTCTTCAGGCTTAAGTCAAAAGACATTGCCACAATACTAAGTTCAGTTCTATATATAGTATACAACACTATATATTCAACACTTATGTAATTTCCAATTACAATAGGGGGACAAGATATTTACCTCGATAAGCCCAAAAATTATCCGAGTTTAAAGTCGCTCCTGAGCAAGGTTTAGCTCCTCCTCCGAGTGCTCCAATCCGCTCCAAACAACCCTTAGAAGTTCTACGCAACTTCTACTCCATACTTCAACAACGGGTGAAGATTTCCTTGTGGTTTCGTTTTAGTGACTTAGGAAAGTATAACGGTATTTTCTGGCTAGTATAAGTGTAACTTGGGAATACTACAAGGTATTTGGGGCCAAGGTATTTGGACATAATAACAATACTAGAGAGTATTTCTATACCACAACAAAGCGGTATTATACGAAACAACTAACTAGCAGTGGGTACCCTACTAAGAAAACACCACAGCTGAGGGGAAACTCCTACCAAAGGCCACTAGGAGTGGGAGGAGAGGCTTTGGACGAGAACCACAAGAGGAGGGAGTATTTTGAGACTTAGGTAGATAGCTCAATTTTTGACGAAGAAAGTTCATCAACTAAGGGTATTTATACTACAAGCCAAGGCCAACCAATGGCCAAGATTATGCCAAGTGCAAGGCGTGTAAGGCCAAGATTTGGGCAAGTGTCCTAAGCCAACTTGCACACAAAATATCCTACCAACTCCTCACCACAAGGCCAATTGGCCCATCACACATTTCCGCCACTCCCACCACCAGAGGTGACAAGTGTCGCCTCGTTGGTCCAAAATGTTTCGCCTCTAAAAATCCGCAAAAATATAAATGACATAGCCTAAATTCCCTACGAAAGTCGTGGAAAACGCTTTCGCCGAAAACGACTCTAAACGTGTCAGGAACAAAATAATTCGCCAAGCCACTTTACACTTCAAAATTTTCACGCACGCCCCACGCATATACTGAAATACGGTATAACAGTGAGTCCCCGACTGATCGCTTATGTCGCGTGATCGATTTTGGTTATCATACATGCTCTCGCTTTAGGCTATTATGATTTCATTTACGTGATTTGACAGTCACATACTTCGTACTGTCAGATCGACTCCTTCGGCCGCGCTCACGCCGCAGTAGAGGTACATCGGCCGTGGATCCCCGCCTAGATCTCATTTCAAAGGCTGAAAGCTCCGCTTCCTTCGAGGCTTATCTTTGCATGCTTCCCGAGTCAGGTTCTGTACATTCGTGGTATGGCCCCGTCCCGCCATAGTTGTTGTAAATCTTAGGTCAGAGTAATCACAAGTGTGGTTTGTAAAAAGGACAACTGCTCGGTTTTTACAGATATACCAAGGCAAATGCTTTGGTGGCCTGCTTATTTATTATATCTCTTGTTTCATGACTCGTGTTTTATTTTTCCGCCGGTTTTCTCTCGATGTTGTATCACTAGGTGCCCGGTAAGGCACCAGAATCGCCCGGTTCGGGCGCAAAGTGGTATCGTGAGCGCTAGTCCTCTGAAGTTGTCTACGCATCGTGTTCAGTAGAGTCTTGATTATCGCGTGTTGGCACCACATCTATAATCGTGAGGCTATAGGACATTTAGGATTGGTTTCATTCTTCTCATTCCGAGATCGTGCCTTAGAGTGGTTGTAAGTCGACCCTCCGACGTGTTTCGCTTTTACCGCTTGCCTCGCGAAGGCAACCGTGGCCTGGCGGCAAGGCGCCGAGGAGTCGCTAGCTGGGATTCAGAGGAGTACGAGGCGCAGTCCTGGCCAAGACTGAGGTGCTTCAGACGGCGAGTTTTGCGACGCCGCCAAAGACCAAAGCAGAGCTTAGAGTCGCAGCAGCTGGTCACGAGACTACAAGACTCGAGCCTCCACCCCACACCGAGCGGGAGACGGGTCACGCGAGACGGCCCGCTTATCGCCGTGGTCAGGCCGATATGAGGATAGGCCGGACGCAGCCTAGCTCCAAAGAAGACTGGTAGGCACCCGAGGCGCATAGCTGAGGCTACGGATTTCCTTAGTCAGAGCCCGCCGAAGTTTTACGTCGAGGTCGGAGGATGATCCGCAGGAGTTCATCCGCTGCTGCAGAGGATCACGCGTGATCAAGGCTTCAGATCGAGTCCGTGATATTTGTTCGTGACGGCCGCGTGATACCGCAGCCGATCGTTTGACTCGCGAGCTCTCCGGGAGAGTATGCACTTCCACCGCTTGGGACGAAGTTTTCGGGCCTTCCCGCACATTTCGCCTCCACAAACGGCGAGGGCTCGCCGGCAGATTTTTGATGCTGAGGCGTAACCGCGCATAGCCGGGAGTACAATGTGAGTTCGACTCATCGTCTTGTATGTTCCCGCATTAGTAGCTAGTATGGAGGATCGAGTGCACCGATATGTTACAGTGGCTCACGATTACCTAGCAGAGTTGTTCGTGTTTTCTTCACCGCACGACATTGCCCGCATTCGTGCTCATGCACTGGGTGCGGCGAGCGCAGAGATCGACGCGGACGCCACAGGTTAAGCGCCAAGACACGGATATTTTGGCGACTTTCGAGGCGGACCGCCAAGAAGCAGACTAGTTATGTACTCCGCCATTGCAGAGTGGTCCTCCGCACTTTCGACCTCGGGATATTCGTGAGCGTCGTGGCTCCTGTCGGATGTTCGCGAGTAGGGTGTCGCTGGGACGCAAATACCCCTACCTCGCGTGGTCGATGCGTAGACCGCATTTCGTGAGTGTCGTAGTACCAAGGAGCTTGTTATTCTCGCGCCAACAGGCCATATGACGAGAGACCGTCCACTGTGGTAGCGCTGGTAGGATAGCACAGACTACTGTAGCACCATGGGCCACTGCAGAGGTCGCGTGGAAGTTCCAGCTTTAGCGGCCTCAACCGCCTAGTTTCTGTATATCCTTAACCTCGTAGATACTTGTATGTATTGATGTTAATGATGTGTTAAGTGTTATGTTCGGATAGCTTTGTGCTATAGTGTGATTTGAAAATCTGGTTAGTGTGAGATGAAGTGGTAGCTTCCATGATGTGTTCCGTGTCGGCGAGCGGAAGTCGGGCGCTGATGGGTCGGTCAGCCATGTTGCGCGCCAACCCGCCCCGCTTCGGCGGCGGTCACAGCTCGTGGTCCCGCCAGTGGCAGGTCACGAGGGTGCTAGACCCAAGTTTAGATGACCATCGATGAGTTCATAGATATGTTCGACTGCATCGTGAAGGCCGAGAACGCCTTAGAGGAAATCGAGGTAGTAAGATGACCAAGTTCGAGGTAGTAACTCCAAGGGTTGGAAACAAACGCTGACAAGTGTGGTACGGATACTAGAAAGAGCTCGAGTGTTCGGTAAGGTACGACGAGATAGGGAGAAGTGAACGTGTGTGATCGCTTTTCGTGAAACGTGAGGTGCGCGAGTATATTTTAGACCTCGTGCGGGTTTTGTGATGATTAGAGGTGTTTCCTCGTTGACTTGGTTTAAGTATTGGTGCGCTTGTTATTTTATGGCGGGTGTGGCATGATCGCTTTCGCAGATAAGCGGAAGCGCTATACTAGCGCACGTTTGTGTTGAGATTGAGAAGGAACATTCGACGAATGTTTCGGGAGGGAGAATGTTATACCCCGTATTTCGCAGTATGTACGTAGGACGACGTAGAAAATTTGAGCCTTAAGTTAGGCAAAGGATCGAATTTGGGCACAAGTGCGAATAGAGTCGTTTTCGACTAAACGCTTTCCATTAGCTTTCGTAGGAAAATTCCGCTATGTCATTTATAATTTTTGCGGATTTTTCCGAGAGACGAACATTTTGGACCAACGGGAGGGTGACACGTGTCACCCTCACATCGAAGCAAATAGGTGGCTTGACGATCAAGGCCCAAGAGGATCGGTGGCTCGCCGATCGGGTCCCTCCTTTTGTGCCTTGTTTTGTGGCTTGTTTTGTGGAGTGTTTTGTGGAGTGTTTTGTGGTGCACTTGGCTTGATCTTGGCCTTACACTTGCCTTGCACATGACTTGATCTTGGCCATTGGTTGGCTTTTGGTTTTGCTATAAATACCCCTAAGCTCAAGACTTCATTCATCCAAAACTTCCAAGTCTTGAAACCCTCTCCTCCTTCTTGTTGTGCTAGCCGAGAGCTTCCTCCTCCCCTTTTCGTGAGGCCTAGTGGCCGAGAGGTACTACCCCCTAGTGGCCTCTGTGGCAGAGCATACCCCACGCTGGAGTGTTCTCGTGAGGTACCACTTTGGTAGAAAGTTGTCTTCCTAGTATTGTTATAATGCCCAAAATACCTTGGCCTTATACCTTGTTGTATTCCAAAAGTTACCTCTATACGTAGAGCCCAAATACTACCTTTTAGTCTCAACCGAAACCCTAAGGAATCTTCATTGTTAGTCAAGGATTTAAGTAGGTTGGATGTAACTTCTGGGTTGTTGGAGCGGGATGGAGCACTTGAGTCGAGCTAAACATTGCTAAGGATCGACATTTAACTTGGATAATTATGGGCTTATCGAGGTAATTATCTTGTTCTCTATTGTAATTGGAAATTACATGTTTGTTAGAATATATAGTTGAAGATACTATATATGGAACTATACTTAGTATTCGCAATGTCTTTTGACTTAAGCCCAAGAATAAAGAAAAGAATCGAATCAGATTTACATAGATCAGACATGAGACTTGTGTAGTTACCGAGTAGGATGGTGCACGCCCGTTAGACGTAAACCCCTCGTTGGCTTCGTAGCCTACCGATAGAGAGGAGATTTACGCCGTGTGTGAGGTGCCGAATTTTCTGTAGAAAGATAGAACTTGTGTTTTGGGGTTAATAGACGTTTGGACCTTTATAGATGAAAGTACTAAGAGTAGCGATTCTACTCGAGGAGTGGCTAGTGCGTTGTAGTACTTGGAGCATTTTGCTTTTGTCGATAAATCGTCGCGAGGTATGTGAACCTCTTCCTATCTCTTCTAGCATGATATGTGTGAACTATGTAGTACGGTAGACGCATACGTGTTAATCGTGTTTGATTGTTCTTAAAACATAAAGTGTTATAACGCTTTATGAAGTCGTTATAAATACTTTATGAAGGTAAGAAAATACTTGTGGTTTTAAAAGGTAATCGATGTGAATTATAAATCGCTAGTTATAATAAAGAACTTGATGTATTTCAAAAGATTTATAAATCGTTTTGGAATGAGAGTAACACTTGGTTTTAAAAGGTTTTAAAAAGAGTTATACTAGCTTTTGGGAGTTAGGTATAATGTCTTAAGAGAGGTAAAGAAAATGGTTTATCATGTTAGAAGTTAAGAGACTTGATCTTATAAGATAAGAGACTTAACTTATTTGTTTTAATGTGAATGTTTGTGTGAAACCTCATTCGTGAGTAATGAGTACTTGGTTTTATTTAAAGGGATAATGTTTTACCGATTTCAAATCGAATGTATCGGCTGCACCACGCAGCGTTAATAAAGGAAAATGTATTGAATAATGATGAATTGTATTAAAACAAGTAAAACCTCCATCCGCATAGAAACTAAGATGAGACAAAATGATATACATTTTCTAGATCATGGTCGTAATAAGAATGTTGTAAACAAGAATAGCCTACTCTCACGTGAGACATATATTACTCAATTGTTCTAAAAGGAATCAAGTGATTAAGTTTGGGAACTATGAAACCATTTGAAAATGAGAAGCTTGAGTAATCAAACTAGCAAACCGAACTTAGGAAAAGAATGTTGTTACTTGATTTTGAAAAGGGAATGTGGGTTGGTCATTCTAATACTACGTATCGGGTGACTTTATAAAAGTAATGGATCTCTTTTAAAAGAACTTAACGATGTAGTACTTTGGGGTTAAAACCCGACTTTGGCATAAAATGAAAGTACTTTGAGTTGTTGTGAAACTTGCCTATGCTTGTTGTTGTGAAACTCGCCTATGCTTGTTGTTGTGAAACTTGCTTACGCCGTGATGATAGCCTTTGCTGCAAGTGTGGTATTTGCGGTTACCGCTCTCTCGATAGGCGGTTGACTTGTCGAGAACTTACTGACGGCCGTCTGGCGATGATGGAGAATTCCACGTATGTTTCCATTTTGATTATCGCTTGTTGTTGATGTCACATGGACATGTCTACACCGACGCAGATTCCGGCACGCGCCACGCGCCGGTTGATTACGATATATGGTTATTACCGCAACATGGACGTGTCTACACCGATGCAAGATTCCGGCACGTGGCTACGCGCAGGTTGACCACCCAAGATATCATATTGAGGTTATACGGGCATGTCTACACCGGCGCAAAGATTCCGGTACGCGCCACGCGCTTGTTATTATTGTTGCATCATGGACATGTCTACACCGGCGCAGATTCCGGGGCACGCGCCATGATGCGAACATGATGGATGTTGTGGCGTGAGACCCATAGTTATATTTGAGTGGTGACTTGAGGCGCGAGTCCCCGACTTGATCGCTTTTATGTTGCGTCAGTATTTTGGTTATCATACATGTCTCCGCTTTTAGGCTATTATGATTTCATTTACTGATTTGACGCACATACTGTACTGCAGATCGACTCCTTCGGGGCTGCGTTCATGTCGCAGGTAGGTACATCGGCCGTGGATCCCCGCCTAGGATCTCATTTCACCGTGTTGAAAGCTCCGTTCCTTCTGAGGCTTATCTTTGTATGTTTCCCCGAGTTGTAGGTTCTTGTACATTCGTGGTATGGCGGCCCCGTCCCGTCATAGTTGTTGTAAATCTTAGAGGTGCAGAGTAATCGCCAAGTGTGGTTTGTAAAAGGACAACTGCTCGGGTTTTTGTATATACCAAGGCAACTGCTTTGGTTGGCCTGTTTATTTATTATATCTCTTGTTTCATGACTCGTGTTTTATTTTCCGCTGGTTTTCTCTGATGTTGTATCACTAGGGTGCCCGGGGTAAGGCACCAGTAACGGGCCCGGGTTCGGGGCGTTACACTAATATCATCATAGAGAACGGTATCACATTAAAATCACGTTTGGAATCATATCTGTGTGAACAAAAATCAGCCAAAAATAATACTGAAAATCAGATTCTGATATTACACAAGTAAATGTCACCCGAAATGTTAGAGACATTCCAGTCGACATTCACCAAAAATGCCCAAAATAGAGATTACAAAGACCACGAGATTTCTACACTAGAAAATCTCTCATGATCCAAAACTTTTATAAAAGTATCAGCTAGTTGATGAAGAGTATCAACATGTTTAATGAACTAGCTGTTTTTCAATCAAATCTCTTTTTAAAAAATGATGTCTAATCATAGTACAAAAATAAATGTTGCTAGTAAAATCATAGTCGTTTAACATGTGTCTTAGTCATATTCATTGAGAACAATAACTTCCAACTGCTATATATATATATTCAGATTCAACAGTTGAAAGTGAGACACAATTTTATTTTCGACTCTACAAAAAAAACAAAATTTATTGACAAGATAAAAATATCCTCTACTTGTACATTTTATATCATTCACATCACCAGCCCAATTCGAATCACTATATCCTATTAAATTAGGATTAATGTCTTTGGAATACCAAATTCTCAACTCACATGTGCCGACAACATATCTAATGACATGTTTTACGGCATTTAAGTGGGAGATTTTGGATAGGCTTGGAATCATGCACAAACATAAACACTAAACATAGGTTCTAAAGCACATATAAAACAAGGAAGACAAACTTCTTGGTATATGGTAGACATACACACATACCTTACCATATCTTTGTAATTGAGTGGTTCTTTACTTCTTGTTCTACTTCCTTCAACACTCCCTCTATCACTTGACATGTTGGATGATTCTTCCTAATCCTTGATGAGGGGTCCTTTTTGATCTAGCAATTCAACATTTGACTCCTCACTCACACCTTTTGTGGTCTCTGATTCTGCTTCGGATGTCGTGACATTTGGAGCAACATCTGGAGTTTCAGCATTCTGCGCATTTCCACATGTATTGTCGACTTCAGCAATCTTCTTCTGTACAGTTTTTGTCCTTAGATTGTACGCTCAGTAAGCATGACTATTTTGGAAATAGCCAACAAACATCCCTTTGTCACTCTTAGAGTAAAACTTAGCCAGATAATCTCTGCGATTTAAAATATAACAAATACATCCAAAAATATGAAAGTAACACATAGGGTGTCATCTTTGTTACATGCCTAAAACAGACTCTATTAGTGATGTGACAAGCAGTAAAAAAATATTTTGACAATTTTTAGAACTAAGCATAACTCTAGTCATTCATCGTCATGTTCTATTCTTCCATTGTGCTACCCATTCCGTTAAGGAGTTTTTGGGAGCAGAAAAAACTCATGACAAATTCCTCTTTTCTCACAAAATTTTGTGAAAGAGATGTTTTTAAATTCTTTTTCATGATCGGATATAATCCAAAAAAATAGGAGAATAGAACATGTTCCTAATTCTAGAATGCACAATTTTAAAAATGTCAAAGGTTTGTGATTTTTATTTCAACAAATATGTCCATGAATATCTAGAAAAATCTTCTACTATCACATAGGAATACCTCATGCCTCCTAAACTGTCTACCTCAATTGAACCTATAAGATCCATGTGCAATAATAGAAAACAGTGAAACATACCTGAATGTTGCCGTCATTCTGGACAACATTATGGAAAACATGGATTTTGCTTACCTTGGAGACAATCTGCACAGACTGTTTTACCTTTATGACTGAAGTTGGGTAAGTCTCTAACCGCTTCATTTGAGACCAATTTTTTCAGATTGCGGTATTTGACATGCCCCAACTTGATGCCATAGTCGTCTTATCTTAACAGTATTGCATATTTCTTATCTTGCAACAAGATATCAATTACTATATGTTCTAGTACTTGACATGACACATTCCTTAGCTTCATTCGTAACTTTTCAGGCATTCTCATTAAATTTCACCTCTAAACGTTACGTTACCTCCATTGAATGATTCACAGTTCTTTAGAAACTCCTTTGTACCTGTCAAGTGGCAAGAACATCCACTATCAAAGTACTAAGAACCTGCAATGTTAGTTCTTAAAGTAGTTATCACAACATTACAAATTATATCCATTTTGGGAATCCAAACTCTTTTAAAACATTTTTTACCTTTAATCTCAGAAATGTTGTCAGAAATGTTGAACAATATTTTAGGCAGCATTTCGCTCACAGAATTTTGAAGTTTGAAAACAGTACGGTTTTTTTTTTTGAAAAAAAACCCAGGAGAGTTACAATGACGGCACACAAACTTCATATCCTTTGACATATATGAGAATCTATTATATACTCATTTTTATTTTACAAAGCACATTTTCTCATTTTTGTCAAACAAACTAGAGCATATTGATTTAAGAGAGTTTTAGTACACAATACCTGCATGCGAAAGTTTACTAAAAATTGAGTATCTCATTCAATTTAGAAGTCCATGAGTAGAGCTTACGGAAGGTTACTTTTGGATAAATCCAATTTTTGCACAAATCTTACCAAATTCAATATCATTTTTTGCAAGTGCAACCTCTAGTAGGGTTATTGTGTCTTTTAGATCTACAATCTCACGAGTTAAAGACTTTACTTTTGTCTCAAGTTGCTTGGATTCTACGATTAAGGTTTTACAAATGTTTTTCAATTCATTAATCATGTCATCTTTGCATTAAACTTGATTCATACTCTCAGTCTCACCACTAGAAATAAAATCACTAAAACAGTTTAACATCAGGATAGTTAAAGAAAATGTACCTTTCAGATGTTGCTGGAGATGCAGATGTCGTTGCAGATGCTGCCTGAAATGTCGTGACATCTGAGGCAACATTACAGACGACATTTTCATTATCAGACAGGGGCTGTTTGTAAACAGTGGCCAGTAGTGTTTGTGATTTGATTTCTTGATCTTCTTCCTCTTCTTAGTGGACATCCTTTTTGAGCACTTGGAAGGAAACTTGGTGGACTTTTGATTGAAGTCTTGGTTTTGATGCCTTTTAGATTTAGATTTATTTCTCTCATTGTTGAACTTCCTCACCATCAAATTGTATTTTCGGGTGAGTAAGACAACATTAGCACCTTCACCAATTTCTTCAAGATTCTCATCCCCTTCATTGATATGATTCTCTGAGGATTGAACTTGAAGTGTCACATTCTTGCTCTAATATAGTTCCCTTTGATTCTTAATGTTCATCTCATAGGTTTTGAGAGTGCTCCTCAAGGCATAAAGGTTCATAGTAGCAAGATGTGAGCTTCTTTAATGGCATAAATATTTAAATTGAACTTTTCAGAAAGAGAGCAGAGAGCCTTTCAAAATAAGATTTAATATCATCCGCTTCTTCCATCCTTAAATGTTCATATTTTCTCATGAGCATGCATAACTTAATTCGATGAACACTTGATCTACATTCACAATGAATTTGTAAAGTATCTCATGCATCCTTAGTCGTTGGGCAGTTTTGAATGAGTTTGAACATGTAAAGATCAACCCATCCAAATATTACATTTAAGACTTTTTCGTTAAACTAACATTATTGGTTTCTTCCACCGTCCTTTTGGATTCAGGTTTAACAAGAATGTCACATTCCTCATCTGGCGGCAACATTTGAACAACATACACATTGGTTATAAATCTTCCATGCCCTAACATCAATTGATTTGAAGTGAGAATATAGGTGAATCCTCAATAGGTATATTTTGTTACATTTAAACTGGAAAGTCTACCAATATTTGAATTAGCCGGATCCATAGTTAGAGTAAAAGGACCTTAACACTTATTATGTTAAGTGTCGACTCTGATATCACTTGTTGGGTCCCGAGGTACAACTATGAAATAATAAAAACAAACTGGAAATTAACTCAATTCGAATGCTGGAACAATTTGCAAATGTCGGCGAAAATGTCGTCTGACATAACTGACGATATTTCGGTAAAAACAGTGTTCAGTTAAAAACAGAATAAAACCTTTGAAGAGTAAAATGAAGCGGGAAAAATAAAGACACAAAGATTTAATTTTCATAGGTTATATATTAATATAACCCATGATGGTCAATGACCAAAGTATTGTATATATATGTATATACAATTGATATATTCCTTTCTTTACAAGATTTACAAGATGATACAAAAGGAATAAAAAAGTTAAGTCGTAGATGACTTATGCCTGAAAAATCTATCTAAATAGAAGTGACAAACATCTCATTACAATCGCTCCATACAAAGTTAATCTAGACTCTGAAACAACGATTGAAATGTCATGCAGAATGTCGTCACCAACTCAGGCAACATTTTATGATCTAGATTTCTGAGAAGAAATCCCGAGAGCTCTCTTGGTATTTTTACATTTTGATTCTGGATATTGATTCACTGATCTGCCCTCTCTATTTATAGTAGAGAATCCTCCTTGAAAAGCTCAATGAATCGTTGTGGAGGTTGAGCTAAAAGTGGTCACGTGTGGCAGAAACTTGAGGAGTTATTTTCTCAACAGCTTGAACTTTTTCTTCTCTCGTCTTGCTCCTTAAGTTAAGCTATCTCTTGGACTTAGTCTCCACGTTTTCAATCTGCTTCAAAGACTCCTTGCCAAGTCAAATTGTCATGTGATAAAAATGTCACACATTTCTGAAATCTGTCTGTGAAGATAGGCAAAACAGTTACTAGAATGTCGGCCAGAATGTCAAGACATTTGTTCCGATATTTTCTGGTTTGGACTTAGTACGAAAAATGATATGTTAGGAAAAATGTTATAACACAGATCATAACATTAACAGTTAGGACTTAAAAATACTTTTTAATTTTACCCAAATATTATAAAAGTGCTTAAAAGCTATTTTGGCTTAAAAACGCCTCAAAATAAGTCAATCCAAACAGGCTTTGATTTAGAAAACATTATATTATCATATCAGGAGCATGTACACAATTAGTTTAGGTAAAGGGCGGAGGTAAAATGTAGCAGGAGGGTTCTGTCTAATCCAATAACTTTAGTTTAAATTTGATACTATGTACATTAAGAAATCTATTAAATATATATAAATATTTAAATTTTGAACTAAATGCTGCAACATAAATTCCAATATTGTATATGTCTTCATAATTTAGGTATGTCCTGCAAATAAACTTCTATATTGTACAAGATGCATACTTTTTTATATATATCATAAGAATAGAGTTAATTTCTATATTGTCACGTGGGAAAGATTTGGTACCTAGTCTAAAAGCGGGGCCATATTAATAAATAAAACAGGCTATTCCCAAACCAATTTGCGTGCAGAAAGAAGATACTCCATAGTAACAACTTGCGTGAATTGAACTAGCCCAAGTATGCTTTTTTAGCATGATTTCTCACGTAAAATCGAGTACCAAAATAGATACTCCATAGTAACAACTTTTGTGGGCTACATTCAATATTTTAACATAATATATATTCGGTCCGTTTCAAATTATTTATCGTTTTAAAAGTTCAAGTCACAATTAAACAAATTCTTCCCATATTACTCCTTTGTATAATTTTGTCATTAATTAAGATGACACATAAATAAAGTAAACATTTAATGGAAACATATTGTAACTTAGACATAAATAAGGGTAAAATTAATCGAATGCCCCTCTTAATTAATATTTCTTAGAGAGCGTTTAAAATAAAAAAAATGATAAATAGTATGAGACGGAGAAAGTATATGGTATATCACGCATTTTCCATATGTTATGTCACATCGTGAGTTAGTTCTCACACGTTCGGAAAGCTAGGCTAATCTAAAATTTGTAAGTGGTGACAACCATGTCTTGTATGAGATAGAATAGTTGGAAGTTAAATGAATCGAAGAGAATAAGTGTCATCAGGTACACCCCGTATTTTCGAGGTCGATTGTGTTGCAAGTTAACTAACGTGAGTTCAGAGAGGTTAATATCCCTCTTCAAAATTAAGGACTGGTAAGAGTTCAGGGTTTAACGAATCGAAGAAATTAAATTCGCCAAAATTTGAGGGAATGTAGGAATAATTATGGATAGAAAATTTAGCCCAAATTTTTTGGGGGTATATCTTCTTGTATGTAAGGTATTATGGGGTGTATGACCTATCTAAATTCATGTTCATCAAGCCTATTTTTCAACGCAACAAACCGTTAATTAATCGAAGTTCTGTACAAAAAGTTATGAACTTTTTAAGAAAATATTGCAGTGTAGACATGTATAGTGGAACGCTGGCAAGGTCTACGACCCAACCTGCGATTCAAGCAAGGTTTGCGGTTCCCAGACTCCTCCACGAATTACGTTAGTGACAACTTTTATTTTGCTATAAATAGAATCTTTTTCGACCAAAAGCTCATTCATTTCATTTTACAATCCTAACCAGCTCATATACTCTCTCTAAGGAATTCCAAGTGAACCAAGATGAAATCAAAGATAAATTACGCAAATTCGATGTGAGAATCATGGGAACATCGCTAGATCGCTTCCTTGTTGCAACGATTTTGGAGAAGTCTTGGTGGTGAAGTAAGCTGGGAATTGAAGTGTTTCTTGTGGTTTAAGATAATCGTTCATAGAGCGTACAAGGACATGTAGACAATAAAATAGCTACAACGATCAGGTTCAGGTAGACAGACGCACCTCCACAGTAGGGTATCTGCTAGTAGTCGCATTTCACTTTTTCGAAGCTTTTGTATAGAGCCGATAGGCAATGTTATATATGTATATGGTTAACTTGGGGTGTCGGGCCCCTGTCCCAACTTGATGACATATGTTAGTTAGAGATTGGTGTATATATATTTTGTGGCCTTGTCGACCCTTGTCAGTTGTTAGTAGATGTGTTATGGTCTTGTGATATATATGCATATTAGTTTGGGGCTACCATTTAGATAGGTTGTAATAACCAGATATCCTATCATATTGTCATTCTAAGGCCTCGCCTACTGCATTTGCTATTTACACAGATCATGATATACAGTGGTACACTCCTGTCGTTTCAGACATCGTGCCTGCACCCCAAGATTGAGATGTATAGTATATTATTTTATCTGTCGCATTTTAACTATCAACAATAATAACAATATACATAGTGTAGTTCCACAAGTGGGATATGAGGAATATATGATGTATGTAGCCTTATCCCTACCTTTGTTGGGGGTAGAGATGTGATTTCCGATAAAATTATCATTTTAGCTTAAAAGATTGTCCCAAAATAAGTGTCACTTTAAAAATTAAAGATCAAAATTTACAATTATTTTCAACTACACATTAACATTGAAGATTTTTTTAAAAAAAATTGCTCAATTCTAAAAATTATTCTACTCATAAACAGGGATAACTTAATAAACTATATCTTATACTTATTATTTTTCTTAATACACGTGAAAAAAGCTAAAACGACATTTTAATTGGGACGGAAGGAGTATGTTACTATAGTTTAAACAAATTATAATTATTACTAAATGTATTAATGAATACTATTTAAACTTTTATCTTGTTTGTGAGGATTCAATTCCCCACATTATAATCCCCTCCCCAATTTTTCCTCCCCTACCTTATACCTTAATCTTAAATGAGTCATTATTAGGGATGTCAATGGGGCAGGGCGGGGACGGGGGAATGGTACTCCATACCCGTACCCGTCACCTAAAATCCACCCCCGTCCCATCACCCATCACGGATAGTAATTTCTCCACCCGCCCCTCGCCCCACTTGCTCCGCGCGGGTACCCATTAATAATAAAATGCTCAAATAATGTCTAGCAATTTTTTTAGTTACCAAAATGAAAGTTATATAAGAAAGAGGAAAAAAAGAACATTTTCTCTATAGTGTATCGAATATCAAAATCTGAAACCTTGCCAAAATATTAGGAATATTAAAAAACAGCAAAAAGGAAAATATTTAACAAGAAAAAGGAGAACAAAGAGAATGAGAAAAAGAAACGTGGTGCCTTTGTGTTTAACAAGTAGGACACGGTGCGGGTTGGCCCAAGTCACATTTTAAATCAAGAAAGAAAGAGCCAAATAAATTTGTAAATATCTTAATTAAACTAATAGGCGATACAGATATGAGAGGTGCGGGTACGATCGGTGTGGGTACGGTGCGAATAGCGGGGCGGGTGTGGGGCAGATCTTATATGAAATCTACCCCGCCCCATTACCCACGGCAGGTAGCACTTTTGATACCCATACCCGCCCCACTACCCACGGCAGGTAGCACTTTTGATACCCATACCCGCCCCACCATCCACCAAATCATCCCCATACCCGCTCCAATTGGAGCGGATGTGGGACAGTACCCGCATTTACCCCCCCCACTGACATCCCTAGATTCATTATCAACTTTATAACAACAATAACAATATATTCAATATAATTTCATCATGTGAGGTCTGAAGAAGATCGAGTGTACACAAACTTTACCCTACCATTATCGACTTTATAAACCTTTTATATCTGCTCACTCTTTCAAGTTAATTTCATTAAACCCTGTTTGGTGATAGAATTGGAGATTATTTCAAATCATTGTTTGTAACCGTTATCTAAACACATATTTCCCTATTCTCTAAGGAGTTGTTTGGTGGAGAGATTAAATGTTATGTTTGATTGAAGATATTAGCTAACTCAAAGTTAATTTTATATCATAATTATGAAATTATCTATTCCATATGGAAGGTGGGATAGATAAACCTGATTATAATTCTAGTTACTAGTTATAATCTGATTTTGAACCAAAAAAATCCCTGAAGTGTTATATATTCCTACCTATAGATACAACAATTACATTTACACCGAGAAAAAGCTACATCATCGCATGACTAGTTGTACTAGCATACGACAGTATATTTATACTAAAAAATAGTATAGCCATATTATATGTTTTTTGCCTCCGGATTTTGGACCAAAAAAAAAAACCTTGTCCTTCGGACATAACTGAATGATAAAGGATGAGAACTTAAACTCCAGCTGAAGGTCTGCAGCGTGAGTTTGAATCCTGGTGAGAGCAATTTGCTTTCTTCTAGGGTAGGACCTTTTAGGTGATATCAGTTGCTCTGTTCTCAAAATCCTGGTCATTCAGGCATATCCCGCGATTTACTGATAGTAATGTTGAGAGACCGATGTTACTATCTCCAGGAATAGTCTGACACAAGTAAGGAACATGGATATAAAAAAAAACTTATAAAACCTTGGATTTTGTTTTGTCAGTGTACTTTTCGTGAAATTAGCACCTTATAGCTGTTCATATAAAAATAGACCCCACTTTAATTGGCAACCAAAAAGAAAAAAAAAACTTCATCTCCATCTCATAACCACCACATACCCCCCCCCCCCCCTCCCCCTTCAAATTTCATCACTATAATTGCCACACAACACACTTTATAATAGACATTAGCCTGCAACTCTTCCTTCACATACATCCTTATCATTTTTCCCCCTCATCAAACAAAGAAGAAGAAGAAAAGATTTGCAAAAATAAACAACCCCATATTAAATCTTAGTACTAAATTTTTGGTAACATTTTTTTAGTCATGGACAATATTGGAGTTGGAGAAGAATTGAAGCAGAGCAATCAAGAAAACCAAAACTCAAAGCAGATACAACACCAACAGCCACCACCACTTCAACTACCGTCCTCCGGCAGTGGTGCGGCAGCGTCACCACCGTCAGCTTCATCATCTCCATCACATGAATTTTCCTTCACAATTTCACTTCATCCAACAAATACCCCTGATAATAAAATGAAACAAAATCCAAATCCGAACCATCTTGCCATTGATTTAACTCCAGCTGATGAAATATTCTTCCATGGCCATTTACTTCCACTTCACCTTCTTTCCCATCTCCCAGTTTCACCGCGTTCTTCAACAAACTCCATTAAAGACTTACAAAATTCCATTAATGATGATAACTCTTATTATGATTTAAATCATAGTTTCCATCATCAAACAAATTCTTTTAACATTCCAAAAGATCAAAAACAAAAATCGAAATCATTTTCCTTGTTTGGATTACCCAAACGAAAAAAAGAGGAAAAAGAAGACAAGGAAAAACAAAGGAAGCTAAATGTTAGCCAAGTTATAAAGAGGTACATGAGAATGGTAAGGCCATTTTTGTCATTTAGAAGCAGAAAAAACATGCAATTTCATAGACAAAGTTATTCTTATTCTGGGAATTTGAGTTTTAGAGGAAAAAATAATAATAGTAGTAGTAAGGGAATAAAAAGAGGTGCATATTCAGCTCCAGTATCTATGAAAAATTCACCAACAAATAGTGGGCTACTTGTTGCAACACCAGGTGCTAATTATCATAATTCATCATCAAGTGGTAATAGTACTATGGAAGAATTACAAGCTGCTATTCAAGCTGCAATTGCTCATTGCAAGAAATCTAGTTCAATGGAAGAGAACAAAAGCAAATGTCAAGAAAATGAAGATATTGTTATCAAGTGAGAAAGAAAATGAATCTTGATTGATCATTTTTTATCCTCTTTGGCACTACTGCTTATTTTCTTGCATAGTTAATTTTCTAGTTTTAATCCCTTGTGTATCATAATCATGAAGTATATTTGTAAGTATTTTTTCTTTTTTCCTCTATAAGCTTAAAATATGGATTATTTATGGTGATGTATTGGCAGGGCAACCATGGTAGAATTTTTTAATTTCCATGTAACTCTTCTTCTACACTATCTGTGTTTAAACTCTTTTATGAAATTGATATATTAGTTGGTTATCATTTCTTTTAAATGTTGATAAGGTTAATTAGCTTTAGTCTATTGTTTTGAATACAGGGAGCACTTCTCCAGAAATAGATTTAATCGGCACGAATTTTAATATAGTCGAGCTTTAATGCGAGAGTATACCGATGGAAAAACAAAAAAAAAAGTAGATTTGAAGAGTGTAGGATTGGCAGATTTATTTTAATTAATGCTTCTTCTTTTTTTTGAATTTTTTTATATTGTTTGTGCATATAAGAGTACTCTTTTACGAAACTGATATCCTAGTTGGTTATCGTTTTGTTATAGAGATGTAGTAGTTCAGGTGATTGACTACTCGAACTTTCACATTGTTGGTGAGGTTACCCTTCCTATTTTCCCTTTTCCTGCCCCAATGTAATAAAAATATTTTTTTAAAATAATTTCGTTTAAATGATGATCAAGGTCAATGAGGCCGTTAAAAGAATAACTTTGGTCTATTATTTTGGAAGTTTGAAGTATTCAAAGTTTGTTAAGTTAATTGTCAATATCAGAGTGTCTAATCTATCATCTAGGTAATGCAATTAGCACATACATTTATCAACAAAATATAGATTTGAGCATCGCTTACTCGTATAGTGGTGTTTTTCATATCATTTTTTCTTTTTGCTATTACAATAAACGACATTTTAATAGAATATTTCCATTCTTTCATTAATTGTATATCTCCTATTTTAGGTAAAATTATATTTCTATTGTAATTAGATCTCCTATTTTAGGTAGAATTATATTTTCTATTGTAATTAGGTTAATTAGTTACCTATTTTAAATATTCGTGTACTACTATATATATTGTACATTACTGATGAATACAATCAGGGAACATATTCCTTTATGATATCAGTAGCCTAAAAATACCTCCACCGGCGTCGATCATAGCTCTAGACCACCACCCCACGAAACCCTAGTATTTTTTCCCTTCCATTATCTCTCTTTTTTCCTCCTAAATTTCATCGTCCACGACTGACAAAACTAAATTTCATCCTGCACTTGCAGTAAACAACATCAAAAACTTCATCCCTATCACCTTTGAGATGGAAAGGGTCAATACTTCTCGTGGGTGGAGCTTTTTAAGATCCATTGTCGTGTTTATGAAGTTATCGGCCACATCATCCCTCCTACATCGAAGTCAACAGACCTACCCTCAGCTTTGACTTCTGATGATGCACTCTGGTCTCGATTGGACGCAGCCGTCCTCCAGTGGATATACGACACAATCTCTAATGATCTGTTGCACACCATCATTGAGACCGATGCCAATGCCCGCCAAATGTGGGAACGTTTGGAAAGTATTTTCCACGCCAACAAAACTCAACGAGCGTTATACCTTAAAATTAGTTCAAGGAAGTTCATCAAGACGATTTTCCAAACGTTTCTGCATATTGTCAAGAACTCAAGCTGTTTGTCGACTAACTCTCCAACATCGACGCACCAGTCACTAATCAACAATTGGTCATGCAACTTATTGCAAGCTTGAACGAATTTTGTGATGGCATTGCCACCATCTAACAACAATGCATGCCGTCAACTCCGTTTTATGAGGCCCGTTCAAAGTTTATTCTTGAGGAAACCCGGAAAATCAAGCGCAACACCACTCAGACCAGCATTGCCGACGCCGCTCTCACCATCACCGTTGGGCCCTCTACCGACGGCAGGGCCTCCAACTCTGGCAACCAGAACCATTGGCCCGAAGAGCCACAGGAGCCCGCATCCACCCGCAACAACCGCCGGAGCAGGCAGTCCGACAAGAGCCACAACGGATGAAATTCCAGCAACAACAGTAGTGGGAAAGGGCAGTCCCCACCGGCAGGAAACAGCCAGCAGCGACCGTGAAAGTGGAAACAACCTCCACCGTGGTTCGCGTGGGCCCCACAATTATGGGCCTCTACTCCTTGCTCGTATCTGACATTCTCGCGAATTCCGCCTCAAAACCGGCAGGCCTACCCTGGCACAACAGGCCTACACAACACAGCCCCCCCTCAACTTATGCACCAACTGACATTGAGGCAACTATGAACACAATGTCACTCAATGCTTCAGACAAAAATTGGCATATGGACACAATCGCCACATCTCACATGATGACATCACAAGGTACTCTCTCATTTTATTTCAATTTGAGTAATTTAAATCAGAATATTATTGTTGGTAGTGGACAAGGCATTCCCATTTGCGATTTTGATCATTCATCCTTATCCCCACTACATCCACCACTAATCTTAAAATATCCTACATCCCTCTAAACTTATTAAGAATCTAATCTCTGTGCGACGCTTCACAACTGATAATAATGTTTCCCTTGACTTTGATCCTCTTGGTTTTATGTGAAGGATTTTACGACAGGGAGACGAATAATGAGATGTGACAGCACCGGAGATCTCTACCCTATTTCAAACGCCATCAACAATTCAGTCTCAGTTCCATCAACATTTGTTGCTCTTTCATCTTCCTTATGACATTCTAGATTAGGACATCCAGGAGATTCTGTTTTACACTCCCTTAGGAAAAATAACTTTATTAATTACAACCGTATTTTTAGGACTCCTATATATGAATCCTGCATTTTTGGAAAATATGTTAAATTACAATTTTCTGCATCCACAAATTGTACTTTACTACCTTTCAATATCATACATAGTGATTTATGGATGTCTCATATTTTAAGTACGGATGACCATCAATATTATGTGTTTTTGGATGATTATTCTAACTTTCTATAGACTTTTTCAATTGACAATAAATCCCAGGTCTATCCCATTTTTCCTCATTTAGTGCTTTCGTAAAAACATAATTTGAAAATAACATTAAATATTGTCAATGTGACAATGACATGGAATTCAATAATAATCAATTCAAACAGTTTTGCTCCAATAACGGTATTACCTTTCATTTTTCTTGCCCTCACACCTCCTCACAAAATGGTAAGGCTGAACGGAAAATTCGAACCATAAACAACATAATTCGTGCCCTACTTGCTCACACTTCAATTCTCTCTCAATTTTGGCATTGCACACTCTCCATGACTACATATCTCCTAAATATAATCACAAACAAGTCTATAGCTCAATGGTCGCTCACTCAAGTTTTGTTTTGTATGAATCTCTCCTACCAACACTTGCGTATCTTTGGATATCTCTATTATCATCTCCATCCGATAACTCACAAACTCCAACTCTGGTCTTCCCCGTGTGTGTTTCTGGATTACTCCGCTAATTATCATAGTTACTCGTAATATGACTTGTCAAGCCGTAAAATTATTATTTCACGTCATTTCCTATTTGATGAGTCTCAATTCCCCTTTGCCTCCCTAAACTCGCCACCTCGGTATTCCTATGAATTCCTAGATGATGTCTTGGATCCTCTTCTTATTCATCATTTACATAGTTCGTCGTCCCAGACTCCGACACTCGTCCCCACCTCGAACAGTATGGGACACACTGCCCATCCGGTTCTGCTGATAGTGGCCTAGAACTTCCCACCTCAGTGTGATTCCACAGCCACATCTCGGCAAACCGAGCATCGGCTAGTCAGTCCCGCCACCCTGCCCTTCTTCCTCTCCCGGTAGTCCCACGACACACACCCCTCCCATCTCACGTCCCGAGATACAGTCTCGAACTATGGAAACTCGTGTCATGTATAAAATTCATAAACCTAAATGATTGTTTAACCTATTCATTTCAGTTGTCCCTTCTCGTGTCCCTCGAAATTCAAAGGATGCCTATTCGACCCTAATTGGTAAGCTGCAATGATTGACGAATATAATACTCTTATAGATAATAAGACGTGAGACCTAGTACCTCGTCCACCTGATGTAACATTATTCATTTTATGTGGATTTTTAGACATAAAAAGAAATCTGATGGTTCTTTTGAGAGGTGCAGGACTCGTCTTGTAGGTGATGTCAGGTCTCAACAGGTGGGAGTGGACTGTGATGAAACGTTCAGCCTGGTCATAAAACCCGCAACCATTCGAACTGTCCTCATCATTGCTATATCCATGTTTTGGTACATTCATCAACTTGATGTCAAGAATGTCTTCTTACATGAGAATCTTCATGAAACGGTATATATGCATCAACCTATGGGTTTTAGGGATCCTATTCATCTGGATTACGTGTGTTTGTTGCTGAAATCACTCTATGGAATGAAACACGCTCCTTGAGCATGGTACCAGCGGTTCGCCGATTATGTCTCCTCTATCAATTTTTCACAAATTAGATCTGATCATTCCATATTCATCTACAACAAGGGTACAAATATGGCTTACCTATTATTATATGTTGATGACATCATCCTCACCACATCATTTGATGCTCTCGGTCGGTCCATTATGTCTCTCATTTCCTCTGAGTTTGCTATGAAGGATCTAGACTCAATGAGTTATTTCTTGGGAATCTCTGTCACTCGACATTCTAGCGGCTTATTTATGTGTCAGAAGAAGTACGCATACGAGATTTTTGACCGTGCAAGAATGACATCTTGCAAACCATCCCACACACCAGTAGACACTAATTCCAATCTCATCGTTGATTCTGTCCCCCATATTTAGACCGACTCACTATCGTAGCCTGGCTGGGGCCTTGTAATACATCACATTCACGAGACATGACATATGCTATGTCGTGCAACAAATCTGCCTCCACATGCACAACCCGACAGAAGCACACATGCATGCCCTCAAACATATTTTACGATACATCCAAGGTACATTTCACTTCGGATTACATCTATACAGGTCCTCGCTCACTGGTCTCACTGCTTATTCTGATGCTGACTGGGGTAGATGTCCTGACACCATACGCTCCACATCTGGTTACTGCATTTTCCTCGGAGATAACATATTGTCTTAGTCTTCCAAAAGGCAACCTACATTATCCGGATTCCGTGCCGAAACAGAGTACAGAAGTGTCTCCAACGTCGTCACTGTGCCTTATTGGATCTGTAACCTTCTACTTGAGCTTCACTGTCCAATTCAAAAGGCAACACTGGTATACTGCGATAATACTAGTGCGATATATCTTTCCGGCAATCTCATCCAACATCAATGCACTAAACACATTGAGATGGACATTCATTTCGTTCGCGAAAAAGTGGCTCGTGGTCAAGTTCGTGTCCTTCATGTTCCTTTCAGATATCATATTGCCAACATCTTCACCAAAGGACTTTCGCGCATACTATTTGATGATTTTCAAGTCAATCTCAGTGTTTGTGAACCTCCCGCTTCGACTGCAGGGGTATAATAGAATATTTTTCGAATATTCTTTCATTAATTGTATGTCTTATTTTAGGTAGTATTGTATTCCTATTGTAATTAGATCTCATATTTTATGTAGAATTATATTTTTTATTGTAATTAGGTTGATTAGTTACCTAGTTTAAATACTTTTGTACTACTATATATAGTGTACATTATTAATGAATACAATCAGAAACATATTATTTTACATTTAACAACCAAATTTTTAACATTATCTATGAATGTGGAAATCAAAGTTTGCGGAATAACAAAATATCGTACAAATTACCTTATTGTTTACTACTATAGTCAAATTCACACACATCACAAGCCACTTTGACTCATTTTTTTCGTTTTTTGGTCATTAATGTTTGAACTTGAATAAAAAAGTTATCTGAATTAATGGTTAAAATGGCTAATCAGCAGTTATGTTTAGGTACAATTTTTTCTAGTTATATTGATGAATACTTTCAATAGGAGAAGACCCCCCCCCCCCCCCTAAAAATACTAAATTAGCAAGAAGGGACCATTGAGGCTGTCTTAGAGTAATAATGGAACACCATATACATAGCATGTGTAACATGTTGCTTTCAATGTGTTCATGCACAACTCCAACTTTTAAATTTTTCTTCAGTCCATTCTTCTTTTTGGTCTTTGACAACTCTTCTTAATGGTGACTACCAAGCCCCAAAATCCTTGTGCTTTTTAGTCTCTTCCTTTTCGAATCTTTCTATCATTTTCATTCATCCCTTAAGCCTAATAGTAATTTTTACATAAAATTTTATGTGGTTCAAAAAGAGATTGAAAAATTAATGCACGTACGGTTGTTGAAGTATGCGATCATCGGTAGAAATTCTTTATATAATGAGTGACAGTGAGAATATATCAACGTTAATATTTGAATTGTGTGATCATTTCTTCAAAAAGCTTAAATAATGATTAAAAATAATATGCTTTTACTTATTTAATTATATCTTCGACCAACACCAAACAATCTTTGTGATGGGTTATTACAGGCTGCTATCACTGGAAACTTGTTAACTAGTACTAGTATCTCATCTGAGATAAATTCTAGTTTTCTTTGTAATGGGACCTGCTATCTGACAGAACATGTATCTAACATTCATTCTTCTTTATATCTTTCATTAACTTTTGCTAAATACTTAGTTGACTAGGTTCTAACGCTTATGAGTTCGGAATTTTAGTTATTTTAAATTATTGAGTTCAAAATTATAATTCGTACATATTCAATGAATTGTTAAGATAAATATACATGATTTGAACAAAAACTATTGAATTTTGATCGAATATCACTTACTGCTTCTTTGTGAATTGTGAGTTGTGACAGTGAGCTCAAATACAATGAAGCTAAGTACTAACGTGCTTGCGTTCCTCCCTTTTTTGCAGAGACCGATCTAAAATTTAAATTTGATAAATTTAATATTTATGTTAACAATAATGAATTTATTGTGCTCTTACAATTATGAGATCAGAAGTTAGTCTTTATGAAATTTTATTTTTTTATATATATTTTTATTCTGTCTAAGAAAAGAGGTCAATTGACTCCGTAGAAACTATGCTATGTACGACTCTGCTACAATGTACATGGTTATCAAGGTTTATACATGGCAAATATTCTACTAGTTCAGTACTAACCCTTTGATATATTTCTTTCCGGAAGTACCCCGCTCTCATTCCCAGAACCTGTCGAATAGTTATTTTTATGAATTCTATCATTTCATTAATTCGTAAGTACTAAATAACGAGCCAATATAAAGAATAATAGCCAACCAGTTGGAAGTAGATCTAAAGGAGTTGTCTTTACTGGAAAAGGGCGTAGACAGGAAGAGAGTTTTTTCTAAGGCTGGCCAATGGGGCGGGGCGGTCCGATCCCGACCCGATCCCCTTTAAAAAAATGGGGACGAGACTCGAATCCGGGATGGGGCCTGGGTTCGTCCCGCCCCGACCCCTCCCCTTTGCAAAAATGGTCGTTGCACAACGGCCATTTTATAATTTGGCCGTTGTGCAACGGCTATTTTTGGCTTCCCCCACTCCACAACCCTCTACCCTTAATATTTATTTTTAACCTCTAAATTAATATATTTATACTTTAATCCTATTTCTCAACTATAAAAACCTCATTTTCCTCTTCATTTTTCTCATAAATCTTCCTACAATATCTCACAATCTATCTCTGTACAAGTCTATATTGCCTACTAAATATTATATTTTATTTGTTCATTGTATAATTGTATCAAAGTTCAAAAATTGAGAGTGAAGTTGACAACTAGCTTAAGGATCATCCATCGAGCAAAGTTTCAATTTTCAACCTCGATTACACGTCGACGTTACGTTAGCGTTTGGTACATTTGTTCCTTCTGTAAATTAATTGTTACTTTATTTTAATTATCCTATTTAATTTTATTATCTTTAATTATTTATTTGCATAATTAAAATGGAAGGATTTAGACGTATGATTAAGGGTAAGAGTAAGAGTGTTTCTTCTCGTATGGGTAACAAGGGCAGATACTTCTTCTAGTTATCTTATTTCTAGTCAGAATGATTTGATTGATTACACTCATATAGATGAAACTGATTTTTTAAATATATATCATTAGATGATTAGATATATTCTGCAACTGAACAAGACTTTAATTTAGACGATAATCTAGATGACATCCACTAGTGCACCTGAAGAACCTCAACCTCAAATTGAAACTGGAACGCCTCATATTCCCCCTAGTATGAGGTGAGGCCCCACACAACGAAAATTAAAATCAGCTGCATGAGATTTTTTTGATAGGGACGGAGGACGGGACGGGACATCTCCCTGTCCTGCCAGGACCCACCCCGTTGGCCAACACTGGTCCCCTTTTCGGCAGGACGGGACATCTCCCTGTCCTGCCAATCCTGACCTGCCGGAGGACCGGTCCCGACCCCTCCTCCCCCATCCTGTAGGGTCCGTCCCACCGGGATCCATCCCGTTGGCCAGCCCTAGTTTTTTCTTGTCAAAACAATGTTAAGAGCTTTGAAAAGTTAGGCACTGTTTGGACCAATATGCAGTGGGTCACATGAGTTGAGTGAAAGTACAATAATAATGTTTCATGTGGTACTTTGTCCAGTTTCACATCCCAACAACTATAGGACACTTGCTTTTTCTTTGTTAATTTGAACTCTCCAGTCTTCATAATGATGATCTTGAACCCAAAATATGATCATTAATATGATTTGTTACTCATGATCTGACCAAGTGAGGCCGTACTATTTAATGAATAAAATAAGCAACAATGATAATTTACAATCATCTCATAATTTTCATTGAGAAATTGGTAATTCAAAAATAAAATCCAGGATAGAATAAGAACAATAATTATGCCCGAGTCACTATCTATGTCACTTCATTTAAGCTCATCTTAGAATATCAATAATTTTTTTACTCGGTGTCCGGGTCCGATTAAATCTGAATTCGCAGCAAAAAGTTTCACATTCAGTGGGTAAAATGCTCCTTAACAAAGGCGACATCGTACCCAGTAAAGCTCGAACCCGAGATCTCTGATTAAGAATACTTACCACTCCACGATAACTTTTATTGGTAATAAATTCTTTTCAATTTGAACTCTTCGAAGGTTTCAAACTAAATATTCACAAAACTATATAAACAAATACTTGAAGAATATGATTTAAAGAAAAAACAAATTTATTGACTACTTTTTTTTATTGACGAAGGACCCGCAGCCGCTATTCTTTCGAGTGCGCACAGGGTAAATCCCGGGCTGACGCAATAGCCTGCAAACCACGTCAACCGATTAACCACACTTGGCAAGCCATGTGTGACAAGCTCAACCAAGAAGGTTTATGCAGGGGATCGAACTCGTAACCTTGCGGTCCCGCACTCTACTGCTACACCAACTTGGCTACCCTTGCGAGTAATTAATTGACTACTTATCCCTTAAAATAGATGACCTCTTTTTTATTTTATTTTAAATATACTACTATAACAGAGAGATATTTCAATCTTGTCAAAACAGTCATCTAACCAAAATTGTGAAAAGCTCCAAGTAAGCACATACTTCGTAATAATTCAGAATGGTCCACTTAGTTTTAGAAACTAGTGATTAAAGTCATCTCTATCTTTTCCCAAAAAATCAACAGTATTATATCATTTGATACTCTGAATAAACTTGAGAAGACATAATATATACACTAGTGGTACTAAGAAATAATGGACTCGATCCGCTGATAGTGGCCCAGTGGCCATTAGTCAAATTTGTGGCCTTAGGATCACAAGTTCGATTCTCGGCGGATACGTTCTCCGAGGCATATGCCTCGTATTAAAGCCTGGTAGCTTAACCGCGCGGGCATGTTGCAGTGTGGGTTTGATCCCTCCAGACAAGTCCTGTTGCAGGGTCGACGCATAGCATTGATCCGTTGGTATCGATCAGACACTGAATGCGGGGTGCACATCCCGCGATTTACCCGGCGGTGACGGCTAAGGATGGGTTCCATCGCCTCCAGGAGCCTAGTACCAGTACTTGTGCAGGTACTAGCGATATGGGGTACTAAGGCCACCCCGAGACCTGGATTATCAAAAAAAAAAAAAAAAATAAAAATAATGAACTCAAAAGAAAGTAGGGGTGGCCAGTGGGCCGGGGCGGGATTGACTCCCCCGGGATGAGGGGGGTGGCCGGGATCCTTTCCATCCCATTCCATATCCTGCCGGAAGAGGGGCCGGGATTTGGGGGACGGGTTACGGGATTCGGGAGATTATTTAGATACTTAATTTTAAAAATATATATTTAAACACTTAAATAATTGAACAAGATAGTGAATAAAAACATTCAAGGTTATTTTTGTGCCTCTTATATTAATATATTATTTGATAGAAATATAATTTTTTTTGTAATAGAATTTCAAAATTGCAACTGTTACACCTCGTGATTTAGGGACATTAATTGAGAACGTAATTAAGAGAATAAGATGCGAATATTGGATATAAAGGGTACTTATTTATGCTAATAAAGAAATTAGTATACAAGAGGATGTGATTCCGGAAAAAAGTGGGTTACAACGTGACGTTGGAAATTAATAATAATAGTTGTATATTCCCGTTATGGACTAGTGTCGTATTATAAGAATTATGACATTGAGAATACGAGATCTTATGAAATTTTCGGGAGTTAAAAGAAGTGGGATGTAAGCTTTAATTATTATTTGAGGGATTAATTTAAGTAGACAATTAGGGACCAAAGTGCAAATTTAATTTTCAGCCTTAATACCCTTAAACCTATCATCTCCCCACTTCTAATTCAAAAACACTCTCTCCCTCTCTTCCTCTCCCTTGGCCGAGACACCCCTCCCCCATAACCAACAAATTGAAGCTTTTTATTTCTTCTTCATAGCCTAAGTTCTTTCACAAATTATAAGCCAAAGAAACACCACAAAACAGTGGGTAAAAAGATGCCACTGCTGGACCGAAACTGCCCAGAAAATTCAAATTTTGGAGATGAGTTTTTGGAAGGAAAACATGCAAGAATGATGGATTAAACTTATAGAATACATGCATGTCATTTTGGAGTTGAAGAAGTGATAAAAATGGGCAAGAAAAACTAAACAGTGGACCGAGACTTAGGGGTTAATTTTGGCATAAATTTAAGGTATGAAAATTCTTCTTCTTATGGTGTAATTGGAGTTGCATGTTGTTGTAATTTAAGAAATTAACTTGTGTTAAGAGTAACTTGGAATTTAGACAATGCATGTGACTAATTATGGGTGAAGACCGGTTTTAAGGATTGTTTGGCTACATTGGATTTAAGTGTTGTTGTTGTTATCCTTGTCACTAATTGCATGTTAAGAATGAAAGAATCTTGACATTTAAAGTGTAGATGTTTATATGAAATTGTTGAAATATGAATTAGATGTTAGGGAATTAGGAGAAGAGTTATGGTATCATGCCTTGTGTGGAATTATTGGACATTGTTGTCTCGATTTAAAGGTTGTTCTGTACTATTTTTGTTGAAGTTATAATGCTGAAAATTTTATGGTTTAAGGGCTGATTTTGCTGAATTGGAACGTTGGAAATATGGCTATGAACATGCATGTACATTGTGGTAATTGTTAATACATGACCTAACGGAATAAAGGTGTAGAAAGGTGTTACTTTACACTCTTATTGTTGTTGAAGTATGGGCTGTTTTGAGGGCTGTTTTAACATGATTAGAGGAGTTAGATTGACATGAGAAAATGGTGTATTAATCATCTTGGTTGCTGTTTTGGTTTGTACTCCATAAATATAAAGAGAAAGAATGTATAATGAAGGTGTATACCAAGTATATGAGACTGTTTTGGTTATATCTTTAAGTTACATCTTGTTATTGGTATTGTTGGCTTTGTTTGTAAGTTGTGGATGTGCATATAAATAGGAAAAGTGCTGCCCAAATTTTTATAGAAAAGAGAGTCGTCATTCGATATAACTTACGCTAGAAATCATAGAATTGACAAACGAATTACTATTGTTATAGGTTGAGGTGCTAGTCGAGACGAATATTAATTATAGAATTGGTTAGTTCGACAATAAGGTATGTGAAACTATCCTTTGGCATGATTTTCATAAATGGTGTACGGTGGACGTACATAGTTCTAATGAATCCTGTTTCTAATGATGATTTAAAATGATACATGATATATAGTGCCTTGATTTTCCAAATGATGGTTTCAAAATGATACATGACATGATAATGCCTTTTATTTATTTCATTGAGAGTCAAATGATGATTTAAATTGCATATAGTTTCTCATGACACTGTATTCGTGCTTGATGTGATTATATCATTTCACCGAGTCCCGGGCCGGGTCATGTTCGTGCGCTGATTTATTGTATTGATTCACCGAGTCCCTCACTAGAGGGTCGGGGCACGTTATATGTATATATGATAATTCCATGGACAGACATCCATGATGATAATGAGCTCACCGAGTCCCAGAATGGGTCGGGATACGTTATATGGACAGGTATCCATGATATGATAATTCCACCGAGTCCCTCACTAGAGGGTCGGGACACGTTATATGTATATGTACAGATGATGATACTATGGACATGCATCCATGATTTTGATATGACTCTCATTTTATAAGGCACAATTGACTCTCATTTCATATGGTACAATTGTATTGACATTTGGATTATTATGTTTGTCTCCTGACATCTCTTGACCAATTATGATCTCATTTACAATACTTCATGTTTTACATACTCAGTACATTATTTTGTACTGATCCCCTTTTCCCGAAGGGCTGTGTTTCATGCCAGCAGGTACATGTACTCAGTTTGGTGATCCTCCAGTCTAGGATTCCTGTTCAGCTGTTTGGAGAGCTCCATTGATCCGGAGCTTAGTCGTTTTGGTACAGAGCCTTATTTTGACTTATGCATATTTTGGGGCACGACGGGGCCCTGTCCCGTCATATTTCTTTACCGTACTCTTAGAGGTCTGTAGATAGTTGTGGGTGGTAGATGTGTTTTGGACTTGTGTAGATTGTATATGAGTTTTGGCCAGTTGTACTGTTGTACTCGTTGTGGGATGTTTCCGTATTTAGTGGCGGTCTTGCCAGCTTGTCTATTTTGATATGATTTACAGATTCCTACATTATCCTTGGTATCCGTGTGATTATATGTGACAGGTGGGTGTAAGGGTGCCCAGGTAGGGCACCGGGTCGCGGCCCGTTGGGTCGGGTCGTTACATTTAGTGATATCAGAGCATTTCGTCCTTGGAATGTCTACAGACCGTGTCTAGTAGAGTCTTGCGTATGGGTATGTTGTGCACCATACTTATACGCAGGAGATTGCAAGACATTTAAGATTGGTTTCTATTCTTTCATCTCATAGATCGTGCATTAGAGCTATGTTATTAGGATGATCCCTCTCTGACGTATTAATGTGTTTACAGCTATGCCTCCGAGGAAAGCGATAGCCGCCTGAAGGAAAATCGATGGCGGAGCTACTAGCCGCACCGTGAGTTACTAGGGCCTGCACCCGCCTATGCCCGAGATCGCACTCCGGCCAACAAGTTCTGCTACATCGCCACTTCCAGAGGCTCCAGTTCATCATCATTAGCTCCTGAGGCCCCGCACTGAAGCCTCCAGCCTCGCGGCGGCGAGGACAAAGCCACGAGATGCGATCTTGCCGCCACTGACAGGCAGTGTGCTCGCAGACAGGGACTTGGGGTTGACAGCAGATCTGATAGTTTGAGGGTTCGTGACTTTTTGAGTTGTAATCCTCCAGAGTTTTTTGGGTCAAAGCCCGAGGATGACCCGCAGGAGTTTATCCGACAGATACATCGTACATTGAGGGTGATCAAGGCTTCGGAGACGGAGTCTGTTGAGTTGGCTTCATATCGGATGCGGGATGTAGCAGAACCGTATGAGTCTTGGGAGTTATCTAGAGGCGATAGTGCTCTCCGGTGTATGGGATGAGTTTACTGAGGCATTCTCGCCACTTTCTCGCCTCGGAGATGAGGCGAGCCGAGTCAATAGATTCTACGATTGAGCGCAGTGGCGAGCGTTCGAGAGTATAGTCTCGAGTTTGATTCATTGGCTAGATATGCGCCTACCATTGTGGCTGATATGGCGGATAGAGTGCATCGATATGTGATGGGACTAGACCGCTATTTGATTGACGGTGGTATGGCGGTGGATCTTCAGCCCGGTATGGATATTTCCCGAGTACAGGCTAATGCACAAGGGGTAGAGGATCGACACAGAGGGCGTCAGTCAGATAGAGATCATGATAGAGGCCAACATAAGAGGGCTAGATCAGCAGGATATTCCGATGAGTCTCGAGGCGGGCAGCCTCAACAGCATGTCAGATATTGTTCCCAGCCAGCACAGAGTGCGCCTCCACAGTCCTCAGGTAGGAGATTTGACAGTGCGGGGTATTCAGGAGCTGGTCAGAGCTCCAAGACTTCAGCTTCACAGAACAGGGGTTCTAGTCAGTCGAGGCCATCTTTTCCTCGGTGTTCTCGGTGTGGTAGGTCCCATCCTGGGGAATACCATCTTACTAATGGTGCTTGTTTTGCTTGCGGCTGTCAAGGCCATATGATGAGAGAATGTCCTTATGTAAGTGGTACAGGTGGTATGGCTCGGCCTACCGGGTCGGTTGCTGGTTCATCTTCTTCTATAGCTATGTGCCCCGGAGGGCGGGGTGCTCATATGCCAGTAGGCCATGGTAGAGATCGGGGGTGGAGTTTCCATCTCTAGCGGTCCCTCGCACCGCATATATGCCTTGGCTAGTAGGCATGATCAGGAGGCGTCGCCAGATGTGGTTACAAGTATATTATCGATCTTTTTTCGGAACGTATATGCATTGATAGATCCAGGTTCGACCTTATCATAAATATCCCCCTTTGTTGCTAGTAGTATCGGAATAGAACCTGAGTCGATAGAACTATTTGAGGTACCTACACCGGTAGGAGATTCGGTCATAGCTAAACGTATGTATAGAAACTGTTCGGTGGTTGTTTATAGTCATCATACCATGACAGATTTGATAGAGTTAGACATGACCGAGTTTGATGTTATTATGGGTATAGATTGGTTGGCTTCTTGTTATGCTAACGTTGATTGTAGAGAGAAGATGGTTTGGTTTCAGTTTCCAGGCGAACCAGTTATAGAGTGGAGAGGAAATACATCATCGCTGAGGGGTAAGTTTATTTCGTACCTCAAGGCAAGGAAGATGGTCAGAAAGGGTTGTATTTATCATTTAGTTCGGGTGCATGATACGGAAGCAGAGGTACCGACTCTTCAGTCAGTTCCGGTGGTTAGTGAATTCCCGGATGTATTCCCAGATGATCTTCCAGGTCTTCCTCCAGAGCGGGAGATAGAGTTCACTATTGATGTACCACCAGGTACCCATCCTATATATATTCCTCCCTATAGAATGACACCTGCAGAGTTGAAAGAATTGAAGGAGCAACTAAGAGACTTGTTAGAAAAAGGCTTCATTAGGCCTAGTACATCACCTTGGGGAGCACCAGTGCTATTTGTAAGAAAGAAGGATGGATCGCTGCGGATGTGTATCGATTACAGGCAGCTGAACAAGGTAATAATAAAGAATAGGTATCCCCTCCCCAGGATTGATGATTGGTTTGACCAGTTGTAGGGTGCTAAGTGTTTTTCAAAGATAGACTTGCGGTCAGGTTATCATCAGGTGCGAGTAAGGGAGGCAGATATTCCTAAGACAGCGTTTAGGACCCGATACGGACATTATGAGTTTAGAGTGATGTCTTTTGGGCTGACCAATGCTCCAGCAGTGTTTATGGACTTGATGAACCGAGTGTTCAAGCCATTCCTGAATATGTTTGTTGTTGTATTCATTGATGATATCCTGGTTTATTTACGTTCAGAAGAGGAGCATGCAAGCCATTTGATGACGGTACTTAGGGTACTCCAGCACTGTATGCTAAGTTTTCTAAGTGTGAGTTTTGGTTGACTTCAGTAGCATTCTTGGGGCATATTATCTGAGCTGATGATATTCAGGTGGATACACAGAAGATTGAGGCGATTAAGACTTGGCCCAGGCCTATGACACCTACTGAGGTACGCAGTATTCTGGGGTTAGCAAGGTATTACAGGAGGTTTATAGAAAAGTTTTCCTCGATTTCAGTGCCTTTAACAAGGCTAACTCAGAAGGCAGCTAAGTTCCAATGGACGGATGCTTGTGAGCAAAGCTTCCAGCTGTTGAAAGACAAGTTGACTTCAGCTCCAGTTCTGACTCTTCCTGAGGGACCAGATGGTTATGTTCCTTGGGTTATATCTTATGCCTCCCGACAGCTCAGGAAGCACGAGAAGAATTACCCTACTCATGATTTGGAGTTAGCAGCGGTGATTCATACTTTGAAGATATGAAGACACTATTTATATGGAGTTCATGTTGATATTTACACGGATCACAAGAGTCTAATATATCTTTAAACAGAAGGAGCTGAATTTACGGCAGAGACGGTGGCTAGAGTTGCTAAAGGATTATGATGTTGATATCTTGTACCATCCAAGGAAAGCAAATGTTGTAGCAGATGCTCTTAGCCGTAGATCTATGGGTAGCTTGACGGATGTACAGCCAGATAGAAAGGAGATAGTTCGTGAGATACACCATCTAGCTAGCCTTGGAGTCCGGTTGGCTGATTCTGGAGATAGTGGAGTTGTTGGTTCGTGGAGTTGTCGAGTCCTCTATCATAGAAGAGGTAAAGAGATGCCAGTATGAGGATCCTGTTCTGGCACAGTATAGAGATGTGCTCTCCGAAAGGAGAAGACCCTATTTGAGGTTGCACCTGATGGGGTATTACGGTATGGCAGATTATGTGTATCGGATGTTGCAGGGCTACGACGGCAGGTTATGGGATAGGCACACTATGCCCGTCATTCTGTTCATCCAGGGTCGACAAAGATGTATTATGACCTCAGATGCTTGTATTGGTGGGATGACATAAAAAGGGACATAGCGGAGTTTGTTGCTCAGTGTCCGAATTGTCAACAGGTTAAGATCAGAAGCCTGTTAGTTTATTGCAGGAGATAGAGATCCCAACTTGGAAATGAGAAGTGATTAATATGGACTTCATTACAGGCTTACCTCGCACTTAGCGGAAGTGTAACTCTATATGGATTATTGTGGATAGGCGCCTATTTTCTACCAGTCAGGACTACGTCGTTTTATTGGACAGTGTCAAATGATTATGGCAGTAGCACATTCGGATCATACTAAAAAGAATATGCTCTTTTCCAGCCCAACTGTTCTTCAACGCTCAGTATTGGCGGTTATTGTAGTATGATTTCTATTTTTGTATTTTGTGGGTTTCTTGATTTGCGACCCTAATAAGCTCAACACTCATTCTTTAGCTGGGATCACTTTCTGATACCATTTTATTGATGGGTTTTTGGTTTGATTTGTTGGGTATTCAGCAAAATTGTATCTTGTTGTAACTTGTAAGTATATATTTTTTTCTGCCTTTTTCCCCATGAAAGACAGTTTTTTTCTTCATTAGTCTTTGAATTGTGATTAATTAATGTTCTTGTTCCTTTTTCTTGATTTGGGAAACAAGTAAAAATTGGATCTTTTTGAGAAAGATTTGAAGATTTACTATACTTGATGATGTAATGTTGTAAATGAGCTAAAAAAAATCAATCTTGATAGATTGGGTAAGTGATACTGATCTGTGATGTGGCAATAAGACTGTAGAGTGTAAGTTTGACAGATAGTCATAATATTAGAAAAATGAATACTGTGGGGAGGATAGGTAGCTACATTGGAAGAGGGGTAAGTAGTGTTTCTGGCACTTTCCAGGGGGTTTTGAAGGCTAGAGAAAAGGTGGTTAATATAACTGTCAATGGTGTTGCAGACAATTTTCATATGTATTTAGACAGTAGAGGACGAGCTTTCTTTATAAAGGAGATAGATATAGAAGATGGAGATTCTTTGACTTCTTCTTCATCATCCTCAGGTGAGGATACTGATGGGCAAACCAGTAGTAAGCCGCTAACAAAACCAAAGAGTTGTGGTGAGGATGTCTTGGTGAGGTCCAATTCCCAAAGACCTGGGATTTTTGGCAAGGTTTTTGGGAGGAAGTCGATGAAAAATGATGCCGGAATTATCAGTGCAGACTCGTTGGAGCGTGCTGAAATGGCAGCTGATCTGTTTAGAAATGAAGTGGTCTACTAATCTTACCCCCAAAAGGTACAGTAGAGATTATGCCTTGCCAGTTTCTTCCCAAGATATATCAAAGAGTGAAAAAGGAGGACTTGCAAATAAATGATGAAAAAAGTGATTTGAGTTCTCTTGCACATGATAACATGTTAGACAATCTTGGTTTCTGTGATTCTGCTCGTGAGAAGGATGATGGTTCTCATCTGAGTGAGAAGTCTGTCAAGAAAACTGGTAAACATGTGTTATTTTCAGCATCCGAGAATGCCACAAGAGTTTCCGATGTTGTCCAAGGTGTTGAAGATAATAGTGGTGAAGAAAGCTTAAGAATTTCTGGTGACAGTGGTGAACTAGGCGTAATTAGTGCTTATCATGATGACAGGGGTGGTACATCTGTATCTGAGGTTGCGAGCCCCAATTCAAAAATTGTTGACTCCCTTGAGATTGAGAAACACGATTCTTTTACAGTTAGCCGTCTTCTCGAGGAGGAAAATGGAACTGCTGCGGTCCAGTCTTTTTTCTATTGTGAAACTGAAGAGAACTCAACAACAGTGCTGGATGTTTCAACTGAAGAATTTACTCAAAACTTGTGTGCTTCTCGTGATCTAGAAGCTCGTATGCACGCCCAAACAGTGCTCAATTTGAATGATGTAATGTCAGAGGAAAACTCTCAACCAGAAGAGGAGTTATTATTTGAAAAGGATCTTTCAAATGGTTTCAAGGTTATAACCAACAATACTTATCCAAACTCAATGACTATTTTTTTGGTCTCCGAGAACGGTTCATTGAATAGCTCCTCTGCAGAAGCAAATTTTGGGTGCATTTTATCCATCTCTTGTTCCAGTACCTCCACCTATGTAGATCTAGATCACAAGACTAGCATAACAGATAAAGTAACAGGCAAACTGGGAGCCTCTTCGGAGGCTCTTGGTGATCCTAATGACAGTTTGATCAGAAGACTTACTGCTTCTTCATCAGAAAGTTTGGAGGAAGAGCAGCTTCTTTTTGGTGATATTGATGATTGTTGCGACACTGTAGCCAGATACAGAGAGTCCACTTCTTTAGATTATAAGGAAAAAGAAGACTATCGAGTACCAAACTATGAGTCTGGTTGTACTCTAGACAAGTCCATCCAAAGTGATCCGCCAATTGTTGCAGATGGAAGAAAACTCAAAACTGTATCAAGCAATGTTGACATTCCTGCAATAGTTCAGGACAACGGAGTTATGCGGATGGGCAGATCTTTACCCAATATGTGGTCTCATGATAATGATTTGCCTTCTAACCCTGATGACCTAAACAAATCAATTGTACTACAGACAAAGGAAGTTGCTGCGGTCATGGAGGAGGTGAAAAATATTTCAGCCACCCCAGGAATCGGTAAGAGAATTATATAAATGTGCGCCTTTTATCATTTTGAAGATTATTATGATGCTTTTTCTACTGGTTATCTTTGTATAGTTTGAGTTGGCGGTAATTTTTCTATTTTCTCCCGTGATACTGTGATTTTACCTTGAAACACTTGAAGTTTATTTTTGTTTTAGATTGCCTGAGGGGTAATATGCTTGTTTGCTGGAAAAAGAAGTTTATTTATATGGACTGAAAAATTAGGCAAGATAATCATTGACAAGTTCAAATGAATCTTTGCAGAAAAAGATCCCAAATCCATTAATTCCTTTGGCAGGAGCAGGAGCTGGAGATCATGGCCTTTTTCTTTTAAGAGATCAAGAATCATAAAAAATTCTGGGTTGTCCATGGATGAAGATGTAAATTCTGATGCTAAAAGTGTTTTAAATAACACAGGTGGTGACGGAGAAAAAGATGCGCAAAGGCCAAAGATTTCTAAGAAGAAAATAATGTTAACCACTCCAACATCTGAACATCTGGCTACTTTGAATCTGAAGGAAGGAAAGAATATAGTTGTTTTCACATTCTCGACCGCAATGCTGGGGAAACAGCAGGTCATTTGTTGGGACTTCTTTTTTCATTACATCCCCCTTTTGTGTTTGAGCTCTTTCAAGAGATTTTGCATCTTTCTTTCCATGTATGTGTGACAATTGATTCCATGCTTATAATTTGTCTGAGGTACTTACTTCGCAGGTTGATACACACATATATTTGTGGAGATGGGACTCAAAAGTTGTAATATCTGATGTTGATGGAACAATTACTAGGTAATGGATTCATTTTCTACTATAGATCGTTGCTGATATTGTCTTCTGTACGAGCTTGCTTTTGTGTCCAAGACTTGCTATTTGTTCAACTTTGATCACAATGAATGTTACAATGGTTAACTTCTTGCAAATGGATGCCTTGGTGGTTATTATTTAATATCTTTTGTATAGGTCAGATATATCAACTTTGTTCTGCTGCAAATATCTGTCTTACCCTTCTTTTTTTCTGGGGTAAATACGAGGGTCTATCGGAAATAACCTCTCTACCTCCAATGTAGGAGTTAAGTCTGCATACACTCTACCATCCTAGACCCAATTTTGTGGGATTACACTGGGTATGTTGTTATTGTTGTTGATAAATTCGAACCTTCTTATCCAAATCGTCAACTTTAGCTACATTTTTGCTGTAAATTGGTTTCTACATATAGTAAACTTTGTGATTCACTTCCATATCGAACTATCTCAGCATTGGATGAGAGATACTCTTAATTGATCAACCTTAACGTGATGTACTTGGAACTTTTGAAAAATCCACAAGCCTCGCAATCAATTGTCATAAACCAGAGTTAAGAATAGAGTTCAATTTATTTTTTATTGTAGAGAAAAATGGTCAAAAGTTATGCGAGATTTTATCTTTTGAAAGGGAACCTTCAAGATGGTATTTGGACAGTTCATGCCTATGGTTGGGATGGATTGGTTACAGATAGGCGTTGGCTATTAAGGTTCATAGACTTTATTGTTTTTTCTCTTCTCCCCTTTTTTGAGGTTTATTCAGACTAACTGTGAGAAGGTATGCTGCTAATTTTGTAGCTCTGGGCCTTCCGGCAAGTAATTTATCAGTAGATCCCAGTTTTTATCTTAAGAATGTTCTTTTTTATATTGTAAATATGTTTTCTGCCGTTTTTCCTCTGATTGCTAAGGTCGAAATGTTTCTATACTTTTCCATGCTAATATTTACTCCCTCTGTCCAAAATTAGGTGGCATACTTTCCGTTTTAGTCTTTCGGTCTTTCTCTTTCCCAAAAAGGTAGTCATATTTTCTTATTTAGAAATAATTTATATTTGAACTTCCTATTTTGCCCTTAATGAGATGATTTATAGCCACACAAATATCGATGACATGTTTCAGACTACAAGTTTCAAAAGTCTGTCTTTCTTTCTTAATATTCGTGCCTGGTCAAACACCAGCACATAAATTGGGATGGAGGGTGTATTCTTTTCTAACTCATTATAAAAAATTGTGTAGATCCAATCCGAATAAAAAGAAATAAAGAGATTAGACAAGACAACCAAAAACCATTGAAAGAAGAAATCTAAAAAAATACATTCACACTTTCTAATTAATTTAAAACATAAAATAAAACTAAATAGATCCACTTCATTTATCACAATGAATTATATTTGTTCGATACACTGTTGTCAATATAAATATTGAATATTGAAAAAAAAAAAAACAAAAGAAATTTCAATTGAAAACAATAAAAAATATTTTTAAAAGGACTTGTGTTGGATTGGCACTACAAATATAATCCAAATAAAATAGATACAAAAAAGTATAGATGGGAGAATAAATAAAGAATGAGTGGAAAGCAAAACTACAATTTACTTAACTTGATTGAATCCATAATGGATTCAATCAAGTTAAGTGAGATAAGGAAACTTGATTTCTTTTTTAGTTTTAGTAGAGTTTCAAAAACCACCCAATTGAAGGAAATGCCCAAACTTTTTATTTTTAAGATGAATAAAATAAGAGGTTTTGTCGTTATAGAACACGGAATTCAATGGAAGCAATGATAAATAAATACAAATAGAAAAGGAAAGGGAGGAAATACAAAAAAATAGAAGAGAAAAGTCATACAAAGTTATATACAAATCACTACCCCCTTTTTTGTATTTCCTTAATTTAATTTCGGTTGATTAGGACGAGGTTCTTTAAAAACCCCCGCCTTCTTTAAAATATCCTGAACAGTTAAATAAGTTTGATTCTTTATCGGATCATAAAAACCCACTTTACGAAGATCTTTTCCTTCTCTTCGGGATCGAACATCAATTGCAACGATTCGATAGACGGCTCATTGGGATAGATGTAGATGAACACCACCCCCCCCCTAGAAACGTATAGGAAGCTTTCTCCTCGTACGGCTCGAGAAAAATGATTGATTCAAGGTTTTGTCTCTGTATGGAATTCTATCTAAGAAATGACAACTCGGTCCATAAAATGATCAAATCAATTAAAGATGTAAGTCTTTTTTTCTTCTTTCTTTCTTAAAATGAAAAAGAAACCATCCGTACTCTCATAACTCAAGTTGGATAACTTTCAAACAGTTCAAAGAAAAATATTTTGGCAATTTCATTTATTGAGCGGTCTTTCCTCCTTTTTTGTTTGTCTCGTTTAAAATCGATTTAAAAGGTGTTTCCTTGTTCTGGGATCCTTTATCTTTGTTTTATTTTTAATCATTGGGTTTAGACATTACTTCGGTGCTTTTTAATCCTTTCAAAATGGCAGCAACATACCCTTTTTGCGATTTCTATGAAAGAATCCTACAGACGATGGATTCTCGCGTGAAACACTTTGGATCGAAAAAGTTTGATGCAGGAGAATGGATATCATTTGCTTTTCCTAAGTGCACGTGCTATTTCACAGGCCTATCTCATTAGACAATTCCTGTTTAATCTAATGCAGGTAGTTTGATGAAAATAAAATTCAGCTGAAGTATTCACCTTTTTCTCTCCTCGTCAATTAATTTGACTTCGTCTTTTATGATTTTTGATAATTGCAGAATGGAGAGGGATTACCCAAAGGACCAGTTCTTACATCTCCTGATGGAATTTTACCTTCCCTATTTCGAGAAGGTCATCAGTTATTCATTTCTTCATTTTGTGAAGAGTTTTCCCTTTCATTGCTCCAAACTATGCATCCATTAAATTACTAATTTCTGGCTGCTGTTTCATGCTTTTGTTACAGCATGAACTTAAAATGTGAAAGAACTATTTTCTTCTGCATTATAACTTCAACCTCCGTACTTGCAGCATGTCTGATTGAGTATTAGAATATTAAATAATTCCTTCCAGGAATCAAAAATGCTTTTGATTTTGTTAATATTATGACTGAGAGATGGATATACCCTTTTACCTTTTGCAGTGGTTAGAAGAGCTCCTCATGAATTCAAAATCGCTTGCTTAGAGGTCAGTTTCTTGATTCAGATTTGCTTCCTTTTTTCTTAATAGAACTTTTGGCATTTTAAGCAAAAGAAGTTTTGCATGTCTGCCAAAGCCATGTGGCAGGGGAGGATTTCAGACTATTGCTTTGGTGATCTGCATTGGGTACATTGCATTTGTCTTTCACTGAAATAAAGACGGGTTGATTATATTTTTAGTCAGTCTTTATTTTTTGGTAGCTTAAGGGAGTTGGGACTTGTAAACATTATACGAACCCGAGTAAGAGAAATAGATGGGTATTTAGCGCTTTTGAATTTTGATGCACGAAGAATCACTGTTTACACTGGCAGATTTCCAAATGCTCAATATGTACATACCAGTTGCTCGATACACTAAGATTTGGTTACTATTTAACTGATCTTACTGCTGTTTAAGCTGCATAAAATGTGTTTAATGAAATGAATAAATTGCAAGATGGATATAATAGCTAATAAGAGAGTGCGAAACTTTGGGAAACATCTTTTACATTATCACAACAAAGTCCCCCCTCCCCTTATGTATTTTGTTTTATTTTTCTGTTTATCATGGGTTTCTGTGGGAATAACAAAGTATGCAAAATTGTAAATTCTTGAAGGCCAGGAGTATCAAAATTACTGGCTGTAAAGAAGATATAGTTACCAATTTTGAGCATATGACGGTAAATGCAGATGAATAACCTGTCAACTTTCAAGTTTGCAGGATATAAAAGCATTGTTCCCTTCTGATAGGAATCCCTTTCCCTTCTATGCTGGTTTTGGAAACAGACACACGATAAGATCAGCTACCTCAAGGTTGGAATACCTGAAGGGAAAATCTTTACCATCAATCCTAAGATATGTAGTCAACTGTTACTGTCACGTGTAAAGGACCTTTTTGCAGATAACTCTGTTAAAGAAAGTTTCTGATAATATTTTTATAATCTACAGGGTCAAATTGTTGTAAATCGCCACGTAGATACAAAATCATATACCTCTCTTCATAGTCTTGTCACTGCCATGTTTCCAGCCATTTTCTCATGTGAGCAGGTTGGAATTTTTCCCATTTCTAATTTCTAATATAACTTTTGCGCCATAGTTGTCTGGGGTATTCATGCTTTCCTCACACCGGGTCAGCCCTGTGATGGTTCTCAATTTTTCCTTTAAAGCAAGGGGATGATGCTACGGTGTTATGCAAATCCTAGATCTTGGTGGTCCTAAAGAATAGGAATAAATCTGGAAATCATTAAAACCGATAATATTTACCTTCATCAAAATCCAAATGTGAGATAGTTATTCTTTTCTAAAAAAGTTTAGTATGATGTATTGCATAAAGAAAAATGCATTTGCATATTACAACCTATTTTTGTTATCCTTGGACATCTACAAAGAACTTGTCAGTTTGTCAATTAAGATTCTGGTTATTCCCCTTATGGGAAAACGATAGTTTTCTGGATTTTGAAACATCCTTAGACAATCGCATTTTCGAGTCAGGACGAAACATTTCATGTTGTTTGTTTTTTTGTTTGTAAATGGTGAACTAGATCGCCGCTTAATCAGGGTGTTGTTCAATAATCTTACTCTTGCCCAACAATTTTCGCTTTTCTTCAGGAGGATTTTAATGTGTGGAATTTCTGGAGACTTCCACCTCCTTATATTGATTGAAAATTAGCACAGTCCATCTGTAACTATTTTTTGAGATTCAGGGGTGGTGCTCCCACATCCAACGAAGGATTCAGGTAACTTTTATTTATATTTTCAAAAACTTATGAGGCTGAAATTACAGGAATGTGTTACGTAAGTGTAGATTCAGAACACTGTCTGTGGTCTAATGTGTATGCTTTTACATTTTTTTCTTTTTTCTTTTTGCAGCAAAAGGCTAGCGGGTCTACCATAAATACGAGGCATGTTTGACTGAACCACAGACAAGGCTCAGTGTAAATGGAAGTGACTAGTATATACGAGTATTGTTTTATACACTTCATTCTGGAGGAAGAAAACCGTACGCAATTTTCTGATATTCTACTCATTAATCATAGACTTGCCGATTAGCTTGGCCATACATGTATATAGTATACTTATGAGGAAATACGAAATGTGTTCCATGTCATTCCTCCTTCAGGACGAGTTGAACTTTGTAAATTGTTGTAGTATTAGTATATGTTAATGAGGGAGTGTAGAGTTTGCAGTAGTTTGGTTATTTAAAGAATCTTTGGCTCATAAGAACATATTTGTTAAGGCAAACTGTTATTATATGAAAAGCTGTTTTTACCCTTTGATAGCTCAATCACTGAAGAGTGTGATGCTAATGATGAATACATCTTTGAATTGTGAATGACACACATCAAAATATTGGACCAGCAATTGAAGTTCTTTTTTTCTTCTCTGTACGAAGGCTTTAAGCTAGGACACTTCAAAAATTCCGATGAGTTTGTGTCGGATCCTTCAAAAGTAGTACTACGTTTTTAGAGGAGCCGGCAGGGTGCGACAACATTTTTGAACAGTCCGAGGAACATAGGCTTTAAATATTGGATTTAGTCCGAGAAACTGGTTGTTCATCTTCAATTGGTCAGAGAAAATTGGTGGATAAGATTCTCCACTAATATATTGTAGCATGATGTGATTTTGCTGCTAGTGCTTGTGATTTTGCCTAGAAGTTCTAAGAATATAGTTCACGTATACATTATGATTGCATAATCCATGGTAGAATATTACTACACAGAGTTATCCCATCTGTTTTAATTTGCGTGACATAGTTTGAATCAGTACATTTTAGCAAGAAAAGGATGTACTCTTGAAACTTATGGTCTCAAATAGGCGTAGCAATTTTGTAACTATAAAACTTTTGAAACTTGTAACTTAACATGACATAACATTTGTTTGATTATAAAAGCTTCTCATAAAGAGTAAAAAATGCGTCGTTATTTTTAGAACTGACTAAAAAGAATAACGTGTCACATAAATTGAAACAGAATGAAATTTGACGGATCTGGACAAATATACTATACATAATACATGTTACGTGTATTTTCCTAACAATAAAACAAATTGTATGCTCCTACGTTTATTTAGTCTAAATTTTACATAGCTTAGAATCCAGTTCTTTCATCTGAAAAGCAATAAGCAATCCAAATATGCTTCAGAATCTGTACTTTCATCTGATAAAGCAAATCACGCAGCCTATCACATTATATACTGCTCTCTCCATCTCATTACGATTGACTTCAACCTATTACTCCCTTCCTCCCTGTCACATATTGATTATTTCTCTTTTTAATTCGTTAAGAAAAAAATAATATATTTTAAAATCAGTTTACATACGTTTTTCATTTGATCTTACTGATTCTTTTTATAACCATGTAAATGCTTTGATATGTTCTAGACTAAAATCACAACAACATATTAAGTGAAATTTCACAAGGATTTGAGGAGGTAGAAACAAGCAATAGCAAAATACTAGTAAAAAAAGCATGATACAAATGTATGTGAAAAAAGGGAATCGTAATTATCACAAATTAATACAATAATCAAAATACAAAAACAACAAATAGCAGAAGTCAATGGATAAGAAACTAAAAGAATAAACTACCACTACTGATTTTTTATTTAATTTTTAAATTTCGTCTTTGTTAGAATACGAAGTATGCAGATCGGGCTGAGATGTCATACTGTAAGTCCACTTCCACTCCGGTTGATACTAAACCCAAGTTGAGTGCTGCGGCTGACTCACTTTTTGAGAATCCGACACACTATCACAGTCTTGCAGGGGCCTTCAGTATCTTACGTTCACGAGACCATATATTATGTATATCGTACAACATATGTGTTTGTTTATGCATGATCCCAGGGTTGAGCACATGAATGCTCTCAAACACATCATTCAGTACATCTAGGGGACACTTGATTATGACTTGCATTTATATCATTCGTCGACGTCTACACTTGTCTAGTATATAGATGCTGATTTGGGTGGCTGTCCAGACACCAGACGGTCTACGTCTGGATATTGTATGTTTCTTGGTAATAACTTGGTCTCATGGTCTGCAAAACGTCAATCAACGTTGTCCGTTCTAGTGCAGAGGCCGAGTATCGAGAGGTAGCTAATGTGGTCTCCGAGTCATGCTGGTTAAGAAATCTGCTTTTAGAGCTTCATTGTCCTATTCAGAAAGCTACTTTGATTTATTATGATAATGTTAGTGTCATTTATCTTTCTGGTATTCGGTTCAGCACCAGCGCACAAAACATATCGAGATGGACATTCATTTTGTTTGAGAAAAGGTAGCTCGTGGACAAGTACGCGTTTGTCATGTCCCTTCCAGTTATCAAATTACATACATCTTTACAAAGGGTCTTCCATCGGTCCCTTTTGAAGATTTTAGGGGCAGTCTCAGCATTCGAAGACCGCCCGCTATAACCGCGGGTGTGTGTTAGAATACATGATATACATGTGATAAACACTAGTGTATATCACGGTAAGTCATGTCCAAAAGAAGAATGGCCCATCGTGGAACAAGGCCCATCACGGGCAGAAACAGTGGCCAGCCGAGAGTTATATTTGGTGTATATTTGGTATATATCGTGTAGTAGTCTTGTACACTTACCTTTATTGTATAGTTAGTCTCCAAATAGAATAGAATTTTAGGAGTAGAATAGGAAAATGATTTTCATATTGTAAATTGTATATATACACCTTTCATTAATGAGAATAATCAAAGGATTATTTCTTTCAGTCTTGTACTTATATCACATAAATTAGAATGAATCGAGTTTTTTCTTCTGAATTTTTGAAGTTGAAGTTGTGTTTTTCATAGTTTTTGCAAATAATATTTGACTGTTTGAAATATATTTTTTCTTAAAAATATGAAATAGAATTTATACCCCAAATTTTAAAAAACTAGTAAAATCACTCAAAACAACTAATAAACATAATCAATGCGTAAACACTCCTCATCAACCATTTTCTACTACATTGAACATGATTTATATAGATTTTCTTTAATAAGATAATCAATAGATTTTCTTTAATAAGATAATCAAGCTCACAATTATTCACACCTTCAACATGTATCATCATTAATCACGAGCATGCTCTTGTTCACTGATGCATACGAGCTACAAAATTAAATGACCCAATGCGTCTCTTTTCGTGTACGAGATACTATATACTACGTATTACACTTCATCAATTTTAAATATTAATACAAAGATTCATTAGTAATAAAAAAATCAACACTAGTAATAACTATTCTTTAATATAACCTTTCCATATTATGTGAATAATCTGTTCCCGTCGAGCATATAATTTTCGATCAGCTGAATTAAATGAGATTAAATTTATAAAAATAAAAGATGTAGTGTAAAATTTGAAAAGTGAAAGACAAAAGCAACAATAAAAAACAAAAAGTAAAAATTAGGTTTGGGGTGTTTTTCAAAAGTTGTATTTGAAAATTTTACGGGGAAATATTAATTTTTTCAAAAAGTGAAAAAAAAAATCGGAAAAAAGTGAATAAATGCGGTCCCGTTATGTGTAATTACCTAAATACGAGTCTGACTTTGTCAAAATAATTAGTCCTACTCCTATTAAAATTATTAGGCACAATAGCAGTTTAGAAAATAAAAATGCTCTTTGAGCGAACTATTCTTCACCGTTAAGTCTTGGCCGTTTGGTTCTGGAAAATATTATTTCTCTTTTAGCTTTTGGTTTTCTTGATTTTTGACCAAAATCTAAAAGAGAATACGTGAGCCACACAAAAAACATTTCTGCTATCATTTTGTTGATGCTTTCTTAGGTTTGATTTGCTGGGTTTTCAGCAAATTAATGTATTGTGGTAAGTAATATATATTTGTTTAGTATTTCTTGTATCTTCATTTCTTCACCAGTATCAATTAATGTTCTTTGATAATTTGTTGTTAAAATTCAAATACGTGTGTGAGAGAAAAAGATTGGTAAACAAATAAAGATTGGATTTTTATGGGAAAGATCTAAAGATTTACTTGAGGGTATCAATGAATTGAAGCACATGAGCTAAAAAAATACAATCTTGGTGAATTCGGGTTGTTAAAAGTGGGAGTTGTTTGATTTTCTTGTATTAAAGTGAATGAAATGAAAATTGTGTTTGCTTAATATTGGTGTGATATGATTTAAATGGAGTACCGTGGTCAGTGAGGATTTATATAGCCGACCCACCAAACAAGAATCATAGTTGTTATCGTTGTTAGAGAATGAATACTGTGGGGAGGATAGGTAGTTACATAGGTAGAAGCGTACGTAGTGTTTCCGGGAATTTAAATCCATTTGGTGGTGCTGTGGATATTATTGTGGTGAAGCAGCCAGATGGGAGTTTGAAATCCTCTCCTTGGTATGTTCGATTTGGGAAAATTCAGGGAGTTTTGAAGGCTCGAGAAAATGTAGTCAATGTAAGTGTCAATGGCGTTGAAACGGGTTTTCGTATGAATTTGGATAGTAGAGGGCAAGCATACATGGAAGATGGAGATTCTTTAACTAGTCGAACAACTGAGCAGCTGTCAACTTTGAATCTGAAGGAGGGGAAGAATGTAGTTGTATTCACGTGCTCGAAACAGCAGGTCATTTGCTGACACTTGTTTTCATGATCTCCTTTTGGTGTGTACGCAAATGCATGCTTATAATTTGTCTAAGGTTCATGCTTTGCAGGTTGATGCACGCATATATTTGTGGAGATGGGACACAAATATTGTCATCTCTGATGTTGATGGAACAATTACTAGGTAAAAATTGATTCATTTTCAACTATAGATGGTTGGTGTTGTTGTCCTATCTACACGCTTGCTGTTATGTCCAAGATTTGCTATTTTATTCAACTTCGATCATAATTAGTGCAAATGGATGCTTTGGTGGTTATCATCCATTATCTATTTGTATAGGACAGAGGTATCAACTTATCAACTTTTCTCTGTTACATGAACCTCTTATGCTGACATCAACTTAATTAATTACGGTGCTTTTGGCTGTAAATTGCTTTTTTCTCGGAGTTAGCTTTGTGATTCATTTCTATGCCCGAAAGTCTAAGAATTGGATGAAAGGTGGACTTAATTATTGAACCTTAGCATGATGCACTTAAAAGTGTTGAAAACACGAGTCTAGTATCTGCTCTTCCCGATTAGATTTTCTTAGTTTGCGCAGGAGATTAAGCGTAGAGTTAATAAATATTTATTGTAGATAAAAGTGAGTCTAAACTCTAAAGTTAGGTATGATGTTGAGATTTTTGTACTTTGAGGTTTTAGCTTTTCTACTTTCAAAAGGGAACGTTGAAAAAGCAGTTTGGAGCCCAAACTTTTTCCAAGTTTACCATCGACGTTGTCCCTTAAATGTTGTATAGAGTTGCAAAAAATGGTAATATAACTAGAAATGAATTCAAAACTATGGGAATCAATGGTGAAAACTCCTTCCAATTCATGTCACTTACTACACACTAAGCCACTCCAGTCGGTTTTGTTGGGTCTAAAACACATAAATTAGGTACAGCGGAAGTTTAAAATTTTGTTAACTTACTTACCCCAACAACTGGTATGATTACGTTACAATTGAAATCTGCGACAAATAAAAGTAGACTTACAGTTTGTGTTATCTGAAGTCTCTACTAGAGGGAGCGCACGCGACTATCCTTTCGACCGCAAGCCTTTGCTGTGGTATATTCCTCCGTCAGGAAAGCCAGAAAATCTTGGCAGATGTTTGAGAAGATTTTATTCTCTAAACTCTGAGTTCAGAAAATAAGAATTAAGTGTTAATTCAATTGTATAGAAATTATGGGTTAAGTGCTGAATATATAGGGGAGATTATTATACAAATCAGACTGGGATTAGGCTTAAAAACCTGACCCAAATCCGAGTTGCGATGGGCGATCGGATGGCCCCATCGCACTCTTGGCCGTGCTACCACGATTTTTAACATTTCAACACGTTTTAATTTTAATTAAATCCAAAATTTAATTTTGACTTAATTAAATAATTTTCATCAAATAGAAATTATCCCATAATTTATTATTGGTTAAAATATCTCGATTCTAAATATTCGAATATTTTATATTCTCTCAATATACCCTTGGACCGAAAAGACAATTGACTTACTGTGACTCTTTAGGTCTTCACACATCGACACTTAATCAAATTAAGGTTCACACTGAACTCCTAGACTGCGCCATATGACGAACTCAATATGTGAAGTACGTTTATAAGACTCTAGTAAACATAACCTTTATGTGAGATCATAAATTCCTTTCATTAACTACACACTCGACCAAGCTTAGGATTTGCCAAGTGTCTATCCAAATGGCTTGATCACTTTATCTCATCTATGTTAGTCGACAACTAGATCATATCATAAATATGTCTCTTGCATTGGCCAATGACTTGGTCGAGCTAACATTACTGTGTTCCTCTCGAATATCCAATTGAGGAATGAATCATATTCTTGGCTCAACTACCACCTTGGTTGGCATCGCAATGTACCCAATACAAGGCATGTCTTATCCTATAAGGAATTTAAGCTTAGGACAGGATCAAAGTACATTACTCTGCAAATTAGGTGCGTATTGACCTCAAGTCAAAGGACCTCTATATCTCACATGCTGATAATACTCTAGACATGTATAACAAATAGTTTATCAGCAGGGTATGCCAATACCCTCTAAGAGTATCTATGTGTCCATCACTAGTAATCGTACTAATAGTAAATGAGACATACTACATTCTCTAAGAATGTGATGCAGACCACATATTGACTTATAATATATTATTGATATCCCATTCTCAATGATCATCAGTCAAAGCTTCTTTGAGAGTTACATTTTATCATTAATATTTCACTTTATAAATGACAACGTAAGCTCAAGGGATGCACATTAATAAATAATCACAAGCAATCAAAATCATAATTCAATAATTGCAAATGCCAAAATTATATTAATCTTATTAATAGCATGAATGTGTTTAAGTACATTTATCCCTAAAATGTATGTTTCTAGGACATACATACTTTCAATCTCCACTTGGCCTAGAGCCAATCACCAACGTATCTAATGCCCATGTTTTCAAAGTGACCATTATGCTTGACTAAGCTTAATGGTTTAGTAAATGGGTCAGCTAGATTTTCATCTGTGGGAACGCAGTCCAATCTTATTTCTTCTGTGTCCACCATCTCTCCGAGTATGTGGTATTTCCTTGGTACATGCTTCTTTCTGTTTGTTGATCTTGGTTCTTTAGATTGGGCAATCGCATCAGTGTTGTCACAATAAATCGTTATTGGACAAGTGACACTTGGAATAATCCATAGTTCTTTCAAGAACTAAGATATCACGACAGCTTCCTTATCAGCTTTCGATCCAGCAATGTACTCGACTTCAGTTGTCGAATCAGCAGTTGTAGCTTGCTTGGAAATTTTCCAACTCATTATTCCACCATTTAAAATGAAGGCATATCCAGATTGAGATTTGAAGTCATCAAGATCTGTCTGGAAGCTAGCATCAGTGTACCCAGTAGCTACTAGCTTTTCTTGCCCACCATAGACTAGGAAATATTCTTTAGTTCGTCTAAGATACTTAAGAATACTCTTGATTGCTTTTCAGTGTTCCTCCCCAGAATTCTGCTGGAATTTGCAAGTTATACTAAGTGCATAGGCTATATCTGGCCTCGTACAGGTCATGACATACATGATTGATCAAATACCTGATGCATATAGGATCCTCTTCATGCGTTCAAGTTCTGCAATAGTAGAAGCACTATCCTTTTTTAATAACTTGATGCCTTGACCCACAGGAAGACTTCCTTTCTTGGAATTTTCCATAGAGAAACGTTTTAACACTTTGTCTATGTATATGGATTGTGACAACCCCAACAATCTATTAGGTCTATCTCTGTAGATCCTAATTCCAAGAATGTAGCAGATTTCACCTAAGTCCTCCATCATGAAGGTGCTGGATAACCATTTCTTGACTGATAGCATGAGAGTCTTGTTATCTCCCATTATCAATATGCCATCAACATATCTAACAATGAAGACAATACTCTCGTCCGTGCGTTTACTATAAACGCATGGGTCTTCTTTGCTTCTAACAAAGTCAAACGATTTGACTGCTTTGTCAAAACAAATATTACAACTCTTTGAGGCTTGCTTAAATCCATAAATGAACTTCTGTAATTTGCATACTGCTTTTTTGGTTGAGTCTTGGACGTAAAACCCTCTGGCTATATCATATACACCTCCTCAATTAGATTACCATTGAGAAATGCAATTTTCACATCAATTTGCCAAATATCATAATCATAGTATGCAGCTATTGCAAGCAAAATTCGAATGGACTTAATTTTAGCAACAAGTGAGAAAGTTTCATCATAATCGACCCCATGCCGTTGATTATAACCTTTCGCCACCAGTCTTGCCTTATAAGTCTGTACCTTGCCATATGCATCAATCTTCTTCTTGAAGACCCATTTGCATCCTATGGGTCTAACCTCTGTTGGCAAATCAACCAAGTTCCACACTTGATTGATGTACATTGAGTCCATTTCGGATTTTATGGCTTCTTGCCATTTTTGTGAATCAATGTCTAACATAGCTTCGCTGTAGGTAGTAGGTTCATCGTCATCAGGAATATCTATCTCATTGTGAGTTTCAATAAGGAGATTTAGTCTTTTAGGCGGACGATGAGTTCTAGTGGTCCTACGGGTTGAATATTCTGCATTTGTGTGTTGGACAATCCACCACCTTGAGAGTTTTCAGGAATGTCATTTTCATGTCTTTCCTGAATGGGATGATTGTTAGGCGTATTTTGTATATGTTTTTTGAGTCATTTTTAGTCAGTATTTTCTCCGTTTTCGTTTAAATACGTGTAGTGTTAGAGTTGTTTTTCTTTCTTTTGAGTCACAAAAAAAAGACAAAATGACGAAAAGGAGCGAAAAGCGGGCATAAAAGGAGGGTCCCGAGGCAAAAAGGTTAAAAATTGGAGATTCGGACGAAGGCAAAGCAGCGCCGTGGCGCCTAGTAGTAGAGGCTGGCGCGGAAGATTAGGATCGCTCACGAAGTTTAGCGCCCATGGCTGATCTGCGAGGCATGGCGGCGGAAATCCAATTCCGAAGTTAAATTGGCCAAGGGCAAAATGGTTCAGGTTGGACGAAATTTCAGCATACTTAAGCCCAAGGGATTATTCTAGGGATTTCATTCTATCACAGAACACAATTGAAGACAAATTGGAGGCTACCATTGGAGACCTAGTTCTAAGTACTTTTTCTTTCTTTAGTTTTCAATTCAGTTTATGTTGGTATTTGTATTAGTTCTTAGCGTGACTATGGCTAGGAGCTAAACACTTTATTAGGGTTTTTCTATTGAATCGCTTGAACCTTTATTTCATGAATTAATGCATTAGTTTGATTTCTTCTTCACTTGATTAAGATTTATTCAATATTGGTATGAATATTTGATAGTTAACTGACCATTAATTATCATAATCTATATGATTTCGAATCAAGAACATAAGAGGAGAGATTTGGATATGCTGTAACTGAATAGACATAGGTTAAAATCGCGGACGAAAGTACCCCGATACTTGTGTAGCATTATAGATTATTGTTCTTAATCCTCCTATGTGGTAAATCCTATCATAGAAATATAGAAGTGTTCTGCAATGGGGTTGAACGATTATATATCCTAACCGGAATATAAGACAGTCTAGTTAACCGCTATCTTAATGTAGAAGAAGTCATTCTAGTTGCATTAGGGATTGAAAATAGTGGATAGTCGAGGATATTGGAAACCCTAATTCCTTCATAACTGATTTAACCCCCAACAATTTAGTTTACTTCTTGCAATTATTCTAGTAGTTAGATAAAAACCCAAATCAATTATCGTTTGCCAAATAGATAACCTAGAATAGATGTTCGGTAATTAGAAATCAGTCTCTGTGGACGATAAACTCGGTCTTACAAGACTATATTATTTGTAACGATTGAGCACGTGGAAATCGGCTAACAAGTTTTTAGCGTCGTTGTTGGGGATTGACGTACTTCTAATATCGAACTATTTATTCTTATTTCTACTTTGGTTTTTATTTTTGTTTTTTAATTTTTTTTTATTCTCAGAACCCTGTTGCCTTGATTTGTTTGTTGATTTTGATCGATCTCTGGGACTTGGTTTATGCGAAGAAGAAGAGGAGCAGACACACTTGTTCCTTTTAATCCTGAAATTGAGAAAACTTGCAAGCAGAATAGGCGAAACAAAAAGATATCTGATTCAGTGACAATGAAAAACCAACCGAATCAGAATGGGGCGGACAATGAGGTTCCTGAGAATGTAGAGGAGCCAATACAGGTCCCAGCAGAGAGAAGTTTGGGGTACTCAGTTACGCCGCGATTCTGAGTGCGCAGACGCATCGGGCTTCCGTGATAGGCAAACAACTTTGAGATCAAGCGGCTATCACGAGCATGGTCGAAACACGGTACAATTTGGGGATTGTCGTCGAATACCCCAGCGTGCATTGCCAATTTTGCAGGTTGTGTGCCACCGAAGTACAATGGTGTTCTTGACGACACCATTAGATTGAGGCTTTCCGTTCTCACTTGGGACGAGCGAGTGGTTGAACTTCGCATGCGCGACTCGTCACCACCGCGAGGATTTAACCCAAACGTTTCTTGCAAAGTTCTTCCCTCCTTCAAAGGCGGCAAAGTTAAGGGGAGAGCTGAACAATTTCTATCGGGTAGATGGAGAGTCGCTGTATGATGCATGGGAGCGATTCAAGGATTTGCAGAGAAAATGCCCACATCATGGCATAGAAAAGTGGATGTTGGTCCACATTTTTTATAATGGGTTGAGTGGTACTACACGTACCATAATTGATGCGGCAGCAGGGGGAGCGTTCATGGGGAAGAGTGCCAATGAGGCCCATGAGTTGCTAGAAGACATGGCTGCGAATAATCACCAAGGGGCAGATAACAGATCAGTGAGTAGCAGGAAGACTATGACATACATGAGATAGATGCTATCACTGCATTGAATGCGCAGGTGGCCCTTTTGACAAAACAACTGTAGCAAAACACTATGTCTGTAAATGCAGTCCAGATGCCGGTGAATTGTGAGATTTGCGGGGGCCCACACTCTTTTGACAGATGCACAACGACGGATCCTAATAATGTGTCAATGGAGCAGGTTCAAGCAGTGGGGAACTTTTAGCGCCCTTATAACTCCAACACATACAATCCAGGGTGGAGAAATTACCCTAACTTTTCGTGGAGGAACGATCGAAGCGGCGGCACCATATCGAGAAACTACGTAACCAACAAACACATAACCAGGCTACATCATCGCAGCAGTTTAGACCACCCACCCAACAGGAAAAGCTTGATGAACTGAGAGCTGCTTTGCTTACCGTCACCAACTCGCAGAATCAATTCATGTCTGAAACAAGGTCCTCTATCTAGGAACTTGGAAACGCAGGTGGGGCAACTGACGAAGATGGTAAACAGCAGACCTCAAGGTACTCTCCCGAGCAACACAGAGGTTAATCTGAGAGAGCAGTACCAGGCAGTTTTGTTGAGAAGTGGAAGGCAGTTGGAGCAGGTTGCTCCCCAACCAGCAGTGGTGAGTGAGAAAGAGTGTGAGAGGATAGTTGATGTAGGAAAGGAGGGGGTCACTGAGGACCGCCCTACGATGAAAGCTCGCGACCTTTGAGGAATACACCGATAAAATCCCTTACCTCAAAGGCTTGAAGAAGGCCACTGACAGCGATTCTCAAGTTTTGGAGGTATTTAAAGCTCGCATCGATATCTCCTTCATTGAGGCGTTAGAACAAATGCCCACATATTTCAAATTCATGAAGGAGATACTTGGGAAGAAGAGAAGATTGACGGATTATGAGACAATAGTGCTGACAGAGCAGTGCAGTGCCATCTTACAAAAGAAATTGCCTCCTAAATTAAAAGATCCAGGAAGTTTCACCATGCCCTGCACTATTGGAAAGGTAACCTGCAACAGGGCCCTTTGCGACTTAGGGGCTAGCATAAATCTTATGCCTCTATCAGTGTTCAAGAGATTGGGTTTGGGGGAAGTCAAGCCAACCACAGTTAATCTGCAGATTGCTGACCGATCTGTGGTATACCCCCGAAGCATAGTGAAAGATGTGCTAGTCAAGGTGGACAAGTTCTTCTTCCCAACAGACTTTCTCATTCTTGACATGGAGGAAGACGAGGACATGCCCATAATTTTGGGGAGACCATTCCTTGCAACGGGTAGAGCCCTAATTGATGTGGAGAAGGGAGAGTTGAGACTCAGGGTTCAAGAAGAAGAGATGGTATTCAAAGTGTTCAAATCTACCATTGAATCACAGGCCAGCAACAAATGCTTCGCAGTGAGCACAACTGACACAGCAGCTAGCAAGCACAAACTAAAGGTAGGAGGATCTTTGAGACGACTGTGAACCCACATGTTAGTTTGAAAGCTGAAACAAAAGTGGATTGAAAGCTGTCAAACAGGTAAATTTTACTGAACCCAACACTGTGAAAAAGAAGAATAGAGTAAGGAAGAGGAGAATGATTTTTAAATGGATAGGTTGTGGGGTTAATTTACCCTAATGATTGAATAAGGAGCCTGCGTCCGGCTAAAAGGCGTTAAAGACAGCGCTACTTGGGAGGCAACCCAATGTTTAAATTATGCAATTAATTTAAATAGAACAGTCTCACTTTTGGTATTTTGTTGGTTGTGTTGTGATGACAGGTGAGGGTAGGGATGTCAATGGGGCGGGGGCGGGGGAAGGGTATCCCGTACCCGTACCCGCCACCTAAAACCCACCTCCACCCCTGCCCCACCACCCATCACGGGTAGTAAATTCTCCACCCGCCCCCGTCCCACTTACCCCGGCGGGTACCCATTGGTTGTGTATGAGAGTTTTGCATTTCTGCATTATCTCTCACAACACTCCCACTGGATGAAGGGTGTATAAGTACCCAATCTTTACCAAATACTCCCACTGAATCCTTGCCTAGGTCATTTGACAAGGGTTCAACCTCTGTATTATCTTGTGCTTCTTGAGTTCTATCTTATTGCAACTCTGTTCCTTGTAGACATAGTCTTCTTCAAGGAAAATTGCATTTCTGGAAACAATGACCTTATGTTCTTCAGGAAGATAGAAATAGTATCCCCTAGTTTCTTTTGGATACCCCACAAAATAATACTTCTCACTTTTGGATTCCAACATCGATGCAACTTTTTACATATGCGGGGCACCGGTCGCGTGTGTTTAGTGACTTCTTTGGTTCCATATCTCATATGATGTTTTCTCTACTGACTTTGAAGGAACTCTATTCAGAATATATATTGAGCTTTGTAATGCATATCCCCAAAGGTATGTCGGCAGAGCTGAGAAGCTCATCATGGATCTAACCATATCTAATAGGGTTCGATTTCTCTTTTCAGCAACACCATTCATTTGTGGCGTTCTGGGAGGTGCCCATTGTGATTGGACTCCATGAAGCTTCAAGTAATCTAGAAATTATTTACTTAAGTATTCACCTCCTCGATCTGATCGAAGGGTCTTGATACTTGTTTCAAGTTGCTTCTCTACTTCTAACTTGTACTCCTTGAATTTCTCAAAAGCTTCGGACTTGTGTTTCATGAGATACACATGCCCAAACCTTGTTAAAATCGTCTGTAAAAGTGATGAAGTAAGGAAAGCATTCCTTAGTTTGAGTTGAAAATGGCCCACATACATCGGTATGGACTAACTCAAGCACCTCTTTGGACACACTCCTTTCCCAGAAAGTGACTTGGTGGTTATCTTTCCTCTCAAACAAGATTCACAATTACCATACGACTCTAAGTCAAATAGTTCTAGGTAGTCTAACTTCCTTAATCTTGCTATACTTGATTCATTGATGTGACCAAGCCTGCAGTGCCATAAGTAGGTGGGGTTTCTTGAATTACTTATTTTAGCTCGTTTATTATGTATATTGAAAATTTCATGACTACAGTTTAGTACATACAATCCATCTACAAGCGGAGCATCCACAAACAAAATCATTAAAAGACGGTACATAATTGCCATTGGCAATGAATGAGGAAAACCCCTCAGTGTCTAACACTGAGATATAAATAATATTCCTCGTCAATGAGGGAACAAAATAACAATTATTTAGTTCTAAACAAAATCCTGAAGGTAAATCTAGTCTATAAGTTCCCACACGTTGAACATCCACTCGTGCTCCATTTCCAACGCGCAGGTCTACCTCCCATGGTCTGACATTTTTGCTGTTAGTCAGACCCTACACATTATTACAAATGTGAGAGCCACATGCGGTATCTAAAACCCAACAGTGAGAGTTACTTATAGACATATTTATTCCAATAACAAACATACCTTGTCCAACAGGTCCAGAAGCACCTAGTGCCTTGTCTCCTCTTAGATCTGTGCAATCTCCCTCATAAGCTTTTAGCATGTTGTGAAGTTCTGTAAGATTCACCTTGGTTCCATTCATGTTGAAGCTCACAATGAAATTTTCAAATGAATCAGGAAGTGAATTCAGGATCAGTTTGACAGAGACATTTATAAGCAGCTTCGTTCCAATCGAAGCCAACCTCTCTATTAACCCAATCATCTTCAGAACATGCGTTGACACTGGACTTTTTGTTCAACTTACACTTGAAGAGATCTCTCAACAGTTCATACTCCATTGTCTGAGACTGTGAGTCATATATATTCTTCAAATGTTCTAGCATCTCGTTGGGACCCATGTTTTCATGTCACCTCTGTAACTCTATAGTCACGGAGGACAACATTATACACTGTGCCAGGGTCGCATCATCTAGATGTTTCTGATAAGATGCCTTGTCAAACAGGGTGTACTCAGCAAAATCCTTAGTAGGGACTATGGGGAACACTGTGTCTAACAAATACTCAATTCTTTCTAGTTTAACACTAATCACAGATTTATATACCTGTCAGGGAAATTTGCTCCAGTCAGCTTATTTGTTTCAACCAACATTTTAAGTGAAAGATTCGACATTGTAAACTGAAGAAAGGATAGGCTTAAAATTAACATTCTAATATAATTTCTATTGAACACATTCATTAACTAATTAACCGTGACCTTTAGTTTAATTAGCTCCTACTATTTTAACATATTCTTCAACCCCATGAAGAAATACAGTCTTATATCAAATATGGTCATAATGGGCCAAGATCCAGACTTATGTTGTCTCCGCGTTTGCTGAGGCTGATAACTTCAACAACATGATCTGGTAGGTCGCTAAACCAATTACAAACAATTTGCAACTCTTGGTTGATCGCATGTTCTAAACAAAACGATCTGTGTCCCTCGGCTGTTCGACACTGGGGCGCCAAGACAGCCTAGCAAGTCAACCCCGTTATGCGACTGCAATTATGTATTTAAGTAGGCTTTGCCTTCATAGAGCAAACACTGGGGTGTAAATACTCATGAAGGTTTATCACATACTTCTTCATTTAACATGCATCTATTAAAGAGTCTGAGTCCTCGTAGACTTAGAGCAAATGCTGGGGCATAAATATTCATCTCGCCGAAAAGGATTTTGCACTACAATCAATTATAACGAACGACACATTCATTTTAAATGAGACTTGTATAATTTGAGAATATTTTAATTCAGGGTTTTAAACAAGATCAACTCTAACATGTTTCAAACATCACTCAAAGCATGGTATTAAACAATTAGACAAGTATTAGGCGCCGCCTACCCAAGCATAATTTGCGGACGCTAATCTAGTATTGTGCGCCGCCTACCCAAGCATTATCTGCGGACGCTATTCTAATATAATAAATGACGATCATTTAGCACATAAACAATACATTAATATACTGTATAATAATAATCATTGGTTAACATTCTGAAATTGAAAATTTTAAGTTCCTGGACATCCGGAGCCGCGACGCTGCCACAGCCCTCCGCGACGCTCCTCCAAGGAGCCGCGGCGCTTGCGGGGCAGTAACTTTTGGTGTCTGTTTTCGTGAATTAGAGTTGCGACTCTCCACCCTGAGGTCGCGACGCTTTAGGTCCAGTAGGTTCCGAATTTTAAGACGAGGTTTTAATCACGATTTCGGATTCGAGCCGCAGCCTTAATCTGTTACCACTAGGCTTACTTTGAGCTAGAACAGAATGACTTTCTCGATTTAGCGTAGTTGATAATTTAGGGTGACCACAAAGGTCAATCGTTCAGTCAAGGCATGTCGGATTTAAAGTAATTTTGTTTTAATTCAAATTAAAATTAATTTTTACGTTTAACCCATATTATTATGTCTTTCAATTGTTACGTAACCATTGAACCAGTCTGGCCTCTGATACCACTGTAGGGTTTTGTTGGGTCTAAAACACATGCGACAAGGGCGTATAAGTACCCAATCTTTACCAAATACTCCCACTGAATCCTTGCCTAGGTCATTTGACAAGGGTTCAACCTCTGTATTATCTTGTGCTTCTTGAGTTCTATCTTATTGCAACTCTGTTCCTTGTAGACATAGTCTTCTTCAAGGAAAATTGCATTTCTGAAAACAATGACCTTATGTTCTTCAGGAAGATAGAAATAGTATCACCTAGTTTCTTTTGGATACCCTACAAAATAATACTTCTCACTTTTGGATTCCAACTTGTCAGTAAACAACTTTTTTACATATGCAGGGCACTCAGGGTCGCATGTGTTTAAGCGTTGACTTCTTGCCGTTCCATATCTCATATGATGTTTTCTCTACTGACTTTGAAGGAACTCTATTCAGAATATATATTGAGCTTTGTAATGCATATCCCCAAAGGTATGTCGGCAGAGCTGAGAAGCTCATCATGGATCTAACCATATCTAATAGGGTTCGATTTCTCTTTTCAGCAACACCATTCATTTGTGGCGTTCTGGGAGGTGCCCATTGTGATTGGACTCTATGAAGCTTCAAGTAATCTAGAAATTATTTACTTAAGTATTCACCTCCTCGATCTGATCGAAGGGTCTTGATACTTGTTTCAAGTTGCTTCTCTACTTCTAACTTGTACTCCTTGAATTTCTCAAAAGCTTCGGACTTGTGTTTCATGAGATACACATGCCCAAACCTTGTTAAAATCGTCTGTAAAAGTGATGAAGTAAGGAAAGCATTCCTTAGTTTGAGTTGAAAATGGCCCACATACATCGGTATGGACTAACTCAAGCAACTCTTTGGCACACACTCCTTTCCCAGAAAGCGACTTGGTGGTTATCTTTCCTCTCAAACAAGATTCACAATTACCATACGACTCTAAGTCAAATAGTTCTAGGTAGTCTAACTTCCTTAATCTTGCTATCCTTGATTCATTGATGTGACCAAGCCTGCAGTGCCATAAGTAGGTGGAGTTTCTTGAATTACTTATTTTAGCTCATTTATTATGTATATTGAAAATTTCATGACTACAGTTTAGTACATACAATCCATCCACAAGCGGAGCATCCACAAACAAAATCATTAAAAGACGGTACATAATTGTCATTGGCAATGAATGAGGAAAACCCCTCAGTGTCTAACACTGGGATAGAAATAATATTCCTCGTCAATGAGGGAACAAAATAACAATTATTTAGTTCTAAACAAAATCCTGAAGGTAAATCTAGTCTATAAGTTCCCACACGTTGAACATCCACTCGTGCTCCATTTCCAACGCGCAGGTCTACCTCCCATGGTTTGACATTTATGCTGTTAGTCAGACCCTTCACATTATTACAAATGTGAGAGCCACATGCGGTATCTAATACCCAACAGTGAGAGTTACTTATAGACATATTTATTCCAATAACAAACATACCTTGTCCAATAGGTCCAGAAGCACCTAGTGCCTTGTCTCCTCTTGGATCTGTGCAATCTCCCTCATAAGCTTTTAGCATGTTGTGAAGTTCTGGAAGATTCACATTGGTTCCATTCATGTTGAAGCTTACAATGAAATTCTCAAATGAATCAGGAAGCGAATTCAGGATCAGGTTGACCGAGACATTTATAGGCAGCTTCGTTCCAATCGAAGCCAACCTCTCTATTAACCCAATCATCTTCAGAACTTACGTTGACACTGGACCCTTTTGTTCAACTTACACTTGAAGAGATCTCTCAACAGTTCATACTCCATTGTCTGAGACTGTGAGTCATATATATTCTTCAAATGTTCTAGCATCTCGTTGGGACCCATGTTTTCATGTCACCTCTGTAACTCTATAGTCACGGAGGACAACATTATACACTGTGCCAGGGTAGCATCATCTAGATGTTTCTGATAAGATGCCTTGTCAAACAGGGTGTACTCAGCAAAATCCTTAGTAGGGACTATGGGGAACACTGTGTCTAACAAATACTCAATTCTTTCTAGTTTTAACACTAATCACAGATTTAGCGCAGTTGATAAAACTAGCAAAATCCTTACTTGACTTTCTCGATTTAGCGTAGTTGATAATTTAGGGTGACCACAAAGGTCAATCGTTCAGTCAAGGCATGTCGGATTTCAAGTAATCTTGTTTTAATTCAAATTAAAATTAATTTTTACGTTTAACCCATATTATTATGTCTTTCAATTGTTACGTAACCATTGAACCAGCCTAGGCTCTGATATCACTGTAGGGTTTTGTTGGGTCTAAAATACATAAGTAAGGCACAACAGAAGTTTAAAATTTTGTTAACTTACTTACCCCAACAATTCCGTCTGGTATGATTGCGTTACAATTGAAATTTGCAACAAATAAAAGTAGACTTATAGTTTGTGTTATCTGAAGTCTCTACTAGAGGGAGCGCACACGACTATCCTTTCGACCGCAAGCCTTTGTTGTGGTATATTCCTCCGTCAGGAAAGCCAGAAAATCTTGGCCGAGGTTTGAGAGGATTTTATTCTCTAAACTCTGAGTTCAGAAAGTAAGAATTAAGTATTAATTCAATGTATAGAAATTATGGGTCAAGTGCGGAATATATAGGGGAGATTATTATACAGCGGAGCGTTCTGTCAATCGGGGAAGGTTTTTGGTGACAAGACCTGGAGATATCAGAACTAATAACGAGCCCTCTTTCTCTTCTTTCTTTAGTGTCTTCGTCTCGCTTCGACAGACTGGGATTTGGCTTAAAAATTTGACCCAAATCCGAGTTGCAGTGGGCCAGTCGGGCTGGCCACTGCCGTATCGGCGCCGCGGCGCTACCCCTGATTTTTAACATTTCAACACGTTTTAATTTTAATTAAATCCAAAATTTAATTTTGACTTAATTAAATAATTTTCATCAAATAGAAATTATCCCATAATTTATTATTGGTTAAAATATCTCGATTCTAAATATTCGAATATTTTATATTCTCTCAATATACCCTTGGACCGAAAAGACAATCGACTTAGTGTGACCCTTTAGGTCTTCATACATCGACACTTAATCAAATTAAGGTTCACACGGAACTCCTAGACTGCGCCATATGACGAACTCAATATGTGAAGTACGTTTACACCAGTAAACATAACCTTTATGTGAGATCATAAATTTCTTTAATTCACTACACACTCGATCAAGCTTAGGATTTGCCAAGTGTCTATCCAAATGGCTTGATCACTTTATCTCATCTATGTTAGTCGACAACTAGATCATATCCTAAATATGTCTCTTGCATTGGCCAATGACTTGGTCGAGCTAATGTTACTGAGAAGTTGAGTGTTCCTCTCGAATATCCAATCGAGGAATGAATCCTATTCTTGGCTCAATTACCACCTTGGTTTGCATCGCAATGTACCCAATACAAGCCATGTCTTATCCTATAAGAAATTTAAGCTTAGGATAGGATCAAAGTACATTACTCTGCAAATTAGGTGCGTATTGACCTCAAGTCAAAGGACCTCTATATCTCACATGCTGATAATACTCTAGACGTGTATAACAAATAGTTTATTAGCAGCGTATGTCAATACCCTCTAAGAGTATCTATGTGTCCATCACTAGTAATCATACTAGTTGCAAGTGAGACATACTACATTCTCTAAGAATGTGATGCAGACCACATATTGACTTATAATACATCATTGATATCCCATTCTCAATAATCATCAGTCAAGGCTTCTTTGAGAGTTACATTCTATCATTAATATCTCACTTTATAAATGACAACGTAAGCTTAGAGGATGCACATTAATGAATAATCACAAGCAATCAAAATCACATTTTTTTTAAGAAAAAAACAAAAGATATGAATCCTCGAGCTAAAATTGATTATTGCGCTTATACAGTTCGAACTATCTATGGCCCTGCCTGAGTTGTTGACCATCACCTGACCTCACACGGGAGGCCCCGCGCCGAGTGATTCTCCCCCAAAAAAGTCTACATGTGATGTTCCGAAAACAGAAAGATGTGATTTAGTAAATTAGAACTCAATCCAACGAATCCCTAATTGTCTTTTTTTGGTAGCCTATCGATAATTCCCTAAATTAGACCTTGCACCTCCACTGCCGACGGACGATCCAGCCATCATCGTAGGATCCCGAAAAAAGAGTTTCAATGTCTTGATAGACTTTAACCCCAGTCCGACAAAAGATATAAAAAAAAAGCACACATTTCAATAAGAAAAATAGTTTTTCAAATTCAATAATTGCAAATGCCAAATTATATTAATCTTATTAATAACATGAATGTGTTTAAGTACATTCCCTAAAATGATTGTTTCTAGGACATACATGCTTTCAGGTCCATCTCTTGCAGGATTAGGAGATTCTTAGCCCTTCTAAGGCACATTAATATTACAAGCTTTGACATTTACATTGCTGAATATTTATCAATTCCCAAGTCTATCAAATTAGGAACTTATTTTGATTTATGAAGAAAGCATATAGATACCATCTTGCTCGTCTTTTCTCCCTCTATTATCTATGCCGGAAGTGAAACCTTCAAATAGTGCACTTCATATCATAGTATTACTTTTGTTACTCTTGATCTTTCCCCAAAATATTTGTCATTTGATGCTTTTCAAGTGTCAATTGTTTTATCACAATATTCTTGAGCATTTGTAATATTTTAGAGATAGGATTAGAAATAATGATATCCGGGAGAAAGGGGAGTGACCTCGGTGGATGATAAGATGCGCGAAGCAAGGTTGAGATGGTTCGGCATATGCATAGGAGAGACACAGATACCCCAGTGCGGAGGTGTGAGAGGTTGACTATGGACGGGTTCAGGAGTGGTAGAGGTAGGCCGAAAAAGTATTGGAGAGAGGTGATTAGACGAGATATGACGCATGTGCAACTTACTGAGGACATGACCTTAGATAGGGGGTTGTGGAGGACACATGTTAGGGTAGAAGAGTAGTAGGTACTCGAGCGTAGTCCTATTTATGCTTACAAATTGATAGTTGTAGTGTTATTACTGTAGGCCCGATTAGTCTATCACACTTATATGCATATTATTGCTTTATAATTTACTGTAGTTTGATTTCTGCTGATATGTGTTCTTTAGTGTATTTTGTTTAGCTTATTTAGTTGTGTTAGCTACTGCTCCCTTTTGTTCGAATGCTCTTTATACTGTTTTAATTACTTATCTGAGTCTGACCCTTTTTCTTGCTTTACTCGTGCTTTGTTTTGATTGTCTTGCTTGTGATTATGCTTTGTCTTGAGCCGAGGGTTTTCCGGAAACAACCGCTCTGGTAAGGTCTGTGTACATTTTACTCTCCCCAGACCTCACGGTGTGAGATTTCACCGGGTATGTTGTTGTTGTAGTAATATTTTAGAGGGAAAACTCGAACTTGCAGTAGTTTCAGTCAAAAGAGAGACATTATGGGGCGGAAGACTATCAGCTTAGGATTAATTAATTTTTTATGCACCAATAGAAAATGGGTCCTATTTAACTTTTGCTGTAGTTTCTTGCTTTTTCTTTTCTTTTGATAATCATAGCAATAATAGTATAGTGTTAAAAAGTAATGAATAGTTGAGGAGAATATTTGTTATCTAGGATAGGGGAGGCTATTTTGGGAAAGAATGTAAGATAATCTTTTATGCACCTATAGAAAGTAGGTCCCTTTCTCTTTGTTTCTTGTTCCACACTTGCTTTAACTATACATGACGTGTTCCTTTTCAAAGGCTGATTGCAACTTGTTTACCTTTAGTCATTTCCCTGCAAGTATCTAGTACCTGAGACAGTATATTGAAACAAGTGAGCAATTGATTTATATAGTCCACCTTGTTAGAATGAACCTGTGGGATCTAAAATTTTCCATGCTGGTTTCCTTTGCTCATTGAACTTTTGTTGGTTCACCTTCTTGGTTCCCTAGTGAACAACTTTATGAACAAGAATGCTAGACTTCTGTTTGAGTTGGTTGATATATAATAAGAAATGTAGATGATACTTCTTCTTGTTCCTCCCTGATGTGTGATAGTTTTTCTCAATTAAACAGATCTGATGTCCTAGGACAGTTCATGCCTTTGGTGGGGAGGGACTGGTCACAGACAGGTGTTGCACATCTCTTATCGGCTATCAAGGTTTGTAGACTTGATTCATTTCCTCTTGGAGGTATATTCAGACTAACCGTGAGAATTTATGCTGCCAATTTCATAGTTCTGTCAAGTAACTAGATCTAGGTCTTTAGTACAAGAGTGTTCTTTATACTATCCTGATAAAAAAGTGTGTTCTTTATATCGGGAATATGTACTTTGCGCTTTTCAATGTTTGCTAAGCTCCGAACTGTTTCTACACTTATTCTATGTAAATATATCTTTCAGTTTTCCTCTGATAGTAGGATAAGAGCGCATGTTCGTTTCCTCTTGCTGCAGGATAACGGTTATCAATTGCTTTTCTTAAGTGCACGTGCTATTTCACAGGCCTATCTGACTAGACAATTCCTGTTTAATCTTCTGCAGGTATTTTATCTTAAGTATTCGTTTCCTTTTTCTCCTCATCCATTAATTTGACTCCAATCTTTTGTATTTTTGATAATTGCAGGATGGAAAGGGATTACCGGAAGGACCAGTATTCACATCTCCTGATGGGCTTTTTCTTTCTCTATATCGAGAAGGTTATTCCTTTCTTTATTATGTGAAGGATTTTTCCCTTTGTAAATTCTCCCAGAAGTAGTTCAAATTTTGCTTATAATATGATTGAGAGGTGCATCTAACTCTTTTATCTTTTGCAGTGGTTAGAAAATCTCCCCATGAATTCAAAATTGCGTGCTTACAGGTCAGTTTTTTGATTCATATTGGCTTTTGTTTTTTTCTTATAGTAGTTTTATCATATTAAGCAAAGAAGTTCTGCATGCCTGCCAAAGTTGTGAGGATGGGGAGGCCTTTGACTATTACTTCAACCTAGTGACGATCTTCATCTGGTAGAGTGCCTTTGTCGTTTAAAGGAATAAACGACTTACATCTACGTTGTCTAATCTTTTCTTTTCTTATATCTTAAGGGAGTTATGGCTTGCAATTTTTATACAGCCCGAGAAAGAGAATAAATGGGTATTTCAGGAAAAAAAAATAGAAGAGAATAAATGGGTATTTGGTTCTTTATAGGTTAGCTGCACGAAAACTCACTGTTTAATGAAGTCACATGTTGTCAAAATTTACAAGGTGGAGATTTGGTACAGTGAGATTAGGACAAAGAAAAATGCTACAGTACTATTTAACTGGTCTTTCTCCTGTTTAAGGTGGATGAGAAGTTGGGTTGTTTGGTGTGCCACGCTTAAAATATGGCTGTGCAGAAACATCAAGATGTGACTAATGTAATAAATAATCACAAGATGGATATATTGGCTAATAAGAGAAAACTCGAAAATAACTTGGGAGTGGAAAACGTCTTTCACCATAAATGCAACAATGGTTTTCCTTTCGGTGCTTTGTTTTTTTCCTCTGTCCTATTTAGGAAGGATTTTCTCCTGGAATAATAATGCTTGCAACTTCTATAGGGCAAGGCTGTGTAGACGTTTTAATGAACTACGTTCATTAATTTATGTTAGGTCGTCTAGCTTTGGCGACAAATACAGATAACTAACATGTTGAGCATGGATTTTCAAATTTGCAGGACATCAAGGCACTGTTCCCTTCTGATAGGAATCCCTTTTATGCTGGTTTTGGAAACAGAGACACTGACGAGCTCTGCTACCTCAAGGTTCAAATTCCTGAAGGAAAAATCTTCACCATCAATTCAAAGGTATGTAGAAGTCAACTGTAAAGGACCTTTTGCAAGTAACAGACTTTTTCTGATGATATTATTATGATGATGCACAGGGTCAAATTGTTCTAAATCGCCACATAGATACAAAATCATATGCCTGTCTGCATGGTCGTGTCAATGACATGTTTCCACCGTGCGAGCAGGTTGGATTTCTTTGCTTTTCTTGTTTTATATAGATGATAATTGGCCATTTAGCACTCGATAGAGCAAAGAGAAATCTGTGATTTCTCGAGCATACAGTTGGCTATCTTGAAGTGGAGCATCAGAGTACTTTCACTATTATGTTCATTTTAATGATTGTCCATCTTGTCAATTTAGTCACCAGCATGTTTGTTCATATGTGCAGTTACAAGGCTGACCATCTGAGAATAGCTTCTTGGTGTGCATATCGCTAACGAAGGGAAAACACCTGAAATTTACAGGATTTAGTTTTGCCAAGACGTGTCAGTGGACTTGCAATACGAAACTTTGTTTCTATTTTGCTATCCTTTTAATTTATTTGCATAAACAAGTTAGTGAATACATACTCTAAATACACAGCTTCATTCTTTGGCTCAGCCAAAGACAGCTTCATTGTAACTGTATATTGCACATGGAAGTTACTAGTATAAGCTGTTGTTTCGTATACACCCATCCTTGAAGAGAAGAAAGAAAGTATTGTACTCAATTTTCTGATAGATTCTATGCATCAATAGCAGGCTTGCTCATTTGGTGTGCATTCATTTATATAAACAATTGTTGGAGGAAATTACAAATAAGCTCCAGGTCGAACGGATGAGTTGGACTTTGTAAAATGTTGTAACATGTGTTCATGAGAAGGTGTAGATTTTGGTCATTTATAGAAAATGTCCACCTTGCCAAAAGAGCATCAAGATCTTGATATTTGATTGTTTATAGAAGATTTTTCACTTTATACTCGCCAAGACTCCTATTTTTCGGGCATCCAAGGGCGTTGCTTAGCAGTCAATAGTGTGTGTGGGCACGTGCGGCGGGGGTGGGGGTGGGGGGTGGGGGGAGTGGGGAGGGTTATACCATGAGGTCTTAGGTGTTGAAAAACATTTCCTAATTTCTTTTTGTTTATTAAGTCTTAGTGGACAGAATTACCCAATCTTTGAGTGGTCAAGCTGACCCGTATACAACCGTTATCCGAAAAAAGGTATCCCCATTCTTCAGCTTCAGGGCGAAGTGTTAAAAGTACACAATAAAATTAGAGTTCTTCAGCGAACTCTAAGTAGGAGGAAGTATAAATAAACAAAGTTTGGAATATACACAAGTAGAGTCAAAGTTGTGATATTAATTTGTTGACTTCGTTATTGAAAAATCAAACCATGAGGTTGAGTGATTTTTCATCCCTCTTGATCCCGTCATGAGCTTTATAAGAGAATTTTCGATCTTAGGTGGTGTTTGGCCAAGCTTCTGGAGGTGTTTTTGTTTCTCAGAAACACTTCTTTGACCAAACACCATTTTTCCATAAGCCAAAAAATGTTTTTAGATGGAAAGAGAAGCAGAAACACCAATTTGGTGCTTCTCGAGAAGCCTTTTTTTGCTCATTAAATGATTTTTTGGACCCATTTACCTTCTTTTTTTTTCACAAAATTCTTTTTAATCTCATATAATATCCCCATATAAAATAGAAATTTGAGAATGAGGTAGGGTGGGGTTAGGGGGTAGGGCGGGGTAAGAAAAAAATTCATATATTTTTTTTATAAAAGTAACAAAAAATATGAAATAGAAATTTGAGGATGTGTAGAACAATGGGGTGGGGTGGGGGTAGGGGTAGGGCGGGGGTAAGAAAAGAAATCATATTTTTTAATATTTTTTTTTTTATAAAAGTAACAAAAAATATGAAATATAAATTTGCGGATGGGTAGGGCAATGAGGTGGGGGAGGGGGTAGGGCGGAGAGGTAAGAATAATGCCCGCCGTCCACCTATCAGACTAAAAATACATCCAACGTTAACCTTTTGGCTCAATAGTAACCTCATTTCCAATGTTCCTCTTAAAATAAAATAATTAATTTTTTATTTATTACGTGGCCTAATATGATTACTCTAAGTTTAAATACTTCTATAAATTAAAAAAACTCACCCATGACCCGTGTTTTTACCCGACCCGCGTAAAAAAGTAGTCAAGTCTTGATAGTCAACTCTATGAGATGGACATCTACGATGATAATTTCCAAATCTAGTGAGCAAATTTTCTTTCTTCTTATGTATACAAAGGCCTGTTTATGAAAGAATTAATCTGTTGATTATTCTTATTGATGAAAGACATATATATACAAGTTACAATAAGAGAATCATATTCCTACTTTATATCTAAATTTCTATTCTATATGAAGAATATCAATACACTTATGGTAATATTACAATCTTAACTAAGATACAAGATTAATATATAAACCTACCAAATATACAAACTACCTTGGGACTTACACGGATGCCGTGGCCCACAAACTAAATTTTATGAAGATGGAAAAAACTTGTGATTTTTTCACAATTGAAAACGTCCATAAAATTTTAGAGTAATCATCCAAGAAAAACATAATATCGATGACTCATAGAACTGAGAACCGGAGATGTCCATAAATCGCTATGAATAATATCAAATGACATTGAAGTATTAGAATTTGAAGCTACAAATGGTAACTTAATAATTTTTCCTAAAGCACAGAATTGACAAAGTGGAGTACTACGCGTACCCTTACATGAAATAAACTTATGTCTATCTAAAGAAGATAAAATAGACGACCCCGGATGACCTAGACGAGCATGTCACAAGGAAGGAGCAAGAGCTGCAAAAATGGATGGCATACCTTGACGCGAGATACTGAGACTCGGTGTGATTGGATAAAGATCCCCCCTACTGTCACACCTCATGAGAGGACTCCCCGTCTTGAAATGCTTCACGTAAAACCCAAATGGAGCAAAATCAATAGAAACTCAATTATCAGTGGTGAATTTACGGACAAACACCAATTTTTTAATCAATTTTGGGGCATGAAGGGTATTTTTCAGGACAAGTGATGGATGAAGAAGGGGCAAAGTTTTCTTACCATAACCCTTAATTGGAATAGAACTACCATTACCAACAATTATACCACGATTACTGCTCAAATTGGAATAAGACGAGAGAGTACCTTGGTCGGATGTCATGTGGGTAGTGGCACCTGTGTCCATATCCCAATTAGGGTCCGGTTAAGTTAAGTCAAGTCAAGCGTGTGCATCACTGCTTTAATGTTGGTCCGAGTGGGGCCCATTGCGTGGTGGGCCTGAGGGGCGAGTCAGTATCTTGGGATTCTTGAGCCGCTATCTGTTGGTATGAACCCTCGAGTCTGACCTAGGAAGAAGCTGGGCTGCGGAGCTTGCAGTGAGGCGAGGCCATGACATTATCTTCTTGAGTCGCGGTCTTTGGGACCATCGCCCATCCATGGGCCCCCGAAGCTGTTATTCTTCTTGGTTGCCCGTTGTTGCCACCGCGTTTCTTGTCATTATTCTTCCAATTTTGGCCCTTCTTACCACTCCAGTTGTTGTGATTTTGGGTCACGTTGGCTGGATTGGAAGGGGAAAAATTGGAAGCAGTCATCATTACGACGGGGCTTGCTCCGATCGATGCCACTTAGCCAAACCGAACTTCCAAAGTGGCGTAGGCGGGCTTGATAGAATCCGGCGGGGTTACTTTGACGAATAAGCGAGCGACCTGTATAGGCCTCGGATAGACCGACAACCATCTAAAGAACTAAACGACTATTAGAAACAGGAGAACCCACGTTGCGAAGTTGGTCTGCCAATTCCTTGAGGCGTTTGCAATAAGAAGAAACGTTTGGAAAATTCGCCATAGCAACTTGAGAAAATTTCTGCTCAAGGATAACAATGCGAGAATGACTGTTATCTTGAAAGATGTCACGCAATCGATTCCACGCCGCCATAGCTGTGGAGTTGAGTTCCATAATCGTCTGTAAAAGATCCAAGGAGATAGTGGCATAAATTCACTGGAGAACCTTGACATCAAGCATGACCCATTAGTCTGGATCTGCTGCTTTGGTGGACACAATCGTTGTAGACGTAGACGTCATATCACCCTCGTAGGAGTAGTGGGAAGGATGATGTGGTGAAAAACTTTATGTGTCATAGTATGAATCTTGAATAATTCTGAACACGTCTCATATTGGAAATTCTCTAGATCAAGAACGATAGGAAGAACACTCTTGATGTTAAAAACGGTGAGGGCAGAATGAAAAGTGTTCATATTCCTACTTTACATCTAAATCCCTATTCTATATGGAAAAAAACTATACACATATGGTAATATTACAATCCTAATTAAGGTACATGATTAATATGTAAACCTACCAAATATACAAACCACCTTGGGACTTACACGGATGCCGTGGCCCACTATATACACGGATGGGCCAAGCCCATTCTCTAACTGTTTGGACACAATTCTTTTTTTGCTTTTTTCAGTTTTTTTCTTCTAAAAATAACTTATATATGGTAGTCAATCTATCACTACAACTTGAAAGCAAGTTTTTCAAGTGAAAATAAAATTCCTTCGCAAAACTTCAGTATTTTTGCAAGTGAAATATATGTCAAGCACAACTTCAATTTTTAAATAGCTATTTTCAACTTAACTTCAAATACTATTATTTTTTTGTGCGTAAACCCAATAGCATCCATATATCTACTATAAGTAACAATATATGTGACAGTGAACTGATCACAAGAAAAAGAAACTACCAAACACTCCAACAAACATATTTTATTTAATTACTATAACAATCTTGAAGGCCAACAAGAAGTGAAAATTCACTTATATTATAACTCCCTCTACTTGCTAGAACAACCATTTTTAAGCGTATAACCACGTTTTCTTGCATACTCAACAAGTTGATCCAACTTCTTCTTATCAATAAGTCCATCACCATTCTTATCAGCACGGTGGAGGACTCGGGACGCTCGATATCCCGGGAAAGTGGACCCCAGCTGCCGGAACGCCTCCGTGAGATCCTCCTTGGTGAGGTAGCCATCCCCGTTGATATCACACTTTTTGAAAATATTGATCAGCTGACTTTCGGTCAACGGTATATGGGCACAGGTACATCTTATGATGTTCCTAGGTCGACGGAATAAATCCAGCATATTGTACTTAGAATGTTTTTTGTTTGGGTTACGTACTTAGAATGCTAATTTTTCGATGGATGAGGAATTAATAATTAGAGAAATGAAAGATTATATATAAGTACTGTTTCAGTGGGTTAAAAGGCAAACATACATATAATTGAGAATTTACTTTATAAAAAAGTGAACATCTATATAACCAAATTACCGACCAACAGACGCAAGCTTAGCGATGTCATAATAAATGCCATGAAAAATGTCACAATAGTTGTCACAATTTTGCGTCAATTTGACTAATATTTGGAGGTAAATTTAAGATCTTAACTTAATATTTTAAAATTAAAATTTAATTAGATTTAAAAAACTATACGAAAAGTATTATAAATCGTAATATTTTTTATAATAATATGGTAAAAAAATATTAATCAAAGTTCATGCCGTTTGACTCTCGAAAAGTAAAATGGATGGAGTAATAACTTAGACGAAAAAGGCTAAGCTGTTAGAGTAATCAGTAAAGTCGAAAACTACATCCAATCATTCTTACTAGTAATGCTAGCCATAGCAAAACTCACATAAAGAGGAAATTAAACTACAAACCTCAAACCATAGACAGATTAATACTTTATCATGTTTTTTATTTAATACTTTATCATCTAACAACCTAGCTAGAAGGATAACAAGATATGCAAATTCACATATTTACTTCTTGCAACAAGCGGAAGCTAGTGTATAACCATGTTTACTTGCATATTTTACCTGTTGATCCAACTCCGCCGTCACATCAATACGTCCATCGCCATTCTTATCCGCATGGTGGAGTGCTCGGGCGGCTCGCCATCTCGGGGTGGTGGAGCCCAGCTGCCGGAAAACCTCCTTTAGGTATTCTTTGTTGAGGTAACGGTCGCCGTTGGAATCATATTTCTGTATGACTTTGGTTAACTGTTCATCAGTCAAAGGTATATCACTGCAAAGACACTTCATGTTGTTCCTACTAGGCCTAACAAAGTCCAACATTCTTGATTGTTGTCACTGATTTTGATTAATTGTATATGTGTTGTGTTGAACAGAAAAGATGATGTAATAAGAGGTTTTTTTTTGTACGAGAATACTGCTAATTGTAGAAATGATGAGTATTTAGACAAATTATTAGCGAATATTACCATATATTTTGTAATTAATAGTAGTGTATAATTATGATACATATAGGATCCTTATTCAATTAAGATTCAACATTGTACACAATATATACATTTGTATTAATGAGAAATACTCCCCAAGAGAGATTAATACAATTTTACATGATATCAAGAGTCAAACCCTAAAAACACCTAAACCTACTCTCCAAATTTCGCCGCCCTCCTCCAATTCGGTCGGCGACCATACTCCACCCGAACCCTAAATTCTTTTTGGTTCTTCTCTTCTTCATCAAAATCCAGCCACTCTAATGGCTCTCATGACTACTCCCACATCTCCCAATGCTTCATATTTCTCCCTAGTCGTCACCCACAACCAATCCACTACCTCCTCCACTCCTTCTTTCCATCCGGCTTTCGCTGTCACCAACATCAAGAACTTCATTCCCTTGGTTCTTGATCAAGACGACGGTCAATATTCTTCGTGGGTTGAACTCTTTCAAATTCATACATGTGCCTATAACGTGTTTGATCATATTGATGACTCTCTCCCTCGCCCCTCTGAGGTTGATGAACTGCCTGGCACCGTCTTGACGCCATTGTCAAACAGTGGATTTATGGCACCATCTCTAAGGATTTGCTTCATACGATCATGTAAACCGGTGCCTCGGCTCGTGAGTTATGGACACGGTTGGAGGAGATTTTTCAAGACAACAAGCATACCCGTGCGATGTACTTGGAGGAACAATTCAATAATAAACGTCTTGAATTTTTTTCTAATATGTCTGAGTATTGTAAACAATTGAAGCTAGTTGCGGACCAATTATCCAATGTGGGGACACCAATTTCTGAAACAAAGATGGTTCTCCAACTAGTTGCTTGCTTACCGAAAGGTGAATACGATATTTTAGCAACCATGATACAACAAGTCGATCCCCTATCCAGCTTCAACAAGGCTCAATCACAATTATTGTTGAAAGAAACCAGACGTACCAAACAGGACGAACACAATTAAAAGGCATTGGCAGTTGAAAATTCGGCGACAAACGTCGCCACCGTCGGACAACGGCGAAGCGTACGATAGTGGAAAGCGCGGCCCGAGGCGGCGGGCAGGCGGCCAGCGCCTCATATATTGGTGACCGGGCGGTGGCCCAACACTAATGGTAGCCCCATTATTCCCATAACACCCGACTGCGACCTCGTTCACAAATTAGTGGCAGCCCGAGATTTTGGGCCACTGCTCAGGCCCATGTTAGGTACAACTCCCAGCCCATCAAACTCATTTGGCCCGGCCCGGCGCCACTCTCGGCCACGATCTACATGGCATGACCCCATCGATTTAGGTCGGTCTTGTAGCGTTAAATCTTTCTGAGCAGATGAAAATTGGTACATTGATACATGAGCCACTTCTCATCTCACACGATCCTCAGGTAATCTCTCCAACCTATTTTATTTAAAGTATCCTCAATTTATTACGGTCGGTAATGATCATCGCATTCCAATTCAAAGTTATGGTACCACCCACACAAAACCACCTCACCCACATTTCTTCCTAAACAACATTCTATATGCCCCTAACATCATTAAAAATTAATATCTTTTAGAAAATTTATTTGTAACAATTCTGTTTCTGTTGAGTTTGACCCATTTAGTTTTTCTATGAAGGATCTACTTATGGGGATACCACTTACGAGATGCAATAGTATGTAAGACCTCTATAATTTCTTATCCACTTCCGTTGCCAGTCCCCGATCACATACCTCTTTAGCTGCTATCTCTCCGTCAACTTTGCACAATAGACTCGGATACCGGCGCTCTTGTTTTAAATTTTCTTAGAAGCAATAATTTTATTCGATGTAATAATGAGAACTTTGCCCAAAATTGTTATTCTTGCCCGTTAGGCAAGCATGTTCGTCTTCTTTTTCGGTCATCTTTAAGTGTTACATTTTCTCCGTTTGACATTATTCATGCGAATTTGTGGACATCTCTCATCCCTAGTTCTTTAAGCCATAAATATTATCTTATTTTATTAGTTGATTTTTCTCATTTTATCTGAGTTTACCCACTTAAATTCAAATCTGAATTGTTTGCCAAGTTTCTTGAATTCTGTGTCTATGTCAAAAAATAATTTGAAAAAGCGATAAAATCATTTCAATGTGATTATGGTCGTGAGTTCAATAATTCTGCTTTTCACAAGAGGTGTGTTGTGAGACTGCCGGGAAGAAGAGGAAGGGCAAGGGTGGCGGTACCAGTTTGCTGATGCTCGGTTTACCGAGAGGTGGCTGCGGAATCACCCTGAGGCGGGCTGTTTCGGGCCATCGTCAGCAGAACTGATGGGCAGTGTGTCCCGGACTGTCTGAGGTGGGGGCGGGTGTCGGGGTATGGGACGACGGACTATGTAAATGATGAATTAGAAGAGGGTTCAGGCCATCATCTAGGAAGTCGTAGGAATGTCGATGTGTCGAGTTTAGGGAGGCAAAAGGGAATTGAGACTCATCAAACCGGACATGACATGAAATAATAATTTTACAGCTTGACAAGTCATAGCACGAGTAACCACGATGATTGGTGGGGTACCCCAGAAACACACACGAGGAAGACCGAGGTTGGAGTTTGTGAGTGATCGGATGGAGAGGATAACAAAGACATCCAAAGATACGCAAGTGTTGGTAGGAGAGGTTTCTACGAAACAGAACTTGAGTGGGTGACAATTGAGTTAGACACTTATTTGGGATTATGTTTAGGAGATAGGTGACCATGGAGAGTGCGTGATGCCAGAATTGAGGGGGAATCGAGGCGTGAGCAAGTAGGGCGCAAATTAGGTTGTTTTTGATTCAAATTTTCCGTTTGGCCTTACCATTTTGGGAGGAGGTGTGAGGGCAGGAAAAATAAAAAGTAAGACCTTTATTGGACCAAAATTATTTGAATTGGTTATCAATGAATTCCCTGCCATGGTCACATTGAAAACATTTAGTACTATTTTCAAATTGTGTTTTTACGAGAGCACTAAATGAGGAAAAAATGGGGTAGACCTGAGATTTATTGCCAATTGAAAAAGTTCATAGAAAGTTGGAATAATCGTTCAAAATAACACATAATATTGATGGCCAAACGTACTTAAAATAGGGGACGTCCACAAATCACTATGTATGATATCGAAAGGTAGTAAAGTATAATTTATGGTTTTGCAGAAAATGATAAATTAATATGTTTCCAAAAAATACAGGATTCACATATAGGAGTCCTAGAAATACGGTTGCAATTAATACAAATATTTTTCTTAAGGGAGCGTAAAACAGAATCTTCCGGATGTCCTAATCTAGAGTGTCATAAGGAAGATGAAAGAGCAACAAAGGTTGATGAAACTGAGGCTGGATTGTTGACGACATTTGAAATAGGGTAGAGATCTCTGGTACTGTCACATCTCATTATTCATTTCCCTGTTGTAAAATCATTCACAGAAAAACCAAAAGGATCAAAGTAAATGGAAACATTATTATCAATTGTGAAACGTCGCATAAAGATTAGATTCTTAATGAGTTTAGGGGCATGGAGGACATTTTTTAATATTAGCGGTGGACTTGCAGTTGTTAGATTCACTAAGTAATTTCTTCAAAATGAAATGTTGGTATTCAGAACTTGCAGTTGTATCCTCCTCATATCGAAGACATGTCCGTCTCAAACATTTTGGGGGCTCCGTTCTAATTCGTATAAGTGGGCCCTTAATAGGTTTGATTTGAAATCTGAATTTGGGCCTCCACATGCGCGCGCCACTGGAACCAAATCACTTTACTTTGATTGGACTAAGACTTGCGAATTATGAGTCTTTACAGTAAATTCGGACTAATACTACTTAATAAAAATAAAAAAAAAAACCCCAAAAATTTTCATTTTTCGGGGGCCCTAACAGCTTGCACGGTTCAAAGACAACCGTGATTGAAGATTCGTTGTAAAAGGCGTAGCATAATAATGTCTTGTGTCAAATGGTTCCCTTTTCTCTTTTTCCAACAGGTCAGATACTTTTTCATCCATATTGTCTTCAAATGAAGACCTGAATTGTGGAATTCACCGTGAAAATCGGGAGCTGGCCAATCTTTGGTCAAAGTTTCTTCACAACGAAGATCAACGCCATCAAGTATTTCTCCACAATGCTTAGGTATATGAAAACCAACTTGATAATTGGACATCCAACCTTGTTCGTAAAGTGTTTGGACTTCAACATATGTGGCTAAATAGTGCTAAATCAATTGAATTATTGTGCTTCCGTCAAGGGGAAGCCCAGGCATTTCTTGCTCAGGCTAAAAGAAACAGGTCAATATTATTACAGGCGATTTGGGTTTCTGAATTGGATGAGTTTTTAGGTTTTAAATTAAGTATACATGTGGCAAATTTGAAGGATAAAAAGGCACTAAATTTGAAGGAATTGTGTAAACACTGCATGAAAACATCCGATAAATGCAAGTTACATCGTTAGAGGGTTTATTTTGGGATGTAATATCAAGAAGCATATTCTAACAATAAAACTTAAATTCCCCATGGAATCAAAGACTAAACTAAACTTTTAATAAATCAAATCAACATTAGATGATCATGACGACAATATTATTGGTACAATACATCTATGCAGAAATTAAAGTACGACTAAATGAGTACAAATATCTGTCTTAGATAAATTTAGCAAAGATCTCAATCATACATGGTTTTAAATTTATAGGTACTGGATTTCAAAATAGAAAAGCAATTTGTTGGGGATGGATTATTTATACATTAAGTAAATTTCTTAACACAAATACACGATCTAAACCAAACCCCATAACTTCAATGGTAGATTAGCTCCGACCCTGCTAATATAGGTCTATTCAGCTAGAAGTCCATACAAGTTGTGAATGAAATTATCAATATAGTTACTCATGAAGCCAGGACTTGAAAGAAGTTCCTTCAATTTCCTATGATTCTCTTTCACAAAACATCCAATTTGACTATCTTTATCCATGACACATTTCACAGCCTTGCACAAACCCTCCTTTAAAAAGTAACCATTTTCATCCTTCTCCACTTCTATACCAACCTTAAGTTCTTGTTCCATCAGCCTAGCATTTAAAATGTGATCCATAGGACGTGGCAAAAGTACCAATTGACAATCACACAGTACCAAAGACTCCCACATTGATCCATACCCACAGTGGCTCACAAAACAACCAACTGATTTGTGACTTAAAATCTTCAATTGTGGCACCCAACAATCAAGAATCAATCCCTTTTCTTGAACCCTTTCTTTGAATCCTTCTGGCAATGCTTCTTCTACTGAATTTGTCCCTTCAGGTGGCTTAACAGCTACCAGAAATGGTAACTCAGTCAGTTCAAGGCCTAAAACGAGTTCTTGAAACTGCTTCTTTTCAAGAATCATTTGGCTCCCAAATGCACAGAACACTACTGATCCTGGCTCAAATTTCTCGAGCCAATTTGATAATCGATCATCTTCTAAAGGCTCCTTTTTCGGCTCGGGGAGAACAGGTCCAGTGTAAAGGACTGGCTTTTCAAATTGTGTTGCTATGTAGTCACCAAAGGTTCCTTCAATCTCTCTACACGTTTTTATAGCTATTGCATCGCATCCTATCACTCCCTTCCTCGATCGTTCGTAAAATGACACTCCGTTGCCATATTCATTAAATAGAAATGATAACAACTTAGCTTCACATTCGTGCAACACCACAGTAGTAGAAGGGTAACCTGGAGATCCAACAATTGACCACATCTTTATAGAGCAAAATGGAATTGCAGATTTACTAGCAAAGCATGGCATTAATGATTGCATAATAGTAGTACAAAATCTTCCTTTGTTTGTTCCAAACAAGCTAGAAACAGCTACGGAGTCAGGAACTCATCTAATGGGTTCAACAAAAAAGTTGAATTTCAAACTTGTGACCTAAGACAACTTTTGAAATCCCGTTAAGGCGTTACCACTGCGGTAAAAAAATTCCTTATGTCAAGGGATCGAATAGTTTATATATAACCAAAAACATATACTCTTTCCCTAATTACACAGTACTAAAAATTTTCGATGGAGATATTCATTTGAACCCCGTTCACTCCTACTAGCTCCGCCCGAAGCAGAGACAATGAGAACTACATATATTAGGAAAACACCAGCTTGTAATGACACTGTATTATCAAGTGCAAACTCCTATTATGTCTTTTGGTTAACACACTTGTTATGTAGAATTGAATAGTTTTAGTGTGTGTTTGGTTCAGCGGTAGACAGAATTGATTCTGAGGAGAATTGATTCTGTCAATAGAACTAATTTTGGTAGAATTGATTTATGTTTGGATGCAATAATGTAAAAGTGATTGTTATCAATTTAATTTATGATGTTTGGATAATTTGGATCAAAATTGTTTTTGAACGCGGAATTACCAAAAGAACATTTAGTCAAATACATATAAATAAAAATTATTAAAATGGAAGTATGTAAATAAAAATTGCAAATAGATAATAGAATTTAAAGTGCAATATAGTACTTAAATATTAATAGAATATTATTACAATACTAATTTAAAGTGCAATATAGTACTAATTTAAAGTACAATATAATACTAATTTAAATATTATTACAATACTAATTTTGCATGTACTCTACAATTTGATTGCGGACTAAGTCTCGAACGAGATCCTCTCTGGTGAAGAAACTACATTAAAAACCTGTGATTGATCCAAGTTAGATGATCTATGATAATCATCATGGTGAATGATTGTGCTTTCATCTTCATAAAGATCAAAATCAATATTCATTTATGCATTCCTTCTGATAAAGTTGTGTATAGTCATTGTTGCGACGACTATTTGAACCTGTGTTTCAAAATTGAACTTGGGCATGCGACGTAAAATTGCAAATTTGTTCTTCCATACCCCAAAAGTTCTTTTTATTATGCACCTTAAACTTGAGTGGTAATAATTGAATACTTCATTATGATTTGCATACCCGTTAGAACGCCTAAAATCAGGAAGGTGATAGCGTTCACATCTATAGGGACCAATGTACCCAATTTGTGTTGTATAACCAGAATCTACCAAATAATGCTTACCTGAAGGAGGGTGTGGAAAATTAAGGTTTGCATTTGTGAGAGTCTGCTAAAAAACACGAGCATCATGGGCAGTACCTTACCAACCAGCTAATACAAAAGTGAAACACATATTCCAATCACATACAACCATTATATTTTGTGTTGGATATCCCTTTCTTCCGATAAACCTTGGTTGCTCGTTGGCATTAACTACACATGAAACATGTGTACCATCAATTGCTCCTATAACATTCTTAAAAAATGGCCAATATTGTTGATCATTTTTAATTTTGGAATGACAATCACGAAACATAGGATCTTCGGGTTTAATATATTTCATTGACAACTTAAGGCAAACATGGAGTACCCGATGAAAATGTCTACTTACAGTCTCACCCGAGTGTTGAAACCTTTTTTGAATCATTCTATTACCTACCCCGTGGCCAACAACTAAAAACATTGCAACAATTTCTTCAATTCCCATTCGATTAGAAGACTTTAAATCATGCTCAACTAATTTTAAGTGCACAAGAGATTAAAAGTATGTTTTTCATCTGAAACATCTCATAACAACGAGTGGGGTTACCTTGCAATATTTCTTGAACCCATGCATGACCCGTTAGTTCACTACTTCTACATTGTTTTTGCATAAATTTTTTACCGCATACTCACCAACTAGTACAGCCACCAAAAAATCTTGTTGAAAAATATCATCACCTTCTTCTTCTCTAGTGTGGTCCGATTGTTCATTCCGATCGTTCATTTTATCCCTTCAATAAACATAACTAGAAGACATCACTATAAACATAAGATTCCAATAATTAAAATAAAACATAATTAGAAGACATCACTAAAGATCCCAATACATAATTTAGATTTCCTAATACATAAGCAAGGCATAATACTAATACATAAACAAGTCTTGATCAGTTACATCTTCATAAATGGCATAGGGTTGTTTGCTGCAAACTTAAGCCAATGCAACCTTCTATCCTCAAAACCTTGAAAGGAAACAAACATCTCTCTCGCTGACTTGAACATCATTAGTTGACAACATTTTGTCATCAAGTCTGGATCATTTGTAATTTCATCCATGTTATGGAGCTCAGTGATGTGATGCACTAGTTATAGCATCATTTCGTGCCTTACATGTCTTCGCAATCATATTTACAGCTTCTGCAATTGTTGACGAGAGAGTTGCCTTTTTTTTTTCTTTTCAACACCACTAGCTCTCTTTCTATTTTGTTTGGCTAACAACTCTTTGTGAAGTATTTAAATAAATACCCTCAAATTCTCCCGTTACTCCAACACTCACATCTTCACTATCACCCGATCCCTCCTCCACATCCAAGCCAACCTCATGTAGACCTAAGTCATCAACATCATTACCACAATCCCCATTGGGCAATATGTCACTTGAAGGTGCCCAAGCGTACTCTCCGTTAGCCACCACAATCTTGAAAAGTGTGGTTAGTTCATGAGCAAATGGAAGTCCATTCTCTCTAAATCTTCCATATAGAGGATTTTCCTGCATTTTATAACCATCATCATGTAATAAAAGTGCTAAATATAAATATATGTATTACTAAACTACATATTTGTGTTTCACATGCCAATTGTTTGATCTCCCATCACTCATTTGGTGCATCAAATGTATTCTTCTCATAATCCCACCCAATTCCGGTAACTTTTCCAAATAAGTCATACCATACTCGTCATTCCTTTCTCAAGGAATCATCTTATTCTTCAATTTTGTCTTGTCATAATTTCTCCCGGTTGATCCATTAAATTGTGAAATAATATTTTTCCACCCATTCTTAATAAAGCTAGTGCCAATGCATTCACCCTTGACAACTTGATCCAAACATACTTGAATGAATTTTTCATTGACTTTAAGATCCAGCCAACTAGCTTTAGATTTTTGAACTTCATCATTATTAGAAGAATATTAGAAGAAGTATCCACTGAAACTTTCCTCTGTGGAGCCATAATACTATGTACACAAAACATTCAAAAATTAAAATTTTATATAAACAACCAAAACATAGAGGAGCAAAATTATTGTTCAAAACATAGAGGAACAAAATTATTGTTCAAACAAATTCATTACCTTGTTGTGTATAGAGATGATGGTGTTTATTGTCCAGCCTTCTACCCTCTTTAATCTGTGTAAAGAGATGTTTGCCTTATTGTCCAACCTTCTACCATCTTTTAGTAAAGAGATTTTTGCCTTATTGTCCAACTTTCTACCCTCTTTAATCGCGAGATAATGTTAATGCACCAACCAAAAAGCAAAATATTAAAGAGGCATTGAATATACATATTAATTACAGAAGGATTTGTTATTTGGACTTGGAGCGCCGCGGCGCCTCCTGCCTAAGCCGCGACTCTAATTACGAGGTTGGTTACTGGAATTGAGGCGTTGTGGCGCCTTGATCCAGGGCCGCGACGCTTAAATTTTAGTAGCTACTAGAACTTTAGAGCCGCGCGCCACCAGAAGCGCACGCGACGCAGACGCAGCGCTGTGTGGCGCTCTCGATAAGTCGCGCTCCGCGAAGTCCAGAAGATGTCTTGGGAGATAAGTTGTCATTACACCGTTAAGGGATAATACGGTGCAATATTATCTTAAGGAAATATATTTCTAGATATTTAAAGAGGGTAATGAAAGTTGTATATTTAAATTTTTTAGTAATTATTTCTAGATATTTAAAGAGTATAATGAAGGTGGATAGAGTTGTTGATAAAAATTAAAGAGGGTAATAAAGGAAAAGGTAAATTCAAATTGAAAGTGAAGGTAGATGAATTGCTTAGCCAAGACTATCTCGACCTTAGCCTTCTTTTCTATTTAGATTCCCGTTCGTGATCCCGGCGCTGGAGTGAACGAACTTAGTCCAGTCCTATTAAAGATGGGGGCGAATCAAGCAACTCAATGACAAAATAGATTCTGACAGAATTGATTCTGGAATGCGGAACCAAACATCTCAATTTTATTATTTTCACGAAAGTGGGTACCCAGAAGTGATTCTGGGTACCCAGAAGTGGAACCAAACATAGCCTTAGTGTGTGTTTGGTTCTGCGGTGGACAGAATTGATTCTGAGGAGAATTAATTATGTCATAATTGATTCTGCCAAAATTGATTTTGATAGAATTGATTTATGTTTGGATGCAACAATGTAAAAGTGATTGTTATCAATTTATGATGTTTGGCTAATTTGGATCAAAATTGCTTTTGAACGTAGAATTACCAAAATGAACATAGTTAAATAAATAATAGAATTGAGAAGATTTACATTTACTTTTCTTAATTAAATATTTTCCTTCTATATTTTGATTAACTGAAGTAACATGATATCTCATTTATTAAATTCGAACAGACAATATATATTTTCAAATGGTTATACAAAGTTGAATAAAGATATTGTCCAAATCAAATACCATTATTTTGAAGTTATGCATTATATATTAAAAAAATATTATATTTAAATATAAAACTATACAATGATTGATTTACTACACGTGTGAGACATATACGCTAAAACTAGCATGAAGTCTCCTTAACGAAAGGTCGTTGTTCTAATTTTACTCTTTTAATAAAGTGCAATATATAATACTTAAATATTAGAATTTAAAGTATGTAAATAAAAATTACAAACAGATAATAGAATTAAAAGTGCAATATAGTACTTAAATATTAGAATATAAAGTATGTAAACTTCAATCGTTCATTTTATCCCTTCAACAATTGCACAAGCTACAAAAATAACAAAACTTGTAATGAAGGTGGATTTGATTTTTTTTAGTAATTATTTCTTGAAAGAAATAATTCCCTGATTATTCTTATTAATAAAAGACATATATATACAAGTTACAAGGAATATCCTCTTCCTATTCTACCTAGGAATCCCTATTCTATAAGAATACTAACTTTACAATTATGATAACATTACACTACTAATTTAGGTACAAACCTAAGTCTAATATTTATCAAATATACAATGGAAAAGGGGAAGGACCCCACGACTGATGGGCTCACACGGCTAAACCCATATATACTTTAACACACCCCCGCAATCATAGCGGGCGGTCTTCGTACGCTGAGACTGTCTCTAAAATCTTCAAAAAGGACCGAGGGAAGACCATTTGTAAAGATGTCTGCAATTTGATATCTTGAAGGAACATGACAGACGCGTACTTGTCCTTTGGCTACCTTCTCTCGAACAAAGTGAATATCCATCTCTATGTGTTTAGTACGCTGGTGCTGAACTGGATTACCAGAAAGGTAGATGACACTTATATTATCACAATACACCAAGGTAGTCTTCTCAATATGACAATGAAGCTCTAACAGTAGATTTCGTAACCAACATGACTCAGAAACCACATTGGCTACCCATCTATACTCGGTCTCTGCACTTGAACGTGAAAGCGTGGATTGACGTTTGGCAGACCATGAGACCAAGTTATTACCTAAAAACATGCAATAGTCAGACGTAGACCGTCTGGTGTCATGACAAACACCCCAATCAGCATCTGTGTAGGAGACAAGTGTAGACGTCGACGAAGGATACAAATGCAAACCATACTCAAGTGTACCCTGATGTACCTAAGAATGCGTTTGAGCGCATTCATATGTTCCACTCTAGGATCATGCATAAACAAACACACCTGCTGTACGACATATGTAATATCAGGTCGTGTGAACGTCAGATAATGAAGGGCACCTGCAAGACTGCGATAACGGGTCGGATCCTCATATGGAGAGCCAACTGCAGCACCCAACTTAAGTTTAGTATCAACTGGAGTAGAAATTGACTTACAGGATGACATCCCAGCCCTCTCAATGATCTCTGTTGCATACTTTCTCTGTGACAAGAACAATCCACATGCATGACGAGTTACAACAATTCCCAAAAAGTAACTCAATGGGCCCAAGTCCTTCATGGCAAACTCAGAACTGAGCATCGTCATAATGGACTTGTGCAAGGCATCAGAAGAGGCAGTCAAGATAATATCATCAACATATAGTAGTATATAAGCCATGGACGAACCCCGACGATATATGAATAATGAATTATTAGACCTGCTGTGAGAAAAACTCATAGTCGAAATAAAATCAGTAAACCTCTTATACCAAACTCGTGGAGGCTGCTTAAGTCCATACAAGGACTTCTTCAATAGACAGACATGATGAAGATATGTAGTATAAACCTCAAAGGCTGATGCATATACACTGTCTCCTGAAGATCACCATGTAGGAAAGCATTCTTCACATCTAGTTGATGAATGAGTCATGATTTTGAAAGAGTCAAGCTGAGCACAGTGTGAATAGTAGTCGGCTTGACCACTGGGCTAAATATCTCACCACAATCCACACCAACCTGTTGAGTCTTACCACCACCTACAAGTCTAGCCTTATGCCTTGCAAATGAACCATCAGAATTTTTCTTATGAACAAAAATTCACATAGACCGAATAATATTAATACCGGATGGACGGGGTACCAGCTCCCGCGTCTTATTATCAATAAGAGCATTATATTCCTCGGTCATGACAATTTTTCAATTAGGGTCATTTAAAGCAGACACAGGATTACGGGGTAATGGGGATTTAAGAACATTTGAATTCAAATTAAAATGCCTTTTTGGTTTAAAAATACCCCGTTGATTATGAGTGACTGGACCATGACTCTGGGTTGGATTTGGTGAATTTTGAAAATTTTTGGAAACTCCAGGAATTACCGTCGAGGGCGCCGCTAGGGGAGAGGGCCACATCGCGAGAAGAATTGGGAAGGTCGCAGGAGTTTTGGCACCGCGCCGCCCCTATGTAGGGCCGTCGCGCTGACTCGCATGGATTTTGGCGCCGCGACGCCTCTATGCAGGGCCGCGGCGCTGAAGACGGATTTTGGGGAACCTGCGTATTTTCTGGTAAACCTGAAAAATGTCGGAGAACATAGGGGGAGAGAGCATCATCCAAAAAATCATAAGAGCTAGACACGAGTTTTTCTACTTTAGAGAAGGGAAATTGAGATTCATCAAAGAGAACATGACGACTAATGATGATTCGTTTAGAGGACAAATCAAAACATTTATAACCACGGTGATTTGACGGAAAACCCAAAAATACACAAGGAGTAGAACGTGTCTGAAATTTGTTGATTGTAGTGGATGGAAACAGTGGATAACATAAGCATCCGAAGACCCTAAGATGAGTGTATGACGGAGTCTTATTGTATAACACTTTTAGAGGGGATGAATATGTCAAACCTTTAGAGGGAAGAATATTTAGGAGATCGGTAGTCATTTGTAGTGCATGATGCCAAAATAATGGAGGCACGGAAGAATGAACCAATAAAGTGCGGACAATATTATTAATGGTACAAATTTTTCGCTCAGCTTTTCCATTTTGTGAAGACATATGAGGACAAAAAAAAACGAAAATTTATCCCATTTTTAACACAAAACTCCCTAAAATTTCCGTTATCACATTGGATGTTTTTGATTTCCCGTTCGAATTGTGTTCTAATGAAAGCTCTAAATTTTATGAAAATGGAAAAAACTTGAGATTTTTTCGCAATTGAAAACGTCCATAAATATTTAGTATAGTCATCCAAGAATAGAACATAATAACGATGATCCATAGAACTGAGAACCGGAGATGTCCATAAATCACTATGAATAATTTCAAATGACATTGAAGTATTAGAATTCGAAGCTACAAATGAAAATTTAATAATCTTTCCCAAAGCACAAGATTGACAAATTGGAGTACTATGTGTACTGTTGACAGTCAATTTTGACCCGTTTTTCGCATATTTGTCGCAATTTCATGTGTTTTAGGACACTGCAATTTTAATCATCATTTTTTGCATTTTTATCTTTATATTTTAAAATTAAGCGTTATGTTATGTTTCTATTATTACTACACCATCGTTTGTTTTAATAATATTTGCGTTTCTTTAAATAATTAATTAACATCCGTCTTTATTTTTAATTAGACATTAAACGTTTGTTAAATATCGTATTTTTATTATTATTGCATCGGCATTTACATTTTTTATAATTTTGCATCTTATTAATTAATTTTTCTTTTAATTAATTAACCCGCTTTACATTTTTGTCAAAACCAGTCCAGTACGGAACCCAATCCAAATCATTCCAATCCAACACCATTTTTTATATCATCCAAACACCTCCTTTTATTTCCCCCCATTTTAAATTCCAAACACCCTTTTATTTCCCCCCCATTTTTAAATTTCAAACCATTTTCATTCCCTAAACACTTACCCCCTTTATTAAAAGAGGAGGGGGGCAGCCCACAAAAGAGAGCCCACACGTTCAGCAACTCTTTCAAAAAGGGCTGAGCCCACTTCTGTTTTTATTGATTTTTTTCAAGGGAGAACCTTCTCTCCTCGCCTCTCGCGCCTGCCGCTTATTCGCCGCTTCACGGAGTTTTTAGAACTCCGTGAACCTCCATTCAAAACACCCAAGACTTCACGCCGCCATCACCGACCCACCTCAACTCTCACCAACTCGCCGCCACACACCCGCCGCCGCCATCGCCACCGACGCGAATCTCACCATCGCGCGGCGTCGCTCGGCGACTCGCCGTGAAGCGACGCCGCCACGCCTCTCTCTCGCCGGTAATGTCGAACATTGTCATATTTAAAACTCCGCGACGCTGGTTTTTCGACGTTCGCTGGATCTGCTTTGCACCGTGTTGTTGGACCGATTTCCTTTATTTTGAATATCGCCGAGTTCTTCAAACTCCGTGCCGTTGGTTTCGCTGTTTACCGCCGCGTGTCGGATTGATTGCGCATCGCTGTCTGCTTTGTTGGCGACCGTTTGATTTCATGTTTGTAATACGGAGTTTTACTCCGCTGCTTTGTTGTTTTCCGCCGATGTTAGCTTATTCTCGTTGCTATATCGTCGTTTATTCCATCGTCACGCCTTTGTTGCCCATCGATTTACGAGAATTGCTTACAATCCGATTTTTGACCGATTCTTTGGGTCATGTTGCATCGTTTTGGCCTATTATCTGATCGATTTTTGGTTACCTCACATCGTTTTTAACATTTTTTGGTATTAAAGCGATTTTGAACAAGTTACTACACTTGGTATTTACTGATTTTTGAACAAGTTACTACACTTGGTATTTACTGATTTTTGAACAAGTTACTACACTTGGTATTTTACTGATTTTGAATTTGATACTACACGGGCCAAAGAAGGATTTATCCGTCGATCCGGAGGCCTCCGTGGTAAGCGAGACGGAATATGTGGGCGAGGAGGAAAGTGAAAAAGATTGGACGAGAATGCATAGTATCGTTCACCAGGAGGTAGTCGGCCGCCAGAATGATATCGCTTCTCATGTCTTAGTATCCTCGCATAACACTATTTGAGCCCACACTATATAAAATATATCTTTCACAATATCTTCTATATATATATATATATATATATATATCTATATATATATGCATACATTGTGTTTGTTTTGTAATTTATTTATTATTTACTAACTCTTCTACTAAGTGTCTTTTGCAGTATTTGAGGCGCACCCCAAAGCCAAATCATTCGCATAAAATGAAATAAAAGGGAAAAGTCGCTAATTTCTCTTCATTACATTTTTTTTAAGATTGTTTACTTTTATTACTATCTTGTTAAATATATATTTATTTTAAATATTTGCATGCCTAGTTTAAATATCTTTTTATTAGTTTAACAATTAGAATACCCTTTAGAATTGTAAATTGCATGTTAGCACAATAATACTAACCTAAGTTTGAACGGACAACCGCAAGTTAGCGGATCCTTTAGGATGCCTAACCCCTTCCCTTTAGGATAATGAAGAACCCTTACCTAGAATCTCACATAGCTTTCGCAGACCTTAAAAATGGAGATCATTCGTAGTATTTTATGCTACATTTTCAGTGTCCTAATTCACTATAATAATTAGGTGGCGACTCCTTTTAAATAGCATTTTAGGAATCCAACCATGCAGCAGTAATCCCGTTTCCGACTCCGGTCGAAAATGGGGCGTTACATGTACCCTTACAAGAAATAAACTTTTGTCTATCTAAAGAAGATAAAATAGACAACCCCGGATGATCTAGACGAGCATGCCACAAGGAAGGTGCAAGAGTTGCAAAGGTGGATGACATAGCTTGACGCGAGACGCTGAGACTTAGTGTGATTGGATAGAGGTCCCCCCACTGTTACACCTCATGAGATGACTCCCCGTCTTGAAATCCTTCACAGAAAATCCAAATGGATCAAAATTAATAGAAACTCAGTTATCAATTGTGAATTTACGGACAGATGCCAAATTTTTAATTAATTTTGGGACATGAAGGGTATTTTTCAGGACAAGTGGTGGATGAAGAGGGGACAAGGTTTTATGACCATAAACCTTAATTGGAATAGAACTGCCATTACCAATAGTTATACCACAATTAGTGCTCAAATTGGAATAAGACGAGAGTACCTTGATCGGATGTCATGTGGGTAGTGGCGCCGATGTCCATGTACTCACCAGTGGTCCGCCGAAGTCGTGCCACCAGGTGCATCGATGCTTCAATGTCGGTCTAAGTGTGTCCCATCGCGCGTGGTAGGTGCGATGGGGCGAGGCCCAGTATACTAGATCGCTGATCGCCATACGTTGTCCGAACTCGAGTCCGGATCGAGGAGAAGCCGGCCGCGCGGATATACGGCGGATATCGAGCCGCGCGCCACAGAAGGCCGTGTCGGCCGTTAGCGCCTTGGGACCCATCGCCATCGCATCGGCCTGTGGGTTCCGTGATTGTTGTTGCTTCGCCGCCGGTTGCCCCCGTTGTTGCCATCGCGGTTCTTGCCATTATTCTTCCGATTTTGGCATTTCTTTCCACCCCCATTGTTGTGATTTTGGGTCACGTTGGCTGGATTGAAAGGAGAAAAGTTGGAAGCAGTCATCATGCCGACATGACTGACCCCAAGCGCTACTTTCTTAGCCAAACCGGCTTCTTCCAAAGTGAGCATAGAACGGGCTTGATAAAATCCTGACAGGGGTTACTCTGACGAATAACTGAAGCAACACCGCTATAGGCCTCTGACAGGTCTGCAACCATCTGAAGAACTAGACGACTATTAGAAATAGGAGAACCTGCGTTGCTGAGTTGGTCTGCCAAGTCCTTGAGACGTTCACAATAAGAAGAAACGTTTTGAAAATTCACCATAGCCACCTGTGAAAATTCCTGCTCAAGGATAACAATCCGAGAATGACTGTTATCTTGGAATATATCTCGCAATCGATCTCACGCCGACATAGCTGTGGAGTTGAGTTCCATAATCATCTGCAAAAGGTCCAAGAAAATAGTGGCATAAATCCACTGAAGAACCTTGGAATCAAGCATGTCTCATAATTCTGGGTCTGATTCTTTAGTGAACACATTAGATGTAGACGCCTTATCACCCTCTTTTGAAGGAGCAGGAAGGATGATGTGGTGAAGAACTTTATGTGCTTTAACATGAATCTTGAATAACTCCGCCCACGTCCCATATTGGACGTTTTCAAGATCAAGAACAATAGGAATGACGCTCTTGATGTTAGAAACTGAGAGGGCAGGATGAAAATTGTTCTTATCAGCCATAGGGATAGAACAAACAAGATTCGGAGAAGGAAATTTGTAGAAAAGACGAAGGAGGTCTCGGATTTTTGCTGAAAAAAACGAGAATTTGGGAGGGATTCAATGTGGTTTCTGAGTCATGTTGGTTACGAAATCTAATGTTAGAGCTTCATTGTCCTATTGAGAAGGCTACCTTGGTGTATTGTGATACTATGAAAGAAATAATCCCCTGATTATTCTTATTAATGAAAGACATATATATACAAGTTATAAGGAAGATCTTCTTCCTATTCTACCTAGGAATCCCTATTCTATAAGAATACTAACTTTACAATTATGGTAACATTACACTACTAATTTAAGTACAAACCTAAGTCTAATATTTAACAAATATACAATGGAAAAGGGAAAGGACCCCACGACTGATGGGCTCACACGGCTAAGCCCATATATACTTTAACATTTCTAGATATTTAAAAAGAGGGTAATGAAGGTACATAAAGTTGATGATGAAAATTAAAGAGTGTAATAAAGGAAAAGGTAAAATTCAAATTGAAATAAATGACAAAATTGATTCTGGCAGAATTGATTCTGAAACGCGGAACCAAACATCTCAATTTTGCCCATTTTCACAAAAGTAGTAACCCAGAATCACTTCTGGGTTGCTAAACGCGGAACCAAACATGCACTTAGTATTAACCCCGAATTTGTGATAATTTTTTTTTACTAAATATGTACTAAATTAAACTAAAGAACCCAGTTACTAGCACATCATTGTCCTAGAATCCATAACTCATAAAGTTCAAATCATAAATTCACCTCCGAATATAACTACTCAAAAAACAAAAGGAGGAAGAAGGGTCACCTGGTGGTGGCTTTACTATGTCAAGTGCAGTTGATTCCCTAAAAGTATTCTTATCAGGTGATCGAGTCAACGCGATAGATGTTGCAGCAGGGCAAACAACTTTGTAACACAGAGTCTTGATACCTCCAATTTCTAGTGCTAAATCAGGAATCCAATATGCAAAATCAAAGAAAACGAAATGGGGTTTTAGATTTTGAAGAAAAGTTTTGATTTGATCATACAATTCATCAAATGATGTTGCTAGTATACTCTCCAAAGAACTAGGCACATCAGCTGTAGTCTCTGCTCCATATGGGAGGCCATGTACATGAGGGATTGTGAGTTTGTGGAATGTGATGAGATCAGGGTAAAGATTGAGATTTTGAAGTTGTATTTGCGCATTTTTGGGCAACAACAATGAGATTTTGTAGCCTCTTTTTGCAAGTTCATTTGATAGATTGAGAAATGGGATGAAGTGGCCAAAAGCAAGCCATGGGAGCATCACTATTTGGAGTGCCATTTTTTTTCCCTTTTGCTTTTGATGATGGAGTGGTTAAAATAGCTTGACTTGACAGTGAAAATGTAACATTATATTTTCGGGTCACGATTTGAATTACTAGACGTGTGTAAATAAATCTGAACACTGGAAAAATGTATGTTATATTTACGTATGTTAATAAGAGAATTAATATACAAAAGTATGTAATTTCGAAATAATTTTAAATACTATAAGTGTGACGATGGAAGTTGAAAATAATTTTGGTATATGCTTAACAAGATTATGGACTAGTGTCATATTACAGATTATGACATTAGGTATAAGAAGATTTTATAAGTCATGAAAATTTAAATTTAGGATCAAAAATTAATTATGCATGTGCTTGATAAATTATACGGAGACAGATCAATAGCATTAAATTGAGTCCTCCACAGCCAAGATTGGCCAAGTGGAGGACATTATGGTGACTAAAGTATGTTGCCTTCATTGTAAAGAATCAAAATAGAAAATCAATTGATTCTCTCGAATTGGGGGGAGTGGGACGTGCATCACTTATTAATCATAACTCTCCAACAAAACAAACTCACTTCATTTTTCCAAATTGAAAACGTACGAAACAGCCCCTTTTCACTTCGTCATTTTAGGAAGCCAAACCTGCTCCTATGCCTCTCAGTTAACTAGTACGATTCTCTGCCAAATATCCTAGTGTGATTAAGATTTTCTTCACAATATTAGAGGTATGTTTAGATAAAAAAAAAAAATCTTTTTACATGTTTCATGTAATGAAATATAATAGTGGTATTGTTCTATAATTTATTTTACTCCTAGAAGTTAAGAATAATCATGTTATTGATTTCTATGATAAAAATATGTTTAAATATATTTCTAAGTCATTATTGAGACATACAACAAAGATTGTGACATTTACGGTGTTAGCTGCAGCCTGCAGGTAAAAGGATATTATGTCACTGAGGGTATTTTATTGTCATTCATGCATTTTCATTTGCATCATACTCATGTATGCACACTACTATATGGTAAATATGGTATATATGTAGGGGATATGGGGAAAGAGAAGACGTTATATACGCACACCACCTGCAGCTGATACAGACTATCACGAAAGAGTCCGAAGAGGCCAACATAAATCGATGTTCATGTGTAGCCGATATAACCAGATGCCTACAAAGGCGGTTATGGACAGGAAGATGCCCTTGTGTGGCTAATATATATGTATACCGCACATGCATCATACATACATTCAGTAACCATTACATGGCATGAGACCCGTAGAGGCTGTCATGGTAAGGAAGATGCCGAAGAGGTTGTCATGGTAAGGAAGATGCCGAAGAACTGAGGTATACGGATGTTAAGTGTATTTTGTATACACTTTTGAGTCCTTTTTAATGATTACTTTACTTTTTTATTTCGCGTTTAGTATAGTGTTAGATGTATTTTTCTTTCATTTTGTGTCACAACGGTTATAAAGAGGAAGATACTACTTTTGAGGATGAAATTGCACAAAAAAATGCCAAAAAATGAAGTTTAAGAAGTCTCGCGAAGTATATAAGAAATCAGAAGCAAAAAAATCGGTGAAGGACGTCGCAGGCGCCAATATTTCAGCATTCTCTGATTTTGTGGCAGGAGTTTCGGCGACGTGGCGCCAGCCTACAGGGCCACGGCGCCGACGCGGGATTTTTGATTTTTTGGGCCGAATTTGACACGTTTTCAGGGTCCGAAAGGACAATTTTTCTCAAGTATAAAACCCTAAAGCCCTGCTCATTATTCCATACCTTATACCATAATCAAAAATCATTCTTTGGGAGCCAAGAAGGAGGCAATACAATTGGAGACTCTTGTTCAAGTTCTTTTTCTTTCTCTTTTATTTATTTCAGTTTATGTTGGATTTTGTATTAGTTCTTGACATGACAATGCTTAGGAGCTAATTATTTTAGTAGGGTTTCCGTCGAATCTTCTTGAAACTCTTTCATATAGTTAATGCATTGATTATTGATTTCTTCTTGAGCATATTAAGATTTATTCAATATTGTTATGATTGCTTGATAATTAACTAGCTATTAATTGTCATCACTTATATGATTTCGAATCAAAAGTCTGAAAGGTGAGATTTGAATATGCTGTAATTGTCTAGACATAAGTTAAAATTGTGGACGAAAGTACCTCGATACTTGTGTAGCATTTAAAGGTTATTGTTCTAAATTCTCATGTGTGGTCAAACTTATCATAGAAATATAGAAGGTTTTTGCACTAGGTTGAGCTCTTGTATGTCCTAACCGGAATATAATGACAGATTAGTTAACCTGTTATCTTAATAAGAAGAAGAATCATTAGTATTGCATTAACACGTGAAAGAGTGGATAGTTGATGAGATTGGAAGCCCTATTTCCTTCATAACTGTTATAAACTCAAAGTATTATAATCTTTAGTTTATTTTCTGCACTTAGTCATAATTCTTAGTTATAAATCTCAAACTAAAGAACGTCAACCAAATAGATACCATAGAACAGATAACTGGTACTTAATAAACCGATCTCTGTGGACGATAAACTCGGTCTTACAGATCTTTATTACTTGAACGATACGTACACTTGCGTAAGCATCTAGAAATATCGCAATAGTAGTATCATATTATAAGGTAGGTAGTAAAGAAGGAATATTCTTAGGGATTGAATAGGCAAAATTCACTCTTCCTATTCAATGTATATGATGTATATATTCTTACCTTATGCAATAAAGATATTTGAGAAAAATAATATCACAGTCTTACAACAACAACTAACAGCAATAACATAATCAGTTCCCGCATGAATTTAACTCAGTTGGTTCCAGGGTGACAGATTGCTCCCAAAAATGCAGGTTCGAGCCCTGGCAGCCGGAGTGTGGGAGTTTCATTTCTCCTTTTGTGAGGGATGACTCCTTGTGGGCACCTGACACTGTGCCTCCCATCAAGTGACCGCTGAGTAGCATGATTTACCTTCCTCTACTAATTTCTATCGGATCGGAAGGGTGAAGAATTTCTCCTTTTACTTTCAAACTAATAGAATCAGTTCACCTCAACAAAATCCTACCGACAAAAGAAAATTTAAGTTGGAGACAGCGAATTAAATAATGTACTACATTTGGGACCAGAAATCAAATGACTCGTGGGACTGGCCCTAGACAGTGGACAGGGATTAAACTTTACAGGAGCCCCCTTTGTAAAAGCTTTAAACAATTTTTTTTTTTTTTTTTTTTGATAATCCAGGTTTCGGGGATCCTCATCCCACATATCGCTAGTACCTTCACTTGATTAACTCCTGAGGTCATGGGACCGGCCTTCAAAGACCCCACAAACTGCGTAAATCGCGGGATGTGCACTCGTGATCGTCTGTATGCTATCTGGTCGACCGCACGCGACTGCAGCGGGAATCAAACCCACATCGCAACACGCTCATGCGCTTTTAGCGCCCAGGCTTAATCACAAGCATGTGCCCCGGAGGACGATATCCGGAGGGGGAATCGAACTTGCAACCTCTCGGCCGCAAACTTGATCCCCTGCCAGCCAAGCTGGCCCCTCTGGATAGCTTTAAACAATTATTGTGTACTAGGAAGCAATAACTTAGGGAAAATTAAAAAGTGGTTGTTGAAGCTGCGCCTTTTGCTTTAGAAGGTTGTATCCTAAAAAAAATTGTTTGTGTTCTTTCAGTACGAGAGATATCTTTTTTAAAGAATAATAATCTTCCACGCCTCAAACTCCTCGCTTCTAACTCCATGTTGTTCTATATTTTAGACTTCCTACAATTATTGTTATTTGCATCTTTGATTACAATGAGTATGGTGCTAACTTATTTTACTCATATAGTAAGTTGCAAGATCATTAATATAACTATTAAGAACGGGGATCTTGAGTGTGTTCTTCTAGTGTATAACTCGAGAATTTCATGGTGACAACTGTTAAAGGCATCATGGACTGGCCCAGCAACACTGCCAGGCCCATCACGTCTGGAGCAGCCCATCACGGGCTGATGAGGATTATGGTATATTTTGTGTATATTAAATATTAGTCTTGTACCATAATTAGTATTGTAATGTTATCATAATTGTATAGTTAGTCTCCATATAGAATAGAGATTTAAATGTAGAATAGAAAAAGAATTTTTCTATTGTAACTTGTATATATATATGTCCTTCATCAATAAGAATAATCAAAAGATTAATTCTTTCATGATATCACAAGTCTAGGTTCTTGCTTCCGCTAAAACCTCTCCACTTTCGAGAACCCTCTCGGCTTGCTTCCTTCTTCCAAAAGCCGAGACCTTCCCTTCCCAAAACCGACACTTTTCGGTTTCTTCTTAAATTCTCCAACAAATCTCTTCTCCGAATCGTGTTGTTCTATTCAATAACTGATAAGAACACTTTTCATCCTTCCCTCACAGTTTCTAACATCAAGAGCGTTCTTCATATTGTTCTTGACCTAAAAAACGTCCAATATGGAATGTGGGCGGAGTTATTCAAGATTCATGGCACAACACATCAAGTTCTCCATCACATCAAGTTCTCCATCACATCATCCCTCCGACTACTACTACGGTGCCCACCAAAGCAGACGATCCAAAATCATGGATCACGTTTGATGCAAAAGTTCTTCAGTAGATTTATGTCGCTATCTCTCTTGACCTCTTATAGACGATTATGGAACCCAACTCCACAGCTATGGAGGCTTGGAATCGATTGCGTGACATATTCCAAGATAACAGTCATTCCCGGATTGTTACCCTTGAACATGAATTTTCTCAAGTCAAGATGGACAATTTTCTAAACGTTTCGTCTAATAGCAAACGTCTCAAGGACTTGGCGGATCAACTTCGCAATGTGGGTGCTCCTGTGAGCAATAGTCGTCTCGTCCTACAAATGGTTGCAGGCATGTCTGAGGCCTATAATGGCGTTGCTTCAATTCTTCGTCAAAGTAATCCCCTGCCGGAATTCTACCAAGCACGCTCCATGCTTATATTGGAAGAAACTGGATTGGCTAAGAAGGAGGCTATTGGGGCTAGTCCTGTCGTCATGATGACTGAGTCTAATTTTTCTCCTTCCGATTCCACCAACTCGAGCCAAATTCGCAACAACAGTGGTGGTAAAAAGGGTAAAATAGGAAAAATAATGGCAAGAATCGCGGCTGCAACACCCAACGGAAACATGGCGACAGTCAACAACATCCGCAAACGTGAGGCCAGCAGTGGGTCCCAGTCCCTGTCCACTCCAGCCATTGCTCACTAGTCGATCATGCGCTTCACCCATCGGGCCCCGCCCGGCCAGATTACTCGGGTCAGGCTCCGGGTTTCAGACCATTTTATGGGCCGACCCAACAGTCCTGCATACTTGAGCCTCGCCCCCTCATCCCCATCACGCAATGGGACCCACGCAGACCGATATTGAAGCTGTAATGCACACGCTTGAAATGACTCAACCAAATCCAAATTGGTACATGGACACCGGTGCCACCACCCACATGACATCTGACCAAGGTAATCTCTCGTCTTATTTCAATTTGAGCAGTAATCGTGGTATAATTGTGGGTAATGATAATTCAATTCCAATTAAGGGTTATGGTCATAAAACTTTATCCCCTCCTCATCCATCACTTGTCTTGAAAATACCCTTCATGCCCCAAAACTAATTAAAAATTTGGTGTCTGTGCGTAAATTTACCACTGATAATTGGATTTCTATTAATTTTGATCTATTTGGATTTTCTGTGAAGGATTTCAAGACGGGGGAGTCTTCTCATGAGGTGTGACAGTATGGGAGGATCTTTATCCAATCACACCAAGTCTTAGTTTCTCGACTCAGATCATGTCATCCACTTTTGCAGCTCTTGCTCCTTTCTTGTGGCATGCTCATCTAGGTCATCCTGGGTCGTCTATTTATTTACTTAGATAGAAATAAGTTAATTTTCTGTAAGAGTACACATATTACTCTGAATTGTCAATATTGTTCTCTAGGAAAAATGATTAAGTTGCCGTTTGTAGCTTCAAATTCTAATACTTCAATGTCATTTGATATTATTCATAGAGATTTATGGACATCTCCCGTTCTCAGTTCCATCGATATTATATTTTATTCTTGGATGATTATTCTAAATTTTTATGGACGTTTTCAATTGTGAAAAAATCCCAAGTTTTTTCCATCTTCGTAAAATTTAGATCTTTCATTAGAACTCAATTCGAACGAGAAATAAAGAATATTCAATGTGATAATGACAAAGAGTACGATAATGGGGAGTTTCGGGAGTTTTGTGCTCAAAATAGGATAAATTTTCATTTTTCTTGTCCTCATACGTCTTCACAAAATGAAAAAGCTGAACGTAAAATTCGTACCATTAATAACATTATCCGTACCTTATTGGTTAATTCTTCCGTACTTCAGTTGTTTTGGCATCATGCTCTACAAATGACCACATATTTTCTTAACATTCTTTCTTCTAAAGGTTTGACATATTCATCTCCTCTTCAATGTTTATATAATTAGATTCTTTCGTATTATTATCTTAATGTCTTTGAATGTTTGTGTTATCCACTTTTTCCATCCACCACAATTAACAAACTTCAGACCCGTTCTACTCCTTGTATGTTTTTGAGTTATCCGTCAAATCATCATGAGTATAAATGTTTTGATTTGTCAGCTAATCGAATCATTATTAGTCGTCATGTTATTTTTTATGAGTCTCAATTCCCATTTTCTAAAGTATAAAAACTCGTGCTTAGTTCGTATGATTTTTTGGATGATGATATCTCCCCTTATATTGTCCATCATTTGTCAGAAATGTCCCATGACGTCGTTAAGCGCGGTATTTCTGGATCGCTTTGCCATCCAGTAGCCAAAATACTTTGCCATCGCCGTCAGCGCCACGGCCCCTCAAATGGTCTAGACACCACCACTGCATACTGAAAATTCCCAAAATTCACTCAATATAGCCCCGAGTCATGGTCCAGTCACCCGCAGTCAACGGGGTATTTTTACACCAAAAGACATTTTAATTTAAATTCTAATGTTCTTAAATCACCCTTACCCCATAATCCTGTGTCTGCCTTAAATGACCCTAATTGGAAAATTGTCATGACTGATTAATATAATTCTCTTATTGATAATAAGACGTGGGAGTTGGTACCCCATTCATCTGGTGTTAATATTATTCGGTCTATGTGAATTTTTTCGCATAAGGATAATTCTAACGGTTCTTTTGCAAGACATAAGGCTCGACTTGTAGGTGATGGTAAGACTCAGTAGGTTGGTGTGGATTGTGGTGAGACATTTAGCCCGGTGGTCAAGTCGACTACCATTCGCACTGTGCTCAGCTTGGCTCTTTCAAAATCATGATCCATTAATCAGCTAGACGTGAAGAATGCATTCCTACATGGTGATCTCAAGGAGACGGTCTATATGCATCAGCCCTTGAGTTTTCGAGATACGAGATATCCTCATCATGTCTGTTTATTAAAAAAGTCCTTGTATGGGCTTAAGCAGTCTCCGCGAGCTTGATATAAGAGGTTTGCTGACTATGTTTCGACCATTGGGTTCTCTCACAACAGGTCTGATAATTCATTATTCATATATCATCGGGGTTCTTCCATGGCTTATATACTATTATATGTGGATGATATTATCTTGACTGCCTCTTCTGATGCTTTGCGAAAGTCTATCATGACGATGCTCAGTTCTGAGTTTGTCATGAAAGACTTGGGCCCATTGAGTTACTTTTTGGGGATTGTTGTCACACGTCATGCAGGTGGATTGTTCTTATCACAGATGAAGTATGCAACAGAGATCATTGAGAGGGTTGGAATGCCATCTTGTAAGTCCATTTCTACTCCAGTTGATACTAAACCCAAGTTGGGTGCTGCAACTGGCTCTCCCTATGAGGATCCGACCCGCTATCGTAGTCTTGCAGACGCCCTTCAGTATATTACGTTCACGCTGCCTGATATTACATATGTCGTACAACATGTGTGTTTGTTTATGCATGATCCCATGATTGAACATATGAATGCGCTCAAACGCATTCTTAGGTACATTTAGGGAACACTTTTATTATGGCTTGCATTTGTATCCTTCATCGACATCTACACTGGTCTTCTATACAGATGATGATTGGGTGGTTGTCCTGACACCAAATGGTCTACGTCTGACTATTGTATGTTTTAGGTAATAATATGGTCTTCTGGTCTGTCAAGCGTCAATCCACGCTTTCACGTTCAAGTGCAGAGGTCGAATATCGAGGGGTAGCCAATGTGGTTTATGAGTCATGTTGGTTACGTAATCTACTATTAGCTCCATTGTCCTATTGAAAAGGCTACCTTGGTGTATTGTGATAATATAAGTGTCATCTACCTTTCTGGTAATCCAATTCAGCATCAACGCACTAAACATATAGAGATGAATATTCACTTTGTTCGAGAGAAGGTAGCTAGAGGACAAGTACGCGTCTGTCATGTCCCTTCCAGATATCAAATTGCAGACATCTTTACAAATGGTATCCCCTCTGTCTTTTTTGAAGATTTTAAAGACAGTCTCAGCGTACGAAGACCAACCGCTATGACTGCGGGGTGTGTTAAAGGCATCACGGACTGGCCCAACAACACTGCCAGGCCCATCACATCTGGATCAGCCCATCACAGGCTGATGAGGATTATGGTATATTTTGTGTATATTAAATATTAGTCTTGTACCATAATTAATATTGTAATGTTACCATAATTGTATAGTTAGTCTCCATATAGAATAGAGATTTAAATGTAGAATAGAAAAAAGATTTTCCTATTGTAACTTATATATATATATATATATATATATGTCTTTCATCAATAAGAATAATCAAGAGATTAATTCTTTCAACAACGTAATAATTAATATTTAATAGTGAAACGTTCACTCGATAATAGTGGGAAATAATTTGAATGTATTTCATAGTTGTTTAATTTTATTTACTACTGTACTTAAGGTATACTCTGAATTTCTGATCCCACTATCTCATTTTTATATGACACTTAATGAAAAACAACTAGTATTTCAGAGTGTTTTGTAAACTTTGAATTAATCAATTAATGAAAAAAATCTCACAAGTACAAAATAATGGGAAAATATTTAGACAGATGCAAATTTTCAAAGAGTATACATTAAATATGTCGATTTTGTTCATATCTCTCATCAAAAGGTGCTATTCGATAATATTTGTCTAGGCTAACTCTAGTGAACATTCAAATATCTGTCCTACATTCATTCGTGAAGGTACTCCTAATGGGTCCAGAATCTGATTGGCCGAATACAGATGTGACAGTCAAAAATCTTACCCTAGAACTTCATCAGGCTTCCTCGAGTATGAACCATGCCGCTAGGGGGCAAGACCATCAGAATGGCTTCTTAGGTCAAGCATTACGTGGATTCTACTTTGGATGTCAACACAGGCATATGACGAAAAGACATTCGAAGGTGGGCGGTGAGTGGGCTTGGGGGTGCTTCCGTTCCTTCTCTTCCTTCTATCCGGGTCACCAATCTTGGTTTTATGAGACGAGTTGAAGGAACTGGCGCTACCACTATTTGACGGTCAAGTTGCTTCGCTCTTTTCCCTGCGGTCAAGTTGCTTCGCCCCTTTCCCTGCGGTCAAGTTGCTTCGACCCTTACAGCCTTTGATCAGTAAATACAGTTTCTTGGTTTCCACTGAAAGCTTCAAGAATAACAATTTGGACTTCAACATCTTTAGTGGTACGTGTTGTTTTAAATAACATAAATTATTCTCACAACTTTAGAGGAGTTCAACATTTTTTGCTTCAAACGTACTATTCGAGCTTTGATCTCCGAATTCAGACGATATTCCTTCAACAAATATCAAGTAGACACTAGACTCAAATTTATGCAACACAAAGCTTCAAATGTCAATCTCATCGGCATGAAATTGAAAACAATGTCTGGACGAAAAGAATAGCCTCGAAAGAAGGTAAGGAAGGTTTTCTTCCCAATTAAACACAATAATAACTATGTCTCTGTTTCAAATAAGTTGAGTCGGCTATATGAATATCTACTTTTTTTTTAAAGCTCATTTCATATCCATATCATACTAACAACTTGTGAAGCGTACATTTCAAGTAAATTATAACAACACATGTGCATTACACCCTGGACAAACAAGATCCCTACTATTTCTTTGGATGTAATGTTTATATTAAAAGTTAACAAATATTGTATACTTTTTAAATATTAAAATGTTTATTTATAATTAAACTTAAAATATTATAATTTCTTTACAATTTTTTTAAATATTATATTAAAAATTATATAAAAATATATGTCTAGAAAAGAAAAGTATTTAAGTGAGAAGTGATAAGGGTACTAATATCATTTCAACCTTTTATTCATGTATTAGTTATCCACGTATTAGTTATTCCATCTTCTATCCCGCATAAAATAATATATAGGTTCTCCCATAACTTATACATGTATTAGTGGGTTTCTGTATTGCAAATCAAACATCGAACTAATTTTATATATGAATAACTTACTTCATAACTAGCTACCAAATACGGTATAAGTATGCAAAATTACTACATGAATAAATTGTCTCTTTACTAGCTACCAAATATTATATAATTTATGTAAAAAAATTAATACATTAATAAGAGATGTTTTTACTAGCTACTAAACGACCCCAGGAGTGGTAACTGGTCTTAAAATTTTAACCTCGTTTGACTATGAAACACGCAGGGATAAAGAAATTCAAAACCGTTCATTTCCAAGGTTATTGGGCGTAAATTCCTCAACTTACTCAGCCCAGTGGGGAACAAACAGTGATGGGCCTTTGGTTAAGATGGGTTACCGATAATAGATCCAACTACAATTGGACATAATGTTAAGTGAAACCAAAAATGAAATATGAAAGCCTTCTTCTCTGATTCCTGTTCCCCTCTGTGTGAACAATGGAGTCCAAAACCTCAACCGGATTCGGACCCTCCAGTAGTCCTCTGCTCTCTCTCTCCACCTTCCTCCACCAACACGTGTCCCAACTCGGTGTCGAAGCCAAACGCCTCACTTCAAAATTCGCCGCCGACTTCATTCAGCAGCCGTTGCCGGCGGCGGCGATAGGGAGGATTTGTTCATTTCCGTCGCAGTCTTATCCTTTATCTCTTCCGTTCGCTTCGGTGTCGCAGCATCAAGATAAGGTCGCTAAAAGCAGCGGTTTGAGCTCGGATTATGTGGCTAAGAAATTAGTTGGAACTTCTGTATACACTGTTAGCAATTCTAACAATGAATTCGTGCTTATTTCGGATCCAAATAGTGCAAAATCAATCGGATTATTGTGCTTCCGTCAAGAGGACGCCGAGGCATTTCTTGCTCAGGTGAATTTCATCTTTTGTTAATTTTATAGAATTTTTGTTATATAGAAGAATGCGAATAGAATAAACAACAACAACATACCAGTGAAATCCCACACCGAGTGACACCGTGGCGTCTGGGGAGGGTACCTCCACCTTGGTAGGTAGAGAAGAATGTGAATAGAATATTTGTTATATAAAAGAGAGCGAAGAGAAAAGTTAAGTTAAAGATGATTGCTTTTTAAAAGAAATTATTTACTATTCAGCATTGGAAGATTGCCTTATAATGGACCTAATTAGTTTGCGATAAATAAGTTAGCAGATACAGCAAACCGATAATGTTGACCTTATTAGTTTGCGATTGAGGTGGTTTATGAGTAATTGATATAAATTTTTCATTATGTCCGATTTTTTTTTGATAAGGTAGGTTAAATGTCCGAATGTTTTTCAGGTACGGTTGCGGAAGGGGGAAGTGAGAGGTGGAGCTAAGGTTGTTCCGATGACACTTGATCAGGTGAATGGTTTTGTTTCCTTTTGCTTTGAATTTTTCTAAGATATATCTGTTTTGGTAGTATTTTTTTTAAAAGAAAAGCTTTCTATAAGTTAGCAGATTCAGTAGAAAAAGGTTGCAACTTTAGTACTGAAGTTGAATATGTGGATTACTCTACGGAGAAGACCATTTTATTGTTTAAAGCTTTGAACTTTAGCATAAGTATAGGACCCTGAGAGGGTCTGGTGATATATAAGATATTAGTGATGGACAAAATTTTGTTTCTGGTGCTTATAAGATTGATTAGGAAAGTCAGACAAGCTGCTGCTGATATTGGAGAATTTCAGCATAAGTATAGTTCTGTGCATATTGGAGAATTTCTTCTTGCAAGAATGGGTATAAAATTTGATGGTTGTTAAATCGTGTATTAGTTAAAAAAGGAATTGGACTCAAATATAGCAGAATGGATTACCGATCTTGACTTGTTTGGGATTGACACATAGTTGACTCAAAAAGAATTGGTTACAAGTATGCATTATCTAAGCAGTTTGTATCTTTTATTCATCCACAAAAAAGAAGGATCATATTTTACTCCTTTTTAGCCTCAGCGTTCCTATTAGTCCCGTCTAATATCTCTTCTTTTGTTCTTAAGTTGAAAAGGAAAAGTTGAAGCCTAACTTAAGAATGGAAGATATTTTTCTCTCTACCCAACAGGTTCAGTTTACATTAAGTAATCTATTGCAACTAGTGTAGTTATCTGTATGTCCAAGAATTTCTAATTTTTATTTTTCCATTTGTTCTTAAAGGTGTTGCTAGGCACTAGTCTCATATTTTGATTGATTATATATATCTCTTTCTTTTTGTATCAACTTGCAGGTTTACATGTTGAAGGTTGAAGGAATCGCATTTAGGTTTTTGCCAGATCCTGTTCAAATTAAGAATGCAATGGAGGTTGTTACTCTCGTTGGTCTTCCTTAAGTTTTGGGTCCAGGATCCTTGTAGTTTTTACTGAATGCAGTAAATTTGCACAGGATGCCTGTTCATGTTGTGCCAGCGAAAGTTATACTGTAAATACATGTACATGTGATAGTTTTACGTGAAAGTACACTGGCATGTAGTTTTGACTAATGACCAGATGCAGTAGAATTGCTTGTAACCCACCAATTCTGAGTTTCAGTTCGTGTTGTGCCAGTGAAAGTTATACTGTAAATTCATGTACATGTGATAGTTTTACGTGAAAGTACACTGGCATGTAGTTTTGACTAATGACCAGATGCAGTAGAATTGCTTGCAACCCACCAATTCTGGGTTTCAGTTCGTGTTGTGCCAGTGAAAGTTATACTGGAAATTCATGTACATGTGATAGTTTTACGTGAAAGTAAACTGGCATGTAGTTTTGACCAATGACCAGATGCAGTAGAATTGCTTGCAACCCACCAATTCTGAGTTTCACTGACATGCCCTTATTTTACTTTTCTCTTTTCTGATAAATAAATAAAAATCCAAAATGGAGGTCTTTCTGAGATTTGAACTTGGGTTACTGACATGCCTTGTATGTAGGCTCTTGCTCACTAGCCTAGCGTATGACGCATAGATTACTAATGGCTTCACCTCCATTGCCACCCAACCCGTCTCCTCCTAAAAAAAGACCTCTTTGGCTAAACATGATATTTTAATGCGTGCTTATTAAAAACATCTGCTCATTTTAACATCGACTTTTTCTGCGACAGTTAAAAGCTTCAGATGTAAAGACTGGATTTGATGGAGTCCCTGTTTTCCAGGTACCATATAAAATTCTTTGCCATCTATATGCAAGAAAGCCCTGAGCATTATATACTCAGCATGTGTATTTTTTAGAATTATGAACCTTCACTCACTGGAAAGCTTTTGCTGGAAATTTTGTTTATTGGGGGTGGACTGTACTGAATGTGGTTAAACTCCGCTTAAATCTTTATCTTTTTGTTCTTGTGCAGTCGGACCTCCTAGTTGTGAAAAAGAGAAACAGACGATACTGTCCAATATACTTTCGGAAGGTATGCTGGTTTAATATCTTGAACTGTAGCTAGTCAGATGAAACAAAAAAACTAGGTGTAATTATATATTCGTGATGGTTTTCATTTGAATTCATTTTTTGGTATGCAGGAGGATATAGAAAAGGAGTTATCGTCAAGGGCATCTAGAGGATCTGGTGTCTCTCAGCATATTATGGTATCATAATCACTTTAATCTTTCTGTTTGCTTTACGATAAGGTGTGCACATAGATTTAGGCTGGTCAGACATAGTAAAAGGTGGAATATAAAATGTCTTTGAGTAAGTATTTTTCTTGTAAGTGTCTTGGAGTAAATTTCATTGGCGGTAATCTTTCTTTTATCAAGTCTAGCATTGTCTGACATCTTGAATGATGCTTCTAGTTATGCATAGTTCGTGTCACAGAGGATTAATCTGGCCTTCACTTCCTGCACTATCCACTCCCATAAGCGTGTTGTTTTCTTCTCTCTTCTTTTTGGGTGGGGGGTTATGTCACTTCCTTAATTTCTTTCACTTTTTTCATTTGGGGCATGCAGATAGAAGTAAAGTTGCAGAAAAAGGTGTGGAGAGGATTTTAAAATTTGAATTGTTGTGCAACAGGTTCTACTTGGAGAGTCTAACATAGTAAATGTATTGTAATGGAGAGGACTAATAGTTGAAAGTCCATTTTCCAAGTATAACTTGAAAAATAGAGCTAAGTCTCCGTAGTTAATTATCATGTTAATGCAAAATCTCTTACTTCAGTTATGAGAAGGAAATGGAGTTAAGAACCCTGAAAGAAGTTTGATGAATGCTAAGGACATTGATGCTTTGCTGTTTAAAACCTTTTGTATGTAAAAATCACCTTGCCATCGTTTTACTGACAGCATCTTTTTTCCAAGTTATCAAAAGATAGTGTTTCTTTTCCTTTCTAAAGATTCCTGTCGGACTATCATAGGGGCTTGTCTATGGAAGGACTAGATTTGCTGGCTTTCCTGTATTCGTTAAGTTTTTTGTCATCTGATCTGCTATTGTAACACGACACTATAGCAGCCAATTTTAACTTACTAGTATTCTTTTCCTCATCAACAGGTAGGGACTTTGGAAGATGTCCTGAAAAAAATGGAGGTAGCTTGGACATTTTATATTTTGTTAGACTTTACTTTTAAAGTTCGATGATACTTTGAAATCTTAGTTCCAGTGATTCTGCTGGCACCAATAACATCTGTTCCCGCACTACACCTTGTAAAGATGAACTTTCCCGCCTCAGAATTATAATTCATGTCATATCAATCAATCAATTACGACTTGGTCCGAAGCTTGTTGGGGGACTGATGATACCATAATTATTCATTTCAGAGAAAGTAACATAATGAGTAAAACCGAAAGACAAGGAAATTAAGGTTAATCTACTAACTTTAACCCACTCCCTTTCCATTTGTCAAAGGGATGAGGAAAATACTAAAAATTTACACCAATAGTTCTTGCCGTCAAGAGATTTTGCCCATTGTTAAATGGTTCCTTGCTGGAAAATTGGAAGGAAGAAATGGGAAATGAAAAGACAAAGGCAAGTGCAGAAATGAAAAATTAAAAGGGATGAAGCTTATCCCCGAATTTGAATTTTAAACAGTGCATAGATGAATTGTTCTGTGAGAAAAAAACCTTAAAGCTTTTATATTCTATCCTTTGTTTAAGCAAAAGCAACACTATGCTGACATGGTAACCCCCCCCCCCCCCCTATTTTTTCTCAGTTACTTCTCTCAACTTCTCTGTATATCCTGTGGCAGGTAAGTCAGAGAAACTCTGGCTGGGAGGACCTTATTTTTATTCCCCCCGGTAAAAGCCATTCACAGCACATTCAAGATGTCACAAAAGCATGAATTTGTTGGAAGCAACTTCTGTTTGAAACAAATCAAAATAGAAGCAGGTTCACGATCTCCTCTGCACTTGGTCGACCAGGAAAATCCAAATAGTTAAGCTCCATATGCTTTCTCCCTATGACTTGTTTTATCAACTCTTCATGGGTTTCTACAAGCAATTACTAATTACTTGATATGTTCAGGTAGTGCTGGATTAGCTTAAAGATGCATGAAGGATCAAGTTTTGCTTGAAAATTTAATTGGGGGTTGAGGGGGAACAAAATAACATGTTATACTTTAGAAGTTAGTGAGTTGGTAACTAGAATGGCATAATTTACTTCGTGTTGTCTGTACACTGCACAGCTTGAATTATTGAATTATGTTCAACTCCTCTGCTATAACTTCTATCTGTTGTGGTAAATTTTGATCAGTGGCTAGTCATTCTACATTATCGGAGGATGCATTGCACACTTTTAACTCCCATTTATTTGAGAGAAAGAAATGATAATATTTGGACCCTCTTATGGTACCCCGATTTTTTGACGATTTTTTTTAGAGATGTGTGCCTGTGTTGTGCAGAGTACCTCAGTGAAGTTATATCTAAGAACCACTAGCTGTCAACCACCCACCACACTATCCATCCACCTTACCCCTCCCCTACACCAATCCCCACACCCAAGCACTGAACCACTCTCACATCTCTACCCCTTACCTTGCATACTCCACCCCTACCTCCCTACCACCCCTATCCACCTCTACCCCACCTATCTCTAGATCTATTCCATTCTCAAATTTTTATTTTGTATTTTTTTTTACTTTTATAAATAATTTATAAAAAATATGATTTTTTTCTTTCTTCCCCCGCCCTACCCACACCTACTCCCCTCCACTCCCACCCCCATTGCCTTACCCCATCTTCGAATTTTTTCTTACCTCCCCCCTACCGCCCTAAACCCCACCCACCCCTCCATCCCACCCCATCCTCAAATTTATATTTCATATTTTGTTACTTTTATAAAAAAATTATTTAAAAAAAAAAAAAAAATCTTACTCCCCTCCCTCCACTACCCCGCCCTCCCACCCCTTTTAAATTTTCTATTTTATATATTTATTTTACTTTTATACACTTTTTATTAAAAAATAAGAGATTTTTTTCTTATCACATCCCCACTCCACCCGAAGTTTTACTTTATATATTTATTTTACTTTAAAAAATGAGAAACTTTTCTTACCCCACTACCCACCCACGCCCTCACCCCCCGCCTCACTACCCCTGGCCCCTCCCACCCATTATTTATATATTTTTGCTTTTATAAAAAATAAAAAATTCTTAAAAATATTATTATAATTTTAAAAATAAAGATATGGAAAAATAAAAAATCATACAAAATAAAATAACATCATAGAAGGTAAGTTTGACATTTGTAAAAGTAATGGATCAAGTTGGGTTATGACCCATCATTTAGCTCATCTTGACTCACCCATGTAAACTTTGCGCGTGTTGGACATTGACCCATCTTAACCCGCCCATCTTTAGTCCAAACCGCTCATCCAACAGCCGTAGTCCTGACTCATGCACGAGCGCGAAAAATAAGGTATCTTCTGGAAATGTGGTGATAATCAGATAATGTAATGAACAATTTAGACAAGAAGAGTTAACAAGTAGTATCATCAAGTGATAGTGGTTAACAATTGGACTCTATCCGCTGATAGTGGCCCAGTGGCCATTAGTCAAATATGTGGCCTTAGGGTCACAAGTTTGATTCTCGACGGATACGTTCTCCGGGGCATATGCCTCGTATTAAAGTCTGGTAGCTTAACCGCGTACGCAGCCGCTGGTTTGATTCCTCCGCATAAGTCTGGCAGGGTCAGACCTTGTAGCATTGATCCGTTGGTAGCGATCAGACACTGAATGCGGGGTGCACATCCCGCGATTTACCCGACGGTGGCGGCTAAGGACGGGTTCCATCGCCTCCAGGAGCCTAGTACCAGTACTTGTGCAGGTACTAGCGATATGGGGTACTAAAACCACACCGAGACCTGAATTATCAAAAAAAAAAACAATTGGACTCTCCTCTTTCTCTTTTCCATTCTGGTCAGTCTTTTTTAATACCTTTTCATACTTCTCTTTGGAGAAAAAGTTTGTGATAATTGTGGTGTCAGAAGCCTTTTGAACAGAAAATTTAATGTGGTGTAGTCAAAATGCCATTGCAGTCTTTTGGTTTGACTTACAAGCTACTTTTTATTAGGACTGGCCAGTGGGCCGGGCCGACCCGATACCGTCCCGGTCCCGATTTCGTCCCGACCCCGTGTAAAAAAAATGGGATCGGGGCTCGAACCGGGGCGGGACAGGGTATGGTCCCGCCCGATACGGTCCCGCCAGGACCCGACCCGATTTGTCCCGGTCCCGTCCCGATCCCGCCCCAGTCTCGCCATTTTTTGCTTCCCCCACTCCCCCAACCCCCCCTACCCCCTTTATATTTATTTTTAACTCCTAAGTTATTATATTTACACTTTAACCCAATTTTTCAACTATAAATATGTTACACCCCGTATTTACAGGACATGGTGTAAGAACGTACGTAAGAACTCACAAGTGTTAAGATTTGAGACTTGTAAAAATTTATCGGAATTATGAAATTGTCGAAAACGTTTTGTTGTGATTGAATGGGAGGCGACACGTGTCACCCCCTTAGAATGCCTCGACGAAATTAGGCATGGCCACAATGGTCATTGACCATAGCCTTAGGATGACTAAGTCTTCCAATTAATGAGCTTGAGAATGTTGACTTGGTCAAGGACCCACATAGTCTTGATATTTACTAAGAACTCATCCAAACCACCCAATTGTTTGCATCTTGACGCTCCATGTCCCTTTATAATACTAGTAGTAGCAAGACTTTGTCCAAACACTTAGAAAATTTTCACAAAATTTGAAGAGAGCTCTAGCTTGCTCTCGGGTTCATGGCACTTGAGAAGAAAAAAAATTTCGTTGCTTTTTCTTTAAGCTCCACACTTTAAACCAAGGTTCATGAGTGTTATGTAAGTATATCTCAATAGAAAAATCCCGGAAAAAGAGAGTTTTCGTATTAGTCGCAAGGTGAAAACCTAATGGCTTTTCTAGGTTTTGGTTGGAAGTTTGAAGGAAAATTGTTGGTATGGTTCTAAGGGTCTCAAGTAGCGGATTGAAGTATCTTGGAGAGTCTCTAAGTTGCTAAGGAACGACTTCGGATTTGAACATTAGATTGAGAATCGTTAAGGTATAATCTTGTCCTTTAAGATGTTACAAGATTATATATTTTTTTGTTATTGTTAGTTTTACACGTTGACAACATGAAGTTGGTATGTAGAAGTTTATAAGTATTATGGAGTGCTTGTAGCTAAATTCGAAATGTTATATAAGCCACTTGAAAATTGGATTACTAATTGGTCGTTTATTAGAAATCGTCGCATGTTACCTACTTAGAGATTATGGATTGTTATAATCAAATGCGACTTGATATCATGTTATGCTACCAATTTGGATTGAAATGGAAATTTGATAAGAATTGGTATGGTTGAACTCAAGGTGGCCGAATTTGGACTTTTAGTTTGTTATTCATTTGTATTGGACTACTTTCTAAATTGTGAGCCAATTGAAATGTTTAGTTATTCATTGTATTGGAATACCTTCTATATTGTTGTGAGCCAATTGAGGCTGTTTGGTTATTGTATTCGGCCTTGAAAAAGGTGGCAAAGTGAGTAGAAACAAAGGAGGTCTTGTCAGATTTTCCGTAGAATTTAGCGACTTAGCACCTAAAATATTCTACGTTAGAAGTGAAAGGTTAATGGACATATTGTGACCATTATAGGTTGAAGTACTAAGTATAGCGTATCCTACTTGGAGAGTGGAATAGCTATCAAGGTTGGAGTACTTTGGGGCATTTTGCTACTTGTCGACAATCGTCGCGAGGTATGTGAACCTCTTCCTTCCTTTGGCATGATTCTATGTATGGAATATACCTGTGGTATCATTTTATGTTTCCTGTTACTCTTAGAAGTTAAGAGGTAGTTGTGTGATCTACTCTATGTAGAACTTTTCCTATCTTTAAGCATGACTAGTTGCACGTATGTAGTACGATAGACGTACAACACCTTGATATCCTTTACTAGTTTGTGAATAGCCAAGTCGGGTGAGTTGGGAGATTAACTCACTTCTTTGAAAGTACAAAGGATGTCTTAAGTGTTATTAAAGTTAAGGGACTTGAAGAGTTTTAAAGTATGTGATACTTGTTCCGTTTTAAACGTATAAGTCCCTTGGATAGGAAATTATTTTTGGGCTAAGGTATAAAGTGAATATAACGGCTTTATGGGAAGTTAGTTATATTTGCTTTATGGAAAGATAAGTGATTTGATTTTAGTGAAAAGGCCACTTGTTTTAAGGCATTAATTGCCTAAGGTTTTATAATAAAAGGAGTCACTTGTTTTCTAAGGGTTAAGCGACTATTTGTATTTTTGAAAGTTATGAGAATTTATTTGAAAGTATTTAATACTTGGTTTCAAAAAGTAGAAGTCTCTTGGTTATAAAATGAACGTGTTGGTCTAAACCATAAAGGGTTATAACGGCTTTATGGGAAGTCGGTTATAACGGCTTTATGGAAGGTTAAGAGAATGGTTTTCTAATAGAGTAAGCAAAGAAATAACTTGTGTTAAGGAAGGGCAAATTGTTTTAAAGGTACCAATTGCTTAAGGTTTTAAATAAGAAGTCACTTGATTTAGAAGGTAATTGTATTTTCTAAAAGGTATTGTGACTTGTCTTGAAAGGTGAATATGACTTGATACTACGGTTGTTAGTATCGGGAAGTTTTATTTGGAAAGCGAGTCTTTGAAAAGAATGTACGTACGTAGTACTTTGGCCTGTTTAATTGAGAATAATTCTATGTGATGCCTTGATTAGTACTTTGGCTTGTTAAAATGAGAATTATTCTATTTGTGCCCCGATAAGTACTTTGGCTTGTTAAATGAGAATTATTCTATTTGTGCCCTGAAAAGTACTTTGGCTTGTTAAATGAGAAGTATTCTATTTGTGCCGATAAGTACTTTGGCTTGTTAATCGAGAATTAGCCTATGTGTCTTTGGTGATAGCCTTTGAGTGCAAGTATTATGTTTTATTACGATGTCGCGACTCTCGGTTGGAGGCCTACCGTCTTGTTATAAGTTACTTGACGCATCTGAGCGGTGATGTGGGATTCCACCGTATGCTTCCGTTATTTGTAGCACTGGGTTAAATTCCGGATTTTATAAAAGACATGGTAGTGCTTATGTCTTGTTTGATGGTCGGTCGAGATAGGGTAAGAGTATAAATGGCGGCAAGCCCCCAAGACGTTATACCACCTTCTCCAGGGTAAGAGTATAAGTGAGGGGTAAACCCCCAAGACGCTTTACCACCTGCTTTAAGTGTTGTTTGACGACCGGTCGAGATAGGGTAAGAGTATAAATGAAGGGCAAGCCCCAAGACGTTATACCACCTTCTCCAGGGTAAGAGTATAAGTGAGGGGTAGACCCCCAAGATGCTATACCACCTGCTTTACCACCTTCTCCAGGGTAAGAGTATAAGTGAGGGTAGACCCCAAGACGCTTATACCACCGTGGGACTTGGTGTTCATGTATGCCTATTGGTGTATTATTATACCGGACTGCTTACGGTGATGTGGGATTCCACGCGGGATATATATATATGTATTGTGTATGCACGCCGACGGTGAGGTGGGATGCCACGCGCGTCACGTGGTTATATTTTACACTAATAGTCCGGCGGTGATGGGGGATTCCACGGGCATGCTTTGATATTAGTGTGACTTGATCGCGTCCCAGATTGGGCCGGGTAGTATATGTGTCCCTCCGTAGTGGGCCGGACTATGTTATGAAAGATAAGTAAGTTATACGGTAATGAACTTAATGATTCTTTTTCTAATAATGTACGTAAGAATGTGACTATAACTCTTATTGGGAATGGAAAGGATAATAAGGTACGATTAAGTTCATAAGTGGTAATGACACGGCAGGATCTGGTATGTATTTTTATACTTGTCCTTGTCATTCTTTTGTACAGTTATGATTTGTTTACTGTACGTTATATTCTGTTCCATATTCTGCACTGTTGTTATCGACTTCTTCGTGGCCGTTCACGCCCGCAGTTTAGGTACCTGATTGTGGATCCGCGAGCTTAGGATCCCGGTTCAGCAAGTTGAGATGGCTCCAGTGTTCCGGAGTTGTCACGTTTATGTTCATTCAGGGGTATGGCGGGGCCCTGTCCCGCCACAGTGGTTGTTAAAACTCTTAGAGGTCTGTAGTCACATTTTGTGGGTCAGTTTGTAAAAAGAAAGGAGGCAACTGCTTCGGTTGTTTTTATATATGTTCAGGAAGGTAGCCCTATCGCTAACTCGTTGCTTTACTTACGATGTTTTATTTTTAAGTTTCGTATGTTCGCTGATTTTCTCTCGATGTTTACTGTAAGGTGCCTGTGTAGGGCACGATGTCCCGGTCGGGGCGTGACAAAATACCTCATTTTCTCTTCTTATTTCTCACAAATCTTCCTACATTTTCTCTAATTTCTATACAACATTGTCTACTACATATTCACTCTATTTATTAATTTGAGAATTGGGAGTGAAGTTGGCAACTAGCTTGAGGATTAATCTATCGAGCAAAGTTTCAATTTTCAACCTCTCTCGATTACACATCGACTCTACGTCGGCGTTTGGTACATTCGGTCTCTCGTTAAATTATTATTTTGTTTTTATTTCATTTAGCACATTTAATTTCATTATCTTTAAGTCTTTAACTATTTATTATCATAATTAAAATGAAAAGAACAAAAAGTCTTTTCGGCAAGGGTACTTCTTCTAGTAGGGCGGGTAACAAGGGCAAGGGTACTTCTTCTAGTATTCCTAGTGTCACGACCCGACCCCGGATCCGTGACCGGTGCCTTAACCCGGGCACCCTTGTGACACAACATCAGAGAAAATCAGCGGAATATAAACTCATAATAAACAACCATAATGATATAAATAGTCTAGCCCAAAATGGCTACCCCAAAAGTACATAAAAACCGAACAGTTACATCCTTAAACAAACCAAGTTATGACAAGACTACAGGCCTCTAAGAAGGAGTATCGCTATGACGGGACAGGGCCCCGTCATGCCCCTGAATGTACAAAACATCGACAACACCAGGGAGAACCATACCAAAAGTCGAGCCTCCGAAGAAATGGAGCTCCTGACACCTGAGTAAAAGATCCTAGGAATGAGGATCTACCACCTGCTTTCCCTTACTGCAGATTTAACGCAGCCCAGGAAGGGGTCGACACAACGCATCAAGTATGTAAATCGAAAATATCAGAGTAATATCATAAGTCAAAAATAAGCTAGAGTCATAGATAAAAATCAATTTCTCAGACCGTGCCTTACTAACAATGAGAGTAACAAGTATAAATCTTATAGCATAAAAATAGGAGGCTCACGATCAAAACAGGGTACCTCGCCCGTAGTATCATTAAGCAATCCTACTCCTGGGACTATTTCACCCGCATGGGTCCTGTGGACCCCCATGAGGTCATCCGCCTCGTCATGGGACTATTTCACCCGCATGGATCCTGTGGACCCGCATGAGTACCATCGCCGTACTCGCATGAGACTATTTCACCCGCATGGATCCTGTGGTCCGGATCCGCATGAGTGCAAGCGCCGCACTCGCATCATGGGTAGCAAATTCATGACATAAATAATAACCCGAGGTTTACCCCGTAATAATATAAATATATAACATAGCTCATCCGGCTATCAAACATAACATAAGCACTACCGGCCTATCATATCACAACATAAGCACTACCGGCCTATCATATCACAACATAAGCACTACCGGCCTATCATAACATAAGCACTACCGGCTTATCATAACATAAGCAAGTTAAGAAATCCCCTAACTTCTTATTAACATTATTAATATATCCTCTCATTTTAGTATCCTAAGGCACTAACATGTCTTTTAATAGAAAATCCGGGAATTCAACCCAAGTACCATGTACTTCTAACTTTTTAAGAAATAACTCTTTTTATACAAAAATTCCAAGATACTAATCACCATAGTATCAAGTTACGATTTCTTTCAAGACAAGTCACATTTCCTTTTAGAAATATAATAGGCTATAATAGGCTTCTAAATCAAGTGACTTCATTTCCTTTAAAACCTTAGGCAACCAATGCCTAAAAATCAATTCACCTTTCTTAGTTTCAAATCCTTTACCCGTACTTGTTTTAATTAGAGTAAACCTTTCTTTGTGAACCTTTCAAGAAAACTAATATAACCAACTTCCCATAAAGTCATTATATTAGCGTTATCTCTTTGTCAAATACATTTTCCCTAAATCCAAGGGACTTATACTTTTGAAATGAAACAAGTAGCATATACTTTTAAAACAAGTGAAAGATATCAAATCTTGTACGTCTACCGTACTACATAGGTACAACTACTCATGCTCAAGAGATAGGAAAGTTCCACATACCTCTTCGGTTAGTCCACTTGCTAAGTCCGAAATACCGCACGTAATATGTCAACCTATAATGACCATAATACGTTTATTAACCCCTAATTTCAATGTAGAAATATTCCAAGTTCAAGTTACTAATTCCTAAGGAAATTTGGGCAGCATTTCCTTTGTTTCTACATACTTTGCCACCTTTTTCAAGGCCGAATTCAATATCCAAACGCCACATTTAAGGCCCAACAATCCCACATTTCAAAGGGGATTACACAACCAAACTTAGGTGTGTAAAATTCTGCCCCAATAGGTAAAACAATACACTTAACAATTCTAAAGTAGTTTGTAGGCTACAACATGCTCATAATATCTCTTTAACCAATCTTTCATATCCAAACCATTTTTCTTACATGCAATGATTCTAAGAGCATTATTTACTACTACAAATTCTTTATTCTTCACATGCAACACCAATAACTAGCTACAAGAGAAGAAATGTTACCTTTGGAGCTTTAGCCAAAACTATTCCAACAATTTTGCTAGTCTCCTTTTCAAGAATACCACCACAATAACCTCCATGAGCTTGCAAATAACTTTCCTTCTTAACACCCTTTCAGATTTTCCTTAAGCTGGAGTTCCTCTTGATTTTCTAGAGAGAAGGGAGAGCTTTTTAGCTTAGAGAGAGAGATGAAAGATGAAAGATGAAAGATGACCAAGTCTTCAAGACTTGGTCAATATAAGGCATGCAACATTTCAGATGGGGGGGACACTTGTCACCCACCCATGACCTCTTTTAAAACAAAACAAAGGCAGAAATTTCCACTAACTCGCAGATCCGCCTCGGCCACTGCGATGGCGCCACGGCTGAAACTCCCGCCGCTTTCTTAGGACTTTCCGTCGCGGCCCGCTTCCCGCCACAAACTTCGACCTCAGATCTTCCGCGCGCCGCCTTCTCGCGCCGCGACCTACAATCACCTGCTTGTGCGGGCGCTGAGGCCCCTGACCGCGATTTTTCATCAACCTACTTAAGTCTTAACTCCTTTCGTATGGCCCCATACGCACGGCCTAAACTACGGGGTATAACACCTAGACAAGATGATTTTATAGATCCTGAACTGTTTCCTGAAATACCATATGATCTTGACACAAATATTTATCCTCAAAATGAAGAAGATTTTAATTTAGATGACACTCTAGATGATGATACACTTACTAATGAAGATGATGATACACCCACTATTGAAATGCCTCATATCCCCCCTAGTATGAGACGAGGTCCGACAAAACGACCATTAAAATCAGTTGTATGGAAATATTTTGACAGGGATGTACCGAATCAAGTAGCTATATGTAAAACTTGTAAATCTGTTTATTCTTTTAAACTGGACAAGGTCATGTGGGACGGGGGTTTAGGAAGACACCTATTGCAAAAACACAAAGCCTTGCATGCCCAATACATTATTGAAAAAGATGGTGAGCAGACGTCCTCTCAATCGGGACAAGGTTCACATACTGTCCGGACAAAGTACAGGGTCAAATTAACCCTATGACGGGGGGAGTTGTAGGCCCTAAATACGATAAACATAAAGATAGGGAAGCACTAACAAAATTAGTTGATGTGGAGGGTTTGACTTTTTCATTTCCTGAATCGCCTGGTTTTATTCATTATATTAGAGATATGTATAATCCTGCTTATAAAGGTTTTCCTTGATCAACGGTTAAGAGAGGCGTGTTTAAATTTGCACACGAATATCAATAATATTTGTGTTATTCATTATATCATTTAAATTGCAAAGTCGCTCTAACTTCTGATATAGATCGTAGTACTAACGACCATGATTATTTAACGGTAACCTGTCATTGGATAGATTATAAATGATCTATGCAAAAACGTATTTTAGCATATAGATATATAGATAGTAGGCACACTGGTGAGTTTATTTCAGAAAATATTTATTCAGTCTGCGATTATTACGGAATAACTGATAAAGTTATGAGTATTACATTAGATAATGCATCTTCTAACAATGCTGCTATTTATATTTTAAAAGAAGTTTTAACTCCATCTTTTCCAAAACATTTTCATATCAAATGTACGTGCCATATTTATAACTTAGTTGTAAAGGATGGTATTTCACTTTTTCAAGATATTCTTGAAAAAATACAATTTGCTATACACTTTATTTTTAAAAATAATAGAATTCAACAGAGAAAAGAATATAAAAAAACTTGTCACGATTGTGGACTATCTTATAGAAAAATTTCCGACGAAGTACCTACTAGGTGGAATTCTTTATATGACCAACTAGTTGTTGCTTATGACTACAGAAAACCTATCACTTTATTTTTTAACGCCCATAATCAAAATCCAAATGATATGATTGTGGATAATGATTGAGACAAAATTAAAGAACTTATTGTATTTCTAGAGAATTTTCAACGAGCAACAAAAGAATTTTCTACTTTATATTATCCTACTATTTCAACTATGTTGTTTTATATAGCTATAATATTTTTACTTCTTAAAGAATATATGGAAAAACACCTTATAAAGCGGTATTAAAAAAATGTTTATGAAATTAAAGAAATATTTTATTCTTATTCCCCCTATTTATATTATTGGTGTTGTATTAAACCCGACTATTAAAGTAGAGAGTTGTAAAAGTCTTATTGAAAATATTTATAACTGTATGAACGTACTACCACCTCCAACTCCCAAAAATTTAAATGTTGAGTCATCTATTGAACAAACGCTAGAAGAAGTGTTGAATAGAGTAGAAGATGAATGCAAAAAAGTATATCGGCATTACCAACAAGAAAGTGCTAGTAACCAACCATTTCTTGTGACCTCAAAAAGACATCTTTGTTTTTCTTGCTAGTATTGATTCTATTGAAAGCCTCAGAAATAGAATGTGCGGTGGTAGCACTGTTAACCAAATTAGCGAGTTCGATGTTTTTGTTTTGCAGAGTACTTTGCCTTACCAAGCAGTTATCAATGAAGACGGAAAGGAAGACTTGCTGAAATATTGGATGCAGAATGAGAAGACATTTTCGACACTTTCAATGATGGCCCAAGATATTTTGAACATTCAAGCGTCATCAATCGCTTCTGAAAGCGATTTTTCTGCAGGCAGATTTCAAATAGGAGAGCACAGACACTCATTAGCCGGAGACAGCTTGGAGACGGCGGTACTATTCAGAGATTGGATACGAGCGGAGCGAAGGAGGTGCGGTCAACCAGATATTAACGAAGAAGAAGACGAAAACTACAACGACATTTTATCTGAAGGCATGAGTAGCGACGTGGAACAATTTGACCAAGATATACCAATTTCAACCGAAGAACCACACGAAATTATAAAGAAACTAGAAAAAGTATTTTCAAATTGGTAATTTATTTCATTGCAATTTTTTAATTTTTCTATGTCTTTTGCAATTTTTTCAACAACAACAAGATAATTACAATGTTGTAATTCAATCTTGTATATTTCAATGAAATAATTAATAATATAAGAGGCACAAAACAAAATTTTGAGATGTTTTTTTACACTCTTCTTGTCTTTGTTTAATTATTTAGTTTATACTTTATAAGTATATTATATATATGAGTATAATACTATAATATTATAATAGTATAATATGAGTATATGAGTCTATGACTATCACTATATGACTATATGTTAATGTTACTTTGTTAGTAATTTAGTATTTTTAATTTAGTGGAAAAATTATAAAAAAAAAAAAAACCCGCTTGGGCAGATTCAGGCCCCGACCGCCATCGGGGACGGCAGGATTTAACACGATATCGTCCGCTAGTCCTGGGCCCCGCCCCAGCCCGACCCCGCCCCTCCTCTCCACCCCGACCCCGTTTCGATTCCGCCGGTCCCGATTTCGGTGGGCCCGGCCCGGCCCACTGGCCAGCCCTACTTTTTGTTTCTAAAAGAGAATGATATTTTAAAGCTAGCTACCTAGACTGTACCTAAAAAAAGAGAAATTTTGACTCATCTGCAATTATTTTCCTTCCATTAACATAGTTTACAATGTTGTTAACAACGTAGTCTTGATCATTTCCTCTCTGATTAAAAAGGAAAGAGAAGATGATATATCACAGATTCACGAGGGTGAGGTGGCTATTAGTTCAAGTATTTGGTGCCCTGTTATATGATAATAATATTCATGTAATTATTGAAAGAGAGTTGACATTGAGTGTAGAACAATGATTTTCTACCGTAACATCTCCTGTTTGATCGACATGGCAATCTATTGTTTTGGTAAGGAGTGGTTATCTCACCTAAAGCCAATTAAAATGATTATTTGTTAAAGACGATCATTGCTGTTTTTCTATTAATTTTTTTATCTTTTAAAAGACAAATATAGCATATAAGTTCTAAAAATGTGTAGAAAATCAAGTATTGGTGCAACCTTGAGATTTCGTAACAGCTAAAAGCGACATTTGTTTGTTCATACGATATTGACAGCCCAACTACAAAAGTTGTTGGCAAATTGCAAAGGCATCTCTCCTTTTTGCTAAGCTATAGCTCCGGTGGTTTAATGAAGTGAAAACATAATCGTAGTTAAATGAGAGAAATACATATACAAATACATGCATCGATTGATTTGATGTAACCCCTTCTCCCTTCTTCCTTCTCCCCTCCCTTGCGGGCGCGTTAGTTTTAACTCAATTTATAGTGCCAACGGCAAAACTTTGTGATAAGATAACGAAATTTTTAATTTATATGCACTAAGAATAATAAAAAAAATTACACTACTAATATATTTTAACCTTTTATAACAGGTTATTTATCTCATTTATTAGGTCATTAATTCCATTTTTTTTTATAAATAGTCCTTTTTTTAGTGACCTGATTAAAGGATATAGAAGTTAAATTCAATGACTTGCCCTTCCCTTAAAGAAAAACAAATCGACTCTTCGGTCATTATCAAGTCGGTATCGTGACAATTAAGGATGGGTATTTAATTTGAGGAAATAAAACAATAGCTCTTTTTTCCAAAATAAATAATGATAAAAACAACACTTCAAACATATGGCAAATATTTTAAAGCTCCTTCCCTTATTTTGATCTCCAAGTGAAGAAAATCTAAAAAGAAAAGTAATTAAGCAACACTTGGAGCTTTCCTAGTAGTTGTAATTACTTATCTCTTAATCTTTTCATAATTAGGCCTCCTCTCTGTCTCTAACAACTATTACCAAATCTCTTTTAAATATAAGTTAATCACTCAGATTAACTTAAAGTCTCTCTACACTTAAAGTTAATCACTCAGAAAGAGTGAAAGTGTACATTTTATATACCACAAGAACTAGCACTCTCCTTTCTACACTTCGTTTTCTCGCAAACAGAAAATGATGATGAAGTCCCTTCCTTCTAAAGCATTGATCATCAAAATCAACCTGGTTTTCTTGGCTTGCTTCCTAATTGCTTATGCTGCCATTCTTCTCAAGCCATCAACTTCTGTTTATCATGAATATGAAGCATCCCTTGTTAGATGTTCATTGAGAGACCATCATAAGGTAAGGTGAGTTTTTTTTGTTTCTTTGTAGTAAAACTGTCCAAATTTTACTTCGAAATCTCTATTACACTTTGGAGCTATTCATACTCTAAGCATTAGCAAATCGTCTCGTATTTGCTCTTAACTTTGATGGACGAAGGGCTATGCTGGACCTCTATTAGTGTCAAGAGCAAATACGAGACGATTTGTTAATGTCAAAGGTATGAATGAACCCAGAGTATAACGAAGGGTAAAACTAGAATATTTTGTAAGGTAAGGTGAGCTTTCTTCCTTTTTTTCTTTTAAGGAGAAAAGTCTAATTTATTCATTTAGTGCTCGAAATATCTTTAATTTTACATTCCGTAATACGTTGGGGCTATTCACGCCCTTGTCATCAGCAAATCGTCTTATATTTGCTCTTGATTTTAACGGAGAAATCCATACCGGATCATTTCAAAGTCAAGAGCAAGTACAATACAATTTGCTAACAACAAGTGTATGAATGATCCCTAAAGTATAACGAAGGGTAGAATTAAGATATTCATACGGTATAAATGCAATTTTGACCATTTTTCCTTCTTTTTATTCGGCTCAAGAAAGTTATAAATCAATATATATCTATTTGAAAGAGAAAAAAACCCATGAAGTATTTTTCTTTTCACTTGTTTTGAATAGGGAGAAGGAGGAATAAAGATGAAAGCAGTATTAGAAGAACGACTTATGGAAAATGAAGAAAAGGCAGAGAAGATGATGGTGAAGCGCGAAAAGCCGAGTTTTTTGAATAAAATGGGGAGAGGAATGAAGATAGGAATGGTAAATATGGAAGGTGAAGATGTTACTGAATGGAAAGTCCATGGACATATAATAAATGTAAAATTCAAGAAAGTTTCGGAGTTATTCGAATGGAAAGACTTATTTCCAGAATGGATAGATGAAGAAGAAGAAATGGATGGAAAAGAGTGTCCAGAAATACCAATGCCAGATTTCAATAGCTATAAAAATTATATGGACGTGATAGTTGTGAAATTGCCATGCAAATATCCACAAGAAGGATGGGGAAGGGATGTTTTTAGGTTACAAGTGAATCTTGTGGCTGCAAATTTGGCTGTTAAAAGAGGGAAAAGGAGTTTGAAAACTGGGAAAATGAAGTTGATTTTCTTGAGTAAGTGTAGGCCTATGGTGGATATGTTTAGATGTGAGGACTCAAAGAAAAAAGATGGGGATTGGTGGTATTATGAGGCTGATATGGATAAATTGGCTCAAAAAGTTTCATTGCCTATTGGTTCTTGTAATTTAGCTTTGCCTCTCTGGGGAAAAGGTACGTTACACTTTCAAATATTACTTGCTTACATTGCTTGTAGTTTCATTGCCTATTGAGTTCTAGATTCTAAGACACGATCTCAAAGTGACTAAGTTTGAATTTAATTGTTATATATATTAAGTGATATTTTTAACAGAAACATAGGGTTAAGATTTAAGCTATTGAGTCATGCCGAACCCAGATATTATATATTACCTCCGCCATGGATTTAGCATTAGTAAAAATAAGGAAGACTACTTGCTACAATAAGTAAATAAACTTCTCTAGTTAATATAAAATTTGTTATACTGGCCATCAGTATATAAGATAAAAGCCATATACTATTAAATTATTTTGCATGCTTTTGCTATTTAATATTTTTACTCCCAACTTTTTATGACATGTTTGGCGAAACATTTGATTACAGAAATCAACGACGTCTATGATATATCCAACATTGAAAGCAGCACAAAAATAGCAAGAAGAGAAGCCTATGCCACAGTTCTTCATTCATCTGAAACATACGTTTGTGGTGCAATAACACTAGCTCAGAGTCTTCTTCGAACCGGAACCAAACGTGACCTTATCCTTCTCTTGGATAACAGTATCTCTGAACCCAAACGCGAAGCCCTAATTAAAGCCGGGTGGAAACTGCGGTTCATAAAGAGGATAAGAAACCCTAGAGCTGAGAAAAACACGTACAATGAATACAATTATAGCAAGTTCAGGTTATGGCAGCTCACGGATTATGAGAAGATCATCTTTATTGATGCGGATATCATTGTTCTTCGTAACATCGATCTTCTTTTCCATTTTCCTCAGATGACAGCTACAGGTACCACCTACTGTCTTGAGTTGTTTTAATTTATGCGTCTTACTTATTTTTTTATTTGTATGTGTTGAAAAGAATGTCTTTTTCTATATTTCTGTTTTACCCTTACGGTGTGTTTTTGGTATGATGAGAAATGTTTTGCGCGGAAAATATTTTTGCCTGGAAAATAAGTATGGATCGTAGTTTTTTTACCGTAGACAAACTCTACGAAAGTGAGTATGCTTGGGGAGGTGGAGATGAGGGGGGTGCTAGTTGATGCGGGGCAGGGATGAGGGTGGGGTGGACCTGGGTGGAAACTTGTTATCCCTACTTCAATCAGTAAAGTTATTTTTCTGATTATAAGAATTTATTTTTTTAGGGAAAATATTTTAACCTACCAAATATAGAAAAACTCAAACATTTTCCTCCACACCAAACAAACACACTTAATGACACTCCTTTATGAAATGTTGACATGCTTAAAATTGCAAGATTCAGAGAGTTCTTTTAATATATTATATAGGCATTTAATTAGACCATACGTTCCAAAAAAATTCTAGTTACGTACCTTCTTAAATTTCACCCAATTAAAATAAGATATTTAAAATGAAATGGAGAGAGTTCAAATATATATGCAACTAAAAATTATCAAAACTTTTAGATATATGTATAGTGGATTGTTCATCCATTAATTAATTAATATTTAAATCTTGAATCCGTCGTCTAATTTGCAGGTAACGATGCGTCAATCTTCAATTCCGGAATAATGGTGATCGAGCCATCAAATTGCACCTTCAAAATGTTCATGCAACGTACAAAAGAGATTATTTCATATAATGGAGGCGACCAAGGTTTCCTTAATGAAGTGTTTGTATGGTGGCATAGGTTGCCTCGAAGGGTTAATTTCTTGAAGAACTTTTGGTCAAATAATTCGAACGAGGTCAGCATTAAGAACCAACTGTTTGGGTCGGATCCTCCAAAAGTATACACTATACATTATCTAGGGTTAAAGCCGTGGGTATGTTACAGGGACTACGATTGTAACTGGGACATAGGAGATCAACACGTTTATGCTAGTGATGTCGCCCACGAGACATGGTGGAAGCTACATGACTCCATGGATGTGACCTTACAGAAATTTTGTGGATTGACAAAACAGAGGAAAATTGAATTAGAATGGGATAGGAAGTTGGCTGGAAAAATGGGATTTAAAGATGAACATTGGAGGATTAATGTTACCGATCCTAGACGATTTACTTGATTTTTTTCTTTTTATTTTCCATGTTTTTCCCATTTAATTTTCTTTCTTTTTTTGTCCTTTTCAGAGTTTGTCATGTATGCTACTACAGTAGTACTTTTGCACAGAGTACTTATGAACATATGGCCTTTAATATTTATTCATGTGTATATATAGAGGATGCTTCTACTTCATTTTTGGAACATGAGAAATAGCTATTGTATCTCCTCTCTTTTTTTAATTTTATTATGTTTCCTTATTCTTTTTTTATGCTTTGTCTTGAGCCGAGTATCTCCCGGAAATAGACGCTCTATCTATCAAGGTAAAGGTGAGGTCTGTGTATATTCTACCCTCCACAGACCCCACATTATAGAATTTCACTGGGTATGTTATTGTTGTGGTATGTTTCCCTTTTTTATTTCCTCTATTATGTTCGTTTCCTACATGGCGTGATTAAACAGCATATATATATTGCTAGTAATATTTAGTACCAACATCTAAGGAGCTTGTTTCATTTTAAAGAAATTATCTGACACATGACACAACATTGTTTTTTTTTTTAAATGAACTATTACTTCATCCCAATTTAAGTGTCTTTCTTTTTTGGCATGTCTCAAAAAATATTTCACTACATTATAATACACATTTCTTTATTTATGATCACAAAATTCAAAAATCTCTCTTTATTTTTTAAATTTTATGTCTTGTCAAACTAAGACAATTAAAGACGTAGGGAGTACATGTCTAATATGTCTTTTAACTGGTTCTTAATTTTTCTATTCACCCAACTATAGTACTCAACGATATCGATAAACAAATCAAATATTTTAAGTTAAATTATGTAAGACAGATAAGTATATTTTATATTAAAAAACATGAATTTGGAATAACAACCTAAGATCTTTCTAAGAGCATTGAACACCTGTTATTCAATCAACAAAATTATTCTTTCTAAGATCATTGAACATCGGTGCTCTCGGGTGACCCAACTGATTATGCCATACGATAGGGGAAATAGCTGCAAAGGTTGATGATTTTGTGACTTGGTTGTTGGTAGTGATAGTGATGAGATACAAGTCCCTCGTGCTATTCCATCTCATTAGTGGCATCCCCATCTGAAAATCCTTCACCGAAAACCCAAATGGATCAAAATCCACATAAACATTGGTGTCAGTTGTAAAACATCGTACATATATCAAGTTCTTAATTAGTTTTGGTGCATGTGGGACGTTTTTCAAATATAAAGGTAGGTGAGAGGGTGAGTTTCACTTAACCAATACCACGAATTGGAATTTTCAGACCGCTGCAGACAATAATATTTATTACAGCGCATATTAAAATAAGACGAGAGATTACCTTGAGATGTCGTCACGTGTGATGTAGCCCTTGTGTCTATGTACCACGAATCATCTTGAACATTTAGATTCATGTTGTTCATGTCCTGTTCGATATCGGTGGGAGCATAACTTGCAGAAGATGGTCCATGGGCTGTAAAAGTTTGTTGCGGACGAGAACCTAGAACTCTAGGTTGTCGGTTTGAAGACAATGGACTGGCCCACGAAGAGGTGGGGTATGGGCAATGAGGGGCAGCCCATTGTGGTGCCCAAGTCCACGACGTATTGCCCATCGCCCTCACGGACGGGCTTCTACGCCATCGCAGGCCGCCATCGCCACTCAGTGTTGGTGGTTATTGCCATGGTGATTGCCGCCTTACCCCCTTCCCTTTCCGTCATTATTTTTTCCTTTGTTATTGTTGCGATTTGGCCCCCCACTACAAGAAAACGCTTCAAAAAGGGCGACTAAATAATGTCAAAAAGGGCGATTTAAAAATATCATATTTGTTAGGATAAAAAAGGGCGACTGCACAGTCGCCCTTTTTAATTTCACTAAAGGGGGGGGGGGGGGGGGGGTTTTGAAGTCGCCCTCTAGCTTCAACATAGAAAATTCCAAAGTGCAAGGTCACTAAATTCTACGGAAAATCGGGCAGCATTTCCTTTGTTTCTACATACTTTGTCACCTTTATCAAGGCCGAATTCACTATCCAAACGCCACTTTTAAGCATTGTCTGTTATTACGTTTAAAGGATTAAGCATGTTGGTTATGATGAACTAGATTAGCGTAGGTTTATTTTGCTAAGCAACTGAAAGCCTGATTAGTTAATAGTAGTCAAAAACAGGAATAAATCCTTGAAGCTAAAGCTGATCTATGAAAGTTTATCGTGGGTTTGCCTGTATTCAAGTAAAAACGACATGTTTGCTTGCTTCTGCTATTTATTTGACTGATGGATAATTTTTAATATACTTATTTAAGTTATAATTTGGTAGAAAATAAGTTATAATTTGGGATCTTTGGTAGAAAATAAGTTTTGACGTGATTAGTCTTCAGGTAATGTTTATCTTTAATTGAATAAAAAAATGAATTGGGATCTTTAGTTGGGTTTGGCAAAGGAGGGATTGAGCAGAAGGTGGAAATTTTGTTGGGAATATGATATGTACAGTGCTCAATTGTTATGGAACTGATTTTATATTTAGACCAACTAGAACACAACTACGCCCTTTTGGGGAGGAAGGAGTTGGCGCAAAAATTTTAAACGGTTGTGTCAAGCGCTATGTAAAGATACAGAAGTTATGTGTCCAGTATATTGCACGTAAGTCATATGGTATGGTCATTGGTTTATTCCTCAAATTGTAGCGGCGTATTGATTGTTCCTCGGGTCTGTAAACGTATGCTTTCCTCCCTGCCTCTTTTATGAGCATGTTTGCCAAACCCGTAAGGCTCCTTATTTGCTAATCTTCATAGTTAAGAGACTATACTAGTAATTTTCTTTCACGTTGATCGAGTTTTTTACTATTTTTCAACACTTGTAAAATACAACTTTGGTTTTACTAGTTATTTTTTTGTTTAATTCATCCTTGTAAGTTTTCATTCTTTACATTTTAGTCCTTTATCCCCACTTTATAAATAGGATACTTTGTATTGATTTGCTATCCAAAAACTACTTCTATAGTAAAGGCAAATAAACAAAAACCATCATCCCTATCTATTCTTACGAAATTGAAAGAAAATAACTTAGTCCCATCTGTCTAAATTCCAGATATGTAACTTTTATCAGTAAATATTTGGTCATTGAATGTCTAACTTTTCCCATATACAATTTCAATTGTGATGTTTATTGAGACAAACAAGCTTTCTGTTAAATAAAATTATTTCTTGATACCGTTTAACTTTTCCCAAAAAAAATAGCTTTCACTCACTGTCTACATTATCATTTTCAGAAACTGCCGGAGCTTGGTTTGGCAATTCACTTACTGTCTACATTATCATTTTCAGTTCTTGTACATCGAAGAATGACTTTCTCTCATTTGGCCGTTATTTTTGACATTCTCGATATATAATTCATTAATTCTTCTAGCTAATCATTTCTTTAACTATTCTCATATTTTTTTGTTTTGTTTTATTTAAGAAAATGCAACATCCTTTTTTGTCTACTTGTCAAAGAATGTAAGTACTTTCTTAGCCTGATGATTATATTAAATATTCTTTGACAAGTAGATAAATAAGGATGTTGCATTTTCTGAAATAAAACAAAGCAAACAAATATGAGAATAGTTAAAGAGTTGATTAACTAGAAGAATTAATGAATTACATATCGAGAATGTCAAAAACAACGGCCAAATAAGAGAAAGTCATTCTTCGATGTACAAGAAGATAATGTAGACAGTGAGTAAATTGTCAAACAAAGATCCGGCAGTTTCTGAAAATGATAATGTAGACAGTGAGTGAAAGCTATTTTTTTTTGAAAAAAGTTAAACGGTATCAAGAAATAATTTTATTTAACAGAAAGCTTGTTTGTCTCAATAAACATCAGAATTGAAATTGTATATGGAAAAAGTTAGACATTCAATGACCAAATATTTACTGATAAAATTTACATACCTGGAATTTAGACAGATGGGACTAAGTTATTTTCTTTCAATTTCGTAAGAATAGATAGGGATGATGGTTTTTGTTTATTTGCCTTTTTACTATAGAAGTAGTTTTTGGATAGCAAATGAATACAAAGTATCCTATTTATAAAGTGGGGATAAAGGACTAAAATGTAAAGAATGAAAACTTACAAGGATGAATTAAACAAAAAAATAACTAGTAAAACCAAAGTTGTATTTTACAAGTGGTGAAATTCAATATTAAAAAATAGTAAATAACTCTATCAACGTGTAAAAGAAAATTGTCGCGCCCGTTTTGACTGTGGGATCCAAACGGTACTGCAACGTTGCTCTTTGGGGCGACTCCCGAGCAAAATACTGATTTTGAGAAATCGCCACAATTAAGACACTTGAACTATTGGAATAAAAATAATGCAATTGATCTCCATTTAATGGTCTGCAAAATTAATTGAATGCAATTGATCTCCATTTAATGATCTGCGAAATTAATGAGATTTCAGATCATGATTTTTTATTATCATAAAAGTAAGGGGTTAGACATCATCCGCTAACTTGCGGTTATCCGATCAAACCTAGGTTAATTATCTATCACGCTTTAGAAAATATATGTACTTAAAAATATATATATATATATATTTTAAAGAAAAAAATTGCAGAATGAAATAAAAATTGAATTTAAATTCAGTGACAAAAAAAAATCTGAAGGTATGTTGTTGAAATGTATCTTCGTGTATATGTATAGACAGGTAGTAAAAGTGTTAGTAAGAGAGTAAATAATTCTAAAATAGCGATAATAATTAATAAGTAAACTAAAATAAAACCCGTCTTTTATACATGGGAGGCCTTGGAAATCAAACGGAGATTTATTCATCGGCAAGTGTAGTATCTATTTAAACCAGTAAATACCCCCAATAGTGTAGTATCTTGTTCAAATCCGTTTAATAAAATAATGACAGGAGGGCAAAACATCAATAATTAGTCCGAAACACATCGAAAATCAGCCCAACAAAACCAGAAACAGCAAAACAGTAGCCAACAACATCGCCGGAAAACAGCAAAAATTCACCAGAAATAGAAATAAACAGCAACATAGTTCGCCGGAATTTTCAGTGTCGCCGGAGTTCAAAAAAACTCCGGCCAAACACCTTAAAATCGTACAAACTCGAAATAACAAAACTGAAAGCAGCCAGCGATACAAAAATAAAGTCGGAGATGGTCGTCGGAGTCTTCAAAACTCCGGCGAGATAAAGCAAAAATCAGCAAATCAGTCTCAGTAACCAGCCCGCAATAAATCGAAAATAAAGACAAACCAAGACCAAAAAAGTCAGTCCAACAAATATTAACAACAAAGTTAAATAATAAACAATAGCTTCACCGGAGTTTCCCTCCGGCCAGATTCAAATAAAAGAGGACGACGGCGTCACTTTCACGGCGACATACACCGGAGAGACGACGCCATGGTGATTTGCAGTTTGCGACGGTAAGCAGATGGTGTGGACGACGTTGGTGAGGTTCGACGGGCAGAGGTGAGGTTCGACGGTGAGGCTTGGGACAGTGGGGGTGTCGGGTGATAGCAGTGATCGCTGTTGTCTAAACTCCGACGGCGACAGTTCGCCGGAGAAGACACAAAAGAGCAGAGGGTGACGGTGAGGGTGGTGTGGCGTTGGTAAATGTTGTTGGTGTGAGAGAGAGAGTTAACAAAAAAGGAAAAGTGTCTCTGGAGGGATAAGGGAGACGAGTTAAATGATACAATGGGATAAACCAGGCAACACCTATCTAAACTAGCCAACATTTATTACATGATTTTTCAGTTCATCAATATTACAACAGCAAACCATTCGGTAAATAATTCTGGAAAATAAACGAATTAACCAAACTTAACAGATTTAAACATTAAACGCAACAACATAAATAAATTATATTATTACCCAAATCAATAATAAACACACAATAAAACATAAAACAAAATTCAATGAAAGAGTTTGAGTCTACGGACCTTTTTGGGTGAAACGAACTGAGGCAGGGGTCCAACGGAATCGACGGACTACGAACTTATGGAAACAACAAGAATAGTTTTCAAATTGTATTAAGAAGATTAGTAAGTATGAAAAGTATTTCGGAGATTATTTTTTGGGATGAAGAACAGCGGCTCCCAGATTGTTTTCAGATCGCGAATTTTCGAAACAAGAAAGTAGTTTTAGGCTTGTGTTTTTAGAAGATTTAGTGAAGGAAAACAAAAGATATTCTAGGGTTTCTTTCAAAGACAAAAGCGGCTGCCTCAGATCTGTCTCCCAAATGACTTCAATGCTAGTATATATAGCAAACGAAATTAGGGTTAATGCAATGGTTTGAGCGGGATTTTTCTCAAAATTTTCGAAATGGGTCAAAGAAAAACCGTTCAAAAATGTGAACGTTGTGGCAAATTTCAGTGGTTCACGTGATGGGATGGCTTTAGCATGAAAATAGGTATGCAAAATCTGTCTATGGAGGAAAGGGTTTTGGCATTATTCGAAATTGGAAGAGAGAAAGGGACGGGTCGCGGCTGTTTAGGGATTTGGGCGATTTGGTTTTGATTTTCTGATTTTTTTTAAGATTTAGGTCTTTTGGGGGCATTTGGGGAAGGTAAGTAAATGAAACAACTGGGGGGTATTTGGGCCGCAGGTCGTGGGAAATAAGGGAATGGGCCGGACGAGTTTGGGGGATATTGGGCTGGGAAATCAATTGTTTGGATAGAGTTTTTAAGTATTTAATAAGATAATGGATTATGGTATAAAAATGATTTATCAAAATTTATAAAAATTGTTTTGCGGTGTTAAAAAAAATAGTTTAATTTTGGAATGAGTAATGGAAAGAGAGAGACAGAATTGGGTGTCAACAGTGAGTATGGCTGCCCTGACGAGGGCAAAGAATCAAATATACAATGGAAAGTCAAGACATATAAGGCGACGTCATAATACAATATGAAACTTGCTTAATAATGGAATCATTTCCATTGATTATGTAAAATCAAAGGATAATATAGCGGATCCTTTCACAAAAGGCCTTACAAGAGAGCAAGTCATATTTACATCGAGGAAAATGAGCTTAAAGTCAATACAATGAGTCGTTAACTGGTAGAAACCTAACCTATCATAATTGGAGATCTCATGGTTTAGGTTCAATAGGAAAACTAGTTGGGGAAGACAAGGAGCATAAAACACACATATGCTCATTCATATGGTGTACTAAGTGTGTTAATCCGTTAATGATTAAAGGGTTGGATTTTATTCTTAATAATACTCAAAAGTCATTATGGTTGTCACGCCCCGAACCCCGGACCCGTGACTGATGCCCTATCTGGGCACTCTTCTACCCATACATGACATGTAACCAGCGGAAGCTAAAGAAAACTCATTTTTTTTAAACAAGCAAAGGCAAAGTCGCCGTTATATATAACAACCAAAATGGAACTACAACTGTACAATAATATATACATCCCGAGCCAGTCCAGCCCACATATGAATACAGACCTCTAAGAGATTGGACAACAACCTCTGACGGGACAAGGCCCCGCCGTACCCATGAATGTACATAAGACTTCGTACCAAAATGACACACTCCGGAATAGTGGAGTTATCTCAATAAAAGCTTAGTGGAGATCCTAAGCTCGCGGATCACCCAACTGAGTACCTATCCATGCGGACATGAACGCAGCCCCCCGAAGGGGGTCAGTACAACAAGGTACCAAGTATGTAAACATAAAGTACAATAATTAAGATCATAACTGTACAAAAGGATGACAGGGACAAGTATAATAATCAAAATACCAGATTCGGCCGTGTCATATCAAACAGAGTCAATCAGACTCAGATCATCGTATCATCGCATTCATTGTACTCACTATATCATCAGACTACTATACCACTGTACCATTGTATCTTCTAATTATGAGATTCAACTGTACCCACGGTACCCTCTTTATGAGAGTCATATTTGTGTATTGTATATGACTAACCCGACCTGTTGTGGGACTCGGTGTGATTCTTTGGTATGTCTAACTCGGTCTGTGGTGGGACTCGGTGTGATTACTTTTTTATATGACGTAACTCGGCCCATTTGTGGGACTCGATGTAATGATTCTTATATGACATATCCCTGCCCATTTGTGGGATTCGGTGTAATGTTTCTTTATATGACGTAACCCGGCCCATTTGTGGGACTCTGTGTATGCAGCAATATAACGTAATCCGAGCCTTTTTGGGATTCGGTGTATGCATCTACATGACATAACCCGGCCCATTGTGGGACTCGGTGTAATCTTTTGTATAACGTAACCCGGCCCATTTGTGGGACTCGGTGTAATGCTCTTTATATGACGTAACCCGGCCCATTTGTGGGACTCGGTGTATTGCATATATAACATAACCCGGCCCGTTCTGGTACTCGATGTATCAATACAACCATATGACATTTTAACCCATCTTTTGACTTTCCATAAAACCGTTATAACAATTTCATTCTAGAAAACTAAGGTACTATAACATCTTTCCTTTTAAACAAACCAAGACACTATCACCTCTTTCCTTTTAATAAAACCAAGGCATTATCATGTCATGTAACATTAGGAAAATGAACCCAAAGTATTATGTACATCCATTCTTATAGAAAGAATCATATCATGCAATATAAGGGAGTTGAACCCAAAAGTACTACGTACGTTCACCATAACTTTTTTCCTTTATAAAACCCCGAGATACTAGCACTTGTAGCATCAAGGCACTTTCACTTTTAAAATCAAGTTACTTACACTTTTAAACTCAAGTAACCCATACCTTTAAATCAAGTTACCTCTTCTCTTTAAATCAATCAAGTCATTTTCACTTATAAAATCAAGCAACTTATACTTTCAAAACCAAGTAACATATACTCTTAAAACCAAGTACTTATACTTTCAAAATCAAGTAACTCATACTCTTAAAATCAAGTAACATATACTCTTAAAACCAAATACTTATACTTTTAAAACCAAGTAACTCATACTCTTAAAATCAAGTAACTCATACTCTTAAAATCAAGTAGCATATACTCTTAAAATAAAGTAACTTCTTTCATATACTACAAGGAATCCGATTTCATTTAAAATAAGTACGTCCACCGTACACACATTTTATAAGGTTCATGCTCAAAGAAAGATAGGAAGAGTTCCACATACTAACATTTGTCGTATGTACCAACTCGACACCAAAGCTTACTAAAAACTCTTACCAACATCTCCCATAAGACTTGGTAAGGACTTAAGAATAATTCAGACATGTCTTTAGCATAGAATCAACAACATGAATACTCATTAACTTCTAAGGGTAGGATAACTTTTGAAACAATACCACAGTTATGGTTCACACGTAGAACATGCCAAATGAGAGAATGAAGAGGTCCACATACCTTATCGTTCTTCTACCAATCCGTTAAGTGGAATACGCCTCCCGTAGCACTTTAACCTATAATGATAATAACATGTCTATCAACTACATGCCTTTAAGGGTAGGTTATGGACTAAGTAAAGTTCCCAATTCTATGAAAAATTGGGCAGTGCTTCATTTGTTTCTACGTACTTTTCCACCCTTTTCAAGGCCCAATTTCAACAACCAACAAGCCCCGACTAAGGGCACAATCCATACAACAACAAAAGGGGATTACACGCCTACTAGACGTGTAAAATTTTACCCCATAATCATATATAAACAATCCATAAAAACAGTATGCAATTAATCAACATTAAGGGTACAATGTGAAGCCTTTTAACACCCTTTTATACCCTTAATCTCTTAGGACTTTCATTAGAAATTTCCATACTTAAACATACATAATGAGGGATGAATTTCCAGAATTCCAACGCCCTAAAACAGTCCCCAAAAATTGTATAATAACGTCCTACAGTTTTATAGAATATGCGGCCAACAACTACAATCTGATAACTTTTTCCTTAATCCGTTTTATTCCAATTCAAGTTTCAAAACTTTTATATATGATATATCAACTTATCCACAACCATATTACTTCATTTTAACATGCGACAAGTGTAATTAACAACAATAATAACCAACGAATCCAATGACGCCAAAATGACCTAGTCTCGGCCTCACTTCCAAATATTGTCCAAACTTTTTTTAATCTTCATTCTTTTTAGTACAAGTTCATCCATACATATCAACAATAAGTAATATCTAATTACTTTAAAATAAGAAGAGTCATTACCTTATTTTTGGCTCCAAAATCGGTAAAAATAGTTCGGGTAAGATTGGCCCGTAGTTTTCGTTTCACTCCACTTCCTCAAAATCCAATCACATATATGTATCCCTTACAACCTTGTAACCAACTTCCCTTCACGTTTTACCTCCAAAAAGTCGACGAATCAAGCTAGGGTTTCCCCCTCATTTTCGGCCAACACAAGATTTGGAGGGTTTGGAGAGTTAACTTGTTTTAGCACTTGGTTTAGGAGCTAATCTTGGAGAAAAAATTTGTCAACGCTTGTTGATCTTTGGCTATGGAGATTTTCGAAAATGGAGCTCAAAGGGAGAAGATGAGAGCTAAATTGATAAGTGTATAATGTTCAAGTCTTGCAAGACTTGGATATTTATCCAAGTGTAATGACAAGTGGAGTGGGACCGATGTCCACTTGTCTTCAAGTCTCAAAATATCTAATGTGAGTCAATGTCTTGCAATACAAGTGGGGGTGACACGTGTCACCCTCCTATTGGTCCAAAATAATTCTATACTTGGCCAAAATATCACAAAAACTCGTGGGCCCCACAACATCGTAAAATTTCCCGTGGGCCCCACATGACCAAATCCGAGACTTCAAAATCCAAAATTAATTTCGTGACTCCAATTAGGAGAATTGAACTCCGAGTAATCAAATTGTCGTATTCACATTTTCGAATTAATTTCTTAAGAAAATGTAGCTATACTATCTTCCGACGTTCAAGTCTTACTTCCTTACTTACGTTCTCAAATACATGTCTTGGAACTATGGGGTGTAACATCATTCCCCCCTTAGAAACATTCGTCCCGAATGTTCATAACAGGTTCATGTTAAACAAATCTCGGCATAGTCTCCTTAACTACACTTAACGAAACCAAATATGCCACAAATGGCCACAACATATCACACATGCATATACATCAACCAAAAGCCAAACGAGGAAATCAAATCTAGAGTGTGTGTATCATCACAATTAACTCTCATTCATGGTAAAAAATGATTCTCTTTTCGTACATTCATAAGTCATAACTATAAACACTTCAATTCTTTTAACACGTGTTCGCTCCTTTTATTACTTGTCGTACTCTTCTCGTACTTCCAAACTTATTCTAGTATACGTACATAATTTCAAATATTGCTTCTGTTTTTTATCCTTGGAGTTACTACATCCAACTTGGTCATTATGCTTCACATATACCATGTACCTTAACCAAGATCAACAGTAAAGTCTTTTACTCAAGAAGACCTGGTATCTAAGATCTCAACGGTTATCTAATATTCTAAGATTCTCAATTATTCCATGTCCCAGGATTATATTATCTCACCCTACATATGGGTAAGATAGCTTCTCATAATCTCAAAGTCATGTTGTCTTAATCGTAACAACTCTATTTACTCCATACCAATATTATGCGTGCTTATCACTTAAGCATATAACATAGCTTAGTCTACAACATGGTATGCCATTAATTCAATTGAACATGATCTCTTTCAAGAGTCTATCACAATCTCAGACAGTTCATTACTTTCTGAATATTCCAAGTTAGTACATATATAAAGCCTTGATGTGGATTCGTTCCACGGTTTCATATCTTCCAAGCAATTATTAAAGCTTAACCAACTCATGGTAATCCATAATCATTTCAGACAACACACATGGTCTCAAATAAATACGCTCGTACAGATACACATCAACATTATACCAACTATACAACATTTTTTATCAACCTGGATACGAAGTCCATATAATCCTTTTTGGGCCACTGTTGTCTTTCTCGGAGGCATAGCTGCAACCACAATAATACGTTAGGGAGAGACTACCCTAACAACACAGCTCTATCGCACGATCTCAGAGTGAGAAGAAGAGAAACCAATCCTAAATGTACTGTAGCCTCCTGTTTATGGGTGTGGTGCACAACACACCGATAACCAAGACTCTACTGTACACGGTCTGTAGATATTTCGAGGACTAACTGCTCTGATACCACTCTGTCACGTACCGAACCCCGGGCCCACGACTGGTGCCCTACCTGGGCACCCTTCTACCCATACATGACATGTAACCAGCGAAAGCTAAAAAAAACTCTTTTTTTTAAACAAGCAAATGCAAAGCCGCCATTATATATAACAACCAAAACGGAACTACAACTGTACAATAATATATACATCCCGAGCCAGTCCAACCCACATATGAATACACACCTCTAAGAGTTTGGACAAAAACCTCTGACGGGACAAGGCCCCGCCGTACCCATGAATGTACATAAAACTCCGTATCAAAATGACACGCTCCGGAATAGTGGAGCTATCTCAATAATAGCTGAGTGGAGATCCTAAGCTCCCAGATCACCCAACTGAGTACCTATCCCTGCGGACATGAACGCAACCCCCGAAGGGGGTCAGCACAACAAGGTACCAAGTATGTAAATATAAAGTACAATAATAATATCATAACTGTACAAAAGGATGATAGGGATAAGTATAATAATCAAAATACCAGATCCGACCGTGCAATATCAAATAGAGTCAACTGTACCTTGTATCACTGTACCACTGTACTACTGTACCACTATATCACTCTACTACTATATTATTGTACCACTGTATCTTCTATATATGAGATTCAACTGTACTCACGGTACCCTCTTTTAAAATGAGATTCATGTCTGTGTGTGGTATATGACTAACCCGACCCGTTATGGGTCTCGGTGTGATTCTTTGGTATGTCTAACCCGGCCCATGGTGGGACTCGATGTGATTACTTCTTTATATGACGTAACCCGTCCCATTTGTGGGACACGGTGTAATACTTCTTTATACGACGTAACCCGACCCATTTATGGGACTCGGTGTAATGCTTCTTTATATGACGTAACCCGACCCATTTATGGAACTCGGTGTAATTCTTCTTTATATGACGTAACCCGTCCCATTTGTGGGATTCGGTGTAATGCTTCTTTATATGACGTAACCCGACCCATTTGTGGGACTCGGTGTATGCAGCAATATAACGTAACCCGACCCTTTTTGGGACGCGGTGTATGCATCTACATGACATAACCCGACCCATTGTGGGACTCGGTGTAATCTTTAGTATAACGTAACCCGGCCCATTTGTGGGACTCGGTGTAATGCTCTTTATATGACGTAACCCGACCCATTTGCGGGACTCGATGTATTGCATCGATAACATAACTTGTCCCGTTGTGAGACTCGGTGTATCAATACAACCATATGACATTTTAACCCATCTTTTGACTTTCCATAAAACTGTTATAACAAACTTTCATTCTAGAAAACTAAGGTACTATAACATCTTTCCTTTTAAACAAACCAAGGCACTATCACCTCTTTCCTTTTAATAAAACCAAGGCATTATCATGTCATGTAACATTAGGGAAATGAACCCAAAGTACTATGTACATCCATTCTTATAGAAAGAATCATATCATGCAATATAAGAGAGTTGAACCCAAAAGTACTACGTACGTTCACCATACCTTCTTTCCTTTATAAAACCCCGAGATACTAGCACTTGTAGCATTAAGACACTTTTACTTTTAAAATCAAGTTACTTACACTTTTAAACTCAAGTAACCCATACCTTTAAATCAAGTGACATCTTCTCTTTAAATCAATCAAGTCATTTCCACTTATAAAATCAAACAACTTATACTTTCAAAACCCAAGTAACATATACTCTTAAAACCAAGTACTTATACTTTCAAAACCAAGTAACTCATACTCTTAAAATCAAGTAACATATACTCTTAAAACCAAGTACTTATACTCTTAAAATCAAGTAACATATACTCTTAAAACCAAGTACTTATACTTTTAAAACCAAGTAACTCATACTCTTAAAATCAAGTAACATATACTCTTAAAACCAAGTACTTATACTCTTAAAACCAAGTAACTCATACTCTTAAAATCAAGTAACATATACTCTTAAAACCAAGTACTTATACTTTTAAAACCAAGTAACTCATACTCTTAAAATCAAGTAATATATACTCTTAAAACCAAGTACTTATACTTTTAAAACCAAGTAACTCATACTCTTAAAATCAAGTAACATATACTCTTAACATCAAGTAACTTATTTCATATACTACAAGGAATCCGATTTCATTTAAAACAAGTACGTCCATCGTACACACATTTTATAAGGTTCATGCTCAGAGAAAGATATGAAGAGTTTCACATACTAACACTTATCGTCTGTACCAACTCGACACCAAAGCTTACTAAAAACTCTTATCAACATCTCCCATAAGACTTGGTAAGAACTTAAGAATAATTCAGACATGTCTTTAGCATAAAATCAACAACATGAATACTCCTTAACTTCTAAGAGTAGAATAACTTTTGAAACAATACAACAGTTATGGTTCACACATAGAACATGCCAAATGAGAGAAGGAAGAGGTTCACATACCTTATCGTTCTTCTACCATTCCGTTAAGTGGAATACGTCTCCCGTAGCACTTTAACCTATAATGATGATATCATGTCTATCAACTACATGCCTTTTAGGGTAGGTTATGGACTAAGTAAAGTTTCCATTTCTACGAAAAATTGGGCAGCACTTCCTTTGTTTCTACGTACTTTTCCACCTTTTCCAAGGCCCAATTTCAACAACCAACAAGCCCCGACTAAGGGCACAATACATACAACAACCAAAGGGGATTACCCTCCTACTAGACGTGTAAAATTCTGCCCCACAATCATATATAAACAGTCCATAAAAATAGTCCGCAATTAATCAACATTAAAGGTACAATGTGAAGCATTTTAACACCCTTTTATACCCTTAATCTCTTAGGACTTTCATTAGAAATTTCCATACTTAAACATACATAATGAGGGCTGAATTTCCAGAATTCCAACGCCCTAAAACAGTCCTCAAAAACTGTATAATAACGTCCAACAGTTTTATAGAATATGCGGCCAACAACTACAATCCGATAACTCTTTCCTTAATCCATTTTATTCCAATTCAAGTTCCAACACTTCTATATATGATATATCAACTTATCAACAACCATATTACTTCATTTTAACATGCGAAATATGTAATTAACAACAATAATAACCAACGAATCCAACGACGCCAAAATGGCCTAGTCTCGGCCTCACTTCCAAATATTGTCCAAACTTTTTTTATCTTCATTCTTTTTAGTACAAGTTCATCCATACATATCAACTTATGAAAATATCTCTCACACTTAGTCATTGTCCACCCAATTTCGAACTCCCCCCCCCCCCCCCCTCCCACACTTGGTCATTCTTGCTATACATATACATACATATTAGGGAATGTCCTCACATTTTTCTGAAATTTTTTCGGAGGTAAATGTAATCATACTATCCTTTCAATATTCAAACCTTAATTCCTTGAGTAAGTTCTCATATTAATGCCTTGGAATTACGGGGTGTAACAACCTTCGTGCTAGGGCTTGAGAAGTGAAATATAATTTTTAAAACTAAGTCTAGGTATTTATACTTTCCAGCCCGTTGTGAAATGTATGACATATTCGACGGACCGACGAATTTTATACGGTCTACCAAGGGACCATCGAATTATGTATGGTCTGTATTATCGGACCATTGAATTAATTTAATTAATTTGAAACTTTCCAGTGACTTCATAACTTGGGAGGCTTCAGATGGTCAAAAAGGACAGACCGTCAAATATTGTATGGACCGTAAAAATTTATTGGGTTCCGTCAACTTCAAAATGAAATTGATGATTCATTTTGATGGACCGTAATTAATTCTATGGTCTGTATAATCAGAAATTAAATTTATTCTATAGAACTGAAACTGATTTCAACTTTAAACTCCCGTTTTGATTTCCTAAACCCCTGAATGATAAACATGGTTTAGTTTGAAGGTATGAGGTGTTACAATATCTTTATCTTGATATCATTCATCCTTAAATGATGGGTCATGATTGAGAATGGAATTGGATGTAACATGAGTACATGAGCGTGAAGAACATAACATGAAATATGAGACTGAATGACATGATTATCTGAAGACATGAACATGGGACATGAGTACTAAATACATGAACGTGAAACATGAGACATGGATATGCAAGGGACATGCCATGACTGCTAAAGGTATTTACCTTGATCATTTTATGCTTGCTCCTCGGATAAGTGCGAATATCCAAACTTTATGTCTTCTTCGGCTTTCTATGTAGCCTCGTCAGCATTCTCACTTCTCCACAATACTTTCACTGAGGAAACTTTCTTAGTTCTCAACTTTTGAATCTAACGATCTAAAATAGCCACAAGGATACCCTCATAGGTCAAACCACCTTAACTGAAATAGAATCGGTAGGGACAACCAATGACGAGTCTCCCACAAACTTCCTTAACATAGATACATGAAACACTGGGTGTACAATAACTAAATCTTGTGGAAATTCAAGTTCATAAGCCACCTGGCCAATTCTGCTCAAAATCCTGTAAAGTATGATATATCTGGGACTCAGCTTCTCTTTCTTTCCAAACCTCATGACACATTTCATAGGTGAATCTTTTTGAATTACCCAATCATCCAATTGAACCTCCAAGTCTCTACGCCTCACATCAGAATAGGACTTTTGGCAACTCTAGGTTATTTTCAAATGCTCCTGAATCAACTTAACTTTTTCTAAAGCCTGATAGACCAAGTTTGGTCCTAACAACTCTACTTCACAATTGGTGACCTACACTTTTGCCTTTACAAAGCTTTGAACGATGACATCTGGATACTAGCATGGTAACTGTTATTATAAGCAAATTCAATAAGTGGTAAATGATCATCCCAATTACCTTTAAAATTGAGAACACATGCCATGAACATATCCTTAAGAGTCTGAATAGTATGCTTTGTGTTACACCCCATAAATTCAAGAGAATAAGATAAGAACGTCCAAAAGGAAATAAGGTTTGAAATTTGAAAAGATAAGTTGGCAAATGTTGTAGGCAGATTTTCAGTCAACTTTGGAGCGGTATATTTCCTAATTCATTAGGAGTTTTTAGGTGTTTCAAAAGCCTAGTATGAAGTTCGTTGAGTTTAGTTTCCAACGCAACAAACCGCTCGTCGATAGGACATCGGGGTAGAAAGTTATGGACGTTAGAAGTTCGGTTGGCGAAGAAGAAAGAAAGCTTGATCGGCGCCACAGTGCGCCACAAAGCCACGAAGTGTTACGAGTTGCGGATTTTTCTCGAAAAAGGGGGAAAATCAGAAAATATTTGTGTAAAGGCCTATGGGAGGGTGACAAGTGTCCCTCCCATCTTTTTGACCAAGAGAATGTCTTGTATTATGACCATGTCTTGAAGACTTGGTCATTTTACAAAGGTTCACCCTTAAGAATTCCTCTCCCCTTCTCTCTAAAAATTCAAAGAAAACCTAAGCCTAGTGAAATTGTTGGAGAGGCGACAAGAAGATAAAGTATTGATAAACTCGTAGAAAGGTCGTGTGGACGTTTTTGACGAGAAAAGGAGTTGCGGAAAAAGGGCTATAGAGGGCGAAATCCTCAAGGTAAAATTCCCTCTCCTCTTGGAAATAAATTATGATACCTGTAATAGTTGATAAGTGTTATAGAGTATTGGGATCCTAAATCCGAACACGGGCTTATTAGCCATTGGAATTACAATACAAATGAATCGATAGTTATAATTGTCGCATGTTATCTAAATGAGAGTTATAGTCGTTGAAATTGGTTGCGACTATATAACATGCGAGAACGACATTATGGATTGAAAAGGAATTGGAAAAGATTTATTGTGGTTGTACTTTGTAGTCGAAATGACATGTAATAGTGGACTGTTTTATATGAATTGTGGGGCAGGATTTTATACGTCCTGTAAGGCGTATAATCCCCTTTGATTGGTTAATGTGTTGAGCCTTAAATGTGGCATGTTTGGTTATTGAATTCGGGCCTTGAAAAAGGTAGAAAAGTACGTAGAAATGAAGGAAGTGCTGTCCAATTTTCCGTAGAATAAGAGACTTTACAATTAGAATATTCTACGTTGAAGCTAGAAGCTAATAAATGTATTATGGTCATTATAGGTTGACATACTACGGGCGGCGTATTGGGCTTGGCAAGTGGATTAAGCCGGAGAGGTATGTGGAACTTTCTTATCTTTTGAGCATGAATAGTTGTAAATATATAGTACGGTAGACGTACGAGATTTTGACGAATCTAGTCCATTTAATATCCTTGGCTTATCTTAAGAATGTCCAAGTTGGTTGAGTTAGAGAATTAACTCACTTGTTTAAAAATATTAAGGATATCTTAGTTCTAAAAGTTAAGAGACTTAAAGTATTTTGAAAGTATATGATACTTGTTTTGTTTGGAAAGTTTAAGTCTCTTGGTTATAAAGAAGAATGCAAGTATCTAAGGTATAAAGCTAGTATAACGACTTTATGGGGAGTTGGTTATATTAGCTTTATGAAAAGTTAAAAGAGTGGTTTACTCTAAGTAATGTAAGTAATGATAAATGACTTGAATTAATGAAAGACAAATTGATTTGAAGGCATCAATTGCTTAAGGTTTTAAAAGAAAGAAGTCACTTGATTTAGAAGCCTGTAAATGTATTTCTAAAAGGTATTGTGATTGTCTTGAAAAGTAGATATGACTTGATACTACGGTTATTAGTATTTTGGAAGTTTTATATGAAAAAAGTCATTTTAAAAGAGTAGGAGTACGTAATACTTTGGGTTAAATTCCCGGATTTTTATAATGACATGTTAGTGCCTTAAGTAAACTAAAATGAGAGTGTTTATGAACAAAGCTAAAAAGAAGTTAGGGGATTTCTTAACTTGCTTGTGTTATGTATGATAAGCCGGTAGTGCTTATGTTATGTATGATAGCCGGTTGTGCTAGGGATATATATATTGTTCATTACGGGGTCATTCCCCGGGTTTATGGCATTTGCATATTCCGTGGATTTGCTACCCATGATGCGAGGAATACCTCATGTGAGTCCGTAGGGCTTATGCGGGTGAAACAGTCCTATGCGGGGCGGACCAGTCCTATGCGAGGAGACTACCTCATGCGGGTCCACACGACCTATGCGGACGGATACAGTCTATGCGAGGAAGTTACCTCATGCGGGTCCATACGGTCTATGCGGGTGGAATAGTCCCAGGAGTAGGACTGCTTAATGATACTACCGGCGGGTGACCCTACTTTGATCATGAGCCTCCTATGTTTATGCAGTAAAGTATACACTTGTTTACTCTCATTGTTAGTAAGGCACAATGTACTGTGATTTGATTGTCATACATGTCTCCAGCTTTATTTTAGATTTATGACGTTAATTGCAGTATTTTCTAGTTTTACATACTTGGTACATATTGTGTATGTTACACCCCGTAACTCCAGAGCATGTTTAAGAGAATGTACGTAAGGAACTCGAGACTTGAATAGAGTACGAATGGAAGAATTGTTTTTCCGACGGAAAATCTTCCGAACGTCGGAAAGGAGAAATGTTCGTTGGGAGAATTAGATTCTCAAGATACATTAATTGAAGAAGTATGGAACTTATTATCATTATGGAAATTTATTTTTACGGATTTGGTCATGTGGGGCCCACCCGAGGAATTTTACGTTTTGTGGGACCCACGAGGGTTACGGAATTTTATGGACGAATGGGAGGGCGACACGTGGCACCCCTCCCACATGGCTTGGTCGAATTATGTAAGGGGTATTATGGTCATTGACCATGGTAGAAGACTAAGTCTTGCTAATTAAAGAGCTTGACATTGTTGACTAGTCCAGGCCACTGGCTTGATCTCTTCCTCCAAAATTTACATGTGGTGATATCTAGACCCTCCAATGTGTTTTATATACACTACTAGTAGCAGAGAGAGCCCAACACTTAGAAAAATTTCTTGAAAACTTAAGGGAAGCGAGGTGCTCTGGGTTTGCCCTCCCCACAAAAGAATTTTTGTTTGTTTTCCATTTAGCTCCACACTTTAAACCAAGGTTCCTATGTGTATTGTAAGCATATCTCAATAGAAAAATCCGGAAAAAGAGAGTTTCGCATTAGTCGCAAGTGAAAACCTAATGGCTTTTCTAGGTTTTGGTTGGAAGTTTGAAGGAAAATTGTTGGTATGGTTCTAAGGGTCTCAAGTAGCGGGTTGAAGTATCTTGGAGAGTCTCTAAGTTGCTAAGGAACGACTTCGGATTTGAAGATTGGATTGAGAATCGTTAAGGTATAATCTTGTCCTATAAGATGTTACAAGATTATATATTTTTATTGTTGTTGTTAGTGTTACATGTTGATAACATGAAGTTGGTATGTAGAAGATTATAAGGATTATGGATTGATTGTAGCCTTGGAAATCCGAAAATGTAGTATAGCCATGTTAAGTTGGATTACAATTTTAGTCGTTATTAGAATCGTCGCATGTTTTTGACTTGGAGATTATAGTAGTTATAATCGTTTGCGACTTGATATCATGTTAGGCTAATAACTTGGATTGAAATGGAAATTGGATAAGAATTGGTATTGTTGAACTCAAGGTGGCCGAATTTGTACTTGTAGTTTGTAGTAGTTGGTATTTATTTGTATTGGACTACCTTCTATATAATTGTGAGCCAATTGGGGCTTTGGTTATTATTGTATTCGGCCTTGAAAAAGGTGGCAAAGTTAGTAGAAACAAAGGAGGTTCTGTCGATTTTCCGTAGAATTGGTGACTTAGCACTTAGAATAATTCATTATGAAGTGAGAGGTTAATGGACGTATTGTGACCATTGTAGGTTGAAGTACTAAGTATAGCGTATCCTACTTGGAGAGTGGAATAGCTATCAAGATTGAAGTACTTGGGAGCATTTTGCTACTTGTCGACAATCGTCGCGAGGTATGTGAACCTCTTCCTTCTTTTGGCATGATTCTATGTATGAAATGTACATGTAGTAGTATTTCATGATTTCGTCTACTCTTAGAAGTTAAGAGGTAGTTGTGTTAATTTACTCTATGCAAAGCTACGTCTAAGAAATCCTAAGTTCTTACCAAGTCTTATGGGGATGTTGGTAAGAGTCGTTAGGAAGTATTTGGAGTCAAGTTGATTTGGCTAACTTACGTACGAATAAGAATAAGTATCGAACAAGCCATTGCTGCGTTAATAAAGGAAAATGTAATGACAATTAATTATATTAAAACAAGTAGAATTCTCCATCTGCATAGAAGCTAAGATAAGACAAAATTGTATTACATTTTCTAGATCATGGCTACTTGAATAAGATCGTTATAAATAAGTATAACTTATTCACAACGCACCAAATTATATGTTACTTATTTTAAAAGAGTTTACGTATGAAGTTTTTAAGACTTTGAAACTTGTTTTCTTAAAAGTTAAGAGACTTGAAGTATTTTGAAAGCTATGTGATTTGATTTGAAAGTATAAGTCTCTTGGTTATAAAAAGAATGAATTAGTTTAAGGCATAAAGTTAGTATGACGGCTTTATGGGAAGTTGGTTATAATAACTTTATGGAAGGTTAAGAGAATGGTTTTCTCTAATGTAAGTAAAGAATGATTTGAAATAAAGAAGGGCAAATTGTTTTAAAGGTACCAATTGCTTAAGGTTTTTAAGTAAGAAGTCACTTGATTTAGAAGCCGGTAATTGTATTTCTAAAAGGTAGTGTGACTTGTCCTGAAAGGTAGAGATGACTTGATACTATAGTTGTTAGTATCTGGGAAGTGTTATTTGAAAAAGAGTATTTTCTAAAGGAGTAGAAGTGTGTAGTACGTTGGGTTAAATTCCCGGATTTTATATGACATTATCGACCCAGAGATGGGCCGGGCAGTATACCTTTACGGGCAGACTATATGACATTATCGACCCAGAGATGGGCCGGGCAGTATACCTTTACGGGCAGACTATATGACATTATCGACCCAGAGATGGGCCGGGCAGTATACGCTGCAGGCGGACTATATGACATTATCGACCCGAGAAGATGGGCGGCGGTATACCTGCACGCGCACTATATGACATTATCGACCGAGAGATGGGCAGGCGGTATACCTGCAGGCGAACTATATGACATTATCGACCGAGATGGGTCGGGCGATATCCTTTCAGGCGCACTAGATGGCGTTATCGACCGAGTTGGGCGGGCGGTATACCTACGCGGACTATGTGACCTTGATCGCGTCTGGGTGGCGGATAGTATAGGTGCCCTCGCTTACGGGCGGATTATACTTATGAAAGATAAGTGAGTTATACAGTAATGAACTTAATGATTTCTTTTTCTAATAATGTACGTAAGAATGTGGCTGTAACTTTTATTAAGAATGGAAAAGATAATAAGGTGCGATTAAGTTCATAAGTGGTAATGACACGGCAGGATCTGGTATGTATTTTTATACTTGTCCTTGTCATTCTTTTGTACAGTTATGATCATTTCTTCATGCGTTATTTCATTCCATATTCTGCACTGTTATCGACCCCCGAAGTGCGTTAAATGCCGCGAGTTTAGGTACGATTGTGGATCCGCGAGCTTAGGAACCCGGTTCAGCAAGTAGAGATGGCTCCAGTGTTCCGCAGTTGTCACGTTGATGTTTATTCGAAGTGCAGCGGGGCCTTGTCCCACGATTATTACGTTAAAACTCTTAAGTGCAGTAGTCACATATTGTGGGTCAGTTTGTAAAGAAAAGGAGGCAACTGCTTCGTTTACGTATGTACGTCCAGGAAGGTAGCCCTATCGGCTAACCTGTTACTTTATTACTGTTGTTTTATTTTAATAAGTTTCATGTATGTTCCGCTGATTTTCTCTGAAGTATACCTGTAAGGGTGCCGTGTAGGGCACGATCGCGATCCCGGTCGGGTCGTGACGATCTTGACTCCCACTTTCGGCCGCGTTAATCTGCGGTAGGGGTAAGCAGGTGGTGGATTCTCATTCTTAGGATCACTGATCAGGTGTCAGAAGCTCCATTTCTCCGGAGGCTTATATTTTGGTACGGTTTTCCCCTGATGTTGTAGATTTATGTACATTCAGGGGTATGGCGGGGCCCTGTCCCGCCACACTTGTTATTCTTAGAGGTCTGTAGTCATAGTTTTGGATTGGGTTTTAAGAACAGAGATGTACTGATTTATTTTTGGATTATGTATATTTTACGGAAGGTAGCCTTATCGGCTAGCCTGTTGATGTTTATTGTCTAAGTATTTATATGTGTTGTGTATGTTCCGCTGCTATTCTCTGATGTATACATGAAAGGGGTGCCCAGGTAGGGCACCAATCGCGGGCCCGAGGTCGGGTCGTGACACTTTGCCTCGCCATCTGAGGATGAAAAGTTATACTTTACCTTGGTACCCAATCCTTTCTAGAAAGACTTCCAAACGTACGCTGTGAACTGTGCACCACGATCTGAAATAATGGACAATGGGGTCCCATGAAGCCTGAAAATTTCTCAAATATACAACTTGGTGATATGGTTTGTGTTGATAGGTTAAAGTAAACTTTGGATTTAAAAATCTCGTATTGGGCACGAGTTTCCATACGGTGTGTGGGTATAGTAGCAGTGTCAGGAATTTGTTGGGTTTGTATTTACTGGTTTTCGGGTTTTGGATGGAGAGACGTCGATTGGGGGTTGTTGTTTTCCGGTGGCACTGGTGACTGGGTCCAAGTTGGGAAGGTGTTAGGGTGCGGTGTTGGTGTCAGTTATTGTAGGTGGGTCAACGTCGGTGTTTGATTGTGGGTTTCTGATGGAGGATTTGGCGTCGGTTTATCGATTTGTGAGAGAAGGGGGGTATGTGGTGACCTAGAGAGGTATAAGGCTAGACTTGTAGCAAATGACACTAATTAGCATGAGGGCATTGATTGTGGTGAGACATTAGGTCCGGTTGTTAAACTAGCTACCATTCGCGCAGTTTTAAGTATTGTTATGGGTAAGCATTGGTCAATTCATCAGCTTGATGTAAAAAATGCATTTCTACATGGGGATTTAAAAGAAATTGTTTACATAAACCAGCTGCCTAGTTTTGTCGATCCAGCATCCCTTCAGTATGTATGTCGTATTCGTAAGTCACTTTATGACTTGAAATATGCCACCAGAGCTGGTATGAATGCTTTGTCAGGTACATTATATAGATTGAGTTTGTATGCAGCAAGTGCGATAATTCTCTTTTTATTTTTCATCGAGGTTGTAACACCGCTTACTTATTACTATATATGGATGATATTGTTCTAACTGCCTCATCTGATGTGTTGAAATATGAGATTATTGCATCACTTAAGACCGAATTTGCTATGACTAACTTGGGGAAGTTGAGTTACTTGGGGATATCCGTGACCAGATCTGCAAATACTATATTCTTGAGTCATCATAAGTATGCATAGGAGATCATGTACAGAGCTAAAATGACAAATTGCAAGATCAAGCCCACTCCAGTAGATTCAAAATCGAAGCTCAGTGCTGCTGATAGGGATCCAGTCTTCGATCTTACTCTGTATAAGAGTCTTACATGTGCACTTCAGTATCTAACCTTCACCATGCTTGATATTGCTTATGATGTTCAGCAGGTGTGTTTGCATGCCTCTAGGGAACCTCATTTTTCTGCTCTTAAACATATCATTCAATATATTAATGTCACGCCCCGACTTTTTCTAAGCCTTTACTTAGGGCGTGATGACACCTGGACAATTATTTCCCACCAGGAGCACCATTTAATTCTCTTTATTTAGAAATTTAAACTTATAATCAAATACGGAGCTATTAATAAAAATAACAATAAAGAAATCTGTTTATGACTTTATTGAAAACATAACGCGAGCCTATGCTCGTGCAAATATTATTTCTACATAGACATATTGACAAAGATTATTCTAAGTTGGAAGGGAGACCATTCCACATGGGCATTTCCCGAGACATCATGGCGACATTCTGGACCTGACGAGTACCAAGCCCGAAGCAATGGACTTGGTATGACAAGAGGCTGTGGGACGATCGCTAGCCTTGGCGTGGAGCCTTTCATCTATCACGTTTTCCTGAAACATGTTAATAAAGAGTCGACCATCCGTGGTGGTGAGAACTACCGCAATTCAAAGTAACACCACAATATTCCAAGTGCAATCACATTATAACGTAATAAGCATATTGCAAAAACATATCAGGTTACAACATTTTTAAATATGCAGCAACTCTTCATAGGAAATTCTCAGTTTAACTAACACTTCATTTTATCTCGTATTATACGTTAGGACATTCCCCTGCATTTCCATATGTTTGTTACATTTATATATTTGTGAACGCGTATTCACTTTTCATATTTATATAAAGGTGAACATGTATTCATCTTTCATATTTGTTGCGGCGTGCAACCCGATCCATTATATTTACGTGTTGTGAACACGTATTCACTTTACGTTTTGTTGCGGCGTGCAACCCGATCCATTATGTTTACGTATTCGTGAACGCCGTATTCACTTTACGTTTTGTTGCGTGCGCAACCCAACCCATTATATTTACGTATTTGTGAACGCGTATTCACTTTACGTTTTGTTGCGGCGTGCAACCCGACCCATTATATTTACGTATTTGTGAACATGTATTCACTTTACGTTTTGTTGCGGCGTGCAACCCGATCCATTATGTTTACGTATTTGTTAACGCGTATTCACTTTACGTTTTGTTGCGGCATGCAACCCGATCCATTATATTTACGTATTTGTGAACACGTATTCACTTTACGTTTTGTTGCGGCGTGCAACCCGATCCATTATGTTTATATTTATATATTTATGTGAACACGTATTCACTTTTCATATTTTTCAGAAGATTGAATAAATAATATTCTCTTTTCCAACATTCTGTCATTCATACTTGTAACGATTATAACTTTTTAACCATAACTCCAACTAAGGTGTTTCTCAAGCGGAAATTAAGGTAAGACGGGGATCTTTCACTCTACTAAATTTCATTTAAAACTACTTTGGGTAACTAACACAAATTTATCCTCAAAACAGCCATATGAGATTTGTTTCGGCAGGATTTTTATTAAACAGAACTCAATCTTAGAATAGTCATAACTCCTGATCTGTAAACCCGTTCAAGCCCCATAAAATCTCAAAACGACGAGAACAGAGAGCTACAAGTCTCCATGTGAACCATCCTTTCATATTCTGTACCATTTGGTACAGTTTTACACTTTTATTCGCTGCCCTTCCTGGATCTTAATAGATCTGAGGCAGAAAGTTTAAACAGCTATAACTCTCAATCCGTAAGTTGGATAGACCCCCGTAAGATCTCAAAATGTCCACAACAGAGAGATCTAGAACTTTCATTTAGCAACAATTTTCATATTCCCCACAGATTAGTACAGTTTTACATTTCCACGTCCTGCCCTTCTGGATTCCGATGAATCCGAGGCAGCAACTTCAAACTACAATAACTCTCAACTCGTAAGTCCGTTTTAATAACTCTTTATCTATATCTGTCCGTAACAGAGAGATTTACAACCATGTAAATTTTCATATAATTCTAATAAGTAAAACGCAATAAAAACAGTCCGTAATTATGCCTTTCCGAATTTCGACCAAATCTAAGGCAGGAACTTTGAACTATGATAACTTTCAAACCGTATGTCCATTTTACCTCATTTTTGATTCTATATGATCATAATAGAGAGGTGTACCACTCTTCCGAATTTCATCAAATTCTAACAATTATAACTCAGTTAGAACAGTTCGTAAAGTTCATGACGCAACTAGTTGTCTAAACAATCAAAAGTTCAATATTTCTTTTCAACACTCAATTCTTATTCTAACATGTATTGAACTTAAAATAAAGTATGTTACCAAGAATTTCTGAGTGAGAAAACTCACCTTGTAAGTGTGAAGATTATTGTTGTGTGGTTGCTAAAATTATCCTTACTCTCTAGTATTTTGATTCTTGTTCTTCTTGCCCTCTTGGTATTTTTTCCTCTTCTTTTCACTTGTTTTTTTCTGATTTTCTAACATTTATGTTATGTACTTTGTTTGTGTGTAAATACAATGTATAAGTGGAGAGTTTTCTATAACATATGGGAGGTGAAATGACAAGAGTTAGAGGGGAAATGAAAAGGGGGGGAAGGGGAGGAAATGGACGTACGTGTGGTGCATGATTCTTCTATCTCTTTTTTTTTTTTTTTCTCTTTTTTTTTTTTTTTTTTTTTCTTATTTTCATTTTTATCCATCTATTTATCCAACTTTAACACTAACTCCATCCCATGCAATTTATTCTTTGTTTTCTTATATATATGTATTTTTATTAACCCAACCACAACTATATATTATTATTATTTTTTTCCGGATTTTACATTCTCTCCTCCTTAAGCAACATTCGTCCTCGAATGTGAATAATTTCGTAACATAATCACATAGACACAATAATGTTTATTGTTATTGTAACACTAATTTGGGGCTTCACATTCTCCCTTTCTTAAGAAGCATTCGTCCTCGAATGGGAATAAGGTTGTAACACATGCATATAGACACGCAAATGACACACACACGAAGTACTATGTAACACTTTTTTTTTATTACCTTAGTTAAATAGGAATGGATATTTGACTTTCATCGCATCTTCAGCTTCCCAGGTGCCTTCCTCTGTAGAGTGATTCCTCCATAGGACCTTCACGGAAGCAATATCTTTATTTCTAAGGCGCTTAACCTTCCTATCAAGTATTTCCACCGGAACTTCTTCATATTGAAGCTCCTTATTAAGAATTATCTCCTGGGGAAGGATGACGTGACTTGGATCGTGCAAGTATTTTCGTAACATTGACACATGAAATAACTGATGCACTTCTTCCATCTCTTGTGGAAGTGCTAATTCGTAAGCCACATTCTCAACTCTTCGCAAGATCTCATATGGCCCAATAAACCTTGGGCTCAATTTCCATTTCTTACCAAAACGCATCACTCCCTTCATTGGGGACACTTTTAAAAATACTTTCTCCCCCTCTTGGAATTCAAGATCTCTTTTCCGATGATCCGCATAGGACTTATGACGGATATGAGCTGTTTTGATCCGCTCCCGAATCATTTGTACCTTATCATTTGTTTCCTGAATGACTTCAGGTCCGAACAGTTGCGTCTCACCCACCTCAAACCATCCAAGTGGAGACCTACATTTTCGTCCATATAATACTTCAAACGGGGCCATTTGTATGCTAGAGTGAAAACTATTGTTGTAGGCGAACTCAATTAGACATAGATGGTCCAACCAGCTTCCCTTAAAATCTAACACATAAGATCGCAACATGTCTTCAAGTGTTTGAATTGTTCGCTCAGCCTGCCCATATGTTTGCGGGTGGAAAGTCGTGCTTAACTTAACTTTTGTCCCGAGACCCTGCTGGAAACTTTGCCAAAAGTGTGAGGTGAACTGGGAACCCCTATCTGAAATAATTTGTAAGGGAATCCCGTGTAACCGCACAATCTCCTTCAAATAAATCTGTGTGTACTGTGGTGCGCGATACATAGTCTTGACCGGTAAGAAATGGGCTGACTCTGTAAGTCGATCAACAATCACCCAAATAGAATCATACCCTTCTCGAGTTTTGGTAGACCGATTACAAAATCCATATGAATCGCCTCCCATTTCCACATGGGACCCCAATGTCTGAAGTAATCCGCCAGTTTTGATGTTCACTTTCACTGCCGACATATAAGACACCTCCCGACAAACTCCGCAACGCCCTTCTTCATCCCGTCCCACCGCAATTTGCCTTGAGGTCACGATACATTTTGTTGACCACGGATGAATGGAATATCTTGTGTTGTGACCTCATCTAAGATCTTCCTCCTTAGATCCTTTACCTTAGAACACATAACCTACCCTTATACCGGCGGTTCCACATTATCTCCCAATGTATCACGCTTTTTCCTGTTGGATCCTCTCCGAAATCCAACAAACTCAGTATCCTCAAACCGACTTTCTTTTATTTACGGCTAAGGCGGTCGCGAGGTATCATGTACCACCACCCTACCTTCACCGATCTCGATTAAGCTAACCCCGAGGTTTCCCGATCTTTGTACCTCACGAACAATACCCTCTTTGTATTGCCAAATGGGCTGCTGCCCATTGAGCTCCCATCGAGTCGTCACCACCACGTTAGCTTTCGGGATGGTAAAGAATACTAAGGTCATAATCCTTAGCAACTCTAACCATCTTCTTTGCCGAGATTCAAATCCTTCTGCGTGGTTATGTACTGCAAACTCTTATGATCTGTAAATATGTCCACATGCACACCATACAAATAACGTCTCCATATTCGTAAGACAAACACCACCGCAGCTAATTCCAAGTCATGAGTTGGGTAATTCTTCTCATGTATCTTCAATTGTCTAGATGCATACGCAATAACCTTTCCAAACTGCATCAAGACACATCCTAACCCAACTCTAGAGGCATCGCAATAGACTGTGAACCCTTCTTGTCCCGATGGTAAGGTTAGGGTGATCGCGAGAGTCAACAATTCCTTTAGTTTCTGAAAACTTGCTTCACATGCTTCTGACCACTGGTACTTAACCGTTTTTTGAGTCAACCGGGTCAAAGGAGCAGCAAGACTAGAAAAACCTTTTACGAATCTTCTATAATACCCAGTCAAACCCAAGGAACTTCTAACTTCTGTCGGAGTGGTCGGTTTTGGCCAGTACTTCACTGCTTCTATCTTCTGGGGGGTCTACCATAATTCCATTCCTTGACACAACATGGCCCAAAAAGGCTACCTTTTCAAACCAAAATTCACACTTTGGAAATTTAGCATATAGTTTCTCCTGTTTCAAGACTTGAAGCACTACCCTCAGATGCTCTTCATGTTCCTCAACACTTTTACTGTAAATTAGGATATCATCTATGAACACGATCGCGAACAAATCTAGGAATGGTTTGAAGATTCTGTTCATTAAATCCATAAAAGCTGTTGGGGCATTGGTTAACCCAAAAGACATGACCAAGAACTCATAATGGCCGTATCGGGTTCTAAAGGCTGTTTTGGATATGTCATCTGGATTCATTTTCAGCTGGTGATATCCCGAACGGAGATCAATCTTGGAAAAATAGCTAGCTCCCTGAAGTTGGTCAAAAAGGTCATCGATTCTTGGTAATGGGTATCGGTTCTTGATCGTGACCTTATTGAGCTGCCGATAATCGATGCACATTCGGAGCGATCCATCTTTCTTGTTCACAAACAGGACTGGTGCACCCCAAGGGGAAACACTAGGCCTTATAAAGCCTTTATCCAGAAGATCCTTCAATTGTTCTTTTAACTCCCTCAATTCAGCTGGGGCCATTCGATATGGAGGAATAGAAATGGGTCCTGTAACCGGAATTAACTCTATAGCAAACTCCACTTCTCTATCCGGAGGAAGGCCTGGAAGATCTTCAGGAAAAACCTCCGGAAAATTTTGAACAATAGGAACATCATTCACTGCTGGGGATTCCTTTTGGGTATCCACTATATTAGCCAGATACGCATACTCCACTCTGTGACTTCTCAATAACTTTTGAGCCCCAAGGTAGGAAATAAACTGACATGAGGATATTCCAATCCTACCCCTTATAACAACTTCTGGTTCTCCGGAAAAAGTTAATCTCACTATCTTTCGCCGACAATCTAACATGGCATAACATGTCGACAACCAATCCGTACCCAAAATGACGTCGAAGTCTACCATATCAAGTAGTACTAGGTTCACCATTGTTCCTCTGCCATTCACTTCTAATGGGAAATTATTTACCACCCGAGAGGCCCAAATTGAGGCCCCTACTGGTGTCATAACCTCAAAAGGTTCACTTAAATAAGAAGATTCTACGTGTAAATTCTTAGCAAAGCCCATTGACACATATGAAAATGTAGAGCCGGGATCGTACAATACAAATGCAGGAATACTCGAGACTAGCAAAATACATGTGACCACCGCATTAGATGCTTCTGCCTCATTCCTCTGGGGCAAAGCGTAGAGACGATTAGAATTGTTGGGTTGTTGACCTCCCTGACTCTGGCGGGGTTGGTTTCTGATTTCCCGTAGTACCGTGGTTGCTTCTGACCTCCCCTGAATAGATTGAGTTTGGGTCCTCTTCTTGCAATCCCTGGCATAGTGGCCTGACTCTCCACAGTTATAACATGTCTTCGTTAAGAGCCGACATTATCCATTGTGTTTCCTTTGACAAATCTTACAAATCGGTTTGTCACCTCCTGTGTTAGGGTTGGTGGCCTTGTCCTTGCTACCTTGGTAATTAGACCAACTGTGCCCCTTAGGCTTGAAATAAGACTGGCCCACAGATTGGTTCGGTCCTGAAGATCCCTTACTAAACTCATGCTTCTGATTTTGACTCTGGTTAAATGATCCTGACGTCCGAAATCTCTTCTGCGAATATTCTCTTTTTGCTTTAGCGAAACCTTCTACCCTCATTGTCATACCGACGATCTGAAGGTATGCCCGATAATGGGCTAATGCCACTACCTTCTCTTCCAAGTTTGGGTTTAAACCCTTAACAACTCTTTTGACCTTCTCCCTTTCTGTAGGAATAATATGTGCGTTGTATGCTGACAATTGGATGAATTAGGTATTGTATTTTATCACATTGCGGTATCCTTGTTTCAACAGTTCAAACTCACGTCTGAGCGCATCTTTTCGGGAGTTAGGCATGTACTTTTCACTGAATGCGGCTCTGAACTCCCCCCACGTCATCGGTGGTGACATCGGAAAATAATTTCTTCTAAAATTTCTCCACCACACCCGTGTCGCCCACTAACCGCAGGCGATTACCAAATTGACGTCATGCGTCTCCACACATCCTCGTGTAAACAGTAGGTTTTCTACCTCATCGAGAAATACTATTGGGTTAGACTTGTAGTCCTTCCCTGTATAGATATGTTCCCTTCTTCTCACAAAATTTGCCCCATGTCTATCTGGTACCTCTCCTACCTTTTCGGTCGGTGGTGCAGTACATCTGGTTATTTTATCGTTGTACACTCCCTTTCACAATCCCTTGAAGGAGGTAGTACGAGAACCAAGTCTTTGAAAAGACTCAAGATAGGCACGAGAAGAGTATGAAAGAAGTGAAACTTTAGGATGTTATTCCGTTTACTTATTACTAAGGTGGCGCGCACACCGTCGCAATAAGTAATCGTTCAAACACCCAACTCGAAGAAACTTCCTAGAATCTCCTAACCTGGTTTAGCTTTGATACCAACTTGTCACGCCTCGACTTTTCCTAAGCCTTTACTTAGGGCGTGATGACACCTGGACAATTATTTCCCACCAGGAGCACCATTTAATTCTCTTTATTTAGAAATTTAAACTTATATTCAAATACGGAGCTATTAATAAAAATAACAATAAAGAAATCTGTTTATGACTTTATTGAAAACATAATGCGAGCCTATGCTCGTGCAAATATTATTTCTACATAGACATATTGACAAAGATTATTCTAAGTTGGAAGGGAGACCATTCCACATGGGCATTTCGAGACATCAGAATCGACATTCGGACTGACGAGTACCAAGCCCGAAGCAATGGACTTGGTATGACAAGAGGCTGTGGGACGATCGCTAGCCTTGGCGTGGAGCCTTTCATCTATCACGTTTTCCTGAAACATGTTAATAAAGAGTCAGCCCTACCATCTGGGGCTGAGTGAGAACCTTACCCTGCAATTCAAAGTAACACCACAATATTCCAAGTGCAATCACATTATAACGTAATAAGCATATTGCAAAAACATATCAGGTTACAACATTTTTAAATATCGGAACTCTTCATAGGAAATTCTCAGTTTAACTAACACTTCATTTTATCTCGTATTATACGTTAGGACATTCCCCTGCATTTCCATATGTTTGTTACATTTATATATTTGTGAACGCGTATTCACTTTTCATATTTATATAAAGGTGAACATGTATTCATCTTTCATATTTGTTGCGGCGTGCAACCCGATCCATTATATTTACGTATTTGTGAACACGTATTCACTTTACGTTTTGTTGCGCGCAACCCGATCCATTATGTTTACGTATTCGTGAACGCGTATTCACTTTACGTTTTGTTGCGTGCAACCCGACCCATTATATTTACGTATTTGTGAACGCGTATTCACTTTACGTTTTGTTGCGGCGTGCAACCCGACCCATTATATTTACGTATTTGTGAACATGTATTCACTTTACGTTTTGTTGCGGCGTGCAACCCGATCCATTATGTTTACGTATTTGTTAACGCGTATTCACTTTACGTTTTGTTGCGGCGTGCAACCCGATCCATTATATTTACGTATTTGTGAACACGTATTCACTTTACGTTTTGTTGCGGCGTGCAACCCGATCCATTATGTTTATTTATATATTTATGTGAACACGTATTCACTTTTCATATTTTTCAGAAGATTGAATAAATAATATTCTCTTTTCCAACATTCTGTCATTCATACTTGTAACGATTATAACTTTTTAACCATAACTCCAACTAAGGTGTTTCTCAAGCGGAAATTAAGGTAAGACGGGGATATTTCACTGTACCAAATTTCATTTAAAACTACTTTGGGTAACTAACACAAATTTATCCTCAAAACAGCCATATGAGATTTGTTTCGGCAGAATTTTTATTAAACAAAACTCAATCTTAGAATAGTCATAACTCCTGATCTGTAAACCCGTTCAAGCCCCATAAAATCTCAAAACGACGAGAACAGAGATTTACACATCTCTATGTGAACCATCCTTTCATATTCTGTACCATTTGGTACAGTTTTATACTTTTATTCGCTTCCCTTCCTGGATCTCGATAGATCTGAGGCAGAAATTTTAAACAGCTATAACTCTCAATCCGTAAGTTGGATAGACCCCCGTAAGGTCTCAAAATGTCCACAACAGAGAGATCTAGAACTTTCATTTAGCAACAATTTTCATATTCCCCACAGATTAGTACAGTTTTACGTTTCCACGTCCTGCCCTTCTGGATTCCGATGAATCCGAGGCAGCAACTTCAAACTACAATAACTCTCAACTCGTAAGTCCGTTTTAATAACTCTTTATCTATATCTGTCCGTAACAGAGATATTTACAACCATGTAAATTTTCATATAATTCTAATAAGTAAAACGCAATAAAAACAGTCTGTAATTATGTCTTTACGAATTTCGACCAAATCTAAGGCAGAAACTTTGAACTATGATAACTTTCAAACCGTATGTCCATTTTACCTCATTTTTGGTTCTATATGATCATAATAGAGAGGTGTACCACTCTTCCGAATGTCATCAAATTCTAACAATTATAACTCAGTGAGAACAGTTCGTAAAGTTCATGACACAACTAGTTGTCTAAACAATCAAAAGTTCAATATTTCTTTTCAACACTCAATTCTTATTCTAACATGTATTGAACTTAAAATAAAGGATGTTACCAAGAATTTCTGAGTGAGAAAACTCACCTTGTAAGTGTGAAGATTATTGTTGTGTGGTTGCTAAAATTATCCTGTGAGAAAACTCACCTTGTAAGTGTGAAGATTATTGTTGTGTGGTTGCTAAAATTATCCTTACTCTCTAGTATTTTGATTCTTGTTCTTCTTGCCCTCTTGGTATTTTTTCCTCTTCTTTTTACTTGTTTTTTTCTGATTTTCTAACCTTTATGTTATGTACTTTGTTTGTGTGTAAATACAATGTATAAGTGGAGAGTTTTCTATAACATATGGGAGGTGAAATGACAAGAGTTGGAGGGGAAATGAAAAGGGGGGGAAGGGGAGGAAATGGACGTACGTGTGCTGCATGATTCTTCTATCTCTTTTTTTTTTTTTCTCTTTTTTTTTTCTTCTTATTTTCATTTTTATCCATCTATTTATCCAACTTTAACACTAACTCCATCCCATGCAATTTATTCTTTGTTTTCTTATATATATGTATTTTTATTAACCCAACCACAACTATATATATATTTTTTTTTTCCGGATTTTACAATTAAGGGCACACTTGATTATGGATTAAACCTATACCCTTCTACACCGACTAGATTACTATCATATACGGATGTTGATTGGGCAGGTTGTCCGGACATGAGACGCTCTACCTTCAGCTATTGTGTTTTCCTAGGGGATAATCTCATTTTCTAGTTTGCCAAGTGGCAAGACGAACTATCCTGTTCGAGTGCCGAAGTAGAGTACAGAGGCGTTGCCAATGTTGTAGCTGAGATCTATTGCCTCCAAAATCTTTTTTTGAATCTCCAGTGTCTCTTGCGTAAGGCGTCTATAGTCTATTGTGATTACATATTCGTCATATAACTATCTCACAACCCGGTTCAACATCAGCAAACCAAACACATTGAGATGGATATACACTTTGTTCGTGAGAAGGTCGATATTGGTCATGTCAAAGTGTTGCATGTGCCTTATCCTTATCAGTATGCATATATTTTCATAAAAGGATTTTCTAGACAGTTATTCATCGATTTCAGATTCAGTCTTAGCGTTCGACCTCATTCCACTCTGACTGAAGGTGTATTAGCGAATATTCTGACAATATTCGTCATATATTCTGTAATTATGAGTGTTGTATATATATGCTAGATTAGAATCCTTGTTGCATTAGGGTTCCACATTATACACACTATATGTTGGAGTTCCAATATAAAATTACAAGAATGGAAAACAATAACAACAACAAGTAAATAATAAAACTGGAAATTAAACAAGTAAAAGGTTTTGCTGAGTCGATTGAAGTTTCAATCTTTCCTTAAGATAATATTGCCCCATATGTCCTTTCCACGGTTATGTTAGCAATTTATCTTCCAAGATAAAACAACAATCAAACAAGAGAGCAAAGGAACTCAAGTGTTCGCTTGATAAGAAAGATCTTTGAGTATATGTTGATTGCTAAAGAGGAAGACAATTTTCAGAGAATTGTTTAACTATCAATGTGTAGTGTGTCTTGCAATTGTGCCCAAGGCATTAATTTATAGGTAGATGATTTGTTCTTCCCAATTCACCAAATGAATGGCCATCAATGTCAAGTAACGACCATGGATATTGAGGTTAATTCATCCTAGTAATGGTTGAATTCAATAGCCAAGTAATGGAGAGTAATTGCTCCAAAGTCAGCCCAAGAATCAGTTTCAATTCGCCCACTTCGTTACTAAAAACCGTCGAGGCACCGCGGTACCTCGGGATAACGCATGATGCCTAAATTCGATAAGTCATTGGGCCGAAATTGGAATTAGCACCGGTTCCAGTGGAGACCGCGGTGCCACTGCGGCAGCGATTACGTCACTGTGGCACCGCGGTGCTTCCCAATTTTCCAAGGCAAATTTCCCGATTCATTTTCATCTCTTACACATTTCTTCCTTTCATTTACCAACATGAAACCAATGTCATTTGACCAATAACTGTCTATTATCTTACGTCTCAAACAATTTGTATACGTATCAATATCTCTTCCATTTAAGGAAATTCTGATCCTTGGCAATATATGTACACGTGTGTGGAAATAACGTTCCCTACGTGCGGGGCCCCAATTGTTTGATTCGTAATTAAATAGGATTAACTTTATTTCACGTTTAATAAATATTTCCAACAATCCCCTCTTGGAAGAGATTTTGGTGCACAACATGGTGTCTTTCTAGCAATCATCCGGCGGATCGACGTTGCATCTGGAGAGGTAGCCGTAGCCTTGAACCTTTCATAGTAGAATACCATCAGACATATTTACTGCGCGGTGACATGATGTCTTGAACCGTCAGTGTTTAGTATATGTCAAGACAATGATACTAACACAACATCTTTCATACTCAATCTTTCTAGTGTTTTGTCTATCGTGGGTCGTGGACACCCTTGGTTTCTTAAGTGCGTTCATTTGAGGCGGTCTGTCCTCGCACTTAAATAGGTGGTCTCCTAAAAGGTATCCTGCAATACCCAGCTATACAAGCGTTAGGAACCATTAAAAATTTCCTCAACCTAACCTCAACCTTGGAGGATCATTAAAGGTTTTGGAAACTTATCCTTTACCCCTCTACATGTAGCACTTTTTGTCTATCACAAAAATGGCCTTTTGGTTATGTTTCTTAAGAAGAAATCATTATCTGAAGTGTTCTTACTTCCACCGAAGCGCTTATCTGAACCATTACAGTTTAGTTTTTCCATTGAACCTTATCCCTGAGATCTCCAGTCAGTAAGGTTGGGTGTCCACAATATTGATTCTTATTGATTGGGTTTTAAGCTCATTCCTCTAGACATGCAGTTCATCTGATCTCTGGGTATTCCCTTCGTCAAGGGATCTGCGATATTTTCCTTAGATTTTATGTAATCAATGGAAATAACACCTGAGGTGATCAGTTGTCTAATGAACTCATGTCTCCGTCGAATATGATGAGACTTGACGTTGTATATTGAACTTTGTGCTCTTCCTAGAGCCGACTGACTGTCGCAGTTGATCATTACAGAAGACGCGGGTTGATCCCAACATGGAACATCCTCTAAGAAACCATGAAGTCATTCAGCTTCTTCTCCCGTTTTGTCCAAAGCAATAAATTCCGACTCCATCGTGGATAGGGCAGAAAGGGTTTGCCTAGAGGATTTCCAAGACACAGCTCCACCACCGATTGTAAAAATATATCCGCTGGTGGACTGGATGTCATCGCTATCATATATCCAGTTTGCATCACTGTACCCCTCTACAACTGGATATCTCGAATAGTGCAGCCCAAAGTTTTCCGTGAACTTCAGGAACCGTAGTACTCTATTATGTGCTTTCCAGTGATCTTCATTTGGATTATGGGTGAATCTACCCAGTTTATTGACTGCATGAGCGATATCATATCGAGTGCAGTTTGTGATATACATTAGACTCCCAATAACTTGTGAGTATCGCTCCTGGCGTACGGGTGCACCAAGATGCTTGTTAATCCTTTGACTTTTCTCCAATGGTGTCGTTACTGGTGAACTGTCAAGCATCTCAAATTTCTTCAGCACATCATTGATGTAGTGAGATTGAGACAAGACCAGTCCATTAGATGTCTTAGAGATCTTGGTCTCTAATATGATATCTGTGACCCCCATATATTTTATGTAGAAACATTGTTTCAACATGTTCTTAGTCTCAAGGATTGTCCTCTGACTGCTACCTGTGATCAATAAGTCGTCTATATAAAGACATATTATGACGAATGAATCAACATTTTCTTTCATGTAAACACATTTGTTACATTTTCGAATTAATTCCTTAAGAAAATGTAGTTATACTATCTTCCGACATTCAAGTCTTACTTTCTTACTTACGTTCTCAAATACATGTCTTGAAACTACGGGGTGTAACAATGATGGGATAGTGAGGACTATTATTATTTAGTATTACCTATATGAGATTGATGTGGGGTCCCATATGAGAGAACCGACATGGCTACGTTCTCTAAAAAGTCTCACGAAGAAGGAGTTGTTCATGACCGAAAAGAATACAACCGTAAGAATTGAAATATGTTGATATGATGTGTGTGATACTTGTTGTCTTGGTTTATTACAAAACGTGAATAGTTCAAGACATTTCATTCACTATTTCACAAGTAGCCCGATAGGTACTCACTACGAACGGTTCAAGTCCAAAAGACACTGTTTCCGATGCATGTCATATCGCGTTTGACAGAAATGATGATAATTTCCCCTTTATCTTATTTTCTATCCACACGTGGGGTATTGTTGGAACTTGTATGTGATGAAGAAGAAACAAGTGATTAAAATTGTGAAATTTTGGCCCAAGAGCCGCGACGCCTGAGATTACGGTCGCGGCGCTGCATTTTCAGTGAGCAGGGAAAAAATTTCGTGCTAAGAGCCGCGGCGCTGCATTTCCAGTAAGTCACTGAAATTTTCTGGATGAATTAGAACGCGGCGCCTCGGTGGCCGAGGCGCCGCAATAGAACATTTCCAGAGCGGAAAAGTTGCATCTCTTCACTAGAGACACAACCTTTGGAATGAAAATCTGCCATGGAAAAAAATCAATATTATAAAAGCATGTTGATCACTTGTTGGAAGACATACAACACAACACAATACTCATAACATTACAATCAATCATTAAATTCATTTAATGATCTAAGATTGTGGCTCTATTATCTTCTTCTTCCAAAGGCAATTTTCTGAAGAACACATATAGTAAATTCGTCAGAAGTGAAATTCTTGTGCAAGAACTCTCACTTAGATAGTTGTATCCTCAAGGCAGACGTCCGTAGAACTACAACACAATTGGGAACAAAGTTTTATCTTAGGACACTCCATCAAGCAGACCTCTATCTACGCCAAGTTAGTATGTGTTTAAGTATTTGTTGTACTTATTGTTGTTGATTTAAAGTTATCTTGAATTACATGAATATTATTGTGTTTATTCATTAATAAGACTAGATTGACACTTACAATACGCCACCTTCCAATTCAAAGTCCCTTAGCAACTCAAATTCCTACTTGTCCTTTAATATTTACCAATTCTCATGCCAATGGATTCCCTGATTTACATAGTTTTCCTAATTCTTCTCTATCTAATAACTCTCATAATTCTTCTATGGCTAATAATTCTCCTAATTCTTCTTCATCTGATAACTCTCCTAATTCTTCTCCAACTAATAATTCTCCTACTTCTTCTACAACTAATAATTCTCCTAATTCATCTCCCTCAAGTAATTCTGCTAACTCGTCACAATCAGCCTCTTCTCAGGTGGTCGCTGCTCAACACTATAAAATTCATGGGATGACAACTCATTCTATGACGGGTTCTTTGAAGCCAAAAGTCTTACCTTCATTACTGGCAGTTTCTTCCGATCCCATGGTTCATGTGAGCCTTCTTATTACCCTGAAGCTAAAAAAAACAATCTTGGCGAAACGTCATGAGCGTCGAATATAACGCTCTCGTTTTGAATAAGACTTGGACATTAGTTCATCCTTCTCATCATCACAATTTGATTGGTCATAAATGGGTATTCAAGATCAAAAGAAAAGTTGATGGACAGATTGAGCGCTACAAGGCTCATTTAGTTGTCCAAGGTTTCTCCCAACAACCTAGAATTGATTATGATCAAACTTTTTCTCCAGTTGTCAAACCTTGTACTGTACTGTACGCTAGTTCCTTTTACTTGCACTTTCTCATAATTGGACTATGCGGCAACTAGATATCTCTAATGCCTTCTTGCATGGAAATTTGAACGAAACAGTTTATATGCGCCAACCTCCAGACTTCATCCATCCAGATGATCTAGATTATGTTTGCAATCTTAATAAGGCTCATCGCGCTTGATTTGAGCACCTTACCATATATCTTTCTGATTTGAGTTTCAATCAAAGTCATTCAGATCATAACATGTTTTAATAATCATCTGCAGGTACTCATATTATCATTCTTTTATATGTTGATGACATTGCTATCTTTGGTTTTTCTCCTCATCTAATTCAGAAGATAATTAATGCTATGAAATTTGAATTCTCCTCGACAAATTTGGGTTTTTCTTAGAAGTTGAAATCACTCCTAATTCGGATGGACTAATGCTACTCCAATGAAAGTATATTTCAGATTTGTTGGTTCGACATAATATTTTTGAATCAAAGCCGATGAGTTCTCCTTTACATATTAAACAAACATGGCACACTCTTGATTCACCCCTTTTGAAGGATCCGACTGAATATGGAAAAAATAATTGAAGGATTACAATATCTGACTTTCACTTGACCCGATATTCAATTTGTTGTGAACTTACTGTCACAGTTTCTTCATCAACCCCGCCATACTCATTTGAATAATGTTAGCAAATTTTTTGCTATCTTCGAGGTACCGTTGATGTTGAACTGCAACTCTATTGTGTGTTTATTCTGATGCTGAGTGGGCGTGAGGCTAATCTAGCCGACGTTCAACCTCTGGCTATTGTGTAATTTTTAAAAAATATCGTATTTCTTGATCAACTAAAAGGCGTATTACGAGTAATGCGTTCAAGATCTTGCGAATATTGTGCTCGACCTGCATCATTGAAGTCACATGGATACAATAGCTATTGGGTGATTTACACATTTTCTTGAAAGAGTATGTTCGAGTTGTGAGAATATTGATGCTTTATATCTTACTCAAAATTCAGTGTTTCATTCTCGAACGAAGCATGTTTCAATAGACTATCATTTTGTTCGTGAAAAAGTTTTCTCGAAAAATCTTCTAGTTCATGTCTCATCATCCCAACAACTTGCATCTATATTAACTAATCATTATCTTCAACCAGAGTCACAGATTTAGTTAGCAATTTGAATGTTCGATCCTCCCCTCAAATTGAGGGAGGGTGTTAGAGAATATTTTGCATCTACTCTAGAGGATAATTACCATTTAATATCATGTTGATTATATTACCATAGTTGTATTCTAGTCTTTATTACTTTTGATCTTTTAGGACAAGATTATTCTAATAATTCCGAAACAATAACTTTTCTCTACGTAATTTAACACTTAAAATGCTTTTTGAAATACAAATCACTATTAAAAATACTTTTATTAAGAGTATTTTTCAAAGTAAGGTGATTTTAATAGCTTGAACAGACACAGTGTGGAGTGGGCCAATTTCTTTGGTGTCCGAAATCAGAACTTTACAAGTGCAATGGGCCAAAGAGGGACCAAAAAGAGTATTGAGTAATCAAGGATTTTGATCTTTTGGTCAGAATGAAAACGGCATTCCATCTAAAGTTAATTTAATGGAAAATATCTATTGAAGACTCTTATTATAAAATATATAGATAGTTTTTACAATTTATAAAATATAACGATATATTACGAAATATGATAGATCTTCATTTTTTTTATTTTAACATTTTAAAAAAAATATATAATTTATTTAGAAAATAAAATTTTAATTTTTTTTAAAAAAAACAAATTCAAAATATTTCTCAATAATTTCTTACTCAAGGCTTACAAAATTAACTCAATTTTTTGTGTATGAAATGTGTATATGTGAGCGAAATTTTTAATATAGTTTTCATACACAAATTGTGAGCGAAATTTTAATCCTTGAATATTGTATGAAAGTTGTATACAATGTTGTTGTAGTTGTATTTTATACACGAAAAATGTGAGCCAAATTTTAAGTCTTGAGCGATATATAAATTTTTCATACATACAATTTTGAGCGTAATTTTAAGCATCTATCAAGATATACACATCATATATTTTTCATACAAAAAATTTTGAGCGATTATTTTAAATCTTGAAATTTGTTGTAGCTGTATTAATTTTACAGAAACCTACCATGAAATTTATACACGAAAATGTGAGAGAAATTCTAAGCCTTGAGCGAGATATAAATTTCATACCATTTTTATACATAATTTTTTTAGTGGATTTTTTAAGCCTTGAACGAGTTATACACATTTCATATAATTTTCATACACTAAAATTTGAGCAAACTTTTTAAGTCTTGAGCGAAATATACACATTTCATACACAAAAAAATTGAGCGAAGTATTAAGCCTTAAGCAGAAAAAAAGTAATTTTTATTTTATAAAAAATAATTTTAAATAATATATTTTTTTAAAAAATAAAAAATAATTTTACAAAAAAAAACTAATTAATAAAAAATATTTAAAAAATTAAAGACTGTATTTGTGTAGGATTTGTAATGTTATGTTTTGTAAATAGAAAACTATCGTCACGTTTCGTAAATATTTTCTCTTAATAGGTATATATACATACTTTGCCTTTATTTTATATGAATTTTTTTTTCGCAAAAGTTTCAGATTTAGCTCTATTCATAAAAATAATCACAATCGTTAATTATATATACATATAATGTATATATTAATATATAAAATATATATTTATAGATTGTTATATTGATGAGCGGTTATATTAATATATAAAATTTTACTTTTTATTCGACACAAGAATTTAATAATCTTGGTGGTGGAATGCATGCTTCAATGTCGGATCTGTCATAGGCTTACGAGCTCAGCACGTGACAGTTTTTGCATGTTATAATTACCATAATATTATGTTCGTCCATTATTCTATAAATGTATTTTTATTATATTTACCATATCAAGATAAAAATAATTTATTTTTTCTGTTTTACTCATAGCATTAATTACTCATTTCAAATTATTATTAAGATTATACAGCAATTAACATGGTGTATGTTGGTAAAATATGCACATCATATTTTTTAAGGTGCGTGCAAGTCCCTATTCAACATAAACTAATCACCTAGATTAACTATTGTTGTCTCGACTTACTACAATTATTAGTCAGAGAAAATACAATTTCTTTGATGTTTTCAAAGATAAATAGAACTAAATAACACCACCACTTAGTCAAAACTTTTGATTAAGAGTGGGAATCTTATTGAGTGTAACTTTAATAATTGATGATGTAAAATATTTTATACTCTTAAAACTATCAATATATATTAGTACAGTACTTTAATAATCGTGAACGACTAAGTTCATTTCTACAGTACTCCTATTGAACTACTAGCATTTTGGTTTCTGGAAAATTAAAGTTGATTATGAAGTCTCTTCCTTCAAAGGCTTTGATAATCAAAATCAACTTAGTTTTCTTGGTTTGTTTCTTAGTTGCTTATTCTGCCCTTCTTCACTGGCAATTATCTTCTGCTTATCACGAATATTCAACATCTCCTATTAGATGCACATTATGCGAATGCCATCACAAGGTAACTGACCCTTTTCTTTTATCAGTTCAACAAAGTAAAATCACTAATATCCGATGGACGTCTTGTTAGAATTTGGCTCGTCAGTAAGTGATTTCTGACGGAAAAGTTACCAACAAGCCAGATTCCATTGGAAATTAGCGATTTTCTGATAGTAAATCAAGTTTATCTTTTTGAAAAAGAGAAAAATATCCTTGAAGTATTCATTTCCTGTATTGTGTAGGTGGAAGCAGCTGGGATAAAGATGAATGCACTATCAGAAGAATCAATGGTGAATGAAACAAAGACAATATTGAAGAAAATGGTGAAACACAAAAAGCCAAGTTTTGTGAAAGAAATAACGGGGAGAGGAATGAAGATAGGAATGGTGAATATGGAAGGGGAAGATGTTAGTGAATGGAGAGTCCATGGCCAAATAATAACAGTACAATTTCATCAGGTCTCAGAGTTGTTGGAATGGAATGACTTGTTTCCAGGTAAGGTAAAGTACATGGAAAATGAGAGGATTGAGTCACGTCAATAAAATTTGGTCTGATCAGGTCAATTGTGTGACAGTTATTTAAAATGAGAGGATTGAGTCAAATAACAAGTCATAATTTAACTTGTCCAACGTAATCCAACCTCCCTTCCTATTTTCTTTTGTTGTTTGAAAAAGAGAAGTAAAAGTTGTATTTTCTTAAATTATTAGCTTAAGTTCTTCCAAATTAGCATAATTTTAAATCTTCCATTTGGATTTTGTATGTTTCTGTTGCCGTCAGGTTACACTATTCGATCCATTTTTTCCTATTAATTTGCTCATTTAATTTATGTTTCGATACCATTGAGTCAAGTCAACAAATAGTGATCTCATAACCCCACCCCTTTAAGCTACTATGTAGGAAATTCCTTACCGACATGTCAAATTGTGACAGAACGTCCTAGAAAATTAGCAATTTTCTAATAACTATTTAGACTTGAACGGGTTGGACGAGTTACTAAAAGATGAATTGATTTTGCCTTTATTTTCAGGACAGGTAGATGAGGAATTAGAAGAGATGGATGATAGACAAACATGTCCAGAAATACCAATGCCAGCTTTCTATAGCTATAGTTACATGGACATGATAGTTGTGAAATTACCATGCAAGTACCCACAAGAAGGGTGGAGAAGGGATGTTTTTAGGCTACAAGTGCATCTTGTGGCTGCAAATTTGTCTGTGAAGAGAAGAAGGGGTAAGAATGGGAAGATGAAATTGATTTTTTTGAGTAAGTGTAGGCCAATGATGGAGATTTTCAGATGTAATGAATTAAAGAGAATAGAAGGGGATTGGTGGTATTATGAGCCAAATATGGTCAAATTGGCACAAAAAGTTTCATTGCCAATTGGTTCTTGCAAATTGGCTTTGTCTCTCAAGGGAAAAGGTATGTTACACTTTCAAAAAATTTATTACTTCATTGCGTAATTATACTTGCATTTCTTCTTTTCTTTATTTTTGTGACACTAAAGAACTTGATTATATATTGCTAGCAAATTATAATACTAGTGGTAGTACACATTCTCAAAAAAAAAAAAATTGCCAAGTAACTAGGGGTCAAATATATAACTGTCGGTGTACAGACGAAGTTAAAATTCTCCTTTTTAAATGTTGACATATCGGAGTGAAATCGACCTATATATATAATATTGTTGGAAACTTAATTTATATTTTTGTTGATACAAAATGAACGAAAACCCACTCCTTTTCTCTCTTCAACTTATAAACTCCTCTCATCATATACTAGAAACTTCAATCTATATAGAAGAAAAAAACATTGAACATATTAACTTATAATTACGTTCCATGTTTATTCTTCAGTCGTAGTTTCTTAGTAATGTAAGTTAATTACTTGTCTACTTTCTCATTTCTATTAAAAAAGAATCATACGTTTCTCTGTTTGTAAACTATTTAAAAATTAGCATCCCGTTGTTACCCTTAATTGCTAAACTTGTTGTATCCAATTGATATAAAAGATCATACTTTTAACTTTAAAGGAGAGAGTGTGAAAGGACGTGTGGAACTCTCGTCAAGTGTAAGAATGTATTAATCTTTATTGTGGAGTATTTTTCATTAATACAAATATATATAGCGTACAATGAAAAATCCTAATACAATAAGGATCATATATCTACCATAATTATACATCACTAAATATTACATAATATATGACATATATTCTAATTATGATAATGATGTACACGATTAATACATCCCCTCAGTTTGAGCGGGAGGAGGCCGAACGCTAAGATTGAATCTGAAGTCGAGGAAGAGTTGTCTAGGAAGGTTTTTTGTGAATATATCTGCATACTGATATGAAGAAGACACATGCAATACCTTAACATTACCGAGAGCAATCTTCTCACGAACAAAGTGGATATTCATTTAAATATGATTGATTCACTGATGCTGAACCGGATTATGAGATAAATATATGACGGATATGTTATCACAATACACCAAATACACCTTACGCAGGGGACACTGAAGCTCCAAAAGAAGGTTTCAGAGCCAACAGATCTCAGCAACAACATTAGTAACGCCTCTGTACTCTGCTTCTGAACTCGAACGGAATAATGTGGCTTGTCTCTTCGCAGACCAAGAAATGAGATTATCCCCTAAGAACACATAATAGCATGAGGTGAAGCGTCACGTGTCCGGACAGCCTGCCCAATAAACATCCGTATATGATAACAACTTGGTCGGTGCTGAGGGGTAGAGATGTAATCCATGATCAAGTGTGCCCTTAACGTATCGAATGATACGTTTAAGAGCAGTAAAATGAGGCTCCCTGGGGCATACATGAATAAGCATATCTGCTGATCAACATAAGCAATATCAGTCCTGGTGAAAGTAACGTATTGTAGGGCACCTTCAAGACTCTTGTAGAGAGTGGTATCTGATACTGGATCACCATCAACAACACTAAGCTTCGATTTAGGATCAACTGGAGTGGACATGATCTTGCAATTCAGCATTTTAGTCATGTACACAATCTCCTCTGCATACTTACGTTGACAAAGAAACGTAATATATGCAGATCTAGCCACTAAAATTCCCAAAAAATAGCTCAATTTCCCCAAGTCAGTCATGACAAATTCAATTTTAAGCAGTGTAACGATCTCATTTTTTAACAAATCATATGAGAAAGTAAGCACAATGTCATCCACATATAACAACAAATAAGCAATGCTACTACCTCTATACAAAACGATCATATTACGCTCTAAGGGCATGTTTTAAACCATACAGTGACTTACGGAGATAACATACATACTGAGTGGTTGCAAGATGAACAAAACCAGACTGCTTGTACATGTAAACAGTTTCCTTCAAATCCCCATGTAGAAACACGTTCTTCATATCAAGCTGATGAATTGACCAATACTTGCCCATAGCAGTAGTCAGAACTGTGTGAATAGTAGCTAGTTTAACAACCAGACTTAATGTCTCACCACAATCAATACCCTCATGTTGATTAATGTCATTAGCCACAAGAATCGCCTTATATCTCTCTAGATCAACACTATCTCTGTATTGTTAATGAAAAAGCCACATGCATCGGATCACATTCACTCCATCCGGTTTAGGAACCAAATCCTAAGTGTGATGTTTCGTTAACACATTAAATTTCTCACACATAGCCGCATTCTAATTTGGATCTAGTTTGGCTAATTTTAAGTTTTTGGGAATTGGGGATATGGTTTGTGTGGATAGGTTAAATTGGACTTGGGTTTGAAAATCCCGTATTGGGCACGGGTTTCCATATGGTGCAAAGGAGCAGGGGCAGTCTGGGTATATCTATTAGATGTCGGGTCTAGATCACGATGTGATATCTGGTTCGGTTGTTGGATTATTTATTGGGTCGGGTTGGTGGAGACAGTGGCTTTGGTTGTCTGTCGAGATGGGTAGACAATGCGTGGGTGACGGGGTGACCGAGATTGGTAGGTGGGATCAATGAGTGGTGATGGGGTGAGGTTTTGGTAGTTGGGTTTCTGGTGTATGGTGTGGTACGAGTGGCGGTGACTGGTTGGTTGAATGTAGGAGAGATGTCGGAGACAGATGGGTGTGGGAACTGGGTGCGATTGGAGCGACGGTGGTGGGGAGATCTGTGACGTCACTACAACAAATCGGTTCAAAGAGGGCGACAGTCGCCCTCTTTGGGTGGAATATCGCCCCCTTAGATCAAAGGGGGCGATTTTTAATCGCCCTTAAATTCGCCTTATTACGTCCGTTGTCTTAGATCAAGAAGGACGATTTTTCAAGTCGCCTCCTTTGGTAAGGACCAAATAGGGCGACTACATTCGCCCTTTTTGAGATCATCAAAAAAGGTGACTGTAGTCGCCCTATTTGATCCTTACCAAAGGGGGTGACTTGACAAATCGCCCCCTTTGATGAAGACCAAATAGTGCGATTACAGTCTCCCTATTTTAACCACACCAAATAGGGTGATTTTCCTTGTCGCCCTATTTGGTCCTCACGGGGCGACTTGAAAATCGCCCTATTTGGTGTGGTTCAAATAGGGCGACTACAATCGCCCTTTTTGATGTATCTCAAAAAGGGCGACTGACTGTGTCGCCCTTTTTGATATGTTTCAAAAAAGAGAAAAAATTAAATGCATCAACTGAATTCGAACCCTGGTCTGAACTTTGACATTATACTATACTACCACTACACCACTAGTTTTGCAATATTAATTGCCACAAATACACCTCCTGCCAAGAATCGATCCCGGACTTCCTCTATGGAACTGTGTCATTCTACCACTAAACCAGCCATCAATACTTGTTATATTTATGCTCCTCATAATCATAAATCCCTTGGATTCAGATTCGAATATTTCGGATATCCAACAAATCGGATATTAGTAATTTTTGGATAATTTTGGATCCGATATTTTAGATATTCAAAAAATCGAATATCCGTAATTTTTGGATAATTTCGAATCGGATTCGGATAAGAATATTTTGATATTCAAAAAATCAGATATCCGCAATTTTCAGATAATTTCGGATCGGATTCGGATCCGAATATTTCGGATATCCAAAAAATTGGATAATTTCGGATCGGATTCGGATCCGAATATTTCGGATATTCAAAAACTCGGATATTCATAATTTTTGGATCGGATTCGGATCAGAATATTTCGGATATCCAAAAAATTTGGATAATTTCAGATCGGATTAGGATCCGAATATTTTGGATATCCAAAAAATCGGATATTCATAATTTTTGGATAATTTCGTATCGGATTCGGATCCGAATATTTCGGATATACAAAAAATCGGATATCCAAAATTTTTGGATAATTTCGGATCGGATTAGGATCCGAATATTTTGGTTATCCAAAAAATCGGATATTCGTAATTTCGGATAATATCGGATCGGATTCGGATCCGAATATTTCGGATATTGTCAGCGATTTTACAAATGCTCACGCAAGTGTACGTATCGTTACAAGTAATATAGTCTGGTAAGACGGAATCGTCCTCAGAGACTGGTTATCAAGTACCGATTATCTAAGCTTTAGTTTCTATTTGGTGAAGTTAATTTGTTTGTATTTTTATCTAATAACTAAGACTAAATAATTGCAGAAATAAACTAATTATGATAATACTTTGGTTTAAATCAGTTATGAAGGAATTAGGGCATTCCAATATCCTCAACTATCCACTCTTTTTCAATCCTTAATGCAACAACAATGGTTTCCTCTTCTATGTTAAGATAGCGGTTAACTAGACTGTCTTATATTCCGGTTAGGACATATAATTGCTCAACCCCAGTGCAGAACCCTTCTATATTTCTATGATAGGATTTACTACATAGGAGAATTAAGAACAATAACCTATAATACTACATAAATATCGGGGTATTTTCATCCGCGATTTTAATATATGTCTATTCAATTACAGCATATCAAAATCTCTCCTCTCGGTTCTTGATTCGAAATCATATAGATTATGATAATACAAACCGGGCAGGGAAACAACCAGTGAAGAGAGCATTGGAGAGGGCGGTAGGCTGGGAGAAGGAAAGGTTTTAATAAGAAGAGTTTGCCTAGCGTCTTTCGATGTCTGTTATTAGAAGAAGGAATGGATGGGATAGGTGGAGGGCCGGGATGCAGAGAATGACGCTATCCGGAAGAGGAGGCATGCATCGTATAAGAATATGACATCGAAAATAAGGATATCCACGTACACAAGAGAATCGCTTGAGAAAAAGGGGCATCGTTCTCAAGCGAGATGGGGGACTTTCTGATATGCCTTCCCTGTCTTATGTTATCGTCGTTGTTGATGGGCTAAAGGAGCTGACATACTGAATTTCTTAATCTACGAACGGAATTTAACCTTACCTTCCTTTCCCAGGACTAAAAGCTGCCTAAACTAGATCAATGTTAATGTCCAAGGAGGTTGAATGCGAGGTTTCTTGTCCAGTTAACTATCAAGCATTCAAACTAATATTGAATAAATCTTAATCAAGTGAAGAAGAAATCAAACTATTGCACTAATTAATGAAAACGCATTTCAAGCGATTCAAAAGGAAAACCCTAATTAAGTAATTAGCTCCTAAACATTGTCATGTCAAGAACTAATACAAACCAACATAAACTGAAATAAATAAAAGGAAAGAACAAGAACTTGAACCAAGGTTGTCTCCAATCTTGTGTTGTAGCCTCCTTCTTAGCCTCCCCAAAGTAGAATAGAGAATATGTACAAGATGCCCAATAATGAGTAGGGTTTTATACTTGAGAAAATATTGCATTGTGAACCCTGAAAACGTGTCAAATTCGGCCCAGAATCGGGAAAACCCCGCCTTGGCGCCTGAAGTCCTGAGGAAAATTTTGCTCACAACAGTTGGGGCGCCGCAACCCTGCTTGCTGGCGCCGTGGCGCCAGTGGCTTCTCTTTCCCGGATTTTCTGATTTTTGTCCTTTTTTAGTCCGGACTTCGTCTGATTTCTTCTATACTTCCCGGGACTTCTTAGGCTTCATTTCTTCGCCCTTTTAGTGTGCAATTCCCTCTCAATTAAGCTCATTTCATCTTCTTTTTGTCATTTCTCCATTTACGATCGTTGTGACTCAAAAGAAAGAAAAACGACCATAATACTATACTAAACACAAAAGAAATGAGTAAAATACTACCTAAAAATGACTCAAAAAGGGTATATAAGATATGCCTAACAGATATCCAAAATCGGTTATCCAAAATTTAAAAAGGTAAAAACTAAGGATCTAAATTATTCGTCATTCACATTTAATATGCACCACTAATAATAATGTCACTACTAATTCATTAGCCGCTCTTTAATCTTTTTTTTTGAAAAAAGTTTATTAATTCATGGCTAATTAGAAAGAAGCATATTTTATTTGAAAAATGAGCTTTAGGAGGTGTTTTACTTTTGAAAAATTATTTTTAGCATTTTAATTATTTCATTAACTCAACTTTTTGAAATAATTTAATAATTTGACTAATCATAAAGGAACTAATTCTTTCAAATGTGCACGGCTATTTAGATTTTAAATTATAATATAACTCAACCTCTCGATCCGTTAATGTATTTCCTTGGTTGTAACTAACGAGAAAATTCTCTTAATTCATTTGACAAGTAGCCAAATTATTAAATTAATTCACAAAGTTGAGTTAATGAAATAATTAAAGTGCTAAAAATGATTTTTCAAAAGTAAAACACCTCTAAATTAAGCTCATGTTTTAAATAAAATATGCTTCTTTTTTAATTAGCCATGAATAATTTTTTTTCAAGATTTATACAAATATTAAATTCTTTGATCTAAGGAGGCGACTTTTCTAGTCGCCCCCTATGGTCAGGACCAAAAAGGGCGATTAGAAAGTCGCCCTTTTTGGTCCACGCCAAAGGGGGCGATTTTTTAAGTCGCCTCCTTTGATCAAAGAATTTAATTTTTGTATAAATCTTGATTTTTTTTTTATTCATGGCTAATTAAAAAAGAAGCATTTTTTATTTGAAAAATGAGCTTTAGGAGGTGTTTTACTTTTAAAAAATCATTTTTAGCACTTTAATTATTTCATTAACTCAACTTTGTGAATTAATTTAATAATTTGGCTACTTGTCAAATGAATTAAGAGAATTTTCTCGTTAGTTACGACCAAGGAAATACATTAACGGATCGAGAGGTTGAGTTATATTATAATTTAAAATCTAAATAGCCGTGCACATTTGACGAATTAGTTCCTTTATGATTAGCCAACTCATTAAATTAATTCACAAAGTTGAGTTAATGAAATAATTAAAGTGCTAAAAATGATTTTTCAAAAGTAAAACACCTCCTAAAGCTCATTTTTCAAATAAAATATGCTTCTTTTTAATTATCCATGAATTAATAAACTTTTTTCAAGATTTCTACAAAAATTAAATTCTTAGATCAAAAGGGGCAACTTAAAAAGTCGCTCTTTTTCGTCCTCACCAAAAAGACGACTTTTCTAGTCGCCCCCTTTGGTTAGGATAAAAAAGGGCGACTTTTCTAGTCGCCCCCTTTGGTGAGGACCAAAAAGGGTGACTTTTCTAGTCGCCCCCTTTGGCCCTCATCAAAAAGGGCGACTATATGTCGCCCTTTTTGGTACTAACTAACAGGACATTTTTTAGTCGCCCTTTTTGGTATTAACCAATCGCCCTCTTTGGGCCGATTTATTGTAGTGCGTGACCGAGTGAACAGAAACACTGGGGTTGACTGGAGTGGCAGCACAGAGTGGTGGTGACACTAGAATGATGGGTGACGGTTGCCGGAGGGTGGGTGATGCAATGGTCGGACTTACGGATAGACCGATTTCCTTTGGAAGTAGTGACAATCGACATCGACCGGAACTGGCTAGGGAAATTTCTGGTGGCAGCAGTAGTGGTTGGTAGAGACGGTGATTGGGGGTGGATGTGGTTGCTTAAGGTGGCGGCGACTACACAGTGACTGGATTATAAGTGACGGACGGCGGGGAAGGGTTCAGACTTCTCGAGGAACGTGTAATCGGTAGTCTGGAATTTTTGGAGATTGTAAAATGGGAAGATTTTCTCGTTAAATGTGACATGACGAAACACGATGATCTTACGAAAAGTCAGGTCATAACACAAATACCCCCTATGATTGGGTGGGAATCCTAAGAAGACACACGAGGTGGTATGAAGTGCTAATTTATGAGGGGTTGTGGATGTAAGATTTGGGTAGCATATGTAACTGAAAATTCTAAGGTGGTCATAGGACGGGATCCGACAGTAGATAATTTTGGTGGGGGCTTTGTTGTGAAGAGTGATGGTAGGAAAATATTAAGGATGTATTCTACCATTTTAACTGCATAGACCCAGAATGATGGGGAAAAGAGGCATGGAAAAGAATGGTGTGAACCATGTTGTTGATAGTACAGATGATTCGTTCGACTTTGTCATTTTGGGGTGAGGTACGGGGACACGAGAAACGGAAGACCATGTCATTCTTGGTGTAAAACTGATGAAATGCAAAATTATTAAACTCACGACCGTTGTCACATTGGAATGAATTAATGAATTTTTTAAATTGTGTTTTGATAAATTTATGAAACTCAAGAAATTTGGTAAACACTCCAGACTTGAATTTTAGAAGGTAAATCCAGAGAAAGTGAGAAAAGTCATCTAATAACACAAGATAAAATTTATGACCTAAGGAACTAATAACAGGAGATGTCCATAAGTCTGCATGAACAATATCAAACGGGAAAAACGTAACACTTAACAAAGACTGAAAAGGAAGGCGAACGTGTTTGCCTAAAGGGCAAGAAAAACATTGTTGAGGAGGTTTCCCACTAGAACAATGAATAAAATTATTGTTGCGAAGAAAATTTAAAATATGAGCTCTTGGGTGTCCAAGTCTATTGTGCCACGTTGACATAGAGATTATTGCTAAAGCTGTGGGAGAAGAGACTTGGGCAGTTAGACATGTGGGAGGGGAGACACTGACAACGAATGCGGATAGAAAATGATAGAGGTCCCCTTCACTATCACATCTCGTAAGGAGTTTCCCGGTATGTAGGTCCGTTACAGAAAACCTAAACAGGTCAAAATTAATTGATACGGAATTATATTTGGTAAATTTTTTAACATATATTAGATTTTTGATAACATGTGGGGGCATACATGATATTATTTAGGGAGAAGTGGGGATGTGGTGGTGGGGTCAACGTGTGGTCAAACCATTGATTTGGAATGCGATGAATGTTTCTAACCATAATAGATTGTGGAGTATTTAAGTTTTGTAGTTGAGTAAGACTACCAGAATTATTGGTGAGGTGAGACGTGACACCCGTATCCATATACCACGTGTTATCGGGCTGTCGATGAGTCAATGTGGCAAAAGCCTGGCCCAAATTGGATTGGAGAGGGCCTGGAGCAGACTACAGGGCTCCAAGAAGTTGGGCCTATGTCACGACCCGACCCCGGGGCCGCGACTGGTGCCCTACCGGGGCACCCCGTCAGGTATACATCAGAGAATAGCAGCGGAACATACATAACACATAAACATGTATAAAGTAAACATCACTGGCTAGCCGACAAGGCCGCCTTTCATAGAAATATACTTAATCAAAAGTATAACAGTACAACTATGTCTTTACAGCCCAAACCACAAACGTGACTACAGATCTCTAAGAATAACAACTGTGGCGGGACAGGACCCCGCCATACCCCTGAATGTACATAATACCTATAGCATCAGGGAAAAACTGTACCAATAAAACAAGCCTCCGGAGGAATGGAGCTCGACACGAGCGGTGATCCTAAGAGTGAGGATCCACCACCGCTACTCCCTACCGCAAAGATGAACGCATCCCCAGGAAGGGGTCAAGACAATATGTACTAAGTATGCGAAACTGGAAAATACTGAAAATACCTCATAAGTCTAAAATAACTGGAGACATGTATGAAAATCAGTTTACAGAACATTGTGCCTTACTAATAATGAGGATATCAAACATATACAATACTGCATGAAAATAGGAAGCTCATGGTCAAAGCAAGGTCATCCGCCCCGCAGTATCATTAAGCACTCCTACTCCTGGGACTATTTCACCCGCATGGGTCATGTGGACCCGCATGAGGTATTCCTCGCATAGGTTGTACTCACCCGCATGAGACTATTTCACCCGCATGAGCCCTACGGACTCGCATGAGGTATTCCTCGCATAGTGGGTAGCAAATCTACGGAATATGCAAATGCCACAACCCGGGGAATGACCCCGTAATAAATAATAATATATCATTAGCACAAACCGGCTACCATACATAATACAAGCAAGTTAAGAAACCCCTTAACTTCTTATTAATCTTGTTCATACACATTCTCATTTTAGTTTACTTAAGGCACTAAGATGTCTTTACGAAATCCGGGAATTTAACCCAAAGTACTAGACTATGTACTTCTACTCTTTTAAAACCTTAGGCAATTAATGCCTTAAAAATCAATTTGCCTTTCACAACCTCAAATCATTTATCCGTACTCATTTTACTTAGAGTAAATCTTCCTTTGTTAACTTTCCATAAAGCTAATATAATCAACTTCCCATAAAGTCATTATATTAACGTTATACCTTAGTCAAATACATTTTCCTAAACTCAAGGGACTTACACTTTTTAAAAAGAACCAAAAATCATATACTTGAACACATCAAGTCCCTTAACTTTGAAAACTCAAGATATCCTTAATACTTTTTAAAGAAATGGGTTAATCCCCCCTTACTCACAAAACTTGGTCATCCTTAAAACAAGTAAGGGATATCAAAACCTTGTACGTCTATCGTACTATATAGGTAAAACTATTCATGCTCAAGAGATAGGAAAGTTCCACATACCTCTTCGGTCAATCCACTTGCTAAGTCCAAAATACCACATGTAGTATGTCAACCTATAATGACCATAATACGTTTATTAACCTCTAGTTACAACGTAGAATTTTCCAAGTTCAAAGTCACTTAATTCTATGGAAAATTGGGCACCATTTCCTTTGTTTCTACACACTTTGCCACTTTTTTCAAGGCCGAATTCAACACCCAAACGCCACTTTTAAGGCCCAACAATCCAAACATTTCAAAGGGGATTACACACCTAAACTTGGATGTGTAAAATTCTGCCCCACAATGCATAACAACTAACTTAACAAGTTTAAGGAAGTATTTTGGCTACAACATGCTTACATAACTTCCTTATCCAATTCTTTCATATCCAAACCATATTTCTTACATGCAATTTATCTAAGAGCAATATTTTCAACTACAAGTTCTTTCTTCTTCACATGCAACACCAAAAACTAGCAATAAGAGAAAGAATTGTTACCTTAGAACTTTAGCCAAATTAATCCAACAATTTCACTAGCCTCATTTCCACAAACACCACCACAATAACTTCCACAAGCTTGCCAACAAGTTTCCTTCTTGCCACACTTTTCAGATTTTCCTCAATCCTTGATTTCCTCTTAATTTTCTAGAGAGAAGGAAAAACTTTTATTTTAGAGAGAGATGAGATCTTGAAGAATGACCAAGTCTTCAAGACTTGGTCAATAAATAGTGCATGCAAAATCAGATGGGGAGGGGGGGACACTTGTCACCCTCCCATGGCCTTTTTTAAAACAAACCAGTTCAGATTTTTCCACTTAACCTCGCAGAACCCGCCTCGGCTCTGCAGCCCGGCGCTAAACTCTGCCACCTCGGATCTTCCGCGCGCGCCGCTTCCGCCGCGCCCCGTGGCTCTGTCCGAATTATTTTTCTCGTCCGATCACGACCGAACTTGCAACTTCCATAACTTTCTCTCCGATGTCCTATCGACGAACGGTTGGTTGCGTTGGAAACTAGTCTCAACGAACTACGTACTAGGACTTTGAAACACCTGGGAACTCTCAATGTAACGGGTCATAACCCGCCTCAAAGTTGACCAAAACCCGTCCGAAACAATCCGTCAACCTATCCTTCCAAAATTTTAAGTCTTAATCCCTTTCGTACGCCCTCATACGCATGGCCAGAACTACGGGGTATAACAACCTACATGTTGTGGCACATTGATGGGGCTCCTTGTCTAATGGACCACTGTTGAGCCTCACAAAACTAGATCGAATGATTAAGGCCCATCGACCAGCTCGGGCGTGGCGCGCTCTTGATGGCGCACCGAGGATGGACTGTTGGTTGTAGCCCTCATCGATGTACCCGTGCGATTGGGCGACGCTTCCACCAGTGGATTGCCTGACCAATTCTGCCACCACGGCCTCGGTGGCTACTGTCACACCCAAAGTTGTTCTCTGTCATGGAGTCTGCCGGAGAAGAATGGAGAGACAAGAAAAAAATATGGAGGGTTGAAACATATAGATTTGGGGCAGTATCGGTCGTATACGAGGTGTATGGCGGCTTAATAAAGTTTTATACTGACAGTATACAGTGATGGGAAGGGTATAATAGTCGTATACATAATGTATATCGGCGTGTATGTGTTGTATACGAGGGGGTATACGGTCTGTGATAGAGTTAGAGAATAAGAAAGGGTTGTATATCAGAGATATACCAGATGTATACATGGTTGTTTGTAGAATCGGAGGGCTGGACAGTTGTATATCAGTGTATATTGGAGGTATACCGGTGGTATACTGGCAGTTTGGTGTCGGAAATAGCAAGGTAAGGCCGGCCGAACTTTAGGTTTTAGGTCGGGAAGGATTATTGTCTCCTGATACCATGTAAGAATGTATTAATATCCCTTGTGGAGCCTTTCTCATTAATACAAATATATATATATATATATATATATATATATATATATATATATATATATATATATATATATATAGTGTACTATGAGGAATCCTAATACATCACTAAATATTACATAATATATGATATATATTCTAATTATGGTAATGATGTACACGATTAATTTCTCATTAATACAAATATATATAGTGTATAATGGGGAATCCTAATACAATAAGGATCTTATACATGATTAATAACTAGTGCTCATTTACTATTGATAGTATGCGTATATTAGTTTATGTATCAGAAGTCTTTTTATACTTAAAAAATATGTCCAGTGATTGAACACTGTTACATAAACGGAAACTAAGAGGAATATGATAAAATGTTTGACAAACATTTATCATTTCAGAAATCAACGAGGCCAGCACGAAGTTAACAAGAGGAGAAGCTTACGCCACAATTCTTCATTCATCTGGAACATATGTATGTGGTGCAATTACACTTGCTCAGAGTCTTCTTCGAACCAGAACCAAACGCGACCTTATCCTTCTCCTGGACAAGAGTATCTCCGAGCCCAGACGCGACGCCCTAATAAAAGCTGGGTGGAAACTGCGGTTCATAAAGAGGATAAGAAACCCTAGAGCTGAGAAAGATACGTACAATGAATACAATTACAGCAAGTTAAGGTTATGGCAGCTCACTGACTATGAAAAGATCATCTTCATTGATGCTGATATCATTGTTCTTCGTAACATTGACCTTCTATTCCAATTTCCTCAATTGTCAGCTACAGGTAATTTAGTATACACGCAGTGTGTGCACTTCTTTTGTGTGTGTAATTTGTAAATGTGTGTCTTCTTTGATCACAACTCACAAAATCTGCTTTTTTAAATATTTTTTTTTTATCAAAAGTAATGTATGTACTTTTGTAAGTTGTAGCGGTTTGTATTTGACTACTAATTTGAAAAGCATTTTTGATAATATTAGAACTTAATTTATACTTAGACTAAACTTTTAGAAAAGAACGGCTTTTGAGGAGAAGATATTTCTTTAAGCTGATGAATAATAACTTTTGTTACTACTCAAAAGAGCTTCTTTTCTTTCTAAAACTAGGCCAAGTTAACACCTCAAACTATCTATTAAGCACTTAAAAACATTTCTGGCTATCCAACAGCTTGGCCAAACCTCCTATTAGTTTGACCGAGTTGATCAGATTTAAGAATGTAAAGAAGATTTTTGAATCCTAATTCTTTAAACTAAACGTATATATAACATATTAAAAGTATTGAATCTTTTTTTTTGTTGACGAAGAAACTCGTGCATCTTACTCTTCGGTCGCAAGACAGTAAACCGGACTGACGCAGTAGCCTGCAAACCACGTCAGCCAGGTAAACCACACTTGACAAGCCATGTGTGACAGGCTCAACCAAGAAGGTTTATGCAGGGGATCGAACTCGTGACCTTGCGGTCCCGCGCTCTACTGCTACACCAACTTGGCTATTCAAAAGTATTGAATCTTGCGATTTTAAACACATCGTCATGCTTTCAGGGTGTTATTACTTATTATTAAGGGTAACAATATGCAAATAAAAAGCTTACTAAATATAAAGTGATATTTTTTTTTAAAATAAATTAAAAGAGAAAGTAGAACATATTAATTGAAACAACAGTAGTATATATCAGACTGTGTATATACTAATGGATTTCCCAATATTACAGGTAATGCTGGATCAATCTTCAATTCTGGAGTATTGGTGATCGAGCCATCAAATTGCACATTCAACATGTTCATGCAACGTACAAAAGACATTATTTCCTATAACGGAGGTGACCAAGGTTTCCTTAATGAAATATTTGTATGGTGGCATAGACTACCGAGAAGAGTAAACTATTTTAAGAATTTCGAAAATTCAAACCAGGTCAGTGCTAAGAACCAATTATTCGAAGCAGATCCTCCACAACTCTATGCAATACATTATCTCGGGTTAAAGCCATGGGTGTGTTATAGGGACTATGATTGTAATTGGGACGTTGGTTATTTACGTGTTTATGCTAGTGATGTCGCACATAAGACATGGTGGAAACTACACCATGCCATGGATGAGAAGTTACAGAAATTTTGTGGGTTGACAAGGCAGAGGAAAACTGAGTTATATTGGAGTAGAAAGAAGGCAGAAGAAATGGGATTAAAAGATGAACATTGGAAGATTAATATTACTGATCCTAGAAGATTGACTTAACTTCTTGAATTGGGTTCTTCTAACTATTTTTTAATTCCCCTTTTATTTTTTGTATGCTCTTTTTTCCCCTTTAAAACTTTGCCACTCATATATAAGTTATAACTAGAGTTGCCAAATCGGACAACTAGCCCAACCTTAGCCAACGCGGGCTTTGGAATTTGACGGGTCAGGTCTCAACCATCTTTTTATGTGTCTTAAAATAGTCAACCCAATCCATCACTACATGGATTGTGGGACCGAGTCAACCCACCTTTTATTTAAAAGTATTTTGATAATTCTTTAAATTTAAATTTAAAAATGCTAATATTTATAAGAAAATATCGCATGATGTTACTACTTGCTAACCATGTCTCAAGTAGGGCTGGCCAGTGGGCCGGCCCACCGGTCGGGTTTAGCGGAGCGGAGGCGGGCGGGAAAATGGGCGGGTCGAGTCGGGCGGGCTGGAGGGGTCGGGGCGGGACCATACTGCGGTCCGCTCCTGGTCCCGTTAGGCAGTGGCCTGGACGCCTGACTCGCCTGCCTGACGGACTGCGGGTTTTGTGTGTGTTTTTTTAAATTTTTCACTAAATTAAAAATACTAAATTACTAAGTACTAACAAAGTAAATTAACATATACTTGTCATATAGTCATAATGTCATATACATATACTATAATATTATAGACTTATAGTATTATAATTTATAGTATTATACTCATATATATAATATATTTATAAAGTATAAAGTATAAACATAAAGTATAAAGTTATAAACTAAATAATTAAACAAAGACAATAATAGTGTAAAAAAAACATCCCAATGCTTTTTTTGTGCCTCTTATATTATTAATTTAATTGAAATATCAAATATACAAGATTCAAAATTACATTGTAATTATCTTGTTGTTGAAAAAATTGCAAAAGAGTGAAACCCATAGAAAAATTTAAAAATTGCAATGAAATAAATTACCAATTTGAAAATATTTTTTCTAATTTCTTTATAATTTCTTGTGGTTCTTCCGTTGGAATTGGTATATCTTGATCAAATTGTTCCACGTCGCTACTCATGCCTTGGATAAAATGTCGTTGTAGTTGTCGCCATCTTCTTCGTTAATCTCTGTCGATCGACCTCCTTCGCCTCCGCCAGATCCAATCTCTCAATAGTACCGCCATCTCCAAGTGTGTCCAGCTAATGAGTGTCTGCTCTCTCTATTTGAAATCGCCTCTGTAAAAGCGCTTTGAGGCGATTGATGACGCCAATGTTCAAAATATCTCGCCATCATTGAAAGTGTCAAATGTCTTCTCATTCGCTCCAATATTTCATAAGTCTTTCTTTCCTTCTTCACGATAATCGCTGTAAGGTAAATTACCCCGCAAAACAAAAACATCGAACTCACTAATTTGGTTAGCATCGCTACCACCGCATTCTATTTCTCGAGGCTTTCAATAGAATTAATACTAGGCTAGCCACGTAAACCGCTTGTCTTTTTAGGTTGTGTTGAAGAAGAAGATGGTACAAAAGTCGGTTGGTTACTAGCACTTTCTTGCTGGTAATTCCGATATACTTTTTTGCATTCATCTTCTACGCTATTCAACACTTCTTCTAGCGTTAGTTCAATAGGTGGCTCAACATTTAAATTTTTGGGAGTTGGAGGTGGTAGTACGTCCATACAGGTATAAATATTTTGAATAAGACTTTTACAACCCTCTACTTTAATAGTCGGGTTTAATACATCACCAATAATATAAATAGGGGGAATAGGAATAAAATATTTCTTTAATTTCATAAACATTTTTTTAATAGCTGCAGTATAAGCAGGTTTTTCCATATATTCTTTAAGAAGTAAAAATATTATAGCTATATAAAACAACATAGTTGAAATAGTAGGATAATATAAAGTAGAAAATTATTTTGTTGCTCGTTGAAAATTTTCTAAAAATACAATAAGTTCTCTAATTTTCTCCCAATCAGTATCCACAATCATATCATTTGGATTTTGATTATGGACGTTAAAAAATAAAGTAATAGGTTTTCTATAGTCATAAGCAACAACTAGTTGGTCATATAAAGAATTCCACCTAGTTGGTACTTCTTCTGAATTTTTCAGAAGATAGTCCACAATCGTGGCAAGTTTTTATATTCTTTTCTCTGTTGAATTCTATTATTTTTAAAAATAAAGTGTATAGCAAATTGTATTTTTCAAGAATATCTTGAAAAAGTGAAAGACCATCCTTTACAACTAAGTTATAAATATGACGCACATTTGATATGAAAATGTTTTGGAAAATACTGAGTTAAAACATCTCTTAAAATACTAATAGCGTAATTGTTAGAAGATGCATTATCTAATGTAATACTCGTAACTTTATCGGTTATTCCGTAATAATCACGCATCGAATAAATATTTTCTCAAATAAACTCACCAAATGCCCACTATCTATATATCTATATGCTAAAATACGTTTTGCATAGACCATTTATAATCTATCCAATGACAAAGTTACCGTTAAATAATCATGGCGTTAGTACTACGACTATATCGGAAGTTAAAGCGACTTTGCAATTTAAATGATATAATGCATAACGTAAATATCGCTGATATTCATGCAAATTTAAATACATCTCTTTTAACAATTGATCTAGGAAAACCTTTATAAGCGGATTATACATATCTCTAATATAATGAATAAAATCGGAGATTCAGAAATGAAAAGGCAAACCCTCCACAAAGAACTAATTTTGCTAGTCTTCCCTATCTTTATGTTTATCGTATTTAGTGGCCTACAACTCCCCGTCATAGGTTAATTTGACCAGACTTTCTCTCGGGACGAAGTATGTGAACCTTGTCCCGATTGAGAGGACGTCTTCTCACCTTCTTTTTCAATCATGTATTGAGCATGCAAGGCTTTGTGTTTTTGCAATAGTGTCTTCCTAAACCCCGTCCCACCATGACCTTGTCCAGATTTTAAAAGAATAAACATTTTTACAAGTTTTACATACAACTACTTGATTCGCACGTCCTCACAAAATATTTCCATACAACCGATTTTAATGGTCGTTTCTGGGACTCGCCTCATAGTAGGGGATAGGAGACATTTCACTAATGGGTGTATCATCATCTTCATTAGTATGTGTATCATCAACTAGAGTGTCATCTAAATTAAAATCTTCTTCAATTTCGGGATAATCATTTGTGTCAAGATCATATGGTATTTCAGAAACATTTCAGATCTATAAAATCATCTTGTCTAGGAATAAATGGAACATGAATACTAGAAGAAGTACTGCCTCTTGTTACCACCCCTACTAGAAGCTCGACTTTACCCTTGCTTAACACGTCTCTTAGTCCTTTCATTTTAATTATGCTAATAAATAGTTAAAGATAATGAAATTAAATGTGCTAAATGAAATAAAGACAAAATAATAATTTAATGAGAGACGATGTACCAAACGCGACGTAGAGTCGACGTGTAATCGAGAGGTTGAAAATTGAAACTTTGCTCGATAGATAATCCTCGCTAGTTGCCAACTTCACTCCCAATTCTCAAATTAATAAATAGATTGAATATGTAGACAATGTTGTATAGAGATTGATTGATAATTGATTGAGAGATTAGAGAGTAGAAAGATTTGTGAAAATAATAAGAAGAGGAATGAGGTATTTATAGTTGAAAAATTGGGTTAAAGTGTAAATATAATAACTTAGGGGTTAAAAATAAATATAATGGGGGTAGGGGGGGTTGGGGGAGGGGGGGAGGCCTAAAATGGTCGTTGTCCCACGGCCAAAATGTAAATTGGCCGGTGGACAACGCTATTTTCTCGCAGCGGTCGAATCAAGGATCAAGTGGTCGGCAAAGTGACCATACTGCCCCGCCTGCTCGAGCCCCGCCCGTTTTTTTATAGCGGGTCGGGTTTGCCTGACCGGACGATTTGGAATGGTCGGCCCATCGCCACCCTAGTCTCAAGTAATATTTTCAAAGGCGTTTTGGGTCAAGTCTTGTGGCGGGGCGTACCAAAAGCTCAAATAAAAAGTGTAGATCCATAGGGTGTACACCTTAGATTTGAGACATAAATCATGGGCGAAAAAGTGTAAGCTCCGGACGTAAAATGTATTACCCAACAGTTAAATTTACTGTTTATTATTTTAAAAATATGTTTGCTATATATTGTATTTTTTTATTATTGTTGTAATGATATTTATACCTAGTGTAACTCAAATTCACGGGCCAGCTCAACCCACCGCCTCTCAAGCCCACATACCAACAGGCTTTCTCGGATCAAGTTAAAATCTCATTCTTAAATGGGCTCGAATAATTTTAGCTCAGCCCTATCAAATCACGCATCGAACTGAATCAGCCCAACAAGTCTAGCTCATATTGATGGCTCTGCATATAATAGTATAATGCTAGTGTTTTTGCACTGAGAAAATTATTGACATGACCTCATTGACATAATTTATTGATGTGTCTAGATAGATATGCATGATAAATGGCTAAATAAATGCTAGGTATGTCACATTGACAAAGTTTAGCTTGAGTATTTCAATTATAGTCATTGAATTTGCGATTTATTTATTGCAATAAAGTCATAAAACTCGATAGTTTTTTCACTTGATAAATATACTCCTCAATTAGCAAAAACAATTGTGCAATGGATTGTTTACCCTATAAATTTTTATGAAGTGAAAAAGATCTTATCGAATAAGTAGTATCGGATAAATATTATTGGGTAAATCTTTTGATATCGGATATAAAAGCACTAAATGTTTCAACAGAAAAAAGATTTTGCAATTATATGATATGATTTGACCTCATAATTTGCACTTTGCGTCAATAAAAGAAAGAGGGATACTTGCGATCCTTTGGACGGATTAATGTACAAGTGAAGCAAAATTCCATCTCTGAGTAAAGTGTTTAGTTTTTGAGATAATTTATCAAAAATAACCTTTTATATATGACTTTTTGTGAGAGACAACATTTTAAAAATATTTGGGCAGATCTTAATAATTTTTTTGTTACGAGAAACAATATTTTAACAAAAATATTTATTTTCCGTTCATTAATTAACTCCTCTTATTTAAAAGGTCATGTGCTAGTCACATGAGTATTTCCCCCCCAAAAATAACCCGTCTATATATTTTATTTCTCTTAACCCTTACACTTCAGATTGCAACAAATTGGAGCTTAAATCGATTGAGACTTTGTCCATCATATTTCAGAAGATTTCCAAGCTCATTTTTTTCTCAAACTAATCACGTGTTATTGCAATTCGAATCAATTCATTCGTATTTAAGCATGTGTTGTATATATAAGTAACTCTTGTTTAGGGATGTTAATGGGGCGGGGCGGGGGCGAGGGAAAGGTATCTCATACCCGTATCCACCACCTAAAACACATCCCCACCCCGCCCCACCACCCATCGCGGGTAATAATTCCTCCACCCGTCCCGCCCCACTTACTTCACGCGGATACCCACTTATCCGGCGGGTACCCATTAATAAAATGATCAAATAATGTCTAGCAATTGTTTTAGTCACCAAAATGAAAGTTATATAAGAAAAAGAAAAAAAAAAGAAACCTTTCCACTATGGTGTATCGAATATCAAGTCTAAAATCTTGCCAAAATATTATGAATATTAAAAAACAGTAAAGATGAAAATATTTAACAAAAAAAGGAGAATAAAGAGAATGAGAAAAAGAAACGTGGTGCATTTGTGTTTAACAAGCAGGACACGGTGCGGATTGACTCAAGTCACATTTTAAATAAAGAAAGGGCCAAATAAATTCGTAAATAGCCTAATTAAACTAATAGATGATACAGATATGGGCGATGCGGGTACGGTCGATGTAGGTACGGTGCGGGTAGCGGGGCGGGTGCGGGACGGGTCTTATATGAAATTCACCCCGCCCCACTACCCATAACGGGTAGCACTTTTGATACCCATACCCGCCCCACCACCCACCAAACCATCCTCATACCCCACCCCAATTGAAACGGGTGCAGGGCGGTACCCATATTTATCCGCCTACTGACATTCCTACTCCTGTTGAGTGAAAAATCTTCAAGCACGTGTAGTTAATAATGAAGGCCATATTAAAAAAAAAAATTGAAGATCTTTAAAATCCTACCCGCCTTTCTTAAATGAGTAATTAATGAGTATATTCATGTTGGAGTGATAAGGGTAAAATTATGAGAAATTAATGTCTTTTTATTTTTTTTAAAATGACAAATATTTTGAACTAATTTTTTTTTATTGCTAAAGAGACAAATAAAAATGACAAGAGAAAATAGTTCTTGCAAAACAGTTAAATATTTTAAAAAAATAGTATCACAATTTGATCTCAGATGCATGTTGATTATCACTCTCTTTTATCCGATGTATGAGACACTATTTTCTCATTAGTTTATTTCCAGTGTGGGTTTGATACTCCCGCATAATTCTCGCTGAAGTTGACCAGAAGATTGATCCGCTGGTGGCGATCGACATCGAATGCGGGCGCATCCCGCGATTTACTGGCGGGTGGCGGCTAAGAACTGTTTCATTCGCTCCAGGAGCATAAGACGTGATTGCGCAGTGATAGCGATATGCAGATTGGGCGCCACCCCAACACAGGATTATCAAAAAAAAAATTGAGAATCTCACTTTATGACCTATATTTTAGAATGATTACTTCAAGTGTATTAAATAATTGAGTTCCAAATTTAATATGTGTATTATATTTAATGATTTTTTTTGATTAATTTCTTAACACGAATAAACTGGTTGAGCAAAGTTGGAATTCGGTCAAATTCGTACAAAAACTTTGCCTCCACCCCGATTTAAAAATAATTTAGCTCAAAATTTTTATTTTTCTTTAATTACATATTCTTATAACCACAAAAATCTCATAACATATTTTTCAGATAAAAAAATTTAAATTATTTTCTCTCTTTCTTAAATATGCTTAAGCAATGTCCATAAAACTATGTTAGTATAAAGTAAAAGGTTTAACATAATTGGCAAAACGAAAGAGATAGGCAGAGAAATAGTAATAGAGGGAGCATAGAAGAATGGAAGCTGAGTTTAGACGGGTAGTTGAATGATTCTTCTTCTTCGCAGATTCTATTTATAACAATATATCCATTAAAATCTCACAATGTGGGGTCTGGAGAGTGTAGAGTGTACGCAGAACTTATCTCTATCTTGGTAGATAGAGCAGTTGTTTTCGAGAGACATTCGACTCAAGGCAAAATACAAACAAAAGCAAAGTAAGACAAACAAAATGACTAAGTCATGATAGCGACTTCTGAAAAAGAAGCAATAACTAATGTGGATAAATAAGACAAACAAAATACACATAACATCATAAATCAAACGACAATGCACTATAAAACAATATTGTGCCTACCGGTATGATAGGCTAAGCGAACCTACAATAATAACACTACAACTATCAGTTTGTAAGCGTAGGTAGGACTACACTGGACTACCTACTACCCTTTTACCCTAATATGTGTCCTCCATGACCCTCTATCTAAGGTCATGTCCTCAGTGAGTTGCATCTGCGCCATATCCCGTCTAATCACCTATCCCCAATACTTTTTCGACCTACCTCTACCCCTCATGTATTCGTCCATAGCCAACCTCTCACACCTCCGCACTAGGGCATTTGTGTCTTTCATCTGCACGTGCTCGAACCATCTCAACCTCGCTTTCCGCATCTTATTGTTATACCCCGTATTTTCAGAGTATGTACGTGAGGACGTACGTACAAAAGTTTAGCCTTAGTTAGACACTTTGGACGAAAATATTGTGCACACCTATCAAAAAGAATCGTTTTCCGACGAAACGTTTTACAAAACTTGCGTAGGGAAAATTCCGACTATGTCATTTATATTTTTTGCGGATTTTTCCGAGAGACGAAATACTTTGGACCAACGAGAGGGCGACACTTGTCACCCTAATCGCTGACGCGGCTGTGAATGGACGAATTGGAGGTCTTGAGTAGTAGGATATTTGTGATATTTTGTGGTAGTTGGATAAGGTACACATGGATGAATCCTCACCCTACACTTGCATAGCACTGGCTTCATCTTCGCCATTGGTTGGCCTATAAATACCCCTAACTCAAGGTTTTCTTCATCCACAAAATCATTTCTCCAAGTCTTGAAAATCTTTCCCTCTCTTGTAGTGTTTCGTCCAACACTCCCTCCCCTCGAGAAAGCCCTAGCCAAACACCCTCCCCTCTAGCCTAGTGCTTCGCCGAGTACACCCCCTGTAGAAAGTTGTCTTCCAAGTGTAGTTACTATTCCTAAATACCCCAGCCCAAATCCCTTATAGTATTTGAGTAGAAGTTGTGTAGAACTTCTAAGGGCTTCGAGCTATCTGAGCGTGAAAATTGTGAGCTAAACCTTGCTCGGGATCGACATTTAACTTGGATAATTTTGGGCTTATTGAGGTAAATACTCTTGTCCTTCTATTGTAATTGGATATTACATATAAGAATAGTTAAGACTTGAGTATAAGATATGTAGGATATTAAAGAATAGAATTGAACTGTAATCACAGTAGAAGCGGTTTAGAAGAAGAATTGAACCGCATTTACATGCGGTGTATTTACGAGACTTGAGTAGCTTGACTGTAGGGAAGTCTGCCCAATTTTCCGTAGAATAGAGAACCTCTGCTTAGACTAGTCTGCAGTAGTCAGACATTTATAGGCGATCCGACTATTATAGGTTGATTCTTCTGCGCGACATATTCGACTTGGCGGTGGATTTCACGAGAAGGTATGTGATTCTTCCTATACTCTTGAGCATGATATTTTAAAATATATATATAGTACGGTAGACGTGCGTGTGTTAAGCGGACGTAGTTTTACTAATGTCTTTTGACTTAAGCTGAATAATAAGAACCTTGAAGTATTTCAAAAGAATTATGAATCATTTTTAAAAGAAGAGTAATACTTGAATTTTAAATGAAAGCTTAAGAGTTATACTAGCTTTATGGGAAGTTAGGTATAACGACTTAAGAAAGATAAAAGGAACGGTTTTACTTGTTTGTTTATGAAAATCTTGTATTGACTTCGCAAGTATAGTAAGATGGTTTGATAAGTAAACATGTTATGATACTACGCGGTTAGTGTCTTGTGATGTTATTCTTGTTGTGCTTACGTTGTTAAACGTTAAGACCAGATCGTTATTATATCACATACCCTCGACTTGTTATACCGAGGGCTTGCCACCCTCGATGCGTCTATACTACGCATGCGGTCGCGTGACTACGCGAGTCAGCGGAGTTCCGTGATTGATCATTCCGGTGTTTTATCCCGACGCGGATGCCCTACGCGATCGCGTGACTACGCGGTCTATCGAGACTACGCGACCGCGGAGTCCGCGAGGTACCGGCTAGCTACCCCGTCGCGAGGAATACCTCACGCGGTCTGTGCATGACTATGCGGATCGCGGAAGTCCAGATTAGGCACGCATAATGATACTACGGGCGATCGCCTTGCTTCGATCATTCGCGCCTAGATAAGACCGATTACATTATTTCTATTTTGCTCTTGTTTATGTTGTGGCACTATGTGCAATTGAACTGGTTGTATTTGCAAATGGTTTTAAATACTTTGATTTTACTTCGCATTTTACGCTGCATACTGGTACATTGCATCGACTCTTCTGGGCCGCGTTCACGCCGCAGGTGGCAAGCAGGTGCTAGATCCGCATCCTTAGGATCTTTGCTTTGGTGTCAGGAGCTCCATCTTCTCCGGAGGCTCGACTTTTGGTATGGTTCTCCCTGATGTTGTAGATATATGTACATTCAGGGTATGGCGGGGCCCTGTCCCGCCATAGTTGTTTACATTCCTAGAGGTCTATAGTTATGTTGTAAAGTTGGGATGTAACTGTTCACTCTTTATATATATATGCCGAAAGGCGACATTTTTCTCAGATATAAATTGTGTCTCAATTTACATTTGTTTCATGTCTTGTTTTTATATTCCGCTGATTACTCTGATGTATGACTACTTGGGTGCCCGGGTAAGGCACCAGTCACTGGCCCCAGAACGGGTCGTGACACTTATCCTCCACCGAGGCCACTCTCACTCTGTCCCGGATATCATCATTTCTAATTCTATCTATTCTTATATGCCCACACATCCATCTTAGCATCATCATCTCTGAAACTTTCATCATTTTGGTGTGCGAAGTTTTGACTGGCCAATTCTCCGCCCCATATAAGATAGTTGGGCTAACCACCACCTTATAGAACTTGCCTTTAAGTTTTGTAGCATTTTTTTATCGCACAAAACTCCAGATGCGAGCCTCTATTTCATTCACCCTACTCCAATACGATGTGTGATATCGTCATCAATCTCTCCATTTCCTTGGATAATATACCCGAAACACTTGAAGCTTTCTTTATTTGGAATGACCTGAATATCAAGCCTCACATCTACGCATGTCTCAAGGTCTCTCCCATTACTGAATTTGCACTCCAATATTTTGTCTTGGTCCTACTCAGTCTGAACCCTTTTGACTTCAATGTATGTCTCCAAACCTCCAGCTTAGTGATCACTTCGTTGCGAGTCTCATCAATCAAGACTATGTCGTCTGTGAATAACATACACCATGACACCTCCCATTGAATTTGTCGCGTCAGTCCATCCATCACCAATGCAAATAGGAATGGGCTAAGAGTTGATCCCTGGTGCAGCCCCATCATCACTGGGAAGTGCACCAAGTCTCCTCCTACTGTATGTACCCTAGTCTTGGCTCCATCATACATATCCTTGATTGCCCTAGTGTACACCGTATATACACCTCTAACCTTCAAACATCTCCATTGAACCTTCATAGAGACTTTGTCGTATGTCTTCTCGAGGTCGATGAAAACCATATGTAAATCTCTCTTCCACTCCATATACTGCTACATCAACCTCCTAATAAAATGAATGGTTTCTGTAGTAGAACGCCCGACAATAATCCAAACTGGTTCTCAAAGATATACAGGCCTCTTCTCACACTCATCTACATGACTTTTTCCCAAACTTTCATAGTGTGACTTAGAAGCTTGATACCCCTATAGTTGTTGCAACTTTGGATATCACTTTTGTTATTCTACAAAGGAATCATTGTACTCCATCTCCATTCTTCGGACATTCTTGCCATCTTTAAAATGACGTTAAACAACTCTGTTAGCCACTCCAAATCTGCCCTGTCTGTGCTCTTCCAAAATTCAACTAGGATTTCATCAGGTCCGATCGCTCGTCCCCTGCGCATCCTGCGAACAACACCGTGAACCTCCTCAACCTTATTTCTTCTACAATACCCAAAATCTCGGTACCTACCAGATTGCTCCAGATTTCCCAACACAATGTCTATATCTTTTTTTTCGTTCAAGAGTTTATGAAAGTAAGACTGCCACATCCGCTTAATATGTGCATCCTCCACTAGTATTTTGTGGTCATCGTCCTTGATGCACCTCACATGATCCAAGTCTCGGGCCCTCCTCTCCCTAACCTTGGCTAGTATGTACAACTTTTTATCCCCGCATTTTCCCTTTAATTTCACATACATACGTTCAAAAGCCGTCGTAACCACTACTTTTGCCTCATTCCCCGCCATCTTACATAATTCTCTATTTGTCCACTTCTCCACCTCATCATTGCTTTCTACCAATTTCGCATACGCCGCTTTTTTTGCTTCCACATTCTCCTGAATTTTACCATTCCACCACCAGTCCCCTCGATGTCCACCACGACTACCCCGTGAGACCACTAGCACTTCTCTAGCAACATCCTAAATGTAACTGGACGTCCTGTCCCATATATCGGTCGCATCCCCAATACTCTCTCAAGCCCCCTTGGCCATCAACCTATCCCCCATCTCTTTGCACTAGCCATGGTCAAAATCCCCCATTTTATTCTTAACCTGTCATCCACAACCCTCTTATTCTTCTACATCTTAATTTTCAAATCTATCACCAAAATCTTATGTCGGGTTGTAAGATACTCTCTCGGAATAACCTTGCAGTCTTTACAAAGACCGTTGTCAATTTTCTTAAGGAATAAAAAGTCTATCTGAGTCTTAACCACCGAACTACTGAAAGTCACCAAATGCTTCTCCTTATTCAGGAACCTCGAATTGACTATCACCATCCCAAAAGCTCTAGCAAACTCCAAAAGCGATACGCCTACCCCGCTCTTGTCCCCGAGGTCAAAACCTACATGCACGTCGTCATAATCCCCCGAAAGTGCCCCAATATGTCCATTGAAATCCCTTCCAACAACTAACTCCTCAATGGGTGGTATACCTTCCACCACTTCGTCCAAATCTTCCCAAAAGAGCTTCTTCTCCTCTTTGTTCAAACCCGCCTGCGGTTCATTGATCGGTGTATTTTATATACACCTTTTGAGTCAGTTTTAGTTAGTCTTTTGTCCCATTTTGCACATATAAGTGTCGTATTAGGATAGTTTTTCTTTCTTTTGAGTCAAAGTGGTTAAAATGGCCAAATGGCGGAAAAAGAGCAAAAAGAGGAGACGCCAGAGCTGGAAACAGAGAAAGTGGCGAACGAGGGAAAAATCAAGACCGGCGCCGCGGCGCCTCCTGCAGTCAAAAGCAGGGCCGCGGCGCCCATCATTCAGAGAAGGTGCAGAAGATCCAGCACGGGCTGCCAGTGGCCGCGGCTCCTACTATCCGCAGAGAGACAAGATATAGCGTCGCGGCGCCTCGACAGCAAAGCGGCCGCGGCGCCAACACCTCCGAGACGCCACAGGAGATGCAGGCGCGCGCGCTCGAGCAGATATCGAGCGGCGCGCTAAACAACTGACGGATTGCAGACCTTCCGGCACATGCGCTGATCATAGCGCCGACGCAAAAAAAATAGGTTTTCAGACGGATTTTGGCCGAACTGCGAGGGAAAAGTTGAGGCGGTTTTCACTATAAAAGGAGAACCCTAGGCGCTTTGAGGTTCCCCTTCTTGCACAACACAAGACTTTTGGCTTGGAGATCGATACCATTAATTTAGTACTTTCTTTTCCTTTTCTTTACTTTATTTGCCAGATGATGAACTTTGAATTAGTTCTTGTCATCTTTATGGCTAGAACTAATTCTCTTATAGGCTTTCCATGTTGAATTACTAGAAACTTATGTTATAAATTAATGCACGCTTATGGTTATTCTTCTTATTGAGAGATCTATCCAATAATTGAGTTGAATTCTTGGTAATTAATTGACAACTAATTATCACTATATGATTTCTAATCAGATTCTGAAAAGGGGGGATTGTGAATATGCTGTAAGTTGGGTAGACATTCTTGGATTGGGGATGAAAATACCTCAATTATTTATGTAGCGTTGATGAGAGGCTTAACAACCCTAATTTTGCGCATCGCGTGGCGATCAACTAGGTTTTTGTTCTTAATCCTCCTATAAAGTTATCCTTATCACCGAAAGTTAGGTAAGGTGCGATACTGGGGTTGAGTGTTTATATAACCCTAACGGGAGTATAAAACGATTTCGTAAACCTGCTTTCTCCTAAAGAAGAATACCATGAGTTAATGCATTAGTAAGTAGCATAAGCGGATAGTAAGGATACATGGAAGCCCTATTCTCATCACAACTGAAGTAAACCTTTATAGTTAAATAGCTTTTATAATTCGTAGTTATAAACAACCAATCAATCATAAATTCACCAAATAGATACTAGAAAATAGATAGTTGGTAATTGGACCCTAATCCTTGTGGACGATATTCGGTCTTATCAAAGACTATACTACTTGTCACGATAACGTGCACTTGCGTTTAAAAGTGTGTGCATCTTAACGCGCATCAAGTTTTTGGCGCCGTTGCCGAGGATTAGGCATTAGTTCAATATCAATGTTATCTATTTTTAATTTCTAATTTGGTTTTTATTTTTATTTTATTTATTTATTTATTTTTTACGTTTTTATTTATATTTTTGAAAAGTTCGAGGTGCCGTGATTCTTTGTTGGTTTTGATTTATCTCAGGAATTTGTTAGATATGGATTTTTTCTGTCAATATGACAGAGAACCAACCATAGAGGAAGAGAGGGAGGAGTTAAGAGAAACTATACTCAGTCTCACGAGGTACCAGAATCAGTTCATAGATGAAACAAGAATGGCCATGCAGAAGTTGGAAGCGCAAATAGCAGAGCTCGCGATCATATTCAACAGCGAAACATATGAAGAGCAATCTGAACCTGGGGTAGGCAATGAGGAAACACAATGTCAGGCAATTGACCTGAAGGATGCCGAATCAAGGGAGATAGAGAGTTCGCAGCAGCAGAGCCGCGGCGCCGATGGCGTGGCCGCGACGAAGATCGAGACAACGCAGAGACAGCGAAGGTTCTGGCATCCGAGGCAGTGCAGGAAAGTGAGCGCCGCGGCGCCCAAGATCAGGGCCGCGGCGCCCAGAACCCAGAAACCGAGAAATCAGCACCAGCTATGGCAACCGCACCCCAGGTGATGATACCATATCCTCAGAAATTAAAAACATGCACCCTTGACAAGCAATTCTCCAGATTCGTGGAGGTCCTCAAACAATTGCAGCTCAATATCCCGTTTGCTGAAGCATTAGAACAAATGCCGAGCTACGTCAAGTTCATGAAGGATGTGCTTAGCAAAAAGAGGAGGATAGAGGATTACGAAACAGTGATGTTGGTCGAGGAGTGTAGTGCCGTCTTACGAGACATACCGCCAAAAGTTACAAGACCGGGAGCTTTACCATCCCATGTACTATCGGGAAGTTTGAATGTCGGGCGCATCGTGCGACTTAGGAGCGGCATAAATCGATGCCTATCTAGTTTTCTCGCAAGCTAGAAATGGGAGAAATCAGACCTACAAACATCACTCAGCTTAGTCGACCGCCAATTGTTCATCCGGCATGAGTCATCAAGATGTTTTAGTGAAGGTGGACAAGTTCATCTTACCCGCCGACTTCGTTATCTTAGACATACAAGATAACGATGGAATCCCCATCATACTTGGCAGACCCTTCTTAGCCACAGGACAGGCGCTCATCGATGTTCACAAAGGGGAGTTGAAGCTTCGAGTAGACGAAGAAGAGGTGATTTTCAATGTTTTTCGAGCAGCAACTTTTCCAGAGGCCAAGGGTAATCGCCACCATTGATCTTAGCGAAGAAGCGTTGTCACCAAGGAGTTCGGATATGATGATACGCTGCTTGAAGATCGACCACGTGGGATGATGATAGTAGAAACGATCCAGATCGATGGAATATGCAAATTGGATTTAACGCTATGAAAAATGGGATACAAGGAAGTATGAGGAGCTTGGACAGGTACCAGAAAGATCATTACCATCCACAGAGAAGGCTCCAGAGTTAGAGTTAAAAACCCTACCAAATCATCTACAATACCAATACCTAGGTGAAGAAAAAACCTTACCAGTGATCATTTCATGCCACCTATCCACCGAAGAGATTGACAAACTGCTAAGAGTACTAAAGAATCACAAGCGGGCCATTGGATGGACATTAGCAGACATAAAAGGGATAAGTCCATCGACAGTAATGCATAAGATCCGTCTAGATGAGGAAAGCAGACCATCCATCGAAGCCCAAAGGCGACTAAACCCACACATGAAAGAGGTAGTAAGAAAGGAAATCCTAAAATGGCTCGATGCAGGAGTAATCTACCCCATATCCGACAAAGACACGGGTAAGCCCAGCATGCAGTGGTGCCAAAAAGGTGGAATAACGAGTGACCAACGAAAGAAATGAACTCATTCCTCGAGAACGGTCACCGGATGGAGAATTTGCATCGACTATCGCAAGTTGAATAAAGCAACTAGAAAAGACCACTTCCGTTGCCATTCCTAGATCAAATGTTGGATGACTTGCAGGCATAACTACTCGTTTTTGGATGGATACTCGGTATCACCGATTGCAATAGCCCCGTAAGATCGTGAAAGACAACATTCACTGTCGTTTTGGTACATTTGCATTCGTAGGATGTCATTCGACTCTGCAATGCACCGCAACTTTTCGAGGTGTATGATGGCAATTTTTTCGATATGGTAGAGAACTATAGAAATCTTTATGGATGATTTTTCGGTCTTTGAGCATCATTCGATGAGTGTTTAAGGCATTTAGAAGCGATGTTAAGCGGTGCGAAGAATCTAACTCAGGCTAAATTGGGAAAAGTGTCACTTCATGGTAACAGAAGGAATCGTCTTGGGACACAAAATATCAAACCAAGGTATTGAGGTGGACAAAGCAAAAATTTCTGTGATCGAAAATCTCCCACCTCCAGTATCAACAAAAGGAGTCAGAAGTTTCCTTGGACATGCAGGTTTTTATAGAAGATTTATCAAGGATTTTTCAAAGGTCTCAAAGCCCCTTTCCACATTGCTAATGACGGGGGTTGCCTTCGACTTCAATAAAGAATGCTTATCCGCATTTCAAACGCTCAAGGAAAAGCTCATTTCAGCACCCATAGTTATTGCACCAAACTGGGAGCTCCCATTCGAACTAATGTGCGATGCAAGCGACTATGCGATTGAGCGGTGCTTGACAGAGAATCGACAAGGTATTTAGATCCATTTACTATGCTAGTAAGACTACAAATGACGCACAATTAAATTATGCAACTAATTAAAAAGAACTACTAGCTATAGTATATGCTTTTGAGAAATTCAGGCCATACTTGATTGGGTATAAAGTGATAGTATACACTGACCACTCTGCTATAAAGTACTTGATGACAAAGAAGGACGCCCTCGCCTCATCCGATGGGTCCTACTCCTACAAGAATTTGGCGTAGAGATTCGTGATAAGAAAGGAACAGAGAATTCGATTTGCACCACTTGTTAAGACCGGAAAACACAGAGAGCGTAACACCAAGGATGTGCAAATAAATGATCACTTTCCGCATTTAACAACTGCTCCAGTAAGTATGAATTCTAATTTACCTCGTACGCTGATTTTGTCAACTTTCGCAATGCCTAAGGTATTACCCCGTGCTTGTCGAGACAGAAGTGAAGAGGTTTTATTCGTAAAGCATTACTATTGGGAGGAACCGTTGTTATACAAACATCGTCGACCAAGTCATCAGCGATGTATACCGGAGGAAGAGATGCACTGGGTTCTCAACCATTGCCACACCTTATCACGTGGACACTTTGGGGCATCAAGCGATGGCAAAGGTATTGCAATGCGGATTCTCATCGCCAACACTCTTTAGGATCCCCATACCTTGCGAGAGATGTGATAATTGTCGAGAACAGGAACATCTCAAGACGAAACGAAATGCCTTCGCAAGAGGATATTGGAAGTGGAACTTTTCGATGTGTGGAATCGATTTCATGGGGCCATTCCCGCCATCCTTTGGAAATCAATACATCCTTCTAGCAGTTGACTATGTGTCCAAATGGGTAGAAGCAGTGGCCACCAAAGAAAACGACAGTAAGACTATTCAAAAATTCCTCCAAAAGAATATTTTCACAAGGTTCGACCCCAAGAGCTCATCGATGTGAAGGCGGAGCCATTTTTGCAATAGACACCGAATTCATTATTTTCCGATATGGAGTTTACCATCAAGACTACAACCGCTACCACCCTCAAGCTAATGGGCAAGCAGAAGTATCAAACAGCGAAGTAAAGTGCATATTAGACAAGACGGTGAATGGCTCAAGGACAGACTGGTCTATCACTTTGGATGACGCATTGTGGGCATACCGACAAAGATTCAAAACACCAATGGTATGTCACCTTATAAATTAGTCTTTGGTAAAGCATGTCATTTGCCGCAGAGTTGGAACACAAAGCATACTGGGCAATGAAGAAGTTAAACATGGATACCACTACGGCGGGACGTAGGAGGCTACTACAAAGCGAATTAGATGAATTCGACACAATGCCATGAGAATGCAAAGATCTACAAGGAACGAACGAAAGCATGACACGATAAGAATTTGATACCAAAAGACTTTCAAGAAGGACAACAAGTGTTGTTATTCAACTCAAGGTTGAGATTGTTTCCAGGCAAGTTAAAATCACGTTGGACAGGACCATACACGGTGGTGAGAGTATTCCCATATGGAGCGATTGAAATAAAAGGGAGAGAGGGAGCTGCCTTCAAGGTAAACGGACAGAGGTTAAAACCTTACCTGATCAATGAAATGGAATACATGAACTTGGTAACTTCTCATACCTTAAAATAATAAGAAACTTGCGTCCGGCTAAAAGACGTTAAAAACAGCGCTCATTGGGAGGCAACCCAATGTTTTTAATTATGTTATTTCAATTTCTGTTTTTATTTTATTTTATTTTGTTCAGTCTCACGGTCTTAGGCTCTTGTGTCTATGTTGTGTTGACATGTGAAAGCCGAGGATGTGGAAGGCGAAAAATAAAGAGAAGCCAAGGAAACCGAAAAATCGCCATAGCGCCGCCATTGCAGGCCGCGGCTGATAAACAAGAAGATGTTCAGAACTTTCGGCGCCGCGGCGCCCATTTGCAGGGCCGCGGCGCCACAACTGAAAATGTGAAAATCTGGAAGACACCCTGATCCGAAGGCCCACTCTCCAAACCAAAACACCAAGAATGCTCCTCCCCTCACGGAATTCAAAGCATTATCCACGGCCACCACCATCATTTTAACCAAAGTTTGTAAGTGTCTATTTATTTTACTGTCTTTGAGTCTACACACATTGGGGACAATGTGTGTTTTAAGTTTGGGGGTGTTTATTTGGGTTTTGTTTTCTTTATGTGTCATGTTATGTTTTACTTAAGTCTTTTTGATTGTTTTTATGTTTATTTTGAGTCACCAATTTTTTTTCTTTTTGAGTCATAATTGTCTGTCAAAGATCATAATTGCTGTAGTTGCTAGAAACACCTAGTGAAGTAAGGTGAAATAATGTAACGGAATTGAAGCAACTATCTAAACACTTAAGTTAGATATGCCAAAACTCATGTAACTGCCTATTTGGAGTTTCTTGCTTGAATTACGCATACTAAATGATAAATGCTTATGTGTTATGATTGCTTGCTATTTGAGGCGAAATAGTTAGGATATGCGTGTTAGGAGATGACTCGACATTTCTTTGATAGCCAATTCTTACCATTCTTTTCTATCCCGTACTTTAAAAATATCCCTAGTCAGCCCCTTTGAGCCTAAAAATTGAAACTTCTTCTTTGACACCCTATATTCCCACAAATTATACCATAAGTGAAAATATGAAATAGTGAAATACATTGTGTTAAAAAAAGAGACAAAAAGAGTGAATAAGTCTGTGCACCCCAATACAAAAGTAATAAGAAATAGGCAAAAGCCTAAGTTTGGGGGTGCTTGTCATTATTACATACTTCACTCTCCCAAAACAAAAGAGGGAAAAAATAGAATCGAAGTGAAGGAAAGAACAAAAAGAAAAAGGGAAATATTGAAAAGCTAAAGAGCTTATGGTACACAAAAATGAGTCTAAATGATTTTTTTTTATCAACCCCTACCTAAGCCTACATTACAACCCTTAAAAGTCCTGAAGATCTCTTTTATGCATATCCAGGATTAGTGGAGAATAGCAAGTAAGCATGCCATAAGAATTTTTGAATTTATATGCATGATTTAGTATATTGACTTCCATTAAAGCATGATAAATATGAGTTTGCGAAATATCTAGCTTCATGTGTTTAGTGTGCTGAAATTTCATGCTATATGTTCCTGCATATTATTTTGCTAACCTTCATGTTTTTCTAGTTAACACTAATGCAACAAAAGTGATCAATGGCAGTGAGTCTTTTTATTTTTTGTTCTTTGAGTCTTTTATTTTATTTCTTTCTATCTTTGCTCGAGGGCGAGCAAAGGTTAAGTTTGGGGGTATTTGATCGGTGTATTTTATATACACCTTTTGAGTCAGTTTTAGTTAGTCTTTTGTCCCATTTTGCACATATACGTGTCGTATTAGGATAGTTTTTCTTTATTTTGAGTCAAAGTGGTTAAAATGGCCAAATGGCGGAAAAAGAGCAAAAAAAGGGCAAAAGAGAGACGCGAGCCGGGAAACAGAAAGTGGCGAACGAGGAAAATCAAGACCGGCGCGGCCTCGCAGCAGTGCGCGCGCCATCATTCGTAGAAGGGCGTGCAAGATCCAGCGTCGCGGCGCTAGCTGGCGCGGCGCCAAAGCAGGCCGCTCCCACTATCCGAGAGACAGAAGATATAGCGCGGGCGCCTTAGACACCAAAGCGGGCATGGCGCTACACATCCGGAAGCCACAGAGATGCAGTGGCGCGCTTCGACAGCGAGATATCGGGCGCGGCGCTTAAACAATCGACGGATTGCAGAGCTTCCGCGGCTGGCCAAGCGCTGCCGCTGGCGCCGACGCGAAAAAATAGGTTTTGAGACGGATTTGGGCTGTGCTCAGGAAAAGTTGAGGCGGTTTTACTATAAAAGGAGAACCCTAGGCGCTTTTGAGGTTCCTTCGCACAACACAAGACTTTTGGCTTGGAGATGGATACCATTAATTTAGTACTTTCTTTTCCTTTTCTTTACTTTATTTCTTTTGCCAGATGATGAACTTTGAATTAGTTCTTGTCATCTTTATGGCTAGGAACTAATTCTCTTATAGGCTTTCCATGTTGAATTACTAGAAACTTATGTTATAAATTAATGCATGCTTATGGTTATTCTTCTTATTGAGAGATCTATCCAATAATTGAGTTGAATTCTTGGTAATTAATTGACAACTAATTATCACTATATGATTTCTAATCGATTACGAAAGGGGGATTGTGAATATCTTGTAAGTTGGGTATACATTCTTGGATTGGGGATGAAAATACCTCAATTATTTATGTAAGCGTTGATGAGGCTTAACAACCCTAATTTTGCGCATTGTGCGTGGCGGTCAACTAGGTTTTTGTTCTTAATCCTCCTATAAAGTTATCCTTATCACCGAAAGTTAGGTAAGGTGCGATACTGGGGTTGAGTGTTTATATAACCCTAACGGGAGTATAAAACGATTTCAGAACCCGCTTTCTCCTAAAGAAGAATACCATGAGTTAATGCATTAGTAAGTAGCATAAGCGGATAGTAAGGATACATGGAAGCCCTATTCTCATCACAACTGAAGTAAACCTTTATAGTTAAATAGCTTTTATAATTCGTAGTTATAAACAACCAATCAATCATAAATTCACCAAATAGATACTAGAAAATAGATAGTTGGTAATTGGACCCTAATCCTTGTGGACGATATTCGGTCTTATCAAAGACTATACTACTTGTCACGATAACGTGCACTTGCGTTTAAAAGTGTGTGCATCTTAACGCGCATCATTCATACGCACTAATAATGTTCATAGTGAACCCTCCAACTCAATCGCCATCATCCTGTCATTGACCCTCCTAACCTCTACCACCTGATCCCTTAGCTCGCTATCTACCAAAATGTCTATTTCATTCCTATAATTCGACCTACCCGAGAACCATAACTTATAGCCGTCTACATCCTTAGACTTAGGTCCTACCCATTTGATCTCCTGGACACAATCTATATTAATCCTCCTCCTCTTAAGAATCTTAACGAGCTCTATTGACTTCTCCGTTAAAGTCCCAATATTCCAAGACCCTAATCGCAGTCTAGCATCCCCTTATGGTCAATAAACACTTGCCTTTTTCCTCCCTTCTAAACCACAATTTCTCTTACATAAAATTATTCAGTAATTACTTATTAGTTTTTTGATAGTAAATTAATTAATATCTACTAGTAAAACTTGAATACTAGAGGACCAAATTTATTTTGGAATAAATCACCTATTTTTACTTTATTTTATTTTTGTAAAGACTATAATATCCACCAAATCAATTTCACCATGTAATAACTCTTAAATTCCAGTTATTAATTTAAATGCTCTCTTTTGAGCCAAAAAAAAAAAAACTCTAAAGGGTCGTTTGGTTGCTTTAGGGTGTACTTATTCATGTATGAAAACAAGTATAACTAGCACCATGTTTGGTAGTAGTTTAACTGCTATTGTACAATTCTGCACGTAATGTACGATATTTGGTTACCCGTTTGTAATCCCGCATAACTAAAATGTATGAGTCAATTTATATATTATTTCATGCAGGGTGGAAGATGAAATCACTAATACATGAATACCATGCATAACTCTAACCAACAACCGAACGACCCCTTAGTTTTTACTTTTACCTTACAGTAACTTCTCTTTTCTCCTTTTCAAGCCACATTTTTTGAGCAATAATTAATTATTAAGTAGAGTAACTTAATTATAGTAAATTCGTCTCAAGATTTTTTTCATAGTAAATTAATTGAAGGTATAATTTAGTGGTTGTAGTTTCACTTGTGATTACAACAATAGCGAGGAACGAGAAGTAAGTAACTATTACAAAGATTTGCAAAGTGGAAACAAGAACAAATATAAGCTAATACAGAAAATTTGCTGAGTCGAGTGTTAGCACTCTGTCCTTAAGACAGTGCCTCGTATATATCCTTTTACGTTTAATGGGCAATTGTCTCTCAAGATAAAACAACAACTAACAAATGAACAAAGAAAACTCAAGTGTTCCTAGAAGAAAAACCTTGAGTGTTTGAAAGTATGCTTAGAGAAGAAAAAGTTCAGAAATCTGAGTGTGCCTTTCAATTGAGTCAAGTCCTCAATTTATAGTGCTAGGAAGATGACCTCTCAACTAGCCAACTAATGACTTTCAATAGCCAAGCAATGACACTGATTGAGAGGTTATAATCAGCCAAATAATGTCTGAATTCATGTGTCAAGTAATGGAGATTCAATGCTCCAAACCCAGCTCAAGAGTTAGAAACTTTCAGCTTTACGTCGATCTTTCTGCCTCCGAAACACCGCGATTGCTGAATTAGCGCCGCGACTCCAGTAACCAACTGCCGATTTAGCGTCGCGACTCTAGTAGTCAACTAACGATTTACCGCCGCGGCTCTGGCTTGGAGGCGCCGCGGCTCCGATGGGTTGGCGTTGCGGCCCTTTCCAACCCGTTTCAGCTTACACTTCACACACTTCTTCCTTCATTTACCAATGTGGAATACTTGACATTTGGCCAATAACCGTCTATCATTTTATGTATCAAACATTTTAATTATGCACCAATATCTCTTTCACTAATGAAATTTACGATATTTGACACTACGAATGTACGCGTGTGAAAACGATATTTCTAATGTGCGGGAACTCAATTGTCCGAGTCATAAATAACGAGATAAACTTAATCCACTTTAGTAAATTTCCAACATCACTTTTACCAATTTCTTTTCCCTCCTTTCTAAACCATAATAATTTCTCTTTTCCTAAAATATAAGTTGTTAGCTTATTTATTGTACATAATTTAGTTGTAACTTAATGGTAGTAATAATTTCCCATTACATCATTATGTGCAAGGTTTCGTACACCGTCTTCTTCTCTCATTTAATTCTTATCTTACTTTAAATTTTAAAATGTAAAAAGACCAACCAAAAACAAAATCAAGAGGGACAGGCTCCACCTCCACCCACGTGTTACAGTAACGTCCTCTTCTCACACTATCTATGTTTTTTATACTCCTTTTAAGGAACAATTTTCCTTTTCTTTTCCTTTTTGTTTTTCAGTGAATTTTGTGACCCCTATATTTTTTGTGTATCTTTTTGTTTATTTCTCAATACATACAAAGAGATTTTATAGTGCAATTTTTTACTACTCTGGATTCATTTTCTGGTAATGTTCCTCTCCTTTTAATCTTTTTTTTTGAGTTTTTTTTCTTTTGGGATTGTTTTTTAGCAGCTAATATTCATGAGTTATATCTGCTAATCCATCCTTAAGATGTGATTATGTTTCATGATTAATTGTTTATATTATGGGCATTATATGATGTATTTGGTAATAAAGGATCAATCTTTGGATACCCCAGAATGGATTAGATGTAAATGAAGCCTAGCTAGATGTAGTTTGGTTTTTAAGCTCCTATTTAATCAAGAATATGTTTACTTTTAACTTTGAGTTCCAGATTCTTTTTTGTTTGGGAGATTTATGTTCATAGGCAAATGCTGATTGAAAGCTCGATATTTCTGTTTGATGATTCCTTATTTGCTTTTGAAGGTATGAAATTTGCAAGTTGTGTCTTGTATTGTCCTATAAAGGTTAATAGAATTTGAAAATTGGGTAATCCTTTTCTTTTAAGCACAGATGGATTTAATTTGAAAATGTAGCTGGTTACAAGTTTGGTATTAGGAGGAAGATTGAGGTTGTCATCAATATACTTTATCTTTAATGATTCCTTGAGATATTGGATTTGTTGGGACCTATGTTGCTCGGAATCTTCAAAAATTTCGACGGGTGCGTGTCGGATTCTCCAAAAGTAGTGCATTTTTTAAGGATCCGACACGGGTGTGGCAACATTTTGGAGAGTCCAAACAACATAGGTTGGGACACGCGTAGGGCCTGGCTCTATAGGGTCATATAGCTGGGCTCTAACTAGTTGAGATTGAGGAATAGCTGATTGATTGATCTATCGATTTAGTTTCAAGAGTTTTTTGGTTTTGGCCTATTTGACAAACATTGTTCAAGTCTTTCATATGACAACATGTCATAGGGTGCTTGATCAGCTCGATTATACCCAAACATGAATTTATGTTTAATTTTTTGGTAATCTATTATTGTTTCTTTTATTGAAATATGTGGTATTTAAGCTTTCAGCGAAATATCTAGTTCTCCCATACTATTGTTTTGAAGATGGAAGTTTATTTATCTTGGTCAATAGGCGTAGTTTTGCTTTGATAGTCTTCCGTAGCCTTATTTCTCCTCCTACATGCTCCTTAACATACTTGATTTATTTCATTTATTGTGTAATTACTGATTACTTTTCAGGATGCGCCACTATGTCGTATTCAAGTTTGCTATTAGCATTGTCTTACTGCTTTAAATATGTAACTTTTTGACCGGGTCTGACATTTTTTTGTTTTTGTTTTTGTTTTTGCTTGTCCTGAGCCGTGGGTCTCTCGGAAACAGTCGCTCTACCTACCAAGGTAGAGGTAAGGTCTGTGTACGCTCTACCCTCCCCAGACCCACGTCGTGGGATTGTACGGGGTATGTTGTTGTTGTTGGTCAATCATGGCCCAACCTGATGGTTTAATCGAAGATATTGCAGATTCTATGATTAATTCACAAGTCTAAATTTTATAGCTAAGTTCTCATCCTAACACAATGCATATGTTCTAAACAATTGTTCTCATGAACCTGATATCTGACTATCAACTGATAATATGACTTAGAGTCTTGGCCTTGAATTTAAATAGACACATGGGGTCGATGTGATCTTGATTCAAGGTTCAACGTAATTCAACACCCGTTCTACCTCCAAATTGTAGAACTTTTGTATGCCTAAACTGCATGGTGGCACCTTGTTTCCTTCTCGAAAGCCTATCTTGTCCACTTCTGGTTCCATGTGCGAAATTCGTATCAGTCTCAGTAACAAAACATTTTGTCCTTGTGCATTGTTTGTAAAGCTGAAGATGTTATCCACATCTATGTTACTTGGATCCTCCAAAAATGTTGCTGTACCCGTGTCGGATCCTCCAAAATGCACTACTTTTTGAGGATCCGACATTCACCTAGCGGCAATTTAATATGAAATTAAATGCCTAGATTTTTCTTTTTGTACTGGTGGGTAAATTGTACGCTTTACTTTAAAGAGACGTGTATCTTCCTCTCGCTTTTACGTGAACCCCGTTCACTTTGTTTCGTTTTTGCGTTTTTCATTCTTAAATATACTCATTTTACCATATTCCTCAATTGACAAAATTGTCACATGTACCATGGATGTTATAGAACATGTGATGTAGTATTGTGCACGAATTGGTATTCAGGTCTTCAGTTTACATTCTCTAGTTAGTCGGTCCTAAAGTTTGACATTTTCTCAACTACATTCACTTCCTGAAAATACCTTCATCAAAACATTCACTTCCTGAAAATATATTTCACATGTCTGTTAAATTATGGCATGTCTACATCCACTAACTTATTCTGTGATTGTTTGATTTCTAGGTCCCGACTTTGTTCACTTTAGTTAATTAAGAAATGGGAGATGCTAAAGATATGAAGGAAAATGCTCTTCCAGAATCGTCCCATGAACCAAAAGTTTCCTCTCCGAATGATGATCAATCACATAGTGCAGCTCAAACCAGCCAACATACCAGTGGAAAAGAGAACTCCAAAATTCAGGAGACAGATGTGGATGCTTCAGAGCATTTAAAAGAGGCTTCTCCAGGAGGAAATTTAATTTCGGCCGGTCCCATTAAATCTGATGCAGTGAGTAACATTTCTGAAACAGGAACTTCTCAAACGTCTTCTCGTACACCTATGGTTGAGCCGGAAGCCTCTCCTCAATTAATTCATGATCTGAAAGCGGACCCTTCTGCAAATAGTAGTACAACAGCTCTATCAGAATCCAATAAATCATCGACATTGGATGCAAAACCAAGTGAAATCTTGGAGCCAGCATTGGACATGGACGCTAACGGTAAGGTTCACAACCAGCCAAATGATTCCTCTGATGGACCAACAGCTGAGCAAAATGCTTCATCAATATTAAGCGGGAATTCAGACACATCACCCCTAAAAGAGGAAAACAAAAAGGAATCTTCTCAACATGTTCAATCTAATCATTCGGAAGTAGAACCAAGTAATGCTTCACTGCTTCATCAGCCAGATAATTCTTCTAGCAGTACACACATCGATGTGGATGAGTCTTCTCCTTTATCCCCTCAAGTGATGAGGAAACCTGAAAATAACAATCACATACTGACACCAGATAACATTGGTCGCCCGCTAGCTAAGTCTTCCACTTTCTCAGCAAGGACCTCAGTACCCACTGCTAGTCCGAAGCATCCTGAAAAATCTGACATAAAGTCGATAGGCCAAATTGACACAGCAGCACCAATTGAATCTGTGAAGCAGGCAGTTTCCAAGTTTGGAGGGATCGTTGACTGGAAGGCTCATCGTGTACAGACTGTGGAGGTAATATACACTTCTTGATTTTTTGTTTTTCTGATAGCCACTTTCCTGTCAGAGATTTCATAACCACTTTATTATTCTAATCACTTTATAGTTGTATCTGCAAAGAACATTATTCTAGTTGAATAAGCACTAGCTCTTTCAATTTTAAGTGTACACTTGCATCTACTCGCAATTTAATGTTCTAACCCTGACTATGAAAAATCTCGTTCTCCTGGATAATGCAGAGACGGCAACTTGTTGAACAAGAACTAGCAAAAGTACAGGAGGAGATCCCATTTTATAAAAAACAGTCTCAGGCAGCTGAAGATGCAAAAGTGCTAGTTTTGAAGGAACTAGATAGCACTAAGAGACTTATAGAAGAATTGAAACTGAACCTGGAGAGAGCACAAAAAGAAGAGCAACAAGCAAAACAGGATTCTGAACTTGCCAAGCTCCGGGTAGAGGAGATGGAGCAAGGGATAGGCAATGATCTTAGTATTGCAGCGAAAGCACAGCTTGAAGTTGCTAGGGCTAGGCATGCAGCTGCAGTATCTGAACTAAAAACCGTAAAATCTGAATTAGAAGTTCTTCGAAAAGATTATGCTTTATTGATGTCTGATAAAGATGGTGCGGTGCAAAGAGCAGAGGAAGCAGTATCCGCATCAAAAGAAGTTGAGAAAACATTGGAGAATTTAACTATTGAGCTCATCACTGCAAAGGAATCTTTGGAGGCTGCTCATGTTGCACATTTGGAGGCCGAGGAACACAGAATCGGAGAAGTTATGGCAGGAGAGCAAGATGCTATAAACTGGGAGAAAGAGCTGAAGCAGGCAGAAGAGGAACTCGACAGACTAAACCAGCAAATTCTGTCTGCAAAGGATCTCAGAGGAAAACTAGATACTGCTTCAGCCTTGCTACAGCATCTCAAAGCTGAGTTGGCTGCTTACATGGAATCAAAGTTACATGAAGATGGAAACCTGAATGGCGAACAGTCAGAGCCGGAGAAAAGAACTCACGATGAGATACAATCAGCAGTGGCCACAGCTAAGAAGGAACTAGAAGAAGTGAAACTCAACATTGAGAAGGCTACAACTGAAGTAAATTTCTTGAAGGTGGCAGCAGCTTCATTGAAGGCAGAATTGGAAAAGGAAAAATCAGAACTAGCCGTGATCCAACAAAGAGAAGGAATGGCATCTGTTGCTGCTGCATCTCTCGAAGCTGAGTTGAGCAAGACAAAGTCAGAGATTGATCTTACACAGAAGAAGGAAAAAGAAGCTAGAGAGAAGATGGTAGAGCTTCCCAAGCAACTCCAAGAGGCATCCCAAGAGGCTGATCGTGCGAAATCACTTACTGAAATAGCACGTGAAAATCTGAAGAAGGCAAAGGAAGAAGCTGAGGAAGCAAAGGCTGGAGCAAGTATCCTGGAAAGTAGACTACTTGCAGCTAAGAAGGAGATAGAGGCTGCGAAAGCTGCGGAGAAGTTGGCACTAGCAGCTATTACTGCTCTGGAGGAAAGTGAATCAGCTCAAAGAGAAAAAGACGAGGAGACCCCAACTGGAGTAACTCTTTCTTTGGAGGAATATTATGAGCTCAGCAAGCAGGCGCATGAGGAAGAGGAGCAAGCTAACAAGAAGATTGCTGATGCCCATACCCAAATAGATTTAGCCAAGGAATCAGAGCTGAGAAGCCTAAACAGGCTGGAGGAGGTTAACTGCGAGATAACAGAAAGAAAGGCAGCTCTAGAAGTTGCATTGGGGAAGGCTGAGAAAGCCAAGGAAGGGAAGTTGGCTGTAGAGCAAGAGCTGAGGAAATGGAGAGAGGAGCATGAGCAGAGACGGAAAGCTGGTGCGTCCGTTCAACCTACAACAGGGAGCCCTAGAATGAGCGTTGAGGTGAGTAAAGAATCAAAGACATCTGAAAGTGCTCCGGAGGCTGCTGCCTCTCATGACAGCACAAGTCCAAAAGCTCAAATGTTAGCAAGCAGCACTGAAGCTGAGTCATCACCAGATGTGAAGATTCCGAGGAAAAAGAAGAGATCCTTTTTCCCAAGGATATTCATGTTTCTAGGCAGAAGGAAAGCAGCACAGGCCAAGTCTGCTCAATGATTGCTGCATATACAACATCTTGTCATTGTTTCTCCAATTTTTTTGGCTGTTTGTCTCGGTTAAAGAGGAAGGGTAATCTTTTACGACATGTACATACTGAGTATTCTTTTAAATGTACAATATTAAATTACTTCAGTCACTCAATAGATAGCTTTATAGGAGAATAAATTTTGGCCTAATCATCATTTGTGAGCTCCTATTTCTTTTTTGACTGGTTTGTAAAGAATAATGAGAGATATGGGTGAGTGCTTCGTTGTTTGGTAGCCATTCAATGTGTAAAATACCATCATCAGTTTTTAAAAAAAAAAATTCAATAGCCTATTATTGCTTGCTTGCATCCATTTTCTCTAGTTTATGTCATCTAGTCTTGATTGATTTATATTTTCTTTTATCATCCTAAGAGGTTATGAGAATGATTCAATACGTGGTTTCAACTTCATGAAAATCGTGGACTTGGCCTCTGAAAAATTGCTAAAAACAACCTTCACTAAGCTCAAACCATCTGTTTCTGCACGGAAAGCTGAGACAGAAACTGCGAGAATTTGGAAGCCACTTTCCTCTACAATGCCCATATCTTATTCTATCATTTTCTCAAAACAAACTCAAATGGTGAGCAGTTGTAATGAGGCAACAAGCAAAGGTTCATAATGCAAATTATATCCAAAAGCTGGCTAATTAGCATTGCAAATAAGATAGAAGCTTAGCAATCTCTCTTCTCAGCCACAAGTTTTATGCAGTCGAATAGTAACATAGTCAAGGAAAGTGCATAAGGAATACCTTATAAAGTATATCATCAAGGCTGCTAAAATGAGTTAAACAGTTTTAAATCTTTAGGGATGTGTCCATTAAAAACAGCAATACTGAAAAGTGAAAATCACCTGAAATTGTTGAACATGGATCTAAACCGAGCAGTTACTAGTTATTACAACAACAATAAAGTAGCAAGGATACCTAGAAGTTGGATACTGCCTTTTTCAGGTCCTCAAATTATAGTAATACATTGAACTAGAAGTCGCATATATGAACAAAATGACTTTTCAAATTTGTAATCGCCTGCTAGAGATGCTGAAAGAGCTAACTTTCATGGGGGTTGCTACCACCAGTGGTGCTTCAGGAGAGTCACTAACAGCATATTTGTCATGCATGAAGCGACATTCTACAATAGAGTCGTCTCTTGGAACTATCTTGTAACAATAGCAGCTCTTCAACCCCACCTGATTATGGTAACACTCGTGAGAACCATCCTTCACCTGTTGAAAATTCCATATCACACTAAACTTCCCAACAGTAGCAACGAGGTGGCGCTCCTGCTTCCCATTCTCGGTGACCTGAAAATTTTCTTAGACTAAGAAAACAAGCTTTGGGGAATCACAGAATTTACAAGACAAATACACAAGTTTTATCAAGAAATGTTAGCAGTATATGAGCTAACAAAATCTTCATCCACAGTGCATTTAAACTTTCAGATGAAAGACAACTTGTCTCATACATATACTAAAGGAGCTCCAGTAGCATAGCAATAAACACCACATGCTTTTACAGCACTGTAAGTGAGGTCTCCTGCGTTGCTGCAAACTTTCATGTCATAAAAGATACTCCTTTCAATTTTGTATTTTTATTTCAGTAAGCGTGTGAGTTGTTTCAATCCGAATTTGGAAGATATGACATAGTTTTCCAACACATAAGTAAGAGCTATAAGTTGATACAAGAAGCATGAGAAGAAGATACTAAATAGAATCAAGGATGAGGACTAGGCAAACCAAGACAAGCAAACTCTCTCAATTATCTAATACGACATCCGAAAAGCCTGTCTATCTCACAGCACGCATTGCCACCGAGAAAAATTCTTATTGATAAAGGTGCACAAAAGCAGAAATTCCCTGTTTATTTAGAAAGTGAAAACGGAAAAGAGAATGAAGCTTTAACAAACTAAGGAAAGTCATACCAAGTCACATGTAGTGGATTTAAAATTGTGGTTTATATTAGTGGACTGTAAAATATGGCACTTGAGCCTAACTCAACCCCAAAAGCTAGCTCATGAAGGGAGGATTGTCCAAGTCCGTATAAGCAGACCACCATCCATTCCCCAACCAATGTGGGACTCGAACCCACTCTAACAGTGACTAAGATGCAAATCACCAAAGAAGTCCTCACTCTAGAGCTACGAACTGTATCTCATTCAATAGCTGTTGACAACTCCTAGAAATTATGGTATTTATATTACCATTTGAGAGAAAAGGAAGACATGGACACTTAATATATGTGTCACAAACACCTCAAGGTCAAGTCTTTTGCTTATTAACACACATCATAACGAATTGACTAAGCAAAATTATTATGTACGAAGGAAGAGAAATAAGCATGTCAGTCAAAAGTCTATGCTACATAAATAACTACAAACTAAACATGAAAAGGGCGGAAGAAGAGAGAACTCATACCCATGAAAATTGAGCACCGCGGAACTTGTTAGCTCCAGCCATATGTGAATCAAGAGGATTTAGCTTCAACAATCTTGGAGCCGAAATCTTATTACCCATGCGACCAGCAAAACCAGTCTTAGTACTTCCATTCTTGTCAATAAACAAAGTGCATATCAATATCAAATAAGTATCAGTTGTCCCTAATATCCACTTCCCGTCATAGGTAACATCCACATGAGTGATAGGAGAACCAAGCCCTGGAAAAGCAGTTTTCGCCTGTCTCATTGAACTGCTCGAGTACAATCTAATCTTTCCATCAAGTGAACCAACAGCAATCGATCCATCACCAGTAGTGGCAAAGCACTGAAAGTTAGTTCCCCTCGAAAACTGATGTCCTTGAGTCCAATTCAACACAGGGGTACTTTCATCAACTAAATTCTGAACCATCCCATGCCGATCACGCATATCCCACCTACACAACCTGTTATCATCTAACCCTAAGAAAGTTGACCCCGAGGGATCCATCTGAGCTCCTTTGCTATCATTAGTGATATCCTTCATCGAGATATCAGTTCCATCTTTCTCAAACTTCCACTCGGTAACAACCTTCCCAGTCTCAATATCAAACTGATGTAAACCCCGAGAGTGAGATTTCTTATCAGTCACCGGACTCATAAGAAGCATATTAGTCTCAGCTCTTAAAAGTAAAGCTTTCCTTGGAGTGGAATGAGCTACACCAGACCTTTCATTATCAAAGTTCACACAAACGCCCTTTCCACTTATCCCATGAGTATAATTCCTCACAACCTGAATGCCCGAATCGCTTATAAGAAAGCTATTATCCAATGCACCTAATGCTAAGCTCTGAATAGCTCCGCCTTTAGCTGCTTCCTCAAACTCCTCCCTTAAATCATGGTTACCCCTTAAAGGCGTCTTTTTTTCAGGCACGGGGCTATCCCGGGCATCTTCCCACATTGAATCATCCGCAGCTTCAGGTTTCGCCCAACCCATAAAGTCCTTACCATAAACCTTAACTCTATTCTCATCATTCGCTTCAAACCCATAAGTATTCTCAAATAAACAGTTCTGATACGTGTCGATAAACACCTTATACTCTTCCTCCCCGAAAAACTTCACAGCCCAAACCCCATTTGCCACAAAATCCACTCTTTTCTGCTCCTTAAACGCCTTTAATTGCAAATTCTCATCAATTTTAGCCCGAACCTTGGACCCAATTTTCAAAACCCACCAAGCATTCTCCTCATTTTCTTCATCATCATCATCCGACCCATCACCCGATTTAACGAACGAATAGCCCGTTACCTTATCGGATACGACCCATTTGGAATTCGCAGTATTTCCACCAACATGGAGGTAAAGTTTAACGGCGTTTTTCGCTGTGGGATTGTTGTCATGAGGAGTATTATACTTGAGCTTTAGGGCTTTGAGCTTAGCTTCAACATCGTCTAAAGACGACGGCGTTTTGGGTTGTTTCCCGTCAATGGAAGACGGCGTTGTTTTGGCGTCGGAGTAGTAGTTATCTTCGTCTTCCTCCTCTTCTCTTTTTTGAGACTCCGATCCGTATTCGGATTCGGAATCAGAGTCGGAAAGTTCTAGATCTTCGCGACTGTGATTAGCACCCATCTGAACAGAGGATTTTGAAATTGTTTGATGGGTTGTGTTGATTCAAATGATTAATGTGAGGAGCGCGATTTTGAAATTTTGAAATTGTTGACGGTTGGCTTGGCTTTATTCAAATTAGGGTTTCAACTGTACCGTAGGTAGGAGCGTGATTTTCCACTGCATGTGTGCCCCACACATGTGAAAGCTTATTCTCAAATTTTTGTCCTCAAATTAAATATGGACCGGACAAGTCTTGAGCTGCTAAGAATTCGACCAGCTCTGTTTTATTTAGCAATTTTTAAAATATATGTCTTGTCCTGTCCTGTCCTGCCTCATCCCGTCATCTTTCATTTTTTTCTTTATTTTTTGTTGATAATAGCAGTTATCAAATTCTTGTGTTATGTGCTTGAAGTCTTCTTTTTATTTTTAATATTAAATTCAGTCGTTTTATTAGAATTTATTGATAAAAAATGCAGGAACATTCTTGACATAAATCAATTGACTTCCATTCATTTTTTTTCTATTCGAAGTACTTGGTATAAAGAATGCAGTAATATATATGCATATGAAACCTATAAAAAAATTGCATAAAAAATAAATCATCCAAACCAACAAATAAGTAAAAGTAACACAACTGATGTTCATAAACCATAATGTCAAGGTTATATTTAACTGTGAACCAGATCAAAATCTCTTAAACGTCTCGCCAAATTCGTTCTCGAATGATTCATCGGGCAATCTGTTAGAGGCACCTTCCTATTCCTTTCATGGGCTAGGTAATCGTTAATGGAATATTAATAGGAATAGGATGCACTTACCGACCGGTGAAAGGAAAGAGCTGGGTCAGCCATCGACAAAGAAATACCGAACTCTGCAGTGTGAGGCCTCAGAGCTGAGGAGAACCATAGAATCGGAGGGTTATATTAGAACATCGGTGGAAAGGTCGAGAAGACACCTAAAAATCGCTTTAGAAGCCAGATTAGGAAAGTGTTTCCCGAGTTCGAGCAAATGCAATGCGACATCCATGCAAAAAAGGGCTGGGGTCTGATCTGCGCATAAAATAAGATACAATTCTTGTACTACTTGATTGACTGGTAAGAAAGAGCTTAGTAGGCGGAAGACTCTTGTATGTCTGATAACCCTCTCTTCCGCTCTTGGTGGGTATTTGCGCGTAAAGGGTATGACGACCTTTCTTAGCGCGCTTAGCTTCTGCTAGTGGCGGGGCGGCAAGGCCATGTTGTAGTGAACAACCCCATTATGAAACCAACCGAAAGCAACACTATCCAATGAAAAAAATCCTGCTCTATGGAGATGAACAATAAGGAATGTCTGTGGGTCCTTCTTCATCGAAGTGTACAAAAGAAGAACATGAGAAGAACAAAAGAAAGAGAAGAGCAAAAGAAAGGTTCCATTCCTCTCCTTAACAGTCGAGCTTCCTTAAGAGAGCGAGTCATCTTACACACGTAAACCAAGGATCGATTGATTAAATGCACTCACCATTTGACACTTAAGTGAGGAAAGTGAAAGGTTGGCTCGACTGGGAGAGCGAGTGGTTAGCTGGCCCGTTTCAAGAGAGACTTTCAGGCAGAACTTGGGCTAGACTTTGGTTGGGCAATGGTAAGATGCTTCGCTTTTGGGATGATGTTTGGCCGCGCCACTCTCATCTTCCTAATGGTGTTGGCAAGAATCTCTTCGAGAATAGTTAGATTCTCCTTCTAAGACTTTTGTTGGACGCACTCGGCCTAGGAATTCTTGTCCGAACCTTCCATCTGTAAGCCAATCAACCGATTCAGAAAGGGGAAGAGGAGTAGCCTAGCATGGTTCTTGTTTGTTTTCCTTAGCAGGCGAAAGGTCCAAACCGTAGCCGGGAGGGAGCCGAATTTCGAAATGAAAGTCCTTCCTTATAGTCAAGCAATCGGCTTTTCAGCTCATTTCCTTTTATAATAAAGTCAAATGGCTGGAGCACCTTGCTGGCGCAGCGGTCGATAATTAGTTCGACCACCTCACTTGGTGATGGAAGTTCCCTCAAGTCGCGGTGCCACAACCTTTTAACTAGGCGTGCCTTCTCCAACTCAATCAGGGGGCTAATCTGTTCGGCCAAGCGATCTTTTTGTTCTTGAATCCTGTCCAATTCAAGTCAATCCAAGGCTCTTTCGATCTCGGACCGATCCCCTGACTCTTCTTCAGCCGCGGGAAGGCTTGGTTCTGTCGAAGAGCTAACACCCCTTCCAGCGTCTCCGCCGTAAAGAGGAATGCCCTCCATTAAAGAAAGTAGCCAATCGAGAAATGGAATGTTGCAAGCAAAGAAGAAGTTCATAAGAAAGGGAGCAAAAAGAAAATGTAGGCAGGAAAGAGCTAGAACAGCCCTGAAAGCCCTAATAATTCATGATCTGGCATGTACAGAATGAAAACTTCATTCTCGATTCTACGAGAATTTTGATGAAAGCCTTTCATTTGCTTCTCTTCGATGGAAGTTTTATTTTCCCAGAATGTATCCTAATTTTTGGACGCACTCTGGTAGTTCATTCGCTATCATAACAACACAACTGAAACATTCTTTTTCTTCCTAAAAAGTCTTCCATACTTTTCATCCAGCCGGACTAGCAGTTCTAATTAAAGAACTATTAGTACCCTTTACTTAAGAGATTACTTTCTTAGTAGTTGCTAGTCGTCTCATTTCCTTACTTCTTACCTATTCACATTTCACTATTCTATTATAAGCAGGGTGCTATTACCAAGTCTCATCAAATTTTTAGAAAAGAACAAAAAACCATACTATTTGTTTATAAATCCAAATTCTTCTCAACATGGTCAGCTAGTAACTCAATCAACTCCGCAATATGAGCAATCTCAACCCTTATTAGCAGTTTGTGTTCTGCTTTTTCATCAAGCAACGTTCGACATAAAACTTGACTCCGACTTTTCCTCTTCATCAATCAACGTTGGACATGAAACTTTATCAATTGTTGAAGTCAAATCTAAAAAGAACAACATAATAGTTGATGAATCGATATACTGTTTAAAAATTAAACAACTATTAAGATAACAATGAGAAAATTACATACCATTTATTTCATTCCATAAGTGTGAGCACACATTAAAGCTTTCAAAGTAGTAGAATGTAGTCTACTGCGATGTGGACTAATCAACCTTCCACTAGTGCTAAATGCCGATTCAGAAGCAACAGTAGACACAAGAATAACTAAGAGGTCACGAACCATCTTTTGCAAAATAGGAAATTTCAATTCATTTGTCTTCCACCAACTCAAATTGTCAAATGATGGAGACTGTGGTAGCAAGCTTTCTTCTAAATATATATTCAACTCGGATCTTGTCTCCACGGTAGCTCTACTCGAAGCAACAAATAGAGCAAAGTTTGATAGACGATCACCTTCAATAAGATTTGTTAGTAATCACTAATCAAGCAGTAACATTATGAACAATAGCAAAATTGTAATTAAACATCATTTGATTTTTCAACAATTAATCAAAAAGAAAAAGCCAAAAAGATATATTTAATTAACAGACCTTGAAGGGGGTTTATTGGAGAAGGTGTTAAGATTGGATCGAACAGATTCAGAGAGGAAACATAGCTTGTTGAGTTTAGTATGATACTATTTTGGGATTCTTTGCTATGGAAGTTCTGAAATTTCAAAATAATGTCATGGAATTGAGAATTGGGAGAAAATATATGCGGATCACTTATTTTTACCCGATCCATTTATAAATTCGGACCTTGGCCTAACTCATTAACTAGTTTAAAAAATATTTTTTTATCATGCCCTATCCTATTTGAATCTTTCTCTGACCTACCCCATTAAAGATTTGTCATAACCTGTCCTAACCCGGTCCTGTCTCAGTTGACACCCCTAATTAAATATGTACAGCATAAAACGTCAGTATATAAGCCTATGGCGTACGATCTTAGGATTCAACTCCCGTGTCTTGTACGTTGAAAGAAGATCAAAATTAGGCAACTTCTCTCTTATACGAAACAAGAATTTCCAGGCATAATTTGATGAGAATTTGTTATATACTCATGACCCAAATCAAATCAAGCAATCAGTGTGAAAATTCGTTTGTAAAGTAATTAAAAAGTCAATTTTTTTGTCTTACTAAAATACATTAAATAGAGTTTTTCTTGCCCCATGATCCTGGACTCTTAAACACAAAAACAAACAACAATGAATTCTCTTTTCCCTCTTTGTTTAATTCTCTCTTTTATTCTTCCTATGTTTGCATCTTCAACGTTGTTGTTTCAGGTATCCCTAATAACCTTTCCTCAAACTTGTCACATGTATATGTATCTCTAAGTTTATGTACTTGCTCACATTGTATATTAAAAATTTGATTTGTTAGGGGTTCAACTGGGAATCTAGTTATAAACAAGGTGGATGGTACAACTCTCTCATCAATTTAATTCCATACTTGGCTAACGCTGGAGTTACTCATGTTTGGTTACCACCACCATCTCACTCTGTTTCCCCTCAAGGTAATTTTAATTTATCTCCTTCCTTCAATACAATAAAGTTGTTGTAATTATCGTTTTGGACTCAAGGGTGTGAATGTGACCTATTTGGTCAATAATGGCCGTGGGATACTAGAGTTAGCCAAGTTGGTGTACGATGAAGCGCGGGGCCATGGTCGCGAGTTCGATCCTCGCATAAACCTTCTTGGTTGGCGCATCACTGCCAAGTGTGGTTTACATGGGCGCGTGGTTTGCAATCTGCGTCGGTCAGGGTTTACCTGTCTTGTACGAAAGAGTAGCGGTTGCCTTCACAAAAAAAAAAAATCTCAATAGAAGCAAAATATGTTAGGTGTCTTCTTATTAATATATGCTCTGGTTAGTGGTTACCACTGTTATTTTCTTTAAAGAAAAACAAGAATAGGACTCACATTTAATTCCAAGAAATGATACCATCCCAGATTACACACATTAAAATTGATGTAGTGTTACAAAATGGGATTACTTGAAGACTAGAGTTTGAGCTAATTGTCCTATAAATGACATGCATTGCACACATTGAAATTGATGTAGTTGTTACATAGTTGGATTACTTAAAGGCTAAAGCCATATTTTATGCCAGGTTATATGCCCGGAAGATTGTATGACTTAGATTCGTCCAAGTTTGGGAATTCGCAACAACTGAAAGATCTTATTAAGGCTTTAAATGGGCATGGTATCAAAGCTGTTGCTGATATAGTAATAAACCATAGATGTGCTGATAAAAAAGATAGCAGGGGAATATACTGCATCTTTGAAGGCGGAACATCTGATGAACGTCTTGATTGGGGCCCACATGAGATTTGCAAGGGCGACACCCAATATTCTGATGGCACTGGAAATTATGACACCGGTGAGGACTTTGGAGGTGCCCCTGATATCGATCATCTTAACGAAAGAGTCCAAAAAGACTTATCAGATTGGATGAATTGGCTCAAATCTGAAATTGGATTTGATGGTTGGCGTTTCGATTTTGTTAAAGGGTATGCCCCAAGTATCACCAAGATTTATATGCAAAACACGTCCCCCGGTTTTGCAGTTGGTGAATTCTGGGATACTAATAGATATGCAATAGCTAATTGGGTTCAGAACGCCGGTGGTTCAACAGCTTTTGATTTCCCAACTAAGGGGATTCTACAAGATGCTGTTCAAGGGAATTTATGGAAATTGAAAGATTCAAATGGAAAACCTCCTGGTTTGATTGGTATTTTGCCTCAAAATGCTGTCACTTTTATTGATAATCACGATACTGGTTCCACACAACATATGTGGCCATTCCCTTCGGACAAAGTTATGCAAGGATACGCGTATATTCTCACTCATCCAGGAATTCCATCACTGGTAAGATTTTTCCTTCCCCACCAAATTCTTACCATGCATTTCTATTGAGTCTATTTTACAAGAAATTTATATTATTGTTCCAAGTAGTTGAGGAACTCTGCTAGTGTGAGTTTGCTCACAAGGTTGTAGGTTGACAACTAGCGTAAAACTAGTCAATTTATGATGAATTCTTATAATACAAAATATGATTCATATGACCTTAACTTGCTTGGGATTGAAACATAGTTGTTTTTGTTATTGTTTCAGAGTAGCTGAGGAGTTAAATTCTTGTTTTTTTGTTGCAGTTTTATGACCATTTCTTTAATTGGGGCTTAAAGGATGGAATTTCAGCACTGATCTCTATTAGGAAGAGGAATGGGATTTCTGCAACAAGCAATGTGCAGATAATGGCTTCTGATTCGGATCTTTACGTAGCGATGATTGATCAGAACATTATTGTCAAGATTGGGCCAAAACTTGATCTTGGAAAACTTATCCCACCTAATTATCAAGTGGCAACTTCTGGACAAGACTATGCTGTATGGGAGAAAAAAGCATAAACATATTGCAGTTGCTCTTAGAGACTTGCACCACTAGTTTACCATGTAAGAAGTGACCATGGACAAAATGGTTCTAAGTGCTAATGTCATATCCATTTGATGAATGCGAAAATGTAATTTACATCAGAAACAAATTATGGAGGCAAATAAGACAAGATATTATCTGCATTTCTAAAGACCATATAAAATCAGAATAATTAAACACATAAAGTTGTGTTTTCTCTTGTTCATCTATTCTACTAGTTGTCTATAATCTTCGATACTTTGAAACACAACACAATTAAACGGACATTGTCATCAACCTTACTTTTTCATGATGTCACAACACTAATGCTAGTACTATTATTCATATTGGGCAGTCCCATATAAACTTATCCCATCTTTTCCCATACAGCATAGTCCAGCCATGATGTTGCAAATTGAAAATTAGATGGAACAAGGTCTCCAACATTGCCAGATCCAATTTTGACAATGATTTTGTCATCAATGTTTGCCACATAAAGATCAATTTGAGCTTCCAAAATCCGCACTTTGCTGGTTGATGAAATTCCAGTCCTCTTTCTAACTGCATACAAATCTTTAATTGGTTTCCTCATCCCTTGGAACAGGAAGAAATAGTCATAGAACTGCACAAGACAAAAAAAAAGAAACTTTTTCAGTTACATGAAACTCTCATTCAATATAACCAATCAATTTCACCTTAATCCTAAACTAGTTGCACTAGTTGAAACTCTCATGAAACTCTATGTTTGTTCTCTATTAGATTGTAACTTAACCAACATGATAACAACCATGTAGTTAAAAGAACAGCCCTCCAACACATTTCGTTTTGGTATCTACTCAAAGCAAAAATGGGTTACAACTTACAACCAGTTTCTTCTCTTGTTACTAGTACATAAATCATCTAGAATTCAACCAGCAAATAAGGTTTCACTAGCTTTTGGTTTCAAACTGTGATTAGCAGAATTAGCTTTAAGCAAATGACTAGTAAATAATTCAAATAGTGCCTACAATAATCTTTCCAGAATTTAACTTTTATAAAAGAATGATACAATTTTTTATTTAGCAACAATTTAACTTTAAATATTATCTTTTACAATTAACGAGATGATTTATAACCACACACAAATATCTTTGACTTATTTTAGACCATAAAATTTAATTTTTTTTAATTATTTGTTAAATTCCGTGCTTAGACAAATTATATCACAGAACGGATGAAGAACATAATAAGTGTGAGTTTAATTATTAGCGTTCTCTCTCCCTTTCTACTTTCAAAGTGTCACAATCCAAGTCCAACTGTTAAAATATTTGTAATTCGGTCAGCGCAATCCCTTCGTGCCACTTCACGGGTATTGGGCCTCTTTCCGGTGTGAGATTTTCTTAAGAAAAGTTTCAGGATCTCCTTTTGAGTTCAACCAATTAGCACTAGAGTTAAAGCTTTTATGTACTCTACCATATAGCATCAGATTTGAGTTGAGTGGAATTGTCCGCCATGACTGATAATGATAATTGCGAAAAACAAGAATACACAAATTTTCGTTAAATGAGAAAGGTATGATAATTTTTTTTTTTTTCGTGAAGGAATCATGCCATTCTCTCTTCGAGTCTTGCGCAGAAACTGCTTGGTGTATGATAAGCGCGCAAACCACGCCGCCGATTAACTACACTGCAGCAAGCCCAGTGTGTGATGCTCAACCAGAAAGGTTTATCAGGATCGAACTCGTGGCCTTGCGGTCGTATTCTCTTCTGCACACATTTCTGCGCTATGTAGGTATGATAATCTTGTATAATAATTCGCAAGATAATTGCTTTACGTTTTTTTTTATTCTGCTGAGATTCGAATCCATAACTTTAGAGGTATTTTCGGAGGCATAATTACGTAGAAACTATACCCTTAAGACATAATTTCTATACAAATTTGATCGAATAGATATATTTTCTAATGAAATCTTACCTTGCGATTTTTTTTAACTCTCCTGAGATTTTAACCTATAACCTCAAGGATATTTTCCATCATTTTTAGGCGAAGACAAAAAGTAAAGACCACCAATTTGAAGGATAAAAATTAAAGACCACCCTAAAATAGGGGCAATTGTGCGAATTTCCCAAGTGCATGAACAACATGCGCCTATCTAGATTCTACTTTCTTATCAAGTAATTGCATGGTGTACCCTTCAATTGGACTGTTCTTTAATTTTTTCCCTTCAAATGAACTGGTCTTTAATTTTTACCTTTTAAAATTAAACTTATGCCTATAGCAGCATAAGTTACGCATCATAATATTCACAAGTGATGTAAAGAACTTATGTTCCTATAAGCATAAATTCAATGTTGAGGGAAAAAAATTAAAGACCAGCCCATTTGAAGGGCTAAAATTAAAGACCGGCACAAAACAGGCTAGAGGTGCAAATGACCCTTATTTCATTACATTACATTTTTTTGATAATCCGCGCTGGGTGGCGTAATCTGCATATCATTTTATCGCTAAGAATCTTGATCTAGTCTCCCAGGCGAATGGAACCGTTCTTCTACCGCCGTCGAATAAATCGCGGGATGTGTGCCGCGTTCGGTGTCGATCGCCACCACGGATCAACGCTACTGGTCAGGCGCCAACAAGGCATTCGAGGAGTATCAAACCATGACCGCAAACGCCCGCATGCGGTTAAGTATCGACTTTAATACGGCGTATCGCGGAGAACGTATCGGAGGAATCAAACTTACAACCTTTCGGTCGCTTAAATCGACACTTGCTGGTGGCCTCTAGATTACATTACATTACAATATTAAAGCAAAAGTTAGTTGTTGACTAACACTAGCCATTTATCTCGTTATCCTAAAAAGTGAAAATTAGCCTAGTATTGTCCGGGAGTTTCACCGGATGAAATTCAAAATTTTAGGAAAATAACTATTTTTCAATTACAAAGGATGAAAAATGACTATTTGTGAATTTTTCTAACTTAAGATGACTATTAGGAGGACCATTTTTATACCATAATTTACACCTATCACACGGATATGCAATTTTCTGAGAGCATTTGACTGCGCGGAAATGTGTAAATGGCCAAATTGATTGGTCTAAATTCTAAAGGGCCCAAAACGCAACTTCGAGAAGGACAGCAACATGTGATGAAGTGATAAAATGATAATGGCCAAACGTTTCCTTTTTCTCATCCAAACAGATTTTGCAGACTCAGCTCCATTGGTGCAAACTGGTAACTATTTTTCATATTGATTTAATTTTACTCTGCTTGTTAGTTTCCTAGTTTAACTATGTTGTCTCTTCTTGATTTAGTAACTCTTCTTTCTGGGTGATTTATATCATTGTTTGAAGGCTTGTATCTAATTAAGGGTCCATTATCTAATACTTGATTGTGGGCATTCATTGCTTTGACTTTGTTTCTACTTCAACTTTAGAATTTTCTTACTGGAGTTTGTTCTTGTTGCTTTTAATAGATGTTTTAGCATCAATATACTCATGGTATTACAACAACAACAGAAATAACACAAGTGGGGTTTAGGGAGGGTAGAATATACATAGACTTCACCCTATCTTGAAAGGTAGAGATTGTTTCCAACAGACCTTCGGCTTAGAATAAAACAATAACAGGGCAGGTTAAATAAGAATGCAAAGGAAGCTAACTTAATTCCAGTTTCAAGAGGCTTAGTAGGTGTTTGGACATAAAAAATGTGTTTTTGATAAAAAACAGTACTCTTATTTGAAAAAAAGTATCTGGAAGTTGAAGTTCAGTTTGGAAATGCGTTTAACTTGAAATAAAGTCGAAGATTTTTGAGTGGAAAAAGAAACTCACTTGAAAAATTAGTCAAAAAACCACTTTACAAACTTGACAGTCATCTTCAAAAAAATCAGTCCAATGTATAACCAATCGTTGTTTTGAAATGTTTTTTGGAGAAAAGGAAAAAAGATTCATGTCCAAACAGGCCCTAAATAGGACTGTCTTTCAGGATTGTGATACATTGGTTAATGCCTTAGTGGGGATAATCTGGTTCTGCATTTTTGAGATATATCTACTTTTCTAGCAACTGTTTGTCCTTTATTATTAGTTGTAATAGTTTCCAATTTCTAAATTGTCTATTAAAAACAGTCTTTCTATCCGACAAAGGTAGGAGTAAGTTCTGCGTACACTCTACCCTCCCCAGACCCCACTTTGTAGGATTCACTAGGTATGTTGTTGTTGTTATTATTGAGTCCATAAAGTCACGCCGCCAAGGGACTAGTTTTTGTTTCATAAAACGCTTAGCTTGTATAACCAAAGGTGAACAAACTGAAGAAAGATAGAGCAAGACTTAGCGTTAGAGGCGCTTGTCGGTAGAATCTTTATAGCATACTGCATCCTTCAAACCTCAAAATTTTGTTACAGGCTTTATTTTTTACTGGAGCAAGAACATGCAGTATATTCAATCTGCATATAGAGATATTCATATAGCAAAGTGCAGGATCATGCTAAGATGGATACAATTAAGTGCTGCTTTCTCTAGTTTTGCTGTTGTAGATATAGCTTCTGCTTGGTTGTTTGTTTGTCATCTTTTATCAGAGAATCAAACTGATATTTTTGATCTGTTTTTCCTACCTAGATTACAAATTTATGAAGTATATGTGGCAACCTCTATGTAAACAGCAGCAATAATTCTTTTTTGTTTTTCTATTCGTTAATGTTTGGCCTTTTGATTTCAGTGGGCTCTACAGTGTAATCTCATCAAATGAGAATTTGATCTGGAAAACCACAGTAATTGTCGCTTTCTAATGTGTCGATGTTAGATTTTGCTTGTGAAAAATCTCTAAGTGTTTTTCATCCAGAGGAATACAGGTTTCACTCGGTCAATTATTAATACAGACTCATGCAAAGACTAGGCATTCTTGATTGGCAGTGTAACTTGAGTTTTCGAAGCATAAATCTACTAGATGGTGAATCAGCACATACATCGCTTAATTCGTTTTCCTGTAGAAGGAGTAGTGAATCATCTCATTCAAAGGCAAGACTTCGTTCAAAACTTAATGTCACGCTTCAAAGTCTAATGCGTCAATGCTCAGAAATTCAGAGTACGGTTCATGACAACAGTAATGAACTACTTGATGAAGAGGACGAGGTATGTCCTGTTGAATGTGTAAGAGAATTTAAGACTGATGAGGAATTCTCCACAGTACTGGAAAAAGCGAAAAAGACTGGTGCTTTGGTAGTGGTGGACTTCTATCGCACCGCCTGTGGCAGCTGCAAGTACATAGAGCAGGGGTTTGTAAAATTATGCAGGAGAGCTGGTGATGAACAAGCACCAGTTATATTCTTAAAACACAATGTAAGTACTAAATCTCAATTTTCACAAGGATGTTTGGCAAACAAATGGTTATCTAAATCTGTAGTTATTGGTTTTGGATGCATTTAAGCTGATATTAATTAGCCTACTCATGGCATATTCCTGCTCGAAGCAGGGAGCTTTTCTGTTTTAGTCTAGACTTGTTTAGGAGCAAAAATCATATCTTTTTCCTACAATGAAATGAATGAGTGTGTGAATAATGATTCCCATCTCTACAGGTGATAGATGAATATGATGAACAATCTGAGGTTGCTGAACGACTGCGAATCAAGGTGACACTTTTTCTTAAAATGAATTTAGAGGTCTTCAAAGGGTGTTTGAAACAATGCCACTAGAATTGTTACTTCTTAAAATCTGATTGATGACATTATTAGTTTTGAGTAGAATTGGTTAAGCTACAAACAATTGATATTTCAAATTTAATTGACTTGGTGCAGACAGTACCCCTTTTTCACTTTTATAAAAATGGAGTCCTATTGGAAGCTTTTCCAACCAGAGACAAAGAAAGGGTGCTAGCAGTTATTCTTAAATACTCTGCTCCAGCTCCAGCGGATGCTTGAACTGGTCTGGTTTGCACTTGCTTCTGCATAATGTTAGTGCTTCTGTATAATCATTCTTGGTGCTCAGCACACATTGAAACAGTTTCTTTTTGCCTTAAACTTACCACATCTGTATTATAATACCTTCGTATGTGTTGTTCTACTTATAACAAGAATTTATACTGCATACTCTTGTATATTGAAATTATTGATAGTCCTTTGTTTATATCCATTTTGTATCTGATGACACTCCTGTCCTTTAGTTGGTTGACGTCTTCCAATTTCTTCCAAATGCGTTGCGATTCCTGAATCTCAAAATTAATAGCAGTATGCCTAGTGGGGATGTGCTTTAGGACTCCGCCATCACCTTAAGTTTTTAGGTTCCAATAGGAGCGAAGGAATCATTCTCAATCCATCCCCTTGCTGGCACACGACGACCTGCTCTAGTCGCGGGAGCAACTTGAGTAGTCTACCCACAACCAACAGGTTTGGGAAAGGGACATTGGCCCAATCCTCAGAGCCAATCTGTAACAAGAGCCAAAGCTCTGTTACTCAATCGCAGAGGATAGAAAGAAAGATGAAGAGATAATAAGGCAATTTTGGTTAATTTCTGGTTATTTTCCAATTGATCAGTACTAACGCTTTTAAGCCTACAATTGGGCTCTTCCAACTTACTACTAACTAGAGGTATTGAAATGTAAATTAAACAATTTAATAACAGAATTTCTAACTACTAGACTAAACTGCTCACTTAAGGACTTGTGGAACCTAAACAGAATTATGAAAACTTAGTCACAGACTCACAATACTCTATTGTGACACTCCATCCCTCTTAAAATTGAGCTCCTGCCTTCAGAAGTCAGTTATTTCTGGAAATTGTGATCGTATAAACTAAAAATCTTCCCGAGTAGCTTCTTCAGGTAATAGGTTGGCCCATTGCACTAGAATCTGAGTGACAACTCTATTCCCTTTCTTGATCATCATTCTATCTAATTTTTCGACTGGTTCTGTCATTACTTGTCCCTCTGCTGAGCAAAAAGGAGGGTCGACAGAAGCTATAATATGATCCCTTATTTTCTTTTTGAGTTTGAAAATATGGAAAACTAGATGCATCCTTGCAGTCTTAGGTAATGCTAATTTGTATGCCACTGGTCCAATCTTCTTAATGATCTGATAAGGGGCATAGAATTTTGATGATAATTTGAGGCTCTTTCATATAGCTACAGATGTTTGTCTATAAGGTTGCAGTTTTAAGAACACCCAGTCACCTTCCTAGAATTCCCTTTCAGTTTTCCTTTTGTCTGCATTAACCTTCATTCTGTTCTGTGCTATATTCAGATTTTCTTTCAATATCTTGGCTACTAGCTGTTTTTGATCTATTGTATCCACCTTAGATTGAGCAATGAGTTCAAAAGTCAATTGAGGAGGATCATAGCCATACAACACCTTGAAGAGGGTCATTTTTAATGATGTGTGATAGTTGCTATTATACAAATATTCTGCCAGTGATAGCCATTTGTGCCACTCCTTTGGTTTATGACCAGTCATGCATCTTAAGTAGTTTTCTAAGCACATGTTGAGCCTCTCAATTTGATCATTTGTCTGTGGATGATATGATGAGCTGTAGCACAATTGAACTTGCAGTAGCATGAACATTTCCTTCCAGAAGTTGCTAATGAACACATTGTCTCTGTCAGATACTATACTCTTGGGCAATCCGTGTAGTTTGTAAATGTTGTCTAAGAACATTCTGGCTATCTGTGAAGCTGTGAATGGGTGAGCAATGGCTATGAAATAACCACTAGTATAATATATTTTCCTTCAGATTTTGGTAGACCTTCAATGAAGTCCATGGAAATGTGTTCCCATGCCCCTTCAGTGATGTGTGATAATTGCTATTGTACCAATATCCTGCCAGTGATAACCATTTGTGTCACTCCTTTGGTTTATGACCAGTCATGCATCTTAAGTAGTTTTCCAAGCACCTGTTGAGTCTGTCAGTTTGACCATCTGTCTATGGATGATATGCTGAGTTGTAGCACAATTGAACTTGCAGTAGCCTGATCATTTTCTTCCAGAAGTTACTAATGAACACTTTGTCTCTGTCAGATACTATACTCTTGGACAATCCATGTAGTTTGTAAATGTTGTCTAAGAACATTCTGGCTATTTGTGAAGTTGTGAATGGGTGAGCAGTGGCTATGAAATATGCATACTTACTATATCTCTCAATAACCACTAGTATAGTATCCTTCCCTTCAAATTTTAGTAGACCTTCAATGAAGTCCATGAAAATGTGTAGGGGTTGCAACAATCCTGGATAGACTACCTGTCCATCCTTGCACCTTTGACACACTTCACATATTTGTACCACGTCTTTTACTTGCTCAATCATTGCAGGCCAGTAAAATATTGATTTTAGTATCTGGTAAGTGGCCCAGACCCCTGAATGTCCCCCTAAACCAGACTTGTGCATTGTTAGAATCAGCTGCTGTCTTAGAGATCCATTTTGTCCCACCCAAGCTTTTCCTTTGTACCTCAACACCCCTTGTTGCAGGGATAAGTTCAGTTCACTGTCACTATTGGCACTGAGTGTTGCTATGGCTTGTAACAATTCTTGGTCCCCTTTTTAACTATTTACAATGTCCTCAATCCACTTAGGTTGTGCTTGAGTTATTACCGAACATTGTGTTGTTCTGTCTTCTAGGGCACTGTCTTGCTGAACTACAGTTATCCTTGATAAGGCATCAACAACTACATTCTCAATTCCTTTTTTGTATTAAATCTCAAAACTTAATCCCATCAACTTAGTTACCCCTTTATGCTGTAATGAAGTGGGTATCTTCTGGTCTTGCAAAAACTTTAGGCTGAAATGATAAGTTTTGATGATGAAATGATGAAGATGTAAATAATGTCTCCATTTATCATCGACCTACAATAATGCTATTAATTTTTTTTCATAGGTAGACATGCCCTGATGTCTTTTGCTCAGTACTTGACTCATAAATGCCAAGGATCTTTTATCCTACATTAAAACAACACCAATACTTGTGTTACATGCATCCACCTCTAAAATGAAGGGCTTAATGAAGTCAGGTAGTGCTAATACAGGGATGCTGGACATAGCCACTTTAAGCTGGTTAGAGGTTGTTTCAGCTTCAAGGTTCCACTGTAATTCCCCTTTTTCAGTAAGTTTGTCAGTGACTTGCTAATATGGGCATACCCCTTGACAAACTTTCTATAGTACCCTGTTAACCCCAAAACCCTCTTAATTCCTTCACTATTTTTGGATAGGGCCAGTCTAACATTGCATCCACCTTGTTAGGGTCAGTACTTACCCCTCTATCATGGATGATATGTCCCAGATACTCCACCCAAGTTTGCCCAAACTCACACTTGCCCAGTTTAGCAAATAACTAGTTTTTTCTTAACAGTTTTAAGACAGACTCCAAATGTACCAAATGTTCCTCCATAGTTTTGATATAAATTAGTATGTCATCAAAGAACACTAAGATGAATTTTCTTAGATATTCATTTAATACACAGTTCATGAGTGATTGAAAAGTGGAAAAGACATTAGTTAACCCAAAAGGCATTACCCTAAACTCCCAAAGGCCATGGTGAGTTTTGAATGCAGTTTTGTGCTCTTCTCATTCCTTCATCCTAACTTGATGATACCCAACCTTCAAATCCATCTTAGAGAACACCCTAGACCTACTAACTCATCCAACAAGTCATCAATCATGGGTATAAGATACTTATTCTCAACAATGAGATTGTTTAACCTTCTATAATCTACACACAACCTCCATGTGGAGTCTTTCTTCTTAACCAATAGTGTAGGGGATGAAAAAGCTGATTGACTGGGTACTACAATAACAACCTTAATCATGTCAGCAATGATAAATTCAATGGTATTCTTTTGATCATAAGAATACCTATAAAGTTTAGGTTAAAGGGTTGTGCTCCAGGGATTAGATTGATCATATGATCACAATCTATTTTTGGTGGTAATTCAGTAGGTTCATGAAAGATAGATTGGTATTTCTGCAACAATTTGTCAATAGCAGGGTGTATAGCATGTTTCTCCCTAATTGGCACCAGTGGTTTGATCATGGATAGCTCAGCAACCACCTCAAAAAGGCCACATTATAGCATCCTCCTCAACTCTTCGGGATTCACTGTTGTTATTCCAGCATCTTTCTGCTCCTTATACAGTGTGATCATCCTACCTTTACACATAAAACTGAGGCTATGAGGCCTGGTATGAGTATTACTGGTGCCACTCCATCTATCCAGTCCAACCCAGTATCATGTCACATCCCTCACCTTCATTAATCTAAGTCTGAATTTGAAATGCACATTTTGCATTCTCCATTCGAATAAGGGACTTTCCAATTGACAATTCATTTCTTGTCCATTGGCTATAAAAACTATCATAGGTTTCTTCATATATTGTATTGGTAGCCTCAACCTCTTGACAATATAGGGGTAAATGAATGAGTGTGTGGATTCACTGTCTATCAAAATTGTCATAAGTACTTTATTAGCATACCCTATGATTTTGATAGTTGATATTTTCCCTTTGGAAGAACTCAAGCCTAATAATGCATTTATTGAGACCTCGGCTTGTTCCTCCCATGTCTCTTCTAAGGTTTCAGCCACATCCATGAATACTTTCTTGTTTTCACCATCCTCTTCAACTACCACTTCTTACATGGTGTTCATGACTCTTTGTTTGCATTGGTATCCAGAGAAATACTTATCCTTGCATTTGTAACACAAGCCCTGCTCTATGAGAGCTTCTAAGTTGGGTGGAAAGGTGTTTGGTTTATAGGGTACTTCGTTTATTATTTTCTGGGTAGGGTAGGTGATTCTCAGGGGTGGTTGGGTAGTTGGATATTTAGGAATAACAGTTTGGGTATTTTTGTGGTAAGAATTGGTTAGGGGTTTTGTGTTGTAATTCTGAGAGTGTTTCTGCTTAGCAAAGAAAATGAGAGCCTTGATGGACTCTTCATACAATTTAGCAGTCTGATAAGCATCCAAGACTGTGGTGAAATTGGTCATTTTTACTAGAGGCTTAAGTTCAGGTTTCAACCCACTAATGAAACTAGAAACATAATGTATTTCACTGAGTAAATGGTTGATTATGGTCATATAGCTAGTAAGTTCTTCAAATTTATCTTGGTACTGATCAACAATACCTGTTTGAATAATCTTGTTGAATTCATCTACAATATCTTGGGGCCTAACATTACCAAACCTTCTACACACCTCAGTACAGAATGTAGACCATGACATTACCCCTATTGTTAATAATACAACCATCAAACCATACATCAGCTCCTTTTCCAATGTGAACTGAGGCATAACTAAGTTTTTCTTGCTCAGCTATGTTGCATAGTTCAAAAAAAATCTCACATTTTCTAAACCAGCTCTTAGGATTAGTGTCATCGAACTCTGAAAAGTTTATCTTAGGTTTGAGGGTTTTGTGGTTAGTGTTGGTGTCAGGGGTTTGTACTGTGAGATTTTGGGATAATGGAGGTGTTAATGTGATATTAGGGTTCTGATAGAGAGATGGACTTGAATACAGTGGAGCTAGGGAAATGTGAACCATCTTCCTGTCGAAAAGGTTGAGGGAGTGTACAAGGCTTGTGAATTAGTGACGGGTGATTTAGTACCCGAGGTTTGTCCTGCTTCACTTTGACTCAAAGCTGGTGGTGTTACCTCTGTTAGTGCTCGTAACGTCGCCAGGGTTCCTAGTGTCGCTGGAGAACTAGGGTCTTAGTTCGTCGCATGTGTGAAACTGGTAATTTGCATTTTTGACAGAATCAAGTCCAATTTCTTGTTGGTTTTCTTCGATTCTTAAATGTCGAGGCTAGTTCTGATTGATTGGTTTCAGTGTTTCTAGCCTTTTTAGGTGTAAATCGACAAACATTGTCAGCTGTGTTCTTAGGGCGCGCAGCTCGTCTTGTAGCCCTAATATTTCCGACGGTGGCAGCAGTGGCCCAATTGACTCTGATGCCATTTCTAACAAGAGCCAAAGCTCTATTACTCAATCGCAGAGGATAGAAAGAAAGAGGAAGAGATAATAGAAAGAAGAAGACAATTTTGTTTAATTTCTGGTTATTTTCCAATTGATCAGTTGTTAGGCGTATTTTGTATACGCCTTTTGAGTCATTTTTAGTTGGTATCGTTTTTGTTGTGTTTAGTATAGTAGTAGGTTTGTTTTTCTTTCTTTTGAGTTACAGCGGTGCAAAAAGGCAAAAAGGAACGAGAAATGGACAGAAAAGGTGCTCCCGAGGTGAAAAGGACGAAAGTTGGTAACTCAGAGCGAAAGAAGGCAGAACTGTGGTGCCACTATGCAGAACCGCGGTGCCATATTTATCGAAGAAACCCGCAAGACTTTTGGCCGCGATGCCGTGAGCGATCTGCGCGGTGCCATTTGTCTTGAAGGCTGCGGGAGTTTCGGCATGATGCGGTATGGAGAACTGCGGTGCCAACACGGGAAATTTCAGCTCCGAAGGCAAATTGGCTAAGGACATATTGGTCCATAGGGCACGAAAATTAGAGGATATTTAAGCCCTAGGGATTAATGCTATGGGGAGGTTGGTCATTCTACAACACAACACATGTGGATTTGGAGCTACAATTGGAGACTTTGTTCTACGTAATTTTCTTTCTTTCGTTTTTAATTCAGTTTATGTATGGATATTGTGTTAGTTCTTAGCGTGACTATGACTAGGAGGTAAACACTCTATTATGGTTTCCTTATGAATCACTTGAAACTTTTATTAATGAATTAATGCAGTAGTATGATTTCTTCTTCGCTTGATTAAGATTTAGTCAATATTTGGTATGAATGTTTGGTAATTAATTGATCACTAGTTATCATAACCTATATAATTTCGAATCAAAAACCGAAAGGAGAGATTTGAATATGATGTAATTGACTAGACATAAGTTAAAATCGCAGACGAAAGTACCCCGATACTTGTAGGTTACTGTTCTTAATCCTCATATGTTGTAAATCCTATCACAGAAATATAGAAGGGTTCTGCACTGGGGTTGAGTGATTATATGTCCTAACCGGAATATAAGACAGTCCAGTTAACCGCTATCTTAACAAAGAAGAAGAATCATTTTAGTTGCATTAAGGATTGAATAAAGTGGATAGTCGAGGATTTTGGATACCTTAATTCATTCATAACTGATTAAAACTTTATTAGTTTAGATCTTGCAATTATTCTAGTAGTTAAATAAATACCCCAATCAAATATCGATTGCCTAATAGATAACATAAAATAGATGAACGGTACTTAGAAACCAGTCTTTGTGGACGATATTCGGTCTTACAGACTATATTAGTTGTGAACGATGCGTATACTTGCGTGAGCAGTCGAAATATCGATAACAAGTTTTTGGCGCCGTTGCCGGGGACTGGCGTACATCTAATATCGAATCATCTGTTTTTATTTCTACTTTGGCTTTATTTTAATTTTTACTGTTAGAACCGTGTGCCTTGATTTGTTTGTTGATTTTGATCTGTTTCAGGAATCTAGTGTATGCGAAGAAGGAGAGGAGCAGATACACTTGTTCCCTTGACCACGAAATCGAAAAAGCGGTCAAGCAAAGCAGCGTGAAAAGAATTGCTGATTTACTAGCCATGGAAAATCAGCAGAATAACAATAACGGGGCACCTGATAAGGTGTTGAATAATGAGGTACCGGCTGCCATGAGACAAGTCCCACCACCTGCAGAAATGAGTTTGAGAGATTATGTTCTGCCCACGATTACTGGTGCACAGACATGCATCAGGCTCCCAGCTATAGGGGCCAACAAATTTGAGATCAAGCCAACCATCCTGAGCATGGTCCAGAACACAGTACAATTTGGGGGACTGCCATATGAAGATCCCCACATGCACAATGAAAACTTTCTGGAGCTGTGTGTCACTTTCAAATATAATGACGTTACTGACGATGCCATTAGACTGGGGATCTTCCCGTTCTCACTGAGGGATAAAGCCAAAAGTTGGTTGAACTCACTACTTGCCAACACCATCACTACCTGGCCCAAAAGTTTCTAGCAAAGTTTTTCCCTCCTTCCAAAGCAGCAAAGTTAAGGGGAGAGTTGAATAACTTTTATCAGGTGGATGGTGAATCACTCTACGATTCATGGGAGCGATTCAAGGATTTGCAAAGGAAATTCCCACATCATGGCATTGAGAAGTGGATGTTAGTCCACATTTTTTATAATGAGCTGAGTGGTACTACTCGTACCATCATTGATGCTGCATCAGTGGGTGCTTTCATGAGAAAGAGTGTCAATGAGGCACATGAGTTACTTGAAGATATGGCTGCCAACAATCATCAAGGGGCAGATGACAGGTCAGTGACCAGCAGGAAGGTTATGGGCATACATGAACTAGATGCCATCAACGCCACGAACGCACGAGTGGCCGCGCAGCGAAGCAAGCTGCGTGAGAACACTATGTCGTGAATGCGATCCATCCGCACGTGAATTGTGAGATTTGTGGTGTCTGCGCGTTCCTTTGACATATACCTGGACGGTGGACCACAATAATGTGCGATGGAAGCGGTGCGAGCGGTTGAAAACTTTCAGAGGCCTTATAATTCCAACACATACAACCCCGGGTGGAGAAATCACCCTAACTTTTCGTGAAGGAACGATCGGCCTCAAGAACAACCATATCAGGTGGTTACGAGAACGGCAGTGCAAAATCGAGGCCACTTCATCCCAGGTTTAGACCACATATACAACGAGGCTTTGATGAGCAGAGGCTGCGTGCTTACACTCACTAATTCGCAGAATCAGTTCATATCTGAAACAATGTCATCTCTCAGGAGCTTGGAAACACAGGTTGGGCAACTTGCAAAGATGGTAACCAACAGGACGCAGGGCACTCTCCCAAGCAATACAGAGGTGAATCTGAGAAGCGATGTCAGCGGTGTTGTTGAGAGTGAAAGCGATTGGGCGAAGTGAGAAGGAGTGTGAAAGCGGTGAGAATAGAATGAGAGTCACCGAGGACCGCCTACGATTGAGGCGCTCGCGAACACCTTTGAGGAGTGCGTTGATAGAATCCCTTACCTCGGAGGTTACAAAAGAAGAAATTGACAAGCGATTCTCGAGTTTTGGGAGGTGTTTAGGAAGCTTCACATAAATATCCCATTCATTGAAGCAATAGAACAGATGCCAACATACTTTAAATTCATGAAGGAGATACTTGGAAAAAAGAGAAGGCTAGCGGATTATGAGACAATATCTTTGACAGAGGAGTGCAGTGCCGTCTGCAGAAAGCGCCTCTGGTGAAAGATCCGAGGAGCTTCACTTGCCTGCACTATTGGTAGGTGACATGCAATAAGGAGTTGTGTGATCTAGGAGCGATGTCAATCTCGTACCTCTGTCTGTCTTGAGAGATTGGGTTTGGGTGAAGCCAAACCAACACGATGAATTTGCGGTTGGTGGCCAGAGCCGTAGTGCACCCCAGAGGCATAATAGAAGATGTGCTGGTCAAGGTGGAAAAGTTCTTCTTCCCAGCAGACTTTCTCATTCTTGATATGGAGGAAGTTGATGAAATACCCATCATTTTGGGGAGACCATTCCTTGAAACTGGGGGAGCCCTGATTGATGTAGAAAATGGAGAACTGAGACTAAGGGTTCCGGAGGAAGATATGGTGTTCAAAGTGTTCAATTCCACCATTGAATCTCAAGCCATCAACAAGTGTTTCGCAGTCAGCACAGCTGACACATCAGTTCAGCCAGCACATGCCAAAGTTAGGGAGATCATTCATACAACGGTGAACCCACAAGTCAGCAGGAATGTTGAAACAAAAATGAATGTCATGGAAGCCGTCGAACAGGTAAGTCTTACTGAACCCCCTCATGTGTAAAAGAAAAATAGAGTGAGAAAGAGGAGGATGATTTTGAAATGGGTAGTGGGGTTAAAATACCCCAATGATTTAATGAGTAACCTGCGTCCGGCTACAAGACGTTAAAGACAGCGCTACTTGGGAGGCAACCCAATTTTTAAATTACGCAGTTTAGTTTAATTAGAACAGTCTCACTTTTGGTATTTTTGTTGTGTTGTGATGTCAGGTGAAGGAATGAGACATGAAAGCAGGGAAAAATGCTGGAAAACACAGAATCAGGAGTTTCAGCACCGCGGTGCCATCATGCAGAACCGCGGTGCCAAAATATCAGAGAGGTCGCAGGAATTTAGGCACCGCGATGCCACTATGCAGAACCGCGATGCCGATAGCGATTTCCGGAAAATAAAAAGGCCCTGAATCGCCATATCTCCTCCCATGAATCTGTCGCGGTCTGATATCCGTCGTCACCACCATTTGGCCATTGTATATGCGTAAGTCGTCCCATTTTAATTTTTGAGTCTTTTACACATTTGGGACAATGTGTAGTTTAAGTTTAGGGGGGGGGGGAGTTTTCATTTTATTTTATTTTTGTGAGTCTTTTGTTGTTTTTGTGTTTTATGTGAGTTTTTTTTATCATGCATGTTGTGCTTATTTGGAACGCCTAGTGAACTAAGTGGGATAATGTAATGGAATGAGAAGCTAAAATCTGTGTGCTTAAGTTAGATATATCAAAAATTTATGAAAATTTGATTATTTGGAATATTTGATGCTTAGCCTATGTGTTGTCAAGTGAAAAATGTCTGTGAAGTCTGCCTGCTTGTTATTTGAAGCGAAATAGTTAAGATGTACATGTTAGGGAGATGATTCAGACATTTCTTTGATAGCCCTTCTTACCCTTCATTACCTATCCTGACAATAAATTGTATTCCTAGTCCGCCCCGTTGAGCCTAAAATAGGTTATTTTCTTTGACACTCCATGATTCCCTCGTGTGCCATAAGTAGTAATTGAATAAAGGGATGAAAAAGAGTGAAAAAGAAACACAAAAAGAGAGTGAAAAATTGACGCACCCCAATGAAAAAGAACGTAAAAGCTTAAGTTTGGGGGTGCATATATGAATTGATTCATGCTCTCAAAAAGAGGAAAGGGGAATGATAGGTATGAACTGAAAAGAATACCAAAAAGAAGGACAAAACGGTTGAATGAGAAAAACGCTTATGGTACGTAAATTCAGCCTAAATGTCTACCCCTGCCTAAGCCTACATTACAACCCTGAAAAGTCTTGAGAATCTCTAGTATGCATGTCTATGATTAGTGGAGAATAGAAAGTAAACAGGCCCGTAGAACTAAATGAAATTGACATGCATATGTTAGGTATTCATGCTTCCATTACTTATGATTGAGAAGAATTTGCGAAATATCTGACTTGAAATTATAGATTGCTAAATTCATGCTATATCTGTTCCTACATATTATCTCAACTGACGTTCATGTGTTTCTAAGTAACCTTGTGCAACTGCGTGATTTGAGTCTTTTATTTTGTATCTTTGTTTTTGTTTTGATCTTTGCTCGAGGGCGAGCAAAGGTTAAGTTTGGGGGTGTTTGTTAGGCGTATACAATATACGCCTTTTGAGTCATTTTTAGTTGGTATTTTACTCGTTTTTATTGTGTTTAGTATAGTAGTAGGTTTGTTTTTCTTTCTTTTGAGTCACAGCGGTGCAAAAAGGCAAAATGACAAAAAGGAACGAGAAATTGGCAGAAAAGGTGCTCTCGAGGCGAAAAGGACGAAAGTTGGCAACTCGTAGGCGAAAGAAAGCGACAGCGGTCCACTATCTGAAGCAGCGATGCCATATTTACCTAGGAGCCATAGGACTTTCGGCAGTACCGTGACGATCTGCGGATGCCATTTGTCTTGAGAAGCTGCGGGAGTTTCAAGATCGCGATGCTTGGTATCTTGAGCAGTGCCAACGCGAGAAATTTCAGCTCCGAAGGAAAATTAGCTAAGGGCAGATTGGTCCATAGGGCACGAAAATTAGAGGATATTTAAGCCCTAGGGATTAATGCTATGGGGAGGTTGGTCATTTTACAGCACAACACAAGCGGATTTGGAGCTACAATTGGAGACTTTGTTCTACGTAATTTTCTTTCTTTCATTTTTAATTCAGTTTATGTATGAATATTGTGTCAGTTCTTAGCGTGACTATGTCTAGGAGCTAAACACTGTCGCGCCCTTTTCCGACCGCGACATTTCTAACTCCTGCTTAGAAAGTTAGAAAATGAAATAAAAATGCTAAAAGAGTAAAAAAGTGCTAAAAAGTGCTTGAAAGGGGGTGCTAAAATGCTAAAAGGGTGCTAAAAGGTACTAAATAATGCTAAAGTGGTGCTAAAAATGTGCTAAAGTGCTAAAAGGGTTAAAAGTAGTGCTAGGGTTCGCGGAGTCGCCACCTAATTATTTTGGGTGAATTAGGACACCTAAATATCAACTAGGTTAAAGTCGACATTAACTCCATTTTATGGTCTGCGAATTTTGGTGAGATTCTGGGCAAGGGTTCTTTATAAATCTAGAGGGAATGTGTTAGACATCCTTTAAGATCCGCTAACTTGCGGTTGTCCGTTCAAACCTAGGTTGACTATTATGTTAGAGAAAATGCATGTTTTTAAAAAATGATGCAAGTGTTTTATAAGAGAATGCATTTTGATAAAAAGATTTACAAGACTAATGCTACCAAATACACGTAAAGTTTAAAAGTATGCATTTATAAAAAATGATGCAAAATTGATGTATTTACTAAAGATATGCATTTCATTTTGCAAAAATCAATTTTGATTAACATGTACAAGGTATGATATAAAGATTCCATATTTTTTACAATTGATAATAAGAAGATAATTTTTATGAAATGGATTATAGTGTCATTTAGTGATTTAAGAGAATCAATTTCTTTTGTTATGCACTAACTTCGTAATTAGATATGCAATCTTAATTGTTATTCAAGGGTTTAGATGATAAGTCTAGGATAAATAAATCAGAAGTGTATTTCCAGTTTTAAAACTACCCTCCCAATTCGTTTATTTAAAGGCTAATTATTTTATGTCTCCTATTAGTTATAAAGTTAGATAATAAATTACAAATAATAAAAGAAAAGACATGAATGAAACAAGGAGATCAAGGGAGTAAAAGGAGTTGAGATGGATGACGACGTCATCTTATCCTATTTTGTCTTAGGAGTGCTGAGGCGGGAACGTGAATGCGGATGCACATAGGTGCGGGTCTTTATTTGAAGTAAGTCATGATGAGTCTCGCCATGAAACTCTTCATATTTTGCTCTGATACGTTTCATGCGAATAAAAGAAAAGATAAAGATGAGTACATGTCCAATTAAATAGATAATAACATACTCAAACATGCTTATGACTTATTTGTTAAAGCCAACGCGATATGCATCCCAAAAAAAGCCCAAACAACAGCAATGTCCAACCTATGTATTAGGCATTGGTACAGATAGTCAGGCATGGGATACAATCAAAGCCCCAAAACGTGACATTTCAGATATGAAGATATGCAGTTTACACACTGTTGCCTCGAGGGACAACTATCACACAGAGATAGGAATTATTATACAAACATAGTGAAAAAAATGTGTACAGTACACTGGAGAGAACCTGCCATAGGCCTTGGTATATATCATATTTATACTAGATATATATCTATTCTGATAGCTAATTGACTAAATGCATGCAGATTCAGAAAGTGGTGCATGTTAGGGAGCAAGAAGACTGGATACTAGCATTTTACATACTCAGTTATTTTAGGAGAAAATGGAGTATATGTTAACATACGTCAAAATATAAAAAATGAGTGATTTAACTGAAAGCACAAGACAATTCGAATGAATGACTCATATAAGTTCAGACCCCTTCTGGGCAAACAACAAACAGACATAATAGCTCACGAGGAGGGAGTTACATATTGATATTATCAAGGAAGCATTTTACACAGGCAAGCAAATAGTTGGCATAACTGAACATTGCACCAGTAATGGTTGTATATATGCATGACCATTTAAGCTAAAGTTAGGCAGGTGTAGTCACATTTATACTATGTGCCAACACAATATCCCTCATAGATAGAGAAATCATATAATTAGCCCAATAGATATATAGGACATACAGGGTAATCAAGATGCCGGACTCATTTGAGCAAGATGAATTAGTCAGAGGTGCATTTCTTACAGATTACTATACGAGCCGGATTAAAAAATGCAATTTGCTATCGGAAATAGAATAGTCATGCTTATGTAGACTCTGTAATGAAATGAATACATGCTCTTTATACCATAACAGACAGTTTGCAGGCAGGTGTATATCTCAACACTTAGACAGACCAATATAGATATATAACTAATAAAAGACGAGAAGCAAATCGGCATCAGTATGCTGGGGACCATCACATATGATCAAAAGGGTGATGCAGATAATGAGATAGGTAGGCATGTTTCAATCTAGTTCCAGTGGCACACATATCTTATTTCTTGACATGGAGGCTGTTGAAAATATGCTAATTAGAACTAATTATCAAACTGGACATATGTCGTACAATTTATATCCCATTTGTATTCCAACACCCAACTTAATGACCCAAACTCAACACGACTATCGTTATATTGACAAACAAAATGGACACAGAGACCTTGTTGGTGGATCGACATATAATTTAACACCACGATGTAGTAGGCAGATTATTAACACAGGCACTATGCCAAATGCTTGATATTATGCTAATAGTTTCAAACACCTCAATAATCTTCATCAAACAAGCTTCGAGTTAACTTAACACACATAAACGATAACTAACATCTTTCGAGAAAACAGACATCATACATATTGTGAGAATGTAAATGAATAGAAGGTTTGGGAAAAGAGATGAAGTTACCTTCTCCGGACAGCGAACCGAGACAGCGTATCAAGTCGTCGATTCACTCGGAGTTTGGTTGCTATGCGATTAAAGTTCGAGACTTCGGTTTTGGAAGCGAAAGTTGTTCTGCTGGATGTCTATTGGGTTTTTACTTGTTTTCCATGGATGCTGATGCTGTGGTCGCGATATTTTCCCCTTGCGATGCCCTTTTAGCCAAACTCCTCCCTGATTATTGCTGGTTTTCGATGGATTCCTCACTGCATCGTCCTATTTTCCTCTCTCAAAATCCCCCCCCCCCCATATTGCATGCGTATAGCTTCTGTATTTATAGCCCTAATTCGGGTTCTAAGTTTGGTGAGGTTCTTGAACTGATTTGAGCGTTTTATTCTTTTCTGATTTTTGTGCGATTCGTGCTTGATTCTGGTGATTTTGAATGGTACTGGTAGGGGAAATGAACCCATATTTCTTGGCGAGAATCGTGGAATTTGGCATGTTGATTTGGGAGGGGTGTGCGGCGGTTGCTTGATTTTTTAGGGTTGATCCTTTAGGTTTAAGGGAGAGGGACGATCGATGTCTTACGGTGAGTGGGGAGATAAAGGTTGGGGTGATGATGGGCGAGTTGAAATTTGCGGTGTGGTAAATCGTTTGGGCTTCACGTTTAAGGGTGGGCTGATTTAATTAGGTATTAGTTTCTTTTAGGTGTTTTAATTAATTAATGGAAAATAAATGGGGGGTTTAAATTATTATTAAATTATTTAAATGCTGAATGCAAATATGATATTTAAGGATTGCTTAATGGTTTTATAAATGCGACCCTATTATTTAAAATCTTATTTATTGTGCATTATTTATCATTATTTAAGTTTAAATTAAATTATCTTAATATGACTTTAGGTGCTTTTATTGGGTTTAAATAATTACAATAATTATAAAATTGCTTTGCGTATTAATACATGCGACTATGTTACTTGACACGACGTCATTGCTAAACTATTTATTTACGTATTTATTATTAATTATCATTTAAGAATTATGATAGAGCTTAAAATTAATAAATGTGGGCCCGAGACTCCAAGTGCTTAATATTCTACATAAGACGCGGTGTCATTATTAAATTGCTTATTTGTGCCTGCATTAATGTTTTATTGTCGCATTTTATTATTATAAAATTATTAAAAATTATTTTAAAAATTTAATGTAATTTTATAGTTAATGACTGGACGAGAGGGTCAAAATTGGGTGTCAACAAACACTCTATTAGGGCTTTCCTTATGAATCGCTTGAAACTTTTATTCATAAATTAATGCAGTAGTATTATTTCTTCTTCGCTTGATTAAGATTTAGTCAATATTTGGTATGAATGTTTGGTAATTAATTGATCACTAGTTATCATAACCTATATGATTTCGAATCAAAAATCGAAAGGAGAGATTTAAATATGTTGTAATTGACTAGATATAGGTTAAAATCGCGGACGAAAGTACCCCGATACTTGTAGGTTACTGTTCTTAATCCTCCTATGTTGTAAATTCTATCATAGAAATATAGAAGGGTATGCACTGGGGTTGAGTGATTATATGTCCTAACCGAAATATAAGACAGTATAGTTAACCGCTATCTTAACAGGATTGAATAAAGTGGATAGTCGAGGATTTTGGAAGTCCTAATTCATTCATAACTGATTACAACTTTATTAGTTTAGATCTTGCAATTATTCTAGTAGTTAAGTAAATACCCCAATCAAATATCGATTGCCAAATAGATAACATAAAATAGATGAACGGTACTTAGAAACCAGTCTATGTGGACGATATTCGGTCTTACAGACTATATTACTTGTGAACGATGTGTACGATTGTGTGAGCAGTCGAAATATCGCTAACATCAGTACTAAGGCTTTTAAACCTACAATTGGGCTCTTCCAACTTACTACTACTAGAGGTATTGAAATGTAAATTAAACAACTTAATAACATAATTTCTAACTATTAGATTAAGCGATGGTCGTAGGCGACCGACACCGGTCAGGCCGACCACGTCACGACCCGTGTTAAAAAAATGGGGCCGGGCTCGAGCAGGCGGGGCGGTATGGTCACCCGGGCGATCCCGCCAGCCCCGATCCCGATCCGCCATTTGCCATAAATAGCCGTTGTCTAACGACCATTTTTGGCTTCCCCACTCCCCCAACCCCCCTACCCCTTTATATTTATTTTTAACTCCTAAGTTATTATATTTACACTTTAACCCAATTTTCCAACTATAAATACCTCATTTTCTCTTCTTATTTCTCACAAATCTTCCTACATTTTCTCTAATTTCTATATACAACATTGTCTACTACATATTCACTCTATTTATTAATTTGAGAATTGGGAGTGAAGTTGGCAACTAGCTTGAGGATTAATCTATCGAGCAAAGTTTCAATTTTCAACCTCTCTCGATTACACATCGACTTACGTCGGTTTGGTACATTCGTTCCCTCATTAAATTATTATTTTGTTTTTATTTCATTTAGCACATTTAATTTCATTATCTTTAAGTCTTTAACTATTTAATTATTTATTATCATAATTAAAATGAAAAGAACAAAAAGTCTTTTCAGTATGTCTTCTTACAGTAGGGTGGAGTATGAGGCAAGTACTTCTAGTATTTCTAGACAAGATGATTTTATAGATTTCGAACTGTTTCCTGAAATACCATATGATCTTGACACAAATGTTTATCCTCAAAATGAAGAAGATTTTAATTTAGATGACACTCTAGATGATGATACTAATGAAGATGATGATACACCCACTAGTGAAATGCCTCATATCTAGAGATGGCAATGGATCCTGGATCCGATCCGGAGCAGGTGGATCCAGATCTGTTTTATAGGATATGTATATTCAAAGTTTGGACCTGACGGATCCGGATCGGACCCGAATCCGTTTATGATGGATCGGATCTGGATCTGGATCTGGATCTTGTCTTTGAGATTCGTATCCGGTCCAGATCCGACCCGTGAATCCGTTTTTTATTAAATTAATTATACATTTATTATTTATACATCATGACACCGAATCCTTTGTAATCTTAATTTTATTTTATATTCAAAGGGCCGAATGCCATTATTTTTTTAATTGAGACACGTTTTGCGTGTTATTTTTTAATCATTTATATGATACTTATGTAGTAGCTTAGGTATTGAGAGGATTGTTTCTCACTACATCAATAGCCAATAGGCATAACAATTGTCAACAATGTCATTTAGTCCTAATTTACGGATGCATTCCCCATGATTCTGTTAAATTAAATTGACTCTTTTTCTAGAAAATTTGGACTGATTAGAAGGTATAACTTAATAATCAGTCACTTTGATTTGGATCCAGATCCGATCCGTGGATCCGATGGATCTGGATTTGGATATGATTTTATGGACCCTATGGATCTGGATACATGTATGTAAAACGGATCTGGATCTGGATCTAGTAGGATCCGGTCCAGATCCTACCCGTTGCCATCCCTACTCCTATCCCCCCTAGTATGAGACGAGGTCCGGCAAAACGACCATTAAAATCAGTTGTATGGAAATATTTTGACAGGGACGTACCGAATCAAGTAGCTATATGTAAAACTTGTAAAAATGTTTATTCTTTTAAAACTGGACAAGGTCATGGTGGGACGGGGGGTTTAGGAAGACACCTATTGCAAAAACACAAAACCTTGCATGCCCAATACATTATTGAAAAAGATGGTGAGCAGACGTCCTCTCAATCGGGACAAGGTTCACATACTGTCCCGGACAAAGTACAGGGTCAAATTAACCCTATGACGGGGGGAGTTGTAGGCCCTAAATCTTGTATATTTCAATGAAATAATTAATAATATAAGAGGCACAAAAACAGCCTTGGGATGTTTTTTTTTACACTCTTCTTGTCTTTGTTTAATTATTTAGTTTATACTTTATAGTTTATACTTTATAAATATATTATATATATGAGTATAATTATAATACTATAATATTATAATAGTATAATATGAGTCTATGACTATCACTATATGACTATATGTTAATGACTTAATGTTACTTTGTTAGTAATTTAGTATTTTTAATTTAGTGGAAAAAAAGAAAAAAAACCACTTTGACGATCTGGCGGGCCGACCCGTCAGGCCCGCCGCGGGGCCGGAGCGGGACCGCAGTATCGTCCGCTAGTCCCGATCCACTTTGGCGCCCGCCCCTACCGCCCTCCTCTCCGCCCGACCGTCCGATCCGCCGATCCGATCCGGTGGGCGGCGATCATTGGCGACCACAGATTAAATCGCTCGCCAAGGACTGCGCGAATTATGAAAACTTAATCACAATACTTTATTGTGAGACGATCCTTTTCCTGAATTTCAAATGAACAAATTTCCGGAGTAGTGAATTGTGAGGAAGTTCAGAACCATAAATTCGAGTTTTTACCGTGAGTTATCTCTTCTTTTTTCGTATAGTGGGGAATTTGGGAGGTGAAGACCATAAATTCACATGTAATATAATTCATTAAAGCTATAGACCTAATAAAACTAATTCATATGACCTCCTTTGATATGTTCATAAAGGTGAGATCCCAGTGTCTTCAAAGTAAAGTGTTATTCTTTAGAGATTGGCTGCAGATAGTTGTGACAAAATTAGTCCAAATCCAAATGACTCGTCCAATTCGCCTAAGGTTTCATAGGTTTGGGCAAGAATGATTTTGATGATGAGTTGGTTTGGGTTAGCCCAAGTTGACCCATCATAAATCAACAACTCAAATGAACCCATGATGATGCCTAAACTTGACTCATGAAAATGCTCAATTTTAACGATCGAGTGCTACACTCTATATTAAGATTTTTATTTATAAATAATTATTTAAAAATTTCCTTTATTATTTCGGAACAATAAAAATACACCAACATACCACAACCACATTATTCATCCACCCTACCCCCTCCCCTACACCAACCCCCACCCAAGCACTGAATCACTCTCACATCTCTGCCCCTACCTTGCCTACTCCACCCCACCCACTACCACCCCTACCCACTTCTACCTCCATCCCCCGCCCTACCCCATTCTTAAATTTCTATTTTATATTTTTTTTTTTAATTTTTTAAATAATTTATAAAAAATATGATTTTTTTCTTACGTCACCCAACCCCGCGCAGTACCTACCTACCCTCCACCCCATTGCCCTACCCCATCTATATCATATGTTTTTTACTTTTATAAAAAATATGAAATTTTTTCTTATCTCCCCCTATCGCCCTAGCCCCACCTATCCTCCACCCCCACTCAATTCTCAAATTTCTATTTCATATTTTTTGTTATTTTTATAAAAAAATTATTAAAAATATGATATTTTTTCTTACTTCCCCCTCCCTTACCCACACCTACCCCCCATCCCACCCCTTTGCCCTACCCCATCCTCAAATGTTTATTTCATATTTTTTTTTGCTTTTATAAAAAATGAAAAAAAATCTTTAAAATATTATTCTTACTTTAAAAATAAAGGTATGAAAAAATCAAATATCATACAAAATAAAATAACATCATAGAAGGTAAGTTTGAAATTTATAAAAGTAATGGGTCAAGTTGGGTTATGACCCATCATTTAGCCATCTTGACCTGCTCATCTTAGCCCATGTATGTTTTGAACGGATTAGGCATTGACCCATCTATTGATTCAGTCCATCTTTAACCCGCCCAAACGGCCCATCTGCCCCCTTGCTGCAGCTCTAAGACATCAATCCAGGCCAGGAATATACAAAGATGACAAATCACATGAAATCATGTAATTAATTAGCAATTCTCTTCTCGTAATCTCATCTTGTAAATAGACCATGGCTCCTGGATTTTGGGATGTATTTCTGCCACTTTGCACCCTAAAGTAAATCATGCATTGTTGAGTTCTTTCTAACATGCTACTTCTTCCATTCCATTGTTTGACAGTGTTTGATCGAACAGGGAGGTGACACATAAACTAAATATGCATAAAATACCAAAAACTATTTCAATACCAAACTACTTGGTTTTGGTATCAATCTAGACCTACCAAAAGTTGTTGAGTTTCCACATCCGCAGGTGATGAGTTAACTTTTTGGAATTGAGTTAGGTTTAAAGTTTATTTTCTTATCATGGTGTCAGAACTAAAGTCATCTCAATTCATAATTTACTCGATATTAAACCCCCATCCTACATTGTCAACGCTGTCAATTCCTGGGCGTGCAGAGGGGGGTTGATTTTCCATATCGGTGGGTGATTGGTATCTTTCATCTCTGATGGAGTTGAGTTGGACCTGCAAGGTCCATTTACTTATTACAAGTTATGTCATTTTCTATAAGAACATGTAAGTAACAACAACGAGTAATGTAAAATTATATAGGAATATTTATAGACCTAAAAATGTCAAATGACTATCGGAAACAAACTCTCTACCTCCATGATAGGAGTACAGTCTGTGTATACTCTACCGTCGTCAGATCCCACTTTGAGATTTCAATAAGTATGTTGTTGTTGTTATTGTATTTCTAGATCTAAAAATGTGTTCATCTTTTTGGAACAGAAAACAAGGAAGAAATGTCAAATTAATTGAGGCCTATCTTATATCTCCCTTGATTATTACTATTAGATATCCAGTGTTTCTCAGTTAAGAAACAAACTACTACGTGTTTGAGGGGGAAGAGGTTTTAAGACAACAAACAATTGATATATTGATTGATAAGCGTCGTGATTTTGTTAATGTTTCCTATGAGAATTATGTAGGAATTCCCGTTCAGGAGCATTGTCTCTTTTTTCTATTACTTTTCCACCCGATATTCGATATTCGTATTGAGTTCGACTTAAACCGTATTTGCCTAAAAAATCTAACACAAATATAAAGAATTTCCTGACAAAGACCACTCCATACTCATTCAGGACCATTGTCTCTACTGATACATAAAAGAGTACAAGGCAGTGAACCAAAAGGGTAAAATTCTTCAAAGGGCACAAACTCTATTAGCCACATTTTAGCAATGTACAAGGTCAATCATTAGTTGTCCTCATTTTTTTAGGCATTGTGCTCTCCAGCTTAGAGATCACCCACCACTTTTTACCTCACCCAATATAACATCCAACACTTGGCTCCTCAATAGCCTCTCTGATAAGGACCATTACAACAAGGACTTGTACTCAACAGACACATGGCAAAAGTAAAAGGAGAAAAATCCCAACACATGGGCAAAGTCTATTTGCTTTTTGTCAAACAAAAAAGCCAAAATAAAGGAACCAAATGAATTGAGTGATCAAATTTTACACTTCATGGTGAATTCCAATTCTTGCAAATTGAAATGGTAGTACAAATGCTAAGTACTAATTTGTTGAGTGAAAATTTTGTTGGGGGATGAGCAACAATCTTGGATAAGATTGATGAGATCATTTGAGATATGCAAATCAGAAGAGCCATTAGGTTGATGTAGTAGATTCTTTCCAAAATCTTGCTGCTAGTCCACCCACTGGTACTGGAAATGGTCCATATTGAATCCCACTACCAGATCCTACCACTTCCCACCTGTAAATAACCAAAAATAAATTATATCAGTCAATCAGCTACATCTCAATTCCATTAACTTTTACAAATTATGCTAATCAAGCTAAAAATAAAAATAAAAACCGAGTCAAATCGGATCTATCTAAATTAATTAGTATGGTAAATTATGGAATAACGTGATAACTATAAGATGATTACATATATGGTTAATAGTCTGAAGTGGATGTCGAGATTACAGTGTCGACATGCATTCCACACATTGCATGCGTGCCTATGCTAGAGTAAGAGGTGGTCACTGATCTATTTTAGCCCCTCTTTGGAAATTATGGAACATAGCGCCTTATCAAGTCGTGGAAAACATTCTCTTACGAAAATGTGAAGTAAGACTGCGAATAATAAACTCTTGTGATCCGTCCTTCTTCGGATCCCTCACATAGCGGAAACTTAATGCATCGGGTTGCCATTTATCAACTTAGCAAATTCTAACTTGTTTGGGATTTATGCTAAGTTATGTTGTAACGACTTATTGATTTGAAATTTATTTTGTATTGTTTAGTCCAAAATCATTAACACATTTTATTACTTTAACTGTTCAATGAAGTTTGTTACAAATAATGACAGTAGTTACTTTTGAGACAACACTAAGTGTCCTAAATAACGCTTTTCAAGATTAGACGACACGTTATCCATTATTAACTCATTAAAAACATGATTTAACATGTTATGGTCATATGATTATTGGAAGGACATTATTATTAAATTAAAAAGAAAAAAAAAATACCTGAACTTAGTGACTAGATGATGTGTCATAATTAGAATTTCCAGCTTGGCAAGTTCGTTCCCTGGACAAGCGTGTACTCCACTGCCAAATGGCATAAATGTATTGGGTTTCGGCGCATTCTGCAAATATAAAATAATTTTTGATGCATAGTTTTCATTTGTCATTATTTTTAAACTAGTAAAGTCATGGATTAGGTAAATAATAAGGGTCGTTTTGTACCTCAAATCTTGAAGGATCAAATTTTTGTGGATCAGGAAAGAACTCTGGGTTGTGATGAATATTCCTGAATAAAGGCATTACCTTCCATCCTTTTGGAATTAGGTACCCTACACCCCACATTTTGTACAAGTTTCAAATTTATGCACTGATGATGTACACAATCATGTCATTTATAAAATAATTACAGGTAAATCTCTATTAATTATATTACTCGGATTCTTTAAAATGTTGTCGGTCATATGTTAGATCCTCCAAAAGTGATATATGTATATAAACAAAATGATAAGTAACGTACTATAATAAGTTGAACTATAACAACGGTAAAAAAATATTACACGGTTAATATGTATATAATTTAAGTCCCTTTTCAATTGGTTTACCTTTGTATTCTACATCAGCCACAGCCTCTCTAAATGTGAAAGATATAATGCTAGCCAGTCTCAATGTCTCCAAAACAACCTATAGAAGACACATTGTCAAGAGGTTAGTATTAAACTATCATAGTCCTAGAACTTTTGTTAGGAAATTCTTAGTGTCTCTATAAGTTACATTTTCTAAAATTTAAAATTCAAAATTCAAAATCCATAAATTTCAAATCCAAACTCTTTCTTCTGATTTTCCTAAAACTATACCTTGTTAGTGATAGGCATCTTTCTTGTTTGTGTCCATGTCAACCCATGATTTTCTTGATCATTTGATTGGTAGATTACATTGTGTTCAGCCTGCAAAGACACCCATTATTACAATAACATTAAATGCCAAGACCAAAATGTCCTCAAATTAATAGGTTTTTTTAAAAGAAAATGTTAAGACAAGCACACTAAAAAGTGTAAAAGTGGAATTTTCTAGATGTTTTACCTTGATACTCTCAAGAAGCTTCGGATTATCATCAAGGTACTTTAGAATCCAAGTCAAAATACTTGCTGTTGTATCTTGTGCTGCAAATAGAACTCCTATAATATTATCAGCAATTTGATCTTCATTTAATACCAATCCTTTTTCATCTTTAGAATTCAAGAAACAACTCAACAACCCTTTCTCTAATAGCTTCTTCTCCTTCCTTTCACTTATAATTGCACTTAGAATTTTCCCAAGTCTCTTTCTTGCCTTCACAAAATAATAATTTTCGATCAGTTTATGTGCACCTCGAGATTAAGTACATAAAATTAAGTTAATGAATAAAATGACACTTACTTGGAGGGCCTTTCTATAAGGAGTCCCTGGCAAATTTGTTGGAAAAGAATTGTAACCATTGTCAACTATGCTATAATTCTTCTTCAATTCATCCTTCACGTGACCTTCCAATCGTCCAAATATAGCAAGTATACCTACTTCAAAGGAATACTAACACACACATACACAAAAATAGTCAAAAAAAAAGATCCTTTTAAGTATATAGATAACTAATTAATAACCTTTTTGGTCAAGATTCTAAAACTTAAAAGTGTTATTTTAGAGGGTTGGGTGTTTGATCAAATTTTTGGAATAAATTTAAATGCTTTTGAATAATAACAAAACAGTTTATCTCCAAAAGTATTATAGAAACTTTGACCAAGCACAAATTCCTATTGTTTTCAAATCAACTAAAAAAATACATATTGCTACTCTCCAAAAGTATTTTTTTTTTTCAAAAAAGAACACACCAGCTAAAAAATATCTTTCAAAATAAGCAGATTTTGAAAATTTGATCAAACTGGCTATAAATCTTTTAAGTCAAACCAACCTTTTTCATCTCATGATAAGTATTGACAACATGTCCACCAGCCCAAGAATTCAACGCAGAAATGGACAATTCTTCGATACGAGGGATTTGATTACGAATGGATTCTGGATTTAAAGAAGCTTGAACAAGTTTTCTGAGATGCATATGGTAATCCCCTTGGTGGAAAAAAAGTGCAGATTGACCAATTAAATTCTCCTTGCTTTTGGGATATGTTGGCTTGAATAAATTGGCTTGGTTTACTAGTACAAATCTAGCAGCTTCTGGACTTGCCAACATGACACATGGATAACCTAGTATTTTTGTCTTAAAAATTTCACCATACCTGAAAAACATTGTAAAATGTTATTTTCTACAAATGAAAATCAATTACTACTAAGATTAAAAATAAAATAAAATGATGGGACTTGAGGAAGAAGCCCGGCTAACTCCATGTAAGAGTTCGGCGGGTTTAAAAAGTCACCTAAAGACGCTTAACACCTAATTATTCTGGATAATGCTTACACAAAGTTAGCCGGTTTTGATTCACACTTCATGTTCTGATAAAGATTTATCATCCAAAAAAAATGAAGGGAGTCTTTGTCCAAAGAAATGTGTTGAAAAAGGTAGTACCTTAGTTGCCTGTTAACAAAGAAGACATTAGGGTCTTGAGAATAAACTTGAAGAGTTTCTCCAATATAAGGCCAACCCATTGATCCAGGAGGAAGCTTATAAGCTTTTTTCTGGGATGATAATTTGTTATTTTTTAAACAAAAATAATATGAGAAGATACTAAGAAGAAATATAGAGATATAGAAAAATATTTCAAAATAATTAACCATGTTCCTTTTGTTATATAGGATTCTTATATAGAGAGGATAAATGAACTTTCTTTAGTGAAGCAGAATGCTAATTAAAGTATAGTGAATGAGTGATCTTTTTTTCTTTGTTGTTGTTGAAGCAGAATGGAGATGGTGCTTCTTTATATAGGCATGAAAGGGGGTAGATAGAGACGTGAATAGGAGAATATACTAGTACCAGAATTTAATAAAAAGAAGAAGTGTATATTCATTTATTGTTGGTAAGACGTTAAATAAGAAACTATATTAGATAAAATTAGATTTACTTCTTATTTACCTCACTAAGGTAAGTTAATAAATAAGTTAGCTAAGTTGTCATTGGAATAAAATCCAGGAAGAAGAGCTCTTGATTTTCTTTATTTATTTTGGGATTTGAACACAAAGAGGGAGGGATTGGCTAATTACCATCAATAGAATAATATAATGAATTACATTTTCATCCATATTTTAAATAAGATTAAAAGTAAGTGGTTAAAAGCATATTACACTTACAATAGATTACACTTAATTAGTACATACAACAATAACAACATACCCAGTGAAGTCTCACAACGTGAATCTGGTAGGGTAGAGTGTACGCAGACCTTACCTCTACCTTGATAGGTAGATCGGCTAATTCCAAAAGACCCTCGGCTCAAGACAAAGCATAAGCACAAGCAAAGCAAAGAGAGAAAATAAGTCATGCTAGCGCATTCTGAAAAAGATGCAGTAACTAATGCAGGTACATAAGATAAATAAAGTACATTAAAGAACGCATAGCAGTATAAATCAAACGCTACTATAAAGTAATACTGCGCCTACTAATATGATAGTCTAAGTGGGCCTACAATAATAACACTATAACTATCAGTTTGTAAGCATAAGTAGGGATACACTCGATTTCCTACTACACTTCTACCCTAATTCGTGTCCTCCACACCCCCTATCTAAGGTCATATCATCGGTAAGTTGTACATGTGTCATATCTCATCTAATCACTTCTCACCAATACTTCTTCAGCCTACCTCTACCCCTCCTGAACCCGTCCATTGCCAACCTCTCACGCCTCCGTACTGGGGCATTTGTGTCTCTTCTCTGCACATGTCTGAACCATCTCAACCTCGCTTTCCGCATCTTATCATCCACCGAGCCCACTCCCACTCTATCCCAGATATCATCATTTCTAATGTATGCCCACACATCCATCTCAACATTTTGATCTCCGTAACTTTTATCTTTTGGATGTGCGAAGTCTTGACTGGTCAACACTCCGCCCCATACAAGATAGTCGGTCTAACCACTACCATATAGAACTTACCTTTAAGTTTTTGTGACATTTTTATTGCACAAGACTCCAGATGCGAGCCTCAATTTCATCCACCTGCCCCAATACGATATGTGACATGGTCATCAATCTCTCAATTCCCTTGGATAATAGATCCGAGGTACTTGAAGCTTCTTTTCTTCTGAATGACCTGAGTACCAAGCCTCACCTCTACGCATGTATCAAGGTCGCTCACGTTACTTAACTTACACTCCAAGTATTTTGTCTTGGTCCTACTCAACCTGAACCCTTTAGACTCCAGAGTCTGTCTCCAAACCTCCAGTTTAACATTCATTCCATTGTGAGTCTCATCAATCAGTACTATGTTGTCTGCGAATAACATATAGCATGGCACCTCCCGTTGGATCTGTCGCGTCAGGCCACCCATCACCAAGGCAAATAATAATGGACTAAGAGTTGATCCCTAGTGCAACCCCATCGTCACTGGGAAGAGCTCTGAATCTCATCCTATTGTCCGTACCCTGGTATAGGCTCCATCATACATATCTTTGATCACCCTAGTGTAGGCTACAGGTACACCTCTAACCTCCAAATATCTACATAGAACCTCCCTAGAGACTTTGTCGTATGCCTTCTCGAAGTCGATGAAAATCATATGTAAGTCTCTCTTCCTCTCCCTATACTGCTCCACCAACCTTCTAATAAAATGAATGGCTTCTGTAGTCGAACGCCCCGACATGAATCTAAAATGATTCTCAGAAATAGACACGCCTTTTCTCACCCTCATCCCCATGACCCTTTCCCAAACTTTCATAGTGTGGCTTAGCAGCTTAATACCCTTATAGTTGCGCATCATGCGAACAACACCCTTAACCTCCTCAATCTTAATTCTTCTACAATACCCAAAATATCGGTAGCTACCAGCTTGCTCCATATCTCTCAGCACAATGTCTCTGTCTCCTTCTTCATTAAAGATTTTATGTAAGTAAGATTGTCACCTCCGCCTAATATGCGTGTCCTCCACCAGTAATTTACCGTCATCATCCTTGATGCACCTCACATGATCTAAGTCACGGGTCCTCCTCTCCCTCGCCTTGGCTACACTTAGTACATATTCAAATGAAATAATTGTAAGTTATCATCACTAATAAAGGTAAATTAATAAATGATTTAGATTACATTTTTTTGTTTGTTATTGTAAAAGATAAGATGAACAGTCAACTCTGTTGCATCCCATTTACTTTCGATATTTTAACTATGAAGGTAGTTCCTGAATACTCAATATTAAATTTCTCAATCATTATAATTACAGTGTATATTTCAATTTGGTCCCTCTAAATATCTTCTCCGGGTCCGTTAATGAGAATGGATAAAAAACTCGTAAAATTATCCTAAATGGAGTCGGAATGCTCAACTTCTTAAACATTTATGTGATTCATACTAGCTATCACACATTGATTTTTGCAATGTTAGTAATATACATATAGCAATTGTTTCCCTAAGAAAAGAATCGATAATAGGCATTTCTCCCTTTGGCACTTCACTGTAGTAAGCTAACATTTTTTTTCTAATGAAATGCGATAAGATAAAATAGGAAACTAAGGAGGTTAAGTACATAAAGGGACTAATTTTGAAAATTAATTCCATTAAAGTCTTTACGAAATTTAAATAAATCGTGTAAAGGAGAGTGATTCCAAAAAACAATCTATACAGATGAGGTTTTTTGATAATTAGCTAGAGAATCTGTCACCATATTTGACTGTCCGTTACCTCAAAAAGAAATTAAAGTAATAATTTAGCAACGTAAAAGAAGAGAAAGTTCTTTTCAAAATTAAATATGTCACTTGTGCATGACAATTGATAGATACATCAACCGTACCAAATCTAAGAGTACGAGTTAGTTACTACTTACAAGTATTTAAATTTGGACGTTCTAGGATGCCCTCTGAATGAAGCAATATTAATTTTGTGATTTGTCCAATTGTTAATGTCACCGACTTTGAATAAACCACCAGTGTTTTCTATTGACCTTTTACCCTATTTTCTCATCAATTCACAGTAATTCCGACGATAAGTTCGAGCTTACATTTTATGCACGTAATTGTTAGTAACAAATAGGATTGCTAGTCCAGGAAAAAAGTACCATTAATGTTAGAAATAGCTAATGGTACAGAATCACCCATAAGAAGTGTGTTAATTAACCTGTTACCCCCATCAATTTTTCCTTCTTCTAAACTCTACTATAACGTATAAGTAGATCATTATGTATGTAGGAAAATACAAGTTGACGGTTAGGGTTTACAAAGAAAGGTTAAGCACTTCTAGAGAATATCCTAGGTGATAGAATAGGAAAATATAACTAGTCATAATTATGTATATAGTAGATGTATATTTGAGTCATTACTTACCGTAATTGTAGCCTAGAATTATTATTGTATTTTAGTATATTTACTACCACTTTGGAATGAAAGAATCAAGGAAAATATTTTTTATATGGTATCAGATTCTAGAGAAAGATCCTAAACCCTAATACATTCTCCTTTCCTTCACCGTCGGCCGACCCCCCCCCCCCCCCTCCCACCACAATATCTTTGTGCAGCCGACCCTTCCCCACCACTCCCGTCAGCCATGTCTGACTCGAAATTAAATTTCCATCTAGTCCTCGCAGTTTCAAACATTAAATTTCATATTTCAATCACTCTTGAGATGGAAACGTCCATTATGCGACATGAGTGAAGCTTTTCAAAATTCATTGTCGCTCACACAGGGTTATCCATCACATCATCCCACCGGAAAAAGGCAAGGAGAAAGTGTCAAAAATCGACGATGAAAGGGAATTATGGTTAACACTTGATGCGACAGTTCTCCAGTGAATTTATGCCACAATTTCAAGTGATTTGCTGTATACTATTCTTGAACCCGACTCCACGGTGATGGAAGCTTGGAAACGCTTACGTGACCTTTTTCAAGACAATAAGAATTCCCGGGCCGTCACACTTGAGAAAGAATTCTCCACCACTGACATGGAAAATTTTCTGAATGCGTCTGCATATTGTCAACGACTCAAGGTTCTGTCGGACCAACTCAAGAACACCGAGGCGCCGGTAACTAACAATCGGCTCGTGTTACAAATGGTTGTCGGCCTCACCGATGCATATAGTGGAGTAGGTACACTCATCCTCCAAAGCAACCATCTTCCGCCTTTTTTTCCGAAGCCCGTTCTATGCTCATCCTAGAAGAAGCGAGTCCGTGTCGAATTCCGCTATGCTTGCTGCTCCATCCGATGATAATTCTTCACAATTTGAAAATTCCCATCAAACTGTGGCCAAAAGGAACGAAATAGCGGTAATAGAGGAAAGAATCGCTGCGGCGACCACTATGGTGGCAAGGGCGGCGATCACCGACGTGGTGGCGACAGGGACGATGGCCAACAACAACAGCTAGCCCAGTGGGTTGGCATCATGGGCCTGGCAGTGGCCCTGGGTCGTGCCTCCCTGCCCATTCCCCATCTAGAAATTGGGTCAGGCCCACAACCAGGCAGCAAGCCCACTCTGCAGTGGCGACCCCTACCGACATCGAGGCAGCAATGCACACTCTAGGCTTAATCCACCCGATGCAAATTTGTACATGAACACTGGTGCAATGTCTCATATGACGTCCTTACAATGTAATCTCTATTCCTATTTTAATTTGAGCAATAATCGTGGTATAATTATCAGAAATGGTCATTCAATTTCAATTCGTGGTTATGGTAATGCAAACGTATCTCCCCCTAACCCACCATTATCTTTAAAGAAGGTCCTTCATGCTCCTCAATTAATTAAAAATCTGAATTCAGTTAGAAAATTTATCACTGATAATTCGATTTCTGTTGAATTTGATCCTTTTGGATTTTCCGCGAAGGATTTTCAGACGGGGATGCGTATAATGAAATGTGATAGTCAGGGCGAGTTATATCCAATCACCACAACCACACATCAAGTCACGTTATCATCCACTTTTACAGTCTTAGATTCTTTTTATGACATGAATATTTGGGTCATCCGGGAGCAACTATTTTTATCTCTCTTAAAACAAAATAATTTTTTTGAGTGTACTAGAACTCGTAATTTGGAGAAAATAAATTTATTGGGAAAATTGGAAGATTTTGGGGGAACAAGTGACTCCTCTATTAGAAGCCTAATTTTTTCGGCAATTACAGAGAAGGAGATGTGGGGTTCTTAGTTGGAGAAAAAGTGGTTAGTGCGACTGCGAGGGGATCTAGGTTGTAATTACTGATGATGAGGCGTCAATGACACAGTGACAGTCCGTTAGGGTTGATGTATTTTAAATAACTTTATTAACGATAGGGTTATATTTGTATAGAAATTCTCATTAAGGGTAAATGTGAACTATTTATAAAAGTACAAGGGTAAATCCGACCCTTTTCCTAGTATAATCAATCAAATGACTCCTAATTAGAGCAAAACAGAGTAAAAAGAGAGATAAAAATGTCTGGATCAATCAATTTGTGCCTCGTTGTCTTTATTATTAGGAACGTCACTCACTCATCTTTAATTTCTCCTTTATTTGCATAAAGCAATGCTGCATGCTGGACAGCTTGAAGTCATAATTCCTCACGTTTTAACATTACTGAATATATTAACTTGAAATAACATAATCTATGAACTGAATATTAACCCATTTGAAATTTGCCTACAATGACTGTTCCGAAAGAAATCGAAAATAGTCACCAATGAATTAATTAATTGTTAACCTTATCAGAAGTTTGAAAAGTATAGTAGTTCACGATCCTATCAAAATTTTGAAATTTTCAAGTTCTTTTTCTCAAGGACCATATAAACTGTTTATTTTTCACGTGTTAAGGCGTTTCGTACTTTTAATATATTATATGGTGTTTTGTATGGGTAAGTTGCGGCTATTAATAAAAGAATTGTATATAGTAAGAATAATTATGTATCATAAAAATTCACGACCAAATAATTGCAATATGAAATCAATTGAAAAAATCAATGTAACTATTGACCTAAAATGCTACTCCTTATTTCAAAATGGCAATCCAATAATCCAAACAATCTGTGCGATTTTTTTAACTTTAAATTCATAATATATATGTACGTAAATAAAAATCACAACGGACAATCTTTCAATTTGCAACTATCGTCAAGAATACACTAAACGTTTATTATCACATCACTTCAAAAACAAATTAAAGGTTAAATTTTTTACCTCAGATAATCACAAACATGTTTACCGCGATCAATCATCATACTATCAAGATTTCATGTGAAAAATAATGAATAACTATGTATTATAAAAATTCACGATCAAATTGTTGCAATTTGCATATTTTAAAAAAATAATGTAATTATTGACATAATATGTCAGTTCAACATCAGCGAACTAAACACATTGAGATGGACATACATTTCGTTCGTGAGAAAGTTGCGTTATGACATGTCAGAGTGTTACATGTGTCATCCTCATATCAGTACGCAAATATATTTACCAAAGGACTTCTCCGACAGTTATTTTTTTACTTCAGATCCAGTCTCAGCGTCTGGCCTCCTCCCGGTCCGACTGAGGGGGTGTGTAAACGTGTATAAGTGTATAATACAAATTCCTACCCATAATTCTAATATATCTGATATATTGTGTAAATATTTAGTGATATATAATTATGGTAAATTAGGATTCCTATTATAATTAGGACTAGGATTCCTATTGTAATAGGGATGTATATTGTACACTATATATATATATATATATATTGATATTAATGAGAAAGACTCCTCATATAGGTAAGCATATATATTTACCAAAGGACTTCCCCGACAGTTATTTCTTGACTTCAGATTCAGTCTCAGCGTCCGGCCTCCTTCCGCTTCGACTGAGGGGGTGTGTAAACGTGTATAAGTGTATAATACAAATTCCTACCCATAATTAGAATATATCTCATATATTGTGTAAATATTTAGTGATATATAATTATGGTAAATTAGGATTCCTCTTGTAATTAGGACTAGATTCATACTGCAACATGGATATATATTGTACACTATATATATTGATATTATGAAAAAGACTCCTCAAGGGAGATTTAATATCATCTTACAAAAATTATTGTCATTTTCACATAACTCGGAAAACATATTAAAGGTTAGAAAGTTTACCTCATATGATCACAAGCATGTTTACTCCGTTAATCGTCATACTATAAAAAAATTCATGTCAACATAATATAAAAATTGTCATACTATTAAGAGTTAATGTCAAAAAATAGTTAGCAGAATTATTAAATGTTCTTTCGCAGATTTGCACTTGTGTGATGAAAGATTGTTCTAATTTGTAAGCCGAAGTCTTCTTTTTCTGCCTAGCAGTATATGATTTAACTACACACTGATCATTAGAGTAACAAAAGGTGTAAGATATAATAAGATATAATATGCCTGCAGGGTCGTCTTAAATATTTTGAGGGTTATGTTCTAATTTATAAAAGTGACTCTTAATATAAGTAAATATACGATTTCAATTTGGGTCTCCACATGCGCGCTTCATTGAAACTGAATCACTTTACTTTAATTGGGCTAAGACATGCAAATTATGAGCATTTACAGTAAATTTTGACTAATACTACTTATAAAAAATTAAAAAAATGGGCCCCTAAATTTTTTTATTTTTTGAGGGTCATGTGCGATAGCACATCTTGCACGGGTCCAAATATAATCCGGTATGCATGTATAAAATTTAGATGTACATATCGAAGCTATGATGCTATCAACACGTATAAGAACGTCATGCTAGGGTTATGATAACCACGGAAGGAATTGGCCTCTATTAAATATAAATATGTAAGGTGGTGTTTGGTCAAGCTTCTGCAAGTGTTTCTGTTTCTCAGAAACACTTCTTTGGCCAAACACCATCTTTCCAAAAGTAGAAACACTTTTTCCAGAAGCCAAAAAGTGTTTCTAGATTGGAAGAGAAACAGAAACACTAATTTGGTGCTTTTGGAGAACCTTTTTTGCTCATTCATTGAATATTTTTTTAGACACATTTACCATTCTTTTCACAAAATTCATTTTAATATCATATAATATTCCCATATAAAATAAAAATTTGGGAATAGGGGTAGGGTGGGGATAGGAACCGGGGGTAAGATTTTTTTTTTTTTTTTTATAAAAGTAACAAAAAATATGAAATAAAAATTTGAAGACGGGCGTAGGGGTAGGGTGGGGGGTGGTAAGATTTTTTTTTTTTTTTTAAAGTAACAAAAAATATGAAATAGAAATTTGAGGATGGGAAGGGCAATGGGGGGGGGGGGGGGTTGGGGTAGGGCGGAGATAAGAAAAAAGTTCATTTTTTTTTTATTTTTTTTATAAAAGTAACAAAAATATGAAATAGAAACTTGAGGATGGATAGGGCCGAAACGGAGTCCCTAGTTCACAAGCCTGTTCCATATCTAGCCCGGGTTGGGTGGGGTGGGGGGTAGGGAGTAGGGCGGGGGGTAAGAAAAAAATCATATTTTTTAATAATTTTTTTATATAAAAGTAACAAAAAATATGAAATAGAAATTTAAGGATGGGGTAGGAAATGGAGTGGGGGAAGGACGGGGTAAAAAAAATATCATATTTTCAATCATTTTTTATAAAAGTAACAAAAAGTATGAAATAGAAATTTGATGATGGGGTAGGGCAATGGAGTGGGGTTGGGGGTAGGGCGGGGCGGTAAGGGAGAAGAAAAAAATTCATATTTTTTATAAAAGTAAAAAAAAGTATGACATAGAAATTTGAGGATGGGGTGGGGATAAGTATGGGTAGGGCGGGGTAGGTTTGGACATATTTGAATCATTGACTATCATATTGTCGTTATATTTTTTATGTACAATATAATATATATTTTTATTAAATGTTGCAATTAAATATATTTTTTTTAAAATTATAAAGATATACTAATTTTTAGAAACATGTGATAGAAAAGAATATTTTAAATAATTTTAAATCTATTAAAAAGAATATTCTAGTAAATTTGCATAAAAGTTGGCCAAACAAAAAACTGTTTCTGTTTCTCAGAAGAACTTCTATAATTATAGGTCAATCACTCTAACTGATTCTCCACAACTATTTCTGAGAAATAGAAACAGTTATTGCAGTTTTTAAAAAATGGTATAAGAAAATCCTAAATCCAAGTCGTATCAAAATTTAAGTTAACTTTTCTTTAAAAAATGTTTGCCAAAAATAACGGCGGATATTTATTGCAGTTTTTATTTTAAAAGAAAGTATATATTATTAATGTTTATGTATATTAATTTAAGATAAACAATAATTTTATCTATGGTAGAGTCTTTTAATGAAGGACAAAAAGTTTAATCAACCCTTTGTACCCTTGGTGCTTTTAATATAATATAGATTAACAAAATTCTTTTGATTTTTGTAAAAAAAAAACACAAATTTAAGAATGTCGTGGTAATTTGCATGAGGAGAAGTTGTGCGGTTGCATTTGTATCTTTTTTCCGGCTGAATGTCCATATATATATATATATATATATTGGATAAGAACAGAAAGCAATGGAGTTTAGGATAATTTGCATAAAAGTTGGCCAAACAAAAAATTGTTTCTGTTTCTCAGAAGAACTTCTATAATTATAGGTCAATCACTCTAACTGATTCTCCACAACTATTTCTGAGAAATAGAAACAGTTATTACAGTTTTTAAAAAATGGTATAAGAAAATCCTAAATCCAAGTCGTATCAAAATTTAAGTTAACTTTTCTTTAAAAAATGTTTGCCAAAAATAACGGCGGATATTTATTGCAGTTTTTATTTTAAAAGAAAGTATATATTATTAATGTTTATGTATATTAATTTAAGATAAACAATAATTTTATCTATGGTAGAGTCTTTTAATGAAGGACAAAAAGTTTAATCAACCCTTTGTACCCTTCGTGCTTTTAATATAATATAGATTAACAAAATTCTTTTGATTTTTGTAAAAAAAAAACACAAATTTAAGAATGTCGTGGTAATTTGCATGAGGAGAAGTTGTGCGGTTGCATTTGTATCTTTTTTCCGGCTGAATGTCCATATATATATATATATATATATATTGGATAAGAACAGAAAGCAATGGAGTTTAGGATAATTTGCATAAAAGTTGGCCAAACAAAAAACTGCAGAAGAACTTCTATAATTATAGGTCAATCACTCTAACTGATTCTCTACAACTATTTCTGAGAAATAGAAACAGTTATTGCAGTTTTTAAAAAATGGTATAAGAAAATCCTAAATCCAAGTCGTATCAAAATTTAAGTTAACTTTTCTTTAAAAAATGTTTGCCAAAAATAACGGCGGATATTTATTGCAGTTTTTATTTTAAAAGAAAGTATATATTATTAATGTTTATGTATATTAATTTAAGATAAACAATAATTTTATCTATGGTAGAGTCTTTTAATGAAGGACAAAAAGTTTAATCAACCCTTTGTACCCTTCGTGCTTTTAATATAATATAGATTAACAAAATTCTTTTGATTTTTGTAAAAAAAAAAACACAAATTTAAGAATGTCGTGGTAATTTGCATGAGGAGAAGTTGTGCGGTTGCATTTGTATCTTTTTTCCTGCTGAATGTCCATATATATATATATATATATATATATTGGATAAGAACAAAAAGCAATGGAGTTTAGGATAAGAGACCACACCTTAATAAATCAGATCAGTATATATAACTTCCATTTGGCCAATTTTTGAAAGGCCAAAATATAAAATAAATTATTTTAAAGAAGGAAGGTATTTGGCTGAATTTTTTAGTGAAGAAATAAGTGCTTTGGAGTAACTTTTTAATCATGGAAGTTCTGTTGAGTGTCCCATATTGATGGGTAAATAGGTGTTTCATTCTTTATATGTTAGGATAATTTTCCCCTCGTCAGTTAGTTCATGAGTTGAGTTAGACCCAAAATTCATGTTTTATGTTCATGAGTTGAGTTTAGGTCAAGATTCATGTTTTATGTAATATCAGATCAACGCTCATTCCAATTCATGATTTACTAGACGTGTGGAATCATGTCCAAACGTGTGGGATGTTGATTCTCCTACATCTATTTCAATTCATTGTTTATTCGATGTTGGGCCCCATTTATATTGTCAGCGCTTCAGATCATGTCCAAGCGTGCGGGAGGTGTTGATTCTCCCACATCAGTTGTGTGATTGATGTTTTGACTCATATTAACATAGACAGTCCTCTTATCATGAACTTGCTTTAGAGATTGAATTAGATAAGAAATTCATTTTTTACAAGCTAAAAAAAACATTGACTACAATAATATTTTTGTTTGCTTCTTATTGGGCATAGAAGATTCTAGTCAAAAGAATTTTGTAACCAAAAAAAAAAATAGTAGAAGTATACCATTATAGTCACCGTGTTGATATGGAAATGCGGTGGTGTCATACAGCTAATAGTCGGCAACCTTAGTATCTCCGACCTTCCATATCCCTTTTCCAGACCAAACAGAGAACACGAAACTAAAATGAAATAAAATAAAATAAAATAAAATAAAAGAAGCAAAACCACACGTGAAGTTGATGCTTAATTACTTTTCACAAACTAACATCATTTTTTTTTGTTGACGGTGAAGGCATGGCATTCTTTCTTTCGAAATACAAGACAGCAGAAACCCTGGGACGATTTAATACCGCAAACCACGCCACCAGCTTAAACCACACTTAGTTCGAGCGTGACAGCCTCAAGAGTGCTACGCACTGACGTTACCTCTGCCGTTTCACTTGTTCTCTCCCACACCACCCAACGAGGATATACTGCCTTCAAGCACTAACCTGCCTGCGCTTCGGATATGCAAACTAACATGATTGTGGTGGAATGGTTGAGATTCCTCCACCTTTAACTAGATAAAATATTATGGTGAGTTGCCCCCAGAAATGAGTCAGTGCATGATCCGAATTTAATTGGGCTCCTATACAAGTATTGGACACATAGTGAAAAATAAAAAAATATTTTTCACGACAAGGAAAAACAGTACTTCACTAATAAAACTCGTTAGCTATATCTTTATGTATATACTACCTGACAATTTGGTCAGCATATATAGTCATTACTTATTAGGATTAATTAAAAATAATTGAACGAACAAACATTTATTGGACCGATAAAATGTTTCTAAATAATTTGAATTTATTTTTAAAATTTATTTTATATGACATAATCCAATTCTTATATAATATCCATAACTTTCAAGAATTCAAATTTCAAATATTACTAAGTGTTAATAATCTGATAGCCACTATATAAATAATTCTTATCCAAATGCGCATCTTTCCTTGTGCTAATATTTTGATGTCGACTTTGATATCGGCTATCAGGAAGAGACTAATTAAAATTAAGATTTGGAAATTTGAAGTTATATTCCTCACAAATCCAGAGTCAAACTAGTATTCTTCTCAAAAAATAAATAAATGTAAATATCGTAAAGAAAATAAAAACAACAAATGAAGTTAGTCTCTGTATATTTGCTTTCCATTTATTTAGATGGATGTTGATGTTGCCTAATTCTCCCAGTAGAGATCCTCTGTAGTGCACTTTACATAAAGTGCACAATTTTAATGTGTTTGCGTTGTTAGAGATCATATTAATCTTATTTTTTTAAATGATCATGATGGACGAAAATGACTGTGTATCACTCATGTATATTCCATTTCTCTCCTAATGGTGAAATGACTTCGATAAAACTATTTCAAGAGATATGTTCCTCCCGCAGTTCTGTTCTTGGTCTGATAGTCTTGTTAACGCTTTCTAATCAACTTTCTATCTTGTACAGATCTTTCTTGCCTTTTTTTCCTCGTCCAGTGACGTAACGCGCAATCCGTTTTCTTGCTCCCTTCATTACTTCTTTTAGAAAAGATCATCAGCAGAGGAGACAGCCCATTTATGATTCCAGGTGATTAAAGTGCAACGAAATGCCTTAAAGTTGAATATGGTTCGCGAAGCATCTGGCTTACCGGTAATCTCCCATTCCCGCCGTCGAGAGACTTTAATAACTATAGCATGCCAGAAATGGAGAGTTGAGGTGGTTAGACCTATACCCCGAAATGCTCCCAGCATAGGAGCGCTCAGTGACAACCTCTCAATTGTCACCGCCTGGCCTCTCTTGCTACCACTGTAGCACCTAGTGTGGTCAGCACCAATCGTGTTCGGGCAACGAAGCTTACACTCGAACCTCAATTATTCCTTGAATAATATAGCCTTGTCTAATGTTCATACTCCCTAACTCCACCTTGGAAGTTCCTTTTTTCTATTCAGTATCTGCATTTAGGCATATGATTGATTCTGATTCACATTTTAAAATGAAAGAATGCTCCCTTCCAAAGACGATTTTGTTGTAAACAACATATTCAGTGAAATTCACAAAGTGAGATCCGCAGAGGATAGAATATACATATATTTTACTCCTACTTTGAACGTAAAAAGATTGTTTACGGTAGACCCTCAAGCAATTCAAAGCAGGACAACTTCATTCTCACCACCTTGAAAAGTTCAATTATTTTTTTGTTAATTTGGTTATCTAGAGCCAGTACTAATTACTAGGGTCACGATGGTTTGCCACTGGTCCCGCCCTACCCTATTAAATTAAAAACAATTTAGCTGTCCGGCTCGAATCGACGGACATGGTATGGTCCCGCCCGACCGCATCGCTTGGACCGACCCGCTCGTCCCACCCCGCCCCGCCAACATTGTCAAAAATAATCGTTGCAATAACGATCATTTTACATTTTGGCCGTTAGACAACGACCATTTTTGGCCTCCCTCAACCCCCCTACCCCCTTTATATTTATTTTTAACCCCTAAATTATTATATTTACACTTTAACCCAATTTTTCAACTATAAATACCTTATTTTCTCTTCTTGTCTTTGTTTAATTATTTAGTTTATAAATATATATGAGTATAATATGAGTATATGACTATCACTATATGACTATATGTTACTTTGTTTAATTTAGTGGAAAATTAAAAAAAAATGTCCCGTCGTCCGTCCCGGCCGACTCAGGCCCGTCCGGGCAGTCCCGTCGGGCCAACTACCCGCGGGACGATGTCGGAGACGGGACACGGAATAGTCCGCGACCGGTCCGCCCTGGCCGCCCGCTCCTGCTCTCGTCCGACCCGCCCCGACCCGCTATCCGATCCCAATGGGCCCGGCCTACTAATTAGTAATTACTCACAATAATAAATTCGTGGGTGATCGGGAGGTTGTCACAGTCAAGCCAGCTGGTGACATGTGTCTCATATATCTAGAGGATTCTAATAGTAGGAGAACAGAATTTAAAGGCTATTTTAGGCCCTAGGCCCAATTTTCATATGACGTGGTAGCTCACAAATGTGGCTTTCCTTCCTAAAAAGTTACAGAATGTGTTTTTTGCCCCTTCACAAATTTGGCAAGGGAAGGGAACTTCTCTACTCTAGTGTTCACGCTTGTCATCTTTCTAATTTTTATGCTATATATCCCAATTTGTTTTCCTTTTTAGGAGGTAGACAATACTAAGAACCTTTATTCATTTAGTATAATAATAATTTAACATTTTTTTCTCTAGAATTTTGAAGTTTTTCTCTATATATCCCATATGTTCGAACTTCTAAGGCTAGTTGCAACCATAATCTTACAGTGTTAGTGTCAATCTAGACTCATCAATGAATAAGCACAATAATATTAAAGTAATTCAATATAACTTTATTTACAACAACAATAAGTACAACATATACGTAAACACATACTAACCTGGTGTAGATAGAGGTCTGCTTGATGCAGTGTCCTAAGATAAAAATTCTTCCCCACTTGTGATGTAGTTCTTCGGACGTTTTCCTTGATGATACAACTATCTAAGTGAGAGTTCTAGCACAAGAACTTCACTTCTGGCGAATTTACTTTATGTGTTTTTCCAGAAAATATCTCTTAATGAAGAAGATGAAGATAGAGCAACAATCTTAGATCATTAGTTGTGTTTCAATGATAGATTGTAATGTAATGAGTATTGTGTGCCTTCAAACAAGTGATCAACATGTTTTTATAACATTAATTTTCATCCATGACAGCTTTCAATTCCAAAGGTTGTGACCCATGGGAAGAGACACAACTTTTGGCTTCCTGGAATTTTCCCGTTGGGGATTAGCGTCGCGGCACTAAGCCCCGGCGCCGCGGCGCTAAATCATTTTGAATTTCCAGAATGTTACTGGAATTCAGGCGTCGCGGCGCTCAAAATCTATCAGACATCTCTTAAGTTTTGACGTCGTAGCACTGCTCCCCAGCGTCGTGGTGATGGTCACGAGAAATTTTAACGTTCAAGCTCTGCGGCGCTGCGCCTCAAAATCGCAACGCTTTTGATCACTTTTACTCTTCTTCTTCTACAAGTTCCAACAATACCCCACATTTTCTATTCACACATCTCACAATACCCCACATGTGGATAGAAATAAGATAACTAGAAACTTATCGTTATTTCTGTAAAACGCGATATGACATGCATCGGAAACGGTGTCTTTTGCACTTGAACCGTTCGTAGTGAATACACATCGGATCTACTTGTGAAGTAGTGGACGAAGTTCCTTGAACTATTCATGTTTTATAGTAAATCGAGACAACAAGTATCTCATACATCATATCAACAAATTTCAATTCTTACAGTTGTGTTCTTTTCGGTCATGAACAACTCATTCTTCATGAGAATTTATAGAGAACGTAACCATATCGGTTCTCCCAGATGCGACCTCACATCAATCTCACATAGGTAATACCAATAATCTGTACTCTCCCATCATAAAGGCTTTTGATTATTATTAAGAATAACATATATTCATCCCTTAAAACATCAATGGATTGACACACTTAGTACACCATAGGAATGAACATATGTGTGTTTTATGCTCTTTGAGTCTTCCCCAACAAGTTTTTCCTATTGAACCTAAACCATGGGATCTCCAATTATGATAGGTTAGATTTTCACCAGTTAATGATTCATTGTATTGACTTTAAGCATATTCCCCTCGATGTAAATACGACTTGCTCTCTTGTAAGGCTTTTTTGTCAAAGGATCTGCTATATTGTCCTTTGACTTTACATAATCAATGGATATAATTCCATTTTTCAGCAAGCTTCGTATTGTATTATGACGTCGCCTTATATGTCTTGACTTGCCATTATATATTTGTTTCTTTGCCCTCGTCAGGACAACCATACTATCACAATGTATGCAAATGTCTGTCACAGGCTTTGTCCACAACGAAATACCTTCTAGGAAGTTTCTTAGTCATTCTGCCTCTTCGGCAGCTTTATCCAAGGCTACAAACTCTGCTTTCATAGTTGATCTCGTATTTACCGTTTGCTTTGATGATTTCCAAGATACCGACGCTCTATCAAGTGTAAATACATACCCATTTGTGGACTTACTTTCTAAATGGTTGGAAATCCAATTAGCATCACAATATCCTTCTAACATGAGAGGATATTTTGTATAATGCAACTCATAGTTCATTGTATGCTTTAGGTATCGTAGTGCCCTTATTAGCGCTACCCAATTATTATTTCCAGGATTGTGTGAGTATCGACTAAGTCGACTCACTGTATATGCTAAATCCGGTCTCGTACAATTCATTATGTACATCAAGCTTTCAAGAACGTGTGTATACTCCAATTGAGACAAAATATCACCTACATTCTTATGAAGGTGACTAGCGGGATCAAAGGGGGTAACATCCGGTCTATCATCATAGTGTCCAAATTTTTTGAAAACCTTCTCAACATAATGAGTTTGAGTTAATATATGACCCTCAGAATTTCTTTGAATTCTAATATCAAGAATGACATCCGCTATTCTCATATCTTTCATATCGAAAGCGGCATGCAACATCTTATTAGTTTGGTTAATTACTTCCTTACTTGTTCCCATAATCAGCATATCATCCACATACAAGCATATAATGACATATGCATTATTACACTCCTTAATGTAGACACATTTATCACATTCGTTTATTTGAAAACCATTTGATAATAATGTATTATCAAACTTTTCATGCTACTGTTTTGGAGCATGTTTAAGTTCATATAAAGACTTAATCAATTTACAAATTTTCTTTTCTTGACCTTTAACAACAAACCCTTTGGGTTGTTCCATGTAAATTTTTTCATCTAGTTCACCATTCAAGAATGCAGTTTTCACATCCATTTGGTGTATTTTCAAATTGTGAATCGCTGCTATAACAATTAACGTCCTTATAGACGTAATTCTAGATACTGGTGAGTAGGTATCAAAAAAATTAATACCTTCTTTTTGTCTAAATCCTTTGGTTACTATACGAGCTTTGTACTTTTCTATAGTACCATCAGGCCTTAGTTTCCATTTGAAGATCTTTATGGCCTATTGGCTTTTGTCCCGGAGGGAGATCAGCCAATTTTCATGTATTATTTTGTACAATGAATTCTACCTCACTTTGGATATCCTCCTTCCAATAAGGTGTTTCGGATGATTCCGTAGCAGCTCTATATGTTTGAGGTTCCCCTTCAACGGAAAGGTCATAAAGTCCGATCCAAAATCTTTGGCAACTTTTCCATGTATACTTCTCCTTGATTCAGAGTCTTCTTCTTGAACCGATGAAGTAAAATTATCATCATTTTGGTTTGTCTCACTTTGAGGTAGTGTCCTCTTCTTATTATTAGGAACACTTTTATATATGCAATCCACCGTTTTTTGTCCAAGTGTAGTTCTCTTTGGTAAGGGAACTTGAACTTACGCTAGGCAACCCCACACGTTCATCATTTTGAAAGTAGGCAATCTTCTTTTCCATAATTCATAAGGAGATTGATCATTTTTCTTTTGAGGAATTTTGTTTAATATCATATTTGCAGTAATCAATGTCTCACCCCATAGACTAAGGGGTGCCCCCGAACTAATAAATATAAAATTTATCATATTTTCAATGTTCTATTTTTATGTTCGGCAACTCCATTTTGTTTTGGAGTATATGGTTTTGTTATCAATTTTTCAAATGTTCACGCAAGTGTACGTATCGTTCCAAGTAATATAGTATGTAAGATCGAATATCGTCCTCAGAGACTGATTTTCAATTACCGAACATCTACTTTATGTTATCTATTTGGCTAATGATAGTTTGATTTGGGTTTTTATCTAAAAACTACTAAAGCAATTGCAAGAGTTAACTAAATATGCTTTGATTTAAATCAGTTATGGTGGAATAGGGCTTCCAATATCCTCGACTATCCACTTTTTTCAATCCTTAATGCAACAACAATGACTTCTTCTTCTACGTTAAGATAGCAGGTTAACTAGTCTGTCTTATATTTCGGTTAGGATATATAAAAGCTCAACCCCAGTGCAGAAACCTTCTATATTTCTATGATAGATTTTACCACAAATGAGGATTAAGAACAATAACCTAAAATGCTACACAAGTATCGGGGTACTTTCGTCCTCGATTTTAACATATGTCTATTCAATTACAGCATATCCAAATCTCCCCTCTTGGATCTCGATTCGAAATCATATAAATTATGATAATTAGTGATCAGTTAACTATCAAACATTCAAACCAATATTGAATAAATCTTAACAAGATGAAGAAGAAACCAAACTAATGCATTAATTCATAAAAACGAGTTTCAAGCGATTCAATGGAAAGCCCTAATTAAGAGATAAACTCCTAGCCATATACATGCTAAGAACTAATTCAATATCCAACATGTACTGAAATAAATAAAAGAGAAAAGTAAAGAACTTGAACAAAGTTGTCTCCAATCTTGTAGTTTGTGGCCTCCTTTTCCTCTCCAAAGTAGAATGTAGAATTATGTACAAGATCTAAGATGCCTCAATAAGGTTAGGGTTTAGGGATTATGTAGTTGGAAAAAATTACATTGTGGACCCTAAAAACCGTGTAAAAATCGGCCCAAAATCAAAAAAATTCCGCCGCGTCCCTGCTGGCTGGAGCCACGGCACCGAAAATACTGTGAAAATCAAAGCGTGCAGTTTAATTAGCGTTGCTGGCAGGCGCCGCCGCTCCTGTGACATCTTCTGCCAGATTTTGCGATTCCGTGTCCTTTTTTTCGGACTTCGTCAGATTTATTCTATGCTTCCCGTGACTTCTTAGTCTTCATTTCATGGTCCTTTTAGTGTGCAATTATACCTCAATTAAGCTCATTTCATCTTCTTTTTGCCATTTCTCCATTTAGGACCGCTGTGACTCAAAAGAAAGAAAAATGACCCTAACACGACACAAATTTAAAAAAAAATAAGAAAAATACTAACTAAAAATGACTCAAAATTGTATATAAAATATGTCTAACATGCGCTGTGATTTGATGAACTATACCATGAGTAGAACAAAATTCTTTGAACTCATTCGATTGATATTCACCACCTCTGTCTGACCTTAGAATCTTAATTAGTTTCTCAAGTTGGATTTCCACTTCCGCTTTGTATATTTTAAGCATGTTCAAAGCTTCATATTTGATATGTATTAAGTATACATAGCAAATTTTACTACAATCATCGATAAATGATATGTAATAATTCTTTCCTCCATGTGAAAGGGTTGTTTGGTAATCACACAAATCACTATGAATTAAACCAAGCACTTCATTTAATTTCACAACAGATTTATGAGGATGACTTGCATATTTTGATTCTATGAAAACCCCACATTTAGTCATTTGATTCATAGAACACTTTGACAACATGCTTATCTTTACCATTCTATGTAAGAAATGATAATTAACATGGCCTAATCAAGAATGTCACAAAGAAGGGAAATCAACCATGTACATAGAAGCAGTTCTAGTGCCTGCATTTTTATTAATAATGACAATTGCCTAAGTAGGAACAATACTTAGTTTGAAGAGCTCCTCACTGATGTAAACATTTCCTACATACACCCCACCTTTGGTGACTATAAATTTATCAGATTCTATTACAATTTTGAAGCATTTGTTACTAAGAACATGCCCAGAAATTAGATTCTTACAAATTTCAGGCACGTACAACACATTTGTGAGCATAAGATCATTCCCGAAAGTGAGTCTCAAAGTCACCTTACCTTTTCCTTCTACCTTCACAGCAACAACATTTCCCATGAACAGTGGTTCTCTATCATTGATGGCTTGGTAAGATGAAAACATGTATTTCTCTGAACATACATGCCTTGTAGCACACATGTCCATCCACCAATCAGTTGAATTTGTAACCATATTTGCTTGAGTAGACACAACCCCAATGAATTAGTTCTTTGTTTCAACCGGGTTGGTTTGGTTGACATAACTCGAACCTCCAACACCACCACTTTGACTCTTGCGAAAGCGACAAACTTTTGCTCTATGCTCAGGTTGCCACATACCCAACATAAACCTGGTTGTGGTTTCTTGAATGCTTTGGTCCTTTGAAGGGCTAGTGCATTCCTCCCAGTTGCAAAAGATTATGGCACCAGCAAATTTTCCCTTGTCTTTCTGAAACTTGGCCTTAGAAGCATTGTCTTCTACCATGTTGACATTAGGCTCCAATAAAACAGCATCAGCCCTTTCATTCTTCCGGTTGTCCTCTTCAACTCGAATTTTCAGAACCAGTTGCTCAAAATTCATCTCCTCGGTTAGATGCTTCAAATAAACCTTAAAATCCTTCCAAGAAGGGGGCAATTTTTCAATAATAGCACCAACAAGAAAATATTGGTTAAGGCCCATACTTTCAACCTCTAGTTCATGTACAATGACTTGGAGTTCCTCCACTTGCTTGACATCTGCCTTGAAGATACAACTATCTAAGTGATAGTTCTAGCACAAGAACTCTTTGGTAAAGGAACTTGATAGATTTTTGGGGATTAACACCACGTCCCTAAGCCTCGGCGCTGCGGCGTTAAATCATTTTGAATTTCCAGAATGTTACTGGAATTCAAGCGTCGTAGCTCTCCCTCTCAGCGCCGCGGCGCTCAAAATCTATCAGACCTCTCTGAAGTTTTGGCGCCGTAGCATTGCTCCCCAGCGTTGTGACGCTGGTCACGGAAAATTTTAACGTTCAAGCGTCGCGGCCCTATTATTGTGCGCCTCAAAATCACAACGCTTTTGATCACTTTTACTCTTCTTCTTCTAAAAGTTCTTAAGTTAGAACACTACATCCAATGCTTTTGAATAATCACAAAGCTAAATTAGAAAGTTATTAAAGATTGAATAACATAATTATAGAAATTGTATCTTAAATAGTATAATTACAAGGATTAAATAGGTCTTTTGGATCTTTAGAATTTTCTTTTTGTTTCTTTCCATAGTTAGGATTCTCTTATTACATCTCCCATACTTTGTTTATTACATGGTATTAGCAGCGGAATTTCGCCGGATTAAGCACTGGTTTGTCTATTTTGTGACTAATATTTGTTGGGATTACAGTTGGCTCTTCCATTTATTACATTCTGCTTCCCTTAGTATTCATTGAGAAAATGATGGATAAAAAAATGGTGATGGAACCATGGGGTACGTTCTAGTTTCAGCGGAAGAATTTGTTAAATTAGGTCAGTATAAAAAATAACTTAAGAAATCCACTTCAGTTATTACCCTTGTTGAGTCGGAAAAAGCATGTTTTATCTTGAATAATTGTGTTATTGACTCAGGTGCCTCCACAAATCACATGACAGGTAATCTGAATATATTTTTTACTTTTTAATCACACAAAATGCCTTCTCCTGTGACAATAGCTGATGGGTCAACCTGTAATATTATGGTGAGGCTGTTAAACCAACCTCCTCTATTCCTTTGTCATCTGTATTAAATTTACTAAAGTTGGAGTTTTATTTAATTTCTATTAGTAAAACTACCAGAGACCTTAATTATTATGTCTCATCCTTTTCGGATTATTATTTATTTCGCGATCTTACGACAAAACAGGTTATTGGTAAGGGACATGTATCCCCCATTTGAAGCACATTGTCGATTAGGACATCCTTCTCTACCTTTGCTGAAAAGGATTTATCTTCAGTTTCAGAATATTTCTTCATTGGACTGTGAGTCATGTCGATTTGCAAAACACCACTGCAACTCGTTAAGTCCAATGGTTAATAATCGAGTTGAGTCAACTTTTGAGTTAGTTTACTCTAATGTTTGGGCCATATCCTATTGTTTTCAAAACTAGGCATAAGTATTTTATCACTTTTGTGGATGATTTCTCTCGGATGACTTGAATTTATTTTACAAAAAGTCACTCTGAAGTATTCACTCACTTTTGTGTTGAAGTCAAAACTCAATTCAATGTTTCGGTGCATATTCTAAGGAGTGATTACGCTAAAAATACATGTCAGAATTGTTTCAGTCCTACATGAGACAACACAGTACTTTCCATCAGTCTTCATGTGTTGATACACCCTCTGAAAATGGAGTTGCTGAGAGAAAGAACATACACCTCCTGGAGACAACTCTGGCACTTTTGTTCCAAATGAAGGTTCCTAAACAATTCCGGGTTGATGCAGTTTCTACAACTTATTTTTTGATTAATCGCATATCATCGTCTATACTTGCTGGTAATATGCCTTACAATTTATTTTTTCAAACAAGTTTTTATTTTCGGTGGAACCGAAGGTGTTTGGAAGTACATGTCATGTTTGAGATGTGTGACCATCTGTTACCAAGTTGGACCTTAAGGAGTTGAAGTGTGCTTTCTTAGGTTATTCTTGTCTTCAGAAGGGGTATCATTCTTATTTTACTGAACTTGACAACTATTTGGTGTCAAATGATGTATTTTTAGAGACTGGACCATTCTTCTATGCACCTCTTACTTCTACAAGCCAAGGGGAAGAAGATGAGTGATTTAGTCTATCAGGTTACTCGAGTTGTGACAGAACAATCAGATGATGTTATTCTTCCATCTTCTAGTTCCTCTATTGAGCACTAATCGACTACTGAGCCTCCAATATATGCTCCGGCTACGACCAACAAATGTTCAAGTTTATTCGAGAAGATGGGAGACCGATGATACATGTCCTGCACCAGCTATTTGTCAGCAGATCTTCCTCCGTCCGATTCTTAAAAAATCTTGATCTCCCTATTGCTATTCGGAAAGGTATATGGATTTGTAAATTCACATACTCTATTGCTAATTTTATTTCCTAAGACCGCTTGTGTTCTACGTCTAGATATTTGATTGTTTCTCTAGATTCTATCTCTGTACCCAAAATTGTGAAGAAGTCTTCGAATCATTCTAGATGGTCCGATGCGATGCTTGAGAAAATACATGCTTTAGAGGATTACCACACATGGAATTTGGTGGATTTACCCGACAGGAAGAAATCAGTGTGATGTAAGTGAGTGATCACAATTATAGTTAAACCAGATGGTTCCATGACACAACTTAAGGAGAGACTTGTGGCTAAAGAGTATGCTCAGACGTAAGAGGTGGATTATTCAGACACCTTCCCCCGGTTGCCAAACTTACTTATATACATGTTGTTATTTCTCTAGCGGTTTCTGAACATTGACAGTTGCATCAGTTGGATATAAAAATGCATTCCTTTATGATGATCTACATGAAGATGTGTACGTGGAGAAACTACCTGGTTTTGTTGCTCAGGGGTATGGAAAAGTTTGTCATTTGAAAAAATCATTATATGGCTTGAAGCAGAGTCCCCGAGCTTGGTTTGACAAGTTTGGTGAGGTAGTTTAGGAGTTTGGATTGGAAAAGAGTAAATGTGATCATTAATTTTTTTTATAAGCAATAAACAAATGTCACTATTCTTTTGATTGTATATGTTGATGATATTGTTATCATAGAAAGTGATTTTACTGGGATTTCCTCTTTGAAGTCCTTTCTACATACTAGATTTCACACGAAGGATTTGGTCTCGTGAAAATATTTCTTGGGAGTAGAAGTAAGCAGAAGCAAGAAGGGATTTTTTTATCTCAGAAAAAGTATATTCTTAACTTTCTTGAAGAAATTGGAATGTTGGCAGCCAAGTCATGTTGTAGTCCAATGGTTCCTAATGTGCATCTTACGAAAGATGATGGTGATCCTTTTGATGATCAAGAGAGATATAGAAGGCTGGTTGGGAAGTTAAACTATCTTACTTGACGCATCTGGATATTTATTTTGCAGTATATGTTGTTAGTCAGTTTATGTCTGCACCTACAGTCAAACATTGGGAAGCTTTAGAATATATTCTATATTACTTGAAAGGAGCTCCTGGACTTGACATATAGTATAGTAATGACGGTCATACTCGTGTGGAGTTTCTTGCAGACGTTGACTATGCTGAATCCAAAATTGATAGAAGATCTACTACAAGCTATTGTGTCTTTGTTGGAGGGAACCTAGCTAGTATCATGGAGGAGTAAGAAGAAATGTGTTGTATCTCGATCTAGTGCAGAATTTGAATACAGAGTTATGGAACAGACAACGTGTGAGATTATGTGGAAACACAACCTTCTCGCAAAAATTGGGTTGAAACATACTACACCAATTAAAACTTTGGTGTGATAATCAAGATGCTCTTCATATCGCCTCAAATCCATTATATCGTGAAAGAACAAAACACGTTGAAGTTGGTTATCATTTTATTCGCGAGAAAATTCGGGAAACTTGATTTCTACTGGTTATGTGAAGACGGGAGAGCAATTGGTTGATTTGTCACAAAAGAGTTGAGTGGAACTCGAGTTGATTATCTTTGCCACAAACCGGTCACGATCAATTCTATGCTCCAGCTTGAGGGAGAGCGTTGAAGATTGTATAACATAATTATAGATGTTGTATCTTAAATAGTATAATTACAAGGATTGTATCAGATCTTCAGGATTTTTAGATTTTTTTTTTATTCTTTTCATTACTAGGATTTTATGTACATGTATATATTCTTACTACTTCATGGAATAGATAATCAATTACTTCTCCCATACTTTGTTTATTATAAAAGTGTATTATTTTGACTTATTTCACAAAATTATATGATAGGTTACTCTTCTTTTCGTGCGCGCATGCATAATCATACATGATAAACATTTATTAGACACGTAGTAGAATATCTTTTGTATTTCTAAATGCAACATTAGCTCGTCCAAAATTTATTTTAATTTGTTGGATAATAGAATAAGTAACTCCTACTTATCTTTAATTGGAAAACGAAATCAACTTATCGAGAGAAAGAGCACGTTGAAAACGAAAGCCTTGAAAAGTAACATTCTCCAAAACTCCATGATGAATGGTCTTGTATTTCATGAACAGTCGGTAGTTTAGTCTCACATTAATTAGTAAAAAATAACTTACCATAAATGAAAGTTGCAAACAAATTATTCTGTATTGTCTAACTATTTTAGGAAACAAAATCTCCGTAAGATCTGTATAAAGATATAACAAATGAACACCTGTCCTAACACACAATGACACATGTAACATATTATTTCACTTTTATATGATAGCGAATATATTTCATATATATTCACAATATATTATGTAATTAATGTAAAATAGAGATTCTAATTTTATTAAGACTACAATTGTATACTATATATATATATATATATATATATATATATATATATATATATATATATATATATATATAAGAGAACTCATCAAGGAGATTTACACTATTCTACATAGTATCAAGAGCCTAAAAACTCTAACCATATTCGGCCGCCCTGTCCCCCGTTTCTTCATCTCTTCCGACGCAAATTACTCCTGAAAACATCCGATATACACACTGTATACGGCTGATATACACTGCCTACCACCATATACTACTCGTATACAGTGATATACAACACGAATATAGTGATATACAACACGTATACAGTGATCCACTTTTAGCGACATTAATTGCCACGAACAAGGTAATCATTTATATGATCCCGGAAGCAGCCCTTCGGAAAAGTCGTTAGAGCGGAGCGAGCTCGAATCCGCTTTCTTTAATAAAAATGAAAGGCATTCTAGTCCAGACACAGTTCTACGCCTTTTTATTTCCTTATCTCTCCAGCAAGTCGTATACCCCTGGTATACAATTGATATATATCACTTCTACTCCCTTTTACTTCTCTACCAAATTTCGGATACCCTCATGGCGTCACCCATAACCCACATATCTTCTTTCGTTTCCTCTTTCTCAACACCCGACATCATAAATCCTCCTCGTGGAAATTGGGCCAACAATACATGCAGTCCACAGCAGGCCTAAAACCCGCAACGATATCTGACCGCGCGCGAGCCTTGTCCGTGGCGGGCACATCTTCGAGTAGTGTTCGAGGCCCAGCGATATTTTCATTGGGCTCAACTGAGGCCCAGCATCCTGGGATACCATCCAGTGGCTCGTCAGGCAGGCTCAAGTCGTACGAGCAGGCCACAATAGGCCCAACAACCGCAGCAGTGGGTTGGCCCACTGCCTTGGGCACTGTACGGTAATTGGGGATGTCCTTCCAGTAGGGATGTTCATAATCATCTGATCCGATCGATCCTATCCGTGATCTGGTCGATCCGATCCGAAAAATTAAATATCCGATCCATTTTTTTGAGTTTTGAATATTCGAAAAAAATCGAATCGGATACGGATCACAATTTCTTTACTTTCGGATATATGAAATATCCGATTTTTTATTTTTATTTTCTTTTGTGCTTTTTAGTTTTCATTGGCCCATCAGACTTCTGTGCCCCATCCGACTTCGAGTTGGCCCAAAGCCTTCAAGGGGTTTGTCCCTTTCTCGCATGCTTTTGTAGTTTGTACAGTGTAAAGCTTTTCCTCATTTCTTCAAAAAAATGTGAGGCGATTGTTCCTCTTCTCTTCTTTTCTCATCTTCTCCATCTCTAAAATATGAATATTTTTGTATTATCCTCTTGTTTGAAATGTAAAGGCTTTGGGGTATATCAAAATTTTAAATTTTTGGATATCTTGTTTGGATTATGCTTCGAAGCATCCTTGCCCTTCTTGAACTTTCGGATATCAGAAACAATGAGGTAATTTACTAATTTTTTACTTTTTCAGTTTATTAATTTTAATTTTTTATTTTCTTTTAGATCCTACTGATAAATTAGTAAACTATCAATAAATAAAATTATCACTTTTAATAAAAAAATACCACTTTTAAAATTAGTACATTAACTTTTGTTAATGGTTACCTGTGTGGAAACATATTGATTCTTCTGCTTTAGCTGAATTGTTTTGTTCCATAATTTCTGTAAGAAATTATTCAATCTTGACAAAACGATTGAAGATAAAAGATTATGATAATTTACTATTTTTCGTAATATATTTGACATTGCACCTATAAAGTTCTACTTTTCATTTTGGAGTTTTACTGTTGCACCTATAAATTTCGGATATCCGATTATCCAATCCGAAATTTTTGAATATCAGAAATTTCGGATCGGATAATCCAAAATGAACAGCCCTACCTTCCAGCAGCATTCCAGAGGCCCAAAACAACAATTTTAGTGGGCTCAGCCGAGGCCCAGTAGAGTCCATCCAGTGGCTCGCCAGGCCTATTACACATCATCCCAGCAGCCAGATGATGCATGGTATATGGATACATGCACCATGTCTTACCTCACTGTTGACACCCAATTTTGACCCTCCCGTCCAGTCCTTAACTATAAAATTACACTAATTTTTAAAATAATTTTTTATAATAAAATGCAACAATAATACATTAATACAGACATAAATAAACGATTAATAACAGCACCACATCTTACGTAGAAAATTAAACACTTTAGGTCTCGCGCCCGCATTTATCAATTTTGAGCCCTATTCTATTATTTTCATTAATTCTTAATAATTTTATTAATAATAAATATGTCAATAAATAATTTAGCAATGACGTCGTGTCAAATAGCGTCGCATTTATTAATACGCAAAGTAATTTCATAATTATTGTAGCGCCTAAAGTCATATTAATATAATTTAATTTTAGCTTAAATAATGATAAATAATGCACAATAAATAAGATTTTTTAAATAATAGCATCACATTTATAAAAGCATTAAGCGATCTTTAAATATCATATCTGCATTTAGCATTTAAATAATTTAATAATAATCTAAACCCCATTCAATTTTAATTTAATATCGCAAAATACGCATAATAAATAAGATTTTAACGGCGCCGCATTATAAAATATTAAGCACTAATTAAATAGCACGCCCGTCTTTATTTTTTATAATAATTTAAACACAAACTTAGATTAATAAAGCACCTAAATAATTTAATCACAATTTAAATAATAATTTACCACTAATTAAATACATAATACTTTAAAAAACTAACTCCTAAATCTAATACCCATTTAAACTAGCCCAATTCCCATCCCTTATCGCCCAGCCCACTATTTTTATCCCCAACCCGCTGGCCCATCACCCCAAGCCTATATCCAATCCACCCGCAGCCCATCAGTCCATCTATTTTCTTCTCCCTCCCCTCATCGTCCAAAAGAAAACCTATTCTAAACCTAAAGAAAAGCAGCCAACCTTTCACCATCCATCACCGCCCACACCCAGCCGAGATTCTCGCCGGAGAATCCGGCGAATATTTCACCAGTACAACTAACAAATCAGCCCCAATATTACGATAATCATAGACTTGCCTTAAGAAACCACATCCAAAAATCGTATCACGAAAAATCAGCAGGAAATCGTATGAAAATCTGAACGCACCATGACAAAATCACAGTAAGAATCGTTCGAAATCAGTACCAAAAGCTTACCAAACTTGGAACCCAAATCATGGCCATATAAATGAACCCATTTTACACATGCAAAGGCAGACTTGGGACGGAGAAAGATCCCGGAGTTTATACAAAGGAGAACCCATCGAGGAATCAGTAAGAACATTCGAAAAATCTGCAAGAATCAGGAGTAAACATCGATCTCGACGGAGTAAAACATTAAAGGAACAATCCTGAAATAGCAGTGCAAAGTAAGAACTCAGAATAACTTAAGAGTCTCCAGAAGTTATTTTAAAACCTAAGTTCTGTTCGCATAACAGAGACCAGAGCCCCCTTTTAACCGCACCGTAATACAGCCCCCGAGTGGATCGACGACTTGATACGCTGCCTCGGTTCGCTGTCCGGGGAAGGTAAATTCATAGCCTTTTGATTTTCTATTCGATTTATACTTTGTGATATGTTTGATGATGATGTGCTTGTTAAATGTGTTTAGTTTAATTTAACTGTCATTTATACATGTTAAGTCACTTTAAAGCATGTTTGGCGAATTATCTGTTGAACCTATCTGATTAATAGACTAGTTATAGTCTGTTTTGATCAAATCTTAAGTCGTGGATTAAAGTGTGGTTCGTTTTCCTAACGTGTATATCATCTGTGCCAACTCGAATCTGTTAAACTACGAGTAGGTCGTTAAAAGTCATTTCTTGTTTATCTGACGTATGTGCTAACTTCTAAATATCATGGTCTATTTTGTGCATCCTTTTCTCTACGTGAATCGACTCAACCTAATGCACAACTGTATCAGCCCTTATATGCGAGTATTTATGTTTTTCCCTTGACGACTGCTTCTTGATGTCTCATTCTAAGCTATTATAATCTATGTGGTGACAGATATATGCTCCCTGCCCGATGTATTTACAGTCTAGAATCATACTGTGTCAAATAGCATCCCCTGTTTGCATTCCACCTTTAGTTTGTAACCCTATCTCATGAAGTAAGCATGTTAAGGGCGTAACCTGACCTTAGAAGGAGTTAGGCAAGCAGAATCGGCCTCACAAAGGAGCTGAATCTGGGCATGCCTGTTAACTCTAAGCCGACTATAAAATTAATATATCTTCCCTGGTTAAGTGACCCAGACCATTCATATTAACATCCCTATACTGTCAACCTGTATTACGCTTGCTGGATTGCTTATACATTTTTGCATATTTGGAGAAGAGAATATCTTCACCCTGGCTCACTGTCATCTCTCTGTTTTTCTTCCTAATACACAGCCTGAGCATGAATGAATACGTCTAAATCTCCCCTTACACATCTAAAATGTTGCTCTGAAGTAGTTGTTTGGCCATCCATGTTTATCTAATATGGCCACAGAATTCACTATATACTTGTCCTTATTTTATTTAAGCCATCATGAATATCTAACACAAACTGTTTGTATATACTTACTCAATATATGTCCCTCACCGTCTTTACGTATATGAAGATTCAATTTGGTCGATTTGATACTTAGTTAATTCTTTTATCTTTATGTTTCCACTGATACCTATTAAATCCTTAGAAAGACAAACATTGGATTGTTTTTGTGTAACATATCCCTTTTTTTTCTTTATGAAAAAGGCGGGTAAATCTAGTTCAATCGGTTTAACTAGCAAGTATGAATATATGTATAGTTAAAGGATAATAAAGCTGAACGCAAATATGTTAGTGAAGTTCAAAGGAAATGCTTGTCTACTTGCCGCAGTATTGTAATATCACTAAAAGGTGCGAGTTGACTGCTGAAATAATATGTTTGCATGGTCATATGGTCTGAAATGGCATAGAGTTTTTGCATTATAGTCTATTCTGGTATGTATTGGCAGTTGTCTCTTCTAGTCAGGTGGAATTGATAGTCCTTATCTGAATATCAGTAACATGCTTATCTATGATTTTTGTAGCTGGTAGTAAAAATATGTGTAGATTTGAATCTATTATTAACATCAGTAGCCCTTATACCATGTATACGATATCTTTGAGTTGGTCCACTGTGATGTCCATATCGAGTCTAGAAATGCTAGTTCTAGTGAACCTATCTATCTTGAGGTCTCACGATTCGATTGAAGCCTTCACATTGTTTGCAAATGATAAATTTGACTTTGCCCTAACTCAATATCTCTGTATATATCACAATTGCATGTCTAAAGCTGAACTGTTTTAAAAATGGGTCCGCTCCTCTTTATTTGCTCACCCGCGCATATCTTTGGCTGGCCGAATAGGTTTGTGTGTGATATTATAAGCTGATTTGTGTTGCCTATATACCTGCCCATTCTCATTTATTTTTACCACCTGCTGGCTGCATATTCTCATTAATATCAAATCTCTGGTCATTACGTACGTGCATACAAACTCCGTGCTAAATGCTTGCTTGTTGGTTAAATGAATTTGGGCAGTTACTAATCCTTATTTTTTTTTTACATGAAACGCATCGGAGCAACAAAGAGTCTCATGGTGAGACTCATCGTGGCAAGCGTGAAGGCTCATATCTATATGCATTTACCTTTGCTCCAGAAATTCCAAGCCGCAGGCGAAATTACATCGCCATTCTTCGAGTCACCTTTATTGTTTTCCTATCCCGCCCCATTCATTTGTTGTAATTAACTATCTAACATTACATTAGTAGGATACTTAATCCCTTTAAGCTTTGACTCGCCCTTAAGAAGTATTCCCTTTAAGTTAATTATTTTAGGCTTGCCGTACTTAGTTATATTTAATAATTTCATTTGCATAACAATTCATATAGCTAGAATATTATTTATTATTTAAATACGAGGAATTCATTTCTCTTATAAAATCTACCACTTGCATTCATTATTTTAAGATCATATTTTACGCTAGTCCTATTTTATAAATACATCACAACTGACTTTGGGGAGTATCATACTACATAACATGTATACTTTATTTAAAAAGAATAATTTCATAAGGATGTCTTTCTTTCATCTAAGCCTAACTTTATCTCTTAAATAAATTTTACAATTTCTCTTACAAAAACTTCTAATGTTTTTCAACATGCATTTCTTAGCAATAATAATTACCCTAGGTTTGGCAGGACAACCGCAAGTTAGCGGATCTTAGAGGGTGTCTAACCCCTTCCCTCAAGATTAATAAAGAACTCTTATTCAGAATCTCATACTAGTTTTACAAACCATAAAAATGAAGTTAATGTTAACTTTAACCTAGTTGACATTTAGGTGTCCTAATTCACCCAAACTAATTAGGTGACGACTCTGCGAACCCTTAGCACTTTTAGCACCTCTTCAGCACCCCTTTTAGCATTTTTTTTTTTTGGCATTTAGCACCTTTTAACATTTTATTTTATTTTTAGCAATTTTTTTAACTTTTATTTTTATTTTATTTTCTAACATTTTTCTTAGTAGCAGGGTTCGCTAAAATAATGTCGCGGTCGAAAAAGGGCGTGACACTCACCAACAATTCTTGTAATCTTCTTCAACTGCGCAATTCAAATACTTCTCAATCTATTATGGTCAGAAATGATCATCGCATTCCAATTCAAGGATTTGGCCACACACTGACTCCACCACCGCAACCCCACTGCTCATTTATACACATCCTATATGCCCATAACATTATCAAGAACTTAATCTCAATTTTAAAATTTGCCACTGATAATTTTGTATTCATTGATTTCGACCTGTTTGGTTTTTCTGTAAAGGACTTACGTATGGAGAGACTTCTTACGATATGTAATAGTGTGGGGGACCTATATCCTTTCCTATCCACGTCCGCTGCCCATGTCACTCCATCCATCGCTTTAGCTATCATATCTCCATCAACGTGGCATAGTAGACTTGGTCATCTGAAAGCTCATGTTTTTTATTCTCTTAGAAAACGCAATTTAATTCAATGTAATAAAGGGAAACTTTCTCATAGTTTCTCCTCTTGTCATCTAGAGAAACATGTTGGACTTTCGTTTACGTCTTCTTTAAGTATTACTTTCTCTCCCTTTGATATGATTCATGCAGATTTATGGACATCTCCTATAACTAGCAACCTAGGTCATAAATATTATTTGATATTTTTGGATGACTTTTCTCACTTCCTTTGGGTCTATCCGCTTAAACTTAAGTCTCAAGTTTGCTCCAAATTCCTTGAATATCGTACATAGGTTAAAATGCAATTTGAAAAAGACATCAAAATATTTCAATGTGATAATGGTTGTGAGTTCAATAACTCCTCTTTTTATAATTTTTGTGCGGCTAATGACATGTTTTTTTTTCTCATGCCCCCATAATTTCCCTCAAAATGGTAAAGCCGAAAGAATTCTCCGCACCATTAACAATATGATTTGTACCTTTCTTTTTCATGCGTATCTGCCCCTACTTTTTGGGTATATACATTAAAATGGTAGAACACATTCTTAACATCTTACTTACCCATACGATCTAAAATAGGACACCTATCGAAATTATCTTCCGTCGGATTCCTTTCTATGATCACTTTCGAATTTTTGGTTGTCTTTGTTACCCAAATTTTGCCTCCACGGTCCCTCATAAATTAGCACCTCGCTCCACTTCTTGCGTATTCCTAGGTTTCCCGTCGAACCATAGGGGGTACTTGTGCTATGAGTTATCCACAGACAAAATCATAGTCTCACGACATATCACGTTTGATGAGTACGTTTTCCCGTTTTCTAACATCCAAAAATTTTGAGTCAGTGATTACGATTTCTTTGATGACTCAGACACCTCCCCTCTACTTCAAAATGCACTATAGTGGCCAAATACCAACCCATCACCCACTGCCATATCACCCTTCCCGTCGGCCCCATACACCCACTGGCCTACCCAATATACAAAATGCCCAGCCCACTACCCAACCCAATACCCAAACATCCCAGCCCGGTGGCAAGCGCCCATGATACCCAAACATCCCGGCCCGATGGCGAAGCGCGTGATATCTCAAGACCCAATCTCGCCACTAACTAGTTCAACATGATCTCGCCCCAAACCCATCGAATGAAAATCTGTGCACAACACGGGATTTTAAAATCAAAAGTATACTTTAATTTGTCCACTCAAAACATCTCCCCGCTACCTAAAAATTCAACCTTAGTCAAGCTTGACCCGAATTGAAATGCGACCATGTGTGAGGAGTTTAATGCGCTTACTTCACAGCGCACTTGGGATCTTGTTCCGCGGCCTGAGGAGTGAATGTAATCCATTGTATGTGGCTATGTCGTCATAAGTTCAGAGATAATGGTTCCCTTGAACGTCATAACGACATACTTGTGGCAAATGGTACATGGCAACATGAGGGTGTTGATTGTGGTGAGACTTTCAGTCCGGTGGTTAAGCCAGCTACCATCCGCATGGTTTTGAGCATACTTTGTTAGTGAGAAGGTTGCATTGGGTCACGTTAGGGTGTTGCATGTTCCTTCTTCGTATCAGTACGCAGATATCTTCTAAAAAGGGCTTCCTCGGCTACCGTTCCTTGACTTCTGATTCAGTCTCAGCGTCCGGTCTCCTCCCGCTCCGACTGAGGGGGTGTAATATTATATATATTCCATATATATTCACAATATATTCTGTAATTAATATTTAGTGTAATTAATGTAAAATAGAGATTCTAATTCTTTTAGAACTACAATTGTATATTCTATATATATTACATTAATAATTAGAGAACTCTATCAAGGAGATTTACACTATTCTATATATCATGCACGTCGCTCTCTTCATACATGGTGTCATTTGTTCATTTGGCATAGTAGTTTTTAATTTATTAGTGACGACAAATAAATAATTGACGTTACCAACCAAAATAGAGGAGAAAAGGAAAAATCAGTTAACTAGACGATTTTAATATGAAAAGTCCATCAGATGTTTACATGTCTGAACAAACTGTCTTAAACTTGAAACTAGTTAATTAATCTATGTAAATACAATAACAACATATTCAGTAAAATTCCACCACGCGGGGTCAATTAATCTATGTAGATGGTAGATAAAAACAAATAGGTAGAATAAATGACTTTATATATATATTAGAAATCTATGTTAAAAGTGTAAACAAATGAATCTTTGGATCTAACTCAACCTCGAAAGCTAGCTTATGAGGGGATGATTGCCCAAAAGACCATATAAGGAGTCTATGTACCATCCAACAAACGGTGTGGGACTCAACACCCCCCTGCCCCCCGCACGGAAGGATTGTCTCTGAACCATGGATAATATAATATGAGAGCCCAACATCGAAATAGACAAAAGCTGGGATGAGTATGTATCTGATACCAAGTAAAACTTGACCTTTGGGCCTAACTCTCACCCTAAAATATAGATCAAAGGAGGAATATTGTTCAAACAATATAAAGAGTCCAGGAATATCGTCATGGTCCGATATGAGATATTTCTCTCGGACATTGTTCTGATTGGAGCATGTACAATCATGGACCGGGGGTATTGCATCACTCCCTTCAATCGGTCCAGTGGTTCATATCGTATAGGCTTGACTCTAATACGATGTTGAAGTGTGTGAGCATCTCATCTTAAATCTTAAACTATTAGAGATAACACATTTTTATTATTTAATTATATTCTCAACTGTATGTATATGTTCTGGATTCAAATTTCATCACTACCCATTATTAAAAAATAATCCACGTGTTATTTTTCAATAAAAAAGAATCAAACTATAACGCGATGGACTGTCCTGAGAATATATTTACGTAAATAAAAGCATGTGCTCTCTACAATTTAAGCGTTTAGATAAGATAAACTCTTTTAACAATCAAATATGCTCAAAATAGTTTGTTTAATCAAAATGAAATTGTGAGTTACAATAAATGTACGGGAATAGTATACAACTACTACTAGTGCTTCGAAAGGATAAACTATAATATTTTACAATACAACGGTCTTGAAGCCTAACAAGAGTGTGACAACAACAAGTCTTGTGATCTTGATCTTCTGTCTTGAATCTTTTGTCGTTGGATCTTCGTTCCAATTGCAACAAACTCCTTGATCTTGATAGCCTGAAATTAGGAGACACTAAATATCTACTTGTTGTAACACCCCATTTTAAACCGGAGTCGAAAACGGGATTCTACGTATGGTTGATTCCAAAAAAAATGTATTTTTAAGGAGTCGCCACCTAATTATTATAGTGAATTAGGACACTTTTTAAATAGCATAAAATGCTATAAATGATCTCCATTTAAAGGTCTGCAAAAGCTATGTGAGATTCTGGGTAAGGGTTCTTTATTAATCTAGAGGGAAGGGGTTAGGCACCCTCTAAGATCCGCTAACTTGCGGTTGTCCTGTCAAACCTAGGGTAATTATTATGTTTAAAAACAAATGCAAAATAAAAGCTCCTCCTGCTTAAATAAAATGCTAAAAATGTTAAAATGTTTAAAAGGTGCTTTAAGTATAAAAGGGGCAAAAGGTGTTAAATGCTAGAAGGACTTCTGCTTAGAAAAGTGTTAGGAAATAATAAAAGTGCTAAAATGTTTAAAAGACTTAAAGATTTTAAAATGCTAAGGGGTGCTAAATAGAAAAGATGCTAGGGTGCTAAAGGTATTTATATTATTTGTAAAAGATGGTGTAAAGTTGATTTATCATAGATGCATGCATTTTATAAAGGATTTAAAAGACTTGTGCTACATGTAGAGTTTAAAAGTGTTCATTTACCTTTATTTATAAATAAGTGACGCGAAACTAATTTATAAGCTAAATGTATGCACTTACTTGAAAATTTGCTTTTATGTGGCATAGTGCAAAAGACGGTTATCATTTGGCAAAGTTTTAGTCGTGGCAAGCCTGAAAGAATTAAATTAAAGGGAATACATTTGATGTCTTTTCGCCGGTGGTTTGGAATTTTTGATGCGGAGTGAAGAGATGCACATAAATGCGGGTCTTCATTTGGAGTAGCCCACGATGATGAGTCTCATATTGAGACTTTTCGTTGCTCCGATGCATTTTATGTAAAAAAAAAAAAAAGATAAGGATTAGTACATGTCCAAATTTATTCAGATAACAGGTAAGCATTTAATGCGATGTTTAATCCTACGCAGATATGGGGACCAACAGAGGGCAAAATAACTGATAATGGACAAGTATACAGACAACGCAAATCATCTTCCAATACATATAGTTCAGAACTTAAGTCTACTGTTATAGAAAAACAGACAAGACATCAGGTGACAATATAAAAATGGGACTGGGCAGCCGGCAGATGATAAAAGAAACAAGGGCAGGTATGTAGGCAGTAGGCAATGGGTCGAGACAGAAGCAAAACAGTCAAGTATACACCCAAAATACATATAGTATACCTGCAGATCTGCTGCAGTAAGTGCTCAAATGTGCTAGACATACACTGGTCAGATGTAGGCAGTAGGCAGGGGATAGACATAAGTCCCAAGACATAACATTTTCAGTTTCAAAGAGGGGCCAACTTAGGCGCAGGTTTACGAATGCAAGTATTCAAGACTACATCTAAAAGTGTGCTTAAACAACTGATAGGAAAATGCTTAACATGGACAATTTAGACATATGTTTGCAACATCCTATACATATAAAGCTTATTCAAGTCATTTCAACTAAACCCTCTTGACAACTTTGATGCTCAATCATAACCTAGGCATATCGATATATGAAAACATAATCATACACCAAGATAGAATGCAATAGGAATCATGGCTTAATATGGTCTAAGTTGGTTCCCTAAATGCAAGATGCTATTGTAGACATCATTTGGATCACTGAGCATGGCACAAAATATATTTTAAGAGATATTACGCATTATTATGAATGTGTCTTTACACTTAAGAAGATATGAAAAGCATGTGATCTGTTTAGTAGACAGGTAGATACAGGGATGGATATGCAATAAATTAAAGATGGCATTTTAGGTATGCAGGGTCAACTAGGCCTAGGGAGTCCTATCACAATTTCATGAAGACAACTCAAGGATCACAGACATGGGCTAAACCCCAGTAGACATGTATGCAGTAACCAGATCACTACTTAACAGGAATCTGCTGATTCCATAAATGCAAGAACACTATTGCAGGTATCATTTCTTGGAAGAGCAAAACAACTTCAGCAAGCAGGGCATGGCAGAACTGCCGACATCTTAGTCTCGTATTATTCGTATTACATTAGAATAACCGATTCATAATAGCAATTGATTGACTGAACCTTAGAACAATATCTATCACAAAGCATTTCGCAAATAAGTATCTGCCATCACAATCAAACAAATAAATATTCACCAAACCGGGACTTCACTATTCGCCGAAATAACCTTGCATTTATCGTAATCCAAGCAGAACTAAACAAATAAATTCTAACATTATACTAGCACGAAACACACGAAACAAAAATGCAGAAATTCAGAGATGCGACGAAATCAGTAGGGAGTGGAATTTTACCTTCTCCGGACAGCGACCCGGGGCAGCGTATCAAGTCGTCGGTCCGCTCGACGGGCTTTGGGTTTGCGATGCGAATGAGAAGGGGTAAAACTGCTTGCTGATTTTTTGCTAGAACTGAGAGAAGGGTTCGACTGATCCCCCTGTTTCTGCCCTATTCCCTCTGACTGAGCTCTACTGTGGTGGTTCTTAACTGCTGCTAAAGGTGAAACGATTGCTATCTCACTCTCTTGCTGTCTGTCCTAAGTCGATGCCATCCCCTTACTCTAAATTGCTATGTGGTTCCTCTCCCGTTTCTGCTCTATCTCTACTCTCTGTCTGTGTTTTTTCTCCCCTCTACTGTGCTCTCTGCATGTGCTTATATAGCCCCATTTGGGTTCCAAGTTAGGTAGGCAATTAGGGCTGATTCTGGGCTTGATTTGTGCTTGATACGAACAGAAAATCCCTCCTGATTTCGTGTGATTCGATAAGGTGCGATCTGAAGGATTTGTGTAGGGATTCGGTTTATCTATGGTAAGAAGGGCTGGCTTCGTGCATGGGTAAGGAAAGGGAGCCGGATTTTCGTAGAAATCCGGACTAGGGTAAGGGGTGAGGTGCTGGCGGCTATTTCTAGGGAGGAAAGGTTTATATTAGGTTTTTTCTAAGGGAGTGGGGACGATGGGAACGTAATAGGAAGTGGAGTCGAGATGAAGGAAATAAAAGAGGCGGATGAAATTTGCGGGTGTTGAAATTTGCGGGTCGCGGGTTTTGGGCTGGGCGACGGGTTTTGGGCTGGGTAGATATTAAGTGTATTATTAGTATTAGTGATAAATTAAATTATTCAAATTGTGATTAAATTATTTAGGTGTTTTATTAGCCTAAGTTTGAATTTAAATTATTATAATAATAAATGCGGGTGTGCTATTTAGTACGACGTCATTGCTAAAGTATTTATTAATTAATTATTTAAAAATTACGACAGAGCTTATAATTAATAAATGCGGGCGCGAGACTCTAAGTGCTTAAGACGCGGTGTCATTATTAAATTGTTTATTTATGTCTGTATTAATATTTTATCGCTGCATTTTATTATAAAAACATAGAGAATTATTTTTTACAAAATTAGTGTAATTTGATAGTTAATGGCGGGCGGGAGGGTCAAAATTGGGTGTCAGCTTGTCCTCTTTGTATGGAGATGATGGAAGAATCTTGGACAAAGCGTTGACTCATGCCAATTTTGTCTCGATCCTCGAATTAAAAATGTTGGGCGATTAAGCGAGGTGGCGGACTCAAAAATTGTCGATGTCGATTCTGACGGCGACCTTTGAGCTACCATGGTCAAAACACGAGCGGGCTAGCGGACTCAAAAATTGTCGGTGTCGAGTTATGATGACCTTTGGGCTATAATCTGAGGTAAAGAAATAAAAATAAGCGGCTTGAACACAGGGTGTCAGCTATGGCTTATGGTCTTTGGTTTTTATGGTGATGTAGAGCGAGTGGACCGGCGGCAGGGCCAACACGCCGTTCGTTGGGAAGGTTGGCCCCGACAAATTGTCGGTTCCTTTGTAAGAAAATCCACGTTGTGCTCCTGCTCCTGCATGCTAAGACTTAAGCAAACGGTTAGTGTATAACTGTCAAAACAAAATAATGTAAGAATGTAAATTATGTGTTGTGGTTGTAGTCAAATTGTATATACTATGAAATGATGTGATGATACGCTGTCTTGTATAAACGAGATGCATATGTTAAATCGTTGTATAGGCGAGATCACGAGATGTTAAATCGTTGTATGGGCGAATCACGAGATGTTAAATCGTTGTATGGGCGAGATCAGATGTTCGTCGTTGTATGGGCGAGATGCGGTGTTCATCATTGTATGGGCGAGATGCAGTGTTAAATGTTGTATGGGCGAGATCACGGTGTTCGTCGTTGTATGGGCGAGATGCAGTGTTAAATGTTGTATGGGCGAGATCACGGTGTTAAATCATTTGTATGGGCGAGATGCAGTGTTAAATCGTTGTATGGGCGAGATGCGAGATGTTAAATCGTTGTATGGGCGAGATCACGGATGTTAAATCGTTGTATGGGCGAAATGCGGATGTTAAATGCGTTGTATGGACGAAATGTAGATGTTAAATCGTTGTATGGGCGATATGTAGATGTTAAATCGTTGTATGGACGATATGTAGATGTTAAATCGTTGTATGGACGAAATGTAGATGTTAAATCGTTGTATGGGCGATATGTAGATGTTAAATCGTTGTATGGAGCGATATGTAGATGTTAAATGCGTTGTATGGGCGATATGTAGATGTTAAATCGTTGTATGGGCGATATGTAGATGTTAAATCGTTGTATGGGCGAAATCTGAGATGTTAAATCGTTGTATGGGCGATATGTAGATGTTAAATCGTTGTATGGACGAAATGTAGATGTTAAATCGTTGTATGGGCGATATGTAGATGTTAAATCGTTGTATGAGCGATATGTAGATGTTAAATCGTTGTATGGGCGAAATGTAGATGTTAAATCGTTGTATGGGCGATATGTAGATGTTAAATGTTGTATGGCGATATGTAGATGTTAAATCGTTGTATGGGCGAGATGTAGATGTTAAGTCGTTGTATGGGCGAGATGCGGATGTTAAATGCGTTGTATGGGCGAGATGCGGATGTTAAATCGTTGTATGGGCGATATGTAGATGTTAAATCGTTGTATGGGCCGAGATGTAGATGTTAAATCGTTTTATGGGCGATATGTAGATGTTAAATCGTTGTATGGAGCGAAATGTAGATGTTAAATGCGTTGTATGGGCGATATGTAGATGTTAAATCGTTGTATGGGCCGAAATCACGGATGTTAAATGCGTTGTATGGACGAAATGTAGATGTTAAATGCGTTGTATGGACGAAATGTAGATGTTAAATCGTTGTATGGGCGATATGTAGATGTTAAATCGTTGTATGGACGATATGTAGATGTTAAATCGTTGTATGGAGCGAAATGTAGATGTTAAATCGTTGTATGGGCGAAATGTAGATGTTAAATGCGTTGTATGGGCGATATGTAGATGTTCGTCGTTGTATGGGCGAGATGTAGATGTTAAATGCGTTGTATGGGCGAGATGCGAGATGATAAATCGTTGTATGGGCGAGATGTAGATATTAAATCGTTGTATGGGCGAGATCGAGATGTTCGTCGTTGTATGGGCGAGATGTAGATGTTAAATGTTGTATGGGCGAGATGTAGATATTAAATCGTTGTATGGGCGAGATCACGGATGTTAAATCGTTGTATGGACGAGATGTGGATGTTGTATTGGAATTTTATTGTCCTCCTTGTTCCTGTTGACCTGCAAAATTCACTCAAGGAAAAATTGTGAGTTCGGGGAGGGGTCGGCCGATTTGTATTGGCTCTTGATATTTTCACGCGTTGTCTTGTCTGGACTATGTGACCCCTGTCTGATTTCGAGTCTCGGTCGAAAACATTTGTTGAAAATATTTTATCTTGAGAAAATACTAGTAGGAAATTACGTCGATTTTTGAATAGTGACATGTTATGAAACAGAGCGAACATCCTTATCCGAAATCGGCGGTATATTCTCCCATACTCTCAGTGCTCTGCTGCCGTCAGGCTCTCTTTTAAAAATTGTCTCAGTTTATGTCGATCTTTCGAGCATATGGAATCATATTTGTCGGTGTCCTTTCGTGGCGAAGTCCTTAAAAATTGTCGATTTTGGTATGGCCGTCGGATATATGTAAATCGCTGGACATAATCTTGATAACGTCGTTACTGGGCGTGTTCTTCTTTGGCGTCGTTGGACTTCTTTGTGCGATAACGTCGTTATGCGGGCGTGTTCTTTGCTGCTCCTGTAGAATAAATGCTCCTGCAAGCTAAGCTTGAGAAAAGGTTAGTGTATAACTGTTAAAACAGAATGATAAATATTTGAGAAAGGCAATTATGTAGGTAGAGATGTCGCCCCTGAGATGTTTCCTTGCAACTGACGAATTGTCATGATGCTTTTGTTGTGTGCTTTATGCCCGAGCTAATGCGCTAGACTTTGTTGCGGACTTTTGAATTCTGACTGTTGATTGTCGGTGTCTCTCTCTCCGCTTATGTTGTTTCTTTCTGCTTTTGCTAATATGAAGAACTTTTGTTGTATCTTCTGCTAATATGAAGGACCTGCGCTCAAAGAAAATTTTGTGAGTTTTGGGGGTGGTCGATTTGTATTTGACTTCGCCGCCTCGTTCCTTGACATCTGCGTGCCTGGCCTGTTTGGGCTTGCAACCATGCAGTTTCTGCGTTGTCGATTTTGAAAAGGGTGTTTGGCTAAGGGGTCTCGATGGAGTTGCTTGTATTCTCGTTATTTTGAGCGAAGGAAAGTTTCTAATGGTGTGGCCGAAGCCGATTTAGGCGCTCGTATCCGTGAGGAATCAAGTCATGGCGTAGTTCATTCTGGCGAATATTGGGTAAAATTCTAAAGGTGGGGCCAAGCGGATATGGCGCTACGTATCCGCCAAGGGAATCAGTCTAACGTAGTTCGATTACAAGCAAAACAAAGGAAAACATTATTAAAGCTTAAATCGAGTCTTGAATTATTACGCTAAATTAAATTGTTCTTTCTTATCCGGGCTCCGGCGGACGGAAGCAGTGCAAATCCAATCGCGCCCAACGCTGCTATGCGTGGTGGTGGGTCTTCATGCTCTGCTATCAATATCTTCTTCTTTTGGCCTGCGTGGTGCATGCTCGGATAAATGATTGATTCGGTAGGCGGGTTAGGCGAGAATGTATTCTCATCTAAGGTTGTCAGTGCATTGGCGTGGCGTGGTTTGGCAGGGATTTGGGCGGACTCACCGGTGAATTACCATTCTTTGATCAGCGCGGGTCTGTCTCGAGGAGTAGCAATTTCGATGTCGTGCCGCCGACACCGGAGTGGTATGCCTGATGTTTGGTTTTATCGTGCCTCGGGAAGTAGGCACAGGGATATTTAGGAATTGGTGGAGTATTCTGCGGCTTTGACTCCTCATACACTTGGGCTATGGGTTTGGTTAAAGGTGTATAGGTTTACGTTGGTTTTCTCTTAGCACCTATGCGGGGTTTGAAGGTGTTTAGTGAACGGGCATTTGGCTGTGGCGTATGCACGGATGGGTATCGTAAGGGGTTGTCGTATGCATTGCAAAAGTGGGTTTGTGGTGGCCTTTGGTTTGTGTTTGGCTGGAGCATAATTTGGTTTTGTGTGGGATGTATGGGTGCATTGTATATTGACTGAATGGGATATGTAGTAAGAGGGTACTGGTAGTAATTTGGAGGATTTTGACTGTTTTGGTTGTTTGCAGTGACGAGTACTTCAGTGATGTTTCTGAGCCTTCTGATTTCGGCCTGCAGGTTTGCTATTTGCTGCGGTATTTGGGCGAGCTGCTCGACCGGATCTATGCTGCCTTTCTCTTCTGAGACCCCTGCTTTGCCTATAGGATCGAAGCGAGTTCCACTCGCTCCGCCGATGCCTTGAATCGATCATGTCATCGGACCGTGCCTTTGATCTTGTGAGATATCGATGTTACGCCATTATTTAGTCAAATACAAATCGACCTTTGGGAGATGATAAATCTTTCTAAAAATGCAACAAGCGGTGTTAGCATAAAGCACGTAATTTGCGGTATGTACGGATATATCGCACATAGCACATTCAAACGTTTCCTAACATGCAGAGGACTATTTATGCGGTAGGCCTAAGCGTCACATATACGAGGCCATGATAGATTTGTCCAAGTCGTCCAACTATAATGTCTTTGTTGGAAATGGCGACCAAATGACGGTGCACTTTTCCCAATTTCAGCATGTCATGATTAGGCTTGGATTTGTCTGTCATTACCATGCTACACATAATATGCTGGTTGGTCGTTGGGTTGAGAAACCCGTCGACAAGTTTGGTGTCTTCCTAATTGTGGTGTCGATGCCAAGGACCGACCCACCTAAGGTAAATGCATGCATGCCCTAAAATAAAGGGTGGTATAGCTTTATCTTAAGTTTCTAAGATTTGGCTTTTCTGGACGCAAGGTTCCCGAGCGGACAACTCGAGTGAGAAGGCTACGCGACCACCGGTTGGACCGGATTCTCCGCGCAAAATACCAACTCTCTTAAATGTGGGTGTTTGAAAGAAATTTGCAGGTGCGCAAAGCACACCCGCGTGTGAGTGTGTGATTGTGTGAATTTTCCAGAGCGGAAGAAATATGAGCGGAATGCCAGTTTAAGGAAAGCAGTAAAGCAAATAGCAATCAAAATGAATAAAGCAAAATACAGCACGCAAATAATTTAAATGCAAAAGTAATGCCAAACAATAACCCTAGATCTGTTGTGGTTAAGAACCTAAAATCCCCAGCAGAGTCGTCATTCTGTAACACCCCATTTTAAACCGGAGTCGAAAATGAGATTCTACGTATGGTTGATTCCAAAAAAAATGTATTTTTAAGGAGTCGCCACCTAATTATTATAGTGAATTAGGACACTTTTTAAATAGCATAAAATGCTATAAATGATCTCCATTTAAAGGTCTGCAAAAGCTATGTGAGATTTTGGGTAAGGGTTCTTTATTAATCTAGAGGGAAGGGGTTAGGCACCCTCTAAGATCCGCTAACTTGCGGTTGTCCTGTCAAACCTAGGGTAATTATTATGTTTAAAAACAAATGCAAAATAAAAGCTCCTCCTGCTTAAATAAAATGCTAAAAATGTTAAAATGTTTAAAAGGTGCTTTAAGTATAAAAGGGGCAAAATGTGTTAAATGCTAGAAGGGCTCCTGCTTAGAAAAGTGTTAGGAAATAATAAAAGTGCTAAAATGTTTAAAAGACTTAAAGATTTTAAAATGCCAAGGGGTGCTAAATAGAAAAGATGCTAGGGTGCTAAAGGTATTTATATTATTTGTAAAAGATGGTGTAAAGTTGATTTATCATAGATGCATGCATTTTATAAAGGATTTAAAAGACTTGTGCTACATGTAGAGTTTAAAAGTGTTCATTTACCTTTATTTATAAATAAGTGACGCGAAACTAATTTATAAGCTAAATGTATGCACTTACTTGAAAATTTGCTTTTATGTGGCATAGTGCAAAAGACGGTTATCATTTGGCAAAGTTTTAGTCGTGGCAAGCCTGAAAGAATTAAATTAAAGGGAATACATTTGATGTCTTTTCGCCGGTGGTTTGGAATTTCTGATGCGGAGTGAAGAGATGCACATAAATGCGGGTCTTCGTTTGGAGTAGCCCACGATGATGAGTCTCATATTGAGACTCTTCGTTGCTCCGATGCATTTTATGTAAAAAAAAGAATAAAAGATAAGGATTAGTACATGTCCAAATTTATTCAGATAACAGGTAAGCATTTAATGCGATGTTTAATCCTACGCAGATATGGGGACCAACAGAGGGCAAAATAACTGATAATGGACAAGTATACAGACAACGCAAATCATCTTCCAATACATATAGTTCAGAACTTAAGTCTACTGTTATAGAAAAACAGACAAGACATCAGGTGACAATATAAAAATGGGATAGGCAATGGCGGATGATAAAAGAAACAAGGGCGGTATGTAGCGGTAGCGATGGGTCGAGACGTATAAAACAACAAGTATACACCCAAAATACATATAGTATACCTGCAGATCTGCTGCAGTAAGTGCTCAAATGTGCTAGACATACACTGGTCAGATGTAGGCAGTAGGCAGGGGATAGTGTTGACACCCAATTTTGACCCTCCCGTCCAGTCATTAGCTATAAAATTAGACTAATTTTGTAAAATAATTTTTATGATTTTTTATAATAAAATGCAGCGATAAAACATTAAATACAGACATAAATAAGCAATTTAATAATGACACCGCGTCTTACGTAGAGTATTAAGTACTTAGAGTCCCGCGCCCGCATTAATTAATTTTAAGCCATGCCATGATTCTTAATTAATAATAAATACGTCAAATTATCAGTGACGTCGCGCCAAATAGCATAGCCGCATTTATTAATACGCAAAGCAATTTCATAACTTATTTTAGATAATAAAGCACAATAAATAAGATTTTAGCGCCGCATTCTAAAATATTAAGCACTAATTAAATAACACGCCCGCATTTTATAACAATTAGATTAATAAAGCACCTTGATAATTTAATCATAATTTATTAATTTAATTTACCACTAATTAAATAATACACCTAAAACTCTACCTAAGCCCCACTAATTAAATGACCCCAGCCCAACGTTCATCCCGCCGCCCAGCCCAATACAAGCCCAAAACCCAGCAGCCCAAATCCCTTACCCCTTTATCGTTCATCCTCTTCACCTTCACCTAAAAGACCTGAAACTAACCTAAACATAAAATTCCAAACCAGCCGATACCCCCAAAACTTACCAAAAACCTTTCCATTTCCTAAAATCTCGCCCAAGATCACAAAATTATCATACCCAAATCGTGCACCTCTAATTTTCCATACCAAAACTTACCATATATCTCTCCATTAGGTAACAATCAACACTAATTTCTAACCAAAATCCCTCAAATCGAATTACCACTCCAGAATATTAATTTTCCTTAACCAAATCATACACCAAAAATCATTACCAGAAATTAGAATCAAATCATCCCAAATCACAGAAGAAAATCGCATCTAAAACTTACCAAAAGAGGAGCCTAAATCAAGGCTACAAATACCAATCGATTTGCACATCTAAAGGCATTCGAAAATTAGCATCCTAGGGGGAAGAGCAAGAACAGAGTTTCAAAGCCCTTTAATACTAGTTCAGAAATCGCACAAAAACCTGCTTTTTAATTCGCATAGCAATACAACCCCGAATGAACCGACGACTTGATATGCTGCCCCGGTTCGCTGTCCGGAGAAGGTAAAATCAACTCTCTCTCGATTTCGTTGCATCTTTGTATTTTTGCATTTCGTCTTGTGCGATAAACATGTGTTAGTCAGGCTGTTTTTATTATTGCGTTCATTAAGGCATAAATGTAGTGCATGGTACGTGTGTTGTCGCGTATGTGTGTGAAACTAGTTCAAAGCGAATTTTGTAAGGATTATTGGGGTTGTTTGAATCTGTTAGTATGTGGTCAATATTTTGCATAAGGTCTAAATGCTAGCAGATTAGCGGTATTAGTAATTGAATTGGTTGCCTGAACTGTCTATATGCTAGTGTTGTTCTAAATATCAAAGAATTTCAGGGCGACATTACTCTTACCTATATGAACAGATTGTTTGTATTCGATACACGCTATAAGAAGTATGTCGTTAGAATAGTATAATGCCTAGTCAGTAGTAAAGACGAGTTGCTTAGAACAACTTTCCCCACTCCTCTCCTTATTTATTGGATGAACCTCTTGGTTGTGGGACTGTCTGGTTGCTGTTCTTTTCTGATATGTCTATTTACATTTTAAGATCAATCACGCCAACTGACTTAGAATGACCGTCTTAAAATCTTTAAGTTCCCGTCAAGTTTGTGAAACTATCTGCATACCAAAAATAGTCTCTCCGAACGGTGGCCTATCCTTCATATTTGTCTAATGAAACTGACTGTGTTTACTCCATCTGCTTTAAGTGATAGAACTGGTCACATTAATGCTCTTCCAAGTCGTTCTACATTACACTTGTTGTCGATTCACTGAGAGATATACACACTGGCATTATATACATGTTTGCATTCCACGTTTAAGTTGCAGTCCCATCTTATGAGGTATGTTTCTTGCTGAAACTGCCTCAGTCTCTTTTTTAGTTCTGTGATATCTTGGACATGTCTTTCCTTCCCTTGAGTTGTCGAAGGCATCGGGCCTTTCTAGGAGACCACTTTAGTGTGATGAATTTGCCACATATGACTTGGTTTAGCCTTAAAATCTGCAGGATCGAACTTAAGACTGTATTTGTCTAACTCCCATAATTATGACTAGTATACAGAAGAGATTCTATTGTTTAATTAGACCTGCACATGTAAAGAATGATCATGACAAGTTATCATGTCTTGAGATTATTTGAAGTAGGAATATTAGTTGGAGTTTGTGTGCATTTCAAAGGTATTGGTTTCCAGCATTGTCTGTTATTCGGAAGTTATCATTATACTCACTGCAATCTTTGTTTACCATGTCAGTGAATTTATATTCCCTTAGCATGTGTCTAATATGACCTCGTCGTCCTTGGTTTAATTTCTGTGTTTATTTGATTACAATTGTTGAATGAGAACAAAAAAATCTTTCTTGTTTTTTTTATGCAAATTAGGGATACAAGGAAACTGTCAAATGCTTTTTTTGTAGAGTAAAAATGTGTAGAGTGGCTTTGTAGGATTATTTGTGTTATATAGTATGAATCCATACACTGCATAATATTTTATTTGCACATCAAGTAAGAGCGGTTGATAAGGCTGGAATATATATTAATCCTTATCTTTTTCTTATTTTCACATGAAATGCATTGGAGCAAAAAAAATAAAGAGTCTCATTGCGAGACTCATCAGGAAGCTACTTTAAATGAAGACCCGCATCTATGTGCATCCGCATTCACATTCCTGCCTCAGCACTCCTAAAACAAAATAGGACAAGATGACGTCGTCATCCATCTCAACTCCTTTTACTCTCTTAATCTCCGCCCTATTTTGTGTCTATTATTTGTTATTGTAATTTCGTTATCTAACTTTGTAATTAATAGGTTGTCTAGAACAATTAGCTCGTTGGAATAAATAAATTGGGTGGGTAGTTTTAAAATCGGAAACGCACTTTAAGTTACTTGTCATGCATGTTTAAGCTTTACTAAATAATTCAACTCGCAACTAACATGATAAAATAAATTGCATTTCCCACAAACATTTTTATTAGCACGATATAAATAATTCATATTGAATAGCCTGCTTATCATAAAACTACAAAAAAAAATTACCTTTTGCACTACGTCATACATGTTTGATTTTAAAAGCATATCTTTGATCATAAACCAACATTGCATACATCTATAAACAATATAAATGCATACTTTAAAGCTTTATTTTTATAGCATTAGTTTTACGGGCTTTTATCAACATGCCTACCTTTTTATAAAATATTCTGAAGCATCTTTTATATTTTCAAAACACGCATTCTTAGCATAAATAATTAACCCTAGGTTTGGCAGGATAACCGCAGGTTAGCGGATCTTAGAAGTGCCTAACCCTTCCTCTAGATTAATAAAGAACCCACCTAATCTCATTAAGTTTAGCAGACCATAAAAAATGGAGTTAATGTTTTACTTTAAACTAGTTAAACATTTAGGTGTCCTAATTCACCCAAACTAATTAGGTGGCGACTCCGCGAACCTCTAGCAACCCTGTTATTTTAACACCTTTTTTAGCACTCCCTTTAACATTTTAGCACCTTTTAAACTTTTAGTAGCATTTATTTATTTTCCTAACAGTTTTTCATTTACTTAAGCAGGGTTCGCTTTTAAAAAAAAAGAAAAGGTCGCGGTCGAAAAAGGGCGCGACAGATAGACATAAGTCCCAAGACATAACATTTTCAGTTTCAAAGAGGGGCCAACTTAGGCGCAGGTTTACGAATGCAAGTATTCAAGACTACATCTAAAAGTGTGCTTAAACAACTGATAGGAAAATGCTTAACATGGACAATTTAGACATATGTGTGCAACATCCTATACATATAAAACTTATTCAAGTCATTTCAACTAAACCCTCTTGACAACTTTGATGCCCAATCATAACCTAGGCATATCGATATATGAAAACATAATCATACACCAAGATAGAATGCAATAGGAATCATGGCTTAATATGGTCTAAGTTGGTTCCCTAAATGCAAGATGCTATTGTAGACATCATTTGGATCACTGAGCATGGCACAAAATATATTTTAAGAGATATTACGCATTATTATGAATGTGTCTTTACACTTAAGAAGATATGGGAAGCATGTGATCTGTTTAGTAGACAGGTAGATACAGGGATGGATATGCAATCAATTAAAGATGGCATTTTAGGTATGCAGGGTCAACTAGGCCTAGGGAGTCCTATCACAATTTCATGAAGACAACTCAAGGATCACGCATACGGGCTAAACCCCGAGACATGTATGCGAACGGATCACTACTTAACAGGAATCTGCTGATTCCATAAATGCAAGAACACTACTGCAGGTATCATTTCTTGGAAGAGAAAAACAACTTCAGCAAGCAGGGCATGGCAGAACTGCCGACATCTTAGTCTCGTATTATTCGTATTACATTAGAATAACCGATTCATAATAGCAATTGATTGGTGAACCTTAGAACAATATCTATCACAAAGCATTTAGCAAATAAGTATACGCCATCACAATCAAACAAATAAATATTCACCAAACCGACTTCACTATTCACTAAATAACCTTGCATTTATCGTAATTCAAGCAGAACTAAACAAATAAATTCTAACATTATATTAGCACGAAACACACGAAACAAAAATGCAGAAATTCAGAGATGCGACGAAATCAGTAGGGAGTGGAATTTTACCTTCTCGGACAATGACCGGGCGTATCAAGTCGTCCCGCTCGACGGCTTTGGGTTTGCGATGCGAATGAGAAGGGTAAAGCGCTTCGATTTTTTGCTAGAATCGAGAGAAGGGTTCGATCGATCCTGTTCGCCCTATTCCTCCGATCGAGCTCTCTGTGGTGGTTCTTAACTGCTGCTAAAGGTGAAACGATTGCTATCTCACTCTTGTTGTCTGTCCTAAGTCGATGCCATCCCCTTATTCTAAATTGCTATGTGGTTCCTCTCCGCTTTTACGCTTCTATCTCTACTGCATGCGTGTTTTTCTCCTCTCTTTGCTCTGCATGTGCTTATATAGCCCCATTTGGGTTCCAAGTTAGGTAGGCAATTAGGGCTGATCTGGCTTGATTTGTGCTTGTCTGAGCAGAAAATCCCTCACGATTTCGTGTGATTCGATAAGGTGCGATCCGGAAGGATTTGTGTAGGGATTCGGTTTATCTATGGTAAGAAGTGGCTTCGTGCATGGGTAAGGAAGGAGCCGGATTTTCAGAGAAATCCGACTAGGGTAAGGGTGAGGTCTTGTGGCGATGCTAGGAGGTTAGGTTTCTTTTAGGTTTTTTCTAAGGGAGTGGGGACGATGGGAAAGTAATAGTGGAGTCGAGGATGAAGGAAATAAAAGGCGGATGGGTGCGGTGTTGAAGTGGTCGCGGAGTTTTAAATTTGGCGACGGGTTTTGAAATTGGTAGATATTAAGTGTATTATTAGTATTAGTGATAAATTAAATTATTCAAATTATGATTAAATTATTTAGGTGTTTTATTAGCCTAAGTTTGAATTTAAATTATTATAATAATAAATGCGGGTGTGCTATTTAGTACGACGTCATTGCTAAAGTATTTATTAATTAATTATTTAAAAATTACGACAGAGCTTATAATTAATAAATGCGGGCGCGAGACTCTAAGTGCTTAAGACGCGGTGTCATTATTAAATTGTTTATTTATGCCTGTATTAATATTTTATCGCTGCATTTTATTATAAAAACATAGAGAATTATTTTTTTACAAAATTAGTGTAATTTGATAGTTAATGACTGGACGGGAGGGTCAAAATTGGGTGTCAACACTTGTTACAACTGTGCTAAGTCAAGTGTTAGCACTATGTCCTTAAGACATTATTGCCCCGTATATATATTTTTACGTTTGTGGAAACTGTCTCCCAAGATAAAACAACATCTAAACAAATGAGCAAAGAAACTGAAGTGTCTCTCAAGAAGAATCTTTGAGTGTGTGAAAGAGTGCTTAGAGATGAAGGATTCAGAAAATCTCAATTATACAAGTGTGAAGTGTTGTCTACAATTGAGCCAAAGTCTCAATTTATAGTAGTGTACGAATGTCTTTTCAAGTGCCCGTGTAGTGACCATTTAAGTGCCATGAAATGGCCACTTAATTCACCAAGTAATGCAGCCAAATAATGATTGATTTATGGAGAAAAAATTGCCTTTTGAAGGCTCCAAATCGTCCCCACAATCAATGAAACTTTTGGACTTCTGTTCGCATAGACACTGCCTCGTTAGCGCCGTGGCGCTTCAGGGAGGCGCCGCGGCTCTAGTAGACAAAGACCACATAAGCGTCGCGGCGCCCCGGCTCTGAGGTGACGCCGCGACCCTTTTCTGACTCGTTTCGATCTTACACTTCTTTCTTCATTTACCAACGTGGGACACGTGTCATTTAACCAACGATCGTCCATCATTTCATGTCTCAAACGTTTACTCACGTATCAATATCTCTTTCACTAATGAAATTTATGATATTTAACACTACGTGTGCATGTGTGTGGAAACGATATTTTCAACATGCGAAATTCCAATTGTTCGAGTCATAAATAATGGAATAACCTTAATTCCACATTAATTTCGTTGAACGCTTTCCATTCAAAGTTCTCAAACATGAAGACAGAAAAAAATGCAGGCAAGAAAGAAAGGAAACAAAATTCCATTCCAAGAAGACAATCATGAAAGAAAAGAATGATTTTTTAACTAGTACGTGTCGTCCTCTCTATGCATTAATGTTCAACAAGCAACTGTTGTCATGTCCAACTATTTGGAATTTCGAAAAATGATCAGATCATTAGGCAGAAATTCTCCTTTGGTATACTGTTTTGGAAGTGTTGTTTCCCTTTCCCTATTGATTTGGGAAGAAGAGGATGTGTCGATATTATAATTGCTCATTTGTACTATGCAATACTCACAATTCGACACCTATACATATTGTACTTTAACGTACCCTTTCGTCTCTATTAATGCTAGCTACTCTCTGATGTTCGCACATGAAAATGCTACTATTTGTTATTCAAGTAGCTATGATGCTTTAAAAGTAGTGGTGCTTTAATTATTCCCTAGTACGTACATTGTTGAAAAATTCGACAAATTCTTTTTCGACAAGCCCTTTCATTTTTATTAATATGATTTGATCGATTGATCTACGTATAAATAATAAAAAGTGAGCACAAAAATATAGAGAAAAATTCTTTTTCCTTAAAAAAGACTCTCAATTCCTAACTCTAAATAACTAGATTGTGGATGTTGTGTTATAAAGTGAGAAGAAGGGGTCCTCAATTTATAAAAGTTCAAAATATTTTCCTCCAAGAAACAAAAAAAATGGTCACACATGAAAGAGATTTATATTTATCTTTTAGGAAAAAAAATATTTTAAAAACTTTGCCCTTAAAAAAAAAGGAAACTTTCAAATAAGGTAAGAAAATCGGCGTGACAAAAACTTGAGTACGAATTTAGCTTATATATATTGATAATATAAAAAATGTGTAGTTTAAATTTAATTTAATATATTATAGTAAGTCATTTACTTTATTTCTATGTTAAAAGTGTAAAGAAATGAATCTTTGGGTCTAACTCAACCTCGAAAGCTAGCTTATGAGGGGATGATTACCCAAAAGACCATATAAGGAGTCTATGTACCATCCAATAAACGGTGTGAGACTCAACACCCCCACACGCGGCAGGATTGTATCTGAACCATGGATAATATAATATGAGGGTCCAACATCGAAATAGACAAGACCTGGGATGAGTATGTATCTGATACCAAGTAAAATTTGACATTTGGACCTAACTCACACCCTAAAATATAGATCAAAGGAGGAATATTGTTCAAACAATATAAAGAGTCCAGGAATATCGTCATGGTCCGATATGAGATATTTCTCCCGGACACTGTTCTGATTGGAGCATGCAAAATCATGGATCGGGGGTATTGCATCACTCCCTTCAATCGGTCCAGTGGTCCATATCGTATGGGCTTGACTCTAATACGATATTGAAGTGTGTGAGCATCTCATCTTAAATTTTAAACTATTAGAGATAACACATTTTTATTATTTAATTATATTCTCAACTGTATGTATATGTTTTGGATTCAAATTTCATCACTACCCATTATTAAAAAATAATCCACGTGTTATTTTTCAATAAAAAAGAATCAAACTTGAACGCGATAGACTGTCCTGAGAATATATTTACGTAAATAAAAGCATGTGCTCTCTACAATTTAAGCGTTTAGATAAGATAAACTCTTTTAACAATCAAATATGCTCAAAATAGTTTGTTTAATCAAAATGAAATTGTGAGTTACAATGAATGTACGAGAATAGTATACAATTACTACTAGTGCTTCGAAAGGATAAACTATAATATTTTACAATACAACGGGCTTGAAGCCTAACAAGAGTGTGACAACAACAAGTCTTGTGATCTTGATCTTCTGTCTTGAATCCATCTTGAATCTGTTGTCGTTGGATCTCCGTTCCAATTGTAACAAGCTCCTTGATCTTGATAGCCTGAAATCAGGTGATAAATATCTACTTGTTACAACTGTTAAGTCAAGTGTTAGCACTCTGTCCTTAAGACATTAGTGCCCCGTATATATATTTTTATGTTTGTGGAAACTGTCTCCCAAGATAAAACAACATCTAAACAAATGAGCAAAAAAACTCAAGTGTCTCTCAAGAAGAACCTTTGAGTGTGTGAAAGAGTGCTTAGAGATGAAGGATTCAGAAAATCTCAATTATACAAGTGTGAAGTGTTGTCTTCAATTGAGCCAAAGTCTCAAGTGCCCGTGTAGTGACCCACTTAATTCACCAAGTAATGCAGCCAAATAATGATTGATTTATGGAGGAAAAACTGTCTTTTGAAGGCTCCAAATCGTCCCCACAATCAATCAAACTTTTGGACTTCTGTTCACATAGACACTGCCTCGTTAGCGCCGCGGTGCTTCAGGGAGGCGCCTCGGCTCCACTAGACAAAGACCACATAAGCGTCGCGGCGCCCCGGCTCCGAGGTGACGCCGCAACCCTTTTCTGACTCGTTTTGATCTTACACTTCTTCCTTTATTTACCAACGTGGAACACATGTCATTTAACCAACGGCTGTCCATCATTTCATGTCTCAAACGTTTACTCACGTACCAATATCTCTTTTCACTAATGAAATTTACGATTTTTTTTTTTTTTTTTTTTTTTTTTGTTGACGAAGGAACCCGCAGCCGCTACTCTTTCGAGTGCGCACAGGGTAAACCCCGATCGACGCAGAGCACGCAAACCACGTCAGCCATGTAAACCACACTTGGCAAGCCATGTGTGACAGGCTCAACCAAGAAGGTTTATGCAGGGGATCGAACTCGTGACCTTGCGGTCCCGCGCTCTACTGCTACACCAACTTGGCTACCCTTGCGGATTGACACTACGTTTGCATGTGTGTGAAAATGACGTTTTCAATATGCGGGATTCTAATTGTTCGAATAATAAATAATGAAATAATCTTAATTCCACATTAGTTTCGTTGAACGCTTTCCATTCAAAGTTCTCAAACAAGAAGACATAAAAAAAAATGCAGGCAAGAAAGAAAGGAAACAAAAATTCCATTCCAAGAAAACAATCATGAAAGAAAAAAATGATTTTTTAATGTTCAACAAGCAACTGTTGTCATGTCCAACTATTTGGAATTTCGAAAAATGATCAGATCGTTAGGCAGAAATTCTCCTTTGGTATACTGTTTTGGAAGTGTTGTTTCCCTTTCCCTATTGATTTGGGAAGAAGAGGATGTGTCGATATTATAATTGCTCATTTGTACTATGCAATACTCACAATTCGACACCTATACATATTGTACTTTAACGTACCCTTTCGTCTCTATTAATGCTAGCTACTCTCTGATGTTCGCACATGAAAATGCTACTATTTCTTATTCAAGTAGCAATGATGCTTTAAAAGTAGTGGTGCTTTAACTGGGAAGGCTTTTAATAACTGTATCTTGAATAGATATGGTGAAATGTGGAAGGTTGATGTCATATTGACAATTGAGAAAGACTACTATCTCTAGTACTCCCTCTGTTCCACAGTACATGATTGTCTAGGAATAAAGTGTTTTTATTAAGAAATTATGATAATTTACTAATATACCCTACAATCATTAAAAGTAAATCAATCATTACATATTTATCTCATAAAAAATATTTTCAAAGTACTATGGATTAGGGGTAAAATTGAGAAAATAAGATTAAAACTACATTGAAACTGCAAACAATCAACTATTGTGAAAAAGTAAATTTTCCTAGACAATCATGTATTTTGGAACGGAGAGGGAATATTTGTTTGTGTATATCTTCTATAGATATGCTCAAATCCGTAGCTGATGACCCTACTCTTTTTGTGTTGTATTCAGAAAAGGGTTTTCCTTTTCATACTTTCAAAGTAAGAATGAAAGTTATTTGGAATTTTCTTTGTTAGAGGAATTAATGACTATTTTGAGTACTAAATATAATAGGGGGAAATGAAAATTGAGGTTAAGGAATTACTCTCTCCAACTTTATTTGTTCGGAATTCGGATTAAGCGACAATTAGCCGTTCGGAGAGGTATTGTTGAACAGCTACTCGACAAGGCTTTTCCTTATTCCCTATCAAAAGCACTTTCAGTAGAAAAATGAATTCGTAATATTAGGTACGATATTAAGGGAGTAAACTATATTGTTGAAAGAATTTTACATAAGATACAATCCTATACACTTTATAAGACGATAGTATGTATTTGTGGTTTGGTCATGTAATTATGTGGTTTTGGTAAATTAATGAAGTAGTTGTTAGAAAAAAATATATTTCTTTCATCGACCGATTGTATAAGAGTTTTCTAAAGGGTTTACAATGTCTTGAGTATTAATAGCTTTAGAGTTTTAGGTTGGAATTTTAATATGCATGTACAACTGATTTCACTTCATTTTTTATCGCTTAAGACTTTTGCCCCTCAACTCAGACATAGAGCTGTGTTAGACTTCTATGGTGAAGATGTCAGCTATCTGATAACGGGAAGAGACGTGGAGAACGCGAACTTGACCGCGGACAACTTTTTCTCTGACAAATAAGATATTCATTTCAATGTGTTTCGTGCGTTGATGCTGAACAGGATTGCCAGACAAGTAATCGCACTCACATTGTCACAATAAACCACGGTTGCCTTTTTAATCGGACACTGTAGCTCCAATAACATATTACGAAGCCAACATGATTCGGCTACAGCATTGGACACCCCTTGGTATTCTGCATCTGCACTCGATCGAGATAGTGTGGACTGACGTTTGGATGACCATGATACAAGATTATCACCCAAGAATACACAATAGCCGGAAGTGGAACGACGTGTGTCCGGGCAGCCGCCCCAATCCGCATCAGTGTAAGCAGAAAGACTTGAGATGGAGGACTTATACAGATGAAATTTGAAGTGAAGAGTACCCTTGACATACCGCAGAATCCTCTTGAGAGCCCCCATATGTTCTTCCTTTGGATCATGCATGTGTAAACAAACTTGATGGACCGCATAGGAAATATCAGGCCTCGTAAATGTGAGATACTGCAATGCTCCAGCCAGGCTGCGGTAATGTGTGGGGTCACTATATGGAGTACCTGAAGCGTTACTCAACTTTGCCTTCGTGTCCACCGGCGTATGAGAAGGTTTGCATGAAGACATTCCTGCTTTGTCAATTATCTTTTCTGCATACTTCTTTTGACTGAGAAATAGACTTCCTGCATAGTGAGTTACAGCAATGCCAAGAAAATAATTCAACGGGCCTAAATCTTTCATTGCAAATTCTGCTGCAAGAAGAGACATAATAGACTGACGAATAGAGGTTGAAGATGCAGTGAGAATAATGTCATCAACATACAGGAGTATATAAGCCATATCAATGCCCTTCCGATAAATAAAAAGAGACTGATCAGACTTGCTGTGAGAGAATCCAAATTTGGAAACAAAACCTACAAACCCGTTATACCATGCCCGGGGGTCTTGTTTCAGACCATATAAAGATTTCCTCAGTAGGCACACGTGATTTGGACGGGCAAGATCGTGAAATCCCAATGGTTGATGCATGTATACAGTTTCCTGCAAGTGGTCATGTAAAAATGCATTCTTAACATCCAACTGAGACGTCCATCGATCGGATAAGACCTCCATATCCAAATAGATATGTCCAGTTGCCGCTCCCCCCATGATTTCGACAGTGCCAGACTAAGAACAGTCCTGTTAGTTGCAGGTTTTATCACCGGACTGAATGTCTCCCCGCAATCAACTCCCACCTGTGAGACCAGCCATCACCAACAAGACGAGCTTTGTATCTAGCAAAAGAACCATCAGAATTCTTTTTATGGAAAAAAACCCACATAGAACGAATTATGTTCACATTAGATGATCGTGGTACTAAATTCCACGTCTTATTTTGAATAAGAGCGGTAAATTCGTCTAACATGACAGCCTTCCAATTCGGGTCTTATAAGGCAGCTTTGGGGTTTTTTGGAATTGGTGAGGGTTGGAATGAGGTGGTGAGGTTAAATTGGTGTTTAGGCCGAAAAATACCATGCATAGCACGGATTTTCATGGTCCGTTGAGAAGTGTTGGTTGAGTGGGTAGTGTTGGATTTTGGGCCGAAGCAATGGGCATGGAAATTGTGGTATTTTGGGCTGAAAGAGTGTGTCCGGTACTAGGCTGGGATAAAGTAGTAGGAGGAGGGGGTGGGGTGATAGGTGTAGGATTCAGTGAGGGTCCTACAGTATTATTTTGAGAGTTAAGATGATACCTCAAAATATGATGAATTCCGTCGTCCAGAAAATCATATGAAGGTGGGGGTGCCGCTCGAGATGTTGCAAACGAGAACTTGGATTCGTCAAATATGACATGACGAGAGATAATAATTTTACCTGTGGACAAATCAAAGCATTTATATCCCCTATGATTTTGTGGATACCCTAAAAATACACATTGAGTAGACCGAGCTTGGAGTTTATGAATGGTGGTGGACGGAAACAATGGATTACACAAACACTCAAAAACTCATAAATATGTAACTGAAGGGATGCGGTTGTACAATACCTGAATAGGTGACACATTCGAGATTTGTTTACTACGAAAAATATTTAAGAGATATGTAGTCATTTGGAGAGCATGTTGCCAAAGATTTGGTGGTGTGGACGAGTGTAAAAGGATAGAGCGAGTCATATTATTGATTGTTCGAATCTTTATTTCAGCCTTACCATTTGAGAGGATGTATATGGACAAGAAATACGGACTGACATCCCATTTTGGGTACAAAAATTTTGAAATTGGGCATTTATAAATTCCCCCCCATTGTCACATTGAAAACATTTAATGGTTTTGTCAAACTGAGTTGTGATACACACACTAAATTGTTTTAAAATGTTATAGATTTGTGATTTCTGTTCTAAGGGAAAGGTCCACAAAAAATTTGAAAAATCATCAAGAATGAGTAAATAGTACTTATGACCTACAACACTTAAAACGGATGATGTCCACAAATCACAATATAAAATATCAAATGGCATGATAGTGGTAGTAGTCGACACAGAAAATGGAAGTTTAACATGTTTACCAAACACACAAGTCTGGCAAACAGAAGAGTCCAAATGTCTATTACAAGAAATCAAATTATTCTTCCTAAGATGGTTAAAAACGGGTGCCCCTGGATGTCCCAACCGACTGTGCCATATACTAGGAGAGATGGCTGCAAATGTGGAAGGTGTGACCCTGCAATTGGTGGAAACAGAAGTGATGGGATATAAGTCCCCCGTGCTATTACATCTCATGAGCGGTATCTCCGTCTGAAAATCCTTCACAGAAAAACCAAACGGATCAAAATTCACATAAACACTATTGTCAATGGTAAAACGTCTAACAGAAATCAGGTTTTTAATCAATCTTGGTGCATGTAAAACATTTTTTAATTTTAAGGGTGGATGGGGAGATGGTAGTTTTACCTGACAAACACCATGAATTGGAATCTCCTGCCCACTGCCGACAATAATATTTTTATTACCACTCATATTCAAATAAGATGAAAGATTACCTTGAGATGTCGTCATGTGTGACGTCGCCCCTGTATCCATATACCACGATTCATCTGGAATATTTAGATTCATGTGACTCATGGCTTGTTCAATATCCGTTGGTGCATATCCGACAGAAGATGGTGCCTGAGCTGTAAAAGCATGTTATGGACGAGAATCCCGGATTGTCGGTTGGAAGGAGGAGGTCGGGCCCAAGAAGAGGTCGGAAATGGACATGGTGGGGCAGCCCAATGTGGGGCCCAGGCCCACGGTGGTCTTGCCCCATGGCCGACGCCATCGCTTAGAAATCGCACCATCGCCACCGCCATCGCGGCTGTCGCTGCCGCCGACGGTTTTTCCCCCGCCCCGTCCACGTCCATTTCCACCATTATTTTTTCCTTTATTATTTCTATTTGAACCCCGTTTTTTACCATTATTTTGACGAATATTTTAGCCACCGGAATCAGAATTTTGGGATTCCAAATCATTAGAAAAGGAGTTGGTGGAGACGAGAGCGGTTCCTGCTGTGGTTGTTCCCGACGATGCCTGCTTTGCTTTTCTTATTTCTTCAAGAATTAAACGTGAACAAGCCTCATAAAAGGGGGGTAAAGGATTGCTTTGTTGAATAAAAGTTGCAACACCATCATAGTGTTCATTCAACCCCGCAATCAATTGAAGAACCAACCTTTGATCCGTCACGGGCGAACCGACGTTGGAAAATTGATCCGCAACTACTTTCAATTCTTGAAAATAGGCGGAGATGTTGGAAAAATCATCCAATTTAATATTCGTAAATTGGTGTTCAAGATAAATGACCCTAGACATTTTCTTATCTTGAAAAATATTTTTTAATCTTTCTCACGCCTTTTGAGCCGTAGAATTGGGTTGTAGTATGGTATGAAGACGATCATTCGATATAGTGCCATAAATCCATTGAAGGACAATAGCGTCTATGCGAGACCATAATTTCTTGTCTACCGTAGTAGCATTCAACGGTGACTCGGACGGAAGAATATGGTCAATCACCTCATAAGCACGACAATAAATTTTAAATAGTTCTGCCCATGAGGTATACTGTCATTTCTCCATCTCAAAAGTGATGGGAATGAAGTTCTTGACGTTATTAACGAAAAGAGCAGGATGAAAGGTTTGTTTTTCGGCCATAATTTCCACTTAGAACTAAAAGAAGGGGAGAAGTAGATGGTGTTTTAATGAAAGGGAATGGTAGAAGAACAAATCTAGCCGAGGGGGTAGTGGTTGGCTAGGGTATGTTTTAGTATTAGGGAATGATTTAGGTTTAGGATTTTCTAAATCAGTGGCTGAAATCAATGGAAAAAGAAAGGTTTAGGTTTTTAAACCTAGTTTGGCCGAAACAGTAGAGAGAGTTAGGAAAACTCTCGGTTAAGGGAAAAGAAAGAAGAGAATTAGGACAAGGATTTTTAGGCTAATGATGTTGGGTTTTGATATTGGTGAATGGGAAATGATGGGATGAAAATTAAAGGGAGTAAAATGCTCTTTTGTCCCACATCGAAAAAAGAGAAGGAAAGAGAGGTGTATATATTACATTACACCTTCTCTAGTTGCTAAAAGGGTTGAGAGGCAAGACTCGCCGCCGTCGTCGCCGCTCGCTTCGGCCGGCCGGCCGGCCGGCTTCGGATTGATTGATAATCTTTTTGGACAAACGTTTCTCTAATTAATTAATTATTTAATTAAAAATAAATCCAAACGGATCGACCCGCGACCGACCCGAATTTCCTCTCTTTTTCGAATTTCCCTCCAAATATTAGGTGACTATTCTGAATGGTTACAAACATTCAGAATCAGTACCTCCAAACCTATAAATTCTTGATTATTCCAAGAATTTATTAATTAAATCTATTATTCAATTCCTGAATTTCAGTCTTGAACTCAAAAATATTTTGTCTTCATTATGTGTGATATACTGCCGTTGAGTGGTTCATCACACCTAATTTGGAGTACTACTATTCTGGTAAGATAATCGTTCTATCCTGAGAGGCGATATTCCATTAACCTCGAGTACTGTGAGGGGAATAATTTCCTTAAGAACACACTTTGAACTAAGTGGGCTCGATTACATTCTGAAATTATTTTTCAAAACAAATTCTGTTTTCGTTTATTGTTTCATGATCAATTTACTGTTAAGTAATGTTTATATCGTGTAATCTGTTTCACTAAGTGATTAACAGATTGTGTTGAAACATTATTTAGCCAAATACAGATTATTATACCAACAAATGATATCATGTATGAAATGATTCTTTAATTGATCTTATTCTAAAGATACAAATATATATAATATTTCTAGTCTTGAATTATGGAAGACTAATCTTTTTTACCTAATATAAGAGATACTAATTAATTATAATATATTACAAATCTATTATAATTAATATACATAATATAGAGATACGTAATCAATTATAACACATTAACTTATGCCAATAATGTAAAAAAAATATTATAATATCCATAAATATATTTATATTTAAATAGAAATGAGTGTCGGCATAAAGTTTAAGCACGAGGGGATATATACGACTACGGAAGTTGTACATATATTCACACTGTTCCAAAAGTTGCTGCATGCATGGAACATAGCATAATTATTATATGCTACTCTATAAACAAGGTACTATACCTACACATAAAGCAGATTTTTCGACTCCCACCAAGATCCTCACCATCACTAACATTCAAGACGATCCATATATAGTGTACTTACACTTACTCCCCCCATCAGATACATTGAATAAAAATATTTCGTTTTTTTAGCTTTATTTACGGAGTATGACTCTTAGCTATACAAATTCGAATTTAACAATAGGTTGTTGTAGATAGACAAACAGCGTAAAAATATTTTAAATATAATGAATCTTCTTAACATAAGTACATGATAATGAATTTATATAGTCAATAGCTTGTTTGTGATTGAAAAATAGTTTATTAAGGAAAACCAAATAAGGTGCTTCTATGTGGCATCACGAAGAATATGAAAACTCGATTTGGCAGGAACAAACAAGTTCCAAGACTTAACAAATAATGTCCATATATATACATGAACGAATTTAGGATTTAGACTTGATGGGTGATTGGGTTCAGGGGAGGAGCTATCTCTTTAGTTACGAGTTCGGTATATTTCAATAATTTTAGCTTAAATCTTAGGTTTGTGTTAAAAATTCATTTGATATGGATAGATAATATATTAATAACGCAGTAAACAAAATGATTGTACCGCCTCAAATTAGGTACAACCTTTAAAATTCAGATGAACCCCATAGAATATTAGTTTTATCGGCCTCGGTCCATATATCTGCTTCAGCTATTCATAGTTTTCGTCTTCGTCTGTATCATTCAAATCTTGAAGATATATAAAAATATTAGTGGGATCCTTTTATAATAAATATTTAGTACAAACTAAACTTGTCTAACGGTCCGGGTTGACCCGGAACCGGATCGGTTGACCCTATAGAAAATCCGGTCAGGACCGTTAAGGGCTTACCGGGTTGGGGGTTGGGTTGGCCCCCAATCCGCACGGGTTATTTTAAAACCCGGTAAGGCCCGGACTGGTTAGACAGTAATCTAAACCGTTACATTCTGATTAACCGTCGGACGGACCGGTAACACAAAAATTAAAAAAAAAAAGGCAACGGTAATGTTACCGTTGGGAAGGGGGTGAGGGTGGGGGTGCCAACGGTCATTTCGACCGTTTTTTAGTTGTTTTTTTTGTTTTATTTATTATTTTTTTTAATTACATTTTTACCCTTTTTTAAAAAATCTATAAATTCTCTACATTTTTTTCATTTTTATCACACAACAATTCTCTCAATTCTCTTATTCTCAATTTCTCATACTCTTTTAATTATCTTTATTATCAATTTTCAAGTTATTATTATTATTAGTTTTCAAATTCAAAGTAACAAGACGCAAGACTTCGTGCTTCGAGTTTCAATTGAATTCTGAATTCCGAAGTTTGGTACACTCGTTTCATTCTCTAATTATTTTATTAAACTGTCATATTTATTTGTTGATTATTTAAATATTTTATAATGTCTTCGATAAGGGCAAATTTATCGGGCAATAGTGGCTTCTGAAAAGTGCATTTAGCCAAGCACGAGATCAAATAGGAGACACACGTCACTCATTAGGTGGAAGCACATTAGAAGTGTTAGTCTGCTTAAGTGATTGGATCAGATCAGAGAGAAGAAATCAAGGATGTGTAGATGTTAATTCTCCGGAAGATGAAGAAATAGGCAATATTTTGGAAGGTGGGAGCGCTAACCAGTTAAACCCGGTAAGAGACTATCGGTCCGGACCGATTCGGCCCGTTAGACAGGTATAATACAAACTATAGATGTTATTTCCCCTATAAATATGTACATCATCATGAATTACTTGATCTTCTTTTCCGCCAACGGAACGACGAGATTCAAATGTTCGATATATACACTGATAGAACCAATGATGGAGCAAAATGCAATTGAATTTTTCTACATACATAAAGTTTTGAATATCTTGACACTACAGAATTATATGTTTAAATCTCGGGTGTGACATTTTTGTCTTTCTTTTCTTTGTATTTCTGCAACTATAGAGCCACCGCTACCAATTCATTGTGCTGGCTGAGAAAAGTATTAAGCTGAAAAAATGATTTTTGTAAGCTTGAGACACCAATTGTGGATAATATTGCAAGTATGAGATGTACAGTAGAAGCCCTACTTCTAAAACGAAAAAAAAAAAAGAATATCAATAGAGAGTAGAGTAAGTGGAGGTCCCATGAAATAGTGCTACACAAACATTAATTCACCAAAAGAATTTTAAAATGCTTCCCAATCTGGCTAATTTGGGATTTGATAATTTACATGTTTTAATTTGGTCGGCTCAATTGGTAACAGAAAAGTTAAGATTCAAGGGGATATGGGATTGCGAGCTAATTCTAATCCTATATTATAGTAGTAGTTCCTAAAGATATTTTAAAGACTAAATAACATAGATTTTTTTTAAGTTGAAAGGCATCATTTGAGGAAATCTTACACAATCACATCAATATCTTCATCATGTTTGAATGTCGAAACATAAAATGATTAAATGAAAGTGCCCCTTTAAGTGTTTAAATTTTTGGATTATGTGGTTACTATATTTAAACTATTAGCTCTTTCCTATCTCCTTCCTCCAAATATCTATGCTGGTGGAAAATGATCCAAGTATCTTCAAATTAATCCGAACATCATTACTGGAAAAAAATATTAAGTCACATTAAACTTTTTGGACCAAAAACATGTCACGCAATTTGTTAATGACAGACTACTGTTCCAAAGGAAAGAATAGATAAACAACGAAATATATGTATTATTGCATGGACCCTGCATGCAGGGACGAAGCCTCATTGCCCTCACTGGGGCTATACACCCCAACAATTTTTTAATTATTAACTATATTAATAATTGTCAAAAAGTTCTTTCCTCACAAATTTGTATAACATAGTATTAGCCCCTCGAAAAAAATTGGTTGGTTTCATCTCTGCATGCATGCATATATAAGGTGTCTTATCCTTTAACTAAAAACAAAATGTATATACTAATAATAATATAAGTATTCCACAATACAAAAAGTGGCGTCTTTATCATTGATAATATCAACAAGGTTGAGACAAAAATGATACTCTCTAATATATCTACTATTCCCAATTTGCTAGGTGACCTCAAATGAATTTATCCAATCTCTATCAAGCCGCAAACTTTTTTCTTGAAGTTGAATTCTTTAAAAAAGTAACATTAATTTTGGAAAAACGTCATTTTATTTACGATCTCATCGTCAATATTCGAAGATAAAGCATGACGTGGGTGATCACCAAATTTTCCAGGCACAATGCATGCTGCAGCCAGAATGTGACAAAAGAGGGACTATCAAATAACAATAAAAAGATAAAAGAGGGAAATAATGTGCACTCATTGAATGCTTTATTGTGGTTGTTGTACGGTCGAAAATATTGGATATATTGATCATGATCTTGATTGGTCGAGTGAAAAAGAAAAGGATATTAAGATGATGTTATCATAAGTGTACAACACAAAAAAAAAATCGAGAGTATTTTGTGGTTGAAAATGAAAATCTAATTGATATGAGCACCCCATGAAGCCCACTTTGACCAATGAGATTCATTAGGGGCCACCCCACATACTTTTTTATTTTGCAATCAATTTCCAGCTGGAGGGATCTCCGAAACCGAAAGTGAATGAATTATTGAAATGGATAGTGTTCTTGGTAACATGGGAATCAATTTTGTATTTTTTTCCCCCTAGGTTATAAGAATTAATCTTGGGCTTAACTCAACCCCAAAAGTTAGCTTTGTAGGGTGAGAATTGTCCAAATACATATAAAGAGTCCGACTCTTAACACTCTCCCGCACGCCTAGACCTTGTTAACTGGAGCGTGAATAATATAATTTGAAAGTCCAACATCGATGAACTAAGAAATGGTATGAAAATTGGAATGAGTCTGACTCTGATACCATGTAAAGAATGGATCTTGGACCTAACTCAACCTCAAAAGCTAGCTTATAGGGTGAGAATTATCTAAGTCCATATAAGGAGTCCATGATATCATTCCATATCCGATGTGGGACTCTTAATCATAAACAAATCAATCATAATTATTTTTGGATTTTGACAGCTCCTTCATTCCCACTGAGTTCAGTTATGTGAATGAAACTCTGTTGGGTGGTCTTGAATTTGGCTTGTGTCCTTGTTTTCATCACTTATTACTTTGTGAACTTTGTGAATGTATGGACCCTTTTTGCTGCATAATTGTAGGAAAATAAAAGTGAAAGATCAGATTCTGACTCATCTCCAGAGATATTTACACAACACTTCCTCTGATTCAACCTACCTTTAACTTTTTGTCATATTCAAGAACTTGTCCATCAAAATTCAGGATATGGAAGGAACAAGTGTAATAACTCACTACAATCAGAATTTCAAGTTCTCTACAGTCATTTTAAAAAATAAATAAATGTGGTGTCTGGTCACCTCGACTAATTCCGAGGGTACCTTCTATTCTCACCAACACATGTACCGGGTAAATCTATCCACCAAAGCTTACATAGATTCAAAAATATCAACAAACTTTCAAAGACCATGAGTTACCTAATCCCACATGGATGCAAGCCATGAGCATTGGACTAACCATTTGTATTTACAATGTGATGCACCTTTACACTAAGTTTTCAAGAGTTTATAACTAGACTCTCAACACTACAGATAACGTTAATGCATCATCACGTTATAATATAAAGAGGCATTTATCTCCCAGGAAACTGAGTATGAGAGTCATGTCTTGAAAGAGTTCAGAATACTTTTAACATTGGTTTGGATACATGCTCTCTAGTAACAAACAAAATCCAATTCACAGTTGGAAATCGAAACATCGAGTGAAAGAGAAAATACTACATAAAATTAACATGCAATTTTCGCAACCATAAAGTTGTTACAACTATTAGATATATGACTTTGAAACCCGTAAACTAAAACCAGTTTTTCATAGCTTCATGAGTCAAAAAGCACTAGTGTTGTAAGTTTACCAGCTAGGCCCAGAGAAGACAGCTCGCTCAACTGGAAATGAGTGTTGTAAGTTTACCAGCTAGGCCCAATGATTTTTATTCTTTTTTTTTATCAAGACCAGCTAGGCCCAATGATTAAATTCCATAATAGTACATATTACATGGATTAATGGCATTCCTATACCCCCTATAACGTAAACTAAATGAACATGTATCCTTGTACAAGAGCTTCTAAATATTAGTCAAAATACCATTTGAACTGATTCAAATGTATTGGTTAAGTAATGTTACACTTCTGGCCCCAAAGTACCCCCCCCCCCCCCCCCACAACCCAACAAAAGAAATAATTCAGTCACTTCAAGAAATTGGGAATACCAGGGAGGCTGAATCAGTTCTTTCTCAAGTTTTGAATTAACTCAAGAACTACAATGCAGTTGGACCAACTGGTACTCGGAAAATTGAACTGGCCCCTCGTACTTCCATTTCATCACAGCCAAACACCAATCTTCATAAACTCTGTCGATATGTATCCTCATGAACCGGAACCCCTGGTCCATATATCAAACGGCAACGATCATTGAATGAACCAACTAGCCTAGATACGACCTCCTTAAAGAACATGTTTGCTACCTGTGAAGGAGCAATGCACCAATGGCTTTTAATTTTAGTAAATTAAGACGATGCACCTTAACCAATCAACTGAAAGAGAAAATGAAAAGGATAAAAATAAGGTTTCTGAAACTTCTAGACAAACTTTTTTAATACAAATTACAGCAAAGCAAAATCAACTTCAAGGGATATTTAACACTCATTTCTCATTGCCATATCTAGCCTAAACAGTTCAACATTCAGTACCCACTCAAAGAAAACTCTCAAGTTCAGTATTTTAGTAAGTACAATAACTATTTAGGCAGCTGAGTTTACCAAGTTGGAAGGTGAAATGGCTACATTTACCCTGAATTATCGAAATAAAAAATAAAATAATCTGATAATTAGGTAGAACATCATCAACTTCACAAAAAACAACAGCTAGATCTTTTACAAATTCACTCCCAGAAGAAAAGAATGGGAAGAACAGCTGGAGCTAGGAGGGATGCATCTGCTTCATACCATCGAGAAAACTGAAAATGATTTAGCACCCCAGAAAGATGAGGAAAATGCTATCAAGAACCAATAGTACCAAAAAGATGGATCAATACTACTGGCTTTTATTAGACTTAGCCATCAAAGAGAACAACAACAACAACAAACCCAGTGTAATCCCACGGGGGAGGGTAAGATATATGCAGACCCTACCCCTACCTTTTTGGGGTAGAGAGGTTGTTTCCAGTAGACCCTCGGCTTAGAAGAAATATAATCAGAGCATGATAGAAAAGAAAATTATGACAGCAAAAATAGCAAGATAAACAAAGCACTCAAAGTAACAGGCAATAGTATAGCCATCAAAGAGAGAATCACATATATCCTAGATCGACCTATAAGAACTGAGAAGCTTAGCACCACAAACTAACAAACTTGAAAAGAAGGGTATACAAGACAGATCACATTGTGGTGCAAGAATGATACCAATCACCAATAAAACAGTACCAAACAAGCGAACCAGTACTAATGTTTTCATTAGTTGATATAACATTACCAGTAGAGAAGGAAATTAATCCCATCTATCCAACATTAACTTAGGGATACTGAAGGTCACGATTTAAGGCCATTTTCAGCCACTTATCAGTTATCATCACTGCCCCGATAGAAGAATGGGATGCAACTTTTCAGATTTTAAATGCACTTGAGTGAAATGAGCACAACTGCAGAATTGCATCTCCATATACTTCCCTTTTAGTCCTCCCATTATTTGACCCATCAAAACATATCGTGCCAAAAGAAGCTAAAAGATGTGGTTTCTCTAAAAAACACAAGATATAAAATATTTTGCAACATGCTTTTGCCACTTGGTGAATGGAGCATTGGAGCGACAATAAAGTAGTCTCCGTGTGACCATAGGTGACAGGTCCGAGCCACGGAACGAGCCATTAATGTTTGCCTCAGGGTTTAAGCGCCCTTGGCGAACGGCCCTTCCCTAGAACCCGCCTGAATGAGGGATGCTTCGTGCATCGGCGGGCTGCCCTTCTGCTACTGTAGTAGTAATAAATGAGTCACAAGCTGTGAAATATAATTTGAGGAGGTTAAAAGATGGAAGCTTTAGTGGATGATTTTCACATAGAAACAGGTGTGTGAAAACTGAAAAGTGGTTTCCTCAATGTTGTTCAAAATGCATTCAAAGTAGTACAACTAGGAAATGTTATTTTTCAACCAGACTCTTTATCGTTTGATTCTTCAATGATCAAGCATATGAAACAATTAACAGAAGAATAAATCTGGAGTACAGGGACAAGGCACCTCTACCTCGATACAATAAGCTAATGGCCTAGAGTACCACCCCCTAGCAAACCCCAAAAGTTTGCATCAGTGTAATTACTTAGTATCTTCAAATAGTCTTATTCACATTGTATTATGGCTAAGACAACAAATATTATACTATATTACCAACCAACAACCAACAACATACCCAGTGAAAATCCCACAATGTGGGGTCTGGGGAGGGTAGAATGTACACAGACATCACCTCCACCTTGGTAGGTAGAGCGACAAATATTATACTATATTGAAAATGGAAATTTACCTGTCGATATAACGGAGATTGGAACTTAAAATCTACCAGAAAGTGAAGGTTACAAGTTCCTGGAATTGGTCCAGGGTTAAACTCCCAGACGTTAATCAAATGATCAAAAAGGCCAGTATCAGTAGCAGTTGTCTGCAACAGTGAAAAAAAGTATATGTATGAAATAAAGGTGAATTAAGATATTTCAGAATGGTCATAGAGGTAAAAGCATCCAAAATTATTAGATGAGCAGAAGGGATTCTTGCTAATAATTCCTATATCCTAAAGCTTTTAGAATATAATACACACATCAAGTATGTTTAAATTGACTTGTTTAAAATATAAGCAAACAGAGGATAGTAACTTCTCACCCATTAACCAAAAAAAAAAAGAGAAAATGTATGGACCAAGTCAAAATCGATGTGACCTTCCCACCACCTTAATTAAAATTACTATCCTCAACATGCCAATTACAAGAAACTTTTAGTCATAAGGTTATCAAATATAAACCTGTTAATAATGTAAGAAGCATGAACACAAAACTTTGGATTAAGAGCTACTGTAGCAGATACATGACCTTGGTGTATCCTCTTCTTTAGTTCTTTTGGTACTTCTTCCTAGTTAACGCTCTGCCACTTGGTGAAAGTATGTGCCACCAAGAAACAGATGGGAACTATTCCCAGTTTTTCTCTTTTTTCTTGAAAGTCTTGTTCAAGGGTTAAAATCAATTATATGTGATATCAAGTCAGAATTTATGGTAATAAGGAAACCTAAGAAAATTCAAGGCCCCAAATGCCAAGGGAACAACAGAAAAAGACAGGGATGAAATGTGGAATGGGAAGAGAAGTCATCCTTCTTCAAAATCTGCAAAACTTTTCTTCAGGATCTTCTGCTCTTGTCATGTGTGCTTCTGTTCTAGCATGGTTCTCTATACTCCTAATTTTCTGATTTTTCCGATTCTTTTAGTGTTGATGTCTCATTTTGTCAGTGTGTGCTCCTATAGATTAGTTTATAAATCGGGATTCTGTCACAGTACCTAATATTTTCTAAATAATACATCCACAACAACTTAATTCAGAACTAGTTGGTCCACCATATGAAGCATCAATATCCACTGGGTTTCATTTGGTTTTCCCATTCCAGTATCAACCATGTGTCTTCTAAGGCAAATTAGGGCTCTCTAAATCTCACAGCTATCCTACACTGGGTAACCTTCACTGGTTTATATCTCCAACCAAAATATAAAAAAAACTGTAAGAAACGGGCCTAATGTAAGCATACCAAACAATGCCTAAACCTTGATCTAACGCTGGAATCCCCTATATGGATACTTCTGCATTCATTCTTTTTGGTTTTTGGCTAGATCTGCATTGATTCAAAATGATTGTAAGTCGTTTGAGACAACTACCTTACCTCATTAAAAATATGAATGACAAATATACCTTTTTCATGGAAATTATGATTTTTAGCAGGTTATTGGGATACTAGTTGGCCATGGAAAGGGATCTGGAGTACTAAAGCTCCTATTAAGGTAGCTTGTTTTGGTTGGATTGCAGCTTGGGGAGCTTGCCTTACTCAGGATAATCTTCAGAAGAAGGGTTTTGCACTAAGTAATAGATGTTACTTATGTGAAGAAGAGTTGGAGACTGTGAATCACCTTCTTATGCATTGCAAAATAACTAGACAATGTTGGGAATTTTTCTTCAATATTCATGCCTCAGAGTGTGAAGGAATTATTGGAGAGCTGGCAACACCAGAGTACTCATAAAGCTTCGAAGCAAATCTGGAGAACTATACCTTTGTGCATATTCTGGACTATTTGGCTTGAAAGAAATAACGCTTGTTTTGAAGGGAAAAAAGATCATATCTCTAGAGTTAAAAACAACTTTACATAATTTGTTTCGTTGGTATAGAAGTAGTTTCATTGATAATATAGATCACTATATGCGGACTTGGAGCTTTTTCTTTCCACTTTTGCTTAGTGGGGGCCTTTACAGAAGTTGCTCCCGGGCCTTTTGAATTGAATCTTAAGTAGTCTATCAGTGGTGCGAAGCGGCCTTGGACTTGCTTCCTTACTCTAACATTCGTTCGAGCAGCTTTCAGCTTCTTTCCAGGACTTTCTGGAGTTGCTAGGGAGATGTTGTAATTGACTGTATGGATATTCTTAGCAGTCTTTTGTAGCTCTTAGTACCTTCTTGGTACTTGGTCAATAGAACTTTACTTATCAAAAAAAATTATGCTTTTTTAGATAGTACTTATCCCAGGAAAACAACTGGATGAAGCTGTAATTTTTAATTTTTTTTTGAGATATGGATGAAGCTGTAAAATTACTAGCTTTTACACTCGTTCCAATCATGGTCCAACTTCTCAAGAATAATCAATACCAGCCTTTTACTTGTGCTTTTCATTGACACTCATAGCTTCAAATAGAAGGAATATTTGCAAACTAACTAATTCTTGATTGGTACACTACACTCTAGTAATTGCATGATTCCAAGAAGGACTAAAAAAATGAGATACCATTGGTCTTACTAAAATCAAGGTGATATGAATTCACGCATCCATACAGAGTAACTATTGTATGAGAAACAGTAACTAAAACATTAAGAAAAAATAAAAAGAACCAAATTGAAAGAAATTGGTGATACGCTTAATTGAAAGAAATTTAATAAGTTAATAAATACTATAGATACATGGCAAATGCTACCTTGATATATTTTGGTTTGTTTAGTTCCACATGAGACACATAACTCTCAACGAGAAATTTGAAGCCAATTTCTAGCTCAGCATCAAAAGATCCATCTGGATGAAGTTTTAGGATCTCCGATCTTTGACACCAGGGGAGGAAATCTTCATACAAGTCAACAGCAGCAACCACAGCATATAACTGCTCTGGAGAGTATCTAATAGCAACGATATGAGTTAGTAAGCAAGTTGTATAACATTTCTGATAGCGGCAGGGGGTTGGAAGACAGCTTTTGTATTTGAGGAATTGACGTGAAGAAAAATATCATAATACAGGAGTAATCAACTTTTAACTCAAGTAAATGAAAATTAAACCGAGTTTGTTTGCAGATTTCAATAAAAATTGTGCAGTTATCAACTCCACTGAAAATTTTACTTGCTAAATTGCATATATTTTCTTGTGCTTCATTTAGTAATAGAAGTGGAAGTATAGAAGGTATATCGTTTCGGTTATAGCTCAAGCAAATTTCACAGCAAAGAGTGATCTCCGACAGCTACACTCTTTTAGCCCTTAACGTTTTTGAAGAGTAAAAACATGTTGATATCATTTCCTCCTTCTATGAAGTGCATCCTCATCAATTCTGAATTCAAGGAATTGGAAATAATTGATTTTTAGCCGCATCTTCCATTATTCCAGTACTACACATAAGTGCGTTATTTTTGTTATGTTTCCTTTCACCACTTTATCCTACATGTACATTACAGAAGCTGGGGGGCTTTATTCACCACGGTCGTTAGATCTCATATGTTTATTTTTCTTGTTCCCTTTTCCCTGAAAATATCACAAGTTACCTTCATTTGTTATGAAAGAATATCAAAATACTTAATGCTCCATAACAGTAATTGGGGTTAACAGACTGGCAGTCATAGTTCTTGTCCATCCAGGGAACAATTAATCTTCCGTATCTCTTTTAAATAGCCTCTAAGGTTATTGCTCCAGCAAAATTAGGTCAAGTGGAATAAGAATTGGGAGGTGGTTTGAATGTCTTTTTGAATGTGCGGGCTGATTTAGGAAGGTAAAGAACTTGACTCTGCCCTTGCGAAAAAAAGAGTAAAGGACCAAGAGACCTTTGGCCTGGATTGACAAGGCATGTTTCTAGACAATGTAGCTACAACTTAAAAAATGTAAAAGTCTCCTGGTACATTCTTTACTTAAGAATTTAAGCCGGTACTTGAAGTGTAGATCACCAGGCAAGGACGTTATTGATGCACCAATAAACCATAAACTTATGTTGGATATCGAACTACGATAGCAGCTGAAACAGTTATGTCAAAACTTCAAAGAGAGTGTTTCTAGCATTACATATAGTTGTTTAGACAGTTTGAAGTAAAAAGAGAGCATACAACATATCAACATGAGCAATCCTACCAACAATTATTATGATATACATAATCATCTAAAATGTATCACGAGGATCATGCACTATATGACAACACTATACACACACTACCAGGCATATCTACACTATTAATAAAGCTCAAATACAGAAAAAAGATATTGAAATTTCCATCTTGCTAGTCTTTCCTCACATCTTTCTAAAATTCCGGACATATATCTTTGGATTTACTTTTTGGACAGCTTTCTTCTCCTTGTTGGTTGTAAGAGAAGTTGTGCTGACTCATGATAATCTCAGTAGGAGGGGAATACCATTGTGTTCAAGATGTTACTTGTGTGGACAAGAGGCAGAGACAATAAGTCATCTGTTTTAACATTGCAGAATTACACGACAGTTATGGGATTTGTTCATCAATCTCAGAGGTTCTAATTGGACAATGCCAAGAACTCCTGAAGTTATAGCATGCTAGAAAGAAAGGTGAAAACTGCAACAGCAGCAAAGACAAATGGAAAATTGTCCCTGCAACTATTTGGTGGACAATATGGAAGGATAGGAATTCAAGGTGTTTTCAAGATACAAGTATCAATTTACGAAGATTAAGATGAATTTTATTCTTCTTTTAGTGGTGTAAATCTGAATATATAGATGATTCTGAGGCAATCATAGAGTCTTAAGTTCCTTGTAAGATGAGCAAGAGTTGTTTGTGTAGCTTATTTCCCTTTTTCTTTTTTGGCAATCTCATGTAGTCACTCCATTTGGATTACTAGTGCAATTACTGTGCTGATGTCTATATATACACAGGAATATGTTACCTTCTCAAAAAAAAAAACTCAAGCACACTAAAGTAACTTCTTGATTTGGTGTCGACACCAATTACATATTTGTCACTTTCACAATGTTCACCACAATTTTACAATGTAAAGATCACGCAGGGAACCTGGATTTTCCTAATGATAAGAAACAACGGTACATGAGAATGTTTTTCTCTCGTTTCGAAGCAGAAGACAATATGAAGTAAAAGAAATTGCTCTTCCCCCCTATTCTCTGTGCTCTATTCCACTCTATCAGGTCCATTTCATTCCTTATAGCAATAATCCTAAAATAAATCATTGCCACAGGCGTTCTCATGTACGCATATTACCATAAAATGCATATGTATGTTACACACATTAAACTTGCATTCATAATAGCACATCTAAACACCATGAACGAATGAATTAATGCATTCAAATTTTGTTGGATTCATTTTCTTTTCCACAGACTTGTGTTTTCCCCCTGTTCTCATTCCCCACTCTATCAAGTCCATTTCATTCCTTATATCACTAATATGAAAATAAATCGTTTCCACACAATGGCAGGTACACATATTATCGCAAATGTAATTAGGGACTTACCCCATGACTCGTCTCTCCTGGTGTACTTTGGCTAACATATTCCCCTCTTCCCCATCACCGCATCCCAAAAATCCTCTGCTTTGAATCAAAGTCCCAATTGTATAAACTTCCCCCGACGACAACGAGGGCTTAATCACCTTGTTACAACCATGAGAAATTGAAGGAACACCAGCAATCCCACCACTAAAGCATCCAACTTTAACATGATTATCAATTCCCGCCCTTTGTTTGAACACGTGTCGATGCGTAATTAAACGCCTAATTACCTTCGATGTTGACGGCATTGCAAAATGAATTACAACAATTCAAAAGTGATGATGATAATGAATGAATTTTTTACCTAATATGTGGAAACGAAAATATAATTGAGGGAAAAAGGAAAGGCTTGAAACTTGAATTGATAATGGAACCCTAAATTGATGAAGCAAAGAAAGAGGGGAAGGTTCAATGTGAATATACAGATTTCGGGGCAGCAAAACGAGTTGGAAGGTATTTCATTTCATCATTTATACTTGTGCGTGACGCGATTGAATGGAACTCTTACCCTCCGGGCCTCCACCTTTTTTTTTTTTTTTTAATGTCCCGTTAACTAATTGGATGGCAAAAGATGTGTACTTACAATCCAGGCTTGCACCGTAATTTTGAATACCGGTGGAATCTCTCTTTTGAAATAGGATTGATATCAGTTGATCTGTTCTCAAATACATGATAGTATTGAGGCTGAATATAAAAAAAATTAAAGTTTCGTCTTAAAAAAATAAAAAAAAATCATTGGGTATAACCTTTTCTCTATCCATTTGTAAAATTCATCAATAAAAAATTATAATGAAATAATTATATTTTTGGAATATATAATTCATATTTTTATATACATAAAAAAATAAGAGTTGAATTATATTAATTGCGTACTTCTAAAGGTATAAAACGCATTTACTGGCTTAAACTTTGAGTGACCATTGTCCCTAAGTTTGGACTACAATTATTGAACTTGAGGCCATTGGCATTTTCGATGTTATTTGTTGACATGTTCTGTCCAATAGTAAATCTATAACAGGCTTCAACTATTTCTTTATATAGTGTGTGAAGTTTAACTAATGAAAAGTGTCTAATAAAGTGTTGCGCCCATTCTTTTCTTTCATAGCTGGAGCAAATGGAAGGAGACGTTGTGCAAGCCAAATAGGGAGTAGTAATTAATGATGAATAAATTTTTTTCAATGTTGATAAAAGAATTTCGATGGCAAATTGTCGACAATATCAATATTATGTTATCAGTGGACAACTGTTGAAATCTTTTGAGATATAGTAACGTCAATTCGCTATAATATATTTCTGGAGGTCTAACCCTAAAAAAATCGACAATAGATAGTTAAATAAATGAATATTTATGTATGGATCGTATAAGTTGCTTCTTAATTCATGTATTAACTCGATCATTTTAACTCATTTAAACAAAATTAAGTATGTCAATAGTAAATGAATAAATCAAGAAATATACGAAGCTGTAAGCTGGCTGCAAGTTATTAGTTTACCGATGCTTTTGATCAAATATTGATTTTTCCGGAACACACCAAATATTCGAACTGTCTTATACGTGACCTAAAGTCGACTTAATATTTTCTTAATCATGTTCAAGAGAATCTAAATACTGCTTTACCCTTTTTAATTTCTTGTCACTTTTAAAGTTATGAATATCAGGGTCGTCTCAAACATTTTAGCGACTCTATTCTAATTCGTAAAAGCGAGTCCTTAATATAAGTAAATATATAATTTCAATAATTAGAAATTATTTTAAATTGTAAATAATAATTAAATACAACTTTAAGTTAATCAACTTCTACTTTAATTGGATTAAAACCTGTGAATTATGATCATTTATAATAAAAAATGAAAAAAATGAGCCCTTAAATTTTTTATTTTTCGGGGAGACGGCCCTGGTGAAGAGCCCCCACGAAATGAAATTCATTTGATTGCTTATTCCTATTGAGTTTCTTGGAAGTTATATAATAAACTTAAAAATTAAAATAATTGTCAGCTCAAGAGAAATATATCTACGTGGAAAAGGTGTACAATAGGGCCAGGCGCTGAAGGTTAAAAGAATAGGAGTAATCACAATCCTTAATTCATAATTTAAATCTTGGTCTTATATCTTAGACATCACACAATTGAACAAAATGTGTGTTGACAGTCACTTCATGAGTCTTTACTTAATGAAAGACGTCCCCTAAGATGCGTTATATTGACAATCTTAAAATATCATGTATGCACCACTGCTAATCCTTTTCAAATCCAGTTTCAACCGAGCATACCTCTGCCCTGGGAACAGAAAGAATGGAAATTGACTTTTATGTTCAAGTCTTTTCGGTTGGCAGGACGAGAGGCGCCGTCTTGAAAAAATCATATTTTGCATCTGATCTGAAGTTATTGACCCATGATCCTTAGTGAGAAAACGACCTAGAAACAAAGAAAATAGCCGATAGAAAGTTAAAAGCAATTCTTATTTTTGAAAACAACCTAATAAGAATAACTTCAAAACGAAGCTCTTTTGTATGCTCCATCTCGTCTATGGAAATGGTTGAGAAGAAGCAGGTGGGTGACTGGGGGAGATTAGTTTCAAGCCATAACTTCGAGAGCAGCCTACGCGTTCGAGAAACTGGCAAGTAGCTTGAAGAATCAAGCAAGGCATAAAAGACTATTAGACCAGCCCATCCCCGGCCCGACCCGAAAAAACCAGGGCCATGATCGGCTTATTTCTGACCCGAAAGCCACTTGATCCGAAAATGCGGAGACCCGAAGGGTCGGGCCAGGGTCAAAATTTGTGACCCTCCCGACCCACCACTGTCCGATCATATGTTGGAGTTTTTTTTTATATGTATTAAGAATATATGTGATGCAGACTTTATGTTTTAACGTGAAACAATGACATAAATGTAGGGAAGGGAAAAGAGAAAGTAGTTGTAAATTGGTGAAACTTTAAATAGTCATAACTCTGCGCTCGGACGTCCGTTTTACCCTTTTTTTTATTTCACTTATTTTTTATGAGACGAAAACGTCTGTTTTCCCAATCGATTTGATATTTTCCCAAATCAGTTTCTAATTTTCCATTTTCTTTAGCTGAGATCTCACGATATACAATAGATTTCAACGTTTAAATTTCGTGATAATGTTTCTGAGAATGTCAATTTCAGTATTGGAAATTCAAATCTTTTTTTAGAAAAACAAATTGTCGGGCCCCTGTTAGGTGTATTTTGTACACTTTTTGAGTCATTTTTAGTTAGTATTTTTTCCATTTTCGTTTAAATAAGTGTCGTGTTAGGGTCATTTTTCTTTCTTTTGAGTCACAGAGGTTCAAAAAGGCAAAATGGAGAAAAAAAAGCGAAAAGGAGCGAAAAGTGGGCATAAAAGGAGGGTCCCGATGGAAAAAGGTCGAAAATTGAAGACTCGGACGAAAGCAAGCAGCGCCGTGGCGCCAGTCAGCAACACCGCGGCGCCATTTAATCGTAGAGCGCAGAGTTTCAGCTAGTGGCGCCGAAGAATGGTCATGCACGAGGCGTGATTTTGCAAATCCGAAGAGAAATTAGCCAGGGACAGAAGGGTTCAGGGCATACGATTTTTGCAGCATATTAAACCCTTGGGGCAGATTTTAGGAAGAGGGAGATTCGACAACACATCACAACCGTGGAGGTTACAATAAGAGACATTAGTTCTAAGTATTTTTCTTGCTTTTCTTTATTTCAGTTCATGTTTGGGTTTGTATTAGTTCTTAGCATGTCTATGGCTAGGAACTAAACACTTTATTAGAGTTTTCCTATTGAATCGCTTGAAACTCTTATTCATGAATTAATGCATTTATTTGGTTTCTTCTTCAATTGATTAAGATTTATTCAATATTGATATGAATGTTTGATAGTTAAATGATCACTAATTATCATAATCTATATGATTTCGAATCAAGAACCGAGAGAAGAGATTTGAATATGTTGTAATTGAATAAACATAAGTTAAAATTACGGACGAAAGTACCCCGATACTTGTGTAGCATTATAGGTTATTGTTTTTAATCCTCCTATGTGGTAAAACCTATCATAGAAATGTAAAAGGTTTCTGCACTGGAATTGAGCGATTATATATCCTAACTGAAATATAAAGCAATCTAGTTAACCGCTATCTTAACGTAAAAGAAGAAGTCAATTGCATTAAGAATTGAAAAAAGTGGATAGTTGATGATATTGGAAGCTCTAATTCCTTAAACCTTAATAATTTAGTTTAATTCTTGCACTTACTCTATTAGTGTTAGATAAAAAACCAAATTAGTTTATCGTTTGTCAAATAGATAACCTAGAATAGATATTCGGTAATTAGAAACCAGTCTTTGAGGACGATATTCAAGACTATATTACTTGTTACGATATGTACACTTGCGTGAGCAATTGAAAATCGGCTAACAACCCCCGACCCATCCAAAATTCTCCGTTTTTTTGTTTGGTAGGGCGGATCAGGACCGACCCGAGGCCCATAGGGTCCCCGAAGGGTCAGGGCGGCCAGGGTCGGGAAATCTAAAAAAAATAGGGTCAAGGTCGGGCAACCAGGAAAAAAACCCTGATCAGACCCGACACTAAAGACTATCAACATAAAGCAAGCAAACAAACAACAAGGCTCCCCCTTTAAGCTCTCACTGCTTTAATACCTTGCAATGCTATGTCAATCAATGTTGATGACAAAGAAATTGGAAAGTAACAAATGTTTTGACAACATTTCCCCAAAATCTGTACAAAGGGCTACAGAGGTTCGATGGCTACTCAGACTTTCCAACATACAGATAAAAAAACTAATAAAAACCATAACTAGCTCCGGGCAGAAACTGTCACAAAATCTTGATCAACCTACAGCAATAGTTTTAGACGTGACGCCTTCCCACACTGCCAATCAGACAAGCTTGATGAATCTTTGACAGAATTTCACATCTCCAATTCAATCCCGCACCTTGAAATGCTTATTCAGAATCTATTTAACAGTGCTATTGATTAATACACCTAAAATCCGAAAGGAATAAAGAAGAAAATGCTCCTCTTCCACTCCTCATTCTTGGTTAGAGAGGTTAATGTCATCATATTCGTCCCTGAAAGTCAAAAACTTACTCCGTTGACTCCAGAAGATCCTCAATAAGATCATCAGTCATTGAGGAAGTGCGAAATGGAACTACCTGGATGGCCATTTAAACTATATTAGTCGACAAATCTAATGTGGTGTAATTCCGCTGAGTAATTTAATTAGCTGGTCCAACTCATTACTTGATCACTGCTCGTACCAGCACCTAACGAAATTTTTGTCCGTTTTGTGCTGTGCTCCCCGCTAGACTGTCCTTCAAGATCTTCATCGATAAAGTTTTGATCCATCACCTCTGAAATGTTACAAGAATATTAATGACTTGATATAAGATATCATAGAATTAATAAGATGTGTTGGTTGAAAATCTTAGCTACCTGTAACATAATCTTTCTGGCACAAACCGAAGTCAGATGCAGGAGATTGATTCTGTTTAGTGTTCCCCTGGAGATCTGAATTTACTCTCATTTGATGTCTGCCCGTAGATTTGTAATGCTTAATCCAGGGGCTCGCCAATACAGTACAAGATTCACTTGTTTTATTTAACTGAGGCTCGTCTTTCTTGAAGTCAATTTTGGTCCAACAACCATCTTGAAACACCTTATACTGATAAAAACCAAAGGAAGATCAGATTCTGAGACTAGCAGAAGAAAGTGTGGATGAAAAAGCTAATTAAATACCAACAGAGTAACATTCAGTTGGAATCAAATCAAACCTGTCCTGAAGGATTAGGATGTCTTTGCCTCGAGGATTTAGGCCTTGACAAACCAACTACGTCTAAGGAACCATATAAGTGATCGACAAATGATGCTTCCATAGACTTGAGATACATACTATGCTTCTCGTCGGTCCATTCCATGATCTTTGGTCCAGGATGCTGAGATTCCTGAGATGGGATTTTCTTAATGAGAAACTGAATTCTAAATGAACCACATTTACTAGCCCTATTTTTGCCTGTTAATTTAGTAACATTGCTGTGTTCCTTATTTTGAATGACCACATGAAGTAATCATGCAATGAGCAGTATTGAGCACAAAAGACACATATAACATGATGATAGGGGGGTTGGAAAAGCATAATACTTCACATTGTTTCAACTCATTCACATACTCAGTGCACAATTAGAACATGGAGTAATAATATCATCATCAACCGGGAAAAAGAAAAAACCACTTTAGTTCTTAGGGGATTTGGTGGATTTTTTTAGGGGAGGTGGAGGGAGGCAAGGCCACATTTTTTGGTACTTAATCCTCATTCCTCAATTTAATATGCTCGTGTATAGCATATGTAAAAACTTACACCCAACAGTGTTTACACCAAGTCGATGAATGTAAGACATATGTCTTGTAAATACATTTTTTAATACTTAACCATGGTTAAGTGATGTGCATTTTCACTTTGATTTATTGATTCTTAATTGTTTAGTTAGGTATAAACACCCGATGTAGCCAAGTATTTACCAGTGTTTAGCATATAAATTTATTTCTAACTGTTTCACTTGAGCAAAATCATGCTTAATCTAGTCTTAGAACAAATATCTTAATTCACTTAGCTAACAACAACAACATACCAAGTGAAATTCTACAACGTGAGATCTGGCCTTATCCCTATCCCTACCTTGATAGGTAGAGCGGTTGTTTTTTAGAGAAACATGCATGTAAATAAGATAAACAAAATACACATAGCAACATAAATCAAACGGTAGAGGACTATAAAGCAATATTATGCCTACTAGTATGATAGGCTAAGCGGCCTACAATAATAACACTACAACTATCAGTTTATAAGCGTAGAACGTACTACCCTAATCCTTATCCTCCATAAGACTCTATCTAAAGTCATATCTGAGTTGCACCTGCGTCATATTCCGTCTAATCACCTCTCCCCAGTTCACTTAACTGGAACAACAAAAAAAAAATCAACACAGATTTACCCCCAAAAAGGGCTAGAATGAGATATAAGTCAATTTCATTTTACTGTTCTGGTTCTAAGAAGTTGAATCAATCAAAAAACTACATAAAACCTTGAATCAGTAAAAGTGACTATCAACTCACCAGATTGACACAATATTCAGATACACAAAAACTCAAATAAAAGTTGTTTAATTTTAGAAAATATACCTCCACAGTCAAAATTTCTTCATGTTCATCAATCTTTCTTGAAGTTTTTCCTTTTGTAGCTAATCTAGTTTCCATTATCTTCAACAAATAATAGAGATTATGTCTTAAGCTTTACTAGACAATTTATTACAGAAAAAAAATTGAGGGGAAAAAAGGAAGGAACTTTTGGTAGTACAAAAAAGGTTGGCTCAGCTGTCACCGCTTTTTCCATGTGTCAACTGAACACTATTAGACGTTCCAGATATTTTTTTGCAAGGGCATTTAGTAATTAGTACAACTACAAAATATCGGTCCACCATAAAATATCTTTTATCTTCATTTAATTTTGGAATTATCCCTGCATCTACTATTAAACGACGTGGTTTTGGTTACGCTTTTATCTTTTGACCATGTGATTGTTTCTATCTTTTGTTTACTCAAAGTCTTTAACACATTTCTTTGCCCTTTTAGTGCTTAAAGAAAGTCCCTTTCCTTATGTCATAGCTCGTGGCGGACCTAACATTTGAGTTTATGATTTTGAATTCGAAATTATAATAATGATGGTGTGAATCAGTCTAATGCACTAAGCTTTCGTTATGTGTAAGATATAAAGAAGGGTCAGATTATAATAGTTTATTATACGCAGTTTTATCTTGCATTCAAAACTTATTATCGTTATTCTTATTTAGTAATATTTTAACATATATATATTGAACTAAAACTATTGAATTTGAATGTCGTATCTTATATGCTTCATCCGTCCCTATTTATAATCTTGCATTTTTTTGGGGTTGAGTTAGGTCCATGATTCATTTTTTACCGTTTTCATACATATTTTTCTTATCTGACCATCATTAATTCACCTTTAAATCACTTAACTATATTAGGTTGGTATGATTTGTTGTAAATACTTAGTGCATATAAGTTTTTACGAGCTAACAGAAAACATGATGAATCCCCTAAGCATTTATAATTAAGAGCCTGTTTGGATGGGTTTACTGGTTTTTGACTTATTTTTATTATTTTAATTAAAAAAATGCTTTAAAATATATTTTTTCCAAACATTATAAAAATACTTTAAAACACCTCAAATAAGTCGATACAAACATATTCTAAATTTCTAATACGTTGAGACTTTCTCTTTTTGGACTATAAAATTAATATTGGTATCTCAATTCTCATGTCCAGTAAATTTCCAAATGATGCAATGATATAAAGTTTTAAGATAAGAAGTTGGAAACGTATGATTATGACTTAATGAGTCAATGGCAGGCATGGTGGGCCATGTGAAAGGAAGGAAAATGATATTCCAATCTTAAGAATATCAGCTGTTGTTTGTTGAGTGGCTCCATAAATATCGTTGAGTTAGATATTTTTTTCCTCCTTTTAAACTTATTAAGAGTTTAGGGTAGGACTGGCCAGTGGACCGGGTCGGGAAATTTGCCTCGGCCCCAGACCCGACCCCGTCCCCCTCCCCTTTACAAAACTAATCGTTGCAGCCTTGGTCAAAAGCAGTATAGGATGTGAATCGAATCTCTCTGTTCTCTAATCGAATTAGCGCATCTTCTTTTCTCTTTGTTGAATAGTGGAGCTCCACTCCAGTGAAGCAAGACTGTATTCGGAGAGTTCGATCCATGTACTCTATTCTCCACCCCATAAATTTCCTACCCCCTTAATATTTATTTTAATTCATAAGTTAGTATATTTACATTTTAACTTTATTTCTCAATTATAAATATCTTATTTTTCTCACAAATATTCTTATCATCTCTCTAATCTCTCAATCTATCTCTCTACAAGTCTATATTGCCTACTAAATATTATATTTTATTTGTTCATTTGTATAATTGTATCAAAGTTAAAAATTAGAGTGAAGTTGACAATTAGCTTGAGGATCATCCATCGAGCAAGTTTCAATTTTCAACCTCGATTACACGTCGACGTTTGGTACCTTCGTTCATTCTTTAAATTATTATTGTTATTTAATTTTAATTATCGCACTTAATTTCATTATCTTTAATTATTTATTTGCATAATTAAAATGAAAGGATTTAGATGTATGATTAAGGGTAAATGTGCTTCTTCTAGTAGGGGTAACAATTGTAATTCTTCTAGTAATCCTATTCCTAGTCCCGATGATTTGATTGATTTCACTTATATATATGAAACTGAGTTTTTTAATGATATACCATTAGATGATTAGGTATATTCTGCATCTGAACCCGACTTTAATTTAGACGATAATTTAGATAACACATCCACTAGTACACCTCAACCTCAGGCTCAGAATGAGTCTCAGCCTGAAAATGCAACTGATATGCCTCTTATTCCCCCTATTATGAGTCGAGGTCCTACACAACGAAAATTAAAATCATATGCATTTTTTTTACAGGGACAAAGAGAATCAAGTAGTTAGATGTAAAATTTGTAAAAATGTTTATCAATTTAAAAGTGAAAAAGGTGGGTTGGACGGGAGGTTTATTAAGACAAGTACAAAACTTCCACAAAGCTAGGTGGAATGAACACCAGGCTACAAAGTCGATGTGTCAATGCGCTCTGAGTCGGAATAAGGTTCACATAGTGTCCCGAACCAAGAACATGGTCAAATTAACCCAACGATGGGGGAATTGTAGGTCCTAAATACGATAAACACAGAGATAGAGAATCATTAGCAAAATTAGTTGTGGTGGAGGATTTGCCTTTTGCATTTTCTTCCTCTCCTGATTTTATTCATTACGTAAGAGATATGTATAATTCTGATTTTAACGATTTTTCTAGATCAACTGTTAGGAGAGACGTTTTTAAATTTGCACATGAATATCAACGATATTTACGTTATGCATTATATCATTTTCCTGACAAAGTATATATCACTTCTGATATAGGTCGTAGTACTAACGACAATGATTATTTAACTGTAACATGTCATTGGATAGATAATAATTGGTCTATGCAAAAATATATTTTAGCATATAGATATATTGATGATAGATACACTGAAAATTTTATTGCAAAATATATTCATGAAATTTGTGATTACTATGAAATAACTAATAAAATTATGACTGTTACGTTAGATAATGTTTCTTCTAATAATTATGTTGTGAGACTTTTAAAAGATCTATTAACTCCATTTTCTTATCATTTTCATATAAAATATGCGTGTCATATTTATAACTTAGTTGTAAATGATAGACTATCACTTTTTGAAGACAATCTTAATAAAATATAATTTGCTATAAACTTTATCTTTAGAGTTAATAAAATACAAAGACTCAATAAATATAAAAAAACATGTCACGATTGTGGATTACCTTTTAGAAAAAATCCTGAAGAAGTAGCGACTAAGTGAAATTCTATATATGAACAACTACTTGTTGCTTACGATTATAGAAGACCTATAACTTTATTTTTAACGCTCATAATCGAAATTCAAGTGATATGCTTGTAGATAATGATTGGAAAAAACTTTCAGTACTTATTGAATTTTTAGAGAATTTTTTTCATGTAACTTATAAAGAATTTTCTGGTATATATTATCATACTATTTCAACTATGTTATTTTATATAACTATAATATTTTTATTATTTAATGAATATATGGAAAAATCATCTTATAAGACACCTATTAAACAATGCTTACGAAATTTAAAAAATATTTTTTTCCTATTCCCGCTATTTATATTTTTGGTGTTGTATTAAATTCGACTATTAAAATAGACGGTTGTAAATTACTTATTGAAACGATTTATGATTGTATAGCAATACTTCCACCTCCAACTCCAAAAAACCCAAATGAAGAACCACATAAGGAACCAACTAAAGAAGAAGTTTTATCTAACATATACGATGCAAAAAAATATAATGCATTACCAACAACAAAGTGCAAATAACCAACTAGTTTCTATATGATGCGCGATTTATGCACACACTTTAACGCAAGTGCACGTTGTCGAGTCAAGTAATATAGTCTTTGAAGACCGAGTTATCGTCCTCAGGGATTAGTGCTCAAGTACCAACTTCTATTCTTTGTTATCTATTTGGTGACCGATATTTGAGTTGTTGATTATGACTAATGATTATAAAGACTAATTAACTATGTTGTTTACTTCAGTGATGATGGAAATAGGGCTTCCAAGTCTCCTCAACTATCCACTTATATTACTTATTAATGCAATTAACTATGGTTCTTCTTCTTTTGGAGATAACAAGTTTACTAATTCGTTTTATACTCGCATTGGGTTATATAAACACTCAACCCAAAGTCTGACTCCTTTCTACCTTTCGGTGATAAGGATGACTCAGAGGAGGATTAAGAACAAAAACCTATTAATACTACACAAGTAATCGAGGTATTTTCATCCCCAATTCGACCTATGTCTACCCAACTACAAAGATAGTCACAACCTCCTTTCGGTTCGGTTAGAAATCATATAAGTAATGATAATTAATGATCAAGTAATTACCAAGCAATCAAATCATCTATTGGATAAATCTCAACAATAAGAAGAACAACCATAAACGTCGTTAATTCATAAAATAAGGTTCAAGTGAATTGACATGGAAAGCCTATATTAGAATTAGTTCCTAGCCATAGACATGACAAGAACTAATTCAATATCAACATAAACCGAAAATAAAGTAAAAGAAAGAAAAGAAATTACTAAAGAATGGTCTCCAATCTTGAACTCCAAGATGTGTTGTGAATTGGCAAGAAGGGAACCCTTAATTCTGACCTAGGGTTCTCTTTTTATAGCCTCCAAACCGACATTAAGATTTTCCTTCAGGCCTGACCCATAATTCGTTCAAAACCCTGATTTTTCCCGCGTCGCGTATGACCTTGCTCTTGGCCTTGCGGAGATTCTGCATTACGATGATTAGCCGCGGCGCTGCAACTCTTTGTCAGAAGCGCCATGGACCGAACTTCGCAAGCCTCAAGATTGGGCGCCGGCCTGCCCTCTTGGCTTGGGAGGCGCCACGACTCGTGTCGTGCACAGTTCGCCACTTTCTCGCATTTTCGAGCTCTGGAACCTCCATTTTGTCCTCTTTTCGCTACTTTTCCGCCAAAGAGCCACTTTAACCAATTTGACTCAAAAGAAAGAAAATATATCCTAAGACGACACATATTTGTACAAAATGGACAAAAGACTAACTAAAAACGAATCAAAAAGTGTATATAAAATACACCGATCACTATACCATCTTCTTCGTCTTCAATACAGTCTTATAAAAGACATGTTGTTTATGATGCTAGTATTGAAAGCCTTAGAAATAGAATGTTTCGTGGTTCCACTTCTTCAACAACTAGTTTGATGTTTTTGTTTTGCAGGGTGTTATACCGTACCAAACAATTCTCAATGAAGAAGGACGTGAAGACTTGCTTAAATACTAAAGGAAAAATGAGAAGACATTTCCGATACTAGCAAAGATGGCCCGAGATGTGTTGGACATTCAAGCGTCATCAACAACATCTGAAAGTGCTCTTTCTGCCGGAAGATTTCAAATAGGAGAGCACATACACTCATTAGCGGGAGACAACTTGAAGATTACAGTTCTATTCAGATATTAGATTCAAGCGGAGCGTCGAAGGTGCGGTCAACCAGAGATCAACTAACGACGAAAACTACAACGAAATCTTATCAGCATAATGTTACGTGTTATTATAAGTTAATATTTATAAGCTGTCTGGTAGACTTTTTCGTGAGTCCTTCTGGCTTTGTTATTAGGATCCAGCCAATAAATAGAGATATGGAGTCGTTGGAGAACTTTTAGGACGTTCTAGAGGTAATCGAGAAGCATGTGTACAAGCTCGTAATGGATGTCAATTAATACCTTTTAATGACCGAACGATGTAAATACTTTTTACATGATCAATGTATAAAGCGTAACCTCAACTCGATAATAATATCAACTTGCCATAAAGGTAGAGCCACCTTAAGATAGCCAACATTGAGGTTGTTTTCCAAAGATAAATTCAAGAATCTATACTAGCATCGTAATGTGCTTTTAGCAAAACTGTTATTTCTTCATTAATAAACTGATAGGAATTAAGAGAAGTATATATCAGTGTATATACATCAAGAATTACTACTGCATGATACATAATTAGATTGGGTAAAGACCAAAAGCGGAAAAGGCAAAAACTCGAAATTATGCGGAACTCAAAGTTTATAGTTTATTCTCTTTTTGTACAAAAGAAATATGCCGCTTCTTGTCAGAACGAACAATCAATTGGACTCATAAAACCTGTTGTTCCCCTTTCTGGTCCTCTTCCATTGTATCTTGCAAGTCTATTCGACCTGTAACAAGCAACGCAAAATCATCAACGGGTGTGTTTGACATATGAAAATCATGAAATATGTACACAATGCAAGATAGCCAGACCTCTCAGGTAATAACTAAGGTTTAACGGCATGCTTTTCGTGGTTCATATCTAATCCAACGTTATGAAAATCATGAAATATGTACACAATGCAAGAAAGGCTATCATACCAAATAAGGACACTAATGAGGGAGGCTTTGAATGTCCATTTGAACTCATATCTATACCTGCACAAATTAAGATGTATGTTTCAAATTAGAGGCAGATAAATAGCATAAAAATGAGTGACAGAAAGGTTTCACATTTATGACAAAAAGCATTTACATAAAACGACGACACTAACTTAGAGCTGAAAGACCAGGCATGAGAAGTTTGACAATCTTCTTGCATAAATTGTCCATGGTTTAAGCTCTACAATGACATGCTTAAGTTTGATGCCAATACTAATAGACATAATTCAGATTTTCAGGGTGAGGCGGGGGCAAGACTGGTGTTGGATTCCTAATTTACTAACCATTAATGCACTTTCCTTTAATCTTCACTTGTTTTAGTACTTCAGTGAATAGACAATTCTCAGTTAATTGCTGACCATTTGTTTCACTGCTTCCATACAGGGGTATATATCCCTTCTATTGTACAATAGAAGTGTATGCAAAGTGTATTTTTTCATGGTGCCAAAGTAACTTCAGACCCCTTCCGTACAATAGAAAGGCGGCGCATATGTAGTGATGAGATGCAGATATGATTTGCAGCCAAAAGAATTGAAGATTTAAAGCAGTAGCACACCTGAACTTTCAGCTGATTTGAGGATATCTGATTTCTTGAAAGTAAATCCAATAAAATTGGAATCTGTTGATGTCAGCATCTACATGATGGGATAAATCAAAATGTATACAAATTATCTTATTTAAATAAAGAACAATATAAGAAGGATGGCATGGGAAATCAATAGGGAACCAAAACTCTGGAAGAGGAAATAACTTAGAATAATACTTGAAAATTGCAATGGAGAATCCCCAGAAGTTATTTACTCCCAACTATAGGAATCACTATTATGTGGAAACTTGGATGCGCATAATTCATCAACTATTATAGTCTCAACTCTCACGAAAGAAACTTTACAAATATTTAAGTACATCACTACTTCAATCTTGTTTACAGTAGTTTTGTAGTCTCGCTCGAATGGCGCAATTTTCTTTTTCTTTTCCAGAGATTGGTTGTGGGTGGGGGGGCTGAAGTATGCACTGTCAACAAGTAATCATTACCTTTCACCAGGGTCCAACTCTTGGTGTTGTTGATGAATGATCTTCTACCTATAATATAAAGTGAAAAGTTAGCACATTCAAAGACCAAAGCAAGCATGGTTCCAAAATTAAAGTGAAGCATCGTTTAAAGCAAAACGTAGAAAAACTGAGATGCAGAAAACTGAAAAATTACTGTAGATGAATGCCAAGACAAATGGTGAACTGAATTGGAATGAAAATGCATGCTTTGATAAGAAGCCAAAAAGAAGTCTATAGATATTCAATGGTACGCAGAAATGACCAAAATTCTAAGGACCTAGTTCATAAATGATGTCAAATTGTTATACTGAAGTTACTACTGAAAGAGAGGTGGAGAGCATGTCCATATTTTTTGGTAAAGGTAGAGAAAATAGAGACGCTACAAAGGTGAAAGTTATAGAAAGGAAGATAGTATCCAGCTTATATATGGCTGTGGATCATGGGGGTAATAGTTGGTTTCTAGCAATCCACAATGTGATGAGAGCTGTAGTCATTTTAATAACTACTACTCCAGATGTTCTCTATAAAAGTCAAATTAATACATCTAGTGGTCTATAAAGTACTCACCTCAGGAAACTTCTCAAAATTTTGAGTATCTAACTCTCCGGTAACAATAGGTTTATAGGCAGCCTCCATTTCATAAAGCATATCCCAGTTGACTCCTTTGAACCAAGGATGAGCCTGAAAACCCAGTCACAAGTTTTAGTAAGAAGTCGGCATAACCACTCACCATAATCCTAATAGTTCTTTGCACACAAAGTACAGTAATTTCATCAATGAGAGAGGAAAACTGTACGTGTTCCGTTAAGTGAAACAAAATTTCTATAATTAAGGGGCATATTTCTGCAAATAGTCTGTATGGGCATCACTTCATTCCTTTGGTAGATATTTACCTTTATTTCTTCCACTCCTCCGGTTCCTAATCTTGATTCAACATCACATATTAAACGACAGATCAGATCCTTAGCCTCATCTGATACTTTTGGTTCATCTAGGAATTTCAAGCATGTTCTCCAACTGATTATCTGATCAACCAAAACAAATATCATATACCACGCAAAAGATGAGTATATTTTGTAAAACCTAACAAGATGCTGTAGCATAAGTTATGGAAAAACAATCATTTCAATTCCAATATTTTCTGATTGTACTGAAAAAGAATTCCTTTTGGAATCTTGGTTTACAAAGTTCTGTTTGAATCCAATTTGGAGATCATTTTAGAGGACCCGGCTGTTTCTTATTTTCATCCTAACAACAAACAGAAGAGTTAAAATACCTTGCGCGCAGTCATTCTTGGATGCTCTGAATAGAAGGGGGATACCCAACAAGCATCTCATATAGGATTGCCCCCAATGACCACGGATCACATTCAATTCCATATCCCTTTTTCAACAAAACCTCTGGTGCCATGTAATCAAGAGTTCCAACGGTAGAATATGCCTACAGAAGATAATTTTTAATCAATTAGTAGAAAGGAACAAAATTAAAGAATGTTAATTTTGCAAGCTGACACAATTATAACTTGAAATTAAGGAAAAGTGCAGCACTAGAATGGGAGTATGTGAATACCAAGGCACAGCAGTTGCGTTTCCACTGCTGTATTTGTTCTTTTGGCATTGGCCATGAAGCTCTATCACCACCAGAATTCCCTTCAGTCCCGTAAATGGACTCCACATTAGTAAGGTCTTCATCTTCCAGTAATATTGATGAGTATTTATTTTCCAGGGGTTTACATAAGCCAAAATCTGAAAGTTTTATGGCCATTTCTATCCAGTATAAGGTTATCAGGTTTTATGTCCCTGAAAGCAGAATAATTCCTGAATCAGCTGCATGTTGGAGGATGATTGCAAAGTAAGCTTTAATAGTAATAAACATATTATCATTAATTTGAGCTACAAAGGGTACATATGTATTATTGGCACTCCTATAGGATATAGCAAAACAATCACGTAGCATGCAAGATTAAACAAAAAGGCAACTATTTAATGCATTGTTCAGATACCTATGTACGTAATTCTTCTGACGAATAGACTGAATAGCCAAAATACTCTCAGCAATGTAGAACCGTGCGACATCTTCAGAAAGAACATCTTCTCTCATCAGTAAGGTCATGATGTCACCACCAGGTAAATACTCCATTATAAGGTACAAGAAATCTGAGTCTTGGAAAGAATAGAAGAGCTTCACGATGCACCGACTATCAACTTCCACAAGCAAATTCCTCTCAGATATGACATGCTCAACCTAAAAGAGCAGTATAACTTTCATAAATTATATACTGAATATAGTAATTTACACACAGAATTTAACCAAGGAACTCATGAATTGTCTTTTGGACCAATTAAGTGGAAACAAACAATTGATGATGTGCACAACATATTCATAAATCCAAAAGAGAGAAAAAAGTCTCTAGCTTAAAAAAAAAAAAAGGGCAACCCGGTGCACAAAGCTTCCGTTATGCGCGGAGTCCGGGGAAGGGCCGGACCACAAGGGTCTATTGTACGCAGTCTTACCTCACATTTCTGCAAGAAGCTGTTTCCACGGCTTAAACTCATAACCTCCTGTCATAAGAAAAAGTCTCTAGCTTAAAATATTATATTTCTACCTCATAGTTCAGTTTTCTTAAGAAGTAAGAGGGAATAGGGAAATTGGGTAACCTTTTAAATATTTAAACCTTTAGTCAAGTAAAAGGTTGTTATTCATTTTTGTTTCTAGCATGGGTTTGTCCAGACTAGTGTTGAAATTCTTCTTATACCAGAAAGCACATACTATGCAAGCTATTCATAAGGACCGGTGTTTCTCCATCATTATGATACTTAGCAAATAATGTTAACTTTTAGAACATATTCCTTATATGATTATATCCTTCTTTTTCTCAAAACATGCTCATCCGGTTTCTATGAATGTTTTAACAAAAGCTAGTAGAGGAAGCATGGTGATTTTACGAAATTAGTCAAGCGGCTTCTGCAAGGTCCCGATACCATTGCATAAACATTTCAGAAGAAAATTGTGTCGCTATATTCGATTTGTCACCTGTCCAGGCTAAGCATGTCTGATTTCTTCAATTTCTTCATAGCAAAGATTTCTCCAGTACTGTTGAATCTACACAATCTAATCTGCATAAACAATCCAGATAATTTAAGAAAGCACTCTACTGAAATCTGCTTCATCAATGTCCGACACGAATAATGACTGTCAACTATATCTGTGGCGATCATAAGGCAAGAACACTCTAATTGACAATATAACTTTTTAAAGATGATAAGTGCACATCAGACACAAGCATGGTTCTCCTATGACATTAATAGCTTGTTTGGCAGCCAAGCTTCTGGGAAGTAAAAGTGCTTATATTTTTTAAAAGAAGTGCTTATTATAAATTGTTGAAGCGCTTGGCCAAGCATTTAGGAAAATATAAGTGCTTTTGAGTATTAGTTTTTTCCCAGAAACACTTTTCGGACCTTGGCCAAGCACAAATTCTTCTCTAATATTGGTAAAGGTATTTTTTAAATTGATTAGTCAAAACACAATCGCTACAAAGAGTACTTTCCAAATAAGCAGATTTTAGAAGTTTGGTCAAATAGGCTGTGAGCTTCTAGTAAGAGACCAACTTCCATGTAAAGTCTTGGATAAAAAAAAAAGTTTTCCCCAACTAAACTAACTCCTCTCCCTCAATCTCTTCTTTCACTTCCTCCACTCTCACAACACACACAACACATATATCCTTCATATCACAAAAAAAAAAAAATCAGAAAAAAAGGAGAGAACAAAAATAAAAGAGAGCAATTAAGGAATCCTAAATAAAGGTTTGGTTGAAGTTGAGTCATTGGCGGTTATGAAGCAATAAAATGTGAATTTTCTCACTCACAAAATTTTAGTAAAATTCTTTGTTTTGAGTTACAATACATATTAAAACATAGTAAGCATGTTAAAAAAAACTCAATTTCACTGTCCCATCAGCAGCAGTGAATTCAGGCTCCAAATTATTGAAAACCCGATCCGGTTTCATTGGTAAAGCACCTAATTTCACTGTCCCATCAGCAGCAGCAACACCCTCCATCTCCATTAATCAAGAAACTCAAGATTTCTCATTTCTTTAGATCCAAATAAAATGGAAAAAAAAAGAACTATACCTAAGTAAAAAGAAACGAAATTGATTGGTGGGTATGTATTGTTTTGTTCATTAGTAGTAGTATGTGGTACAAGAATGGTGACAGTTATAGATCATTCTTAGGCCGATTTCCAATTGTTGGTACCGAATATCGTCATCAGTTTCTAATTACACAACATTTATTCTAGGTTATCTATTTGGCAAACGATAATCTGATTTGATTTTTATCTAACAATTGTAAGAATTAAACTAAATATTGAGGTTTAATCAATGAAGGAATTAAGGCTTCCAATATCATCAACTATCCACTCTTTTCAATCATTAATGCAACTAGAATGACTTCTTCTTCTACGTTAAGATAATGCTAACTAGATCGCCTTATATTTCTACAGGATATATAATCGTTCAACCCCAGTGCAGAAATCTTCTATATTTCTATGATAGGTTTTACCACATAGGAGAATTAAGAACAGTAACATATAATGCTACACAAGTATCGGGGTATTGTCGTCCGCGATTTTAACCTATGTCTAGTCAATTACAACATATCTAAATCTATCCTCTCGGTTCTTGATTAGAAATCATATAGATTATGATAATTAGTGATCAATTAACTATCAAAAATTCATATCAATATTGAATAAATCTTAATCAAGTGGAAAAAAATCAAACTAATGCATTAATTCATAAAATAGAGTTTCAAGCTATTCAATAGGAAATCCCTATTAAAGTGTTTAGCTCCTAGTCATAGACATGCTAAGAACTAATACAAAATTCCAACATGAATTGAATTGAAAACTAAAGAAAGAAAAATTACTTAGAAGTTAGAACTAGGTCTCCAATTGTATCCTCCAAATTTTCCTGTGTTGTCTTCTGTTGTGGAATCCCCTCCTTCTGTAGAATAATTCTTAGGGCTTAAGTATGTTGTTATTTTTATGCCCTCAGGACCCTATTTGCCCCTGACCAATTTGTCCTGGATTCAGAAATTCCGCTTGCCGCGGCCTCAGATCAGCCATGCGCTAAACTTCGCGAGCAACCGATCTTCTCGCGCCACGGCCCTCAAGTAGCGCCACGACGCTGCTTTTATGCCCAATTTTCAACCTTTTTGCCAAAATCCTCGACTATACCCAAATTTCAACCTTTTCAGAATCTCCAATTTTCAACCTTTTTGCCCCGGGACCCTCATTTTATGCCCGTTTTTTGCTCTTTTTCGTCATTTTACCTTTTTGAACCGCTGTGACTCAAAAGAAAGAAAAACGACCCTAACACTACACTTATTTAAATGAAAATAGGGAAAATACTAACTAAAATGACTTAAAAAGCGTATACAAAATACGTCTAACAAATATCCCCAAACTTAACCTTTGTTCGCCCTTGAGCAAAGAAACAAAACCAAAAAGACTCAAAGACTCAAATCAAACAGTTGCACAAGGTTACTTAGAAAAGCATGAACGTCAGTTGAGATAATATGCTGGAACATATATAACATGAATATAGCAATCTAGAATTTCAAGTCAGATATTTCACAAATTCATTTCAATCACACTCAATGGAAACATGAACATTAACTTATGCATGTCAATTTCATTTAGTTCTATGGGGCCTGTTTACTTGTTATTCTCCACTAATCATAGACATATATATTAGATATTGTTAGCGATATTTCGAATGTTCACGCAAACGTACGCATCGTTGACAAGTATATAGTCTGATAAGACTGAATATCGTCCTCAGAGACTAGTTTCTAATTACCGTTCATCTATTTTATGTTATCTATTTGGCAATCGATATTTGAGTTGAGTTTTTGTTTAACTACTAGAATAATTGCAAAAATTACTGAACTATTTAAGTTGTAATCAGTTATGAATGAATTAGGGCTTCCGAAATCCTCGACTATCCACTCTATTCAATCCTTAATGCAACTAGAATGACTTCTTCTTATACGTTAAGATAGCGGTTAAGTAAACTGTCTTATATTCCGGTTAGGACATATAATCACTCAACCCCAGTGCAGAACTCTTCTATATTTCTATGATAAGATTTACCACATAGGAGGATTAAGAACAGTAACCTATAATGCTACACAAGTATCGGGGTATTGTCGTCCGCGATTTTAACCTATGTCTAGTCAATTACAGCATATCCAAATCTCTCCTCTCGGTTCTTGATTCGAAATCATATATATTATGATAATTAGTGATCAATTAATTATCAAACATTCATATCAATTATTGACTAAATCTTAATCAAGTGAAGAAGAAATCAAACTACTGCATTAATTCATAAATAGAAGTTCCAAGCGATTCATAAGGAAAGCCCTAATAAAGTGTTTAGCTCCTAGTCATAGTCACGTTAAGAACTAACACAAAATCCATACATAGACTGAATTAAAAACGAAAGAAAAGAAATTACTGCGAACTAAGTCTCCAATTGTAGCCTCCCTTGTTGTCTTGTGTTGTGATATGTTGTAGAATGACCAACCCCTCATAGAATTAATCCCTAGGGCTTAAATATGTTCCAAATTTCGTACCCTATAGACCAATATGCCCTTAGTCAATTCTTCTTCGGAACTGAGATTTTCGCACCGGCACCGCGGTGCCGAAACTCATGCACTTTCTCAGTAAATATGGCACTACTGTTCTGCATAGTGGCACTGCGGTGCTGAAAGTCATGTGGCTTCTCAATAAATATGGCACCGCGGTTCTGTATATTGGCATCGCGGTGCTGAAAATCCTTCGTCCTGATGTGCCAACTTTCGTCTTTTTTGCCTCGAGAGCATCTTTTCTGCCCAAATGTCGCTCATTTTCGCCATTTTGCCTTTTGGAACCACTGTGACTCAAAAGAAAGAAAAACAAACCTAATACTATACTAAACACAATAAAAATGAGTAAAATACTAACTAAAATGATTGAAAAGGCGTATACAAAATACGCCTAACAAACTCCCCCAAACTTAATTTTTGCTCGCCCTCGAGCAAAGATCAAAACAAAACAAAGACACAAAAACAAAAGACTCAAAGACTCAAATCAAGCAGCTGCACAAGTACGTAGATACACATGAACGTCAGTTGAGATAATATGTAGGAACATATATAGCATGAATTTAGCAATCTAGAATTTCAAGTCAGATATTTTGCAAATTCATTTCAATCATAAGTAATGGAAGCATGAATACCTAACATATGCATATCAATTTCATTTAGTTCTATGAGTCTGTTTACTTGTTATTCTCCACTAATCATAGACATACATTCTAGAGATCATCAGGACATCAGGGTTGTAATGTAGGCTTAGACAGAGGTAGGTAATATTAGGCATTTAGGCTCAATTTGCGTACCATAAGCATTTTTCTTACTCAACTATTTTGTCCTTCTTTTTGGTATTCTTTTCAGTTCATGCTTATATCCCCCGTTCTCTTTTTGAGAGCATGAAACAATTCACATAGTCACCCCCAAACTTAAGCTTTTTCATTTTTTTCATTAGGGTTCATCACTTTTCACTCTCTTTTTGTATTCTTTTTTCACTCTTTTTCATCCCAATTTCAACTATTGTTTATGGCACACGAAAAAATCATGAAGTATCAAAGAAAACAACTTATTTTAGGCTCAACGGGGCTGACTAGAGATACAATTTATTGCAAGGTAGGTAATGAATGGTAAGAAGGGCTAACAAAGAAATGTCTGAATCATCTCCCTAAACATGTACATCCTAACTATTTCGCCTCAAATAGCAAGCAAGCAGACTTCACAGACATTTTTCAATTGACAACACATAGGCTAAGCATCAAATATTCCAAATAATCAATTTTTCATGAATATTTGGCATATCTAACTTAAGTACACAAATTTTAGCTTCTCATTCCATTACATTATCCCACTTAGTTCACTATGCGTTCCAAATAAGCACAACATGCATGATCATAAAAAATGACTCACATAAAATACAAAAACAAACAAAAGACTCAAAAATAAAATAAAATAAGACCCCCCCCCCCCCCCTCAAACTTTATCTACACATTGTCCCAAATGTGTAAAAGACTCAAAAATTAAAGAGGGACGACTTACAGACATACAACGGCTCAAAATGGTGGTGGTGGCGGCGGATATTGCACTGAAACGGTATCTGTGGGAAGAAATTTGACAATTCAGGGCTTTTTTATTATTCGGAAATCGCTAATCGGCACCGCGATTCTGTATAGTGGCACCGTGATGCCTAAAGTACTGGGGCCTCTCTGAACATTCGGAACCGCGGTCCTGCAGATTGGCACCGCTGTGCTGATTTGACTCCGTGTTTTTCACCCTTTTATTCATGCTCATTCTCCGATTCCTTCACCTGACATCACAACACAATAAACATACCAAAAGTGAGACTGTTCTATTTAAACTAAATTGCATAATTTAATTATTGGGTTGCCTCTCAAGTAGCGCTATCTTTAACGTCTTGTAGCCGGACGCATGTTCTTTATCAAATCATTAGGGTAAATTAACCCACAACCTATCCACTTAAAAATTATTCTCCTCTTCCTCACTCTATTTTTCTTCTTCACAGTAGTAGGTTCAGTAGGATTTACCTGTTTGTCAGCTTTCATGTCATCTACTTTTGTTGCAGCTTTCCAACTAGCATGTGGGTTCAAAGCTGTAGGGATGATCTCACTAGTTTTGGTCTGAGCCTGCTGAACTGTTGTGTCAGTTGTGCTTACTGCGAAGCACTTTTTGCTGGCTTGTTACTCAATGGTGGATTTAAACACCTTGAATACCATTTCTTCTTCCTGAGCCCTTAGCCTCAATTCTCCCTTCTCCACATCGGCTCTACCAGTAGCTAGGAACGGTCTCCCTAAAATGATGGGTATTTCATCATCTTCCTCCATGTCAAAAATGAGGAAGTCTGATGGGAAGAAGAACTTTCTCACCCTGACAAGCACATCTTCCACTATGTCTCTAGGGTGCATCACGGTTCGGTCAGCCAGTTGTAGATTAACTGTGGTTGGTTTGTCTTCCCCCAAACCCAGTCTCTTGAATACAGACAGAGGCATGAGATTGATACTAGCCCCTAAGTGACACAGCACCCGGTTGCATGTTACGTTGCCAATAGTGCAGGGCAGAGTGAAGCTTCCTGGATCTTTCAAATTATGAGGCAGTTTCTTTTGTAGGATGGCGTTGCACTCCTCTGTCAGCGCTATTGTCTCATGATCCGCCAACCTTCTTTTCTTCCCAAGTATGCAGGCATTTGTTCTAACGCCTTAATGAAGGGGATATTAATGTGCAGCTTCTTAAATACCTCCAAGAACTCGAGAACCGCTGTCATGTCCTTCTTCCTGAGCCTCCGAGGTAGGGATTACATGAGTGTATTCCTCAAAGGTCTTGGTGGAGCTTTCAATCAGAAGGTGGTCCTCAGTGACCCCCTCCTTTTCTTCCTCAACTGCTTTCTCGCCCTCTTTCTCATGAACCACTGCGGGTTGGGGAGCAACATGCTCTAACTACTTTCCACTCCTTAACAACACCGCTCGACATCGCTTCTCGATTGACCTCAGACACTTGGGAGTGTACCTGCGGCTCGTTGGTTATCATCTTTGCCGCTTGCCCAACTCGCGTTTCGTGTTTCCCGAGAGAGGACTCGATTTCGGCCATGAATCGATTCTCGCGAATTAGTGAGTGTAAAGATTGCGACCTCACCATCGTGCTTTTCTCGCCAGAAGTGGTCTAAACTGCTGGGATGAGGTAGCCTGATTCTATTCTTGCTGGTTCTGGTAACTACCTTGATATGGTTGTTGCTGGGCCTGGTCATTCCTCCACGAAAAGTTAGGGTGATTTCTTCACCCTGGATTGTATGTGTTGGAATTATAAGGCCACTGAAAGTTCCCAACTGCCTGAACCTGCTCCATTGACACATTATTGGGATCCACCGCAGATCCGCAAAGCGAGTACGGCCCACCACGAATCTCACAATTTATCGCATCCGACCGCATTCACGGACATAGTGTTCTCTGCAGCTTGCTTCGCCGTCGGAAGGCTACTCAGGCATTCAGGGCATTTGCTCTATGCCCTGGCTTTCCACACACCCAACAAACACCAAATTATTTCTTGAACTTATTGGCCTTTTGTGGGGTGAATGTGCTTCTTCCGGCAACAAATGACGGCTTGGCACCATTGAATTTGCCTTTGCCCTTCTGAAACCTGGCTTTTGATGAATTTCCTTCAACCACATTTGCATTTGGCTCCAAGAAAACTGCATCTGCCTTGTCACTCTTCCGTCTATCTTCCTCAACACGAAGTTTGAGAACCAGTTGCTCAAAACTCATTTCCTCTGTTAGATGCTTCAAATAAACCTTAAAATCCTTCCAAGAATGAGGTAATTTCTCAATAATAGCACCAACAAGGAAATACGGGTTAAGGCCCATACCTTCAACCTCCGCCTACGAACAATAACTCGAGTTCCTCCACTTGCTGACAATCACAGACGCTCATCTTGAAGTTTAGAAACTTTCCGATGACGAACTTCTTGGAACAAACAACTTCAGTTTTGTACTTGTTCTCAAATGACTGCCACAACTCCCTCGTCGTTCTGAACAAGGAGTAAATATCATAAAGAGAGTCATCCAAGGCGTTCAAGATATAGTTTCTGCAACGAAACTCTTGAGTCTCCCAAGTCTGAATAGCCTTGAGATTTTCAGCCTTTGCCTCCTCAGTCGGGGCATTCTCTCATTTTCCAACCGGAATTACCGTCGGAGCCTCGGCAGTCAACACATTTGCCACATTAAGAGTAGTCAAATAAAAGAGCATCTTTTGTTGTCAGCGTTTGAAATCAGCACCCTTGAATTTCTTGGGTTTCTCCACATGGTTTTTCACCATTGATGATCCAGATTGATCCATCATTTTGCAAATCACGAAAATGTATTCTCTGAAAATTTGCAAGCTTCACACAGTCAGAAAAATAAATTTTCTGAGAATTTTTGTCTTAGATTGTTACGACCAATCTAGACCTTCAATGATTAAACCACAATAATATATATAATTCAAAGGGATTGAATTCAACAACACTATTATATAGACGCTTCAACTATATCGAAATTAACAACAATGGAAAGAAACAGTATGAAAATCACATACTAACTTGTTTGTAGATAGAGGCCTGCAATGACGCAGTGTCCTAAGACAAAAATTCGTCTCTACTTGTGTTGTAGTTCTACGGACGTCTGCCTTGAGGATACAACTATCTTAGTGAAAGTTCTAGCACAAGAACCCCACTCCTGGCGAATCTACTATATGTGTTCTTCAAAAATTTGGTTAAGGAAGAAGAAGAAGAAGAAGAAGAAACAAGAGATGATCTTCAATTGATGTTTTAATTATCAAATCTGAAGATTAATCTTGTTAAATGTATTTTTGTATATGAAAACAAGTGATCAACATGCTATTTATAGCACTAATTTCGACCAGGTGCAACCTTTCTTCAAAGGTTGTGACCTTATAAGAAGAGATGCAACTTTTCGTTCAAAACTGAAAATTTCCGTTATGCAGCGCTGCGGCGCCGGAATTCCAGCGTCTTCTCAGAAGTTTCAGCGCCGCGGCGCTATGCTTTAAATTCACAGTGCATATTTTTTTGATCACTTAATCTTCTTCTTATACAAGTTCCAATAATTATGTTAAAGCATTTAAGGGTACTGCAATCTCACGTGTAATTACTAGTGTTATGACGGTGGCCAGCATCTGCAGAAATCATGAACACCCAATACTGAGCCCACGAGTTTGGGCCCATTGGAATAATAAAGACACGAGAGTCTCTTAATGTTAACTAGCTCAACTTCATGAACTATTAATCTTGTCATACTAGCATAGGCGGATGTGGTGTATATGTGCTAGTCTTTCTGGGTCGACTAAATTCAAATTTGGATCGAAAAATCTCATATTAGAGGAGAAAGTGCACCATCGCGAATGTAATTTCATATTCAGGATTCAAACTTGAAATATCTGATTAAGAATGAAGAAATACTTACCATTTTATTACAACTCTTGTTATTGTTGGGAATGTGCTAGTCATATATATTATGTATGTATATACTTTCTTTCTTGCTCCATTCTCTCCGACTATTCAAATCTTCTCACATTTATTTGATGTTAGATGACTTTAGCGACCGTTATTCGATCAACAAGATTATCTTTTACATGTAAGGAGTGTAACGGGACACTCGAATAAAAACATTGTGGAAAATGCAGGACTAAGAAAGCATGCAAGTCTCTTTGGGGACATTCGAAAAAATTAAAACGCTAAAAAAAGAGTATGTATTAGTCAAAGATTTAGTAGTTCAGTTGGTTGACTACATAAACTTTCACCTTGTTTGTGAGGGATCAAATACCCACATTGTAATCCCCTCTCATTTCCCCTTCCCCTACCTAGGGGTGGGCATATATCGGTTCATACCGGTTTTGTATCGAAAAATTTCGAACCGAAAAAATCATTTTAAAAAAAACCGAATCAAACTATTTTTAAAAAAAAACCGATACGTTCGGTTTATATCGCCGAATGTATCGTATACATCGGTTTTTCTCAAATTTTTCAGTGGGCCGGGTTGGTTTTTTTAATTTTTTTTTTTGAAATTGAATTTCCAAAACTGAAATTGACATTCATACCTACTAATACACGAAATTTGGACGTTGAAATGTATTGTATATCGTGAGATATCTACTAAAGAAAAGGGAAAATTATAAATCGATTTGGGGGAAACGTCAAACCGATTGGGAACTAGTTTATTCTCTCCCTAATTAATGCTTCTGTGATATGTTAATCAAGTTCGACTTTCATAAAAGCTTCATAGATTGACTTCAATGGCTATAATTTAAGAGATAGTAGTAGCCTAATATAAAAAATAAGATTAATAACTAATATGCCCGGTTTTTTCGGTTCGGTTCATACCGGGAAAAAGAACCGAACCGAAATCGTTTTTTTTTTTAGGTTCGGTTTTTGCCAAAATCGATTTTTTTTTAAACGAGTTGAACTGCCGGTTCGGTTCGGTTTTTTCGATTCTCCGGATTTTTTTGCCATCCCTACCCCTGTAACAAAAATAAAAAAGTATGTATTAGTCCAAGAAATTAAATAAATAGTGGATTTAATAGTGATTGGCGCCAACTACATTAAAGAATTGGATTGCATTAAACCATATTACCATAGGGTCACTCTGCTACTCTTCAACCTAACAAGCACATTCCTCGTAACTCCCCAAACTGCTACTTTATACCGGCGAAGTCAGAATTTTCATTAAGGGTGTCAAAAACTTATAATTATGTTGCAAGCTAGGATCGAACTCGAGATCTTAGAAAACTTTTGCAACTCCTTAATTACTCACTGAACCTTTAGCTTTTGTTAAGAGGTGTCAACCCTGATATATATTCCTATAAAATCCAAATTTGACCTATCAATACAATGTAAATTTCTGGCGAAGCGAGGATAGCTCCACCCCAACCTCTATAAGTAATTAACAATCAAGTTCTCTTTGCAACTGACTTTCATATTATGTTATATTATATGTTCTTTATTATAACTGTTGGGTCCCGAGGGTAATACTATGGAATAAAAAAAAAAAAGTAAAATTGCTTGTATGCTGAAACAATTTGCAAATATCGTTAACAATGTCGTCCGACAGAACTGACGACACTTAGATAAAAAACAGAAAAACCTTTGAAGAGTAAACTGCAGCGGAAATAATAAAGAACACAAATGTTTAAATTTACATAGGTTATATATTAATATAACCTATGATGGTCAATGGCCAAAAACATTATATATATATATATATATATAATTGAATATATTCATTCTTTTACAATCTTACAAAATAATACAAAAGGAATAAAAAGGTTTAAGTCGCAGATGACTTATGCCTGAAAAATCTACCTAAATAGATATAGACAACATCTCATTACAATTGCTTCAATAAAGAACAAATCTAGAATCTAAGCAACAATTCTAATGTTGGACAGAATGTCGTCGAAAAGCTCAGGCAACACAGTTGCTCTCTCTTGATATTTTCTTTTCAATTTTCTGGATATCGATTCCTTGATGTAGCCTCTCTATTTATAGTAGAGAGTCTTCCTTGAAATGCTCAATGAATCGTTGTAGAGGTTGAGCTAAAGGTGGGCAGCTTGATAAGGTTTGTTGGAGAAGAATGTGGAGCAAAATCCTCTAACCTCTTGGACTTGTTCCCCAAGTTTAGCAACGCCTTGGACTTGGTCTTCCCACATGTATAATCAGCTCAAAAGTTCCTTGCCAGGTCACTTTACCATTGTGGTAAAACCACGAGATTAGCTTCAGTCCGTGAAGTAAGGGTAAAACTGTCATCAGAATTTGGTCCGAATGTCATGACATTTGTTCTAACATTTTCTGACTTTAACTTAGTACTGAAAATTGTATGTTAGGTAAAATGTCATAACATCAATCTCAACATTAACAATAGCATCTCACTATAACAACAACAAAAATATTCAGACAAACTACGCTATTATAGATAATTTTGATTGTATCTTGTTTTTTGTTGAATTAGTGTCACAATCCCATAAATACAAACTTACATAGACGCACAAAAATGAAATAGAAAAGCAAGTAGAGCTTCTATAATGTATCACTAAATCAACTTGCACAGATAATTTACTCCATCCTTTGGCTCATTTACAACTGCTGATCTTGAAAAAGGAACAAAATCATATATTTACAAGCTTGGACAAGAGAGCAACTAGCAGTTGTCAATTGCTGCTCTTGATTTGCCAGCTTTTGGTCCATCAGAATACCTCTGTAATTTCACCATTCTGTTGATTATTTGGTCTATGGTCAATCACATTGTTGCAATCTTTAAATGACCTTAGTCTTAATCTTGTACAGCACTGATTTAGAACCATAAGTACTATATTTGCATTATTTGCAATTATAGAGATTAAATTTAGCCAGTTTTTTCTGACTAAACGCGCAATCGAGATCAAAAGTACAATTCCACATATAACACCTGAAATCAGTAATGGGCCTGAGAACAGCTCAGTTCCTAATCCAGGACCTTGTTCCTCAGCTGATGAAGAAGAGCAATTTGAAGAAATAAGCATTTGTTCTTCTAGCTTATTTATCTCTCCACTCTGTGAGACTTTAAGAACTGCTTCTGAGATATCAACTGTTAAGGGAGAACCTTTTGGAAAGACCTGATAGATTAAAAAATATCAAATACTCGACAAGGAAACTAGTTTAAGTATTTAATAGACTAACGACAGGGTTAATTTCGCATATGGTCGTCGAACTTTGTCCATTATAATAAACTAACTAAATTATGTTGTCATTTTAGAGTAACTATAATAATAAAACTCGCTAAATTTTACCAATTATAACATTAAAGACACTAAATTATCTTTGTCATATTAAAGTAACTTACTTTTACCCACTATAAGTGTATACTCACTAAAATTTAACCACTATAGTGGGTAAATTAAAATTCTGTTGCTCTAATGTGACAAATTTTCAGACTTTAACATGACAAGAATTGTGACTTTACTGTTATAGTGGGTAAAGTTCAGTAGACAAATGTGAATAAATGCACTAAAGATGGAGATAAGCAGATTGCAAAGCAAAATAGGTGAATTCTTGTTCTTACAAAACCAAATCCACCAAGTTTAAAGACAGGTCCTGATTTGGTGTAACCTCTGCAGTACTTTGCAAGGAAAACTTTTGCATGTGGAGCTACAAAGAAAGCAGCAGAAATTTCTCCCTTTTCAAAAGCTTTAGGGTAGTCGCTGATTGAACTGATTTTCTTGATGTTCTCTGACTTGAATTGTAAATTTACCAGATATCTGACTATAAATGAATTGCCATTGCAACCAACTGCAGCATTGGTCCTTATAAGATAATCAACATTTAGTACAGAAGGTTCCAGCCTAGGAACAGTCATAATGGAGGAAAGTACTGCAGTAAAGCAAGCCGTGACAACTACAACTACACATAACCATGTTGTCAACACAAGTCGAGATAGATTGCTTTTGATCGATTCTCCTGTAATAATTCAGCCAAATTGGAGTTTTAAGCATTTGAATTAGCATATCTTTACTCTAAAGGGAAAAAAGTCCAAATTTATCTTTTTACTATACAAAATACCTTAATTTTATCTTCTGTTATACGTGGGATCATTTATATCTTTACCGTTAGCACATCGTTTGGGACTTGTTCTTGACTTTAAGGAAGCTCCACGTGGATAAGAAAGGATTTCATGTTTCAAAATATTTCAAAAACAAGTTCCAAATTTACTCAACTATTTTTTACTATGATTTAACAGTAGTACATTACCATCAATTATACTTCAGGTGGAACTTCTATTAAAGTTCAAGAACAAATACTAGACGATTTGCTAAAGATAAGAGTATAACAAAGAGTAAAATTAAGACATTCCGTATAGTAAAAAGGTATTTTTGACCCTTTTTCCTATTCTATACTCCCTTCGTTCCACTTTGTTTGACATAGTTTGACTTTAAATGTAGTTTAAGAAAGAAATAAAGACTTTTAAAACTTGTGGTTTTAAACATGTGAGCATTCATGTGCTATAAAAGCTTCTCAATAAGGAAACATTGAAATGTGACATTGTTTTTTGTACGAACTAATAAGAAAATAGTGTCAAGCAAGGTAGAAAAGGGAGTATGTATTTCTAAGTTCGAAACTTACTCTGTGAAAAAGAGAGAACAGTGACAGAAAACCAAAGCATGGATCCAATAAGCTGAGGGAATGAACCACTGAAATCCGGGTTGTCATTTACGTATTCATTTAACCAGATGACAACCCCTGTGGACATACTCATCACTGCCAGCAGAATCCACAACTTCAACTTGAAGGCCTTTATAACAATAAAATGCGGTTTTTTCAGTTTTGGTCTTTCAGTCACTATCATGACAAGTCCAGAGTCAATGTAGGGCTGTGAAAATTCTGCATACTCATAGCGATCAGCCACTATTTCTGTATCACCTACCGCTGCATCCAGACTCTATTTCATGAACTGGTGAGTATTTGTAAATGTAAAAACACAAATCACTAGCAACAATGAGTTCTAAGCAGCAGAATTTATCGATGAAGATGATGAAAATCTTAAGGGAAAAGAGTAAAAAATACTCCCTAATTCTTTATCGTTAGCAAATTATCTCATATTTACCCTTGGCCTCAACAATCTCTAGCTTATATTACATCAGTGGAGGGGGAAGGGGAGGGGGGAAAAGGAAGGAGATGTAACGATACTTATGGAGTATGAACCCTCCACCTCAACCGTGGAAGGGAAGAGACCTTGGATCTCCAACTTGAAATATGATGAATGATATTTTAAACCATAATCAAAAGTAGATGGACAGATTTTGATCTTCTTCTTGAAGTATGTTGGCTTGATTGTGATTACGCAGGTCTTGAGCCAAGGGTCTCCTGGAAGCAGCCGCTCTACCTACCAAGGTAGAGGTAAGGTCTGTGTACACTCTACCCTCCTCAGACCCCACGTGGTGGGATTTTACTGGGTATGTTGTTGTTGTTGTTGTTGTTCTTGAAGTATGTTAGGCACTTGGAACACCTAATTCATGCTAGAGGTTCCTTCAGGTTAAGGGAAAATACGAAATAATTTTCTTACAAGGATACGATTGACACAAGTATAAAGAAAAGTAAAAATTAAAAATTTACGTATTGTTAAGGAATAAATGTAGAATTTATTCAAAATTTTAAAATTGGTCCAGAATACTAAGCACTAAAAGTCTAAAAGTAGATGCAATGGATAAGTGTATACCTTGTTAGAAACTCCTACCACCATTTCATCATAAGTACCATAGAAGGGAATAAGCACATAGGGCAGATAGTAAGGAAGTTGCCTCACAACTGCTTCAAAAACATGAACTGAAAATCCGCCAATCAGAGTCTCATTCCTGTCTTGATTAAAATTAATTGTCACAAACTGATTAAATGCACCCTTTGCAGGTACCCCAATCTTGAGTGGTTTTTCTAGTCCTCCTATAGTCCACCCCTTTGGAACAGTTTGCTTACCACCTGGCCACAAAATTGACGCCAAAGCCCATCCTAAACCATTGCCAATTTTCAATTTCACCCCATTGTATTCAACAAGATCCTCAGAAAAACCAAACTCTGGTGTCCAAAATGACACTTCTCTGTAGCTTTTGCCAATCACATTAATGATCCTAAATATTGGCTTTCCTAATATCACACCATTCTTGAAGCTAACTTTCCCACTTAAACCTTCAAAATCACTCAACAAGATGCTTTTCACTAATTCACTTGAACTGCTTTTAGGAATATTTTGCATGGCCTTAGCAGTTGCCCAAGTTGCATCATAAGCCTTAAGGGCATATAAGCTAGGACTTGGATATCCTTCTTCTTCGGGATATTCTAATCTATACTTTCTCCTGAACTTAACATTGAACTCTCTAAAAGACTCACTTTTTTCGTTAACATTTGCCTTAAATCCGATTACACCTTGCATATTTAGTAAAACAGAAGGTTCAACAGAGTCAAGAAGACTTGCCATATTGTCTGAAATAACCCATGCATAATCTTTCTCCATCATTCCCATTTTTGTTGCCATCTCAAAAAGAACCAAACCAAACTCTAAAGAACACTGTACCACCACAAACACTTTAACATTCTTGGTTCTTAACTTCTCTAACTCTTCTTGAATGAATAACCTTGAATTTGAAACAGAGAACAAAGGAGGAAAAGCCAAATGATACTCAACAGTGGAGTCAACAAATTTAAGTGAGTCTGAAAGGTGAGTGATTAGTCCAGAATCCATATTGGAGAAACTATTAGAAATTTCATATAAAGCTATCACTTTTCTCCACTTGAAATGTCCAATTAAGGCAGCAAAGCATTGCATTTGGGACTTCACATTATCACTCATTTGGATAAGTGAAGGTGTTTCTGTGTGTAATAATGTCGAATATGTGGCAGATGGACTTAGAGAAATAATGGGGACGCCTTTGTAGGCTTCATCATCAAAATCTGAAAATACAGCAGCTTCTTGCTGTGTCAATGGTCCAAGTATGGCATTTACTTGCTTCTTGTTGACAAGATAAGTTGCTGCAAAAATTTAAGGTCAGTTAGCTAGCTCCATATGTACTGGCGGTCGAAAATTTAATTAAATAAATAAAAATATGTTCTCTATAACAACTTTAATTTATAGATGAGATGATCACACACTTTAATATAGTATCAAAGTAGACAAAGCTACTTAGTTCAAGCGTCATCGACCAACGAAATGATCACGCACTTCAACACCGAATGTGTTGTGCCTCCGTTCAGAGGCGAGTTCAAAATTTAGAGGTACATATGTGGTTTATGTATATTAATCTTTTTGGCAAATTGACATGGTATGAGACAAAAGCTAAAGTTGTGAGTTCAGGTATATCCAAAGGCCAGTTATTTCACTGAGAGGATCTATGGGATTAACAATATACAATGTACTATCATAGTAGTAGTTAGAGGGTCTAATAATCAAATAATGGTTAGTCCAAACTAGGGGTGACAGATAGACCGTTTGGGCTGAAGTTGGGCAGGGTTAAAATGGGGTGAAGTGGTAAATGGGTCAATGTCTAACTCGGCCAAAACTTACATGAGTTAAGATGGGCGAGTCAAGATGACCTAAATGATGGGTCATAACCCAAATTGCCAACTCGACCCATTACTACAAATTTCAAACTTACCTTCTATGATGTTATTTTATTTTGTATGATATTTGACTTTTTCATATCTTTATTTTTAAAATAAGAATAATATTTAAGAAAAACAAAAAAAATATGAAATAGAAATTTGAGGATGAGGTGGAGTGGAAGGGGTAGGTGTGGATAGAGGCGGGGTAAAAAAAATATCATATTTTTTATAAATTATTTATAAAAGTAAAAAAATATAAAATAGAAATTTGAGAATGGGGTGGGTGTGAGGTGGTAGGGGGAGGGGGGGTAGGTGGGGGTTAGGCAGACGGGGGTAAGATTTTATTATATTTTTTATAAATTTTTTATAAAAAAATATATAAAATAGAAATTTGAGAATGTGGTAGGGAGGGTAGTGTGTGTGTGTGTGTGGGGTAGGGAGTGCGAAAAAATCATTTTTTTATAAAAGTAACAAAAAATATGAAATAGAATTTGAGGATGGAGTGGGGTAGGTGGGGTTAGGACGGTAGGGGGAGGTAAGAAAAATTCCATATTTTTTATAAAAGTAAAAAAATATGAAATAGAAATTTGATAATATGGGGGGGTGGAGGGGGTCGGTGGGGGTATGGGGTAAGAATATTTTTTAATATTTTTATAAATTATTTATAAAAGTAAAAAAATATAAAATAGAAATTTGAGATTAGGGTAGGATGGGGAGGAGTGGTAGTGGGTAGAGGGAGATAAGATAAAATTTCATATATTTTTTTTTTATAAAAGTAATAAAAAATATGAAATAAAAATTTGAGAATGGGCTGGGGTGGGGTGGGGGTAAGTGGGATTAGGGAGGTAAGAAAAAAAAAACATATTTTTTTATAGAAGTAAAAAAATATATATGAAATAGAAATTTGAGGATGGGGTGGGGGTGGAGGGGGTAGGTGTGGGTAGGGCGGGGGTGGAGGTAAGAAAAAAAGTCATATTTTTTTATAAATTTTTATAAAAATAAAAAATAAAAATTTGAGAATGTGGTAGACATGAGTTAGAGCGTAAAGCCTTAACATGTTCCAAAAAAGGAAGTATACATGTCTCTCCCTCACGGATATTTTCCACAGGGGGAGAACTCAGTTTGCCGTCTGAATCAGTCCCTTTATGGACTTAAACAAGCGTCCCGAAATGGGTTTGCCAAATGTCAATTCTGCCTAAAAATCTCTTCAGGTGATCAAAGGGGCTCCCTTTTTCAGTAGATGAGATTAGGATTCAAGGTATTATCTCAACGCTTCTTTTCTCTGGCTTGCTCTTTCAAATCCAATTTTGGGTAGGGGGAGGTACGAAAAAATTCCATATTTTCTAAGTAAAAAAAATATGAAATAGAAATTTGAGAATGGGGTGGGAGCGGAGGGGGTAGGTGTGGGTATAGGGGTAAGAAAAAAATTCATATTTTTATACAAATAAAAAAATAAAAAATAAAAAATTGAGAATGTGGTAGGGTGTAGGGGGTAGGTAAGAAATTTGAGGATAGGGTAGGGCATGGGGTGGAGGGGGTAGGGGGAGGAGGTAAGAAAAATATTTATATTTTAAATAGTTTTTTTTATAAAAATAAAAAAATATGAAATAGAAGACTTGGGTAAACAATAGAATAGTAAATGAGTTACTTTGTACTAATGTAATGAGTTGATTTGGACCGTTCAAGATGAATGAGTTAAGTAGGGCTAGCCCGAACTTAACTCATTTAATAGTATGTCAATATCTAAACCCATTAAAATCTGGGCAAATCAATTGGGTTTGGGTCCAATTTGCCACCCCTAGTCCAAACACATTCTTTTTTTCTTTGATGTGAAAGAATAGCTAATTAGTAATTAGTATAAACAAGTATTATGACTTTTGAATATTTATAGTTTCTTAATGGTTTAGTATGCGGGTAGATGATTAAATTTGGTAATTTAAAACTTCTTTACTCACTAGTCACTTCCTCTTCTTTTCGTAAACATTCAACCTTTTTTCAGAGTTATTAGGAAGAATCATGAATGAATTGTGTAATAACAACAATAACATACACAGTAAAATCCCGGCTCGTGAGGTCTGGGGAGGGTAGGTGTATATTTATATTTAATATTATGATAACAAAATACTAATTTATAAGCTTTTCACCGTTATTTATACGCAAAAATTATGATAACAAAACACTAGTTAAAAATGCAAATTTTGTATAAAGATTATTTTCCTATGTAGGTGAACCAAAGGACTCCTAATGAGCTTGCGAGGACTAGAGGGAGTTCTCCATTTTTCTTGCTTACTAAACTTGTTCATTGCCTCTAGATCAAAATAGGCACTAGCAGAACTAGATTCAGGATTTGAAATCTATGAGTTCTGGTTTTAATATTTTGAAGTTATTAAAGTTTTAAATTTATAACTTATACATATCACCAAGTTTAGATGGCTTATAAGTTATAACTTCTGGCCTATAAGCCAAAACTCATAAACCCGCAGGGTAGCCAAGTTGGTGTAGTAGTAGAGCGCGGGACCGCAAGGTCACGAGTTCGATCCCCTGCATAAATCTTCTTGGTTGAGTGCATCACATGAACTGCCATGTGGTTAATCTGGCGTGGTTTGCGGTATTGCGTCGTAGGTTTCCCATCTGCGCACTCGAAAGAGTAGCATGGCTCCTTCACAAAAAAACTCATAAGTTAGGAATACTTTTGACTTATTTTTATTATTTTAGTTTAAAAATAAATACTTAAAAGCATATTTAAATCTTATCCAAACACTATAAAAAGGCTTAAAAGTTATTTTGGCTTAAAAACACAAAAATTAGCCAATCCAAACATGCAATGAATTTTTTAGACAAATAAAATGTTTGAGTCAAAGCTACGTTCTGCTAAACTTGTAGAGTAATCGTTAGCCCGTGAGTAGATGAGAAAGAAAATAAAGAAAAAGAGAGGAAGATGATATATATAGAGAGTAAAAATTTACCAAGGGAAGCTGCAGGACCATGGGAATAAGCAAAGTTGAACACTAAGTGTGAATATTTGGAATTTTGGCCATTAAAGTCATCAATTGCCATTTCTATAGCTATCTTTTGCTCTTTGCCCACTCTTGTTGCTGGATCAATGATTGCTCCTATTTTCCACATTATGTTACAATCATCGTGTATTGAACCATCGACACCACTCTTGTTATTAGCCAATGATGCTATTTGATGAACCAATAAGAAATAGACCAACAAAGAGAAGACAGTACTAGTAGTAGCAGTCCTCATTAATTTGCTATGGCTAGAGCCGCTAGACTACTGGAAGGGGCTAAGAGAAGGACCAAGACTTTTCTTTTAAATAACACCTCGACTATTTTATCAGTTATATGCTATGTCCTCCTTAAATATGTATTGAATAACTCTATCTACGAATCATAAAGGAAAATGGGAAGAATCATTTAACGTTTTTTCTTGACTCGGTTGAAATTTGATTTTTATAATTTTCAAATATTCCATTGGTCCCTAGCTCAATTGCAGAAGGACTAAAAACTCTATGGAACTTGACTCGACTATTTTGAAGAATCTTCCTTAGGACTTGATCAAAGTTCAAACTGATTAAAGAACAACTAGTAAGGTCGGTAGAAGACAGTGTAGACTAGTCATACTACTACAATAATATTGCAAATTGAACTCAACAAATTAATAGTTAAAGAGTTAATATAAACATGGTGTAAGATGATAATAATATTCTTTGGGGAGTCTTTCTCATTAATATCAATATATATAGTGTACAATATTCATCTCATATACAAGAGAAATCCTAGTTCATATACAAGAGAAATCATAGTCTTACCATAATTATATTTACACAATATTCTAATTATGGGTAGAGATTTTATTATACTACTATACACGTTTACACACCCCCTCAGTCGGAGCGGGAGGAGGTCGGATGCTGAGACTGGATCTGAAGTCAAGAAACAACTGTCTAGGAAGTCCTTTGGTAAATATATCTGCATACTGATATGATGAGGGAACTGTTGAGACCTAATTTTGACCAATATTTTAGTCATTTCTTGCAATTTTAAGCATTTTAGAACACCACATTTTAATCATCATTTTTTGCATTTTTTACATAATATTCTATGTTTATTTCTTCACAAAATGGCATTCCATCTTTTTATTTTAAATTAAGCATGATGTCTTTGTTAATATTATGTTTCTATTATTATTATTACACCGTCGTTTTATTTTATTAATGTTTGCATCTCTTTAAATAATTAATTGGCATTCCGTTTTTATGTTTAATTAGGCATTAAACATTTCTTAAATATTGTATTTTATTATTATTGCATCGGCATTTTTATTTGGATAATTTTGTACTTTGGGAAGTGGAGAAATGGTTTGGGCAGACAGGTTAAATTTGACTTTGGGTGTGAAGATCTCATATTTGGCACGAGTTTCCATATGGTGAGTGGGGACAGTGGGTGTCTGTGGTGGCTGAGTGGTGGGATCCGATATAGAAGGTAAGGTCGGATAAGGGGAGGGTGGATGAAGTGTTCGAAGCGCGCGCGGCCGCGTGATCAGGGTTGCGGCACGAACTTGATCCTTCGAAGTTTTTACCGCCGTGGCGGCGGCACGGTGGTGAAGATGGTCACAGTAGTTTTGGCGCTGCAGCGCCTCATTGATGGGCCGCGGTGCTGACGACGGGACAGAAGCATCTTGGTCACTGGAAGAGTGGCGCCGCGGAGCCTCCATGATGGGCCGCGGCGCTGATGACTGTATTTGACTGAGAATGATGGAAGAAATGACAGACTCATCAAGAAAGGAGTAATCCAGTTTTTGGAATTTTTGAAGATTCGAAAAAAGGAACGTGATCTCGTCGAATGTGACGTGACGAGAGATATGAATTTTATGAGTGGACAAGTCATATCATATATATCCATATGGTTAGGCGAGAAACCTAGGTAGACACATGGAGTGGACCGGGGAGCTAGCTTGTGAGGGGCGACAGAGGCAAGGTTAGGATAACATAGACTGCCGAATATTCGTAGATGATCATAAGAGGGGACTATATGATAGATGATTTCGGTAGGGGTCATATTGTAAAGGGTGCTAGTTGGGAGAATATTTAGAATGTATTATGACATTTTAGCAGCATATACTCAGAAGGACGAAGGGTGGGAGACATGAATCAATAGATTGTTAATCATATTGTTAATGATGCAGATGATTCTTTCAGCTTTACCATTTTTTTGGGAGGTGTGGGGGCAGGAGAAGCGAAAGACCATGCCATTATTAGTACAAAAACGGTGAAATATAGAGTTGTTGAATTCACGACCATTATCACACTGAAATATTTTATACCTTTTTTAAACTGTGTGTGCATGAATGTTTGAAACTCAAGAAATTTGGCAAACACTTTCGATTTAAATTTGAGAGGATATAACCAAACATAGTGGGAACAATCATCTAGTAAGACAAGATAATATTTATGACCGAGAGAACTAACAATTTGTGATTTTCATAAATCGGCATGTATAATATCAAATGGTGCAAAGGTAACACTAGTAGATGATTTGAATGGAAGACGGGTATGTTTGCCTAAAGAACAAGAAACACATTTTTGGGTAAGCTTCCCATTATTACAAGTAATGAAATTATTGCCCCTAAAAAAATTAAAAACTGGGGCTCCTGGATGACCAAGCCTATTATGCCATGTTGATGAAGAAATAGCCGCTAGAGAGACGGGAGATCAAAATCTGGCAGCGAAAGTGGAAGGGAATGGATAGAGATCACACGTGTTATTGCATCTCGTAAGAGGTGTCACAGTATACAGATCCTTCACAGTGAAACCAAAAGGGTCAAAGTCAACAGAGACAGAATTATTAAGAGTAAACTTGCGAACATAAATTAGGTTCTTAATGATGTGTAGGGCATATAGGATATTTTTAAGGGAGAAGGGTGGATGAGGAGGTTGTGTGTAGGATGTACCATAACCCTTTATTGGAATGTGGTGGTCATTTCCAACTGTAATAAATTGAGTATGATTTAAATTAAACATTTTAGGAATGTTACCTGCAGATCGGGTGAGGTGAGATGTGGCACCGGAGTCCATGATCCAATTGTTGTCCGGTTGTTGCAGTCGAGGTCGAAAGCTCCGACCGGGGGCTACGCCGGCGATCATTGAACTGTTCTTGCATGAAGTGGGATTGCTGCGGGTACTGGGCTTGTCGGTGGTCGAGCTGCCCGCAACCCGTGCCGAATACCGCCGCGGCCGCTGCATCGAATCGCCGCGCCGCGCTCAGATCGGGCGCCGCGACGCAGATCGGGTATTGCTGACGCCATGGCCCGGGCTTATTCGCGACCTTGTTGCCGCCGGTTCTGGCCGACCGCGAACCTTGCCACGACCACGCCTCTCGCCACTCCTTGCTGCCGCGCCCGACGCGCTGAGAGTTTTCCGCGACGCCGTCTTGGGGTTGCGTGTCGACAGCTAACGCCTGTTGATTGTGCTCATCTTGCTTAGCACAACGCGTTTCTTCGAGCAACAACTGTGAGAGAGCTTTGTTAAAACTGGGTAACGGATCCGCCTATTGAATCATGGTGGCCAAAGTATCATAGTCGCCTTTAGGAAGGCCTGCAATCATTTGTAACACCATTTTAGTTTCAGAGACAGGCGTGCCGACGTTGGAGAGTTGATCCGCCATAAGTTTTAGCTACTTGCAGTACTCAGTCACGTTGGAGAAGTTTTCAAGACGTGTTTTTTTAAACTGTTCCTCCATATACACAACACGAGTGTGCTTGTTATCCTGAAAAATTTCCTCCAAACGAATCCACAATTCACTGGCGGTGATGCCAAATTTCATGATAGTTAGAAGAAGATCCTGAGAGATACTACCATATATCCATTGTTTGACGGCAACATCGAGATGTTGTCATGTAGAATCATCAACCTCCAGAGGACGAGGAATAGTGTTATCGATAGATCAAGCAGGTTATAGACACATGCATAAATGCGAAACAATTCAACCCAAGGAGAATACTTACCATTTTCTTGATCAAGAATAGTGAGAAAATACAGTTCTTGATATTGGTAATGGTTAAGGCTGGGTGAAAATATGATTTTGATATTTCGGGAGTGATAACGGAGGAGGATGAGGCTGTAGGGGTTTCAGGAGGAGTCATGATAGTGGATATAATTTAGTAGAGAAGAAGAAACAAAGAATTTTCTAGAGAGAGAGGGGGAGAGTCGCGGCCGTGTGGTGGTGGTGGTGGGTGGGGCGATTGTGAGAGATGAAAGAAAAATTCTAGAGTTTTGACTCTTGATACCATGTAAGATGACATTAATCTCTTTTGGGGAGTCTTTCTCATTAATATCAATATATATAGTATACAATATTCATCTCATATACAAAAGGAATCCTAGTCCTAATTATACCATGATAATATTTACACAATATTCTAATTATGGGTAAAGATTTTATTATACTATTATACACGTTTACACATGACACTAATCACTACTACATCAACGTAGGAAGTTGATCAACTCAACAAATCCATTGTTAATTATGTGTTAATATAATTTGCATCAACTTCTAAAAAATAATCTCCTGGCTTTTGGGGGATGCTATGGCTCCTTAACTCCTCTTCACTGGTACACCCTCTTCATTACCTGCCTAAAGTACTTGTGAATCGTTTTAATTTATGGATTTATGCATGTCCAGGGGCGTATCTAGGTAACCGGGAGGAGGTTTCCGTGATCCCAGTAAATTTTGCTCATATCCTATATTTATATTGAGACTCTATTAAATATATAAGAAATATATATTTGGATCCACTAACAAAGTAGTCTCTTGGTTCAGCGGCAGTAATGAAACCCGCTTTAACTTAGCTGACCTTCTAGATGGAGGTTTGATTTCCCTTTAGCACATATAAAGATTTCTTTTTTCAAATTGAAATTATTGGAAATATTAGGAGGTTGGTGGAGCAGTATAGGAAAGGAAGAGAGACCTGCATATGATTTTCATCGACCTCGAGAAGACATACGACAAAGTCCCTAGGGAAGTTCTATGAAGATGTTTGGAGGTTAAAGGTGTACCTATGACATACACTAGGGCAATAAAGTATATGTATGATGGATTCAAAACCAGGGTACAGACAGTAGGATGAGACTCAGAGGTCTTTCAAGTGATGATGGAGTTGCATAAGAGATCAACTTTTAGCCCATTCTTATTTGCATTAGTGACTGGCGCGACAAATTCAATGGGAGGTGTCATGGTGTATATATTCGCAGATGACATAGTCCTGATTGATGAGACTCGCAGCGGAGTGAACGCTAATCTGGAGGTTTGGAGACAGACTCTGGTGTCTAAAAGGTTCAAGCTGAGTAGGACCAAGACATAATACTTGGAGTACAAGTTCAGTAACGGGAGCGACCTTGATACAGGCGTGGGGGTGAGGCTTAGTACTCAGGTCATTCCAAAGAAAGGGAGCTTCAAGTACCTCGGGTCTATTATCCAAGAGAATTGAGAGATTGATGACGATGTCACACATCATATTGGGGCAGGGTGGATGAAATAGAGGCTCGCATCTGGAGTCTTGTGAGATAAAAAGGTGCCACCAAAACTTAAAGACAAGTTCTATAGGGTGATGGTTAGACCGACTATGTTGTATGAGGCAGACTGTTAGTCGGTCAAGACTTCGCACACCCAAAAGATGAAAATTGAGGATATGAGGATGCTAAGATGGATGTGTATGCATACAAGGAGGGATAAAATTAGAAATGATGATATCCGGGACAGAGTGAGAGTAGCCTCGGTGAAGGATAATATGCGGGAAGCGAGGTTGAGATGGTTCAGACATGTGCAGAGGAGAGACACAAATGCCCCAGTGTTGAGGTGTGAGATGTTGGCTATGGACGGGTACATGAGGGGTATAGATAGGTCGAAGAAGTATTGGGGAGAGGTGATTAGACGGGACATGACGCAAGTGCAACTCACTGAATACATGTCCTTAGATAGGGGGTTATAGAGGATACATATTAGGGTAGTAGGTAGTCCAGCGTAGTCATGTCTACGCTTACAAACTGCTAGTTGTAATATTATTATTGTAGGCTCGCTTAACCTATCATACTAGTGTTGGGTTTTGATATTGGTGAATAGGAAATGATGGGATAAAAATTAAAGAGGGTAAAAGGCTCTTTTATCCCACATCGAAAAAATGGAAGGAAAGAGAGGTGTATATATTACATTACACCTTCTCGAGCTGCTAAAAGGGTTGAGAGGGCAAAGACCCCTCGCGCCGTCGTCGCCGCCGCCGCTCGGCCGCCGCCGCCGGCTTGACGGCCGATTCGATTCGGATTCGGATTCGGATTTGGATTGATTGATAATCTTTTTGGACAAACGTTTCTTTAATTAATTAATTATTTAATTAAAAAACAAATCCAAACGGATCGACCCGCGACCCGATCCGACCCGTCCGGCTCTCCCTCTCTTTTTCGAATTTCCCTCCAAAATGAGGTGACTATTCTGAATGGTTGCAACCATTCAGAATCAGTAACTCGAAAATTTCATTCTGTGTGATATACTGTCGTTGAGTGGTTCGTTGCTACCGAAATTTGGAGTACTACTATTCTGGTAAGATAATCGTTCTATCCTGGGAGGCGATATTCCGTTAACCTCGAGTACTGTGAGGGGAATAATTTCCTTAAGGACACACTTTGAACTAAGTGGGCTCGATTACATTCTGAAATTATTTTTTCAAAACAGATTCTGTTTTCGTTTATTGTTTCATTAATGTTATATGTTTCACTAAGTGATTAACATATTGTTTTGAATCATTATTTAGCCAAGTACAGATTATTATACCAACAACTAGTAGGCACAATAATGGCTTATAGTCTATTGTCGTTTGATTTATGATGCTATGTTTATTTTGTTTGTCTTGTTTACTTACATTATTTATTGCTTTTTTTTTGCTTCTTTCTCTCTTTCAGAATTCGCTATCATGATTTACTCACTTTGTTTGTCTTACTTTACTTAGGCTTGTGCTTTGTCTTGAGTCGATGGTCTCTCGAAAACAGTCATTCTATCTACCAAAATAAAGATAAGGTCTGTGTACACTCTACCCTCCTCAGACCCATGTTATTGAATTTAACTGGGTATGTTGTTATTGTAGTAGATTATTGGGAACCTAGAAGCTTCAGAATTCGCCTCTATGCCTGTCATATGTTATCTTTTCTCTTATGATATTCCAATTTTATCAGAAATATTTGCCCACTCTTAAATTTACTTCTTGAATAATCATGATCCTCATCGTCGGTTCTTTCTATATTGTCCGATGTTTTTTGATGATTTTTTTATTGTTTGGTACTTATAGTTTTATTTATCTAGAAAAAGAAACTCTTAGTCAAGATTAAATTCAATCTCAGTACCCAATTCTGGGAAGGGTCCATGAATCTACACGTAATCAATAACTATTCCTATGAACCAAATCAATGTCTTCTAAACTGATTTTCTAGAGAGAGAAAAATTACAATCCGGAAAGAATAAAAAGGAAAGAAAAGAAAATTATTTTGCAAATTAATTGGAACTCCCTGAATGTATGAGTGTCATTGATAAATATCTAACTTCTTTAAATCGTTCAAGGTTAGGTGAATGATACATTTATTTAGAGGTAAATTTGGGTTTAATATACATTAACTCAATGTCAAAGTATGGGTCATATATACACTCCGTTAGTCAAAACTTATCAAATTTATCCTATATTAACGGATTGGACACATGACATCCACGTGGCAGATATGTGGCAGCCACGTCACCGGCGGCTAGTCACTGCCGCGGCCATGCCGCCAGCAGTCCGCCGGGAAAAATGGTGATTCTCCCAAAATCGAAAATCGAGCAGCTTGACTGGGTGTAAGTTGTAGAGGATGTTTAGACGAACACAGTGGTTTCACCCACACCCGCCGTCGATGCGTCAGTTGGCCGAAAAGTTCAATCAAAGCCGTCGGAAAATCGAAATGGTCGATCAGCCGACTGAGGAAGAATTGAGAGTCGTGGGTGGGTGAAAAATGTCGGCGTGGAGACGACAAAGCTAACGGTACCCACCATGACCTTCAATTTTTGCTCAGTTCGCCGGAATGTCGTCGACGACGCTTAGGGTTTTGGACGAAATCGATTTGGTCGATTTGGCTGTCGGGGAAGATTCGAGGCACGGGGGTGGTATGGAAAGAACGGCCTTGTGATGGTAATCACAATGGTGTTATCCACTCCCGTCGAATCTTTCTCAGATCGCCGGAATTGATGAAAATCGGCGGACTGCTGGCGGCATGGCCACGTCAGTGACTGGTCGTCGGTGACGTGGCTGCCACGTATTCCACGTGTCCAATCCGTTAATATAAGGTAAATTTGATAAGTTTTGAAAGGTATATATGACATCATTGAATGGTTTCGTCGTCGGGTTCGTACACGCAGCGGAATTTGAAAATTTATGTTTCAAACCCAACAACGGTAATACTGTAGTATGATAATGTAATGCAAAGTAAAACACAAAGTTAATATAATACTTTGAAAGAAGACTTACATTATGAAGCAAATCAGCCAAGCAGTTGAAATCTTCAAGCTTTGTGTAGTCCGGGGTGCACACTAAAAAATTCCTTGATTTGCAAGTTCTCAAGAACTTTGATGTAATTTTCTAGCTTTAGAAATGCTAGGAATTTCTTCAGAGTGTTAGAAGAGATTAACCCCTCTAAGATTTTAAGTATGTCAAATGGAATGAGAAGCCCCTCTATTTATAGTTGAGAGGGAGAACCAGCCATTAGGGGTGCACAAAGGGTCAGGACCGGACCGGACCGGACCGAGGACCGAACGCCGGGATTATCCGGACCGAAGACCGGACCGAATTTCTCGGTCCGGTCCGGTCCGGGTCAATTTCGGTCCGGTCCGGGTTTTCGGACCGATTGGACCGAATTTGATTCCCAGCCCCCAACCAACCCCAGTGCCCCGCCCTCCGCCACCCCGCCACGGACGTATTGACATATGAAATATAGGTTGTAAATTGATCAAATTTTATACGGTCATAACTTTGCGCTCGGACGTCCGTTTTACCTAATTTTTTTTTTGATTTCGCGTATTTTTTCGATACGGGGGTGGCCAAACTGCAGAAGCAGTTTGATTCGTCCGATTTCTCCAAAAACGTCCATCTTGCTCCTCAATTTCTCTTTTCCCCCAAATCGTTACGTTTTTCCCATTTTCAAATCTAAATATCTTGTGATGTACAATATATTTCAACGTAAAAATTTCGTGGCACCGCATCCGAGAATGTCAATTTCAGTATTGGTAATTCAATTTTTAAAAACGCCCCTAACCCACCAAATTATATATATATTATATATTAGAATTTAGAAAATTAGGAATTATATATATTAGGAATTTAGAAAACTATAAATTATATATATTATATATATTAGGAATTATATAATTCAATATATATTATATATATATATATATATATATATATATATATATATATATATATTATAAAAAAAAATTCGATCGGACTTGACCGACCGAAACCGAATTATTAAAAACACGGATCAAGACCGACCAATTTCTCGGTCGTTCGTCCGGCCCAACAGGTCGGTCCGGCCCGATTTTTCTGGTCGCATCAAATTTGCGCAAATTTCTACCAGCCATGGGTAAATAGTCGTTCGGACCTCCTGGACGCGCCTCAGAGCCGCGACCCTTGGTAAGTGGCGCCGCGGCCCTTCCACGCGCACAGGCGCCGCGACCCTTAATCACCTGAGTCGCGCTCGCCGCCACTTTCTTCCATTTTTAATGTCCCGATTATCAACCGAACATTTATATAATCTCTTCCTAATTACATCCTTTAATCAACGGAATATTTGACTTGTGTTTACCCTTCAGGCCTCTACATATTGACACAAATTACATTAGGATCTTCACAGAACTCCTAGACTGCGCCGGAAGACGAACCTCAATATGTAAAGGTTAGCTACACAAAATATGTGAACCGAACTTCTATGTGGAAAGATAAAATCCTTTCATTCACGACACACTCAACCAAGCTTAGGATTCGTCAAGTGTCTATCTCATCTACATTAGTTGACAACGGGACCATATCGAAGACATGTCCATTGCGTTGGCCAACGACTTAGTCAACCTAATGTCTTATGAGAACTCGAGTGCTCTCTCGAAGATGCATTCGAGGAATGAATCATATTCTTGGCTCAACTACCACCTTTAATCTATGCACATATATATGGGAAACCATCAAACCCAATATGCATGATATAAGATGGTTTTAATCAAGTACTGGATGCCGCATATCCAGATAGTTATCGCGGTCATTGAATTTAAACAATTATTGGGCGCCGCCTACCCAGACAATAATTACGGACGCTATGCTAATAATTTAAATGAATCACATTTAAAACACTTAGCACATATGTACATTATATAACAATGTACCATTAATGATAATCATGAGTTTATTTGTCTAAACTCTATAATCTATGTCTATTTCAAATAGTCCGTAAAACATTTTCGATTTTAAGATTCTGATTTTCGGATTTTCTCCAAGTTTCTAGAACTTACAGTTTAATCCCTCAAAAATTTAAAAGTTCAATCAGACCCCTATTAAATTCAGAAAATTCAATCTTAAAACTCAGAGAATATTTTCAAACTTTAGGGACCTGCTTGCAATTCTCAGAATTTAAAATCAATTTCAGAAGCTTTATTTTAATTACATATCTACCAGAAAAGGGACTAAATCTGTTCAATTAAACTTATCTTTTTATACTTTGTCATTTTAAAATTTTTAGAACCAGAATGTCAATAATTTAAAACTCAGTTTCGGATTCTGTTTTTTTTTTTAAATTACCGTCGCAAGAGTCGCGGCGCCTGCAAGGCAGTGATCAAAAAATTGAAAAACTGATATTAGAGTCGCGGCCCTTCTGAGGCAGAAAATTCCGAAATTTAATTTTAAGCTTTACGATAAACGCCGCCGCCGCTTAATCGAAGTCGCGACTTCTTCAAGGTCATCCGTCGAGCCGCGGCCCTTCCCTTAAAATCCATGCAGAGCCGCGGCGCAATAGAACAAAGTCGCGGCCCTTCATCTCCAGAATCGCAAGATCCGAAATTCCGAATTCCTAAAACTTGTTTAGGGTCAGATTTTCGGATATATCTCTTGCAACACCATCACCATTAAAACAAATATGTCTATCAACCATCATTTCCAATTTTCTTCTCATTCTTCGCTTCGATGCACCATGCCACAACCGGGTCGGATAACGCATGTCAACTTAGAGGAGTTATACATTGGAATGATTATCGTCAAAAAACATTATTGTCAGACACAAATCTGGGCACAAGGACCATGCATTCAAAGATTTAAGGATTTTAAAGCTTTTAATAACATAAATAATAGATCTAAACAAATACTAACCCACATTATCATTAATATTCATCACAAAATCACACAAACAAACCTGACTCTGATACCACTGAATGGTTTCGTCGTCGGGTTCGTACACGCAGCGAAATTTAAAAATTTATGTTTCAAACCCAATAACGGTAATATTGTAGTATGATAATGTAATGCAAAGTAAAATGCAAAGTTAATATAATACTTCGAAAGAAGACTTACATTATGAAGCAAATCAACCAAGCAGTTGAAATCTTCAAGCTTTGTGTAGTCCGGGGTGCACACTCAAAAATCCCTTGAGATGCAAGTTCTCAATAACTTTGATGTAATTTTCTAATTTTAGAAATGCTAAGAATTTCTTCAGAGGGTTAGAAGAGATTAACCCCTCTTAGGTTTTAAGTATGTCAAATGGAATGAGACAATCAATTAACAATTCAATAAATGCAAATGTCATAATAATAATCAACATTATTATATATCAATACGAATGTGTATAAAGTACATTTGTCCTAATACAGATTGTCTCTAGGACATACATATACTTTCACTCATACTTTGACAAAGGGTATATATGATCCTTTTAACAAAATTTTAAGGTATATTTGACCATTTTCCTTTATTTAATTTGGTCAACTTGAGTAAATTACTAGTCCAAATCAACTGATAAGTGACTCTTTCAAAATAATGAAAAAATATAAACAATTTATTTTGGATAGTACTTGTAAAATTTAAGTTTACCTTACTGTACGCATTTCTATGAAATTTCCCTTTATTGTCTGATTTTTTTTTATCTCGATCTAAAATGTAGAAGAAGAAAAAGTAAACAAATTGAAAAGTATGTTTGACTAGACTAGTCCAGTCCAGTTATGATCCAATCGTATAAGTCATAAACTCATTTTGGCATGTCCCAATTCAAAAAAATAATCTCTTCATTATTTTCATAATTACGAAAAATCATATTCCTACTCTACTCTCAAAGTTTTATTCTACTTATACAATAATTATTTAATTATGGTAAGTGTACAATATTAATTAAATACAACAACATATTTGGTCAAAACAGTGTCCTATTCTTGTGTTTTCGTGATATACACGGTATACACAAGAGATTGTATATGACGTGTATATCACGGTATACTTTTGTTATACCCCGTATTTCCAGAGTATGTACGTGAGGGCGTACGTATAAAAATTTAAGCCTTAAGGTTGGCAAGGTTCGAAATTTGTACACAAGTACCGAAAAGAATCGTTTTTCGACGAAACGTTTTACAAGACTTGCGAAGGGAAAAATACGGCTATGTCATTTATAATTTTTGCGGATTTTTCCGAGAGATGAAACATTTTGGACCAACGGGAGGGTGGCGTGTCACCTCACATCGGGCGTGATTGCGGTAGTGAGCGACGAAACGGGTCTTGGTTAGGTAGGATATTTTGTGATAGTTGGTGTGGTAGATGGATAAGGTACATGGTGAATCCACACCCTACACTTGCCTTGCACTTGACTTCATCTTGACTCGTTGTCCTATAAATACCCCTTAGTTGATGAACTTCTTCATCCACACTTAGACATTTTCCAAAGTCTTGAAATTCCCCTTCGTGGTTCTCGCCCAAGAGCCTTCCTCGAGAAGCCTTGGCCGAGAGGTACTCCCCTCCCAGTGGTGTGGCCGAAAGTACCCCATCGTTGCCTAGTTGTTTTCGTATAAATACACCCCCTCTTGGTAGAAATACTCTCAAGTATTGTTATAATGCCAAAATACTCTAGCCCATATACCATGTAGTATTCCCAAGGTTACCTCTATACGAAAAGCCCGTAAATACTATTATACTTCCTCACCACAAAAACGAAACCCTAAGGAAAATCTTCATACCGTTGAAGTATTAAGAGAAGTTGCGTAGAACTTCTAGGGTTGTTTGGAGCGGGTTGAGCGCCAGTAGTAGAGCTAAACGTCGCTCAGATCGACATATATACTTGGATAATTTTGGGCTTACCGAGGTAAATAATCCTATCCTTCTATTGTAATTGGAAATTACATCGTAGTTGTATAGAAATGAATATAAGATTCATAGAAGAGAGTTGAATCGTAATGAAGGATATTACGTAAAAGACTTGAATCAAATCACATCTGAAGAATATAAGTAGAAGATTAAACTGTACTTACATAGGACCGTATTTACAGTAGACTTATAACCTTTCTTGGTTGAATGTTCTGCGAGTAACATGTACTACTTGGAAGGTGGGCAAGGCTAGCCGGGTTTTAGCCGTGGAGCGTTTTGCTAATAGTCGATAATCGTCGCGAGGTATGTGATTCTTCCTATACTCTTGAGCATAATGTTTTAAAAGTATATATATATATAGATGCAGACGACGTCGTGTGCTAACTGAACGTAGTTTCACGGCAATGTCTTTTGACTTAAGCCTGAATAATATATATATATATAGTACGGTAGACGTACGTGTGCTAACTGAACGTAGTTGTACGGCAATATCTTTTGACTTAAGCCTGAATAATATATATATATATATATAGTACGGTAGACGTACGTGTGCTAACTGAACGTAGTTGTACGGCAATGTCTTTTGACTTAAGCCTGAATAATAAGAATCTTGAAGTATTTCAAAAGAATTAAGAAACCTTTTTGAAAGAAGAGTAATGCTTGGTTTTAAAAGCTTAAAGAGTTATACTAGCTTTATGGGAAGTTAGGTATAACGACTTAAGAGAGATAAAAAGAATGGTTTATTAATTTTAGAAGTTAAGAGACTTGATCTTAAAAGACAAGAGACTTGACTTTAATGAATTAATATAAATTTTGTGTGAAACCTCATTCGTAAGTAATGAGTACTTGGTTTTTAAAAGGAATAATGTTTTACTGATTTAGGAAATCAGAATAAGTATCGAACAAACCACAGCAACGCTAATAAAGGGAAATGTATTGACTAATAAAGTATTATTAAAACCAGTAGAAACCTCCATCTGCATAGAAGCTAAGATGAGACAAAATGATATTACATTTCCTAGATCATGACTGCTTTAATAAGATTGTTATGAACAAGAATAACCTACTCACACATAAGACATATGTTTCTCAAATTGTTTTAAAGGATTAAAACTATGAACTACGAAACCTTTTCGAAAATGAGAAACTTGAGCATTTGAAATTAGGCAAACTTGAACGTTTGGAAAATAATGTTGTTACTTGATTTTACAAAGAGAAGTGTTTTGGTTTACTTAACAATGTTAGTCACTCTATTTTTTTATACTACGGGTATCGGGTGACCTTTGTAAAAGAAATGGATCTTTAAAAGGAATTTAACGTACGTAGTACCCAGTGGTTAAAACCCGACTTTGACATAAAACGAAAGTACCTTGAGTTGTGTATAACTTGCCTATGCTTATTGTGATAGCCTTTGTTGTGCAAGAATTGTGTTTCTATACTACCGTCTCCAGATGAGGCGGTTGACTTGTCGAGAACTTACTCGACGCGTTTTAGCGACGGAGAATTCCACGCACGCCTCGCTGATAGTGTTATTCCATGGACTAGCTCTCCACGAGGTTTTACCGTCGCCTGGTATCCGGTGGTGGCTTGCCAGATTGCCCGCCTCGTGGCCGATTCGCTCGTACACGTAGTTAGCCCTCGCACTTGCCCCGCTCAGTAGTGACGAAGTCTCGTGATACGCTCGTACCAGTAGTTAGCCCTCATACTTGCCCCGCCACGCGGACCGCCTTGTATCCGTAGTCGGCCAGATTTGCCGTGTCGCCTTCGTGGTTTGGTTGTATAGTATTGTTAGTACGGCTTTGGCATCGTGTAGGACTTGGTGTTCGTGTGTACTTCGGGGTTATCATATCATGCATCGCCAGTAGCGAAGGTATTCCACGCATGATTGATGTTGGGCGCGAGACCCATAATTAAATTTGAGTAATGACTGAGGCGTGAGTCCACGACTTGATATAATTGTTATACGCGTGTATCGTAGTTTGGTTATCATACATGTCTCCCGCTTATATAGATCGTTATGATTTCATTTACGTGATTTTCGCCACATACTGTACTGCCAGATCGACCTCCTTCGGCCGCGTTCACGCCGCAGTAGAGGTACATCTACCGTCGATTCCCGCCATAGGATCACATTTCAACAGAGGAAGCTCCGTTCCTTCGAGGCTTATCTTTTGGTATGTTACCCACAGTCCAGGGTTCTTGTACATTCGTGGTATGGCGGGCCCCGTCCGTCATAGTTGTTGTAAAAATCTTAGGTGCAGAGATCGCTGCAAGGTGGTAAGGATTGTAATCGCTCAAATGTCGATATATATATATATTTGCAAAAAGGCAACCGCTTTGGTTGACCTATTTTCTTTATCTTGATCCATATCTAATTGTATGTTTAAGTTCTTATTTCACCGGTTTTTCTCTCGATGTTGTATCACTAGGGTGCCCGGTAGGCACGATCACTGCCCGTTCGGTCGTGACAAAAGTGGTATCGGAGCGCTTAATCCTCGGAAAGTGTCTACGCACCGTGTTCAGTAGAGTCTTGATTATCGGTGTGTTGCGCACCACATCTATAATCGTGAGGCTATAGGACATTTAGGATTGGTTTCATTCTTCTCATTTTGAGATCGTGCCTGAGTCAGGTGATAAGTTGGACCCTCCGACGTATTCCTTTCCTTTACCGCTATGCTCCGCAGAAGGCAACCCGCCCGTGGCGGCAAGGCAGAGAGGAGCTGCGAGTAGCAACGGCAGCCTCTGCAGACCACAAGACTGAGCCTCCATCCCACACCGGAGCAGCAGGAGACGGGGCGCGAGTTGCCCGCTTATCGCCGTGGTCAGGCTGATTTCGAGGATAGCCGGACGCAGCAGCCCAAAGAATACCCGCCGTTCACCCTAGATCGATAGTTTGAGGCTACGGATTTTCCGAGTCAGAAACGCCGAGTTTTATGGGTCGAGGCACGAGGATGATCTGCAGGAGTTCATCCGAAGCGATTCTGACGATCATAAGAGTGATCAAGACATCGAGACCGAGTCGTCCTAGGTTCGCATCGGCCGCGTGATACCGCATGATCGGTTTGATTCATGAGCTGTCCCGGGAGAGCATGCACTTCCACCGTATGGAACGAAGTTCTCGTGAGGCATTTCTTGCACATTTCTTGCCTCCACAGCGGCGAGGGCTCGGCCGACAGATTTTTGGTGTTGAGGCAGAATGCGACGATTCGGGAGTACAATGTGAGTTCGACTCATCGCTCGGTATGTCCCCGCGTTAGTAGCGATATGGAGGACGAGTGCACCGCTACGCCACCGGGCTCGATGACTACTGGCGAGGCTTGTTCGTGTAGCTCTTCAACCGCATGGACATTGCCCGCACGCAGCTTACGACTTGGATGTGAGGAGCGAGAGGTCGACGGAATGACCAAGATCGCCAGAAGAGGCCGCAGCAGCAGGTCCTTTGATAACTTTCGAGGCGGACCGCCTCAAAGAACTAGTTATGTACCTCCGCCAAGACAGAGTGGTCCTCCACGCTTCTCGACCTTCCGGGATATTCGGGAGCGGGACAGGCTCCCGTGTTTCAGATTTTCGCGAGTAGAGTGCTCGTCGGACGAGGTCGCCTCTTGTCTCACGCCGCCGCATGGGAAACTTAATAAGGGAGAGTGTCGTACTAACTGGGATTGTTATTCTTGCGCCAACAGGCCATCTGGCGAGATCGTCACCGTGGGTAGCACCGGTAGGATAGCACAGACTACGAGATCGGGCCATGGGTTCTTCACCTTCCATAGCTAGCAGATGTTCATACACGGCGAGCCACCGCAGAGGTCGCGGTGGAAGTTCCCAGTTTTAGCGGTCCTTTGAACCGCCTATCTTTTCAGGTATATCCTTAACCCTCTCGAGTTTTGCATGCGTGATACAATGATTGTATGTTGAGTGCTATGCTGAGATAGCTTTGTGTGTATTGTGGTTTAGAGACATGGATAGTTGAAAGAATAAGTGTGGGGTCGCGGTATGAACCTTAGAATATTACACGTTGAGACCTTAGATATAAGTGCCGACTTGAATAAAAGATTTTACTGCTAGTCTTTGTCGAAATATTTGGTTTGCGTATAAATGTATTGTGGGATAATTCGTGAGTTGTGTAAAATGGAAGTGGTAGCTTTCATGACCAGATAGTAAGATTGTTCCGATCGAAACAAGAGCTTGATGCGTTAAGTGGGTCGGTCAGCCATGTTGCTGGTCAACCCAGTAGTCTGGGGTTGGGTCATTCGAGGTGGTCCCGCCAGTGGTAGGTCACGAGGTGCTAGCCCAAGTTTAGATGACCATCGTATGAGTTCGTGGATATGTTCGACCGTGCGGGTCGCAAGGCCGGAATGGCCTTAAGGGATCGAGGCTAGTAAGATGACCAAGTTTGAGGTGGTGACTCCAAAGTTTTGGGACCAAGCGATGATCAAGTGTGGTACGATACCGTAAGAGTTCGTGTTCGGTAAGGCGGCACGACGAGTAAGGAAGGAAGAGTACGTGTGTTATTTCGTGGCCAGGTGTGGCGTTGGCAACTTGTTAGAGGAACTTTATCGTTATCCGTCTTGAGAAGGAACATTCGGGACGAATGTTTCTAAGGAGAGGAGAATGTTATACCCCGTATTTCCAGAGTATGTACGTGAGGGCGTACGTATAAAAATTTAATCCTTGGCAAGGTTCGAAATTTGTACACAAGTACCGAAAAGAATCGTTTTTCGACGAAACGTTTTACAAGACTTGCGAAGGGAAAAATACGGCTATGTCATTTATAATTTTTGCGGATTTTTCCGAGAGATGAAATATTTTGGACCAACGGGAGGGTGACATAAGTCACCCTCACATTGGGCGTGATTAAGCGTGAGCGACTAAATGGGGTCTTGGTTAGGTAGGATATTTTGTGATAGTTGGTGTGGTAGATGGATAAGGTACACATGGTTGAATCCACACCCTACACTTGCCTTGCACTTGGCTTCATCTTGACCCTTGGTTGTCCTATAAATACCCCCCTTAGTTGATGAACTTCTTCATCCACTTAGACATTTTCCAAAGTCTTGAAATCCCCTTCGTGGTTCTCGCCCAAGAGCCTTCCTCCCCTCGAGAAGCCTTGCCGGAGGTACTCCCTCCCAGTGGTGTGGCCGAAAGTACCCCCTCGCCTAGTTGTTTTCGTATAAATACACCCTCTCGTAGAAATACTCCAAGTATTGTTATAATGCCAAAATACTCTAGCCCATATACCTTGTAGTATTACCAAGGTTACCTCTATACGAAAAGCCCAGAAATACTATTATACTTCCCCTCAGTCACAAAAACGAAACCCTAAGGAAAATATTCATAGCCGGTTGAAGTATTAAGAAGAAGTTGCGTAGAACTTCTAAGGGTTGTTTGGAGCGGGTTGGAGCGCCCAGAGTAGGAGCTAAACGTCGCTCAGGATCGACATATATACTTGGATAATTTTGGGCTTACCGAGGTAAATAATCCTATCCTTCTATTGTAATTGGAAATTACATCGTAGTTGTATAGAAATGAATATAAGATTCATAAGAGAGTTGAATCGTAATAGAAGGATATTACGTAAAAGACTTGAATCAAATCACATCCGAAGAATATAAGTAGAAGATTAAACTGCACTTACATAGACCGTATTTACTGATGACTTATAACCTTTCTTGGTTGAATGTTCGCGAGTAGCATGTGCTACTTGGAAGCGCTAGCGGGTTTTAGCCGCGAGCGTTTGCTAATAGTCGATAATCGTCGAGGTATGTGATTCTTCCTATACTGAGCATGATGTTTTAAAAGTATATATATATATATATATATATATATATATATATATATATATATATATATATATATATATATATATATATATAGTAACGTGCTGACTTAAGTTTCGTAGTTCAAGCAATGTCTTTTGACTTAAGCTCTATATATATATATATATATATAGAGTCGTGTGCGTAGACGTAGCTAATAAGCGTGGTTATGAATGTCTTTTGACTTAAGCCGGATAATGTATATATATATAGTACGGTGACGACGTGCTAATCGAACGTGGTTGTGCAGCAATGTCTTTTGACTTAAGCCTGAATAATATATATATATATAGTACGGTAGACGTACGTGTGCTAACTGAACGTAGTTGTACGGCAATGTCTTTTGACTTAAGCCTGAATAATAAGAATCTTGAAGTATTTCAAAAGAATTAAGAAACCTTTTTGAAAGAAGAGTAATAATATATATATATAGTACGGTAGACGTATGTGTGCTAACTGAACGTAGTTGTACGGCAATGTCTTTTGACTTAAGCCTGAATAATAAGAATCTTGAAGTATTTCAAAAGAATTAAGAAACCTTTTTGAAAGAAGAGTAATGCTTGGTTTTAAAAGCTTAAAGAGTTATACTAGCTTTATGGGAAGTTAGGTATAACGACTTAAGAGAGATAAAAAGAATGGTTTATTAATTTTAGAAGTTAAGAGACTTGATCTTAAAAGATAAGAGACTTGACTTTAATGAATTAATATAAATTTTGTGTGAAACCTCATTCGTAAGTAATGAGTACTTGGTTTTTAAAAGGAATAATGTTTTACTGATTTAGGAAATCAGAATAAGTATCGAACAAACCACAACAACGCTAATAAAGGAAATGTATTGACTAATAAAGTATTATTAAAATCGAGAAACCTCCATCCGCATGTAAGCTAAGATGAGACAAAATGATATTACATTTCCTAGATCATGGTCGCTTTAATAAGATTGTTATGAACAAGAATAACCTACTCACACATAAGGCATATGTTTCAAATTGTTTTAAAGGATTAAAACTATGAACTACGAAACCTTTCAAAAATGAAACTTGAGCATTTGAAATTAGGCAAACTGAACGTTTGGAAAATAATGTTGTTACTTGATTTTACAAAGGGAAGTGTTTTAGTTTACTTAACAATGTTAGTCACTCTATTTTTTTATACTACGGTATCGTGACCTTTGTAAAAGAAATGGATCTTTAAAAGGAATTTAACGTCGTAGTACCCAGTGGTTAAAACCCGACTTTGACATAAAATGAAAGTACCTTGAGTTGTGTATAACTTGCCTATGCTTATGTGATAGCCTTTGTTGTGCAAGAATTGTGTTTCTATACTACCGCCTCCAGAGGCGGTTGACTTGTCGAGAACTTACTGGACGTCACGGCGGGACGAGAATTCCACGCACGCCTCCCGCTGATAGTGTTATTCCATGGACTAGCTCTCCACGAGGTTTTACCGCTCGCCTTGGTATCCGTGGTTTGCCAGACTTGCCCCGCCTCGTGGTCGATTCGCCTGCACAGTAGTTAGCCCTCGTGACTTGCCCCGCTCAACAGTAGGACGGTCTCGTGATACGCTGTACCGGTAGTTAGCCCTCTTACTTGCCCCGCCACCACGTGGACCGCCTGGTATCCGTAGTCGGCCGTACTTGCCTGCGGTCGCCAGTGGTTTGGTTGTATAGTATTGTTAGTACGGCTTTGGCATCGTGTAGACTTGGTGTTCGGTGTACTTCGGGGTTATCATATCATGCATCGCCGGCGGTGAAGGTATTCCACGCATGATTGATGTTGTGGGCGCGACCCATAATTAAATTTGAGTAATGACTGGAGGCGTGAGTCCACGACTTGATATAGTTGTTATATGTGTATCGTAGTTTGGTTATCATACATGTCTCCCGCTTTATATAGATCGTTATGATTTCATTTACTGATTTTCGATTTCACATACTGGTTCTCGCCAGATCGACCTCCTTCGGCCGCGTTCACGCCGCAGTAGAGGTACATCACCGTCGATTCCGCCATAGGATCACATTTCAGCGTATTGGAAGCTCCGTTCCTTCGAGGCTTATCTTTTGTATGTTACCACAGTGCAGAGGTTCTTGTACATTGTGGTATGGCGGGCCCCGTCCCGTCATAGTTGTTAAAAATCTTAAGTGCAGAGTAATCACTGTGGGCAGGGTTGTAAGGATTGTAACTGTTCAAATGTCGATATATATATACTTGCAAAAAGGCAACCGTTTTGGTTGGCCTATTTTCTTTTATCTTGATCCATATCTAATTGTATGTTTAAGTTCTTATTTCCGCTGGTTTTTCTCTGATGTTGTATCACTAGGGTGCCCGGGGTAAGGCACCAGTCACGGGCCCGGGTTCGGGTCGTGACAACTTTATCACACCGTCGCAGTCATAGCGGACGGTCTTCTTACGCTGAGACTGTCCCTAAAATCTTCAAATAGAACTGAGGGAAAACCTTTAGTAAAGATGTCTGCAATTTGATACCTGGAAGGGACATGTAAGATGCGTACTTGTCCACGAGCTACCTTTTCGCTAACAAAATGGATATCCATCTCAATATGTTTAGTGCGCTGATGTTGAACAGGATTCCCAGAAAAATAGACTACACTAATATTATCACATTGAATATTTTTTTTTTCCGTTCGAATTGGGTCCAGATGAACGTTCTAAACTTTGAGAATGTGGAAAAAACTTGAGATTTTTTCTCTAACGGAAAAGTCCATAAAAATTAGAATAGTCATCCAAAAATAGAACATAATAACGATGACCCAAAGAACTTAGAACCAGAGATGTCCATAAATCGCTATGAATAGTGTCAAAAAGCATCAAAATACGAGAAGAAGAGGCTACAAATGGTAATATAACATGTTTCCCTAACGGACATGAATGACAAATTGGAGTACTACGCGTACCCTTACAAGAAATAAAATTGTTTTTATGCAAGGAAGAAATAATTGACGAGCCAGGATGACTCAAACATGCATGCCACAAAGAAGGATCTAGAGCAGCAAATGTCGACGACATGGTTTGACTTGAGGAAGTGGTGGTGGTTGTTATCGGATAAAGATAGCCCCTACTGTTGCATCTCATGAGAGGTATCCCCGTTTTGAAATCCTTCATAGAAAACCCAAATGAATCAAAATTAACAGAAACCCAATTATCAGTAGTGAATTTGCGAACAGACACCAAATTTTTAATTAAGTTAGGGGCATGAAGAGTATTTTTGAAGAAAAAAGGTGGATGTTGGGGAGACAAAGTTGTACTACCATAACCACGAATTGGAATTGAGTTGTCATTATCAATAATAATGCCACGATTTTTGCTCAAAGTGAAATAAGACGAGAGAGTACCTTGATCGGACTTCATGTGAGAAGTGGCGCCGGTGTCCATGTACCAATTCGCGTCTAGAGGATTTAATCCAAGTGTATGTATGATGACCTCAATATCGATGGGTGTCGAGATCGGTGTTGGGCCCGCAGCAGTGAAAGCATGCGTGGGCCAAGGCCCAAGCACACCGGCTTGTTGACCCGACCTAGAGCACTGTTGGGTGTAACCGTAAGGACCTGAAAAATGAGGCCTCTGATTATGCTGGACCGGGGCCCAATTTCTCGAGAAATAACTGAACGGGCAGTAGGCTGGACTGGGCCACTGGTCGTTGATCTAGGTGTACTACCAGGGGCCAGAGCTGAGATCAGACGGGCTGGGGGCCAGTACCTCGAGGCCCACTACCCTCGTTGCTACTGTTCCGTTCGCCACTATTGTTGCCGCCACGATTTTTGTCATTATTACGATTTTGACCCTTCTTGCCGCCACAGTTGTTGCAGTTTTGGTCGGAATTATCAACAAAAATATAAGAGTTATCGGGCGTAGTCATCATTGCCACGAAACTTGTGCAGGTAAGCCGCCTTCTTAACCAAGCTAGCTTCTTCTAACGTGAGCATCAAACGAGCTTGATAAAAAGGTGGAAGTGGATTACTTTGACGGAGTAGAGTCCCAACGCCATTATAGGCCTAAGATAGGCCTGCAACCATTTGTAGAAGAAGACGATTATTGGTAATAGGCGCTCCAACGTTACAGAGTTGGTCTGCCAATTCCTTGAGTCGTTTACAATAAGCCGAAACATTCGGAAAATCGTCCATGATGACTAGTGAAAACTCTTGCTCAAGACAACTCGGGAATGTTTGTTATCCTGAAATATATCACACAATCTATTCCAGGTAGCCATAGCCGTAATGTCTGTAAAAGGTTGGTAGAAATAGTGAAGTAAATCCACTGAAAGGATGGTAGCATCAAGAATTATCCATAATTGAAGATTTTCCTCGGAGGTAGGTACATCAGTTGTGCCAGGTGCCGAAGAAATTATGTGATTGAGGGCTTGATGGGAGAGTGCGTGAATTTTGAACAATTCTGCCCGGACGTTTTCCATCTCAAGAACAATAGGGATGTGGTTATGATGTTTGGAAATAACAAGGGCAGGATGAAACATGTTCTTTGTTGTAGACATAACGAAAGAACAATAGGTGATTTAGGGATTGAGAAGAAAATATGGGAAGAGAGGAGGAAGAAATGCATGAATTCCGAGAATTGACACAGAAATCAAGGCAGCGGAAGAGAGGAAAATCAAGAAGTAAGTAAAACCTAGACTTCTGATACCATGAAAGAAATAATTTCTTGATTATTTTCATTAATGAATGAGTATATATACAATTTACAATTTTCATAATATAGAAAATCATATTCCTACTCTACTCTCAAAATTTTATTCTACTTGTACAATAATTATTCAATTATAATAAGTGTACAATGCTACTTAAATACAACAACATATTTGGTCAAAAGCGTGTCCTATTCTTCTTGCGTTTCCGTGATATACACGGTATACACAAGTCATTGTGTATGTCGTGTATACCATGGTATACTTTATCACCATTTTAGTCCAAACAAAATTTAGATAGGTTCAATTATGCCTTGTCTTAATTTGATTAATTAATAACCAATCATTTGAATCTAATATTCTAATGTAATATAACAAGACCCACCAGAATCCATGACCCGATATCCAGAACCCAGACCCGCCCAATAAAGCGGTCAGCTTTCTTCTTTACATTTATCTTCTTCTTGCAAATGGTAAAGCAGCAGTGAGTATTAAGCACTGCACAGTACCAAATTCTCTTGAATTTTCAGCCATTTTTAAAGTACATCCAATTCATTAACTAAAATGTTAAATAAGTGAAATAAACTCCATTAAATAGGCGTGCGTTTTATTTCAAAATGGCTTCCATTTGCACTTCAAATCACCCAAATTTTCACTTCCTATGTAGAAACAACCCTAAACCTACCTCTATCTCTCATCACCTATTACTATCACCGTCTTCTGTTTCTTTCTCTCGTTGTGGTGGTTTGCGGTTGTGCCATTGCGCGGCGGTGAAGACCGGTTCCGGTGATAACGCGGAGCTGTTGCGGAAACCGGTGATATCGACGGAGGAGGAGGAGGATGACGTGGCGAAGAAAAGTGGAGATGGTTGGGTTGATTGGGAGGACCGGATATTAGAGGATACTGTGCCGCTTGTTGGATTTGTTAGAATGATTCTTCATTCTGGAAAGTATGTTCCTCTATTTTTGCTGAATTTGCTCGTTTACTGATTCATATATGATTTGCCTGTGTACCTTTCGTCTCAGTTTATCTGTCTAAGTTTGACTGGCGCCCAGTTTAAGAAAGTAAAACAACATTTTTTAATTTTGTGATCTTAAACTAAAGATATATTTAATGTACTAAAATGTTCTTTAATCTTATGGTCTTAAACATGAGAGAGTTGGAATTAAAGAGTTTTCCAAAAAAGGAAACATACATTCTGTTTGAAACAAACTAAAAAGGAAAGTAAGAAAAATAAATCGAAGCAGATGGAGTATATTGAAATAATAAGTCAGAGGGAACTTGAAGTGCAGGGAAAACATAGTATGCTCCCTTTTCTTCTTGACTGCTCAATCCTTGTTCATAGGTGCCTCCTGCCTGCCTGACGTAGTTGTTGTTTATTCAATAGCAAAGGGCAATGAAATAATAACAGAAAAAGTTTGACATGAATTTGTGATGCTCATAATCATTTCCATATGCTCTGAAGAAATGGAGCATTAGACCTCATAGATTAAAGTTTGACAACGTTAAGCTGCTCCAAGTGAAGGGACATATTTCTGTTTGGAGCTTTCACCTCATAGACCCCTCATAGACTAAAGATTGACATTGTTAAGATGCTCCAAACAAAGGGAGATATTTCTTGGAGCTTTCACTTAGTGATTTTTATATCTTCTGCTTCAGCAATTCCGAGTCTGCAGAATCTTTTCATTTAGCTTTGCAGGAGCTGATACATGGGATGAACTATGTTTTATCAGTTCACAATGTCTGTAGGTCAAGCTGTATTTTAGTCACTTTGTTTGGTAACTATAGAAATTTATGTGGTTTTCAGTGGAAAGTAACTACTTTCTCAAGCAATAGATGTCAGAAACTTGGAGCAGAATACCTTATGTAGAAATTTAGGAAGTTTATACCCTTATGAGTTATAAACTCCAATTCCTCAGAGTGAAAGCATTTGGAAAATGTTGACATCTGATTGATGGACACTGTCATGGATGAAGTGAGCCTTTGAACTGCTCAATTGAGTCACACCATTGTTTTGATGTTATCCCAGAACTAAGATTATCTTGGATATTGGGTTATCGTTAACCTTTCTGAGGTTAAATTGGTCCTCAAGTTCTATAGAGTGTTGGTTAGACCAACTATGTTGTATGGGGTGGAGTGTTGGTCAGTCAAGACTTCGCACATTCAAAAGATGAAAGTGGCGGAGATGAGGATGCTGAGACGGATGTGTGGACATACAAGGAGGGATATGATTAGAAATGATGATATCCGGGACAGAGTAGGAGTGACCTCGGTGGAGGATAGGATGCGGGAAGCGAGGTTGAGATGGTTCGGGCATGTGCAGAGGAGAGACACAAATGCCCCAGTGCGGAGGTGTGAGAAGTTGGCTATGGACAGGTTTAAAAGGGGTAGAGGTAGGCCGAAGAAGTATTGGGGAAAGGTCATTAGACGGGATATGACGCAAGTGCAACTTACTGAAGACATGACCTTAGATAGGGAGTTGTGCAGGACACAGATTAGTGTAGTAGTTAGTTGAGTGTAGTCCTACTTACGCTTACATACTAGTAGTTGTAATACTAATAGTTGTAGTATTATTATTGTAGCCCTGCTTAGCCTAACATATTAGTAGGCGCAATATTGTTTTATAGTTCTTTGTCCTTTGATTTCTGCTACTGTATGTTCTTCCGTGTACTTCGATTATCTTATTTACCTGCGATAGTTACGACTTTCTTTCTCAGAATGCTTTATCATGGCTTATTCACGTGTGTTACTCTCATTTTCATATTGCTTTAAATTTTTTGTTTGGGTCTGACCGTTTCTTTTGCTTTTGCTTTTGTTGTGCTTATGTTTTTTTTTGAGCCGAGGGTCTTTCGTAACAATCTATCTACCTACTAAAGTAGAGGTAGGGCTGCACAACATGGTAAAACCGGACCAGATCGATCCGGACCGAGGACCGAATATTAAGAAAATTAGGACCGAAGACTGGACCGAATTTATCGGTCCGGTCTAAGTCTTTTTCGGTCCGGTCCGGTTATATGGACTAGGGCTGCACAACAGGGTAAAACCGGATCGAGGATCGAATATTCAGAAAATTAGGATCGAAGACCGGACTGAATTTATCGGTCCGACCCTTTTTTTTTTGTCCGGACCGAATTTTGTGCAACCCTAGGTAGAGGTACGGTCTGCGTACACTCTACCTCCCCAGACCCCACGTGGTGGGATTTGGTATGTTGTTGTTGTTCCTTTTCTTCCAATGTAGTTTTTACTGAGTTGTTGGCAGAGTTAAGATAGTTATCAACTAAGTTGCTCGGGTGCGGGGTACCCGATACGGGTACGAATTCGAGTGTCGGATTCGACAAAATCTAATTTTTAAGATTCGGGGTGCGTATCCAGATATGGATACAGTGCGGAGATTTGGCTAAAAAAATCAAAATTATAGAAAATAGAGCTATAAATAGGAAGCAACAAACACAACATTGAATTCTTGGTTTCTCTAAAACACGAAGCAACAAAAATAAGACAAAAGTACTATGATATTGAAGGTATGTCATTTCCCTTATCTTAAATCGGTTTTATCTTTAATTTTCAGAAATCAAAATCTCAATTTCCCCCCCAAATTTGTCGATGGACTCTCAAAGTATCCGAAGTTGGTTGACCATATCCCCTTGTATCGATACGGGAACGACACCAAAAACGGAGAGTCCGCGCAACTTAGGTTATGAACCTCTCTCAGAGGGGTGTATTCTACAAAGAGGTACTTGCCTCAAAGCGATGTCCCGTATGTCAATGAAATATGAAATAATGCAGAGCCGTAGTTTGAACCCCCAGATTCTACATGTTTACTATGCTTACTTGATAAAAAATGTTTAAATATTCCGACAATCCCCAAAAAAAAACATTTATGATATCATTTCATTTGTTCAATCTACAATTTGCAGATATGCAGTTGGCGATAGGTTAAGTCCTGAACATCAGAGAACTATTTTACAAAGGTTGCTTCCATATCATCCGGAATGCGAAAAGAAGATTGGCCCTGGAGTTGATTACATTACTGTATGCTATCCTCCTCTTTGCTTCATTTACAAATCTGCCTGCATTGCACCTTTCATGCACTTGAAAGTTGAAACTAGTGTGAGCAATCTCAAACTAGAGATAAAATGATCTTATTTGTAGGTGAAGAGTTGAGAAAGGGTTTCCTATCTAACTAGCTTTCTTAAACACTGCTCATGTCTAGGGGTGTTATCGGTCCGGTCCGGACCGATAAGGTTTCGGTCCAGAGTCCAGATCCGGGACCGGACCGAAACCTTATCGGTCCGGGGCCCAATATTTAGAATGAACGATCGAGTGGTAAAGATCTTGAATAAAGCATTGTTAGCTTTTTTTAAATTGAATTTTCAATACTGAAATTGACATTCTCGGGCACATTACCACGAAATTTGTACGTTGAAATCTATTGTATATCGTGAGATATTTAACTTTGAAAATGGAAAAATCGTAACGATTTGGGGGAAAAGTGAAATTGATTGTCCAGAAGGACGTTTTTGGAGAAATCCGCTGAACCAAACGGACTCCCGTCAGTTTGGTTCGGATTCGTCTCGAAAAAATACGCGAAATAAAAAATAAATAAGGTCAAACGGACGTCCAAGCGCAAAGTTATGACCATTTAAAGTTTCACTAATTTACAACCTATATTTTATATGTCTAATACGTCCGGGGCTGGCTGGGGAGGGGGCTGGCTGGGGGGGGGTTACCGGTCCGGCTCCTTATCGGTCCGGATAATTTTTTGGTACTCGTATCCGGACTGTTAACTTTTCAGTCCGAGTATCGGTCCGGGTTTACTGGTCCGATTCTCGGGTAATTACTGGGAGTATCCGGATCGGTAACAGCCCTACTCATGTCATTGGTGAAATATAGTACTACCAACAATTTCAGGTTATATTGCAAACATTGTATCTTGCCCTCTGCACAACACTTTCTATGTGATGTATAACCCATCACATGAGAAAAAAAACACAACAGAGTTACCATCTGAAACTTGTTAATTTGTAAGTCGGGGACTTCATTTATTTCTTGAGCTCTTTCCTATTTGTTGGATATTGTAGCTTATTTTAGGTTTATTAACACTGCGATTTTTTTATTAAATGATGATTGAGCTCTACTAACTGCCTTTTAGGATTATTACCTTACTCTATTTTATGATTTTGAGATTTAGTAGGTCCAGGAGAGAACAACATTTTTATACATATGCATGCAGAATATGATCACAAGGGTATAAGAAGGTAGCAAAAATAGCAGGAAAACCCAATCCACAGTAGGAGTGGACATCTATCCTGTTCTTGGGGTTGAAACTGAATCAAATCAAATCCATAGGCAAGTTTCCTCAACTACTATGTAGGAGGGGGTGCTTGTGAAAAGCTTTGATGGTGCAGAAATGTATGATGCCTTCGAGGGCAAATGGAACTACAGACAGTAAAACTGAGAGAAATTAACAGAAAGGAGAAATTGCTGAGTCTGAAATGTGTAATATTTTAGGGAAATCCAATGTAATTGATCAGGGTGAAGGGTGTCCAAGGAGATAGGGAGATTGCACAACTGAGGAAGAGTCCAGGGAAGACAGAAACATTTGAAGCGACTGTGATGTACATCACAAGTTAGCACGATATGGGATATTGGATTGGAATTCATTTTGGACAAATGGTTCGTGAATCAAATTCAGTAGATGACTAATTAGATATTTAAGCCTATCATTGAAGCTGAAAAGAATAATGAATCAGATTATTGGAATAAACCGAGGGAATTCAGGAAATTTTTGGGAATATCTTGGTGACACAATAAGAAAAGGCAAAGGCATTATAAATGCATGTTGAGGAAAGTTGGTCAGAGGGAAGTGACCAAAGGAGCAATTCATACTTGAAAAAGACCAAATACAATGCAGTGAGGGTGTTGAGATGATTGAAACATAGGTTCAGGACAATATCATTTTCAGTTATGGAAAGCAAGATTTAAGCTTTAGGGTTTCACGATGTACTTAAGGGATCTAGTAAAGAGTTGATAGTGCAATGGAATTTTTTTCACCTTTAAGTTGGACTATATCGTCAAGGTTTTGCATACATTTCTACTTGTCTAAATATAAATAAGTGAACACTTTCTCAAAAAGAAAAAAAATATAAATAAGTGAATATAACTACTTATATATATAAAAAAGTGAATATAACTAAGCCTGGTAGGATTGTTTTATGTGCTATTTGCAGCAAGTAGATTGTACTTTTGGGTTTCTTCAACTTTAGATGTAGTGCATATGGAGTGCGTGGAAAGATTCTCGTTTGCATATTCTTAACTTTGTATATCACTTGGTTTTGCTTGACAGGTAGGGTACCATCCAGATTTTGAAAACTCAAGATGTTTATTTATTGTTCGCAAAGATGGTGAATCGGTGGACTTTTCATACTGGAAATGCATAAAGGGATTAATTAGAAAAAACTATCCACTCTACGCTGACAGCTTTATTCTCAGGCATTTTCGGAGGCGTAGGCGTAATGACTGAATGTATCATTTTGAACTCGTAGCCACCTGAGTTTTCACGTAAAGGAAATTCTTTTATATTGCCGAGCACATTATGTCGACGAGTCACTCAAAGATTTGAAGGTTATGATATAAGTTGGTGTTTATTGGAAGCTTACTGGAATCTACTCACTGCAGAAGTGCCCTTCCAGTTACTTTATTTAAAAATCTATGCTGTAGAATTCGAGTTACAGTACTGATCAAAAGGAATTCAAGTTAGTGTAATTTTGCCTAGATGGTCAGGCCTCATATCATACTGTTGCAAAAGAAGCATTTTACAAGTGTGAAGTAAAAGCTTCCTTTCCTGCCTTCAGTTTTTTGTCCTCTCTAATCTGAGTCTTCTTCATTCTTTTTCTACCATCCCCGTTCTCTTCCCTATAATCTTTTGGTTTGGTTTTGCAGTTGGAGATTCCTGCTTTTCCTTACATTATTGTTGTATTAAAGTGTTGCAGTTGATTGGCATTTTCGAGTTTCAACAAAGAGAATTTACCTATTCTAAGTAAACTGCAGTCCAAAACGCATATGGCATTTCAGGTTTAAGAGGACCCTATTTGTTTTTATGTTGTTCACTACCTTCCTGGAAATATCAAAGCATTAGTAACATCCATATGAACCTGGCAACAAATTGGGAAATCTTTTGAAATATCTGCTATGACATATACTTGAGATTGAGATAGCTCTTTATTATTATAAAGACAAAAGTACAATGAGTAACCGACTTGCCAGATCGTGTCATTGTTTGATTGTTTGCTGAGTTCTGCAACTGTGTCAAATCATTAGAATTTTTAGATTAGTTGATCAGGAAAAGACGTACAGGTTTCAAAATGTTTATATCATTTTAACTTGACACAAAATTTAAGAAAATAGAGAATGCTTTTGAATTTTAGAATTAAAGATGTGTAGTATATACCAAATTATTCTTTAATCTTGTGGTCTTAAACATGTTATGTAAAAAAGTTGGAGTTAAAGAATTGCAAAAAAAAAAAAAACATTCTTTTTTACGCAGACTAAAAAAAAGAAAGTAAAACAAACATTTTAAAACGAAAAAGTGTTATGGATGCTGTGATAACTATCATTTCCCAGAACTGTGTCGTCGGTGCTCGTCTAAGAAAACTATGGCGGGTGGGAATAAAGTAAGGTTGGCCAGCGGGAATTGTGTCGTTGGTGTTATGGAAACTATTTATGATTCTATTGCAATACTTCCACCTCCGACTCCAAATGAACGACCAACTTACGAACCAATTAAAGAAGAAGTTTTGTCTAGCATACACACTGAATGCAGAATAGTATATACACATTACCAACAAGAAAGTGCTAACAACCAATCGACTTCCATACATCATCTTCTTCTTCTTCTTCTTCAGTACAACCTTATAAAAGACATGTTGTTTCTGCGGCTAGTATTGAAAACCTTAGAAATAGAATGTTTAGTGGTTCCACTACTAACCAAATTAACGAGTTTGATTATTTTGTTTTGCAGGGTGTTGTACCATACTATGCATTTCTCAATGAAGAAGGACGTGAAGACTTGCTTAAATACTGGAGGAAAAATGAGAAGACATTTCCAACATTAGCAAAGATGACCCGAGATGTGTTAAACATTCAAGCTTCATCAACAGCGTCTCAAAACGCTTTTTCTGCCGGAAGATTTCAAATAGGAGAGCACATACACTCATTGGCGGGAGACAACTTGGAGATTGCAGTTTTATTCAGAGATTGGATACGAGCGGAGCGTAGAAGGTGATATCAACGAAGAAGACGATTTAAACTACAACAAAATCATATTCGACAGAGGTGGAAGCGACGTTGACCAATTTGACCAACAAATTCCAATTCCAACCGAAGAACCACAAAACACTGTGAAGAAATTAGAAAAGATTTTTATAAATATGTAATTTCTTTAATTGTAATTTTACTATGTGATTTGCAACTTTAAACACCACAAAGTTGCAATTTTGAAATTGTATTACAAAAAAATCACATTTATATTAAATAATATATGAGGCACAAAAACAGGCTTGAGATGTTTTTATTAAACTATCTTATTCAATTATTGAAGTGTTTATATATGTTAATTTTTTAAAATTAAGTGCCAAAAAAATAGAAAACCTGATCCCGGCCCCGCCCCGTCCCGCCAAGACTGGTCCCCTTTTACGACGGGATCGAGAACGGGACGGGACATCGGCGTATCCCGCCGGAGGACCGATCCCGCCTCCAGACCCGTTGGGTCCCGGCCCGCCGGAACCCACCCCGCCCCTAACCCGGCCCACTGACCACCCCTAGAATAAAGTCATAGTATATCACATTCAACACCTTGTTGCAAATGACTAAAATATCGTCTGCTTTATATGATTATCAATTAAATAAAGGCAATATCGTCTGCTTTATATGATTATCAATTAAATAAAAGCAAAAATGTAGTTTGCATTCTGAATTATACCTCAAAAGTCATTTTCACACTTCAGTTATTCGGGTGACCTATTCCACTCTAATCTTTATTTTTTGTGGAATTATACCACCCTAGCAATTGATGTGGTGTCAAAATAAATAAAAATGTAAAATGAGGCGAGTGGGAGTTAAAATATAAGGCAAAAATAATTAAATTTAAAATGAAAAATAAAGGAAAAAGACACCGCAGAGAAGGAAATTCAAGTGACCATTTCCATGGACGTCACCGCCATATCAAATTAGGTTGTCGTCCATATAACAACCTCTCGAAGTCTCTAATTACAGACTAAGCTAAGTAGTAAAAGTTATCCTCATATACAATACAAAGGCACTATAAATTAGTCTCTTTACTCAATAATAAAGATCACTCAGCCCAGAAAAAAGAATGCCAAAAGATGAATTTCTTGGTAGGGTGGTTGCCCTCTCTGTTTGGCCAATGATTTCTCCAACCAACCAAACCAACAACCCTTCTGTAAAATAATTAGCAAGGTGCACATAAATGCAATCGAGCACTACACATGATATACTCTAATTAGTTGGTTGTTAGAGTTAATTATGGTTGTTAAGGAGGTTGTTACAATTAGTTGAAATGTAATTAAGTATGATTAGAAGTTTCTAGACAGGGTATAGAAGAGGTGTATAAATATCTTGTAAATGGTTATTGTGAAGTAATAGAAAATCAGTCCATCCTCTTTCTCTCCGCTCTCTTCTCTATTCACTCGTCTCTCACTGTTCTCTCCTCTCTCGTTCCCATTCACGTATACATTTCTCAATCTATAATCATTGATCATCAGTTGTGTTTTTTGTTCCTCAATGGAACAATTTTTCTCATGGTATCAAAGTCGGCGATGATTTGATAAAGATTGAGGAAATTTCTTTTACATGCAAGGAGAAATTCGAGGGATCTATACATCTAACTTGCAGAATTTGAGGTTGAAGTGATGATTGGATGAAGATCAAGGGAATTTCTTTCACATGCAAGGAGAAATTCGAGGGATCTGTACATTCAGCATGAAGAATTTGAGGTTAGATTGTTGAAAACTGGCAATATAGCAGTCCTAACAGAAGCACACTGTGTTTGTTGTGTTTCTTTGGAGATCGAATTACATTCTCAGTTGAAAATATAGTTTTGAAATTGAACTTGTATATTGATGTTACATAGCTGAGTTCTCGACTAACAACAGTAGCAACTATAACCATAAATTTGTGAAAATTAATAATGGAGAATAATGGGGAAGAAATGTCGATTGGAGCTACAACAATGACTGTCAATATGGATCACAATTATCCATTATATTTGTTTCCATCTGATGTATTGGGACCATTATTTGTTGGGATTATATTGAATGGAATGGACAATTATACACTATGACGTAGAGCAATGAAATTAGCATTGCTGGGAAAGAATAAGATAGGATTCAAATAAGAATGAAGGCTTTTCATGGTGATTTGGAAAGATTGTGGGACAGATGCAATGACATTGTAGTCTTATGACTGATGGGAAATGTGAGTAAGGGTCTGCTCAGTGACATGCTATTCAATTCTGACTCACACATCATTTGGGAAGAATTGAAAGAAAGATTTGACAAAATAAATAGTTCTAGAGCATTTCAATTGCATAAGAAAATATTCACAATGAGGCAGAGAACCCTATCAGTCTCCATATACTACTCCAAACTCAAGGATCTTTGGGATGAATATGATTCAATTGTACCACCACATTCTTGTTGTCCTAAGTCCAGATAGTTCATTAATAACTTACCATATCAAAGGATGTTGATGTTTCTAATGGGATTGATGTGAAATCCGGGAAAAAATAAAATAATATATAATTGTGGTTGAGTTAATAAAAATATATATATATAAGAAAACAAAGAATAAATTGCATGGGATAGAGTTAGTGTTAAAGTTGGATAAATAGATAGATGAAATGAAAATAAGAAAACAAAAAAAAAACAAAAGGAAAAAAAAAAAAAAGTTTTGCAGCATGCACGTATCATTTGCTTCCCCCCCCTTCCCCCCTTTTCATTTCCCCTCAAACTCTTGTCATTTCACCTCCCATAGGTTATAGAAAACTCTCCACTTATACATTGTATTTACACACAAACAAAGTACATAACATAAAGGTTAGAAAATCAGAAAAAAACAAGTGAAAAGAAGAGGAAAAAATACCAAGAGGGCAAGAAGAACAAGAAGCAAAATACTAGAGAGTAAGGATAATTTTAGCAACCACACAACAATAATCTTCACACTTACAAAGTGAGTTTTCTCACTCAGAAATTCTTGGTAACATCCTTTATTTTAAGTTCAATACATGTTAGAATAAGAATTGAGTGTTGAAAAGAAATATTGAACTTTTGATTGTTTAGACAACTAGTTGCGTCATGAACTTTACGAACTGTTCTCACTGAGTTATAATTGTTAGAATTTGATGAAATTAGGAGGAGTGGTACACCTCTCTAATATGATCATATAGAACCAAAAATGAGGTAAAATGGACATACGGTTTGAAAGTTATCATAGTTCAAAGTTCCTGCCTTAGATTTGGCCGAAATTTGGAAAGGCATAATTACAGACTGTTTTTATTGAGTTTTACTTATTAGAATTATATGAAAATTTACATGGTTGTAAATCTCTCTGTTACGGACAGATATAGATAAATAGTTATTAAAATGGACTTACGAATTGAGAGTTATTGTAGTTTGAAGTTTCTGCCTCGGATTCATCGGAATCCAGAAGGGTAGGACGTTGAAACGTAAAACTGTACTAATATGTGGGGAATATGAAAATTGTTGCTAAATGAAAGTTCTAGATCTCTCTGTTGTGGACATTTTGATACATTACGGGGGTCTATCCGACTTACGGATTGAGAGTTATCGCTGTTTAACGTTTCTGCCTCGGATCTATCGAGATCCAGGAAGGGCGGCGAATAAAAGTGTAAAACTGTACCAAATGGTACAGAATATGAAAGGATGGTTCACATGGAGACGTGTAGCTCTCTGTTCTCGTCGTTTTGAGATTTTATGGGGCTTGAACGGGTTTACAGATTAGGAGTTATGACTATTCTAAGATTGGTTTCTGTTTAATAAAAATTCTGCCGAAACAAATTTTATGTGGCTGTTTTGAGGATAAATTTGTGTTAGTTACCCAAAGTAGTTTTAAATGAAATTTGGTACAGTGAAAGATCCCCGTCTTACCTTAGTTTCCGCTTGAGAAACACCTTAGTTGGAGTTATGGTTAAAAAGTTATAGCGTTACAAGTATGAATGACAGAATGTTGGGAAAGAGAATATTATTTATTCGATCTTCTGAAAAATATGAAAAGTGAATACGTGTTCACATAAATATATAAATATATAATGGATCGGGTTGCACGCCGCAACAAAACGTAAAGTGAATACGCGTTCACAAATACGTAAACATAATGGATCGGGTTGCACGCCGCAACAAAACGTAAAGTGAATATGTGTTCACAAATACGTAAATATAATGGATCGGGTTGCACGCCGCAACAAAACGTAAAGTGAATACGCGTTCACAAATACGTAAACATAATGGATCGGGTTGCACGCCGCAACAAAACGTAAAGTGAATACGTGTTCACAAATACGTAAATATAATGGATCGGGTTGCACGCCGCAACAAATATGAAAGATGAATACATGTTCACCTATATATAAATATGAAAAGTGAATACGCGTTCACAAATATATAAATGTAATAAACATGTGAAAATGCAGGGGAATGTCTTAACGTATAATACGAAATAAAATGAAGTGTTAGTTAAACCGAGATTTTCCTATGAGGAGTTGTTGCATATTTAAAAATGTTGTAACCTGATATGTTTTTGCAATATGCTTATTACGTTATAATGTGATTGCGCTTGGAATATTGTGGTGTTACTTTGCATTGCGTAGGTAAGGTTCACCATTTCGTATGGTAGGTGACTCTTTATTTAACATGTTTCAGAAAACGTGATAGAGGAAAGGCTCCACGCCAAGGTCGGCGATCGTCTGGCCGCTTCTTGTCATACCAAGTCCATTGTTTGGGCTTGGTACTCGCCGAGTTCGTAATGTCGCCCAATGTCTCGGGGAATGCCTGTGTGGAATGGTCTCCCTTCCAACTTAGAATAATATTTGTCAGTATGTCTATGTAGAAACAATATTTGCACGAGCATGGGCTCGCGTTATATTTTCAATAAAGTCATAAACAAATTTCTTTATTGTTATTTTTATTAATAGCTCCGTATTTGAATATAAGTTTAAATTTCTAAATAAAGAAGAATTAAATGGTGCTCCTGGTGGAAAATAATTGTCCAGGTGCCATCACGCCCTAAGTAAAGACTTAGGAAAAGTCGGGGCGTGACAATTGAATGAGAGCTACAGTCAGGCTAGGAGTCAAGTGATCATGATGCAACAGATACCAAGCTTTAACCAGGTGTATGCAATTATCAATCAAGAAGAAAGCCAAAGGATAGTAGCAGAAAGCAACAAAATGTTGCAGGAGACAGTTGAACCATTTGCTGTATTTACAGCCGGGAATGAGACTGGAAAAGGTGGAAATTGAATTCCAAGACAGAAAAGGCCATACAATCCTAGTGCTTATTGTCATTTTTGTCATGGAACAAGCCATTTTAAATAAGATTGTGCCAAACTGATGAAATGTGATTTCTGTCACAAAATTGGACATGTGCAGGATGATTATTACAGGCTACATGGGTACCCTGAAAATTTTAAGAGTAAAGCCAAGAAGACATAAGTGGTGACAGGAAGAGATGTATCTTTTGAAGGCACTGGGGATGAGAATAAAGGTTATCTCAGTGAAATGAGGAACATGAACAGACAAAAAAAGAGATATTTACAATCTCAGGCTCTCAGCTCATGCCAGATCACAATCATTGCTAGGAAGTCTCACAACATAGAGCACCACTCATGTAGCTCACACCTTGCCAACACCAACAAATCCTCAACATGTTGAATGAGAAAGCAGAAAATAAAGTGATTGCTAATATGGAGCAAAATAGATATTTACAATCTCATCTCATGCTAGATCACAAACATTGCAGGAAGTCTCACAACATAGAGCACCATTCATGCAGCTCACACCTATACCTGTCTACCGGTCCGGTTGACCCGGTAGAAAATCCGAACCGGACCGGACCGGTAAGGACTTATCGGGTTGGGGGTTGGATTGGCCCCCAACCCCAATCCGCACGGGTTATAAAAAAACCCGGTAAGGCCCGGACCGGTTAGACCCGGTAACGGAAAACCGGTTTCATTACCGGTTAACCAGTCCGGACCGGTAACAAAAAAAAAAGCACAGTGTGCCCAAACGGTATTGTTACCGTTGGGAGGAGTGGGGGTGGGGGGGGGGGGGTGTGTGCCAACGGTCATTTCGACCGTTTGGCTGCAATTTTTTAATTTTTTTTTAATTGTTTTAATTACATTTTTACCCTTTAAAAAATCTATAAATTCTCTACATTTTTTTCATTTTTATCACACAACATTTCTCTCAATTCTCTTATTCTCAATTTCTCATACTCTCTTAATCATCTTTATTATCAATTTTCAAGTTATTATTATTATTAGTTTTCAAATTCAAAGTAGCAAGACGTAAGACTTCGAGCTTCGAGTTTCAATTGAATTCTGAATCCCGAAGTTTGGTACACTCGTTTCATTCTCTAATTATTTTATTAAATTGTCATATTTATTTGTTGATTATTTAAATATTTTATAATGTCTTTACTAAGGGGAATTGCGTTGGGACTGCGCCGTAAATCTAGTTCAAGGGGTAAAATCAGAGTTCTTCATCATCTAATCAAAATATAGATTATGATCAAATGCAAGAAGATTTTGGAATAGAAGATAATGAATATGATAACGTTCAATTAGATAATATTGTTGAACTTGAAGAACAAGAACCTTCTACACCTACTAGTGTTCCTTCACAACGATGGTATCGCTAGTGGTAGTCGTAGACCTCCTTTACCAGAACCAGTAGCAAGAAAAAAAAGGAGTAAAGTGTGGCTCTTTTATGATAAAGTTGTGAGTACTGATAGAGTTAGATGTAATATGTGTGGGAGAACTTATAAACATAAGACAGGGGGTGGTGACGGGGGGACGGGCACTATAGGTAGACATATAAAACACGATCATACAACACAATGGAATGTTGTCTCTGATTTAGAACCCGGTCAACAACAACTTAATCCATTAACTGGGGTGGCGGCTAAGTACGATCCAAAAAAGGATCGCATTGAATTAACAAAAATGATTGTCGGAGGTTGTTTACCTTTTTCTTTTGCTTCTTCTTCATATTTAATTACATATATTCAAAGAGTATATAATCCTTTTTTTAAATGTGTTTCTCGTAGTACTACTAGAGCAGATATTTTTAGACTTCATAATGATTATGTTATTTTTTTGCAATATTTGTTTGCTAACCTTCCATGCCTAGTTAGTTTTACTGCATATCGACATGCATTAAAGCGGTTATGATTATTTAACAATTACTTGTCATTGGATTGATGAAAATTTTAGAATGGAAAACGTATTATTGCTTTTTATGCATTTATGAGGATCAAAGTCATAATGAAAAATATATAAGCGAAACTATTTGTTCTTATGCCCAAAAATATAATCTTTATAATAAAATACTTTGTGTATCATTCGATAACATCTAATAATACTCATTGTAGATCTTTTAAAAGCGGAAGTACAATCACCACTTCCTGATATATTTCATGTTCGTTGTGCTTGTCATATTTATAATTTAATTGTTAAAAGTGGTTTTGATTTATTTTCACCTGAAATAAAACTTGTCAAAAGAGTTGTTGGAGTTATTCAGGGTAATAATAGGAAAAATAGAATTATAGAATTTTAAGAAAAATGTAAACAATTTAATTTGAGACCTAAATTCATGCCAGAAGAGATTATTACACGGTGGAATTATACTTATTTATTTTTAAAAGAATGTTATAAGTATAAAGACCCCATAACACATGTTGCAAATGTGCATTGTAAGAACGTGATGTATATGTTAACCGACGAACATTGAAAATTAATTGGTGAACTTTTAAAAAATTTACGTAAATTTTACACTGCTACTGTTGAATTTTCAGGATCTTATTACCCAACAGTTTGTAATGCTTTAGCTCATATAGCTGAAATTTCATATTTACTTTATGGTTTAAAATCAAATGTGAAATATAAAGATGCAGTTACACTTATGTTTGAAAAGTTTAAAAAATATTTTTTCCCTATTCCTGATGTTTATTGTATTGGTGCAGTCTTAAATTCTTCTATTAAAAAAATAGATTGTCATAATTTAATATTTAGTTTATATACTTATATGGAAGTAGGTGAAACAGAAACTCCATCTTCATTTGATTGCATAAGTAAACTTGATACTAATTTAACTACATTATATGAATATTATGCTACATTACATGATAACAACAACTCTGCTACTAATATTCCTTCTAGTTCTGCTTCTGTGTCTACACCTTCAGGATTCAATGCTGATGACGATGAAGAAGAATCTTTAGACATATGGAGCACTTTTACAACACAAGCAAGCACAAGTCGATCTTGCGATGAGATGCAATTTTATTTGCAAAAGCCAGCGGAGCCGAAGAAAAGTTTTGACCCTTTACAATGGTGGCAGGATAACAAAAGGCAATTCCTGTTACTTGCAGCGATGGCCCGAGATGTTCTTAATGTGTCGATCTCAACAGTGGTTTCTGAAAGTTCATTTAGCCAAGCACGAGATCAAATAGGAGACACACGTCACTCATTGGGTGGAAGCACATTAGAAATGTTAGTCTGCTTAAGGGATTGAATCAGATCAGAGAGAAGAAATCAAGGATGTGGAGACGTTAATTCTTCGGAAGATGAAGAAATAGACAATATTTTGGAAGGCGGGAGCGGAGGCGGGACTGGAATTAATACTCCAGATTTAGAGGTTATGGAGCATAACCAATTCAATCAACCTATAGATTACGAAGAACTTGCAAGAATGATGCATAATATGTAAATAAAATTATTATTACTTCATTATGTACTCTTATTAACATTATGAAAGTTCAAAAGTTTACATCTTATCATTAATTTTAATTTTACTATATATTTAGTTGTTAATCTGTTATTACTTATTTGTTAACTTATATCTACTAATCTAATAAATTAATAAAAGTATAATTATAATATAAAGTTATAAACTATAAAGTATAACTATAACAGTACTATAAAGTAAATTATAAAATAAAGATAAAGTATAAAGTTATAAACTATAAAATAGAAAGTTAACTTTAAAGTTTCAATTTTAATATATAAAACTAAATTATATATTATATTACATATTTAAATTGAATTTAGTTTACATTATAGATTATTTTTTTTTTTTTTAAAAAAAAAACCGGACCGAGAGGCTGCTCGCACTGACCCGCATCGCCGACTGAAATCCGGAATGAACCGGACGGTTGACCTCAGAGTCCGAAACCGACCGTGTCGGTCCGAACCGCTTAAACTCGTAAGGGCTACCGGTTCGACCCGTTAGACAGGTTTACTCACACCTAGTCAACACCAACAACTTCTTAACATGTTGAATGAGAAAGCAGAAAATAAAGTGATTGCTAATATGGCAGGTAAAAATATATTTACTGCTGAAATCGTAGTAAAATGGATTGTAGACACAGGGACAACCAATCTTAGTGATCAAAGACACTTACAAAGCAACGATCACTATATCTTTGATTTTTCTTTATCTCTCCTCGGCTTGAGCCGAGTGGATGATACGTGGCATGGTATACCTGATCGTTTAGTCAACAAGACGTACGTAAGTCGACACAGCTCCATGTATATGTTCTTTGGAGCTAGAACCAATCAATAGAATGAAATGAAATAATGGTAAGCCTAGTATCGTCAAAGCTCAAGACTGTCTATACAAAGCCCCTCTCTTCTTCACTCAAAGAGGCAATGCACCATTTGTTTGAATGGTACTTGATTCATAAAGAATGATTCTTTTGAAGTTTTACGGACTTTCGATGATTGGGGCTATAGTACTGACTATGCATAGGACTACTAAGGTGAAAAGACGGGATGTATTTCGACGAAATGCTCTGGATTCTAGGAGGACTATAATGAGGAGGACGACAGACCCACTCACGATCTACTAAAGGGAAAGTAGCGTCGATATTGGTTCAAATCCAATTCGTGAGATGACAGTGATCTTTAGCCGGTCATGGCCATAATGTGCTGTTTTTTTTCCTCGGACTCATTGGAACCTTCTTTTTCCTCGCGAAAAATGGATCCAAATTTCGCAGGAAAATGGGATGAAGCCCGCCAGAAAGCTTTTGACTGGCTCTCTTACCACAGGTCGCCATTCCATTCTTTTTCGAAAGGGTAGATGCTTTTCTCCTCGATGAATCGAGATTTCAAGTTGACATCTCGAACATAATCCTGTTGTTGGTAATGGCCTTGGCGAATGACTTGCCACGCTTTCTGGGCTTGACTCTTGTAGGATGGGATGTGCTCAGCCGCCTCCAACTCTTTCTGTGGGTCAGATAACTTCCTTAAGTCAGTAGACATCATATTGATCTCTACTGATCCCGCAAACGGTGATGTCTCGATTCCCATTGGTCAGCGGAGATAATTGTACCCATATACATAAAAAAATGACAGCAATGGAATGCCAATCTTCGGGCTTTATTTGTAAAGTCTCAATTCCTTGGTAATCAAAGCCCAAAGATCTATGAATTAGCCCATGCTTGACTAGCCAAGGCATAAACGACCTGATCTTTTTATCTCTCCCGCATTTTTATTTGTATAAGTATTTCACATTTACGATGAAATTTATGAAAATTGACCCACCGCTTATTATTCTGGACAAAGGAATCCTGTCTAATTCACTAATTCGGGGGAAGATACTGAATTTTTGTATTTGAAAAAAAAATTTCGTAGGAATCTCTGAAGTAGATGGTGGTTGATAAAGAACTATTTGATCATAATTTCCCGTATGAGTACTATGGAACACGCAGGGCATGAATCTAGAGGTATCCCAAGAAGGGGAAGGGCTCGCTTAGCTAGCGAAAAGTCTGAAGAGGCGCAGAAGCAGAGCATTCTTATGAAGTCATTGACTAAGGAAAGGGGACCCCATATGACATCTGAAAGGACTTCCCCACGGTTCCCCTAGAGAAGATCCCCTGTTTCTAAATCTGCCCGGCACGTAAATGAGGGATTTGATTCGGAGACTTCTACTGCAGAGTGCCCAGCCCAGTTTGACCAGATCGTGAACTCTTTCAGACCCTTAGTTTCACTTGATTGGGGCAGAGTTTCAGCCTGCCTTCCACCAAATATAAAAAACCTTAGAGCTGCCTAACCTGCTAACATCCCGGCGAAGAGAGTCACGGGCGCTATAAACCCCCGTCTTACCAGAGAAAGGAAAGTAATTAAGAGTTCGATCAAACGGGAGAGTGAAGGCTGTGGGTCGAGCCTCATTTTCAGTCGCCCTCTACAACTAAGTCAGTTGAGCTCTTTCGGCTCCTAGACCAGCAGTGATCTTTCCTCCGTCTAGTCGATAGTCTGGTAGTGCGCGTCTCTCTGTATCGGATGTTCCTAATTCGTCAGTCGTCTTCCTCTGAGAGTTGAGTTCGCGTCCTCTCTTTACAGCGGGTCAAGAGAGTTGTTTCTGCGCCTCTCCTTACAATAAATTCGAGTGGTCAACACTCCTCTCCTTAACAGTCGAGTGGATTTCAGCTCCTTTCCCTGCTACATAAATAAAAGTGGCTCCGCGCCTCTCACATTCGTTCCTATAGAGCATCCAGGAAAAAGAAGATTCAATCGGACGACGAATTCTTACGTGGTCCTAGAAAATCAAAGGTTAGTAAACATGCGGTAGCATATCGACAAATGTCATTATTGTTACGCCGACCACCGGGTCGTGAGGCTTTCCCAGGGGATGTTTTCTATTTACATTCCCGTCTCTTAGAAAGAGCGACTAAACGATCGGACGCACAGCGCAGTAGCTTGACCGCCTTATCCGCTCATCAAACACAAGCCGAGACGACGCCTATATTCCCACCAATGTGATCCCAGACAACGTCCTAGGCGTAGGGGAGATCGGAGCAACAGGGAACGCCTAGACGACGTTTTTCTTCCTGGGCTGCAGGAAGTAGATCGAGAGGTCGTTCCGCCCCTTGTCCCCGAATATGGGGAATATTTTCTCAAAAAATCTTGCTCCAATCTGACCTAGCTGGCACGATCCATTGGTTCATATAGAATCCATGTCCTAGGTGTATCAAAAAACATTCTTTTCTTTGACAAAAAATACAGGGAAAGTACAGTTACCTATTGGAGATTCTGCTAAGGTGTCCCACATTGGTGATTATCATCTAGGAGAAGGTGTTACTCTTAGAAATGTCTTATGTGTACCGACATTCAAGTTTAATCTCATGCCAGTTTCAAAAGTAACCAGGGAATGAATTGTAGTGTTACTTTCTTTCCAAAATGTTGTATTTTTCAGGATCTCTCATCTGAAAAGGTGAGGGGATTGGTAATTAGGAAGATGGATTATACATATTGTGCTTGGATACACAAAATATAGGAGAAGATCTGATGAAGTGTATGACAGCAACTTAGTCTATTGATGCAGTCACTTGGCACCAGAGGTTGTGTCATGCACCTATGAGTGTCTTGAAGAAAATTTCATGCTTCAAAAACAATAATGCTTTTACTTTGAATAAATGTGAAATATTTCCCTTGGCTAGACAAACTAGAATTCCTTTCTCTATCAGTACTAGTTGGAAAACAAAAGCTTTTTAGCTATTACATTATAACGACTTGTTTGGTCGTTTAGCACTTTAAAACTACGAAAAGAATATGAGACTATAGGGTATTTTAATTATATGATTTTTAAAATATGAAATGGGGCATGAAATTAATTAAGTGATTAAGTGGGCCAAATCCACTACCCTTGTGTAGGGCACATTTTGTAAATAACATATAATAAATATACCTTACATTGTATGTGTGATTGATATAATAACGGTAACAATAGTATGTATAAACAATAAAAAAAAGGAACAAACGTTAGAAGTAGACAAAATAAATAAAAATACATTGGATTGCATGAGGAAACAATGAAACAAAAGAAAAGGACGAGAGCAGAAAACGGGGAAAAAAAACAAAAAGAAAGGAAAAGAGAAGGAGAAAACCTAGCAGCAAAAGGAAAACTAGAGCAGCAGCCAAGAAAAGAGAGGAAAGAAAGAAAAGAAGAAAAGAAAGAAAACCCTAGTAGCTAGAAGACGGAGAGGAATCGCTCAATTAAATTCAGGTTAGATTCTATATTTATGGTTGAGTTAATCTATTCATGATTCTTATAACAATGTGTTGTAGAATGAAATCAAATTTCAAAGAAGTCATTACACGGAAATTCCACAATCAACTTGAATAGAGAAACTTGAGGGATTTATCATGGTATAATAATTACATCAGCCTGTAAAACGTGAAAATTGTACAAATACGTAAGGGATATAAAGGTATGGGTTGAATTAAAGTTGTAGATTTCTCTGTTCCCATCAGTTTGATATCTTACGAAGATAAATCCGACTTATGATTTGAAAGTTATGACTGTTTGAAGTTTCTGCCTTGTTTTACAAAAATTTCGGCGACACAGATTTCATAGGGTTGTTTCTTTCGTAAATTTTCACCATCTACACTAAGTATTGTCAGGTGGGATTAGGCATAATAAGAGATCCTAGTGTTGCCTTCGATGTGGTACAATAAACACCTTATTTGGAGTTACGAATTTAATGTTATATCTTTCACAAACGGGAGATACGAGAAAGTTAAAAGAAAGAAATATTATTTGTTTGTCCTGAAGTTATGCTAATATTTTTATAGGGTATGAGTTTAGTCATACAATGGAAATGGTAAAGATCTTGTTAATATAAATATAGCAATATGGGTGTCCTTAGATTCGTATTATAATGTAGTTCACATATTTTTTAGATTTTAATCGTTCAGAGGCTCTACGAAAGGGGAAGGCATTGATTTGATTGTTCGTGGCACCTGCTCGGCATTGAGGTAGGTTATGGTTTACTTTAGTTAGACTCTGATTAGAGAATCGTATGTAGTCGTAGGAAGTGACGGGGATAGCATGATAGGCCTTCGGGCAGGAATTGGAGATGAATTACTATTACGTTGGTTCTGTCAGTTGTTATGTGGGTTTGTCGCCATATGTGTTATTTTCTGTGATTATCACCTGATTTGACTTGTACTTGTTGATTGTATATCGGTGACACATGTTGAGACTTGATATCATGTCTGACATACTTTCATATTATTTTGTGGTGATGGTGAGGTGAGAGACTGAGAGTGATTGATAGCCTCCGAGGTTTCTGCCGGAGAGCGGGAGTGATAGCCTCCGAGGTTTCTGCCGTAGAGCGTGAGTGAGAGATATGACATTGCAGTGCATTGTATTCATCCACTCATATTTTGACTGATCATTTGGTGAATTATATCTGTTTTGGTTGATTTCATGATTTTTTTTACGCTTTACTTGTATATGATACGTGACCATGTCTGATTGCTCTATGTGCTACTTGTTGGTTTCAACTTTTTCATGCGTTATCTAATCACTATCGGCCTATGATGCTTACTGGTACTAGTGTTGTACTGACACTACTCTTCTTTGCGCACTTTTCTTTGAGTGCAGTACGATCCAGTTCGATTCTACGCCCCGTGGCTGATTCGCGAGGTGGACATCTTTTAGTCATTCAGGGTAAGCTACTTGGTAGTCCGTGACCCCTGAAGGGATTCTTAGTTAATTCCATTTTTCTTTGGTTATTAACAGACAATATGTAGCCTTCGGGCATTCTTTCAGACTTCTATTTTTCAGACTTGTTAGTGCTCTTGTACCCTTTTGACCAGATTTTGGGAAATTAAGTGTTTAAGACTCATAATTTCTTTTCCTTATTTATTTTTCCGCTGATTTACCTTGTTAATGAGAACGTGGTTCGCCTACTCGGTGGAATAGGGTAGGTGCCATCACGACTCGTGATTTGGGTCGTGACATACATGTTAATGTATCCCTTACAAAGTAGAAACATATAATGGAATGAGATATTTTCTACAAATTGTGGATGATTTTTCCAGATGGACTTGGGTGTTTTAATGAGATTAAAGTATGATGTAGTCACAATACTTAGAAACTTCTTTGTTGAAGTTCATACTCAGTTTGAGATGAAAATACAGAAAGTGAGATCAGATAAGGGAAATGAATTCTTTAATCATAGTTGTAATGAATTGTTTTTACAACATGGTGTTATATGTTGACACCCAATTTTGACCCTCCCGTCCAGACATTAACTATAGAATTACACTAATTTTCAACAATAATTCTAATAATTTTAAAATAATAAAATGCAGCAATAAAACATTAATACATGCATAAATAAGTAATTTAATGGCACCGCGTCTTACGTAGAAAGTTACACACTTAGAGTCTCGTCATAATTCCTAATAATAAATAATAAATACATAAAATAATAATCTAACACATGCGTTTTAATAATAGCATTCATAAAAGAATTAAGAAGTCCTAATTTTATTAATAACGACATCACATTATAAACATTAAACACTAATTAAATAGCACACCCGCATTTATTATTATAATAATTTAAATTCAAACTTAGGCTAATAAAACACCTAAAATAATTTAATCACAATTTAAATAATTTAATTTATCATTAGAATTAAAACACAACATTAAAACTCTACCTAAATTAAATAGCACCTAAAACTAACACTTAATTAAATACCTTTAACTCACCACTAATTAATTAATTAACACCTAAAATTAATACACTTAAATTATAACACTACCCAATTAATATCTAGCTAACCTAATTCTACCCAGCCCACTTCACCAGCCCAAACCCGTCACCCGTCCAGCCCACTACGCCCCATTAGCCTTATTTCCCCCTTTACCAGTCCAAAGCCCAGAAGCCAGCAGCCCTTCCCCCAGTCTTTCTCATCGTCCCCCCCTTAAGAAAACCTAGACGAAACCTAAAACACAAATCAAACACAAATCGCCGCCATGCCTGGATTCTCGCCGGAGAATCCGGGGTTTCCTTTTACATACGCACCCCAGACATCTCATTCCTTACCATATCCTTCCTAAAAGCGTTCGAAATCACTTACAAATCAGCACAAATTTCGTCAAGAATCAGTATGAAATCGCACTAATCTCAGCCTTAATTACTTACCAAACTTAGAACCTAGAAGGAGGGCTATAAAAAGGCACATGCAATAGAACATTAGCATCGGTCAAGCACAGAGCTGAGACGGGAGAAGACACAGCATCGATTGGAGACTCCAAAGAAAGCAACAACCCGGAGAGACAGAGAAATCAGTAGGCACATAGAACAGATAGCATCGATTCAGAGCTCAGAGGGCAACAACACAGACAGTAAGAGAGTGGAACAGAGGTCAGAGTCAGGGGAATCGTTTTCTCTAGCAGCAGTCGACAACTCAGGAGAATAGGTAGTTCGAATACCTCTTTTCTTTTAATTCCAGCTAAAAATCAGCGAGCAAACCTTGTCCCTTTCATTCGCATCGCAAACCCAAAACCCGTCGATTGGACCGACGACTTGATACGCTGCCCCGGGTCGCTGTCCGGAGAAGGTAAAATCAACTCTCTCTCGATTTCGGTTCATTTCTGTATTTCTGTGTGAAGTCTGTATTTAAATAATGTGTTAGATATTTGAAGATAATGTTGGGAGACTGCGAGGTAGATAAGTATCTGTTTGTGTGGTTTGCTATGGTGTTGAGGGATGAAAAAATTCTGAAATGAGTTTGAATCATGGGTATGTTGCATTTGTTTGTTTACATTATAATGGCGACTGTCGGGTAATAACCAGGAATGAGATCAGCCCTGTTGAAATTCTGGCTTAGATGGTCTTGCATATCTAAGTTAATCCTTATATGATTATATATTGTGGTATATGGATCTCCCCTTTATAGTTGAGAATCTGAAATACTACCAGCCTTCCCACCAATGCACTAAATTCAATTTACATCATAGATCTTACATATAATCTGTATTGGTTCATGCATGTGAATGCTAGCATGTCTAAGTTAACCATAAAGTGTACATGTGCTCCTTAGGTTATTTCAGGAACCCGTTAATTGGGCATATTGACATCTATGTCCAAATAGTCATCTGAATTAAATTGGAAACTGAAAGTAGTTAATCTGATTGTTTAGTTGCCTGCTTGCTACTAGTCTTAACAAGAACTGAGCTTAACTAAATTATAAAAATCAAGTAGTAGTATTAACTGATTGTGATTATTAGATTAAGTGACAACTTATCTGATTTTCGATTATAACTAATAAGCTTATTCGGCTACTGTTTGCCTAATGTTTATCAACCTGCTTAGTTAGATTGAGTATTCATTATGTTAGTCTAAGATAGTATAAATATATGAAGCTCCTTAAAATTGCATAATCTGTATCCAGTAATGTCTTCTAAACCTGATTGATGTCTTCTCTTAGCCTTGAAGTATTATTCTCCTTTGCTTGTGATCTGGATTTGCTCCTAACTGTCAGGTTTTCTCGGGCTTTTCTATCTTGTCCCCCATGTGTGTCATGCTTGCTGTTTAAATTTGTTTTCCTGCCTAACTGCCTTTCTTGTGATCTGATGAGAAAATCCTTTTTGCTCCTTGAATCGGTTATGACATGTTAGTTTAGCGTCGCACTGTTTACATTCTGCGCAAGTTCAAAACATCCGGAAGTAGGCATAGATATAGTGAGAATGATAAGCGGCTAAATGAGTATGTGTTTATCCGCCTCGATTCATGCTTAGCTTATCTTGATTACTCGAAGTGCCTACTAAGATGTATATGTTTGTCTTATTTAGATTTCTAAATTAGTACATCTAGAAAGCCTCTAAGCAATAGAAATAACTGGTTGCTACGGTTCTGCCATCGCTTTGTTTTATTACTATTGTTTTTGGTGTTTCTTCTTCTTTGTTTGGCATTCTTTATTTTGCCCGATAGTATTTTGCCACTGTAAATTTAAATCTAATGACGTTATTTTGCTGCTATTGCTTTGGTGTTCTTCTTAGTGATTTGTTGCCTTAAGAAGACCCGTAAACCTAAAAATTATCGGTCCTGCCATTTATTATTTTCCGGCTGATTACCAACCTGACCTATTTCTTGCATTTCGGGTCTGCTTATTATTAAAATGAAGTGATTCATATGTGTTTAGATATTGTGTCAATGATTGTTTGATAAAGATATAAAACATATACTAATCCTTTTCTTTCTTATTTTTTACATGGCATGCATCGGGAGAATAATTAAGAGTCTCTTGACGAGACTCATGATAATCCCCATATCACCAACCGCATTTCCGCAGGGCTTCCAAACAACTACAAAAATAGATGTTGTCGCCATCCGCCCTAGACGCTACAACTACTCCAGTCTCATTCCTCTCTTTGTCTATTTACGCATTTATTTATTTGTTTGTTTATTATTGCCATATTCATTAACCTTGTAATTAATAGGATAATTAACTCTAAATACATTGAAAGGGTAGTGTTAAGGAAAATTCATCCCTTATTTATCCTAGATTCGTCATATATCTAAATCCAAATGATTCAATTAATCTTAGCTATGCTTTAGTTAATATACTCCTTCTTATCTACTCTCAAGAAATAAAAAAAAAAGGATTTTTTCTCATAAACTTTCCATAAGCATCATAGGAGTAATTTACTAATTTACCACGTTTCTTAGTATCTCTAAACGTTTTGCATACACAAATAAAAGTTATTTCATAATTAACTTTATATATAATAGTCTTAACCTTGCATATACTTATAGGAGTAATTTATCATTTTGCTTTTGTCAAATAAAATAAATTCATGTCTTATAAATGTATAATTAGCTTTACATATTTTGGTGAAGTATTAGAAAAATCCTTTTTAGTCATCAAAAATATATTTTTTTAGATACCTGCCACATCCTTTACTTAAATAATCTTTTGCTAAAACGTACATCTCTTAGCCAAATAATTAACCTAGGTTTGAACGGACAACCGCAAGTTAGCGGATCCTTTAGGGTGCCTAACCCCTTCCCTTTAGGATAATAAAGAATCCTTATCGTAATCTCATTAAGTTTAGCAGACCATCAAATGGAGTTAATGTTTACTTTAAACTAGTTAAACATTTAGGTGTCCTAATTCACCCAAACTAATTAGGTGGCGACTCCGCGAACCCTTTAGCATTTTAGCACCCTTTCAAACTTTAGCATCTTTTGCAATTTTAGCATCCTTTTAGCAGTTTTAAAACCTTTAAGCCTCTTAAACTATTTAGCTTTTATTTATTTTCTAACATTGCATTTTGAGCAGGGTTCGCTATTTAGAAAGTCGCGGTCGAAATCGGGCGCGACAGGATGGCGACTCCACTGGGGATTTTAGGTTCTTAACCACAACAGACCTAGGGTTATTATTTGGCATTACTTTTTGCATTTTTATGTGCTGTATTTTATTTATTTTAATTGCTACCTGCTTTACTGCTTTCCTTAAACTGGCATTCCGCTCATACTTGTTCCATTCTGGAAAATTCACACAAATCACACACTCACGCGCTGGTGTGCTTCGCGCACCCGCAAATTTCTTTCAAAAATATCCAAATTTTAGGAGAGTTGGCGCATGCGCGGAGTTAGATCGGTTCGTCTGATCAGCCGCGTAGCCTTCTCACTCGAGTTGTCCGCTCGGGAACCTTGCGTCTAGAAAAGCCAAATCTTAGCAACTCAGGATAGAGCTATACCACCCTTATTTTAGGGCATGCATGCATTTACCTTAGGTGGATCAATCCTTGGCATTGACACCACAATTAGGAAGACACCAAACTTGTCGACGGGTTTCAGCCCAACGACCAACCAAAGATATTATGTGTAGCGTGGCAATGATGACAAATCCAAACCCAATCATGACATGCTGAAATTGGGAAAAGTGCACCGTCATTTGGTCGCCATTTCCAACAAAGGCATTATAGTTGGACGACTTGGACAAATCCGTCATAATCTCGCATAAGTGACGTTTAGGCTTACCTCTGGCATAAAGAGGTCCCCCTGCATGTTAGGAAACGTTTGAATGTGTTATGTGCGATATATCTGCTACAAAATTATGTGCTTTATGCTAACACCGTTTGTTGCATTTTTTAGAAAGATTTATCATCTCCCCAAAAAAGGTCGATTTGTATTTGACTAAGCAATGGCAGAGCATCAATATTTCACAAGATCAAAGGCACGGTCCAGCGACATGACCGATTCAAGGGCATCGAGCGGAGCAGTCTAACTCTTCGTTCCTATAAGCAAAGCAGGTCTCGGAGAGAAAGCGGCGATAGATCCGGTCGAGCAACTCGCACAATTACCACAGCAAATGGCAACCCTGCAGGCCGAAATCAAAAGGCTCAAGAACCTCACCAGAGCACTCGTCACTGCAAATAACCAAAACAGTCAAAAACCTCCAAATTATTACGATGCACTACTACATATCTCGCTCACCAATATACAATGCACCCATATATTCCACACAAAACCGAATGCCTAACGTACTCCGGCTAAACACAAACCAAAGGCCTCCACAAACCTATTTTCGCAATACATATGACAACCCCTTGCGATACCCACACGTGTATACGCCACAACCAAAGCCCGCCCACCAAACATCTTCGCACCCGCTGAATACCACGTAAAGGCCGGCCAAAATATACGCCCATTTAGCCGAGCCTTTATCGCGGTTATGCGAGAGGTTGAGGTTTGCAGGATACTCCACCAATTCAAAGAATGTGCCCAATCCCAAGTCCAAAGCTCATGATGAAAACAAAAGTCATGCATACCATTCTGGGCCATCTGACACGACGTGGGAAGGTGTTATACACTCGAGACAAAGTAAGGAGCCGATCGAGGAGAGTCATTCAGTGGAGGATGCTTACCCAATGAGTACAATGAACCCCAAAGGAAGAGAGGCATTCCTCTGGCGAGCCCGCTCGCTGAATCGATTTATCCAAGCGGGCACCACGCGAAGCTAAAAGAAGGAGATCTTGCGGCAGAGCACGAAGACCCAGCCAGCCATGATGCAGAGCAAGAAGGCGTATTGGTTGGATTTGCACCCTTGTTCTGGTCCGCCTAAAGCCCAGATAAGAAAGAACAATTTAGTTTAGCAGAATAATCGAAGACTCATACTTAATGTTTTGCTTAAGTTTTTATGTAATGAACTACGTTTGACCTGATTCCTCGTGGATACGTGGCGGCCGCCTCGCTTCGGTCCCACATTTAGAAATTTTAATTTTACCCAATATTCGCTTGTAATGAACTACGTCATGACCTGATTCCCTCATGGGGATACGTAGGCGGCCTAAATCGGCTTCGGTCACACCATTAGGAAACTTTCCCTTCGTTCTGAAAATGACAAACATACAAGCAACTCCATTGAGACCCCCCTTAGGACAAACACCCTTTTCAAAACTGGGACAATGTAGGAAACCAGATAGTGTTGCAAGTCCAAAGAAGTCAGGCACTATGATGTCAAGGAACAAGGCGGCGAAGTCAAATACGAATCGACCACCCCCCAAAACTTACAAAATTTTCTTTGAGCGCAGGTCCTTCATATTAGCAGAAGATACAACAAAAGTTCTTCATATTGGCAAGAGAAGAGAGAGGCACCGACAATCAACAGTCAGAATTCAAAAGTCTGCAACAAAGTCTAGCGCATCAGCTCGGGCATTAAAGCACACAAACGAAGGCATCATATCAGGGACGACATCTCTACCCACATAATTGCCTTTTTCAAATATTTATCATTCTGTTTTAACAGTTATACACTAACTTTTTCTCAAGCTTAGCTTGCAGGAGCATTTACTCTACAGGAGCAGAACACGCCCGCATAACGACGTTATCAAGACAAAGAAGTCCGGAACGACGCCAAAAAGAATACGCCCAGCAACGACGTTATCAGCATTATGTCCAGGCGACGACATATATCCGACTCGGGCCATACCAAATCGACAATTTTTAAGGACTTCGCCACGAAAAGACATCGACAGATATGATTCCATATGCTCGAAAGATCGACATAAACTGGGATAATTTTAAGGACTTTACTACAAATGACATCAATGGACATGGTTAATTTACGCTAAGGGTTCCATGTCCCAAAACTGGGACAAATTTTAAAAGAGAGCCTGACGGCAATGGAGCACCGAGAGTATGGGAGAATATACCGCCGATTTCGAATAAGGATGTTCGCTCTGTTTCACAACATGTCACTATTCAAAAATCAACACAATTTCCTACTAGTATATTTTCTCAAGATAGAATATTCTCAACAAATGTTTTTCGAGACTCGAAATCGCATAGGGTTACATGGTCGCATAAGACAACGCGTGCAAATATCAAGAGCCAACACAAATCGGCCGAATTCTCCCGAACTAACAATTTTCTTTTAGTGAATTTTGCAGTCAACAGAACAAGGAGGACAATAACTTTCCAATACAACATCTACATTTCGCCATACAACGCATTTAACATCTACATTTCGTCCATACAACGATTTAACATCCGTGATTTCGCCCATACAACGATTTAACATCCGCATTTCGCCCATACAACGATTTAACATCCGCATTTCGTCTGCATAACGACTAACATCTACATTTCGCTCATACAACGCATTTAACGCCTACATCTCGCCCATACAACGATTTAACATCTACATCTCGCCCATACAACGATTTAACATCTACATCTCGCCCATACAACGATTTAACATCTGCATCTCGCCCATACAACGATTTAACATCTCGTGATATCGCCCATACAACATTTAACATCTACATTTCGCCCATACAACGATTTAACATCTCGCATATCGTCCATACAACGATTTAACATCTACATTTCGCCCATACAACGATTTAACATCTACATTTCGCCCATACAACGATTTAACATCTCGATTTCGCCCATACAACGCATTTAACATCTCGCATCTCGCCCATACAACGATTTAACATCTATATTCGCCCATACAACGATTTAACATCTATATTTCGCCCATACAACGATTTAACGCCTACATCTCGCCCATACAACGCATTTAACATCTACATCTCGCCCATACAACGATTTAACATCTACATATCGCCCATACAACGATTTAACATCCGCATCTCGCCCATACAACGATTTAACATCCGTGATATCGCCCATACAACGCATTTAACATCTACATTTCGCCCATACAACATTTAACATCTCGCATATCGCCCATACAACGCATTTAACATCTACATTTCGCCCATACAACGATTTAACATCTACATTTCGCTCCATACAACGACGAACATCTACATTTCGGCCCATACAACGATTTAACATCTACATTTCGCCCATACAACATTTAACATCCGCATTTCGCCCATACAACGATTTAACATCTCGATTTCGCCCATACAACGCATTTAACATCCGCATCTCGCCCATACAACGCATTTAACATCTATATCTCGCCCATACAACGATTTAACATCTATATTTCGTCCATACAACGCATTTAACGCCTACATCTCGCCCATACAACGCATTTAACATCTACATCTCGCCCATACAACGCATTTAACATCTACATATCGCCCATACAACGATTTAACATCCGCATATCGCCCATACAACGATTTAACATCTACATATCGCCCATACAACATTTAACATCTACATTTCGCCCATACAACGATTTAACATCTGATATCGCCCATACAACGATTTAACATCTACATTTCGCTCCATACAACGATTTAACATCTACATTTCGCCCATACAACGATTTAACATCTGCATTTCGCCCATACAACGATTTAACATCCGCATATCGCCCATACAACGATTTAACATCTCGTGATATCGCCCATACAACGATTTAACATCCGTGATATCGCCCATACAACGATTTAACATCTCGCATTTCGCCCATACAACGATTTAACATCCGTGATTTCGCCCATACAACGATTTAACATCTGATCTCGCCCATACAACGATTTAACATCTCGCATCTCGCCCATACAACGATTTAACATCTCGTGATCTCGCCCATACAACGATTTAACACCGTGATCTCGCCCATACAACGATTTAACACTGCATCTCGCTCATACAACGATTTAACACTCGCATCTCGCTCATACAACGATTTAACATCTCGCATCTCGCCCATACAACGCATTTAACATCTCGCATTTCGCCCATACAACGAAGAACATCTACATCTCGCCTATACAACGATTTAACATCTGCATCTCGCTTATACAAGATAACAGATCATCTAATCATTTCATTTTATAGTATATACAATTTGATCGCAACTACAACACAAAATTTACATTCTTACATTATTTTGTTTTCGATTATGCACTAACCGCTTGCTTAAGTCTTAGTACGCAGGAAGCGAAAGACAACGTGATTTTCTCTTACAATAACCGGGGCAATTTGTTGGGGGGCCAACCTTCCCAATGAATGGCAGAAGCGGCCTCAAGCGTCGGTCCACTCATTCCAGCACCATAAGCCATAGCAGTACACCCCAGGTTCAAGCCAGTTATTTTATTTCTTTTCTTTTTGCACCATGGCCCAGTGTCATCATAACTCGACACTGGGACAAATTTTGAGTCCGCGTTAGCCCGCCTTGGTGTTTTGACCATGGTAGCCCAGTGTCGTCATAACTCGACACTGGGACAATTTTTGAGTCCGCGTCGGCCTTGCCCAATTTCCCAACATTCTGAGGGTCGAGACAAAATTGGCTATGAGTCAACGTCTTTGTCCGAAGATTCTTCCATCATCTCCATACAAAGAGGGACAACTGTTGACACCCAATTTTGACCCTCCCGTCCAGACATTAACTATAGAATTACACTAATTTTTCAACAATAATTCTAATAATTTTAAAATAATAAAATGCAGCAATAAAACATTAATACATGCATAAATAAGTAATTTAATGGCACCGCGTCTTACGTAGAAAGTTACACACTTAGAGTCTCGTCATAATTCCTAATAATAAATAATAAATACATAAAATAATAATCTAACACATGCGTTTTAATAATAGCATTCATAAAAGAATTAAGAAGTCCTAATTTTATTAATAACGACATCACATTATAAACATTAAACACTAATTAAATAGCACACCCGCATTTATTATTATAATAATTTAAATTCAAACTTAGGCTAATAAAACACCTAAAATAATTTAATCACAATTTAAATAATTTAATTTATCATTAGAATTAAAACACAACATTAAAACTCTACCTAAATTAAATAGCACCTAAAACTAACACTTAATTAAATACCTTTAACTCACCACTAATTAATTAATTAACACCTAAAATTAATACACTTAAATTATAACACTACCCAATTAATATCTAGCTAACCTAATTCTACCCCCAAATTTCACTTCACTTTTCAAACTCACAATCCGTCCAAATTTCACTACGCCCATTAGCCTTATTTCCCCTTTACTACCCAAAGCCTGCGGCCAGCCTTTCCCGCTTTTCTCATCGTCCCCCCCTTAAGAAAACCTAGACGAAACCTAAAACACAAATCAAACACAAATCGCCGCCATGCTCGATTCTCACGAGAATCGGGGTTTCCTTTACATACGCACCTGCATCTCATTCCTTACCATATCCTTCCTAAAAGCGTTCTAAATCACTTACAAATCAGCACAAATTTCGTCAAGAATCAGTCTGAAATCGCACTAATCTCAAATTCTTAATTACTTACCAAACTTAGAACCTGTAGGAGGGCTATAAAAGGCACATGCAATAGAACATTAGCATCTGGTCAAGCAGTGAGACGGAGAAGACACAAAGATCGATTGGAGACTCCCAGCAGTAGGCAACAACCCAGAGGGGGAGACAGAGAAATCAGTAGGCACATAGAACTGATAGCATCGATTCAGAGCTCAGAGGGCAACAACACAGACAGTAAGAGAGTGGAACAGAGGTCAGAGTCAGGGGAATCGTTTTCTCTAGCAGCAGTCGACAACTCAGGAGAATAGGTAGTTCGAATACCTCTTTTCTTTTAATTCCAGTAAAAATCAGCGAGCAAACCTTGTCCCTTTCATTCGCGCGCAAACCCAAAACCCGTCGATTGGACCGACGACTTGATACGCCGCCCGTCGTCCGAGAAGGTAAAATCAATTCTCTCGATTTCGTTCATTTCGTATTTCGTGTGAAGTCGTATTTAAATAATGTGTTAGATATTTGAAGATAATGTTGGGAGATCGAGGTAGATAAGTATCTGCTTGTGTGGTTTGCTATGGTGTTGAGGATGAAAATTTCAAATGAGTTTGAATCACGGGTATGTTGCATTTGTTTGTTTACATTATAATGGCGATCGCTTGTAATAACCGTGAACGAGATCACCGTTGAAATTTCGCTTAGATGGTCTTGCATATCTAAGTTAATCCTTATATGATTATATATTGTGGTATATGGATCTCCCTTTATAGTTGAGAATCAAATACTACCACTCTTCCCACCAATGCACTAATAAATTCAATTTACATCATAGATCTTACATATAATCAGTATTGGTTACATACATGTGAATGCTAGCATGTCTAAGTTAACCATAAAGTGTACATGTTCTTAGGTTATTTCAGAACCGTTAATTGGGCATATCGACATCTATGTCCAAATAGTCATCCAATTAAATTGGAAATCAAAGTAGTTAATCGATTGTTTAGTTGCTCGCTTGCTACTAGTCTTAACAAGAATCGAGCTTAACTAAATTATAAAAATCAAGTAGTAGTATTAATCGATTGTGATTATTAGATTAAGTGACAACTTATCGATTTTCGATTATAACTAATAAGCTTATTCGCCATCGCTTGCCTAATGTTTATCAACTCGCTTAGTTAGATCGAGTATTCATTATGTTAGTCTAAGATAGTATAAATATATGAAGCTCCTTAAAATTGCATAATCACGTCTCGAGTAATGTCTTCTAAACATGATTGATGTCTTCTCTTAGCCTCAAGTATTATTCTCCTTTGCTTGTGATCCGAATTTGCTCTAATCACGGGTTTTCTGCTTTTCTATCTTGTCCCCATGTGTGTCATGCTTGTCGCTTAAATTTGTTTTCCCGCTAATCGCTTTCTTGTGATCGATGAGAAAATCCTTTTGCTCCTTGAATCGGTTATGACATGTTAGTTTAGCGTCGCACTGCTACATTCTCGCTGCAAGTTCAAAACATCCGGAAGTAGGCATAGATATAGTGAGAATGATAGCGGCTAAATGAGTATGTGTTTATCCGCCTCGATTCATGCTTAGCTTATCTTGATTACACAGTCGCCTACTAAGATGTATATGTTTGTCTTATTTAGATTTCTAAATTAGTACATCTAGAAAGCCTCTAAGCAATAGAAATAATCGTTGCTATCGGTTCTGCCACGCTTGTTTTGTCTGCACTATTGTTTTTGGTGTTTCTTTCTTCATTGTTTCGCATTCTTTATTCTTGCCGTGAGTATTTTGCCACCGTAAATTTAAATCTAATGACGTTATTTTGCCGCTATTGCTTTGGTGTTCACGTGATTTGTTGCCTTAAAGAAGACCCGTAAACTTAAAAATTATTGGTCCTGCCATTTATTATTTTCCGGCTGATTACCAACCTGACCTATTTCTTGCATTTCGGGTCTGCTTATTATTAAAATGAAGTGATTCATATGTGTTTAGATATTGTGTCAATGATTGCTTGATAAAGATATAAAACATATACTAATCCTTTTCTTTCTTATTTTTTACATGGCATGCATCGGGAGAATAATTAAGAGTCTCGGTACGAGACTCGCAATGGTCCCCATATCACCAACCGCATTTCCGCCGCAGGGCTTCCAAACAACTACAAAAATAGATGTTGTCGCCATCCGCCCTAGACGCTACAACTACTCCAGTCTCATTCCTCTCTTTGTCTATTTACGCATTTATTTATTTGTTTGTTTATTATTGCCATATTCATTAACCTTGTAATTAATAGGATAATTAACTCTAAATACATTGAAAGGGTAGTGTTAAGGAAAATTCATCCCTTATTTATCCTAGATTCGTCATATATCTAAATCCAAATGATTCAATTAATCTTAGCTATGCTTTAGTTAATATACTCCTTCTTATCTACTCTCAAGAAATAAAAAAAAAAGGATTTTTTCTCATAAACTTTCCATAAGCATCATAGGAGTAATTTACTAATTTACCACGTTTCTTAGTATCTCTAAACGTTTTGCATACACAAATAAAAGTTATTTCATAATTAACTTTATATATAATAGTCTTAAACCTTGCATATACTTATAGGAGTAATTTATCATTTTGCTTTTGTCAAATAAAATAAATTCATGTCTTATAAATGTATAATTAGCTTTACATATTTTGGTGAAGTATTAGAAAAATCCTTTTTAGTCATCAAAAATATATTTTTTTAGATACCTGCCACATCCTTTACTTAAATAATCTTTTGCTAAAACGTACATCTCTTAGCCAAATAATTAACCTAGGTTTGAACGGACAACCGCAAGTTAGCGGATCCTTTAGGGTGCCTAACCCCTTCCCTTTAGGATAATAAAGAATCCTTATCCAGAATCTCATTAAGTTTAGCAGACCATCAAATGGAGTTAATGTTTACTTTAAACTAGTTAAACATTTAGGTGTCCTAATTCACCCAAACTAATTAGGTGGCGACTCCGCGAACCCTTTAGCATTTTAGCACCCTTTCAAACTTTAGCATCTTTTGCAATTTTAGCATCCTTTTAGCAGTTTTAAAACCTTTAAGCCTCTTAAACTATTTAGCTTTTATTTATTTTCTAACATTGCATTTTGAGCAGGGTTCGCTATTTAGAAAGTCGCGGTCGAAATCGGGCGCGACATTATACATGAAAGTTCTTGTCCACATACACCACAACAGAATGGTATGCTGGAAAGGAAGCATAGACATATATCAGAGACACTTAGTGTCACGACCCGACCCCGGGGCCGCTGGTACTCACCGGTACCACTGTCAGTATATGTCGAGAATAGCGATGAACATAACACATAACTTATAAAAGTGGAAACATCATCGCCATACCGATAAGTGTCGCTTTCCATAAAACATACTTAAACAAAGTATAGTAGTACAACTGGTTCTTATAGCCCAAAACATATATGTGACCACAGACCTCTAAAGATAACAACTGTGGCGGGACAGGGCCCCGCCATACCCCTGAATGTACAAAATACCTATAGCATCAGGGAATATCCGTACCAATGAACAAGCTTCCGGAAGAATGGAGCTTCTGACACCGGAATAGTGATCCTAAGAACGAGGATCCTCAATTTGCTTACCCTTACCTGCGGCATGAACGCAGCCCCCGAGGAAGGGGGTCAGTACACAATATGTACCAAGTATGTAAAGCTGGAAAATACTGTAATAATGATATCATAAGTCTAAGAGTAAGCTGGAGTCATAGAAGACAATCAAAATACCTTTTACTGTGTCTTACTAACAATGAGAGTGACAAGTATATATATATATAATACTGCATAAAATAGGGGCCTTAGGATCAAAACAGGGTACCTCGCCCGTAGTATCAATAAGCACCCCTACTCCTGGGACTATTTCACCCGCATAGGTCCTGTGGACCCGCATGAGGTATTCCTCGCATAGTCAGACTACCGCATGGGACTATTTCACCCGCATAAGCCCATAAGGACTCACATGAGGTATTCCTCGCATCGTGGGTAGCAAATCCACGGAACAAGTGGTATAACGATCTTGGGGACTTACCCATCAGATATACTCTTACCCTGAAGCAGATGGTATAACGATCTTGGGGCTTGCCCCTCAGATATACTCTTACACTGAAGAAGGTGGTATGACGATCTTGGGGCTTGCCCCTCAGACATACTCTTACCCCCGGTAGGTGGTATAACGATCTTGGGGCTTGCCCGCCGGATATACTCTTACCCTAGCTCAAATCACATCATATCATAATCATAAATAAGTTAAGAAAACTTATAACTTCTTATTAGTCTTGTTCATATACCCTCTCATTTTAGTTTACTTAAGGCACTTAATCATATCTTTAATAAAAGAAAACCGGGAATTTAACCCAAGTACTACATACTTCAACTCTTTTAAAAATGACCCTTCTTTATACATAAAAACCCTTGGGCAATTGATGCCTTAAAACCAATTTGCCTCTTCATATACTTATCTTACTTTAGAGTAAATCTCTTCTCATTAACCTTTTATGAAGCTAATAAACCAACTTCCCATAAAGTTGTTATATTAACTCTATACTTTAGTAAAATCATACTTTTCCCTAACCAGGACTTATACATTCTTAAAACGAAACAAGTCATTATATACTTAAAACAAGTAAGAATACCAAATCTTGTACGTCTACCGTACTACATAGTTTCATCTATTCATGCTCAAGAGATAGGAAAGCTTCACATACCTCTTTGGTCAATCCACTTGCTAAGCTCAACTACCGCAAGTAATATTTCGACCTATAATAATCATGATACGTTTATTAACCTCTAATCTCAATGTATAATAATCCAAGTTCAAAGTCACTAAATTCTATGGAAAATTGGGCAGCATTTCCTTTGTTTCTACTCACTTTGCCACCTTTCTCAAGGCCGAATTTATCATCCAAACACCACATTTAAGGCTCAACAATCCAACATTTTAAAGGGGATTACACCTCCAAACTTGGGTGTGTAAAATTCTGCCCCATTAGATACAATAATTCACTAAATAATTCTAAGGTAGTTTTTAGGCTACAACATGCTCATAATATCTTCTTAACCAATTCTTTCACATCCAAACCATATTTCTTACATGCAATGACTCTAAGAGCATTATTCACTACCACAAGTTCTTTCTTCTTAACATGCAACACTAGAAACTAATTCTAAAGGAAGAAATGTTACCTCAAAGTTTTAGCCAAACTTATTCCAAATATTTTTGCTAGCTTCCTTGCCAAGAACACCACCACAACAACACCAACAAGCTAGCCACAAGCTTCCTTCTTGTTCTTAACTTTTCAGATTTTTCCTAAGGCTAGAATTTCTCTTGGGAGTTGAGCGTGACGGAGGAGCTAACTTAGAGAGAGCGAGGTTTGAAAGATGACCAAGTCTTCAAGACTTGGTCAATATAAGGCATGCAAGAAAATCAGATGGGGGACACTTGTCACCCTCCCATGGCCTTTTAAAAGAGAAATCGACTTTCCTAAGTTTTTCGCCCAAAATCCCGCCTCGGCCCGCCGTGCGCGCGCTGAAACCTCCGCAGCCTCTCAACTTCCGGCGCCATGCCTCTGGCCATGCGGCTGCACTTCAGCGACCTCGCATTTCCGTGCGCCGCGGCCCTGTCGCCTTTGTCCGAAACACATTTCTGTCCGACTGCGCACTGAACTTGTAACTCTCATAACTTTCTACTCCGACGTCCTATCGACGAATGGTTGGTTGCGTTGGAATCTAGACTCCACGAACTACACCCTAGGCTTTTGAAACACTTAGGAACTCTCAATGTATCGGGTCATAACCCGCCTCAAAGTTGACTAAAACCCGTCCGGAACAATCCGTCAACCTATCCTTAGAAAATTTTAAGTCTTACATGCTTTCGTACGCTCTCATACGTAGGGTCAGAACTACGGGGTATAACACTTAGGGCCATAAAGTTTCAGGCAGGATTACCAGATAGATTTTAGAGTTTATGTGTGGAAGAAGTTGTGTACATCATGAACAAAATACCCTCTACTATTATAAACAACAAGTCACCCTATGAAATGTACAACAAGACACCATCACTTTCACATTTAAGATTGATGGAGTGTTTGTGTTTTGCAACTGTGCTAGTCAGGAAGGATAAGTTCAGTCCTAGAGTAATGAGGGCTGTATTTCTTGGTTATGGAGCTGCACAAAAGGGATACAAACTTTATGATATGAAAAATAGAACCTTCATTATGAGCAGAGATGTGATGTTCATGGAGACAATCTTTCCTTTCAAAAGTGAAGCAGAGGATCATATCAGTCATATTCAAACACATGAGCATTTTTGTTTTGATGAATTAGTTCATCCGCAAATAATTTTACAGGTACATGTCACTATACCATTAAACAATGAACAAAATGGCTCACAACTGGATACACAGGATATGGTTCAAGATGCAAGCAGAAACACTGATGCTCAACCAGAGGACATGAGGAATGATAGTCCAATCACAGCTGAGCTAGGATTCAGTACTAGGAGATCCGCTAGAAATAGTAAGCCCCCTATCTGGCACAAAGATTATATCACCAAATATGGATCCTATAATTGTTTGTACTCCATCTTTAGTTGAGTATATTATGCTAGACTGTCACCTAAGTATCAAAGTCTAGTGGCTAAACTCTCAGCCAATACTGAGCCATATAGTTTTTCAAAAGCTGCAAAGGATAACAGATGGGTGGATGCAATGGAGGTTGAGCTCAAAGCTTTGGAAGACAATGATACATGAGAGGTAGTATCACTTCCAGAAGGAAATAAAGCTATAGGATGCAGATGGGTGTACAAGGTTAAATACAAAGCAACAGGTGAAGTGGAGAGATTCAAAGCCAGGCTAGTTTCAAAAGGATACAATCAGAAAGAAGGGTTGGACTACCAGGACACATTTTCACCAGTGGTCAAGATGTCTACTGTAAGATCAATGGTTTCAGTTGCAGCAACTAAACAATGGAAAATTCATCAAATGGATATCTATAACGTATTTTTGTAGGGAGATCTTTATGAAGAGGTTTACATGACAGTGCCAGAGGGATTTAAAGTCAAAAATAGGAAGAAACAAGTGTGCAGACTGTTGAAGTCCCTGTATGGTTTAAAATAGGCATCAAGGCAGTGAAACATTAAGCTCACTGCAGCCCTGGTTTCATCTGGTTTTCAGCAGAGTCACAGGGACTATTATCTATTTACCAAGCAGGAAGGAGATAGTATTGTGGTAATATTAGTGTATGTGGATGATTTGTTGATTATTGGAGATAATCCAATCCTTATTCAGTCCACCAAGGAAGTACTAAAGTCAGCATTCAAGATAAAAGATCTAAGAGAGCTCAGATATTTTCTTGGAATTAGAATTTACAAGAAGCACTGAAGGAATACATATGCATCAAAGGAAATATGCTTTGGAGCTTATTTCAGACATGGGACTGTCAGGTGCTAAGCCTGCATCCTCACCCATGGATGTGAATGTGAAGTTCACTATAGTTGAGTTTGATCAATATGATAAGGTTGCATCAACATCACAGTCATACTTGCCTATATCTGATCCTAGTAGCTATAGGAGATTAGTTGGAACGCTATTGTACTTAACAACTATTAGACCAGACATTGTTTTTCCAGTCCAGTGTCTGAGTTAATTTATGCATGCTTCCAAGACATCTCATATGGAAGCTGGACTTAGACTTATAAAATACACCAAATAGAAACACATTTGGGGGTTCTCATGGCCAGCTCCAATATGCCTCAGTTGAAATTATTTTGTGATGCAGACTGGGCATCATGTGTTAACAGTAGAAGATCAGTGACTGGATATTTGGTATTGTTTGGTCCTTCACCAATATCCTGGAAGTCTAAGAAGCAGGAGACTGTGTTCAGAAGCTCAGCAGAAGCTGAATATAGGGCAATGACATCTTTAGTAGCAGATGTGATCTGGCTCACTGCTCTTTATCAAGAACTTGGAGTCAAGGTTCAAACACCAATCTCTATATATACTGATAGAAAGTCTGCAATACAGATAGCAGCCAATCCAGTTTTTCATGAAAGAACCAAACACATTGACATAGATTGTCATTTCATAAGGGAGCAGATACAGAAAATGACTAATCAACATAACATTATTGTCATCTGCAGAGCAGCCAACAGATTTATTAATCAAGGCTCTTTTTTCGACCACAACATTTCCATTTGATGTCCAAGCTAGGAATGAAAAACATCTTCATATCACCTAGCTTGAAGGGGGTGTAAAAGAATTAGCAAGATGCACATAAGTGCAATGAGGAGCACTACACATGATATGCTCTAATTAGTTGATTGTTAGAGTTAGTTATGGTTGTTAGAGTTAGTTATGGTTGTTGAGGAGGTAGTTACAATTAGTTGAAATATAATTAAGTATGACTAGAAGTTTCTAGACAATGTATAGGAGAGATGTATAAATATCTTGTAAATGGTTACTGTGAAGTAATAGACAATTAGTTCATCCTCTTTCTCTCTACTCTCTTCTCTCTTCACTCATCTCTCAATGTTCTCTCCTCTCTTGTTCCCCTTCATGTTTACATTTCTCAGTCTCCACTCTTTTCTCTCTTCACTCATCTCTCACTGTTCTCTCCTCTCTCAATGTTCTCTCCTCTCTCGTTCCCCTTCATGTATACATTTCTCAGTCTATAATCACTGATCCTCAGTTGTGTTTTTTGTTCCTTAATGGAACAATTTTTCTCACCTTCATTGATATACTTGTGAAATTTCCCACAAAATAATAATAATAATAATAATAAAAAAAAAAGGCAAAACACGATTCATTTTGCAGCCATGTCGTTGTTCTCTTCTTTTTTTGCTTCATTTTAAAGATCTGAGCCTCAACTTTAAATGGGTCAATCTGTATTCTTTAGGAGCCGAACCCGGATTCGAATTTGATGGAAGCCTAGTTCATATTTAGCTCAAACTACTGAGGCAAAATTTTGGTTGTTTTTTGTTTTGGAAAGGGGAAAGTTTCAACAAATAAATGTAAGAGGGATGGAAAAATTCTGATTTAGAGAAGCACAGAGATTGTTAAGAGTCCCACATCGTAAATGGAATGAGAATTTGAAATTCTTCTATGAACTTGGGCAATCCTCCCCTCATAAGTTAGCTTTTGGGGTCGAGTTAGGCTCAAGGTCTATTCTTTACTTTTTGGGGATTGTTGTCACTCGTCATGCAGATGGTTTATTCTTATCCCAACAGAAGTATGCAACTGAGACTATTGAGCGGGCTGATATGTCATCATGCAAGTCTACTTCCACCCTGGTGATACTAAATCCAAGATCAATTCTTTACATGTATCAGAGTCAGGCCCATTTCAAGTCTATGTACACCGATGTTGGGTCCCTAAATTATGTCATCCACGCTTCAATTAACGAGGTCTAGGCGTGCGGGGGAGTGTTAAGAATCTCACATCAGAAATGGAATGAGAATTTGGACTCCTTATATGAACTTGTGAAATTCTCCCCTCATAAGCTAGCTTTTGGGATTGAGTTAGGCCCAAGATCCATTCTTTACAGAGATAATAATTTTTTTACCGAAAAATGATTTTTTCGGACAAAGTTCATCGGCTTGTAATCAAACTTTACTCTTACTACCTTTTCTTTTGTGGTTCTTTATTTTTTATTTTGAACCCAAATGCTTAAAAGTTATCATTGAATTTGAAAAATTATCATTGAATTTGAAAGATTATCATGTGGGTTTGGTGATGATGGCGGCAATGGTGGTAGTTTAATGGTGGGTTTGGTGGTATATACTATATAGTGAAGAAGAAAGTAATTGGAGTGGCATGACATTTTTTGTCCAATATTTGACATAGTAGCTGACGTGTCAATAATGTAGCGCGAGTGTAAAACATCTCTCATCATGTGACTGGTTATATGTGTTGGGAGAGTATTAGTTCCACAAAAAATAAAGATAAATTGAATAGATCGCTAAAATAGTTGGAGTGTGAACTCGACTTTTGGAGTATAGTTTTAGGTGCAAATTATGTCTTTTATCTTAAATAAATAATTACTTTATGTAACAATCCTTATATCAATAATGGTTAATAAAATGAATATGACTGTAGAGAAATCTTTAGTAAAGATAAAACAAATGTTTAAGGTGATTTTTTTCTCAAGAAATTACACGGATTTTCCTTCAAATGGGTTGGTCTTTAATTTTTGCACCTTAAATAAAATTTATATTTTTTAGGACATAAGTTCTTTATGAAATCCGACACAATTTGTATCAAATTTCGTAAAAAAATTATGCCCTGAAAGACATAATTTTCATTTAAGGAATAAAAATTAAAGATTAGTACAAAATAGGGGCAAGAGTCCAAATGTATTTACCTATATCTTGGTATAAAGAGTTATTTAAGCGTAGAAGTAGAAGTAAAATTATTTGGTACTAAGAGCCTGTTTGGTCAAGCGGCTAAAAATTACTTATTTTGAAAAGTGTTTTTCGAAAACGTACTTTTGTTGGAAAACATTTTGTGTTTGACTAGTCTTCTTAAAAAAGTGCTTTTGAATTATCAAAAAAGACAAGTATCAATAAATGTTTGTTATTAAGATTATCTTATAGGAAGAAATTATTTTAAATATCTATACGAATGATTTTAATTAAGTTTTTACCCTTATTGAATTAAAATTTTAAAGTACATGAATTTTTAATTAATATAATATATAGATAAATAAAAAAATATTAAATATTGATATATCAATATGGTGATATAAATATAATAAAAGTCATCAATCAAAATAAAATTTTAAATCATTCCACAAGTGAAAAAATCAACATAAAAATACTACGTAAAATAAAATAAAAGAATGTTAATTAGAAGTTAATGAATTTATGAGGGATATATTTGGTAAATATGTATTTATGATATGAATATTTTTATCTTGAAGAAAATACATTTTTGCTTCTCCCCAACCGCAGAAAAATTACTTCCGCTTCTACTTAAAAATAATTTTACTGATTGGCCAAACACCTCAAATAACCAAAATAAATACTTTTTCTCATAAATAAGTGTTTTTGACCTCAAAATCGCTTGGCCAAAACAAACTCTAATTCTAGTGGGAGGTAGTCTGAAAAAAAAATTGGGCAAAAATATATAATTTTTTAAAAAAAAATGGGTTTAGCGAGACTTAAATTCAAGACTTTTGTTTGTTTTGATACCTGAAGTATCACTCACCCATTTAAAAGCTTAATATATATATATATAATATGTAGAGATTCACACTTTAATCTAGTTAAGTACTCCACCAACACGTTACTATAAAAATAAGTAAAGCTTCTATGCTCCGCAGATTTGCCTTTTGTCCCCTTTAAAGTGCCTGTATTAATTTGACATTATAAATTCACGAATTAAACTAGTGGTGAATGAAGGAAGCATGATAAAAGGTTGTCGTTCCATAATTGACAACCCCTATTCTTGCCGGTGCTATTAAAGCATGTTTAATTCAGACACGTAGCTGCTGGTGCTTGTGATATTTCCTCGGCAGTTGAGGGTTTGTTTGATCAAATTTTTGAAAAAGTATTTTTGTTTTTGAGAAGTAGTTCTGCAGAAATTGTTTCTGGAGAATCAGTTAGGGTGTTTGGCCTATAATTATAAGTCTTCAAAAATGTAAATGTTTGGCCAACATTTATGCAAATTTACTAGAATATTATTTTTAATAGATTTAAAACTATTTAAAATATTTTTTTCTATCATATGTTTCTAAAAATTAGTATATTTTTACAATTTAATTAAAAAAAATTATTTAATTGCAACATTTAATAAAAAAAAATATTATAATGTACATAAGAAATGTAACGACAATATGATTGTCAATGACTCAAATATGTCCAAACCTACCCCCCGCCCTACCCACACCTACCCCACCCCATCCTCAAATTTCTATGCCATTTTTTTACTTTAATAAAAAATATTATTTTTTTTCTTCCCCACTTACCCCCCTCCCTACCCCCAACCCCACCCCCCATTATCTTACCCCCGCCCAATCCCCTACCCTCCACCCCCACCCCATTGCCCTACCCCATCCTCAAATTTTTATTTCATATTTTTTGTTACTTTTATAAAAAAAATTATTAAAAAATATGAATTTTTTCTTACCCATTGCCCTACCCCCACCCCATTGCCCTACCCATCCTCAAATTTCTATTTCATATTTTTTGTTACTTTTATAAAAAATTAAAAAATATGAATTTGTTTCTTACCCGACCCCCCCTACCCCACCCCACCCCATTGCCCTACCTCCTCAAATTTCTATTTCATATTTTTTGTTACTTTTATAAAAAAATGAATTTTTTTCTTACCCCGCCCTACCCCGACCCCCCCGCCCCCGGCACCCATTGCCCTACCCATCCTTAAATTTCTATTTCATATTTTTTGTTACTTTTATAAAAAAATATGATTTTTTTCTTACCCCCGCCCTACCCCCTACCTCCACCCATACCCCTATTTCTAAATTTCTATTTTATATGGGGATATTATATGAGATTAAAAGGAATTTTGTGAAAAGAAAATGATAAATGGGTCCAAAAAATAATTCAATGAATGAGCAAAAATGACTTCTCCAGAAGCACCAAATTAGTGTTTCTGCTTCTCTTCCCATCTAGAAACACTTTTTGGCTTCTGGAAAAAGTGTTTCTACTTCTGAAAAAAAAGTGTTTGGTCAAAGAAGTGTTTCTGAGAAACAGAAATACTTTCAGAAGCTTGGCCAAACAACACCTAAATTTTAAAGATATTTTTTTTACTAATCACTTATGTCATTTTAGTTGTCGTAACTTAACTGGCTCTCACCTTTTCCAGAAGGGATTTAATGTATAGAATTATCCAATTAACTTTAAATAATTTGATAGTGTAAAATTTATTACACTATACAAATATTTTAAAACCCCTATCTAGAGCTTGTTTGGATTGGCTAACTTTAAGGTATTTTAACCTGAAATAGCTTTTAAGAATTTTTATAGTGTTTGGATAAGATAAATAATACTTTTAAATATTTGTTTTAAGGTAAAATAATAATTAAAAAAAATCATAAGTTATAATTCTTAACTTATGAATTTTGACTTATAAGCCCTAAGATATAAGTCCATCTAAACATGCTCCTAGAGTAAGTTGTTTAATCCAAAGAAAGCAGGATACGAACATAACTACATAAGTTTGTGGTGGAATAGTTGGATCCCTCCCTCCTTAACCTTAATCAGAGGTCTGATTCAAGCATTTGGGAATGGAAAAATTTTGTTGGGAGCGTCGTCCTCATAATGGGCACTACAATGCATGATCCGTATTTAATCGGATTTCAATGAAGATATCGAACCTCGCGTGGAAGCTAGAAGAAAAAGAAATCAGCATAAATGCAGTACTAATTGTGACAACACAAACAGTTTTCTTGAAAAGGAAATTATTACACTTGGCACTATAAGAGGCAAGCTTATGAGTACAAATGTGTAGAACGGAAAAACAACAACAACAACAAGTAAATAATAAATTTGGAAATTAAATAAGTAAAAGATCTTGCTGAGTCGATTGAAGTTTCAATCTTCCCTTAAGATAATATTGCCCCCGTATGTCCTTTCTACGGTTGTGTTAACAATTTATCTCCCAAGATAAAACAACAATCAAACAAGTGAGCAAAGGGACTCAAGTGTTCGCTTGATAAGAAAGATCTTTGAGTGTATTTTGGTTGCTAGAGAGGAAGATAATTTTCAGAGAATTGTTTAAGTGTGAAGTGTCAAGTGTTTTTCCAAATGAGTCTTGTGTCTCATTTTATAGTGTGTAGATGATGACCCTCCAAATGACTAAGTAATGGCTATGAATGTCATGTTATGCATTGAATTTGGAGTTATAATTCAGCCAAGTAATGACTGAATTCATGAGCAAAATAATGGAGAGTAAATACTCCAAAGTCAGCCTAAGAATCAGTTTTTAATTCACCTCCAACGGATTGAAAGCGATCGGAGCGCGACCGCCGGAGAGAGTCGCGGCTTCGCCCTTCGAGAACTCACCGAACTGAACGTCAGTTAAGTCGCGCGCCCAATTCCGGTGAGTTCTGGAATTGAAAGCGTCAGTCGTCGCCGCTTCCGGAGGAGCCGCGCTTCGCCGCTTCTTACTTAGAGGAGCCGCGGTCCTTCTCGGTTTCGTGGTGATTTCTGATTCATTTCATATTTACACATTATGCACTTCTTTCTTCATTTACCAACGTGAAATCATTCGTCATTTGGTCAATAACCGTCTATTACATTATGTCTCAACAATTCGTATACGTACCAATATCTCTTCCATTAAGGAAAAATTTGATTTTTGGCACTATGTGTGCACGTGTGTGGAAACAAGATTTCCTACGTGCGAACTCCCAATTATTTAATTCATAATTAATAAAATTTATTTTATTTTATGTTTAATAAATATTTTCAAAAAACCTATATAACAAACCTATATGATACCTACTCTTAAAACAACAATATGGAAATAGATCTTCTGTTTTTAGTGTGCTTTGAATGTAGTAGCTAGAATAATGGCAAGAGGTGTTGACTAGAAGCAATTTTTTATAGGGTTTTGATAAATTTAAAAGATACTGTATAAGGAATTTGACCCTTTTACGGCAAGTACTTTTTTTTTCTTTACGATCTACCTGTGAGATTATTAGCTAAAATTTATGTGATTGGTCGTGGCATTTTTTAACTATCTATGCGTGAAATTATGTTGCACCTAATATATGTTTTCCAGTTGCCACTATTAATGAGGGATGACATGACATGCATTAGAGAAAATATAATTGATATTTTTCTGACCTAATATCACTCTATGAAATTCATTTTTTTTTGTGTTTACTCTTTCATATTTCAAATCTTCTTTGCGAAGATTTTGAATTCGCCACTAAATTTGTTAGATAGTTTGTAATATATATATATGAGAATGCCCCACAAGGCGACGACAGTAGACAAAATGAGTTTAAAAGCCTTATTATTTTCAAGTTTATAAATGGCGCTTAAAGGGGCCAACGCAAATAGATCACAAAATTTAGCGTAGACATATAATATTAACCAATCAAAGAGGGATAGTCGTAGACATGTGGTTTCTTACCCTCCCTGTTTTTACATCATTTTAGTGTTTTTGATATTTCTTTTAGCTCCAGATTTTGGCATTTTGGTGCGGAGCATGAATAAGGTGATCTTTTGTAACTCCTTGACATCTGAATCAATTCTGAACGAATATTATCTATATATGGCTTTGTTATTATTATAGTATTATCTGCACTCAACTAGTAAGTAGAGATATGGAGAGAGAGAACAACTTTGTCGCATACCTCCAAAAAAAAGAAAGAGAACTGGAATTTATATATACATTGATTCACAATTTTTTTGAAGTCGTTCATGAGGGTTTTTCATTGTAACGTCAAATCTTGTTCATTTAGTCTAAATCTTCGTGGAAGAAGAAGAAAAAGTGGTTTACCAGCCATTATATTTGTAGATCCCACCTTTATTCATGAAATAAGAGATATTTAGAATAATCACTTTTTTGACTTTATAAAATAAGCCTTCTTTTATAAAGTGATTAAGAAAAATCTGCAAGTATGTGGTGGCTTAATTGTATCCAGAAAGGATTTGCCTGTATTTTTTCAAGCAATATCTGTTTAGTGAAAGTATGTGAATCGAAAATATTATCATATCCTTTTCTTATCCTGTCTCATGTAGATATATTATAACTACCATTTTGTCACCTAATACATAGTCATGGTGCAGAAGTAAACTGAACTTTTGGGACTGTGCTTTATAAAAGTGACAATTACATATAGTTTAATGCTTCTTCCTTCCTCGCACTTGGGAAATCAATGGAAACGATTGATGGACTTAACAAAAAAACAGTTGCTTTGATTCTTATAAACTTGAAATAATGGGTGACACGTGTAAGTATATGCGTTCATCCTCCATTGTTCTCAAAATGGTCTTAATTAGTGCTTTAAATTCATAACAATAACCTGCCACAAAGAAATCCAAAAAGGCATATAGATTAAGTTTTGTCCATTGTTAACGTTTGGCAATAATTCATAGGTTGTATGATTAATTACATCATTGTCCATCAATGTTCAAACTCTTCTCTCTTTTTCTTAGTCATGAGGAAAGCCACAAAAGGACAAGGGAAATTAAAAGAAAGGGTTACGAGTTCTAATTATAGAGTCTTCAATATTGAAATTTGATTTTGATACTTCTACAATATTCCTTTTTTCCCATAGTGTCCGGGCTAGTTGACTCGAATCGATTATTTCATCAAATATACCTCTATCAAGACAAATATCGAATAACTTTATCATCAAAATTTAAACAAAATGAGAAGAAAATATCTTATGTTTTTAGCTTCCATATTAATTTAAACATGAAATCACATGATTTTCTTGTTTGTACAATATGTTAAGAGTTTCACATCGAAAATAAAATGAAAACATGGACTCCTTATATGGAGTTGAACAATCATCACCCTACAAGCTAGCTTTTGGGTTGAGTTAGTCTCAAGATCCATTCTTTACATGGTATTAGAGTCAGACTCATCCCAACTATTTGTCCGTCGATGTTGTGCCCCCAAATTATATTGTTTACGCTCCAGTTAACGAGGTCTGGGCGTGCGGGCGAGTGTTAAGAGTTTCACATCGAAAATTGAATAAGAATATGAACTCATTATATGAACTTGGACAATTCTCATCTTACAAGCTAATTTTTGGGGTTGAGTTAGGCTCAAGATCCATTCTTTACACAATCTTCATAAGTTTTGTATTATTCATTTTCAATCGAATTAAATGTTTGTCCCCTTATATATCTCGACAATAGTGTTTGAGTAGAAGCTTATCCAATTTCACAAAATAAATTAAAGTCTAGTAACCCTAATTCTACGTCTTTCTAGTTTCTATATGTCTCTTTCTAATTGGAACACCAAGCTTAATTATTGGCTGCACGACCTATTAGGATGTATCACATGGCTAGCTAAAAAATCACTAATCATATATGTTTAAAATTGGAACAGGAGTATTTTAATTTGGGTGTGTATTAATATTTTAATTTCAACCTTCAATTATACTTATTGTGATTGTCATTTGTGTAGAATTTAAATATTTTCTAAATATATTTATAAAATAATTTAGAAAAGTAATTTGTATATATGTTGTTGTTGTAGTATTTATAAAAACTCTATATAATCTCCAATGGAATATCATTTACTCAAAATTAATTTGTATCAATTAATAACACATGAAGAAAAGTAAAGTCTTACATTAATCTCCACAACATAGAGATTTGATGGTATTCCATGTTTTTTCTCAATTGTAATTTGTGTTGGGGTTTTTGGCCCCCCCCCCCCCCCCCCTTTCCTTCCACTTATCTGTTTTCATTTTAAAGATGATTTATGTTTTAGTTTCTTAAAGATTATATGCATACTAATTCAAAGTATACAAAGGGATTTTTTTAGTGAACATGTCACAAGCTTACTCCTATCTTTTTATTATTTTTATAAAGTTTTTGAAAAAATGAAAAGAAAAGAGAGGATATATAGAATTTCAAGTATTCAATTTCACCAATAATACGGAGGCTAATTCATCAGCCTTTTGTTCAATTTCTCGTGAAGTCAAATTATTCATTCTTCAACATGGCAAGGAAGTGAATATAGGTCCCCTGGGGCATAGTCCAGTGGTAAAATATGGACGTTATAAGGCGCGCGGGCCTGCGCAGTGTGGGTTCGATCCCCGACAAACACAAAGAGGGGATTAACTTTATGTCAGTGATCCGTTGTACGCTCCCAGACACTGGCCGCTGAAGTGCATCTCGCGATTTACCGGATAATATGCTGAGGGATCGATGCTATTACCCTCAAGAGCCTAGTACCAGTACTAGCAATAGGGAGGCGCAGGCCTCGAAACCTGAACATAAAAAAATGAAGTGAATATAGATTGTGACCATTAATTAATTACTCAAATTAATATAAAGTTCCGTCTTGGAGAGTGTCATGTCAGTATCTTGGCGTGATGGATTATAAAATAATTCTTCATTAACATTAATGGGAAGTCACATCCAAAAGATTGACATTAAAATGAACAATCTTTTGGATTAGTTTAGGTAGTGCTTATGTAAGCCCTCACATGTTTGACTTCAAGTTTAACAAAAATTGATAAGCTTCATTTTGTACTTTAATCATTTCAAATTCTATGATATCATTTCCTAGTTAGTTTGTTCCGGAAAAAATGATACGACGTTTATATATTATGAAATAATATAACTTTAAATTTACCTTTTTACCTACCTTTTATGACAAGTAGTATTTACTCCTAATAAATGTTAATTATTTTTCTTGTATATGTTTCGAGTCAGGTCATCAAACTACTTACGTTATATAAATTGAAATGAGATAAAGAACGAAATACAATCAAGACATTTCTATAATTCCTCTATCAAAAATTATCTATCTATCTGTTCGAGGTAGATGTAAGGTTTGCATACACTCTATCATCCCTAAATTTCACTTATGAGATTGCACTAAATATGTTGTTGTTGTTGTTGTATAATAATATTTCACTATAACAATTAAATTTTCATTGAATCCAATCTTTATGTTGTGCTATATTATATGTTTTCTATAATAGCATTTCAATATAAGACTTAAGAAATATCCAAATAAATAATATTGTTATAGAAAGATTGGACTATGTGAACATAAACCTTTATGATTTGTGTTTGGTGAAGAAACTGTTTTCTTGTATGGGTGAGTAGACACTTTATGGACATTTGTATTATGACAAATGTACTTTATACACATTCATATTATTATTAATGGAGATTGATATTTTGACATTTGCAATTATTGAATTATTAGTCGATTGTTTATAATATTCTATAATATGCATCCCTACAGGTTACACTGTTATTAATAGTGCGAGATACTAATATTATAGCGTAACTCTTAAAATAGCCTCGATTAATGATCATCGAGAATGAGATATCGATGATATGTGATATGTCGACATGTGGTCTGCATCATATTCTTAGAGGATGTAGTATTTTCACCTGCTACGAGTTATGGATACTCGTGATGGACACATGGATACTTTTGAAGTATTGGTATACCCTGCTGATATATTGTTTGTTATACATGTCTAAAGTATGATTGTTAGGCGTATTTTGTATACATTTTTTAAGCCATTTTAGTTGGTATTTTTCCAATTTTTGTTGAAATAAATGTCGTGTTATGGTCGTTTTTATTTCTTTTGAGTTATAGAGGTTCTAAATGGCAAAATGACAAAAACAAGCTAAAAATGGGCAGAAAAGGAAGCTCCCGAAGCAAAAAGGATAAAAGTTGACAGATTCGGACGAAGCACGCAGGTAGGCGCCATACAATGAGGCCACATCGCCATTTCTCGTAGCGGCGGGACTTCCGCCGTGGGGGCCAGCGAGCAGCGGCGCCGACGCGTGATTTTCCAGATCCGAAGTGAAATTGGCCAGGGTCCAAAAGGTACACTTCACTTCGGATTACATCTACACATGTCCTCGCTCATTGGTCTCACTGCTTATTTGGATGATGACTGTGGTGGATCATCTGATACCCGACGCTCCACGTCTGGTTACTGCATTTTTTTCGGAGATAACCTATTGTCTTGGTCTTCCAAAATGCAACCTACATTATCCTGATCCAATGCCGAAGCAGAGTACATAGGTGTCGCCAACGTCATCTCTAAGTCTTGTTGGATAGGTAACCTTCTACTTGAGCTTCATTGCCCGATTCAAAAGGCAACACTGGTCTACTGTGATAATATTAGTGCGATATATATTTTCGGCAATCCCGTCCAACATCAGCGCACTAAACACATTGAGATGGACATTCATTTCGTTCGCGGAAAAATGGCTCGTGGTCAAGTTCGTGGCCTTCATGTTTCTTCCAAATATCAGATTGCCGACATCTTCACCAAAGGACTTCCGCACGTACTATTTGATGTTTTTTGAGTCAGTCTCTGTGTTCGTGAACCTCTCGCTTTGACTGCGGGGGTGTAATAGAATATTTCTCGAATATTCTTTCATTAATTGTATATCTCTTATTTTAGATAGAATTATATTTCCTATTGTAATTAGGTTGATTAGTTACATAATTTAAATATTCTTATACTACTATATATATTATACATTATTAATGAATACAATCAAGGAATATATTTATTTAGTATTAGAATTTTTTCCCTTAATCCTATCACAAAACCATCCTAAAATGTTAACCACATGTGCAAGAACTAAATATGTAATGAGATATTTTATTTATTACTTCTTATATCCCATTTTAATTTACTTTAGCTCTTTCATGTCTATTAAGAAATTAATAGATATATGATATATTTTACTAATTTACCTCTATTTATTACTAGATGATTTTTTAGAACTAAACAGTAATAAAAGAATTGTATTTGAAAGTTAAGAGTACAATTAAGAATAATTGTCAGTTTTAATCTAGAATTTCTAAAGTAATAATTTTCTTAGGACACTTTTCTTAGGACACTTTTCTTGAACTAACTAAAGTGACAGTTTTAGTCTTGACAAAATAATTATTTAGTTATAATATTTTGAGTTATGTCTAACCGAAGCTATCGTATTATTTTATTGTTTGCCCTCTTAAAATAACTTGTTAATAAAAACACTTAAACTTCAATCAAAGATCTCAACTTAGGGGTGACAAAATTAGCCCAAACCCAAATGACCCGTCCAACCTGCCCAAGATTTCATGGGTTTGGACAAGAGTGATTTTGATGATGGGTTGGTTTGGGCTAGCTCAAGTTGACTCATCATAAATCAACAGCTCAAATAAGCCCATGATGATGCCCAAATGAGACCCATCAAAATACTTAATTTTAATGATTAGAGTTCCACTCTAGATTAAGATTTTTATTTATAAATATTTTTTTTTTTTTATTATTTTAAAACAATAAAAATACACCAACACACCCAACCACACTAACCCTACCCCTCCCCTACACCAACCCTCACTCAAGCACTGAACCACCCTCACATCTCTGCCCCTACATTGCCTACTCCACCCCACCCACTTCTACCCCACCTAACCCCACATCTCACCCTACCTCATTCGCAAATTTCTATTACATATTTTTTGTTACTTTTATAAAAAGAAAATTTAAAATATGAAATCTTTTCTTACATCCACCTACCCTTCCCCCCTCCTCCCCGCCTACCCTCCCACCCACCCCATTCTCAAATTTCTATTTCATATTTTTTGTTACTTTTATAAAAAAAATATTAAAAATATGAATTTTTACTTACCTCCTCCTCCCTCACCCTACTTTCCACCCCACCCCACCCCATCCTCAAATTTCTATTTTATATTTTTTGTTATTTTTATAAAAATAAAAATTGAATTTTTACTTTCCTCCCCCGCCTCTACCCTCCACCCCACCCCATCCTCAAATTTCTATTTTATATTTTTGTTACTTTTATAAAAATTATTAAAAATATGAAATTTTTCTTACCTCCACCTACCCTCCGCCTCCCCATTCTCAAATTTCTATTTCATATTTTTGTTACTTTTATAAAAAAATTATTAAAAATATGAATTTTTTCTTACCTCCCTACCCTCCCCTACGCCCTACCCTCCACCCCACCCCACCGCCCCACCCAACCACATCCTCAAATTTATATTTCATATTTTTGTTACTTTTATAAAAAAAAAAATGAATTTTTTCTTACGCTCCACTACCCCCTCCACCCCAACCCATTGCCCCCACCCCATTATCACATTTCTGTCTCATATTATTCGTTACTTTTATAAAAAAAATATGGATTTTTCTTACCTCCCCCGACCGCCCTAAACCCACCTATCCCCACCCCACCCTATCCTTAAATTTATATTTAATATTTTTTGTTAATTTTATAAAAAAAAAATATTAAAAATATGAAATTTTATCTTACCTCCCCCTCCCCCCGCTCTACCCTCTCCCCCAACCCCCGTCCTACCCCAATCTCAAATTTCTATTTTCTATTTTTTTTTACTTTTATAAATAATTTATAAAAAAATGATTTTTTTTCTTACCACCATACCCACAACCTACCCCCTCCACCACTCCATCCTCAAATTTCTATTTCATATTTTTTGTTACTTTTATAAAAAAAAATATTAAAAATATGATTTTTTTTCGTACCTCCCCTACCCCCACCCCCACCTCCTGCCCTATCACATTCTCAAATTTCTATTATTTTTTTACTCTTATAAACAAGTTATAAAAAAGATGAAATTTTTTCTAACCCCATTCTCAAATTTCTATTTCATATTTTTGTTACTTTTATAAAAAAAATTATTAAAAATATGAATTTTTTCTTCCCTCCCCTACCCTCCCCCTACGCCCTACCCCTCCACCCCACCCCACTGCCCCACCCAACCACATCCTCAAATTTATATTTCATATTTTTGTTACTTTTATAAAATAAAAAAAAATGAATTTTTTTCTTACGTTCCACTACCCCCCCCCCCTCCACCCCAACCCATTGCCCCCACCCCATTCTCAAATTTCTGTTTCATATTTTTTGTTACTTTTATAAAAAAAATATGGATTTTTCTTACCTCCCCCTACCGCCCTAACCCCACCTATCCCCACCCCACCCCAACCGTAAATTTGTATTTAAAATTTTTTTTTAATTTTATTAAAAAAAAAAATAAAAATATGAAATTTTATCTTACCTCCCCCTACCCCCGCTCTACCCTCTCCCCCAACCCCCGTCCTACCCCAATCTCAAATTTCTATTTTCTATTTTTTTTACTTTTATAAATAATTTATAAAAAAATAATTTTTTTTCTTACCACCATACCCACAACCTACCCCCTCCACCACTCCATCCTCAAATTTCTATTTCATATTTTTTGTTACTTTTATAAAAAAAAAAAAAAAAAAATATGATTTTTTTTCGTACCTCCCCTACCCCCACCCCCACCTCCTGCCCTATCACATTCTCAAATTTCTATTATTTTTTTACTCTTATAAACAAGTTATAAAAAAGATGAAATTTTTTCTAACCCCATTCTGCCCTAACCCAACCTACTCCACCCCGCCACCTCACCCCCCACCTCATTCTTAAATATCTATTTTATATTTTTTTACTTTTATAAATAATTTATAAAAAATATGATTTTTTTACCCTACTCCTACCCCCTTCCACCCCCACCCATACCTAGGGATGTCAGTGGGGCGGTACACGGTACCGCCACGCTTGCTCGATTGGGGCGGGTATGGGGATGGTTTGGTGGTGATGTGCGGTATGGGTATCAAAGTGTTACACGCCATGGGTAGTGGGCGGGTGATTTCATATAAGACCCCGCCCGCACTCCGCGCCATTACCGAACTGCATCCACACCGTGCCATGCACCGCCCATATCCGTATCGTCTATTAGTTAAATTAGGCTATTTATGAATTTATTTGGCCCTTTGATTTAAAATATGACTTGAGCCAACCCGCACCGTGTCCTGAAAATCATGAAAGTACCTCTTTCCATTTTTTTTTTACATAAACAGTAGTGTACTGATCCTGAATGTACCTCGTCCCTTTGTTTATAAAATGGTTTTGTACTAATCATGAAAATACCTCTTTCATTTACTTGTTGTTTAGTTTCCCCTTTGTTCACAACTGAGTTTCATGCTCCTAATTATGGAAATCCTGAAAATAATATTAGTAGGCTAATCTACTTTTATTGTCCATTTGCATCTCTGGTATATAAAAATAGTAAGTTTAATAGGATGTATGCTTAGGTTAGGCTTGCATGTGTTGATGAAACAGCTCTAACCTTGGAATGCCCATCATTTGTGTTTTAATGTTGGCCAACTTTTCAGCGAACATTTATGCTAAGTTAAAACTTTGATCTTGCAGTGGAAAGATGGTTAACTGAGAGATTCAAAAGTCAATCTGGAGAGCTCTGTGTATAGTTGGGTTCGTCTTTTTGACAAGACAAATCCTGAAAACTAGTTAATCATTTTTTCCGACCGCCGGAAAAAAGAATGAGATTAATGGGTACCCGCCGGGTAAGTGGGTACCCGCGCGGAGTAAGTGGGGCGGGGACGGGTGGAGGAATTACTACCCGTAATGGGTAGTGGGGAGGGGGTGGGGGTGTGTTTTAGGTGGTGGAGTGCAGTGCAGTACCTTCCCCCGCGCACCGCCCTACCCATACCTCATCCTCAAATTTATATTTCATATTTTTTTTTTGCTTTTATAAAAAATGAAAAAAAATTAAAAAAATTATTCTTATTTTTAAAATAAAGATATGAAAAAATTAAATATCATACAAAATAAAAAAATATCATAAAAGGTAAGTTTGAAATTTGTACAAGTAATAGGTCAAGTTGGACAATTTAGGTTATGACTCATCATTTAGCCATCTTAGTCCATGTAAGTTTTGGACGGATTGGACACTGACCTATCTACAACTTCAGCTCATGTTGACCCGTCCAACTTCAGTCCAAACGGTCCATCTGTCACCTCTAATCTAAACCAAAGTAGCCAATAAGATAGTGCCAAATTAGTGCAACCCAATAAAGTTCACTTCCCTATTATACTAATTGGCCAATCCTTAAACACCAAGTGCCCTTCAAACAAGGGCGAGTACTACACACTTTTGGGCGTGCGTCTTCAATCCCCCATTCCACCTATCTGATAAAAACCAAACAAACTAATCTCAACCGTCCATTTCTTTCTACGTGGACGGTGCAGATCAACCCACATTTCCTTCAATTATTGGCTCAAACCTCAAAGTCACACCAACCTTTCTCCTACCCGTCTAGCAGTGTACAAGAAAAAAATAAATCCTTAAAATGGGCTTTCCTTAAATTAAATAGTTTCTATTTATAGATAAGTAGTCAATGATTAGCTTGTTGTTAGCTTTCTTGTTTTCTTACCTTCAAAGTTTTGAGCTTTGTTATTTTTTACTTGAGTTTGTGCATTTTGAAGTGGATGCTTATGGATGTGAAAAAGTAATGCTTTATTAGAATAGTGGGTGGGGGAGTTTGTATTTTGGGGTTCATGGTGTGAACTGAAAATGCAGTCAACTAAGTGGGAATGAAGTGAATTTCAAATAGAATTTGTTTTTGATGATTTTAGTGGTAAGGGGTTGATGAAATTTAGCTTTAATTTGATTTTCCATGTCTTTCCAGGTATATTTGCTTTCAATTTCTGTATACACTTGTGTGTACCTCTAAATACATGTACATTTCTGTGAGGGGTTGAACAGCATAATAGCAAGAAGGCTTAAAGGGAAGTGAATAACTTGTTGATCTGACATATAGTTTTGTGATTCTTGAATAACAGAGTGAACTTTGAAGTAGGGTTGGGGAATATAGACATATAGTGTGAGGATTTTTAGTGAAATGGGGAGTAATTTTAATTTCAAGAACTTTGGAAATGAGCCACCACGGGAGGGTGGAAGTGGTGGTGGGAAGCAGCCCGGGAACTTTCAATTGCCACGTCAACCGTCTATCTATTCGTTGACGTTCGATGAGTTTCTGACCACAACTGGAGGGAGTGGAAAGGATTTCGGGTCAATGAACATGGATGAGTTGCTTAAAAACATATGGAATGCTGAGGAGAGTCAAACTACGGGAGGGCCTGGGATTAATGGGCAAGAAGTTAATGTTGTTCCAGGTGGGGCCCATTTGCAGAGGCAAGGATCTTTAACTTTACCTAGAACACTGAGTCATAAGACTGTTGATGAAGTTTGGAGGGATATGTCAAATGGAAAGGATGGAAATAGTGTTGGGATGCCACAAAATATGCCTCAAAGGCAACAGACTTTAGGTGAGATAACACTTGAGGAGTTCTTAGTTAGAGCTGGAGTTGTTAGAGAAGATGCAGCACAGTTAGCTGCTGCGAAATCGAATAATAATGCTGGAGGAATCTTTGCTGATTTGTCTTATGCTGGGAATAGTGATACTGGGCTTGCATTTGGATATCAACAACCTAATACGAACACAGGTTTAATGGCTGGTAACAAGAATGGTGAAACTTTTATTCAGTCTCATAATTTGCCACTGAATGTGAATGGCGTCCGATCCACACAACAACAGCGACATCAGCAGCTGATTTTCCCTAAGCAGCCTGTGTTGCCCTATGGTGCTCCGATGGCTATGCCAAATAACGTTCAGTTGGGCAATCCAGCACTCAACACTAGTTTCATTCAAGGTGCTACTGGTCTAACGGGTGGAGCAATGAGTATGGTAGGTGGTTTAGGAGGCGGTGGGGTTACTATTGCTGCAACAGCATCACCAGGTGTTTCATCGGATGGACTTGTGAAGAGCAATGGTGATAATACACCTTCTACTGTATCTCCGGTTCCTTATGTGTTTAATGGTGGTTTAAGAGGCAGGAAATATAGTACTGTGGAGAAGGTTGTTGAAAGGAGGCAGAGGAGAATGATAAAAAATAGAGAGTCAGCTGCTAGATCAAGAGCTCGAAAACAGGTAATAGCTTAAATCTTTTAATGTCTGCATGCTTTTTGTATTACTGCCTTATTCATAATATTTATTTATGATGAATGATGTATGAGCAAGTCTGGTTGATAAGCTGGGAATTATCCATTGTTATATTTTTTTCTTTAGATATAGTTGTGTGCTCTAGTTGAAGAGAAACACAGCTGCATCTAAGTATGTAATTTGGTGAACTTGATTTACTTTCCAGACAAAAACTACATGTGACTCAAATCTAAAATTCCTGAAAAGGTCCTCACCAACGGAGTATATCTCACGTTTTTTCAATCTAAAATTTTCCCGTCAAGTTTAATGGGAAACGTTTGCTGGTGTTTTTGGGGATTCACTAGGTGATTAGTTATTTGCTGCGCCCAATGCTATGAAACTACAGTTAGTCACATACAATACTCTCAATATTATATGTCATACAGCTGAGAGACATGAACAACCAATCTGGCTCATCAGATGTCAAATGTTAATACTAATTTGCATTTCTTCCTTTAAAGTTAATCTTTACATCTTGATAAAAAAAGTTAATCTTTACGTGACTCTCCAAACCTATCGTAAATGTAAGTATGACTCCAAAAATTATTGATGCTAATTTTAATGTTTTCATAGATTTATTAAATACCACTTGTCCAAAGGGGTGTCAATTTTATTGTCTATGTACTATATCAATATGTTGAATTTCCTTGGTTTTTTCATGTGGTTATTTCTTTATACTTTGACTCCTGACTCCGCTATTGCACACTGGATTGATGGCTAGCAAATGTGAGATTGCTTTGACTTCATCCCAAATTATTTAGCATAGACATTTAATGGCCCTCAGAATCAATAAATAAAGGAGTTTGTACCACCAGTACCTTGTATGGTCGCTATATTATGGACACGAAGTCATAGGTGAAGACAACCATAGATGAAGTGATATTTATTTGTCAGAAAGAAAGCACCAGATGGGTTCCATGTTCTCTTTTATTTTCATCTTTCAAATAGTGCAGTTGAGTATTCTAAGACAAACAAAAGGCTTTTCAATTTATGCCTAATTTATTTGTTGTTTGGTAGGGGTGGAAGAATGATAAGCTGAAAATGATAACCTAGATTTGTGTAGAAAACATGTAGAGCTCAAAGGAAAAACAGAAATTAGCTTCATCTGTTGGAATACACAGATATACACACATGTATATACTCAGTATACATATCATATATATACATAGTCCGTAGTAGGCTAGTAACAATTAGAGTTAACAGTGTTAGTTAACAGTTAGAGTATTAGAGTTAACAATGTTGGTTAGCCTAGTCTATAAATAGGACCATTGTCTTGTAATTACAATTGAGCGGTTATAATCGAGAATCACAGAAGCTCCATTCTCACCACACCGGCCCTCTTGATCTTTGCCAACATGAGCTTAAACCTGTCGAAGTCGTTAAGTGAGGCCCTCCTCTTCTGCACTATCAACTTCCTTCCCCAGGAACTGGACTCCCACTTGCCCTTCACATCGGCAGCCTCCATAGCAGCAATTAGAGTCTTCTTCTTTGGAATCCTTTTGATATCGATTTTGATATCTGTGAGTGAAAGCCTCTTGAAGTTCATCTGGCTCCTCACCATGTCAGGGGCATCGACAAGAGCCCTGTTTTGGTCAATCACGTCAACGATGACGACGAGCTTCCCATATTCCTTCCCGTAGTTAACCATTGCAACTCTTCCGATCTCCACGAACCTCTTATCCCTCTCCTTCTTCCACGATTTCCCCTGCTTCTCCTTCGTTTTTCCCTTCTCTGTCCTGTCTTCTCTTCTCTAGTTTCTCCTCCAATTCAGAATTTAACATCATCCACTTGTCACTTTATACAGTACTTGATGACTAACATCCTGCCTTTTATTATCCGGGGACGCGCACCATTTAACTCTACAAAATATTGGATATCATATGCAGCAGAATGATAGTGTATTGAAAGCTAATGTAACAAGACTTGAAAGGTCATGCTTCATAGAAGCTTTAAAGGTCGTGTTTAGTACAAGGTAATGCAATTTGTGCTTTACCAAACAACCAAAATTTGTATGACCAGAACCATTGTAACCTTTAAATAGCTTAGAACCCTGTGCATTTGTCTTCCTAAATGTGCCTACACCAAAAACTAGCCCATTAAATTATTTGCTTTCAAATGATGTACATGTACTTGACAATGCCTCGTTTTGATCTGATATACACTCTTGTGTTCACTAATTATCATATGTTTGACTTTCTCCTAGGCCTATACTGTGGAGCTAGAAGCAGAAGTTGCAAAACTAAAAGAAGAAAACGAAGAACTCCAAAAGAAACAGGTTTACCTTTTATGAAATCACATTGCAACTTTTGTCTGTCTCAATGGTTTAGCACTAACTACATTACTGTTGCAGGAAGAAATGTTGGAAATGCAGAAGAATCAGGTATATAAAGTTCTGGTTCCTTTTTCCAGTCAAATCCGTCAATGCTTCATTTTTTCCGCACGATTTTGCTTCCATAGACACATTTAAATAATTCAGCACACATGCACTAGGAAAATGCAATAGTTCACCTTCATGTATAATTGCCTTGGTAACTATCCTATTCTAATATCAATAGAAGCTCAAAGCTAGTCTACCTAATTGTTGATCGTGTTGTTTTCTTCTTGAACCGAGTTAGCATAGGCATTTTTGGATCCAAAAACTAAAATATTGCATTTTTGTGACACAGGTTATGGAAATGATGAACCTTCAAAGGGGAGCTAAAAGGCGATGCTTAAGACGGACACAGACTGGTCCATGGTAAAAAGGGGTTCCGAAATTAGTGGTATTAGCCATATTTACAAACTTATAGTAGGTGCCTGTACATAAAGGACAGATGTATTCACTGTAGATCAGAAGAAAAGAGTTGTCTTTTTGCTGTAGGTTTTTCATTCTGTTAATTTCTGTGAGTTACAATGGATGTACGGAAATAGTATACAACTACTACTAGTGCTTTGAAAGGGTAAACAATATGATTACAATATAACAGACTTGAATCCTAACAAGAGTTGTGACAACAACAAGAAGTCTTGTGATCTTGATCTTAATGGTTCTTGAGTCCTCCGTCTTGTTCTTCGTTCCAATTGCAACAAGTTTCTTGATTTTGATAACCTGAGACCAAGAGACACCAAATTTCTACTCGTTACAACTGTGCTGAGTCGAATGTTAGCACTCTGTCCTTAAGACATTATTGCCCCGTATATATCTTTTTACGTTTATGGACAACTGTCTTCCAAGATAAAACAACATCAAATAAATGAGCAAAGGAAACTCAAGAACATTTGAGTGTGAAAGATATGTTAGAGAGGAAGAAGTTCAGAAAGATCTGAACTATACAAGAATGAAATGTGTTCTACAATTGAGCTAAGGGCCTCAATTTATAGTTATGTAAGAATGCCTCTTCAAGTGCCCATGTAATGGTCATTTAAGTGTCACGAAATGGCCACTTAATTCACCAAGTAATGCAGCCAAATAATGGCTGATTTATGGAGGAGAAACTGTCATTTGAAGGCTCCAAATCGTCTCCACAATCAGCCAAACTTTTGGACTTCTGTTCACACAGACACTGCCTCGTTAGCGCCGCAGCTCCAGTGGCCAGAAGACCAACCAGCGCCGCGGAGCCTCGATGCCGCGACCCTTTTCCGACGTGCGAGGCCTCCTCAATTGTTCGAGTCATAAATAATGGGTTAAACTTAATTCCACATTAGTAAATTTCCAACAATTTCTTATTCTCCCTTGTTGGCATCATGCATAGATTAGAACCAGGATGTAGAAATACCCAGTCAATAGCAGATACACATAAAAATACATATATTGATGTAACCTCTCTGTAATGTGTTCTGTAGAAGTGATTTGAAAACCAACAATACTGTGTTGTGAAAGTTGACTAGAAAGCTATGTTGCTCGGATCTTCTAAAAATGATTAACTTTCAGAGGATCCGAGACACAACTGGCGGCAATTTAAAGGGCTCGAGCAATATGACATGAAAATTATTATTCGTTCAAAGTGGAAGTAGTATATGTTTGTGGTAAAAAAACAATGATAACGGAATTTGGATGCTGTCCAAATGTTTCTCTGCAAGGTCGTTTAGGGTGAAGAGTCGGTGATTGCTAGTAATTTTTTAGACAGACATCTTTGTCTGGTCTTAAACACGACAATTTTCAGGAAACAGAAAAAAGAAATAAAAAACAGGAAAACAACTACAATTGAGTTAAATTTTGAGGTGAACACAAGTATTATAAAAAATAATTAGTTTTCAGCCTAGTTTTTCAACAAATCAACGGATTCTGGGGGTGTTTGAAACTCAGAATTATGCAAGATCAAGCGCATTGGCTACCACTCGAGACAAAACTTAAAACGTATCACTGTTAGCTGCAAATCTCTTTGCGTAATTTAAGACCAACTGTCACTGTAATATTGTGCAACAGTGCAAATGGCTTGAGTTGAAGATAATTTAATGACTCTGGTCTAAATCATTTGCAGACCATGCAAGGAAAACGGCTTTCCTTGTCAATATCGGTCCGACATATCGTACTAGTAACTTATATGGAACATAATCTCGTTTTTACTTTTAACTTTTTAGGGTGGTCTCATGTAATGTTATGATATTCCTGTTCTCTTAAAACATCAAAACAATCTTGAAAAAGATAACACGGAATGAGACACAACAAAGGGTAAAAAGAAAAAACAATACGGAAGCAAAATTAGATTTGTCCTTGAAACATTATTTGCTTTTTCAATTGAGATGGAACGATGATTTGAATCAAAGAATGATCGAGAATATCAAGGTTAAGATAAATGAAAGGTTTTCCTTTCAACCCTTTAAAAAAAAAAAAAGGAGTGTTTCCCACTTAGATTTATTCCTTTGTGTCTATAAACTCTAATCTTTTTATGTTTCCTACAACAAATAGGGCCTAAAATTATTATTTTTCAAAAATTACAATATGCGCCAGTAAAATAGTTTCATATTTGTTGCGGCGTGCAACCCGATCCGATGCATTTACAAATGCATTTACATATTTGTTGCGGCGTGCAACCCGATCCGATGCATTTACAAATGCATTTATTTATTTGTATTTGTATATGTTATATGTTCAAAAGGCTCAATTAATATTTCCTTCTTTCAATATTCCGCCCTTCCCACTTGTATGGGTTACAACTCTCAAACCGTAAGTCGGATTTATGTACGTAAAGTCTCAAACTGTCGAGAACAGAATAACCTAGAACTTTTATTCAGCACAAAATTTTAAATTCCCCACCGAAATATTCAGTTTTTCAGTTTTAACAATTACATTAAGAACTGTTTCGCCGAATTTATTATCAGAACGATACACAGTCTTAAAACAGTCATAACTTCTTATCCGTAAGTCGGATCAAGCCCCGTAAATTCTCAAAATGACGAGAAAAGACAAATTTAGGACTTTAATTTGAATAAACATTTCATATTCTGTACCAATTGCTACAGTTTTACCATTTTACCCCTGCTTTACGGATTTCAATCAGTCCGGGACAGAAACTTTAAAGCACAATAGCTATCAAACCGTAAGTCCGTTTTAACTCTTCTTTAGCTAGATCTGTCCTTAACATAGAGATTTACAACCATGTCAATTTTCATCTAATTTTAATAAGTACAACTCAAGTAAAACAGTTTTTAATTCTGCCTTCCCAGATTTCGTCCAAATTTGTGGCAGAAAGTTTAAACTATGATAATTCTTAAACCGTAAGTCCGTTTCATCTCTTCTTTGGTTCGATTTGTTCGTAACGGAGATATATACAACCATACAAAATTTTATCTAATTCTAGTAAGTATAACTCCGAAAAACAATTCGTAAAGTTCATGATTCGAACTAGTTGTTTAAACAATCAAAGTTCGTGATTTTTCTTTTAACACCAACATTATATTCTAACATGTACAAAACTTAAAATACAGGATTTCACTAAGAAATTTGAGTGAGAAAAACTCACCTTTGTTGCTTCGTAATCGCGAATATAATTCTCAACTTCAACTTATCCTTCAACCAAACCTCTCCCTTTTTGCTCTTGGTATTTTCTGATTTCTTTATTCTTTATATTTTTGTTCTTTGTGATGAGAACAATATATGATGAAAAATATATATATAGTGCATGGTGTGTGGTGTGAGAGTGGAGGGAATTGAGGGAGTGGAAGAAGGGTTTGAGGGAGTAGAAGGTGGGGTAGTTTTAGGTTTTATTTTCTTTTCTTTTTCTGTTTTTTTTTTAAAAAAAATTCCAGGACTTTACACATTCGAAGTTTCATATCTGTAGTAACCGGCACACTTTGTGATGTATTCTCCATTAGTTAGAACAATCGGTGCTAATTCGATTGATGACTACAGCAATATCGATAGGTCAAACAATCCTTAACAGATCAATTGAAAATAAAAAAAACAGAGAGCCGATTTCAAAATTGCAAGTACCAGATTATCCTCAATTTGAATTGCAAATCAATTAGAGATGCTAACACAAATTCTCAAACCTCTCGATTTAATCATACACAAAAAGACACAGGATCTCGATCGAATCTCGATCTCTAATTTCTCGTTTTGAAGAAAAAAAATTCAACACCACAGATCTTCTTCCAGTGGCTTTGATACCATGTTAATTGACACAATTCGAGTATACCGACTGGTAATCTTCACTGTGATCCCGTTGCATGTGAGAAGTTCACAGTGATTCAATAGTGAAGTGAAGAGAGGAATTGTGAAAGCTTTACTTTCATATATTTTGCTTCATGAAACAATGAGCCCAAAGGGCCTTATTTATACAATGCAGAAACTCAGAAGAAGACTAGAATGTAAAATGACCATAAGATCCTTGACCCATGCTAATTATCTAATCTATTAACCATTTAATATCTAATCTACTAATCATTTAATAACTTCAACAATTATTCTGAAGCCCCCAAATGAAGGATGTTATAGTACAAACATAAAAATCTTTAGAATCCCTTTCCACATCAAGTTGAGATATAGAGCCAAAACGAGTAAGAAGTATTCCACTGTAGAAAGAGCAGTATGAAATTTCCACATGAAGGAGAACAAATATCACAGTGAGGTATAGAGGCAATGCATCTAGATGACACACAACATAAAATTAGAGTCTACTTGAAGGAAACGAACATTTTTTGGAGTATAGTGATCTCCAGCAAACCTTTTGGGCAATTAAAATCTAAACCAAAATGCAGCTTAGCCACTTTTTTCTTGATTGGTACACATATAACAACCAAAAACAAGGAGGTGAAGAAATCCGATAGGATCAAATATTAAGTATAACATCACGAAGTGAAATGACCATGTCATCTCCAAAAGTGTTAGATGTGTAATTAATTGGTAATATTATGTTAGAATATTATGTTAGAATATTCTAGATATATAATTAATTAGTAATATTATATTTATGTAGAATCCTAATATATGGTAGGAAAACATTATTAGGTAGGATTTCTTAGTTATTATGAGACATGATTTCCTCCTCATAATTAATGTATATTACTTGTATATATTCTCCCTTATGGGATGAGAATAATCAAGGAAGATTTTCCAATTCTAAATAGTTCTTACATGGTATCAGAAGGTAATTCAAAGATCATATTCTAAATAAAATTTTCCTTCCAAATTCGGTCATCTTCTCCAACCGAATTTGTCTTCTCCATTGTTATACTTTATTTTATTTTTTATTTTCTCCATTATTGTTGTCAACCATGTCTGAATCAAAATCTTCGTTTCACTCAGCCCTTACTATTTCCAACATTAAAACACATATTTCTATCAAACTAGAGATGGAAACTGTTCATTACGCAACATGAGCGGAGTTGTTCAAAATATGTTGTAGGGCTCACAAAGTTCTTCATCATATAATTCCACCAAAAAATGGTACAACAACGGAACAATCGTCTGAAGCAGACAAAGAATTGTGGGATACCCTTGATGCCACAGTTCTTGGTTGGATTTATGCAACAATATCCACAGACTTGTTGCATACAATCCGAATCGATTCTACCGCTATGGCGGCATGGAACGCTGAGAGATATTTTTCAAGATAATCAAAACTCTCGTCTTGTTGCGTTGGAACAAGAATTTTCAACCATTGTCATGGCAGACTTTCCTAACGTTTCAACCCATCACAACGCCTCAAAGTGGTGGCGGTCAATTGAGAACGTAGGTTCACCGCTTCGACAACCTGTTAGTTTTACGATTAGTTACGGCCTCACGGATGCTTATAGTGGCGTGGGGACTCTAATCCGCCAAAGTAATCCCTTACCAAAGTTTTATCAAGCAAGATCCATGCTTGTTCTTGAAGAATCGAGTTTGATTAAGAAGGTTTCAACGATTCGCCATGGTTGCCACGTATTCAAATGAAGGTAATTATTTTGACTATTCTTCACAAAATAAGAGTCAGGGCGTGGTAATAATAATAAGAAGGTGGAAATCGCGGAAATAATAAAGGTGGCGGGCGAGTGGCGGCGGAAGAAGAACAACTCCGGCGAGGCGGCGGCAAGAAAACTCGTGGCGGCTCATCGGCAAATTTCAATGCAGACCGGCAGCGCAATTTCGACCAAACAAATGTCCAGTTGAATCTGCCAGTAAACCAATCGCCCAACGGGCGATGGCAACCCGCCCAAAGCAGAGTCCAAAGAAGAAGAAGTCGTGAGGCCACCAGCCAAGCCTGTGCCCATTTCGCAACATTTCATTCTTCAAGCAGTGGCGGATTCAGGCGAGCCCGTAACGCTGGAGGTTCTTCAGCAAGAGCGATTTTGGGCCTCTCCGCCCCGATGGCGAGGCCCATTCAACCATGACCCATCCTACGGATATTGAGCAGGCTATACACACTCTTGGACTCAATCCACCGGATTCTAATTGGTATATGGACTCCGGGGCTACGTCACATATAACGGCGTCCCAAGGTACACTCTCACCCTATTATAATTTGAGCAAAGAAAATGATATTATTGTCGGAAATGGCCATACAATTCCAATAAAAGGTTATGGGACAAACACACTGTCACCACCACACCCGCCACTAGTTTTAAAAAATGTCCTGCATGCTCCCAAATTAATAAAAAATTTGGTTTCTGTTAGGAAGTTTACTAGTGATAATTGGGTTTCTGTTAAATTTGACCCATTTGGTTTTTCCGTACATGACTTTCAGACGGGAAGCTTCATGAGATGTGATAGCAAGGGAGCTCTATCCAATAAGTTTACCAAATCCACGATCTAAAGTTCCTTCCACTTTGCACCTTGGCTCCATCACTATGGCATGAATGATTAGGACATCCGGAGTGCTCATTGGCCTCTCTTAAACAAAACAATTTTATTTCTTGTACTCAAACTCATGTTTTGAATAAGTGTCGCTTGTGTTCTTGGTAAACATGTTAGGTTGCCATTTACTTCTTCTACTTCATGCACTACTATGCCATTTGATATTTTACATTGTGATATTTGGACATCACCGCTTTGAGTTCCTCATGTCATAGATACTATTTCGTTTCTTGATGATTACTCTAATTATTTGTGGACATTCCCTTTGTCGAAAAAATCACAAGTGTTTTCCACTTTCCTAAACTTTAGAGCATTTATCCGAACTCGGTTTGAGCGGAGATTAAAAGTATTCAATGTGACAATGGGAGGAATTTGACAATAATCGCTTTGGGATTTTTCAAAACAAATGGTTTACAATTTCGTTTATCCCGCCCTCACACATCTTCACGGAATGGGAAGGCGAACGCAAAATTAGAACCATTAACAATATTGTGAGAACATCCTTGCTCATGCTTCTATACCCCCATTTTTTGGCATCATGCACTTCAAATGGCAACCTACATGTTAAATATCCTTCCCACAAAACATGTCTTACCAAGCTCCACTAAAAATACTTTATTTACGAGCCCTCATATCATCATTTGAGAGTTTTTGGATGTCTGTATACCCCTATTTCCATCCACCACAATCACAAAACTTGACCCGGCCTACTCCATGTGTCTTCGGGATATCCTACAAATCACCGTGGTTACATGTGTTATGACATTTCCTCCAAACGTATGTTTATATGTCGTCATGTAATTTTTGATGAGTCACAATTTCCCTTTGCCAAGATCGTGACACGGGGACAAATACTTATGAATTTTTGGATGATGATAGGCCCGTATCTAACTCATTTCCTCGCGGCGGGACTCACAAAAATACTGATCCAATGGCCCGGGCCGTGATTCAAGGCCCGATGAGCGACTACCCTACTTTACACGGTGCCCGCCGGTTGGGCCAACCTCCAACTCGTGCCCAACTACAAATGCGGGCGATGGCGTTCACGGCTGTCTCACTCCCGACTTGATGGCGTCGATCCATCGCCCACTAAACCGGCGATCACCGTAGTCAACATGGAATTACAAAACCCGATGCCAAATACGATCTACACTCAAGTCTCCAAATCACCTGCGCGCCAACCGTATGCGCTAAAAGATCTAATGGAAAATGGCCATGCATGATCAATATCATGCTCTCATAAAAACCAGCACATGGGAGTTCGTACCACGTCCATCTAATGCTAATATACTTCGTTTTATGTGGATTTTTAGCCATAAAGAAAAATCTGATGGTTCTTTTGAGCGGCGTAAGGCCCGACTGTAGGTGATGGCAAGACTCAGCGGTGGGATTAGATTGCGGCGAAACATTCGGGCGGTGGTTAAACCAAAGAACCATCGGAATTGTTCTCGGTTTAGCCTCCGAAAGGATGGTTACCATCAATTGGATGTCGAATGCCTTCACATGGGCATTTGAGTGAGGCGGTATCGTCGCACCAACCGTTGGGGTGCAGAGATTCTCGTTATCCCAATCATGTGTGTTTACTTAAAAATCATTATATGGACTCAAAGCAGGCTCTCGGGACTTAGTACAGCGGTTTGCGATTTTGTGTTCAATATGGGTTTCTCAAACAATAGTTCGGATAATTCACTATTTATTTATCAACAGGAAATCATCGCTTATATTCTCTTATATGTAGATGATATTATCCTAATGACCTCTTGAGACTCTCTTCGCGAGGATATCTTGACCAGTGAGTTCGAATTTGCTATGAAGGATCTTGGTCCACTTCACTACTTTCTAGGAATAAGCGGTGACACGCCATGCAGAGGTCTATTTCTTTCCCGGAAGAAGTATGATCGTAAATCGTAGAACGCGGTGGAATGTCATCTTGCAAACCGTCTGCAACTCCGGTAGATACCAAGTCAAAGCGAGTGTCATATCCGTAGTCCTTTTGCTAATCCGACATTGTATCGCGACTTGGCGTACGAGCTTTACAATATCTCACATTCACGGGCGGATATTACATATGCGATGCAACAAGTGTGTTTGTTCATGCACAATCCTATGGAAGAACATATACGATGCACTCAGCGTATTATGCGATATATTCGAGCACTCTGCGTTATGGATTGCATCGTACCCATCTTCCATGACCAAGCTTATCACTCTGCGGATCTGGTGGCGGGATGTCGACACCCGACGCTCCACCTCTGGCTATTGCGTCTTCCTCGGTGATAATTTAATATCTTGGTCCTCCAAAAGGCAACCCACCGTATCACGTTCGATCTTGAAGGCCGAATATCGTCGCGGTAGCGATGTTGTGTCGACTACGCCGGATTCGAATCTTTTACTTGAGCTTCATCGTTGTCTATTAAATGACCACGTGGTATCTTGTGATAACATTAGTGCAATTTATCTCTCCTAAATCCAATCCATCATCAACGCACTAAGCATATTGAGTTAGACATTCATTTTGTCCGTGAAAAGGTGGCTCGCGGACAAGTCACGAGTGTTACATGTCCCGACGCGACATCAGTTGCGAGATATCTTCACAAAAGGGCTTACGATCTTATTTGAAGAATTTCGACGATCTCGGATTCGCCCTCCTCAAACCATTTGCGGAGTGTTAGATGTGTAATTAATTGGTAATATTATGTTAGAATATTATGTTAGAATATTCTAGATATATAATTAATTAGTAATATTATATTTATGTAGAATCCTAATATATATGGTAGGAAAACATTATTAGGTAGGATTTCTTAGTTATTATGAGGCATGATTTCCTCCTCATAATTAATGTATATTCTGAATTCTGATGTCAAGTGTTATGCTTATAATATCTACTCAATCCTCCTGATTTGACTATTTGCTTTTCACTTGGCACTTTCAAAGAGAAGAGTTGAATGTATCTCTTTCAACCAATTAAATGTGTCCTATGATTTTAGTCTTTAGTGGTCAAATTTGACGAGTGCTTTTACTACTGCTATGAAACATAAGCTTCAGAAGTTGACAAAATAAAAGTAGACAGTTAGAAAAATAATACTATTGATTGCTTAGATAAAGGGTGTGTTTGGTATGAGTGAAAATGTTTTCTAGAAAATAAGCATTTTCTTATTTATTTTCCAGTTTTTGGCTGGTGAATTTTTAGTGTTTGATTGATCAGTAAAAAAAATTCCGGTAACTGATGACCCAAACTGCTATGAATACAAAGAAATTCTGAATTCTGAAGTAAAAAGTAAATATTTGGAATAAAAATTTAGTTTCGAATATTAAAAGGTTTTGAAAAAAGTAGAATTACATTTATTAAATATACCAATAATATATTTTAAAAGATGATAGGGAAAATGTCGTTTAATTTCTTTGAGATTTCTCATGTGAAAAAAGAGTAAGCGAGTCCTTCCAAGTTAATATTGAAGCCACATATTATCATTTGTTCCTATGTGTTTTTTTGTGTATTTTGTTTAGCTTATTTAGTTGTGTTAGCTACTGCTCCCTTTTATTCGAATGCACCGCTCTACCTGGCAAGCTGGAGGTAAGGTTTGTGTACAGTCTACCTTCCCCAAACCCCACGGTGTGGAATTACACTGGATATGTTGTTGTTGTTATACTATCATTTGTTCTTGAAAAGAAGCAAACAAGGAATTCATTGTAAAACCAACACAGAAATAAGAAACTAAAAAACGCACCATAAATCTGTGTGTCTAGCGCCTCCTTTTTTAACCGGAAATGACTTCCCTTGGATCCTTAAGAAGTCATTTTCCACTAATTAGAGGAAAATGTATTCCTTAGCGAAAAGTTTTCTCAAATATGTGCAACCAAACATGAGAAAGTTGCAAAAAAAATCTGGATTTTTTCTCTTTTCCTTCATACCAAACACACCCTTAGTTGCGAATTTAACTTGGGATAGTTAATTCCTTCATTTCCTCAGTTACCAGTTTCAAAACAAAAAAAAATCCTTCATTTTCCTGTTTTTATAGGTAAACCTTACAGAAGTCAGAAAATACACCATCTTTTTGGTCATGTCCATGTAAAAGGAAGATGAATGAAAAAAATAACAGAAGTAAACGACATCCAAAATTCCCAACAACAAACCCAAACCCCCACCTTAAAAAATGAAAAAAGAGATAATATCATTTGAGGAAAAAGAAAGAGATAGTCAGAAGCATAAGTTCAAGAATATCCATGTCATAGGCAGAATGGTAATTGTGTTTATGACTTGATAAGAATCTAAACAAATGTAACCTGTACCTTCGCAAAGTATTTTGCTGGATTCTCAGCACACTGCAATTTGTAGATATGTTTAGTAGATCGGTAGTCATTTGTAGCGCATGATGCCAAAATAATGAAGGAACGGAAGAATGAACCAATAAAGTGCGGATAATATTATTAATGGTACAAATTTTTCGCTCAGCTTTCCCATTTTGTCAAGACGTATGAGGACAAAAAATTATCCCATTTTGAGCAAAAAACTCCCTAAATTCCTCATTGTCATATTCTTTGTCATTATCACATTAAATGTTTTTTATTTCCCGTTCGAATTGTGTTCTTATGAAAGCTCTAAATTTTATGAAAATGGAATAAAATTAAGATTTTTTCGCAATTGGAAACGTCCATAAATATTTAGAATAGTCATCTAAGAATATAACATAATAACGATGACCCATAGAACTGAGAACCGGAGATGTCCATAAATCACTATGAATAATTTCAAATAGCATAGAAGTATTCGACTTTGAAGCTACAAATGGTAATTTAATAATCTTTTCCAAAGCACATGATTGTCAAATTGGAGAACTACGCGTACCCTTACAAGAAATAAACTTATGTCTATCTAAAGAAGATAAAATAGATGACCCCGAATGACCTAGACGAGCATGCCACAAGGAAGGAGCAAGAGCTGCAAAGGTGGATGACATAGCTTGACGCGAGACGCTGGAACTTGGTGTGATTGGAAAGAGGTCCCCCCCCCCCCCCCCACTGTTACACCTCATGAGATAACTCCCCGTCTTGAAATCATTCACAGAGAATCCAAATGGATCAAAATTAATAGAAACCCTGTTATCAGTTGCGAATTTACGGACATATACTAAATTTTTAATTAATTTGGGGGCATGAAGGGTATTTTTCAGGACAAGTGATGGATGAGGAGGGGACAAAGTTTTATGACCATAACCCTTAATTGGAATAGAATTATCATTACCAATAGTTATACCACGATTAGTGTTCAAATTGGAATAAGACGAGAGAGTACCTTGATCGGATGTCTTGTGGGTAGTGGCGTCGGTGTTCATGTACCAATTAGGATCCGGTTGAGTCAAGTCAAGTGTGTGCGTCATTTCTTGATGTCGATGCGAGTCTTTGCGTGGTGGGCTGATGGGGCGAGACCAGTATACCAGGCTATTTGGGATCGTCTGACATGTCGAACCACGAAGTCCGGGTGGGAGAAAGGCGGGCGTCGTCGTATCTTGGTATCTTGGCGTCGCGGCGTTGTTAGTCTTTGGGACCATCGCCTCGCAGAGGACCAGTGGGTTCGGGTTACTCTTGTTGTTATTCTTTGATGGTTGACCCCGTTGTTGCCGCCACGGTTCTTGTCATTATTCTTCCGATTCTGGCCTTTCTTACCACCTCATTGTTGTGATTTTGGGTCACGTTGGGAATGAAAGGAGAAAAGTTGGAAGAAGTCATCATGCCGACAGGATTGACCCCAATCGATACTTTCTTAGCCAAACCGGCTTCTTTCAAAGTGAGCATATAACAGACTTGATAAAATCCTGACAGGGGGTTACTCTGACGAATAACTAAAGCAACACCGCTATAGGCCTCTGACAGGTCTGCAACCATCTGAAGAACTAGACGACTATTAGAAATAGGAGAACCTACGTTGTTGAGTTGGTCTGCCAAGTTCTTGAGACGTTTGCAATAAGAAGAAACGTTTTGAAAATTCACCATAGCCACCTGTGAAAATTCCTGTTCAAGGATAACAATCCGAGAATGACTGTTATCTTGGAATATATCTCGCAATCGATCCAGCATACATTTGTGGAGTTGGGTTCCATAATCGTCTGCAAAGGTCGAGGAAATAGTGACATAAATCCACCGAAGAACCTTGGAATCAAGCGTGTCCCATAGTGCAGTGCTGCTTGCTTTAGCGAGCACACGTATCACGCTTTTTGAAGGCGGGGAAAGATGATGTGGTGAAGAACTTTATGTGCTTTAACATGAATCTTGAATAACTCTGCTCACGTCCCATATTGGACGTTTTCAAGATCAAGAACAATAGGGATGACGCTCTTGATGTTAAAAACTGAGAGGGCATGATGGAAAGTGTTCTTATCAGCCATAGGGAATAGAACAACATGATTCAGAGAAGGAAATTTGTGAGAAAGGTTTTTGGAAGAGAAGATACTCGGTGTTTGTGAAAGAGAAAGAACACACAAAACTCGAAAATTTTAGGGCAAAAATTTCGAAGAGAAAAAGAAATTTTGAGGAGCGGAAGCAGAGTAAAGAAGACTTAAACTCTTGATACCATGAAAGAAATAATCTCTTTTATTATTCTTATTAATGAAAGACATATATATACAAGTTATAAAGAGGAATATCTTCTTCCAATTCTACTTAGGAATCCTTATTATATACAATTAAGGTAATAGAATAATTCTAATTATGGTACAAGACTAAGTCTATCAAATATACAATAATAATACAATAATAAATGTGTTCATGATGGACACTCAATGGGCCCTGTGTATGGCCTGCCGTGGACCCCACATTACGTGGGTAATGTTTAACAATAATCAATTCTAGAAAAGAAGACTAACAACTTGATTATTATCCCAATCACTTTTCTTTGGTGGAAATACCATACCTCTCTTCTTCTTTTTTTGGACCAAATTACCGAGATATTACATTATACTATTTTATTCTTATTATCACTGCTATTATTTGTGGTAAAACTTCAAGGAAGCAATTAAAGGAAAATAAATTTATTCCATGATATGTAAAAAGCTAACGTAATAAAAATCAAAGTGAAAAGAAGATCATACCTCATTATCGGATAACAAAAAAAAAAAATTATACCTCATTATCGGATAACATATTTGATATGTGATTCACCTTCAGTGTGTTCTTATCTCTTTTCTTTGCCTTCAGTCCGTTTTGATGCAGTTTTAACTTTCAACCTCCTCTATAAGTTGCAAATTATGATAGACGCTTTTGGGTTCTATAATATGAGTTAGGAAAAAGGTCAAATTTGTCCTCAACGTTTAGAAAAGAGGTTTGTATTTGTCATCCGTTAACGTTTGGGGTCAAATATGTTCTCCGTTAGTCCAAACTTTTTAAATTTATCCATTTTTAACGGATTTGCCACATGACAGTCACGTGTCAGATACGTGGACTGAACAACCTCGACTGGAGGTCGCCCAGTCACCTCCGTTAAGGTTTGGACTAACGGATAACATATTTGACTCCAAACATTAACGGAGGATAAATATAAATTTTTTTCTAAACGTTGAGTGCAAATATGACCCTTTTTCCTATGAGTTAAAACAGTTATTTCTTCAGCCACATTAATGAATTATTAATTATATGATGACGTTATTATAAATGAATACAGGAAAAGAATAGTGTTATAATCAGTAACTTTATTAGGGAAAACAAAAGAAAACAAATAGATGTTAATAGCTTAATTAGGAGGAAAACGGTAGGCTTAGACCTTTATTATGTAATAAACATATGGCCCCCTTAAATATAGAGAATGAATGATTTAAAAGAATAAAAACGGTTTTAAAAAACCAAAAAAGGAGAAAAAGATAAATGTGAATGATCTTTATATTATATATTGATTCCTCTCTGAATTGAAACCGTACGTGCTGGAAGCCTGGACCTGTTGGTTGACAGACGAGAGGTTGTGCAACTGCCAAGTAAGCTGCATGCATTAATAAACATCACATTTGTTGTAAATGTCTATCCTATTGTCCCTTCCATATTAGTTATCATTGTTGGTATATTGGTAATAACAAGAAACGGGAAAATCACAATAATAATCAATGTGAATAAGGAAAATTTGTTTCGCTGAGTCGATTGATGATAAATCTTTCTTTAAGATAATATTGTCTCGTATATTTCTTTCAACGGAGTAATGACAACTTATCTCCTAAGATAAAACAGCAACCAAACTAATGAGCAAAGAGGACTCAAGAGTTCGCTATAGAAAGAAATATCTTAAGAGTGTTTGATTGCTAGAGAAGAATAATTTCAGAAAATTGTCTAGAGAATGTGTTAAGTGTGTTTTTCAAATGAGCCAAATACCTCATTTTATAGTGTTGAGAAGATGACTTTCCAATTGCCCATGTAATGACCTTGCATGACCATGTAATGGCCTTGCATGACCATGTAATGACCTTGATTATGGAGTGTTAATTCAGCCAAATAATGGTTGAATTCATTTGGGATTTAATGAAGGTTTAATGCCTCAAAACCAGCCCAAGAGTCATGTCTTTTCGTCTCCGTCGCGACCTCTACAGACTACCAGTAGCGGCACTGCGGGGCGCGCTCGATTGAGTAGGCGCGCCACAACTTTAGAGAGTTGGCGTCGCGGCCCTGCAGTTTAAACACATTGTACACTTCTTCCTTCATTTACCAACGTAAAATCAACGTCATTTGGCCAATAACCGTCTATTACCTTACGTCTCAAACAATTCATATTTGTACAAATATCTCTTCCATTCAGGAAATATGATCATTGACATTACGTGTACACGTGTGTGGTGTCACGCCCATTTTCGACCGCGACATTTTTTATATTAGCGAACCCTGCTTAATAAAAAAAAATGTTAGGAAATAAATAATAAAAAATGCTAATTATTTAAAGGAATGTTGAAATGTTAAAATGTTTAAAAGGGTTGCTAGGGAGTCGCCACCTAATTAATTTGGGTGAATTAGGACACCTAAAAGTTAACTAGTTTAAAGTAAACATTAACTCCATTTAAAGGTCTGCGAAAGCTATGTGAGATTCTGGATCATGGTTCTTTATTATCCTAAAGGGAAGGGGTTAGACATCCTTTAGAATCCGCTAACTTGCGGTTGTCCGTTCAAACCTAGGTTAACTATCTGGTTAAGAGATGTATGTTTTAGGAAAATTATTCAAGTAAAAGGATGTGGCGAGTATCTAAAAGAATATATTTTGATAACTAAAAGGATTTTCTAATACTCGCAAAAATATGTAAAGCTAATTATGCATTTATAAGACATGAAATTATTTTATTTGACAAAGTAAAAGAAATGATAAATTACTACGGTCAAGACTCTTATAAAATTAGTTATGAAATTACCTTCGTAAAAGTTTAGTGATAAGAGGGAAGATGATAAATTACTCCTATGATATTTATGAAGAGTTCATGAGAAAATTTATTTTTTGGAATAAGAGATGAAGGGATATATTAACTACATGACTAAAGCATAGCTAGGGTTAATTGAATTATTTTAGATTTAGATTTATATGATGAACCTAGAATAAAAGGAATGAATTCATCTTTTAAACTACCCTTCCAATGTGTTCAAGGACTAGTAGAGTTAATTATCCTATTAATTATAAGGTTAACAAATATATTTATCACAATCGATAAATAAATAAATAGGCCAGGAAGAAATGAGATTCGGAATTTAGAATGGATGACGACGTCATGTATCCCATTGTTGTTTGGAAGCCCTACGACAAGAGTGTGGCGGCGGTATGGAAATCATGATGAGTCTCGTACCGAGATTCTTGATTTAGCTCCCAATGCATGTCAGGTAAAAAATAAGAAAGAAAGGAAAAGGATTAGTGATGTCCAGATCTTTATTCAATAACATACAATACTGGCATAGATTTATGATACACGTGGAGCATTTCATATTGACAAGTCAAAATGGATCGGAAGTAACAACCGAATAGGTAGTGTATCCTAAGATGAGGACATGATGTAATGTAGAGGAGGCTCAATTGATATTAATTCTATTGTCAATGCTAAACAACACGTAAACCCATTATAAAGCAACAAACAAATACATATATGCACTTAATCAGTTAACAGTTAAAGAAAGAAAACCTGCAAAAAGTAAAGCTAGAAATGGAAGCCTATATGAAAATTGTCTTATCGTATCCCATCCTGGGCATTTAATGAGATAAATAAATTGATAGGGGAAAAGTATACAGGCCAATTTTGTTGTGACAGACTAGAGGGAAATGTCTGTATTTCAGAATCTTGTATAAAATCCCAAGAGACTGATCTCAGCCGACTATAACACCTTAATGAAATACTGGAAGAAGATTCTAACCTTCTCTGCACACTCAATTGTTGTTCTAGGAGAAGAAAGAAGACACACTAATATATCTTAAGCTTGGGATGAGGCCATCAAAACAACACAAAATAGGTGGTTTAGATGAATAAGGCAAACATTCGTCCTAACAGGGAATTATGCAGGGCTACAGACATTAGGATAGATCATGTCTAAATCATACCTTACCCCATGAAGTGACTATAGGATGAACATGCAAAATAGAGACAATGACTCAAAACATAAAATGAGACCTTTAGGCAATGAAGACATGAATAAGAAATCAAATACAAAACCTATACATTTCTAGTTCACTTGAAACCAGCAGATAAACAATTTCAGAATGGAATAGAGACATACGTGCTTATTCTTAAACAATTTAGTCAATCAGCAGAGACTGGTATATGTTCTTAAATGCGTAATAGGCATAACTAGATAAACAGACAAAGAGTCATAAACATAATGGACTATCCAGGTCATGCTTGAGTATTAAGATCCTAAAACATGCCATATGTTAGATCATTGCCCTAATAGGTTTAAATATGCATATGATGACTCAACATCATGAGAGACATCTGAGATGACACTTGAATATTTATTCTGGGACTGAAATCTGGGTATAATGCATACATGCTTCAAATAGACAATTTTAGACACGTATATATGCAATCAACCAAAGAATATAGGTATAAGACATTCCTATTCATCGTTAAGTATACAATTCTGCTTTACAATGATTTTATTACAATTCCCACATAACGTAAACTTTAACTACACCCAAAACAATGGAAACAAAGTAAAAAATAAATATATTATGATAGGTATTATACTTGTATAGTTAGCTTAAAGTAAGATACATTACCATTTTAAGAGATGAGAACGCGGGGGGTTTATTTTACAATTAAAATGTTTGTTACTTTATCGGGATGATAACACGACATTGTAAATCATGTATCCTTGATCTTAGTAACAATTTAATTAGAGGTCGGTCTTGAGTTATTAAAACCCAATAGTAATGTTTTTTTTTTAGAAAACGAATAAAAGACTCTGATTTTTTGAATGTAGTCACACAGATATATAATCACATAATCACCTTTTCTAAGACATGGTTGTTGTCACATACACATAATCTCTCTTACGATATTTCGGAAATAAGTAAGAGGCTTGAACTTAGGCACATAAATATACATACACATGTAACACATAATCTGTTAAATTTTGATGTTGTTATCTCCGAGAGCACGTTGGCTTAATTTGAAAACTTGGGATTGGACCTCGTAATCCCTTTTACTTCCCGCTAACTATTTGCTAGGAGAAGTATTTATTTATAGAGTGAGTTATGAGAAACAGTTCATACATGATTACTACCTTTCCTGAAGTAATATGCCAAGCACCTTGATTTAACTAATCATATAAGGCGATGAAATTTCATACAGATTTGCAGTTGTCCATTTTGCACATGTAATTAGCTTTTAATATAATGAATCAGCTAGTTCCATGCTTTCCCAGATTTATGCATTCAATGGCTTCAATATGATGAGCATTTAATATGCGCAAAAACGATTATTATAATACCCATAATGACCAGAGATGGCAAACATTAGCGACACTACTCGGTCGACCCTATAACCGGGACGATAAACACTACATTCAACCAGACACCAACAACAATTAGTAAAGCTCATTAATATCCGCAATCACAAAAGCCAGTAACAATCCATATTACCTTTTATCTGTGGTGAATCTGAGACGACGGCGAGTTTACCTTTGAATCGTCAAAGGAAAATTTCCAGTACTTGTTTGAGACTAGTTTGGACTGATTTTCTGATTGAGTTCTGCCTTGATGTATGCGCTGGTTTTGTCCTCCAAGCTATGTGTTCTTCCCGATGTTCTGCTGCTCTGACTGAGCCCTGCCTTCTGTGCCCTTCGAATGCCTATTGCATGCCTAAACGCTCTGTATTTATAGCTAGGATTTTGGGTTCCAAATTGGTAAGTAATAAAGGCTGATTTTGGACGAGATTCGGGCTTGATTCATAAGTGATTCGAACAGGTTATGGTAAGGAAATGATTGAGGAATTTGGTTCAGCTATGGTAAGACGAGCTAGCTGGGGTGCGTGGGTAAGGGAAACCCCGGATTCTCCGGCGAGAATCCAGGCTGGGACGACGGGGGAATGCGAGGGAGAGGTGCAGCGATTGCTGTTAGGTTTTTTTTAGGGTTCGTTCATAGTGGGCGTTTGAGGGAGATGGGCGAAGGTAAAGAAAAAGGCTGAGGGGCTTTGGGCTGATCGTGGGTTTGGCTGTGTTAATAGGTGGGATGGGTAGAATTTAGGAGTTAATTGATTAGGTATTAGTTATTTAATTAGTTAATTAGTGGTAAAGTAAATTAATAAATTGTGATTAAATCATTTAGGTGCTTTATTAGTCTAATTGTTATAAATGCGGGCGTGCTATTTAATTGTTGCTTAATACTCTACGTAAGACGCGGTGCCGTTATTAAATTGCTTATTTATGTCTGTATTTAATGTTCTATCGCTGCATTTTATTATAAAAATTACTTGAAAATTGGTGTAATTTTATAGTTAATGTTAGGACGGGATGGTCAAAATTGGGTGTCAACATGTGGAAACAAGGTTTTCCACGTGCGGGGCCCCGATTATTCGAGTCATAATTAAATAAGATTAACTTTATTTCACATTTAATAAATATTTCCAACAATCCCCTCTTGAAAGAGATTTTGGTGCACACAACTGGTGCCTTTCTAGCAATCAACTGGCGGATTGATGTTGCATCTGAAGAGGTAGCCGTAGCTTTGAACCTTCCATAGTAGAATACCATCAGACATATTTACTGCGCGGTGAACGTGATGTCTTGAACCGTCAGTGTTTAGTATATGCCAAGACAATGGTATCAACACAACACCTTTCCTACTCTATCTTTCTTGTATGTTTTGTCCGTCGTGGGTCGTGGACACACTTGGATTCTTAAGTACGTTCATTTGAGGTAGCCTGTCCTCATATTTAAATAGGTGGTCTCCAACTAGGTATCCTGTAATACCCCGTTGCGCAAGCGTTATGAACCATTAAAAATTTCCCCAATCTAACCTCAAAATATTGAGGATCATTAAAGATTTGGAAACTTATGCTCTACCCCTCTACAGGTAGCACTTTTTGTCTATCACGGGAATGGTTTTGGATTATGTTTCTTAAGAAGAAATCATTATCCGAAGTGCTCTTGCTTCCACCGAAGTCAACTGAACCTTTACAGTTTAGTTTTCCCATTGAACCTTATCCTTGGGATCTCCATTCCGTAAGGTTGGGTGTCCACTATATCGATTCTTATTGATTGGGTTTTAAGCCCATTCCCCTAGACAGGCAGTACATTTGATCTCTGGTCATTCCCTTCGTCAAGGGATCAACGATATTTTTCTTAGATTTCACGTAATCAATGGAAATAATTTTCGAGGTGATCAGCTGCCTAACGGACTCGCGTCTCCGTCGAATATGACAAGATTTGCCGTTATACATAGAACTATGTGCTCTTTCTAGAGCCAACTGACTATCACAGTGGATCATTATAGAAGATACGAGTTTTTTCACAACATGGAACATCTTCTACGCGACCATGAAGTCATTCAATTACTTTTTGATGTTCCCGCTATCATATATCTAGTTTGTATTGTTGTACTCCTCTAGTACAGTTAGATATCTCATATCTTGTATCCCGAACTTTAGCGTGTATTTCAGAAATCAACTCTTTTCAGTGATCAACAAGTCGTTTACATAGAGACATATCTTGACGTAATTCCTTTCATGTAAACACACTTGTTACACCCGTTAATGGTGACCTTTTCCCGATAGTAGAATACTATCAAATTTCTCGTGTCATTATTTAGGGCTTGTTTAAGTTCGTACCACTATTTTTCAAGTCGACAAACTTTGTCTCTTGTTCTGGAACCATATACCCCTCTAATTGGTCTATATATATTTCTTCTTCCAAATTATCATTTGGGAAGACTATTTTGACATTCATTAGATGTATTTCAAGATCCCGCATGGCGGCGATAATTATGAACATACGTATGGATTTCTTAGATTTGTACTTGTCTATAGACCCATTGACATTATTGGTTCTCAACCTCTGATTTGTGACACTTAGATGCTTCAAAGGCTCCATCTTTATTTTAAGAAAATAAAGGTGGCAAAACCTTATGCCATCATTTAAAAACGTCACAGAGTACTTGTTGCCCCTTCTAGTGCTAGTGAACTTCAAATCACGTATATCATTAAGTGTGAATTCTAGAGGAGCGGTTTCCCTTTCGACTGATCTAAGGATACTTTTTTGAAAAGTTCTTGCCTCTACGCCCACCTCTCACTCACGTTGAGGGTTTATGTCGAGAGACGGCAACGATTCCTACTATACCAATCTTGGCGTAGATTGATAGTTAACATGTCCTAATATATAGTGACATAAATTAGAACACTTCAACCAAGTAAATGGAAGGCTCAGTTTTATTGATAATAGAAGGCAGTACAAATACGATATTTTCCTTAAGGAAGCCTTCACAGGCGAAGCCCCGCCCTAAGTATAAGGCAATACAGTTGTAACATTAACCTTAAGTAGGCCTTCACAGGCGAATTCCCTACCTACAAATGTTCCATTTTTAGTGATTACAAACTTATTAGCCTCTAACACTAGCCTAAAACCAGCATTTACTAATAAGTTTCCAGAAATTAGATTTCTCCGAATATCTGGGACATGCATCACTTCCTTGAGAGTCAGCTCCTTCCCGGACGTCATCTTCAGGATTACCTTCCCTACCCCCAGCACCTCTGAAGAAGAGTTGTTACCCATGAACAACTTCTTGTCTGTGACTGGTGTATACGTGGAGAAAACGTCTTTATTGGAACAAATGTGACGGGTAGCACCCGTGTCCAACAACCATTGAGTAGGATTATCAACAAGGTTAGCTTCTAGCACCACTGCTGAGTATTCTTCAATCATACCGTCTAGGAGCGTGTCTTCGACGATGTTTGCCTTATCCTTGCCTTTCAACTTGTCATTTTTTTGCTTACGACAGTCTTTGGCCATGTGACCAACTTTACCGAAATAGTTGCAAGTTCCCTTAACTTTCCAGTTGTTTGAGCCTGGACAAATTTCTGGAGCTTTCGTTTCTTGTTTGGATTCTCTTGGACTTCCGCTAGATTTGCCTTAAATTCAGCGGGATTTGCTCTAGTCTCAGCGGGTTGTCTCCCCTTTGGCATTGCCTTCTTATTGTCTTCTTGAATCTGAAGCTTTACAATAAATTCATCTAAGGTCATCTCCTTCGTTATGAGTTTCAAGTAATTCATAAACTCAGTCCACGAGGGAGACAACTTCTCGATTAACTCCCCAACCAATAATTGTTCGTTGGGCTTCAATCCTTCCAAGTCTAGGTGATGAAGAATCATTTGAAAATTCCTGGACTTGGGATGACACACTTTTGTTGTCCACCATTTGAAATTTTAGAAATTTCTCAATGATGAACTTCTTACTACCCGCATCTTGGGTGTTGTACTTCTTTTGTAGTTTGTTCCATAATTGCTTGGCAGTTTCAACGGTACAGTATACCGCGTAGAGAGGATCAGATAAACTTTTTAAAATATAGTTTCTGCACATGAAATCACCGTGTTTCCATGCCTCACAAACCATCTTCATGTCGTCATCAACATGGTTACCTTGGCCCCCTTCCGCCACATCATTTGGCTGAGGGTATGTGTCTTCCCCAACTTGTGGAGGGTCTTCGGTTAGGAAACGCTTTAGTCCCATAACCGTCAAGAAAAATAACATCTTTTGCTGTCATCGCTTGAAGTGTGCACCCATGAACTTTTCAGGACGTTCATGGTGAAAACCAGCGGGTGGTGGAGCGGTGGAACTACCTTGACCAATAGTAAAGGTGTTTGGAATACCTTGTGCAGGAGCATAGGCATCGTGAGGGTCTTGAGGAGCAGCATATGTGTTGTGAACGCCTTGAGGAGCGGTGTGGGCACTAGTTATGCCAAACGTATTGTTGATACCAGTTGTGCCAAATGCAGCAGGTTGGAACACATTTGGAATACCTGGATTAGTGGGGGAATAGACAGAGTCATTTCCTTGAGTAGTAGGATTGACACTAGTAGTGCCAAAAATAGTGGAATTGAAGGCATTGGAATTGCCTTGAGTGGTGTTGGAATTTCCAGCGTTGAGTTGATCTTCAACAGACATTGTTGTTGTTGAAAGCAACGAATATTATCTTAAACTTGTTGGAATATATTGGTAATAACAAAGAATGAGAAAGTCACAACAACAACCAATGTGAACAAGGAAACTTGTCTCGCTGAGTCGATTGATGATCAATCTTTCTTGAAGATAATATTGCCCCGTATATTCCTTTCAACGTAGTAATGCCAACTTATCTCCCAAGATAAAATAGCAACCAAACTAATGAGCAAATGAGACTCAAGAGTTCGCTATAGGAAGAAAGATCTTAGAGTGTTTGATTGCTAGAGAGGAAGAACAATTTCAGGAAATTGTCTAGAGAATGTGTTAAGTGTGTTTTGCAAATGAGTCAAATGCCTCATTTTATAGTGTTGAGAAGATGACTTTCCAATTGCCCATATAATGGCCTTGATTATGGAGTATTAATTCAGCCAAATAATGATTGAATTCATTTGGGATGTAATGGAGGTTTAATGCCTCAAAACCAGCCCAAGAGTCATGTTTTTTCATCTCTGTTGGGCGATTTCCACATTGCTCACGCAAGTGTACGTATCGTTCACAATTAATATAGTTTGTAAGACCGAGTTTATCATCCACAGAGACTGATTTCTAAGTACCGTTCATATATTTTATGTTATCTATTTGACAATCGATAATTGAGTTGAGTTTTTGTTTAACTACTAGAATAATTGCAAGAATTAACTAAACTATTTAAGTTGTAATCAGTTACGAAAGAATTAGGGCTTCCAAAATCCTCGATTATCCACTCTATTCAATCTTTAATGCAACTTAAAATGACTTCTTCTTCTACGTTAAGATAGTGATTAACTAGACTGACTTATATTCCGGTTAGGATATATAATCACTCAACCCCAGTGCAGAACCCTTCTATATTTCTATGATAGGATTTACCACATAAGAGGATTAAAAACAGTAACCAATAATGCTACACAAGTATCGGGGTACTTTCGTCCGCGATTTTAACATATGTATATTCAATTACAGCATTGTTAAGTGTATTTTGTATACACTTTTGAGTCATTTTTAGTTAGTTTTCTACTCTTTTATTTTGTGTTTAGTATAGTGTTAGGTGTGTTTTCTTTCGTTTGTGTCACAACGATCATAAAGGAGAAGATACTACTTTTGAGGATGAAAATTGCACAAGCATAGTCCAATGAATGAAGCCTAAGAAGAGCCAAGAAGAACAGAAGAAATCTGGCAGATTCCAGACAAAAAAATCAAAGAGGCACCGTGGTGCCTGACCAATAACATGATGCCATGGAGCATGATCGGGAAAATTAGCGCGAGGCGTAAAATTACGAAAGTCAAAGCGAAATACCGTCGAAAGAACCGCGGTGCCTGGTCATGGAACCGCGGTGCCATATTTCCAGGAAGCTACATTGATTTCGGCTGAATAAGCACCGTGGTGCCGGACAACGAGACCGCGGTGCCGACGCGTAAAAATCAGAATCCGAATCGAAATTGGAGAGGATTTTTATGGTCTGAAAGACAACTTTTATCAAGTAAAAAATTCCTAAACTCTGCTCATATACAGAGGACCATATACCATATTCTAAACACAAACTTTGGAGTGAAGAAGAAGGAAGCTACAATTGGAGACTCATGTTCAAGTTCTTTTTCTTTTCTTTACTTTATTTCATTTTATGTTGGATTATAATTTAGTTCTTAACATGACAATGTTTAGGAGCTAAATACTTTAGTAGGGTTTCCATCGAATCTTCTTTTGTTTGAGAATTATAACTAAGAAGGTTCTCAAACATTAGGAGCATAATTCTTAGTTATAATTCTCAAACAAAAGAAAATTCGATGGAAACCCTACTAAAGTATTTAGCTCCTAAACATTGTCATGTTAATAACTAAATTACAATCCAACATAAACTGAAATAAAGTAAAGGAAAGAAAAAGAGCTTGAACAAGAGTCTCCAATTTGTAGCTTCATTCTTCTTCTCTCCAAAGTTTGTGTTTAGAATATGGTATATGGTCCTCTGTATATGAGCAGGGTTTAGGAATTTTATACTTGAGAAAAGTTGTCTTTCAGACCATAAAAACCCTCTCCAATTTATTTCACTCGATTTTTATGCGTCGCTGCCATTGTCGTAAGCTGCGTTTATTTAGCGAAATTGCGTAACTTCCGAAATATGGAACTGCGATTCCATGGCCAGGCACCGCGGTGCTTTCGACGGTGTTTCAGTTTCGGACTTTCGTCAATTTTTACGCCTCGATGCTAATTTTCCAGACGGCGGTTCCATGGCACCGCAGTGCTACTTACCCAGGCACCGCGGTGCCTCTTTGATTTTTTTTTCGGAATTTGCCAGATTTCTTCTGTTCTTCTTGACACTTCTTAGGCTTCATTCCTTGGGTTGTACTTATGCAATTTTCATCCTCAAAAGTAGTATCTTCTCTTTTATGACCGTTGTGACACAAACGAAAGAAAGCACACCTAACACTATACTAAACGCAAAATAAAAGAGTAGAATACTAACTAAAAAAGACTCAAAAGTGTATACAAAATACACTTAACAAGCATATCCAAATCTCTCATCTCAGTTATTGATTCGAAATCATATAGATTATGATAATTAGTGATCAATTAATTATCAAACATTCATACCAATTATTGAATAAATCTTAATCTAGTGAAGAAAATATCAAACTACTGCATCAATTCATGAATAAGAGTTTCAAGCGATTCATAAGGAAATCCCTAATAAAGTGTGTAGCTCCTAGGCATAGACATGCTAATAACTAATACAAATACCAACATAAACTGAATTGCAAAGAAAAGAAAGAAAAATTACGTAGAACTAAGTCTCTAATTGTAGCCTCAAATCTGCCATGAGTTGTGTTGTGTGATGGAATGTACCACTCCTTTAACTAGATTAATCCCTAGGGCTTAAGTATGTTGTAAATTTTGTGCCCTATGGACCATACGCCTTGCCAATTCTCTTGGTTGGAAAATTCCGCGTCGGCATCGCGGTTCTGCAGAATGGCATGATGCAAGAAAGTCCTGCAGCCTCTCAGTAAATATGGCACCACGGTTACATGGCGCGCGCGGTCTTTGCTTTGCGCCGTCCCACTTTCCTGTTTTCATCCTTTTTTTGCCTCGAGACTCTTTTTTTCTGCCCATTTTTTGCTTCTTTTCGCCATTTTACCTTTTTGAACCGATGTGACTCAAAAGAAAGAAAAATGAACATAATACTATACTAAACACAACAAAAACAAGTAAAATACTAACTAAAAATGACTCAAAAAACGTATACAAAATATGCCTAACAGTCTTCAGTTGCAGGCAGCCTCTGGACTACCAACGCCGCGACCCTGCAGGGAGGCGCCGCGGCACTCCAACTTCAGAGAGTTGGCGCCGCGGCCCGATACACATTGTACACTTCTTCCTCCATTTACCAACGTGAAATCAACGTCATTTGGCCAATAACCGTCTATTACCTTACGTCTCAAACAATTCATATTTGTACCAATATCTCTTCCATATGATCCTTGAAATTACGTGTGCACGTGTGTGGAAACAAGGTTTCCCACGTGCGGGACCCCAATTGTTCTAGTCATAATTAAATAGAATTAACTTTATTTCACGTTTAATAAATATTTCCAACAATCATATTATTAAAAATATTCCTCTCAAATTAGTTGATTTTTTTAAAATAAAATATAATTAATTAAAATTTTCTTACTTACTCTTAATATTAATTATTTTATAAAATAATCAATATTGATTAGAGCATAATTAATTGAAAAGAGATAAGTAAATGTTGTAAAGAGTTTTTGGGCGTACAAAAAAAAGTGACTAAACAATATTGGGATGAAAGGCGTATATATTTTGGGTCCATTTTCATGCACGACAGTGTCCCCCATATTGACCCGCTTGAATCCAGGCCGTACAGCTAACTCCTGGCTCCACCATTAATTACGTAACTTCTGCCTTGCAATATTTATTTGTTTAGACAACTACAAGTTGGGATGGCAATTTGGGCAGGGCAAAGTAGGACGGGGCAGGATTAGCTCTTAAAGGGGCAGGGCAGGACAAACTCTTAACGGGGCAGGATAGGGTAAGGCAGGACAAAATTAATTTTATTAAAAATTAAAATGAGGCAAGTGATGAGTTTTGAAGAAAATCAGGCCCAAGCCCACATTCATTAATACTTCAACCACTCCCAAACTTACATTCAAAACTCTAAAACAGTCTTGACCCTAAATAAAAATTGTACACCACGAGAAATTATTAAGGAACTCTTGAGAATCTTTAATTAGTGAACCATCCCTATAATAACAACTACACCTTGCAGTTTGGGCTGCTTAAATGAATTCGCCATTCACTACTTTGGCCGTTTTCACTGTAATGTTCAATAATTTAACTAATTGAAATAACAAAAATACTATAAATGAAGGTGCAGTCGCCTATCTTACAGTGAAAAGGAGTTAACTTTGGGCCGATTTCACAGTAATATTCAATAATTTAACAAACGGAACAGGGCAGGGCAGGACTTAGCGGGACAAAACATTTTTTTGGATAAAGCTAAACGGGGCAGGACATGTCAAAATCTGAATAGGTCAAAGTTTGCCCCGCCCTAACCCGCCTTATTGTCATCCCTAACTACAAGTCAAATACGCTAGTTGATGTGTATAAGTAGGGGAGGAAATATATTTTATGTGATTAACTTATATATCTAATGGCGGAATTCTTGAGAACACCACGTACAAAAGTTGTTCCGAAATTTAAGTTGGAAATATATATAAATGAACATTTTGTTATATGTTCAAGTACTCAACCAGAATAAACAATAATTTAAATATCTAAGTGAAATATACTGATAAATTTAATTAAGGGGTCTTAATTTTGACCGCTGACTATTAGTTGTTTATGAATGTGAATAACGTATTATACAAGTTCTCGAGGACTTTGATTCAAAGCAAGCCCCAAAATATAAAAAAGATTCCTCTGTTTGGTCTGCAACCCGATCTGCAATCCTTGTTGACCTATGATTTTCTGCAAATAATTAACCTTTGCTTTTTCAATGCTTTTGGTTGAATTGCATCGAACTGTATAATCAGTTTTAATATATAGTCATTGTCATTCTCTTTTTAACTAACCAAAATTACCACATACTGGTCCCAATTATTTTTACCTTGGCTATAAAGTTTTTTTTTTGATAATCGAGGTTTTCAGGGTTGCGCCTGACTACTTTAGTGATATTACCCAGACGTCCTCGAGGTGATGACACCGGTCCTTCAACAACATCACCAGTAAACCGCGGAATGCGCTCCAATGGCTTGTTTCTGGGAGCGTACAACTGATTAATGAGACAAGATCAAATTCCCCAACATGTAGAATTTCTTCGCGCCTGCGGGGAATCGAACCCACACTGTCCATGCCAGAGCGCCTTATAGCGCCCAGACTTTACCACTGGACTATGCCCCGGAGGACGTCTTTTTTGTTTAGTTGGACCATAAATTGTGCGACTAAGGTGGTGTTTGGCCAAACTTCTGGAAATGTTTCTGTTTCTCAGAAATACTTCTTTGGCCAAACACCCTCTTTGCAGAAGTAGAAACACTTTTTTCAGAAACAAAAAAGTGTTTCTAGATGGGAAGAGAAGCAGAAACACCAATTTGGTGCTTCTGGAGAAGCTCTTTTTGCTCATTCATTGATTGTTTTTTTTACCCATTTACCATTTTCTTTTCACAAAATTCCTTTTAATCTCATTAAATATTTCCATATAAAATAGAAATTTGGAAATAGGGGTAGGGTGGAGATAGGGCGGGGGTAAAAAAAAATTCATATATATATATATATATATATATATATATATATATATATATATATATATTATAAAAGTAACAAAAATATGAAATAAAAATTTGAGGATGGGTAGAGCAATGGGTGGGGTGGGGGTAGGGGTAGGGCGGGGATAAGATTTTTTTTTATATTTTTTAATAATTATTTTTATAAAAGTAAGAAAAAATATGAAATAGAAATTTGTGGATGGGGGTAGGACAATGGGTGGGGGGGGGGTGGGGGTAGGGCGGGGGTAAGAAAAAATTCATATTTTATTTTTTATTTTTTATAAAAGTAACAAAAAATATGAAATAGAAATTTGAGGATGGGGTAGGGCAATGGGTTGGGGGTTAGGGGTGGGGCGGAGGGTAAGAGAATTTTTCATATTTTCAATCATTTTTTATAAAGTAACAAAAAATATGAAATAGAAATTTGAGGATGATGTGGGGTTGGGGGTAGGGCCGTAGGGGGGAAGAAAAAAATCATACTTTTTATAAAAGTAAAAAAAAAAATATAACATAGAAATTTGAGGATGAAGTGGGGGTAGGTGTGGGTAGGACGAGGTAAGTTTGGACATATTTGAGTCATTGACTATCATATTGTCGTTACATTTCTGATGTACAATATAATATTATTTTTTGATTAAATATTGCAATTAAATAATTTTACAAAAATTATTAAATTGTAAAGATATACTAATTTTTAGAAACATATGATAAAAAAGAATATTTTAAATAGTTTTAAATCTATTAAAAAGAATATTCTAAATTTAAATTGCATAAATATTAGTATAAACAGAAAGCTATTTTGTTTTCAAAACACTTCTATAATTATAGGCCAAACACCCTAACTGATTCTCCACAAACAATTTTTGCAAAACTACTTCTGTGAAACAGAAACAACTTTTCAGAAGCTTGACCAAACAGATCATAAAAGGCATATCTCACACACCAAAAAAAAAAAAACAAGCAAAGGCGTTATTTTTACTTGTGTTTTGTTCAAGCAGCATTTTAACCTTGAAGAGGATAGGAACATTAATTAATTATTGCTCGGGAAATCTAAAGGAAAGAGACAGGAAATGGCAGCAATAAATGTAGGGCTTTGTCATCTTACATGTGCGTGAACCTAACGTAAAATATAACCAATTTCTGACTTATGGTCCGTTTTGGACATGATTTTTTTAAGAAAATATTTTTAACATATTGGTTGATTATAAATTGGTAAAATCAATTTTTAATTTTTTTTTTCATTCACAAAAAAATAACTTTTTTTAAAAGTAAAATACAACAACATACTAATTGTAATTCCACACAATGGAGTATGAGAATAGTAAGATGTACGCATACCTTATATTTATCTTTTGTGGGGTAAAAATACTGGTTTTTTGTTAAACACTCGGCTAAATCATATCCAAATGCTTACAACATACCACAAAATGATAGCGGACGCGACTACTTCTTCCTCAGCTAGAGGTCTTAGGTTTGAGTTCTTTATATATAAAAATTTCCTGATAGGGAGTCGAATGCGCCCAATGTAGCGTGAATTCAAATATATAGTCGGGCTCTAATATGATACCGAACACTGAGTGAAAAATAATAGAAAAATGCCTACCAACATTTATGGGTGCTTGACCAGAGGGCCATACCTCCATGCCTCTCAAACTTGATTGATCAACAAAAGCAAATAATCACAGGTGCAGCAGTAACGAAACCTGAACAATGGACCATAAACTACGGTGTTGATTTTTCAAATATTGGCTTTTTCCGAACTTACAGACCCATAATTCAATGTTACAACCTACTACAACAACATCATCATGTTCCTGCAAGCCTGAGTCAAGAAACTATGCTTTTTCTTTCTGGTATAAATCTGACCACGACATTAACTACTGTTCATTTTCTAGGGATGTGTGTTGGCTTTGATTTCTCCTTAATTTATGTTAATCAGTAACTTACAATTCAATTTATGTATTATTTTAAGTAAAATAAAAAATAAAATCTTCTTGTATTAATACTAATACATAGTACATAATTCTAATCAGCGATCAATTAAGTCTTCGTTTGGTAATTGATTAGAATTATTCTAGTCAAATAGACAACGGGCACAGAAAGCTCTTAATTAATTGTGGGAATGATAACATAACATAACATAATCAAATCATTAACTCACTACTCCTTCTCTTCAATTAATTAAAAATAAAGTTTTTGTCCTTTCCTCGAAGATTCCATTGTTAGTATTACATCATCTTCCTAAACTCGTGAGCCACACGCCATTACAACTGTAGCAGTAACAGTAACCATCTTTATAGTACACATACACTTTCTATATTTCAGTTACCATCTCCATCTCATTTGCCTCCACTCTTTACATGTTTGCTACGGCGGCGGAGATTGAGATTCCGGTGTGATGACGGAGAAGTCTTGTTTTGAGTTGTGAAAATTGACAATGCCGGAGCTAGGGTTTCAGGATTCGAGATCGGCATTTGGATTTAGTACTAGTAGAAGTGTTCGTGATGTTAGTCCGGACTCTGTCATTTTCACCGGAGATTCCAATTTGAGCATCTTCTCATCTGCTTCCGGCAGCGTTGACCGGTGCTCATTCGCTTCCGATGCTCACGATCACGATTCCTCCGTTTCCGATGTTTCTCAAGTACTACTTCACCTCCGTTATCCTCACATTTTTTTTCCTTTTTTGTTTTCACAGTCTCTTACCTATTTGGATTCTCAGTGTAAAGAATGGACAAAAGCTAGCTTGTAGGGAGCATTGTCCAAGTCCCAATCTATCTCCACGTGGGATTCTAACACTCACCATTCACGTGTATTCCTGTTTGGTGCAATATAATAGTGACGACAAATATCAGCTTCCGTGAGCTTAGTACACGCGCTAGAGCTATAGTACTGGAGAAAGCTAAATCAATCGTCTATTCAGAACTCATCATGCATCATCTCACAATTTTGGATCATGAAAATAACGTGTTGTCTTTCACTTCCTTATATCTGCCTATGATTTATGAAGTTGCCATTTAATTTGACTGAAAATGCTTTAAAGGATTAAGAGCAAAGATTTATATGTACTGAAAAAAGAAGAAGATTAACAAGCGTTGGTTTAGTGTTAATAACTCTATTTTTGAGGAGTTTGTCCAATTCGAAGACTCTGAAATGTTTGATTGAACCAGCATTTGACAGGGCATGAATGCCGTGAAGCTTCGGGTAGTACAGTTACCGATCCAAACAAAGCTATGGTACACAGAAATAGTCACCTTGGCAGAAAGGAAAAAGCAAAAGGTACTCTCTCTCTCTCTCTCTCTCTCTCTTTCAGCTGGCTTCCTACAAAAGCCTTACAAACTAGATTCTTCATACCTGTGAGAGTCACACATTTCACTATCTTCCAGTTCAAAAGGCAGAGAAGAACAGCGAGATTGAGATAGATGATGATAATCTGTCTTTAGATTCTGCAAGAAACTCTTTTTCTCAAGCTCTTAAAGGTACTGCTAGACTAAAGCTTTTTCATTTTCAAAGAACAAAGCAATTCACCTCACATTCTGTGTACCGAATTTTTACTTTTCCCTTTTGCTTTTTGTGGGTCTTTGGTTTGCAAAATTCATTGGAATAGAATGTCAAGACCGGAGGTTTAAGTCAGGATCTCTACTGAAGAAACTAGATAGGCGAAGACCTGCTTCACTAGATCTAAACAATGCTGTTATTAATGTCGGACACTCTTCTTCTCCGCGTTTTGGGATCATGAAGAAGACCCCTATTACGACTAGCCAGGCTGGTTCATTTCCAAGTCCAAGAACGCCAAATTACCGCCATTCGAGTGTAGGGGTTCAGAAAGGGTGGAGCTCAGAGCGTGTGCCATTGCATTCGGGTGCTAATAGGAGGCAACTGAATACTGCATTGCTGCCTTATAATAATAATGGAAGGACATTACCTTCCAAATGGGAAGATGCAGAGAGGTGGATTTTTAGCCCGGTTTCAGGAGATAGTTCTGTGAGAACTTCATTACAGCAGCCACAGAGGCGGCCTAAATCCAAAAGCGGGCCTCTTGGTCCTCCTGGTCTAGCTTACTATTCATTGTATTCTCCCGCACCACCTGTTTTTAAGGGAGGAAATGGTGGGAATCTGTTAGCCAATTCCCCCTTTTCAAGCGGAGTGATGGCATCTGATGGTTTGTCAATTCGATGTGGAGGTAGCATGGGCAGTGGAAACTTCCATGCGCTCACAGAGCCATGCATGGCAAGGTCAGTTAGTGTACATGGATGCTCTGAATTGGTCTGTTTATCGACCTTTCCAATTTCTCAAGGTACTGATTTATCTTTTCCAGTTGATTGGTTGCTTGCTTAACCTAACTAAGAAGCTGCAAATTGATTTGCATTGCAGCGTCATAATAGTGAAATGTAGCATAATTTTAGACGGTAATTCGTAGAAGAAGAAGAGGAAATATAGCAAGATTACAAATAGAACCCACCGATTGATTGGTCGCAATACTTGATTGTTTCTTTGGAAGATTGAGATCTATATTTCCACTATTAGGTGCAGCTTACTTCTAAGGGCTCTACCAAAATGGTTAACCTAGAAGGCCCAATATTTCCATGTTTTCAAGAGTCAAAGTTGAAAGAAACCCACCTTTTTTGGCTGGAGATTCGATGTCACTGAAAGTGCACCTTTTTATATCAATGGAATGCACTGTCAAGGAAAGTAACTAGAAAGGAAGAAACAAAAGTTGATTTTCTGTTATTCATTGAAGACGTTCAATAATCAGATATATCATCAAGCTCAACTCAACTTCCTTGATGTAAATTTGTCCCAAGGACTTACTCCGTTATGTGGTAAAGACTTGTAGCACAATCATACTGGTCATTAGCTTTTGCCTATGATTCCCATAGGAGACACCTATGAACTGTAAAACCATGTTGCATAACTCAATTGCCAGGGTGGTGTTTGGTAGTTTTTTACATGATCTTTTCATTTTGGAGGTGCAATAACTTTATATGTCACTGCCTGTTGTCAATTTGGAGTTTCCCCCCTACATGGGAAAAAATATACACATCTTTAAGCCCATTTTATCCACCCTTTGAATCCTTACAACTGTGGGGTGTGTAGTATCTGAAGAGATGACGAATGTGCCTTCCAATTGCGTTTAACTTTCTTGTAAATCTGATCTGTAGATGAGAGTGGGGATGATATTCAAGATGCAGCCAATGGCGTATCACGAGTTATTTCAAGGAGGGATATGGCCACTCAAATGAGCCCCGGGGCAAGCCCTTCCTCATCTCCAATAAGACAGTCATCCTTCTCTCCTTCAACTCCATCTATTCTACCACTTGTAGAATTGCAGAGTGTGCCTCCTTCTAAAGCAGAAATGAGAGATGTTCCCATTGATGAGCGGGTTACAGTGACCAGGTGGTCAAAGAAACAGAAAGTTCGAATTCCGGGTAGGAGCATGGAACTTGATGACTGGAAAAGGAAAGCTATGGAAATCCGGTCTTCAGGTTGGGATGTTTCAGACACATCAACGAGTATTTCAAAGTAAGTGATGCTATTTTATTTGCTAGTTTGTAGGTAAATTATTTTGAAGCTTTGTCAACTGAGAGTAGTTTGATGGTAATCTAAGGTGATTGGAAGTATTACAAGTAGAGTATAGAAAAGGAAAAGCTCATAGATCTTTCGTATAAGATGCAAACACAAGGGCAGGGAAGACTAAAGTTTCTTCTGAACTGTATATTTTGAGAATCTAAAATTGTACCAGATATATTCAGTATGCTCTTTAGATTCATCTGGAATCCGGTAAAACTGGATGGATACACAGAAGATTAGCATGACCCCTACTTAGAGGTTGATTCAAGATTTGAAGTTTATGGGTTTGTACAATGACCTCAAGTTAATATACAATTATAAATGGAGTCGACAGTTAAATATTAATGGTTATTTAGTGGATTTCTTAATATATATGCAAGACTTGGGCAAAAGCTACTGGTTCCCGAGAACCGTAGGTTATGCTCTGTATCCACCACTGCCGTAGGTTATGCTCTGTATCCACCACTGCCGTAGGTTATGCTCTGTATCCACCACTGCCCCTACGCAAGGATGATACACACATTGAAAAATGGTCTAAACGTTTAGGACTTCCAATAGATTTTCTGAATCTTTAAATGCACATATGTAAGAACATCTGAAAAATACTTGCCAATAAAAAAGGGAAAGGTTTATCTGAAAACATCCGGCTGACAGATGCATTCCTTGTGTTGTTTCGTTCATTTGCATTGTTTTTTAAAGTATTGCTTTACATGTACATTGCCTTAATCGTATATCTGATCTCAAGTTGATTATGATCATTAAAAATCTCAATAAGCTGTACAGTTCGAGAAGGGATAGACAACATTCATGCTCTTTAACTTCCCTTTCGCCAAGTATCAAAATGCATTTGTTTCTCAATTCATGCTATTAATTGTCATCATTCCCTTCTCAAATATTAGGATTAAGAGGGAAGAAGCGAGAATCACTGCGTGGGAGAACCTGCAAAAGGCGAAAGCAGAGGCAGCAATGAGGAAACTGGAGGTCAGTCTTTAATCACATACCTACTGCATGCACTTTTTAATTTCTAAAGCTTCTCTCTGTTGCCCATAAGCTTATTTTATTCATCATATATATGGATTTAATTGAGTGTATTGGCCTGAATCCAAAAATTTGTTAATTATGATTTCAATTTACAAAAGCTTGTTAAAGTAGTTTTCTGAATCGGAAAAGACAGCTTATATTGAAGTGGTAACCATCTAGTAACATCCACCAGTGCTTGTAAGATTCGGTTTATCTCGATAGTCAAATATCCTCTGTCCGGACGTCTGGCCTAGTGAACTAGGTTTGTACAGAAAAAGAAGGTTTTTGTTGTTGATACATGGGATTAGGATGTAGGGTCTTCAAGTGTTACATAAGCTGACTTTTGATGTTCTTCCCTCGCTAAGCTTTTACATTATTCCGGACAAAATACAACTTGAAAGATGAGCGGTGGATTCTAGAACTGATATAATTATGTTCGGCATTGATAAATGGGGCGGTGATAATTTAGTGATGCGGGAATCTTACAAGATTCTGAAGGGGATGAGAGGAGATATCTCGTTAATTTGGTATATTATATGCTATTTGGCCTAATTGCATAGAAATACAACATGTTTCTAGGCATTATCTTGTGCTAGAGTTTATGCATGATTTGTTTAGGTCAGGTCCTGAATCTTTCCAAAAAATAGACCTCCCAACTGCAGGGTGATTTCTTCTCTCACCTGTCTACACGATAGTTAAATCGTCTTTGAAGGGAAAAGGACTTTAATGGATACTTCCCTTATCTTGTACTTCTTTGAAATTCTGAATTGGATTATGACATAATCAGCAAAGATACGTATTCTCTCATTAGTGGATGCTACAATTTGTTGGTTGTTTTCTTGATCCATGTAATTAGGGAGGAAGATTTATTGTTCATATTTCACAATTATACAGAGGACAGAAGAATGGATAGAACTTGCATTTACACTAATAGAATGAAAGTGTTTTCTGTTTGCAAATTGAAGACATGCTATCTGTATAAATATAATGCAGATGAAACTGGAAAAAAAGAGATCTTCATCCATGGATAAAATTATGAACAAACTTAGATCGGCACAGAAAAAGGCCCATGAAATGAGAAGCTCAATGTTAGCCAACCAATCACATGAAGTAGCAAGATCCTCCAGCAAGGCGTTATCTTTCCGTCGGACATGCCAAATAGGGTCTCTGAGTGGCTGCTTTACATGCCATGCATTTTGATGTTACAACAAGCATCTATATCAGGTATTCTCCTCCCTTTACATCGAGAAGTGTTAGATTTCAGATATCCTTGCACAGATTTAAATCTGGTATGAATGAGTAGATCCTTTCTTTTCTGATGTACTTTACTGCATTTTGGTAGTGAATGGTCATGTCATGTAATTCTTGTAATAAGCGGCAGCGATTTAGAAATGGTATTTTGTGCTTTCTGGAAATCGATGCTGTAGGGCGATTGAATCACCACCCTCGTAGAGGACAATATATACTACTGAATGATTTAAACAGTCAAGAGGCATGAACAGAATGAAAAGTCTCTTGGTCCATGGATGTCGAAGTAGTTTGAAGTGCAACTGAAGTTCCATCTTGATGCTTATTACAAAGGTTATTTTTCTCCACTTCAGGCCCCGCCATCTTCAACAAAATTCTAGTTGCTCTGTAAGATTCCAAAAACGTCTCCTGTGATTTGATCTGTATGTAATGAATTTACCAATAATCCACGAGTTGTCTTTAACATTTTTTCTTCTTATGCATCCAGCACCCGAATGACAAATTCCTAATTTATAACGCGAATAACATGCTTATGGGTTGGGAATGTAAAATTCTTTGTCACTACTTTCATCACCAAAGAACATGATACAACTCAGAAATTTCATATGGGCAGTTGGACACTATTAGAGGGAAAACAGAATTCGCCAGATAATCTCCATTGACCATGTTACATCATATAAATTCATATCAAGCCAATAAAATAATACAAAATACTAATAAAATATAATGAAATATTTATGCCGCTGACTTGATTTTACAATGGCTTGTTTTTTTTTTTAACTTTCAAATGACTGAATCTTGAAAATCAATGTCTTTAAGACAATCTTGATGAGCTGATTTTGGAGGATGAAGAACTGTTCCCAATCGGGTTAGATTAACATAATCTATAGTAGTATGAGCTGATAATCCTGGAATCACCAACCCTACCATCCTAGACATTTTAGAGAACCATTCCTCTGTAATTGCTGCCCTTTGTCCAAGGAAGGATGAACCCCCTAATAAACTCATATACTGCAATCAGCAACATGGGGAAAAACCATAGCACAGAGTAGTTCTTGTTTGGTTCTTCTTCCACCACTTGCATTACAACAAAAAAACCAGCTGTTGCAATTGGTACATAACGTAAATAATTAATCAGACTTTTGCTAAACATGCACACGCATTGACTTTTAGGGCAATGAAGTATGAACTAAATCCAAGGGTATAATCTACGGTTGATCAAGTGGAACAAAAATCACGAGAGAGCAGTGTGATGAAAAGTCGTGATTTAAGCTCTTTGTTGGTGGAGGGTAGCAAATATCAAGTGCAATAGTCAAGGTGTGGAAACTAACTCAGATGTCACTGCTATACAATAACAACATACCCAGTGGGGTTTGGGGAGGATGGAGTGTACACGTACCTTACTCCTAACTTGTGATAGGTAAAGATGTTGTTTCAGACGTCACCACTAAAAAAACAAAATAAAAGATGAACAATAAAAAGTGCAATCCAAATGTATGAGAACCCTTACCCATCCTTTGTAGAGGCTATTGTAGTATAGACATGATCCAAAATGCTTGAAGAAGGTTGAGTCATCATATGGCAACCTAAGAACCATGTCACTGAAATAAACATGTCTATAATACTTGACATCGTACTTGTTGAACTTATCCTTCATGAAGTTCCCAAATTGTGGATCCCCAACCCTAGGTTGTCCAAATGTGTAAACTCCTTCCAATTTATCCAATAGCCATTCCTCTTCATGCAAAGTCAATATGGCTGCAAATAAAATTGCCAATGCCCCTCCCAAACTATGTCCTGTCAATATAAATTTCGCCTTCTCATTTTTGCTCAATATGTTTTTCAGTTCTTTTCTGATTTCGTAATATGCAAATAGTTTTTGGTCCGGGCTTTCATCTATTTCCGTGGGCCAGAAGAAAATGATTGTTTCCATTTAGTGAACTCAAATGAAGCCCATCTTCGAAATTGAACATTTGGATTTGGGTTTAGTGGACTCGACAACAAAGATAGGGCCATCTTGTACAATTGTGCAAGTCAACAGGTTAGGTTAGCAGACTAGCAGTGCGGAATATTCATATATTGGGCTTTGTTTCTTCTGGGCTTCTGTACCACGATCGACTTAGTTTTTCTTTGTTAAAATGGGTGATGTTAAAACACAATCAATTAAAGTGCTAATAATCAAAAGAAAACGTTCTCTTATTGATTTGGGATAGTGGTGGAAAAATTTGCTCATACAAATATGATATGCCCAACCCAATCAAGTTTGGGTGGTTAACTCGTTCATTTATTAACTCAACTCATCTTGATCATTCTAAATTATAAAAATATTTAAATAATTTATTATTTGATATGTTATATATAAATATAATAAAGAAAAAATAAAAAAAATATTCATTTTGTTTGGTAATAAAATAAATAATAAAAAATCAAACAAATAAATTAAAAGTTAGTAAAACTTGGCAATTGAGTTAGATCAATCGTTTAACTCATCTTAACCCAGCCGACCTCAACCTAACATTTAGGCAGAGTTGAGTAATGATCCATTATTGATGCAATTCGGCTTGATCTGCTTAAATCGGGCCCAACCGTCCATTTATGTCCCCCTAATTTGGGCCTAATGGCGCTTTCGAGAAAATGAATTAGTATTTTTCCACCTATCATATTTAAATAAACATAATGCAGACAGAAATATTCTACACTTAAAATATTTTTTTCTTTCTCTCTTTAAATTTTGCAGGACTTGGAAGATTGTAATAGCGATGGAAGGGAATACGTCGAACCTAGCACAAGGGACAAGCCGATAATTTAGGACTTTGGATGCATTAGATGAGTTTTGTCCTTTTCAATGTTTTAAAAATTAGGCCCACTAAATTCCAACCCGACCAACCAACCCACTACGCCAATTTATTCTTAGTGCCCGTTTGATTGAGTTTATGAAAGCTCATAAGTGTTTATTTTTTAAAATAAATACTTATAGATGTATTTGGTTGAAAAAGGAGTAGAGCTTATGTGTGTCATAAGCACTTATTATTTTGGGCTTATGAGAGTAGAGTTTCTTTTGGCCTAACAACTTTTTTGTTTTTTATACAAAAATACATTTTTTTATTGGCAATCAAACACCTAACAACTTTTTGATAAAAACTCTACTTGAAAAGCTATACTCCTATAAGCTCTTTTTAATAAGCTGTACCAAATGAGACCTTAGTCTTAAATCTTGATTTTTTTTATATTCACCTTCCTGACTTACGTCAGACTATTCCCGGAGATAGTAGTATCGACACTCAACACTACTATAAATAAATCGCGGGATGTGCATGAATGACCAGGGTTTGAGAACAGAACAATTGATATCACCTACAAGGTTCTATCCCAGAAGAGAGCAAAGTGCTCTCACCAGGATTCGAACTCACGTTGCAGGCCTCTAGCTAGATTTTAAGTTCAATTTTTTTGCCATTCGGTTATGCCCGAGGGACTTCTTAGTCTTGATTTTTGAATAAAGAGTGAAAGGTGTTGAGTAGTGTGTTATAATCTAAAAGCTAAAACGGATAGAGATAATATATTTTTATTTACTTAATTATATTTGTAACATGTCAATCACGTGTTATTTGTGACTGGTTTTTTTCTCATGGGTCGAACATGTGATTTTTTTTTGAATGATGAGGGGCAATGAACTTAGGACCTCTGTTAGCTCTATTACCATGTAGTTGTGTCCATCTCATCGAAAATTTAAGTTATTAAAAAGTATATATTCATTTACTTAATTGCATATTCGACAACAACATTTTCCAAAAAAAACAATTTAGCAGAAATAGGGCACAGTCCAATGGCAAAATAGCGGGGCTTAAGGCGTTTTGAACATTTACATCGTGTGATCGATTTCCAGTGAGAACATTCTGCTCTCTTCTGGGGTTGATCCTTGTAGGTGATATCAGTTGTCCGTTCTCAAACCCTGGTTATTGGAGGACATCCCGCGATTTACTGATAGTAGTGTTGAAGGACCGATATTACTATCTTCAGGACTAGTCTGACGCAAATCGAGACCGAAATATAAAAAGTGTGAAAAAGGGAAATTTTAAGCAAGAGAATGTTTTAGCATAGCTATGAAGAGAAGTTGGTAGATGGGAAGAAAAACAGAAAATAGCGAATATGCAATTTCCCAAGACTTCTCACTATATGAGGTGACATTTGATTTTTAATAAGTAGGTGACAGTTCTCTTTTTTTTTTCTTCTCTTTTTTTGTTTGGTAGTGAGTAGGGAGTGGCAACGCATTTTTTTTCTTCCAAAATTGACATGTTCCTGGATTTTTCTTCCATGCTATTGTTTAAAAAAAATAATAATCAAACTCCCTTAAGACACTGGATTTTTATTTAACCTCTAATTTATAATTAATTTTTAAATCTCCCATCGTTATCATATATAGCTTTCTCAGGATTGTATTAAGTTGTAAAATTTTCTATTATTTATCCCTTCTATTGCACGATTACAATAAGCTAAAACAAATGAAATTTCAGTAGGTCCTTTATTTTTCCTCGTTTATTTATCTTTTGAGAAATGAATTTCATGAGAAAGTAATAAACAAACAAAAGATAATAAAGACATATATAGATATTAGAATACAGTGTACCAAGATTGGAAGGCATCCTTTTGTATTGGCAAAAAAAGCTTCTTCTATATTAGTATATGTTGGAGGACATTACTGAAAAGCCTCACATGGTTTTTTCATATTGTGCTTTGACCACTTTAGGTATTTCATCTTCTTTCTATTAAATATATACTATTTATATATACTATGTACTTGTAACTTTAATTCAGCATATATAATAGTATATCATATATAATATAGTGCAATGTTCCTAGATCAGATAAGGTTGGGTGGGGATATGGATGAGAGGAATAAATGGCTTTTAGTGAAGCATGATGCCTTAGACACAAACACTACCTTATTTGGATCCTCCCATGGGAGGCAACCTATCCCTCTTTCTCCTTCAATTCAACATTACAATAATAATAATCACGTCTAAGTCTCAAATAAGTTATTTGGTTACATAAATTCTCACTTTTTCGATGGACTTTTCATATGAAAATTTAAATTTTTGATAGTATATCCGTCGGAAATTGACTGATTTCTAATAATTATTGTTATTGTTCATATTTATTGTTCTACCAACTTGATAGATCGATAATATATATGTCTTTATTATATAAATAATTATCACTATACATTATCATTTCAAGTTTATCACTACCATAATAAAATAATATTTTCAGGTGTAAACAATGGGTATGTGGAAGTTTTTTTCTCTTTCCACCACCCTTAATAGATTTTCCCTCGAAATAAATGATCAACAACGCAAACAAATAAAAGACAATCTTATCATTGATCTTAAGGGCATTGCGCGTTTGATTGATAGGCAACTAGAAGATATAATGGTTTAAGTAACAAATAACATCCATATAATTTTAAAATAACTACTTTCATCAAGTTTCAAATTCCGCGATGAAATTCTGTCAAAGTGGTTAAGAATTTCATTAGTGAGATATAAAAGTTGATCAGTGGATTATTGAATCAATATTCAATAAACTCTTTAAAATATTTTGTTTAAATTATCGTAATCACAAATAGAATGTTATCTCATTAAGTCCACTATACAACAAAATCGTGAATCCTTTACACATAAAATATGTTTTTGGATGGATCAAGTGCGATAAAACATATATTGTGGTATGTTATGGCAACACCTTTGCTAATTTTTTTGCCTCTCTTTTCCTTTTTATTTGGTGAGTGTCGGTTCAGGATACAATATAACGGAATTTTGCTATCAGTTTAATTTATCATATTAAACTCGGTTAAAAATGACACTTGTTTGAGTTTTTGTATCAATATATCAAGTGCCTTGCGATTTTTACAATAAGGATGTAATGAATAAGGTTAAATTACATCCTGTTTGAATTTGAAGAGGATTAATGTGCCACATAAGTGATCGGTGTATTTTATATACACTTTGAGTTATTTTTAGTGAGTCTTTTGTCCATTTTTGTACAAATACGTGTCGTCTTAGGATAGATTTTATTTTTTTTGAGTCAAATTGGTTAACGTGGCTCATTGGCGGAAAAGGAGCAAAAAGAGGGCAAAAACGGAGGTTCCAGAGCTCGAAATGCGAGAAAGTGGCGAACGAGCACGGGCGGGTCGTGCGGCACGCCTCGGCCAGCCGGGCGAGCGCCATGGCGCTAAATTCGAGGCTTGCGAGTTCCAGCCGCGGCGCTGACAAAGCGAGTTGCTGGCCGCGACCAAATCTTGAGCAGTCACAGAACTTGTGTGCATGGCTGATTCTGGCAGGCAGCGGCAGGAAAAATCGAGTTTTTAAGCGAATTATGGGCGAACGAAGGAAAACCTTAATGTCGGTTTGGAAGCTATAAAAAGAGAACCCTAGGTCAGAATTAAGGGTTCCCTTTCTTGACAATTCACAACACATCTTGGAGTTCAAGATTGGAGACCATTCTTTAGTAATTTCTTTTACTTTATTTTCCGTTTTATGTTGGATATTGAATTAGTTCTTGTCATGTCTATGGCTAGGAACTAATTCTAATATAGGGCTTTCCATGTCAATTCACTTGAACCTTTATTTATGAATTAATGCATGATTGTGGTTGTTCTTCTTATTGTTGAGATTTATCCAATAGATGTTTTGATTGCTTGGTAATTACTTGATCATTAATTATCATTACTTATATGATTTCTAACCGAAATCCGAAATGGGAGGTTGTGACTATGCTGTAGTTGGGTAGACATAGGTTGAATCGTGGATGAAAATACCCCGATTACTTGTGTAGCATTAATAAGGGTTTTTGTTCTTAATCCTCCTCTAGAGTCAACCTTATCACCGAAAGGTAGAAAAGTGTTGTACTGGGGTTGAGTGTTTATATAACCTTAACAGAAGTATAAAACAGATTAGTAAACCTGCTATCGCCAAAAGAAGAAGAACCATAGTTAATTGCATTAATAAGTAAATAAAGCGGATAGTTGAGGAAATTTGGAAGCCCTATTTCCATCATCACTGAAGTAAACAACATAGTTAATTAGTCTTTATAATTGTTAGTCATAATCAACAACTCAAATATCGGTCACCAAATAGATAACAAAGAATAGAAGTTGGTACTTGAGCACTAATCCCTGAGGACGATAACTCGGTCTTCAAAGACTATATTACTTGACTCGACACGTGCACTTGCGTAAGTGTGTGCATTAAATCGCGCAACAATAAGTTAAGGGGCCAATTATATAATCATGTGCAAGTTAAAATGTCACTATATTTATTCTAATTTATATTATATAGTATGAATCGACACGAAATTTAAGAAAGAAATAAAAACTTTTGAAATGTATGATTTAACATGTTTTAACATTTTATGACTACAATTTCTTTGAAACTTATATCATTGAATATGTCATAACATTTGTATAACCATAAAAAAAATCATTAAGAACAAAATTGAAACTATAGTGTTAATTATTTTCAAACTATATATAAATATATCAATTCTCTTTCAAATATACTAATATGGGAATTATGTCGCGGTGAGTAATATGTATCAAGTCAAATAATGAAATGGAAAAAAGGATACTACGTAGGAATGTATTTGGTCCGAAAAAAAATCGTATGAAGGTATGACATGGAAATCCACGTAGGCAGAAGATTGAACAAATAGATTCTTTTCATGTGGCAAGGGGGATGAAGATAGGACGTCATCATGAGCACCTTAAAAATGTAAATAATGTAACAATCGTGAAAGAGCACCGCATATTGTCAGTATTTCACGTGGTTTTCTCATGCATTTTCCCTTCCTTCAATCCCTTTGTCCATCCCTTTTCCTTTCCTTACCTTTCACTTATTCAATGTCATCATTTTAATTTACTACAGTGTTTAATATTCATTGAGATTTTTGTTATTATATATTATCGATTACATGTTAGATCTTCGTGTGTTATCAGCAAGTTATACTTCTTATGGTTGAAGATACTAGTATACGTTAGTAGATGTGAAGTAACTAGTATACGTTAGTAGATGTGAAGTAGAAGTTGTTTGTAGTGTTGTAGCTGTTTCGTATACACTAGTATACAATGGTAGTATACTTCCATATTTCCTTTCATAACTTTGTTTCAATTTTAGCATAAGTTTAGCATAAGTTTCCTTTTTGTCTTTAGGCTATTTCTGTAATGTGGTTAGTGACGCAAAGCCATACATATATATATGGCTTGACTATGAATGAAAACGCAGAGAAAACATTTCACAAATGCTCCCTCACCTTCGTCTTCTCTCTTCCACTCCCGATCGCCATTTCCTTCACTGCTCCATCATCGCCGATGGATGCAGTCACTCATTCTGATAAATTCGTGATTCTAACATGGTATCAAAGCCATGCATGTCGAATCCAGAGGTAATTCTGTCTCAATAGGACAGGGACTGAGAGATTCAACCTGCGAGGTTTCGTAGTCGTATATCGATTCTTCTATTGAGGTCGATTTTATGTTTTTTGTGATTTGTTTGTGTCACCTGCGATTTGCCTCCTGTTTCAGTTCGTGAGTTTGTTTTTATTTTCAAAGTTCGATTCACTGGTTGTCGCGACTGCATTTCCTTCATTCGATCTACATTAGATCTGAGTTTTTCTTTTGAACTATTATTTGGAGTCATTATACACTGTATTTGCTGAGGATATGGAGAATATCACTACAACACCTTCTGTTGTGTTAGAGGAGAGTTCAACCTCTAATACAGATATTATTGATCATAATCACCTCTTGTTCCTGAATGCATCCGATACAGTAGGTGCTATTCAGATTGAGATTCAGCTGGCAGGAATGGAAAACTATACGCTATGGAGTAGAGCTATGCAGTTAGTTCTATTGACAAGGAATAAAATTGGATTCGTCGATGGATCTATAAGGCGCGACACATATGGATCTTGTCACACAAGGCAGTGGGATATGTGCAATGCCTTGGTGATGTCATGGATAATGAGAAGTGTCGATAAAAATCTGTTGTGTGGGATTCTCTATCGCACTAGTGCAGCTGCTGTTTGGAAGGACCTTAAGGAGAGGTTTGATAAGATCAACCTCTCTAGAGTTTTTCAACTAAGAAAGGAGTTAACAATGCTATCTCAAGGAGCCTCACCAGTATCTCAATATTACTCTAGAATGAAGGATCTATGGGACGAGATAAATTCAATTATACCACCCCCTACATGTGACTGCTTAAATCCTAGAGAATACATCATACACCTGAGAAATCAAAGGTTATTGGAGTTTCTTATGGGATTAAATGATGGATACAATCAAGCGAGGAGCCATATCCTATTGATGTCACCCATACCTAGTGTGAACCAAGCATTTGCTATGATAGCACAAGATGAAAGCCAAAAGAACATTTCCTCTCTAGGTAGTTCTGTTGACAATTTGGCACTAGCCAACAGGGCTTCATTTGGAAAAAATAGGAAGTTTTCCTTCTGTGATCACTGCCAAATGAAGGGACATAGTAGAGAAGGATGCCATAAGTTCTTTCTTACGTGATTCTGCGAAGCAAGCGACATGTCCAGAGAAATGTTATGGCGATAGGGTACCGCCCATTACAAAGGAAAGAGTAAGGCTAATGCTGTCATGGTACCTCAAGTGGAGCAACATGTGCAGGGGTATGGAGCCAGTTATGGTAGATGTGTTTATGGTGAGATGAGTCAAAGACAGTATGCAGGCAGCAACCAACTCTCTGTTTATCAACAGCAACAACTCCAGCAGATGATCAAAACCTGCACTTCAGACATGTTGGAAATGATGTTGTCAATGACAAACCAGACCAAGAGATCAGGTACAGATCATAGTGCTGCTGCTACAGTATGTATGGCAGGTAACTATATTGAAGGTATCAGTAGTCCTTGGATAGTTGATTCAGGAGCTACTAACCATATGGTTAGAAATAGTAATATGATTGAGACTCCTGCTCCTAACTGGTCAACCAATTCAGGACAAGTGCAGCTACCAAATGGAGGCAGTGCTCCAATCACACACACTGGAGAATGTAGATTGACAGGTGGTGAACTTATCAAACATGTGTTGTGTGTGCCAAGTTTTCAGTTTAACTTACTTTCAGTGTCAAAATTGACCAAGGAACTCAATTGCAGTGCTAGATTCTTCCCTGACTTTTTTGTACTGCAGGATCTCCTCACTGGGAAGGTGAAGGAGATTGGTAGAGAGGTGGATGGCCTGTATGTGCTGGACTCTACAAGAAAGCAGGAGAGATTGATGGCAGCCAAGACAAATATGTCAAGGCTCAACATAGGAGAAGTGAAGGCAGCCCTATGGCACAAGAGATTGGGACATGTACCAATGAGTGTTCTTAGGAAAATAAATGCCTTCAATAATAGTTCTAACTTTGTGCTTCAACACTGTGATGTATGCCCTATGGCAAGACAAACTAGATTGTCTTTTCCTACTAGTCAGAGTAGGACCATACTTCCATTTGATATGTTGCATCTTGATATTTGAGGACCATACAAGGTTCCCACTTATAATGGAATGAGATTCTTTCTTACTGTGGTAGATGACTTCACTAGATGGACATGGTTATTTCTCTTGCACATTAAATCAGATGTCCCCACTATACTCAAAGATCTTTGTTTGCTGATTAAAACACAATTTGATTCCAAAGTTAAAAGTGTCAGGTCTGATAATGGTTCAGAGTTTATCAACAGCTCCTGTAGAGATCTGTTTGCACAACTAGGTATCATACATCAGACATCCTGTCCATACAGTCCCCAGCAGAATGGTATAGTTGAAAGAAGACATAGACATATACTAGAGCTTGCTAGGGCCATAAAGTTTCAAAGGTGCCAACCTGCCAGGTTCTGGGGAGATTGTGTTGAGGCAGCTGTGTACATTGATGCGCGGTAAGATGCACACACTTTAAACGCAAGTGCACGTTATCGTGACAAGTAATATAGTCTTAGTAAGACCGAATATCGTCCACAAGGATTAGGGTTCAATTACCAACTATCTATTTTCTAGTATCTATTTGGTGAATTTATGATTGATTTGTTGTTTATAACTAAGAATTATAAAAGCTATTTTAACTATAAAGATTTACTTCGGTGATGATGAGAATAGGGCTTCCATGTATCCTTACTATCCGCTTATGCTACGATATTCTTCTTTAGGAGAAAGCAAGTTTACGAAATCGTTTTATACTCCCGCTAGGGTTATATAAACACTCAACCCCAGTATCACACCTTACCTACCTCTCGGTGATAAGGATAACTTTATAGGAGGATTAAGAACAAAAACCTAGTTGACCGTCACGCACAATGCGCAAAATTAGGGTTGTTAAGCCTCTCATCAACGCTACATAAATAATTGAGGTATTTTCATCCCCAATCCAAGAATGTCTACCCAACTTACAGCATATTCACAATCCCCCCTTTTCAGAATCTGATTAGAAATCATATAGTGATAATTAGTTGTCAATTAATTACCAAGAATTCAACTCAATTATTGGATAGATCTCACAATAAGAAAAATAACCATAAGCATGCATTAATTTATAACATAAGTTTCTAGCAATTCAACATGAAAAGCCCTATAAGAGAATTAGTTCCTAGCCATAAATATGACAAGAACTAATTCAAAGTTCATCATAAAAACTAAAAATAAAGTAAAGGAAAGGAAAAGAAATTACTAAACTAATGGTCTCCAATCTCCAAGCCAAAGTCTTGTGTTGTGCAAGAAGGGGAACCTCAAAGCGCCTAGGGTTCTCCTTTTATAGCCGCAAACCGCCTCCTCTTTTCCTTCAGTTCGCCCGATTTTCGTCAAAAGACCTAATTTTTCGCGGCGCCGCGCCAGAGACGCCGCGCCGGAAGTTGCGATCTTCGGGTGTTTTGGCGCGCCCGATATCTGCTGTGAGGCGCCGCAGTCACTGTATCTTCGTAGCTCTCCGGATGTTTAGCGCGCCGCGCCTGCTATTGTCGAGGCGCGCGGCCAGTCTTCGACCTCTCGGATAGTGGCGCCGCCCCGCTGATCGCAGGAGGCGCCGCGCGCCGGGTCTTGATTTTTCCTTCGCTCGCCACTTTCTCTGCTTTCCAGCTCTGCATCTCTCTTTGCCCTCTTCTAGCTCTTTTTCCGCCATTTGGCCATTTTAACCACTTTGACTCAAAAGAAAGAAAAAATATCCTAATACGACACTTATATGTGCAAAATGGGACAAAAGACTAACTAAAACTGACTCAAAAGGTGTATATAAAATACACCAATCAAATACCCCCAAACTTAACCTTTGCTCGCCCTCGAGCAAAGATAGTAAGAAATAAAATAAAAGACTCAAAGAACAAAAAAATAAAAAGACTCACTGCCATTGATCACTTTTGCTGCATTAGTGTTAACTAGAAAAACATTAGCAAAATAATATGCAGGAACATATAGCATGAAATTTCAGCACACTAAGCACATGAAGCTAGATATTTCGCAAACTCATATTCATCATGCTTAATGGAAGTCAATATACTAAATCATGCATGTAAATTCAAGAATTTCTATGGCATGCTTACTTGCTATTCTCCACTAATCCTGGATATGCATAAAAGAGATCTTCAGGACTTTAAGGGTTGTAATGTAGGCTTAGGTAGGGGTTGGTAAAAATAGGCATTTAGGCTCATTTTTGTATACCATAAGCTCTTCAGCTTTTCAGTATTCCCTTTTTTTTCTTTTTATTCTTTTCTTCATTTCGATTCTATCTTTCCCCTCTTTTGTTTTGGGAGAGTGAAGTATATAATAATGACAAGCACCCCCAAACTTAGGCTTTTGCCTATTTCTTATTACTTTTGTATTGGGGTGCAACAGACTTATTCACTCTTTTTGTCTCTTTTTTAACACAATGTATTCCACTATTTCATATTTTCACTTATGGTACAATTTGTGGGAATATAGGGTGTCAAAGAAGAAGTTTCAAATTTAGGCTCAATGGGGCTGACTAGGGATATTTTTAAAGTACGGGATAGAAAAGAATGGTAAGAATTGGCTATCAAAGAAATGCCTGAGTCATCTCCCTAACATGCATATCCTAACTATTTCGCCTCAAATAGCAAGCAATCATAACACATAAGCATTTATCATTTAGTATGCGTAATTCAAGCAAGAAACTCCAAATAGACAGATTCTATGAGTTTTTGGCATATCTAACCTAAGTGTTTAGATAGTTGCTTCAATTCCGTTACATTATTCCATCTTACTTCACTAGGTGTTTCTAGCAACTACATCATTCATGATCTTTGACAGGCAATTATGACTCAAAAAGAAAAAAAAATTTGGTGACTCAAAATAAACATAAAACAATCAAAAAGACTTAAATAAAACATAACATGACACAAATAAAACAAAACACAAATAAACACCCCCAAACTTAAAACACACATTGTCCCCAATGTGTGTAGACTCAAAGACAGTAAAAGAAATAGACACTTACAAACTTTGGTTAAAATGGTGGTGGTGGCGGTGGATAATGCATCGACCATTGGTTGAACAAGGAACTCAGCTCGTTGATTTGTTTCCTTGTTTCTTGCTGTCCTTGTACTACTGTGTCCAAGGTCTGCATCATCCTCATCCGATTCTGATACAATTGCTCCATTGTGGGCGTTGGAGGTTCTCGCTTCCCGTGGTTGGCCCGTGGCTAGGTCCCGCCTCATATTGATCCTATTTCGTGCTCATCTTCGCCCATGGCGGCCTCTGCTGCTGGTTGTACTCTCCGTCTGGCGCTGGGGCTTGGTCTGCAGGAAAGAGTGCACTATCCCATAGGACACGGGCATTTGGTTTCTCTCATGAGTGTCAGTGGGTAGGTTTGGAACCGCACTCGTGTGACATAGCTTGGTGATAACTGAGCCATGTCCTAATCCGCCTGTTGTTACCAACCTGCTGATTTCCTCAATGTTCTGCACTATTTCTTTCCCCACATCAATCGTCAACCCCCTCATAATTCCATATATTAGTTTAATCCTATCCTCTGGCACTCTGGTGAAGTGCGTGGATGGAATCATGCGGGCGCTGACGAAATATAGCCAACCTTTGGCTACTTTGTTGAATTGGCACCTGTTCAGTGCTCTTGACCCATTTCTTCCAATCTCAAAAACAACTCCCTGGTAGCTCACGGTGTTTGCGACGGCATTCCAGTCGATGTGGTCAATGCTTCTAGACCATGTTCTAAAGTGATTCCAATCACTTCTTTCTTCAACATCAACTGTTTTCAATTGTATATTTATATCCTCTGCTGTCACAGGCACATAGCGTCCCCTTACAAAGCATCCCCTTTCCACATTCTCCGGAAAATTGACATAAAATTCACGCACCATTGTTGTGTTTACTGGTGCTATCTTCTCCGGATTCACAAATTTCCTCCAATCCCTTAACTCAATCATTGCCCGAATGGGCTCATAAACATCTTCTTCCCCATATGACTCCCTCTGGTAGTCCATTCCCCTTTCTGGTATTATGGATCTGGTATCAAACTTTTTGTATCTTTGGGAGGCTTCGTAGCTCACAAACCTATTTTCATCGTATTGTGGGGTTGGGGTGGATGTGGAGCCTCTTCTCTTCCTGGTGGCCATGGTTTAAAATAGTTTTATGGGGCTTACAATTTAGTGGCACAAATGTTTCCTACACAATTGACAACTAGCAGCGAACACAACACCCCCAAACTTCAACTTTTCTACTCAATACCCACACTCTTTTTCTACTCTCTTCTCCAAACTTCACAATCAACTTTTCAGTACCCAAACTACTTCAACTACAATACTCCTTCAAACTACTACCTCCTGTGACTTTAGTAAAGGATTCAAGAACAGAAAAAGATTACCTTTTTATGAGAAGCTTCAAGCTTATTCTTGTTTCAATTGGTGGTTTGAGGCTATGGAATGGAGCTTTGTTGGTGGAGATGGCTAAGGGTTTTTGGGAATTTAAGAGTTTTGATTGTGGTTGGGTTGGATTTATGGAGGATTTGTGGGCGATTTTTCGAAATTTCGTGGTTTTTTGGAGAGGAAGGGTTAGGTTTTTGAAATTGGATTTGGGGAAAATCTGATTCTGGGCGTTTTAAAGTTCTGGATTCCCGCCGCCACGCTTTTAGCCGCGGCTGATCTTCAGCTCGCCGGGACTTTACGCTGGCGCTAAACTTGGCCAATTTTCTCGATTTTGGCGCCGCTTCCTGGCGCGCACCGCTTTTCTTGAAATCCCGGCTTCGTTGCTTTTTCGTCCTTGGTTTATTTGCCTATACCACAATCACAACACAAATACAAGAATCCAAGACCGTGAGACCGTTCTAAAAAAGTAAAATAAAATAAAATAAAAACATAAATTAAATTAACATAATTGAAAACGTTGGGTTGCCTCCCAACAATCGCTGTCTTTAACGTCTTTTAGCCGGACGCAATTAATCGGTACGAGTGCTCATTGGACCCTTCTGCGAACGGCTTGCAATTCGCAGATTTATTGCTATAGGTCTCAATTTCCCTATAACTATTTGTTCAAACAAGAGCCTTAAACATATAAGTATCCCCCAAGTACACAAGATAGGTTTGTCTTTTAGGCTTTTTATAGTGTAGGAATCCGTGAAATTCTCTACATCTCTTAACTCTGGGGGTTGCCCTTGATGATATGTAATTCCTATTTGGGAGCCATTAGTGATAGCTAGTGGTGTTTCTTCTGTGATAGGTGCAGAAAAAAATTCCACGTAATCCAAGGCGATAATTGGATCCCTGAAATCTTTTCCTTCTCTACACTAACTACCTTGCCAGATTCCTCAATAGTTGGGTGTGGTTCAGGCCCTTCAAGTTGCTTGCCACCCCCATAGGTGCTGATTGATTTTCTTGCATTTCGCTGCCAAATATGATCGCGAGTTCTCCTATTTGCGTTTCCAACTTCTTTATGGCCAACCTCATTTCGTCCATGAACTGAGCTTGAGATTTAGTGAGGCTGAGTATGGCTTCTCGCAATTCCTCCCTCTCTTCCTCTATGGTTGGAGCTCGATCATATTGACAGTAGTAATCCATATCTTCAGGATCCCTAAGATGCATCAAAACCAACAAAGGATCACGGCACCCTTGTTTTCACACAATAAATACATAAAACAAAAAAGATTAGAAAAACTATACACAAAAACCCAAATTAGAAATTAAAAATAGATAAATTTGATATTGAACTATGCCTAATCCCCGGCAACGGCGCCAAAAACTTGATGCGCGGTAAGATGCACACACTTTAAACGCAAGTGCACGTTATCGTGACAAGTAATATAGTCTTAGTAAGACCGAATATCGTCCACAAGGATTAGGGTTCAATTACCAACTATCTATTTTCTAGTATCTATTTGGTGAATTTATGATTGATTTGTTGTTTATAACTAAGAATTATAAAAGCTATTTTAACTATAAAGATTTACTTCAGTGATGATGAGAATAGGGCTTCCATGTATCCTTACTATCCGCTTATGCTACTTACTAATGCATTAACTTATGGTATTCTTCTTTAGGAGAAAGCAGGTTTACGGAATCGTTTTATACTCCCGCTAGGGTTATATAAACACTCAACCCCAGTATCACACCTTATCTACCTCTCGGTGATAAGGATAACTTTATAGGAGAATTAAGAACAAAAACCTAGTTGACCGTCACGCACAATGCGCAAAATTAGGGTTGTTAAGCCTCTCATCAACGCTACATAAATAATTGAGGTATTTTCATCCCCAATCCAAGAATGTCTACCCAACTTACAAAGATATTCACAATCCCCTTTCGTAACTGATTAGAAATCATATAGTGATAATTAGTTGTCAATTAATTACCAAGAATTCAACTCAATTATCGGATAGATCTCACAATAAGAAAAATAACCATAAGCGTGCATTAATTTATAACATAAGTTTCTAGCAATTCAACATGGAAAGCTTATAAGAGAATTAGTTCCTAGCCATAAATATGACAAGAACTAATTCAAAGTTCATCATAAAAGCGAAATAAAGTAAAGGAAAGGAAAAGAAATTACTAAACTAATGGTATCCAATCTCCAAGCCAAAGTATTGTGTTGTGCGAAGGGAACCATAAAAAGCGCCTAGGGTTCTCCTTTTATAGCCGCAAACCGCCTCCTCTTTCCTTCAGTTCGCCTGATTTTCGTCAAAGACCTAATTTTTCCGCTGCTGCCATGCTTCGCATGACAGCGCACGGAAGTTCTGCATCCTTCGGTGTTTTGGCGCCACGGCCGATATCCGCTGTTCGAGGGCGCGCGTACAGATCTTATGTAGCTCCTGATGTTTAGCGCCGCGCCCTCGCTATTGTTCGAGCCGCCGCGCCGAGTCTTCGACCTCTCGATAGTGGCGCCGCGCCCGCTGATCGCAGGAGGCCATGCGCCGGGTCTTGATTTTTCCTTCGTTCGCCACTTTCTCTGTTTCCAACTCTGGCATCTCCTCTTTTGCCCTCTTTTAGCTCTTTTTCCGCCATTTGGCCATTTTAACCACTTTGACTCAAAAAAAAGAAAAACTATCCTAATACGACACTTATATGTGCAAAATGGGACAAAAGACTAACTAAAACTGACTCAAAAGGTGTATATAAAATACACCGATCATATATCATGAACATATTGCCTTCTGTAGTTCTGGGGAACATGTCCCCATATGAGAAACTATACAAGAAAGCACCTGTTCTGTCTCACCTAAGAGTAGTTGGCTGTATGTGCTATGCTACAAATCTAGTGAAGGCTGATAAATTTGACACTAGAGCCATCAAGGCAGTCCTACTGGGATACTCCTCTAGACAGAAGGGCTATAAGCTCTTAAATCTATCTAACAATTTTCTATTTGTAAGCAGGGATGTTGCTTTTTATGAGGATATCTTCACTTTCCAGCAGAAGGAACAACCTGGGGTTGATGCTAGTTTGAATCCAGAGGCAGAGGCTGATATTTTCCATCATGAACCTGATGTCAGTCAACAAATTCCTGAATATGCTGGATCAGAACACATTGAAGTGTCTCAGGAGATTACAGTGGCTGATGACAGACTACAGGAAGGCACTGACAGTCACCCCACAATCCAGACAGATACAATAACTTCTGATTCTCAGCCACCACTGAGGAGGTCAGACAGAAACAGGAGACAACCTGCTTGGATGACAGATTTTATTCAAGTGCCACAAACAGGAGATACAGGGGGTAGACAAGAGTGCTTGTATCCTATGGCTACGATCTAAGCTATCTTTGGGTGAATCAGAGATACAAGAGCTTTATTGCAAATCTTGAACTTGAGCATGAGCCAAATTCCTATTCTGCTGCAGTGAAGGACACTAGATGGGTCGAGGCCATGAAGCTTGAAATGCAGGCTTTGGAGAGTAACATGACCTGGGAAGTGACAGATCTTCCTGCTCACAAGAAGGCCATTGGGTGTAAATAGGTCTATAAGATCAAGTATAAAGCAAATGGTGAAGTAGAAAGGTTTAAAGCAAGGCTTGTGGCCAAGGGTTACAACCAAAAGGAAGGAGTTGACTACCAAGATACCTTCTCACCAGTGGCAAAATGGTATTTGTGAGGCGATAATTTCATGGCGACTTCGAACCGCACATATATCAGATGGATGTTTATAATGCATTCTTACAAGGCGACCTTAATGAGGAGGTGTACATGACCATGCCTCAAGGGTTTGATCATAAGCAAAGGAAGGTATGCAAATTAATCAAGTCACTATATGGACTCAAACAAGCTTCTCGGCAGTGGAATATCAAACTAACCACAGCTCTGCAAGCTTCAGGATTTTCTCAAAGTCAACTTGATCACTCCTTGCTTACCAAGAAGATTGATGACAAAGTAGTGGTGGTCCTCATTTATGTAGATGATTTGCTCATTACTGGCAACGATGAGCTTCTCATCCAAGAGACGAAACTCAGCTTACAACAGAATTTTAGGATCAAGGACTTGGGGTCTTTGAGGTATTTCCTAGGCTTCGAATTTGCTAGGAATAGCAGTGGCATAGTAATGCACCAGAGGAAATATACAGTTGAATTAATCTCTGATCTTGGTGTTTCTGCTGGGAAACCTGCGAGATCACCTATGGAGCTCAATGTCAAGCTGACTTCTGTATTGTTTGATCATCATCTTGCTGCCAGTTCCTCTACTATCGAAGATGCTTTGCTGGATGATCCAGCAGGCTATCAAAGGCTCATTGGCAGATTGCTCTACTTAACGAACACCAGACCCGACATTTCCTTTGCTGTCCAGTGCCTTAGTCAATTTATGCAGCATCCAAAGGCATCTCATCTCTTGGCAGCACAGCGAGTAGTTCGATATTTGAAACAGGCTCCAGGTCTGGGCCTTCTTATGTCTGCTGGCAACACTACTGCTCTAACTGCGTATTGTGATGCTGATTGGGGTTCATGTCCTAACACAAGAAGATCGATCACTGGTTATTTGGTATTTTTTGGGAATTCTCTTATTTCCTGGAAATCGAAGAAGCAGTCCACTGTTTCGGCTTCGGTCACCGGAATATCGCAGTCTCGCTTCTACAGTTGCTGAGATAGTTTGGCTTTCTGGATTATTTTCGACTCTAACTGTTCCTCTTACGCTTCCCATTCCAGTACACAGTGATAGTAAGTCTGCCTTACAGATTGCTGCCAATCCTGTGTTTCATGAGCGGACCAAACACATCGACATTGACTGTCATTTTATCCGGGAAAAGTTGCAACAAGGACTGATCTCCACACATTATTTGTCCACTGATGAGCAGCCTGCCGATGTCCTCACCAAGGGCTTGACGATTGGTCGACATGATTATCTAATGTCCAAGCTAGGCTTCACAAACTTGTTTTCTGGACCTAGCTTGAGGGGGCGTGTTGAAGATACTAGTATACGTTAGTAGATGTGAAGTAACTAGTATACGTTAGTAGATATGAAGTAACTAGTATACGTTAGTAGATGTGAAGTAGAAGTTGTTTGTAGTGTTGTAGCTGTTTCGTATACACTAGTTTACAATGGTAGTATACTTCCATATTTCCTTTCATAACTTTGTTTCAGTTTTAGCATAAGTTTAGCATAAGTTTCCTTTTTGTCTTTAGGCTATTTCTGTAATGTGGCTAGTGACGCAAAGCCATACATATATATATGGCTTGGCTATGAATGAAAACGCAGAGAAAACATTTCACAAATGCTCCCTCACCTTCGTCTTCTCTCTTCCACTCCCGATCGTCATTTCCTTCACTGCTCCATCATCGCCGATGGATGCAGTCAATCATTCTGATAAATTCGTGATTCTAACACTTATAAATGTTAAAAGTAGTTTGTCTTGTCTTATAATGTTAGCTCATTTATTTTGCATCATGCATTGAATAAAGGATTAAAGACAGTTTTAAATTTCAAGGATTGGCCATAAAATATAGTAGTAACAACTAAAATGAGGAGTAAGATTGAGGATCCTAGTGTTGATGATCTAACAGTTGATTCAAGTGAGCGATTAACTCTATTTAATCAATATATAGATCAATAATGAATTGAAATGATGATGATACGATAAGCTTTAGTTAGTAACAATTCATGATGATGACACGATAAGTTTTAGTTAGTAATTAACACGAACTTTAATGTATGGTTCTAGCTAATTATTCAATTTCTTGAATCAAGCACGGAGAAGGCTTTTTGTTGATGAGTGGTAAAGAGGCTCCAATGAAAAATCTATGCATATTCTGACAATATATTAAATTATGTGATCAGTTGATTTAAGTTATTAGGAATAAGATACTTTTATTTATATGTATATATTAAGGTGATCTATCATAATGAAGTTTCAATCATTTGTAAGAGCATTTGACGATTTTCTACCTAATTATTCATTTATGACATCAGTACGATTTCTTCTAGCTTTGTCATCCTTAACATTAACTTTTAAATTTTTGGTCTTGTTGTCTTTTTAATTAAGCACGTCTATGTCACACATTAAGGACCTAGACTACACCTCTTTGTCCTAGCTAGAAATTATGTCTTATTATTTATTTATTGCATTCATTCTTCACACATGGTAGTATTTGATTACTGAATTTCTTTATCAAGTTTGATCATATCAAATCTAGTAGCCAGCTAACACGATGAAATGTTCAGGATATATTATCTTTCATTTTTTTTTGGGCAGATGCATTCGTGTTGAAAAACATCAAGTTGACTCTTATTGCAGAGTAAATTTTACAGATTTGAGTTGCCATAATATATATTGGAAGAAAAGAGAACTAGAAAATTGTGAATCCAGCCTATAACGCCATAATCTTTCCATATTGCATGAAAAGCCTTAAATATTTTGTACGGACAGTGTGAAGAATGTGTTATACTATTAGGGGCCGATTGATGGGTTGTGTCGACATAAATCATAATAATCTCTCACTATAAAATCCTACATGTAATTACAAAGTATTTGTTGGTTTCACATAACTAATGCAATATTTGGTTATGGTGGCATAGAAAAAGAATTATCACCGACACCACATAAGTTATTTGGTTATGGTGGCATAGAAAAAGAATTATCATCGACACCACATAAGTGAGCGAAGGATTTTTCGGATACAGTCTTTCCACCTCTCAAGATATAGATAAGGTCTGCATACGCTTTTATCCTCCCCAGACCTCATCGTGTGGGATTATACTGAGTATGTTGATGGTGATGGTGATGGCATAGAAAAAGAATTATCACCTCAAATCAAAAGTAGTGTTTCACCGGTATTAAACAATACATGCATTAAGTTATGTAAAAGTTTGCATTTAAATCTTATGTGAGATAGAATGTGAAATAAGGAGTACATGTTAGATATACATGTATTAAGTTATTTAAAGATAAAACTACCCTAGTAATTGTTATATCAGTCTTTCGTTATTAATCACCCATAACAATCTTTTTCATTATTTTCTGTGTTGGGTCCCGGGGGTTATGCTATGGAATAATAAAAACAAACTGAAAGTAAAATCAATTCGAATCTTTGGAACAAGTTTCAAATGTCAGTAATAAATGTCAGCACAATGACAACATTTCGTAAAAAGCAATAAAACCTTTGAAGAGTTAAAGTGCAGCGGAAATAAATAAAGAACACAAATGTTTAATTTTCATAGGTTATATATTGATATAACCCATGATGGTCAATGACCAAAAGTATTGTGTATATATATTATGGTGGCATAGAAAAAGAATTATCATCGACACCACATAAGTGAGCTAAGGGTTTTTCGGATACCGTCTTTCCACCTCCCAAAATATAGATAAGGTCTGCGTACGCTTTATCCTCCCCAGACCTCATCGTGTGGGATTATATTGAGTATGTTGATGGTGATGGTGGTGCCATAGAAAAAGAATTATCACCTCAAATCAAAAGTAGTGTTTCACCGGTATTAAACCATACATGCATTAAGTTATGTAAAAGTTTGCATTTAAGAGATAGAATGTGAAATAAGGAGTACATATTAGATATACATGTATTAAGTTAAAAAGTTTGCATTTAAGAGATAGAATGTGAAATAAGGAGTACATGTTAGATATACATGTATTAAGTTATTTAAAGATAAAACTACCCTAGTAATTGTTATATCAGTCTTTCGTTATTAATCACCCATAACAATCTTTTTCATTATTTCTCGTGTTTGGTCCCGGGGTTATGCTATGGAATAATAAAACAAACTGAAAGTAAAATCAATTCGAATGCTGGAACAATTTCAAATGTCGGCAGAGATGTCGTCTGACACAACTGACAACATTTCGGTAAAAACAGAATAAAACCTTTGAAGAGTTAAAGTGCAGCGGAAATAAATAAAGAACACAAATGTTTAATTTTCATAGGTTATATATTGATATAACCCATGATGGTCAATGACCAAAAGTATTATATATATATATATATATTCCTTTCTTTACAAGATTTACAAGATAATACAAAGGAATAAAAAAAGTTAAGTCGCAGATGACTTATGCTTGAAAAATCTATCTAAATAGAAGTGAACAACAACTCATTACAATCGCTCCATACAAAGCTAATCTAGAATCTGAAACAACGATTGTAATGTCACACAGAATGTCGTCACAAACACAGACAACATTTCGTGATCTAGATTTATGAGAAGCAATCCCGAGAGCTCTCTTGATATTTTTACATTTTGATTCTGGATATTGATTCACTCTTCTGACCTCTCTATTTATAGTAGAGAGTCCTTCTTGAAAAGCTCATCAATTGGTTGTAGAAGTTGAGCTAAAAGTGGGTACGTGAAGCAGTATGAGGCATGAAAATATGAGCTGATTTGACTTGTTCTTCACCCATCTTGCTCCTCAAGTTAAGCTACTCCTTGGACTTGGTCTTCCACGTTTTCAATCTATTTCAAAGACTCCTTGCCAAGTCAATTACCATGTGATAAAAATGTCACACTTTCCTGAAATATGTCCGTGAAGATAGGCAAAATATTTACTAGAATGTCGTCCCGAATGTCAAGACATTTGGTCCAACATTTTCTGATTTTAACTTAGCTCTGAAAATGATATGTTAGGAAAAATGTCATGACACAAAACCAAACAATAACATTCTCCCCCTTTTTGTCTTTCTTCACAAAACCATAATCAACCAAGTGTGAGTGACCTATAGCAATGGTAGATCCACATAAATGCTCCCCCTCAACCTGATATGGTATATACACACAACATATACAAGATATACATATATATACCGTTTATATAGGATTATTAAAGAAGAAAGATGTTAGCACATATACACATATCATCCTCTTATACAGATTTATATTCAGATCATATTCTCAACACCAACCAGTAGCATCAGCTTCAGTCCGTGAATGAAGGGCAAAACATTAACATTCTCCCCCTTTTTGTCGTTCTTCACAAAATAACCTTTTCAACAAACAGCAGTAGTAGTTTTCAGCACAGCAGCAATAGCTTTTGCATAATTCCTTCTCTGCACATAACTGCAGCATATAGCAGTAGCAACTTTCAACACCTTTCTACTTCTGCATAACTCTTTCTCTGGACATAACAACATCATATAGCAGCAACAACTTTCCAACATTTTCTACTTCTGCATAACTCTTTGTCTGCACAGAACAACAGTATCTAATCTATCTAGCCTTCTTTCTCTGCTCCCCCTGTATCAACAGTCTTCTTCTGCTCCCCTTGCATCAGTATTTCCTCTGGCTTGAATCAGAGCATTCCTCACAGTATCAACCTCAGAGATTTGTTGGTTGATTCTTGCAATTTAATTCACAAGCCATTCAGTAGACACTGAAAACTATCTTGGACCAGTGTTGCCAAGAATGTTGGTGACATTCCTGTCAACATCTGCACTATCTCCTTCCATTTTTCAGGGTATATCAATCAAGGCTGTTAATTCAGAGGCTGGACATCTAGAAATTCACTTATGCATTATACCTTCAGTGAGGTACTCAATTACTTTATCTCTATTGTCCACTGCAGGGTCTGCTTCTCTAACATTCTCATCGGCATTTAATCCCATAAATTGATTTATAACAGTAGGTGAGAAAAATATTCTCTGTTATAGAGATATACCTCCCAAATTTCTTTGAGCCGATATCCTCTATAGCAGAACTCAAATTAGCACAAAAAATAACTTGACTATTTTATCAATAACAGATCCTTTCTCAGTAACAGATCCTAGGAGCTGTCTTTCTTTTAAGAACTCTACCAAACCATATTATGAACAAGAGGCAATATCTATTACTTTTTCAGCCCTAACAACTCTATTCTTGTACCAGTTCTAATTATGAGAATTAGTTTAGAATAGAATTTATCTGAGTAGATACATACCTAAAAGTCTGAATCAGATTCAGTTTGCTGGAGGATGTTGGAGTTTGTGTCTCTTCTGATGTTGGCTGAAATGTTGCCGAGATGTTATGACATCAGTGGCAACATTCGGAGCAACACTCGATCTGGCATATCTGAAAATTTCCTTTGGGAAGAATTGCTTCACTGGAGTTTAATTAGGAACTTCCTCACTTTCTTGAGACACATTTGCAGTACAGAAGCATTTGGTTCTTCTTCACTCTCTTCAGTTGAGAATCCCAAGTTCGTGTCATCACTGTCACTGCTTCGATCAAGCAGGTATAAAAGAATCACATCTGGACCTTTGGCTCTTCACGAACTGTACTCTCAAACATTCTACTCGATCGACAAGTAGGGAAGGTGGAGGATCTTGATCTCTTACCCAATACTGAAATATCAGATATATTTAGCAACATCTATTGGATTGTTATCATCACATGGGTAGCTGATGTCGAAAGGTTCATCTAAACCTTTAAATACAATAGCTTTGGACACATCCTCTGTGGATGGTGAAAGAAGGAACCAGTTGGGTTGTTGTGGTTCAATATTCAGAAGATTCATTGTTCATTGGAGGACTAGTACTCATAGGAAAGTTGGTTGTGGTGTTGGTTGATATTTGGTATTGACATTGGAGAGGTTTCCATAGGTGAATATTGTGGAGAGGGTTTTGAGAAATTTTGGAAGATCAAGGGCTTGAGTGTTCCATCGGTTGTATATACCGAAGTGATGTGATCTTTCCCATATATATATATATATATATATATATATATATATATGTGTGTGTGTGTGTGTGTGTGTACATATATATATATATATGATTGATTTTCGAAAACAAAAACAAAAAAGATAACAAGAATGACAAACAAGTAAAGAATGATTTATAAATTTGGCAGAATTACTAATTTTTTATTTTTATTTTTTATAGGAAAAATCGAAGATGATAAAAAAATAACAAATGAGAGGAATATGTATATATATGACAGATCCTTCTAAGCAATAAAAAATCTCTTAGATTTAGGTGTTTCAATTTTACACAATAACTTACACCTAAATTATTGGGATAAACTAACTAGACATCAAAGTAGGAATAAAAATTAATCTTATCAGTTTAAAGTTTAAAATTTCTATTAAAACAAGACACAAAAATAGGGAAAAATAACTGAATTTTCAAAAATCAGTTACACATCGCATCCCAATAAATATCATTATCTGAAAATGTCAACAGTAATGTTGGCAACATTTTGTACAACGCAAGTATCATGATCCTTCAAGAACATCTTACTTTCGGCAACAAATCAAGATACATTTCATATATGTTTTTATGAGTTTAACCTCCAGACCAATGTAACATTTTCCCACTGAGTCCTAGATCTAATCATAAAACACATACAAAAATCATTTTCGTGTCAAAAACAAGAATACTTATTTTGCATCCTCATAATTTTTTTCTTTGTTTAAGCACTTTGATACTCCTATAGTATAGGAACAATATCAATTCAAGGGCTTTGCCCGTATTACCTAGTTTCCGAGAATTAGAAAGGCTTTGCCTTATTTTGATACTCCTTTTTTATGATATCTAATATCATCGCAGAGAACAGTATCACATTAAAATCATGTTCTCATTTCGAAATCATACCTGGTTGAACAAAACTCAGCAGTTCCAAATACTGAAAATCAGATTATGATATTACACGGGTAAATGTCACCTGAAATGTTAGAGACATTCCAGTCGACATTCGTCCAACAGTGCCTGTTTCAGAGATTACAAAGACCAAGAGATTTCTTCAAACTAGAAAATCCCTCATGGTCCAAAACTTTTATAGAAGTATCAGCTAGTTGATCAACATGTTCATTTTGAACTAGCTGTTTTTCAATCAAATTTATTTTTAAAAAATTATGTCTAATCATAGTAAAATAAAATGTTGTTAGTAAAATCATAGTCGTTTAACATGTGTCACGACCCGACCACGGACCCGTGACTGGTGCATTACCCCGGACACCCTTGTGATACAATCATCAGAGAAAACCAGCGAAAAAATAAACTCACAACAAGAACCCATATAGAATCTAAGAAGGCTAACCCAAAATGACTACCTTTAAATATAACAAACACTGAACAATTACATCCTTACAACCCAATTTAAAACAGGACTACATACCTCTAAGAATGTGTAATTACTATGACGGGACAGGGCCCCGTCATACCCCTGAATGTACAAAACATCTACGACACCAGGGAGAACCGTACCAAAAGTCGAGCCTCCGGAGAAATGGAGCTTCTGACACATGAGCAAAGATTCTACGAATGAGGATCCACCACCTGCTTACCCCTACCTGCGGCATGAACGCAGCCCCCGAGGAAGGGGTCAGTACACAATATGTACCAAGTATGTAAAACTGGAAAAATACTGTAATAATATCATAAGTACAAAATAAGCTGGAGTCATGGAAGAAAACCAAATTACAATGCACTGTGCCTTACTAACAATGAGAGTAACAAGTACAAATTTTACTACATAAAAATAGGAGGCTCATGATCAAAACAGGGTCCCTCGCTCGTAGTATCATTAAGTAATCCTACTCCTGGGACTATTTCACCCGCATGGGACTATTTCACCCGCATGGATCCTGTGGACCCGCATGAGTACAAGCGCCGCACTCGCATGAGACTATTTCACCCGCATGAGGTCATTCGCCTCGCATGGGACTATTTCACCCGCATGGGACTATTTCACCCGCATGGACCCGGTGGGCCCGCATGAGTACAAACGCCGCACTCGCATCATGAGTAGCAAATCCATGGAATAAGTAGTAAACTATCCTAATGGACGCATACCCGAGGATCATCCATCGTGTCAGTATGCCCAAAGGAAATAACAAGAATAAGTAATAAACCATCCTAGTGGACGCATACCCGTGGACCATCCATCGTGTCAGTATGTCCAAAGGAAATAACAGGAATCACCCGGGGTCCACCCCGTAAGAACATGTAACCTAGTACAACCGGCTATCATACATGACATAAGCACTACCGGCTTATCACAACATAAGCAAGTTAAGAAATCCCCTAACTTCTTATTAACGTTATTAATATATCCTCTCATTTTAATTTACTTAAGGCACTAACATGTCATTTAAGAGAAAATCCAGGAATTTAACCCAAGTACCACGTACTTCTAACCTTTTTTAAGAAACGACTCCTTTTTATATAAAACTTCCAAGATACTAATAACCGTAGTATCAAGTCACGACTACTTTCAAGACAAGTCACCTTTCCTTTTAGAAATATAATAGGCTTCTAAATCATGTGACTTCTTTTCTTATGAAACCTTAGGCAATTGATGCCTTAAAACCAATTTGCCTTTCATAAATTCAAATAATTTATCCGTACTTATTTTGCTTAGAGTAAATCTTTCTTTTGTTAACCTTCCATAAAGCCAATACAACCAACTTCCCATAAAGTCGTTGTATTACCGTTATACATTAGTCACATACACTCCCCTATATCCAAGGGATTTATACTTTTAAAACGAAACAAGTATTATATACTTAAAACACTTCAAGTCCCTTAACTTTGAAAACTTAAGACATCATTAATACTTTTTAAAGAAGTGAGTTAATCCCCTTACTTACCAAACTTGGCCATTCTTAAAACAAGTAAGGGACATCAAAGTCTTGTACGTCTACCGTACTATACAAGTACAACTACTCATGCTCAAGAGATAGGAAAGTTCCACATACCTCTTCGGGTCAATCCACTTGCTAAGTCCAAAATACCGCACGTAATACGTCAACCTATAATGACTATAATACGTTTATTAACCTCTAGCTTCAACATAGAATTTTTCAAGTGCAAAGTCACTAAATTCTATGAAAAACCGGGCAACATTTTCTTTGTTTCTACATACTTTGCCACCTTTATCAAGGCCGAATTCAATATCCAAACGCCACTTTTAAAGCCCAACAATCCAATCAACACAAAGGGGATTACACACCTAATCTTGGGTGTGTAAAATTCTGCCCCACAATGTACAACAACTAACTTAACAAGTTTAAGGTAGTATTTAGGCTATAACATGCTTACATATCATTCTTATCCAACCCTTTCATATCCAAAATTTCTTGCATGCAATGTATCTAAGGGCAATATTTACCACTACAAGATCTTTCTTCTTCATATGCAACACCAAAAACTAGCTACAAGAGAAGAATTGTTACCTTAGAGCTTTAGCCAAATTATTCCAACAAGTTTGCTATCCTCCTTTCCAAAAACACCACCACAATAACTCCTACAAGCTAGCCAACAAGCTTCCTTCTTGCCACATTTTTTTCAGATTTTCCTCAAGCTTTGATTTCCTCTTGAAATTCTAGAGAGAAGGGAGAGCTTCTAATTTTTAGAGAGAGAGAAGAGCTTTGAAAGATGACCAAGTCTTTAAGACTTGGTCAATATATAAGACATGCAAAAATCAGATGGGGGGGACACTTGTCACCCTCCCATGGCCTTTTAAAAAGAAGAAATCTGATTTTCCTCAGTTTTTCCGCCAGAAACTCCGCCTCGGCGCCGCGACGCTGAATCTTCTGTGAACCTTCGGAATTTCCAGCGCCGCGGCCCTTCCCTCCGGCGCCGCGGCGCTGCAACTTCAGCGACCCCTCAGAATATCCGGCGCGCGCCAGATCCGCGCCAAGCGCTGTGGCCCCCGACCGAATACACATTTCGTCTCAACTGCGCACTGAACTCGTAACTCCCATAACTTTCTACTCCGATGTCCTACCGACGAACGGTTGGTTGCGTTGGAAACTAGACTCAACGAACTACGCACTAGGCCTTTGAAACACCTAGGGACTCTCAATGTAATAGGTCATAACCCGCCTCAAAGTTGACCAACAACCCGTCCGAAACATTTCGTCAACCCATCATTCAAAAATTTAAAACTAACTTCCTTTCGTACGTTCCCCCGTCACATGACCCGAACTACGGGGTGTAACAACATGTGTCTTAGCCATATTCATTTAGAGCAACAACTTCCAACTGCTACATATTCAGATTCAACAGTTAAAAGTGAGACACAATTTGTTGACAGTCAATTTTGACCAATTTTTGTATATTTTCGTGCAATTTTAAGTATTTTAGCACACCTCATTTTAATCGTTATTTTTGTATATTTTTACATAATATTCTATGTTTATTTCTTCACAAAAATGGCATTGCATCTTTTATTTTTAAATTAAGCATTATGTCGTTGTTAATATTATGTTTTTATTATTGTTATACCGTCGTTTTTATTTTAATAATATTCGCATCTTTTTAAATAATTAATCGGCACCGCATTTTTACTTTTAATCAGGCATTAAACATGTCTTTAAAATTGCATTTTAGTATTATTGCGTCGGCATTTGCATTTTAATAATTTGGCATCTTTTAAATAATTTTTTCTTTAAATAATTAACTCGTCTTGCATTTTGTCAAACCAGTCCAGTCCAGTCCAAGACACTATTTGAATCAGTCCAATCCAACACCATTTTAATTTCATCCAAACACTCTTTTATTTTTTTCCCCTAAAATCAAATACCACGTTTCATTTCCCCCCCCCTCCCCAAACACCTAACCCTAATCCTACCCTATAAAAACAAAACATTCCCCCCCCCCCCCAAAAAAAAAGCCCAGCCGCAACATTTAATATCAGCATCACACCCCATTCCCGTCACCTTCTCTCTCCCTGCTTCCCGTCGCCGCCCCCTTCGCCGGAGTCCTGAGCTCCGGCGAACACCCTTCATCAACAACCCACATCACCCCTTCTCCACTCACCTTCCTCATTCCCATCCCTTTCCCTCGCCGCCGCCTCAGCCCTCACCCAACCATTCCCGTCAAACCACCGTTCCCGTCGAACCTCACCACGCACCCGTCGCCACTGCCCTGAACCACCACAACCCCTTCGAACACCTCTCGCCAAATAATCCGCCATCGTTCTATCAATCATGGTGGTGTCGCCCGCGACCGCTCGCGGAAGCGACGCCACGCTCACGCTTTCGTGTTGTTAACTCCGGCAATATCACCGCTTGTATCTCTTTGTTGGGCTGATTTATTATTTTGAATGTCACGAGTTTTAACAAAACTCCGCGAACGCCGTTACGTTATTCGTTGTTGACCGATTTTGATTTTGCCGCTACATCGCTGGCCGTTTTTTCGTTTGTTTTTCTGGAATTCCGGCGAAGTTCTGAAACTTTTGTCGTGTTTGCTGTTATTGGTCCTACTGCTTGACCTTGCGTCAATGATTTGATTTTTCGTTTAAATCGCCGAGTAAAACTCCAAGTTCGATTTTCCGTTGAATCATCGCCACGTCACGCAGTAGCAGACCACTTGTTTGCTGTGTTGCTATTGTTTCGTTGCTCGGGGTATTTTGGACTATTTTACCCCTTTTATGTTTTATGAGACTGATTGGAATATATTTCCAAAAGAACGGATACTGCATTGTGGTATTTTTACTAATTTTGGGCCCTGTTACTGCTGATTTCTGATATTTCTTTTGCTGGTTAATTGATTTGAACAAGATGCTACACTTGTTTGGCCGATGAAAAAGTTATCCGTCGATTTTTGAGGCCTCCACAGTTGCAAAGACGGAAAATAAAATAAATGAAGCTTTCTGGGCAAGGATGATTTCTTCCACTTACATCGGATAACCAACATGCGCTTGGCAAGGCGAATTCTCGCAGCCGCACTTGTTTAGGCTGTCCTACTTTATATTTTTACATATCTGAGCCCTCCGTGTTTAAAACTATTACTGTTTTGGCGCGGATCCGAAGGTTTTATTTATTTTATTATTTTTAGCAATATTGGCCGATGAAGGAATCTCCGTCTGATTTCCAAGGCCTCCTCTGTGCAAAAGACGGATTTATTTATTTTGCTTTACTTATTAATTTTTGTTATTGCTTTTAAAATTATTTATTCTACTATTAATACTTTTACTAAGTGTTTATGCAGGTACCCGGAGATTATCTTGTGCAGAAGGCCTAAAAAGGGCTAAAAGATGTCCCGGAGCTTTATTTTTATGTCTCATTTAATTTTAAGCTTTTATTATTTTTGTATTGCATTTTATTTTAATTATATATTATTAAAAATGCTTAGAATAGGTAGAATAAAAAGGACAATAAATAATTAACCTAGGTTTGAACGAATAACCGCAAGTTAGCGGATCTTAAAGGGTGCCTAACCCCTTCCCTTTAGGATAATAAAGAACCCTCACTCAGAATCTCACTAATTTTGCAGACCAATAAATGGAGATTAATTGCAGTGTTTTACTGCAATAAATCAAGTGTCCTAATTCACTTAAATAATTAGGTGGCGACTCCTCAAAACAACATTCATTGCTCCATCCAGGGAACCGCGCCAAAGAGCAACGTTGCGTACACCGTTCAGACCCCCGAGGTCAAAAACGGGCGCGACACAATTTTGTTTACGACTCTAACAAAAAATAAGATTATTGCCAAGATAAAAATATCCTCTACTTGTACACTTTCTATCATCCACATCACTAGCCCAATTCAAGTCACTATATCCTATTAAATTAGAATTAGAGTCTATGAAATACCAAATTCCCAACTCACTTGTGCCGACAACATATCTGATGACACGTTTCACGACATTTAAGTGGAAAACTTTGGAACATGCTTGGAATCGAGCACAAACACAATTACCAAACATAGGTTCTAAAGTAGATATAAAACAAGAAAGACTAACTTCTTGGTATATGATAGACATACACACATACCTTTTGTAATTGGGTGGTTCTTTGCTTCTCGTTCTACTTCCTTCAAACACTCCCCTATCACCTGGCATGTTGGATGATTCTTCCTAATCCTTGATGAGGGCTCCCTTTGATCTAGCAATTCAGCATTTGACTCCTCATCCACACCCTTTGTGGTTTCTGGTTCAGGTTCAGATGTTGCTCCGAATGTGATAACATTTGAGGCAACATCTGGTTCTTCAGCAGTATACTCTTGTACATTTTTTGTCCTTCGATTGTACACTCGGTAAGCATGACTATTTTGGAAATAGCCAACAAAATTCCTTTCACTCTTAGAATCAAACTTAGCCAGATAATCTCTATCATTTAAAAAAATAACAAATACATCCCAAAAAAAATGAAAGTAACGCAGATTAGGTTTCTTTTCATTTATAATTTCATAGGATGACATCTTTGTTACAGGCCTTAAGTATACTCTATTAGTGATGTGACAGACAGTAAAAAAATATTTTGACAATTTGTTAGAACTAAGCATAACTCTAGCCATTTCTTACCATGTTCTATTCTTCCTCTCTGCTACACCATTCCGTTAAAAAGTTTTTGGGAGCAGAAAAAACTCATGGAAAATTCCTCTTTTCTCACAAAAATTTGTGAAGGAGATGTTTTCAAATTCTTTTCCATGGTCGGATATAATCCAAAAAATAGGAGAATAGAACAAGTTCCTAATTCTAGAGTGAATTTTTTTAAACATGTCAAAAGTTTATGATTTTTCTTTCACAATATATCCATGAGTACTTAGAAAAATCATCTACAATCACGTAGGAATACCTCATGTCTCCTAAACTGTCTACCTCAATTAGACCTACAAGATCCATGTGCAATAATAGAAAACAGTAAGACATACCTGAATGTTGTCGTCATTCTGGACAACATTATGGGAAACATGAGTTTGCTTACCTTGGAGACAATATGCACAAACCGTTTTACCTTTATGACTGAAGTTGGGTAAGTCTCTAACCGCTCCATATGAGACCAATTTTTTTAGATTGCGGTATGTTACACCTCGTAATCTTAGGGTAGTAATTTGAGAATGTAATTAAGAAAATAAGATTCGAATATTTGATGCAAAGTATATTTACATATGCTAATACGGAAATTAGTATAAAAAAGATATGATCCCGAAATAATTTTTTAATACTACGAGTGTGACGATGGAAATTGATTATGTTGGTTGAACATTTTGATTTTTCAGATTTTATAAGATTGACTAAGTATGAGAGATTGATTATTTAATAAGTGAGAATTAGTGGACAATTATGGGAACTAGCACCCCCTTTCACGTTTTTTTAGCCATAATTTTTAGATTTTGCATGCTTACATTTACCCAGGCTCCACTCATTTCCGTCCCCCTTGTTTTCGAGAACCTCCCCCCCTTCAAACACTCCACCTTCTCTCCTCCAAACAGATTTCCTCACCCTCCATAGCCAAGAAAATACCACATTAACTCCATTCTTAGATTAAGTTCCTCTACAAGTTCTAATCCATAGAGACTCCACAAAACAGTGGTGAAATCGACACTGCTGGACTGAAACATAGCCAAGAAATTGTGGTTTTGAAGATGAACATTTTGGAAGAGAAACATGTAGGAATGATGGATTAAACTTGTAGAATGCATGCATGTCATTTTGGGTTGAAGAAATGGTGAAAATGGAGAAGAACTTGGGGCAGTGAGTACCGATTTTTAGGGACTGTTTTGGACAAAAATTAAGGTAAGACTTCTTTCTCTTATAGTATAATTGGAGTTGCATGATATTGTAAATTAATGAATGAACTTGTGTTAAGAGAAATTTGGAATTAAGACAATGCATGTGATGGTGTTGGTGTGGTTTACCGATTTTTGGGGACTGTTTTGTACACATTGGATTTGAGTGTTGTTGTTGTTATCCTTGTCACTAATTGCATATTAAAATTGAAGGAAATATTGATATTTAAAAGTTGTAGATTGGTTATATGAAATATTAAAAGGGTGATTTGGATTCTAAGGAATTAAGAGAAGAGTTATGGTATTATGGTTGTTGGCCGAGAACTTCATGAAATTGTTGTGTTGAAGTATGGACTATTTTTGTTAAGTTATAATGCTGAAAATATAAGTTATGAACATGTATATACGTTGTGGTAATAACTAATACATGTCTTAAAGGAATTAAAGCGTAGAAAGGTGTTATGTTGCAAACTATAAGACTTGCACTCTTATTGTTGCTAGAATTGATGGACTGTTTTTAAGGCTGTTTTAATGTGGTTTAAGGGGATGAATTAACAAGATAAATAGGTGTATTAATCACCTTGGTTGTTGTAGTTGTTCTCTTCCATGAACGTAAAGAAAATGAATGTATTATGATGCCGTATATGGAGTATTTGAGATTGTTTTGGTTATATCTTTAAGTTGCATCTTGTTATTGATATTGTTGGCTTTGTTTGTAAGTTGTGGATGTGCATATAAATAGGGAAGGTGCTGCCCAAATTTCTATAGAAAAGAGAGTCATCATTTGGTATATAACTTACACTAATAAGCATAGGGTTGACGGATATGTTACTATTATTATAGGTTAAAGTGCTAGACGAGACGTACTTTAATTAGTGAGTTGGTTAGTTCGACAATAAGGGTGCCCAGGTAGGGCTCCGGGTAGCGGTGATGCACGATTTATGCACACACTTTAACGCAAGTGCACGTTGTCGAGTCAAGTAATATAGTCTTGGAAGACCGAGTTATCGTCCTTAGGGATTAGTGCTCAAGTACCAACTTCTATTCTTTGTTATCTATTTGGTGACCGATATTTGAGTTGTTGATTATGACTAATAAGTATAAAGACTAATTAGCTATGTTGTTTACTTCAGTGATGATGAAAATAGGGCTTCCAAATCTCCTCAACTATCCACTTATATTACTTACTAATGCAATTAACTATGGTTCTTCTTCTTTTGGAGATAGCAGGTTTACTAATTCGTTTTATACTCCTGTTAAGGTTATATAAACACTCAACCCCAGTACAACACTTTTCTACCTTTCAGTGATAAAGTTGACTCTAGATGAGGATTAAGAACAAAAACCCTATTAATGCTACACAAGTAATTGATGTATTTTCATCCCCAATTCGACCTATGTCTACCCAACTACAGCATAGTCACAACCTCCCCTTTCGGATTTCGGTTAGAAATCATATAAGTATTGATAATTATTGATCAAGTAATTACCAAGCAATCAAATCATCTATTGGATAAATCTCAACAATAAGAAGAACAACCATAAACATGCATTAATTCATAAAATAAGGTTCAAGTGAATTGACATGGAAAACTCTATATTAGAATTAGTTCCTAGCCATAAACATGACAAGAACTAATTCAATATCCAACATAAAACAGAAAATAAAGTAAAAGAAAGAAAAAAAATTACTAAAGAATGGTCTCCAATCTTGAACTCCAAGATGTGTTGTGAATTGGCAAGAAGGGAACCCTTAATTCTGACCTATGGTTCTCTTTTTATAGCCTCCAAACCGACATTAAGGTTTTCCTTCAGGCCTGACCCATAATTCGTTCAAAACCCTGATTTTTCCGCCGCGCGGCTAGCCTGGCCATCGCGCGCCGCACCGGAAGTTCTGCATCGCTCAAGATTAGGCGTCGCGCGCAGACTGTTTGCAGGCCGCGCGCTGGAACTTCTGCAAGCCTCTGAAGATTGGGCGCCGGCGCCTCGCCCCGCTGGTCAAGCCGCGCCACGACTGTGTCCGTGCCTGGTTCGCCACTTTCTCGCATTTCGAGCTCTAGAACCTCCATTTTTGCCCTCTTTTCGCTCTTTTTCCGCCAAAGAGCCACTTTAACCAATTTGGCTCAAAAGAAATTTTTTTTATCCTAAGACGACACGTATTTGTACAAAAATGGACAAAAGACTACCTAAAAATGACTCAAAAAGTGTATATAAAATACATCGATCAAATACCCCCAAACTTAACATTTGCTCGCGCTCGAGCAAAGGTCAAAAGAAAGAAATAAAGACTCAAGGAAAAAGAAAATAGAAAGACTCAATGACATTGATCACTTTGTTGCATTGGTGTTACTTAGAAAAACATGAAGGTTAGCAGAATAATATGCAGGAACATATAGCATGAAAATTTAGCATTCTAAACACATTAAGCTAGATATTTCGCAAACTCATTTTTATCATACTTAATGGAAGTCAAAATACTGAATCATGCATGTTAATTTCAAAAATCCTATGACATTTTTACTTGCTATTCTCCACTAATCATGGATATGCATATAAGAGATCTTCAGGAATTTTCAGGGTTGTAATGTAGGCTTAGGCATGGGTAGGTAAAAATAGGCATTTGGGCTCATTTTGTGTACCATAAGCTCTTTAGCTTTTCAATTTTTCCCTTTTCTTTTGATTTCCTTTCCTCACTTCATATCTATCTGTTCCCTCTTTTGTTTTGAGAGAGTGAAGTGTATTATAAATCACATGCACCCCCAAACTTAGGCTTTTGCCTATTTCTTATTACTTTTTATCAGCATCAATCTTGTTCACTCTTTTTGTCTCTTTTTTAACACTTTCTATTCCAAATGTTTCACATTTTTACTTATGGTACAAGTGTGGGAATATAGGGTGTCAAATAAAAAGTTTCATGTTTAGGCTCAACGGGGCTGACTAGAGATATTTTTAATGTCAGGGATAGTAAAGAGTGGTAAGAATTGGCTAACAAAGAAACGTCTGAGTCATCTCCCTAACATGCATATCCTAACTATTTCGCCTCAAATAGCAAACAATCATACACATAGGTTTTAATCATTTAACATGCACAATTCAAGCAAGAAACCCCAAATAGACAGATTTCATGAGTTTTTGGCATATCTAACCTAAGTGTTTAGATAGTTGCTTCTAATTCCATTACATTATTCCACCTTACTTCACTAGGTGTTTCTAGTAACTACAGCATGCATGATCTTTGACAGACAATTATGACTCAAAAAGAAAAAAATTTATGACTCAAAAATACACAAAACAAATCAAAAAGACTCAAACATACTACAATAATAAGACACAAATAAGACACCCCCAAACTTAAATCACACATTGTCCCCAATGTGTGCAAGACTCAAAGACAATAAAAGAAACAGGACACTTACAAACTTGGTTTAAAATGGTGGCGGTGGCGGTGGATAGTGCATTGACCACTGGTTGAACAAGGAACTCATCTCGTCAATTTTCTGCCTCATTTCTTGTTGTCCTTGTATCACCGTGTCAAAATTCTGAATCATCCTTATCTGATTCTGGAGTAATCGCCCATCATGCACCGGCGTTCTCGATTCGTGGGTGGTCATGGCCGATTCTCGCTTCATAGTGAGCCTCTGCTGTGCTCATTCATCCATCGCACCTCTGCTTCGGCCGCGCTGCCGTGCCGGTGGTCTTCTTCTTGCTGCTGCTGGAGGGATTGGGTCTGGGAAGGAGTGCAATATCCCGTATGACACAGGAAGTTGGGTTTTTCTCATAAGTATCAGTGGGTAGGGTTGGGACCCCATTTATGGCGCATAAATTTGTAATAAGTGAGTCATGTCCCAACCCACCTGTTGTTACCAACCTGGTGGTCTCTTCAATACTTTGCACTATCTCCTTTCCAACATCAATCGTCTTCCCCGACATAATTTCATATATCAATTTGATCCTCGCTCCGCAACTGCAGTAAAGTGCGTTGATGGAATCGACGGCATCGATTTAAATACACCAACCTCGATGCTTTGTTGAACTGACACCTTCTTAGTCCTCTTTACCCATTTCTCGAAATTCATACGCACCCTGGTAGCATCGTATTCGCGGTATTCCAGTCGATGTTGTTGGTGCTTCTAGACCATGTTCTGAAGTAGCTTCGGTCATCATCCCTTTCTTCAACATCTGCTGTTTTCAGTAATACATTTACCGCTTCTGCCGTCACAGGCACATATCTTCCCCTCACAAAGCATTCATTGTCCACCTTCTCCGGAAAGTTAGCATAAAATTCACGCACCATCACTGTGTTCATTGGTGCTATCGTTTTCGGGTTTACAAATTTTTTCCACCCCATCATCTCAATCATCGCCCGAATGGGCTCATAGACATCCCCCTCCTCAAGCGAATCCCTTTGATAATCCATTCATCTTTCAGGGATTAAGGGCCTAGTACTAAGTTTTTGGTACCTATCATGAGCTCTTCGGCTGACAAACCTAGTATCATCATATTGAGGGGCTGATGTGGATGTGGAAGCTCTTTTATTTCTGGCAGACATGTTTAGATCACTTTTTGCAGTGTTTCCTTAGTATCAATAATCTTACCCAACACTATTACCCAACAACTAGCAGCTACAACATCTATCGCCCCCAAACTTCACTTAAGAAGCTTCTACACAACACCCACACTCACCTCGTATACTCTTCCTCGAAATTTCACAACCAATTTCAACACCCCAACAACTTCTCAGATACAACACTCCTCCAATCTACTACCTCCTCTGACTACAGTGAAGATTTCAAGAAAAGATAAAGATTACCTTTTGACGGTGTTCTTCAAGGTTTTCTTGCTTCTAATGGTGATTTGAGGCAATGGGATGAGGTTTGTTGGTTAAGATGGTTGAGGGTTTAGGAAATTTAAGAGCTTTGGTTGTGTTTGGGTTTGGTTTATGGAAGATTTTTAGGTAAAGTGTGGATTTTCGTGGGTTTTGTGGAGAAGAAGGTTTAGGTTTTGATTTGGAATTGGGGAAAATCGGATTTAGGGCGTCTTTTTAATTTCGATTTCGCCTGCGCCATGCAGAATCAGCGCTACCAATTTATCAGGTTTTTCTCGAATTTCACGCGGCCAAACTTCGCCGCTTTTCGCGCCGCTACCGCTTCGACGCCGCGACGCTAACCCGTTTTTCTGGAAACCCCTTTGCTGATCTTCGCTTTTTCGCCTCCAAATCGCTGCCCGCTTCCGCCAACACAACACAAACACTACCTCCGTGAGACTGTTCTTAGTAAAAATCAACTGCATTAAAATAAACTAAATTAAAATACTTTGGGTTGCCTCCCAAGTAGCGCTGTCTTTAACGTCTTTTAGCCGGACGCAAGTTCGTTAGATCAAGAGGTGTGGGGTAGATTAACCCCACAACCAATCCATTTTTTCAACATTCTCCTTTTTCTTCTTCTGTTTTTCTTTTTATAGTTATTTTCAAGTGAAGGTTCAGTGGCACATACCTGCTTTGGCGGAGGTTCAACATCACGTACTTGCTTTGGTGGGATTATCTCCCTTGTTTTGGCTTGCACTGGCTCACAGGAGGTTCTGATGGTGCTGATTTCAAAGCACCTGCTCATGACCGGTGGCTCAATAATGTGTTTAAACACTTTAAACACCATTTCTTCGCTCTCTACCCTCAGCGTCAGCTCACCCTTTTCTACATCAATCAGGGCTCTCCCTGTTGCCAAGAACGGTCTCCCCAATATGATGGGAATCTCCGCATCCTCCTCCATGTCAAGAATGAGGAAATCCGCAGGAAAAAAGAATTTTCCTACTTTAACAAGCACATCCTCAATCTTCCCCCTTGGGTGCACTACCGTTCTATCAACTAGTTGCAAGCTCACCGTGGTTGGTTTTGCTTCACCTAATTCCAACCGTTTAAACACCGACAAAGGCATCAAATTTATACTTGCCCCTAAATCACAAAGGGCCCTATTGAATGTCACCTTGCCGACTGTGCAAGGCAATGTAAAGCTCCCTGGGTCTTTGAGTTTAGGGGGAAACTTCTTCTGCAGGATAGCACTGCACTCCTCAGTCAGTTCCACCATCTCATACTCTCCCAATTTCTTCTTCTTCCCCAAAATTTCCTTCATGAATTTAAAATAAGAAGACATTTGCTCCAACGCCTCGATGAAGGGTATGTTGATATGTAACTTTCTGAACGTCTCCAAAAACTTGGAGAATTGCTTATCAACTACCTTCCTCTGCAATCTTTGTGGGAACAGAATCTTCTCAGTATACTCCTTCTCCGAGCTTTCTAATCTTGGGAGAGCTTCAACCACCTTCTCTTTCTCTATTTCTACCCTCTGTTCAACCATAGGCTGAGGTGCACACTGTTCCAACTGCTTTCCGCTCCTCAGCTGTACTGCCTGGCATTGTTCTCTAGGGTTCATCTCTGTGTTGCTTGGCAGTGTACCCTGTGGCCTGTTGTTCGATAGCTTTGCTAGTTGCCCCACTTGTGTTTCCAAGTTCCTGAGCGAAGATCTAGTCTCTGCCATGAACTGGGTCTGGGAGTTGGTGAGTGTCAACAAAGCTGCTCTCAGCTCGTCGCTTTTCCGTCAAGGTGGCCACTGAATTGTTGAGAAGATGAGGCCTGAGTGAATGGCTGCTGGTTTTGATACTGGCCTCTAAACTGATTTTGCTGCCCTTGCTCATCTCTCCATGAAAAATTTGGGTGATTCCTCCACCCTGGATTGTAGGTGTTTGAGTATGGATTGTTCTGGGGCCTCTGATAGTTCCCTAAAGCTTGGCACTCTGCTTGCTCGATCGTCATATTGTTAGGATCAGCTGATGGACATCTATCGAAGGTATGTGGACCACCACACATTTCACAGCTCTTTGGCATTTGCACTGCATTTACAGATATTGTATGTTGTTGCAGCTGCTTGGTCAAAAGGGCAACTTGGGCATTCAGGGCAGTGATGACATCTATCTCATGAACTCCCTCTGTTCTTCTGCCACTCACTTGTCTATCTTCTATGACATGGTTATTGGTGGCCATGTCTTCCAATAAGTCGTGAGCTTCATGGGCTGTTTTCCTCATAAAGGTTCCACTCTGCCAGATCAATAATTGTTCAGTCGCTCCGCCATTTCATTATAGAAGATGTGGACCAAATTCCACAACTCAATACTGTGGTGTGGACACTTCCTATGCAAGTCCTTGAATCTCTCCCAAGCTTCGTATAATGATTCCCCATCGGCTTGATAGAAATTATTCAACTCCGCTCTCAACTTCGCTGCTTTGCATGGTGGGAAGAATTTTGCCAAAAATTTCTGTGTCAGCTCTTGCCATGTAAATAACGAATCTGCTGGCAAAGAATTCAACCACACTTTCGCTCTATCCCTGAGTGAGAAGGGAAAGAGCCTCAATCTGACGGCGTCATCTGTAACGCCATTATATCTGAATGTTGCACACAGCTCCAAGAAATTAGCTATGTGCATGTGAGGATTCTCCGACGGCAATCCTCCAAACTGCACCGTGTTCTGCACCATACTTAGAATCGCCGGTTTGATCTCAAAATTATTTGCTCCTATTGTTGGGAGCCTAATACAAGTTTGTGCTCCGTTCACCCTCGGCAGCACGTAATCTCCCAAGCTTCTCTCCGCTTGGACCTGAACTCTCTTCTCTACATCCATTGGCATTCTCCGAGGCATTCTTTGATTAGGCTGATGATCACCTAACCCCTCATTCATCTCGTTATTGTTCTGTACGCCTTCCATCTCAATTAAAGCTGAAATTCGTTGGTTCCTTCTGTTCTGTTTACAAGTTTTCTCAATTTCTGGATTGAAGGGAACAAGAGTGTCTGCTCCTCTTCTCCTTCGCATAAACTGAGTTCCTGAAACAGATCAAAAAATAGACAAACGGATCACGACAACTGGTTCTCACAAAAAATTAAAAAAAAACGTAATAAATAAATAAAAAAAATAAAAACCAAATTAGAAATTAAGAATAGATAAAATTGATATTGAACTACGCCAATCCCCGGCAACGGCGCCAAAAACTTGATGCACGATTTATGCACACACTTTAACGCAAGTGCACGTTGTCAAGTAATATAGTCTTGGAAGACCGAGTTATCGTCCTCAGGGATTAGTGCTCAAGTACCAACTTCTATTCTTTGTTATCTATTTGGTGACCGATATTTGAGTTGTTGATTATGACTAATAAGTATAAAGACTAATTAACTATGTTGTTTACTTCAGTGATGATGGAAATAGAGCTTCCAAATCTCCTCAACTATCCACTTATATTACTTACTAATGTAATTAACTATGGTTCTTCTTCTTTTGGAGATAACATGTTTACTAATTCGTTTTATACTCCTGTTAAGGTTATATAAACACTCAACCCCATTACAACACCTTTCTACCTTTCGGTGATAAGGTTGACTCTAGAGGAGGATTAAGAACAAAAACCCTATTAATGCTACACAAGTAATTGAAGTATTTTCATTCCCAATTCGACATATGTCTACCCAACTACAGCATAGTCACAGCCTCCCCTTTCGGATTTCGGTTAGAAATCATATAAGTAATGATAATTAATAATCAAGTAATTACCAAACAATCAAATCATCTATTGGATAAATCTCAACAATAAGAAGAACAACCATAAACATGCATTAATTCATAAAATAAGGTTCAAGTGAATTGACATGGAAAGCCCTATATTAGAATTAGTTCCTAGCCATAGACATGACAAGAACTAATTCAATATCCAACATAAAACTGAAAATAAAGTAAAAGAAAGAAAAGAAATTACTAAAGAATGGTCTCCAATCTTGAACTCCAAGATGTGTTGTGAATTGGCAAGAAGGGAACCCTTAATTCTGACCTAGGGTTCTCTTTTTATAGCCTCCAAACCGACATTAAGGTTTTCCTTCAGGCCTGGCCTATAATTCGTTCAAAACTCTGATTTTTCCGCTTGCCGCTGCGCGCATCAGCCGCGCGCCGAAGTTCTGCATTGCTCAAGATTAGGTCTGCCATGCGCGCCGCACTGCATTGTTTAGGCAGCCATGCGCTGGAACTTCTGCAAGCCTCTGAAAATTAGGCGCCGGCGCCTCGCTGGTTGGGCATGGCCGCTGACTGGTCCGTGCTCAGTTCGCCACTTTCTCGCATTTCGAGCTCTGTAACCTCCATTTTTGCCCTCTTTTCGCTCCTTTTCCGCCAAAGAGCCACTTTAACCAATTTGACTCAAAAGAAAGAAAATATATCCTAAGACGTCACGTATTTGTACAAAAATGGACAAAAGACTAACTAAAAACGACTCAAAAAGTGTATATAAAATACACCGATCAAGCGTCCCGTCGGGCCGGTTCGTGACATTTAGTGGTATCAAAACAGTTTGTCCTCACAATGTCTAAAGACCGTGTCTAGTAGAGTCTTGTGTATGGGTATGTTGTGCACCATACTTATACGTAGGAGGCTGCCGGACATTTAAGATGTTATCTTTTCTTCTTACTCTAAGATCATGCGATAAAGATGTGTTATTAGGATAATTCCCCTCTCTGACGAATTAATGTGTTTACAGCTATGCCTCCGAAGAAAGCGACAGCCGCACAGAAGGGCAAATCAGTAGCATGAGCTACTAGTCTGACCAGGAGAGTTACTAGGGCCCAGAACCAGTCTATGCCTGAGACTGTACCCCAGTCGACGAGCTCTGCTACATCGCCACCTCCAGAGGCCCCGCCAGGGGCAGATCACCACCAGTGGGCCGAGGCCCCAAAGACTGAGCCTCCAGCCTCACCGGGGCGAGGAAAGGGCCATGAGATGCAGACACCGGCCACTGACTAGTGGCAGGCGGCACTACAGACAGGACTGTGGAGTTGACCCTAGATCAGATAGTTTGAGGTTTCATGACTTCTTGAGTTGTAATCCTCCAGAGTTTTTCGGGTCAAAGCCCGGGGATGACCCGCAGAAGTTTATCCGACAGGTGCAGCGTACATTGAAGGTGATCAAGGCTTCAGAGAATAAGTCTGTTGAGTTGGGTTCATATCGGATGCGGGATATAGCGATTAATTGGTATGAGTCTTGGGAGTTATCTAGGGGCGAGGTTGCTCCTCCAGCGGTATGGGTGCGGAGGCCTTCCTTGGCCACTTTTTGCCTCCAGAGATGAGACGAGTCAGAGTCGATAGATTCTTACAGTTGAAGCAGGGTGGCAGGAGCATTCGGGAGTAGAGCATTCGGGAGTATAGTCTCGAGTTTGATTCATTTGCTAGATATGCGCCCACTATTGTAGTTGAGATGGTGGATAGAGTGCACCGTTATGTGATGGGGCTAGATCACTATTTGATTGATGGTTGTATGGCGGTGGCTCTTCAGCCGGGTATGGATATTGCTCGAATACAGGCATATGCACAGGGGGTAGAAGACCGACATATGGGACGTCAGTCGGACAGGGATCACAACAGAGGCCAGCATAAGAGGGTTAGGTCGGCTGGTTATTCGGGTGAGTCTCGAGGCGGGCAGCCTCAACAGTATGTCAGGTATTCTTCCCAGCCAGCACAGAGTGCACCCCCCACAATCTACAGGTAGAAGATTTGACCGCACGGGGTATTCAGGAGTTGGTCAGAGCTCCAGATCTGTAGGTGCACAGGGGAACAAAGGTTCTAGTCAGTCGAGGCCACCTTTGCCTTGATGTTCTCGGTATGGTAGGTCCCATTCTGGGATATGCCGTTTTGATACAAGTGTTTGTTTTTCTTACAGACGTCAAGGCCATATTATGAGATAATTTCCTTATAGAGGTGGTACATGTAGTATGACTCAGCCTACCGGATCAGTTGCTGGTTCATCTTCTTCTATAGCTATGCGGCCCGGAGGCCAGGGTGCTCATATGCCAGCAGGTCGTGGTAGAGGTCGTGGCGGAGTTTCCAGTGCTAACCATCATTCAAACCGCATATATGCTTTGGCTAGTAGACATGATCAGGAGGCGTCGCCAAATGTGGTTACATGTATATTATCGATCTTTTTCCGAGACGTATATGCATTGATAGATCCAGGTTCCACATTATCCTATATATATCCCCTTGTTGCTAGTAGAATCGGAATAGAACCTGAGTTGATAGAACCATTTGAGGTAGCTACACTGGTAGGAGATTCTATCATAGCTAAGCGAGTATATAAAAATTGTTCGGTGGTTATATACGGTCGTCATACCATAGCATATTTGATAGAGTTAGACATGACTGACTTTGATATTATTATGGGTATGGATTGGTTGGCTTCTTGTTATGCTAATGTCGATTGTAGAGAAAAGGTAGTTCGATTTCAGTTTTCAGGCGAGCCAATTATAGAGTGAAAGGGGAATACAATATCGCCGAGGGGTAAGTTTATTTCATACCTCAAGGCAAGGAAGATGGTTAAGAAAGGTTATATTTATCATTTGGTTCGGGTGCATGATACCGAAGCAGAGGTACCGGCTCTTCAGTCAGTTCCGGTAGTTAGTGAATTCCCAGATGTATTCCCAGATGATCTTCCAGGTCTTCCTCCAGAACGGATGTTAGGCATATTTTGTATACGCCGTTTGAGTCATTTTTAGTTGGTATTTTACTCGTTTTTGTTGTGTTTAGTATAATAGTAGGTTTGTTTTTCCTTCTTTTGAGTCACAACGGTGCAAAAAGGCAAAATGGCAAAAAGGAACGAGAAATGGACAGAAAAGGTGCTCCCGAGGTGAAAAGGATGAAAGTTGGCAACTCAGAGCGAAAGAAGGAAGGACCGCCGTTCCATTATGCAGAACCGCGACGTCATATTTACCGCGGAGCCACAAAACCTTCAGCACCGCGGTGCCAATTATGCTGAGAAGCTGCAGGAGTTTCGGCACCGCGGTGCCGGTATGCAGAACCGCGGTGCCGACGCGGGAAATTTCAATTTCAAAGGAAAATTGGCTAGGGGCAGATTGGTCCATAGGGCATGAAAATTAGAGGATATTTAAGCCCTAGGGATTGATCCTATGAGGAGGTTGGTCACTCTACAACACAACACAACACAAGCGAATTTGGAACTACAATTGGAGACTTTATTCTACGTAATTTTTTTCTTTCGTTTTTAATTCAGTTTATGTATGTATATTGTGTTAGTTCTTAGCGTGACTATGTCTAGGAGTTAAACACTCTATTAGGACTTTTCTTATAAATCGCTTGAAACTTTTATTCATGAATTAATGCAGTAGTTTGATTTCTTCTTCACTTGATTAAGATTTAGTCAATATTTGGTATGAATGTTTGATAATTAATTGATCACTAATTATCATAACCTATATGATTTTGAATCAAAAGCCGAAAGAGAGATTTGGATATGCTGCAATTGACTAGACATAGGTTAAAATCGCGGACGAAAGTACCACGATACTTGTGTAGCATTATATGTTACTGTTCTTAATCCTCATATGTGGTAAATCCTATCATAGAAATATAGAAGGGTTCTGCACTGAGGTTGAGTTATTAAATGTCTTAACCAAAATATAAGACAATCTAGTTAACCGCTATCTTAACGAAGATGAAGAATCATTCTAGTCGTATTAAAGATTGAATAAAGTGGATAGTCGAGGATTTTGGAAGCCCTAATTCATTCATAACTGATTACAACTTTATTGATTTAAATCTTGCAATTATTCTAGTAGTTAAATAAAAAACCCAATCAAATATCGATTGCCAAATAGATAACATAAAATAGATGAACGGTACTTAAAAACCAGTCTCTGTGGACGATATTCGGTCTTACAGACTATATTACTTGTGAACGATGCGTACGCTTGCGTGAGCATTCGAAATATCACTAACAAGTTTTTGGCGCCATTGCCGGGGACTGGCGTACATCTAATATCGAATCATTTGTTTTTATTTCTACTTTGGCTTTATTTTTTATTTTTATTTTTATTTTTACTGTTAGAACCGTGTGCCTTGATTTGTTTGTTGATTTTGATCTGTTTCAGGAATCCAGTGTATGCGAAGAAGGAGAGGAGCAGATACACTTGTTCCCTTCAATCCTGAAATTGAGAAAACCTGCAAACAAAACAGGCGCAACAAAAGGATATCTGAGTCAGTGAACATGAACAATGAACCATATCAGAATGGGGCAGACAATGAGGTTCCTGAGAATGCAGGGGAGCAAATACAGGTCCCAGCAGAGAGAAGTTTGGGGGACTATGTTCTTCCCACGGTCACAGGTGCACATACTTGCATCAGGCACCCAGCTATAGGGGCCAACAACTTTGAGATCAAGCCAGCCATCCTGAGCATGGTCCAAAACATAATACAATTTGGGGACTGCCATCTGAAGATCTCCGCATACACATTGCAAACTATCTGGAGCTGTGTGCCACTTTAAAATACAATGACATTACTGATGATGCCATTAGACTGAGGCTCTCCCCATTTTCACTGAGGGATAGAGCCAAAAGCTGGTTGAACTCACTGTCTGCCAACTCCGTCATTACTTGGCACTGGCAGGACCTGGCCCAAAATTTTCTAGCAAAGTTCTTCCTTCCTTCAAAGGCTGCAAAGTTAAGGGGAGAGCTGGACAATTACTACCAGGTGGATGGTGAGTTGCTCTATGATGCATGGGAGCGATTCAAGGATTTGTAAAGGAAGTGCCCACATCATGGCATAGAGAAGTGGATGTTGGTCCACATTTTTTATAATTGATTGAGTGGTACTACTCGTACCATCCTTGATGCTGCAGCAGGTGGAGCTTTCATTAGAAAGAGTGCCAATGAGGCACATAACTTACTAGAAGACATGGCTGCCAACAATCATCAAGGGGCAGATGACAGGTCAGTGAATAGCAGGAAGACTATGAGCATACATGAAATATATGTCATCACTGCCTTGAATGCACAGATGACCCTTCTGACGAAGCAACTGCAGCAGAACACCATGTCTGGAAATGCAGTTCAGATGCCAGTGAATTGCGAGATTTGTGGTGGACTGCATTCCTTTGACAGATGCACACCGGTGGACCCTAATAATGTTCCAATGGAGCAAGTACAGGCAGTGGGGAACTTTCAGATGCCTTATAGTTTTAACACATACAACCCAAGGTGGAGAAATCACCCTAACTTTTCGTGGAGGAACGATCAACCTCAGCAACAACCATATCAAGGTGGTTACCAGAACTAACAGGTGCAAAATCAGGCCACTTCATCCCAGCAGTTTAGACCACATACACAACAGGAGAAGCCTGATGAACTGAGAGTTGCATTCCTGACACTCACCAATTCGCATAATTAGTTTATATCTGAAACCAGGTCCGCTCTCAGGAACCTGCAAACGCAGGTTGGACAATTGGAAAACATGGAAACCAACAGGCCGCAGGGCACTCTCCCAAGCAATACAGAGGTAAATCCTAGAGAGCAGTGTTAAGCAGTGTTGTTGAGGAGTGGAAAGCAGTTGGAGCAGGTTGCTCCCAGCCCGCAGAGGTAAGTGAGAAGGAGTGTGAGAAAGCAGATGAGGTGGAGAATGAGGGGGTCATTGGGGACCGCCCTACAGTTGAGACAGCTCCACAAACACCTTCTAGGGAGTACGTTGATAGAATACCTTACCATCAGAGGTTACAAAAGAAGGCAATTGACAAGCAATTCTCCAAGTTTTTGGAGGTGTTTAAGAAGCTTCATATAAATATCCCCTTCATTGAAGCACTAGAACATATGTCAGCATCTTTAAATTCATGAAGGAGATAATTGGAAAAAAGAGAAGGCTAGCGGATTATGAGACAATATCTTTGACAGAGGAGTACAGTGCCATCCTGAAAAAGAAACTACTTCCTAAGCTGAAGGATCCAGGGAGCTTCATCTTGCCCTGCACTATTGGTAAGGTGACATGCAACAAGTCACTGTGTGATCTAGGGGCTAGTATCAATCTCATTTCTCTATCTGTCTTCAAGATATTGGGTTTGAGAGAAGCCAAACCAACCACAGTGAATGTGCAGTTGGCCGACCGAACCATAGTGCACCCCAGAGGCATAATAGAAGATGTGCTGGTCAAGGTGGGAAAGTTCTTCTTCCCAGCAGACTTCCTCATTCTTGATATGGAGGAAGATGATGAAATACCCATCATTTTGGGGAGACCATTCCTTGTAACTTGGATAGCCCTGATTGATGTACAAAAGGGAGAACTGAGAGTCTGAGACTAAGGGTTCATGAGAAAGAGATGGTGTTCAAAGTGTTCAATTCCACTATTGAATCCCAAGCCATCAACAAATGTTTCGCAGTCAGCACAACTGATACATCAGTTCAGCCAACACATGCAAAAACTAGGGAGATCATTCAAACAGCGGTGAACCCACATGTCAGCAAGAATGCTGAAACAAAAATGAATGCCATAAAAGTCGTCGAACATGTAAGTCTTACTGAACCCCTCCTGTGAAAAATAAAAACAGAGTGAGAAAGAGGAGGATGATTTTGAAATGGATAGGTTGTGGGGTTAAAATACCCCAATGACTTAATGAGTAACCTGCGTCCGGCTACAAGACACTAAAGATAACGCTACTTAGGAGGCAACCCAATTTTTAAATTTTGCAATTTAGTTTAATTAGAATAGTCTCACGTTTGGTATATTTTTGTTGTGTTGTGAAGTCAGGTGAAGGAATAGGACACTAAACACGAAGAAGATGATGGAAAACTCAGAATCAGGGGAGCATCGTGGTGCCATTGTGCAGGACCGTGGTGCCGATTGTTCAGAGGGGTCGCAGGAATTTAGGCACCGCGGTGCCATTATGCAGAACCGAGATGCCGAATAATCGTGGCCACAAGATTTTTGGCACGGTGCCATCGTAGTAATCTGCATGTCTTGGACGGATTTCCAAATTAAAAGCCCTAATCCCCCAAATCTTTTCCCACATAAACACAAATCCTTCTTCTCTCTAAAAAGTCCGAAAATCTCTTCCTCTAATCTCCCACAAACTTCCCCAAATTCTTCCAAAAAACCCTACACAAACCCTCACATCTTGCACCACCATCATTCCTTCCAACTAGGTCAAGAAATTGGTGAAAAACAACACTTCAAAAAGGTAATCTTCATCATTGTTCTTGCAATTTCAAGGCTAATAGAGAAAGTAACTTGCAAGTTTGGGGGTGTACAGACTTTGTTGATAGGGTGTTGTGTAGTTATGGGTGTGTGCTGGGTATTATTGTGCTGTGTAGTTGTGTGAATTGAGGCTTATTGTGGTGAAATTGTTCTGTATTGATGTTGTGGTCTGGTTTTGCTTGGTTATTGTTGTTGTGTGGTTTGAGAGTTGTTGAGAAACCTCAAAGAAACAAAGGAAACACTGCTGAAAATTTTCCAACAACCTTCACTATGGCTTCTAAGAAACGAACTTCGAGAGCTTCAACATCTTCATCCGCCCCAGACTATGATGTGACTCAATTCTCCAACAAACAGGTGAATGATCGATACAACAAGATTAGCACTAGGGCATTGATAACAGAAAGAGACATGTATTACCAGGCCAGGCCATTTGATGATGATGATGACTACGAGCCTATTAGGGCCATGATCGAGACAAATGGGTGGAGAAGGTTCACCAATCCCGAAAGGATCCCACTTTAAAATTCTAGCCTTGTGAGGGAGTTCTATGCGAACTACCCCGAGCAAGAGGATGGGCGGTGCTTTGTTAGAGGGAAATATGTGTTTGTCAGTTCCGAAACATTGAATGCGATACTAAGGACCTATGATATAGAGGACCGAGGCGATAATCCAAACTACTTCAGAAGTTGGTCACAAAACGTGAACCACATCATGTGGGATGTAGTTGCACAGACATTGTGCTACCCAGGTGCTGGGTTTAGTTTTACCCGCAATGGATTCAGGAGACTTGCCCGATGCCAATTTAATAGAACAACCAAAGGATGACTATATTTCACAAGTGCACGCTTGATTCCGTCAACTTATTTCACAAATGTCCCCTAAGACAGAATCAAGCTTATTTATGGCATCATGAAGGGCATGACAATTGATGTGGGAGAGAAATAGTGCAGAGCATAAGAGAGATTAGTAGGCTGACTACTACTGGCGGATTGAGACATGGTTAACTCATTACTGCCTTATGTGATAGGCATAGAGTCCCAACATTCTCTACTGATATCCTAGAGAAGAGTCAGTCTACTGTGACCTATAGTTTAGTGCACTCATTCCTTGATCCCAACCTGTGACCAAAGAAGAGTGGAATGGGTCCAAAGAAGAATGCACAACAACCATGATGATGAGGAAGAGCCAGAGGCACACAATGAAGTAGGAGAAAACAACCATTGGCCTCCTCTGTCCGTAGAGCCTCCAATGCCAATGATGGAGCGGATGCTCTTGAACCAACAAATGATGTTGCGGAATCAAGAGAAAATGATACAAGACCATAAACACCTAACCCATCATGTTGATAATTTGAGTTCCATGTTCTCCCAATGGACAATGCAGTATCCGCTGCCACCACCACCACCACCATGTTGAGCCGTTGTATGTCTGTAAGTCGTCTCATTTTAAATTTTTTAGTCTTTTACACATTTGGGATAATGTGTAGTTTAATTTTGGGGGGAGTTTTATTTTATTTTTGTATCCATTTTTGAGTCTTTTGTTGTTTTGTGTTTTATGTGAGTCAATTTTTTATGCATGTTGTGCTTATTTGGAACGCCTAGTGAACTAAGTGGGATAATGTAATGGAATGAAAAGCTAAAATTTGTGTACTTAAGTTAGATATGCCAAAAATTCATAAAAATTTGAGTATTTGGAGTATTTGATGCTTAGCCTATGTGTTGTCAACTGAAAAATGTCTGTGAAGTCTTCTTGCTTGTTATTTGAGGCGAAATAGTTAAGATGTACATGTTATGGAGATGATTCAGACATTTCTTTGATAGTCCTTCTTACCCTTCATTACCTATCCTGACATTAAATTGTATCTCTAGTCAGCCTCGTTGAGCCTAAAATAAGTTGTTTTCTTTGACACCTCTTGATTCCCTCGTGTGCCATAAGCAGTAATTGAAAAATTATGATGAAAAAAAAGTGAAAAAGAAATACAAAAAGAGAGTGAAAAAGTGATGCACCCCAATAGAAAAATGTAAAAGCTTAAGTTTGGGGGTGCCTAAATGAATTGATTCATGCTCTCAAAAAGAAAAAAATGGAATGATAGGTATGAACTGAAAAGAATACCAAAAAGAAGGACAAAACGGTTGAATGAGAAAAACGCTTATGGTACGTAAATGAGCCTAAATGTCTACTTTTGCCTAGCCCTGCTTAAGCCTACATTACAACCCTGAAAAGTCCTGAGGATCTCTAGTATGTATGTCTATGATTAGTGAAGAATAACAAGTAAACAGGCCCATAGAACTAAATGAAATTGATATGCATAAGTTAGATATTCATGCTTCCATTACTTGTGATTGAAATGAATTTGTGAAATATCTAACTTGAAACTCTAGATTGTTGAATCCATGTTATATTTGTTCCTGCATATTATCTCAACTGACGTTCATGTGTTTCTAAGTCTTTGTGCAACTGCTTGATTTGATCTTTGCTCGAAGGCGAGCAAAGGTTAAGTTTGGGGGTGTTTGTTAGGCGTATTTTGTATACGCTTTTTGAGTCATTTTTAGTTGGTATTTACTCGTTTTTGTTGTGTTTAGTATAGTAGTAGGTTTGTTTTTCCTTCTTTTGAGTCACAGCGGTGCAAAATGGCAAAAAGGAACGAGAAATGGATAGAAAAGGTGCTCCCGAGGCGCAAATGACGAAAGTTGGCAACTCAGAGCGAAAGAAGGCAGCACCGTGGTGCCACTATGCAGAACTGCGGTGCCATATTTACCGCGGAGCCACAGAACTTTCAGCACCGCGGTGCCATTAGGCAGTATCGTGAGGCCAATTATGCTGAGAAGCTATAGGAGTTTCGGCACCGCGGTGCTGGTATGCAGAACCGCGGTGCCGACACGGGAAATTTCAGTTCCGAAGACAAATTGGCTAAGGGTAGATTGGTCCATAGGGGACGAAAATTAGAGGATATTTAATCCCTAGGGATTGATGCTATGAGTAGGTTGGTCATTCTACAACACAACACAGCACAGGCGGATTTGGAGCTACAATTTGAGACTTTGTTCTACGTAATTTTATTTCTTTCATTTTTAATTCAGTTTATGTATGTATATTGTGTTAGTTCTTAGCATGACTATGGCTAGGAGCTAAACACTCTATTAGGGCTTTCCTTATAAATCGCTTGAAACTTTTATTCATGAATTAATGCAGTAGTTTGATTTCTTCTTCACTTGATTAAAATTTAGTCAATATTTGGTATGAATGTTTGATAATTAATTGATCACTAATTATCATAACCTATATAATTTCGAATCAAAAGCCAAAAGGAGAGATTTGGATATGCTGTAATTGACTAGACATATGTTAAAATCGCGGACGAAAGTACCCCGATACTTGTGTAGCATTATAGGTTATTGTTCTTAATCCTCATATGTGGTAAATCCTATCATAGATATATATAAGGGTTCTGCACTGGGGTTGAGTGATTAAATGTCTTAACCAGAATATAAGACAGTCTAGTTAACCGCTATCTTAACGAAGAAGAAGAATTATTCTAGTCGCATTAAGGATTGAATAATGTGGATAGTCGAGGATTTTGGAAGCCCTAATTCATTCATAACTGATTACAACTTTATTGGTTTAAATCTTGAAATTATTCTAGTAGTTAAATAAAAAAAAACCAATCAAATATCGATTGCCAAATAGATAACATAAAATAGATGAACGGTACTTAGAAACCAGTCTCTATGGACGATATTCGGTCTTACAGACTATATTACTTGTGAACGATGCGTACGCTTGCGTGAGCATTCGAAATATAGAATGACACCTGCAGAGTTGAAGGAATTGAAGGAGCAGTTGAGAGACTTGTTAGAAAAAGGCTTCATTAGGCCTAGTACATCACCTTGGGGAGCACCGGTGTTATTTGTGAGGAAGAAAGATGGATCACTACAGATGTGTATTGATTATAGGCAGCTGAATAAGGTAACAATCAAGAACAGGTATCCCCTCCCCAGGATTGACGATTTATTTGACCATTTGCAGGGTGCTAAGTGTTTTTCAAAGATAGTTTTGCGGTCAGGTTATCAGCAGGTGCAGGTAAGAGAGGCAGATATTCCGAAGACAGCATTCAAGACCCGATACTGACATTATGAGTTTAGAGTGATGTCTTTTGGGCTGACCAATGCTCCAACGGTGTTTATGGATTTGATGAACCGAGTGTTCAAGTCATTCCTGGATATATTTGTTATTGTATTTATTGATGATATCCTGGTTTATTCACATTCAAAAGAGGAATATGCAGACCATTTGAGGACAATACTTAGGGTGCTCTAGCACCAGAGGTTGTATGCCAAGTTTTCTAAGTGTGAATTCTTGTTGACTTCAGTGGCATTCTTGGGGCACATTATCAGAGCTGATGGTATTCAATTGGGTACACAAAAATTGAGGCAGTAAAGACTTGGCCCAAACCTACGACGCCTACTGAGGTACGCAATTTTCTGGGGCTCGCAGGATATTACAGGAGGTTCGTGGAAAAGTTTGTCTCGATTTCGGCGCATTTAACCAGGCTAACTCAGAAGGTACCTAAGTTTCAGTGGACGGATGCTTATGAGCATAACTTCCAGTTGTTGAAAGACAAGTTGACTACGGCTCCAGTTCTAACTCTTCCTGAGGAACTAGATGGTTATGTTATTTATTGTGATGCTTCAAGTGTTGGACTAGGTTGTGTGTTGATGCAGCATGACAGGGTTATAGCTTATGCCTCCCGACAGCTCAGGAAGCACGAGAATAATTATCCTACTCATGATTTGGAGTTAGCAGCGGTGATTCATGCTATGAAGATAATGAGGCATTATTTATGTGGAGTTCATGTTGATATTTATACGGATCACAAGAGTCTCCAATATATCTTTAAACAGAAGGAGCTGAATCTACGATAAATACGGTGGCTAGAGTTACTAAAAGATTATGATGTTGATATTTTATACCATCCCGGGAAAGCAAATATTGTGGCAGATGCTCTTAGCCGTAGATCTATGGGTAGCATGACGGATGTGCAGCCAGACAAAAAGGGGATGGTTCATGAGATACATCAGCTAGCGAGCCTTGGAGTCCGTTTGATTGATTCTGGAGATAGTGGAGTTGTTGTTCGAGGAGTTGCTGAGTCCTCTATCATAGAAGAGATAAAGAGACAGCAGTGCGAGGATCCTGTTCTGGCATAGTATAGAGATACAACTCTTCGAAAGGGAAAGACTCTATTTGAGGTTGCACCTGATGGAGTGCTACGGTATGAAGGTAAATTGTGTGTGCCTGATGTTGCAGGGCTACGACAATAGGTTATGGAAGAAGCACACAATGCCCGTTATTCTATTCATCCAGGGTCAACGAAGATGTATCATGACCTCAGATGTTTGTATTGGTGGGATGACATGAAAATGGACATAGCGGAGTTTGTTGCTCAGTGTCTGAATTGTCAACAGGTTAAGGTCGAGCATCAGAAGTCTGGTGGTTTATTGTAGGAGATGGAGATCCCAACTTGGAAATAGAAAGTGATTAATATGGACTTCATTACAGGATTGCCTCGCACCCAGCGAAAGTGTGACTCTATATGGGTTATTGTGGATAGGCTGACGAAATCAACTCATTTTCTTCCAGTCGGGACTACTTATTCTGCTAAAGACTATGTGAGATTGTACATCAGGGAGATAGTGAGACTTCATGGGGTTCTCATATCTATTATATCGGACAGAGGAGCTCAGTTTACAGCTAACTTTTGGAGATCATTCCAGAAGGGATTGGGGACACAGGTGAGTCTTAATACAACATTTCATCCTCGGGATCGATGGACGGTGTGTCACGACCGATCCCGGTCGCGATCGGTGCCCTACCAGGCACTGCCGTGTATACATCAGAGAATAGCAGCTGAACGTACATACACATAGACCTGAATAAAGTAAACATCACCGCAAGCCGATGCCGCTTCCATAAAATAAACTTAATCGAAAGTGAAACAAGACAACTTATTCTTACATCCCAAACCACAAACGTGACTACGCACTTCAGAATAACAACCGTGGCGGACAGGCCCCACCATACCCCGAATGTACAAAAGTCTATAACCTCGAGAACCGCACTAAAAGACAAAGCCTCCGAGAAATGGAGCTTTCCAGAATCAACAAATGATCCTAAGAGCGTGGATCAACAAGCTACGAACCTCAACTCATGCAGATGAACGCAGCCCCGGGCGAGGTCGATAACAGTACCAAGTATGCGAATCGAAAATACCAAAATACCTCATAAGTCTAAAATAATCGAGACATGTATAAAATCGCCATCAACCCTGTGCCTTACCAACAATGAGAATATCAATCATATACTATACTGCATGAAAATAGGCAGCTCATAATCAAAGTAAGGTCATCCGCCTCACAGTATCATTAAGCACTCCTACTCCTGGGACTATTTCACCCGCATGGGTCATGTGGACTCGCATGAGGTATTCCTCGCATAGGCTGTACTCACCCGCATGGGACTATTTCACCCGCATAAGCCCAACGGACTCGCATGAGGTACTCCTCGCATCGTGGGTAGCAAATCCACGGAACAGGTGGTATAACGATCTTGGGGATTTACCCCTCAGATATACTCTTACCCTGAAGAAGGTGGTATAACGATCTTGGGGATTTACCCCTCAGATATACTCTTACCCCTCATACTGCATGTCTCGGAATCCCTCATCGTAAGCATGTCCAAGGTGCATACCCGTGGAATCCCACATCACTGACGGTACGTCCAAGTAAACTCATATAAAGACCATGGAAGCATACCCGTGGAATCCTTCAACACTGGCGGCACGTCCAAGTAAACTCATACTAAAACAATGGAAGCATACCCGTGGAATCCTTCATCACTGGCGGCACGTCCAAGTAAACTCATACTAAAACAATGGAAGCATACCCGTGGAATCCTTCATCATCAAGCGACGCCCAAGTAAACTCATACTAAAACAATGGAAGCATACCCGGAATCCTTCATCACCAAGCAGACGCCCAAGTAAACTCATACTAAAACAATGGAAGCATACCCGTGGAATCCTTCATCACTGGCGGTACGTCCAAGTAAACTCATACTAAAACAATGGAAGCATACCCGTGGAATCCTTCATCACTGGCGGTACGTCCAAGTAAACTCATACTAAAACAATGGAAGCATACCCGTGGAATCCTTCATCACTGGCGGTACGTCCAAGTAAACGCATACTAAAACAATGGAAGCATACCCGTGGAATCCTTCATCACTGGCGGTACATCCAAGTAAACTCATACTAAAACAATGGAAACATACCCGTGGAATCCTTCATCACTGGCGGTACGTCCAAGTAAACTCATAATTTCTTTAGGCTTTCATTAACATACAAAATGAATCTCATTTTCATGACCTTATTCAAGAAAAACCAACTCTTTAACCTTCCATAAAATTATTATAACCAACTCCCCATAAAGCCGTAACTTTATGTTTTTAGAAATTAAGACATTCTTACCCTTTCATAAGGCCGTTATAACTAACTTTCCATAAAGCCGTTATAACTCCTTATGTTTCAAAAGATTTCGTTCCTTTATTAACCAAGAGGCTTATACTTCAAGTCAAATTTACACAATTTTCAAAATACTTCTTCATGTCAAGAAATCCTTGTCTACCTTACTTAGGATAAACCATTCCTCAAGAACAAGTGGGTTAACTCCTTAACCCAACCAACTTAGACATTTTCTTAAAACAAGTCAAGTATAACAAATGGATTTACTTCATTTAAAACACGTACGTCTACTGTACTATATAGTTATAATTACTCATGCTCAAGAGATAAGAAAGTTTCCACATACCTCTCCGGTTAATCCACTTGCTAAGTCCAATGCACCACACGTAGTACGTCAACTTAAAATGACCATAGTATGCTCATTAACCTCTAGCTCAATGTAGAAATAATCTAAGTTCAAAGCCACTAAATTCTATGGAAAATTGGGCAGCATTTCCTTTGTTTCTACATACTTTGCCACCTTTTTAAAGGCCGAATTCATCATCTAAACGCCACATTTAAGGCCCAACAATCCAAACATTTCAAAGGGGATTACACAACTAAACTTGGGTGTGTAAAATTCTGCCCCATTAGGTACAACAACTAACTTAACAACTTTAAGGTAAAATTTAGGCTACAACATGCTTACATCCCAACCTTATTCAATTTCTTCAATTCCAAATCATAATTCTCACATGCAATTCTTCTAAGAGCAATATTTTCAACTACAAGATCTTTCTTCTTCACATGCAACACTAAAAACTAGCTACAAGAAAAGAATTGTTACCTTAGAGCTTTAGCCAAATTATCCCAACAAGTTTGCTAGCCTCCTTTCCACAATCACCACCACAACAACTCCTACAAGCTTGCCAACAAGTTTCCTTCTTGCCACATTTTCAAATTTTTCTCCAAGCCTTGCTTTCTCCTTAATTTTCTAGAGAGAAGGGAGAGCTAAATTTTCTAGAGAGAGTGATGAACTTGAAGAATGACCAAGTCTTCAAGACTTGATCAATAAAGTGCATGCAAAATCAGATGGGGGAGGACACTTGTCACCCACCCATGGCCTCTTTAAAAGAAAATATCAGATTTCCTCAGTTTTTCCGCCAAAAGTTCCGCCTCATGGCTGAAACTTCCGCCACCCTCCGAACTTCTCCGCCATGCTTCCGGCCATGCGCTGCAACTTCAGCGCTCCCTCAGAATAACCGGCGCCGCGGCCCTGCATCCGGCGCCGCGGCCCTGTGGCCCTGACCGAAACACCTTTCTGCCCGACTGCGCACTGAACTTGTAACTCCCATAACTTTCTACTCCGATGTCCTATCGATGAACGGTTGGTTGCGTTGGAGACTAGACTCAACGAACTATGCCCTAAGCCTTTGAAACACTTAGGAACTCTCAATGTAGTGGGTCATAACCCGCCTTAAAGTTGGCTAAAACCCGTCCGAAACAATCCGTCAACCTATCTTCCGAAAATTTTAAGTCTTACTCATTTTCGTACGCACTCATACGCATGACCTGAACTACGGGGTGTAACAGGTTGAGCGTACTATTCAGACACTAGAGGATATGTTGAGAGCCTGTATTATTGACTTCAGAGGTAGTTGGGATGATCATTTATCACTCATTGAGTTTGCCTATAATAACAACTACCATTATAGTATCCAGATAGCCCCGTGCGAGGCCTTATATGGGAGGAAGTGCAGGTCACCTATTGGTTGATTTGACGTAGGCGAGACTAAGTTAATCGGCCCAGATATGATTCAACAAGCTGTGGATAAGGTGGAGTTTATTCAGGAGAGATTATTAGCAACACTGAGTCGACAGAAGTCATACGCAGATAATCGACGTCGACACTTAGAGTTTCAGGTTGGTGATTGAGTATTCCTGAAGGTGTCACCCTTGAAGGGTGTGATGAGATTCGGTAAGAAATGAAATCTTAGCCCGAGATACATTGGGCTTTATCAGATTATTCGTATGGTAGGCAAGGTTGCCTATGAGTTGGATTTTCCATCTGATTTGGAAAAGGTACATCCAGTCTTTCATGTATCGATGTTGCGTAAGTGTATTGGTGATCCTTCAAGAGTGTTCCATGTAGATAATGTTCAGGTGACAGAGGAGTTGTCTTATGAGGAGAGCCCCATAACTATACTTGATCGGCAGGTTAGAAGGTTGCGTACTAAGGATGTGTCTTCCGTCAAAGTATTATGGCGAAACAATAATAGAGAAGAGATGACTTGGGAAGCGGAAGACGAAATGAAGAAGAAGTATCCTCACTTGTTCCCTATACCTGCAGGTAATTCAATTCCTTACTTGACTATTTCGATTGGTGAATGATATATGCGATATATTGTGGCCTTGTGAGACATCTCTGGTTTGCTGAATATAGGAATGGTAGGTATAGTTATAGAGGGGACTATGCCGAAACTTTTACAGCATAAGGCTTATTGTGAACATTCGAGGACGAATATTTCTAAGGAGGGAAGGATGTTACACCTCATAATCTTAGGGCAGTAATTTGAGAACGTAATTAAAAAAATAGTATTCGAATATTGGATGCAAAGTATATTTACATATGCTAATACGGAAATTAGTATACAAAGGATATGATCCCGAAATAATTTTTGAATACTACGAGTGTGACGATGAGAATTGATTATGTTGGTTGAACATTTCGAATTTTCAGATTTTATAAGATTGACTAAGTATGGGAGATTGATTCTTTAATAAGTGGGAACTAGTGGACAATTATGGGAACTAGCACCCCCTTTCACGTTTTTTTTAACCATAATTTTTAGATTTTGCATGCTTACATTTACCTAGGCTCTACTCATTTCCCTGCCCCTTGTTTTCGAGAACCTCCCCCCATTCAAACACTCCACCTTCTCTCCTCCAAACATATTTTCTCACCCTCCATAGCCAAGAAAAGACCACATTAACTCCCATTCCAAGATTAAGTTCCTCTACAAGTTCTAATCCATAGAGACTCCACAAAACAGTGGTGAAATCGGCACTGCTGGACCGAAACATAGCCAAGAAATTGTGGCTTTGAAGATGAACATTTTGGAAGAGAAACATGTATGAATGATGGATTAAACTTGTAGAATGCATGCATGTCATTTTGGGTTGAAGAAATGGTGAAATGGCGAAGAACTTGGGGCAGTGAGTATCGATTTTTAGGGACTGTTTTGGACAAAAATTAAGGTAATACTTCTTCCTCTTATAGTATAATTGGAATTGCATGATGTTATAAATCAAGGAATGAACTTGTGTTAAGAGAAACTTGGAATTAAGACAATGCATGTGATGGTGTTGGTGTGGTTTACCGATTTTTAGGGACTGTTTTGTACACATTGGATTTGAGTGTTGTTGTTGTTATCCTTGTCACTAATTTCATGTTAAAATTGAAGGAAATCTTGATATTTAAAAGGTGTGGTTATATGAAATATTAAAAGGGTGAATTGGATTCTAAGGAATTAAGAGAAGAGCTATGGTATTATGGTTGTTGGCCGAGAACTTTATGAAATTGTTGGACATTGTTGTGTTGAAGTATGAACTGTTTTTGTTAAGTTATAATGCTGGAAATATAAGTTATGAACATGTATATACGTTGTGGTAATTACTAATACATGTCTTAAAGGAATTAAAGCGTAGAAAGGTGTTATGTTGCAAACTATAAGACTTGCACTCTTGTTGTTGCTAGAATTGATGGAATGTTTTTAAGGTTGTTTTAATGTGGTTTAAGGGGCTGAATTAACAATAGAAATAGGTGTATTAATCACCTTGGTTGTTGTAGTTGTTGTCTTCCATGAACGTAAAGAAAATGAATGTATTATGATGGCGTATATGAAGTGTTTGAGATTGTTTTGGTTATATCTTTAAGTTACATCTTGTTATTGGTATTGTTGGTTTTGTTTGTAAGTTGTGGATGTGCATATAAATAGGGGAGGTGCTGCCCAAATTTCTATAGAAAAGAGAGTCATCATTTGGTATATAACTTACACTAATAAACATATAGTTGACGGACATGTTACTATTATTATAGGTTGAAGTGCTAGATGAGACGTACTTTAATTAGTGAGTTGGTTAGTTCGACAATACGGGTACCCAGGTAGAGCATATGGTCGCGGCCCGTCGGGACAGGTCGTGACACGATAGTTGACATGCCCAACTTTTGATGCCATAGTGTTGTGTCGTCCATCTTGACATTATTGCTCGTCTCTTGTCTTGCAACAAGATAGCAACTATCACATGTTCTAGTACTTGACATGACACATTCATTAGCTTCATTCGTAACTTTACAGGCATTCTTATTAAATTTACCTCAAGATTGTCATCACATAATTGACTAATACTCATCAAATTAGCCATTAAACATTCAACGTGTAAGACATTTCTTAAAGTTGGACATCCAGGAACATCCAGGATTCCTTTTCCGATTCTTTAACTTCCACCTCCATAAGTTACGTTACCTCCATTTAATGACTCATAGTTCTTTAGAAAACTCTTTTGTACCTGTCATGTGACGAGAACATCTACTCTCAAAGCACCAAGAACATGAAATGTTAGTTCTTAAAGTAGTTATCGCACATTACACGGTACATCCATTTTGGGAACCCAAATTCTTTTAAACATTTTTTACCTTTCAGCTCAGAAATGTTGCTTTGAATATTGTCAGAAATGTTGGACAACATTTTAGGCAACATTTCGCTCACAGAATTCTGAAGTTTGAAAACAGTACATTTTAAAAAAAAAAAACTCAAGGGAATTACAATGACGGCACACAAACTTCATATCCTTTGACATATATGATAATCTATTATATAATCCTTTTTCTTTTACAAAGCATTTTCTCATTTTTGTCAAATAAACTAGAGCATATTGTTTTAAGAGAGTTTTAGTACACAATACCTGCATGCGAAAGTTTACTAAAAACTGAGTATATTTAGAAGTCCATGAGTAGATCTTACGGAAGGTTATTTTGGCTAAATTCAATTTTGCACAAATCTTACCAAATGCAGTATCCTATTTGGTAAGTGCAACCTCTAGTCGGGTTTCTCACGAGTTAAAGATTTTACCTTTGTCTCAAGTTGCTTGGATTTTATCATTAAGGTTTTACAAATGTTTTGTAATTCATTAATCATGTCATTTTTGCATTAAACTTGATTCATACTCTCAGCCTCACCACTATAAATAAATCACTAAAGAAATTAACATCAGGATAGTTAAAGAATGTGTACCTTTCAGATGTTGCTGGAGATGCAGATGTCGTTGCAGATGTTGCCTGAAATGTCGTGACACCTGAGGCAACATTACAGACGACGTTTTCATTTTTCAGTCAGGAACTGTTCATAAACAGTGGCCAGCATTTCTTGTGATTCGACTTCTTGATCTCCTTCCTCTTCTCATTCTTTTTGCCTTTCTTTTTGAGTACTTGGAAGGAATTTGGTGGACTTTTGATTGAATCCTTGGTTTTTATGCCTTTTAGATTTAGATTGATTTCTCTCATTGTTGAAATTCCTCACCATCAAATTGTATTTTCGAGTGAGTAAGACAACATTAGCACCTACACCAATTTCTTCAAGATTCACATCCCCTTCATCGATATGATTCTCTGAGGATTGAACTTGAAGTGTCACATTCTTGCTCTAATATAGTTTCCTTTGATTCTTAATGTTCATCTCATAGGTTTTGAGAATGCTCATCAAGGTATGAAGGTCTATAGTAGCAAGATTGTGAGCTTCTTCAATGATACAAATCTTTAAATTGAACTTTTCAGGAAGAGAACGGAGAGCCTTTCAAAAATAAGATTTAATATCATTCGTTTCTTCCATCCTTAAATATTCATAATTGCTCATGATCATGTGTAGCTTTGTTCGACGAATACTTGAGCTACGTTCACAATGAATTTGTAAAGTGTCTCATGCATCCTTAGTCGTTGGGCAGTTTTGAATGAGCTTGAACATATAAATATCAACCCATCCAGAAATTGCATTTAAGGCCTTTTCACAAAAGCTAGTATTATTGGTTTCTTCCGCAGTCCATTTGGATTCAGGTTTAACAAGAATGTCACCTTCCTCATTCGGCGGCAACATTTGAACAACATACTCATTTCTTTATGCCCTAACATCAATTGATTTGATGTGAGAACGTAGACAAATCCTCAATAGGTACATTTTGTTCCATTCAAAATGGGAAGTCTACCAATATTTAGATTAGTCGGATCCATAGCTTTGAATAATATGACCAATCACTTATTATGTCAAGTGTTGGCTCTGATACCACTTGTTGGGTCCCGGGGGTTATGCTATGGAATAATAAAAATAAAATGAAAGTAAAATCAATTCGAATGCTGGAACAGTTTCAAATGTCGACAGAAATGTAAATGCAACAATATCGACATTTGGTAAAGCAGAATAAAACCTTTGAAGAGTTAAAGTGCAGCGGAAATAAATAAAGAACACAAAGATTTAATTTTCATATGTTATATATTGATATAACCCATGATGGTTAATGACCAAAAGTATTGTGTGTGTATATATATATATATATATACACAATTGAATATATTCCTTTCTTTACAAGATTTACAAGATAATACAAAGGGATAAAAAAAGTTAAGTCGCAGATGACTTATGCCTGAAAAATCTATCTAAATAGAAGTGAGCAACATTTCATTACAATCGTTCCATACAAAGATAATCTAGAATCTGAAACAGCGACTGTAATGTCACACAAAATATCGTCACAAACACATACAACATTTTGTGATCCAGATTTCTGAGAAGCAATCCCGAGAGCTCTCTTGGTATTTTTACATTTTGATTATGGATATTGATTCACTCTTCTGCCCTCTCTATTTATAGTAGAGAGTCCTTCTTGAAAAGCTCATCAATTGGTTGTAGAAGTTGAGCTAAAAGTGGGTACGTGAAGCAGTAGCTTGAGGCATGAAAATAGGAGCTGATTTGACTTGTTCTTCATCAATCTTGCTCCTCAAGTTAAGCTATTCATTGGACTTGGTCTTCCACGTTTTTCAATCTGCTTCAAAGACTCCTTGCCAAGTCAATTACCATGGGGTAAAAAGGTCACACTTTTCTAAAATATGTCCGTGAAGATAGGCAAAACAGTTACCAGAATGTCGTCCCGAATGTCAAGACATTTGGTCCAACATTTTCTGATTTTAACTTAGCTCTGAAAATGATATCTTAGGAAAAATGTCATGACACAAAACCTAACATTAACACCCCGCATAAAAATAGTAATCCTTACATTTTTATTTACTGCACTAAAAACAATCATGCATAATAATTCGTGCATAATTTGCTTGTGGAAAAAATGACTTGTTTCAACTCTGGCATTTTAGCTTTCTATTTGTCAAGAAAGTGAACGATATGATGGTCCAAGGCAAATAATAGTCCCAGCATTGTTGTATTTCAAATATGGGAACCAAACGACCCCTACAATTGTTCAATTTGGGAACCAAAAGACCCCTACAATTGTTCAATTTGGGAACCAAAAGACCCCTAATAAAACTGGGGGGGGGGGGGTGTTCCTTATTTTCAAACAAAGGCATACTAGTTGTCTTTCTAAGGGGCTTGACTTTCTATTTGACCTATATGGTCCCTCTTCTCATCTTTAATTGCACAGAGACCTATTTCCAGAACCTGTAAATTGACAAAATATACACAAAGAAAACAAAATCCTCTTCAACATATCTCGTTTCAAGATTTTTCTTCGAGATGCTGCAAAGATAATTTGCACATTACTATTTTCAACCCAAAAAGATAGTTTCCGCTTAATTCTTTATAACTTCTTAGGAAGAGAGTGAGAGATCGTTAAAGATATAATTAAGCAAATATAATTAATAACAATTAAAACTCTTAAATGAGAAGATTAAGTTATTTAATACTCCTATGATAGAAGAGCAAATACGTGCTTGGTTACAAGTCTTCACCGTCACTCATTATCAGCTAGCGTGTTGGATATAATTAAGATCACCCAAATAAAAATGTAGTCTCCTATAATTAGATACAATAATCACATAATATATTTTTTTGTGTCCCATCTAGTGTTCGCAATCCGTTTTAATGCCCGAGTATCCGAAATTCACGTCGGAAAAGTAGATGAGTACCCTATTCCAAGACTCGAATCTGAGACCTCTAGTTAATTACGGATGCAGGAATACTTACCACCTCACCATAACTTTTGGCGACATATGATCATATCATAAAACATAGCAAAACAGAAACCCATGAGGAACATACTTTTATTAACAAACCAATAGGGGCTCTATTATACTCTATATACCATGGTTATATATCATTATTCTTCTAGCCAATACAACATGCATGGTAAGCCTAAAGCAAGGATCATAATACAAGTGCCATTGTCACACTTTCTTTCATTAATCCTCTTTCTAATTTACAACCCCACAAATTCAGTTTAAAGTTTAAACTCAAACTAGGCATCTGCATATTGTTGAATATTTTGATGATGATGATGAGTACTAGGCAGATAGCTTTTTGAACCAACAGGCAAATAATTCATTGGCACAGGGAATCCTAATCCTGCAGCAGCAGCAGTACCATTAACTGTCCTAGTTGCACCTGCTCTTTCCAGTGATTGCACTTGATTCTTCAAAAATTTCACATAATGTATTGCTTCATCTAACATTGATGCAGTGTCCATTTTTGTTCCACCTGGTACTAATCTCTGTAATATCCTTATCCTTTCACTTATCCTTTCTCTCCTGTGACGCGCCGCGACACTTTGTGGATCGGTCGATATTTTTACGTTCCTTCTCTTTGGTGGCTTAACAGATTCAGGGTCGATATCAATTGGCTGCATTGCTGCAATTTTGAATATCATTTCCCTCATTGCTTCCATATTGCTCCGATTCATCGAATGCGAATTAAATGCACCCGAATTGTTACCAGAATTGGCTAAGAAGTTTGGATTTTGATGGATTAGAGGAGAGTTTGTGAATGAAATTGTAGAAGGCATGTTCAGGAAGTTGGTTGAATTTTGATCAATTTGATGGAAGTTATAATTATTGTTGTTGCTATTGCAACTTCCTTGTGGACTAAACTCCATCATTGGCAATTCAGAACAGATACCTGTTGAGACATAATATAATTAATGAGTTAAAAGTACTATTAGATGAGATTGTCACATAATTTCGAATAGTTATATGTCGAGACATGATATGATTAATCGGTTAAAAAGAACTATTAATTAGATGAGATAGTCACACAATTCAACATTACATACCAGTAGAGAAGTCGGGGAATTTGTCCAATTGCATCATGAGCATCATTTCCATTTGATCTACAGAAGCTGCTGCTGGTGATTTGAGCATATCAATATCCATGGCTAGTTTTTGGAAGTTTAAATCACTCACTTTTATAGATGGAAGAAAAAGATTAAAATAAAAGATGATGATGGGTTATTAGAACAGAGGAATGGGTAAGATAAAGAGAAGGGTAAGTGAACTGAGAGTTTTATCAGAATGTTGCAGTGAAATGGCAAAGCTCTGTTACTACTACTACTACTAGTGCTAGTGTTTTTTGCTATAGCTAATAGGTTGGGGAGAAGTGAAGAAATTGGAAAGGAATAAAATAGTGATATTGGAAATAGACCATCTAGGCTCCAGTGGGAATTGAAGGCTATATATAACATTTAACAAGTTCTTTTCATTATTTTATACTTATATAATATAGTGCATATATATTTGATATTTCATTGTATGCTGCTGTAGGCGCAGATAAATAATTCAGTAAGAATATAATACCAAATTTTTATTATGTCATCAAAGTTGGTAAGCTTTTCCCCTTTCCTTTCCTTGTTTATAATATTATTTCATTAAGAAATTAAAAGGAAAAAAATACAAAAGTTATAATCTTCTCTTGCAGGCTTACAGCTAGATCTGTTGGAACAAGTTATAATTTTGTTTATATCATTACTCATTTTTCTTTGTTTATCTGACAATTTGGAATTCACCTTTGGACTAATCTATATATACGTTGTATAAGACATATTTAAGTGACATTGTCTATGAAGAATTTCTTTATTTGTATCATCGTATGCATAGGCAAAGCTACAAGCTTGTCTACATATTCGACAGAATTCAGTAGCTTTAACACTTATATTATTGTGTTTATACTTAAAATTACTTAATATATATAAATAATTTATTTAAATTTTTTGTTTAAAATTTAATATCCATAAATTCAAAATTCTAAATGAAATCTTTTATTAAGGCGGTGGTAGTGTGCTTCTTGTTCTTTCTTTTATATATGTTAATACATTAGTTAGATAGATACAATTTTTCTTTTCGACTAATTTAAAAACCAAAAATTAAATAAATAAAAATATATATAGAAGCAGTAAGATTATATTCTCTGAGAAGGTAAAGATGAGTGGGCTAGGTCCACCATTTGGAGGGTTTAGATCTACCAACTGTAGCATGGATACCATAAATGCTTTTGATGTGGTGCATGAAACGATATATAATATTTAAATAAATGTATTCACTCTCTTATATTTTTTTTTTGATAATTCAGATTTCGGGGTCTTTAGTACCCCATATCGCTAGTGGTGTAATCTTGACTTATCTTTCGCAGGCGAATAAACCGTTCTTATTTGTCGCTGCAGTAAATCGCGAGATGTCGCGCATTCGATGTCGATCGCCACCAACGGATCAATGCTACAAGGTCCGACCCCCCAACAGGGATTGTCTGAGGGAGTATCAAACTCACACTGCAACATGCCCGCGCGGTTAAAGCTACCAAACTTTAATACGAGACATATGCCCCGGAGAACCTATCCGCCGAGAATCGAACTTGTGACCCTAAGACCATAAATTTAACTAATGGCCACTGGGCCAGTATCTTTGGATCACTCTCTTATATTTTCACTTTGTTATAAAGAAGACCTTAGCTAAAACCCCACACACACATGACACAAGTCAGAGGTCTCACGCTATACCTCACACCCATTTAAATAAGTCAACTCGCCGCCGGCCGGTGATGTCGGCGGCAAAAGACTTGACTTGCTACTGGAGATTTTTTTAGGAATAATTGAATTTTTAGTAAATAGTATACACATTTAAAGAATTTTTAGTAAATAGTATACATATTTTTAGTTGGTATTTTGCATATTTTGAAGCGCTGTTCTTACTCTATTCAACGTCTTATTCTTTTTTCTTTGAACGTCATATTGAGCATTCATAAAAACTTTAAAGATTAAACTTATCAAAATAAATTTTTGATTCGGCATCTAATATACAGCTAGCAAAAGATAAAGTGATCAAAATATTAGCGTTCACTTGCTTTAAAGATTAAACTCATCACCAGCCTCTAATATACACCTGGCAAAAGATCAAATTGGGATGAGGGAGGTGGTTGTATTATTATTATTTATTACTGGGGGGTATTATTATGATAGACATCAACTTACAGTTTAAAGTTTTTGAGCCTTTGTTGGGGGGGAACGCATTTCGAGGTGGATCAGCTTCTACAGAGGACTACTGTTTCATGTGGTGTCTTTAAGCTAACGAACTTACCTGTGGTGAACTGCTTCTTCCTTTAATTTTCCCTGCCATTAACTCTCTACTTTTATAGGCCACAAATTCCACTTTTTTTTTTTTTTGATAATTCAGGTTTGCGTCTGACTATGTCACTAGTATTATCTAGACGTTCTGGAGATGATAGACCCGGTCCCTCATCACTATCACCATGGTAAATCGTGAGATGTGCTTAATTAGCCAGAGAGCGGACAACTGATCAATGACACAAGACTCAACACTCTGTCGGGGATCGATCCCACACTGCGCATGCATCACGCATGTTGACACCCAATTTTGACCCTCCCGTCCAGTCATTAACTATAAAATTGCACTAATTTTGTAAAATAATTTTTAGGGATTTTTATAATAAAATGCAGCGAATAAAACATAAATACAGGCATAAACAAACAATTTAATAATAACACCGCATTTTACGTAGAGTATTAAGCACTTAGAGTCCCGCGCCCGCATTAATTAATTTCAAGTTCTATCAAACGATTCTTAATTAATAATAAATACATAAAATAAATAATTTAGCAGTGACGTCGCGTCAAGTAGCATAGCCGCATTTATTAATACGCAAGAGAATTTCATAATCATTTGTAATTTAAAATCAATTTTAATTTGATACATGCATTTAATAGCGTCGCATTTATAAAAGCTTTAAACAATTCTTAAATATCATACTTGCATAATTTAATCTAAACGCAATTCAATTTTTTATTTAACTTCGCAATAATGCATGATAATAAGATTTTTAAATAAAAGCGCCGCATTAAGCATTAATTAAATAGCACGCCCATTTTATTCTTGTAATAATTTTAATAAAGCACTTAAATAATTTGAGCACAATTTATTAATTTAATTAACTAATTAAATACCTAAAACTAATACCTAAAACTAACACTTAATTAAACCCCTAATTAATTCTACCCAGCCCATTACCCGTCCGCGACCCGTAAGCCCACTCCCACTTTTCCTTCAGCCCACGCCCCAACCTTTTATTTTCCTTGACCACGCCCATGATATTCCTCAAAGACTATACCTTACCCGCGCCATCGCTCCTCACCTTTCAAACCTAAACGAAACCCTAAGCCTTCTGCCGCCTCCTCACCCATACGCCCTAAATCTCGCCTCCTCGCATCTTCCCTACCATAAACGTAATATATCCTTACCATATCCATCACCCGAATTCCTCAATCATTTCCTTACCATAACCGTTCGAATCACATAAAATCAGTAGCAAATCAATACGAATCAGCACCCAATTAGCCCAATCTCAGCCCTTATTTACGTACCAATTTTAGAACCTAGAGTTAGGCTATATAAACGACATGCAATAGGCAGAGCAGAGCATAGGAGAAGGAATGGAGAGTGGAGTCGGGGCAACCACATAGCAATTTAGGGCATCGATGAAGGAGAGTGAGGTAGCAATCATTTTGCACCTTAGCAGCAATTAGGAACCGATAGCATCGACATAGACAGCGAGAGGAGCGGTAGAAGCGATAAAGCGAGACCTTTAGCGATTAAGTAACCACCGTGTAGCGGAAGCGAGAATGAGGAAGCGGCCGCGGACACTAGCATTGCGAATAGGTAGTTCGAATCTCCTTCTTTCAATTCAAACAAGAATCAACAAACAAACCTGCCGCTTATTCGCATCGCAAACCCCAAAACCGTCGATTGGGCGACGACTTGATACGCCGGGTCGCTGTCGAGAAGGTAAATTCGACTCTCTCGATTTCATCCATTCTTGTATTTACTGCGTATTTGTATCAAATATGTGTTAAATGATGAATATGTTGAAGATTGTAGGATGTGTCTGCCGTCTCAATGCTACCTGAATTCGTTATTTTGATGGTTGTTTGATTTTCGATTAGCGGTGTTACGATAATGATTCAAATTTAAGACGCTGTTAACATTCATTATTGTTGTTGAGCCTGTTAAGTCACTGTGCAATATGTTTTAGATAGATAAATGACGTATTGTGTGCTGTTGTTGCTACTTGAGCCATTTGTATGCAAGTATGTTGCCTATTGATTTGTTCTTTTACATGTTCTGAGTTTATTTGAGGAGTAGCACATCCTTAGCTTCTTCATGAACTTATATACATGTGGATTTGATTTAGTCATATGCCTATGTGACTAAGAATGTAGTATGAATGCTCTATGAGTGACGTCGTTGGACATTGTGTGATTATACTAAAGCATGTTTCATATAGAATGCTATTTGTATAGGTTAAATTATTGTGTACCTCTTCTCTTCTACATCTTTGTTTCTATACATTTTTGAGCCTAAATTGTCCACTTGTCTCTGTTCTAAATTCCCGAGAATGGCTACCTATTCACTTGTCTGTTTTGATATGATTCTGCTCTCCTGTTATCATATAATATCCCTTAAGTCTTTGTTAATTGGACATATCAATATCCATGTTTAAAGTGTCATCTGAATTAATTTGGGTGACTGAAAGTTATCTAAGCCCTGTTTGAAAGCCTGCTTGAGTTTTAAAATAATTTGAAGTAGTAGTTGGCTGATTCACTGGAGGTAGGTGGTTTTCCAGTGTACCCTCAGTGTTGGGATTAAACATACGCGGCATCGGGTTGTAACTTATATAAACTAGCATTGTAAAAGAGGCAAAGTAAAAGATCAATCGTCCGGGTTGTCGTTAACTGGTGTCTGGCATGTCCTGCATTTATGCTGAAATTGAATCTTTTAGTCCTTTCCCTTGTGTGATTTCTTGTCCAATTTTTGTCCCTTCATGCTTCCTGTGGTTTGCTTGATCTGCTTAAATAAAGTGTGTTGACTGCCCGCCATATGTTCCAAAATGTTTGTTAATACTAATCAAAGCCAAATCAGGCCATAGTCATATAATATGGTAAGCGAAAGGCATGGCGTATGACTTGAACACAGATCTTTGCTTAAACAATTATGGCCCTATCTAGATTGCCTGTTAGGAGTGTATATGTTTGTCTCACTCGGATTTCTAAACTAGTACATCAAGAAAATCTCTTAGGCCATAGGAACAGCTGCCGCTGCTGATTCTGTTAGCACAGTCTCGGTAGTGCTTGTGGTTGTTACTGCTTTGTTTGTTTGGAGTGTCATGCCGTTGCTTTTGTGTCTATATTACTGCTGCCGTTACATTCCTGCTGATTAATTGGAATATGCATTGATAGTATCTTGGGCATGCTATTATCCAGGAACAATGATTTTCCCGATATTTGTTTATTCGTTATTTAATCGGGCTCGTACTAATCCTTATCTTTCCTTTCTTGCTACATGAAAGCGACGGAGCAAAACGAAGAGTCTCACGGCGAGACTCGTTGCGAGCCACTTCAAATGGCAACCGCGTCTATGTGCACCGCGTTCGCATACGCTTCAGAGATTCCTAAGACAAAATAGGACAAGATGATGTCGCCACACGTCTTGAGAGCCATGATCATATCCACTATTTATATTATTTGCTTAAATTGTTGCCTAATTCTTTAACTTTGTAATTAATAGGAGACATAGAACAATTAGCCCGTTGGAATAAATAAATTGGGTGGGTAGTTTTAAAATCGGAAACGCACTTTTAAGTTACTTGTCATGCATGTCTAAGCTTTACTAAAATAGTCAACTCGCAACTAACATGATAAAATAAATTGCATTTCCCACAAGCATTTTTATAGTATGATATAAATAATTTATATTGGATAGCCTGCTTATCATAAAATTACAAAAAAAAATTATTACCTTTTGCACTACGTCATACAGGTTTGATTTTAAAAGAATATCTTTGATCATAAACCAACATTGCATACATCTATAAACAATAAAGCTTTATTTTTATAGCATTAGTTTTGCAAACTTCCTATCAACATGCCCCTTTCTATAAAACATTTTTTGAAAGCACCCTTTATATTTTCAAAACATGCATTCTTTAAATATAATAATTACCCTAGGTTTGGCAGGACAACCGCAAGTTAGCGGATCTTAGAGGGTGCCTAACCCCTTCCCTCTAGATTAAGAAAGAACCCTTACCCAAAACCTCATTAAGTTTAGCAGACCATTAAATGGAGTTAGTGTTGACTTTAACCTAAGTTGACATTTAGGTGTCCTAATTCACCCAAACTAATTAGGTGGCGACTCCCGCGAACCCTTAGCATTTTTTAGCATTTTAGCAACCCTTAGCATTCTAGCACCTTTTTGCATTTCTAGCACTTTTGCATTTTTAGCACTTTAATATTTGTTTGCACTTTTAACATTTAGCACTCTATTTTCTAACATTTGCACTTTAAGCAGGAGTTTTTAGAAAAAATGTCGCGGCCGAAAATGGGTGCGACAACGCACAAATTCCACTTTTCTACCACCCAAGTTATACAAGTATTAGTAAACTTTTCATATTAGTACACCTCCTTTATCTGACAAAACTTGATACTCCGTTCGTTCGTTCGTTCTATATTTGATTGTATAACTTATTTTACTAGGTATAAAGTTTAAGTAAAAAGATAATAATCTCAGATGTATGGTTTGGAGAGGTGTGTACGCAACCCTTATCCAACCTTGTGAAGGTAAAATGTTGTTTCTGAAAGATACTCTCCATCTGTCACAATTTATGTGATATTATTTTCTTTTTAGTTTGTTCCAAAAATAATGTCACATTTATATTTAGAAATAGTTTTACTTTGTTGGATGATTTATAGTCACACAAATATTTAAGATTTTTTTTAGATCATAAATTTCAAAGCTTTCTTTTTTCCTAAACTTCGTGTCAAGTCAAATAATATCATATAAATTGGGATGGAAGAAGTACTAAACAAGTTTGAAAAGAAAATAAAAAGTCATGTTGAAAATTAGAGAAAAGAACATTAACCACCGCAAATAATAGGATTTCTTAAACTTGTGATAAACATAAATTTTAAATATTTATTTGACTATAAATTATATCATTACACATTAAAGTTTTAAAATTATAATATTTCTAAATATATATATAGAAATGTAAGATTCTTTTTTATGACATAGTATTAAAAGGATAATGTGCCACATGATTAGATAGAGTATGAATAGTTAAATTAGGAGCTTCATCCTTCCTTCTGATGAAAGTTTTTACACAATTAGTAAACGTAAGTTCGATTCTCATTATTCACTCCTCCTTTCTCATTCACTCCATATAATTGAAATTAAATAATTTTATATATAAAAAAAGACTGCAAGTACAGATTAAGATAGAGACATTGATGGCGACTTTAACGGACAGATACGAAAGTAAATGTGTTTTAATAATCTGATGAGATCTACCAGAAACGACAAATGCTAATTATAGTGAACGACATGTTTTAAAATCAATATATTTATTACCAAATAAATTAAATAGGTCCTCAATGGAACTTCTTATGCACGTTATACACTGCATGTATATTCAACGGTACAATTATATATATATATATATATCTATATATATATATATATATATATATATATATATATATATGCAGCAGCTATATATGACGACTAATCTAATGAACCCTAGATTCCCGTTTAATTTATTTGTACGTCTTATATAATATTGTTTAACAATTTTGCATTCGAGATCTCAGGTTGATAGTTTTATAGTTTTTTTAATGTTTTTTGTGCAAAAAAATATTTGTTAAAGTATAGTATTCAACAAGGAAATATTCCATAAATAACGGACATCAATTCTGGCAACTTCGAAATCATGAGAGGGTGTTCCGTGTTCGTCAGGCTAAATATCAAACTACTAGTTGATATTCAAAGGGTAACACATTTGATTATGTATATTTTATGCACGCATAGTGTGAAGGTTATTTTTCAAAATTTATAATGTCTTTTTGTGGTTTAGTAATTTGGTATCCAGAATCTTTTAGTCCGGTTAATTCAGATTTTTGACGCATATGATCCATTAATTTAAGAAGGAAGTGCTCTTTATCACGATTTTTTTCATTCCCAAGCCTTGGACCTGACCTTCTTATTAAGGGTGTGTAATTTTTGTGGTAATTAATTTTGAAGATGTACTTATTATGAAGAAACGTCAACAAAATATGCACTAAAGTAAGGGCAATTTAGTAAATATAACAAAGTCTTATTTTATTTCTTAAATTTCGTACTCGGTCAAATGATATCACATAAATTGAAACGGATGGAGTAATAAATCTGACCGACTATATATCTCAAGTGATAATTGACCTACTATAACAAATTAAACGTACTAATAATGTAGAAAAAATATTGCATTCTCACAAATATAACTTTATAAATCAATTCTTTATTGCTCCTAATTTGAACTTGGCAAGACCAGAAGAAGCTAAAAGATTATTCTTCTTTGGCTCATCAAGATGACATTGTACTTTTGCAGAGAGATGGTAGAAGTGAAATATGAAAGGGAAGTGTTAAATATATAATTTACGGATATTGCTTGTTGATTGTGCTCAGAACAAGTGATTGAAGAAGAAGAATTGAAAATTGAGATGAAGAGGAAGATGGGGCTTTTCTATTTCATCGTAATTTTAAGGCGATAATTAGAGAATGTAATTAAGAAAATAAAATTCGAATGTTGGATATAAAGTATATTTATATATGCTAATTCAGAAATTTGTATACAAAGGATGTGATTCCGGGATAATTTTGGAATGCAACACATGTGGTATGGACTTAGTGTCGTGTATATGTGATTAGGACATGAAATTTTCAGATTTTATATATAGGATTGATTATGTGGGAGATTAATTAATTGTGGGATTAATTTTATTGGGAAGGGATGATAATGCGTGGAACGAGATGGCATAACACCCAACATGCCAATTAAATTTCAGGCTCACATTTAAACATGCACCCCTCATTTCCCCACCCCCATTTTTTCGAAAACCATTTCCCCTCAACCTCTCTTCTCTCTTTCCTTCTCCCACATATTTTTACTTCATTTCTATAGCCAAATTGAAGACTAAACCAACTTCCATTCCAAGATTAAGTTCCTCTACAAGTTCTAAGCCATAGAAATTCCACAAAACAGTGGTGAAATCGGCACTGCTGGGACCGAAACTGTCCAAGAAATTGTGGTTTTGAAGATGAATATTTTGGAAGAAAAACATGTAAGAAAGATGGATTTAAACTTATAGAATACATGCACGTCATTTTGGGTTGAAGAAATGGTGGAAAATGGTGCAAAAATGAATGGAGCAGTGTCGTGACTTTAGGGACTGTTTTGGGCTAAACTAAGGTAAGATTTCTTCTTATTACTTGAGTTATTGGAGTTAAATGATGTTGTAGTTAAGAGATAAATTCATGTTAAAGAAGAATTGAAATTAAGAGATTGCATGTGATTGTTGTTGATGTGTTGTGCCGAATGGAATTGTTATTACCAGTTTTGGGGACTGTTTTGGTATACCTTGGATTTGATTGTTGTTATTGTTATCATTGTCACTAATTGCATATTGAGTTTGAAGGAAATCTTGACATTTAAATTTGTATTTGGTTATATGAAAGTATTGAAATATGAAATTGGATTTTAAGGAGTTAAGAGAAGAGTTAGGGAATTATGTTGTTGTGGCCGAGACATATATGAAGTTGTGGACATTGTTGATATTGTTGTGATGTATTTGGGGTTGTTCTTGTTAAGTTATAATGCTGAAAATATAAGTTATGAACATGTATATACGATATGGTAATTACTAATACATGTCTTAAATGAATTAAAGTGTAGAAATGTGTTATGTTGCAAACTATAAGACTTGCACTCTTGTTGTTGTTGCTAGAGTTGATGGACTGTTTTTAAAGGTTGTTTTAATATGGATTAAGGGCTGAATTAACAAGAGAAATAGGTGTAGTATTCACCTTGGTTGTTGTAGTAGTTGTATTCCATAAACGTAAAGAGAAGGAATGTATTATGATGGCGTATATGGAGTATTTGAGATTGTTTTGGTTATATCTTTAAGTTGCATCTTGTTATTGGTATTGATGGCTTTGTTTGTAAGTTGTGGATGTGTTGTCCAAATTTCTATAGAAAAGAGAGTCGTCAATCGATATAACTTATACTAGAAATCATAGAGTTGACGAACGAATTACTATTGTTATAGGTTGAATTGCTAATCGAGACGAGTTTTAATTATAGAGTTGGTTAGTTCGACAATAAGGTATGTGAAACTATCATTTCTTCTTTTTTGGCATGATTTATATAAAATGAGTGTACGGCGGACGTACATAATTCTATTGAATCCTAATTCTTAATGATACATGATATGATAGTGCCTTGATTTTCTGAGTAATAGTTATTCTATGTATTCCATTGAGAGTTAAATGATGATTTAATTTGTATAAAGTTACTCATGATATTCTATTCGTGCTGATGTGATTATATGACTTCACCGAGTCCCGGGCCGGGTATGTATACATATATGATGATTTCACCGAGTCCCAGAATGGGCCGGGTACGATATAAGTGGACAGGCATCCACAGTTTGTGGACAGGCATCCACAGTTTGTGGACAGGCATCCACAGTTTGTGGACAGGCATCCACATTTTATGGACAGGTATCCATGTATGACTTCATTCACCGAGTCCCACAATGGGTCGGGTACGGTATATGATATGATTTCACCGAGACCCTCACTAGGGGGCCGGGTATGGTATGTATATGTATATGGCTATATTCACCTAGTCCCACATTGGGCCGGGTACGGTATATTATATGGGCACACAAGACTCTCATTTTTATAAGGCACAGTTGACTCTCATTTTTATATGGCACAGTTGTATTGATATTTTGATTATTATACATGTCTCATGTTATCCTTTGGCCAGTTATGATTTTCTTTCTGATTTCATGTTTACATACTCGATATTATTTGCATCGACCCGCTTTCCTGGGCTGCGTTAAATGCCGCAGGTACATGTACTCAGTTTGGTGATCCTCCAGTCTAGGATTCATTTTCAACTGTTCGGAGAGCTCCATTGATTCGGAGCTTAGTCATTTTGGTACAAAACCTTATTTTCGGACTTATGCAAATTTAGGGGCACGACGGGGTCCTGTCCCGTCATATTTCATTATCGTATTTTTAGAGGTCTGTAGACAGTTATGGGTGATAGATGTGTTTTTGTATATGTGTACGGTTGTGAGCCATTTTAGATATCTCTATGTACAGTGGCGGCCTCGTCGGCTTGCATATTTTGTTATATGAATTAGCTATGACTCCTTGGGAGACATGTTTATTACTGATGTTTACATTATCCTTAGTATCCCTGTAATTATATGTGACAGGTGGGTGATCGGTGTATTTTATATACACTTTTTGAGTCAGTTTTAGTTAGTCTTTTGTACCGTTTTGCACATATAAGTGTTGTATTAGGATAGTTTTCCTTTCTATTGAGTCAAAGTGGTTAAAGTGGCCAAATGGCGGAAAATGAGCAAAAAGAGGGCAAAAGAGGAGATGCGGGTAGCAGAGAAAGTGGCGAGCAGGCGAAATCGGAAATCCGGCAGCGCGACGCCTCCTGCGATCAGCAGCGCGGCTCACTATTCGAAGGCTGCGAAGACCAGCGCGCGGCTACCGGACAGCGGTCACGGGCGCGGCGCCTAAACATCCGAAAGCTACAGAGTTCAGTGGCCGCGGCTCCGAACAGCGAATATCGGGGCGCGGCGCCAAAACACCGGACGGATTGCGAACTTCCGCGGCTCACATGCTGCGAGGCGCGACGCTGCGGAAAAATTAGGTTTTGGACGAAATTGCAGGCGGGCACGAAGGAAAAGAGGGAGACGGTTTTCAGCCTATAAAAGGAGAACCCTAGGCAGTTTTTAAGGGTTCCCTTTCTTGCAAAACACAAGGCTTCTTGCTTAGAGATTGGAGACCATAGTCTAGTAATTTCTTTTCCTTTTCTTTACTTTATTTCAGTTTTTGTATGATGAACATGGGATTAGTTCTTGTCATGTCAATGGCTAGGAACTAATTCCTCTATAGGACTTTTCATGTTAAATCTCTAGAAACTTTTGTTATGAGTTAATGCATGCTTATGGTTATTTTTCTTATTGTGAGATCTATCCAATATTTGAGTTGAATTCTTGGTAATTAATTGACAACTAATTATCACTATATGATTTCTAATCAGTTAGAAGGGGATTGTGAATATCTTTGTAAGTTGGATAGACATTCTTGGATTGGGGATGAAAATACCTCAATTATTTATGTAAGCGTTAATGAGAGGCTTAACAACCCTAATTTTGCGCATTGTGCGTGACGATTAACTAGGTTCTTGTTCTTAATCCTCCTATAGAGTTATCCTTATCACCGAAAGGTAGGTAAGGTGCAATACTGGGGTTGAGTGTTTATATAACCCTAACGGGAGTATAAAACGATTTAGTGAACCTGCTTTCTCCAAAAGAAAAAGACCATAAGTTATTGCATTAATAAGTAACATAAGCGGATAGTGAGGAGACGTGGAAACCCTATTCTCATCACAACTGAAGTAAACCCTTATAGTTAAATAGCTTTTATAATTCTTAGTTATAAACAACAATCAAAATATCAATCTACCAAATAGATACAAAAAAATAGATAGTTGGTAATTGAACCCTAATCCTTGTGGACGATATTCGGTCTTACTAAGACTATATTACTTGTTACGATAACGTGCACTTGCGTTTAAAGTGTGTGCATCTTACCACGCATCAGTGGGTATAAAGGTGCCCAGGTATGGCACTGGGTCGCGACCCGTCGGGTCGGGTCGTGACATTGGGCATCCAGTATGATGATATTTGAACTTTCTTTGGAAACTTCTGTTCCAGCAATTCCCATAGCAAGACTGATATCGGCCTCATGTAGCGCAGGAGCATCATTAGTACCATCTCCAGTCACAGCTACAACATGGCCCTTACTCTTTAATGCTTGAATAAGCAAGAGCTTAATCTCTCCATAACCGATATTTTATTTATCACTTCCTTTCTCTCATCCTCAGACAACTCTCTAAACATCCCTTCAATCAGGTTTGGTTCAGTTGCATCAGCATCTGACTTAAGTATCCCACATTCCAAAGTTATTGCCCTTGTTGTTTGTAAGTTGTCACCAGTGACCATCCTTACCTTTACACCAGCATCAATACATAGCTGGACTGCATTTCTTACACCTGGTCGGCATGGATCCTTAATGCCTACAATTGCAAGCAAAAATAGGTCACCCTCATGTATTTCCCAGTGATTAATTTCTTCTCCAGTAGGTACTTTTTCAACCTCATACGGCCGGTAGGCAATAGCAACACATCTCAAGCTCGAAGAAGCCATGCTTCCAATTGCTTCCCTGAAATGTGACACCTTATCATCGCCCAGAGGAATTAGCGACCCATTCTCATCAATGAAATTTGTACAACAAGAGAGAACAATTTCAGCAGCTCTTTTCCAGTGCAAGTGAACTTTAGAATCCCGCTTTACATCAACACCAACAATACCAACACAAATATCGCACTATACCAATACCGCCATCGCTTCCCGCATTTTCGTGAATCGCTACACTAAAGCGGCGACGAAGAACTCGTTCTCAAGTCACGCTCGGACTAGAGAATCCCTCGATTCTCCCTATGCAAGCTCTTAGAATAAGCTCGGATATGCAGCAAAGAACCTCTCGTTCTCTAGTCACACTCGGACTAGAGAATCCCTCGATTCTCCATATGCAACCCCTTAGAATAAGCTCAGATATGCAGTGGAGTCTCCCTCAATTTCTAATCCAATTCCGGCTAGAAATTTCTCGATTTTCTTGTCCTGAGCTAAGCAAATGAAAATAGGCAATTGAACAGTTGATTGACCTGTAAAGAAAACTATGTAAATTGAGCTTCAACTCAATCCAGATTGCTTCTGACGAAGTATCCCTCAGTTCTCAATCGATTTGCAGCTGAAAACTCCTCGATCCTTCCATCAATCTATTGTATTTACAACACAAGACACTACAGACTTTCTCAAGCCTTCCAATCCAGTGAATTCAGTAGAAATATGATCATCCGATAAGTTTATGCGAGTAGGTTTCAAAGCTACAGTTGATCTACAGAACTGTTGACTAAAACGAAGAAACAACGTGAAAGTAGGTGAATGACTAGCATCTACATTCAATTTCTCAGAAAATTGACTTCCAGAATCGTACCAATACGAATGACTATAATCAGAGAGATCTATATCAGAACTTTCCGGAAAAATATCTGAATAAGCTGATGAATAGTCATCAGAGACATCAATAGTTGAGAAATTTTCAGAACATTCTAGATAAATTTCTGCTGATCTATTGAGCTTATCATGTGCATGCGTTGCACCAGATAATCGTGTAATTTCAAACTCGATATCGCTATTTTCACTACATTTGATTGTTTTAACTGATAAATTTCCACATTTCGATTCCAAAGGCGGTTGTAATACCAAATTATCTTCATCGTTGATTTTCGTAGTTCATTCAACAATAGATTTTGAGTTTTTACCATAAAAATCATTAGAAACCTTAAGAAATGTTGAAATTGCATCAGAATCTTCAGTTCCTTCAATATCTTTTGCATTTGATCTGTTTACTTCAACAACATTGCTTCTAGAAGCTTTCGGAAACATCGAAATTGCATCAGAATCCTCAATTCCTTCTATGAACGATAAACTGAAGACACATCACAAGTAGTTTCTCTCTTCGAATTACTCAGCAATACTAAGCTCAATTGAGCTTAATCGATCAACAATGCTAACCCTAGCTTTGATACCATGTTAAATATATAATTTACGAATATTGCTTGTTGATTGTGCGCAGAACAATTGATTGAAGAAGAAGAAGAATTGAGATGGAGATGAAGAGGGGGCTTTTCTATTTCATCTCATTATTCCACTTGTAACAACTTTAACAAACTCAACCAATTTTACCCACCACTTAATTGACTTGTATCATATATCTCAACAACAACAGTAGAAAGATAAAAGAGAAAATAAACATGTGTGTTTTTTGGAGCATACTGCAACACCAATTCAAGAAACTCTTAATTGATGATCATAAGTGCCACCGCAGGCTGGGGTTGTGGGGGGCACCTCTTTTTTTTTTATTATTAAAAAACAATTTCATCTCTTCGAGCATTAAAAATGGATAGAATAAGATATTGTATTTTATGAAAAAAATGGCATGAATAAAGAGACATGTTCTCTGCAAGAAGTAGTTCGATTGGATAAAAAGAAGCCAAAATAGGCAGAATTTGTTGTTTGCCTTTTAAAACAAGAAAATTTCACTTTGCATTATCACCTTATCTTTTGTTCCCAGGTTTTTAATTTTAAATTCTTGCTTGTATTTAAAATATTTGTAATTTTTTTCTCCCACTTTCCTTACTCTTCCTTTCTCATCGGGACTTGCAGGCACTGTTCAGAAGAAATTAAAAAAGAAAGAGTAAAAAGAAATAAATACAACTACTCCCTCCATTCCATAATTGTTACCTAAGCCAAAAGAATTTGTCTCATAATAAGTGTCGTCTTAGAAATCAAGAAATAAATTGACTATTTCTTTCAATTCTATCCTTAGACAAAATCTAACCAGTTAAAGTAACATCAATGTGATGATTGAAAAAATCATATAATAACTTGATATTGTTGAATTCACAATGTCAAAAGGTTTACTACTTGTGTATGCTCTAATCATAGTGTCGGTTCCGGTCGGATATATGGGTACCCTGTTTGGTTTGATTTCTGTTAGTTTAGATTGAATTAGTATGTCATAGTTACTTACAATGATTTATTTTGATACTTGTTTTGGTAGATGGATGAGGCTAGCACGACATCCACAACTCGTGCACCATCGCAAAAAAATAAGGCAACAAAATCTGAGATTTGGGAGCTTTTATTAAAGTAAAAGATAAGAAAACTGGTAATGATATTTCAGTCTGTAATTATTACAATGAAAGCTTGGCTTATAATGTTAACAATGGTACTTCATCCATGTGGAAACATTTGAGAAGTTGCAAAAAGTATTCTCACAATATTGACAAGAAGCAAAAATTGATTGGTGCTCATTTTAAAGGTAGTATAAATAGAGATAATGAGCATATGCTTAGCACTTGGAAAAATGAAAGCCAAATTTAACAAGTATTATGGGAGTATTGAGAGAACAAACATGATGGTGTTTATAGATGTAGTACTAGATCCTCGATATAAGTTGAGATTTCTGAATTGGAGTTGTCGAAGGATTGGTGTTGATGATGATAAAATAGAATTGATGGTTAGTAAGGTAATGAATGTATTGGAACATTTTTTTGCATTCCATGACAAAATCATTCTTCTATGGTTGATTCTAGTGCATTAAATGAATCTCAAGGTTCTATTGACAGTGTTGGTGGTGAAAATTTTGGTTTTGTTGATCCAGCTTCACTTGTCAAATATTGATACCAGAATGACCAAGATAAACTTGGTGGAGATTCAAAATCTGAATTGGAAAGGTACCTTAGTAGTCCTCGTGAGCCCAAAAATGAAGCATTTAATTTATTGATGTGGTGGAACGCTTCGAAGTCGACTTATAAGGTTCTCAGTTTGATGGCTATAGACATCTTAGCCATCCATGTATCCACGGTAGCCTCGAAATCGGCGTTTAGCACATCTAGTCGAGTGCTTGATCAATTTCACAGCTCTCTAACTCCTAAATTTGTGGAAGCTTTGATTTGTTCTCAAGATTGGTTGCGCTCAACTTCAAATTCCATTAGTGTTGAGCAATATATGGAAGATGCAGAAAAATATGAGGAAGGTAAGTCACTAAGTCTTTCTTTATTTTTGTTTTATGGATTTAGATTATTTAGAATTTTTATTTTTGTGGATTATCTTGTCTTGGAATCTCATAATAATTTCATTTTATTTGTGTAGAGCTTAGTTGTGTCAAGGAAGACATAATGGCGGATTAATATGTAAGTGGACGTGTGACATTTATTGTGACATTTGCTGAGATCTTCTTTTGTCACATAATTTCCTTACTTTTGTCTTGGGGCAACATAAGAGCCGTGAAACTGTTAAAGTTGTCGAACCAAACGAAATTGCTGACAAATTGATGAATTTGTTATGTTTTTTGAACTTTGAAGACTCTATTTTTGTTTATGTTTATTAGGCATTTATGAACGTTTATTGGATGGATAAATCAGAGTTTAAAGACTGAGATTATGCAGAAAAACCAGCTACCATATTGGCATTTGCATATAGCAGCTTTGTGTACTCATCATTCTGGAAATGAATATAAGTTGATTGTTTTAGCATATGTTTTCTGCAAATATTAGCTACTGCAACAGTCAGCTCTTGTAACTGTATTAAAGTGAGAAACAGGTTTGGGAGGTGGAAACAGGTTCTGCAAATATTAGCTACTGCAGCAAATCTTTGCTGCTTTTGTTAGCCTAATTATGACTATTATTTCTGAATGTGTTTTCCGTTACAGGATATCCGGGAATCTACCCGGAACCGCAGGGTCCGAGTAGGTTCCGGATAGTAAATTTAGGAACCGATCTTTTACAGGGTAGGGTTTGGGTAGTTAAAAAATGATAGGGTATCCGGACCCGCTCACCCCTAGTTCCTATGTTGTTCTTCATTTTCTTTAAATAATTCCAGTGATCATCGAATTCCCGATGACCGAAGCAAATCAGTGGTTCACCAATAAAGAAAAAAGAATATGTAAAATTCTCAAGCTTAGGAAGCTGACAAATACTCTTTGGAGTTGCCCATGAAAGTGGTCTTCGGTAGAGGTTCTGGAAAGCAGCAGGGTCGTCTCAAATATCTTTGGGACCCTGTTTTAATTCGTAAAAGTTGACCCTTAATTGAGCTAAGACCTGCGAATTATGGGCATTTACAGTAAATTTTAGCTAATAGTACTTAATAAAAAAAAGGCCCTAAAATTTTCATTTTTCGGAGGCCCTGTGCGGTAGCACACCTCGCACGAGTCCAAAGACGGCCCTGGAAAGCAGCATCCGGGAGAATACGAAGAGTGGGTTTCGATTCTCCAATTTTAAGATCTATTAGGTGGACAATTTATTGAACATATTTTGCTTTGTATGTAGATTTGATTTCTCACTGTTAGATTTTTCGTGTGAGGATATTAACCATGGAACATGTCTTCATCTTCTCCGTCGACAAAAGAGTCCGTGTTAAACAGTATCCACATAGTGCCCAGCGCCGCGACCCTTAGGACACAGCGCCGCGGTCCAGCTTCGCGTCCAGAATGACGTTCTGAAAATATTGTGTATTAGACTTGTACCATAATTAGAAGTGTAATATTACCATAAGTGTATAGTTATTATTCATATAGAATAGAGTTTTAGATGTAAATTAGGAATAAGATTCTCCTATTGTAACTTGTATATATATGTCTTTCATTAATAAGAATACTCAAGGGATTAATTCTTTGGTTTGCAGAATTTGATCACTTCATGAAAATCTTATGAGAAAAAGGGAGCTCAAACAGATCTAAAAAGGAGGAAAAGATGATAATTTAAGGAAAGATAGAAAATGGTGATAATTTTATGATGGTAGTGTGTAATTCTGATCTGGTGACGACGACTTTGCGGTGGTTTGGGGTGAAGCTCGTTGGAGCTATGGATTCGCCGGTGGTAATGGAGAAAGGCATGGAGAGAGAAGAGGGGGAGAAAAGGGGCACCGGTGGTGAGTTTGGGTGGTTTCGCCGGAGCTTCGGCAGTGGAGGGTCGTCGGCGGCGGCTATGAAAATGGTAGAAGAAGGAGAGGGTATTTTAATGAAGAAGACATTTTTATGTGAATAATGATAAAATTTTAATATTGGATAAAAAGAAAATGCAAAAGAAAGGAAACTTTAAAAAATTAAAAAATTAATATTAAATAAATATACTTATAAAAATTAAAATTTAATAACTTATTTTGCTTCTAACTCACTCAAAGAGAGTGAAATACACTTTCTTTGTCACTTCATGCCGCCTCATAATTTAGAGAGCAATATATTTCATTTTAAATTAGTCCATGAAGGTAATAGAACTCCCTCAGAGATATAGTATGTAGATGAGATTTCGATCTAATATTGGAGGCTCATTTGGCCATTTTCTCAATGAAGAAACTTACTACTACACCCTAACCCGATAAAAGCTTAAAACTATATTATTACACTACTAAAAGCAATCAGGAATCAGAAGTGGTCCAACTTTTTTTTTTGGGGTCTCTTTTCCACATGATTTTCATCGCTACAAATTGGGAAGGGGATTGTTTCACTGCCAATTAATTGGATAAGCCAATTGTTTGGTTCCAACCTCTTTGTGCTCTCATTTTCACAATGTACCACTTTTCTTGGAAAGGAAATTGAGTGCAGGAATTGAATTCCTTCCTTCACATTTTCCTTTGCTACTTATTGGCAAATCATCTTCTGTTTGGAGCTGAGGGTGCACAGGCTTTGATGATGTCATCAATGTTTTTCAATTACATTATTTTCTATGGAAAACCTTTGAACACAAACTTCTAGCTTTTCATTTCCATTTTCGACCCATGCACGTGCTTTTCCAATTTCCTTTTAGGTTCATGCAGTGTAGAGGAGGAAGGGGCAGATCCTGAGACTCGCTTATAATTTCACGTGAATCCAATAGCTTTTATCGTTGTTCTGTATAAAATATAGTACTAAGATATCTATTAAATATTTATAAATACTTAAATGAGACTTCAATCATCCTTAATCAAGATCGCTGTAAAAACTCATAAACTTCAAAACCTAAATTCGTATCCGGAGGTTTCAGTATTTGGTGAGGCATGTAATGGGGCAAGAGGGGCTGATTATCATAATACTGAGAGCTCATTAATCATAAGATTTTCACACAATTAAAAAATCCAATACAGCAACAGTGTGATCATGAAAACGATTAACTTGCTAGAGTTGAGTGTCCTCGAGGTTGACAAGGGACCACTAAGTGCCTGTTTGGTATGACTTTTTAAAAGGTCAAAAACATTTTTGGATATCCAAAAAGTACTTTTGGTCTTTAATTGAAGTGTTTGGTTGACAAATCCAAAAGTGTTTTTGAAAGACTTGAGTAGAGGCTATTTTGGCTTTTGCCTCTACTTGTTAATACCATAAAAACACTTTTTTTATTGATAACCAAACACCTAACAACTTTTTGATAAAAAACTCTATTTGAAAAAGTTCTCTTTCACAAAAGCTTCTTACAAGGCTTTTTAATGTTTTACCAAACGGGCCCTAAGCCAATCCTTTCAACTCTTTTGTTTTTGCCATTTTTGTCTTATCCAGCTTTTCCCATCTATTCAAGATTTGGATTTTCAAAAATTAATGCTATTGGCTTATCTTTGTTGTCACGTTTGTTTGTTGCAAAGGTCATCTTTATAATATGAACACGACCTTTTTTATACAACCCAAAAATATGAGATTTTTGAGTTGAACTTGAATTCTCTAGCATGTAAAAGAGAACAAAAGGATATGTGATGTACATTACTAAGTATAATGATAAATACATCGCATAGAAGCTAGTGAAATAGTTCAAAATCTTACATTCAGAGACATTATGATCAAACTGTGATTAGATAGCCACGAGTCACAGTTGGAACAAAAACTAGAAAGTACATATGAGAACTCACTGATCAAGTTTGCAATCCTATTCGACTATCATTTTGATACAAATCCATGCACTGGACCTACTTTAGCAAACAAATGCTTATCAATGTGTTCTCTGTACAACCAAGCCAACATCACTGTTTGCAGTCGACAAATATTATCTTAAGGGAATCATTGAACTCAGATGAACGTGATTTCACGAGAATATGCTACCAATTGAAATACAAAGGGCATAGCACATTGGGATCAACTGAACCCAAATACTAACGAGAGTTAACGTATAGCAAAAACAATCAAATTTTATCTATATTGTCATAACTGATCGCAGCTGAATCATATTGTGAAGAAATTTAAGCTGCTGCAGGTAGGAATCGGTATGTCTTACAGTCTTAGGCTGGCCTTTAGAGCCGGCTAACTTGGTGAGAACCCTGACATTCCATCATGGAGCTGGAAGGTTCACATCACATAAGCAACCTCTCCTTCCTCTCACCATGTTGTAGAAAAATATGTTATCGACTGTGTCCCTAAGCATTTCCAGATTGTTCCCCATCCAATAGCTCGGATAAACAAAACTGATGTAGACTTTGAAACTTTTTTTCCCACTGCTGAATCATTTGCATGGACCTGCTGCGGTCGAGTTTTAGTCTTTCAATCTCCATTTCAGCAGCAGCAGAAGACCCTTGTCTCTGTATGCAGGAAAAACTCACTATTAAATGTCAAAGCAGTTGTACTCGCATAAAAAAGTCAAAAAGACACATATAGCCAACGAGAAACAAAATACATCTCTGATACGTCTTGTAAATATAAGTTTTGAACCTTAACAAATCAGCTTAAAAGTCATTTACATCCGCCAACCAAAAAAGAAGACACATCTTTTCTAGTTTTAAAGTGACTGAAAAAGAAATCTAGTATCTAGAGACAGCTAAATGTATGTGCAAACAGAACCTAAAAGACATCTAAGTGCGTCTCGAAGACAATAATTATGTGTGATACAATCAAAACTACACCCAACAAATTCACCTGCAGTCTGTCTTCAGTTGGATTTTCCCTTTACCACTTAACAGTCAGATTGGCCTTTTAGTGCAATATTGGAATTGAGGGCAAGACCAATCATTTGTCAAGTATGACTGGCTAAAGAAATATAGAAGATAAATATTTAGATGATACACAACAATTAGAAAAAAAATTGTTGACTATAGACATTTTCCTCTAAAACACTCTGATACAGATGTGCCATGAAAAAGTAGTTCATGAAAGCAGTGCAGCGCATGAAGAGTTCCGCGGGATTATGTCTGCAGAGCCACTATACATGTGATATGATACAGGATACCCTGGATAAAATGGAGCTAATTGCGGACAACTGCGAGATGTCTAGTGGAACATTGACTTGTTCAAATCACAAAAGCGTCCAAGGATTGCACACAAGGAGTTGCATGATATTCAAGAATTGGATAAAAGGTGTTTGGAGAGCCATTTTGATGATCCATGCAAAGATACCACGTTTGGGGGGCTTGTGGATTGCTACAAACAAGTTGATTGTCAAGTTCTAGGTTAAAAGTTCTCCAAATCAATGACCTGATTTCAAGAAAAGTCTTTGATCCAGGAGTGACAGTGGAAAGACTCTAGATCAATGATCCGTGTGAAAAAGTCTCACATCCGTGGTTAATGGATGGATAGTCTCCTTATATGGTCGTGAGAGATCCTCCCCTCATGGGTTAACTTTTGGGGTTGAGTTAGGCCTAAGATCAATTTGTTTAACTGATACCAGGACAGGTGTCATCCCAATTCTTGTTTCCTATTGTTGGGTCCCCATATTAAATTGCCAATGCTCCAGATGTTCTGGCGTGAGGGGAGTGTAAAGAAGTCCCATATCGGTGGTTAATGGGATGGATGGTCTCCTTATATGTTCATAGTCAATCCTCCCTCATGAGCTACCTTTTGGGGCTGAGTTAGGCTCAAGATCCATTTCTTTAACAATCTGGGTTTCTCACTGCGTGGGAGCAGAGGTGGAACCAGGATTTTTAGTTTATGGCTTATGAATCACAATTTTTTTGTTTACTGGGATCTGAATAAATTTGTTATATTAAATGAACTTTTATCATGAGCCAAAGTTACTGTGTACTGCCGAAAAATATTGTGTAGGCAAGAGGACAACTGTTGAATCAGGTGAGGCAAGTATTATGACGGGTTTCGGAAGTAATGAGGAAATTCTATCCAGAATAATTTAGACAAATGAAAACCACCAAGAGTTCTCATGTGCGAATGATATCCAAAAATAGCAACCATTTGAAATGGCATATTCTGAAGGGAAAATATAGCTTACAAGGAAAAGTTAACATGTTTTGCAGAGAGGTGGAATCTCTGTCCCATTAGATCTCGTAATTTCATAAGAATATAAATGTAAAGTGGTCAAGAATGACCTAACCTGGACATTTTCTTACAATATGTCATGGCTACAGAAATACCTACTTGATGCGTGGGAGTGAAAGATGAAAAATAGTCTGCTGGAGCATCCAGATTATTGATTTGAGTAATTGAGTTCTGACAGGTTGAAAGATTTTAGGGGTGATGTCTTTCGATTGGATTTTTCTTGTTAAGTATAAATAGAGTTGGAGCTCGATTTAGAGGAGCCTTTGCATATTTTGAGATTGATAAACATCAATTAGAGGCTTGGAACTCTCTTTGTTCGGATTGAGCTTTGGAATTACTTTCAGGCTTGATTCTTGATAGTAGTTCTTTCTTCTTCAAATCTTTATATTTTGTTATTCCTTGTCGTTCTTTAGGGGTGATTGGTTTCACATACCAATTGTTGCCCGAGATTCATTAGTCAATTTTGTTTTAATTATTTTGCATGCATCTCCAATCGTATCAACTGGTCTTAAAGGATAAATAAAGTAAAGAAAACTGATAAGAGCTCGGAGTCCGTTGACATAAGCTAAATCCTCATTTTTAAAGAAACTATTCCCAGTCAAGAAAGACGTCACAGAAGTAAAGTGCTCCCTCTTCCCCAGAAAAGATCCATTTGCGCCTTTTCTACTGTCCCAAAATTGGGTCTAATTCCAATGAATTGTTTAACACGTCTATAACGACAAAAATTCATGTTTTACCCATTCCTCTATTCTTATAAAACAGAAAGTCAACAGATGGTCAACATGTTCCCCTAATAAACACTTAACAATTCACATTTTCAATGCTTCTCATAAACAGTCATGCCAAGTCAAACTTGGACCATTAAATTGGGAAGCAGTGAATATGAATTTACAGCTGTAAATATCCTATATATAACCAGACACTTGGGAACGTCGAACACACAATTATAGTGAGAGGTAGTTGAAACAACAAAAACAGGCAACAGGAAAAAGGGAATGCACATTGATCATGAGAATCTGACCTGAAGCTCTAGATTTGATTATTTAGTGTCTGACTACTGATATATGAAGCTTCAACAGATCTATCAGGATCAATCCCGTGGGGGGGGGGGGGGGGATTACTGCCTTATAGTCATTTTCATCTGCTGAGTTAGCATATTTTTTCCAATGGTGGAGCTAATGATACCCCATGCCTCTTAACGGCTTGGGCAGCCACAGATCCTCTGGTGCTCAGAAGAGATGGTTGTTTAATAACAACGATATTGTTAACTGGACCTGTTAAAAGTTGATACAAGGAGAAGATATTTCATTGACTTGGAAAAAGAAGAAAAATAGACGAGGTTGAACTAGATATAATAAGTGACCATTGAAATGAATCATATTGCTCACAGAATCATCAGATTTATCATGTGCTGATACTACCAAGTGTTCTAATTGAAATAGCATTAGTCTTATTCTTTCCGCATTTATTAACTGTTGCAAGACATTAGGATTTCAAGAGGGAAAACACCTTTTTTTTTCAAGCCTTAATCAACCTTACATTTAACAAACAGATTGCTTAGGCATGACTAACAATGTTTCAAGAATTTCAGGTAACACAATGTATTAAAATGGTAGCAACAAGTCATTTGAAGAAGTACTCAGGACATCAACTGTACCATCTTGATGTTCCACACTCGAACCATACCATCTTCTGATCCAGAAATTAGCAAGTCCCCATCCGAACTTAAAGCTAAGCATGTAATAGCCTTACTCTTTCATGAATCGTTGTAAATTAATTCAAGGAAAATGAAAACAGATAAAGGAGAAGACACAAACTCAAAAGTTAGCATGTATCTGCAGGACTAAGGCAACAGCTGACAGAAAAGTTCAACATTTACACCGACTATCTCGTCACAGTTTATAAAATAATATGCAAAAATTATCATGTCCTCATACAGCTGAAAAGTTACAGGGAATATTTTGTCATAGTCCATATAAGAACATCAAGAGACTATTTTAACTCCATAAACATATGAGAGTAATTCCCTAATCACAATTTCAAACCATACATTATCCAGAACACAAATTCCATATGCTACATGCCTAAGCTATTAGATTCCTAGTAAATGGCTCTTGAAATTCAGCATTCAAGAAGAATATGGAGATTCCAAGCAACAATGTTTTCATGCTTGACACTTTAACATGAAGCGATAAGCGATGAACAAAAAAATAAGCAGTCATATGGTGATTTCATGTACTTCACAGGAAAACAAAGAACCATATAGAGGTATTCATGAAACATACAAGTCATTGGAAGCTTTGCTGGACATCCTAAATCTAAAACAAAAAGGGATACAACTTTACAGTTCACAACAATTGACAAGGCAAACATTGCAAGTTCATTAGCAGATTGTTCTTCAAAATTACAAAAAAGCACGAACAATTACTTAAACGTCAATAAATTGGGAAAATACAAGGCAAACATTGCAAGTTCTATCTTCTGAAGCAGAAACAACAATTAAGCTCCTCCATACCCAATCACAACATCAGTCACCTTCAAAGAATGCTCAAAGAAACAAAAGCTATACAAGTGAAAAATATAAGAAGCAAATAATACATTATAAGAGACCAAACTCGAACAGATCCATCCTCAGAACCAGAAATCAGAAGTGATTGGTCGTCGTTGAATATCAAGCAAGTAACTCCCCTATAGTGAGCATGCCACTTCTTAAGTAGTTTACCAGTCGCAACCTATAAATAAAAACAAAACATAGAACATTTAATCGGTACTGCCAGATACGATGAGCTACTAAAAAGACATAGTGACAAAGAAAAACTTAATTTAAACCTGCCACAATAATATATCACCAGATGCACCTCCTCCAGCTATATAAGTTCTTTCACTGTTCGAAACAAGTGGATTTATAGGTTCCACTGGGAAGCTTTTAACTTCTACTTGCGGCTACACAAATGTAATTAATAAAGGTCAATAATTGCAGCACTACAGGTACATGTTGAATCATCAGACAGAACAGTTTTACCAAAACTAGGCTCACTAACAAGCAATTAATCGAACAGATTAATTCGGACTGCAAAAGTTAATTAATAAAAATCAATAAATGCAGCACAACAGGTACAATATTGAATCATGATACACAACAATTTTACCAAAACTAGCATTCTAACAAGCAATTAATCGAACAGCTTAACTTCGGACTACAAAAGTTAATTAATAAAAATCAATAGATGCAGCACTACAGGTCAATGTTGAATCATGATACACAACAGTTTTACTAAAACTAATTTTTCTAACAAGCAATTAATCGAATATCTTAACTGTGGACTACAAAATTTAATTAATAATTATCAACTACAATAACTACGGATTACAAAAGTTAATTAATTAATAATTAATCGAACACCTTAACTATAGAAGTAGCACCACAGGTACAGAGTTGAATTATGATACACAACAGCTTTACGAAAACTAAGCTTTCTAACAAGCAATTAATAAAAGACCTTAGCTACGGACTACAAAAGTTAATTAATAAAAATCAACAAAAGCAGCACTACAGATACAGTGTTGAATCATGATACACAACAGTTTTACGAAAACTAGGCTTTCTAACAAGCAATTCATCTAACAGCTTAACTGCGGATTACAAAAGTGTGAATTTTCAAAGCTTATGTAATACAAGTGAAATTGTGTGTTGTTTAACTTGTTCCAGTACACCAGTAAAGTATAGAGCCTGTAGAAGATTTAGATTCACGGAGTTGAGAGGAGGCGAGAAAGCGGCCGCCGACACAGGTGAGGCCGTTGGAAGGGGAGGAGCAAGAGCGATAACGGAGGTGCTCGGCGCCGGTATGGAGGTCCCAACAGCCAATACCGGCGTCGGTCGGCGAGGAAGCGATTACCAATTCCGGCTCTGTCATTTGGTAGGTTTTGGTGGACTGCCGGAATGTTCGAGTTTTTGCGCGAGTTTGAAATTTTGAAGAACGTTGGTAATGCAGGGTATTAATATCTGGGCTGGACAGGTAGAACCGTGAATAGGCTATCCATTAAGAAGAACTTAGGCTCAAGCAAGCCCATTAACATCGCAATTCCCTGTAACACCTCGGCCGAAAACGCCCATTAACATTGCAATTCCCTATAACAACTCTTAATGGAGAAAATGGACATGTACCGCTTTTTAGACCACTAATCAACATTTAGCTACTACTTTATAATTTTAATCACTTTTTAGTATATAAATAAAATAATTATTAGTTATAACACAGAAAAATTTCAAAAATCTTTTACTAGAGTTGTGACGCTTATTGTATAAGTTCGAACGTCGCAATATTATTCTAAAGTTTCACTTTGTTAAATTTAAAATTTCTTAGCCAGCTTATTTTCGTTTTAATTTGATAAATTCCTTGTATATAAGCATTGTTAAATATTTCATTTGTGCCTATATTTTTTTTGGGGTTCCTTAGAATTTATATCATAGCATTTGGGATCCTATTAGAGCTTTTGTGAGATTCTATTGAAAAATATATGAATGTTTCACATATGATTATCCCGTCTTTTTGTTTGATACCTAAAATAATTTTAAGATTTGATATTAACAAATGAAGGATTTGTAATAACTTTGAATTATGATCAGTTATTGTTGAAAGATACATAAAATATGAAAAAGTATGATATTGACTGATAAAGCAACCACATTATTGAAGGAAAATAGGCAATTAGATGGCAAGACATGCCATTATATGAACACAAAGGTCCAATTGTAAGTATTACAAATATTTGCATGAAAATATGAAATTTAATGTCACCTTTAAATATGAAATTTCATATTAAGAAGGCAGTCGTATTGAGTCTAACAACTTTAAGACCGGGTGATTTAGAAGATGAGTTGGTGATATATGAGATGTCTCTAAATCAATAAAGAGATGAGACAGAGGAACAAACATTGAAAACAAAGAAAATCAACCAAAAGAAAATATAATAAATCTAGCAAAAATAAATCAAGAAGGCCAAAATTCAAAAATAGAAAGGAAAAGAAGTGAAGGTAGAGTAAATTAATTGTGTTATGGTAGAAATACAATAATATAATACGAACTCAAGTAATGTTCAAATTGATTTACCAATAATTTATGAAATTGTTAAAAGGAATGACTTGGTTACGTTCGGCTTTCCCATTTTGTGAAGACGCATGAGGACAAGAAAAACAAAAATTGATCCCACTTAGCAAAAAACTTCCGAAACTTTTCATTGTCATATTCTTTGTCATTATCACATTGAATATTTTTATTTCCCGTTTGAATTGAGTTCTAATGAATGCTCTAAATTTTAAGAAGATGGAAAAAACTTGAGATTTTTTCGCTATTGGAAAGGTCCTTAAAATTTTAGAATAATCATCCAAAAATAAACATAATACCGATGACCCATAGAACTCAGAACATGAGATGTCCATAAATCACTATGAATAATATCAAATGACATTAAAGTACAAGACGTAGAGTCTACAAATGACAACTTAAATTTTTTTCCTAAGGAACAAAATTGACAATTCTGAGTACTATGTGTACCCTTACAAGAAATAAGTTTATTTTTATCTAAGACAGACAAAATAGACGGCCCCCGATGACCTAGACGAGCATGCCACAAGGAAGGAGCAAGAACTGCAAAAGTGGAAGGCATGGCTTGACGCGAGAAATCGAGACTTGGTGTGATTGGATAAAGATCTCCCCTACTGTCACACCACATGAGAGGACTTCCCGTCTTGAAATCCTTCATAGAAAACCCAAAAGGATCAAAATCAATAGAAACTAAATTATCAATGGTGAATTTACGGACATACACCAAATTTTTAATTAGTTGTGGGGCATGAAGAGTGTTTTTCAAAACAAGTGGTGGATGAGGAGGAGACAAAGTTTTATGACTATAACTCATAATTGGAATTGAATTACCATTACCAATAATTATACCGCGACATCGCTCAAATCGAATAAGACGCAGAGTACTCGCCGGATGTCGTGCTGGTAGTGATGCCTGTGTCCATATACCAATTCGGATTCGGTTGAGTTAATCCAATCGTGTGCATTATGACTTCAATGTCGGTTTGTGTGGGTCCCACTGCCGAGAATGCATGTGGCCGAGGTCAGCGACCACCGCCGCCCGACCGACGGTAAATCTAGATTCTTGATTGTTGGCCGAATCGACCGCCAACCCAACGATCTGCGGGTGTTCTTTGGAAAATAAGAGGTGGTGGGCCATGGCCCACGGCTGGGGCCAGTGGGGTGGTGGGCCGCTGCTGACTGGATGGGGCCCACTGCCGGTATGTTGTTGTTAGGTGTATTTTGTATACGTCTTTTGAGTCATTTTTATGGTATTTTACTCGTTTTTGTTGTGTTTATTATAGTAGTATGTTTGTTTTTCTTTATTTTGAGTCACAGCGGGGCAAAAAGGTAAAATGACAAAAAGGAACGAGAAATGGGCAGAAAAGGTGCTCCCGAGACGAAAAGGACGAAAGTTGGCAACTCAAAGCGAAAGAAGACAGCACAACGGTGCCACTATGCAGAACCGTGGTGCCATATTTATCGAGGAGCCACAGACTTCCAAAGACCGCGCCATCACAAAGATCGCGATGCCATTCAGGCCGGTGCGCAGAGTTTGCATCGCGATACCGGTATGCAGAACCACGATGCCGACGCGAAAAATTTCAGTTTCGAAGGCAAATTGGCTAAGGGCAGATTGATCCATAGGGCACAAAAATTAGAGAATATTTAAGCCCTAGGGATTAATGCTTTGAGAAAGTTGGTCATTCTACAACACAACACAACACAACACAAGACGGATTTGGAGCTACAATTCGAGACTTTGTTCTACGTAAGTTTCTTTCTTTCGTTTTTAATTCAGTTTATGTATGGATATTGTGTTAGTTCTTAGCGTGACTATGGCTAGGAGCTAAACACTCTATTAGGGCTTTCCTTATGAATCGCTTGAAACTTTTATTCATGAATTAATACAGTAGTTTGATTTCTTCTTCACTTGATTAAGATTTAGTCAATGGTATGAATGTTTGATAATGAATTGATCACTAATTATCATAACCTATATGATTTCGAATCAAAAACCGAGAGGAGAGATTCAGATATGTTGTAATTGACTAGACATAGGTTAAAATCGCGGACGAAAGTACTCCGATACTTGTATAACATTATAGGTTACTGTTCTTAATCCTCCTATGTGGTAAATCATATCATAGAAATATAGAAAGGTTCTGCACTGGGGTTGAGTGATTATATGTCCTAACTGGAATATTAGACAGTCTAGTTAACCGCTATCTTAACAAAGAAGAAGAATCATTCTAGTCGCATTAAGGATTGAATAAAGTGGATAGTCGAGGATTTTGGAAGCCCTAATTCATTCATAACTGGTTAAAATTTTATTAGTTTAAATCTTGCAATTATTCTAGTAGTTAAATAAAAAACCCAATCAAATATCGATTGTCAAATAGATAACATAAAATAGATGAACGGTACTTAAAAACCAGTCTTTGTGGACGATATTCGGTCTTACAGACTATATTACTTGTGACGATGCGTACGCTTGCGTGAGCAATCGAAATATTGCCTAACAAGTTTTTGGCGCCGTTGTCGGGGACTGACGTACATCTAATATTGAATCATCTGTTTTTATTTCTACTTTGACTTTATTTTTATTTTAATTTTCACTGTTAGAACCGTGTGCCTTGATTTGTTTGTTGATTTTGATATGTTTCAGGAATCTAGTGTATGCGAAGAAGGAGAGAAGCAGATACACTTGCTCCCTTCAATCCTAAAATCGAAAAATTGTGCAAACAAAACATGCGCAATAAAAGGATATCTGAGTCAGTGACCATGAACAACGAACCAAATCAGAATGGGGCGGAAAATGAGGTTCCTGAGAATGCAGGGGAGCCAATACAGGTCCCAGCAGAGAGAAGTTTGGGGGAATATGTTCTTCACACGGTTACTGGTGCACAGACATGCATCAGACTCCCAGCTATAGGAGCCAACAACTTTGAGATCAAGTCAACCATCTTGAGCATGGTCCAGAACACGGTACAATTTGGGGGACTGTCATCTGAAGATCCCCACATGCACATTGCAAACTTTCTGGAGTTGTGTGCCACTTTAAAAAATAATGGTGTTACTGACGATGACATTAGACTGAGGCTTTTCCCGTTCTCACTGAGGGATAGAGCCAAAAGCTGGTTGAACTCACTTCCTGCCAACTCTGTCACTACCTGGCAGGACCTGACCCAAAAGTTTCTAGCAAAGTTCTTCCCTCCTTCCAAAGCAGCAAAGTTAAGGGGAGAGCTGAACAACTTTTATCAGGTGAATGGTGAATCACTCTACGATTCATGGGAGCGATTCAAGTATCTGCAAAGGAAATGCCCACATCATGGCATTGAGAAGTGGATGTTAGTCCACATTTTTTATAATGGACTGAGTGATACTACTTGTACCATCATTGATGCTGCAACAGGGGATGCTTTCATGAGAAAGAGTGCCAATGAGGCACATGAGTTACTATAAGATATGACTGCCAACAATCATCAAGGGGCGGATGACAGGTCAGTGACCAGCAGGAAGGCTATGGGCATACATGAACTAGATGCCATCATCGCCCCGAACGCACAGTGGCCCTTTGACGGCTAAATCGCAGCAGAACACCATGTCCGTGAACGCAACGATGCCAAGAACTGTGAGATTTGTGGTGGGCCACACTCCTTTGACTACAGTCGCCCTTTTTGGTGGATATCAAAAAGGGCGACGCGACATCCAGGCAAAAAAGGGTTGGGGTCCGATCTGCGCATACAACACTAAAGAAGATAACGCCCTTGTTGATCGATATCCAACAAGGGCGACTCTTTAGAGTCGCCCCTTTTGGTTAAATTAAAAAAGGCGATTAGAAGTCGCTCTTTTTGGTAATAACTAATAGGGCATTAAAAAGTCGTCATTTTTGGTTTAAAAGAATCGCCTTCTTTGAGGCTATTTGTTATAGTGAAGAAATACTACTTGAAAGTCAAGATGAACCTAATAGCGAATAAAGCAAAAGGATTCATCAAGAGAAATATTTGATGATCAACTCAAGACCGAGGCAAAAACAATTAGGGATCCAAAATCACGATAACACATGATTATTGATATTGATGATGTAATCAATTTTGAGCAATTATTTGAGATTGTATGTTTTGAGAAATATGACAAACTGTTTGACGATACTACTCTTATCACCTATAAAAACATGAATTGAAGTCGAACGGACATACAAAATAGAGTACAAACCAAGTCGAGAAGTGGTTTGAAGAACTTATTCTTACCGCCTCGCTTGAGGGGGGTGTTGAAGTTATTAGTTGTGGTGGTTAAGTGTAGTTACTAGTCTTATTAGTTGAGGGGAATTATTGTCTTTTCCTTATTTTGATATTTTGCATTTCCTTATTAGCCTTATCCCTGTAAGTGTTTTACATAATAAGAAATATACTACACATCAGAAGCTCTGCATTTTAGAGCCCCAATTCGTTTGTGCCCTGAACCTTCTTTTTCCCCACTGCGATTCCACGTCAATTAACAATGACCAATGATCGAATCCTGTCAGCGGCAGTGTGGGCGGATTTATTCTTGAAATAAATGAGGACCTCTTGTGCGCAGTGTGATACTGATTTAAACTTTGAAATCAATTGAGTCACTATGATTTACCCCCTTTACAGACATGTCGAACCGGGATGTGGGCTCCTGGAGTGGGAGATTCTATCTTTTGGAGCAATTGATTGACTCTGATAAAGCAAAAAGTACAAGCATTTTGGAACATAAAGAAAAAATTCTGGATCGTGCCCTATTAATTGTGTCTTAGAATAATTTTCAGTCTATTAGTCAAATAAGTATTCAAAGACATACCCCCATAATATGGAAAAGTCAAATAGACGCAATCAATTGGTCTGTCACTGATTTAGAGTTTAGACACTAAGATCCCAAATGAAATCAACATGGATTCTTCTATAGGGCTAATGTTTTTAATTTATTCCATTGTCTTCAACGTAATAATTATAAGGAAAATGGGGCATATTTGCCCTCAAACTTAAGGAAAAGGGATATATATGTCCACCGTCAAAGTTTGGGGACAAATATACCCCTCCCGTTAATAAACTTGTACAATTTGCCCAATATTAACTGAGCTGCCCAGGTGGACGCCACATGGACGCCACCTGTGCGCTACCTGGACGAAGCCCCATTTGTTCGACCCGACCCATGACCCGAAACTCGGGTCAATTTATATCAGATGGCCCGGCCGATGAGTTTTTCTCTGATGAAAAACTCATGCCTCGGCAACTCCCGATGGTCCGTCTGTCGACGACAGCGGCAGCTTGTACATCGGTCGGTATCAGATCACCGGAGACACCAAAACTTTGTATGACAAATGAGATTTCTTGTACGGAGTCTCTCCGAAGGCTCCAAGATGTTCTAGTCGGTGGAGAGAGCTTCTAGGCTTGAATAAATTGCCTAATGACAAGCTCGAAGGTAAAAAAGTTGCTCTAACACACAGCAACAAGATCCTCTAGCTCAGTTGGTAGATTGCAAGACTTTTAAACTTGTGGTTGAAGGTAAAAAAAATGGTACAAACACACATAAATTGCTTTAAAAAATTCTCAATCGCAGCTCAAAGTTATCCTCCACTTATGACTCGTGTATTAACCTTCTGTTACTCTATAAGGACACTGATAATAATGAGTCGATATCGATTTCTAGTTCTCGATTATCACTTTCATCATCTTCCTCTTTCGGTCACGAACATGATGATCTTCCTAGGCTTTCTCTCGATTATGATAAACCAAGTAGTCATAGCACTAATCCTACTAGAATTCGATTAGTGAAACATAGAGTATTATCATCGGAAAATCCTATCCCAACGAGATTGGGATTGCAACCAACAGAATCTGCAACTACAAATAATGTCCGAGGACTATCTATTGATGATAGTCCTCGAATGAATTCGTCAGGGAAGATTGTTTTCACAACTTAGGAAGAAGTGCAGTAATCCAAGTAGCTTCAATGGTGGACCAAGGTATAAAAGCTCATCGGCCGGACCATCTGATATAAATTGACCCGGGTTTTGGGTCACGGCGTTGGGTCGAACAAATGGGGCTTTATCCAAGTGGCGCACAGGTGGCGTCCATGTGGTGTCCACATGGGCAGCTCAGTTAATATTGTACAAATTGTACAAATTTATTAACGGGAGGGGTATATTTATCCCCAAACTTGTTGGGAAATTTACCTAGTGGAATCGAATTTATCCCGTCCTTAATGACTTGAACACGAGGGGCCCCGCATGTTGGAAATACGTTTTCCACACACATGCATACGTCGTACAACGTCTAGCTTAGTTTCACATAGTGAAAGAGATGTTGATACACATGTTAAAGTGTTCTTAAGTTAGGTAAGGATGGACGATTAATTGGCCATATTAATGTATCTCCCACGATGGTATAAAAAAGAGAAATGTGCAAAATATGGAAAATGGGGAAGAGCCGCGGGGCCTCGAGGAAAAGGACTGCGGCATCGAGCCAAGAAAGAAAGGCACTGCTGTTACACCTCGTAAGTTAAGGCGATAATTAAGAACGTCATTAAGGAAGTAAGACTCGAATATTGGATATAAAGTATAATTACATATGTTAATACGAAAATTAGTATATAAAAGGATATGAGTCCGGAAAATTTTTGGTTACTACGAGTGTGACGTTGAGAACTTATAATGATAGTTGTATATTCCCGTTATGAATTAGTAACATATTATAAGAATTATGACATTGAGAATACGAAATCTTATGGAATTTTCGGGATTTAAAAGGAGTGGGACCTAAGGTTAATAAATTGTGGGACTTGGACCAAAATGAACTTATAATTTTCAGATTTTATGAAAGAGGAGTTATGTGGGATTCATTTAGAAGAAGAGGTTAATTTAAATAGACAAGTAAGAGAAGTGAACCTAATTGCAATTAAAAAAAATCAGAATTTTCTTGTTTTAACCTTGAGAAAACTCTTCACCTCCTCATTTCAAAACTTCATTCCTTCCTCTCCTCCTCCAAACCCCAGCTGAGACCCACCCCAATACATAGCAAAATTTAATGTTTTTATCTCCTCTTCTTAGACTACATTATTCACCAAAAATTAGAAGCCAAAACAACACCAAACAGTGGGAAATCCGTGCCACTGATGGCCGAGAAATTGGCCAAGAATTCTTCTAATTTTGGATAAGTTTTTGGGAAGCAAAACCTGTAAGGATGATGGGTTAACATTGTAGAACACCTGCATGTCACTTGGAGTTGAAGAGGTGGGAAATTTGGTGAAGAAAAATCGATAAACAGTGAGTATCGATTAAGGACTGCTTTGGCTTGGAAATTAAGATAAAAACTCTTTGTTTTATAGAATATTTGGAAGATTAAATGGTTTAATTGAAGTTGCATATTGTTGTAATTAAAAAATAAACTTATGTTAAGAAGATGAACTTAGATTAAGAGGAAATGGAAGTAAGAAAATGCATGTGGTTGTTGCAATGTTGTTGATTGGGCTGATTCTTGGATTATTTTGGTGTGCATTGGCTTTGATTGTTGTGTTGTTATTATTATCACCAATTGCATGTTGAAATTGAAGAAGAACCTTGATGTTTAAGTTTAAGTTATAGTTGGTTATATGAAAATGTTAAAAAGGAAAATTGGATTCTAAGAAAGTTGAGAAAAGAGTTATGAAATTATGACATGTTGTGACCAAGAACTTCATGAAATTGTTAGATGTTGTTGTGATATATTAGGGGTTGTTTTGTTAAGTTATAATGCTGAAAATATACGTTATGAACATGTATATATGTTGTGGTAATTACTAATACATGTCTTAAAGAATTAAAGAGTAAAAAGGATATTATGTTGAAAATTACAGGACTTGCACAACTTGGTTGTTGAAGTTGTCGTATTGCATAAATGTAAAAGAAAAATAATGTATTATGGTAGCGTATATGAAGTACATGAGACTAATTTGGTTATATCTTGGAATTGCGCTTGATTATTGATTTGGTTGACATTTGTTGTAAATTGTGGATGTACATATAAACAGGGAAGTGCTGCCCGAATTTTTATAGAATAGGAAGTCATCATTCGATATAAGTATGCTAGTGATCATAGAATTGACGAACGTATTACCATTATTATAGGTTGACATACTAGACGAGACGTATCTTAATATTGAGTTGATTAGTTCGACTAAGAGGTATGTGAAACTCTTCTTTCTTTCTTTTTTGGCATGATTTAAATGAACGTACGACGGACGTACATGATTTCTTCACAGTTTAATTTTCTAATGATATGTATTATGAGAAGTGCCTGATTTTCCAGAAAAGAATTCATTTTAGTGATTTAATGAGAGTCAAGGTGATGGTTTAAATTGTATAAGTTACTCATGATACTCTACTCGTGCTGTATATGATTATATGAATTCACCGAGCCCCATAATGGGTCGGGACACGTTATATGTACATATATGATGATGATGAGCTCATCGAGTCCCAGAATGGGCCGAGATACGTTATATGGACAGATATTCATGACATGATGATTCCATCGAGTCCCTCACTAGAGGGCCGAGATACGTTATACATACAGACATGATGATTCTATAGATATGCATACATGATTTTGATATGACTCTCATTTTTATAAGGCACAGTTGACTCTCATTTGTATATGGCACAGTTGGATTTGGATTCTGATTATTATGTTTGTCTCCCGTTATCTATTGGCCACTCATGATCTTCCTTACAGTATTACATGTTTTACATACTCAGTAAATTATTTCATCGACCCTTTCCTGGTGCGTTCATGCCCGCAGTACAGTGCTGCTTGGTGATCCCTGCACTCAGGACTCCTATTCAGCTGATTGGAAAGCTCCTTTGATTCAGAGCTTGTCATTTTGGTACAAAACCCTATTTTTTTACTTATGTATATTTAGGGGCACGACGGGACCCTGTCCCGTCATAGGTCGTTGTCCTTCTCATAGAGGTCTGTAGACAGTTGTGGGTTGTATATGTGTGTGGGTTGGTTACATGAGAATTGTAGATATGTTGTGTCTGCTGTACTATTGTATTTCGTTTTGGGATACTCCCGTATATAGTGTGTTATACCCCGTAGTTCAGGCCTGGACCGCGGTCAGGTCTCAGGCCATGGCGGGAAGCGAGACTGGCCGAGGCGGGATTTTTGGGCGGAAAGACTTAGGAAAAGTCAGATTTTCTTTTAAAAGACCTTGGGAGGGTGACAAGTGTCCCCATCCGATTTCTTGCATGATATATTGACCAAGTCTTGAAGACTTGGTCATCTTCCAATTTCTCTCCTCTCTCTAAAAATCGTTCCTCCTTCTCTCTACATTTCCAAAGGAAATCCAAGCCTAAGGAAAAATCAAAAGTTAAGAACAAAAAGGAAGCTTGTGGCTAGCTTGTGGTGGTGTTCTTGGCAAGGAAGCTAGCAAAATATTTGGAATAAGTTTGGCTAAAACTCTAAGGTAATGATTCTTCCTTTAGATTTAGTTTATAGTGTTGCATGTTAAGAAGAAAGTACTTGTGGTAGTAAATAATGCTCTTAGAGTCATTGCATGCTAGAAATGTGGTTTGGATATGAAAAATGGGTTAGGAAGAGATTATGAGCATGTTGTAGCCTAAAAACTACTTTAGAATTGTTAAGTGTATTATTATAATTTATGGGGCAGAATTTTACACACCCAAGATTAGGTGTGTAATCCCCTTTGTGTTGGTTTGGATGTTGGGCCTTAATGAGGCGTTTGAGTGTTGAAAATCGGCCTTTGAAAAAGGTGGCAAAGTGAGTAGAAACAAAGGAAATGCTGCCCAATTTTCCTTAGGAATTGATAACTTGAATTTGGAATTTCTACATTGAAATTAGAGGTTAATAAACGCACTATGGTTATTATAGGTTGACATATTACTTGCGGTAGTTGGACTTAGCAAGTGGATTGACCGAAGAGGTATGTAGAGCTTTCCTATCTCTTGAGCATGGATAGTTGTACCTATGTAGTACGGTATACATACAAGATTTGATATCTTTCACTCGTTCTAAAGTATATGATACTTGTTTCATTTTAAAAGTATAAGTCCCTTGGATTTAGGGAAAATGTATTTGACAAAGGAATAACGCTAATACAATGACTTTATGGGAAGTTGGTTATATTAGTTTTTGAAAGATTCACAAAGAATGGTTTACTCTAATTAAAACAAGTACGGGTAAAGGATTTGAAACTATGGAAGGTGGATTAATTTTAGGCATTGGTTGCCTAAGGTTTTAAAGGAAATGAAGTCACTTGATTTAGAAGCCTATTATATTTCTAAAAGGAAATGTGACTTGTTTTGAAAAGAACTTGTAACTTGATACTATGGTGATTAGTATCTTGGAATCTTGGTATAAAAGAGTTTTCTTAAAAGTTAGAAGTACATGGTACTTGGGTTGAATTCCCGGATTTTCTATTAAAAGACATGTTAGTGCCTTAGGATACTAAAATGAGATGATATATTAATAATGTTAATAAGAAGTTAGGGGATTTCTTAACTTGCTTATGTTATGATAAGCCGGTAGTGCTTATGTATGATATGATAGGCCGGTAGTGCTTATGTTGTGATATGATAGGCCGGTAGTGCTTATGTATGATATGATAGGCCGGTAGTGCTTATGTTATGTATGATAGCCGGATGAGCTATGTTATATATTTGTATTATTACGGGGTAAACCCCGGGTTATTATCTATGCCATGGATTTGCTACCCATGATGCGAGTGCGGCGCTTGCACTCATGCGGATCCGGATCACAGGATCCATGCGGGTGAAATAGTCCCATGCGAGTACGGCGATGGTACTCATGCGGGTCCACAGGATCCATGCGGGTGAAATAGTCTCATGCGGGTGAAATAGTCCCATGACGAGGCAGATGACCTCATGCGGGTCCACAGGACCCATGCGGGTGAAATAGTCCCAGGAGTAGGATTGCTTAATGATACTACGGGCGAGGTACCCTGTTTTGATCGTGAGCCTCCTATTTTTATGCTATAAGATTTATACTTGTTACTCTCATTGTTAGTAAGGCACAATGCAAGGAAATTGATTTTATCTATGACTCAAATTTTATTTTTGACCTATGATATTACTACGTATTTTCCGCTTTACATACTTGGTACGTTGTGTCTCGACCCTTCCTGGGCTGCGTCATGCCGCAGTAAGGGTGCGCATTGGATCCTCGTTCTTAGGATCACTATTCCGGTGTCAGAAGCTCCATTCCTCCGGAAGCTTGTTTATTGGTACGGACTTTCCCTGATGCTATAGGTATTTTGTACATTCAGGGGTATGACGGGGCCCTGTCCCGCCACAGTTGTTATCTTTAGAGGTATGTGGTCACATTTATGTTTTGGGCTCTAAGAACCAGTTGTACTACTATACATTGTTAAGTATGTTTTATGGAAGGCAGCCTTATCTACCGGCGGTGATGTTACCCTTTTATAAGTTATGTGTTATGTATGTTCCGCTATTCTCTCGACATATACGACAGGTACCGGTAAGGTACGATCGCGACCGAGGTTGGTCGTGACATAGTGGCGACTTGCTTGGCCAAGGCCCCTCGTTATATTTGATTTGGATATGACTCCTCAGGAGATAGGGTTATTCATGTGTAAAGGCAGCCTTGTCGGCTTGCCTATTCAGACATACGTTATGTTTGCAGCGTTATGCTGCCGGACTTGTCACACCCGATTTTGAACTCTCAGGCTTAAATGCGCGACGGAATGGTTATCCTCCCAAAAAAATGTAAAGATAAATGTTAAAAATGTTTAAGGGAGTCGCTACCTAATTAATTGGGTGAATTAGGACACCTAAGTACCAACTGATTAAAGTCAGTATTAACTCCGTTTAATGGTCTGTGAAACTAAATAAGATTCTGAGTAAGGGTTCTTTATTATCCTAAAGGGAGGGGTAAGACACCCTAAAGGATCCGCTAACTTGCGGTTGTCCGCTCAAACATAGGTTAATTTATTTAGCTAAGGGATGTATATTTTAGAAAAGATCATTTAAGTAAAAGGAATGTGGTAAATATCTAAAAGAAAGGTATTTTGATAACTTACAAAAAAAAGACTTTATAAGATTCACAAAATATGTAAAATTAATTATGCAATTCGTAGAACATGAAATTGTTTTATTAAATGATAAATTACATCCTATAGGTATATTTAAGATTAAGACTTTTATACCTAAGGTTAATTATGAAATCATTCTTTATTTGACACAAAAAAATGATAAATTATTCCTATAAGCATATAGAATCAGTTAGGAAATTGTCTTTGTAAATGTATATGAAACGTTAATGATATTAAGAAAAGTAATAAATTGCTCCTATGTTGTTTATGAAGAAATTATAAGAAAGTCTATTTTCCTTTCTTTCTAGATAAGGAGTGGTGTTTTGACTACATAACTAAGCATAGCTAGGATTAATTAATTTATCTTGGATTTAGATTTGTATGATTTAATCTAGAATTAACAAAGAGAATTCATCTTTATACTACCCTTCCCATATATTCAAAAGCTAATAGAGTTAGTTATCCTATTAATTACAAGGTTAACAAATAATTATAACGATAATAAATAAGTAAATAAATAAAGAAACAAGGAAGGATGAGATTGGAATTGATGCACTGTCTGGAAAGGATGACGACGCCATCCGTCCCATGGTTGTTCAGGAGCCCTGTGGCAAGAGGGTATCATGATGATGAGTCTCGCATCGAGACTCTTGGTCATTTTGATGCATATCATGTAAGAAAATAAGAGAAGAAAAGAATTAGAGTGTCTCAAAAATTTAATAATGCAAATAGATAATATGCTAATATAAACTTAGACATGTATATGATCCAATTTTATATTATGGCAGCCCCAAGAAATGAATTGACGGGCCCAAACCAATAGGGTCATTAATGTAAGCCCACGTTGGTATCCTCTTAAGCATATAAGAGTAGGTATGAATGACACATCCGTAATACAAGTACGAGCACATACAACCTTTGACATACATACAGTATGATTCAATTAACAAAGAAAAACATGTTTGCTCACATAAACACCCTTGAGGTAAAACTGATACATGCCCCTTCGCCTACACCTTGGATGACATATATTCTAACAGTAACATGGCATCTATATGAAGCCCTATACTTAGATCAGTTTGGCTAGCAATATTTAAGCAAGGATGGTATTTCAAACATCTGAACATACTCAATAGGAGCCAGCAGATTCATGAGAGACAAAACGACCAAATAAACAATAGGGATAGCATTTTTTTTAACACAAAAGAAAGATAGCAGGAGATGCACTGAGCATACAAGATAATTATTTTAATAGACTCCGACGACATTTAACATTCATTCAAACATGTTTTAAAACCAATCGACAGACCTAAGTAATAACTAAATTGGGATAAAACAATTAACCAACACATAACTTGATCATACAGGCCACACAATGCAGACTAAATAGACAAAACTTAAAAGGAAATGAGTTTACGGATGGTCAATGACAACAGGGACCTTAGAGCACATTTCATAAAATGCAGCAACAAATTAACCCCAAATCAGCAGCAAAAATGGCAAAAACCAGTCCAAACAGGGTTTGAAAATCAGTCTAAGCAGGGCTGAGGATCAGTCTGTTATATGCTGAAAAGATTGGTCAAAAAATAGCCAAGATAGTGGCCCAAAATGACCAAAATCAGTTCCAACAATCCTATGGGGGTTACGACAACATTTCATATTAATCATATGCATGTTAGAATAGGCAAAACTTTAAAGGAAATGAGTTTACTGATCGGTGTATTTTATATACACCTTTTGAGTCAGTCTAGTTAGTCTTTTGTCCCGTTTTGTACATACAAAGTGTCGTATTAGGATAGATTTTCTTTCTTTTGAGTCAAAGTGGCTAAAGTGGCCAAATGGCGGAAAAGGAGCGAAAAGAGGGAAAAAAGAGGAGGTACTAGAGTCAAAGCGGAGAAAGTGGCAAACGAGGTGAAATCGGACTGCGCGCGCGCTCCTCGCAAAGCGAGGCGCGCGCCTATTATTCGAAAAGCTGCAGAAGATTACGCGCGCCTCAGAGACGAATGTGGCCGCGCGCTAAACATCCGAGAAGCCACAGAGTTGCAGGCCGCGCGCCTCGAACAGCCAGATATCGAGCCGCGGCGCCAAAACACCAGTATTGCAGAACTTTAGCGCGCGCGCCATCTGCATGCGCGCCGACGCGGAAAAATTAGGTCTTTGACGGATTTTGGGCCAGCTGCGAGGGAAAAGAGGAGACGTTTTAAACCTATAAAGGAGAACCCTGGCGGTTTTCAAGGTTCCCTTTCTTGCCAAACACAAGGTTTTCTTGCCTAGGAGATTGGAGACCTAAACATTAGTAATTTCTTTCCTTTTCTTTTCTTTAATTCAGTTTTGCATGATGAACTTTGAATTAGTTCTTGTCATATTCATGGCTAGGAACTAATTCTCTTATAGGGCTTTCTATGTTGAATTCTTGAACCTTATGTTATAAAGTAATGCATGCTTATGGTTATTATTCTTATTGAGAGATCTATCCAATAATTTAGTTGAATTCTTGGTAGCTAATTGACAACTAGTTATCACTATATGATTTCTAATCGATTCGAAAAGGAGGATTGTGAATATGTTGTAAGTTGGTAGACGGTCTTGAATTGGGGATGAAAATACCTCAATTAGATTTGTAGCGTTGATGAGAGGCTTAACAACCCTAATTTTGCGCATTGTGCGTGATTGGCCAACTAGGTTTTTGTGCTTAATCCTCCTATAGAGTTACCCTTATCAGCGAAAGTTAGGTAAGGAACAATACTGGGGTTGAGTGTTTATATAACCCTAACGGGAGTATAAAACGATTTCGTAAACCTGCTTTCTCCAAAAGAAGAACACCATAAGTAATGCATTAACAAGTAACATAAGCGGATAGTAAGGATACATAGAAGCCCTATTCTCATCACATCTGAATTAAATCTTTATATTTAATTAGCTTTCATAACTCTTAGTTACAAACCAAACAATCAATCATTAATTCACCAAATAGATACTAGAAAATAGATAACTGGTACTTGAACCCTAATCCTAGAGGACGATATTCGGTCTTATCTAAGACTATACTACTTGATACGATAACGTTCACTTGCGTTTAAAAGTGTGTGCATATTACGCGCATCAAGTTTTTGGCGCCGTTGCCGGGGATTAGGCAATAGTTCAATATCAAATTATCTATTTTTAATTTCTAATTTGGATTTAATTTTCATTTTTTTTATTTATTTTTAGTTTCTACGAAAATCAGTGTGCCGTGATTCTTTGTTTGTTTTTGATCTTTCTCAGGATATCAGTTTATGCGAAGGAGAAGAGGAGGCGACACTCTTGTTCCGCAATCCGGAAATTGAGAAAGCACAAAGCGAGCAATGAAAGAATCAGCGAATTGCAACGTTGATAGAAATGGACGGTGCTCCCAACAATAACAGGATGAGAGAAGGGTTAGGTGAAAATCAACTTAACCCAGGAGATCCTCAGCAAGTGCCAATAGATATGGAGGACAGGGTTCGAATCCAGCCAGAAAGAAGTGCAGGAGATTATGTGCTACCAAGTGAATGGAGCACAGACTTGCATTAGACTCCTACAATAGAGCCAACAATTTGAGATAAAACCAATGATTACGAGCATGGTGCGGCCTGATGCGATTCGGAGGATGCCGTGAGGATCACGTATGCACATAGCAAATTTCTTGGAGCTATGTGCCACTTTCGAATATATGGCGTTCACGATGATGCCGTCAGTTGAGGCTCTTTCCTTCTCACTCGTGGATAGAGCAAAAGTATGGTTGAATTCCACCGGTGATTCGATATTTACATGGCACGGTAGCACGAAATTCCTAGCCAAGTTCTTTCCACCTGTAAGCGGCAAAATTAAGAGGAGTTGAACAACTTCTATCAAGTGATGGAGAGTCCTTATATGAAGCATGGGAGAGATTCAAGGATCTACAGAGGAAGTGTCCACACCATTCGTTGAGTTGTGGAACTTGGTTCATATTTTCTACAACGGGTGAGCGGACAACCGTAACCATCATAGATGCGACGCAGTGGGGCATTCATGAGGAAAGCGACCCGCGATGCCCACGAGTTATTAGAAGATATGGCCACTAACAACCATGTCATCAAGAGAGCAACCGGTGGGAGAAGAAGCGTGGTCCACGTGAAGTAGATCTTATTGCTTCTTTGAACGCCGCAGTGGCTCTTCTAGCGAAACAATTGCGGCAACATACCGTGTCGATGAATCTTTGTCAACGCAGAAAAAGCGTGAGATATGTGGCGGCCATACATTTGATAGGTGTCCTTCATGGATCCCAACAACATCCCGATGGAGCGGCGAGTGTCAGCGGTGAGTAACTACGGAGAGGCAATGAACAACCCTACTCAAACACTTATAATCCAGGTGGAGGAATCACCCAAACTTCTGGAGAGAGATCGGGGCAGCAAAATCGATGCAGGGCGTAAAAATCGATGCAGGGCCAACAAAACCAATATCGAGCGGCGAGAATCGGTATAGGGGCGATGCAGAACTGCGATGCAGAATCATGACCGCCGCTTCACTCAGCCCCGGCCTCAGCGGCTCAATGCACGGTCGCAAGAAAAACGGATGAGCTTAAAGCGGCCATGGCGACGCACGCGCGCCCGGGCGCGATTTATAACAGAATCTAGATCCTCGTTGAAACTTGGAAACACAGTAGGGCGGTAGCAAAGCGGCAAACATCGCCACGCGAGGACATTGCAGCAATCGAGGTAAATCAGAGCAATGTAAAGCGATGCGGTTGAGAAGTGGAAAACAATTGGAGCAACGGCGCGCCGACCCAATAGTTGAGAGAGCGAGTTAGAAAAGATAAGGTGGTGAACCTAGCCCGGTGATAGAAAACTCGGAGAAGGAGTATCTGAAAAGATTCCTTTCCCCAGAGATTACAAAGGAAGGCGGTCGATAAACAATTTTCCAAATTCTTGGAGGTATTCGAAGTTGCACATCAATATACCGCTTATAGAGGCTTTGGAGCAGATGCCATCTTATTTCAAGTTCATGAAAGAAATCTTGGGAAAAAGAGAAGCGGCCGAATATGAGATAGTAGCACTAATGAAGAGTGTAGTGCTATCTTACAAAAGAAATTGCCACCAAAGCTAAAGGACCTGGAAGCTTTACACTACCATGCAGTGGCGGGGTGACTTGCAACAGAGCTCTTGTGTGATTTAGGGCGAGTATAAATTTGATGCCCTATCGTTTCAAAAGATTGGAGTTAGGAGAAGCGAACCCACCATGTGAGTCTGCAACTAGCCGACAGATGCTGGTTCATCCACGGGAAGATCGAGGATGTGATTGTGAAAGGTAGGAAAATTTTTCTTTCTGCAGACTTCCTCATTCGGATATGGAAGAAGATGCAAATCCGATCATATTGGGAGGCCATTCCTAGCAACGGGTAGAGCCTTGATTGGCGTTGAAAGAGAGAGCTAACGCTAAGAGTGGAAACGAAGAGATGGTGTTTAAAGTCTTTAAACACGTCATTGAGCCAAGAAGCGTAAGTGGGTGTTTTGCAATCAACACCACCAAACCCCATGCGAGCCATTGCAATGCAACCAAAGAATGATGAGCCAGAAAGCAAGCATGGTTTCTTTGAGATGACACTAAATGAGGTAATTGTTCGGACTCCACTACCGATAATGCTAAAAAGAAAAGGAGAAAAGAAACGCCAAATGTGGCGGAAATGGATTAGTTGGGGACTTAATCCACCCGGGGCTAGTAAGTCTAAGGAACTGCGTCCATTAAAAGACGTTAAAAAGGCGCTTGTTGGGAGGCAACCCAACGTTTTCAATTATGTTATTTTAATTTACATCTTTAGTTTATTTTATTTTGTCTAGAAACAATCTCACGGTCATGGGGTCTTGTGTTTGAGTGTGATTGATAGGTCTGAGGAATGAATCAAGGCGAAAATCGAAGAAAGTCGGATTTCGAAAAAAGCGGGTAAGCGCGCTGAAAGCGAACGCGCCAAAAGAGCTGAACAGCGAGAATTTAGCGCAGCACGCCAGAGAGCAGGCGCGCTCGAAAAGTCCCGGCGAGCGCAGATGTTTGGCGCCGCGCTAAAGCGCATGGCCGGCGAGAATCGAAATTTAAACGCCCAAAAGCAGACCCTGCCCCAGAATGGCGGAGAGCACCACCAAGGAAGCAGCAGCAGCAGAGGCCGCCATGGATGAAGATGAGCACGAAATAGGGGCTCAATATGAGGCGAGACCCGACCGCCAACCACAAGAGCGAGAACCCTTGAGCCCACATAGGGCAATTGTACCAACACGAGAAGGAGATGATGCAGACGCGCAAGCGATGGTACAAGGGCAGCGAAAGCAGGCAACAAATCGACGGTGAGTGCCTTGTTCAACCAATGGTCGATCATTATCCACCGCCACCACCACCATTTTAGCCAAAGTTTGTAAGTGTCGTTTTCTTTTCTTGTCTTTGATTCTACACACATTGGGGGCAATGTGTGATTTAAGTTTGGGGGTGTGTTTTTGTGTTTTAGTTTTTATTTGTGTGTCATGTTATGTTTTATTTAAATTTTTCTATTTGTTTTATGTTTATTTTGAGTCACCAAAATTTTTTCTTTCTTAGTCATAATTGCTGTCAAAAGATCATGTATGCTGTAGTTGCTAGAAACACCTAATGAAGTAAGGTGGAATAATGTAAAGGAATTGAAGCAACTATCTAAACACTTAGGTTAGATATGCCAAAAGCTCACATAATCTGTCTATTTGGAGTTTCTTGCTTAAGTTATGCATGCTAAATGATAAATGCTTATGTGTTATGAGTGCTTGCTATTTGGCGAAATAGTTAGGATATGCGTGTTAGGGAGATGACTCAGCATTTCTTTGATAGCCAATTCTTACCATTCTTTTCTATCCCGTACTTAAAAAATATCCCTAGTCAGCCCCATTGAGCCTAAATTTGAAACTTCTTCTTTGACACCCCATATTCCCACAAAATTGTGCCATAAGTGAAAATATGAAATAGTGGAGTACATTGTGTTAAAAAGAAGAAACAAAAGAGTGAACAAGTTTGAGGCACCCTAATGGAAAAGTAATAAGAAAGATGCAAAGCCTAAGTTTGGGGGTGCCTATTTGTATAATACACTTCACTCTCCCAAAACAAAAGAGGGGAATGATAGAATTGAAGTGAAGGAAAGAATCAAAAGAAAAAGGGAAAAATTGAAAAGCCAAAGAGCTTATGGTACAGAAAAATGAGTCTAAATGCATATCTTTACCAACTCCTACCTAAGCCTACATTACAACCCTCAAAGTCCTGAAGATCTCTTTTATGCATATCCAGAATTAGTGGAGAATAGCAAGTAAGCATGCCATAGGAATTCTTGAATTTATATGCATGATTTAGTATATTGACTTCCATTAAGCATGATGAATATGAGTTTGCGAAATATTTAGCTTCATGTGTTTAGTGTGCTGAAAATTTCATGCTATATGTTCTTGCATATTATTACGCTAACCTTCATGTTTTTCTAGTTAACATTTATGCGGAAAAGTGATTAATGAGAGAGTCCTTTATTTTTCATTCTTTTGAGTCTTTTATTGTATTTCTTTCTATCTTTGCTCGAGGGCGAGCAAAGGTTAAGTTTGGGGGTATTTGATCGGTGTATTTTATATACACCTTTTGAGTCAGTCTAGTTAGTCTTTTGTCCCGTTTTGTACATACAAAGTGTCGTATTAGGATAGATTTTCTTTCTTTTGAGTCAAAGTGGCTAAAGTGGTCAAATGGCGGAAAAGGAGCGAAAAGAGGGAAAAAAGATGAGGTACTAGAGCTGAAAACGGAGAAAGTGGCAAACGAGGCTGAAATCCAGACCTGCGCCGCGGCGCCTCCCGATCGAAGCGGGCGCGGCGCTATTATTCGAAAAAGTGCAGAAGATCCAGCGCGCCTCGAAGACTGAAAGCAGGGCGCGCGCTAAACATCCGAGAAGCCCACAGAGTTGCGTAGCGCGCGCCTCGAGCAGCGAATATCGGGCGCGCGCCAAAACACCCAGTATTGCAGAACTTTGGCGCGCGGCTTCCATCTGCGCGCGCCGACGCGGAAAAATTAGGTCTTTGACGGATTTTTGGGCGAACTGCGAGGAAAAGAGGGAGACGTTTTAAACCTATAAAGGAGAACCCTAGCGGTTTTCAAGGTTCCCTTTCTTGCCAAACACAAGGTTTTCTTGCCTAGGAGATTGGAGACCTAAACATTAGTAATTTCTTTCATTTTTCTTTTCTTTAATTCAGTTTTTGCATGATGAACTTTGAATTAGTACTTGTCATATTCATGGCTAGGAACTAATTCTCTTATAGAGCTTTCTATGTTGAATTCTTGAACCTTATGTTATAAAGTAATGCATGCTTATGGTCATTGTTCTTATTGAGAGATCTATCCAATAATTGAGTTGAATTCTTGGTAGCTAATTGACAACTAGTTATCACTATATGATTTCTAATCAGATTCTGAAAAGGGGGGATTGTGAATATCTTGTAAGTTGGGTGACGGTCTTGAATTGGGGATGAAAATACCTCAATTAGATTTGTAAGCGTTGATGAGAGGCTTAACAACCCTAATTTTGCGCATTGTGCGTGACGGCCAACTAGGTTTTGTGCTTAATCCTCCTATAGAGTTACCCTTATCGTGAAAGTTAGGTAAGGAACAATCTGGGTTGAGTGTTTATATAACCCTAACGGGAGTATAAAGCGATTTAGAAACCTGCTTTCTCCAAAAGAAGAACACCATAAGTAATGCATTAACAAGTAACATAAGCGGATAGTAAGGATACATAGAAGCCCTATTCTCATCACATCTGAATTAAATCTTTATATTTAATTAGCTTTCATAACTCTTAGTTACAAACCAAACAATCAATCATTAATTCACCAAATAGATACTAGAAAATAGATAACTGGTACTTGAACCCTAATCCTAGAGGACGATATTCGGTCTTATCTAAGACTATACTACTTGATACGATAACGTTCACTTGCGTTTAAAAGTGTGTGCATATTACGCGCATCAAGTTTTTGGCGCCGTTGCCGGGGATTAGGCAATAGTTCAATATCAAATTATCTATTTTTAATTTCTAATTTGGATTTAATTTTTCATTTTTTTTTTATTTATTTTTAGTTTCTACGAAAATCAGGGTGCCGTAATTCTTTGTTTGTTTTTGATCTTTCTCAGGATATCAGTTTATGCGAAGGAGAAGAGGAGCTGACACTCTTGTTCCCTTCAATCCGGAAATTGAGAAAGCCTGCAAACGTAATGAAAGAATCGGCCAATTGCAACGTTGATAGAAATGGACGGTGCTCAACAATAACGAGGATGAGAGAAGGGTTAGGTGAAAATCAACTTAACCGGAGATCCTCGCAAGTGCAATAGATATGGAGGACGGGGTTCGAATCGGCGAGAAAGAAGTGCAGGAGATTATGTGCTACCAAGAGTGAATGGAGCACAGACTTGCATTAGGCTCCTCTGATAGAGCAACAATTTCGAGATAAAACCGGCGATTACGAGCATGGTGCAGCCTGATGCATTCGGAGGATCCGCCTGAGGATCCACATATACACATAGCAAATTTCTTGGAGCTATGTGCCACTTTCGAATATAACGGCGTTCGATGATGCGTCAGTTGAGGCTCTTTCCCTTCTCACTCGTGGATAGAGCAAAAGTATGGTTGAATTCCTGCGGTGATTCGATATTTACATGGCACGAGCTGCACGAAATTCCTAGCCAAGTTCTTTCCACCGCTAAGCGGCAAAATTAAGAGGGGAGTTGAACAACTTCTATCAAGCTGATGGAGAGTCCTTATATGAAGCATGGGAGAGATTCAAGGATCTACAGAGGAAGTGTCCACACCATTGCATTGAGTTGTGGAACTTGGTTCATATTTTCTACAACGGTGGCGGTACAACCGTAACCATCATAGATGCGACGCAGTGGGGCATTCATGAGGAAAAGCGACCACGCCATGCGAGTTATTAGAAGATATGGCCACTAACAACCATGTCATCAAGAGAGGCAACGGTGGGAGAAGAACTGTGGGGGTCCATGAAGTAGATGTTATTGCTGCTTTGAACGCACAAGTGGCTCTTCTAGCGAAACAATTGCAGCAACATACTGTGTCAGTGAATGTTGTGCAACTGCCGAAAAACTGTGAGATATGTGGCGGCCCACATACATTTGATAGGTGTCCTCCCAAAAAAATGTAAAGATAAATGTTAAAAATGTTTAAGGGAGTCGCCACCTAATTAATTGGGTGAATTAGGACACCTAAGTACCAACTGATTAAAGTCAGTATTAACTCCGTTTAATGGTCTGTGAAACTAAATAAGATTCTGAGTAAGGGTTCTTTATTATCCTAAAGGGAGGGGTAAGGCACCCTAAAGGATCCGCTAACTTGCGGTTGTCCGCTCAAACATAGGTTAATTTATTTAGCTAAGGGATGTATATTTTAGAAAAGATCATTTAAGTAAAAGGGATGTGGTAAATATCTAAAAGAAAGGTATTTTGATAACTTACAAAAAAAAGACTTTATAAGATTCACAAAATATGTAAAATTAATTATGCAATTCGTAGAACATGAAATTGTTTTATTAAATGATAAATTACATCCTATAGGTATATTTAAGATTAAGACTTTTATACCTAAGGTTAATTATGAAATCATTCTTTATTTGACACAAAAAAATGATAAATTATTCCTATAAGCATATAGAATCAGTTAGGAAATTGTCTTTGTAAATGTATATGAAACGTTAATGATATTAAGAAAAGTAATAAATTGCTCCTATGTTGTTTATGAAGAAATTATAAGAAAGTCTATTTTCCTTTCTTTCTAGATAAGGAGTGGTGTTTTGACTACATAACTAAGCATAGCTAGGATTAATTAATTTATCTTGGATTTAGATTTGTATGACGAATCTAGAATTAACAAAGAGCGAATTCATCTTTATACTACCCTTCCCATATATTCAAAAGCTAATAGAGTTAGTTATCCTATTAATTACAAGGTTAACAAATAATTATAACGATAATAAATAAGTAAATAAATAAAGAAACAAGGAAGGATGAGATTGGAATTGATGCACTGTCTGGAAAGGATGACGACGCCATCCGTCCCATGGTTGTTCAGGAGCCCTGTGGCAAGAGGGTGTACCGCGATGATGAGTCTCGTACCGAGACTCTTGGTCATTTTGATGCATATCATGTAAGAAAATAAGAGAAGAAAAGAATTAGAGTGTCTCAAAAATTTAATAATGCAAATAGATAATATGCTAATATAAACTTAGACATGTATATGATCCAATTTTATATTATGGCAGCCCCAAGAAATGAATTGACGGGCCCAAACCAATAGGGTCATAAATGTAGAAGCCCACGTTGGTATCCTCTTAAGCATATAAGAGTAGGTATGAATGACACATCCAGAATACAAGGTACGAGCACATACAACCCTTGACATACATACAGTATGATTCAATTAACAAAGAAAAACATGTTTGCCCACATAAACACCCTTTAGGTAAAACTGATACATGCCCCTTCGCCTACACCTTGGATGACATATATTCTAACAGTAACATGGCATCTATATGAAGCCCTATACTTAGATCAGTTTGGCTAGCAATATTTAAGCAAGGATGGTATTTCAAACATCTGAACATACTCAATAGGAGCCAGCAGGTTCATGAGAGACAGAAATGACCAAATAAACAATAGGGATAGCATTTTTTTTTAACACAAAAGAAAGATAGCAGGAGATGCACTGAGCATACAAGATAATTATTTTAATAGACTCCGACGACATTTAACATTCATTCAAACATGTTTTAAAACCAATCGACAGACCTAAGTAATAACTAAATTGGGATAAAACAATTAACCAACACATAACTTGATCATACAGGCCACACAATGCAGACTAAATAGACAAAACTTAAAAGGAAATGAGTTTACGGATGGTCAATGACAACAGGGACCTTAGAGCACATTTCATAAAATGCAGCAACAAATTAACCCCAAATCAGCAGCAAAAATGGCAAAACCACCCAAACAGGTTTGAAAATCGATCTAGCGGTGAGGATCGATCATTATATGCTGAAAAGATTGGTCAAAAAATAGCCAAGATAGTGGCCCAAAATGACCAAAATCAGTTCCAACAATCCTATGGGGGTTACGACAACATTTCATATTAATCATATGCATGTTAGAATAGGCAAAACTTTAAAGGAAATGAGTTTACGGATGGTCAATGACAACAGGGACTTTAGAGCACATTTCATAGATAAAATGCAGCAACAAATTAACCTCAAATCAGCAGCAAAAATGGCAAAAACCAGTCCAAACAGGGGTTGAAAATCAGTCTAGCGGTGAAGATCATCATCATATCTTTGAAAAGATTGGTCTAAAAAATAGCCAAGATAGTGGCCCAAAATGACCAAAATCAGTTCCAACAATCCTATGGGGGTTACGACAACATTTCATATTAATCATATGCATGTTAGATGACCTTCGATGTAATGTTCTTAACACAAGCTCAAACATTTTTTAGAGCAGTATATTAGCAAGATCTTGATATGCGATATGCTTGAAATCAAAGAGAGATAATAACTTCTATACTTCACTAAATTTCGTACCCAGTGATACATGTCAGGGTTGTAAAATCTAGAGACCATATACTTTGCGTACTAGATTCGAGATTATATTAAGACAGAAATACGGAGAAATCTGAGATCGAATCACACAATTATTTAGGTATTAAGCAATCTTCAGAATTCAGCAAATAATAAGATAGACATTAAACAATCTTGACAGATACATGAAGGAACTATGATACTTCCACTAACAACCCAAAATGGATATAGGGCCCTTATACAAATGTTATACATTAACTATACACATAGAAGAACCATAATCGAGTGCCTACCTGCTTAAGACAGCATCGACACCACAAATCACAACTGACAGATTTATCCAGAAAACAAAGACTAAACTAAGTTGAGTAAATTCGACACAAATATGAATATCCTCACACAGAATACACAATATCAATTAAGCGACTAAATAATAGAAAAAGAATGGGTTTCCGGACCTTTTGCGGGTAGCGAACTGAGGCGACGACAAAGGTTTTTCCGAATCGTCGAAGGAAAAGTCACAAAGACTGTTTGCAAGAACTGATAGTAGTAATTTCGATAGAAAAGAAAAGGGGGCTTCTAGGCTTGATACTGTGATAGTTCGATGACTGACCCTTTGCTTTGCATGTTCGAGGTTGGGTATTTATAGCCCCTATTTAGGCTTCGATTTATGGTAAGTTAGGACTTGGTTTGAGGGACGATTTGTACTAATTTTGTTGGGGTTTCGTGTTGTTCTTGTTATGGTAAGTTAGGACTGATTTAAGGGGTGATTCGTAAGGATTTGTAGGCTATTTTTGGGTAGATTCGCGGATGATTCCAAGGAGGTTTTGGTGCGATTTTGGGTGTTATATGGTACGATTTGATTTCTGAAGGCAAGTTTGTATTCGATTTTGAATGGTACTGGTAGGGTGAGCTGGCTGTGTTTGCATAGGTAAGGAAGGTCCCGGATTCTCAGGCGAGAAATCCGGGTCGAACGAGGTAAGGTATTGGCGACGATTTTTAGGTTTGGGCTTCTTTAGGTTATCTTTGTGGGAGGCAGCGGTCGCTGTGGGTATAAGGAAGGAAGTGAAGAATTTGGGCAATGTTTGGTAAGGGAGATAAAGGGTTAAAGAAAGGAATGGGTCATGGGTTTGGGTAATAATAAAGGGAAAAGGGGTGTTGGGCCACGGATTTGGGCTGGGCAAAGAATAAAAGGTGGGATGATTAGAGTTAGTTTAATTGGGTATTTAATTAGGTAGGGAGTTGGCTATTAGTTTAGGAGTCAATTATTTAGGTATTAGTTATTTAATTAATGGGTTATAGATAAAGCCTTAGGTGTATTATTTAATTAGTGATAGACAAAATGAAATCTAAATTGTGATTAAATTGTTTAGGTGTTTTATTAGTTTAAGCTATTATTATCCTAATAAATGCGGGCATGCTAATTAATTAGTGCTTAATATTTATGCTGCGAGACTTTTATTTAAACTTATTTATTATGTGTATTTTGCGATGCAAAAATTGCGGTTCTGACAAAAGCAAAAATTGTTTAATTTATTGGTTATTTATTTAAGGGGGGATGGACAAAATTGGGTGTCAACAGGACTTCATATTTTTCTTAGTGTCAGCCTGATTACGTGACAGGTTAGTATAATGACGTTCAATTAGGGCGCTTAGTCGCGGCCCGTCGGGTCGGGTCGTGACAACCGCGGTGTTACCTGGCCAAGGGCCGCGTGCTCAAGGCACCGCGGTGCCTCTGTCAGGGACCTAGGTGCCTTCCGTCCAGTAGCTCGAATTTTCAGTTCTGTTGATTTAGGGTCGCGGTGCCTCCCGAGGCACCTAGGTGCTTCCGAAACAGTGAATCAAAAAGTGTCCAGAATCTTCTGATTCATAAACAGATTTGAAGGGCCAAAGGAGCCAACTCTTGGCATGATCAAGATGCCTCAATAGTTCACTAAAAGCCTTTGGTGTAATAAATCGCAAGCCTTCAAAAAGAAAGACATAATAGAATAATGAATTAATTTAAAAATATTAAGAATTCAAAAAAGAAAGTAAAGAGAGTTGTAGGATTGGTAAAACAGGAGAAACGCCTTTACTTTCAAATGACAACTGCTTCTTCCTGCTGCGAGGGCCTTGCACGAAACCAAACCCGCTTGCAACATATTATTTATATAATAATAGATAGATAATATTATATTATATATCTATCTATACACAAAAAGAAAAAATGAAAATCAAGAAAATCTTTTTTGGAGCAAATTCTGCATTCCTGGGAAGAGGAAGAAGCAAATAGGACAAAGGCATTCTCTTTACGTCCGCTCTTCTCTCCCAGTCGAGCCAACCTTTCGCTTTCCTCACTTTTTTTTGGAAAAATCTATGCACCCCATTTAAGGCATTCACATGCCTTGTGATCCACAACTTTGCACCTATAAATAGGAGTCTCAAAATCAGATTTTATATCATACGTTGACAATACAAAATCTGAAAATAGTTGAGAGCCTTTCTTCTATTCCTAGCAATCTCTTGTTCTTGTTTCTTCTACAAGGACTCTCAAGTATTTGACTTGTGCTTGAGAGAGTATCGTCGTTTTATCTTGGGAGACTATTACCCATCTACCGTAAGTCATAATATACGGGGGTAATTTTATCTTAAAGAGAGATTGTCAAATAATCGACTCGACGAACATTGCACTACACTTTCATTGGTTTGCTAATTTGTTTCAGGCAGGTGTCCACCTTCACTTGTGGAATTCGAAGATATCAGGATCCAGACTTCAAGATGAAGACTAGAAATCTGCTATTACCATTATCTTGTAACCACGACAATCATACATGTTTGTAGTTTTGTCTTTCCTTTCGACCATACTTTTAACAGTATTGTACTATTCCCCGTACAACATCATTATTTACAACAGTTTAAGACAAAATTATATTAGTAATCGAAATATGTCGGTCAACCTTGGGGTGACCGATTCTGGTTATGGAAATGGCTTTCTAGTTGAGGACAATTTGGTTGACAGTTCAGTCGATAGTTCAGACACTATCTCTGTCAACAACGGTGGCTGCAAATCAGGTCCTAGTTTTGGATCTCTATTTGACGACAGTACAAAATCTGCTTACGTCGAAGAATCAACCTTTACTGATCTTCAAGACACTGTTGATAGTCGTGCATGTGTGGGTCAAAAATCCTCTCAAAATCAAGTTGCGAAGAATCATCCAGAAGAGGACTTGGATATCAACTGGGACAAGAGGAGAAGGTTAAAGATGTTGTTCTACCTTGTGGCAGAGGGCCTGTATCGGTCTCAGAATCCGAGTTATGGTAAGGAGATGATGGACACTCGTTCTGACAAGAGGGGTCCAGATCTCTAAAATGCTAAGTCTATTTCCTTACCATTCATAGTGAGTATAGTCAATATCTGATTAAAAATGTGTAAAGTAATATGGAAATATTTATCATTAAAAACTTGTATTTCCTACTTTAAAGATAACCAAATTCAAAGATCCGTTCTTTTGAATATAAAAGTGTGTAAAGTATGTTCGCACATAAACGAATCGATTTCCACTAACTGTGCAAAACCTGTTACCACTCTTAATTTACACGGTTTTCTAAGCAAGCACCAGAAATTATATGGGCATCAATCTTAAGGGGAAGAATATTAAAACCAAGTTAAACTTGTCATCGTTTCCGACAGAAGATCCTTCGTTTGATAGGATGGTAAGAAATGAACCTGTCACACAATCGGATAGAATATCCTTCATAGGATAGAGTTGGACACCCGATGAGGTGGGCCAAAACAGACACTCGGTCATACAAAATGTCCAAAATGGGCTGATTCTGAGAAGGGACCGTGGCGCCTGAATTAAAGGCCGCAGTGCTCCCCGCCTAGAGGGGCAGTCGAAGCTCGATGCTTCCTCGGATCGTGTGGATCCGCGATGCTAAAACCCAAAAATAGTGGACAGAAAACCTATAGTTCCGGTTTTGAGATCTAAGAGTCTTGTGACATTTGAGATGGCTTCTGGTGAGTTGAACCAACATTCAATCTCCATTACACAGCCAATGTTTGGAGTACTAATTCTCCATTAACCGGAAACATTCTCTGATTGCGTCCTATTTACGGACAAGAATATCAAGACACAATTGATCAAGTTAAGATTATTGTTGTCTGTCGACATAAACCCTCAGAATAAATGTGAGGTAGTTGAAGAGGCAAAATCACCTCTCCATTCTGTCAAACGGAATAAGCGAAAGAAGAACCTCTCATCTACGTGGTTGATACAGAGTTGTACAAACTAGAGAGAGATCACATTACAAGTGAAAAGTCTCATTCACACTACATGTGAAGAGTCACGTTCATATTACAAGTGAAGAGTCTCGTTCACACTGTAAGTGAAGAGTCTCGTTCACACTGCAACTGAAGAGTCTCGTTCACACCGCAAGTGAAGAGTCACATTCACACTACAAATGACGAGTTTTGTTCCCACTACAAGTGAAGAAGCACATTCACATTATAAGTGAAGAAGCACATTCACATTACAAGTGAAGAGTCATGCAAATAAAGAGGCATGTTCCCACTACAAGTGAAGAGGCACATTCACATTATAAGTGAAGAAGTGCGTTCCCATTGCAAGTGAGAGACACGTTCACATTGCAATTGAAGATTCACGTTCAAAACTGACTAGAGGTTGAAAACAGGTCAAGTTGGACCTAAGACTGTAGATTGCATATCTACCAAATAACAGTAGTGATTATCGCCTCTTGGTTTCAAAGAACCAAATTCTTTAAAGGTATCTTCTCTTGAGAAGGGAAAAGAAGTACTTGCTCGAGGTTAACAAGAACCCGTGAGGGCGTGATAACCGGAACGAGTGTTCCAGATCTATAGGACTCGGGGATCTAGAGGTTGAACCGATACGGAGCAAAGAGGGGGTTGAACTTAGCATAGGTCTTCTAACCTATTTGGTTAAGAACCTGTCTATTCCAGAAGCACAACCCTGGAAAGGAAAATAATGGAATCCATCTTGTAGAACCATATTAATGGTTGACCTTCCTCCGAAAAATGAACCCTTGGGTTGTAAAAGTGGATACTCAAATTGAGTATAAAGTGGATGGATTTATTGACAAACATAAAGCCTCCTATGTGAGTAGCTTAACCTCCATGGTCACCACATTATTGCGTGACATGGATGTTGAGACAGCCTTCCTAATAAGAGTTGGTTTGTAGAACTGTTGGGCTCTTTCCTGAACTTCCTTATAGTCCCTGGAATGTTTACATTTTGGTCCTGGAAGTTTCAGATAAAATAGAAACAATGAATCTGACTACAGAAACATTGACTCTGACGCTAGAAAGCCAACAGTTGGAGAACTAAAAGTCCAAAAATGGAAGAAGGAAGTAATACGGAACAACCCGAGGGGTATGTGGTTCCAGGAATGGGAAGAAAGTCTGTCGACTTATCCAATCTCTATATGGGCTGAAACAGGCTCCGAAGCAATGGTACGCAAACTTTGATAGTACTATCGAAGGGTTTCTCCATTAATGCATGTGATAATTGTGTCTACATGAAAGGTAATTCTGACCCGTTCATGATATGCATGTACGTAGATGACATGTTGATCACAGGGGATGTTGAAATAATGTTTCAGAATATGGGTATTATAGTGACATCTTAGGAAGTGGAACTTCTAAGACATCTAACAGACTTGTCTAATTACAAACTCATCTATGATGAGCTTTAACAGTCTCGTTGAAATCACCAATGGATAGAACTCATGAACTGACTAGAATTATTGTGCACCCATATGCCAGGAGCGATATGCACAGGTCTCAGATAGTTCAGAGTACAACTACACTCTACATGATATTGTTTGCCGAATCAACCAGTTGAACCAGGTTCACTCGTGATCTTGGAAACAATCACTGGATGTCACTAAGATAGATATGACAATATCTGAGATGTTCTCTAATCTACGGATTAAGGTATTCCGGATGTCCGGTCGTTCTGGGAGAACACAACGGTGCAAACTAGACATCGGATATAAGAACGCCATAGCCACAAAGAGAATGTGTATGGTGTATCTTATAAATCCTCTAAAACTTGCATCAGCCGATTCGTGAGGGAATCGGAGTCATCCGATTTATACAAAGCGTGAAAAGAAGTTGAGTAACTTCACCACAACTTAGAGGAAGTCCTTTATCGGGAGGAAGCTGTGCCTTCGGCAGTTATACACTGTGGCAAGCCAATCGGCTTCTGGAAGGGCACGGATAACGGCGTCTCGACATATTCGTCAGAGACATAAGACCGTTTCGCAGTTGATCATCACGGGTAACACTTCCTTGATTACAAATCAAAGGATATCACAAATCTTTTAAACTAAAGAAATACCAAAAGATCAAGAGTTCTGTATGTCTAGGGGAATGTGCTTAAAACCCAATCACTAAGGATCGATATGGTGGTAACCCATCCATATTGACTAGAGATCCCAATGATTTGGTTCAATAAGAAAACTAAGTTGTGAAGGTCCAGTTGAGCGCTTATAGAAAAGCAAGAGCACTTCGGATATTGGTTCCTTATGGAAACATTAATCCAAAGCCTTTCCGCGATAGACATTAAAGTGCTACCTGCATTGTGGGTATAGGTTAAGTGTCGGAGTCTTAACATAACACTCGAGAATCGAGGTTAAGATGAGGATACTTTTAATGATTCCTAACACTAGTGTGGTGGGGTATTGCAGGGTACTTTGTAGGAGATCACCTATTTAAGTGCGAGTTGTGGCCACTTCAAATGAACGCACTTAAGAATCCAAGAAGTTGTCCATGACCCACGACGGACAGAACGATTTGAATAAATGAGAGATTGGACTGTTGTTTGTGTCTCTATCGTTGTCTTGGCATACACTAAAAACTGACGGTTCAAGACATCACGTTCACCGCTCAGTAAATATGTCCGATGGTAGTTGACTAGGAAAGGTTCAAAGCTGCGTACTACATATTCCGATGCAATACACTTTCGCTACTAGATTGCTAATGGTTGGCAGTCCGCGTGCACCAACACCTCTTTCAAGAGGGGATTGTTGGAAAATTTACCTAGTGGATCGAGTTTATCCTGTCCTTAATGACTTGAACATGAGGGGCCCCGCATGTCGGAAGTACGTTTTCCACACACATGCATACGTCGTACAACGTCTAGCTAAATTTCACATAGTGAAAGAGATGTTGGTACACATGTTAAAGTTTTCTTAAGTTAGGTAAGGATGAACGATTAATTGACAATATTAATGTATCTCCCACGACGGTATAAGAAAATAAGAAATGTGCAAAATACGGAAAATGGGAAAGAGTCGCGGGGCCTCGAGGAAAAGGACTGCGGCACCGAGCCAAGAAAGGAAGGCACCGCGGTGCCTCCCGTCCAGTAGCTCGAATTTTCAGTTCTGTTGATTTAGGGTCGCGGTGCCTCCGGAACAGTGAATCGGAAAAGTGTCCAGAATCTTCTGATTCATGGACAAATTTGAAGGGCCAAGGATTAGCCAACTCTTGGCATGATCAAGGTGCATTTTGGTAAGATCAAGATGTCTTTTGGCAAGATCTATGCACCTCATTTAAGGCATTCACATGTCTTGTGATCCACAACTTTGCACCTATAAATAGGAGTCTCAAAATAAGATTTTATATCATACGTTGACAATACAAAATCTGAAAATAGTTGAGAGTCTTTCTTCTATTCCTAGCAATCTCTTGTTCTTGTTTCTTCTACAAGGACTCTCAAGTATTTGACTTGTGCTTGAGAGAGTATCGTCGTTTTATCTTGGGAGACTATTACCCATCTACCGTAAGTCATAATATACGGGGGTAATTTTATCTTAAAGAGAGATTGTCAAATAATCGACTCGACGAACATTGCACTACACTTTCATTGGTTTGCTGATTTGTTTCAGGCAGGTGTCCACCTTCACTTGTGGAATTCAAAGATATCAGGAACCAGACTTCAAGACGAAAACTAGAAATCTGCTATTTCCATTATCTTGTAACCACTACAATCATACATGTTGTTTGTAGTTTTGTCTTTCCTTTCGACCATACTTGTAACAGTATTATACTATTCTCCGTACAACATCATTATTTACAACAAAACTTTGACGGAGTGCAACTATGCCCCTTTTCCTTAAGTTTGATGGCAAATATACCTCTTTTTCCTAATTATAATTACGTAGTAATTAATTAATTAGCACTTACTAGTATCTAGAAAACAAGCCACTCCATGATTGCACGTTTCGAAAATTGTAGAAACAGAAAAAGGTTCAAACCTTCTACTCGTTTAAAGTAGAGAAAAAAGATGCTTCTAAACACTTTACATTATATACATGTAATTTAATTTAGTACGAGTACTAGTACACTATTCAAAGTTTAAGTCGTCCATAAAGGTAGTATTTCCAAGGAAAATGTCAATAAAGCGTACACTGAAAAGACTCGACATAGAAAATTCCAATCTTTACATCCACTTTATTAATAATGCAAATATTTATAGAAAGAAATTTTGAAGCTTTTTTTTTTGCTTTCCCAAATTTCAATAATTGTGTCATGGTCCAATACGGTTGTTAAGCAACACACAAACAATTGATTAAAGTATCTTTAACCGGATGATCCGTATTTCACTTTTTTCTATAGATCCAAATATTCCCATTCCACCACCTTTTCTTTTACTTTTTTATTTTCTTTTTATTTGAACTATGTGTATATAAATATATTTTTCTACATATTCTACGTACTACACGTAGACATAAGGAAAGTCTAAACGAACCCACACCTCATTCAAACTAGCTAGGTTTAGGGTTTTTATTATTTTATTTCTCTCTTAGTATAAGATCAAATAATTGCATGAGCAAGATTTTCTCAGCTTACTTTCCTACCACTTTTTTTGTTACTTATACAAGTGGGGAAAAACATAGGTTTGTTGAAAATATTTATTAAACGTGAAATAAAGTAAATTATATTAATTATGAATTGAATAATTGGGGCTTCACACGTAGGAAATCTTGTTTCCACACACGTGCAACACTTGAGACGTAAGGTAATAGACGGTTATTGGCCAAATGACGAATGATTCCACGTTGGTAAATGAAGGAAGAAGTGTATAATGTGTAAAGATGAAGTGAATCAGAAATCACCACGAAATCGAGAAGAGCCGCGACTCACTCCGTATGAGCGGCGAAGGCGCGACTACAGTGGCGTTTCAATTCCGAGAACTCACGGAATTGAGCGGCGCGACGCCTCCAGAAGCGCGACTCAATTGGCGTTCGGTTCTAGTGAATTCTGGGCGAAGGGCGCGACTCTCTCCGAAAGACGCGGCTCATCATTTCAATCCGTTGGAGGTGAATTAAAAACTGATTCTTGGGCTGACTTTGGAGTATTTACTCTCCATTATTTTGCTCATGAATTCAACCATTACTTGGCTGAATTGTAACTCTAAATTCAAGGCATTAACATGTCATTCATGACCATTACTTAACCATTTTGGAGGGTCATTATCTACACACTATAAAATGAGACACAAGACTCATTTGGAATAACACTTGACACTTCACACAAATAATTCTCTGAAAATTGTCTTCCTCTCTAGCAATCAAAATACACTAAAAAATCTTTCTTATCAAGCGAACACTTGAGTCCATTTGCTCACTTGTTTGATTGTTGTTTTATCTTGGGAGATAAATTGCTAACACAACCGTTAAAAGGACATACGGGGACAGTATTATCTTAAGGAATGATTGAAACTTCAATCAACTCAGCAAGACCTTTTACTTATTTAATTTTCAGATTTATTATGTACTTGTTGTTGTTATTATTTTTTCGTTCTACACATTAATAACTCACAAGATTAAGATAATATTTGCTATTTCAACGACAACATGACTGGACAAGATCAAATCAATGCTGGAAATTCGAACACCACTCAAGAATGATTTCAACTCCATTGGTTTTGGCACTACTAGTGCCAATCCTACCACTCAAGGTAACACCACTGTTCTTGGCACCACAAGTGCTAACACTGCTACTCAAGACATTCCAAACGTCTTTGCTCCTGCTCAAGGAAATACCACTGCTTCAACTCCGGTTGGTTTTCACCATGAACGTCCTGAAAAGTTCATGGGTACTCACTTTAAGCGATGACAGCAAAAGATGTTATTTTTCTTGACGGTTATGGGAATGTCACGTTTCCTAACCGAAGACCCTCCACAAGTTGGGGAAGACATGGACCCTCAGCCAAATAAAATGGCGGGAGGGGGCCAAGGTATCTATGTCACTAACGGCATGAAGATGGTTCAAGATACATGGAATCATAGTTATTCATGTGCAAGAACTATATTCTGAATAGTTTGTCTGATCCTTTATACACTATATATTGCACCGTTGGACAGCCAAGGAATTGTAGGACAAATTGCAAAAGAAATACAACACCCAAGATGCGGGTGCCAAAAAGTTTGTCATTGGGAAATTTCTGAAATTTCAATTGGTGGACAACAAAAGTGTATCATCCCAAGTCCAGGAATTTCAAATGATAATACATCACCTAGACTTGGAAGGTTTGAAGCCTAACGAGCAATTCTTGGTTGGGGAATTGATCGAGAAACTGCCTCCCTCATGGTCTGAGTTTATGAACTACTTGAAACTCAAGATGAAGGAGATGACGTTAGACGAACTTATTGTCAAACTCCAAATTCAGGAGGACAATAAGAAGGCCATGTCAAAGAGGAAACAACCCGCCGAGGCTAAGGCAAATCTGACGGAGGTTAAAGGGAACCCAAGCAAAAAGCGAAAGTTTCAGAAGGATGGCCAGTCCCACACAACTGAAAAGTTTAAGGGAACATGCAACTATTGTGGTAAAGTTGGTCATATGGCCAAAGACTGCCGCAAGAAAAAGTATGACAATGTCAAAGAAAATGATAAGGTAAACGTTGTCGAGGACACGCTCTTAGACGGTATGATTGAAGAGTTCTCAGCCGTTGTGCTAGAGGCCAACCTCGTTGAGAATCCATCGCAATGGTTACTAGACACAGGTGCTACACGCCACATCTGTTCCAACAAAGATGCCTTCTCCACGTATACACCAGTCACAAATAAGAAGTTGTTCATGGGCAATAATTCTCTTCCGAGGTACTGGGGTAGGAAAGATAGTCCTCAAGATGACGTCCGAAAAGGATCTAACTCTAAAAGAAGTGATGCATGTCCCGAAAATTCGAAGAAATTTAATCTCCGGACCTGTGTTGGTCAATGCTGGTTTTAGGCTAGTATTCGAGGCTAACAAATTTGTAATCACGAAAAATGGAACTTTTGTAGGTAGGGGCTTCGTCTGTGAAGGCCTCTTTAAAGTTAATGCTAAACTTGTAATGCCTTCTACTTAAAGAGAGGCTTCACCTGTGAAGACCTCCTTAGGAGAATAATGCACTTGCAATACCTTTCTTTTAACTATCAATAAAACTGAGTCTTCCTTACATGTTGGAATCTTCTAATTTATTGCACCATAGATTAGATGTGTTAACTATCAATTTATACTGAAATTGGTAAAGTTGGAATCATTGTCGTCTATCAACATAAACCCTCAACATAAGTATGAGGTAGACATAGAGGCAAAGAATCTCCAAAAAGCTCCCCTTAGATCCATCTAAAGGGAAACTGCTCCTCTAGGACTCACACTTATATCAACATATGTGTCTTGAAGTTCGCTCAAGCTAGAGGGGGAACAAGTACTTTGTGACTTGCTTAATGATGGCACAAGGTTGTGCTACCTTTACTTACTTAAAAGTAAAGACGAAACTTCTAAAGCATCTAAGCGCCACAAACCAAAGGTTGAGAACCAATAATGTCAATGGGTCTATAGACAAGTATAAATCTAAGACATTCATACGTATGTTCATAACTATCGCCGTCTTGCGGGATCTTGAAATACATCAAATGAATGTCAAGATAGCCTTCCTAAATGGTGATTTGGAAGTATAAATATACATAGACCAACCCAAGGGGTATGTGGTTCCAAAATAAGAGACAAAAATTGTCGGCTTGTCAAAACGTAGTACGAACTGAAATAAGCCATAAACAATGGCACTAGAAATTAGATAGTACTGTACTATTGGAAAATTTCGCCATTAACTGGTGTAACATGTGTGTTTACATGAAAGGAATCTCGTCATGATATGCCTCTATGAAGACAACTTGTTGATCACTGGAAAGCGTTGATTTCTGAAACTCACGCTAAAGTTCGGGATACACGACATGAGATGTCTAAATGTACTAGAGGGGTACAGAAGTACAAACTGGATATCCTATAGCAAAGACATCAAGTCCACCAGTGGATACAATCTTACAATTGGTGGTGGAGCTGTGTCTTGGAAATCCTCTAGGAAAACCCTTATTCCCCGATCCATGAGGGAGTCGGAATTTATCACTTTGGACAAAGTGGGAGAAGAAGCTGAATGGCTTCATGGTTTCTTAGATGATGTCTTATGTTGGGATAAACCCGTGTCTTCTGTAATGATCTACTGGGACAGTCAGTCGGCTCTAGGAAGGGCACGAAGTTCAATATACAATGGTAAGTCTCGTCATATTTGACGGAGACATGAGTTCGTTAGGCAGTTGATCACCTCGGGTATTATTTCCATTGATTACATAAAAATCTAAGGAAAATATCGCAGATCCCTTGACGAAGGGAATACCCAAAGATCAGTTGTTTTTCCTGTCTAGGGGAATGGGCTTAAAACCCAAACAATAAGAACCGATATAGTGGACACCCAACCTTACAGATTGGAGATCCCAGAAATAAGGTTCAATGGAGAAACTAAACTGTAAAGGTTCCGTGAGCGCTTCGGTGGAAGCAAGAGAACTTCGGATAATATGTCTTTCTTAAGAAACGTAATCCAAAGATCGTTCCCGTGATAGACAATAAGTGCTACCTGTAAGAGGGGTAAAAGGATAAGTTTCCAAACCTTTAATGATCCACAAAAGTTGAGGTTAGGTTGGTGAAATTTTTAATGGTTCCTAACGCTTGTGTAGCCGGGTATTACAGGATACCTTGTAGGAGACCACCTATCTAAGTGCGAGGACAGGCCGCCTCAAATGAACGCACTTAAGAATCCAAGGGTGTCCACGACCCACAATGGACAAAACACTAGAAAGATTGAGTAGGAAATGTGTTGTGTTGGTACCATTATCTTGGCATATACTAAACATTGACGGTTCAAGACATCACGTTCACCGCGCAGTAAATATGTCCGATGGTATTCTAATATAGAAGGTTCAAAGCTCCGGCTACCTCTCTGGATGCAACATCGTTCCACCAAGTGATTGCTAGAAAGACACCATGTGCGTGCACCAAAATCTCTTCCAAAAGGGGATTGTTGGAAATATTTATTAAACGTGAAATAAAGTAAATCCTATTAATTATGAATCGAACAATTGGGGCCCCGCACGTAGGAAACCTTGTTTCCACACACGTGCACACGTAGTGCCAAAGATCAAAATTTCCTTAATGGAAGAGATATTGGTACGTATACGAATTGTTTGAGACGCAAGGTAATAGACGGTTATTGGCCAAATGACGAATGATTTCACGTTGGTAAATGTAGGAAGAAGTGTATAATGTGTAAGGATGAAATGAATCAGAAATCACCACGAAACCGAGAGGGGCCGCGGCTCTAATTGACGTTTCAATTTCAGTAACTCACTGGAATGGAAGGGCCGTTGCGCCTCGGAAGGCGCGACTCAGTGGCGATCGGTTCGGTGAGTTCTTTAGGCGAAGAACTGACTCATCGGCGATTTCAATCCGTTGGAGGTGAATTAAAAACTGATTCTTGGGATGACTTTGGAGTATTTACTCTCCATTATTTTGCTCATGAATCCAGCCATTACTTGGCTGAATTGTAACTCCAAATTCAAGGCATTAGCATGATATTCATGGCCATTACTTAGCCATTTTGGAAGGTCATCATCTACACACTATAAAATGAGCTACAAGACTCATTTGGAATAACACTTGATACTTTACACTTAAACAATTCTCTGGAAATTGTCGTCCTCTCTAGCAATTGTCACGCCCCTTTTCGACCGCGACATTAAAATAACTCCTGCTTAATAAAAATGTTAGGAAATAAATAAAAATGCTAAATGTTAAAAGGGTGCTTAAAGGGTTTAAAAGGTGCTAAAAATGTTGTGTTAGAGGTGCTAAATGCTAAAGGGTTCGCGGAGTCGCCACCTAATTAGTTTGGGTGAATTAGGATACCTAGATGTCAACTAAGATAAAGTCAACACTAACTCCATTTAAATGGTCTGCTAAACTTGATGAGGTTCTGGGCAATAATTATTTATTATCCTAAAGGGAAGGGGTTAGGCACCCTAAAAGATCCGCTAACTTGCGGTTGTCCGTTCAAACCTGGGGTAATTATTATGCTAAGATGCAATATTTTTTTTAAAAAATATTTAAATAAAAGGTATAAAAATTATAAGATTTATTTTAGAATATAAAGTTAGCTTTGGATAAAAACAGGCAGTCATAACGTATTAGATAAGATATATGTGTTGTAATAATGCAAAACCTTATTATGACAAAATGTGTACTTATAAAATAAGATGTAAAATATCTATTATGCAAAGGCTAACAAAATAAATTTTTAATTATGAACGTTAGTAAGAGTTTATGAAGAAATTAATTTATTATGCTAAGGATTTAATAGCGAGTGACACTTTAGCTACGTGAATATTTATGTCATTTTAGTATGGCTTAGGCAATGCATAACTAGTCATAAAAATAATTAATTTAAGGAGAGTGAATTTCTAGCGTCAAATTGCTTTCCTAATATATAGATTCAAGGTTTAGTATTCTAAGTAGGCTACTAGGAGTTTAATGTTAGACAATTAATTTACAACAAATAAATGGGACATAGGAAAACAATAAAGGTGACTCGAAGAATGGCGATGTAATTTCGCCTGCGGCTTGGAATTTCTGGAGCAAAGGTAAATGCATATAAATATGGGCCTTCACACTTGCCACGAGGAGTCTCGCCATGAGACTCTTTGTTGCTCCGATGCGTAAAAAAAAAGAATTAGAGAATATTCCGAGCTTTGTCAATAATAAGCAAATATTGATGTACAAATTTAACACTTATATATCAATTTATTTCAGCGGTTCACAAGAAAAAAAACGGGCCCAAAACTGTTATACCCCGTAGTTCTGACCCTACGTATGGAAACGTACGAAAGTATGTAAGACTTAAAATTTCGAAGGGCGAGGTTGAATTCGTTCGGACGGTTTTAGTCAACTTTGAGGCGGGTTATGACCCGGTACATTGAGAGTTCCTAAGTGTTTTAAAGGCCTAGGCGTAGTTCGTTGAGTCTGGATTCCAACGCAACCAACCGTTCGTCGATAGGGCGTCGGAGTAGAAAGTTATAGAGTTACAAGTTCGGTCGCGATCGGACGAAATGCGTTTGGACTAAAGCGGCGACGCGGCGCGGATGCGAACGCGACGCCTAAATGCGAGGGGTCGCTGAAGTTGCAGCGCCGCGGCTCCGGGACAGCGAGGCATGGCGCGAAAGTTCGAAGCTGCGGAGGTTTCATGGCTGCGCACGAGGCGGAAATTTGGGCGGAAAAACTTAGAAAATCGATTTTGTTTTAAAAGAGACCATGGGAGGGTGACAAGTGTCCCCATCTGATTTTCTGTTGCATGCAATATATTGACCAAGACTTGGACATTTTCTATCTTTCATCTTCTCTCTCTCTCTCTCAAATTGCTCCCTTCTCTCTAAAAACCCTTAGAAAAATCTGAAAGTTAAGAGCAAGAAAAGGAAGCTTGTAGCTAGCTTGTTGGCATTGTTGTGGTAGTGTTCTTGGCAAGGAAGCTAGCAATATTTGGAATAAGTTTTGGCTAAAACTTTAAGGTAACATTTCTTCCTTTAAACTTAGTTCTAGTGTTGCATGCTTAGAAAGCAAGATCTTGTGGTAGTAAAATAATGCACTTAGAGTCATTAAATGCAGTAAATGTGGTTTGGATATGAAGAATGGGTTAAGAAGAAATTATGAGCATGTTGTAGCCTAAAAACCACCTTAGAATTGTTAAGTGAATTGTTGTAAACCTATGGGGCAGAATTTTGGGTGTGAAATCCCTTTGAATTGTTGGATTGAGTGAGCCTTAAAGGTGGTGTTTTGATGATAAATTCGGCCTTGAGAAAGGTGGCAAAGTGAGTAGAAACAAAGGAAATGCTGCCCAATTTTCCTTAGAATTTAGTGACTTTGAACTTGGATTGTTCTACATTAAGATTAGAGGTTAATAAACGTATCATGACTATTATAGGTTGAAATATTACTTGCGGTAGTTTGGACTTGGCAAGTGGATTGACCAAAGAGGTATGTGAAGTTTTCCTATCTCTTGAGCATGAATAGATAAAACTATGTAGTGCGGTGAGACGTACATGATTTAGTATTCTTACTTGTTTTGAGTATAAAATGACTTGTTTAGTGTTAAGAATGTATAAGTCCCTTGGTTAAGGAAAAGTATGATTTTACTAAAGTATAGAGTTAATATAACAACTTTATGGGAAGTTGGTTTATTAGCTTCACAAAGGTTAATGAGAAGGATTTACTCTAAGTAAGATAATTACATGAAGAGGCAATTTGATTTAAAGACATCAATTGCCCAAAGGCTTTATGTATAAAGAAGAGTCACTTTTGAAAGAGATGAGGTATGTAGTACTTGGGTTAAATTCAGGTTTTCTTTTATTTAAAGATATGATGAAGTGCCTTAAATAAACTAAAAAGAGAGTATATGAACAAGACTAAAAGAAGTTATAAGTTTGCTTAACTTATTTATGATATGATGTGATTTGAGATAGGGTAAGAGTATATGCGAGGCAAGCCCCAAGATCGTCATACCACCTCCTTGATGTAGAGTATATGCGAGGGCGGCCCAAGATCGTCATACCATCCGCTTGATGTAAGAGTATATCGAGGCGGATCCAAGATCGTTATACCATCTGCACGATATAAGAGTATATCGAGGCAAGCCCCAGATCGTTATACCATCTGCTCCGGTGTAAGAGTATATCGAGTCTGACCCAGATCGTTATACCATCTGTTTGTGGTAAGAGTATATCGAGGAAAGTCCCCAAGATCGTTATACCACGCATTCCGTGGATTTGCTACCCATGATGCGAGGAATACCTCATGCGAGTCCTTATGGGCTTATGCGGGTGAAATAGTCCCGTGCCGTGATCTGGTAGATCACGAGGAGTACCATGCGGGTCCACGGGACCCGTGCGGGTGAAATAGTCGGAGTAGGATGGTTTTTTGATACTACGGGCGAGGTACCTGTTTTGATCATGAGCCTCTATTTTATGCGATTATTATATATATATATATACTTGTCACTCTCATTGTTAGTAAGGCACGATGTGAGTATTTTATTGTCTTCCATGACTTGACTTGCTTTTAGACTTATGATATCATATTACAGATTTTCCACTTTACATACTTGGTACATATTGTGTCTTGACCCTTCCTGGGCTGCGTTATCTGCGGTAAGGGTAAGCAGATTGAGGATCCTCGTTCTTAGGATCACTATCCCGGTGTCAGAAGCTCCATTCCTCCGGAAGCTTATTTATTGGTATGGATATTTCCCTGATGCTATAGGTACTTTGTATATTCAGGGGGTATGGCGGGCCTTGTCACTTGCGATTGTTATCTTTAGAGGTCTTGTGGCACCTATGTGTTTTGGGCTATAAGAACCGGTTGTACTATTATACTTTTGTTAAGTATGTTTTATGGAAAGCGGCCTTACGGTGGCGGTGATGTTACTTTTATGCGTATGTGTTGTGTATGTTCATTGCTATTATCGACATATACGGCGGTACCGGTAGGGTACCGCGGCCGAGGTTGGGTCGTGACAAAAGTGGTATCGAGCGATTAGTCCTCGGAAAGTGTCCACGACCGTGTCTAGTAGAGTCTTGATTATCGGTGTGTCGTGCACCACATCTATAATCGAGGCTGCGAGATATTTAGGATTGGTTTCCATTCTTTCACTCTAAGATCGTGCAATAAGTGAGTTATAGGTTGAATCTCCCCGATGTTTTCCTTTATGTATCGATTATGCCTCCACGCAAGGCAACCGCGGCCCCGAGAAGGGCAAAGCGGTAGAGTCTTTGCTAGTGGGCGCGGAGAATCACGAGGCACAGGCCCAATCCTTACGAGAGATGATGTTTAGGGCGGCGAGTTCCACGTCGTCGCCGGCCTCAGCGAGTTCGAGGCGTGCGCGGCTCACGAGATCGATGCGGAGCCTCGGCTCGATCGAGAACTGAAATACGAAGATTACGAAACAGGTCGATTCTTGGCCAGCGTAGTGGCGAGCGGCCGGCGAAGCGGCGGCCAACCCTGGCCGACGGATTTCTGATTGGGATTTCTGGTTGTCACCCACCGAGTTCTATGGTTCGAGATTTGATGAGGATCGCGAGGAGTTTGTCCGGCGATTCTGACGGACCATGCGAGTTCTTAGGGCATCGAGATGCATTACACTGAACTAACTTACCGTTACGCGATATTGCGTTGGCGGTTTGAGTTATGGGCATTGTCGAGGTGATGATGCTCTTCCGGTGATTGGGAGGAGTTCACGAGGCGTTCCTAGACCACTTCTTGCCTCACGAGGTGAGAGAGCCCGCGTAGATAGGTTCTTGACCTTGAGGCGGGGCGGGAGGACTATCGAGAGTACACGAGTTTGACTCCTTGGCGGATATGCACACACCATTGTAGGCGATATGGCGATGGGGTTCATAAATCGTGATGGGACTAGGCCGTCACATGATTCTGCTTGCTTAGGAGTGGCTCTTCACCGAGGATGGATATTGCCATGATGCGAGCATACGCGAGATTGAGGGCGAGAGAGGCGGGATCGGCTATATTTAGGCGGCCAGAGGCGAGACATCGGGTTCGAGGCGATTTTGGCGGCGGCCTGGCGACTAGGTCCACCTTCCGGCCAGCCTGAGTGCTCCTTCACGATTTCGGCGGGAGGTCGTCAGCGAGGTTATTCGGGAGGCGAGCCGAGCTCCAAGACGTCGAGTTTCGAGGCGAGCCGGCTAATCGAGACCACCTACCTCGGTGTGTTCGATGCGGTAGGTCTCATCCGGCCGAGTGCGTATGGGTTCGAGATCATGTTACTCTTGTAGCGGCGGTCATCGAAGAAGATTGTCGTCGCTTAGGCGGCGGGAGCGTGCAGTTCGGCCAGCGAAGTGCATTCTTTGGATCTTCATCGTCGATGGTTAGACGCCCGGAGGCGAGGTACTTATGGGCCAGCGAGCGCGGCGAGAAGGTCGTGGTAGGGGTTCGATTCTAGCGGTCCTCGAACCGCATCTATGCTATGTCGGTCAGCGGGACCGGGGCGTCGCGGATGTAAATCACAGTACATTATTGGTTTCTTCTTTGTGATGTATATGCTTTGATAGATCCGAGTTCTACCTTGTCCTACATATCTCCTCATATTGCGGTAGAATAGGGATAGAGCGAGTCCATAAGACCTTTTGAGGTGGCTACGCGATGAGTGATTCGATGGTAGGCGGCGAGTGTATAAGGCTTGCCTGTGACTATAGATAGCCGTCGGACTCTGGCCGACTTGATAGAGTTGGATATGCGAACTTTGATGTGATTATGGGTATGGATTGGCTAGCATCTTGCTATGCCAACGTGGGTATGAGAGAGATTAGTTCGGTTCGGTTTCCGTGGCCGTTATCGAGTGGAAGGGAATCTTGCATCGCCAGGGTAAGTTTATTTCTTACCTCAAGGCTAGGAAGATGGTGCGGAAGGGTATATCTACCATATGGTTCGGGTATTCGACATCGTGAGTCACAGGACCTTGATCGATTCCGTCGTTAGAGAGTTTCGGATGTATTCCCGGATGAGCTTAGGGTATCCCTCCCGAAAGGAGATTGAGTTTTGCATTGATTTGGCGCCGGATACTCGGCGATATCTATTCCTCCATACGAGGATGGCACTGCCGAAAGTGAAGGAGTTGAAGGACCAGTGAAAGATTTCTTTGGAGAAAGGCTTTTTAGGCCAAGTGTTTCTCCTTGGGGAGCACGGTGTTATTTGTAAAGAAGAAGGATGGGGCCAGCTGCGTATGTGTATTGATTACGAGCGGTGAACAAGGTAACTATCAAGAATAGATATCCCTCCCATGATTGGCGATTTGTTTGACCGGTTGCGGTGCAAAGTGTTTTCAAGATAGACTGCGATGCAGTTATCATCAGTGCGAGTTAGAGAGGTAGATATCCCAAAGCGCATTCGGGACCGGTATGGGCACTATGAGTTCGGTGATGTCTTTCGGGTTGACAGCGCCCGGTATTCATGGATTTGATGAATAGGGTGTTCGAGCCATTCTTGGATATGTTCGTTATAGTTTTCATTGATGATATCTTGGTGTATTCGCGCCGCAGGCGGGAGCATCTGGTCATTTGAGGGCGGTATTAGGAGTCCTCGAGGCCGGCGATTGTATGCAAGTTCTCGAAGTCACGAGTTAATTTGGCGTCGATGGCTTTCTTAGGGCATGTTATGGGGCGATGGTATTCGGGTTGATACAAAAGATTGAAGCGATCGACTTGGCGGACCAGCTACTGCAAGCGGAGTGCGCGACTTTGGGCCTTGCGAGTTATTATCGGCGGTTTGTAGAAGTTTGCTTCTATTTCAACACCTTTGACTAAAGTGACTCGGAAAGCGGCTATGTTCGATGGGCCAGGTACTTGTGAGAAAGTTTTGATTGCTAAAGGAGAAGTTGGCGACGCCCGATTCTTACTCTTCGGAGGGCCTAGATGGATATGTGGTTTATTGTGGCCGCGTCAGTGTCGGGCTTGGAGTGCGTCTTTGATGCGTACGGCGAGTTATAAGCTTATGCATCTCGGCGGCAAGGAAGCATGAGAAGAACTATCACGCGTGACTTGGAGTTGGCGGCGATGATTCATGCCTTAAAGATGCGGAGACATTATTTATATGGAGTCCGTGGACATTTACACGGACCACAAGAGTCTCGGTACATCTTGACGGAGGAGTGAACTTGCGGCGAGGCGGTGGTTGGAGCTACTTAAGGATTACGATGTTGATATTCTATACCACCGGGGAAGGCGATGTGGTTGCGGATGCCGCCCTTAGTCGCGGTCGATGGGTAGTGCATGCGATGTTCGGCGAGAAGAGGATATGGTCAGAGTTACATCGGTAGCAAGCCTTGGGGTTCGTTTGGTTGATTACATTAGTGACGGTATTCGGGTTATAGAGGTTCTTGAGTCTTTCATCGTCGAGGAGGTGAAGAAGCGGCGATATGAGGATCCGATTTTGATGCGATGCGAGATGCGACTCTCGAAGGAGAAGAAGTCTATTTGCGGTAGCGCGATGAAGTGCTAAGGTTGAGGGCGATTGTGTGTTCCCGATGTGGCGGGACTTGTCGAGAAGATTGCAGGGAAGCACACGGTGCTCGTTATTCTATTCATCCGGGTCGACTAAGATGTACCATGACCTCGAATCGTGTATTGGTGGGGCGGCCTAAAGAGGGGCGTTGCGGAGTTCGTAACGATGCGAATTGTCGTGAGTTAAGATTGAGCACGAAGCGGTGAACATTGCGAGCCATTGATATTCCGACTTGGAAGTGGGAGGTGATAAATATGGATTTTATTATAGGGCTACCTACCACTCGGAGAAGCATGATTCCATTTGGGTGATTGTCGGCGGTGAAATCGGCCCATTTTCTTCCGATCGAGCAGCGTTTTGGTGAGACTATGCGATTATATATTAGGGAGATTGTGAGGCTGCACGGGGTCGGTGTCGATTATATCAGATAGAGAGCCGTTCTCGGCTAAACCTGAGGTCCTTCGAAGGATTAGGGACACGGTGAGTCTCGATGCGGCGTTTCACCCTCGTGACGGGCGGGCGAGCGCACTATCGGACACTCGAGGATATCTTTGCGGGCTTGTGTTATTGATTTCGAAGTAGGTGGGAGGATCATTTGCCTCTTGTGGAGTTTGCTTACAACAATAGCTACCATTCCGGTATTCGAGATGGCGCGCTTATGAGGCCTTATACGGGAAAGTGCAGTCGCGATAAGGCTGGTTCGAGTGGGAGAAGTCCGATTAGTCGGGCGGACTTAGTTCACAGGTGTGGATAAGGTGAAGCTTATCCGAGAGGCGGTTGTTAGCGGCTCGAGTCGGCGAAGTCGTATGCGGATCATCGGCGTCGACACTTGGAATTTGAGATAGATGATTGGGTTTTCCTAAAGGTATCGCCCATGAAGGCGTGATGAGATTCGGAAAGAGAGGAAGCTTAGCCCAAGGTACATTGGGCGTATCGGATTGTCGTAGGGTAGGCAAGGTTGCTATGAGTTAGATCTTCCGTCCGATTTGGGCGGTGCATCGATTTTCATGTGTCCATGTTGCGGAAATGTATTGGAGATCCATCTAGAGTGCACGGTTCGGGATGTCAGTAATGAGAGGAGTTATCGTATGAGGAGAGTCCATAGCGATACTCGATCGTCGAGTTAGGCGACTTGGACGAAAGAGCGTGGCTTAGTCGAGGTCTATGGCGAGCAACGAGGAGGAAATGGCGTGGGAAGCGAGAGGATGACATGATGAAGAAGTATCCTCACTTATTCCTATACCTCGGGTAACCTACTTTCTGCTTGTTAGTTTTGATTTAGCATTTACGCTTACGTATGTTGTGGCTCGTGGAGCTTCTTTATTACGAATGAATAGTTAAGAGGTCTATGTCGATGTTGTGATTTGAGTAAGCCTAGAAGGAACATTCGGGACGAATGTTTCTAAGGGAGAATGTTATACCCGTAGTTCTGACCTACGTATGGAAGCGTCTGAAAGTATGTAAGACTTAAAATTTCAGAAGGAGGTTGTGGGTCGTTCGGACGGTTTTAGTCAACTTTGAGGCGGGTTATGACCCGGTACATTGAGAGTTCCTAAGTGTTTTAAAGGCCTAGGCGTAGTTCGTTGAGTCTGGATTCCAACGCAACCAACCGTTAAATCGATAGGGCGTCGGAGTAGAAAGTTATGAGAGTTACAAGTTCGGCGCAATCGGACAGAAATGCGTTTGGACTAAAGCGACGGCATGGCGGCGGATGCGAGGCGCGGCGCCTAAAGTAATCGAGAGGGTCGCTGAAGTTGCAGCGCCCGGGATGTTAGGACAAGCGCGCAAAGTTCGAAGAGAGGTGCGGAGGTTTCTTGTACGCGCCGAAGCGGAAATTTGGGCGGAAAAACTTAGAAAATCGATTTTTGTTTTAAAAGAGACCATGGGAGGGTGACAAGTGTCCCCATCTGATTTTCTGTTGCATGCAATATATTGACCAAGACTTGGACATTTTCTATCTTTCATCTTCTCTCTCTCTCTCAAATTGCTCTTCTCTCTAAAAACCCTTAGAAAAATCGAAAGTTAAGAGCGAAAAGGAAGCTTGTAGCTAGCTTGTTGGCATTGTTGTGGTAGTGTTCTTGGCCAGGACGCTAGCAATATTTGGAATAAGTTTTGGCTAAAACTTTAAGGTAACATCTCTTCCTTTAAACTTAGTTCTAGTGTTGCATGCTTAGAAAGCAAGATCTTGTGGTAGTAAAATAATGCACTTAGAGTCATTGCATGCAAGTAAATGTGGTTTGGATATGAAGAATGGGTTAAGAAGAAATTATGAGCATGTTGTAGCCTAAAAACCACCTTAGAATTGTTAAGTGAATTGTTGTAAACCTATGGGGCAGAATTTTGGGTGTGAAATCCCATTTGAATTGTTGGATTGAGTGAGCCTTAAAGGTGGTGTTTTTGATGATAAATTCGGCCTTGAAAGAGGTGGCAAAGTGAGTAGAAACAAAGGAAATGCTGCCCAATTTTCCTTAGAATTTAGTGACTTTGAACTTGGATTGTTCTACATTAAGATTAGAGGTTAATAAACGTATCATGACTATTATAGGTTGAAATATTACTTGCGGTAGTTTGGACTTGGCAAGTGGATTGACCAAAGAGGTATGTGAAGTTTTCCTATCTCTTGAGCATGAATAGATAAAACTATGTAATGCGGTGAGCGTCATGATTTAGTATTCTTACTTGTTTTGAGTATAAAATGACTTGTTTCGTGTTAAGAATGTATAAGTCCCTTGGTTAAGGGAAAAGTATGATTTTACTAAAGTATAGAGTTAATATAACAACTTTATGGGAAGTTGGTTTATTAGCTTCATAAAAGGTTAATGAGAAGGATTTACTCTAAGTAAGATAATTACATGAAGAGGCAATTTGATTTAAAGGCATCAATTGCCCAAAGGCTTTTATGTATAAAGAAGAGTCACTTTTGAAAGAGATGAGGTATGTAGTACTTGGGTTAAATTCGGTTTTCTTTTATTTAAAGATATGATGAAGTGCCTTAAATAAACTAAAATGAGAGAGTATATGAACAAGACTAAAAGAAGTTATAAGTTTGCTTAACTTATTTATGATATGATGTGATTTGAGATAGGGTAAGAGTATGTGCGAAAGCCCAGATCGTCATACCACCTCCTTGTGTAAGAGTATGTCGAGGGCGGCCCAGATCGTCATACCATCTGCTTGGTGTAAGAGTATATCGAGGCGGATCAAGATCGTTATACCATCTGCACGATATAAGAGTATATCGAGGCAAGCCCAGATCGTTATACCATCTGCTCGGTGTAGAGTATATCGAGGTACTGACCCAGATCGTTATACCATTTGTTTGGGGTAAGAGTATATCGAGGAAAGTCCCCAAGATCGTTATACCACGCATTAGTGGATTTGCTACCCGTGATGCGAGGAATACCTCATGCGAGTCCTTATGGGCTTATGCGGGTGAAATAGTCCCGTGCCAGTGCGGTAGATGCGAGGAGTACCTCATGCGGGTCCACGGGACCGTGCGGGTGAAATAGTCCCGGGAGTAGGATGGTTTTTTTGATACTACTGCAGGCGAGGTACCTGTTTTGATCATGAGCCTCTATTTTATGCGATTATATATATATATATACTTGTCACTCTCGTTGTTAGTAAGGCACGATGCGGGTATTTTATTGTCTTCCATGACTTGACTTGCTTTTAGACTTATGATATCATATTACGATATTTTCCGGCTTTACATACTTGGTACATATTGTCTTGACCCCTTCCCGAAGTGCGTTAAATCTGCGAGTAAGGGTAAGCGATTGAGGATCCTCGTTCTTAGGATCACTATCCGGTGTCGAAGCTCCATTCCTCGGAAGCTTATTTATTGGTATGGATATTTCCACGATGCTATAGGTACTTTGTATATTCGGGGTATGGCGGGCCTTGTCCGCCACGATTGTTATCTTTAAGTGCATGGCCACCATGTGTTTTGGGCTATAAGAACCGTTGTACTATTATACTTTTGTTAAGTATGTTTTATGGAAAGCGACCTTACCGTGGCGGTGATATTACTTTTATGCGTATGTGTTGTGTATGTTCATTGCTATTCTCGACATATACGGCGAAGTACCGGTAAGTACGATCGCGGCCCCGGGGTTGGGTCGTGACAAAAACAGTGATCCTCAGACATGAAAATATGCCGATCCAAACATGCAGTTTCATATTCTCGTTATAAAAGAAAAAATAAGGAGGCAGGCCCAATTAAATGAAGATTCAGATACTCACCCCATATTGGGGTATCATTTAGGCACATAATGCTAGTGTACACAAAAAATTCAGAATATACATATTATATGCTCGGAGATATACATTGTTAATGCGTTTTTGTATGTATCAAGGTCTCCATTTCTCGTATACTGAACAATATATTTCATACCAGATACAAGAAAACAGAGGAACCAACAGCTTATGTCCACTGTAAACAGGTGGGTCAACACGAGGAGAGACATATTTGTACATTTTTATATACAGCCAGATTTTATTTACTACATCAGCTCTTCCCAAACAGGTCGACCAATCCAGATCAGTGGAAGCATTGTTCGACCCCGGTAAACAGTGGACATTTTAGGCTCAGACAAATGTACAAGAAACGTAGAAGAGAAGAGGTACACAATAATTTAACCTATACAAATAACATTCTATATGAAACATGATTTAGTTGTTATTTAGTTATATTATTCTAGAAGGGTGATAATTTCAAGCATAAACACTGTCGACCCAGGCAACGGGCTGTGAATGCAGGCAGCAGAAAACACAATTCAGCAGTCCCAAATGAAAAAGTTCAGATTCTAAAACAGACCACTGGTCCAAAAAGCAGATTTCACATTTACAAGAAGACAGATTAGCCTCCTACTGTACATGATACATCTAGATTCAGGATTTAAGCTTCGGCAAATGCTCATAGTCAAATGGTCACTCTTGGCAAAGGGAAATGGAAACAAGGCTTCATTTTGTCAGGCAGTTTTTTAGCATAAACCAGTCCAACATATGTAGACATTTCCCGGGATTAATTGGCCTGACAGCGGCATCTATAGCGACTCGCTAAACATTCACAAAGATGGGACAAATGAATTTTTAATTCTAGATGCTATATATTCAATTCATTTACGAGTCAGTTATATGCTTGATTGATGCCCCTTAAGGTCAGATTACATCCTCACCATGTTCATGAGACAGAGTCATAAGCTTAACTAGTAAACATGCAAACATGAGACATAGTTTAACATGACTCCGCTTGGGTTTGACACAGTACAGGATATTATCTGAAGCATCATTCAGCGATCGAGAGCAGGCGAGGATATTGTCACGACCCGACCGGGCGCGACGGTGCCCTACACAGGCACCACTACAGGTATACATCAGAGATAATCAGCGGAAACATACATGAAACTTTAAAAATAAACAACAGAAGTAAAATAACAGGTTAGCCGATAGGGCTACCTTCCAGGACATAATATATACAACCGAAGCAGTTGCCTCCTTTCTTTTACAAACTGACCCACAATATGTGACTACAGACCTCTAAGAATTTTAACATAACAACTGTGGCGGGACAGGGCCCCGCCATACCCCTGAATGTACATGAATCTACTACCTCAGGGAAAAACCGTACCAAGAGCTAAGCCTCCGGAGCAAATGGAGCTTTCTTTCAAAAACTGAACTGAGATCCTAAGAGCAAGGACCACCAACCTGGGTACCTATAACCTGCGGGCATGAGCGGCCCGAAGAAAGTCGATTATAACAGTACGAATATGGAGCAGAAATAGCGTCTGATAAGCGGTCATAAGCGTACAAAGAATGTCATTTTAACTCCTGAAATCAATCGTATATTAACTGTTCCTTTCCTTCTTTCAATAAGAATTAACCTCATATTCTTACATACATACCTAAGAAATTAATCAAGTTTTTTCCACATAACTTACATAACACAATCCGGCCCTTTATGGAGGGACTTCTTATTTGGGAGCTTACTTTGATTATCCATACGTGATAACGTAATCCGGCCCATTTGCGGGTCACGGTGTACTGATAAATTATGTGGCATAATCCGGCCCGCCTGTGGAGCTCGGTGTACTGTGGAATCATGTATCATAATCCGGCCCGCCTGTGGAGCTCGGTGTACTGTGGAATCATGTATCATAATCCGGCCCGCCTGTGGAGCTCGGTGTACTGTGGAATCATGTATCATAATCCGGCCCGCCTGTGGAGCTCGGTGTACTGTGGAATCATGTATCATAATCCGGCCCGCCTGTGGAGCTCGGTGTAAGATGAAGTAACCCAGCCTAAGTGTAGGCTCGGGGTAATATGGCGTAATCCGGCCTATGTGTAGGCTCGGTGTATCTTATAACGTGTCAGGCCTGTTGTAGGCTCGGTGTATTTCATAACGTAATCCGGCCTATTCGTAGGCTCGGTGTGATTTTCCTTACATAACATTTTTAAACCATCTTTTCACTTCTTCTTAAGTCGTCATAACAACTTCCCATAAAGCTACTATAACAACCTTTCATTTTGGAGAACTTAAGGCACTTTTATTCTTACAACATTAGGAAAACTAGATCCAAAAATACTACGTACATACATACTTAAAAGAATCATAAAACCTCATTTCTTTTTTTAAAGCTCAAGTCACATACTCTTTTGGAAACCATCTTAACTTGAAATAAATTAAGAAGCCATACTTTTAAAATTTAGTCCTTTCCACTTATAATCAAGGCTTATGGTCTTAACATCGTAGCATACAATATTTAAAATCATGTCTATTATACTTATAAAATCATGTAATTTATACTTTAGAAATCAAGTACAATAAATTTAACAATAAATTTTCATATTCCTTTAAAGAAAATCAAATTTCATAGTATTAATACTTCATAACATACATTCTTTAAAATCCATTTACTTATACTTATAAAATCATGTCATCTACACTTTAGGAATCAAGTCCATGCTTGAACAATAAAGTTTCATAATCCTTCCCAAAACCAAGTAGCTTATTCTCTTTAAAACCATATAACTTCCACTTTTAAAATCAATCCCCTTTTCACATATAAATTCAAATCATTTTTAAACATAAAATCAACTTACTTACTTTAAATAAATCAAGACACGTAGCTTTAAATCAAATCTCATAACTTCCTAACCATTTTTACCAACATCTCCCATAAGACTTGGTAAGGACTTAGGATAATTTAAACATACTTTTAACTAGAATCAACAACGTGAACACTTCTTAACTTTTAGGAGTAGAAGGAATCATGAAATAATATCACATGGCTATTTCATACGTAGGATCATGCCAAAGAAGGAAGGGGTTCACATACCTCGCGACGATTATCGACAAGTAGCAAAATGCTCTGTCACGCCCTTTTTCGACCGCGACATTCTCTAAATAGCGAATCCTGCTTAAAAATGCAAATGTTAGAGAATAAATAATAAAATGCTAATAAAGTTTAAGAGGTTTAAAGGTTTTAAAAATGTTAAGAAGGAAAGTTAAAGTGTTTAAAGAAGTGTTTAAAATATTAAAAAAGGATGCTAAAATTGCTAAAGTTTAAAAGGGTGCTAAAATGCTAAAGGTTTGCTAGAATGCTAAGGGTTCGCGGAGTCGCCACCTAATTAATTTGGGTGAATTAGGACACCTAAATGTTTAACTAGTTTGAAGTAAAACATTAACTCCATTTTAATGAGTGCTAAACTTAATGAGATTCTGGGTAAGGGTTCTTTATTAATCTAGAGGGAAGGGGTTAGGCACCCTCTAAGATCCGCTAACTTGCGGTTGTCCTGCCAAACCTAGGGTAATTATTATATTTAAGAAAAATGCAAAATAAACGCTCCTCTTGCTTAATAAAATGTTAGAAAATAAAATAAATGCTAAAATGTTTAAATGTTTAAAGGTGCTTAAGTCTAAAAGGGGCAAAAGGTGCTATATGCGAAAGAATGCTAAGAGGTGCTAAAATATTAAGGGTTAAAGATGCTTAAAAAGTGCTAGCAATTTAAAAGTGCTAAGTGTAAACAAAGTAGTGCTAGGGTGCTTACATATTAAAAGGGTGCTACGGGATTAATTTTAAAGTAAAGGATGCTAAAAAATAAAGGGTGTTAAAAGTGCAAAATGCCAAAGAGGTGCTAAAAATGCAAGAAGTGTTAAATGTAAAGGGGTGCTTAAAAAAGGTGCTAGAAGGATGCTAAAATGCTAAAGAATGCTAGGAAGGTGCTTTATGGACTAATTATGTATTTATGCAAAGGTTATTTAGTTAGGTATGCTACTAGCTAAATTAATCTTGCTTAACCTGCGCGTAATATTATATAAAATGTTAAGATGCTATTTTGAGAGTTTAAGAGAAAATCTGTTTATGGATTTTAACAAATTGTTGGTTTTATGATGCAAGTTAAAACATTTTGGCAAAAATTAGACATGCATGACAATCTTAAAAGGCAAGTAAATTAAACGATGAATTTTTAGATTACCTTCCCCACTTATATGTTTAAAGGCTAATTATTCTAGATATCCTATTAATTACAGAGTTATAAATTACAATAACAAATAAAGTAAGATAAGGATGAGATGAGAGAATGAGGGATTGAAGCGGATGACCCGTCTGTTGTTTTTCTAGGAGTTGTTAGAAGAGGAATGAGAATGCGGATGCGGGTCGCCATTTGAAATGGCTTGCGATGAGCCTCGCCGTGAGACTCTTTATTTTGCTCCAATGCGTGCCATGTAAAAATAAAGAAAGATAAGGATTAGTACACGTTCAAAATTTTATTGAATAGTAAGCAAGTATTTCACATATTTGAATCATTTGGTATTCCGGCAATTTGGAATAACAGTTGGGCCCATAACAGTTTTGAACTAATGGACTGCAAGATATGGGAGACGTGGCGTGCTGTAGGCGGACCCGATAGGTAGTCTTGAGTCAAGAATGAATACTTTATGGACCTAGGACAAACTATTATGAAGCACAAACAGGCCCAGACTAAAAGAATTTCACAAACATGCATTAGAATCATTTAAGACCACTTGAGGCACATTTAGAGACAAAGCAGATAGTTAACTAGACCGACAGATAGATACCCAACTAATTTATCAAGTCCATGCACCAGCCTTTCTTAATTTGACTTAAACATATTATATGGGAATAGACAAGCAAATAGCTACCTACGAAGCAACAATTGGTGAATTAGTATCAAAAGACCTCTTATGGGCTATGGGGGGAAAACAAGCTCATTAATAACCAAATACAACACACCTATTAGGAGAAGAAAGATGTAAGCTGCACATTATAAATTAACTCAGACTAGCATATTAAATGAGACACTAGCGGTTTTCCGGATATGTGAATGAAAGCGAATCTGTGTAGGTATGATATTGGGTTGGCAATGCGTGGGACACAATACATAGACATAATCAAATTTAGCATGGTAAACAGTTTCATGAACATGAATTTAACTTAAAGATACTAGGATGGACAAATTCATCATAACTAGCATTTTAGGGATCAATATGGACACCACAGCAGATCTGAACTCGATATAACATATCGAGCGAGCACATGAACTACAAAGCCCGTGACGCAGTGCAAGCGATTCTAAGGAAACAATTTCAGACATTATATTGACTAATAGATGAACACAGGACACACATATGAGCCAATTAGCGTAGCCTTTAGGACAATGCAACTTCATATTAAGCTTAGTATAAAGTAACCTGTGTACCCCTTACAGCAACGATGCAAATCGGACCACTCCCTTAGTATGCAACAGATATCTTGTAATAACATTAGGCTCGAGTATGATATATTCGGGCCTAGACGGGTCACTTATCTTCAATAATCATCAATCGATTACTGTTTTACATTACTTAAACCACAGGTAAGTTTAAACAATTTTTTAGACATCCCAGGCATTAATACATGTATAACATGACATTCCATATTATCTAACCAGTTAACCTTTTGTTATTTGCTTTTAGGATCGACTTAGGATAGATTTCAATGATATTAGACATATTGCACATGGATTTATGTCAACTAGCCATAGAAACCAAATGACTAAACAGGTGTGAATATTTCTAATAGCACAGAATATTGCCTATATCCCTAACACCAAGTAAGCCATTAAAGCGTTAACACACATATATAACAAACGACATCACACCGACGTATTTCTCAAGCAATCATATTTCGCGGGACTATAAATCAATGGAAAATTGAGAAAGTAATGAGTTTACCTTCTCGGCGTGACGGCGGCAGCGTATCAAGTCGTCGGTCATTCGGCAGACTTTGGGTTTGCGATCACGAATGAAAGGGCGAGTTCGTTTACTGATTTCTGGCTGGAATTGAAAGGAAAGGATTCGAATTTCCTATTTTATGCGAAGCTAATTCTCTGGATGCTGAGTCCCCTAATTCCCGATGCCTGTCGAGTCTCCCCGATTGAGCTCATCTCTGCTCTCTTGGGTGCTTTCGTTCTTTGTTCTCGATGTTTGATGCTATCTCCTGCCTCTTTCGATGCCTATTGCATGTTCTTATATAGCCTAACCACAGGTTCTAATATTGGTAAGCAATAAAAGGTGATTTGTCTTTGAGATTTCGTGCTTAAATCGTGAGATTTGGGTCTTGATTTTAGAACGATTTTGCGGAAGATTCGTTTGGTTAGGTGCACAGGTAAGGAAAGGCGGCCGTGCATGGGTGAGAAAGGAAAGTCGCGGATTCTCAGGCGAGAATCGCGGCGACGAAGGCGTGAGGTGAAGGCGGCGATTGCTAGGTTTAGGGTTCGTTGATTTTCTTAGGAGTCTTTGTCGAGGTTTTGTTGAGGAGATCGATGGGCTTCGTGGGAGGCAGTGAGGTTATTAATTTAGGGAGGCGTGTGGGCTTGCGGGTTTGGTAGAGGATTTGTGTGAGGCTGAAATTTGAGTGAAAGGAGAATTTGGGTTAGTTAGTATTAGGTAATTAATTAGTTAGGTGCTTAATTAATTAGGATTAGATTATTTGATTTAGTTAAATTATTTAGGTGCTAAATTAGTCTAATTACCATAATAAATGCGGGCGTGTTATTTAATTAGTGCTTAATATTTTAGAATGTGGCGCTATTATTTAAAATCTTATTATTGTGCATTATTGCGAAGTTAAATTAAAATGCATTGAGTTTATATTAAATTACTTAAATGCCGAATGCAAGTACGATATTTAAGAATTGTTTAAAGCCTTATAAATGCGACGCTATTAAATGCATATATTAGATTAAAATTGATTTTAAATTACAAATGATTACTAATAAATGCGGCTATGCTACCTGACACGACGTTATCGCTAAATTATTTATTTTATGCATTTATTAATTATTTAAGAATTACGACAAAGCTTAAAGTTAATTAATGCGGGCGCGGGACTCTAAGTGCTTAAAACTCTATGCGATGCCATTATTAAATTATTTATTTATGCCTGTATTTAATGTTTTTATTGTTGTATTTTATTATAAAAATCCTAAAAAATTATTTTACAAAATTAGTGTAATTTTATGGTTAATGGCTGGACGGGAGGGTCAAAATTGGGTGTCAGCGGATGTCCTCTTTGTATGGAGATGATGGAAGAATCTTGGACAAAGGCGTTGACTCATGCCAATTTTGTCTCGATCTTGAATTGCAAAATCTTTGAGCGGTAGACAAAGTGCGTATGAAAAATCAAAAAGCGTCCCGATGTCGAGTTATGGCGACCTTTGGGATACCATGGTCAAAACACTAAAGCGGGCTAAGGCGGACTGAAAAGTCGATGTCGAGTTATGGCGACCTTTGGGTCACCGTAGTCAAAACACTAAAGGCGGGCTAAGGCGGACTCAAAGGTCGGTGTCGAGTTATGGCGACCTTTGGGTCGTCAATCAAAACACCAGCGGGCTAACGGACTTAAAGCTGTCGATGTCGAGTTATGATGACAACGGGTTAAGGTGCAAAAGTAAAGAAAATAAGCGGCGAACACGAGGTGTCTTGCTATGGCTTGTGATGCTGGGTTCTACGGTGATGGAAGCGAGTGGGCCGCGGCAGGCGCTCTGCCGTCGTTGGGAAGGTTGGCCCCCGGCAGTGCCGGTTATTTGTAAGAGAAAATCCACGTTGTGCTCTGCTCTGCGTACTAAGACTTGAACAAGCGGTTAGTGCATGCGTTAAGGCAAAAATGATGATCGTAATTTTAAAGTAATGCAGCGTGAGTAGAAAAGGTTATCTGCAAAAATATGATGCTGCTGTGTTGATGCGATCTTGCAAATCTTTGTGATTTCGCCGCACGCGGGCGTGTTGCGATTGTGAATGCGGATCGTTGTCCTTGCTGCGGTGTCCACTGTAGACTAAAGCTCGAAAGAGTTAGTGCATAAGCGCTAAGGCGGAATAATATATGAGAGAGAAAAAATGCAATTTTGAGAAACAGAGAAATCCTGCGTAGATGTGATATCTTGACTTGTACGTCGTTTTGGACTTGTAAATGCGTTTCGGACTCGTCGTCGTTTCGGACTCGTCGTCGTTTTGGACTTGGCGTCGTTTTGGACTTGGCGTCGTTTTGGACTGGCGTCATTTTGGACTTATCGTCGTTTTGGACTTGGAGTCGTTTTCGGACTGGGGGTCGTTTCGGACTTATCGTCGTTTTCGGACTTGGCGTCGTTTTAGGACTTGGCGTCATTTTAGGACTTGGCGTCGTTTTAGGACTTGGCGTCATTTTAGGACTTTGCGTCGTTTTGGTTGGCGTCGTTTTGGACTTGGCGTCGTTTTGAACTTGGCGTCGTTTTGGACTTATTCTTCTTTGCTCGCGTAGACTAAAGCTCGAGGAAGAGTTAGTGCATGCTGCTAAGACGAGAATAATAAAGCATGAATGATAAAAATGCAATTTTGAGAGCAGAGAAAATCTTCGCGTGTAGATGTAATATCTTGATGATGGCGTCGTTTTGGACTTCTTTGTCTTGATAACGTCGTTACTGGGCGATATTCTTCTTGGCGTCGTTGCGTGGACTCATTTGTCTTGATAACGTCGTTACTGGGCGATATTCTTCTTTGGCGTCGTTGCGTGGACTTCTTGATCACGTCGTTATGCGGGCGTGTTATTCTTTGGCGTCGTTGCGTAGAATTGTTGTTCTGATAACGTCATTGCCTGGACGTATTGCTACTGGCGTCGTTGCATGGACTTGTTGATTACGTCGTTATGCGGGCGTGTTCTTTCTTTGGCGTCGTTGCGTAGACTTCTTTGTCTTGATAACGTCGTTACTGGGCGATGTTCTTCTTTGGCGTCGTTGCGTAGACTTCTTTGTCTTGATAACGTCGTTATGCGGGCGTATTCTTCTTGGCGTCGTTGCGTGGACTTCTTGATCACGTCGTTATGCGGGCGTGTTATTCTTTGGCGTCGTTGCGTGGACTTCTTTGTCTTGATAACGTCGTTACTGGGCGATGTTCTTCTTTGGCGTCGTTGCGTGAACTTCTTTGTCTTGATCGCGTCGTTATGCGGGCGTATTCTTCTTGGCGTCGTTGCGTGGACTTCTTTGTCTTGATAACGTCGTTACTGGGCGTGTTCTTCTTTGGCGTCGTTGCGTAGACTTCTTTGTCTTGATAACGTCGTTATGCGGGCGTATTCTTCTTGGCGTCGTTGCGTGGACTTCGCGATCACGTCGTTATGCGGGCGTGTTGTTGTTGGCGTCGTTGCGTGGACTTCTTTGTCTTGATAACGTCGTTACTGGGCGTATTCTTTGTTGGCGTCGTTGCGTAAACTTCTTTGTCTTGATAACGTCGTTGCACTGGGCGTGTTCTTTGCTCGCAGTAGAATAAATGCTCCTGCCAGCTAAGCTTGAGAAGACTTTAGTGTATACCTGTTTAAACAAAATGATAATATATATGAGAAGTGCAATTTTATGGATAGAGATGTCGTCCCTGATATGCCTGACGAATACTGAGATGTTGCCCTTGCACTGCAACTGACGAATTGTTATGATGCCTTTGTTGTGTGCGATCTGTGGTTGCAAGTTTGACTTTATGCAGAGTTGTGCTAGGTTTTGTTGCGGAACTCGAACTTTGATTCTTGATTGTTGATGCCGCTTCTGCTGCTGCTTTAGATCACGGACTTTGAATTTTGAGATTTTTGTCATATCTTACGCCTCTGCTGTTTCTTCTTGCGAAGAAACTTCTGCCGTATTTTACGCTTGGCTATTGCATTTCTTTATACATTAATATGAAAAGACACTGCGCTCGAAGAAAATTTTGTGAGTTTTGGGGTCGATTTGTATTTGACCGCGCGCTTGTCCCGCGACATCTGCGTGCACAGTGCGCTTGGATTTGCGGCCCATGCAGTTTCTACATTGTCGATTTTGAGAAGGTGTCATGTTGCTCTTCTACGAGACCCTGCTTTGCTATAGGAACGAGCGAGTTAGACTCGTTCGCTCGGATGCCGCGAATCGGTCGTATCATTTGGACCGTGCCTTTGATCTTGTGAAATATTGATGCTCTGCCATTGCTAAGTCAAATACAAATCGACCTTTGGGGAGATGATAAATCTTTCTAAAAATGCAACAAGCGGTGTTAGCATAAAGCACGTAATTTGCGGGTATGTAGCGGATATATTGCATATAGCACGTTCAAGCGTTTCCTAACATGCGGGGACCTCTTTATGCGGAGGAAGCCTAAGCGTCAACATGCGAGATTATGGCCGGATTTGTCCAAGTCGTCCAACTATAATGCCTTTGTTGGAAATGGCGACCAAATGACGGTGCACTTTTCCCAATTTCGGCATGTCATGATTGGGTTTGGATTTATCTGTCATTGCCACGCTACACATAATATCTTTGGTTGGTCGTTTGGGTTGAGAAACCCGTCGACAAGTTTGGTGTCTTCCTAATTGTGGTGTCGATGCCAAGGACCCGACCAGCACAGGTAAATCGTGCATGCCACTAAAATAAAGGTGGTATAGCTCTATCTTAAGTTTCTAAGATTTGGTTTTTACGGGCCTTGAGTTCAGGCGGACAACTCAGTGAGAAGGCTACGGTGATCAGACGAACCGATCTAACTCATGCGGCTGACTCTCCTAAAATTTGGATATTTTTGAATGAAATTTACTGGTCTTGCGCGAGCACACCGGTAGCGTGAGTGTGTGATTTGTGTGAATTTTCCAGAATGGAAGAAATATGAGCGGAATGCCAGTTTAGGGAAAGCAGTAAAGCAAGTAGCAAAAAATAAACAAAATACAATACACAAAAAATTAAATGCAAAATAATTGCCGAATAATAGCCCTAAGTCATTGTGGTTAAGAACCTAAAATCCCGATTAGAGTCGCCATTTACATCACGCCTTTTTAGCGACATTCTCTAAATAGCGAATCACGCTTAAAAATGCAAATGTTAGAGAATAAATAATAAAATGCTAATAAAGTTTAAGAGGTTTAAAGGTTTTAAAAATGTTAAGAAGGAAAGTTAAAGTGTTTAAAGAAGTGTTTAAAATATTAAAAAAGGATGCTAAAATTGCTAAAGTTTAAAAGGGTGCTAAAATGCTAAAGGTTTGCTAGAATGCTAAGGGTTCGCGGAGTCGCCACCTAATTAATTTGGGTGAATTAGGACACCTAAATGTTTAACTAGTTTGAAGTAAAACATTAACTCCATTTTAATGGTCTGCTAAACTTAATGAGATTCTGGGTAAGGGTTCTTTATTAATCTAGAGGGAAGGGGTTAGGCACCCTCTAAGATCCGCTAACTTGCGGTTGTCCTGCCAAACCTAGGGTAATTATTATATTTAAGAAAAATGCAAAATAAACGCTCCTCTTGCTTAATAAAATGTTAGAAAATAAAATAAATGCTAAAATGTTTAAATGTTTAAAGGTGCTTAAGTCTAAAAGGGGCAAAAGGTGCTATATGCGAAAGAATGCTAAGAGGTGCTAAAATATTAAGGGTTAAAGATGCTTAAAAAGTGCTAGCAATTTAAAAGTGCTAAGTGTAAACAAAGTAGTGCTAGGGTGCTTACATATTAAAAGGGTGCTACGGGATTAATTTTAAAGTAAAGGATGCTAAAAAATAAAGGGTGTTAAAAGTGCAAAATGCCAAAGAGGTGCTAAAAATGCAAGAAGTGTTAAATGTAAAGGGGTGCTTAAAAAAGGTGCTAGAAGGATGCTAAAATGCTAAAGAATGCTAGGAAGGTGCTTTATGGACTAATTATGTATTTATGCAAAGGTTATTTAGTTAGGTATGCTACTAGCTAAATTAATCTTGCTTAACCTGCGCGTAATATTATATAAAATGTTAAGATGCTATTTTGAGAGTTTAAGAGAAAATCTGTTTATGGATTTTAACAAATTGTTGGTTTTATGATGCAAGTTAAAACATTTTGGCAAAAATTAGACATGCATGACAATCTTAAAAGGCAAGTAAATTAAACGATGAACTTTTAGATTACCTTCCCCACTTATATGTTTAAAGGCTAATTATTCTAGATATCCTATTAATTACAGAGTTATAAATTACAATAACAAATAAAGTAAGATAAGGATGAGATGAGAGAATGAGGGATTGAAGCGGATGACCCCGTCCTATTTGTTTTTCTAGGAGTTGCCGAAGAGGAAATGAGAATGCGGATGCGGGTCGCCATTTGAAATGGCTTGCGATGAGCCTCGCCGTGAGACTCTTTATTTTGCTCCAATGCGTGCCATGTAAAAATAAAGAAAGATAAGGATTAGTACATGTTCAAAATTTTATTGAATAGTAAGCAAGTATTTCACATATTTGAATCATTTGGTATTCCGACAATTTGGAATATGATTGGGCCCATGTGATTTTGAACTAATGGTATGAGATATGGGAGGCGTGGCGTGTAACAGGCGGACCCAATAGGTAGTGCAGAGTCAAGAATGAATACTTTATGGACCTAGGACAAACTATTATGAAGCACAAACAGGCCCAGACTAAAAGAATTTCACAAACATGCATTAGAATCATTTAAGACCACTTGAGGCACATTTAGAGACAAAGCAGATAGTTAACTAGACCGACAGATAGATACCCAACTAATTTATCAAGTCCATGCACCAGCCTTTCTTAATTTGACTTAAACATATTATATGGGAATAGACAAGCAAATAGCTACCCTACAGAAGCAACAATTGGCTGAATTAGTATCAAATGACCTCTTATGGGCTTTGGGGGGTAAACAAGCTCATTAATAACATAATACAACACACCTATGAGGAGAAGAAAGATGTCAGCTGCACATTTTACATTAACTCAGACTAGCATATTTAATGAGACACTAAGCAGTTTTCCAGCATATGTGAATGAAAGCAAGATACGACTGGGTATGATATTGGGTTGGCAATGCGTGGGACACAATACATAGACATAATCAAATTTAGCATGGTAAACAGTTTCATGAACATGAATTTAACTTAAAGATACTAGGATGGACAAATTCATCATAACTAGCATTTTAGGGATCAATATGGACACCACAGCAGATCTGAACTCGATATAACATATCGAGCGAGCACATGAACTACAAAGCCCGTAGCCAGCGATGCAAGCGATTCTAAGGAAACAATTTGGACATTATATTGACTAATAGATGAACACGGGACAGCATATGAGCGATTAAGCGTAGCCTTTAGGACAATGCAACTTCATATTAAGCTTAGTATAGAGTAACTGTGTACCGCTTACAAAGAACGATGCAAATCGGACCACTCCTTAGTATGCAATGGATATCTTGTAATAACATTAGGCTCGAGTATGATATATTCGGGCCTAGGCGAATCACTTATCTTGATAATCATCAATCGATTCTTGTTTTACATTACTTAAACCACGGTAAGTTTAAACAATTTTTAGACATCCAGCGTTAATACATGTATAACATGACATTCCATATTATCTAACGATTAACCTTTTGTTATTTGCTTTTAGGATCGACTTAGGATAGATTTCAATGATATTAGACATATTGCACATGAATTTATGTCAACTAGCCATAGAAAGCAAATGAAGAAAGCAGTGTTCATATTTCTAATTGCAGTTATTGCCTATATCGCGAACACCAAGTAAGCCATTATAAGCGTTAACACATAGATAACAAAGCGACATCACACCGCGTATTTCTCAAGCAATCATACATTTCGCGGACTATAAATCAATGGAAAATTGAAAGTAATGAGTTTACCTTCTCGAGGCGGACCGGCGTATCAAGTCGTCGTCGGTCATTTCGGCGGGCTTTGGGTTTGCGATGCGAATGAAAGAAGCGAGTTCGTTCTTGATTTATTTGGAATTGAAAGGAAAGGATTCGAATTTCCTATTTTATGCGAAGCTAATTCTCTGAATCTTTGAGTCCCTAATTCCGATGCCTGTCGAGTCTCCCCGATTGAGCTCATCTCTGCTCTCTTTGGTGCTTTCGTTCTTTGTTCTCGATGTTTTGATGCTATCTCATTGCCTCTTTCGATGCCTGTGCATGTTCTTATATAGCCTAACCACAGGTTCTAATATTGGTAAGCAATAAAGTGATTTGTCTTGAGATTTCGTGCTTAAATCGTGAGATTTGAGTCTTGATTTTAGAAACGATTTTGCGGAAGATTCGTTTGGTTAGGTGCACAGGTAAGGAAAGGCGGCCGTGCGTGGGTGAGAAAGGAAAGTCGCCGGATTCTCAGGCGAGAATCGCGGCGACGAAGGCGTGAGGTGAAGGCGGCGATTGCTAGGTTTAGGGTTCGTTGATTTTCTTAGGGTGCTGTCGAGGGTTTTGTTGAGGGAGATCAGCGATGGGCTTCTGTGGGAGACGAAGTGAGGGTTATTAATTTAGGGGAGGGGCGTGTGGGCTTGCGGGTTTGGGCCGGGGATTTGTGTGTGAAATTTGAAAGGAGAAGTGGGTTGGGTTAGTTAGTATTAGGTAATTAATTAGTTAGGTGCTTAATTAATTAGGATTAGATTATTTGATTTAGTTAAATTATTTAGGTGCTAAATTAGTCTAATTACCATAATAAATGCGGGCGTGTTATTTAATTAGTGCTTAATATTTTAGAATGCGGCGCTATTATTTAAAATCTTATTATTGTGCATTATTGCGAAGTTAAATTAAAATGCATTGAGTTTATATTAAATTACTTAAATGCCGAATGCAAGTACGATATTTAAGAATTGTTTAAAGCCTTATAAATCGTATTTATTAAATGCATATATTAGATTAAAATTGATTTTAAATTACAAATGATTACTAATAAATGCGGCTATGCTACCTGACACGACGTTATCGCTAAATTATTTATTTTATGCATTTATTAATTATTTAAGAATTACGACAAAGCTTAAAGTTAATTAATGCGGGCACGGGACTCTAAGTGCTTAAAACTCTATGCGATGCCATTATTAAATTATTTATTTATGCCTGTATTTAATGTTTTTATTGTTGTATTTTATTATAAAAATCCTAAAAAATTATTTTACAAAATTAGTGTAATTTTATGGTTAATGGCTGGACGGGAGGGTCAAAATTGGGTGTCAACATGCTCCAAAGTACTTCAACCTTGATAGCTAATCCATCCTTCAAGTAGGATACGCTATACTAAGTACTTCAACCTATCATGGTCACAATACGTCCATTAACCTCTTCAAACGTAGAATATTCTAAGTGCTAAGTCACTAAATTCTACGGAAAATCGGACAGCACCTCCTTTGTTTCTACTTACTTTGCCACCTTTTTCAAGGCCGAAATACAATAACCAAACAGCCCCAATTGGCTCACAACAATATAGAAGGTAGTCCAATACAAATGAATAACTAAACATTGATTGGCTCACAATTTAGAAAGTAGTCAATCTGAATGAATAACAAACTAAAAGTCCAAATTCGCCACCTTGAGTTCAACCATACCGATTCTTATCAAATTGGTAGCATAACATGATATCAAGTCGCAATTGATTATACTACTATAATCTCCAAAAGTAACGTCGACGATTTCTAATAGGCGATCGATTAGTAATCGACTTAACATGACTTACTTTACATTTCGAACTTAAGCTACAAGTAATCCATAATACTTATAAACTTCAACTTAACAACTTCATGCTAGCAACATGTAAAGCTAACAACAATATAAATAATCTTGTAACACTTTCAAAGAACAAGATTATACCTCAAACAATTGTAATCAAATCTTAAACCGTAGTTGCTCCTTAGCAACCTAGAGCCTCTTCAAGACACCTCAATCCGCTCTTGAAACCCTTAGAACAACACCAACAATTTTCCTTCAAACCTCGATCCAAAACCTAGAAAGTCACTAGGTTATCACTTTGCGACTAATACGAAAACTCTCTTTTTAGGGATTTTCTATTGAGATACACTTACAAAACCCTCATGAACCTTGGTTTTAAAGTGTGGGGCTTATTGACAAGAAACAAAAAATTTCATCCTTGAAACTCACTAAAGCGAGAGCTCTTCTCCTCTCTAAGTGTTGAATTTTTTCTAAGTGTTTGGACAATGTCTTGCTACTACTAGTATAATAAAGTGCGTGGAGGAATGAATCTGACCATTTGGGTGGCTAGGATAAGCTCTACTTAAATATCAAGACCTTGTGGTCCCTTTGACTTAGTCAAGATTGTCAAGCTACACTTGCAAGACTTGTTCATCCAAGACTTTATGGTAAATGACCATTAAGGGCATGCCTAATTCGACCAAGGCATCACTAAGGGGGTGACACGTGTCGCCTCCCATTAAATCACAACAAAATGTTTTCCGACAAATTTCATAATTCCGATAAATTTTTACAAGTCTCAAATCTTAACACTTGTGAGTTCTTACGTACGTTCTTAAAACATGTCCTGTAAATCCGGGGTGTAACAGATATAAAATAGATCAAACGACGAGATTTAAAACCCGTGAGACCATAAACACGCGTGGTATCCTATTCATGCTATATACTAAACAACAACAACTCTCCGACAGGTAATGTAAATCACAAAGCACACACCATGACTTTTTTTTACTTGACAAAGGATTTCAAAAATAAGATAATTCAGCCTTAGACTAATCTTTTATATCCTGGTTTTTGCTATACGAATACTAAGATGGCGTTCTGGCCACCTAATGTCAAATACGAACTCCAACACAACATTAACAGTAAAAAATGATAAGTTAACAGTCAAGTAAAATAGTGTCGACATTAAACCATCAACTTCGACCACACACAACAGCGATTAAAAGCGTTAAACATTATCAACAGAGCATATCACTCAAACAGATTATAAAGTGTAAATCGCATAAGAACCCTGAAAGGGAATGGGTTTACCTTCTCCGGACAGCGAACCGAGGCAGCGTATCAAGTCGTCGATTCGCTCGGAGAGTTTATTGCGATGCTTATGAAAAAGGGCGAGGTTTCGATGCGGTTTCGGAGGCTAAGGATTGTATTGTTTGTTGGACCCTAATTTCCGATGCCTTCCCCTATGTTTTATGATATTCGAATAGATCTTTTGGATTCAGAAAGGTGTTGGGTTCCCCGACGGAAAAAAGATACCAATTGCATGTATAAAAGATTAATTTATAGTCTCTATTTTGGTTCTAAGTTTGGTAGCTGATTTTAGATGATTTATTACCGTTCTTTTGGAGTATGAATGTTAGGAAGATTTTGGTATGCTTTGTTGTTATGGTAAGTTTGAAAACGATTTGGGAAATTTGAGGGAATCTGGGAGATTCGTGGTTCTTGGAGATGGTAAGGGGTGTGCTGGCTGTGTATACATGGGTAAGGGAAAGGGTCGCCGGATTTTCAGGCGAGAATCTCGGCGAGGAAGGTGCGGCGATGGATGATATGCAGTCGATTTTTTTAGGTTTTGTCAAAATGCTGGACGATGAAGATGAAGGGCTGTGGGTTAAGTATAAGGGGATAGTGAAATTTGCGGGTGTTGGGCACTGGGTATGAAATTTGGCGATTTTAATAGGTGAAATTTGGGTAGAATTTAGGTGTTAGTTTTAAGTATTAGATATTTAATTAGTATTAATAATTTTAATTAATTAGCGATAAATTAAATTAACAAATTGTGATTAGATTATTTAGGTGCTTTGTTAGTCTGAGTTTGAGTTTAAATTATTACAAAAATAGAGACGTGCTATTTAATTAGTGCCTAAAATTTTATAATGCGACGCCGTTAAATTGAATGAGGTTTGGATTAAATTATTAAGATGCAAATATGATATTTAAAGACTGCTTAATACTTTTCTAAATGTGACGCTCTTATTAAAACGCATGTATTGGATCAATTTAATTTAAATTACAAATCATAATTATGAAACTGCCTTGCGTATTAATAAATGCGACTATGCTATTTGACGCGACGTCGTTGTTAAATTATTTACTTACGTACTTATTATTAATTATCATTTAGGAATTATGACAGGGCTTAAAATTAATAAATGCGGGCGCGAGACTCTAAGTGCGTAAGACGCGGTGCCATTATTAAATTGCTTATTTGTACCTGCATTAATGTATTATTGCTGCATTTTATTATTTAAAAATTATTAAAAATTATTGTTGAAAACTTGGTGTAATTTTATAGTTAATGACTGGACGGGAGGGTCAAAATTGGGTGTCAACAGCAATCAAAATACATTCAAAGATCTTTCTTATCAAGCGAACATTTGAGTCTCTTTGCTCACTTGTTTGATTGCTGTTTTATCTTGAGAGATAAATTGCTAACACAACTGTTGAAAGGACATACGGGGGCAATATTATCTTAAGAAAAGATTGAAACTTCAATCGACTCAGCAAGACCTTTTACTTATTTAATTTCCAGATTTATTATTTACTTATTGTTGTTATTAATTTTTCGTTTTACCCATTAATACTCACATAGGTTTATTTCTTCTGGTCTTGAGAAGAAGTATAGAAGACTTGACAGAAACGTATCAGATAAAACACATTTTTTTTCAGTTTAAAAAAAAAAAGCATCATCATCGAATAGCCAACCATTTTATATATTTATTTAATCTTTGCTTTTGTACATGATTTTGTTCTCATCTCTGTGTTTTCTTCCTCACTTTTTTGTGACTGACCGTGCAAGTTCAGTAAACGAGAAATTGAGATGTTACACAATCTTAATAATCAGAGAAACCATAAATCATAATGATGATGATACCTTCCTTTTCCTAAATCATAGTTTAACTTTCTTACTGATAATAATTGTGATAATTACACACTCGTCAGTGCTAACTAATATTCGCCGAATTAACAAATAAAAATTTGAAATATATAATCGGGCATTTTCGATTTTCAGCAGATTTTCTCTCTCCTTTTTCTGCATTTCAAATTTTTGAATACGAATCTGAGAACTAAAGACACTTATTTTTCCTATTAAAGATGTGTCCATATCTATACGTACAAAATTCATTAATGTATTGATCATAGAAACCCCAGGAAAAACAAATTGTCAATGGACTGAACGTTATTAAGCTTTCTAAATAAGTTGAAACTAAATCTTATTTCAGAACCTTACTTTCTCTCGTGTGCATTAATAAATGCAACTGAAATATTTCAGATATAAACAAAACCAAAAATAAAGGAGAATTAGAACTCTTCAAAGAGAAATAAATGCACCACCGAAATAAAAAAAGAAGAAGAACTAATTAACCAAAATCCACCTGCATTCATGGTTAATGGAACATGATATTACCGGCAGTAAAGTTATATTTACATAGACAAAAACTCACACGCACAACATTGTCATGATCCACTAACATTTTAAGAATAATGTAAAAGCTAAGGTAATAAAAGCTAGAGGGGTTAAAAGATAAAGAGAAAAAAAGAGAAAAAAATACTTGATCTTTCTTGAATAATAATAGGGGTGTTGGTAACTAATACTAATAAAGTCTAAGATGAAGGAGGCATGAGATTTAATCCTAGATCATTTTTTCCCAAGACTAATCGAGCCTTATTAGTCTCCACCATATTAGAATACGAAGAAGAATATTCAGGGTGCACTCTTTTCTTGGACATTAGTGGGACACCAAATAATTTTGTACTTCTATTATCACCTCCATTAGCTGCTTCATCAAGAATCGTCACACTGCTACTCTGTGATGTCTTGCTTGGTGACACAACGTTGTTGTTGAAAGTACTCCCTATCACAACATTTTTAGGGTTTGTAATTTGTTGATGATAGCCAAACTGATTATGAATATTCATAATCATATTTTTGTGGACTATAGGGGTAGCAGAAGCAGGTAAAAGTGAACAAGGATTGTACGAACTGCTAGGCGTAACAGGTTTGACATGATTTTGGACGAAATAAATAACGTCGTTATAAAGTTTTCTCATGTGAGTAAGTTCGGACATTAACATATTGTTGCTCCTACGCAGCCGCTCGTTGTCCTCCGACAACGCGGTAAGTGTGTTGTTACCATTATTGTTGTTCGAATAAGCTATCGTAGTACTAACCGGCGAATCGCACCAATTGATATTTTGTTGTTGTTGTAGTTGTATTAATTGTTCGTCCGAGTCGGGCGGCGAAATGCTGAGCCGGTTATAATTGCTTGGATAATTCGTGAAAAAACCCGGACCGGTACTCATAGTACTCATTTGATGATTAAATGAATGGTGCTTCATTGGCATACTTTGTGGCTGTGCTGTTTTCCTCCGGTGGATCTCACACAACAAATGCTTTTCTCCTCTTTTAAAGAACTCATTTGCAAACTCCCATCTATCCGGTATAATTTTCCTAAAACCCTAAATACAAAAAAAAAAAATCAATATAATTAAAAAAAAAATTGTAACCTTTTTTTAATAATAAGGAAGGAATATTTAATTTACTTACATAGGTATTGAGTTGGCGGACGAAGCTAGAGAAATTGTTGTGTTTGAAGTAATTAGGGAGGAGGTCACGAGCAAATTCAGGTGGACGCCAAACAACAAAGGTGGAATCATCTTCACCCCAAGAAACAATATGGTCAGTGGAAGGGTCATCAACAAGTTGGTATGTTTTTGTTAAGAATGGAGCTGGAACTGATTTGTGTGAGTCCAATGATAGTAATATGCCTTCACAATTATCTAACATCAAAGCCATTGAACAACAACAAGAAGAAAAATAAAGAGCTAAATAGTAGTTGCAATTCTTGAATGTTCTTGAGAGAAACAAGATCACAAGAAAAAATGTTAAGAAGATGAGAGAATAGGAGAGGTAATAATAAGGAGGTTAATTTGAGGAGGAGTGGGTGGTGGGGGGAAGGGGGGCTATAGAAGGATTTTTAATATTTTACTGAACGGAAACACCTCGGTTATGTAGTGAGAGAGAATAAGTGTCTGTATGTCTAGGACTGTGAACAAGGACCTTTCAAGACAAACCCGTGACATTTCTTTTTTTCTCTTTCTACTGACTTTTATCCTCTCACGCACACTACTATAACTATATAAATTGGATTTAACTTATCACATTAATAAGGTTAAAAAAATCACCATCCCTGTAGTTAAAAATAATAATTAATCTATAAAATAAATTATTAATTATTAGTGTTTATCCTAAATATTTATTGGAGGTATTGATTAAATTGTGCAAAACTTTTTTATAACATTAATAGTGGGATGAGACTGACGGTGCCACCATTGCTTCTTTGTATACGCATTCTGTCACTCCTTTTCACCGGGAAACTGATAAAAATGTACACGTACTCTCTATATTTATATTAAATCATACTGATTTATAAATCAAAGATGAAAAAGTATATTAACTAACAATAATTTAGTGATATTAGAGTTTGTAAAAACATGTACTATCATGTAATATTTATTGGTTTAGGGTAAATATGTGAATAAGTTTTTTTTTAACCATAAAGTCGCTCTCTTCCTTTAGGTTGCCTTTGCTCTTTAAACCCTGATACTGCTACTTCTGTAAAATACTAGTCTTATTACAGTTCCAAACTAAGCTAAGTTTCCACATTTTCTCCATTTTTACAAAGGTTTGACTAGCTGCTAGGATTTATTTTTTTGACGTGTGGCGTATTTTAGGAAGAATATCAATGAAAACATAGCTAAAAGTTCTAAAAGTAACGATTTCAGTAAGTTTCTTTTTGGTCAATCCAATAAGTTTGGTCAGAAGTATTATTATTTTAGGTAAGAAGTATAGAAAATGTACTTAAAATATAATATCGTTGAAGCAAAAAAAGAAATTATAATGTAAGCAAACAAGTAATCCTCCATTTAAGTTTCCACTTATAAGCAACTATTTATTACCACCATCTTTTAAAGGAGATTTTTACGCCAACCTGCATCCCAACACGACAAAAAATAACTCTAATTTTATTTTTATATATTTAAGCTTGTATACAATATATAATAAATGTGTAATCACTATATAATTTGTGTGAATTAGGGATCATGCATGTATTACACATTGGATATATATCTGCAAAATTTACAAAATATTACGATTAGGCGAGTGAACTTTTTTAGTCGACTGGCTAAAAATGTTTTAAGTTTCCCTATTCCTATCATTAGAAGGTTGGGGGATCATAACCAACTTTCTAAAATAGGATTGGAAAATCTTTAATACTCATGGGTTTTTTGCTATCTCCACATAATGATTTCTTCTCCGTCTCAAATTAGATTAAACATTTAATTGAGAATGATTAGACATAAATAAGAGAAGTATGTCAAATATACTTCCTAATTAATATTTCTTAAGGTGTGTGTAAACCAAGAAAATGACAAATAATTTGAGACGGAGGAAGTATGTTTTAGTCTTTAATTTTGTAGAAAATCTTGTTAAACTTTTAAACCATTTCTTTGTAACGTGGGAATTATCTAGTTCTTAACTTGGGGTATATATAAACTAAGAAGGGAAATTTGGTCTTCCTAACAGATACTCTATCCTTTAGAAACCAACTACATCCATATGAAAACTACAAGAAAAAAAAGAAGAAATAGAAGTAGAAGAAGAAGAGTAGTCTATTTTAACTTCACATCTAACGAGTGACTTCATTTTGTATGTTTCTATTTGTTGTGTTATAGCACCAACCCAACAATACCACACTGTTACTCTCTTCCCAATTTCGAATCTAATCATTTTTTATTTTTCTACTTCTCCATCTTACGAATCTAATCTACTTTTTGCAGTCATAAAAGCATAATATGGTAAAAAAAAATTAAATTGAAAAAAAACATCCATCGAACTACGTGACATGATTCAAAAAGCCTGTTCCTAAGTGACAACATTTCACTTCTTCTTCTTCTTCTTGTAAATATTCCAAACTTCCATATAACATCAACTCATGCAATTTATTTGAAATTTCTCACTCTTTTTTTATTATTATTTTTTATGACGGGACCCGTAACCGCTATTTTTTTTATAAATGCGCATTGGGTAATTTCTCGGGCTGACGCAATAGCATGCAAACCACGTCAGCCAGGTAAATCACACTTGGCAAGTCATGTGTGACAAACTCAATCAAGAAGGTGTTGACAGGAGAAAACGAAATCGTGACCTTTTGATCTCGCGCTCTCGTACTCCACCAACTTGACTATCCTTGCGGGTAAAAAATTTCTCACTCTTATTATTGAATAATGATCTTTTTTCTTTTACTTTTTAGACCGTTTATAGGCTTCTTTGAGCTTTGAGCCCGTTACCCCAACTAACCATTTTTCTTGGTTCACTTTTTGACGTGCCTCAAGTGTAGTATGAATTATTGGCCTAAAAAAGTTTTTATGAATAGCTGCAAAAAAAAATCATTATAGCTTTTTCATTCCTTGTAATGGCCCAAGAATTTCTTTTTCTGAACAAAAATTATAATCAAATAAGTCCTATAGTAGTATTTAATTATGAAAATTTCTATACATCAAGAGTCACTTCCTTGATTCCTTCTACCTTGTGGGGTGGGGTATTGGGGTTTATAATTTGTAGCAGGGTGATAAGTGGTAAAATTTGCCCAAATCCAAATGATCCGTCCAAGATTTAATGGATTTGGACAAGAGTGATTTTGATGATGAGTTGGTTTTGGCTAGTCCAAGTTGACCCATCATAAATCAACAATCTAAATGAACCCATGATGATTAGAGATTGCAATGGATCCCGGACACGATCCGGATCCGGTGGATCCAGATCCGTTTTATAGGATATGGATATTCAAAGTTTGGACCCGACGGATCCGGATTGGACCCGGATCCGTTTATGATGGATCGGATCTGGATCTGGATCTTGTCTTTGAGATCCGGTCCGCATCCACCCGCGAACTGCGTTTTTATTAAATTAATTATACATTTATTATTTATACATCATGGCACTGAATCCTTTGTAATCTTAATTTTATTTTATATTCAAAGGGCCGAAGGCCATTATTTTTTTTAATTGAGACACGTTTTGCGTGTTATTCTTTAATCATTATATTAATCATTTATGTGGTACTTATGTAGTAGCTTAGGTATTGAGAGGATTGTTTCTCACCACAGCAATAACCAATAGACATAACAATTGTCAACAATGTCATTTAGTCCTAATTTACGGATGCATTCCCATGATTCCGTTAAATTAAATTGACTCTTTTTCTAGAAAATTTGGACTGATTAGAAGGTATAACTTAATAATCAGTCACTTTGATTTGGATCCAGATTCGATCCGTGGATCCGGTGGATCTGGATTTGGATATGATTTTATGGACCCTATGGATCTGGATCTGGATATGGATACATGTATGTAAAACGGATCTGGATCTGGATCTAGTAGGATCCGGTCCAGATCCTACCCGTTGCCATCCCTAATGATGATGCCTAAACTTGACCCACGAAAATACTTAATTTTAATGATTAGAGTTTCACTCTAGATTAAAAAATTTATTTATAAATAATTATTTAAAAATTCTTTTATTATTGATGAACAATAAAAATACACCAACGCACCCCAACTACACTATCCATCCAATCTATCCCTCCTCTACACCAAACCCCACTCAAGCACTGAACCACCCGCACATCTCTATCCCTACCTTTCCTACTCTACCCCACCCCCTACCACCCCATCCCACTTCTACCTACCCCCACATTGCACCCTACCCCTTCTCCCTATCCTATTCCCAAATTTTTATTTTATATTTTTTTTTACTTTTATAAACAATTTATAAAAAATATGAATTTTTTTCTTACTCCCTCCACACACATACCCCCTCCACCCCTACCCCATAGCTCTACCCCATCCTCAAATTTCTATTTCATATTTTTTGTTACTTTTATAAAAAATAAATTATTAAAAATATGAATTTTTTCTTACCCCCTCCACACTCATACCCCCTCCACTCCTACTCATCCTCAAATTTCTATTTCATATTTTTTGTTACTTTTATAAAAAAACAATTATTAAAAATATGATTTTTTTATCTCTGCCTACCCCTCCCCCACCCTACCCCCTACAACCCCACCCCACTGCCCCACCCCACTGCCCCACCCCATATTCAAATTTCAATTTCATATTTTTTGTTGTATAAAAAATAAATTATTAAAAATATGAATTTTTTTCTCCTCCTCTACCCCTACCCCTCCCCCCACCCTACCCCCTACACCCCTCACCTCATCCTCAATTTCTATTTCATATTTTTTGTTACTTTTATAAAAATAAATTATTAAAAATATGATTTTTTTTCTTATCTCCCCCTACACCCCACCCCATCCTCAAATTTCTATTTCATATTTTTTGTTACTTTTATAAAAAATAAATTATTAAAAATATAATTTTTTTCTTATCTCCCCCTACCCCTCCCCCACCCTACCCCATTCTTAAATTTCTATTTTATATTCTTTTTACTTCTATAAATAATTTATAAAAAAATAAACTTTTTTCTTACCTCCCCCTACCCAATCCATCCCCACCCCATTGCCCTACCCCATTCTCAAATTTCTATTTCATATATTTTTTACTTTTATAAAAAATAAAAAAAAATCTTAAAAATATTATTCTTATTTTAAAAATAAAGATATGGAAAAATCAAATATCATGCAAAATAAAATAACATCATAGAAGATATTTGAAATTTGTAAAATTAATGAGTCAAGTTGGGCAAGTTGGATTATGACTCATCATTTAGCCCATTTTGATCCGCTCATCTTAGCCCATGTAAGTTTGGGCGGGTTGGACATTGACCAATCTATTGACTTAGCCCATTTTAACCCGTTCAATTTTAATCTAAACAACTCATCTATCACCCCCAAGTACTACTCAGTATCTTTAAATGTAAAGATCTCGAATTCTAGCTTCTAATAAAGAAATTATCTTAGTTAGGGAGTGATTTATCTCAATGTGAATCTTGTGAAAATAAAAAATTATCAAACTCTAATATAAATACGTATCAAACACTGGATGAATTTTTTTAAAAAAAATTGTTCATTTTTGACAAGTGATAATAGTTGACAGTAAGAGTAGGGACATAACATGGCCCAAAGTGAAACCATAGGAAAATGATGACTAATTATTTCAGTAAGATACCACAACTGATTATTTTGATCATGGCTATCTATGATACTCATTAATATTATTATTGTTAAAAGAAAGTAAAATTTCTCTATTTCACCACGCCAATCATCACTTCTACCTTTTTTCATTTCTTTTTGGCTGTTCTCCACACTAACTTCTGACTAAAATTATCCAAAACTTCCTCACAAAACTAATAGTAGTAAATCTTCCTTAAGAAGCTAAACTAAATTATCCAAAAGTGATTGCTTTTTATTGTGCAACATTATTATCATAGATACTACATAATATATAGTATCTTATGGTTTCCATTTCATGAAACACATCATTAATTTTGTGGACAATCCTTAAAGAATTCGAGCATTCCTTAATTTCATGGAGATCTCTCATAAGAACCCATTAATACTGATCTCTTTTGTCCAATCTCCAAAGATATAATTTTATTATAATTATCAGAAATTTCTGAATAATGCAATATATTGAACACGTCAGCAACATGGGGGGTAGACCTAAATTTGACCATATATACATGGATATCGAATAGGACATGAAGCTCTGAATATCGGTACACTTGTTTGGATAAATACATTAAAACACAAAAAAAGAATATTAAAATATAGTTAGAGAGGAAGAGTGTCAGCTTTTTGTTTTTTGCAAGTTCCAATAATTAAAATTTTAATTCCAATTTTGAGAAGAACTCCTAAACCTTCTCTTCCATACTATTTTTTCTTACCATTTATACTATTTCTGTTCTGAACCAGTAGTTCAAATTTTACAGTTCACACCGACTCCATAGCCACTGCACACTGTACACTGTTTCAGCGGCTGACATGGAGACAAGGTCCTTGTTTTTTTTATTACCTGTTGTATTATGCTATTCTCGTGATTCTTGGTTTTTGGAATTTTCCACATCCTCCTATATTTATTCCCACCACTCTATTCATGTTACATACTTATATGTGGGAATATTAATTTCACATGCATTTCTCTCTCTCTCTTTCACCTTTTCAAAATCATCATAATACATAAAAGTTCAAATATTGAATTTATAAGATTCGAATTTCTAAAAAAAATTGTTAATGAATTTTGAATAAATAAATAATTTATTAACATAAATATAGAATTTTGCCGAACGTGTAACCAGAACGTTCTCGTGATAAGGTGTGGAAACAATACTGCTCATGATTTATTCCTTTTTATTTTCTAGTCAGTGGGTAGGATGTTATGATAACTAGTTGTAATATCAGTTTATGATTAGTTATGTGTGAAGTAGAGAAGTTTGTTGATCAATCAAGCACAAAACGTGCACTATAATGAGCAATTAGCCATTTTCAGTAATGTAGGAAAGATAAAAATGATCAATAATCAAGTCATTGTGTTTGTGATATCATAGAATGGATGTTTATTTTCAAGTTTAGATTGGATAATTATGAAGTAGTTACGGATATATTAATCCCGTTGGCATATCAAAATAAAGAAGCCGCTAACTAATCAATGCTTTGGCTCCAATTTCATTTTTTCAAGTACATTTTTAAGGTAAATAAACGTTCAATTTTAAAATGGCCCTCCCTGTAAGAATATTTCATATTGATCCATATTTTGTGAGGGATAATTACCAAGGGAAACATGAAACTGTAGTACACTAGTAGGTATATATATATTTGTTTTAGATTTTAACCTTTTTAAGGATTTCACAAGAAAATCATTTTATTTTTTGTGGTGGTGGCAGGACTGTCTCAAACATTTTGGTGGAAATTCATAAAAATGGGCCCTTAAAAAAAGCCACTGATATTTTTTTTCCACGCATACAGGGCCACTCTTCACAAAAAAGATTTATCATAGTTAGACTACCATTGTCCTTAAAAAAGTCACTCTAATTCTTTTGTGAAGAGTCTCAGTCTAATTCTGATTATGGATTACACCCCTGATGGTGGGGGTAATTGAAGTCGAGATAGCTAAAAGCTTAGTCACATTCTATATGTATTTACATCAAAACTTACCCGTATTCATATTCATTTAACTCTATAATTGTTAAAATACTCTCCCTTCATTCTAACTTAAGTGTCTCAATGTGACTTGCTAGTTGTAGAGTTTAAAAAATAAGTTTTTTTTTTTAAATCTTACGGTCTTAAACTAAAAATGTATGTGTATAATATAATAAAATGTCATTTGTATTTTATGATATTTTAAACATCTTAAATTAAAGAGTTATCAACTATATATATAAAAATTAATAGACTAAAAAGGATTTTTAAACTAGAACGGATTTTTAAAAAATTTAATATAAATACTGCAATAGCGTACCTCGTAGTTTTCCCTCTGCCTCAGGCTGTCTCGCGATACCCTCTACAGCTTGATCTGCAGCAATCCCTTGACAAACTCCAGGTCCAATAGACGCAAGCACTAGCAGAAGCGACAGAAATTAGTGTATTCATGATAAGTTTCTCGTACAAAAAAAGAAATGATTAATGATACAAATCTTAGGGATGTCAGTGGGGCGGGTAAATGCGGGTACCGCCCCGCACCCGCTCCAATTGGGGCGGGTATGGGGGATGGTTTGGTGGGTGGTGGGGCGGGTATGGGTATCAAAAGTGCTACCCGCCATGGGTAGTGGGGCGGGGTGGATTTCATATAAGACCCGCCCGCGCCCGCACCGCTACCCGCACTGCACTCCACACCGATCGCATTCGCACCGCCATATCCGTATCTATTAGTTTAATTAGGCTATTTACGAATTTATTTGGCTCTTTCTTGATTTAAAATGTGACTTGAGCTAACCCGCACCGTAATGCACCACGTTTCTTTTTCTTATTCTCTTTGTTCTCCTTTTTTTTTGTTAAATATTTTCATCTTTACTGTTTTTTAATATTCATAATATTTTGGCAAGGTTTTAGACTTGATATTCGATACACCATAGTTGAAAGGTTCTTTTCTTTTTCCTTTTTCTTATATAACTTTCATTTTGGTGACTAAAACAATTGCTAGACATTATTTGAACATTTTATTAATGGGTATCCGCCGGGTAAGTGGGTATCCGCGTGAAGTAAGTGGGGCGGGGGCGGGTGGAAGAATTACTACCCGTGATGGGTGATGGAGCGGGGGTGGGGATGTGTTTTAGGTGGTGTATACGGGTATGGGATACCCTTCCCCGCCCCCGCCCCGCCCCATTGACATCCCTAGTCATACAATCAACCAATAAATTATGACTTAATTATTCTATCGCTAGACTCATCCAATTGAAATAACTAAGAACTTCAATAAGATTATTGAATCGAGAACTACTTTAAGTATATGCAAGTAATAGAAGACAAGAATGTCCGCATGGGCGTAGCTTAGTTGGTTAAAGGATGGTAGATTGCTTTCCAAGTATGCAGATTCGAGTTTCATTTCTCATTTGTGAGAGATGACTCCTTGTGGGAACCAGACACTGTGCCTCTCACCTAGTGGGCCGCTGAGTCACATGATTTATCTCCTCCATTAATTTCTATCAGGCCGAGGGGATGGAGCCCTGTGGGCGAGGAATTTGCCTTTTGCGAAGAAAAGAAAGTAGTAAAAAATCTATAATTAAAAAAAAAAAAAAGGAAAATCTAAGCTATCATATGGAGGGAGTCCACTAATTATAAAATAAGCTAAGTAGTCATATTAAATTGACAGTATCAGGGAGGAACATGCAAACACATTGGTTTTTGTTTTGGGTATATTTGTAAAATCTTGGGAGAAGGAAGGGATAGTGATAGGGAACCAAGAAGATTCTATTCTATTATATCTCATGGAGTATTTTTTTTTGCAGTGAAAAGTGAACCCCACTTGTGCAGTACCCTCTCCTCTCTCACACATGACCACTGCCTATAAAATAATGTTACTATTCAAATAATGACAATGACAACAACATAATAACATGGCTAATATAATTTCAAAGTTTGAAGATGATAGAGTATACGAAAATTTTATTCATATTTCATAAAAATAGAGAAATTATTTTTCTAACGGATATCAAAATAGTTAGAAAAAAAATAACAAATTAAAGATGACATAAAAAATGCTAGGAAAAGTGTTGCATAACATTCAGAAGAAAAAGAACAATAACAATAATCAAATAATATGATAACCAAATCACAAAAATCAATATACAATAACAGAAATGAAATGACATAGAAGATAGAACTACAAAAATAATGTTATTACTACTAATATGACAAAAGACACGTGTAGGATGCACCAAATTATCACCAAACCTATTCATAAAACTGTTCAAATAAAAAAAGAATCCTCAAAACCATCATCATCATCATTTTATTATATAATGTTAAGTTGAGAATTCCTAGGAGAGACAGCTTAAAACACAGACCGAATACGGATAAAAACACCTATTCTCTTAAACCTAGATACTCTCTTAACCCCACACAAATTAAAACTAACACTTTCATCTTCTTAATTAATTAGTTAATCTTTGATTATGTGAATAATGACACAAATGCACACCTTTTTTTATAAAACCGAAATTAGAAATAGAAATAGAGAGAAGAAAGAATATAAATAGGACAAGCTACAAGGTTCTTCTCTCTGTCTCTTCTTACACTCTATTTTGTCCCACTTATTGGACCTTTTCTGCAACTGCGAGAAACTCCACATTTTATTCCCCTTCTTTTCTAAGTATTATTTTAAATTTTAATTATTAAACCTAATATTATTTCTATGTTCAATTTGTTGGACCTTCGAGATTAATCAGCTTTTTCCAAAGCAAACACTCGGTAATCTGCCACTTACTACTATATTGTTTTGAAAAAAATCAGTCTAGTCTGTTAAGATTCTCTACTATTTAGCTAAATGATGATTTCGGTAACGCATGTACGATCTAAGATTTACTAGTAATGTTCATAGTTAGATTCAAGATTTGAAATTTGTGAGTGATATATTCTAGTCGTTGTGAGTTATTAAATTAAAAAATAATAATTTATGTATATATATATTAAATAATATTTTAAAGACAAATATGATATATGGACTATAACTATTGGAGTTCGACCTTCCCATCTATCTCTGATCTACCTTTGGTATTAAGTAGTAGGAACAATAGTGTTGTAGAAAAGATATATGCCCATAATAAGTCAAATATATAATTTAAAAGAGTTTAACTTCTATGTGGTAAAATAATTCTCAGGTTACTAAAATGATAAGTACCCTAAAAATAAAATATGTTACATGCTATTCATATTAGTGAAAATGTTTATACCACCAATTGTATATAATTTAAATTCATCTAACAACTTGTTATTACAAAGTTAATATATCAACAATATAAATAAAAATTCACGCTGTAAGTTAAATTCTTGTAAAAAAAAAAAGGTAATATATATGATGTAATCAACTTGCTAAAACTCGGATCAAATAGGGTATAGTCAAAGTTGGTCTTCTGCAAGATGCATGGGATTGTCTGGTACTCTGAATTTCGGTCATATATGAAGTTTGTGGGTGAGGTGGTGGGGGGGGAGTGGGGGTAGGGGGTTAGTAAGAAGAAAAATTGTTGAGGAGGAGGGGTTGGGGAGGATAATTGAGAGAGTAGTTAATGATAAAATAATAATAATTTTAAAAGGGGATACATAAATACAATTACGAAAAAAGGGTACACACGAGGAAGTGGTCATCTGAAGTAAATGGGCAGCCAGGAGAAGAAGGTACCATTTTCTTTGTCTTTCTTTCTACACATAACACAGTCTCTGTTTCTGCTATACACATACACACTGCTCTTCTTTCTTTTGTCCTTTGCTTTCTAATAATATGACAAAATCCTTCTGCAGTGTCTACCCAATTATGTCTCTCAAGTACCTATTTTTCAGGCCGCGTCCACTCCATTAATGCATGCACGTTATTATTCGTTGCATTTTCACCTTAGGGTGTGTAGGTTCGATAGGAATAAAAATGTATTCCCCGAAAAATAGGAAAATATTTTATAGAAAAATAAGAGTGATTTTTATTTATTTTCTTGTGTTCGATATATAAATAAGAAATATTATTATATAAAATATTGTAGTATATAATCTAGACAAAATATCAAAGGTGAGGATGCGTCTAGGGGTGGGATGAAAACACTGGCGGATCCATTAGCAACATGGTGGTGCAGTTGCACCACCAGATTTTTTTAAAAAATTTGCCTTCTAGACATAAATAAAAAATAAAAAAAATTCTTCTAGGCATAAAAAATTAAAAAATAATAATTTGCACCACCAAATTTTGTCTCCTGGATCCGCCACTGGATGAAAATGAAGTGTATTGGAGGGTGGACAAAACATAATTAATGTTGAATGTCATTTGTGGAGAGGAAAGTCATTTTTCTTATTTTAAAAAAATTATTTTTTTTAAAATATTTTTAATTTTTTTTTCTCCTTTTGGAAAAGATTCACAATCATAATTCTTTCTCCTTTTCTTTTTCTCTGCGTTTTTTTTTAATCTTTAAAGACTCCGGTCTCCACAACAGATTTTCCAGAAAACAAAGATAATTGTCTCATGGTTTTGAAAGTTGAACTTGTCGCTTCCTTAGATAATATTTTTTCTGGGATTATAACCGAAAATTTTCTGAGATATATTAATAGTGTCCCAAAATATAAGAAAGATGAACTAATATTCATTTTGTTAAGTGAAATGAATAAACAACAGAACTAGTATACTATATTCTGGATTTGAAATATGATTTTTTTAGAATATAATTAAATATTAAAAGTGTGTTTTCTGTCACACACTTTGGGGCATAAAGCGAATCCTCGCCCACGTGGCCCCCACCCCTACCCGATTGATGGAGAGGAGTAAATCATGTATTTCGCCCCACTGGGCGAGATCGATGTCTGGTGCCCACAAGGAGTCATCCCCCACAAAGGAGGAATGAAATTCCACACTGCGGCTGTCAGGGCTCGAACCTGCCTACTTGGGGGGCAATCTACCAGGAACCAACTGAGCTACGCCCATGCGGGCGAGATAGTCACACACTTCAACATGCATGGTATGGTCCATGTCCATCTCAATACTTTGTTCACTTCCCCCAAATTATATTATCCAGACTTCAGTTAACGAGATATGGGTGTGCGGAGAGTGTTAAGAGTTTCACGGATATGAAATCAGAACTGTAAGATGATATTAATCTCACTTGAGGAGTCTTCCCAATAATATCAAAGTATATATAGAGTACAATATTCATCCCTTATACAATAGGAATCCTAGTCTTACCATAATTATATTTCATAATATATGAAAATATTCTAATTATGGGCAGGGATACAATTGTTTCTATAATATACATGTTTACACACACCCTCAGTCGGAGCGGGAGGAGGCCGAACGCTGAGACTGGATCTGAAGTCAAGAAATAACTGTCTGGGAAGTCCTTTGGTAAATATGTCTGCATATTGATAGGATGATGGAACATGTAACACTCTGACATGGCCTAGCACAACTTTCTCACGAACGAAGTGTAGGTCTATCTCAATATGCTTGGTTCGCCGGATTATGAGAAAGATAGATGGCAGAGATGTTATCACAATACACAATAGATGTCTGACGCAAAGGACACTTGTTATACCCCGTGGTTCAGGCCGTGCGTATGGGGCCGTGCGAAAGGAGTTAGGACTCGAAATCAGAAAAACTTCGGTCAGGGGCCTCGGCCACGGCCGAGGCGGCCGCAGCGCGCGGAATTCATGGCCGCGGCGCCGGAAATCAGGGCCACGGCGCCTAAAGTTCCGAGAGTCCGCAGGAGTTGCGGCGCCGCGGCGCCGACTGCAGAGCCGCGGCGCCAAGGCGGGAAATCTGGCGGAAAAACTTAGGAAAAAGGAAAGGTCTGTTCTTTTCTCTCTTTCCCGAAAGCCTAGAAGAAGGAGGACAATCTCCCCAAATCACACTGCCTGTATGAACAAACCAACTTTGTACAACCAGCTTACGTTGACTGATCTTTTCTTTTAAGAAGGGCATGGGAGGGTGACAAGTGTCCCCCCCCCCCCCCATCTGATTTTGCATGCATTAGACTTGGTCATCTTTTATCTCTCTCTTAGACAAAGCTCCTCCTTCTCTCTTAATTATTTCCAAGCTCCTCCTTCTCTCTAAAACTCCAAGAGATATTCTAGCCTTAGGAAAAATCTGAAAAGTAAAAGGCAAGAAGGAAGCTTGTGGCTAGCTTGTGAAGGTTGTTGTGGTGGTGTTCTTGGAATAGAAGCTAGCAAGTTGTTAGATAAATTTGGCTAAAAGCTCTAAGGTAATGATTCTTCCTTTATTATTAGTTTTTAGTGTTGCATGTTAAGAAGAAAGAACTTGTGGTAGTAAATAATGTTATTAGAGTCATTGCATGCAAGAAATGTGGTTTGGGTATGAAGGATTTGGCTAAAGAGATATTATGAGCATGTTGTAGCCTACCAATTACTTTAGAATTGTTAAGTGTATTATTATAACTTATGGGGCAGAATTTTACACACCCAAGATTAGGTGTGTAATCCCCTTTGTGTTGGTTTGGATGTTGGGCCTTAATGTGGCGTTTGAGTGTTGAAAATCGGCCTTTGAAAAGGTGGCAAAGTGAGTAAAAACAAAGGAAATGCTGCCCAATTTTCCTTAGGAATTGGTAACTTGAATTTGGAATTTCTACATTGAAATTAGGGGTTAATAAACGTATTATGGTCATTATAGGTTGACATATTACGTGCGGTATTTCGGACTTAGCAAGTGGATTAACCGAAGAGGTATGTGGAACTTTCCTATCTCTTGAGCATGAGTAGTTGTACCTATGTAGTACGGTAGACGTACAAGATTTGATATCCTTCATTTGTTTTAAAAGTAGATGCTACTTGTTTCATTTCAAAAGTATAAGTCCCTTGAATTTAGGGAAAATGTATTTGACAATGGGATAACGCTAATATAATGACTTTATGGGAAGTTGGTTATATTAGTTTTCTTGAAAGGTTCACAAAGAAAGGTTTACTCTAATTAAAACAAGTACGGGTAAAGGATTTGAAACTAAGAAAGGTGAATTGATTTTTAGGCATTGGTTGCCTAAGGTTTTAAAGGAAATGAAGTCACTTGATTTAGAAGCCTATTATATTTCTAAAAGGAAATGTGACTTGTCTTGAAAAGAAATCGTAACTTGATACTATGGTGATTAGTATCTTGGAAATTTTGTATAAAAAGAGTTATTTCTCAAAAAGTTAGAAGTACATGGTACTTGGGTTGAATTCCCGGATTTTCTATTAAAAGACATGTTAGTGCCTTAGGATACTAAAATGAGAGGATATATTAATAATGTCATAAGAAGTTAGGGGATTTCTTAACTTGCTTATGTTATGATAAAAGTAGTGCTTATGTATGATATGATAGCCAGGTAGTGCTTATGTATGATATGATAGCCTGGTAGTGCTTATGTTGTGATATGATAGTAGTAGTGCTTATGTTGTGATATGATAGCCAGTAGTGCTTATGTTATGTATGATGATAGGATGAGCTATGTTATATATTTGTATTATTACTGGTAAACCCCGTTATTATCTATGTCATGGATTTGCTACCCATGATGCGAGCGCGGCGCCAGACTCACGCGGATCCGACCACGTGATCCACGCGGGTGAAATAGTCTCACGCGAGTACCGCGATGGTACTCACGCGGGTCCACATGATCCACGCGGGTGAAATAGTCCCACGCGGGTGAAATAGTCCCACGACGGCGGATGACCTCACGCGGTCCACAGACCCACGCGGGTGAAATAGTCCCGAGTAGGATTGCTTAATGATACTACGCGAGGTACCTGCTTTGATCGCGAGCCTCCTATTTTTATGCTATAAGTTTTATACTTGTTACTCTATTGTTAGTAAGGCACAGCAAGGAAATTGATTTTATCCATGACTCAAATTATTTTTGACTTATGATATTACTACGATTTTCGCTTTACATACTGCACGTCATAGATCGAATTCCTGCGCCGCTCATGCCGCAGTAAGGGTAAAGTGGTGGATCCTCATTCTTAGGAACTTTGCTCAGGTGTCAGAAGCTCCATTACTCCGGAAGCTTGACTTGATTTTTGGTACGGTGCTCCCTGACATTGTAGGTTTTGTGTACATTCAGGGGTATGACGGGGCCCTGTCCCGTCATGTATTTTCTGCTTCTGCTAGTATGAAAAACTTTGTTGTACCTTCTGCTAATATGAAGGACCTGCGCTCAAAGAAAATTTGTGAGTTTGAGGGGGGGGGGGGCGGCTGATTCGCGTTGACTTTGTAGTTTTGACTCTTGATGCCGGACGTCTGCCTTGTTTGGGACTCATAACCCCTGTCTGGTTTCCTGCCTTGTCTCAGTTTTGAATTTGCAAAGGGCGTTTAGCCTAAAAGTGGGTTTGCATGGGGTTGCTTGTATATTATGTGTGTTTTCGTTATTTTAAAAAATATGGAAGGTTTCCTAATGGTGTGACCGAAGCCGATTTAGGCCGCCTACGTATCCCCATGAGAGAATCAGGTCATGACGTAGTTCATTACAAGCGAAATTAGGTGGAATTAAAAATTTCTAAAGGTGGGACCGAAGCCGAGGCGGCCGCCTACGTATCCATCAAGGGAATCAGGTCAAACGTAGTTCCAACATTACAAACGGAAAGAGGCAAAATATGTTAAACTAACTATGTATTTTTTTTTTTAGATTCTCAGAGGCCAAGACAGGGGTACACGTCCACTTGTTCAAAATGTCGCATTGCTCTGCATCTTAGATGGTAGGGTCTTCAGCGGGATCATACCGGATCACCTTGTATTTATGTTTCCTTTTTAGCAACGAGAAGACTTTAGAGCCCTTCCACACAGTTTTCTGTATCTTCTTCTTTTGATTTCTGCGAAGTGCATGTTTTGATAAATGACTGATTCAGACGCAACAGGCTCTAGCCAAGGAGCATCTCTCTTCCTTCGAAGATTGATTGATGATTCAACCTTCTTCCCTCTTTGGACCGGCACAACAGTCCCTTTCAAACTGTTTTGTTCAACAATCACGTTCACATAGGCATCATCAGGGTTTGGTAAGTGGTTGTTGTTTATATTGGGGGGAGCTTCTTTAAGTTGGATGACTCCATCTTTGATCAATTCCTCGATTTTGTCTTTGAGGGTATAACAATTTGCGATGTCATGGCCCTCGACACCGGAGTGGTATGCACAATGTTTGGTTTCATCGTGCCCTCGGGAAGTAGGCCTGGGGGTATTTCGAACCGGCCGAGTATTCTCGCGCTGACTTCTCATACACTTGGGCTATAGGTTCAGCTAAAGGTGTATAGGTTCTGGTTGGCTTTCTCTCGGCATCTATACGGGGTTTGGGTCTGTTTGGTGTGCGGATTTGTGATTGTGGTGAGTATTTTGGGTATGCTGGTTGGGTAGGATATGGGGTGGCGCAGTGCTGATAATATGACTGTGGATGGTAAGAAGGCGGTGGGCTTTGATACACTGGAAGTTGTTCTGGCATATGCTCCTGAATGACCAAGATGGAGGGTGATGCATCTCTTCTCCTCTGTGAGGTACCTCCGATGGAATTTGACTGCATTGCTCTACTAGTTGCTTGTAGGGCTGTCGGGTTTGTAATCCTGCCTGTCTTAATGCCTTCTTCCACGAAGTCGCCCATTCTCACGACTTCTGCAAAACTTCGCCCAATTACACTGATCATCTTTTCATAATACGTCGCATCTTTTAACGATTGCACGAACAATGTGGTCATTTCGCTCTCTGCCATTGGAGGTTGGACCTTTGCTGCTTCCGACCGCCACCTCAGGGCGTATTCCCTGAAAGTTTCGGTGGATTTCTTTTCGAGTTTCATAAGATAAAATCTATCAGGTACAGTGTCAGTGTTGAATCTGAATCTATCCATGAAATCTTGTGCCATGGCATTCCAGCTGTCCCATTTTCGAGGGTCTTGGCATGTGTACGATCCAGTAATACGGTTAGACTCCTGATGAATAGTTTCATGATGATTGCTTGATTTTTACCAACTCCAATCAATTTATCACAATATGACCTTAGATGAGCTCGAGGATTCCCCTTTCCATCGAACATGTCAAATTTGGGCACCTTGTACCCTACAGGTAATTCAACGTCAGGGTGCATACATAAGTTTTCATATTCTAAATCTTCATCCCCTTTGTTCATTTGAATGCTTTTGAATGCCTCTTTCAAACTACAGATTTCTTTTTCCATATTTTCAGCAGCCCTAGTCTGCCGCCCCACTTCCCTGTACTGATCTGTCTCTTGAGAGGATGCATGCATAATAAATGGTTGGCTTTCGGTCGGATGTGCTAATCCCCCATATTGTTTGTTGGGACTAGTGATGCGTGTCCTCTTCTCGTATTGGGTGACTGGGCAATTTGGGATGAGTGAGGAGATATAAGTAGGTGGAGGTTGAGATATGTTTGTAGTAAACGAATCATTTTGGAAGTCGGTTTGCAAATTGATCGGGCGAGTGACATTTTGGTGTGAGCTGGTATGTTGCGGCCTCTGCGGGGAGCTTTGGGGAAGTGGAGGCTCAAGGGCTTGTGACACGATTGCATTTGTCCCTTGCTCTGGGAGTGGTGCATTCAAGCTAATAGACATGTTTGTGATATCTCGGAGCCTTTCTATTTCGGCTTGCCTGATTTCCATTTGCTGCAATAGTTTGGCGAGGTGTTGATCATTGGTGTTTCTCCTTTCTAACGCCTCTGCATCCTCTATAGGAACGGGGATGAGTCCTAAGTTGTTTCGTTCCGGTGCCTCTGGATTAGTCATTTATTGGATGATTGTGCTTCTACCAGTCAACGCGAATCAACCTTTTGGGGATAAGCTAGACAGAAATAACCCTTTAACAAATAAAGCAAACCAAGTTAGTATAATATGCAAAAAGTTGCAGCCAATATATACTAATAAGCAAATTGCAAATCAAGTGCGTGTTCTAACATGTTTGGGACCTCTTTATGCCAGAGGTAGGCCTAAACGTCACATATGCGAGGTTATGATGGATCTGTCCAAGCCGCCCAACTGTAATGCTTTCGTTGGAAATGGCGACCAAATGACGGTGCACTTTTCCCAATTTTGGCATGTCATGATTAGGTTTGGATTTGTCTATCATTGTCACGCTACACATAGTATGCTGGTTGGTCGTTGGGTTGAGAAACCCGTCGACAAGTTTGGTGTCTTCCTAATTGTGGTGTCGATGCCAAGGACCGACCCACCTAAGGTAAATGCATGCCCTAAAATAAAGGGTGGTATAGCTCTATCTTAAGTTTCTAAGATTTGGCTTTTCTAGACGCAAGGTTCCCGAGCGGACAACTCGAGTGAGAAGGCTACGCGGCCACCGGTTAGACCGGACACTCCACGTATGTTACCAACTCTCCTAAATTTGGGTTTTGAAGAAAGAATTTTGCTGATGCACCAAACGCACCTCGCATGTAGTGTGTGATTGTGTGAATTTTCCAGAGTGGAAGAAATATGAGCGGAATGCCAGTTTAAGGAAAGCAGTAAAGCAGGTAGCAATTAAAATAAATAAAACAAAATACAGCACACAAAATTTAAATGCAAAGTAATGCCAAATAATAACCCTAGGTCTGTTGTGGTTAAGAACCTTAAATCCCCAGCGGAGTCGCCATTTCTGTCGCGCCCTTTTTCGACCGCGACTTTATTCTTTTTTAGCGAATCTCCTGCTTAATGAGAATGTTAGAAAATAAATAATAAAATGCTAAAAGAATGCTAAATGTTTAAAGGTGCTAAAATGTTAAAGGATATTAAAAGTGCTAAAAAGTGCTAGAATTGCTAAAGGTTCGCGGAGTCGCCACCTAATTATTTTGGGTGAATTAGGACACCTAAATGTTAACTAGTTTAAAGTAAACATTAACTCCATTTTAATGGTCTGCTAAACTTAATAAGATTCTGGTTAAGGGTTCTTTATTAATCTAGAGGGAAGGGGTTAGGCACCCTCTAAGATCCGCTAACTTGCGGTTATCCTGCCAAACCTAGGGTTAATTATTCATGCCAAGGAAAATGTATATTAAAAAATGTTTAAGTAAAAGATGTTGTAAATATCCCTAAGAGAAAATACATTTTTTCTTTTGATAATAAAGAAAGTCACAACGTTTGTTTTAAACATATTTGAAGAGAAAGATGATGCAAGTGTTTATAAAAGGGATGCATTTTGATAAAATATTTATAAAGCTAAGGCTATAACAGTACATGTAAAGTCTAAAGGGGTGCACTTATGTTATTTACAAAAGATGATGCAAAGTTAATTTGTCAACTAAATGCACGTATTTACTAAAGATATATACTTCATTTTTACAAAATCAATTTTTTTGATTAACAATATGCAAGGTATGATATAAAGATTCTATATTTTTTACAATTAATAACAAGAAGATAATGAATTATAATGTCATTTAGTGATTTGCAAAAGAAATCAATTTTTGTTAGTTTTGTGATTGGGTATGCAAGCAAAATTGTTTGGCGAAGTTTAGATATGTATGACAAGCCTAAAAGACAAGCAGGTTAGAAGTGTGTTTCTAATTATGAATTACTTTCTCACCTTATATGTTCAAGGACTAATTATTCTAGATTCCCTGTTAATTATAAAGTTAGATAATAATTTGCAATAAACAAACAAAGGCATAAATGAGGTAATGAGGTTAAGGGAATAAAGGAGTTGAAGTGGATGACTCCGTCCTATTTTGTTTTTCTAGGAATTGCCGAGGAGGGAACGCGGTGGATGTAGATGCGGGCCTTCATTGACGAAAGTCGTGATGAGTCTCGCCATGAGGCTCTTCATTTTGCTCCGATGCATTTCATGTAAAAAGAAAGAAAAGATAAGGATTAGTAACTACCCAAATCAGATAATAATGCCAGTAAATGAAATATTCATGCGAGATTCAAGCATATATGAGACCCATCTGGTTTTATATGAAATATTCTATATGCACGCCAACATGGTCTTTGCTTTTACTGTCGCGCCCTTTTTCGACCGCGACATTTTTTTAAATAATAGCGAATCCTGCTCAAATAAAATGCAAATGTTAGAGAATAAAAAATAAAAATGCTAAAAGGTTTAAAAGGGTTTTAAAAAATGCTAAAAGGATGTTAAAATTTAAAGGGTGCTAAAATGCTAAAGGGTTCGCGGAGTCGCCACCTAATTAATTTGGGTGAATTAGGACACCTAAATGTTTAACTAGTTTAAAGTAAAACATTAACTCCATTTTAATGGTCTGCTAAACTTAATGAGATTCTGGGTAAGGGTTCTTTATTAATCTAGAGGGAAGGGGTTAGGCACCCTCTAAGATCCGCTAACTCATGTTGTCCTGCCAAACCTAGGGTTAATTATTATGCTAAGGAAAAGGTATATTAAAAACGTTTAAGAGGAAGAGTATAAGATATACTTTCTAAAATATATTCTTTTTTTTGCAAAGTTTATGTATGAAAGCCAAGGCCAGTTTTGAAAAAAAATATGCAATTAAGATGCCTAGATATTATATTAGCTATAGGTATAACAGGAGTAAAATGTGTGCAAATATTCCTTTACCTAAGGGGTAGTGCTTAGCATGAGAATATAATATTATTGTGATAAGAGGGAGGACGTATCTATTATGCAATCGCGGTATATCTTATTCTGTATTAATAGGAAATTGTACCACGATTTTAAGAAATGTCTAGGCAAATAATATTCCAGCTTATTATGTAAGTGTAGATTATGAGATGGTTTATTATAACTATTAAACAAAGCAAGGCGAGCTTAAAGTAAGTGAGTCAAACTAATTTCTAACTATTGATTCAAGGTTTGACTATTCTAAGTATTCTATTAATTAGTATAGCGTTAGACAATTAATTACAATAAATAAACGGGGCGGGGTAGGAAATAAAAGAAGATGACTCGGAGGGATGCGCCGGTGGCTTGGAATTCCGAACACATATGCGGGCGTGGATGAAACGTATATGCAAATCTGTGCCCTTTATAAAGCAGATTGAGTCTCATATTAAGACTCGTCATTTGCTCCCAGATATTGCGATTCATGCAAAGAAAGGAAAAGATAAAGATTAGCATCCGTCCAAATAATATCAAGCATAGATAATTGTTATTCAAACTTTATCTACTAACAGGTAGTCATTCAGCATAAGGATCGACACATGTATACCATACGAATCAGTAGTGCAATAGACAGTCAATAACGGGAACCAAATGGAACGGACCAGACCCAAGTTTAGTTATTAAGACAAGATATAGCTTCGCATTCGCTTTCTTTCTAACTCAAATAGTTTTCATAGGCATGCGGCAATCAATGAAGACAAACAGTCCATATATCCCAATATCAAAGGCATTGCTTATATTACTCCCTGACAGAATAACACATAACCCTGGACATAAGCTGGCAGCCAACTGCTTTAAAGGGCAGGACTGCATACATATTACATAGATAAGGCATCATATCATTTTGACTTGGGCAACTTGATCAAAATGAAAAGTTATTTTTTATTTAGTTAACAGACAGGGCAAACATGTGCACAAACCAGGATAGGTACAGAGATTGTAGGATGTCTCATATCTACAAGGCTAACAAACTAAACATACGAAAAAAAACTTATAAAAGATAGATAACTGGTGAACAAACAGCAACTTCTATATTCTCGTGATGCAAGTTAACAATACTAATACTCTTTGTCCAAGAAATGCAAATAATATCCCAACTAACAGTTGAAGGAAAACAGAACTCCGAACAAACTTTCAATCAGAATGAAGGCAAGTAGCATAAAAGCGGGAGTTCATAACTCGATAACAAAGAAAATGAATAGGAACAAATCCTACCTAGACAACATGAAACTGTGCTAAGTAACCTGCATACACAAATTATGCAATTTCAAGAGCTTCATATATTTGTACTATCTTAGACTAACATAATGAATGTTTAATCCAACTAAGCAGGTTAATAAACATCCTAATAATTAGGCAAACAGTGGCCAAACTCATCTTAAACATGCCAAATGATAACGCCGACTGGACATGATTGATAATCCCTCTAGTAAGCTTCTACAAACATAACAATACACAATGCGACTATATACTGGATATTACACTAAATGCCAACAGTAGCTTAATAAGCCTATTAGTTATAATCGGAGATCGAATAAGTTATCATTTAACTTAATGATCACAATCAGTCAATACTACTACTTGATTTTACTTTAAAACTCAAGCGTGTTTTCAAACAGGCTTAAATAACTTTCACCACCCAAATTAATTCGGATGACACTTTAAACATGGATATTGATATGTCCAATTAACAAAGACTTAAGGGATATTATATGATAACAGAGAGCGTAATCATATCAAACAGCATGTGAATAGTAGCCATTCTCGGAAATTTAGGACAGAGACAGTGGACAATTTAGGCTCCAAAAAATGTATAGGAAACAGCATGTAGAAGAGAAGAGGTACACAATAATTTAACCTATACAAATAGCATTCTATATGAAACATGCTTTAGTATAATCACACAATGTCCTACGACGTCAACATAGAGCATTCATACTACATTCTTAGTCACATAGGCATATGACTAAATCAAATCCACATGTATATAAGTTCATGAAAAAGAACAAATCAATAGGCAACATACTTGCATACAAATGACTCAAGTAGCAACAACAACACACAATACGTCATTTATCTATCTAAAACATATTGCGATGACTTAATGTGCTCAACAACAATAATGAATGTTAACAGCGTCTTAAATTTGAATCATTATCGTAACACCGCTAATCAAAAATCAAACAACCATTAAAATAACGAATTCAGGTAGCATTGAGACAACGTACACATCCTACAATCTTCAACATATTCATCATTTAACACATATTTGATACAAATACGCACAGAAGTACAAGAATGGACTGAAATCGAGAGGGAGTCGAATTTACCTTCTCCGGACAGCGACCCGGGGCAGCGTATCAAGTCGTCGGTCCAATCGACGGGTTTTGGGGTTTGCGATGCGAATAGAAAAGTTGCTTGCTGATTTTTTTTTTTTTTGGCTAGAATTGAGAGAGGGATTCAGATTACCTATTCTTGAGATGCTAATGGCCTAGGTACTGAGTTCTGTTCTAATGTGCTCTTCATCTGTTGCTGTTGGACTCCTCTGAGCCTTCTCGTATATGCTCTGTGTTCGACCCGTCTCTGCCCTTGCTCACTGTGCTCGATTTGCATGTGCTTAAATAGCCCTCCTTTGAGTTCTAATAAGGTAAATGAGTAAAGGTTGATACTTGTGCTTGCGATTTGGTTCGATTTAGGGAAAATATTTATCACGATTTTGGACTGATTCGTACTGATTTGTTAAGGATTTGTGGGCTATTTTTGGGTCGATTCTCGTGGTTGACTTGGACTGATTTGAGGCTGGTTCTTATGGTAAGCTTTGATTCTGGAAAATTTTGCTAGTTTGCTTATGGTAAGTAAATAAAGGCTGGGTGTGTGCAGGTAAGGAAGGTAAGTGATAAAGGCGGATTGGGACGAGATTTGGTACTGATTCGAACGATTTGCTGACGAGATTTGGGTAGATTCGGTTGATAATTGGGAGCTGGTTTATGGTAATAAATCGTTGGCTAGGTTAGTATGGGTAAGGAAGGTGAGGGAAAGGTCGCTGGATTCTCAGGCGAGAATCACGGCGGCGGCAAGAATCGCAATTTTAGGGTTCTTTGGGTTATATTTTTTTTGGTGGGAGAGACGAAGTGAAAGGGAAAGAATGAGGCTTAGGGTCTAAAAGGGAAATGGGGCGGATGGGTCATGTGTGCTGATCGTGGTGGGTAGAAAATGGTGGGTGATGATATTAATAAGGGTAGTTAGTTTAATTAGGTGGACGAAATTAATGGGTATTGGGCTATTAATTAGGTATTAGTTCTTTAATGAAATTGTCGTTTTAAAGGTATTAATTTTAGGTGTTTAATTAGTTAATTAGTGGTAACTTGATAAACTAATGTGATTAAATTATTTAGGTGCTTTATTAATCTACTTGTTAAAATAATAAATGCGCGTGTTATTTAATTAATGCTTAATGCTCTAGAATGCGGCGCTATTATTAAAAATCTTATTATGCGAAGTTAAATTAAAATTGAATAGAGTTTAGATTAAATTATTTAAATGCTAAATGCGAGTATGATATTTAAGAATTGTTTAAAGCCTTATAAATGCGACGCTATTAAATAAAAAATTGATTTTTAAATTACAAATGATTACTAATAAATGCGGCTATGCTACCTGACACGACGTTATCGCTAAATTATTTATTTTATGCATTTATTAATTATTTAAGAATTACGACAAAGCTTAAAGTTAATTAATGCGGGCGCGAGACTCTAAGTGCTTAAAACTCTACGTAAGACGCGATGTCATTATTAAATTAATTATTTATGCCTGTATTTAATGTTTTATTCGCTGCATTTTATTATAAAAAATCATAAAAATTATTTTACAAAATTAGTGTAATTTTATAGTTAATGGCTGGACGGGAGGGTCAAAATTGGGTGTCAACATTTACATGAAATAAAATTAAACTGAGCAATAAACATAGAAAAACGATCCAACAATGATAGAACTAGTTCAATACACATACAGGGCTAGTATAGGTATAATTCGACAACTTGGCAACTAGATATAACACAGGACAATTTTAGAAGAGGGTTAACACGAATAGTTTTGGTCACTCAACAGGTAGGGTGGAGTAGTACAGTGTTAGCATTCCTCAAATGCCTAAGCCGAGCCAAATGATTTTGGGGTATTAAAACACACACCAAAACATGATGATATGAATCCTTAACTCCCTTTTATGACTCTAAACTCTGGCGAGTAACGAAGCGAATCAGTGTGCGATTTACATTCAAGGTTCAAACTGGGCATGCAACATGTATGGGAATCATGGTCACACAAAATAGGACAACAACACTTCTGGCTTCCAACAGATTTCAGATCAGATGGTAATACCATTTAGGAAGGGAAAAACGACTTCAGCAGACAGGCTATGACAAGGTTGGAGCTTGATAAAAACAGATTACCAAGTCGGATTCTAGCAATTCTGACTCATTGAGACATGTTGAATATTTGTTTATGACTTATAGCACAACCATATCGTCCATAGCAGTAAGCAAATTTTAAATTCAGATGACTATGTCCTTCATGCTTGATCTAGTCCCTAGGCTGATTTCATGATTTAAACTAACCTTATACTTAGCATCTATTAACCACATTGCACACAGAAAGTCAGCAGCCACTTTTAAACACTAAGAAGTCAATGAGCAACTTAAGCTAGTCATCTGCCTATAAGACTCGCAAAATATCATTTAATGGATATCAGTAAATCTCATAAACTCGAACCATGACCAACCTATTCGACAAATGCTGGTGAAACAAATTAACAATTGCATTTGTGAATATTAATAACAGTTAATATTAACTGAACAGATTCTGCGATCAGTTTAATACACTTAAAGTAGTCGCACAAAACACGTATCATGCACACAAATAGCAAATGAAATCTAAGACAGAAAGGGTGATAGATTTACCTTCTCCGGACAGCGAACCGAGAAAGCGTATCAAGTCGTCGACCCACTCGGAGATTTTTTGCGATGTGATTTAAAAGGAAATGAAACTTTTGCTTTGAGAATGCTCACTGGTTCGCGACTAATTTTTGCAAGGAAGACGAAAGGGTTTCGAATTTATGTTCTTGCCTTAGACTTCTAATTTTCGGATTGGCGTTGAAAAGGTTTGTTGCTGTAAGAAGAGGTGGGTGTATCTATTGTTCTTCGGATTTTATTACTTCCTGGACTGCCAATTTTCGACGCCTTTTTTCTATCTCTTACGATGTTCCCGATGCCTCGATCGGATCGCCGCTTCCTCCCCCGCATCCATTACATGCCTAAACGTTCTGTATTTATAGCTAATAATCTGGGCCCCAAGTTGGTAAGTAATCAAGGCTGATTCTGTGTATTGATTTGTGTGATCTTAACAGGTAAGGTAAGGATTCTGGAGGGATTTCGCTGTTCTGTTTATGGCAAGTTTGTATTCGATTTTGAATGGTACTGTAGGGTAAAAGAAAGTCGCCGGATTTTCTACCCTAAAAATCCGGCGAGATTCGTGGGTAAAGGGAGAGAGCTGCGCGGTCCTAGGGTTTTCTAGTGGTGCGTTTTTATGGAGAGAAATGGAGTGAAGAAGTGAGGTTAAAGAGCTGAAGGAGGAGTGGGCTGCGGGTGAGTTATAACTTGGGTATGGGCCGCGGATTTGGGCTGGGTAAAATTAAAAGGTGGGCTGATTAGGTTTTAGTTTAGGTTAGTTTTAATTATTAGGTATTTAATTAGTGGTAAGTTATTTTAATTAGGGGTAGAGTTTTAAGTGTATTATTTAATTAATCAGTGGTAAATTAAATTAACAAATGTGATTAAATTATTTAGGTGCTTTATTAATTAAAGTTGGGTTTAAATTGTTACAAAAAATAAAGACGGGTGTGCTATTTAATTAGTGCTTAATTTTTAAGATGCGGTACTATTATTAAATTGCTTATTTATGTCTGTATTAATGTATTATTGTTGCATTTTATCATAAGAAATTATAAAAAATTATTTTTGCAAAATTAGTGTAATTTTATAGCTACTGTCTGGACGGGAGGGTCAAAATTGGGTGTCAACACTTGGTACGTTGTGTACTGACCCCCTTCCTCGGGGGCTGCGTTCATGCCGCAGGTAAGGGTAAGCAGGTGGTGGATCCTCATTCTTAGGATCTTTGCTCAGGTGTCAGAAGCTCCATTACTCCGGAAGCTTGACTTGATTTTTGGTACGGTGCTCCCTGACATTGTAGGTTTTGTGTACATTCAGGGGTATGACGGGGCCCTGTCCCGTCATGGTTGTTACAAACTCTTAGAGGCCTGTAGTCTGGTTATAAATTGGGTTATTAAGGATGTAACTGTTCAGTTCTGTTTTATTTATGTTACGGAAAGGTAGCCATTTTGGGCTAGCCTATTTTGATCTTATATGGTTCTTGTTTGAGAGTTTATTTCCGCTGGTTTTCTCTGATGTTGTATCACAAGGGTGCCCGGGGTAAGGCACCGGTCACGGATCCGGGGTCGGGTCGTGACAACACTGAAGTTCTAACAGTAAATTTTTGAGCCAATAAATCTCAGCTACCATATTTGCAACGCCTCTGTACTCAGCCTCGGCACTGGATCGATATAGGGTAGCATGTCGCTTGGCAGACCAAGAAATCAGATTATCCCCTAAAAATACACAAAAGCAGGAGGTGGAGCGTCGCGTGTCAGGACACCCTGCCCAATCTGCATCCGTATAAGAGAGCAACCTGTTTGGTGCAAAGGGGTATAGGTGCAAACCATAATCAAGTGCGCCCTTAATGTATCGAATGATACGCTTAAGAGCAGTGAAATGAGACTTCGTGGGGGCATGCATGAATAGGCATACTTGATGAACAACATAAGCAATGTCTGGCCTTGTGAATGTGAGATACTGAAGTGCACCTGCAAGGCTCCTATACATAGTAGGATCGGAGACTGGAGCACCATCCATAGCACTGAGCTTAGATTTCGAATCAACTCGAGTAGGTGAAACTTTGCAATTCGCCATCTTAACCTTGTACACAATCTCCTCTGCATACTTACGTTGACATAAGAACATGTGGTTGACAGACCTGGTCACTAATATCCCCAAAAAATAACTCAACTTTCTCAAATCAGTCATTGCAAATTCGAACTTAAGCAAGACAATAATCTCATTTTCAATCCGTCGGAGGAGGCAGTAAGAACGATATCATCCACGTAAAGTAATAAGTAAGCAGTGTTACTACCTCAATGAAAAATGAAAAGTGATGTATCACTCTTGCTGCATACAAACCCAATCTGCAAGATATACCTGGCAAAACGATCATACCACGCACGGGAGGCATGCTTTAGGCGATGACACACATAGTGAGGAACTACTGGATGGGTGAACCCTAGCGGCTGATGCATGTATACTGTCTCTCTCAGATCCCCATATAAGAATGTATTTTTCACATCAAGCTGATGGATCGGCGATTGTTTGCCCATGGCAATGCTCAAAACTGTGCGGACGGTAGCCGATTTGACAACCGGGCTGAAGGTCTCACCACAATCAATGTCCTTCTGCTGATTTGTGTCATTAGCCACAAGTCGTGCCTTATATCTCTCAAGAACTCCACTGTCTCTGAAATTGTGACGAAATAGCCACAGACAACGAATCACATTTACCCCCTCAGGTTTAGGTACTAGATCTCATGTGTACTGTTTAGTTAAAGCATTGAATTCCTCAGATATAGCCGCATTCCAATTATGGTCTTATTTGGCCAATATATGGTTCTTGGGGATTGGTGAAATGGTTTGGGCAGACAAGTTAAATTGGACTTTGGGTTTGAAGATTCCATACTTTGCACGAGTTTCCATTTGGTGAGTAGGGATAGTGGGAGGCTCCAAGGCGGAGGGATTTGTTGGATATGGAGAAGGGGGCTGACGCCATAGGAGGCACCGCGGTGCTGGAAGGAGCCTTCGGCGGCGTCGTGGCGCCGTGATCAAGGGTCGCTACCGAGGACCGATGCACCTCTCGAAGTTTTAGCGTCGCGCGCCAGATCAGCCGCGCAATGCCGACGGTGAAGCAGGAACCTGTTCGCAGGAGATTTGACGTCGCGGCGCTGACCCTTGGGGCCGCGGCGCTGACACTGATTCTGCGGCAGTGCTATGCTCTAGTTGACTGAGGATGATGAGAGAGATGGAAGGCTCCGTCAAGAAAAGAGTAATCCGGTTTATGGAACTGTTTAAGATTCAAAAATGGGAATATGGTCTCGTCGAATGTGACGTGATGAGAGATGTGGATCTGACGAGTGGACAAGACATAGCATAGATAGCCCCTATGGTTCGGCGGGAAGCCTAGGTAGACACATGGAGTGGAGCGGGGGGTTAGTTTGTGCGGGGCTGTAGAGGCAAGGTTAGGATACCATAGACAACCGAATATCCGGAGATGATCATAAGAGGGGACTCTATGATAGAGGATTTCAGTAGGGGTCATATTGTGAAGGGTGCTAATTGGGAGAATATTGAGAAAGTATTCTGACATTTTAGCTGCATAGACCCAGAAGGACGGAGGTAGAGAGGCATAAATCAATAGAGTGCGAATCATATTGTTAATGGTACGGATGATTCTTTCAGCTTTACCATTTTGTGGGGAGGTGTGGGGGCAAGAGAAGCAAAATACCATGCCATTATTGGTACAAAAACGGTGAAACATAGAGTTATTGAATTCACGACCATTATCGCACTGAAAAGGTTTTATACCTTTTTCAACTGTGTTTGAATGAATGTTCGAAACTCAAGAAATTTGGCAAACACTTCTGATTTAAATTTGAGAGGATACAACCAAACAAAGTGAGAAAAACCATCTATTAAGATAAGATAGTATTTATGACCGAGAGAACTATCAACATGTGATGTCCATAGATCGGCATGTATAATATCAAAAGGTGCAAAAGTGACACTAGTAGATGATTTAAATGGAAGACGAGTATGTTTTTCTAAAGAACAAGAAACACAGTTTTGGGCAAACTTATCATTACAAGTAGTGAAATTATTGCCTCTAAGAAAATGAAAAACAGGGGCTCCTGGATGACCAAGTCTATTATGTCATGTTGAAGAAGAAATGGTCGTTAAAGAGACGGGAGAGCTAGATCTGGCAGCGGAGGAGGGAGTGAATGTATATAGATCTCCCGTGCTATTGCATCTCGTAAGAGGTGTCCCCGTATGAAGATCCTTCACAGTGAAACCAAAAGGGTCAAAATCAACAGAGACAGAGTTATTACGAGTGAATTTGCAGATAGAGATTAGATTCTTAATCACATATGGGGCATATAGGGTATTTTGAAGGGGCAATGGATTAAGAGGTGATGTATAGGATTTACCATAACCCTTTACTGGAATGCGGTGGCCACTACCAACTGTTACAAATTGAGAATGCTTTAGACCAAACAGTTTGGGAATATTACCTGCAGACCGGGTGAGGTGAGAAGTGGATCCGGAGTCCATGTACCAGTTTTTGTCAGGATGTTAGAACTGGCCGTGCATGAAGTAGTCTTGATGCGGTATCGAACACGCCGGTGGGTCGAGCAGGCCCAACAACCCGCGTGGGAGTATTGGTTGAAGGCGGTCACGGCTGAATCAGGCGCGCGCGGCGCTGTAGGGATACTGTTGGGGCGCCGCGGCTCTAAGATGATTCTGCGGGCCCTGTTGTTGTTGCTGCTGATTCTTCTGCCCGCGGCCCCTGCCATGACCACGACCTCCTCTGCCGCGGCCCTTGCCACCCTTGCCACCGCGTCCCTGCTGCGGTTGATAGTTTTCTGGCGGAATTGGATCGTAAGGGCACGTTTCGACAGCTAACGTCTTCTGATTGTGCTCATCCTGCTTAGCACGTCGAGTCTCTTCGAGCAACAATTGCGAGCGAGCTTTGTTAAAACTGGGAAGCGGATCTGCCTGTTGAATTATGGCGGCTAACGTATCATAGCCACCTTTAGGAAGACCTGCAATCAATTGAAACATCATTTTTGTGTCCGAGACAGGCGTGTCGACGTTGGAGAGTTGATCCGCCAAGAGTTTCTACGGTCTGCATGTTATACCCCGTGGTTCGGGCCGTGCGTGTGGGGCCGTGCGAGAAATTAGAGAAAACACGCTCGTGGCCTCAGGCCGCGCGGCCGGAGGCGTGGCCGCGGCGAAAGATCCGGCGGTCCGCAGAGTGCGGCCGCGCCACGAAGCAGTCGCGCGCCGAGGCGGGAAATCAGGCGGAAAAACTTAGGAAAAGTCAGATTTTTATTTTGAAAGGGCCTGAGTGGGGGACAAGTGTCCCCCCCATCTGATTTTCAGAATGCATGCAATATAATTGACCAAGGCTTGGTCACTTTTCCATCTTTCATCTTTACTCTCTCTCTCTCTCTCTCTCTCTCTCTCTCCAAAGCTTGAGCTCCCCCTTCTCTCTAAAACCTCAAGAAGTGTTCTAGCCTAAGAAAATCTGAAAAGTTAAAGGCAAGAAGGAAGCTTGTGACTAGCTTAGAAGTGCTATTGTGGTGGTGTTCTTGGAGAAAAAGGCTAGCAAGGTGTTGGAATAAGTTTGGCTAAAACTTAAGGTAACATTTCTTCTCTTGTAGTTGGTATTGGGTGTTGCATGTTTAATAGGGAGAACTTGTAGTTGGAAAAATGCACTTAGAGTAGTTGCATGTAAGAAATGGGGTGTGATTATGAAAGAATTGGGTAGGGGGATTTTATGAGCATGTTGTTGCCTAAATACTACATTAGACTTGTTGGGTTAGTTGTTGTAACTTGTGGGGCTGAATTTTTACACACCAAAGTTTAGGTGTGTAATCCCCTTGGTGTTGGTCGGTTGTTGAGCCTTAAACATGGCATTTGAGCGTTAAAAATCGACCTTGGAAAAAGTGGCAATGTATGTAGAAACAAAGGAAACGCTGCCCAATTTTCCGTAGGAAATTGATGACTTTAACTTGGAAAAATTCTGCATTGTAATTAGAGCTTGATAAACGTATTGTGGTCATTTTAGGTTGACATACTACGTGCGGTAAATTGGAGTTAGCTTGTGGATTGACCGAAGAGGTATGTGGAGCTTTCCTATCTCTTGAGCATGATTAGTTGTACCTATGTAGTACGGTAGACGTACAAGATTTGGAAATCTTCGTTTGTTATAAGTATTTGATACTTGCTTCGTTTTAAAAGAAAAGTATAAAAAATCCCTTGAACTTAAGGGAATGTGTTACTATTGTTTAACTCTAATGTAACGGCTTTATGGGGAGTTGGTTATATTAGTTTGTGAAAATTTAATGGAGAAAGGTTTTGATGATTTGAACTTGTGGAAGGAAAATGGTTCTAAGGCATGAATTGCCTAAGGTTTTACAAGAAATGAAGTCACTTAATTTAGAAGCTTGAGATAGTTTTACAAGGAAATGTGACTTGTTTTGAAAAGGAATTGTAACTTGATGCTATGGTGATTAGTATCTTGAAATTTTTGTATAAAAAGGAGTTATTTCTTAAAAGGTTAGAAGTACAGGGTACTTGGGTTAAATTCCCGGATTTTCTATTAAAAGACATGTTGGTGCCTTAGGTATACTAAAATGAGAGAGGATATATTAATAATGTTAATAAGAAGTTAGGGTATTTGCTTAACTTGCTTATGTTATGATATGATAGGCCGGTAGTGCTTATGTTATGATATGATAGGCCGGTAGTGCTTATGTATGTATGATAGCCGGATGAGCTATGTTATATATATATTATTACGGGTAAACCCCGGGTTATTCTTGTTATTTCCTTTGGACATACTGACACGATGGGTGGCCCACGGGTATGCTCTAATAGGATGGTTTACTATTTATGTCATGGATTTGCTACCCATGATGCGAGTGCGGCGCTTGTACTCATGCGGATCTGGACCATAGGATCCATGCGGGTGAAATAGTCTCATGCGAGTACGCGATGGTACTCATGCGGATCCACAGGATCCATGCGGGTAAATCCCACGACGAGGCGGATGACCTCACGCGGTCCACAGGACCTATGCGGGTGAAATAGTCCCGAGTAGGATTGCTTAATGATACTACGGCGAGGTACCTGTTTTGATCATGAGCTTCCTATTTTTATGCAGATATATATATACATTTGTTACTCTATTGTTAGTAAGGCACAGCAAGGTAAACTGATTTTCGCCTATAACTCCAAATTATATTTTGACTTATGATATTATTACAGATTTTGCGCTTCGCATATTTGGTACATGTTGCATCGACCTCCTTCGGGGCCGCGTTCATGCCGCAGTTGAGGTTCATAGCTTGTCGATCCGCACTCAGGATCACTTCGGTTCTCGGAAGGCTCCATTTCTCCGAGGCCTCGCTTTGGTACGATTCCCGAGGTTGTAGACTTTGTACATTCAGGGGTATGGCGGGCCCCGTCCCGTCATAGTGTTATACCTTCTGAGGCTTGTAGTCCCGCCATGAATCGGGTGTAAGGATGTAACTGTTGGTTTATGTACTTTTGGGTTAGCCATTTTGGGCTAGACTATTCTATATCTTAATGGTTGTTTATCTTGAGTTTACATTCCGCTGGTTTTCTCTGATGTTGTGTCACTAGGGTGCCCGGGTTAAGGCACCTGGCCACGTCCGGATCGGGTCGTGACAAAAGTGGTATCGAGCGATTAATCCGGTGCGGTCTACATGCCGTATCTAGTAGAGTCTTGATTATCGGTGTGTGCACCACATCTATAATCGTGAGGTCGCAGGATATTTAGGATTGGTTTCATTTCTTCTCACTCTAAGATCGTGCGATAGAGCTGTGGTTGTGGTCGTCTCTCCTAACATGTTATGGTGTTTGCAGCCTACGGCGATGACCGGGGAAGATTATGGATTGCGTATCCAGTTGGTAATACTTGTAGTATAGTTGGTATTGTGACATACAAACTACAGATTGTATGAGGTCACATATGTGTTGCCTAGAATGATTTTAGATTACCGTGATTTGGTAAGGACTAAATAGATACCGGAAGGTATGAGCGATTAAGGAACTCTCATCGAGGTTTTACGTGCTAGTTGAGAAAATTAGGAGACGATGAGTTGTCGGAAAAGTAATGGAACCTTAAGAAGCTTAATTAAGGGGCCCAACGAGACTATGTTTGTAAATTGAGCTACGTGGTATGCTTAAGAGGATAGTACGAATGAGATCCGCGTGTGGAGTAAGTAATGGTTGTTGTGACCAAGACGACACGACTATGGTATTATGAGAAGTTAGTATACCCGCATGGGGTGGGATCGATTAATAGTAGTCCCGCCACGACAGGTCACGAGGTACAAGCTCGAGTCTAATTAATCATTTTACGAGTTCGCAGACGTATTCCACCGGAACCGGGTTGTGGCGCGGAAATGACCTTATATTGTTTAACTTAGTAACTCCAAGATCGAAGGCCGCCTTTATTATGGAAGTTATGTCGTAAGCTAGAATAAGTTTGGAAATACGGAAAAGAGTACGGCCGGTAAGAAGTGAGCAACCAAGTGTGAAAGAAATGAAGCCGTAATCCATGAGAACCTTTATGGGGTAACCACACCCGTGAGTGTTGGGTGGTAGCCGAGTGGGGCGATAATAATTGTCGATAACGATACTGATCGTCGGACCACAGCAGAGTTATGACACGTTGAGGTCATTATGAGTACGGGCTAGTTGGCCTCATGTTATGCCAACGTGGACTACGTAAGAGATTGATTCGGTACGGTTTCCTGCAGTTTGCCATCGAGTGGAGAGGAAGAAGTGGTAGTAACGATGAATTATCCTTCCTTCTTTGGCATCATTGTTTTTAATAAGTCCATGTGACTTGTCCATCGGGAAAAATTGACGCAGAAAGTAAGTAATACTTGAATTTGAAGGAATTTATGTTAAGTTCCTCGAGGTACTTGAGTTGGTTTGGTGTGGCGGTCGGGCCACGACCTTCCTGATAATTTCAAGGAAATGTGCAAGGCAAGAATAAAATAAGTATGGCGTCCGACGAAAGGCGAGGCATCTTTGGTAGGTTTTGAAAATCTACACGATTTTAAGGAGGTGCGTAATGAATAGATATTTACAGGACCACTAGAGGACCCGGTGATTAGGGTTATGAAACGAAGTAACGTTTATTGAATGGATATAAGTTCTCTCCCATACATAAAAGGATAGTCTTACGTATTATGGGGTTATGTGTACCCATGTAGTTAGACGAAGGATGGGAGACTGGTAGGTCTTCAGTATCGTCATGCCATAAGTTACAGTTTTAGATAACCGTGGAAAAAGTATTATGTTGGGGGTAATTAAGAACGACGTTACGAAACGGTCAGGGAAGTGTCGTAAGAAAAATGCAGGTAGTACACATATTTGAAACTGTACGATTATAGATCAAATTAGAAACACTTTACTATTAATAAGCATAAGGTAGGTTATGACCAGAAGGATAAAAGAGAATACGGAGAGGTAGGGGACCCCAGGACAACTTGAAATAACTTATAAAGGAAAGACGAGTAGACACTCGAACGATAAGAAATCTTGACAAGTCATTGGATTATGTAATACCGTGAATTGAGGTTGAACACCGGACTATAAGCTCTACGAGCTGAGAGAGGATGATAGGATTACTACTTGACAAGATCAAGGAAGTCTTCCCCCTAAATTGTGATTGGCAGGAAGTCTTAGCCATGCGGCAAGCAAAGGAATCAGATCCGAGTATAGTAACCAAGTTTGGTTGCAACAGAGAAAGGGAAACAGGAACCATAACTGAGATTAAGGATGCTCGAATATTTTGCAAGTACAAGAAAGGCTTCCAGTTATTGGAAGAGAAGTTGACCACGACTACAGTTCTAACCCCTCTTGAGAGACTAGAGGGTTAGGGTATTATTGTAACACGTTGGGTGTTGGGCTAGGTTGTGTCTTGTGCAACACGATAAGGTTAGAGCTTATGTTTCCCGGTTAGGGAAGCGAAAGGAATTACGTTACTCACGATTTAGAGTCGGCGGCAGTTAATCGTACCTTGAAGATTTGGAGGCAATTTCCTTATATAGATTTCATGTGGATATTTGCGTAGACCACAAGAAACTCCGGTATATCTTCAGACTGAGGCAGCTGAATTTGCGACAGAGACGGTGGTTAGGGTTACTCAAGGATTGTGATATTGATATCCTATACCACCGGGGAAACGATGTAGTTGCGTATGTCCTTAGTCGCAGATTTATGGGTAGTCCGAAGTGCGGCCGGGGAAGAAGGACATGGTCCGAGAGTTACACCGATTAGCAAGCCTTGGGGTTCGTTTGGTTGATTCCGTTAATGCGAATTCGGGTTCGAAGGTCGCGAGTCTTCCATCGTCGAGGAGGTGAAGGCGGCGATGAGGATCCGATTTTGATGCGATCTGAGATCGGCTCTCGGGAAGAGAAGAGTCTATTTGAGTAGCCGGATGGTGCTAAGATTCGAGGCGGTTGTGTGTTCCGATGTAGCGGACTTCGTCGGCCGGTGCAGGAGGCACACGGTGCTCGTTATTCGATTCATCCGGTCGACTAAGATGTACCATGACCTCAGTGCGTGTATTGGTGGGATGGTTTGAAGAGGGCGTGGCGGTTTTGTTGCCCGATGTCCTAATTATCGCGAGTTAAGGTTGAGCACGAAGCGGTGGGCTATTACGGTATTGATATTCCGATGTGGAAGTGGGAGGTGGTCAACATGGACTTTATTACGAGTTACCTCGCACCCAGAGAGACATGATTCCATTTGGGTTATTGTCGACAGTGAAAATCAGCCCACTTTCTTCCGATCGGGGCGGCGTTTTCGTGAGGACTATGCGGATTATATATTAGAGATTGTGAGATTGCGGAGTCGGTGTCGATTATATCGAGATAGAGAGCCCGGTTCACGGCTAACTGGAGGTCTTTCGAAGGGATTAGGGACACAGTGAGTCTCAAGACGGCGTTCATCCTCGTGACGGACGGACAGCCGAGCGCACTATCCGAGCACTCGAGGATATCTGCGGGCTTGTGTTATTGATTTCGGGTAGTGGGAGGATCATTTACCTCTTGTGGAGTTTGCTTATAACAACAGCTACTATTCTAGTGTTCAGATGGCGCCTTATGAGGACTTATACGGGAGGAAGTGCATGTCACCGATAGGTTGGTTTGAAGTGGGAGAAGTGCAGTTAATCGGGCGGATTTGGTTCAGTGACGATGGATAAGGTGAAGCTTATCGGGAGCGGTTATTAGCGACCAGTCGGCGAAATCATATGCAGATCATCGGCGTCGACTTAGAGTTTGAGGTTAATGATTGGGTCTTTACGAAAGTGTCACCCATGAAGGGTGTGATGAGATTTGGGAGGAAAGGAAACTCACCCAAGGTACATTGGGTCGTGTCAGTTGTCCAAGAGTGGGCAAGGTTGCCTATGAGTTGGATCTGCCGTCCGATCTTGAGCGGTACATCCGATTTTCACGTGTCTATGTTACGGAAATGTGTTGGAGATCCGTCAGATTGCACCCTATTCGGGATATCCAGTGATGAAGGAGTTGTCGTATGAGGAGAGTCTCATAGCGATACTCGATCGTCAAGTTAGACGACTCGGACGAAGGAGGTGGCTTAGTCGAGTTTTATGGCGGAACGAGCAGAGAGGAGATGGCGTGGGAAGCGGAGGATGATATGATGAAGAAATACCCACACTTATTCCCTATACCTCCGTAACCCCTTTCCTACGATTGGTGTTAATTTAGTTGATTATGCTTGAGTAATGTTGTGGCTCGGGAGCATTCTTATTTACAAAGGAATAGTTAAGAAGATATGTTTATATTGTGTTTTGTGTAAAGGCTAGAAGAACATTCGGGACGAATGTTTCTAAGAGAGAATGTTATACCCAGTGGTTGGGCCGTGCGTGTGGGCCGTCACGAAATTAGAAAACACGTTCGTGGCCTCGAGCGCGCCGGAGCGAGGCGTGGCGCGCGCGAGTGAAGTGCGGTGGCGCTGAAGTGCAGCCAGCGGAGAAGCGAGCGCGGAAAGATCCGCGTCCGCAGGAGTTCTGCGCCGCTGCCGGGAAGCGGCATGGCGCCGAGGCGGAAATCGCGGAAAAACTTAGGAAAAGTCAGATTTTTATTTTGAAAGGGCTGAGTGGGGACAAGTGTCCCCATCCGATTTTCGAGAATCATGCGATATAATTGACGAGGCTTGGTCACTTTTTCATCTTCATCTTTACTCTCTCTCTCTCTCTCTCTCTCTCTCTCCAAAGCTTGAGCTCCCTTCTCTAAAACCTCGAAGTGTTCTAGCCTAAGAAAATCTGAAAAGTTAAAAAGCGAAGGAAGCTTGTGACTAGCTTAGAAGTGCTATTGTGGTGGTGTTCTTGGAGAAAAGGCTAGCAAGGTGTTGGAATAAGTTTGGCTAAAACTTAAGGTAACATTTCTTCTCTTGTAGTTGGTATTGGGTGTTGCATGTTTAATAGGAGAACTTGTAGTTGGAAAAATGCACTTAGAGTAGTTGCGTATAAGAAATGGGGTGTGATTATGAAAGAATTGGTTAGGGGATTTTATGAGCATGTTGTTGCCTAAATACTACATTAGACTTGTTGGGTTAGTTGTTGTAACTTGTGGGGCTGAATTTTTACACACCAAAGTTTAGGTGTGTAATCCCTCGTGTTGGTCGGTTGTTGAGCCTTAAACATGGCATTTGAGCGTTAAAAATCGACCTTGGAAAAGGTGGCAATGTATGTAGAAACAAAGGAAACGCCCAATTTTCCGTAGGAAATTGATGACTTTAACTTGGAAAAATTCTGCATTGTAATTAGAGCTTGATAAACGTGTTGTGGTCATTTTAGGTTGACATACTACGTGCGGTAAATTGGACTTAGCTTGTGGATTGACCAAGAGGTATGTGGAGCTTTCCTATCTCTTGAGCATGATTAGTTGTACATGTAGTGCGGTAGACGTCTGAGATTTGGAAATCTTCGTTTGTTATAAGTATTTGATACTTGCTTCGTTTTAAAAGAAAAGTATAAAAATCCTTGGACTTAAGGAATGTGTTTTACTATTGTTTAACTCTAATGTAACGGCTTTATGGGGAGTTGGTTATATTAGTTTGTGAAAGTTTAATGGAGAAAGGTTTTGATGATTTGAACTTGTGGAAGGAAAATGGTTCTAAGGCATGAATTGCCTAAGGTTTTACAAGAAATGAAGTCACTTAATTTAGAAGCTTGAGATAGTTTTACGGAAATGTGACTTGTTTTGAAAAGGAATTGTAACTTGATGCTATGGTGATTAGTATCTTGGAATTTTTGTATAAAATGAGTTATTTCTTAAAAGGTTAGAAGTCTGGTACTTGGGTTAAATTCCCGGATTTTCTATTAAAAGACATGTTGGTGCCTTAGGTATACTAAAATGAGAGAGGATATATTAATAATGTTAATAAGAAGTTAGGGTATTTGCTTAACTTGCTTATGTTATGATATGATAAGTGGTAGTGCTTATGTTATGATATGATAGGCGGTAGTGCTTATGTATGTATGATAATGGATGAGCTATGTTATATATATATTATTACGGGTAAACCCGGGTTATTCTTGTTATTTCCTTTGGACATCTTGGCGATGGGTGGCCGGGTATGCTCTAATAGGATGGTTTACTATTTATGTCATGGATTTGCTACCCATGATGCGAGTGCGGCGCTTGTACTCGTGCGGATCGGACCATAGGATCCGTGCGGGTGAAATAGTCCCGTGCGAGCACGCTGATGGTACTCATGCGGATCCACAGATCCATGCGGGTGAAATAGTCCCGTGCGGGTGAAAACGATCCCGACGAGGCGGATGACCTCATGCGGGTCCACAGGACCTATGCGGGTGAAATAGTCCAGAGTAGGATTGCTTAATGATACTACGCGCGAGGTACCTGTTTTGATCATGAGCTTCCTATTTTTATGCGGATATATATATACATTTGTTACTCATTGTTAGTAAGGCACGGTGCAAGGTAAACCGATTTTTAAATCTATAACTCCGGCTTATATTTTGACTTATGATATTATTACGATATTTTGCGCTTCGCATATTTGGTACACGTTATCGACCTCGCCGCGTTCATCCGCAGTTGAGGTTCATAACTGGCGATCCGCTCTTAGGATCACGGTTCGGTTCTCGGAAGGCTCATTTCTCGGAGGCCTCGCTTTGATACGATTCCACGAGGTTGTAGACTTTTGTACATTCAGGGGGTATGGCGGGGCCCTGTCCCGTCATAGTGTTATACCTTCTTAGAGGCTTGTAGTCCTGTCATGAATTGGGGTGTAAGGATGTAACTGTTTGGTTTATGTACTTTTGGGTTAGCCATTTTGGGCTAGACTATTCTATATCTTAATGGTTGTTTATCTTGAGTTTACATTCCGCTGGTTTTCTCTGATGTTGTGTCACTAGGGTGCCCGGGTTAAGGCACCGGTCACGGGTCCGGGTTCGGGTCGTGACACTGCAGTACTCAGTCATGTTGGATAAATTTTCAAGACGTGTATTGTTAAATTGTTCCTCCAAATACACCGCACGAGTGTGCTTGTTATCTTGAAAGATTTCCTTCAAGCGATTCCATAAATCAAGGGTTGTGGCCCCAGACTTCATGATAGTAAGAAGAAAACCCTGAGAAATACTACCATAAATCTATTGTTTGACCCTGGCGTCTAGACGAATAGAGACATGCATGATTATGATCAAGCACGTTATAGAGACATGCATGATTATGAAACAGTTCAACCCAGGGGGAATACTGACTGTTTTCTTGATCAAGAAGAATGGGAATAGAGTTCTTGATGTTTGTAACAGTTAATGCAGGATGAAAAGAGGATGACAACGTGGTGGTAGATTTGTGGAGGTGGAAGTGTCAGAAATATTGGAAGAATCCTGCGTATCCATGTAGAGGGGAGAGGAAAGAAGAAGAAGCACAAAAACCAAGAAATTTGATGAAGGACCGCGACAGTGCACGGGGGAGGGCCGGCAGCGAGAAGAGAGGAGATTTCTAGGATTTTGTGTGGTAGGCTCTTGATACCATGTAAGATGATATTAATCTCCCTTGAGGAGTCTTCTCATTAATATCAAAGTATATATAGAACACAATATTCATCCCTTATACAATAAGAATCCTAAGACTCTACAAAAGAGGAATCCTAGTCTTACCATAATTATATTTACACAATATATAGAAATATTCTAATTATGGGTAGGGATACAATTGTTTCTATAATGTACATGTTTACAAGAACATTGACTCCTTATATGGACTTGAACAATCCTTACAATACAGGCTAGATTTTGAGGTTGAGTTAGGCCCAAAATTCATTCTTCACAAGTTTTTATAACCATCTCAAGTTATAACATAATAAAAACTGGATTCACAGTTAAATATTAAGAATATTTTGTGAAATTTCTAATAAATATATAAAAATTCAGTAAAAACTATTGATTTCATGTGAAATAAGTTACATGGTAGATCTAACCGTGACTATAATAGAAGATAATTACAACTAAAACAAATAACCCTATGCATTGTAGTAACCCCATCAATAACATTTGCTTTATAAACATGTCTCCTTAGAATATTAAAGGCTATGTTGAAACTGATACTAATTTCTAAAGTTTTTCGATTTGTTTTTTGTTTTGGGTTGGGAGAAATTAAAGAGCCCTATGTCAACCATATGGGGATCGGTCAAGGTTACGCTTATAGCATCAAAATTTATTTAAAAAACATGTAGATAAAAAAGTTAGTAAAGAAAAGAAAAGGAGGAACTTTGTTTCAATAGATAGGAAAGCATCTAAAAGTAGAAGATGGATTAGAATAATAAAGGTGTTTGGTTTGGCCTCCATGCAATAAGTAAAATATCACCAATAAAAAGTAGCTTCAAGAGACAAAAAAAATCTTCAATCCTACACCAAAAAATATGTAGACTTGCATGCATGGCTTGGCTGTTTATTTTTTGAACACTAAAGAAAGCACATTTTAATACGCTTTATTGGAGTTACATTAAAAGCAGAGAAATATAGGTCACAAATTCGAGTTGTGACTAATGTTTATGGGAGAAATAATCATTTGATTATTTTCATTAATGAAAGAGTATATATACAATTTATAATTTCCATAATAGAAAAATCTTATTATTATTCTACTCTCAAAATCCTATTATATTTGTACAAGAATCTTATAATTACGGTAAGTATACAATTCTAATTATACAAAATATACAACTAAATATGGTATAATGTACGTACATATCACTGTATACACATGTCTTGTATACCGTGTATATCATAGTTTCCCGATTGTTATGGGATTCCATGATATACACGATATACATAAGGTATGTGTATATCGTGTATACTTATGTGTATTTTCATACACCCGCAGTCATAGCGGGAGGTATTCGTACGCTGAGACTGTCCTTAAAATCTTCAAAAAGGATCGAGGGAAGACCTTTGGTAAAGATGTCTGCAATTTGATACATGAAAGGGACATGACAGACGCGTACTTGTCTATGAGCTACCTTTTCATGAATAAAATGAATATTCATCTCTATGTGTTTAGTGCGTTGGTGTTGTATACTTATTTGTATTTTCAGTTTACATTAGAGTAGATTGTCTACATTACATCCTTTGACAGTTTCGCTCGGGGTAAAGAATATTTTTAATACATACGATAAAATGAAAGGACAAAACATTTTAAAAAGCTGATTGGACGTTGCTAATTGACAACTATATGAGAAAGGGACCCACAAAATAAAGGAGTGATTGATCAAAGGAAGTTAGTAGTTAGGATGATTAAACATAAGAGTGGAATTAGTGAGGGAATGTCAAAAAAGACATGAATAGAAGGGTTAAAATAGGTTAGATTAGAAGAGGGGAACATAAAGGCTGTTGGATCACATGCATATCACCTCTTTTCTCCTTCTGTTTGCTCTTCTTTTTATACTGTGTGAGTGTGTGTGCGCGCGCCTCATCAACGTTAAAGATAAAAAGTTTGTCATTAACAAAAAACATGTCCCACACTTGGCAAGGCTGCTTCTTGCACCTCCTCAATCCAAGGGATTCCTATATCATGATAACACAACAATTTAGGATTGGGATAAAATATACTCATAAGTAGCACATAGAGGTAGAATTTTCATTAAAATTTATCACTTATTCTATATACATTAAATAAATTCTTTGTTTTATATACATTAAATAAATTCACTAAAATTCACCTTATATTTATAATATAATTTTTTCACGAATGAAATTCAGTCATTCAAATAAATTTCATTTCACCTCTTTAGCTCCACCCCTGCGGTCAACCTAAAGATTGCTTACATTATCAGTGTAGATTGACAGTGTTATAATCTTTACCGGATTATCAATAAATTATATATATTTTATCTATACACTAAATATGTTGTTGTTTTATAAGCGGGGCAGAGCTAGATAGCAAGTTACGAGTTCGATTGACTCAGTAACTTTTATTTAAATATGTATTTGTTAGTATGTATTAATTATTTTTAAGAATCAATAATTTAAAAGTATTTTCTTTGTACCGGACATGAAGAATTTAAACACTACTATATTTTAAAGAAAGGAACTCAAAGAAAACCCCACATTTGGGTCCCTCCATCATCGTTTGCCATCATTACGTTCAGACGAAAGACCCAACCCAACTCACGTCCATTTACTCACAAAGCATGCTTAAAGTCGAATTTTATTTAATTTATTTTCTTAGGTCATATATGACAGCTACTAATAATGCAAGAAGGTGTGAATTGTAATTTGATTGGGGTAATGAATATCTCATCATCATATGGGAAACAAAAATATTCTTAGGATTTTATGAGCCGTTTATGAGGTTATAATTCATTCATCACACCATATCAGATCTAGGAGAAAGGGCTTGAGAATTGAGTAGTAATATCATTTTGGTATATATTTTACCATATCAGATCGGGGTCGGTGATAGGAGATATCAGAAAAATTAGTATGCTACATGATATGTGTCTTTTATAATCAATTTAACTGCATGGAGTATCTTTCAGTAGTCATTAGCTGTCAATGAAAAAGGATGAAATCCGTTTTTAACGGTTAAAAGTTGTGGTGATTGAACTTGATGTTTGGTGCAGTAGGTTATTATTTTACTTTTAAGATTAAGAAGAGAATGAAATAACTAAGTATAAACTCTTGCATGCTTAAAATTAATTTTTGAAAGCACATTCAAATCCCAAAAGGCAAAAGTGGTGGCTTTTTATTACCCTTTGGACTCAATCTCCACTTTAAATTGAATTCTTTTAGTTAATTCCAAAGACTGAAAACCATTGTCATATCACCGCTATATAGTGGTAAAAATCTGTGACTTTACTTCTTCAACATCTTTTTTACACATCATTAGATTCCCACAACTAACTGGATTTTTTGCTTTATTTCATCTTTTATCTTGACGAATATAGAGCGTATCGATGAAATAGAAATGCTAAACTTTCAAAATGAACTACTGATTAATATCAAGATATTAAGAGCATCCCGTAGCAAGATTATAATAGGTTGAATAATAGTTACCAAGATTATGACTTAGAATATCATATTTCCCGTCACATGTGTGAAGAAAAATAAATCAATCCCTTATTCATCCTTAACATCTCAGTTTCGAGTCCCCCTGAAATCGGAGTCGCCTTCGTTGGGAGGCATTTTACCCCAATGTGGAACTTCCCAGCGCAAATTTAGATTTAGTCAAACCTCAATGTAGATATCGAACACCGGACGGAAGGCAAAAAGGGCAGTCCGGTGCACTAAGCTTTCGCTATGCGCGGATTTCGGGAAAGAGCCGAACCACAAGGGTTTGTTGTACGCAATCTTACCTTGCATTTCTGTGTTTTCACAAAAAAAAATATACTTAAAATTATTTTAAGAAAGTACATCATGGTCAAAGAAAAAATTCTTTTAACTCTTCAAATAGTAAGGCTATGTTTGGTTTCACTTCTGAGGTACCTAGAATCACTTCTGGGTATACATTTTCGTGAAAATGAAAAAATTGAGATGTTTGGTTCCGCGTTCCAGAATTAATTCTGCTCTCCAGAATTGATTCGGGCAGAAGCTACAAGAATCAATTTTGTCATTTATTTCAATTTGAATTTTACCTTTTCCTTTCTTACTCTCTTTAATTTTCATCAACAACTCTATCCACCTTCATTACTCTCTTTTTAAATATCTAGAAATAATTACTAAAAAAAATCAAATATCCACCTTCATTGCAAGTTTTGTTATTTTTGCACCTTGTGCAATTGTTGAAGGATAAAATGAACAATTGAAATTTACATACTTTATATTCTAATATTTAAGTACTATATTGCACTTTTAATTCTATTATCTGTTTGTAATTTTTATATAGGTACTTTAAATTCTAATATTTAAGTATTATATATTGCACTTTATTAAAAGAGTAAAATTAGAACGACATTTCGTTAAGGAGATTGTATAGTTTAAAAGAGTAAAATTAAGTATTAAGTATTATTTAATTCTAAAAATTAAGTATTAAGTAAAATTCTAATATTTAAGCATTATATATTGCACTTTATTAAAAGAGTAAAATTAGAACACACTGTATATGAATCACACGTGTAGTAAAGCAATCATTGTATAGTTTTATATTTAAATATAATATTTTTTAATATATAATGCATAACTTCAAAATAATGGTATTTGATTTGGACAATATCTTGATTCAACTTTGTATAACATTTGAAAATATATATTATCTGTTCGAATTTAATAAATGAGATATCATGTTACTTCAGTTAATCAAAATATAGAAGAAAAATATTTAATTAAAAAAAATAAATGTAAATCTTCTTAATTCTATTATCTATTTAACTATGTCCTTTTTGGTAATTCTACCTTCAAAAGCAATTTTGATCTAAATTATCCAAACATCATAAATTGATAACAATCTTTTTTACATTGTTACATCCAAACATAAATTAATTCTACCAGAATCAATTCTATCAAAATCAATTCTCCTTATAATTAATTTTGTCTACCGCATAACCAAATATATTAGTGTCGCTTAAATGAAAGGCCTAAGTTTAGCTAATGTTGCAGAAATTAAAAGCTAGCGCTTTCTACTTTTGTTTTTTTGTTTTTGAGTATCATATAAGTATCAACATATTTTTTTGGTGCTTTTTTGCCGTATCCTGTAGGTGATACAGCCATAATTATGTTGTACGTGGGAAGTGGACCTATCTATCTACGTGCAAAAGCAAACAGAGATACATAGATTTCGTCAAAGCAGATACACTCACTATGGAGTTTCCAAAGATAAGGACAAGATAAGGAACTAATTGAATTTTGGAACCTTTTATGTTACAAAGGGAAATTTTATTATTTGTGTCCAAGAAACTCACGTGCTCTCTATGCAGAGTATAGACAACTACTAACCTTTGCCCTTTAATTGGGTCTATTTGGTCTGAAAGAACATAATACTTATTAATATCGTTAAATCATTTTTTTTGGATAATTTCTTAATGTTTAGTTGGAAATAATAATAGAAGAGAAAATGACAAATGCTTATATCTCTTTTGAGCCCTTAATTGAGGTGGAAGATAGCAAATAAATACAGTGTTTTTGGTGAGATTTTGAAGTATTAAGGGTTGCCAAGAAATTATTGTTGACGGCGAATCCGCTGCGCTTCTTTCGAAATACAAGACAGCAGAAACCCTGATCGACGCAATACCGCAAACCACGCCACCGCTTAAACCACACTTGCAAGTCAGTGTAATGCACTTCCCAAGAGTCGGCGGTAGGCGTTACTGCGGTTCGAACTCAAGACTGCCTCCCACACCACTCAATGAGGATATCTTCTGCCTTCAAGACCAACTGGTCTAAGGCTTCGGATACAAATTAAAGACGTTGAATAAATAAATAAAAGGTGAAAACAAAATTTGAGTATATTTTTGCCCATATCCATAAAATATGATTTTACTTTAAACTGGGGTTCAGCCTTTTGATTTCTAAGTAGTCCCCATATATATATGTAAAAAGTCGAACTAAGTGGACCAACACACACAGATTGCAAACTTCGGCAGAGAGTATAAAGGAATGGATTTACTACATCATATTTGGTTTCCAGAACAAAATCCACCTATATAGCCTAGGTACAATACAACATCAACATCCCTCTGGCACCAGGCCAAAAAGATATACAAAGTAGAAGTTTAGAGGAGCCTCTTAAGACCCCACCCCCTCAACATGCACCACCAAGTGAGGGAAATAAAGATGTGAAGAAAAACAGCTTTATTAAAATAAGGAGCTGGCTTTTAATTTCATCATGATTGAATTTACCGATAGAGTCAGTTTTTAACCATGGAATTCAAAATATAAAATAGTAAAAACACAAATAAGCTGTGAGGATTATTCAACATTACTATTGTATACATGTTAAAAAAAGTTGACCCTTCTGCCCTTAAAGTACAATAACCCATTAAACTATAGATCAAAATCCAATTCAAACTGAAATATATAAGATCAAAATTTGAGATTGTAAATCATTTAAATTTGGAAGGACTTACGCAGATAATTTAAGAAAAATATATTCGTTTCATGTTTTTTCTTCGAAAGCAAAATTGAAGGAGGGGGATTGAGCTATGTTGAGCGGAGTTGTTTTTGTAGAATAATGTAATTTTCTTTGGTCGAAGGCTTTTCATTTATGCAATATATATATGTGTTTACAATTACAAACTTAATTGTATAAGGATCTCTACCTAATTACACTAAAATAATAATTACAAAATATATGAAGAATATTTATTTATTCTCTATCACACCCCCTCAGTTGGAGCGAAAGGAGATCGGACGCTCAGATTGAATCTGAAGTCAAGAAACAACTGTCGAGAAAGTCCCTTAGTAAATATATGTGTGTACTAATAGGAAGAAGGAACATGTAACACCCGAACATGACCATGGAAACCTTCTCACGAACAAAATGAATATTCATCTCAATATATTTGGTTCGATGATGTTGAACCGGGTTATGATATAATTAAACAACATATATGTTATCATAGTAGACAATAGTTGTCTTACGTAAGGGACAATGAAGCTCTAGAAGAAGGTTTCTGAGCCAATAAATTTTGGCAACAACGTTCGCAACGACTCTATATTATGTTTCTGCACTCGAATGAGAAAGCGTGGCCTGTCTTTTGGCAGACCATGAGATGAAGTCATCACCCAAAAATACAAAGTAGCCATAAGTAGATCGACGTGTATCTGGACATCCGCCCCAATCGGCATCTGTATGAGATATCAGTCTGGTCGGTGCAGGTGGATAAAGATGTAATCAATAATCAAGAGTACCCTTAACATATCGAATGATACGTTTAAGAGCGGTAAAGTGAGGCTCCTTAGGAGCATGAACAAACACACATCCTGAATGACATAGGCAATATATGACCTAGTGAAGGTAAGATACTGAAGTGCACCAGTATATAAAGAGAAGAATCAAGCACTGGATCCCCGCCATCGACATTGAGTTTCAACTTCGAGTCGACTGGAGTGGGCATGATCTTGCAGTTTGTCATTTTATCCCTGTATATAATTTATTTGTCATACTTATGCTGACATAAGAACATTGCATTTTCGGATTTGGTCACTTAAATCCCTAAAAATAACTCAACTTATCCAAGTCTGTCATAGCAAATTCGGATTTGAGCAAGGTAATGATTTTGTATTTCAGCATATCATATGAGGCAGTCAGAACAATATCATTCACATAGAGCAAAAGGTATGCAGTGTCATTACCTCGATGAAAAATAAAAAGTGAATTATCACTTTTGATGCACACGAACCTAATCTGCATGATGAAAGTGGCAAAGCGGTCATACCAAACCCTGATGGCTTATTTCAAGCCATATAGTGATTTTCAAAGACGGCAGATATACTGAGGAGCCTTTGAATGCACAAAGTCAGACGGTTGATGCATATATACGGTTTCTTTCAAATCCTCATGTGAGAACGCATTTTCACATCAAGTTGATGAATCAACCAGTTTTTCCTCATAACTATGCTCAAAACAGTGTGAATGATGACTGGTTTAACTACTGTACTAAAGGACTCACCACAATCAACTCCCTCTTATTGCCTCGTGCCATTTGCCACAAATCTCACCTTATGGCGTTCAAGTGTGATCTCTGAATTTGTGACAATATAGCCACATGCAATGAATCACATTCACCCCCTCTGATCTTGGGATAAGATCCCAAGTGCGTTGTGTAGTGAGCGCATTAAATTCCTCACGCATGGCCGCATTCCAATTTGGGTCAAGCTTGGCTAATTTTAGGATTTTAGGTATATGTGAGATAGTCTGAACGAAAGAGAATTTCGGTCGGAGTTTTATTTTAAAGTGTTCGTGTTGGTAATATATTAAGGAGGTATGTTGCCATGTATAAGGCGTACACCCAAAAAGAAAGGGGGACGGAAGCATGGAAAAGCTTAGTGTGAATCTTATTGTTGATTGTGCGTAGGATTCTTTTGGATTTACGATTTTGAGGAGAGGTATGGGGCAAGAAAATCGAAACACCATGTTGTGGTGTGCACAAAATTTATGAAGTGGAAGGTTGTCAAACTCACGTCCGTTATCACATTAAAAAGTTTTGATGGTCTTTTAAAATTGAGTTTTAACATATGCTTGAAATTCAAGAAAGAAAGTGTAAAATTGGGACTTATATTTTAGAGGATACACCCAAAGAGAGTTAGAGAAATCATTCAAAAATACCAAATAATATTTGTGATTCAGTTTGCTAGTAATAGGTGATGTCCATAAATCCGCATGAATAATATCAAAAGGAGAAAACGTTACACTTAATGAAGATTGAAAAAGAAGTCTAACATGCTTTCTTAAAGGACAAGAGTAGCAAGCGGGGGTAAATTTGCCGTTATTACATTTAATGAAATTCTAACTTCTAAGAAAATTAAAAACGGGTGCTCCCGGGTGACTGAGTCTATTGTGCCAAGTGAATGGAGAGACGACAGCTAGAGAGGTTGGTGGATTGATATTTGCAGTGGAATTGGATGAGAAAGGATATAGGTCCCCCACACTATTGCATCTCGTAAGAATTGTCTCCGTACATAGGTCCTTTACAGAAAAACCAAAAGGATCAAACTCAATAGATACAGAGTTGTCACTATCAAACTTCCTAATAGAGATTTAAGTTTTTAATGATGTTAGGAGCATATATGACACTTTTTTGGGTGAGTGGTGGGTGAGGTGGTTGTGTTTGAGTGGTGTCATAGCCTTGAATTGGAATGTAATTGCCATTGTTGACCAAAATAAATTGAGAATTATTCAAATTAAATAGGTGAGGGAGATTCCCAGAGATGAGAGTGAGGTGGGGTGTGGAACATGTATCCATGTACCATTCGTCGTCGGGATGCTGGTGATTCATAATATTGTAAGCCTGACTCAGATCGGTAGAGGTCATGGAGTTGTAGGTCTACTGCTCGAACGTAGAGAATTGGGCTTTGTTGCTACCTTGCTTTTTCGGGGTCGCATCCCCTTCCACCTCCTCAACCACCACGTTGAGGTTGGTGGTCTGTAAGTTGTGGAGGACTGACGGGTGTGTTGGTAGTTGGCGTTACGACAACTACCAATGCCTGTGGAGTGTGCTCGTCCTGTTTGGTTCGTCTAGTCTCCTCCAACAGCAATTGTAACCGGACTTTGTTGAATCTAGGGAGGGAATCAGCTTGTTGGATCATCGTCGCAAATGTATCATAATCACTTCTCGATAAATCATTGATAAGTTGTAAAACCATCTTTATTTCGACAATCGGAGTGCCAACATTAGACAATTGATCGGCAACCAATTTTAGTTGTTTACAATAGTTTGACATGTTGGCAAAGTTCTTAAGATGAGTGTTGGTTAATTGTTCCTCCAAATAGACAGCACGTGTATGTTTGTTGTCTTAAAAGATTTTCTCTAGTCGTGTCCATAATTCGTGAACCGAGACACTTGTCTTCATAATATTATAAAGTAGATCATTGGATATGGTGTCATATATCCATTGTTTGATGATAGCATCGTTCCGCTTCCACGTCGAATTGTCGATGTCTGGTGGATGAGAGGTGGTGGCATCAATGTGATCAAGGATGTTGTAAGCACAAGCACATATTTGAAATACTTTGACCCACGATGAGTATTGTCCATCCTTTTGATCAAGAACTAGAGGGATAAAATTTTCTATATTCGTTACGGCAAAGGCCGGATGGAAGGTTTTAGTAAGGGGGAGGAGGAGGATGTGTGACGTCGTGGGTGGTGGAGGTAGAAGCGGGAGAAGTCATGTGGGTGGTGGAGGAGGAAGCGGGAGAAGTCATGTGGCCGTTGGAAGCAATGAAGGAGTGGTGGATGGCGGCGGAATATTTTAAGGGTTTGGGGGGTTGTCGCCGGAAAATAAGAAAAGAGATAGGGGTGGCGGCCGACCATGTATAATTTTAGGCATGGAGGGTTTGACTTCTGATACCATTAGAATAGTGTAATTTTCCTTGGTTGGAGATTTCTCATTTATGTAATATATATAGGTGTTTACAATTACAAACTTAATTGTATAAGGATCTCTACTTTATCTAATTACAACTAGAATAATAATTACAAAATATATGGAGAATATTTATTTATTTTCTATCAATTTTGACTGACTTTTGTCGAACTAATTTTGATCCAAGCAAACTTTAGACTGATGGGTCATAACACATATATTAATATTAGTCTCTACGAACGTACCTCACACGATACCTCCTGTCAATATAAATGTTAAGTAAGCGGTGAAAGAATTTTTGTGGCACCAGGAAGATTAAAAAATTCTGGAGTCAAAAACTAATAAGCAAAGTCCTAAATATTACAATTGTACTCGATCAAAATTATCTTTGACAAAATAATTTAACTTTTGAAGAAAGATAATATCCTCTAAATTAAAAAAGCTAAGCCATGAATGTTTAGTTTTACTAAGTTAGGATTCTTTCACAGTTTTAATCGGCACGTTAATAAAATAGGAGTTTATGCAATTCATATTGCAATTAGATAAGAAATTTGATCTTTTAGCTAATTTCCATGGAAGTCTTAAGGGCACTCTTGATTATGGTTTTGCACATATACCCCTCTGCACCAAACAAATTGCACTAGACCATGTCAGAGTGTTACATGTTCCATCATCCTATCAGTATGCAGATATATTTACAAAAGGACTTTCCAGACAGTTATTTCTTGACTTCAGATCCAGTCTCAGCGTCCGGCTTCCTCCCGGTCCGACTGAGGGGGTGTGTAAACATGTATATTATAGAAACAATTGTATCCAATTCCATAATTAGAATATTTTCATATATTGTGTAAATATAATTATGGTAAGACTAAGATTCTTCATTTGTATAGGCTTAGAATTTCTATTATATAAGAAATGAATATTATACTATATATATACTTTAATATTAATGAAAAGACTTCTTAATAAAAAATTATATTATCTTACAGTAATAATAAGCAGGTCAGAGGGAGAAAACGTTTTCTCCGATTTAATCGGTTGAAAAGGCAGGACTGTAAAAATTGGCAATCCAAAGAGCATATATTGTTTTTTTTGACTGTCTAATCATTTCATACTCTCTGACCACTGCTCCACTTATATTAGTAGTGAAATATAAAGGTGCACAGCTTACTTTACTGTCATTCCACCATGAAAGCCACCGATTTCTTACCTTAGAAAAATTATCACTCACGAGAAACTTGCTTGGATTAACACACTTTACATACTCTCTTCGTCCTATAATAAGTATCATCTAACCCGCGTGGGTGTAGCTCAGTTGGTTCCAGGGTGACAGATTGTTCCCAAGAAGGCAGGTTCGAGCTCTGATAGCCGCAGTGTGGGAGTTCATTTCTTCTTTGTGAGGAATGACTCCTTGTGGGCACCAGGCACTGTGTCTCCCACCTAGTGGGCCGCTGAGTACCATGATTTACCTTCCTCCACCAATCTCTATCGGGTCGGAGGGGTGGGGGCCCTGTGGGCGAGGGATTTCGCCTTATGCTCCCAAGTATCAACTTAGCTAAAAACACACATATTAAGAAATTAATAATTCAATGTGAAGCTTACCAAATTATCCCTATATACTAAAAAAATTACTTTTTCCTTTTAATTAGAGTGTGCACAAATAATATGAAGTATGTATGTCCTAGAGACAATCATTTTAGGAACAAATGTACTTGAACACATTCATATTATTAATAAGATTAATATATTTTGGCATTTGCAATTATTGAATTATTATTTGTTTGCTTGTGATTATTCATTAATGTGCATCCCTTGAGCTTACGTTGTCATTAATAAAGTCAGATATTAATGATAGAGCGTAACTCTCAAAATAACCTCGACTGATGATCATTGAGAATGAGATATCAATAATATGTTATAAGTCGACATGTGGTCTGCATCACATTCTTAGAGAATGTAGTATGTCTCACTTACTACTAGTAATGGTTACTAGTGATGGACACATGAATACTCTTAGAGGGTATTGGTATACCCTGCTGATAAACTATTTATTAAACATATCTAAGAGTGTTATCAGCATGTGGGAGATAGATGTCCTTTGACTTGAGGTCAATACACACCTGATTTACAGAGTAATGTACTTTGACCCTGTCCTACGCTTAAATTCCTTATAGGATAAGACATGGCGTGTGTTGGGGTACATTGCGATGTAAACTAAGGTGGTAGTTGAGCCAAGAATATGATTCATTCCTCGATTGGATATTCGAGAGAGAACACTCAGCTTCTCAGTGATATTAAGTCGACCAAGTCATTGGCCATAGACATATTTAGGATATGGTCTGGTTGTCGGCTAATATAAATAAGATAAAGTGATCGAGCCATTTGGATAGACACATGACAAATCCTAAGCTTGATCGAGTGTGTCGCGAATGAAAGGAATTTATCATCTCACATAAATTTATGTTTACTGGAGTCATGTAAACGTATTTCACTTATTGAGTTCGTCATACTACGCAGTCTAGGAGTTATGTATGAACCTTAATTCGATTAAGTGTCAATGTGTGAAAGTCTAAAGGGTCACACTAAGTCAATTGTCTTTCGGTCTAAGAATATATTGAGAGAATGTAAAATATTCGATTTAGAATCGGGATATTTAAAGCAATGATAATTATGGGATAGTTTCTGTTTGATGAAAAATTATTTAATTAAGTCAAAATTGAATTTTGAATTTAAAATCAAAACGTGTTGAATATATTAAATTATGGGACGAAAGCGTCGTGGCGCCTGGTTGAGCCGCGGCGCCGACGCAGTAGTGGGCCCAGTCCGACTGGCCACTACATCTCGGGATTTGGGTCAGGCTTAAAGCCCAATCCTAATTCGAAAATTAACAAAATCCCTATTATATAATCAGCACTTAACCCCAAAATTTGACACACTTAATTCTTACTTTCTGAACTTAGAGTTCAGAAAATAAAATCTTCTCGAACCTCTGTCAAGATTTTCTGACTTTCCTGACAGAGGAGTATATCATAGCAAGGCTTGCGGTCAAAAGGATAATCGTGTGCGCTCTCTATAGTAAAGATTTCAGATAACGTAAACCGTAAGTTTTATGTTGGGGGTAAGTAAGTTGAATAATTTTTTTTAAAACTTCCTCTACGCCTTACTTACGTGTTTTGGATCCAACAAAACCCTATAGAATAAACCTCTTGACATGGGGAATCCAATAATAACAAGATGCTATGTGGTTTTTTCAATCATCATTTTGATGTTACTTTAACTTGTCAATTTTGTCTAAGGGTAGAATTGGAAAAAAAAAACTAGTTAATTTATGTCTTGATTTTCTAAGATAACACTTATTATGACATAATTTTTTTGGTTAAGATAATACTTATTATGGGACAAAGGAAGTATTAAAACAAGAAAGTGTAAACACTAGCAAATGAATGTTGTTATTAACTTGAAAACATAATTTAGTTCCAGTGTATATGATATGGGGAGTTCCTGGACACGAGTCCAAGCACAGATAAGTAGACGAAGGTGGAATGGTGGATGCAGCCTTTGTTCAATCAATTCAATTGAGCCCAGTATTTTAAACACAGAACATATATCTGTATGTTTAAAATCACTAATTTTTCAACAAATAGTAGATTATGAATTCTGTTATAAAACAATAAAACAAGCTAGAATAAGAATATTATTGAGAAAGAGAGAAGAGATGAGAGTTATTATTTCTCTTGAGGGATGAAATACGATAAGGGAAACATCTCTATTTATACGAGAAAATTGACTTGGTCCCAAAGTTATTAGCCATAATATTTCTCCTAAAGATAGAGATCTACAATATATGATAATTATTAGATGGGAACATGAACTCCTTATATGAACTTGGACAATCTTCATCTTACAAGCTAGCTTTTGGGGCTGAGTTAGGCCAAAGATCCATTCTTTACATGGTATTAGAGTCACGTCCATTCCAATTCTATGTTCACCGATGTTGGGTCCCCAAATTATATTATCTACGCTCCAGTTAACAAGGTCTGAGCGTGCGGGAGAGTGTTAAGAGTCTCACACCGGATATGAAATGGGAATATGGACTCCTTATATGGACTTGGACAATCCTCACCTTACAAGTTAGCTTTTGGGGTTGACTTAGGCTCAAGATCCATTCTTTACAATAATATTTATAACACTCCCCCTTGGATGTCTATTTTGATAGATAATATAACTCATTAAAACATTACTAGAAAAAACTCATTGAAAAAAATTCTAATGAAGGAAAAAGAGTACACATTTATAATAATATACATTTTGGGTGTCTCATTAAAAATCTTCAAGGAAAATCCATTGGGACAAAATCTTATACGAAAAAAAAAAGAGTACAACATGTATTATTAACTCCCATGATGAGAACTTCAGTCCAAATACTTAAATCTTCGCATTCCAATCTTGTGCACCATCTTCTCGAAAGTTGCAGTTGGTAGAGACTTAGTGAGCAAATCATCCACGTTGATATCACCATTTTGGTGAAATATGTTTTGTCCTATCTCCTTTTATGAATCCTCCCTTCAATTGAGCAATGCATGATGCATTATCTTCATATACGGTTGTTGGTATTTTGTCACATTTTAAACCACATTTATTTCCAAGTGATTCAAATTAGTCCAAACACTACTACATTTCTAGGCTAATGTGACGCCTCAAAATCGTCGCATTAGAGCCTTCTGGTCGTTGCATTAGACCTAATGCAACGGCGAGGAGTCGTTGCATCCGCTGTCGTTGCATTAGGTTTAATGTGACGGCTGTTACAGCCGTTGCATTAGATGTGCACATTAGCTGCATATCTAACGCAACGGCTCATACCCCTTAATGCGACGGTCAGGTACAGCTGTCGCATTAGATATGCGACTGTTTGAGAGGTTAATTGATTCACCTAATGCAACGGCCAGAACCCCTAATGCGACAGCCAGGTACATACATCGCATTAGATGTGCACATATTTGATTGCTAGATTGTTCAAAAATTACAAAATGTACAATATTACAAAAGGATTAGCTCACAATATTACAAAATGACAAAATAAATAATAAAAAGAGAAAGATAATAATAGAAAAAAATTGTCTTACTAATTGTTCACAAATGTATAATATTACAATATTAGACCCCATAGGACATATTACAAAATAATTGTTCACAAAAGTATATCTACATAAGCCTCCCCCACCATTTGTTAGATTGCTAAATTTCTTCTCTATTTAGCTCACCAGACACCTACAAGTTAACATAATGAATGGTCATAAGTAAAAAAATGGTAGACTAGCCAAAACGTCATAAATAATAACTTTAATGTAGTTTACTCATATAAAAACATATAATTTCACATTATAATAATATATAAAATTTCAAGCTCCAGAATATTACTATTTTTTGAAAAGAAGGAAAACACAAAAATTACCTGATTAAATGTCCCAGCAGACTGCCCATTTGGTTCACTGACATGCGGTGCACTAGACGAATCATTTGGAATTGATGGACTCACAAAAGAAGGAATGATAAGATTTATTCCAGGATTAGCTTCTTGAAGTTGTGATATAATCACTTATGCAACGGTCGGTGCAAGCTGTTGCACTAACTCAGCTTTCATACTCTGCAAGAATTCCTCCGGAATTATGAAACTTAATTTTTTCTCTTTTTTCTTCAAATCAGTCTTTGTCACACCTTTTCCGACAAGTCGTAAGCGATCTTTGCTTCTGGGATCTTGAAGCACTTCATAGTAAAGAACTAGATCTTTAGAGTTGCTACCTTCTCCGTGTTGGGTGGATTCCATAGCATCTATATTTGCCTATTTATAGAATGTTAAGTCATTGTCTTACTAAATTATCAATAGTACGCAAATATATGATAATACAATTTGTTAACTCACAATATTCTGTTCAGTTTTCTCATTGATGGTATGGTATGTTCTCCCTGGAACTATTTTCCTTGATTTTTTGTAGACCTTTGCTTGAAAATGTTCTTCCTTATTCAGATCCTTTTGTTGCTGTAAAAAACAAAATAAAATTTAGCACACAAATCACACATCTAAGACTTAAATTTTTACAAATTAAAATTAGTGAGAATTAATGGAAGCAAAGAGATAATTCACAATATTCTGTTCAGTTTTCTCATTGATGGTATGGTATGTTCTCTCTGAAACTCTTTTCCTTGATTTTTTGTAGACTTTTGCTTGAGAAGGTTCTTCCTTATTCGGATCATTTTGTTGCTGTAAAAAACAAAATGAAATTTAGTACACAAATCACACAAATACCTAAGCCTTAAATTTTTACAAATTAAAATTAGTGAGAATTAATGGAAGCAAAGAGATAATTCAATTATTGAAAAAGAAAAGTGTATACCAATTCATGACATAACATTGCAAACGACTTACGACCCATCATGTGCATATCATCTAACAATAGACGATTGTCTCTATTTGTCTTACATTCTGCCTGTGAGATAAAAATAATAAGTTAGAATAATATTACCTCATTATTACACGAAAACTTAAGCAAATTTAATTGAATACATTAATCTGTTCACAATTTCAATAATTAAGAGGTCCTGAAACTGAGGTACTGAAATAGTGTCAGGTTTGTGAAACTATCTTAACCCATCACTATCATATTTATAGAAGTGATTCTTCTTAAATCTGCATTTATAACTACGCCAACTTGCATTAACTGCCTCCATTACATATTTCCTTCCTTCTTCAGCAACCATATACTTTTCCTATATCAATCATTAAAGCGACACATAAGTAATAGATAAAGGTCTAGAACCAAGAATATACTCGTAATATTTCCAAGAACAATATTGCAACATACCAAAACATAATCTCATATTTTGTCATGTGTGGGAAGACTTGGAAAACTATTGTAATTCAGTGGAGCAAGCTCGGAATCCTTCCCCAAAGTTCCCAAGAAATATTTAAATTCATCAACTACTTCCTTCGTAGGTCCAACTGGCTTGCTTAATGAGTTCAAAATAATAACTTGGCGCTCCTCTTTTGTACGCGCATGAACCTTTGTAAGCTTTGTTGGCCCTCGATGCTTCTTCTTTTTTACAGTTGTTTTAGATTCAAGTGTTAATTCATGTATTAATTTAGTATGCTAATAAGCTAAATGATTAATAAATACTAATGTGTACCTTCATTTTCGTCTTCAACCACTTATTCCAAATCACAATCTGCATAGTCATGTCCCACATCATTGGCATTATCATTTAGTTGGACATCATCATTATCATCTATTTCAGTATCTTGTCTTTCTGGTGATGCATTAGTATGAGTGACAATCTTATTCCTTTTTGCAACCATTTCATAGTTTTCTACTTGTTTTTTCCGCATTTCAAGATATACTGACATAGAATCTGGAGAACAAAATGACCTCTTTTTCTGTTGCTTTTGCGGTACAGACTACGATACTATATCTCAGAATTAGGATGGACAAAAGATTGTTGATTTTTCTCAACTTGATGATACTTCTGTTTTGTATAATTCTTTTTTCACAAAATCATCCATAGTTTGTGGCCGAGCTAAAACCTGTAAGACGAAATTAGAGTATGTTTTATAGACATTCCATTAGCCTTAAAATTTAGTATCGTAGGCTGAAATTGTCGACGAGGCAGCATCTACTGTCGAGGCAGCAGCAGCAGACAACATCTACTGCCGCATATTGCTGCTGCTGTTGAGGCTCGACAGCAGGAGCCTCGATAGCAGTAGGAGCAGCAGCCTTGACAAGAGGACCAAAATTAGTTCAAAAGATGGTCGAAAATCAGCAACAAGATGGCCAAAAACCAACAACAAAAATGGCCAATAATCAACCCAAAAAAATGGCCCAGAATCAGTCCACAAAATTACCATAATCAGTCCAAAAAAATAGCCAAAATGTTAAACATGAGAATCAGCCTCAACAACATGTTTACCTTTCTTTTTGCACCCATATTGCTAGTGGTTTCCTCCTCGTTACCGCCTCCATCATATTCAGATGTGGACCCATCATCTCTTTCTTCCAACAAGTCATTGCGTTGTCCACAACTACTTGGACGATCCAAACCAAAAATATTTTTACGTAGTATTTTGTTAGCCAAATATCCAGCACCTTGAGCATTCATTACTTCTGCATTCATTTTCAAATTCTCAATCCGTTGTCACTCATACCCTGGAATCTGACTTTGCGGAGTAGAAAATTTGGACTTATTAGCTTTCATCTGCACATATCAAAAAATATAAAAATAAGTACATAAGTCAAAATATGATACAAAATTAATTAGAAAGTAAAAATAAGTTAAAACACGAGTAAATAATTAGATATTTTAATACAGTAAAAAAAATTCCCTATGTGGGATTTCAACAGCATACTGTCAACCCTTTTTTGTTTAAATTTTCGATAAAAAATACTTGATGTGCCTGAGATGCCAAGATAAATGGTTCTTCTGCATAAATTGTTTTATTCATATTAACCATGATAAACTCATCATCATATTTTTTTGAGTAAAACCACAAACATTTGAACAAGACAACACTAAAATGCCCATGATAAGATATCTCAATGATGTCATGTATTGAACCATAATAATTGACATCTCCTAGTATAGAATTTTGATCTTTGGAACTCACAAAGCTATGTGTTACGGCTGTGAGAGTGACTCCATTGTTTTGAGTTACGCACTTCGCATCACGCTTCATGGTATGAAACTTATATCCGTTAGCAGAGTACCCTGCGTACTTTTTAACAACATAAGAAGGTCTTTTCAATAACCATAAGATATGATTCAGAATAATGTCTTGACCTTATTGAAGTTTCACTTCAATTTTCTCCCTAAACCAATCAATAAAATTCATATTATGATCTTGTGCACTATCTCATTTTCTTTTTCGTTTGGTGCTTACACACATTTTGTGTTGACTGTGATAAAAAATAGAAAAACAAATATCTTAATAACACAATACAATTGAATAATACATATAAAAAATAAGGTAAAAAATTACATGATGGTTTGTCATCTTACTTTATGTATCTCTCAACTTCTTCACAACCGCAATTGAATAAGACATAGCGATGTGTTTGTGTCTATGTGGTTTGATCAATCATGTGTCCACAATGCTTTTTATTTGAGGTCCTTCCCTTTCCCTTGATAGGACGTCCAATCTTAGGTAAAAATGATTGTGCGACACTCTCTGTATTAACATTAGGTGTGGATGAGTTTAATCATTTCAGATGTCTAGCAATGAAGGTAATACATTTTTTAGCTTGGTATCCTTCTGCCATTAAGCCTTCTGGACGGTTCTTGTTTCGAACATCCAACTTTAACTCTCGAAGATACCTCTCAATCCCATACATACACCTTGAACTAACCAGTCCACCCATCTTAATTTGGTCCACTAGATGTACAGGTAAATGCACCATTACGTCGAAAAATGCGGGTGGAAAATCTGTTCAAATAGGCAAAGTGTTTCAACTATCTCTGACTTGAGTTTGCCAAGATGTCGAGGATCAATAGCTTTATTTCATATGCCTCTGAAAAAAGCACAAAGTCTTATCAATGGAGTAGTAACATCTTTGGGTAATGTTGTTTTCACAGCAATAGGGAGCAAGTAATTCATCATAAAATGAACATCATGACTTTTGTAGTCTATGATTTTCCTTTCTTCAACATGCACACATCGAGCAATAGCATGGAATTTTTTGCTACCATCTTCTAATTCTATTGGTAACTTAGCATTTTTTATGACTTGACAAAACTTGCGCTTTTCTTCAAGTGACATCCAGAAGCAAGAGCATGAATTTTTTTTGATACCATCTTCTAATTCTATTGATTGAAGCTCTGGCATAATTTTAAGTTCTATCAAATCTCGACGAGCACTTACATGATCTCTAGTCTTCCCCGGTATGTCTAACAATGTTCCAATGACATTATCAAACACATTTTTCTCGATATGCATTGAGTCGAGATTATGACGATTAGAACGATGCTTCCAGTATGGCAACTGAAAAAGTATGGATATCTTTCTCCATTGATTTGGATCATCATTATCATTACTCCTCTTTTTCTTTCTCTTCTTTCCAAATTCATTTGGAAAATCACGCAACATATTCTCAATATCAGTTCCTTTCAAAGGAATAGGTTCACTTCTTTCCTCAGTTTTTCCATCGAAATTCCTCTTATTTTGACGCCAAGAGTGAGTTGGACAAGAAATCTACGAGTTGTCCTGTAGCACTTCTTATTACTATAAGGCAATCTCTCAAAATCTGTTTCATAATGACATGAAGGGCATGCCAAATATCCTTTTGTGCTCCACCCGGACAACATTGCATAAGCTGGAAAATCACTAACAGTAGTCATCAAAGCTACACGCATGTCAAACCTTTGATTACTTGCAGAATCGTAAGTTTCCAACCCAGACACCCACAAATCCTTCAAATACTTGATTAGTGATTGAAAATAGATGTCAATATCAAAAACTCTGGCTTCATAATCATCCATGGAGGTAAGTTATAATTGATCAATATAACAGGTCATGTACTATGAACAATGCTCATCGAGTTGAATGGGCTAAATCCATCTGCGGCTAACCCCAATCTAATATTGCGCGGATCTTCTGTAAATTTTGAGTATACAAAATCAAACTCTTTTCAAGTTTGGCCATCCACTGGATGTTGTAAAATCATATCTTTTTCACGCCTATCAGCATGTCATGTCATGTACTTCACCGTCTCTTCGCACATAAATAACCTTTGCAATCTTTTCTTTATTGGAAAGTACATAAGGATCTTATTAGGAATCCTATGGATCTTTCCATTTTCATGTTGTGTGTCATTCTCTGTATCATTCGACTTCCATCTTGGCGTCTCACAAACATGGAAGATTATAGCATTTGCATGTTCTTCCCAATACAACATGCAATCATTGGGGCATGCATCTATTTTAGTATAATCCAACCCTAGTACTTTATAAACATTATTCGCTTCAGTAAAAGACTTAGGCAATTGCATCGGGTAACACCTCCCTTACAAGCTCTAATATATCAGCAAATGCAATATTGGTAAACCTGTGATCACACTTCAAAATAAATAGTCGAATCATAAAGGAAAGCTTTGAATGTTTCTTGCATCCGGGATATAGTTCCTCCTGACCTTCTTCAATTAACTTGAAAAACGTTTTTGCCTCGTCATTCGGCCACTCTGTAAAAACATCACGAGCATCATTCAACAACCCTACTATGTCATCATTGCAATCATCCATATTTGATTGTTCATCATGATCCAAATTAGTTCTTTCTCTTTCAATTCGATCCCTAATTCAGATAACTTATCTATCACGACTCGACCCCGGGCCCGCGACTGGTGCCCTACCTGGCCATCCTTATAGGTATACATCAGAGATAACCAACGGAAGCTAAATAAAATTCATAGACATGCATCAACGTGAAGTAAGAAACAGGTCAGCCGATAAGGCCACCTTTCTGTATATATACATAATCAAAAGAGCTACATCATTTACAAGCCCAACCCACGTACATGACTACAGACCTCTAAGAGTTTTGACATAATAACTATGATGGGACAGGGCCCCGCCATACCCCTGAAAGTACATAAATCTACAACAACAGGGATCCGTACCAAAAGATAAGCCTCCGAAGTAATGAAGCTTCCCAAAAAGCTGAACAGCGATCCTAAGAGCGAGGATCGCCAAACTGTGTATCTATACCTGCGGCATGAAACGCAGCCCCCCGAGGAAAGGGAGTCAATACAAACGATGTACCAAGTATGTGAAACTAAAAGTACAGTAATGAAATCATAACAGTCTAAAAATAAAGCAGGAGACATGTATGATAACCAAAATAACAGTATAAATGTGCCTTATAAGAGTGATGAGAGTCAAATGTACCTTTTATAATATATCCTTTTTAAAAGTAAGACCAATTGTATCATTTCAAGTTATCTTTTCAAAGTATGAAATGAAATCAATTGTGCCCCTTTCAAATATGAAATTATTACCATTTCAAAATATGAAAACCATGTCACAATCAGGGTCATTCGCCCTCAGCATCATTATGCAATCCTACTCATGGGACTATTTCACCCGCATGGGACGCGAACCCGCATGGGACTATTTCACCCGCATAGGAAATTTGTACACGATACCCGCATTACGGAGAGCTAATCCATGGAATGTGTCCTAGGATTTGAACCCGCATGAGTTCTTCAGACCCGCGGTGAGTTTGTACCATCTCACGTCATGAGATCTACTCCATGAAATATATATAAAATGTTGTCGGCCCTCTAGCGAGGGACGCGAAGATGTGGAAATATAACACTCGCACGAATGGCTATATGAGATAACATATGCAAGTTAAAATGATCTTTGACTCTCATTAGAACAAATAGAATGAACTATTATTTTAGAAAAACTAAGGAAATGTCATGCCTTCCTTTTTATAAACACCAAGGCAATACAATGCCTTCCTTTTTAATTATCAAGATACTAACACCCGTAGTGTCAAAGTACTTCTACTTTTCAAATCAAGTCACTTCTTTTATATACTACAATGAATTCACTTTCATTTAAAATATGTACGTCCACCGTACAAACATTTTATAAGGTTCTTGTTCAAAAAAGATAGGAAGAGTTCCACATACCTTTTACGTTATTCCACACTCTAAGTAGAATACGTCACTCGTAGGATGTCAACATATAATGACAATAATACTTCTATCAATTCTAAGCTTTCTAAGGTAGACTAATACTAAGTAAATTGTCTCTTATTCTACGAAAATTTGGGCAGCACTTCCCCCGTTTCTACGTACTTTTCCACCTTTTTCAAGGCCCGAATTCAACAACTAAACAAGCCCCATTTAAGGAACAACAAAGCAGCAACCAAAGGGGATTACACGCCTAACTTGACGTGTAAAATTCTGCCCCACAATCTATACAAAACAGTCCATTAGTACTGTCCACTAATACAGTCCATTAGTCCACTAATACAGTCCATTAGTCCACTAATACAGTCCATCAGTACAGTCCACTAATACAGTCTATTAGTCCACTAATACAGTCCATTAGTCCACAGTTTTATAGTATCTTCGACCAACTACTATAACCAAAACCGTTTCCATAACTTCTTATAATCCAACTTATATTCCAATACTTTATATAAGTTATATTAACTTGTTAACAACAAGATTTCCGTCATGTAAACATGTAATAGGTAATGTTTTAACAACAACAATAATCAACGAATCCGACAATACCAAAACTGTCCACAATCGGCTAACATGCCAAGATTGTGACATGTACTTCTTATTCTTCATTCCAACATGTTATATTAACCATCAATAACCATATTTCCTTTATTATATAACATATAACAAGTGATAATACCAATAAGAATGATCAACAATTCCAATGGCCAAAAAGTGTCATGTCTCGGCCTCAACTTCCAATTAGCCCTTAACACTTTTTAATCTTCATTCTTTTATTCACAAGTTCATCCATTAATTACTACAACATGTAATACCCATTTACATTAATAAGACAATGATCCTTACCTCAATATGCCCAAATTAATCCAAGTTAAAAGTCGATCTTTAGCATATCTTAGCTCCTATTCTTCAAGTTCCAATCCACAACATGTAATCCTTAGAAGCTTATAATCAACTCCTCTTCAAGTTCCAACACCAAAAGTTGAAGAACACCTTAGGATTTCAATACCCCTATTTTCGGCCAAAGGAGTTTCTAAGGGTTAGGGATGTTTAATCTTGGCTAAAACTTGGTTAGGGGCCTTAAGCTTGTGTTAGGGATCAAACCTGCAGCTCGCAGTCTTTCGTATATCTGGGGTATGGGTTCAGCCAGTGGGGTGCGGGTTCTGGATGGTCTTCCTTCAAAATTCGTATTTGGTCTGGGCGCATTGGGTGCTCTATGTTGTTGGCGGGCTTGATGGGCGGGTTGATGCGGGGCCGGATAAATGGGTGCTTGGGAAGCGTTATATATGGGCTGTGTGTGGTAGCTGGGGTGTGGGGCAGGTGTATAGTGAGGTGTAAAGTTTTGGCTGCTTGTGTGGTAGTATGGGAGTGCAGTAGGATGGGTTTTGGTATGTTATGAATGCTTGGGTTTGCGTTCTTGTATGAGCATGGAAGGAAAGCGTCTCCTTCTTCCTTGAAGTACCGATCGTCCCCTGGATCGATCGCCTTATTGGTTACTGCAATGCCGCGGTCGTAATCCTGCCGGTTTAATACCTTAACCTACGAAGTCACCCATTCGACGACCTCTACAAAATTTCGCGATGGCGCTTATCATCCGCTCATAATAGGTTGCATCCTTCAAAGATTGTACAAATAGTGTGGTCATCTCACTCTCACCATGGGTGGTTGTACCTTCTTTGCCTCTGACGCCACCTCATGGCGTACTCCACAAAGTCTCCGTAGATTTCTTTTCCAACTTCATTAGATAGAACACATCGCCCGGTTTTACGTGTTGAATCGAACCGCTCCACAAAGTCTTGGGCGATGCATTCCAACTATGCCATTTACGCGGATCTGGCTAGTGTACCAATCTATTGCCTCGCCGGTTAAGCGAATGAACAACTTCACGATGGCCATCGGGTTCTTCCCTACCCCGATTAACTTGTCGCAATATGATCTCAAGTGTGCACGAGGATTTCCCTTCCCGTCAAATAAATCGAACTTCGGCACCTTATATCCCACTGGCAGTTCCACATCTGGATGCATGCAAAGATCTTCATAATCTAGTCGCCCGTGACCTTTATCCGATCGCGTACCACGCATCGCTTTTTTGTGAATCTCTCGGGCTACGTCATCGTCCATTTTGGCTCGGACTTCCCTTTCCATTTCTTCGTAATGATCCACTTCTTGGTGAAGCGCGGGAACGGTAAAAGGTTGGGTTTCTGTTGTGTAAGTTAGCTGTCTGGGTGGTTTGCTGGGGCTGGTAGTGGGTATGGTGCGTGGGCATTGGTTGGCTTGGTGATTAGGGCTGATTATGGTGAAGTGAGTAGGCGGAGGCGGAGGTACATGGGCAGTAGGAGGATCATTTTGAAGGTGAGGTTGATGATTGGCTGGGCGAGGGGCGATTGGGTCGGTAACTGGCGGCCTTTGTGGGGAGTTTTGGGGGATATGTGGTGGTGGAGGTCGATCTGGGGTGGTCTGCGAAATAGTGGCCCTTTGCTCTGGCATAGGGGTATTCAAACTGATGGATAGGTTGGTCAGATTCCGTAGCCTCTCCATCTCAACCTGCATATCAGCAATCTGTTGCAGCAGCTGAGCAATACATTCTTCCTGACTGGTGATATTCCTCCATACGAAGTTTCGTTTGTTGTGAGAATAATTCCCAAATCGTTCGGCTCAGACACCCCTGAGCCAGTCATATCGTCATTTCTTGCCTTGGATGCGGTGAAGTGTGGATGCTCAGGCATTGTTGAGTCAAATCTGAACCGACCGCTTTGGGAAGATGATAAACCTTTCTAAAAGATGCAATAGCGGTGTTAGCATAAGAACATAATTTGCAAGTATGTAGCAGATATATTGCACATAGCACATTCAAACGTTTCCTAATATGCAAGGGGGACCTCTATTATGCCAGAGGTAGGCCTAAGCGTCATACATGCAAAGCCATGTTAGATGTACCCAAGCCATTGTATCGAAATGCCTTTATTGGAAATAAAGTTAATTGAAATAAAAACAATAAAAATCTTAAACTAAATAACTATGTCGTCGATGTGATGGTGAAGCTTAGGTTTTCTTTGGTATAGCTCCCGCCTGTTCCAAGTATTGTACTGCATCGTGCATTAGGGCCCACGTATGCGGGGTGATGACCTTCTCGCGAGTTGATTGTCGCTTCATTCGTCCCTTGCGGAATGTCCTCAACGCCTTGCTCCTTCGGACTATATTCCATGCGATCTAGAAACCATGCTTGATACTGCAGGAGACCGCTGGTCCTTCCGATTTCCATTTGGTCAATATGATGCCATTCATAAAGGATCTGCTTGGCCGGGAACGATGAATTCGTCCGAACTGAATTTCGGAGGCTCTGCGTATCATTACGAGAGGATTACTTGTGTATGGCCAAGCGCCGAGATGCGCGTAGTGGAGCATATGGTTGTAGTCCCTTTAGACCTATAAGTCTGATATAATACAATCCCTTAGGTCTCAAGTAGACCCTTTTGACCATGTGAAGCAACGAATACTTCCATTGAACTTGACTGCTACTGCGGGATGCTAGGTACTTGTACGATCCTGCATGCCGATGGTGACACATAACGCCGTTCTTTCATAAAAAGTGGAGATCTTGTTGTCATTTGTGGAATACATCGGTCATGTTTGAGCAATGATAAAAATGTTCTATTGCCCACATCTGCAAAATGAGATTACTGCCTTCAAAGAATCTCGATTCACCCCTTCTGCACCAGTTCAACGCTCTAAATAGTTATGACAAGATCATGGGCGTCATAGTGAGTTGTTTGCCACCAACGTCATCAAACACTGCTCTAACCACCGAACATATGCATGTGCTGATCCTTCCATGCTCGAGCGGAAATAAAAGAATCCCTAGGAAAGCCATAGCAAATGCAATAGGACGTCTAACTCTCCAATGGTCTGCGGTCAAAGAAAATTCATTCTTAAACAATTTATATCCGTCTCGCAACCATATCTCTCGCATAAGTAGTCTAGAAACCCAATTATTTTCAAAGCAACGCAATTCTGGTATTCTTCAAACCCGGATCTGGAGGAGCTTTTTCCCCGATCGCCATGTGGAATAAGCGGTTTCTGTCGTGATATGCTAAAGCGGTAAAGTAGTGACCTCTTCTAAGGTGGGGTTATTTGAAATCCACCGAATTTGAAGGCGACTCGATCCGATCCCAAAATTGGATCAATGCTCTGACCAAATGCTGATCGGGGGAGATGTCGATTAACGAGGTAAGGCATCCCAACCTTCTTCTGATTGCCATTTGACTACCCAAGTCGAATTTTGACCACCATGTCCTCAATTTGCTCGGAACCCCATTCACCATTCTGATCTGAGGGATAGGTTCCATCTAAAAAAACAAATAAAAATGAGTATACATTTTCCAATTTAGGCATTTCAACTTCGGGCTTGGTTTTGTTTATCATGACTATGCAACACATAATATGCTTTTGGGGCGCGGGGTTATAATAACCGTCGGCGATTTGGTGTCTTCTTAATTGTGGTGTCAATGCCAAGGACCGATCCACCTAAGGTAAATGCATGCATGCCCTAAAATAAGGGTGGTATAGCTCTATCTTAAGTTTCTAAGATTTGGCTTTTCTAGACGCAAGGTTCCCGAGCGGACAACTCGAGTGAGAAGGCTACGCGGCTGATCAGACGAACCGATCTAACTCCGCGCAGGCGCCAACTCTCTTAAAATTTGGGTATTTGAAGAAATTTGCGGGTGCGCGAAGCACACCAGCGCGTGAGTGTGTGATTGTGTGAATTTTCCAGAATGGAAGAAATATGAGCGAAATGCCAGTTTAAGGAAAGTAGTAAGGCAGGTAGCAATTAAAATAAACAAAACAAAATACAGCACACAGAATTAAATGCAAAAGTAATGCCAAATAATAACCCTAGGTCTGTTGTGGTTAAGAACCTAAAATCCCCAGCAGAGTCGCCATTTCTGTCGCGCCCTTTTTCGGCCGCGGCATTTTTTCTAAAATAGCGAACCCTGCTCAAAATGCAAATGTTAGAAAATAAATAAAGTGCTAAAAAGTGCAAAAGGAATGCTAAAATGTTAAAGATGTTGCTAAATATTAAAAGGTGCTAAAAGGTGCAAAAAGATGCTAAAGTTTAAAAGGGTGCTAAAATGCTAAAGTGCCTAAAGGCTAAAGGGTTGCTAGAATGCTAAGGGTTCGCGGAGTCGCCACCTAATTAGTTTGGGTGAATTAGGACACCTAAATGTTTAACTAGTTTAAAGTAAACATTAACTCCATTTTAATGGTCTGCTAAACTTAGTGAGGTTCTGGGTAAGGGTTCTTTATTAATCTAGAGGGAAGGGGTTAGGCACCCTCTAAGATCCGCTAACTTGCGGTTGTCCTGCCAAACTTAGGGTAATTATTATATTAAGATGCAATACCTACCTTTGAAATCTATTTAAGTAAAAAATATAGGAAGTTTCCATAAAACGTGAGATTAAAAATATATAAAGCTAGTTCTAATTAAACATATATTATTATAGGGGGGCTTTTATGTGAATGTTAATGAGGGTCTATAACAAAATGGGTTGGAAATCTGGTAATAAAACGCTAGCGGCGAACAATTACGAGGATAAATGAAATTTAATAGTTTAGTATGACTTAAGCAATATATAGTGAATTTACAATAATTAACCTAAAGAGAATTGCTTTCTAATCTAGAGGTTCAGGGTTTAGATATTCTAATTATTCTATTAATTAATGTAGCGTTAGACAAATAATTTACAATAAATGAATGAATGAGGGGGGGGGGCGGGGTAGAAAATAATAGAAGGACTCGAGGAATGGCGATGTCTTTTGCCTGCGGCTTGGAATTTCTGAGGCAATGATAAATGCACATAGATGTGGATCTTTTTGTGTTATAATTCATGGGGGAGTCTCGCATTGAGACTCTTTGTTTAGCTCCGGGCATGCCATGAAAAGAGAGGAAATAAAGATTAGTATATGTCTAAATTTATTTAACTAAAAAAAAACAGCACTTGGCACATAATTTTGTATTTAAGCACACACATATGTTAAGGCCAAACAGAGGATAAAATCGAATGGGGAACTGAAGACTAATGTGCTAAGTTAAGGAAGAAGATTACTGATTTAAGTATATTTCAAATATTCAGGTCGTTGAAGTTAAAGCACACATAGTAAAAATTTGATACTCCACAACACACAGTGGTCCAGAAGTTATCACAGGCAAGTATAAATTTTCAATCCAACTTCTACCCCTATGCCCTTTATGGATATGAGCTCATAATACTTACTGACCAGGACCATCTTACCATTTGTCATCTTTAGGCAAAGTAGGGGTCAAATAATAAATTCCAAATTACACTCCTAAACATGGTCTTGAACCCAAATCTTCCTTCATTCTTAATGACAGGGGTATATTAAACAGCAGGCTTCAAACAGGGTGACAAGACTGATGTCTAGGTATATCACACATTAGACACATATAACACATTACACAATAAACAGGTGTATGGGAGAACACTTAGAAATAACAGCCAGACAAGCATTATTCTTAGCCAACTAACATGCCTGACAACTCAATGACCTTATCACTTGGCATACTGGATTTGTTTTCTGTTTACTAACATTAGCATATGAAAACTGACACCCAAATGGAAATCTACTTTCATTCTTACTTAAGCCCTGTATTAACGCTAAATGAATGTTTCAACAGGGAAACCATGGCAATAAAAAAATTAAAGGAAGTGCCATACTGTACTCAAAACATCCTTAACACTGGTTTGGCATGGACAAGAATATAATGGAACCATTACCTAAATAAAATCTCAGATAGCAGAACACATACGACATCTATTCATGGTTCAGGGATACTCATATGTTATTCCTATAATTTATACAATAATTAATTCTATTTGGCCATGCATGCCAACACAATAAGTGTTAGTGTGATCTGAACACATTAATGACCACGATGCGAATATCAATGACAATTAACTTTTACTAAGGGGGTTCAACAAATATTAACCAGCAGGACAAACAGTTAACACATGCATAATCAGTCATACCAGCACATATATCACACTGATTCCAGTAAGTAAACATGTCAACTTGACCCAGCAACAAATTAACCTAAACATGTATTAACCAAGCTGGAGATCTAATACTATATAACATATGGCTTTTAGAACTACGCTTACTAATCATATTTCGGTTACTTTACCAAATACTCCTACATTTTGTCTAAACAGAATTACACATGCTCGAAAACGCGTGCAACAAAGTTACAATCAAGCATAGATATATGAACAACACGGCGATAGCGAATCGAGAAGAGTTTTGGTTTTACCTTCTCCGGGCAGCGAATCGGGGCAGCGTATCAAGTCGTCGGTTCGCTCGGAGGGTTTATTGCGGTTATGCGAAAGGATGAGACTTCTCAGAAAGCTCGAGAGTTCTGCTTATCTGCCCTAGAATGCTAATTCCGAATAAATCTTGCCTGTTTTCTCTCTATTTCTCAATTTCGATGCTATGGGTATCCTCCCCTTTTCTGAATCCCCCGTCGATGCCTATTGCATGCATATAACTTCCGTATTTATAGCCCTAATTCGGGTTCTAAATTAGGGTCATTTTTGGGCTGATATCAACGCAATTTTAGTACTGATTTGGTGCGATTTTGTGGACTGATATGGAAAGTTGATGGTTGTCTTCGTGACTGATTTCTTAGGGAATCTATTTTGGAAGGTAAGTTTATTCGGGGTATATGTTGGTACTGGTTCTTGTTATGGTAGGTCTGTATGATAGCATGGGTGTAAGATTTTGGACGATAATTGGAAGATTTGGCATGGTTATGGTAAGTTTGGGCGATGGGAAGAGAAGGTGCGGCGATTTTTTAGGTTTAGGTTTCTTTTAGGTTTTTTTTTTCTTTTGTTGAAGTGCAGGGAAGGCGAGGGAATGAAGTGGGTCGAGGGAAATATGGTGTGGGGCGGGTTGGGCTTGCGGGTCGCGGGTGTCATTTGGGGTAATGTAATGGGGTATTATTTAGGTATTGGGTATTAGGTATTAGGTTAGTTTTAATTAGGTAGAGTTTTAAGTTAGTGTTATAATTATTAGTTTTAGGCTCTTAATTAGTGACAAAGTAATTAATTAATTGTGATTAAATTATCTAATTGTTATAAAATAAATGCGGGTGTGTTATTTAATTAATGTTTAATGCTCTAGAATGCGGCGCTATTAAAATCTTATTATTGCATTATTGCGAAGTTAAATTAAAATTAAAATTGAGTCTAGATTAAATTACTTAAATGCTAAATGCGAGTATGATATTTAAGAATCGTTTAAAGCTTTATAAATGCGGTGCTATTAAATGCATATGTCAGATTAAAATTGATTTTTAAATTACAAATGATTTTTTAATAAATGCGGCTATGCTACCTGACACGACGTTATCGCTAAATTATTTATTTTATGCATTTATTAATTATTTAAGAATTACGACAAAGCTTAAAGTTAATTAATGCGGGCGCGAGACTCTAAGTGCTTAAAACTCTACGTAAGACGCGATGCCATTATTAAATTATTTATTTATGCATGTATTTATGTTTTATCGCTGCATTTTATTATAAAAATCCCTAAAAATTATTTTACAAAAATTAGTGCAATTTTATAGTTAATGACTGGGCGAGAGGGTCAAAATTGGGTGTCAACAGCTGTCCCTCTTTGTATGGAGATGATGGAAGAATCTTCGGACAAAGACGTTGACTCATAGCCAATTTTGTCTCGATCTTCAGAGTTGCAAAAATGTTGGGCAAGTAGACAAGGCTGACGCAAAAATCAAAACTGTCCCAGTGTCGAGTTATGACGACACTGGACTACCACGGTCAAAACACCAAGGCGGGCTAACGCGGACTCAAAAACTGTCCCAGTGTCGAGTTATGACGACACTGGGCTACCATGGTCAAAACACCAAGGCGGGCTAATGCGGACTCAAAATCTGTCCCAGTGTCGAGTTATGACGACACTGGGCTACCATGGTCAAAACACCAAGGCGGGCTAAGGCGGACTCAAAATTTGTCCCAGTGTCGAGTTATGGTGACACTGGGTTATGGTGCAAAAAGTAAAAGAATATAACTGGCTTGAACACGGGTGTCCGCTATGGCTTGTGGTGCTGGGTTCTATGGTGATGTGGAGCGAGTGGACCGACGCTTGAGGCCGCTTCTGCCAATCGTTGGGAAGGTTGGCCCCCCAACAGATTGCCCCGGTTCGCTGTAAGAGAAAATCCACGTTGTGCTCCTGCTCCTGCGTGCTAAGGCTTAAACAAACGGTTAGTGCATAACTGTTAAGGCAAAAATGATGATGTATAATTTTAAAAGTAATGCAACTGTGAGTAGAAAAGGTTATCCTGCAAAATGCGATGCCCGTTGTGTTGATGCGATGCTGCAAATGCTGTGGCTTTCGTCCTTGCACAGACGTGTTGCGATAGTGAATGCGGATATGTCGTCCTTGCTGCAACTGCCCCTGCAGACTAAAGCTCAAGAAAGAGGTAGTGCATAACTGCTAAGACAGAATAACAAAGCGTGAATGAGAAAAATGCAATTTTGAGAAAAGAGAAAATCGTCCCTGTGCAGATGTGATATGCTGATGATAGCGTCGTTTTCGGACTTGTTGTGCTGATAGCGTCGTTGCCTGGACGTGTCGCTGCTGGCGTCGTTGCGTGAACCGCAATCGCGATGCCGCGTCGACGCGTTGCCGGGCGTCATTGCGTGACGCACGCCGTGACGCCGTCGTTACGGACCGCGATCTTTGAATACGTCGTTGCCTGGACGTATTGCTGGGGGCGTCGTTGCGTAGACGCAATGCTGATGACGTCGTTGCCTGGACGTGTTGCTGCTGGCGTCGTTGCGTAGACGCAATGCTGATGGTGTCGTTGCCTGGACACGATGCTGAATACGTCGTTGCCTGGACGTATTGCTGGGGGCGTCGTTGCGTAGACGCACGCGATGCCGTCGTTACTGGGCGATGTTCCGGGCGTCGTTGCGTGACGCAATCGCGATGGTGTCGCCGCCGACACGATCTTTGAATCGTCGTTACTGGGACGTATTCTTTGGGGCGTCGTTGCGTACGCCAATCGATGGCGTCGTTACTGGGCGATGTCTTCTTGGCGTCGTTGCGTAGACGCAATGCTGATGGTGTCGTTGCCTGGACACAATGCGGATAATGTCGTTGCCTGGACATGTTGCCACTGGCGTCGTTGCGTAGACGCAATGCTGAGGGTGTCGTTGCCTGGACACAATGCTGATAACGTCGTTGCCTGGACGTGTTGCTGCTGGCGTCGTTGCGTAGACGCAATGCTGATGGTGTCGTTGCCTGGACACGATGCTGAATACGTCGTTGCCTGGACGTGTTGCTGCTCCTGTAGAATAAATGCTCCTGCAAGCTGAGCTTGAGAAAACGTTAGTGCATACCTGTTTAAACAAAATGATAAGCATATAGGATAGGTGCACTTTTATGGGTAGAGATGTCGTCCCTGATACTCCAGATGAATACTGAGATATTGTCCTTGCACGGATATGCTAGATGTCGCAGCTGACGAATTGCCCTGATGCCTTCGTTGGGTGCGATGCCTTGGTCGCAAATTTGACTTTATGCCCACGCCGGTGTGCTAGACTTTGTCGTGCGTTTTGAACTTTGGATTGTGGATTGTTGTTGCCCCTTTCTGCTGCTGCTGCTTTTTTGCTGCTTCCGCCAATATGAAGAAACTTTTCGCCGTATTTTCTGCTTTGGCTATTGCGCGCTTCGCTTCATTAACATGAAAAAACCTGCGCTCAAAGAAAATTTGTGAGTTTTTGGGGGGGGGTCGATTCGTATCTGACTTTGCCGCCTTGTCCCTTGATGTCCGCGTGCCTGGCCTGTTTGGATTTGCAACCCCTGTTTGACCTCTTTGAGATGTTTAGTAGTGTTCCAAAAGCATTTTCCAAAATGAAGTGTTTTTATGAAGTATGCACAAAACATCTTTAGAAATAAACATTTATATGACATGCGTAAAAAATGTAAAAGCCTCGTCTAATTTGCCGAATATGACATGTATTTCGACCAAACGAACATCTTTTGGAGTCCTTGTTATTGCCTTCTTCCTGGTGCGCAAAGCTGTCTCAATTATGTGTCACGCGGGCGGAACTTGACTTCGTGATGAATTGCTCATGTCGCTTTTGGAATAACCCAAACCCCTTTGTTGCCTGTAGACAAATGGGGAGATTCCTAACGGTGTGACCGAAGCCGATTTAGGCCGCCTACGTATCCCCATGAGGGAATCAGGTCATGACGTAGTTCATTACAAGCGAAATTGGGTAAAATTCTAAAGAGTGGGACCGAAGCCGATATGGCCGCCTACGTATCCGCCAAGGGAATCAGGTCATGACGTAGTTCAGATTACAAGTAAAGGGCTTTTGATTTGCAGCGGCGAGACCCTATATGGGCTCTATGCATATCCCAGGGGAATGCGACTTTTACAATATAAAGGGATTACACGAAGACAAATACTCCTAGGCGTAATATCTCTTCACTGCGCATGCGTTGATAGCCTTGGGCCATACCTCGCCATCCATTTCGGCCAAGATTAGGGCCCTCCACTTAATACTCGATGGACCGTATGTAGGCCGCGCGATTGGGTGCGAACTTTCCTTTAGCTTCAATTTGATTCGGAAATATGCGTTTCAAAACCAATTGTCGGTTTGAATAACCTTGGCCTTACTCTCTTGTTAAAAGCTCTAGCCGTTCGCTTTGATATAGCGCCCATGTGATTGCATTCAACCTTTTTCGTCAATCAACATCAATCGCTCGCGACGATCTTGTATCCATTCGGCCGCTCAACTCGGCTTCTTGGATGATTCTCAGCGATGGTATTTCCACCTCTGGGTAGCACACATTCGCTCCATACACCAAAGATACGGCGTTGCCCCGGTAGAAGTTCGGATTGTGGTGCGATAACCCAAAAGTGCAAAAGGCAAATTCTCGTGCCAATGTTTGTAGTTGCTGATCATCTTGCGTAATATCCTCTTGACGTTCTTGTTGGTCGCTTCTCGCTCCATTCATCCGAGTCGATGCGGGTGGAATTACGGTGAGTGATCTTGAAATTTCCACATATCTCACGCATCAAATTGCTGTTGAGATTGGTTCCGTTATCGGTTACAATTGATTCGGGAACCCCAAATCGGCAAATGATGTTGTTGCGAACGAAGTCGACCACCACCTTTTTCGTCACTGATCTGTGTGATGACGCTTCTACCCATTTAGTGAAATAGTCAATTGCTACGAGGATGAATCTGTGCCCATTTGAAGCAACGGGTTCGATGGGGCCGATGACATCCATGCCCTGTCGCGAATGGCCAAGGAGAACTTGTCACATTAAGCTCACTTGGAGGCACTCGAATCAAATCTCCATGAATCTGGCATTGTCGACATTTCTGCACAAAGCGGATACAATCTGTTTCCATCGTCATCCAAAAATAACCTGCTCGCAGAATCTTTTTCGCCAAAGTGAAGCCGTTCATATGAGGTCCACACGTCCCTCCGTGTATCTCTTCTACTAGCTTGCCTGCCTCTTGAGCATCGACACATCTCAATAAGCCCAGATCTGGAGTCCTTCGGTACACAATTTCCCCATTCAAAAAGAAATGATTTGCTAGTCTTCGAAGTGTCTTCTTCTGGATGTTGGTTATGCCTTCTGGATATTCTCCTGCTTTGAGGTACCTTTTGATGTCATGGTACCATGGATTGCCGTCTGTTTCCTCGTCTATATGGGAGCAATAAGCCGGCTGCTCCAAAGACACTCACCGCGTGATTGGATCGATGTAATTCTTGTCCGGATGCTGAATCATGGAGGATAAGGTTGCCAATGCGTCAGCGAATTCGTTCTGGATCCTCGGAACATGCCTAAATTCTATGTGGCTGAACCTCTTCTGTAATTCCTTCACGCAAAATAGGTAGGGAAGTATCTTCATATTCTTGGTTGCCCATTCGCCATGTACCTGATGGATCAGTAAGTCTGAATCACCTATGACCAGCAACTCTTGTATGTCCATATCTACGGCCATTCTGAGCCCCAATATGCAAGCTTCATATTCCGCCATATTGTTGGTGCATGGAAATCTGAGCTTCGCGGAAATCGGATAATGCTGACCTGTTTCTGAAACCAAAACTGCTCCAATGCCGACTCCTTTGAAATTTGCCGCTCCATCGAAAAACATCCTCCAACCCGGGTAATCCTCTGAGATATCTTCTCCGACAAACAATACCTCTTCATCAGGAAAATAGGTTCGAAGGGGCTCGTACTCCTCATCGACTGGGTTCTCAGCAAGATGATCAGCTAATGCCTGTCCTTTTACGGCTCTCTGCGTGACGTAGACGATGTCAAACTCGCTCAACATAATTTGCCATTTCGCTAGTTTTCCGGTGGGCATGGGCTTCTGAAGGATATACTTAAGCGGATCCATCCTCGAAATAAGATAAGTAGTGTATGCCGATAGATAGTGCCTGAACTTCTGGGCGACCCAAGTTAATGCGCAACAAGTACGTTCCAGCAGAGTATAACGAGCTTCATATGCTGTGAACTTCTTACTCAAATAGTATATGGCCTGCTCCTTTTTCCCTGTTTCATCGTGTTGCCCCAACACGCATCCGAAAGCATTTTCTAACACAGACAAATAGAGTAGCAAAGGTCTCCCCGGTTCTGGAGGTACTAGAACTGGCGGATTAGAAAGGTATTCTTTGATTCTGTCAAAAGCCTGTTGGCAATCTGTTGTCCACTTGGTAGCTGCATCCTTTTTCAATAATTTGAATATCGGCTCGCATATCACGGTAGACTGGGCTATGAACCTGCTGATGTAGTTGAGGCGACCAAGGAAACTCATCACGTCCTTTTTGCTTTTCGGAGGAGGTAACTCTTGGATGGCTTTTATTTTCGAGGGGTCTAGCTCAATCCCTCTCCTGCTCACTATAAAACCCAACAGCTTCCCTGCGGGAACGCCAAATGCGCACTTTGCAGGATTCAACTTCAAGTTATACTGTCTTAGTCGTTGGAAAAATTTCTTCAAGTTTGCCAAATGGTCCTCCGCTTTTCGCGATTTGATGATGACGTCGTCCACATAGACCTCAATTTCTTTATGAATCATGTCATGGAAGATGGTGGTCATGGCTCTCATGTAGGTGGCGCCTGCGTTCTTGAGACCGAACGGCATAACTCGATAATAGTACACCCCCCACGGGGTAGTGAATGCTGTCTTTTCTGCGTCCTCTTCTGCCATAAGGATCTGATGATAGCCAAGCAATCGATTTAACGATCAGTAGTTCATGCTTCGCACAATTATCGATGAGTATATGGATGTTTGGAAGAGGAAAGTCATCCTTCGGGCTGGCTCTGTTGAGGTCTCTGTAATCCACGCAGACTCGGACCTTTCCATCTTTCTTCTTTACCGGCACGATATTTGCTAACCAAGTAGGATACTTTGCAACTCGAATTACCTTTGCCTCAAAGTGTTTAGACACCTCATCTTTTACCTTCAAACTCGTATACGGTTTGATCTTTCTCGCCTTTGCTTTACGGGGAAATAAGATGGCTCAATAGCTTTGTGTGCGGCGATATGCGTACTCGAACTGGCGTGTCCTCGTATGACCAAGCAAACACATCGGTATCTTGTTTGATGCTCAATTAATTCTTTCTTCTGCGGCGTTTAGGTGGCGGCGACTCTAGTCTCTTTCACGGTTCCCTCATCGCCTAAGTTTATTAACTCGCTTTCTTCAAATTTGGTTTAGGCCTATTCTCAAAGTTTTCCACTCTTGGCTAAGTTACGATTGCGGACATTCCTCTTGTTCCTCGGGGTTATGCTCGTCATTTGAACTTTGTTCGTTGGTCTCATTACATGTCATATTCGCGTTATCAACAGGTTTATTAATATGATCGCTGAAAGAAAAATGCTTAAAGAATTTAATTTTAACACAAACAAAATCTTTTTAAAAAAGCTGCAAAAATGTCCTGGAATTTATGATGAAAGTAAATTGCGAGATTAAAAACATATTAAGAATCATAAATGCATGTCTGTTTTCTTTCTAGATAAAAGGTCACACTGCTAGAACTAATCATAAATTCTACCAAGCTTCTCGGACGGTCAGGACAGGGGTGCAAGTCCAATTATTCAGGCTGTATCCATGCTCTGCATCCCAAATGGTGAGCTCCTCCTTGTGATCTCCTGCGATCATGCAACAATCTGCCTCATCATCACCTATGAACAGATTCTGGAACCCTACTGCAAGATCATCTGGGTCATCTTCTCTCGGCATCTGGATGGTGTAGGCTTTGACGAATGACTGACTCAAGGGCGGAATGGGCGCAGGCAAGGGAATGTATCCCTTCTTCCGGAGGTTCGTGGTCACCAAATCCTTCGCAGTGGGCTGGTACCCCAAACCAAAAGTGTCTCTCTTCCCAAACAACTGGATAGGCTCTGTGATCCCCTTCATCGACTCCAAGACCTCTGCCGCCCGTATCCATTTCTTAACATTTCCTTGGCCACCATTTTGAGAACGTGGCGGTGCGATGGCCGGACCCTACTTGCTCTCTTGATCTCATTAATATGAAAAACTGAACCATCCGACTGTTTCACGTCTTCTATGACAGGGATTGCATAATCAGTGTTGATGTTCCCCTTTTTATCTCCAAATACTACCACTTCACTGTGATTCCATATAAACTTTAATCGATGCAGTGGGCGGATCGCACCAAACCTCGTGGATCCACGGCCTTCCTATCAGCGAGTTGTAACATGTAGCAATATCGATATTTGAAATTCCACAACGAATTCGCAGTCCGATCCGCGGTGAGGTCCATTACGCCGACTTCTATGGACTCCGTCGAAACCTTTGACTCTGATATGACTTTCACGAATTTTCTTACAGTCTGCCCCTAATTTCAACAGTGTCGTCATGGGACAAATGTTGACGGCTGAGCCTCCATCAATCAGCACTGTTGAAACAATCTTGTCTGCGACTTGGATGGTGATATTCAATGCAAGGTTGTGTCTGACGCCCTCAGCGGGTAACTCGTCATCGTGAAAGGTGATTCTGCGGGCCTCTAGTACCTGTCCGACCAAAGTCGCCAAGTTCGTGTTGTACCATCCGAACGTATGCATCCTTCAACACCTCCATCAATGCGATCCTGTGAGGCGTAATGCATTAACAATGAAAGTAGAGAAATATGCATGCGAGGTTTTCTTTAATCGCTTCTGACGGAATACTCTTTAGTGGGCATCTTCCTCCAAAACTCCTCGACTTCAGCCTCTGTCACGGGCTTCTTTTGTGGTGCCTCCTTGGCTGCCTCTATAGGTGTGTAATACCTCGACCAGTTATACCTGCAGCGGTGACTTCTATGACCCGCTTCCCACTTTCTCTGCGATCCATCTTGATCGGTGGCCCCTTCCCGGGCGCCTGAATAACTGTGATTGAACCTTTATGTCTCGGCGGTGCCCTTTCCAACTCCAATACTGCTTTCTTTCGAGGATTGGTGGCAGGGGCGACGAAAGCAGAAGGTTCGACTCTTCCCTCACTTCGAACTGATCGGATGGTTCCCTCCAAGTTGTATTCCTCATCAAGGGTTATCAAGTGCACATTGGCATTGCCGTGGTTTGGCAAGGGATTATCATGCACGTTTGGGGCAGGATCCTTCAGCTGAATTACTCCTTCTTTGATCAACTCTTCGATTTTGTCCACGAGGTGTAGCAACTTCCTGTCATGCCTGGCTATCGAGTGATACGCACAACGCTTATTCTCATCATACCATCTTGGGATAGGGCTAGGAATCCTCCCTGGAATTGGTTGGATCAAACCTGCAGCTCGCAGTCTTTCGTATATCTGGGGTATGGGTTCAGCCAGTGGGGTGCGGGTTCTGGATGGTCTTCCTTCAAAATTCGTATTTGGTCTGGGCGCATTGGGTGCTCTATGTTGTTGGCGGGCTTGATGGGCGGGTTGATGCGGGGCCGGATAAATGGGTGCTTGGGAAGCGTTATATATGGGCTGTGTGGTAGGCAGGGTGCGCGGTGTATAGTGAGGTGTAAAGTTTTGGCCGCTGTGGTAGTATGGGTGCAGTAGGATGGGTTTTGGTATGTTATGAATGCTTCGGGTTTGCGTTCTTGTACAAACATGGAAGGGGAAACTGTCTCCTTCTTCCTTGAAGTACCCCCGATCGTCCCTGACTGAATCGCCTTATTGGTTGCCTGCAATGCCGCCAGATTCGTAATCCTGCCAGTTTTAATACCTTCTTCTACGAAGTCACCCATTCTGACGACCTCTGCAAAATTTCGCCCGATGACGCTTATCATCCGCTCATAATAGGTTGCATCCTTCAAAGATTGTACAAATAGCGTGGTCATCTCACTCTCCACCATGGGTGGTTGTACCTTTGCTGCCTCTGAACGCCACCTCATGGCGTACTCCCTGAAAGTCTCCGTAGATTTCTTTTCCAACTTCATTAGATAGAACCTGTCCACACCGGTTTCTGTGTTGAATCCGAACCGCTCCACAAAGTCTTGGGCCAATGCATTCCAACTATGCCATTTACGCGGATCCTGGCTAGTGTACCAATCTATTGCCTCGCCGGTTAAGCTTCGAATGAACAACTTCATGATGACCGCTGGGTTCTTCCCTACCCCGATTAACTTGTCGCAATATGATCTCAGGTGTGCACGAGGATTTCCCTTCCCGTCAAATAAATCGAACTTCGGCACCTTATATCCCACTGGCAGTTCCACATCTGGATGCATGCAAAGATCTTCATAATCTAGTCCTTCGTGACCTTTATCCGATCGCATGCCACGAACTGCTTCTTTCAGGCTGTGAATCTCTCGGGCTACGTCATCGTCCATTTTGGCTCGGACTTCCCTTTCCATTTCTTCGTAATGATCCACTTCTTGGGCGGCGGGAGCGGTAAAAGGTTGGGTTTCGCTGTGTAAGTTAGTATGCGGGTGGTTTCTTTGGGTGGTAGTGGATATGGTGCGTGGGCATTGGTTGGCTTGGTGATTAGGGTGATTATGGTGAAGTGAGTAGGCGGAGGCGAGGTACACGGGCGATGGGAGGATCATTTTGAAGGTGAGGTTGATGATTGGCTGGGCGAGGGGCGATTGGGTCGGTAACTGGCGGCCTTTGTGGGGAGTTTTGGGGGATATGTGGTGGTGGAGGTCGATCTGGGGTGGTCTGCGAAATAGTGGCCCTTTGCTCTGGCATAGGGGTATTCAAACTGATGGATAGGTTGGTCAGATTCCGTAGCCTCTCCATCTCAATCTGCATATCAGCAATCTGTTGCAGCAGCTGAGCAATACATTCTTCCTGACTGGTGATATTCCTCCCTTCTGAAGTTTGTTTATTGACAGAATAATTCCCAAACCGCTCGGCCACGCCGAGCGGTCATATCGTCATTTCTTGCCTTGGATCTGGTGAAGTGTGGATGCTCCGACATTGTTGAGTCAAATACGAACCGACCCTTTGGGAAGATGATAAACCTTTCTAAAAAGATGCAACAAACGGTGTTAGCATAAGAACATAATTTGCAAGTATGTAGCAGATATATTGCACATAGCACATTCAAACGTTTCCTAATATGCAAGGGGGACCTCTATTATGCCAGAGGTAGGCCTAAGCGTCATACATGCAAAGCCATGTTAGATGTACCCAAGCCATTGTATCGAAATGCCTTTATTGGAAATAAAGTTAATTGAAATAAAAACAATAAAAATCTTAAACTAAATAACTATGTCGTCGATGTGATGGTGAAGCTTAGGTTTTCTTTGGTATAGCTCCCGCCTGTTCCAAGTATTGTACTGCATCGTGCATTAGGGCCCACATGTCTGGGGTGATGACCTTCTCCTTGAGTTGATTGTCCTTCATTCGCCCCTTGCAGAATGTCCTCAACGCCTTGCTCCTACGGACTATATTCCATGCGATCTAGAAACCATGCTTGATACTGCGGGAGACCCTGCTGTCCTTCCCGATTTCCATTTGGTCAATATGATGCCATTCATAAAGGATCTGCGGCCGAACGATGAATTCTGGTCCGAACTGAATTTCGGAGGCTCTCATGTCAGCTACGAGAGGGATTACTTGTGTATGGCCAAACTGCCGGAGTACGCGTAGTGGAGCATATGGTTGTAGTCCCTTTAGACCTATAAGTCTGATATAATACAATCCCTTAGGTCTCAAGTAGACCCTTTTGACCATGTGAAGCAATGGATACTTCCATTGAACTTGGCTCACTGCGGGATGCTAGGTACTTGTACCAATCCTGCAGGCCGATGGTGACACATGTAACCGTTCTTTCATAAAAAGTGGAGATCTTGTTGTCCGCGCTGTGGCATACATCGCTCATGTTTGGGCGCTGATAAAAATGTTCTATTGCCCACATCTGCAAAATGAGATTACTGCCCTCAAAGAAGCTCGATTCACCCCTTCTGCACCTATTCAACGCTCTAAATAGTTACGCGAGATCATGGCGTCGAGTGAGTTGTTTGCCACCAACGTCATCAAACACTGCTCTAACCACCGAACATATGCATGTGCTGATCCTTCCATGCTCGAGCGGAAATAAAAGAATCCCTAGGAAAGCCATAGCAAATGCAATAGGACGTCTAACTCTCCAATGGTCTGCAGTGCAGCAAAATTCATTCTTAAACAATTTATATCCGTCTCGGCAACCATATCTCTCGTACAAGTAGTCTAGAGAAACCCAATTATTTTCAAAGCAACGCAATTCTCTGGTATTCTTCAAACCCAGATACCGGAGGAGCTTTTTCCCTGACTGGCCATGTGGAATAACTGGTTTCCTGTCGTGATATGCTAAAGCGGTAAAGTAGCTGACCTCTTCTAAGGTGGGGGTTATTTCGAAATCCCTGAATTTGAAGGCGACTCGATCCGGATCCCAAAATTGGATCAATGCTCTGACCAAATGTTGATCGGGGGAGATGTCGATTAACGAGGTAAGGCATCCCAACCTTCTTCTGATTGCCATTTGACTACCCAAGTCGAATTTTGACCACCATGTCCTCAATTTGCTCGGAACCCCATTCACCATTCTGATCTGAGGGATAGGTTCCATCTAAAAAAAAACAAATAAAAATGAGTATACATTTTCCAATTTAGGCATTTCAACTTCGGGCTTGGTTTTGTTTATCATGACTATGCAACACATAATATGCTTTTGGGGCGCGGGGTTATAATAACCCGTCGGCCAATTTGGTGTCTTCTTAATTGTGGTGTCAATGCCAAGGACCGATCCACCTAAGGTAAATGCATGCATGCCCTAAAATAAGGGTGGTATAGCTCTATCTTAAGTTTCTAAGATTTGGCTTTTCTAGACGCTTGAGTTCCCGAGCGGACAACTCGAGTGAGAAGGCTACGCTGATCGACGAACCGATCTAACTCGCAGCGCCAACTCTCTTAAAATTTGGGTATTTGAAGAAATTTGCGGTCTTGCGAAGCACACCACAGCGTGAGTGTGTGATTGTGAATTTTCGAGAATGGAAGAAATATGGCGAAATGCGGTTTAAGGAAAGTAGTAAGGCGTAGCAATTAAAATAAACAAAACAAAATACGACACGTAATTAAATGCAAAAGTAATGCCAAATAATAACCCTAGGTCTGTTGTGGTTAAGAACCTAAAATCCCCAGCAGAGTCGCCATTTCTGTCGCGCCCTTTTTCGGCCGCGGCATTTTTTCTAAAATAGCGAACCCTGCTCAAAATGCAAATGTTAGAAAATAAATAAAGTGCTAAAAAGTGCAAAAGGAATGCTAAAATGTTAAAGATGTTGCTAAATATTAAAAGGTGCTAAAAGGTGCAAAAAGATGCTAAAGTTTAAAAGGGTGCTAAAATGCTAAAGTGCCTAAAGGCTAAAGGGTTGCTAGAATGCTAAGGGTTCGCGGAGTCGCCACCTAATTAGTTTGGGTGAATTAGGACACCTAAATGTTTAACTAGTTTAAAGTAAACATTAACTCCATTTTAATGGTCTGCTAAACTTAGTGAGGTTCTGGGTAAGGGTTCTTTATTAATCTAGAGGGAAGGGGTTAGGCACCCTCTAAGATCCGCTAACTTGCGGTTGTCCTGCCAAACTTAGGGTAATTATTATATTAAGATGCAATACCTACCTTTGAAATCTATTTAAGTAAAAAATATAGGAAGTTTCCATAAAACGTGAGATTAAAAATATATAAAGCTAGTTCTAATTAAACATATATTATTATAGGGGGGCTTTTATGTGAATGTTAATGAGGGTCTATAACAAAATGGGTTGGAAATCTGGTAATAAAACGCTAGCGGCGAACAATTACGAGGATAAATGAAATTTAATAGTTTAGTATGACTTAAGCAATATATAGTGAATTTACAATAATTAACCTAAAGAGAATTGCTTTCTAATCTAGAGGTTCAGGGTTTAGATATTCTAATTATTCTATTAATTAATGTAGCGTTAGACAAATAATTTACAATAAATGAATGAATGAGGGGGGGTAGAAAAGACTAGCAGGACTCGAGGAAGGGCGATGTCTTTTGCCTGCGGCTTGGAATTTCTGAGGCAATGATAAATGCACATAGATGTGGATCTTTGTCTGTTATAATTCATGGGGGAGTCTCGCATTGAGACTCTTTGTTTAGCTCCGGGCATGCCATGAAAAGAGAGGAAATAAAGATTAGTATATGTCTAAATTTATTTAACTAAAAAAAACAGCACTTGGCACATAATTTTGTATTTAAGCACACACATATGTTAAGGCCAAACAGAGGATAAAATCGAATGGGAATCAAGACTAATGTGCTAAGTTAAGAAAGAAGATTCTTGATTTAAGTATATTTCAAATATTCAGGTCGTTGAAGTTAAAGCACACATAGTAAAAATTTGATACTCCACAACACACAGTGGTCCAGAAGTTATCACAGGCAAGTATAAATTTTCAATCCAACTTCTACCCCTATGCCCTTTATGGATATGAGCTCATAATACTTACTGACCAGACCGTCTTACCATTTGTCATCTTTAGGCAAAGTAGGGTCAAATAATAAATTCCAAATTACACTCCTAAACATGGTCTTGAACCCAAATCTTCCTTCATTCTTAATGACAGGGTATATTAAGCAATGAGCTTCAAGCGGTGACAAGACTGATGTCTAGGTATATCACACATTAGACACATATAACACATTACACAATAAACAGGTGTATGGGAGAACACTTAGAAATAAAGGCCAGACAAGCATTATTCTTAGCCAACTAACATGCATGACAACTCAATGACCTTATCACTTGGCATACTGGATTTGTTTTCTGTTTACTAACATTAGCATATGAAAACTGACACCCAAATGGAAATCTACTTTCATTCTTACTTAAGCCCTGTATTAACGCTAAATGAATGTTTCAACAGGGAAACCATGTCAATAAAAAACTAAAGGAAGTGCCATACTGTACTCAAAACATCCTTAACACTGGTTTGGCATGGACAAGAATATAATGGAACCATTACCTAAATAAAATCTCAGATAGCAGAACACATACGACATCTATTCATGGTTCAGGGATACTCATATGTTATTCCTATAATTTATACAATAATTAATTCTATTTGGCCATGCATGCCAACACAATAAGTGTTAGTGTGATCTGAACACATTAATGACCACAGTCGCGAATATCAATGACAATTAACTTTTACTAAGGGGGTTCAACAAATATTAACCAGCAGGACAAACAGTTAACACATGCATAATCAGTCATACCAGCACATATATCACACTGATTCCAGTAAGTAAACATGTCAACTTGACCCAGCAACAAATTAACCTAAACATGTATTAACCAAGCTGGAGATCTAATACTATATAACATATGGCTTTTAGAACTACGCTTACTAATCATATTTCGGTTACTTTACCAAATACTCCTACATTTTGTCTAAACAGAATTACACATGCTCGAAAACGTGGCAACAGGTTACAATCAAGCATACAGATATATGAACAACACGAAGCGATACAAGGAACTGAGAAGAGTTTTGGTTTTACCTTCTCCGAGCAGCGAATCGGGGCAGCGTATCAAGTCGTCGGTTCGCTCGGAGGGTTTTATTGCGGTTATGCGAAAGGATGAGACTTCTCAGAAAGCTCGAGAGTTCTGCTTATCTGCCCTAGAATGCTAATTCCGAATAAATCTTGCCTGTTTTCTCTCTATTTCTCAATTTCGATGCTATGGGTATCCTCCCCTTTTTTGAATCCCCCGTCGATGCCTATTGCATGCATATAACTTCCGTATTTATAGCCCTAATTCGGGTTCTAAACTAGGGTCATTTTTGGGCTGATATCAACGTAATTTTAGTACTGATTTGGTGCGATTTTGTGGACTGATATGGAAAGTTGATGGTTGTCTTCGTGACTGATTTCTTAGGAATCTATTTTGGAAGGTAAGTTTATTCGGGTATATGTTGCACCGGTTCTTGTTATGGTAGGTCTGTATGATAGCATGGGTGTAAGATTTTGGACGATAATTGGAAGATTTGGCATGGTTATGGTAAGTTTGGGCGATGGGAAGAGAAGGTGCGGCGATTTTTAGGTTTAGGTTTCTTTTAGTTTTTTTTTTTCTTTTGTTGAAGTGCAGGAAGACGCGGAATGGGGCTGGGTCGAGGGAAATAAGGTGTGGGGCGGGTTGGGCTTGCGGGTCGCGGGTGTTGGGCTGGGGTAATGTGGGCTGGGGTATTATTTAGGTATTGGGTATTAGGTATTAGGTTAGTTTTAATTAGGTAGAGTTTTAAGTTAGTGTTATAATTATTAGTTTTAGGCTCTTAATTAGTGACAAAGTAATTAATTAATTGTGATTAAATTATCTAATTGTTATAAAATAAATGCGGGTGTGTTATTTAATTAATGCTTAATGCTCTAGAATGCGGCGCTATTAAAATCTTATTATTGCATTATTGCGAAGTTAAATTAAAATTAAAATTGAGTCTAGATTAAATTACTTAAATGCTAAATGCGAGTATGATATTTAAGAATCGTTTAAAGCTTAATAAATGCGGTGCTATTAAATGCATATGTCAGATTAAAATTGATTTTTAAATTACAAATGATTTTTTAATAAATGCGGCTATGCTACCTGACACGACGTTATCGCTAAATTATTTATTTTATGCATTTATTAATTATTTAAGAATTACGACAAAGCTTAAAGTTAATTAATGCGGGCGCGAGACTCTAAGTGCTTAAAACTCTACGTAAGACGCGATGCCATTATTAAATTATTTATTTATGCATGTATTTATGTTTTATCGCTGCATTTTATTATAAAAATCCCTAAAAATTATTTTACAAAAATTAGTGCAATTTTATAGTTAATGACTGGGCGAGAGGGTCAAAATTGGGTGTCAACAGTCCTCTTCTGCTTCCCAAGTCATCTCCTCTCTATTACAATTCTGCCACAAGACCTTGACGGAAGCCACGTCCTTAGTCTGTAATCGTCTGACCTGGCGATCAAGTATCGCTATAGAACCCTCCTCATACGATAACTTCTCTGTCACTCGAACATCATCAACTGGGAAGACTCTAGAAGGATCCCTGATACACTTCCGTAACATCAAAACATGAAAGACCGGATGTACCGCTTCCAAATCGGATGGAAGATCTAACTCATAGGCAACCTTGCCTACTCTGCGAACAATCTGGTAAGGCCCAATGTACCTCGGGCTAAGCTTCCCTTTCTTTCCAAACCTCATCACACCCTTCATGGGTGATACCTTCAAGAAAACCTAATCGTCAAGTTGGAACTCCAAGTGTCGACGTCGATTATCTGCATAAGACTTCTGTCGACTATGGGCTGCTAATAACCTCTCCTGGATAAGTTTCACCTTATCCACAACCTGCTGAACCAAGTCTGGACCTACTAACGTAGCCTCGCCCACATCGAACCAACCAATCGGCGACCTGTTTCCTTCCATATAAGGCCTCACACGGGGTCATCTGAATATTGGAATGGTAGTTGTTGTTATATGCAAACTCAACAAGAGGCAAATGATCCTCCCAGCTACCCCTGAAATCAATAATACAGGCCCTCAGCATATCCTCAAGTGTCTGGATAGTACGTTCTGCCTGTCCGTCGGTCTGAGGATGAAACGCAGTACTGAGACTCACCTGTGTCCCCAATCCCTTCTGGAATGACCTCCAGAAGTTAGCCGTAAATTGAGCCCCTCTGTCAGATATAATAGATGTAGGAACCCCGTACAGTCTCAAAATCTCCCTGATATAAAGTCTAGCATAATCCTCAGCCGAGTAAGTGGTCCTGACCGGAAGAAAATGGGTTGATTTCGTCAGCCTGTCTACTATAACCCAAATGGAGTCACACTTCCTCTGAGTACGAGGTAACCTGTAACGAAATTCATGTTAATCACCTCCCACTTCCAAGTCGGGATCTCAATCGTCTGTAATAACCCACCAGGCTTCTGGTGCTCAATCTTGACGTGCTGACAATTTGGACACTGAGAAACGAACCCTGCTACGTCCCTTTTTCAGGTCATCCTACTAATACACACATCTGAGGTCATGGTACATCTTCGTCGACCCCAGATGAATAGAATATCGAGCATTGTGTGCTTCCCCTAGAACCTGCTGACGAAGTCCTGCAACATCGGGTACACACAATCAACCCTCATATCTTAGTACCCCATCAGGTGCTACCTCACATTGACTCTTCTCCTCTCGAAGAGCCGCATCTATGTATCGTACCAGAACTGGATCCTCATACTGCTGCCTCTTCACCTCTTCTACGATGAAAGATTCGGCAACCTCTCGAACCCGAACTCCACTATCATCAGAATCAATCAACTGAATCCCAAGGCTCGCTAACTGCTGAATCCCACGAACCATGTCCCTTCTATCTGGCTGCACATCGGTCAGACTACCCATAGATCTACGACTAAGCGCATCTGCAATCACATTGGCTTTCCCTGGGTGGTATAGAATATCAACCTCATAGTCCTTAAGCAACTCTAACTACCGCCTATGCCACAAGTTCAGCTCCTTCTGTCTGAAGATATACTGGAAGCTCTTGTGGTCTGTATAAATATCCACATGAACTCCATATAAGTAATGCCTCCAGATCTTCAGGGCATGAATACCTGCCGCCAACTCCAAATCGTGGGTGGGGTAATTCTTCTCCTGCTTCCGGAGCTGTCGGGACGCATAGGCTATAACCTTACCGTGATGCATCAACACACAACCTAGCCCAAAACCCGAAGCATCACAATAAACCACATAACCCTCTAATCCTTCCGGAAGAGTAAGAACTGGAGTCGTCGTCAACTTCTCTTTCAATAATTGGAAGCCCTTCTCACATGCATCCGTCCATTGGAACTTAGCCGCTTTCTGAGTCAGCCTAGTCAAATGCGCTGAGATAGAAGCAAACTTTTCCACAAATCTCCGGTAATACCCCGCAAGCCCTAAAAAACTGCGCACCTCAGTCGGTGTAGTAGGTCTAGGCCAGGTCTTCACCGTCTCAATCTTCTCCGTATCAACCCGAATACCGTCGGCCCCGACAATGTGCCTCAAGAATGCTACTGAGGCCAACCAGAACTCACATTTGAAGAACTTGGCATACAACTGCAGGCTCTTGAGGACTCCAAGTATCGTCTTTTAGTGATCCGCATGCTCCTGCTCCGAGCGAGAATAAACCAGGATGTCATCAATGAATACTATAATAAACGTATCCAGAAATGGCTTGAACACCCGATTCATCAAATCCATGAATACCGTTGGAGCATTAGTCAACCCGAAAGACATCACCCTGAACTCATAATACCCATACCGGATCCTGAATGCATTCTTCGGGATATCTGCCTCTCTAACTCGTACATGATGATAACCGGATCGCAGGTCTATCTTGGAAAAACACCTAGCCCCCTGCAACTGATCAAATAAATCATCAATCCTGGGGAGGATATACCTATTCTTGATGGTTACCTTGTTCAGTTGCTTGTAGTCAATACACATACGCAGCGTCTCATCCTTCTTTCTTACAAATAATATCGGCACTCCCCAAGGAGAAGTACTAGGCTTAATAAAGCCTTTCTCCAGCAAGTCTCTCAGCTGGTCCTTCAACTCCTTCAACTCAGCAGGTGCCATTCTGTATGGAGGAATAGATATCGGTCGAGTATCTAGCAGAACATCAATACAGAACTCTATCTCCCGCTCTGGAGGAATACCTGGGAGATCATCAGGGAATACATCCGGGAATTCACTAACAACCGGAACCAACTGAAGAGTTGGTACCTCAGCCTCCGTGTCGAACACCCGAATAAGATGATAGATATACCCCTTCTGAACCATCTTCCTAGCCTTGAGGTAAGAAATAAACCTACCCCTAGGCGACGAAGTATTCCCTTTCCACTCGATAACCGACTCACCGAGAAACTGGAATCGAACCAATCTTTCTCTACAGTCAACATTGGCATAACAAGAAGTCAACCAGTCCATACCCATAATGACATCAAAATCTGTCATATCCAACTCTATCAAGTCTGCTAGGGTCTGACTACTATATATAATCACCGAGCAATTCTTATATACCCGTTCAGCTACCACCCAATCACCTACTGGTGTAGCTACCTCGAAAGGCTCTATAGACTCCGGTTCTATTCTTATTCTACCAGCAACAAGAGGATATATATAGGACAAAGTAGAACCCGGATCTTTCAAAGCATAAACGTCACAACATGAAATCAATAATATACCTGTGACGACATCCGACGAAGCCTCCTGATCACGCCGACTGACCAAGTCATAAATGCGGCTCGGAGGACCGCTGGAACTAGGACCTCTGCCACGACCTGCATCGCGGCTGGCCGCCCGAACACCCTCTCCGGGCGTATAGCTCTGAAGATGTCGATCCAAAGAATCGACCCTATAAGCGGAGCCATACTACCCGTGCCTCCTTTATACGGACACTCCCTCTTCAAATGGCTCGGACGGCCACAAGAATAACAGGCTCCCGGAGTAGAATAACACTCTCCAAAATGGGACCTACCGCATCGAGCGCACCGAGGCAAAGGTGGCTTTCCCTGGCTAGGACCCCTGTTCCCCTAAGAACCCGAAGCCCTCGAACTCTGACCGATCCCCGAATACCGGACGGCGAGCCTCCTACCAGATCAGGAGTAGTACTCTACCGTGGCCGAGATCATGACCCGCTCATTGTCGAGATCGCCACCGGAACCCACTCGAAAACCCAGCCGTCTTGGCCATCTTGGGTTGATCTCTATAAAGTCGTTGACCCCTATGTCGCTCCTCGACCCCCTGTGCATACTCCTGAATGCGGGCAATGTCCATGCCCGGCTGAAGAGCTACAACCATGCACCCATCAATCATATAATGATCTAGCCCTATCACGTAGCGGTGCACTCTATCTGCCATGTCCGCTACTATAGTGGGCGCATATCGAGCCAATGAGTCGAACTCTAGGCTATACTCTTTGATCGTCCTCCCACTCTGCCTCAGTATCAGGAACCTGTCAACTCGGGCTCTCCCCATATCAAGAGGCAAGAAGTGATCAAGAAAGACCTCCGTGAACTCGTCCCACATAGCTGGAGGAGCATCTTCACCCCTGGACAGCTCCCACGACTCAAACCAGTTAACTGCTACATCGCGCAACCGGTAAGAAGCCAATACGATCGACTCGGTCTCCGAAGCCTTGATCACCCTCATCGTCCGCTGAATCTGGAGAATGAACTCCTGAGGATCATCCTCAGGTCTCGACCATAAAACTCTGGCGGACTGCAACTCAGAAAGTCCCGAACCCTCAAGTTGTCTACTCTGGGGTTAATTACCGGCTCCTTTCTATAAGTCTGTCCTGCTACTATCCTGGCCAGTAGCTGGACTGTATCTCTGAAGTATCTATCTTCTGCCGTTGGCTGAGGAACTGGAGGCTCAAGTACCGAAGCCTCTGGAGCTGCAGATGTTCTAAGCTCCTCTGGTGATGGCGGCGTAATAGAACTAGCCGACTGATACACCGCCTCCGGCATAGACTGGGCTTGTGCCCTCATAACTCTCTGCGTCCGACTGGCAGCTCCTACTGCTGACTTGCCCTTCTGGGCCGCTGTCACCTTCCGTGGAGGCATAACTGATGCACAAGAATACGTCAGAGAGGGATCAACCTATTAACACAGCTTTACTGCACGATCTTAAAATGAGAAGAATGGAAACTAATCCTAAATATCCTGTAGCCTCATGTTTATAGGTGTGGTACACAACACACCGATAACCAAGACTCTACTAGACACGGTCTGTAGAAATTTCTGAGACTAACTGCTCTGATACCACTTTTGTCACGATCCGACCCCGGGCCCGCGACTGGTGCCCTACCTGGGCATCCTTATAGGTATACATCAAAGATAACCAAGGGAAGCTAAATAAAACTCATAGACATGCATCAACGTGAAGTAAGAAACAGGGCAGCCGATAAGGCCAGCTTTCTGTATATATACATAATCAAAAGACCTACATCGTTTACAAGCCCAACCCACTTACATGACTACAAACCTCTAAGAGTTTTGACATAACAACTATGACGGGACAGGGTCCCGCCAAACCCCTGAAAGTACATAAATCTACAACAACAGGGATCCGTACCAAAAGATAAGCCTCAGAAGTAATGGAGCTTCCCAAAAAGCTGAACAGAGATCCTAAGAGCGAGGATCGCCAAACTGTGTATCTATACCTGCGGCATGAAACGCAGCCCCCGATGAAAGGGGTCGACAAAAGATGTATTAAGTATGTGAAACTGAAAGTACAGTAATGAAATCATAACAGTCTAAAAATAAAGCATGAGACATGTATGATAACCAAAATAACAGTATAAATGTGCCTTATAAGAGTGATGAGAGTCAATTGTACCTTTTAAAATATATCCTTTTTAAAAGTAAGACCAATTGTATCATTTCAATTTATCATTTCAAAGTATGAAATGAAATCAACCGTGCCCCTTTCAAATATGAAATTATTACCATTTCAAAATATGAAAGTCATGTCACAATCAGGGTCATTCGCCCTCAGCATCATTATGCAATCCTACTCATGGGACTATTTCACTCGCATGGGACTCGAACCCGCATGGGACTATTTCACCCGTATAGGAAATCTGTACACGATAGCCGCATCACGGAGAGCTAATCCATGAAATGTGTCCTGGTATTTGAACTCGCATGAGTTCTTCAGAACGCAGTGAGTTTGTACCATCTCACGTCATGGGAGCTACTCCATGAAATATATATAAAATATTGTCGGCCCTCTAGCGAGGGACGCGGAGATGTGGAAATATAACACTCGCACGAATGGCTATATGAGATAACATATGCAAGTTAAAATGATCTTTGACTCTCATTAGAACAAATATAATTAACTATTATTTTAGAAAAACCAAAGCAATGTCATGCCTTCCTTTTTATAAACACCAAGGCAATATCATGCCTTCCTTTTTATAATTATCAAGATACTAACACCCGTAGTGTCAAAGTACTTCTACTTTTCAAATCAAGTCACTTCATTTATATACTACAATGAATTCACTTTCATTTAAAATATGTACGTCCACCGTACAAACATTTTATAAGGTTCATGCTCAAGAAAGATAGGAAGAGTTCCACATATCTTTTACGCTATGCCACACGCTAAGTAGAATACGCCACTCGTAGGATGTCAACCTATAATGACAATAATACTTCTATCAATTCTAAGCTTTCTAAGGTAGAGTAATACTAAGTAAAGGGTCTCTTATTCTACGGAAATTTGGGCAGCACTTCCCCCGTTTCTACGTACTTTTCCACCTTTTCCAAGGCCCGAATTCAACAACTAAACAAGCCCCATTTAAGGCACAACAATGAAGCAACTAAAAGGGATTACACGCCTAACTTGACGTGTAAAATTATGCCCCACAATCTATACAAAACATTCCATTAGTATCGTTCACTAATACAGTCCATTAGTCCACTAATATAGTTCATTAGTCCACTAATACAGTCCATCAGTACAGTCCACTAATACAGTCTATTAGTCCACTAATACAATCCATTAATCCACAGTTTTATAGTATCTTTGACAACTACTATAACCAAAACCGTTTCCATAACTTCTTATAATCCAACTTATATTCCAATACTTTATATAAGTTATATTAACTTGTTAACAAAAAGATTTCTGTCATGTCAACATGTAATAGGTAAATTTTTAACAACAATAATAACCAACAAATCCGACAATACCAAAACTGTCCACAATCGGCTAACATGCCAAGATTGTGACATGTACTTCTTATTCTTCATTCCAACATGTTATATTAACCATCAACAACCATATTTCCCTTATTATATAACATGTAACAAGTGATAATACCAATAAGAATGATCAACAATTCTAATGGCCAAAAAGTGACATGTCTCGACCTCAACTTCCAATTAGCCCTTAACACTTTTTAATCTTCATTCTTTTATTCACAAGTTCATCCATTAATCACTACAATATGTAATACCCATTTACATTAAGAAGACACTGATCCTTACCTCAATATGCCCAAATTAATCCAAGTTAAAAGTTGATCCTTAGCATATCTTAGCTCCTATTCTTCAAGTTCCAATCCACAACATGTAATCCTTAGAAGCTTATAACCAACTCCTCTTCAAGTTCCAACACCAAAAGTTGAAGAACACCTTAGGGTTTCAATACCCCTGTTTTCGGCCAAAGGAGTTTCTAAGGGTTAGGGGTGTTTAATCTTGACTAAAACTTGGTTAGGGGCCTTAAGCTTGTGTTAGGGAATTAAACTTGGAATATTTAAGAATTTTTTCTTCACAAATGGGCCTAGGCCGAGAGCACCTTAGATAGAGAGAGAAATATTTTGTGTAGTGAAAATAATTCTAAGTGTAAGATGAGTCTTGCACCCTCTATGTGTGTATATAATGTAGCCCAAGTAGTGAGATCAAGACAAGTGTAGGGACAAGAGTAGAGACAAGTGTGTGTGTGACCCATGTTCACTTGTCCACAAAATATCTCAAAGTCTAAGTCTTGTAAGACCAAGACAAGTGGGGGTGACACGTGTCACCCTCCAATTCGTTTAAAAAATTTCATCCCCCAAAATATCCACATTTGGTCACAATATCTCGAAACCTTGTGGGCCCCACAAAGTCGTAATTTTTCCGGTGGGCCCCACATGATCAAATCCGAGACTTGAAAATCCAAAACTCCAATATATTCTATAAATCTCAAATACCAAATTTGAGAATTAAATTCCAAATAATAAACTTTTTTCCTTCACGAGGTTCCGAAATTTCTCTTTAGGAAAAAGTGATTCTTCATTCGTTCCAAAATTTCAATCTTATTTTCTCACGTACGTTATCATCTCATTCTCTAGGAAATTACGGGGTGTAATATTATCCGTTCTTGGCACAAAACCATTACATATTAGGTGATCTCTCACAACATTCTCATGCTGCCAATAACGATAGTGACAACTATCACATGGACAACAAATTTGGTTTCCTTGAGACTTTGTAGCAAAAACCTTTTTAATATACTCATCTACTCCTCGTTCATATTCATCACTCCATTTGGCAGTCATCCACCACTCCTTAGTTCCACAATCCATTTCTTCAATGTAATATTTAGGAGACTAATAAACTAAATCTGGAAATACATACAGTAAACAAATTAAATTACATTCTCTGTAATTTAATTTGGAAATACAATTTACTAATAAGCAAAATGTTGGAAGAACAATGAATAAAATCTGAGAAATTCGATTTGAGCAGTTCGACGACGCAACGACGATAAAATCTGAGCAAATCTATACACATACAGTAATCTAACCTTGAATTAACAATGATAAAACATGAAAGGGGAAGGTAAAACGACGGTAAAACATAATCTAACCTTGGAGAAGAGGGAAGAGCAATTCGACGATCAGTGGTGATGCTGCTGAACGCGACGGGGAGCAGTGGAAGGGTAAGGCGACGGTGAGGTATGATAATGCAACGACGAGCTAGGGAAAGGGGATGCGACGGCTAGGGATTAGGAGGAAGAGAAGGGCTAAGTATCGCGGGTGCTGAAATGAAAAGCGACCCGTCGTGTAATTTGGGGATATTAAAATATATGAACCGTCGTATTAGCCTTGTACAGCCTTTGCATTAGATATGCTAATGCGACGGTCGTGTTCGGGCGTTGCATTAGACTATATGAGCCGTTGCATTAGCCTATCTAATGCAACAACCACAAATTATAACTTGAATCCGTCGCATTAGCCACATCTAATGCGACGGTACTACAATTGGTGTTGCATTAGACCTATATAAGTCATCGCATTAGGTCAGAAATGTAGTAGTGAAACATCAATTGGATTTAATGATATTTCTTCATTTTCTTGAGTTTGCGGCTCATTAATTTCTTCAAAAATGTCATAATTGATCAAATCTTGCATTTCTTTATGAGATTATTTCTTAGTGTCATCTTGACCATTTATTTTTATTTTTCTAGGATTCCGATCCTTAGAACCCAATTGTCTATCACGCTTCAGGCATGCTTTAGATTCATGGCCATGACACTAGTAGATGGTCCTAAAGGGACATCAATTAGAATTGAGACATTCTCTGTAGGGATATGTGATTTGGTAATCCTTTTCAAATCTGTAAATGTGTCTGCCATTTAATTTGTTATTTTCTGCAAGTGAATAATCTTTTGAACCTCTTGCTCACAAATAGAAGCATGTGGATCAAGATGAGATAATGATGAATTATTTCATAAAATTTTCCTTTTTATTTCATTATTCTCTCCCCCTAATTTTGAAAAATTTATCTCATCAAATCGATAATATGCAATTGATCTTATTTCAGTATCTCCATATAAGGAAGAAATTATATCATGCTCATAGTTATAGCAAGATAAATAAATGTATCAATTGAACAAATATAAGATACTTCAGGATCAATCTAATTTTTTCATTTGAATTTCTTTTAGCAGGGAGTCTACCGCTTTTCGAAATTTGTTCAAAAGCTTTAATAATATTCAAGTCATCAACTTGCACAACATTATGAAAGATTTTGAATATCATAAAGGGATAAGGGTAAACAAAGTCATCTTTGTACTCTTCATCAATAAATATTTATTAAGATGATTTCAGTACATCAACCTTAGTTCATTTAATTCGTTTATGGATTAAAAATAAAATTTTCAATAATATGTATATGCTTCAGGCATTTTAAATCCTTCAAAAAAATTATATAAATTTTATCACGTAAGTCATATAAGCTGAGACAAATTTCATTTAATATTTAATTTACATGACATCTTCTGATGTAAATTTATCCTTACCAAGATGCATCTACTTGGTAATTATTTCTACATCTACTTGGTAATTATTTCTACATCAACATGCTTTAAGAGACGTAGAATTCAAATCCTCATAATATTATACAATATTGTGCACTATATTATATCAAAGATATCGTCGATGATATATCATTTTGTATCGGTTTGAAATTAGACATAACTTACCGAGAGCTTATCACTTCATTATTTTTCATGCACCTGAATCTCGTATGAGGCTTTATGAAGTATTATGTCATATGCTCTTTAAGAGCACATTGTCTCCTTATTATGATCATTTTGATAGTTTGCTCATCTCTTTTTTCAAAGATTATTGCATTTGAAATCGATTTGTGTATCATGCTTCACGCATGTTTTAAACTTTGTCCTTCAGGGACATTTAGGAGCATCTTGCAGCTAAAATATGAAATAATTGGATCATACTGATGATAATTCACAACATATTTCTTAGCAGTTTATTCTCTCCCCTCTTATGTTAAAAAAACTAACATACATTTTCACCTTCTTTGGGGAATTCATATGTGTGCATCGTGGTAGATTCATTAATCATATATCGCACAAAAAATTATTAGATGAAAACATTTGGTTCCTGACCTTGAACCAACTATGACGGGAGAATTTATCATAATGTATTGGTCTGAAGCATACAAACATTGTTGTATGCAATATATCTTATCTCAGACCAACACATGAAATTTTATTCTCATAAGCAATGATTTAGCTATCTACTGGATGACATTCAACGCTAAACCAGTTTGAATATCAATCAGCATTATCAAGATGAATTGTCTTGATTACATAATCTGAAAATTGTGTTCTCAACTCAATTATTTTGAGCAAGCAATTTCGTAAATGTCAAACTGCAGGTTGACAGTAAATGCACATGTGACCGTCTCATAGATGCATCTACTTAAGATATCACATAATAGGTGAACGGGACCATATTCACCATTTATATTTTTTCAGAATCTAGGGAATTCAATTCCAACATTAGCTAGTATAATCAACATATCATGAGAACAAACAACACAAACAAATTTTGAAGAATCTCCTAGTTCTTTAATGTATGTCGAATACTCAATCCGCACATTATATTTGAATCATAATGGAAAAACTACTCATGCCAACCATACTAGTAAATTTCAAGTTTATCAAGCTATGTGCTATTTATTTTAGTAAATTTCTGATATACTGTGACATGAATTATCTTTTGTATCAATAAACTTCTAGTTTATCGTGACATGTATTTCATCAGGCTTATATTTGTGTAGTACAATTTGGAGAATAAAAAGGATAAATTTTCAGATACATATTTCTTACCCACTATGATTTTGAAGATATTTAATCCTCCAATCATTTATAGCTTCAATATGATAGTCATTTACTTTAGTAAACTTCGGGTTACTATAACTTGTGCTTCGATCATAACAACTTTGTATATTACAATCTAGAACGAATGACATAGTAGTATATAAGCTCTTCATGAGCCTTTAATCTATTCTCCGTAATCACATATTGTTTGGACACTACTAGTGACATGATCTTCTTGATAAATAGTTTGCTTTTTTAGAGCCTGTAATTGATTTTGTACTATCAAATATTTCTTAGACACTGATGGTGTCATGAAAAAAAAAATTAGTTAGACACTGATAGTATCATGAAAGGAAAATTTAATTAGACACTGATGGTGTCATGAAAGAAAATAGTACGCAGCGTGGTAGTGGTCTAACCTTTGAAAACAGTTGAGTTACCATGATTAACTCCTTCACAATTCTATTGGACCGGGGTATGGGAACTCTTGGGATGGAAGAACCACCTTTAATTGGAAAAATGAAAGAAAACAGTAATCAAATGAACATTTAAAAACAATTTTAAATTTATAAAGAATGAAAGGTAAACGTTAAGTTCTAAACTTCATTAGGTTAATTATATCTTTTTTTTAGAAAAATGACAACTGCATAGTTATCACTTCCTTCAAGAAAAAATTTATGATTCAAGCTAGCACATGTCAAAACGTTGGATTGATCCATACAGTAATTGCAGCATTGTCAAGTAACCAAAAGTTAAAGCTCTGGTCTGTGAGAAATAAAAGAAAGGAATTCAAGTCTTAATTTAATTACTCAACCAATCCATCATAAGGTACTCCATGGAGAATTCAACCACATGTTATAAAATTAACCAAAATATTTCTACGTACGTAGTGCAATAACTTTCATACCACAGGAATAGTATGTATTTGTCTCTCCAATAGGAAAATGCTTGATATACAACGTTCATTTGTAGCTCATTATTTTGTTCAAGCACAAAAAGACATTGCTTCAAAATATTTCTAAAATATTTTATCAATTCTTTCTATTCTAGAGTAAAATTTCAGAGTTTCACGACCGTTTCGGGAGTTTCAAAATTTACTACTTCGAGAGTAAATTTTAAAGTCTTACTACTCAAAGGAGTAGATTTCAAGGTCTTACTATTTAAGGAGTAAATTTAAAACTTCTACTACTTTGAGAGTAGAGTTCAATGTTCGACTACTTCGGGAGTAGAGTTCAAAGTTCTACTACTTTGAAAGTAAAGTTCCAAGTTCTACTACTTCGGGAGTAGAGTTCAAAGTTTGCTACTTCGAGAGTAGATATCTGAGTTTACTACTTCGGGAGTAAAACATATAATATTCAAAATATTTCTTCTAAATTATTCTACCTCTTCTGGAGATGAGTCGTGATATCTTCACAATCAAATACACGTCCGTATTTATAAGCTTTAATATATATTATCACATTCACTTCAGGAAATGGATCTGTATTTATAACATTTATCAAAAGTTCTCATTCTTCGGGAATGGAACAAAATCATCCGTGTGTCCTTAACCACGATAAATTATGATAGATTATAACCTCTTTTAAAATATTTCTACTTCATGAGCAAATCGAGGCATGCATATAAAAATAATACCACTTCAGATGATTATAGACATAAATATTTAGTTATAACGAGCCTTCCGAAATAAACTAAAAACAACAAATAGACATTAATTTAAAAGTTGCTAAAAGGCTCTACCACGTGAGAATCGCTACTTAAAACTATGATTGGCAAATGAATTTTCGAGATATCACGGGATAATCATATATATCCATAAGTTATTGTCTATTACTAGCTATATGATGTTTGCCCAGTACTGTAATATATTATCATATTACTAGGTATATTAAAAAGAAGTAATCCATGTAATTTGGTGAAGTCAATAAACATAGATAATAAAATACTCTTTTCGTAGATTATTATATCAAGGGAAAAGGATCATATTTGTCATTCAACTTTCGGAAAGGATCATATTTGTCATCCTTTAAAGTATGGGATCAAATATGTCCTTTCCGTTATCAAATGTGTTATATTAGCCCTCTGATGGACGCCACATTGAATCCACGTGGACGCCACATGGGATCCACGTGGAGGGTGGGACCCACCTTTTCAGTCACTAGGCACCGCCTCTATGCCACCGCTGGAGCTTCGACCACCCGGCTCTGAAAGGTAGTTTACTTGCTTATATGATAATATAAGGGGAACTTTTCTCAACAAAATATTCTTTGCACGAACTTCTGTAAGCCTTATCTTTTCCCCGAAAAATAGACTCACATTAACGTGTGAAGCATATAGCCTAACTAGCATGATTGAGCCCTGCAGTGGTAGAACCTGGTGAACCAAGCATACTACTTGACTTACCAATTCTTCTCTTATGAAATTTCGAGTTATAGTTAGAGGTGTGATCTATTCTATTATATATACGATGATAGCACCAAAAGGGCGGAGACTTTGACAATGGATAGTTTACCATTGCCGGTTATTCCAGGAAGAGCGTCTAGTCAACCCCTCGGATTTTTTAGTTCTTGGCACTATCACCACCACGTCAGTGCCTCACCCTCCCTTCGTTCTCTCCCCCTGCTCCGGCGAGGAGCTCTAGCTCCGGTAAATCGGAGTAGTCACAAACAACAACCTGTGGCTCAAATAATCACTAGAATTTCAATATTTGGCTCAAATGATCCCTAAAGTTTCAATCTTTGGAACAATGAAGAAGCAAAAACTAATTCAAGAATCCAATTTCAAGAACCCCTTTGATCTTCTCTCTGAAGAACTTGTCTTTTCCATTCTTAATTTTCATAACAACCTACTTGCCAAAAAATTATTTTCTCGTTTGCAAATCTTTTTATGTTATTGAATCTCACCATAGGAAAACCTTGAAACCCTTTAGGTCAGAACACTTAACAAAAATTCTTAATAGATACCCACAAATTACCCATCTTGATCTTTCCCGTGCTGCTGCATTAGTTGAGGCAAATCTCCGACGATGGAGGCGGTGACTGTGGAAAGTGGGTCCCACCCTCCATGTGGATCTCATGTGGCGTACCTGCATATAGTCCGACATAGAACACCTGACAAAAATATTCAGTCTCCAAAGAGATGATTGCCTGATAACTTATTCGAACTTCGAAGATTTTGTAGTTTCATGTATGGTAGACAATGGTTAGAGACTCGTGCTGATAACGTGTCATAAAACAATAAAACAAGCTAGAACAAGAATATTGGCGAGAAAGAGAGAAGAGATGAGAGCTCTTATTTCTCTTGAGAGATGAAATATAATGAGGGGAACATCTTTATTTATAGGAGAAAATTGATTTGGTCTCAAAAGTTATTAGCTCTAATATTTCTCCTAAAGATAGACATCCACAATATATAATAATATCTATAACAAATCTGCATTTTTAAGAGTACATGTCTTTTGGAAATAGCTTATCTACCTCCCCAAGTACGAGTAATGTATGCGTGCACTCTATCATTCTAGACCCACGTTGTGAGATTTCATTGGGTATAAAATTTAAAGGTTGAACTCATTAAGTATAAAATATGAATCCGCCTTTCATGTAATGAATGCTCTATTATTTTTACAACTAAATCCCAAACAAGTTAAAATCAACTTTAAGAATCTTCACAGACGCATCTATTCATCTCAAGCCAACATCATACATAATAAAAATAATAAGCTTCCTAAGGAGGGATGCAGTACATAGGTAGTCAGTATATAACTAGTCAATCCTCACAATGTTCCAAGTTTTTACCACTTAAGCTAATTATAAACCCTCCGCAATCATCTAAGGCAAAATATCTTAGTATAACTTTACCCTCAAAACACATGCAGGAGAAGTAATCATAACACCGGTCACAATAAAAGCAAGCAAATCCATAGTGCGGTCAATAGGTACAAATAGGAATCTGACTCAAATATACCAAGCATGTCTACAGTGAACTTGCTTCCCAGCCTACTAGTTCTATGGCAAACAAGTTCACTTCAGCCATATCACATATGTATTGTCAGTACCACAACCACCTATAAAATTTCGCCTCACTTTGTTAGGCATCCTTGAATCTCATAATATGTTCCTACAACACTCCATTTCAACCGTCATATTTTAATTATATATGTTTTGTTTACATATATCATGCCACTCCTAGAGACTACACCTAAATATCTGGATGATTCGCGTACTGTACCATAACCATCTAATTTCACTTCACATCCATTTTTTTTATAGATGCTAAACTTGCAATACCTATGTTAATTTCTTCTACTTGTCCCAAAACTCTACTCTTATTTCTCCGTTGTTTCAACTTCGAAAGCAATAGCAACTGTGAATCCTCTCGGGATCCAGCCCAAAAATACTGGTCCCATAAGCCAGCGAATTATTCACACAGATGGTCTAACAATCAGCCTTGAGAAATCAACTATCTATGCAGTAAAACTGGTTCACCCACATACTAGAAGTCAACAAAAATCTTTATGGCTTAAAAAGAGGGGAAGAAAACCTGCTAAGCTAAACTACATTCCAGACATTTATAGAAGTGATAAATGAGACCCCAACCATCAACTGCAAAATGACTAAAGAAAAATAATACCTACCTGACCCAGAATCAGTGTCTTAGCAGAAGCTTCAAAACCTAAATCATCTCTGTCAGTATTCCAACACAAGCTGACTTCTTACAACCATCTTATAGATGAGTAACTGTGGTCAAGCATCATTTGCATTGATCCCCTTTCTGAATATAGTTCACAAGTTCTTTAATTGATTCTATGGCAATATCTTGAAAGTTACAACATTTGGTAGAAGTTCCATAACATCTGGCTGCCGGGGTTTTCCCAGTCAGCCAACTCTGAATATACACATCTGGTTAAAAATTTCCTATATCCTTCTTCCTACAAAAATTATTGGCTGGAGTTCACATTTTCATGTGTAATTGTTTTAAAGGCCAAACTATTCCTTCCAAAAACTATTGTAGCAGGCTGGCCTTGGAGGGACAAATTTGAGTTACCGCATCAAAGAGAAATACAGTTCCTCAAAAAATTTCTTCTACAGAATGTTTACTTCATAAAATGTACAGCTAATTCACAAACTTCCAGATAGCACCACAGTGACGCAAAAAATGATAAGCACTGCAAACAAAAAGCATACGTAATATGAAGGCCATCTTGATTGAGAAGCCATCGTGTTACAGCCAAGCACTTGCTGAAGTATAACTCCCTTTTTTAGTTCAAGACTAGGACCCAACATCTTTACAAACCATATGAAGTGTTTAAGCTGCTAAACTCGGTGGCAATCTCTTGATCATAGTGAATTCACTAAGCAGATCTGGCTAGCTAATAAACTACTCATAATTCAACAGATGGAAAAAATAATTCTTAATCCTGCAATAAGATACTCATTCCACCTGATCTCTTATTGTCCTCAAGATGTTGACTAAACCACGGCATCTGTCTGAACAAAGAATTATGGTGATGCAACAATTGGCTTTGCCTTCGCCAATAACACACCTCCAAGACAACTATGGAGTAACATCAACAAAGCACACAACAACACCTCCAAGACAACTATGGAGTAACATCAACAAAGCACACGAGTAACTACACCTCAGTCCCAAACAAGTTTGAGAAAATTTTGGACCAATTCTCGGTTTGTGCATGTCACCCATAGTAGCGGTAATGCTCATCTACTCAGTATCGTCCCTATCTTATTGGATGTCTGAAGGGACTACCATCGACCATGTTAAAAGATTGAGAGGGTTGACAAATTTAATCGAAGAGAAGAGAAAGGTAAACAATGTTCCAAAAAGTGTGGAGGCTGTTAGACCAGTTTTTTTCTTTTTATATCAACCGAGAAATTCCCAAGGACAATCGGATAATAGACCCACCCTCTACCCTTTTCCATTTAAATACCAGATTCCGTCTACAACATGGTTTCAACCCATTACGTGCGTCTACCTACACATCACGTGTTGTGCTCATTTTCAACCCATTTGTGCTCTTATCAGTTATCACTAAACCAACACCCTGGGAGCAGTTTGACCACTTATTCTTTTTTGGATACGTTGATAAACTTAACATAAAAGAAGACCGAATTTTCGGTGGATTCAGCGCAGGTAAACAATGGTCTTCTACATCCTTTCACTATGCACAGTAACTTGCTATGTCAATGCTCAAATTTCACTCAGAAAGATTCCACATCACAATCAGACAATCAGTGTTATCTTCTTAAAAGATTACTCTTTAACACATCGCTTCCTTGTTCAAAAAACAAAATTCTGAAACATGGTTTCACAGTTGATAGATAAGGTGATTCCCCTTTAAGCACAACGTAGCTGCCACAAGTGTCCTATCTCACTCTTACCCAAACTATCTTAAACTTCAACCATCTTTCTCACTTGGCACAACAAAATCTTTCAATTTATTATTCTATTATGTTCAACTCTATGTATTCCTCTATCCGTAGAGTACATTGAATGTACGTCCCAAACAGAATGCGGAAAATATATAACAACCAATCAACTAAACATCTTATGTAATTAAGTGGTTTCCTCACTTGTAATGAAATTCTAGTACAAAAAGAAAGCACATCCCTGTAGTAGAGACAGCCACTCTATGCTTGATAAAAGGAAGGATTAAGCTGAACTAATGTAAATAGCCAAGTGAGCAAGTTTTAAACACAAGAAATGACAGAGATCAATACAAGTAATAAAGATGTCAAAGAAATATAACTAATTCAATTACGTTTCCAAAAAAATGCAATTGATTCAATGCAAGCATTGCGGTATTAAGAAACATACTGACAATGTCCTTACTATACCAACAGTGAAAACACAGTCTAGCATTGCATGCAGAAACATGGTCTCCTCTAACCACTTCAACAGCCCTATATTTCCTTTGAGTGGAGACTATTTTTGCAGAGGAGACTTCCAAACAAGGACGCCTTAGATGATCTCTTTGTGCTCAATCAAGAATTGCACATGACCATACAGAAAAAAAATAGGTTGTCTGACCCTACAATTCCTAATTATTGCATAATCTTTGGCCTGTCTTCACTATTGGAAGCTGTTTTGTTATAAATTAGAACAGCAATCCAGTCATCAACTAGATACTACAAAGTACTCAATGTTGCTTATAGAGAGGATATCCATTACGCAATGGTAACCCGAAAGCCAATATAGACATCAGTACATATATACTGCTTCTGAAGTAAATGTAACACAGACCAGATAATAACTGCCACTCCATCGAAGGAAGAATCCTAAAGTTTTCCAAAATATTTAGGTGGGGCGAAGTGTATACAACAAGTCAGTTGACCAGGACTCAGGACATAAAAGTTGATCAAGGCATGTACATTAGATACACAATATCAAACTACATGTAAACTTCCATACCTATATACTTAGTGGACTGACACAAGGGACAAAGACTAAGCTTACTTTCACACTCTTTACACAGGCAGAGATGTTTACATGGTAACAATAGCATGCAAACTTCATTGGTTCTACAGACCCTACACGTCATCAACTCCTTCATTTCCTTGCTATCCCGGCAAAGCAGGTGGAGATCTGTGGCCCGTCCATTACAGCATGACACTGTGTCATCTACCTCACTGTCACCGCAACCTTCTTTACTATCTCTGCTCTGTGCATAAACATGTTGTAGATTTATCTTAAGTGTGTTAATCAAGTTTTCGTTGTATTTCGCACGCTGTTGCCAAGCATTGGCTTCCAGAGCTAATTGTTCCATTCGCAATTCAAGCTCCATGTTTTTCTTGTTGATGTCATCAACCTCTGACTCTTTCTCCTGAATTTTCTGAAGGACCTTCTCTTCAACATAGGTGATAGCCTGAATCTGATTAGCTTGAACCTTCTCCAAAATAGCTTGCCTCAAACGATCACCCTTTTGAAAAGAAAAAAGAACATAAGAGCATTAAACAGAACATATATAATGAAGTTAAATAACACTCATTATTATTACTCCCACCGGATCAAAAAGAGTGTTCACTTAGTCATTTGCACACCCCTAGAAAATACTAACTTCTAGTCAAAATAGGTAATTTAACTAAAATACCCCTAATTAAATAGGTAATGAGATTTGGTCACCTAACATTTAATAAGGGCAATCCTGTAAAAGTAATGTTAATACTTTCTTGTTTTGGTAAGTTGTGAAAGTATTAGACATGTGCACCAAAGTACCATGAGGTGCATCGTAGAAGATTAGTCGCATTGGTCTAGTTTAAATCATTAAATTAGTTATGGAGGGTTGGTTATTGATTAAAGTGTAGTTGCGGGGTCAAACTGTACATATACATTCTTGTATTCCAATTCTATATATATCGAATGGAAATCAGACTGTTCCCAAAAGCCACCGACTCTCTTCATCGTTCTCTCTCCTTGATCTCTTCTTTACTCTATCTTCTTTGCTTAGTTTGTACATGCAATATGTGATCCTTGCGATCTTCAATCGTGTCTGCTTATGAAAGGTTATACAAGTCTGCCTCTTCTCTATCTCATTTAAGAGTCATTGGGAGTCTATATTTTGCAACTAACCTTCTTCATCATGATAAATTCAGCCCCAGAGCAGTAAAATTTGTGCATCTGGGATATGGTACAATGCAAAAAGGCTACAAATTGTATGATTTAGATAATAGAATTGTATTCATGAGTAGAGATGTAGTCTTCATGGAGAATGTTTTTCCTTTCAAGAATGATAGTGGTGACAATGGAATAGGATCTATACATACACATGATCCATTTTCTTATGATGATTTAGTGCATCCAGGTGAAATTACCATTGGTCATTCTCCAGACAATGGTAATACATTTGAGAATGAGATCATTCCAGATTTACAGCATGCAACTATCACTAGTGCAGATGTCACTGATCCTAGCATGCAGAACTCTAAATCAGTCATACATGGTTCTGACTCTTATCTGAGAAGATCAGGAAGGGCCAGCAGGCCTCCTATTTGGCATAAAGATTACATCACACAAAAGGGGTCATCTAATTGCCTATATTCTATTTCTGCAGGCTTAACTTACTCTGATCTTTGGCATTCATGGCCAAGTCTTCCATTGTCACAGAGCCCTGCAATTATAAGGAGGCTGTCAAGGATGTCCAATGGGTTGAGGCCATGAAAGCTGAAATCCAGGGCAAGCCCTGGAGGAGAAAGAAACCTGGGAGCTAGTGCCATTGCCTAAGGGGAAGAAAGCTATTGGATGCAAGTGGGTATATAAGATCAAATACAAAGCAACTGGAGAGATTGAAAGGTTTAAAGCAATACTAGTTGCAAAAGGGTATTAACCAGAAAGAAGGCCTTGATTATCAAGAAACATTCTCACCTGTTGTGAAAATGAAAACAGTGAGAGCTGTTATTTCCATTGCAGCAGCTAAGCAATGGATATGTTTACAATGCCTTCCTCCAAGGTGACTTGTTTGAAGAAGTCTATATGCAACCTCCTGAAGGGTTTCAATCGAACACAGCTGGTAAGGTATGTAAACTGCTGAAGTCCTTGTATGGATTGAAGCAAGCATCGAGACAGTGAAATAGAAAGTTAACTTCAGCCTTAGTTGATTCTAGTTTTACGCATAGTCTCAGAGATTACTCTCTATTTACCAAGCAACAAAATGAGAAGATTGTGATTGTCCTAGTCTATGTAGATGACCTTCTGGTCACAGGGAATGATAGAGCACTACTTCAGTCGACAAAGGATATTTTACAATCTGCTTTCAAGATAAAGGATCTTGTGAACTTCGATATTTTCTTGGCATTGAATTTGCCAGGAGTGAGCAGGGGATTGTTATGCATCAGAGAAAATATGCACTTGAATTGAATTGATCTCTGATATGGGCTTAGCAGGAGCTAAACCATCTCCTTAACCTATGGAGATGCATCAAAAGTTGACAACCTTAGAGCTTGATCAACACATTGCTGCATCTACCAGTTCTGAGGGTACTACCAAGCCAAAGAAGGACCCTTTGCTTCTGGATCCCGGCATTTACAGGAGGCTTATTGGCAGGCTGCTGTATCTCACGAATACCAGACCAGATATTGCTTATCCAGTTCAGTGCCTTAGTCAATTCATGCAGGCTCCTAAGCAATCTCATTTTGAGGCAGGCCTAAGGATTGTCAAGTATGTCAAAAATGCCCCAGGATCTGGAATTCTTTTGAACAGTACTAGTTCATTCAGTCTGCAGGTGTTCTGTGATGCTGATTGGGGATCTGTCCCAACAGAAAGTCTATCACTGGCTATTTGGTTCTATTTGGCACTTCTCCTATTGTAAGGAAATCCAAGAAGCAAGTCACTGTGTCAAGGAGTTCAGCCGAAGCTGAGTATCGAGCATTGGCAGCATCTGTCGCAGAAGTGGTCTGGCTTGAAGGCCTTTACAAAGAGCTTGGAGTGCACATCGACTTACCTGTACCAGTTCATACAGACAGCCATTCTGCACTTCTTATTGTAGCCAATCCAGTTTTTCACGAGCGAACTAAACACATCGACATCGACTGTCACTTAACTTGTCACTTAACTTGGGAGAAAATTATGATTGGCCTCATTCAGACAAAATACATACCTTCTGCTGAGATTTATTTACAAAGGATGTCAGCCGAGGACAGCATACGTTCTTGATATCCAAGCTAGGAATGAAGAATATCTTCATCACTCCTAGCTTGAGGGGTGTGTGGAAGTATTAGACATGTGCACCAAAGTACCATGAGGTGCATAGTAGAAGATTAGTTGCATTGGTCTAGTTTAAATCATTAAATTAGTTATGGAGGGTTGGTTATTGATTAAAGTGTAGTTGTGGGGTTCAAACTGTACATATACATTCTTGTATTCCAATTCTGTATATATCGAATGAAAATCAGAAGAGCAGTCATTCTGTTCCCAAAAGTCACCGACTCTCTTCATCGTTTTCTCTCCTTCATCTCCTCTTTACTCGATCTTCTTTGCTTAGTTTGTACATGCAATATGTGATCCTTGTGATCTTTAACATAAGTGGACACTCTTTTTGACTTAAAAAATAAAGGCTAAGTGGACACTTTTTTTATCCGGAGGGAGTACTATAAATGCCACTATGTCAACTATATGAACAGATTCCTGCCTAAGAGATCTTAACTAGTAGTTAGAATATCTAAAGCATGAGTTTAAGATGTCAATATCCAAAACAACAGGATTAGATATAAGGACTTCCATTTTTATAACCAATAATTGACAGATTCTTAACATTACACGAGCACAACAAACAAACTTGAATTTTTACTTCTCAGTATTAACCCAAACAAGTATACACACTTTGAATACGAGCCCCGTATATTTGGAAGGAAAAAGCATCAACTATGCATCTCAGTTACCTCTCAAACTACCTCAAGATAAATGAGAATATCAAATTGACACAGCTAAAAGCCCAAACAAACACAATCCACTAGCTTTATTCCCCCTCAAAGAAATGAATTCTCAAAAAGATACATGCCTGCAAGTTCAGACATAGTATACATTTTCCCCTAAGGAAATCCACAATAATTTAAAGTTAATCTGATAGTTGAGTGTATTATAGACACTTTTGAGTTAGTATTTTTCTTGTTTTTCCTCTGAAATTTGTATAGTGCAGGGTTGTTTTTCGTTCTTTTGAGTCACAACAGTTCTAAGATGGAAAAATGGCGAAAAAGAGCAGAAAAGGAGTCCGGAGGAAAATGGAAGAAATTGGGCAACAGTCCAGAGGAAACAAGATGCAGCCATGGCTGAGAATCTGGCAGCGCGAATGTTGAGAAAAGCAAAATTTTCGGGTGCACGAATGTTCGTAAAGTCGCAAAATTTTGGTCGCGCCGACGCGGAATTTCGTCCAGATTTGAGTCGAATTTGGCAAAGTGTAAAAGGGTCCGGAGCAAAACTTTTTGACAGCGTATATAAACCCTTGGTACAGTTTTTATTAGGGGGACCATATATCATACTGCAAAGGAGGCAAGAGCAAGATTAGAGACATCTCATTGTTCAAGTTCTTTCCTTTCCCTTATTTTATTTCAGTTTATGTTGGATTGTAAATTAGTTCTTGACATGACAATGTTTAGGAGCTAATCTCTTTAGTAGGGTTTTCTGTCGAATCTTCTTGATACTCTTTCATATAGTTAATGCATAGTTATTGATTTTTTCTTCAAGATCTATTCAATATTGTTGTGATTACTTGACAATTAACTGGCCATTAATTGTCATAACTTATATGATTTCGAATCGAGATCCGAGAGGGGAGATTTGAATATGCTTTAATTGTCTAGACGTAGGTTAAAATCGTGGACGAAATTACTCCGATACTTGTGTAGTATTTAAGGTTATTGTTCTTAATCCTCTTGTTTGGTAAAATCTATATCGTGGACGAAAGTACCCCGATACTTGTGTAGTATTTAAGGTTATTGTTCTTAATCCTCATGTGTGAGCGGGTTACCAGAGAAGAGGGGACAACTCCTTTCTCTTTTGCCTTGCTCAATCTTCCTTTTCTGATTGAAAGTAGCAAGCCACTCTATTATTGGTACAGAGGCCAGATAGAAGGTTGCTCATCCATTGACGGATCCATTGTTTATCGCGGTCTGATGCATCTGAAAAAGAGAAGCCCTTTTTTATTAGTAAGGCATAGGTTGGTTGGGGAAAACTCCAAAACGTTGGTTCCAAAAAGCTTACCTTATATTAACAAAAAGTTTGAGAAAGGGGCACCCCTACTATACCCCGTGACACATGAGGATTAAGAACAATAACCTTAAATACTACACAAATATCGGGGTACTTTCGTCCACGATATAGATTTTACCACACAGGAGGATTAAGAACAATAACCTTAAATACTACACAAGTATCGGAGTACTTTCGTCCACGATTTTAACCTATGTCTAGACAATTAAAGCATATTCAAATCTCCCCTCTCGGATCTCGATTCGAAATCATATAAGTTATGAAAATTAATGGTCAGTTAATTATCAAGCAATCACAACAATATTGAATAGATCTGAAGAAAAAATTAATAACTATGCATTAACTATATGAAAGAATATCAAGAAGATTCGACGGAAAACCCTACTAAAGAGATTAGCTCCTAAACATTGTCATGTCAAGAACTAATTTACAATCCAACATAAACTGAATAAAATAAGGGAAAGAAAAGAACTTGAACAATGAGATGTCTATAATCTTGCTTTTGCCTCCTTTTATGCCTCCCAAAGAATGATATATGGTCCCCCTAATAAAAGTTGTACCAAGGGTTTATATACGCTGTCAAAAAGTCTTGCTCCGGACCCTTTTACCCTTTGCCAAATTCGACTCAAATCTGGACGAAATTCTGCGTCGGCACCGCGAACTCAGAGTCAGCGCGCACAAACTCTGCGACTTTACGAACATTCGCGTCGCGGCGTCATCCTGTTTCCTCCGGACTGTTGCCCAATTTCTTCCACTTTCCTCTGGACTCCTTTTCTGCTCTCTTTCAACCTCTTTTTCGCCAGTTTTCCATCTTAGAACCGCTGTGACTCAAAAGAACGAAAAACAACCCTACACTATACAAATTTTAGAGGAAAAATAAGAAAAATACTAACTAAAAATGACTCAAAAGTGTGTATAATACACTCAACAAACACCCTCAAACTTACACTTTACTCGCCCTCGAGTAAAGCACTAAACAAAAACAAAAACAAAAACTCAATGAAATGGATCAAGTAGCTATAGCAATGTTGCCTCAAAATCGTGGATGAAAACCGGGATAATATGTTAGAACATACATAGCCTGAATATTTAGCAATCTAGAATTTAAAGTTAGATACTTCGCAAATTCAATTATATCATGATCACTGGAAATACAAATATCTAACCTATGCATGTCAATTTCATTTCATTTTTCCCAAAATTCTATAGATCTGTTTACTTGTTATTCTCCACTAATTATAGACACACACATTAGAGATCATCAGAACTTTTAAGGTTGTAATGTAGGTTTAGGCAGGGGTAGATAAAAGTTGGCATTTAGACTCACATTACGTACCATAAGCATTTTTCATTCAACTCATTTTCCTTCTTTTTGACTTTCTTATTAGTCTCATACATATTTTCTCTCATCTTTTCTTTTGAGAGAATGAGACACATTATAAATAACAAGCACCCCAAACTTAGATTTTTGTATATTTTTCATTGGGGTGCATCAAATTTTCACTCTCTTTTTATTTCCTTTTCAACACTTTTCATTCCAATAGTTTTCCAGTATTACTTATGGCACAGCAAAGGAATCATAGGGTGTCAAACAAAGATATTATTTTCGGCTCAAAGGGGTTGACTAGTAATACAATTTATGTCGGGGTAAGTAATGAAGGGTCAGAAGGACTATCAAAGAATGTCTGAATCATCTCCCTACACATGTACATCTTAACTATTTCGCCTCAAATAACAAGCAAACAGATTTTCTAGACATTTTCAACCCTTCTTTCCATAATTGACAACACATAGGTTAAACACAAATATCCCAAATAATTAGATGTAGTGAATTTTTGGCATATCTAACTTAAGCACACAGATTTGTTTGCTTTCAATTCTATTACATTATTCCACTTAATTCACTCAATATCTTTAACAACTACAACATACATGATCCATTAAAAAAAATCATGACTCACAAACACATAAAATACAACCAAAAAGAAAACAAAAAGACTCAAACTTAATCTACACATTGTCCCCAATGTGAAGACTAAAAATAAAGGGACAACTTACATACACAAAACAGCGGCTCAAAATGGTAGTGGTGGTTGGTAAGGCGACTTATATGCTGGCGGGTGTCCCAAATATTGCTCATCGGGAGCATCATCCACAGACATGTGCCGCATGAATGCATTAATTTGATCAACGCTTCTTACCTCATTACTCGTGCTGTTGTTGCCGGGATGTGTTCATGTATTGATCTGTCTGTATGAGGTATTGAGTCTGCTGCATCTGGTGTTGCTGCATTCGCTCCAAGCGTTCTTGAGTTTGCATCATGCTTTGCTTTCGTTCAGATGGTTGTTCCATGATCGAGTGGGGCTCAAAGCGAGGATGTTGGTGTCGCCACGCTTATGTGGTTGCTTCAACATCTTCTTCCATCACCCTCGGCCGACGTCTAGGTGGGCCTTGGATGCCTACCTCGGCAGTTGTATCTCCTTCACCTTGACCTCTTCTCTTTTCCGCTGGGTTTGCTACAGGGTCAGAGTAGGAATGGACTAGAATGTACGTCACAGGTGGCCGACTCTTCTCAAGAATGTATGTGGCGAACGTTAGGACTATATGCCTAGCGCATAAATCAAATGAACCATGTCCCAGTCCGCCGGTAGTGGTCAGCCTGCTAATCTATCTTATACTCTGCACTATCTCCAGTCCGATATCAATAGTCTTGCCCGTCATTATGCTATTTATAAGCTTGATTCTGTCTGTGGGTACATTGAAAAAATGAGTTGACGGAATCAAGCGGGCACTTACAAAATATAGTCAAGCCTTGGCTACTCTGTTAAACTGACACCGGGCAAGTCCCCTGCACTGGTTGCGGGAATAACGAAATTGCGCGCTTGGGTAGCATAGGACATCAGCAATTCTATCCCAGGTTATGTGGCTGACATCCCTCGACCAACTTCTGAAATGGGCTGGATTGGTACCCTGGTCCCCAACGTTAGCAGTCCCAAAGAGTGTGTTCACTTCCTCTGCGCTAATGGGCACATACCGCCCTCTTACAAAGCATCTCCCATCACCTTGTTCCGAATAGTTGGCGTAGAACTCTCTAACAAGGCTGACATTTTGGAGCGGAATAGCTTCTAGATCAACGAACATTTCCCAACCGTTTGCCGCAATCATGGCCCTAATGGGCTCGTAGTCATCATCATCATCGTATGGCATGTCCTGATATTCCATTCCCCTCTCTTGTATCACTGCCCTAGCACTTATTCTATTATACCGATCCTATCCTTTACATTCCTGTTGGTGAATCGGGTAACATCATAGTCTGGGGCAGGGGAAGTGGAAGAGGTTCCGCTAGTACGTCTTCGGGAGGCCATTTTTGGAGATGTTGTTGGTCAACACTCGAAAGTGCTATCACTAATTTGGGGAGAAGATGTTACCTTTTTGAAGATTGTTTCTAGTCAAAATGCCCTAGTCCAAGTGATTGAGGTGATTGTGGAAGACGTTAGGAGTTTTAATAGTAATGGTATGTAGGATTTAGAAGATTTGCGGTGAATCAATGGAGGATTTTGTGGAGAAGGGAGTGTTATTTTTCGGCTCTTTGGAGTAGGAAGAAGGGTTTGTGTGAATGTGGGAAGAGATTAGGGAATTAGGGCTTTTTAATCCTGAAACGCGACTTGGCGCCGCGGCGCTGAATATCCTGCGACTTCTCTGAACATGTGGCCCCGCAGCGCTGTCTACATTCTTGATCTTCCGCATTTTATTAGGAGGTAGTCCCTAATTTACCTGTCATAAAAAACACACCCAATGGCACAAGACCGTGAGACTGTTCAAGAATAAAAATAACATAATTTAAAGTGTTGGGTTGCCTCCCAAGTAGTGTTGTCTTTAACGACTTTTAGTCAGACGCAGGTTTCTCTTCACTGTGGTTTGAAGAGGATCACAGACATTATTTGTTCCATGGCATCACACAAGTAGAGCTTCAATCTCTGCCCGTTCACTTTGAATGGCGCGCCTCTTTCCCTCGCACTTCAACTGAACACCACCTGGATTTCAGCTTGCCGGGAAAAAGTCGCAATCTTGAGTTGAATAAGAGCACTTGTTGCCCAGGTTGGAACTCTTTTAAGATCAAGTTCTTGTCATGCCATGCCTTGATTCGTTCTTTATATATTTTGGCATTCTCATAGGCGTCGTTCCGAAACTCATCGAGCGCATTCAGCTGCAGTAGCCTTTTCTGTCCGACCGCTTTGGCATCCATGTTCAGCTTCTTCATCGCCCAATACGCCCTGTGTTCCAACTCTGCTGGTAGATGACATGCCTTTCCAAAGACCAGCCTATATGGTGACATTCCAATGGGAGTTTTGAATGCTGTCATGTAAGCCTAGAGTGCATCATCCAGCTTGATAGACCAATTCTTCCTAGAGCTATCCACTGTCTTTTCCAGTATACTCTTCACCGCTCTATTTAAAGTTTCAGCCTGCCTATTTGTTCGAGGATGATATGACAGAGCAGTGCGGTGGTAAACTCCGTAGCGAGCCAGTAGAGTATCCAGTTGCTTGTTGCAAAAATGACTCCCTCCATCGTTGATGAGAGCTCTGGGAGTGTCAAACCTTGTGAATATGTTCTTCTGGAGGAATTTCAAAACAGTCTTACTTCCACTGCGAGAAGGATGTATTGGTAGCCGAAAGATGATGGAAACGGGCCCATGAAGTCAATCCCCCAAACATCAAACAGCTCCACTTCTAATATCCCATTCAAGGGCATTTCATTCCGCCTTGCGATGTTCCCAGTTCGTTGACAACGGTCACAAGCCTTCACAAAAGCATTGGCATCTTTGAACAGAGTTGGCCAATAGAATCCACTTTGTAGCACCTTGGTTGTTGTCCGTGAAGCCCCAAAATGCCCACCACATTGTAAAGTGTGACAATGGGTGAGAATTTGGTGCATTTCATCCTCTGGCACGCAGCGTCTAATGACTTGGTCAACACAGTGCTTGTAGAGAATGGGCTCCTCCCAATAGTAATGTTTTACCTCTTAGTAGAACTTTTTCACTTGCTGCATTGTCATCTCTGGGGCACAGCCTTAGCTGCAAGAAAGTTAACAAAAACAACATACCAAGGTAAACTTGAACTAGCACTTACCCGAAACAGTTACTCGTCTGGGAAGTGGTCATTTATTTGCACATTCTTGGTGTTCTGGCTTTCTTTAACTTCAAGCCTTGATAGGTGGTCTGCAACCAAGTTTTATGTCCCTTTTTTATCGCGGATCTCCGTGTCAAATTCTTGTAATAACAGCACCCATCAGATAAGGCGGAGTTTTGCATCCTTTTTGGTCATCAAATACTTGATAGCGGCGTGGTCAGTGTACACTATCACCTTGTTCCCAATGAGATAATGGTCTGAACTTCTCGAATGCATATACTATAGCTAGCAGCTGTAGGCGTCTATTTTAGCGAAGAATTTATTGATGCCCGGGTTATAGAATTTTCCCGCTAAGGGCGAAAAGTCACTCGACTATAAGGAGAGGAGTGAAAGCCGGCAACTCGACTTACAGGTGTGGAAAGAAGAACAAGGCATGGAACGATTGCTAATCAACTGAGGCCTTACTCAAATAGGGGAATAAAGCCTAATCAAAGTAGGCAAATAGAAAGATCGTGTAACTTGCAAGAGGCGAAAGAATCCCTTTACCTTATTTACAAAAGAAGAACCCGGTCGATCGGAGTACCCTTCCTCCTTGGAATTGGTGTTTAACCTCTCTTTTTTGGTGTCTAAAAGCACGTCATTTAGCATCAAAGAAGTTATAATAAATTATATAGCCAAAGGAGAACAAGCAATAAAGACAGAAGAACCATTTCAAGCCGGTAAGAAGTGCATCTTGCTTGTAAGACCGAAGAAAGGGCTATTAGATGCACTACGTACCTTTCCATTGAAATAGGAAAAGCGGGATGAATCTGTTGTTGCATAATTCAATTGTGCATCATTAAGAGTTTTGATAGCATAGTAAATGGACTGGAATACTTTGTCGACCCGCTGCCCAAGAACTGCTCTCACTGCGTAGTCACTTGCATCACACATTAATTCAAATGGGAGTTCCCAGTATAGTGCAATGACTATAGATGTTGAAATTAGTTTTTCATTGAGTGCCTGAAAAGCAGTCATGCACTCCTCATTGAATACAAACGCAACTCCATTCATCAGCAAGGTAGAGAGAGGTTTTGAAATTTTTGAGAAGCCTTTGATGAACCTTCTATAGAAACCAGCATGCCCAAGAAAACTTCTAACCCCTTTCACCGACACTGGAGGTGGCAGATTTTCAATCACTGAAATCTTAGCTCTGTCTACCTCAATGCCTTGGCGGGAGATCTTGTGGCCAAGGGCAATACCCTCATGCACCATAAAATGGCACTTCTCCCAATTCAGCACAAGATTTGACTCTTCGCACCGCTGCAACACTGCTTCTAAATGCTTCAAACATTCATTGAAAGAGGACCCAAACACAGAAAAGTCATCCATGATAATCTCTATGGTCCTCTCCACCATGTCAGAGAAGATGGCCATCATACAACGCTGGAAAGTAGCAGGTGCATTGCAGAGTCCAAATGGAATTCTTCTGAAAGCAAATGTACCATAGGGGCAGGTGAATGTTGTCTTCTCTTGATCTTCTGGTGATATGGCAATTTGATGATACCCAGAGTACCCATCCAAAAAGCAATAGTAGTTGTGCCCTGCGAGTCTATCAGGCATCTGGTCTAGAAAGGGCAAGGGAAAGTGATCATTCCTGGTTGCCTTGTTTAACTTGCGGTAATCAATGCAAATTCTCCACCCTGTAACTAAGGTTATTGTTCTTAATCCAAAAGAATCAAGAATGGATGGAGTCATTTTTGCAACAAGCGATACTCTACTGGCTCGCTACGGAGTTTACCACAGCACTGCTCTGCCATATCATCCTCAAACAAATGGGCAGGCTGAAACTTCAAATAGAGTTGTAAATTCATTTATTCGGTAATATCCTTGTCCTACTCTTGTTTCCAAAATTCCTCACAACAAGCCTAGTTCAAAGCTCAAAGTTCAAACTAAAGGTTTAAGAGGGAACTGCAAATATGTATACTAGCTGAACCTTTTTAAGGGGAAAAACAAAACACTCTTCAGATATACAAATCTCAAAGATTCTACCTACCCACTCCCTAAATCACTGCACCCTTAATATATATGGTAAAATTTCCAAACCATAAGATGCAAGGCCAAGAAACACAGAGTGTGTTGTTAAAGCAAAAAGTAAAGTACACGCTTTTCTGAATCAAAGCGCACAATTTACAGAGCATTTAAAGAAACTAAGCATATATGAATTTAGTACTGTAATAATCAAATTGTAACTAAAGTAACCACTTAAGCATTAAATTTACAATAATGCCCATATGAATACAATTCCTCATCCCATTTCTTTGAAGATTAACCTATGAAGTGATAACCCCTCTCTTCGTTGCTGAAAACAGGGACACGCGCGCACTGACACATTCTCACACAATTAAAGGAACAAACTTATGATACTTAATGGATACAGAGAGCTTGTGTATTCAACCCTAACAAATTTTGAGTTGTAATTAATCGAGTAGTTATTAATCAATTGATCAACCGGGAAAAAGAAAAACCTGAACTTTGATGTATCTATCAGTCTCAGCATCTTGTCTCTGCAACTCTCGCTCAATATCATCACCCACAAGGCTAAGAAATGTTGAATCACCAGATGAAGCCAAACGTCCATTATCCAGAGACAAACCCAACCCAGTTGACACCGATCGCGGCTGCAACAGATCAACAGAAGATATTTGAGAGTTGTTTTCCAGAAAATCTTGCTCCTTAGGCCTTTTTTTCTTTGGTTCCAACCCATAATTCCACTGCAAATCCAACCCTCCATCATCACATGTACCTGGGGCTAACCCCACTACTTGAACTGCCCAAAACAAAAGAAATAAGATTTTAAAAAAAAAACAAAGAGTTTACAAATGATTCTTTACTCACTGTTTCAATTTGTTTGCCTTACTTTCCTTTTTAGTCCGTTCAAAACAAATGATTCTTTCCTTTTTAGTCCGTTCAAAACAAATGATTCTTTCATTTTTAGTCCGTTCAAAACAAATGATTCTTTCCTTTTTACAACTCTTTAACTACAACTTCACACCTGGCACGTTTAAGACCACATGATTAAAATACATTTTGTTACATTTTAAGACCATAAGTCCCTCTGGCCCAATTTATAGGACACACGCTCCTTTTAGCCTGTCCCAAAAAGAATGACACATTTAGCTTATTTTAGACCACAATATTTAAAAGTATTTCCTTATTAAACTATGAGCCCAGTCAAACTACATGTATTTATTTTCTTAAATTACGTGTCAGCTTTCCTTATTAAACTATGAGCCCAGTCAAACTACATGTATTTATTTTCTTAAATTATGTGTCAAGTCAAAACCAGACAAACAAAGTGAATATGAAAGAACAAAAACTAAAATTAGGAAGAGAAGAAATACATGGAGGAATATAAGGAGGATGTTGAGACTGTTCTGGAAGATTAGAGCCGTTGAAATAAGCAACCGGAGTTGAAATCTGACCATCAATATTGCCATACATATCTCTATAACAAAAAAAATAAAAACAGAAAAATCAATAGAACAGCAAAAAAAAAATACATGATTTTTAGACAATTTAAAGTTATAATATTTAACCTGAAAGATTTGGACTGTTGTTGTTGATGTAGTTGGAGATGGTGATGAGGAAGCGCCATAGCTAGGTTTTTAGAGAGAGAAACAAAGGGAGAATAATGAAGAGAGAGAAAAGTAGGTGGTGGTGTTTGCAATATTCAATATACTGTTAATGTGAAGTGAAGGTGTGGTTCGAGAAGGAAAAAAGATTCTCTTGCATTTGCTGTTTCGTCCCTGTAATTTGAAGAATAGTCAAACTTGGTGCACGGGAGGAGTTTAGGTGGATCCGGGTTGTAGATTGGGCTAGTTCTGATTACCTGGGCCATTACAGATCCAAGAGGCCCGTAAAGCTAAAAAGGGATTGAGATTAAAGTGCATTAACCACTTACTCACTTTTAAAGCTACTGTTTAAAATACATTCAATGTTTGCTTAGTATTTTAAGTTTAGCTACAACTTAAAAAAGCTTCAAAGACATGCCACTTCTTCTTATTTTGGGGAAGTGTACAGAATAATCAATTTCAATAACTATTTAAACTTTAACCACTTTGTAGTAAGTAACTTATATATGGACAACAATATCCTAAATTAATCACGGATGAAATTAAGTGTTTGAAATTTGCACGGCTTTAAGTCAACTTTAGACCCACATATATGAAATTTGGGTAAACCACCGGAAAAAGTTTTTGTTAAATTTACCAAGGAAGAGAGAGAAACTAAAAGCGAAAAATATAGATCTCAAAAAATCGAGACAGATACAAGAATTTAGAGACATGAATAATGGAAAATTTATTTTCTACTTTTTATTCATCATAAGGACACATAAGGTAAGATCATTTTTTTCCTAGTCTAATAAGGTAACGTTAACCCTATTTCAATAGGACTACAAATTTTATATTATCATAATTATCAAATCCTTAACCTCTTCTAATATTCCCTTTCAAGTCGGAGCATGAAGGTCTCGAATGTCCAATTTTTCAAGTAAATATTCATGTTGTGATTTGCCCAAAGCCTTTGTAAACACATCGGCCAATTGCTCACTGGTTGACACGTGATTGGATTCCGGATTGGAGCGCATCCCGAACACAGTGACAGTCAACTTTAATGTGTTTGGTCCATTCATGAAACACCAAATTTCGCGCATTATACAATGTCGATTGACTATCACAATACATTTTCACCAGAGATTTCTGCTCAACACCCAAATTTATGTAAAATTTCCTTTAACCATATTTCAACTCACATACTGTCATTGTTATTGACCGATATTCTGCCTATGTTGACGAGCGAGAGACAATGTGTTGCTTCTTGGTTTTCCATAATACGAGTGAATTCCCGAGGGATATAAACCAACCGGTAGGTGATTTTTGAGTCAACGGACATCCAGCACTGTCTGAATCGCACCATCCGTACAACTGGAGATCAAAAACTTTTCTCATCACAATGCCTTGTCCTGGGTTTTTCTTCAAGTATCGCACCACATGGAGAGTCTCATTCCAGTGTGCTTCATTTGATTGTTGCATGAATTGGAACAGTTCATGCACGCAATACGACAACTCATGCCTCGTGAGAGGTATATTAGTCTACCGACCAGACGCTAGTATGGTTCCAAATCTCATAAAGTAGCTCATTTGGTCAACGCCAAATCGTGATTTTGTTCCATATGAGTATTGATTGGTTTAGCACCCAGTAAATCGGACTCATAAATTATATCCAAGGCCTATTTTTAGGGATGGCAACGGGTAGGATCTGGACCGGATCCTACTAGATCCAGATCTAAATCCGTTTTACATACATATATCCATACCCAGATTCATATGGTCCATAAAATCATATCCAAATTCAGATCCATCGGATCCACCGGATCGGATCTGAATCCAAATCAAAGTGATTGATTATTAAGTTATACCTTCTAATCAGTCCAAATTTTCTAGAAAAAAAGTCAATTTAATTTAACGGAATCATGGGGAATGCATCCGTAAATTAGGACTAAATGACATTGTTGACAATTGTTATGCCTATTGGCTATTGTTGTAGTGAGAAACAATCCTCTCAATACCTAAGCTACTACATAAGTACCACATATATGATTAATATAATGATTAAAGAATAACACGCAAAATGTGTTCCAATTAAAAAATAATGGTCTTCGACCCTTTGAATATAAAATAAAATTAAGATTACAAAGGATTCGGTGTCATGATGTATAAATAATAAATGTATAACTAATTTAATAAAAAACGGATTCACGTGTCGGATCTGGACCGGATACGGATCTCAAATACAAGATCCAGATCCAGATCTGATCCATCATAAACAGATCCGGGTCCGATCCAGATCCGTCGGGTTCAAACTTTGAATATCCATATCCTATAAAACGGATCTGGATCCACCGGATCCGGATCGGGTGCAGGATCCATTGCAATCTCTACCTATTTTCGTTGACAGAGAAACAACTCAGTTGGTCTACGTGCAACTTCAACTCCCATAAAGTACTTCAGAGGCCCGAATCTTTCATGTGAAAACAGGTCCGGAGTTAGTCTTTGAATCGTTCAGTGGCACTATGATCATTTTCGGAGATAATCAAGTCATCAATATAGTACTTAAATATTAGTAGAATATTATTACAATACTAATTTAAAGTGCAATATAGTATTTAAATATTATTACAATACTAATTTTGCATGTACTCTATAATTTGATTGCGGACTAAGTTCCAGTGATTTTTCACGTCACAGGCGTCGCGACTCTTGGGAGGAGGCATCACGACGCTTCAGGTAATTCTTCAAAAATAACAAAACTTTTCGGTACTTCAACTTGGGTATATTTATTTCTTTTTTGTCCAAAATATAATATATTATAGTAATAATATTCAGAATATTTGAAAGAAGACAATAGAAAAAAGAGAAGGATAATCCTCGTATAATCGGACAACGTTAGAATGTTTGAGGAGTTTAAAGTTCAATATGCAATTATATATGAACAAATGTCAACTTTAGTAGTATATTTGATTTTGTTTTTAATTAAAACATAACATGAGTAGTATATTTGATTTTTTTTAGTAATTATTTCTAGATATTTAAAAGGGTAATGAAAGTTGTATATTTTTTTTTTGTAATTATTTATAGATATTTAAAGAGAGTGATGAAGGTGGATAGAGTTGTTGATGGAAATTAAAGAGGGTAATAAAGAAAATGGTAAAATTTAAATTGAAATAAATGACAGAATTGATTCTGAAAAGTCAATCCAAACATCTCAATTTTGCAATTTTCACTAAAGTAGTCATCCAAAAACGATTATGGGTTGACAAAAGTCAATCCAAACATGCACTAAGACGTTAAGTTGCATATACCTCCCCGGTGCATAGTAAATAGAGAATAATTAGAGTACGACTGTTTGAACCCATTTTTCATCAAAGCACTTGACAATTTTGCAACACCATAAAATCGATGCTTTGCCCAACGATTACACATAAGAGGAAGTGGAAGAATTATGGACGAGCATCCGAGAGTGATAGGAGGGGGATGGGGGTGAAGAGAATATATCATATCGGTGACCGATGAGAACCATGGACTCCTTATAAGGCTTGGGCAATCTTCCTCCCTCTGAACTAACTTTTAGGGTTTGAGTTAGGCCCAAGATCCAATTTGACATGGCATCATAGCCAAGCTCGATCTGTTGTGGGCCCCTAAAAAAAGGGGGAGCGGAATGCTCCATGGACCTACTGATCGGCCCGAGACCGATGGGTGGTGGAAATGCTCCCAGTCCATTAATGTGCACGTTCCAGCGTGAGCAGGGGATGGAGGTGAAGAAAATATATCGGTGACCGATGAGAATCACGGGCTCCTTATAAGGCTTGGACAATCTTCCTCCCTTTAAGCTAGATTTTGTGGTGTGAGTTAGGCGAAATACCTAATTTGACATAACTCTAAGTACTTTTAACTTCAAAATAGTTCAATCAAGAGCAGTGGAAACTTCAGGGTATTGTCCAAAAGTTCAAGCCCCACAATTCAAAATTTCACAATATTGTGTCTTGAAGTTCAGTGTCCTATCCGTTCAATATCACCTGCAAAATTTAGATGCTTGAGATAATTTTTAACACAAGTTCAAATATCATTCATGTATTTTCCCACTGATCTCAGACATATACCCTACTTGATTGAAAATGGAAGTCAACAGACTATTGGTTTCCTTAGTTACCTCTCAAAGCACATGTCATTTTCTATTGTAGCTAAATATAAGCCTTGATTATAGGGATCTTTTTCAATTTGTAGAGTATGAATTACAAATGGACGAAGTTAACCTGATAATTCCCGCTGATAGGTGTAATCCGGAACATTATTCAAGGAGCAACAATAGCAGTAGAGCAGGCATCATAAATTATGTATTTAAGATAGAAGAAGAGTACTCGTGACTCTGCTCCATCCGTTATCGACAAACTGAACTGGACCTCATTCTCTATGTGACCCGGCCTCCGAGATTTTTAAAGTTAAATGTGCAGACATGACAACAACTCTCCTACTGCGTCTCATTCTTTGCTCCAAAAGGTGGAATCTCCCACTCCAGGAGTCCCACACCCCGATCCGATAGATCTGTGAAAGAGGAAAATCATGGTGACTCAAATTGATCAATTGATTTTAAAGGTTAGATCAGTATCACGATGTGCATAAGGGGCCCTCCTTTATTTCAAGAAGAAACTCCACACTATCGCTGACGGAATTCAATCTTTGATCATTGCTCTAAATATCCCCTTGAAACCAATTGAGCTGCCCAAGTGGACAACTGCGTCTCATTCTTATATATGATCAGACGAGTTTAAAATTCTACTACAAGGATACACTACACCTCTTCACTAAATATTACTATCTCCTTTTCTTTTTACAAGTATATGGTGGAGTGCTGACAAATAAGTATAATCTTTTAGTGATTTGATCATGTAAAACTCCTTTACATTATTACTCATTTTGTTCGCCATTTCAAACTTGAACAATTGCACTATGAATTTTGTTGCTTGAGATATTAGATGTACTTAGGCTTTGGGTCAGGCTTGAGAGATGGGTTTAAATACTCTATTATCGCCCCAACTCCATCTTTTGCTGCATTGTATTGACTTCCAAATTCTATCATGAATTAAATTAATCAGGCGAAGATGAGACTGTAAGTTTAAGAAAATAAGAATACAACCCCATTTTCCTTTCACATCTTAGACAATGTTGAAGAGAAATATCTCTATTCGTTTGATATCTTTTGACTTTGGGCGAATACCAGACTTGTATATCTCTTGTTTTAGTTTCTCACTCTGCGGTGAATATCAGTTTTTGCATCACATAAGACTCATTAAAGAGAAAAATACTCCATATCAAGATCTTTTCATTCTCAAAAATCATACCCAAGCCAAGACTATGGTACCCAAGAGGCCAAGACTGGTTAAGGATAGAGAAGTACGACCCTTAATTGTATCAGACTTAAATATCACCAACATATAACTTTTTTTCTTTTCAGTATAAATAGTTCTACTTGTTTCTTGATCCTTCCTTGCAATATCTTCTGAAAGAGAGAACAAGAGGATATTCGCAATGGCAACATAAATGAATAATAATATCTGAATTTTGCAGATTTTATGGCCTTATTAGGTATTATGCTTATTGAAAAAGTGAACTATTGAATGTCAATACTGTTGTCACTATCAAATTGTGGCTATAAAATTGATTTCAAGCAAAACTTAACTCCGATGGTGGAAACCCAAGAAACCATTATTCACTAGTACAACACACTAATAATTTACTAATAATGAAGATAAGTATTCAACTTTCAAACAAATAAACAAATCAATCTACAATATGACATTATCGTATATATCAAAGTAACAAGATAAAGTAACATGAGAAATGAATAATGGTCACCGGCAAGGGTATCAAGTTGGTGGAGTAGAGAGTGCGGGACCGAAAGGTCACAAGTTCGATTCCCCTGCCAAGTTGAGTCTGTCACACGTGACATGGCTTTCCAAGTGTGGTTTACCTGAGGTGATTTACAGGCTATTGCGTCAGTCTAAAAATTTACCCAGTGCACACTTATAATAAAGATAAAGTAGCAGCTGCAGGTTCCCGCGTCAAAAAAAAAAAATTGTCACGTCCTTCTCTTCTGTCCATTTCCAGTAGCGGCTATTTGAATTTTTTTGTTGCAACTTGTAACAGCCTGTCCACATTCCACTCCAGAGAAAGTGGTAATTAGTGGGGCAAAGATAGAGACCACCAACTGCCCCAATAGCTATCAATTCACGTGTTGACAAAATGAAGATTGGAAAAAATATCAAAACTTTACCAACTCAGATAGCTCAATAATCATCAACTGTAGGTACAGTTCTTTAGTGGAATTGCAACGTTCAGTTTCTGGGGATGAAGAGTAATTAAACAATCAATTGTCTTGTAGAACTTGGGCTTCACCACTTTGCCCAAAACATAAGCTCTTGATCTAAGCTTGAAATTCAAATTCAGTGGCACTGGCAATGGCGTCGCCCCTGTTGGGGTGGTCAAAGTTGCTCCTCCTCCATATAATGGAATCATGTTACCTATCACTGATACAGTTACAACTCTTTGGCTCTTTCTTGATTGGTAGAATTTCTTCATCTGTTTCCACCCATTTCACAAATCAATAGAAAATTGAAAAAAAAAACATTCATGTTAATCCAACATGATTTAGAATGAATGCTACTCCTTCAGACTCACCCATCTGTTGTTATTAGGGCTGTTATCGGTCCGGATACTCCCGGTAATTATCCGAGAACCGAATCGATATTCGGATCAAAAAGTTATCGGTCTGGATACGAATATCAGAAAATTACCCGAACCGATAAAGATCCAGTCCGGCAACCCGGTAATTACCCCATAATTACCTGGTTCCTTAATAAATCCCCTCAGCCAGCCCTAATTATATTTAATTGCAATATTCCCTAATGTTGAACTATTTTACATGTTTTAAGAATATATGTGATGTAGACTTTATGTTTTAATGTGAAACATTGACATAAAATATAGAGAGATGGAAGAAAGTAGTTGTAAATTGGTGCAACTTTAAATGGTCATAACTCTGCGCTCGGACGTCCGTTTCACCTCAAAAAATAATAATTTTGTGTATTTTTTCGAGACGGGGCCGGAGGCGGTTTGGAGCAGCCGATTTCTCAAAATGCGTCCGTCTTGCCAATCGATTTCACTTTCCCCCAAATCGGTTACTAATTTTTTCTTTTATTCACTAAATATCTCGCGATAAACAATAGATTTCAACGTTCAAATTTCGTGATAATGTTTATGAGAATGTCAATTTCAGTATTGAAAATTCAATTTAAAAAAAAAAATCGGGCCACGGACCCGATCCGGACCGGGTATCCGCCCGATAAGGTATCGGTCTGGTCCCGGATCACGACTCAGGACCGAAACCTTATCGGTCCGGATCTCGTTCCGGTACATACCCGGACCGGATCGATAACCGTCCTAGTTGTGATTTCTAAAAATAAATCTCAAATTTCCCCAACAGTCCATTTTTACTTATCCTATCATACTAAAATGTTCACTTTTACTTGTCCATATTAAAAAATAAGGAGATAATTTATCATTTTATACCTATTTTACCTTTATTATTAAATAGTACTATAATTATTTCCGCTTTATTTTTCAACATATAATAATTAGGGTGATATAGAAAAATGTTTTATTTATTTATTGTTGTGCCAAGTTAAACATCATGAACTGAGGGAATTCCATATTTGTCACTTTATAAGTTCAAGATAATTTTTTTTTTCTATTTTGCCCGTAGTAATTGTTCTACTACAAACGCCTCAATTATGTAGGGATGATACTTCAATGAATAGATATATCTTAAGACATAATTAAAATAGTCAAAACCCCTCCTAAGTGACATGTAAAGAAATGGGATAAATAATTTGAGACGAGAAAGCAGTAGTAGTTAAAAATGCTTACTGCTCCGGAGCCAACTATGAGTTCTGAAAATGAGAGATCAACAGGAGATGATGTAACGTGTACACCAAAAAATGAAGCAGTGTTACGGTAAAGGAATTTGACAGTAGCATTCATGGAGATCATATCAGTTGCTACTCCAGTACCATCAGAACCAGCTTGAATCGCAAATCTATCAAACTTTATATTCTGCAATCAAAATCCAACACACACCCATTTCAGATCTCCCTTCAAATAATCAAATTAAAACAATAATTAACAGAAAAAAACACTTACTCTCATAGTAATTTTAGGTCTCTGAGGTCGACTAGCACCCCAAAGGATAAGGGTAAAAAAGGAAAAGAGAATGAAGAAACCAACAACAAAGGCAAGGAAATAACAACGACGTGGAATAGATTTGTTTGACCGTTCATCTTCAAGTAAGCCTTCTTCTTCAATAACATCACATTCCTTCCAGGGCTTCTGCCCTTTCCGGTGGCTTCTGGCGGCGGCGGCGGCATCGTTGGGGGAGATCTTTCGAGATCCAGGTTTGAGTGAGCCGGAGAATCGACTGGAGGAGGATTCACGGGAGTGACGGCCGACGGAGGAGTGAGAGTGAGGTGGAGAACCCATTGGACTGATAACTGGAGTTGACTGAAACGACGTCGTTGTCTTCTCACCATCGTGCGAGTCACGTGATGGACTTTGAACGTAGTACACCGGCCGGCGGTTATGGTCCGGCGAGGAAGGAGCCAAGCTCGTATCCTCTGAATCAGTTTTTGTGTGCATTTTTTTTAATTTTTGAGAAACCAACTTCCTAGAATTTAATGTGAGTACGATGTTTGGTTGACGCAACTAAAAATGTGTTTGTTTTATACTTTATTATATGATTTTTATTACTCACCGACGGGACAAAAGTGGCAAATAATACTTATACTAGTGCCTAACAAACATTATTGTGGATGGAAATGTTAAAGTGTTGTATGTTTCATTGATCAAATACAGCTGCCATACAGTTGTCAACTCTAGTACTACTGTCTACCACGCGTATTCAAGATTTCCTACTTTGGAGACCAAAATTTATATTTAAGTTGCAAACTTTTAAAATAATTTAATTTCCATTTTATATCGTATTTTTTAGGAAATGAGTGAATATAGCTTTCTACTACTATTTGTAAAGAAGCAAATGATTCAGTACAATTATTGTGTATTACTTCTCTTTATAAAATACTTTTCATGTTTCGTTTGTCGATAGTTAGTTTAGTTATTTTTTAAACTAAATTATATAGATTAATTTAATAATTCGAAATTAAAATTTAGATAATCGCTAATTATACGAAAAATATTATAAATTATAATTCTTCTCATATTAATATGATAAAAATATATCTTAAAATATTAATCAAAATTTATATAGTTTGACTTTTGCGAAACGAACTATGACAAGTATTTTGAGATTGATGGAGTAGTAGATCTCTTATCGGAAACAATCTCGCTACCTCCCATGATAGGAGTGTGTACATTCTACCCTCCTAGACTCAATTTGTACACTAAATATGTTATTATTGAAGTAGTTATATGTCAAAATAAAGAAAATATGAAATTTAAAATAAATTTATAGAATTTGATCTAAAATGTCAAATGAAACAGAGAGATGATTTTGTTAAATATCATTTGCATTTCATTGCGAAATAATGTCCATGTTAGAAGAAAGTCATATTTGTGGCCTTTAAGATCACAAGTTCGATTCTCGGCGGATACGTTCTTCGGGGCTATATGCCTCGTATTAAAATCTGGTAGCTTAATCGCGCGGGCATGTTGCAGTGTGGGTTTGATACTTTCCAGACAATCGCATCGGGCCTTATAAGCGTTGATCCGTTGGTGGCGATCGACATCGAATGCGGCGACATCCGCGATTCGACGGCGGTGGCGCTAGAAACGAGTTTCATTCGCCTGCGAAAGATAGCGATCGAAGTCTTTGATGCGGAGTATTTCCGCCACACCTTGCACTTGATTATCAAAAAAAAATCATATTAAACTGGAAAAAATGGTTGTTTGGTGGATGTGGGATCCACTTTTTAACATTCAAACCATGTGAATTGAGAAAAGGCAAACAATAATCAATAATGTAGTTCATCATCTTTTTTCTTTTACTAATAAAAAATAAAGCATGTGGAATGATGCAGTGTACCATGGTTCCTATCTTTCTGCTTTTCTCTTGTCTAAAGCAACCCAAGAATCCAAGATGCTTCTGGTCATACAGTTTATCTATGCTATATGCTTGGTTCCACTTCTTTGTAATTCTGGACACCCATTTTCTTAAAAATAGATAAAATTGAGATGCTTGATTCCGCGTTTCAGAATCAATTCTGTTTTTTATAATTAATTCTGGCATTTATAGCTTCTGTGAGAATTAATTTTGCCATTTATTTCAATTTGAATTTTACATTTTCTTTTATTACCCTTTTTAATTTTCATCAATATCTCTATCCACCTTCATTATCATCTTTTTAAATATCTAGAAATAATTACTAACAAAGTTCAAATATACAACTTTCATTACCCTCTTTAAATATCTAGAAATAATTACTAAAAAAATCAAATATCCACATTCATTACAAATTTTGTTATTTTTGCAGCTTGTGCAGTTGTTGAAGAGATAAAATGAACGATTGAAATTTACATATTTTATATTCTAATATTTAAGTACTATATTGCACATTTAATTATATTATCTATTTGTAATTTTTATTTACATACTTTAAATTCTAATATTTAAGTATTATATATTGCACTTTATTAAAAAGAGTAAAACTAGAACGCATTATATATGCCTCACATGTGTAGTAAAGTAATCATTGTATAGTTCGCAGAAGTTTGGGCGCCGCGGCGCCGATTGCAGGGCCGTGGCGCCGTGACGAAAAATCTAAATTTTAAAGGAGCCCTAATTCGATTTTCCCTTCTCCAAATCAAAAAGCTAAAACCCTTCTCTCTCCAAAACCCACAAAATCAGTCCTTTTACTTAAAAATCTTCCACAAACTAAACTCAATCACAACCAAAGTACTTAAATTCCTTACACCCTTAGTCATCTCAAACAACAACCCTCAATCCATCATTAGGAACAAGAAAATCTTGAAGAACACCGTCCAAGGTAACCTTTATCACTTTTCTTGAAATTTTCAAAACAATCAGGGGAGGTAATAGGTTTCGGGATGTGCTTTATTGGTGGATAGTGTGTGGTGTGTTGAAGTTGAGTGTGAAAATTTCGCAGAAGATTATATGTAGTGAGCGTGGGGTGTTGCACCAGTGTTTTGAGTTAAGTTTGGGGGTTGAATAGTGTTGTAGTTTGCTGATTATGTTGTGGGTTGATTGGTTTGATTGATAGTTGCTGGGTAATATCACTTAAACAAAGGAAACGCTGCCGAATTTATCTAAAAATGTCTGCCAAAAAGAGGAGAGTTTCCACATCCACCTCTGTCCCTCAATATGATACTACTAGGTTTGTCAGTCAAAAAGCAGAAGATAGATATTACAAACTTAGTACTAGACCCTTGATCCCTGAGAGAGGAATGAAGTACCAAAGAGAGTCATTTGAGGATGGAGATGCCTATGAACATATTCGGGCGATGATAAAGGTCATGGAGTGGAAGAGATTTGTTAATCCGAAAAGAATAGTACCACAGAACACCATAATGATGAAAAAATTCTATGCAAACTTCCCGAAGAGGGTAAATGGATGCTTTGTGAGAGGACATTATGTGCATGTGACGGCCGAAGTGGTGAATGAGCTATTAAGAACAGTCGACGTTGAAGAAAGAGGCGATGATCGAAGCTATTTCAGAACTTGGTCTAGAGACGCCAATAACATCTACTGAGATATCGTCGCAAGCACATTATGCTACCCCGGGGCTGAGTATGATATTGCAAGAAATGGATCAAGAGGACTGAGCAGATGTCAGTTCAACAAAACAGCCAAGGGTTGGTTATATTTCGTCAGTGCCCGCCTAATTCCATCGACGCACTTCACCAGAGTGCCAACAGATAGAATAAAAATGATATATGGAATCATGGAAGGGAAAACGATTGACGTTGTGAAGGAGATATTGCAAAACATTGGAGAAACCAGTAGGTTGGTAACTACAGGTGGGTTGAGACATGAATCACTTATTTGCAGCTTATGTTCCAGACATGGAGTCCCAACCCTAGCTACTGATACATATGAGAAGGGCCAACCTCCTGTGTCATATGGGATAGTGCATGCCTTCCCATAACCAGTCCCTCCAGCAGCAGCAAGAAGGAGACCAGCGTCAGCATCATCACCAGCAGTGACGAAGCAGCGAAGCAGAGGTCACATGGATGAAGATGAGCACGAAAGAGGCTCAAGGCAGAGGCAGTGCTTGGCCAAGCCTCGAATTAGAACCTCCGGTGCCTATAATGGAGCAGTTGCTCATAAACCAGAGGAGGATGATGCAAAATTTTGACATAATGATACAAGGTCAACAGGACCAGAGGCAAGGACAACAAGAACTAAGGCAGAAGCAACAACAGTTGCACCAGAGATTTGATGAGATGAGTTCCTTGTTCAACCAGTGGTCCATGCATTATCCGCCGCCACCGCCACCACTTTAAACCAAGTTTGTAAGTTGTCCTATTTTATGATGCGCGAAAAGATGCACACACTTTAACGCAAGTGCACGTTATCGTGACAAGTAATATAGTCTTGATAAGACCGAATATCGTCCACAAGGATTAGGGTTCAAGTACCAACTATCTATCTTTTGGTATCTATTTGGTAAATTGATATTTGATTTTGTTGTTTATAACTAAGAATTATAAAGACTAATTTATCTAATGAGTTTACTTCAGTTGTGATGGGAATAGGGCTTCCATGTCTCCTCAACTATCCGCTTATGTTATTTATTAATCTGATGAATTACGGTCTTCTCTCGGAGCTAGCAGGTTTACGAAATCGTTTTATATTCCCGTTAAGGATGTATAAACACTCAACCCCAGTATTACACCTTACCTACCTTTCGGTGATAAGGATAACTCTATAGGAGGATTAAGAACAAAAATCTAGTTAACCGTCACGCACCATGCGCAAAATTAGGGTTGTTAAGCCTCTCATTAACGCTACATAAATAATTGAGGTATTTTCATCCCCAACCCAAATATGTCTACCCAACTTACAACATATTCACAATCTTTCCTTTCGAAGTAAATTAGAAATCATATAAGGATAATTAGTTGTCAATTAATTACCAAGCATTCAACGCAATTATTGGATAAATCTCTCAAAGAAGAATAATAACCATAAACATGTATTAATTCATAACATAAGTTTCTAGTGAATCAACATGGAAAGCCCTATAAGAGAATTAGTTCCTAGCCATAGACATGACAAGAACTAATTCAAAGTTCATCATACAAAACTGAAATAAAGAAAAGAAAAAGGAAAATAAAGTACTAAATTATGGTCTCCAATCTCCAAGCAAGAAATCTTGAGTTGTGCAAGAAGGGGAACCCTTAATATCTGTCTAGGGTTATCTTTTTATAGGCTGAAAACCGCCCTTAACTTTTCCTGCAGTTCGCCGTAAAATCGTCAAAACTCGATTTTTCCGCGTCGGCCGCCGCGGCCGCTATCGGCGCGCGCTGACTCTGTGGCCTTCGAGTGATTTGGCGCGCCCGATCTCTGGCGCATGGCGCCGGCTACTGGATCTCTGCGACTCTTCGATGATTAGCGCGCGGCCTGCACTGCTGACATGGCGCCGCCACTGGGACTCTGCAGCTCTCGATATCGTGCCGCGCCCGCTTTCGATCGGCAGGCGCCGCTACCGTCCGAAGTTTTTGCCTCGTTCGCCACTTTCTCTGTTTTTTAGCTCTGGAACCTCCTCTTTTGCCCTTTTTTTGCTCTTTTTCCGCCATTTGGCCATTTTAACCACTTTGACTCAAAAGAAAGGAAAACTATCCTAATACGACACTTATTTGTACAAAAAGGGACAAAAGACTAACTAAAACTGACTCAAAAAGTGTATATAAAATACACCGATCATTTTTTTTGTATTTTTTGAGTCTTGCACACATTGGGGACAATGTGTGATTTAAGTTGGGGGGGGGGGGTGTTTTATTGTTTTGAGTCTTTTTGATTTGTTTTGTGTATTTTTGAGTATTTTTTTGAGTCATAATTTTTTTTTAAGATTACGCATGCTGTAATTATTGGAAACACCTAGTGAAGTAAAGTTGAATAATGTAATGGAATTAGAAGCAACCATCTGAACACTTAGGTTAGATATGCCACAAAATCATGAAATCAGACTATTTGGGATATTTTGCTTGATTTGTGCATTGTTAATGATTAAACATATGTGTCTGCGTACTTGCTATTTGAGGCGAAATAGTTAGGATATGCATGTTAGGGAGATGATTCAGGCATTGCTTTGTTAGCCCTTTCTTACCATTTTTACCTATCCCAGACATTTAAATTGTATCCCTAGTCAGCCCCATTGAGCCTAAAAATATGACCTTTCTTTAACACCCTATAATTCCATATTTGTGCCATAAGTGAAAAATTGAGATGATTGGAATATAAAGTGTTGAAAAAGAGACAAAAGAGAGTGAATAATTTTGATGCACCCCAAATGAAAAAATAATAATAAATAGGCAAAAACCCAAGTTTGGGGGTGCCTGCTATTCATAATACACCTCATCCTCGCAAAACAAAAGAGGGGAAAGATAGGTATGGAGTGAAAAAGAAAATCAAAAGAAAAGGGAAGAGTTGAAGCAAAAGAGCTTATGTTACGTAAATTGAGCCTAAATGCCTATTTTTACCTACCCCTACCTAAACCTACATTACAACTCTGAAAAGCCCTGAAGATCTCTAAATATGTGTACTCATGATTAGTGGAGAATATCAAGTAAACATGTCATAGGATTTTGAAATTAACATGCATAGTTAGGTATTCTTACTTTCATTGAGCATGATTAAATCGAATTTGCGAAATATCTGACTTAAAGTGTTTAGAATGCTAAAAATCCATGTTATATGTTCCTGCATATTATCCTACTAACCTTCATGCTTTTCTAAGTGACAATTGTGCAGCAAATTGATCAGTGTCTTTGAGTCATTTTATTTTCTTTTCTTTCGTGTCTTTATTTTTTTCGTTTGATCTTTGCTCGAGGGCGAGCAAAGGTTAAGTTTGGGGGTATTTGATCGGTGTATTTTATATACACTTTTTGAGTCATTTTTAGTTAGTCTTTTACCCATTTTTGTACAAATATGTGTCGTCTTAGGATATATTTTCTTTCTTTTGAATCATAATGGTTTAAAGGGACTCATTGGTGAAAATGAGCAAAGAGAGGGCGGAAACAGAGGTTCCAGAGCTCAAAAAGCTAGAAAGTTGACAACCGGCGAAAGCAGGGCGCGCCATGCATGACCAACCAAAGATCGAGCGCCACTAAAAGAACAGCTGCGTGAGTTTCAGCGCGCTGATTCTGGCCGCTGGCCGGGAATTCTGTCAAAATTTGAATGGGAATGGGCCAAGGCCAAGAAGGAAAAGTTTGTGAACGTTTTTAGGCTATAAAAATTACCTTTATAGGTCAGATTTAAGGATCCCACTTTGGAAAATTCATCACAACTTGAAGATAAAGATTAGAGACTTCCTTTTAAGTAATTTCTTGTTCTTTATTTTATTTCTTTTTAGTTTATGTTGGATATTAGTTTAGTTCTTGGCATGTCTATGGCTAGGAACTAACTTAATTTAGGGCTTTCCATATCGAATCGCTTGAAACTCATTCTTATGAATTAATGCACGTTTTAGTTCTTCTTATTATTGTTGAGATTTATTCAATATTTGTTTTGATTGCTTGGTAATTAATTGATCACTAATTATCATAATTTATATGATTTCTAATCGAAAGCCGAAAGGGGAGATTGTGAATATGCTATAGTTGAATAAACATAGGTTAAATCGTGGACGAAAGTACCCCGATACTTGTGTAGCTTAATAGGTTATTGTTCTTAATCCTCCTTTATAGTCAATCTTGTCATCGAAAGATAGAAGGGTTCTATATTGAGGTTGAATGTTTATATTACCTTAACAGGAGTATAAAACGACTTAGTTAACCTGCTGTCTCAAAATAGAAGAAGAACCATAATTATTTGCATTAACAAGTAAGAAGAGCGGATAGTTGAGAAGATTTGGAAGCCCTATTTCCACCATATCTGAAGTAAAATAAAGTAATTTAGTTAGCACCTATAATCATAGTTATAAACAATTCAGCAAATTATCGGTTACCAAATAGATACCATAGAATAGAGGTTGATAATTGGACACTAATCCATGAGGACGATAACTCGGTCTTCTAGACTATATTACTTGTCACGACACGTGCACTTGCGTTTAGTGTGTGCATAAATCGCGCATCACATCCAAACATAAATCAATTATACCAGAATCAATTCTATCAAAATCAATTCTCCGTAGGATCAATTTTGTCCACCGCAGAACCAAACACACACTTAGTACTTCTTATTTTTATTCTTTTTTTTAATATATTCAGTGTTCTGGTTTATATCAGACCATTTCTGAAGATAGTAGTACCGATCTTTCAATACTATCAGTAAATCACAGAATGTGTCTGAATGACCATAATTTGAAAACAAAGCAACTGATATCGCCTACAAGATTATTTAATACTTCTTATTTTGATTCTTACTCCTGAAGCAAAAAATCATACCAACGGAAAGTGACAATCTAGTGAACTAATGTAAATCAGATCATATTATCCCAGTTTATATAGAATAGAAACTAAAGATGAATAGCTGAGATATTATGCTATGTGCAGACTGAAGTGCTCCTAGTTTTATTCTCATTCTAGTTAATTGTGAGGAATAGCTAGATTAAATCGTAAGAAAATGTTAATTCGTAAGGAATAAGCTAGTATGGGACACCAGTACTAGAATTAGGACCCTCTAGATGAACGAATAGGCCCATCTTTAATCTTTCAATAGAACGGGCTTTATGCACATATGACACTCGCCCCAGTATGATAACGAGAAATCCCGAACAAGATAAAACAAGCTAAACCCTATCTAGCCTTGTTGGGCCGCCTCCTAGAACCGGAAAGAAGCCCATCCATTTAAGGTGGCCTTTTTTTTTTTTGGCTAAGAAAGGTTTATAAACATTTTTTGTGATAGTCAGTCAAGAATTTGCACTAGGTGTCCCCTTCAAGGATTTGTATTTAGGAGTAATTTTTATGTTAGTTTTTTTTTAAAAAAGTTTTACAAATATAAGATCAAGCCGTATAACCTTTTTATTAATATGTCGGGTGGACATAGTTTGCACAAAGTTATGCTCCGTGCTGGTTCAAAGTTATGCTGGAGAAGCAACAATTGTGCCTCGTTCGACATAATTTTAATCAAGTTATGTCGCACTATTATGCATGCTTTTGCAAAACTTAAATGAAAATTTAAAAAATTATATAGCAGAGATGATTTTATTTGCGCAAATCTCCCAAGTGAGTCCTACTCTTACTTCAAAGTACAATTTGAAGAACCCGCTTGTATAAACTTACGACGCTGAATGGTATAATTAAACATAGTGATTCATGAAATTTAGATCAATATATAAGTACTGTCTTCAAGACAGTAACTCAGTAACTAAGCTGTCATAACTCAAATCATAAAAATCATACTGTGAATATAATTTAAAGTGATCACTAGACACTAATGCATATATTGTCAACGTAACCATCTTCAACTACAATACCATTTAGCTGAACATTTTAAATTGGAAAACTTCTCTTTTATTAATTTATTGAACACAATGTATATATGTGATAGAATACCCGCATTGAGAATTGGACTTTGGAACATTACACTAGCAATTTATTACTAATTTTGTACTCATGTATATAGACAAAATCTTAACGTGGATCACGGACTAGATGAAACCAAAATAGAAGAATAAACAAAATACACATGGCTTGACTTGTGGTATATACCTTTCCCTTACATTGAGGAAACGATAACAAAACAATAGAGCTGCCCCTTCCTATTCCAGCTAAGAGATTTGTGCTCAAACAATAGAGCTGCCCCTTTCCTTTTTTTCTTAAATTTTGTACTTAATCAAATATTTTTACATAAATTGGGACGGACAATAGCGGAGTCAAAGATTTCATTACGAGGATTCCACTTTAATTTATAGAAACAGATTATATCAAGTTTTTCATTCAAGTCAAGGGATTCAATCCTTAAATTTGTCATGCATTATTATTAACTAGCTTGTAATATACATATATAATTAATAAGTAAAAAAAAATTGAGCAAGAGGTATCATAAGAACCCCTTGCTTGAATGTGGCTCAGCCACTGAGACGTAGGGAGTATAAAATTAAAGTCAAAACTCAATCACTAACCGTTATAAATTATTATTCTAAAATTCACAGCTCATAACAGAACTGAACAGATATAGAAGTTAGAAGAGAAGTCTGAGTTATCTATATATCTTGAGATTCTCTACTGATGCTGGCATGCAAAAAGGGGAGAAAATACAGTAATCAAATGGCGATGGAAGCTTCATCATGTCCTGTAATGATAAGTGTATTCCAGAAATGGGCTTATTAACTTATTTTGGAACATGCAGTCACGGGAGGACACGGATTTTTGGCATGATCTTCCGGTGGACCCATAAATGTGTACAAAATTTTCTACAATCACAAAAATGTGGACCATCTTCTCACACACACATATATATATATATATATATCCTCTAGCTCGTGACTATACCTAGTTTCCACCGCTTCATCCGTTTTAAAATGTTTGTCTTGCTTTTTTTGTCCGTTTTAAAATATTTGCCTTTTTTTTTACTTTAATTTTAATTTTCCATATGACATGTATAAAACTACAAGATTAGATGACATTTTAGTATATTCTTTATATCTTTAATTTAATACCACAAAATTTAAATTTTATTTTATTTTATTTTATTTTATTTTATTTTATTTTATTTTATTTTATTTTATTTTATTTTATTTTATTTTATTTTATTTTATTTTCTTAAACTTCGTGTCAAGTCAAAATCGAACAAACATTTTGAAATGGTGAAAATATCATTTTGTCAACCCAGCTGGCCCATACTTTTGAAGATTTTTTCTCCACGGAACTCCCTAGCTCTTCATGTTTTAGCAGAAGATACAAATATATTTAAACACTGACGGGCATGATAGGTTCGTCAGGATTTTGCCACGCTTAATTTGATCCTTTTGCCTTCCAAATGGAAAATACGTAATTAACCTTGCGATAGAAAATGTTTTATCCCATACATTAGTCTATCTAATATGAATTTGAATTAATCCGATAAAGTAGATTTCCTCCGATCAAGGATTTCCTGTTCAGCTGTTGAGAGAACTCCATTGATCCGGAGTTTAGTCGTTTTGGTACAGAGCCTTATTTTGACTTATGCATATTTAGGGGCACGACGAGACCCTTTCCCGTCATATTTATTTATCGTACTCTTGGGAGTGCAGACGATTGTGGGTAGATGTGTTTGGGACTTCGTGGATTGTATATGTATTTTGATCGATCGCATTTGCTACGCTTCATGTTGGGATGTTCTCAGATATAAGCAAATTGTCGTCTTGCCTATTTGATATGACTTACAGATTACTGTATTATCCTTGGTATCCGTGTGATTATGTGACAGGTGAGTATAAGAGTGCCTAGGTAAGGCACCGGGTCGCGGCCCGTCGGGTCGTGACAATCATGTTTTTTCTTTTCTTAGAAATAATCAGCGTAATAAATGTAATAATGAGAAACTTGCCCAAAACTGTTTTTCTTGCCCGCTTGGCAAGCATACTCGTCTTCCTTTCATGTCTTCAATGAGTATTACTGTTTCACCATTTGACATTGTTCATGCTGACATGTGGACCTCTCTTGTTGTTAGCTCTCTAGGTCACAAATTCTATCTTGTTTTATTAGACGATTTCTCACATTTTGTATGAATTTATCCTCTCAAATTCAAATATGAAGTTTTTGGTAAATTTTTAGAGTTTCACAGATTTATTAAAACTCAGTTTGAAAAATACATAAAATTATTTCAATGTGATAATAGACGTGAATTTAATAATTCGGCTTTCCATAATTTTTGCTCCCAACAAGGCATTGTGTTCCGCTCTTGTCCTCACACCTCACCTCAAAATGGTAAAGCTGGACGAATTATTCGTACTATTAATAACATTGTCCGTACCCTCCTCTTTCATGCATCTCTGCCATCATATCTAGGTCTATGCTGAATACCTCCTAAATATTTTACCTACTAGCACCCTACAAAACAAGACCACCACAGACATTCTATATCGTAGGACTCCTTCTTATGACCCACCTACGAATCTTCGGTTGTCTGTGCTATCCCAATCTTACCTCCACCATCCTTCATAAGTTGGCTCCTCGAACTACACATTGTGTATTCCTCGGTTTTCCACCCAATCATAGGGGTTCTGTGCTATGACTTATCCACTCGTCAAATTCACATCTCTCGTCACGTCACGTTCGACGAGACGATATTTTCGTTTTCGAACACTCAAAAATATCGAAAACCAAAATACTCATTTCTTGATGAACCAGTCATATCCCCAAACATTCTAAGTCACCACTCGAATATCGACCGCGATCCCGCGATCCAGCTGATGCGACCTGCCCATCCTTCCAGCCGAAGTCTCCGCTTACTCGCAATTAGCACCGCGGTGCCTGCCTTCCAGTGAGTTCCCTGTTCCTGCATCGCCTTTAGCGCCGCGGTCCCTCGAGGATGCACTGCGATGCCACCCTTCCAGTGAGTTCACTGTTCCTTCCTCGCCTTTAGAACCACGATCCCTCGAGGATGCACCGCGATCCCTCGAGGATGAACCGCGGTGCCACCCTTCCAGTGAGCAAATCCCAGAACCTGTCACTTCACCAATGCCACCACCCAATGTCCCCAGTCACCAAATAGAAACTCGTGCCAAACACAAAATTTTCAAACCTAAAGTCAAGTTTAATCTGTCTGTCCAAACCATTTCTCCACTTCCAAAGAACCTCAAATTGGCTAAACTTGACCCTAATTGTAATGCGACCATGTATGAGGAATATAATGCTTTAACTAAACAACATACTTGGGATCTTGTTCCTATACCAGAGGGGGTGAATGTGATCAGATGCTTGTGACTTTTTCGTCACAAATTCAGAGATAGTGGTGTTTTGGAACGCTACAAAACTAGACTTGTGGCAAATGACACTAATCAGTAGGAGGGTATTGACTGCGGTGATACTTTTAGCCCGATTGTTAAACCAGCTACAATTCGTACTATTCTTAGTATTGCTATGGGTAAAAAGTGGTCGATTCATCAGCTGAATGTCAAAAATGTATTTCTTCATGAGGATTTGAAAGAAATTGTGTACATGCATCATCCACCTGGTTTTGTTAATCCGGTCCAGCATCAGCGAACCAAACATATTGAGATGAATATTCATTTTGTTCGTGAGAAGGTTGCACGTGGTCTTGTCAAAATTCTACATGTACCTTCCTCCTATCAGTATGCATACATCTTCACAAAGGGACTACCCAGACAACTGTTCACAGACTTCAGATCCAGCCTGAGCATTCGGTCTCCTCCCGCTCCGTCTGAGGGGGTGTATTAGCGAATATTCTTCAAATATTCACAATATGTATTGTATTTATTAATATCACGTATTTAAGTAACTTATAATTCTTACTGTATTAAGAATCACATTTGTACAACTATATATATATTGTGATTAATGAAAGAAATCTCTAAAAAAAAATATTCCAATATCTTACCTAAACCCTATTGTTTTGTGGGAGATATAGACGTGGAAATATTAAAATTAACGATAATTACCCTACCCTTATGGGTTGCCTCTTATTTATAAGAGAAGCCGTATGTCAAAACTTAATTTGATCATTATATTGATCCGCGGTTGTTATTATTGACGTCACATGTTTACCAGTTTTTCTGCTCTACTAATTTCACTTAATTAAAATGAATAAAAATTAGATTCTTTAACCTCTGTTAATCCCTTCACTACATTTACTCTCCTACTTTTTTACACATTTCTTTTGGTTTTATTTAATTTTCTTTTCTTCTTCAAAAATATATTTTTTAAACATCAGTTAATATGCATGAGCATCAATCATCAATTGTGGGACATATAAAATGCACCAATATCCTAACATTACAACCACAATACTATTAGAGCAAGTCTTGATGTTAATAAGTACAATAAAATTGTTATTGTTATTATCTATTCCAATCTTGCAACAAATACTTAATTATGATTGAGAAGCTCAAGCTGCAAGTTGACTCTTTTTTACTAACAGCACAGAAAACAATGTGAAGAATATATAAGTTTATTTCACATTAATTATGTGTTACAATATCACATTTAATTAGTTAGAGATTATTTCACAACAATCAGTTATGTCCTGTCAAAGGATCCACTCTTATACTTGTTGCGACAATTGGACTTTTGACTATGTATTTACCTCCATTTTCCACCCAGCTCAATGAACCATAATCCACAATATCATCCACAACAATTGGTCCTTCTATCCTTAGCTTGTAGCTTTTCTTTTCATACTTCTCTTTGAAAACCAACTTATCAGGTACAACACTAACTTTAAATTTACCCATTGGAGTGACCTTTGCTGTATACACTGATATACCATCTTGTAAATTAGTCATCGTTCTTTTGAATTCTTGAATCCTTTTAGGATCCGACTCGCTGCTGTTCCGATTGAAAAAGCCAATGAAAGATGGATAGTTTAAGTCCAATGATGGGTTGGAGCAAGTATAAGAGGAGGATCTTGTGATGGTTTTTATCTGTTTGGATGTTAAGTTTAGAGCACAAAGGAGATCAACATAATCTTGTGGTGTTGCATCATAGATGAGTCCAGGATCTAACGCCTTGTTTGGATCTATATGGCCAGCTCCCATTGCTAGAGGAGTAGCAGCCTCATTCTTCTTACCTGTTGAGACATAACATGATTAAATAATTAAAACTATGTTCATGATATCAGAGCATGCAAGAGGTCATGTGTTCAAATCTCACAGCCACCCAAAAAGTCTTAAAATATTTGAGCTTTTTTCATTTTTGACCCATCGGCCAAAATTAATTACAGCCGCTAACCAAAATACACAAAACATATACATATGATATGTATGTTATGTAAACAATATGTATATTTTATGTATATTTATACTTAATATACAAAACATATACATTTGTTGGCTATTATGTTTTTGAGCGATCCAAAAATGTAATTATCCCTAATATTTCCACATGTTTGGTCCCGAAAAAAGAATCAAGTTTTTAGATGAGATGGTCACACTGTTCAACATTACCTATGTCTTGGATGGGGCTTTGTGTGTTGTCCAATACATAGGCTGTGGTCATCATGGCGGATCGGATAGCAGCAGGGCTCCATTCAGGGTGTGCCCCTTTTAGAAGTGCTGCTACACCAGAAGCATGTGGACATGACATTGATGTACCTGATATAATATTGAAGTTACTAAAAAGTTTTCCTGAGGTAACTTCAGTAACTGGTGATTGTTGTGGCCATGAAGCAAGTATTATGGCACCAGGAGCCATGATGTCAGGCTTGAGAGTTGTAGGACAACTTGGTGATGGTCCTCTTGAGCTATAGCTAGCAACTTTTGGTGCTGGTTTAGCACCAATATGTGTCACTTGGAATTCAAGCTTTGCGTTAGGTGTAGAGTCACTCTTAACGTACTCAAGTACTTTATCACCCTCTTGAAAGTTCAAGAACACCGCTGGGAATTCACTGTGGAGGTAGAATTCCAAGTCAGTTGAATTAGTTATGAAGACAGCACCAGCAACTTTTGAATTTCTTACATTGTAGACGTGCTCACCAACAGAATCATTCTTGTCTAGGCAGATTACTGTTTTGTGTGCATTTTTCTGCAGTTCCTTATCATCTTGGCAATCAACATAGCTAATATTGCTTTCACTTGAACTAGAATTCCCCGGGTAGAGCGATAAGCCAGTGACTGCAACTCCATTTCCAAGTGTTAATGTGCCAATAAATTCGCGGTCAACTGTGCCAGCAGCAACAGTAAGCACCCAAGGTGTTCCATTGTGCAAGGTCTCATAATAAGGACCTTCATTTCCTGCTGATGTGGAAACAAATATGCCTTTCTCCAATGCAGCAAAAGCGGCAATTGCAACAGGATCTTCGTGTAGAGGAAGCGCGTCTATGCCTAATGACATGGATAAAACATCTACACCATCTTCAATTGCTTGATCAATTGCAGCAAGAATATCGGACAAAAATACACCTTCTTCCCATAAAGCCTTATACATGGCCACATGAGCCTTTGGTGCTATGCCAGTAGCAGTGCCAGTGGCATAACCGAAAAAAGATGCACCCTCTACACGACTTCCAGCAGCTGTGGAAGAAGTGTGAGTTCCATGTCCATCTGTATCACGAGCAGAATTCATCGAAATGGTAAGATTCGGATTGTTCGCTAGTAAGCCTTTATTGAAGTAACGAGCACCAATTAGTTTCTTGTTACACAAAGAGGAATTAAACTGAGTTCCACTTTCACATTCTCCTTTCCATCTTGATGGTACTTCATTCATCCCATCATCACTATAACTTCTACTCTCGGGCCATATCCCTGTGTCAACTAATCCAACTATAACATCTTTGCCATATTCGGACTTTGGCCATATACCAGTCTCAGAGTTTAGGCCAAGGAATTTGGATGTGTGAGTTGTGTCAATTTTAACCGACATATCCTTAATCGAAGAAACATAACCTGGAGATTTTTTTATGGCTTCTAGTTCAGAAGGAGAAAGACTTGCACTAAAACCATTGATGGCATTAGTATAAGCATAGACTAGTTTAGAGGACACGAAGTCTTTGCTACTTGTACTATCTGATAAAGAAGAAAGTGTTGTCAAGTACCAACTATGATGGCTAGAAAAAGCTTTTGGCATGGCTGACAAATCCATATGAATGATATATGTTTCTGACTTTGTTAATGGAATTATACAAATCAAGAAAATACACAAGGCAATAGAATTTGCCATGTTGAGTACTATTATATTGGACAAGGATATATTTTCTTGAACATAAGATAATTTACTTATATAGAGGAGTGAGAGGTATGGGAAGCCAAAGTACTCCCTTACTTCCAACTTCTCCATCTCTTCGTCCATAATTTCACTATGTACCAAACTGGCATATTATTGGAAGCTTGCAACAATTTCAACTCTGCACTCCTCTTCAATAATTCTCCATCTATCATTTTCACTATTGCTTTAGTTAAAGAGTTGTAGTTTTCTGCTTTAATTATTGGAACGAGATTTTTCTTGCCTGATTAATCAACTGTTAAATCTGTCTATCGACGTCTATGCTTTTAACTCATAGTGAACAATCATGGGAGTGGATCCCTCATACATAGTGCCATTGCCACCATAACAAAAGAAGACTGCCAATTCAATGGACAAGAAGTGGTACAGTAGTCCACACTTATGCTGATGATGTAGATGATGAACAATCAGTGGCGGAGCCACAGTGTGCACACTTGTTCAGTTGAACAAGTGTGCAGTGCTATTTTTCATTTTTGAACAAGTACAACATCTTCATTCCCTTATACAACGCTGTGATTTTTTTTTAACAACCACTTCAAACTCGGTAGATCCGCCCCTGTGAACAATGAAATATCAATTAACTGGTCATCAAAATCTCATGAACACATATGTTCTGCTTAAGTTTCCTTAGTCCTCTAGAAAATTTTCATTTATAATAAGAATTCCAAACTTACAATCTACAGTATTTTTATTTTTTAAACTCTTTTCTCCATTCCTCTTTTTATCAATCTTTTCTCATTTTGATAGTGACAACCAATATCATATATAGCCATGGGCAAAAAGAGTAAAGGAAAGGAACCAATATATGGCTCTGATTGCCTTGGAACATTGCTTGCATATGATACAGAGAAAATTGTTAAAATTATGTGGGGAGCCACCCATGTGTTTTAACAAGAATTTTAAGTTGTGGAAAGTTCTTCCCACTAGTAATATGAAATTTTGATAATAAAGAAGACCTTAAAAGTCAAGAGTCTTCATATTGCAGCATAACAAGAAGATCTTCATGTTTTTTGTTTTGTTGGTTTCTCATACGTTTTTAAGAAAAAGGTTCTTCAATCTTCAGCATGACGAAAGGTTTACTCTTTAGAAAATAGTTACAAGATTTAAGTTCTATGCACCGACAACATTGAAAATATTTACATGATTAGGTCTCTTATAAGTACTTAGTTACAAGAAGAGTTTTCTTGTTCAATAGAATGAACCAAAATTCTACATTACCTGTTAGTTGAAAGATCTCTTACTAATTGATGCTAAATTTGAAAGAAAACGAGCGAGTTTTCTTATAGAAAAGCAGAACCAAAAGGATAAGTAACCGTATAGTTGAAGAAATTATGTAATCACTAAAGACAACATAAATTGACACATTACACATTTTCGTTTCCATAGCCAAAAAAGAGGAGTGTACCCTTGGTTGTAACTGTCAGTACCCAAAATGTTTTTCCCTGAAGGAAAAAGCAAAGAAATTTCGAGCACGTAACTGAGGATAATTTATTGGAAATACAAGGCAGTAAGTAGCAACTAGCATGTCATGTCGTCTAATAAAAAATAGAGGCACTTGCTTGTATGTAGGGGTGTCAATGGGGCGGGTCAAGTCTTGACCTGCTAAGATATTAATTCGCCCTGTTCTGCCCCGTTTAACGTTTGACCTGTCCTACCCCGCCATGCCCTGCCCCATTTGCCATCCCTACTTGTATGGGAAATAATGTGAACCTAGCCCAACTATATGAATTGATTAAGAATAAAAAATTAACAAATTAAAGCATGTGTCTCTATCTTTTTCAAGGTATTTTATAGTGCTTTCATGTTTTCGCACTCTTAATTAGTTTCCAAAATAACAACCAGCTGTAGAGGAAAAAGGAATTTAATACTAATGGACATATACAACTATTCCCCATTGAATTAGTGTAACTTTTGCCGGTTGTCCCTTTTGGGGAATATATATAGTAAATGTCCTATTGCATTTTATGGACCTCTACTAGATCACTATCTAAACATTTATTTTGAGCAAACTAAAATTTTATAAGATTTTTCGTGTGATTGAGCAATATATAAGCAAATATTAAATCCGAGTTTAACATTATCCGGAAGTGTAATTCCCAAGGAATATATTTGTACAATTTTAAAAATATGGCCGATACAACAATTTTAAAGGAATAGGAGAAAACAATTCAATGGAAGGTAACTTCTGATTCAAAATTTTCGTTTGGTATAACCATCTGATATACGGAATCTACTGGTTCGATTATTCAGATTCATGCTGCAAAACTTCTCATTCAGAATTATTCTAAATTCTTCACTTTTTGTAATTTCACTCTATTTATTTACATACCTATTTTTGGTGATTACCAAGTTGGATCATCGGCGCCACAACAATTGGACTTGTCACAGCATGCAAACCAATTACATCCATCCAAGTTAGCGATCCAAATACAACTACTCCATTTTCATTGCCGCTATATTCAACTGTTAATGTATAAGTTAGCTTCTCATACTTTCTGGTGAACGACAATTTTGGAGGATAAACTATGTGTGTGTTCGATGGCACGACCATATTTATAGAATAGTTAGCAGGACCATCGCCAACGTTTGTCACTGTACTTATGAACTTTTGACTCAGTGTTGCTGCATTTTCACTTGTGTATAGCGCGATGAATGATGGGTAGTTGAGATCAGACAGTGCATTTTGACAAGTGTAGGATGATAATCTTGTGATTGTTAATATTTGGTTCCTAGTGAATATCATGGAGCATAAAAGGTTCACGTAATCTTGTGGGGTGGCATCATAGATAAGGCCTGGATTCAGGGCGAAGTTTGGATTAACTAGACCTCTCCCATAGCCAGAGGAGTCGCGATATCATAGTCTAGGCCTGAATCTTTAATGGGAGAATTTGTGTTGTCAGTGTTGATGGCACCACTGATCATGGCAGATCGAATTGCTGCTGGAGTCCATTCAGGATGCACGCCTTTAAGTAGTGCAGCAACGCCAGAAAAATGTGGACAAGCCATGGATGTTCCTGAAATCATGGCAAATTCATTGCTCAATCTGATATCCGGATATATCGAAGCTGCATGAACATTGGGAATCCAGGATGCTAAGACTAATGATCCTGGTGCCATTATGTCTGGCTTCAAGATTCCTTGACAACTCGGTGAAGGACCTCGCGATGTATAAGATGCAGCGATGGGTGCTGGTTTTGATCTCAGAAATGTCTGTTGGAAACTAATACTAGCAACAGGATTGGCACCAGATTTAGCATATACAAATCGTTCGCTCTGGAAAATGTTCGGATTGTCAGATATATATATAGCAGCAGGGGCAGAAGATCGAGCAATGTTATCGATTTGGTCAAAGAAATATCCATTTTTGCATATGATTATTCCATATTGAATCTGGATAGGGAAGTTGAGTCGCAACTCGATATTGACTCGTTGTAGATAAGTGCCAATTCGTTGACAAGGGCGCTAGCAGGGTACATTGACCACCCGGATCACTTGCCCATTTCCAAGAGTCAATTTTCCAGAAAGGACGCGATCAACAGAGCCAGCAGCAGTAGTTAATACCCATGGGATTCCATTGTGCAATCTTCCATGAGTGACACCTGGTGACAATATGTCTCAGGATATTATAAAAATAAAACAGACAGCTGCATTATCTCTAAAAGATTTCGAGAAAATCAATTTATCAGTAGCTAACTTTTAGGATTTCAATTTGTTTTCTGTGTTAGAGTCCTCTATGGCTTGAACAATACCTGCATTTCCTGCTGAAGCGGAAACAAGAATGCCCTTCTCCGTAGCACCGAATGAAGCTACGGAGATAGGGTCTTGATACAATGGAAGATTATTAAATCACATAGAGATGGATATCACATCCACACCATCAGCAGCAACAGCTTGATCCATACCAGCAAGCACATCAGAAGCGACACGTCCTTCATCCCAAAGGACCTTAATACCTTATACATAGCAAGCCTAGCATGTGGGGCACACCTCTTGCTGTGCCAGTTGCATAGCCGCAGAACGAAGCGTCCTCCACATAATTTCCACCAACGGTTGATGAAGTATATGTGCCATGACCGTGTGTGTCCCTGCCTGAATTCATACTAATTGTGATATTAGGATTTGAAGCTTTAACTCCTTTGTTGAAGTATCGAACACCAATTAATTTCTTGTCCAGACTCGCATATACCGTTGAAAGAATTTCAGTCATTCCATCGTCCTTGAAACTTCACTCTCTGGCCATACTCCACTGTCAATGACACCAACAATCACGTCTTCGCCATATTCAGAAGCTGGCCATAGTCGTGACTCGGGATCAAGACCGAGGAATTCAAATGTGTGAGTTGTATCAATGTAACCATTTTATCAGCATAAGCCGAGAAAAACCAGGCAACTTTTCAAGAACTTGTAATTCATCCTCAGACATAACAACACTAAATCCATGAAATGTGTCGTATGAATAAAGAAGTCTTGTCGGATTGGAAGAACTTTCAGTTGTATCTTTCAACTTGACAGTGTCAAGAATTGAAGAATGCCATTGCTCAACAACAACAACATACCCAGTGCAAAACCATACGGTGGGGTCTGGGGCGTGTAGAGCGTACGCAGACCTTACCCCTACCTTGGGAGGTAGTGAGGTTGTTTCCGAAAGACCCTTGGCTCAAGAGAAGACATAGCAAAGAAGGTAAGATAGGGGTTGAAGTGAAGTAAAGTAAAGCAAAGCAAAGTAAAGAGATGATGTCACAACAAATAACGGATAATACCAGGAATCAAAGGACAAGAAACTACACAAGTAATACGAAGCGTGACATGCTCAACTACCTACTAGCCTTCGATTCTGATTCGCGTCCTCCAAACCCTCCTATCTAAGGTCATGTCTTCAGTAATCCATGTCATGTCTAATCATCTCTCCCCAATACTTTTTCGGCCTACCTCTACCCCTCCTGAAACCATCCATAGCCAACCTCTCACACTTCTGCACTGGGGCGTCCTTGCCTCTCCTCTGCACATGCCCGAACCATCGCAACCTCGCTTCCCTCATCTTGTCCTCCACCGAGGCTACCCCACCTTATCCCCAATATCTTAATTCCTAATCCTTGTCTCTCCTTGTGTGCTCACACATCCACCGCAACATCCTCATTTCCGTCACCTTCATCTTCTGAACGTGAGAGTTTTTAACTGACCAACACTCTGCCCCATACAACATAGTTGGTGTAATCACTACTCTGTAGAACTTGCCTTTAAGTTTTGGTGGCACCTTCTTGTCACACAAACTCCGGATGCGAGCCTTCATTTCATCCACTCTGCACCATCGTCAATCTCTCAATTACCTTAGATAATCGACCCAATGTATTTGAATTGAGTTTGAATTGACTGAGTACCAAGAATGCCATTGCTCATGATTAGCAAATGCCTTAGACATGAATGACTAGTCCATATGGATAATATAAGTGGTTCCTTTTGCTGAGACTGAACTAGCTAAGATGAACCATAAGAACAACAGATAAAGAAGAGGAACTCCTTTAACTAATCCCATTTTTGGATTTACTTTTGCTTCAAAAAATCAGTTTATTGTGTTAGTTTAATTTCTTCATCTGCTCCAACGTGCACATATTTATACAAATGCCATGGTGCATTGTTTATAACCAATTTCAAGAATCAACTACCTTGGATGGCCTTAAGCTTTTGGTGTTTATTCTTAAGTAGGATTAGACCATTTTGTTGTAATGTATAGTTTATATGCATAGTAATCTTATTGGTATAAATCTTAGAAAAAAGGACATGTTATGGTCACCGACAAAGGTTCAATTTTAAGTAAATGATCCGAAATAGCCTTTAGTCCAAAATAAAACAAATTAATCAAAAACTAAAGTTTCGCTGACACGCTGACACTCTCTCCCACTTTCCACCACCTACGCCGACGGATTGTGAATCTCTCTCACGCCCACTAGTGCTTCTTCTCTGCTTCTCCTTTCTCTCTCTTTATATTTTACACATCCATCAGTGTTGATAAATACCTCAACTCCCAAAGTTACCTCATTTCTAACAAAGATCCAAAATCTAAAGGAAGGATACTAAAAGAAGATGACGAAGAAAGATCTAATGTTATTGAGGAGAAGAATTCTTTGGATTTGTTGAGTTCAGTTGATGGATCAGTAATTGCTATATTTGTAAACACTTGAAACAAGAGCTTTTTTATTGTTGTATCAATAATAATGGTAATGAGGAGTTGTTTATTTAGCCTCATCATGTTTTGACAGATGATTATATTTTGTCTTGAGCTGAGTTTGTGAAATTTCACTGAATATGTTGATTTTACTATTGAGATGTACAATTAGATGACTTTGACTACGGGCAATTTTGAGTCAAAATTGTCAAACTTTTAACCAAGGGCAAAATTTATTTAGGCCACTGGTTTATCTAGCTCTAGCTTTTACAATTTGAAGGAAAGAGTGAATAAAGCAGAAAATGATTCACTTGCATCATGTGTAGGAATTATGAGAGAGATGGAAAAGAAAATTTTATGTGGTGTAGAAAGTTGTGATACCTACAAGAACAAGAAAGGATTTGTCCCTCTTTATCAAAATACCTATTTATTAATGTACAGATTGTTCTTTAATTAAGACCTTCACTCACATTTTTATTTCAAATAGTTTTGACTTTCATACTCTTAACCCCAGGCAAAAGGACTTAACTTTACTAGAGTTGCACATGCTGCGTTCAAACTATATTTTAGCCCTTTTGGTCTACCTAATTTAATTAGATCGTGCGAGACATATCTCTGCTCTTTCACATACAAAATTGTTAGATAAAGAGGCACAGTTTTCACATAAAGAACTTAGAAAACCATAACGACTTTATTTTACATTATGATAAAACATAAATTGGTGGGTCCAAAATCTCAAATCTCTAGTAGATGCCAAGTGCAAAGGACACCTACCTCTTTTGTAGCATATTAGTGCTCCTAGGGACACTCATTGTGGCCTTTGTTCGAAGAAAATCAATTAACATTCCATTCGCCAAAAAATACAATGAGATACATCAATTTATATGTTGAATTCCCAAAAAATCTTCATTATTTAATTTGAGGTAATGATAAAACACACTTGAATTATCATTTTTCTGCGAGTTTCATACCCCAACCACCACATATTCCTTTTTCGTACCTCAACTATCACAATTTATGTATTAAAACACACCTCAATTATCAGTTATTTTCTTTTTCTACTTGATAAGGTTTAGAATTTTCAAGTAGGAAAAGAGAATAACTAATAGTTCAGGTAGGAAAAAAATATAACATATAGCTAAAAATGATAATTCAAATGTGTTATCTTTACTTTTTTATATTTTAAATTTTCTCTTAAAAATTCTGACTCCATCACGGATGGCCATCCCATCAAACATTTCAGACCCCACCTGAGAACCAAAAGAACATTTGCATTAACTTGTCTCTGATTAAGGAAAAATCATCTCAGACATTGTTTTGCTCATACATTTGACTAATTTCAGTTGTTAATTGTACAAGAATCCTCCATTTTTGTCGGTGTGACATTACCTGCCCTCAAGAAAATGACTCCATCTGATATCTGTCCCAAAAAGTACTTTTCTAATCCTGGTAAAATCAATACAAGACGAGACACGCACTAGTTTTACAATTACTACTTTCTACTCAAGTCACTATCTTTTTTTACCTCAATGATAGGAGTGAACAGAAAGGAGATGGATAGCTGGGGTGGATTTTAATCGGTTATAGCAGGTTATTTACTACAGAAATTATGTTATCACATTAGGATTACAGTAGACAGTTACCTGTTGTGGCGAGTTATTTAACCTGATGCTGTTAAAAAAAGGAGACATTGTCGGTGCACAAAAGTTAAACTCGTTCGTGTATATTACAACCATGTCCTTTCATTTAGGCAAATTAAGCACTCACTGGTAAAAACAGCAGTTTAAGTGATACAAGGCTATGCTACAAGACCTACCGCGACTTTACTGAAAATGCAAAAGTTTAAGTGAATGATATTTACATGTCCCAGCTCCAAAATGAATGGCAGACGAAACAACGTGATTGGAATTGACCTTTGAACTACCTTGGGTGCCGCTAATGCTCATCATCAGTTTCTTGTTTCCTGAACAAAGACTGGTTGGTTTGCACACTACTTTCATATCCACTGCTATCACCCGATTCAATTATACGCTTGTCCATTACCCTCTCTTTCACGCCATCACGATATGATCGACCATGTTCCCTTGAACCCCGCCGATCCTGTATCAATTCTACAGTTATTCAGAGGAAGTGAAAATGAAATATCAAGCAAGGATATTAATCAGAAACTGATGAGTTGATCCTCGTACTAGTTAACACAAGCACTATGCAAAAATACAGTAGTGTTGGTCCATGATGTACTAAAATAGACATCACAACTTTGATCAGATTTCCGGCACATGTGCATAGTACAAGAGTACGTAAAGGAGGTTCATTAATGTGATTTCATTTGTGGTGTAACAAACATAATTCCAACAGACAAGATCCTCATGTCATGTCATGCATTGAATAATCATTTGGAAAAGTAGATACTTCTAATTACATCCAAATTAAGTTCTTAGGATTCAGTCCACTTCATTCCATTACCCAAAATGCATTCTTAGCTGTCTCTCGTGACTAATGAAAATTCGACATTCAATTTAAGGGCATGAAGGAAAACTAGAGCTTACATCACGAAAGGGAAAGTCATCAGCTTCAAGCATGTGTATTACATGTCCCATCTTTGGCCTCTTCTGAGCATTTGGGTCTACACAGCGTAATGCTACCAAAAGGATACGTTTCAGAGCTCTTGAAGAAGGCTTCTCAGGTAACTTGGGATCCAAAACGCCCTCGACATTCCTGTTTGAAACCATTATTTTAAGCCAATCAACCAGAGTTACCTGTGAGTCGGATCCACAAAACAGAGTCAGAATAAAACTAAAAAGGTTTCATAAAGAAATTAACATTGATCATATGAGACAAACCTCTCCAGGAGGACGGCTGTAATCCACCGGATTCCTTCCAGTAATGATTTCCATAATAAGAATTCCAAAACTATAAACATCACTTCTCTCATTCAACATGCCAGTGCTAGCATATTCCGGAGCAACGTAACTGATAAAAAAGTTGTCATTGTCATTTAAATTCCACGAGTAACTCAATATTAGCAACGAAACAATGATAGTGGATTTGAAATGTGAAGCACTAACCCAAATGTACCCATAACCCGAGTAGTAATGTAGCTCTTCTCAGCGCCCAAAAGCTTTGCCAAGCCAAAGTCTGAAACTTTTGGACTCCACTGCTTATCAAGCAAAATATTGCTTGATTTGATGTCACGGTGAACAACCTTGGGTTCAAGGCCCTCATGCAGATAGGTCAACCTGTAAGCCTCACCAAGCTTTAGTTAACTCCCTTTAACACAATATAGAAAAACACTTGATGCTCAAAACAAAAAAGTTAACATCAATTTTAGCTGTTGTATACCCTTTGGCTGTTCCAAGAATGATATTCATTCTAATTTCCCATGTAAGAGGACTGCAAGGCCCTACATCTCCATGGATCCACTGTTCTAAATTCCCATTGTCCACATACTCATACACAAGCATCCTGTAAACGGCACATTGGCCATATCGAGTAATTTCAACCAAGTCAAGCTCAAAATAAAAATCAGCAGAATTGTAGTAACCATCACTACAAACACATAATGCAATAATTAATCTAATTAAGCTGCAGGCTATTGATTGATTTACCTGTGAGCTGCCTCGGCACAGTAACCGAGTAACCTCACCAAATTCTTGTGCCGAACACGACCAATTGCTTCAACTTCAACCTTAAACTCCCTTTCTGCTTGTCCCCTGCAAAGAAAACCACATATAAAAACCTGAAGACAGAACCAAAGGAACACTTTTTTCCATAAACTAATGAGCCGTTTGTCCATGAGAATCATTTACTTTTTTCCGGAATATTTTTTCACTTTATTTCAAAATCAGTGTTTGGTTATAAGATTTCCAAACCAACTTGGAGTTTGGATTCCAAATTCGGAAAAGTGCTCCAGACCTGTTTTCGAACTCCACCTTCACAAAATCCAAATAAAGTGTTCTCTTCTCTCCTTTGCGAAAAGTATAACCAAACACAACTTCATAAATTTCAAATAAAGTGAAAAATATTGGAATTTAAGGCTAAACGCCAACTAAGTCTATAATTACCCATAAAACTCCAGCTCTTATTTAAGCAATTAAGTCCCAGAAACCCTAAAGATGTCTGTTTTAAGATATGAACTAGGCCGCATCACCATGAAAAGAGCATACTTAACATGCAACCATGTGCAAGAATTGTAAACATAATTGGATATTATGGCATCTATATTTACCAATTGCATACACGAATATGCACAAAAAGGAAATAACTTTAAATAGTGCACCTGTTATTGAGCAAATTCTTAACAGCAACTCTACTATTATCTTCCATAACTCCACGGTAAACAATTCCATACCCACCTTCACCTATCACATTTTCATCAGCAAAAAAATTAGTAGCAACTTCAAGCTCTCTCAGCATATACCAATGACCCCACCCCAAATGCGACACTTCCGGTACACCAATAATAGCCTGCTCATTAGCACGTGCTTCCTCACTACCATGATCCGACCTGACCCGCTCCGGATAAGCAATCTTATGACCCTTTCCAATTTCAATGTGAATTCTCTGGGTTTCAGGTAATGGGTCAGGATCCGGGAGTAACTTCGGGTTTTCTTGAAGAGGTTTAAATGGGTCGATTTTAATTTCTTGAATTTCTTTGGATACGTTAGGGATGTTGTTTTTCTTAGATGAAACTGAAAGGGTTTTTTTAGTGTTACGTTTGGAAGTGAACCATAGTGAGATGAGGAAGAGAACTAACACAATTGCAGCTCCTACACATACACCCAAAACAACCCATAAACGTAGACCAAAAATTGAAGTTTTTTTGGAGAGTTCATTGTTCAGAAACCCAGACATGCTCAGAGAAGAAGAATTGGGTTTAACTGATAGTATTAGAAGACATTAAACAAAGAACCGTTATAGGAGAAAAACAAACAAGCATAATATTACTAGTACAGTAGTACTCCTCCGTCTCATTTTATAGGCAGGTGTTCTATTGGGCAGAATTTTATCAATTTTTAAAATTTATGATCTAAAATAAGATATTGAAAAATATGTTACATTATTATTAAATATAGTACCACTAAAAAAAGTGTCATTAAAATCTGTAACGGAGGGAGTAGTGTTATATGGTAATGGAATAATGCATGTGGCACTATGGTGGGGACTATGGATTCTTCTGTTGATAGTAGAAACAGTGGCTTGTTACAGAATAACAGAACAAATCATATTTGGAGCTAAGTTTGAGATTTTTTTTTTCATGGGATCATTTTTTTGTCCGTGATAAACTGTTGGCATCAATCCTACATTTTATTTATGTGGACCGAGCAGAAAAAAAGCTCGGCGGAAAGAGGAGTGTACCATGAGAGAACGCAAGAAGGTCAGGGGGTAGGGGAGCTGTAATGATGGGACTTGTTGAAATGGAGAAATTTGTCCCACTAGTTCTTGATTAGTTTACTTTATTGTGATATTCATAAGAAACGTGTATCTATAGAAGTATGAAAATATTTATGGACGTAACCATATATTGGTGGCATTTATTATATTGATTTTTGCCTACTACTTGTAATTTTTTTCATATGCTTTTTTTGGTGTGGACTGTTTGGTGTATGATTCATTAGAATTTCGTTAAAGATGGTTGGCGGAGTACTTTAGCTTCGTTTTAATTGAGATTGATACCAATGTAATCTTATCTCAGTTTCTTTTTTTCTTTTTGATAATAATTGTTTCAACTTATGCTTCTCCTTTTCTGATATTTTGAGTTCTCCATTATTATTCGTTACTTGGCCTTCCAAAACAAAGACATCTACCTCGAGATAAGGTTTGTACAGACACCCTACTTTATCGAGATTCCACTACATGGGATTACTGAGGATGTTGTTGTTGTTAGCTAACTTTATCCTCCGTTAGCGATTGTGAATAAAAATATCTCAGCCGTTAACAAACTTCACACATTTACCCCTCAATTGGATGGAATTCGATCAAATTAACCAATTTCACTTAGATTACCCGATTCCAATCTGACCCGACCCACCTAATTAATTTTAACCCATACAACACCCAAATACAATCCCATTCTTCCTTCTCCCTGGAGTACTATTTAGGGTTCATGTTTGGGTGTCGTTACCCTTTTGCTAACGGAATAATTTGAGAAATAGTTATCGCACTAGAAAATTTTCTGAACTCCAAACATTTGCCCAGACAAACAAAGAGAATTTAAAAATGAAAGCTCTATCTTTGGGGTTTCATGGATTCATATTATGTGTCTATCATCAGTTAAGAAGTGTAAATTTTGATCACTCCTCTTTCTTTTACAGGACAATAATATCGGATTGGTGAAGCCAGTACTGTTATCTATGTATAAGCGCAATATGCAATGGTTAACTCAAACATATCTTACTCTCTCTCCAAGATATTGCTAACACTGTCCAACTAATAAGTAGAGCTCTATAGAAGCAGAAATGCACACTCTTCAAATGTTACATGGAGTTTACTATTCCAACTTTATGCTGCATTGGGTTTGTGCAAGTGTTCAAGTTGAAGCTTTGATCAAATCTTGTTGTCTCATATTTTGTTTGGGTGTCGTTTTACCATTTGGTCAATTGTGAAAGAAATAATCTCTTGATTATTTTCTACATAGTTCAGGCCTTACGCATACAATGTAAACAGGAATACATTGAAGACATAAATATGCCGATCTGAGTAAAAGTGGTACCCTCACTGTAAAAGCATACTGATCAAATCCTTCATGCTGTTTGCTGAGTGGTGACAAAGGCAATTCATAATTACAGAAGGGAATGGAACCAGAAATATCTGTATCACAGTAAATATTGCAAAGTACATAGCACAGTTTTCTCACATCTTGTTTAGAGACTAACCCAAAGCAAACTCCACGAGATTTTACAACGGCCATAATTATCACTAGTACTTGCACTATGTATGAAACAGAAATAAAACAGATGGAACTACAGAACTACTATCAAATTACGCAAGGGCCGGGTTGTTTAACAATTTCACTTGCAAATAATCTCTCTTTATTTCCAAGTTGAAGTTTGTTCACAAAATTCTTAGCAGTTTAAACTCTACAAATAATGATTTGAAGTTGTATTTTAACTTCAAATCATCTGTCTTCAAAGTCCACTCACGAATCTTCAACTTTCACAAACTATTTTCCAGAAAACTACAATTATCCAAACACATCCGACAAATCACTTTATCAACTTTAACTTCACACATAATTCTTAGCTTCAGCTGAAATTTTGTCCAAACACAAACTTTCAATAATAAACATCTTACATTTGAGATTCTGAAATAGCCAAGAAACAGCACCTATTTAAGACAGCAGTACATAATACATTTTCATTTCCAAGTATGACAATAGAAGAACTTGAAACATGAGAATCTGAAAAAGTTTGAACGGTTATTTTGTCAACACTAGTTATCTTGTCAAGTTGAAGTTTAACAGTTACAAAAGCACAGTTCCATTCATGCTCATTGAGTATAAGAATTAAGATAACAATTAAGGATCATTGTATCTCAGTGACCATGAGGCAAATATTTAACTTATGAGATGTACAACCAATTGGAGTTTCGCATTAACAATAGTTAATTCCATCTACACCAACTCCTCGAGTATTTGATCCTTTGAAATTTTGTTTAAGACAACACCCCTGATGATGAATTATTTCCAGAACAACTCATATCTAAATGCAACCTTGATGGTGTATTGTCTCGGCACATGTCCTGAATATGCAAGAGACAATTGCTTTAGCTTTTAACTTGCAAGATATCAATGAAATTACTACAAGCAGCTTACCTTAGAAGATGCTAAATGATTAAGAAGTCCATAATGATTCTGAATTGTAGTTTCTAAAGATATTGCGTTTTCTGTATTAAGCGAGGTTATTGTTGGTTTGCCTGACGGATTCTGAGTCGAAATTTCAAATGCAGTCTGCAGCATTTCTCGATTGCCAGGAAGTGTAGCTCTTCCATTTGCACTCAGCATAAAACTTCTCCCATCAAATTCATTACTAGATGGAAGTTGCATTGACTGCAAAGATCTGGGAACATATCCCGGGTATAAACTCAATCCATTTCTCAAGGTAAGCATCTGAAAAGCCAAAGGGAGAAAAACAAAAAGTTTCTATTATGCAGTTCTTAAAGAAGAGAATGACAGATAAGAACTAGTTGTATTGACTTCATCATAATCTGCATGTGCTTAGAACTAGGGAAGTCACTTGATGATACTAGTCATAACTTATGACTTCATTGTCAGCAACATCAAATATCAAAGGTCCCAGAAAGAAAGTTTAAATATTTGGACTTTGAGATGGATGGCACAGTGAGAAGTATTCTCTTTGGGCTCTATATGAACAACTCTACTTCTTAGGTGAAGTATTATGCTTTGGTATGTTGTTGACCACTTATATCAGGGAACTGTTTTCCTTTACTCAGCAAGCTATAAGAAAAATTAGCTATACGGAATTGGAAGTAATTAAAAGATGTTTTGCACTTCTCAATTTCAAGAGCCGCAATATATGCAAACAACTCACATGCATCACAAGTGCCCCTGTCTACTAAGTGGTCAAAAACGTCAAGGGATTTGATGAGTATACCAAAAGATTACCATTTCTATAAATCAATTGTAATAGGAACATCTAACTCTTCAAATTAGCAAGAGAATACCAGGAAACTTGCATCCATCCAGATTTTCAGGAGATTTCCTATCTAAAATCATCTAATAATGTTTTAGTATTTTATATTATAAGGGGAAACTGCAAGAAACCAATATATGGATAAGACTATAAGATAATTTAACTAATTAACTCTACAAATTAGTCAATGACTAAAAACCTTGATCAAATTTCAAGGATGAAGCATATCACGCCACCCAACCGCATCATTGTCTCAGTTATTTCCCTATGTCATATCATACTTTCATTTGCGATGTTCTACATATGGAAGCCCCAATAGGACAAGAAATATGCACCTTGAAGCCCTAACAACATCACCATTTATTTCTCTTCTTAAGCTTTTCCTACCTTAACGAAGTGTAAACATTTAAATTTTATTAGATTTAAACCCATAAAATAATTTGGACTATTTAAAATCCGCATATTGGTCCAAATAAACATTGTGGGCTAATATAATTGAATTTAATATTTAAGTCAAATAAATATGAATTTCACTGGGTATGTTGATGTAGTAAGTATCAATTTAATAAAAAGTCCAATTTCATCAGGTTAGTCCATTTAATTGGATTATAAATAATGAACCCACTTTGTTAACACATAATATCATCTCATCCTAGAGGTACTTGTGCTACATATCAAAATATCAAATGATGTGACATACCAAGTCAAATGGGGTCAATAGGAACATGACACATGTCAACCTACGTGGCATGGCAAGTCAAACTAAAAAGTTCATAAAAATGCACCACGTGTAGACATGTTCTGGCCTATCAAATGTGGTCTCTCCACTGCTTCAATTTGAATGGTCTATGATTCAAATCAACCAATTAAAGGAAAGCAAAGGAGTTTGTCCTCTCACAACTCCTATCTCTACAACAACATACCCCGTATAATTCATCACAAGTGGGGATTTGGGGGGATAGGATGTACGTAGAGGGTAGAGAGCTTATTTCCGATAGACCCTCGACTAAAAAAACAACTCATATCTCTCACTGCTATAAATTAAACTTGTCTAACGGTCCGTGTTGACCCGGACCGGTTGACCCGGTAGAAAATCCGGACCGGATCGGACCGATAAGGGCTTACCGAGTTGGGGGTTGGGTTGGCCCCCAACCCCAACCCGCACGGGTTAGATAAAAACCCGGTAAGGCCCGGACCGGTTAGACCCGATAACCGAAACCGGTATATTAGGTTAACCGTCGGACCGACCGAATAACACAAAAAATTGCACACGACCCAAACAAGAATGCTACTGGAAGGAGGCGGGTGGGGATGCCAACAGTCATTCCGACCGTTTGGCTGCATTTTTTTTGTTTTGTTTATTATTTTTTTAATTACATTACCATTTAAAAATTTATAAATTCTCTACATTTTTATCACACAACATTTCTCTCAATTCTCTTATTCTCAATTTCTCTCACTCTCTTAATCATCTTTATTATCAATTTTCAAGTTATTATTATTATTAGTTTTCAAATTCAAAGTAACAAGACGCAAGACTTCGAGCTTCGAGTTTCAATTGAATTCTGAATCCCGAAGTTTGGTACACTCGTTTCATTCTCTAATTATTTTATTAAATTGTCATATTTATTTGTTGATTATTTAAATATTTTATAATGTCTTTGCTAAGGGGAATTGCGTCATGATCACCAGTAAATCTAATTCAAGGGGTAAAAAATCTGTAGGTTTTTCATCATCTAATCAAAATATAGATTATGATCAAATGCAAGAAGATTTTGGAATAGAAGATAATGAATATGATAACGTTCAATTAGATAATATTGTTGAACTTGAAGAAAATGAACATCCTACACCTACTAGTGTTCCTTCTGTCAATGTTGGTACTGCTAGTGGTAGTCGTAGACCTCCTTTACCAGAACCAGTAGCAAGAAAAAAAGAAGTAAAGTGTGACTCTTTTATGATAAAGTTGTGGGTACTGATAGAGTTGGATGTAATATTTGTGGGAGAACTTATAAACATAAGGCGACGTGGGACGGACACTATAGGTAGACATATAAAACACGATCATACGACACAAATGGAATGTTGTCTCCGATTTAGAACCCTAACAACAACAACTTAATCCATTAACTAGGGTGGCTAAGTACGATCCAAAAAGGATCGCATCAATTAGCAAAATGATTGTCAGAGGTTGTTTACCTTTTTCTTTTGCTTCTTCTTCATATTTAATTACATATATTCAAAGAGTATATAATTCTTTTTTTAAAGGTGTTCCTCGTAGTACTACTAGAGCCGATATTTTTAGACTTCATAATGATTATGTTATTTTTTGCAATATTTGTTTGCTAACCTTCCATGTCTAGTTAGTTTTACTTCAGACATTGAACATGCTTTAAACGGTTATGATTATTTAACAATTACTTGTCGATTGATTAAAATTTTAGAATGAAAAAACGTATTATTGCTTTTGCGTATGACGAGGATCAAAGTCATATTGGAAAATATATAAGCGAAACTATTTGTTCTTATGCCCAAAAATATAATCTTTATAATAAAATACTTTGTGTATCATTCGATAATGCATCTAATAATACTGCTGTTGTAGATCTTTTAAAAGCGGAACTACAACCACCACTTCCTCATATATTTCATGTTCGGTGTGCTTGTCATATTTATAATTTAATTGTTAAAAGTGGTCTTGATTTATTTTCACCTGAAATAAAACTTGTCAAAAGAGATGTTGGAGTTATTCAGGGTAATAATAGGAAAAATAGAATTATAGAATTTAAAGAAAAATGTAAACAATTTAATTTGAGACCTAAATTCATGCCAGAAGAGATTATTACACGGTGGAATTATACTTATTTATTGTTAAAAGAATGTTATAAGTATAAAGACCCCATAACACATGTTGCAAATGCGCATTGTAAGAACGTGATGTATATGTTAACCGAAGAACATTGGAAATCAATTGGTGAACTTTTAAAAAATTTACGTAAATTTTACACTGCTGCTGTTGAATTTTCAGGATCTTATTACCCAACAGTTTGTAATGCTTTAGCTCATATAGCTGAAATTTCATATTTAATTTATGGTTTAAAATCAAATGTGAAATATAAAGATGCAGTTACACTTATGTTTGAAAAATTTTAAAAATATTTTTTCTCTATTCCTGATAATTATTGTATTGGTGCAGTCTTAAATCCTTCTATTAAAAAAGTAGATTGTCATAATTTAATATGTAGTTTATATACTTATATAGAAGTAGGTGAAACAGAAACTCCATCTTCATTTGATTGCATAAGTACACTTGATACTAATTTAACTACATTATATGAATATTATGCTACATTACATGATAACAACAACTCTGCTACTAATATTCCTTCTAGTTCTGCTTCTGTGTCTACACCTTCAGGATTCAATGAAGATGACGATGAAGAAGAATCTTTAGACATATGGAGCACTTTTACAACACAAGCAACCACAAGTCGATCTTGCGATGAGATGCAATTTTATTTGCAAAAACTAGCGGAGCCGAAGAAAAGTTTTGACCCTTTACAATGGTGGCATGATAACAAAAGACAATTTCCGGTACTTGCAGCGATGGCCCGAGATGTTCTTAATGTGTCGATCTCAACAGTGGATTCTGAAAGTGCATTTAGCCAATCACGAGATCAAATAGGAGACACACGTCACTCATTGGGTGGAAGCACATTAGAAGTGTTAGTCCGCGGATTTGATCGGATCGAGAGAAGAAATCAAGGACGTGGAGACGTTAATTATCCTAAGATGAAGAAATAGGCAATATTTTGGAAGCGGAGCGAGACGGATCAAATTAATACTCGATTTAGAGGCTGAGCATAACCAATTCAATCAACCTATAGATTACGAAGAACTTGCAAAGGATGATGCATAATATGTAAATAAAATTATTATTACTTCATTATGTACTCTTATTAACATTATGAAAGTTCAAAAGTTTACATCTTATCATTAGTTTTAATTTTACTATCTATTTAGTTGTTAATCATATTACTTATTTGTTAACTTATATCTACTAATCTAATAAATTAATAAAAATATAATTACAATATAAAGTTATAAACTATAAAGTATAACTATAACAATACTATAAAGTAAACTATAAAATAAAGATAAAGTATAAAGTTATAAACTATAAACTATAAACTATAAAGTATAAAGTATAAAGTTATAAACTATAAAATAGAAAGTTAACTTTAAAGTTTCAATTTTAATATATAAAACTATATTATATATTATATTATTATATTACATATTTAAATTGAATTTAGTTTACATTATAGAAAATAAATACTAGAAATTTAAAAAAAAAAAAAACGGACCGGTAGGCCCGGTTCAGACCCGGACCCGCACGGGCCGACCTGAAATCCGGTAATGAACCGGACCGGTTGGCCCGGTAGTCAGGTGAACCGGACCGGTAACCGGTTAAACCCGGTAAGGGGCTACCGGTTCGGCCCGTTAGACAGGTATACTATAAATAGGAGTCCTCATAATCGAGAAGGATTGGCCAGAATTCATAACAAGAAGCAAGAGAGCTAGAAGATCTAAGACATCAAATTTCTTTACAAGTTCTAAGTACAACATAAAGATTCAAGATCAAACTTGAAGGTCTTGAATTCAAATACAAGTCAAGATCATATGTATTAAATTCAAGATCAAGCTCAAATCTCTTGAATTTGTTTCTGAAAAGAAGAATCAACGAAATAATTCTTTACTTGTCACAATATTTTCTATAATATATTCTTTTCTCAAGCACGAAATATGTTGTGTAAATGAAAATCCAAGCTTGAAGCCAAAGCAATGCAAAAAGAAGATAGAGCAAAGAATCATAGCATGAGTTTTACTAAAAAGCAATTAAATATGGATCCATTCTACCTAAAGGAGTACAAGAAACTAGTATCCTTAACCTTTCTAAAAAAGTAAAAAGAAACTAGTGAACTTAGAGGTAACAGGTTAGTGTTCAACACACCTCTCGGACTATATACGCCACAGTTCTTAAATATAAGACAGGTTCTTCTTCTTCATTTGCACTTCTCAATTTAATCCCTTCTCCTCTAACCAACTTCAGATCTTGATACTCCCAAAGTAAGAAACATAATGAAAAGTCATGCCGACCAATACATAATTTCTTAGCTTGTCCACTAATCTCCATAACATAGTAGCATTGAGTCGAACTCCTACATCAACATCCTTGTCTGTTACGAGTTCAATCAAACTGTTGGGAAATTGAGATCAGTAAACACATCTTGTATTAGCCTCTATAGCACTTTGTCCCACATAGAATTAACATCTTACACTTTATGGCCTTAAGTTTTGCACCTCTTTAGCCTTACCTACTAGCTCAAATTAGAACTCCAAGGGTTTAAGAACGGCTCCAAGCCAAAAGCACACCATTTCATTCAGCTTCTTCAGGGTGTCAAAAACTATACAAAAATTGAATATGATGAGGACTGTAACATCAAATCTCAAAGTTGTGTGTGCCAAACTTGTCTCAACAGTGTGTTACATAACCACAGAAATACACACATCAACCTTTTCCTTTCATTCCCTTATCCGGAAGTTACCTACATAAAAAAATTTGCACCCGTCCTCGACTAATCTAAAGAGTTGAGACTAGTATTTTGATTTCTGACACATGCAACAGAGCATCCAGCTGAGAGAAATGTTTTATATATTTAAGATGTTCAATACCTAGAAAGCCCCTTAAACTTGGGACATTATGTAAGTTAGACACTCCAACTTAACTAGTGACCAGATAGACATTTTTTACTTGACAAAAGTGTGTATCATGGACACTTGCATCTATAAGAGTCTGTGTGAACCACACTCGCTGGTAAATATTAAAGAGCAAATTAACTATTGACACATGTATTTTTTTAAATGCCACATAGTAATTATATTTTTAAAACAACAAAATAACAAAGAACAGAAGAAAAAGTTACATCTTTTTCCACCACCATTTTTAGCCTCCTCCATTGAAGACCGCAACTTAGAAATCAGGAATTCTATATGGGTGGTTCTTTAATTTTGGAGAGGAAGGAAAGATTAAAGAAATGGAGAAGAGAAAGGAGAGAGGTCGGCAAATTAGTTTCAGAGATGGCTAATCATCATATAGTTACAGAATACACAAAAAAGTGGCTCTCTAATTGTTTGAGTATTCTTGATTGATGATTAGCTTGGGTACTGATGATTTCATCTTTATAAAAAGGATATGTATGGTTATTGTACATTATTTTCAAATAATTTACTTCCCTTTGCAAAACCATAGAGATAGAGATTACTGGAGATTTCCCGGGAAGCTCCGGCACTTGTTCCAGCCAAAAACAGAGGGGATTAGCGTTGAGTGGTTTGCCAGAGGGAAAGTGTGGGGCCCACATAAGTTAATCAATCTCTTTCTTCTAAAATAAGGCGAAAAGGGACGCACCAATAGGCCCTCACGCGCCCAAATTTAAGTGAAACACACTTGAATTGCCAGGTCAGCACAAGGTGTTTACTAGACACACTTTTGACAAGTAAAAGTGTCTATCCTGTCATTAGTTAAGTTGGAGTGTCTACCTTACAAAATGTGCCAAGTTTAAGAGGCTATCTAGGTGTTAAGCCTTCTTCTTTTATCCTGTTTAGATTTGATTTTTCAAAGCTCCACTGCCCTTGTGTCTTTCATTTAACCAGGCAGAGAGAGGAGTGAGGACAGTGACACTGGCAAGAGGAAAGTCACGAGTTTGCGGAAGACTTCCAGAGATAACAGACTCACCACATCTAAGAGGCTAATACACAATTTTCTGAAAGGGGTACAATACAAAATTCATCAAAGTATAACTTGTTTTTCTGGATAAGGATCATCAAAGTATTTCTTATGCCTTTTGTCTTTTATTCATGTAGAAGACCGCTATAGTTTAAACTTTTACATGAGGTGTTACACACATTTTACATCGTATATGACCAGTTAGAGGTTCCAACTTCGAGTCTCACTGCTATCCATCAATAAAAAGAAATCACTTGCTAGACTTTTCAAAAATAATACACCATTTCTTTATATGACATCGTGAGCATCGAGTTTAAGAAAAAAAACAAATATTTTTGCTACATATCAAAAGTACCATTTGATACCACGGCATTTCTAGGGTTTTAAGAGCGTCTTATTAAGGGTAAAATGAGAAATTTAAAATTAAAAGTTTCCATTATTGAAAGGTGTCATTCTGAACAGACTTGGAAAGAAAAGATGGAGTAATAATAATTTAGCCCGTACATGTGAGTGAGTGTAGAAGATAAACATAAATACTGATGAGAATGTTCTCTTTTTACAAACTTAAATTTTTGGATGAGCCAATTCACATGGGTTTAGGACTGGCCAGTGGGTCGGGCCGACCCGACACCGTCCCGGTTTTGACCCGACCTCGTCACGATCCCGTGTTAAAAAAAAAAAAACGGGACCGGGGCTCGAACCGGGGCGGGACAGGGTATGGTCCCGCCCGACCCGGTCCCGCCAGGACCCGATCCCGCCCCAGTCCCGCCATTTGCCAAAAATAGCCGTTGTCTAACGGCCATTTTTGGCTTCCCCCACTCCCCCAACCCCCCCCCCCCCTACCCCCTTTATATTTATTTTTAACCCCTAAGTTATTATATTTACACTTTAACCCAATTTTTCAACTATAAATACCTCATTTTCTCTTTTTATTTCTCACAAATCTTCCTACATTTTCTCTAATTTCTATATACATCATTGTCTACTACATATTCACTCTATTTATTAATTTGAGAATTGGGAGTGAAGTTGGCAACTAGCTTGAGGATTAATCTATCGAGCAAAGTTTAAATTTTCAACCTCTCTCGACACACATCGACTTACGTCGGCGTTTGGTACATCTGCTCTCTCATTAAATTATTATTTTGTTTTTATTTCATTTAGCACATTTAATTTCATTATCTTTAAGTCTTTAACTATTTGATTATTTATTATCATAATTAAAATGAAAAGAACAAAAAGTCTTTTCGACAAGGGTACTTCTTCTAGTAGGTGTAACAAGTGGCAAGTGGTACTTCTTCTAGTATTCCTAGACAAGATGATTTTATAGATCCCGAATCGTTTCTGAAATACCATATGATCTTGACACAAATGTTTATCCTCAAATGAAGAAGATTTTAATTTAGATGACACTCTAGATGATGATACACCTACTAATGAAGATGATGATACACCCACTAGTGAAATGTCTCCTATCCCCCCTAGTATGAGACGAGGTCCGGCAAAACGATCATTAAAATCAGTTGTATGGAAATATTTTGACAGGACGCATCAATCAAGTAGCTATATGTAAAACTTGTAAAAATATTTATTCTTTTTAAAATCGACAAGGTCACGGTAGATTGGGGTTTAGGAAGACACCTATTGCAAAAACACAAAGTCTTGCATGTCCAATACATTATTGAAAAAGATGGTGAGCAGACGTCCTCTCAATCGGGACAAGGTTCACATGCTGTCTGACAAAGCATGTGGTCAAATTAACCCTATGACGGGGGAGTTGTAGGCCCTAAATACGATAAACATAAAGATAGGGAAGCACTAGCAAAATTAGTTGTTGTGGAGGGTTTGGCTTTTTCATTTCCTGAATTGCCTGGTTTTATTCATTATATTAGAAATATGTATAATCCTGCTTATAAAGGTTTTCCTAGATCAACGGTTAAGAGAGACGTGTTTAAATTTGCACACGAATATCAACAATATTTGCGTTATTCATTATATCATTTAATTGGAAAGTCGCTCTAACTTCTGATATAAGTCGTAGTACTAACGGTCATGATTATTTAACGGTAAATGTCATTGGATAGATTATAAATGATCTATGCAAAAACGTATTTTAGCATATAGATATATAGATAGTAGGCACACTGGTGAGTTTATTTCAGAAAATATTTATTCAGTCTGCGATTATTACGGAATAACTGATAAAGTTATGAGTATTACATTAGATAATGCATCTTCTAACAATTCTGCTATTTATATGTTAAAAGAAGTTTTAACTCCATCTTTTCCAAAACATTTTCATATCAAATGTGCGTGCCATATTTATAACTTAGTTGTAAAGGATGGTCTTTCACTTTTTCAAGATATTCTTGAAAAAATACAATTTGTTATACACTTTATTTTTAAAAATAATAGAATTCAACAGAGAAAAGAATATAAAAAAACTTGTCACGATTGTGGACTATCTTACAGAAAAATTCCCGAAGAAGTACCTACTAGGTGGAATTCTTTATATGACCAACTAGTTGTTGCTTATGACTATAGAAAACCTATCACTTTATTTTTTAACGCCCATAATCAAAATCCAAATTATATGATTGTGGATAATGATTGGGACAAAATTAAAGAACTTATTGTATTTCTAGAGAATTTTCAACGAGCAACAAAAGAATTTTCTATTTTATATTATCCTACTATTTCAACTATGTTGTTTTATATAGCTATAATATTTTTACTTCTTAAAGAATATATGGAAAAATATGCTTATAAGGCAGCCATTAAAAAAATGTTTATGAAATTAAAGAAATATTTTATTCCTATTCCCCCTATTTATATTATTGGTGATGTATTAAACCCGACTATTAAAGTAGAGGGTTGTAAAAGTCTTATTGAAAATATTTATAACTGTATGGACGTACTACCACCTCCAACTCCCAAAAATTTAAATGTTGAGCCACCTATTGAACAAACGCTAGAAGAAGTGTTGAATAGCGTAGAAGATGAATGCAAAAAGTATATCGGATTACCAAAGAAGAAAGTGCTAGTAACCAACCGACTTGCACCATCTTCTTCTTCAACACACCTAAAAAAAGACATGTTGTTTCTCGGCTAGTATTGATTCTATCAAAGCCTCGTAAATAACGAATGGTAGCGATGCTAACCAAATTAGCGAGTTCAATGTTTTTGTTTTGCAGGTAATTTACCTTACCAAGCTTATCATCAATGAAGCGGAAAGGAAGACTTGTAAATATCGATGCAGAATGAGAAGACATTTCCGACACTTTCAATGATGGCCCGAGATATTTTGAACATTCTGCGTCATCAATCGCCTCGAAGCGCTTTTACGTAGGCATATTTCAAATAGAGAGCACGTACACTCAATAGCCGAGACACTTGGAGACGGCGGACTATTCAGAGATTGGATACGAGCGGGCGAAGGAGACGCACAACCGTAGATTAACGAAGAAGACGAAAACTACAACGACATTTTATCTGAAGGCATGAGTAGCGACGTGGAACAATTTGACCAAGATATACCAATTCCAACCGAAGAACCACACGAAATTATAAAGAAACTAGAAAAAGTATTTTCAAATTGGTAATTTATTTCATTGCAATTTTTTAATTTTTCTATGTCTTTTGCAATTTTTTCAACAACAGTACACTACAATGTTCAATGTTGTAATTCTGAATCTTGTATATTTCAATGAAATAATTAATAATATAAGAGGCACAAAAACAGTCTTGGGATGTTTTTTTTTACACTTTTCTTGTCTTTGTTTAATTATTTAGTTTATACTTTATAAATATATTATATATATGAGTATAATTATAATACTATAATAGTATAATATGAGTCTATGACTATCACTATATGACTATATGTTAATGTTACTTTGTTAGTAATTTAGTATTTTTAATTTAGTGAAAAAATTAAAAAAAAAAAAAAAATCGTCTGACCCATCCCAACCCGGTCCGACTCGTCCCGACCCCCTGCCCACCGGGACCGGGACGGGACACGGTATCGTCCCGCTAGTCCCGGTCCCGCCTGGCCCGCCCCAGCCCGACCCCGCCCCTCCTCTCCACCCCGACCCCGTCCCGATCCCGGTGGGCCCGGCCCGGCCCACTAGCCAGCCCTACATGGGTTCAGTAGTTCTCAAAGAAGTAGTAAAGCACATAGAAATCCCCGTATTGATATTAACATTCTTCCTTCATGTTTACAACATGAATCTACAATAACATCAACCAACAGCCACCAGAATTGTGATTCAAATCAAACAAAGAATATTTATTATTTACCTCTAGTCTGGTTCAAAGGGTTTACTAAAGAAAGAACACTTTTATAAAACTTGAGTGTGCTATAGGCATATATAAGAGAATAGAAAGATGGTGTTATGCTTCCAATGAAGATGCTCTCTGGAAAATAAGTGTATTTCTTCCATGCTTTTGTGATGGGACACCATGAGAATTAGAATATGCTAAACTTGTTTTAACATGACACACACACCTTATTACCTACTCCTGTGAGCCATCACTGCCATAAGCCTATCTAAATGTTCTTTTAACGTGTCTGAAAGCATTAACACAACATCTAGTAGACTACAAACAAATAGAAGTAGTCAAAGGACAACTGCAAGAAGTGAAACCTGAACTTGCAGTTGAAGTTGCTTCAGATATTCAATGGCTTCATCAAGCATGGATGCCTTGTCAGTCTGAAATAAATATAGCTCAAATATGAGAGCAAAGACAAACCAATACATAAAAAAAATGCTCAGCGGCTGAGGTATTGATGAATACTTTGTTAGAATTTGGGATGAGGTTCTGCAATGCCTTCAGTTTCTCATTGATCCTACTCCTTCTCCTCTGTCAGCAAATATTGATCATGTATAATAGGAAGTTGTACCTTTTACAATTAAAACTATCAAATTAAAGATTCAAAATTGAAGCGAACCTTTTCCGACAAATTATGAACTTCAGCAGATCTACTCCTCTTTGAGCAACGTGGATGATTCTGATTAGTTGCCATATCAAGTCCATCACATTCCTGAACAGATTGTAAAAGCAGAGTAGAATCATAAAACTTTTGGCCAAAGTAAAAGAAATTCAACTCAAAGAAATTGCGGATTCTACGTGAATCGTTTAAATAGTGTAGTTTTTAAATATATAAATTTTAATGTGAGTTAATCTATTCTAATTTATCTTTAAAATTTAGTCTAATTGACTTTCAAAAAATAATATCATATAAATTGGAACAGAAGAAGTAGCAAGTTCTATTAAACAAAAAAATCTCACCTCGCTACTGAAACCGAAGTTATCGACCTTATCATCTTCCAAAAACTCTCTCCGATTATCTGAATTCATGCCGTCACAGTCCCCGAGGCCAGCAGAAGCAAATACATTATCAACACCTTCTTTGAATTCGGCGGCGTAAAATCGACCGGGATCGGCGAAATTGAGGCTAGAAGAGCACTCAGCCACCGGCGTCGGTGCCGATCGGTGATAAAAACCAGTTGCCGGAGCCGCAGAAGCGGAAGCAGATGAACCTTGAAGAAAATTGAGAAAGAAAGAAGACATATCTTCTGATTCGAGAGAGTTTGTTCTGTAAGGATCCGCCATTGACAGTAACCACCTCATTTGGAGAATTGTATATGCGTGTTGGTTTGGGTTTCAGTTAGCACAAAGTTTGACTATGGAGTACACACACACTGTTAATAAGTGTGACTTTATGTAGATGGGGTGATTAGTTCATGTTCTCCCGCCTTAATTGCGTGATTTGTTTTGTTTTGAAAAATGGATTATACTTTATCACCTGCTTTGAGAAGGAAAATACGTTTAGCATACTGATATATTTAGGTATATTTAGGGGTGTCAATGAGACAGATTAGGGTGAGTTAGGGCATCACAAATCTTGACCTGTTAAGATGTTAATTCGCCTTGTCCTGTATCGTTTAACATTTTTTTAAAATTTGTGCTGTCATGCGTCGTTAAGCTCTGTCTCGCCCTGTCCTATTTATGTTTATGAAATAAGATACAAACTTAAAACAGTCATAACTTTTTATCCGTAAATCGGATTAATCCCCATAAAGTATCAACTGTCGAGAACATAGAAAACTAGAACTTTTATTCAGCACAAACTTTCAGATTCTCTACCGATTTGTACAGTTATTACGTGATACATTCTGTCCGTCCAGATTTCGGTTGATCCGAGGCAGAAACTTTAAACAGTGATAACTTTCAAACCGTAAGTCGGATTTATCCCCGTAAAGTCTCAAACTTTCTATAACAGAATAATCTAGAACTTTTATTCCGCACAAACTTTCATATTCTTTACCGATTTGTACAGTTTTTATGTTATACATTCTATCTTTTCAGATTTTGGTTGATCCGAGGCAGAAACTTTAAACAGTAATAATTTTCAAATCGTAAGTGTATTTATCCCCGTAAAGTCTCAATATGACCGTAACATAAATATGTACAACTCTATAAAATTTTATCCAATTCTAACAAGTACAACCCATCGTAACAGATTATAATTTCACAATTCAAACTAGTTAGAATTTTCTAAAAATTATAACTTATTAACTGCCCTGCCCTATTTAGAATTTTCTAAAAATGTGTTTTGACCTGTCCCACCCTGTCATGTCCCGTTTAAGCATTGTCCTTCCCTATTTAACGTTTGACTTGTCCTACCCCGTCCTGCCCATTTGTCATTCCTAGATATATTATTGAATTCCACATCACCTCCTTGTACTGTGAGAATGGGTAACGGAAGCCCAACAGTTTCATTTGTACCACTTAAGTCCCCCTTTTCTTTCTTTCTTTTTTATTTATGTTTAATTTGGAATTTGGATCTTAGAAGGTGATGTGAGAAATAAAGACAAGAGGAGAAAAAAAAAAGGAATGCAATCTTAGGAATTATTAGGAGATGGCTATCAAAATTATTCTATTCGTTTTCAACCCTCTCAGACAGTTAAAAAAAATTACAAATATTTAAGTTGACTTTTGTATTTAAGTAACCATCTAAGATTCATAATGTGTTGTCATAAAGCGCTCCTACCAAAAAAAATTTGATTCTCACAACTTAAATCTAAAATTTCAGATTAAGGATGAAGAAATTTGACCTCACAATCATCTCATCACACCAAGGTGTCAATATAAATCGACTAATGCCTGTGTGAGCTCGTTTATATTGCCGGTTTCAAATTTGGATAAAGGAGGAAAGTTGTCTGAGTATCAATCGAAAACTGTCTTTCTACTTCTCGATAGGGGTAACTCTCTCAAGACTACTTATGAAATTACACTGAATTTATTGTTGTTGTTGCGATGTAATTAGTTACCTATCATTTCTTATGTAACTAATTCATACACATGCTTCTGTTGATTGAAATGGAGAATATGTTATGGGGGAAAATCAAGGCAATTAGCAACTAGTGAGTCCACTCTTCTTTGTGCATATAAAATTGATATTTTTAGATACCAAGATTGTGTTAGGAAGTGGTTGGAGAAAAATTTACAAAAGATCATGTTGATTTTCGCAGAGTGATGATCTTGGATTTTAGTCATAAACCCAAAATTGAATAGGATTCTAGTGAATGAATGAGTCCACCTTTCTTCTGATAACCTTATCCATTTGGATGCCATACCTAGGGGTGGACATAAAAATTAGTGAATCGGAAAAATCGAATCGCACCAGCGATTTGATTCGGTTAAAAATAATTTAAAAATGGGTCTTTAAAAAATCGAATTTATCAGGGTTAAATAATTCAGTTCGGTTCTTTAGAATTTTTTAAACCGAACCAAAAATCGGGGACAAATTTGTAATTAACCATAGCCATTATAAATTAAAATTGAAAGCTTTGAAACCCTAAAATCCTAAATCGTTTTGGATGTGCCAAATCGGCATTTAGCACGGGGGGCGCATTCTTGACCCTTTTAGGAGTACATTAACTCATAAGACATTTGAGGCATTAATTTGCATTAATTTGAGCACAGAATTGGCTTCGCTCAACTCTTATAGGATAACAAATTGTGCAACCAACCGAAGAAGAAACTGAATTTTATGAAGAAGTTGAATTGGGTAACAATACTATTTTTTATATATTGTTTTTAATAGAATCATTATATTTTAACATTTTGTTTATTATATTGACGCTTTGGCAAATTGAATGTAGACTTTGAGAAACTTTCTATCGTACCACAATCGCAAAAAGCATAACAACCACAAGCAGTGGAGGACTTGACAATGGATTGATATTACTGGTAGAATTGTGAAATATTAGCGTCATAATGGTAAAGTTCTCAAATCTACATTCCTTCAAATTAGTACCTATTTTAATTAATAATTGACATATTATTGAGCTTAAATATTTAGAATGCTTTTGTAGTCGGCTCTACAATTTCACATTGCTCATTTGATGTTAAGCTGGTAGTTTTGAAAGTTGGATAAGTACATGTCTGTAATTCACAGATATTAACAGATGTCAAGAATGTTAAACTGTCTAAATTATCGTGTTTTTTGCTCTTGTTGTGCTTATCTACAGTTCCACAATGTGTTGTATGGAGATGCAAAAGGATGGGCGAAGAGAATTTGTTCTTTCTTGCATCCATTTATTCTTGGTGTCATGAATTCTCATGCGAAGATTGTCCAGAAGTGTAACGAATAAATAAATTCATGTTTTGAACTTTTAATTTATGATGTGAACTTTATATTTGGAGTTTGGACTTTTATTTTGTGGGGATGTAAACTTTAATTTAATGTTTTTTTTTCATGTTTTAAAAATATATGTGATGCAAACTTTATGTTTTTGGACTTTATATTTGCTGATTATGATATACTTGACTTGAAAAAACTGATATAAACCGAAATGTTTGGAGTTTTTTAAAGTTTGATTCGATTTTTAAAATAAAAATTAAATTTTATTTGATTCATACTTTTTTGATACAAAATCAAACCGAACCAATATACGCCACCCCTAGCCATACTAACCAAAAAATTAATTTAATCAACAACCGAGTTCTTTTCCCGAGGTCAGTGGCCTTCTTTTATTTACTTTATATGTTATTGTTACTATTCGAATTTCTTGTCCTTTTTTTTTGGAACTCAAATGGTTGTATAGTCTATGGTCTAATTTGTTATAATTAGGGATTTAGGCTGTCATTGTTTTTTTTTTTTTTTTTTTTATGAGCTGCTGGATTGGTAAATTCAAGAAACACGGCCTCTCGTGATGGCAGAAAAAGATAATGGGATTGTCAACTTTCTCTGTCACCAATTAAACTATATTTAGTGTTGGTTTGATTTCCAAATTCCAACAAGTGGCTATAGGCATTTGCTTGTTCCGCTACCCATCTACTTCAATATAGCACTAAGATCAATTATATCTGTCTAACGGACCGAACCGGTAGCGCCCCTTATCGGGTTTAATCGGTTCCGGACCGGTTACCGGTCCGATTCACCTGATTATCGGGCCAACCGGTCCAGTTCATTACCGGATTTCAGATCGGTCCGTGCGGGTCCAGGTCTGAACCGGGCCTACCGGTCCGTTTTTTTTTTTAAATTTCTTGTATTTATTTTCTATAATGTAAACTAAATTCAATTTAAATATGTAATATAATAATATAATATATAATATAGTTTTATATATTAAAATTGAAACTTTAAAATTAACTTTCTATTTTATAGTTTATAACTTTATACTTTATAGTTTATAATTTATAACTTTATACTTTATCTTTATTTTATAGTTTACTTTATAGTACTGTTATAGTTATACTTTATAGTTTATAACTTTATATTGTAATTATGCTTTTATTAATTTATTAGATTAGTAGATATAAGTTAACAAATAAGTAATAACAAATTAACAACTAAATAGATAGTAAAATTAAAACTAATGATAAGATGTAAACTTTTGAACTTTCATAATGTTAATAAGAGTACATAATGAAGTAATAATAATTTTATTTACATATTATGCATCTTTCTTGCAAGTTCTTCGTAATCTATAGGTTGATTGAATTGATTATGCTCCATAGCCTCTAAATCTGGAGTATTAATTCTAGTCCCGCCTCCGCTTCCGCCTTCCAAAATATTGCATATTTCTTCATCTTCCGGAGAATTAACGTCTCCACATCCTTGATTTCTTCTCTCTGATTTGATCCAATCCCTTAAAAAGACTAACACTTCTAATGTGCTTCCACCCAATGAGTGACGTGTGTCTCTTATTTGATCCCGTGGTAGGCTAAATGCACTTTCAGAATCCACTGTTGAGATCGACACATTAAGAACATCTCGGGCCATCGCTGCAAGTACCGGAAATTGCCTTTTGTTATCCTGCCACCATTGTAAAGAGTCAAAACTTTTCTTCGGCTCCGCTGACTTTTGCAAATAAAATTGTATCTCATCGCAAGATCGATTTGTGGTTTCTTGTGTTGTAAAAGTGCTCCATATGTCTAAAGATTCTTCTTCATCGTCATCTTCATTGAATCCTAAAGGTGTAGACACAGAAGCAGAACTAGAAGGAATATTAGTAGTAGAGTTGTTGTTATCATGTAATGTAGCATAATATTCATATAATGTAGTTAAATTAGTATCAAGTGTACTTATGCAATCAAATGTGTAAAATCCGGAAAAAAATAATAATATTTAGTTATTGGTTGGGTTAATAAATATATATATATATATATATATAAGAAAATAAAGAATAAATTGTATGGGATGGAGTTAGTGTTAAAGTTAGATAAATAGATAGATAAAATGAAAATAAAAAAATTAAAAAAAAAAGGCCAAAGGGATGCATGCACGTCCCTTTACCTCCCCCCCCCCCTTTTCATTTCCCCTCTAACTCTTGTCATTCCACCTCCCATAGGTTATAGAAAGCTTTTCTACTTATACATTGTACATGACACAAATAAAATACCTAGAACAAAGAATAGGAAATCAGAAAAAAACAAGTGAAAAGAAGAGGAAAAAAAATCTGGAAAAATACCAAGAGAGCAAGAAGAACAAGAATCAAAATACTAGAGAGTAAGGATCATTTTAGCAACCAAACAACAATAATCTTCACACTTACAAGGTGAGTTTTCTCACTCAGAAATTCTTGGTAACATCCTTTATTTTAAGTTCAATACATGTTAGAATAAAAATTGGGTGTTGAAAATAAATAATGAGCTTTTGATTGTTTAAACAACTAGTTGCGTCATGAACTTTACGAACTGGTTTCACTGAGTTATAATTGTTAGAATTTGATGAAATTCGGAAGAATGATACACCTCTCTATTATTATCATATGAAACAAAAAATGTGGTAAAATGGACATACGGTTTGAAAGTTATCATAGTTCAAAGTTTCTGCCTTAGATTTGGTCGAAATTCGGAAAGGCATAATTACGGACTGTTTTTATTGAGTTTTACTTATTAGAATTATATAAAAATTTGCATGGTTGTAAATCTCTCTGTTACGGACAGATATAGCTAAATAGAGGTTAAAATGGACTTACGAGTTGAGAGTTATTGTAGTTTGAAGTTGCTGCCTCAGATTCATTGGAATCCAGAAGGGCAGGACGTTGAAACGTAAACCTGTACTAATACGGGGGAAATATGAAATTTGGTATTAAATGAAAGTTCTAGATCTCTCTGTTGTGGACATTTTGAGACCTTACGGAGGTCTATCCGACTTACGTATTGAGAGTTATCGTTGTTTAAAATTTCTGCCTCGGATCTATCGAGATCCAGGAAGGGCAGCGAATAAAAGTGTAAAACTGTACCAAATGGTACAGAATATGAAAGGATGGTTCACATGGAGACGTGTAGCTCTCTGGTCTCGTCGTTTTATGATTTTATAGGGCTTGAACGGGTTTACAGATTAGGAGTTATGATTATTCTAAGATTTGGTTTTGTTTAATAAAAATTCTGCCGAAACAAATTTCATGTGGTTGTTTTGAGGATATATTTGTGTTAGTTACCCAAAGTAGTTTTTAATGAAATTTGGTACAGTGAAATATCTCCGTCTTACCTTAGTTTCCGCTTGAGAAACACCTTAGTTGGAGTTATGGTTAAAAAGTTATAATCGTTACCAGTATGAGTGGCAGAATGTTGGGAAAGAGTAGTATTTATTCGATCTTCTGAAAAATATGAAAAGTGAATACGTGTTCACATAAATATATAAATATATAATGTCAGTTCCAGTGTCTCGGGAAATGCTTGTGTGGAATGGTCTCCCTTCCAACTTAGAATAATATTTGTCAGTATGTCTATGTAGAAATAATATTTGCACGAGCATGGGCTCGCGTTATGTTTTCAATAAAGTCATAAACATATTTCTTTATTGTTATTTTTATTAATAGCTCCGTATTTGAATATAAGTTTAAATTTCTAAATAAAGAGAATTAAATGGTGCTCCTGGTGGAAAATAATTGTCCAGGTGTCATCGCGCCCTAAGTAAAGACTTAGTAAAAGTCGGAGCGTGACAAGTTGGTATCAAAGCTAAACCAGGTTAGCTTCTTTCATCCTAAAGTTTTCCTTCTTTCATACTCCTCTCATGCCTATCTTGAGTCTTTTTCAAGACTTGATTCTTGTACTACCTCTTTCACGCGGGTTAGGAAGAAGATTGTACAACGTTATACTGACCAATAATTGTTGTGTAGATGGTGATTATAAGGCGAGTTCCAACAAAGAGGGAAGTACTCGAGGAACAGGCAAAGGAAATGCAAGCTCAGAAGGAATTCATGCGTCGTAAGATGAACTCGGGAGATGATTTTAACGAGTATGTGTGCGACACAATCGTACTTTGTGCGTATTTGCTTAGGAGTAGACATAAGAGGCGTTCCTACGACCCGACCTTCTTCAACTTTCCGATTGGAGTCATATTACAGATAATATTCAACTCATTCCGAAAATTCGATCCTCATTCGGAGGGCAAAGATGCTAAGAGGAGATGTTACGAAGGTTCTGGATCAAATTTCTATTTCGTAATAGTAGTAAGGGAAAGAATGAGCGAAATGGAAAGGAAGCAAGGAAGAAGGTTCACAGGAGTTGAATGCCAATCACAGAATAGGCGAATTATGCGGTTAAGCCCTTTAACGTGTTGTAGTAGAGTGCGTGCTCGAGTAAGAGAGCTATAGGAATGACATAGAATGACATGCTCACGATGTATTGTAATGTCATGAAATATTTTCAAATATGAGAATGAAACATTATTAATGCAAGTTATGATTTGTCATTATTGTTTAGTTAACTGTGTTTTCTCGTGCTGTGTCGCTTATGAACTATAAGAAAATTTTAAGAGCTGTAGTAGACATTCCGCCTTCTAAAATATGAGTGTGTTTGTCTTCACAGAAAATGGTGAATTCACAAATCTCGGGGCTCAAGAGGAGGTTCATCACGGCTCATGTACCTCCGCTGACGTAGTGGTGTCCGAAGGAGCGAGAAAATGTTGGAGAACGAGAGTCAAATGGCCCAAGAAACGGTGGGACAAAAACTAGATAGACTCATAGAGTTAATGACAACCGCAGATTCCACACATGGTTCCGCCGACCTAGTGTCTCGTCATAGCCCCAAACCGTAACAGACGCCCAGGACCGACATGATCGCACTACCGGGCCGAGAGTGTAAAAGCTCAGCAGCACTGATAGGTTATGGGCAAATTTTATGGCGAGAAGAGAACCACTTTACTCGGAATGACCCCAGGCCGACCCGATAGTATTCCTCGATGAAGTTGAAGACTTAATGTTCACATTGGGATGCGTGGAGACGCAGGCGCCAACCAGGTAGCGCACGTAGTCTGCGCACGGCCCGGTCCGGCCCGTATCACTACGGGACCGGACCGATAAGCTTACGGCCCGACCGGACCGACCGTAAGGTTTCGGTCTGGACGAGATCCGGTCGGACCAAACCTTATCGGTCGGTTCTCGTCCGACTTAAGAATTTCCGGCTCGCCTTTTTTTTTTTTTTAAATTGAATTTCCAAACTGAAATTACATTCTCGGACGCGGTGCCACGCAATTTTTACGTTGAAATCAATTGTACATCGCGAGATATTTAGATTTGAAAATGGGAAAAACGTAACGATTTGGGGGAAAAGAGAAATTGAGGGGCAAGACGGACGTTTTTGGAGAAATCGGACGAATCAAACCACTTACGCTGTTTGGCCACCCCCGTATCAAAAAAATACGTGAAATCAAATTTTTTTTTAGGTAAAACGGACGTCCGAGCGCAAAGTTATGACCATATAAAGTTTGATCAATTTACAACTAATTAGTGAGGCTGCGAGTGGCTTGGGTCACGTGGGCCGGGTGAGGGGCAAAGGGTGGGGGCTGGCTGGAGGGACTGGGGGTGGGGACCGGCACGGGTATTTTACAGTTACCATTCTGGTCCTTTAACTGGCCCGTATTTTGAGATACTCGTATCCGGACCGTTAAGGTTTCGGTCCGGTTTCGGTCCGGGTTTACCGGTCCGGTTTCGGTCCGGTTCTCGAGTATATCCGAACCACTAACAGCCCTAGGCGCACGACTAGTGGATGATGCAGGGGTGTGGTGGAGAAATTTTAGGAAAAATCGTCCCCCGATGTCACCACCAATGACTTGGGGAGGGTTCAGAGCGGCATTCATTGAGAAATTTATGCCTAATACGCGCAAGGATGCGCTCAGACTGGAGTTTGAACAGTTGAAGCAAGGTGACCGCAGTGTACAAGAATATGATACACAGTTCGTGAGGTTATCGGCATACAACACACATGTCATCCCTACAGAAATGGATAGAGTCAAGCAATTTGTATAGGGTTTAAACCCGAACATAGCAGAGAAGGTGGTGGCGTTAGCCAACGATCGAACTTATCTTCAGATTGTCAATATGGCTTTGAGGGTAGAAGGTTTTGCTAAAGCAAAAAGAGAATATTCGCAGAAGAGATTTGGACGTCGTGATCATTTAATCGAGTCAAAATCGAAGCGGGAGTTTAGTAAGGGATCTTCAGACCGAACCAATTTGTGGCCGCCTTATTTCAAGCCTAAGGGCACAATTGGTCTAATTACCAAGGTATCGCGACAAGGCCACCAACCCTAACACGCGAGGTGACAAACCGATTTGTAAGATTTGTCAAAGAAACACACCGAGAATGTCGCCTAACTTGAAGACATGTTATAACTGTGGAGAGTCAGGCCACTATGCCAGGGATTGCAAGATGAGGACCCAAACTCAATCTATTCAGGGGAGGTCAGAAGCAACCACAACTGCCTACATGGGAAATCAGGGAAACTAACCCCGCCAGAGTCAGGGAGGTCAACAACCCAACAATTATAATCGGCTCTACGCTTTGCTCCAGAGGAATGAGGCAGAAGCATCTAATGCGGTGGTCACTGGTATTTTGCTAGTCTCGAGTATTCCTGCATTTGTATTATACGATCCCGGCTCTACATCTTCATATGTGTCAATGGGCTTTGCTAAGAATTTACACGTAGAACCTTCTTATTTAAGTGAACCTTTTGAGGTTATGACACCGCAGGGCCTCAATTTGGGCCTCTCGTGGTAAATAATTTCCATTAGAAGTGAATGGCAGGGGAACAATGGTGAACCTAGTACTACTTGATATGGTAGACTTCGACGTCATTTTGGGTATGGATTGGTTGTCGGCATGTTATGCCATGTTAGATTGTCGGCGAAAGATAGTGAGATTAACTTTTCCCGGAGAACCAGAAGTTGTTATAAGGGGTAGGATTGGAATATCCTCAGGTCAGTTTATTTCCTACCTTGGGGTTCAAAAGTTATTGAGAAGTCACAGAGTGGAGTACGCATATCTGGCTAATATAGTGGATACCCAAAAAGAATCCTCAAAGATGAATGATGTCCCTATTGTTCGAAATTTTCCGGAGGTTTTTCCTGAAGATCTTCCAGGCCTTCCTCCAGATAGAGAAGTGGAGTTTGCTATAGAGTTAATTCCGGGTACAAGACTCATTTTTATTCCTCCATATCGAATGGCCTCAGCTGAATTGAGGGAGTTAAAAGAACAATTGAAGGATCTTATGTATAAAGGCTTTATAAGGCCTAGTGTTTCCTCAGTGCACGATCTGTTTGTGAAAAAGAAAGACGGATCGCTCCGAATGTGCATCGATTATCGGCAGCTCAATAAGGTCACGATCAAGAACCGATATCCATTACCAAGAATCGATGATCTTTTTGACCAACTTCAGGGAGTTAGCTATTTTTCCAAGATTGATCTCCGTTCGGGATATCACCAACTGAAAATAAATCCAGATGATATATCCAAAATAGCCTTTAGAACCCGATACGACCATTATGAGTTCTTGGTCATGTCTTTTGGGTTAACCAATGCCCCAATGGCTTTTATGGATTTAATGAACATAATCTTCAAACCATTCCTAGATTTGTTCGTGATCGTGTTCATAGATGATATCCTAATTTACAGTAAGAGTGTTGAAGAACATGAAGAGCATCTGAGGGTAGTGCTTCAAGTCTTGAAACAGGAGAAACTATATGCTAAATTTTCAAAATGTGAATTTTGGTTGGAAAAGGTAGTCATTATGGGTCATGTTGTGTCAAGGGATGGAATTCTGGTAGACCCCAGAAGATAGAAGCAGTGAAGAACTGGCCAAAACCGAACACTCCGACAGAGGTTAGAAGTTTCTTGGGTTTGGCTGGGCATTATAGAAGATTCGTAAAAGGTTTTTCTAGTCTTGCTGCTCCCCTGACCCGGTTGACTCAAAAAGCGGTTAAGTACCAGTGGTCAGAAGCATGTGAAGCAAGTTTTCAGAAACTAAAGGAATTGTTGACTCATCGCATCACCCTAACCTTACCATCGGGATGAAGGGTTCACAGTGTATTGTGATGCCTGCAGAGTTGAGTTAGGATGTGTCTTGATGCATTTGGGAAGGTTATCGTATGCATCTAGATCACAAGATACATGAGAAGAATTACCCAACTCATGACTTGGAATTAGTTGCGTGGTGTTTGCCTTACGAATATGGAGACATTATTTGTATGGTGCGTGTGGACATATTTACAGATCATAAGAGTTTGCGATACATAACCATGGTAAGGATTTGAATCTCCGGCAAAGAAGATGGTTAGAGTTGCTTAAGGATTATGACCTTAGTATTCTTTACCATCCTGGAAAAGCCAACGTGGTGGTGACGACTCGATGAGAGATCAATGGGCAGCTTCGCCCATTTGGCAATACAAAAGAGGGTATTGTTAGTTAGGTACAAAGATCGGGAAACCTCTGGTTAGTTTAACCGAGATCGGTGCGTAGGGTGGTGGTACATGATACCTCACGTATGCCTTAGCATCGTAAATAAAAGAAAGTCATTTGAAGATACGGAGTTTGTTGGATTTCTGAGAGGATCCAACAGGAAAACCTTCACGCTACATTGGGAGATAATGACGAACCCTTCGGTATAAGGGTAGGTTATGTGTTCCTAAGGTAAAGGATCTAGAAGAAGATCTTAGATGAGGGTCACAACACAAGATATTCCATTCATCCAGGTCAACAAAAATGTATCGTGACCTCAAGGCAAATTACGGTGGGACGGGATGAAGAAAGACATCATGGATTTTGTCGAGGTGTCTTATATGTCACAGTGAAAGTGAACATCAAAACTCGGATTACTTCAGACATCGAGTCCTCATGTGAAAATGGGAGGCGATTCATATGGATTTTGTAACTGGTCTACCGAAAACTCGAGAAGGGTATGATTCTATTTGGGTGATTGTTGATCGGCTTACAAAGTCAGCTCATTTCTTACCGGTCAAGACTACGTATCGCGCACCACAGTACGCACAGATTTATTTGAAGGAGATTGTGCGGTTACACGGGATTTCTTTACAAATTATTTCAGATAGGGGTTTCCAGTTCACCTCACACTTTTGGCAAAGTTTCCAGCAGGGTCTCGGGACAAAAGTTAAGTTAAGCGCGGCTTTCCACCCGCAAACAGATGGGCAAGCTGAACGAACAATTCAAACACTTGAGGACATGTTGCGATCGTGTGTGTTAGATTTCCAGGGAAGCTGGTTAGACCATCTATGTCTAATTGAGTTCGCCTACAACAATAGTTTTCACTCTAGCATACAAATGGCCCAGTTTGAAGCATTATATGGACGAAAATGTAGGTCTCTACTTGGATGGTTCGAGGTGGGTGAGACGCAAATGTTCGGACCAGAAGTCATTCAGGAAACAAATGATAAGGTACAGATGATTTGGGAGAGGATCAAAACAGCTCATAGCCGTCATAAGTCCTATGCGGATCATCGGAAAAGAGATCTTGAATTCCAAGAGGGGGATAAAGTATTTTTAAAAGTGTCCCCAATGAAGGGAGTGATGCGCTTTGGTAAGAAAGGGAAATTGAGCCCAAGGTTTATTGGGCCATATGAGATCTTGCGAAGAGTGGGGAATGTGGCTTACGAATTAGCACTTCCACAAGAGCAGGCGGTCATCCAGATTTCATGTGTCAATGTTACGAAAATACTTGCACGATCCAAGTCACGTCATCCTTCCCCGGGAGATAATTCTTAATGAGGAGCTTCAATATGAAGAAGTTCCGGTGGAAATACTTGATAGGAAGGTTAAGCGTCTTAGGAATAAAAATATTGCTTCCATGAAGGTCCTATGGAAGAACCACTCCACCGAGGAAGCCACCTGGGAAGTCGAGGACGCGATAAAAGTCAAATATCCATTCCTATTTGACTAAGGTAAAAAAAAAAGTGTTACATAGTACTTCAGATGTGTGTCATTTGCGTGTCTATATGCATTTGTTACAACATTATTCCCATTCGAAGACGAATGTTTCTTAAGGAAGGGAAAATGTGAAGCCCCAAATTAGTGTTACAATAACTATAAACATTATTGTGTCTATGTGATTATGATTACGACCTTATTCACATTCGAGGACGAATGTTGCTTAAGGAGGAGAGAATGTAAAATCCGAAAAAAAAATAATAATATATAGTTGTTGGTTGGGTTAATAAAAATACATGTATATATAAGAAAACAAAGAATAAATTGCATGGGATGGAGTTAGTGTTAAAGTTAGATAAATAGATAGATAAAATGAAAAGAAAAATTAAAAAAAAAGGCAAAGGGTTGCACGTCCCTTTCCCTCCCCTTTCTTTTCATTTCCCCTCCAACTCTTATCATTCCACCTCCCATAGGTTATAGAAAACTTTTCTACTTATACATTGTACATGACACAAATAAAATACCTAGAACAAAGAATAGGAAATCAGAAAAAAACAAGTGAAAAGAAGAGGAAAACAAATCTGGAAAAATACCAAGAGAGCAAGAAGAACAAGAATCAAAATACTAGAGAGTAAGGATCATTTTAGCAACCAAACAACAATAATCTTCACACTTACAAGGTGAGTTTTCTCACTCATAAATTCTTGGTAACATCCTTTGTTTTAAGTTCAATACATGTTAGAATAAGAATTGGGTGTTGAAAATAAATAATGAGCTTTTGATTGTTTAAACAACTAGTTGCGTCATGAACTTTACGAACTGGTTTCACTGAGTTATAATTGTTAGAATTTGATGAAATTCGGAATAATGGTACACCTCTCTATTATGATCATATAGAACTAAAAATGAGGTAAAATGGACATACGGTTTGAAAGTTATCATAGTTCAAAATTCCTGCCTTAGATTTGGTTGAAATTCGGAAAAACATAATTACGGACTGTTTTTATTGAGTTTTACTTATTAGAATTATATAAAAATTTACACGGTTGTAAATCTCTCTGTTACGAACAGATATAGCTAAAGAGAGGTTAAAATGGACTTATGAGTTGAGAGTTATTGTAGTTTAAAGTTGCTGCCTCGGATTTATCTGAATCCAGAAGGGCAGGACGTTGAAACGTAAACCTGTACTAATCCGGGGGAAATATGAAAATTGGTATTAAATAAAAATACATGTATATATAAGAAAACAAAGAATAAATTGCATGAGATGGAGTTAGTGTTAAAGTTAGATAAATAGATAGATAAAATGAAAATAAAAATTAAAAAAAAAAAGGCAAAAGGGTTGCATGCACGCCCCTTTCCCTCCCCCGCCCCCTTTTCATTTCCCCTCTAACTCTTATCATTCCACCTCCCATAGGTTATAGAAAACTTTTCTACTTATACATTGTACATGACACAAATAAAATACCTAGCACCAAGAATAGGAAATCAGAAAAAAAACAAGTGAAAAGAAGAGGAAAAAAATCTGGAAAAATACCAAGATAGCAAGAAGAACAAAAATCAAAATACTAGAGAGTAAGGATCATTTTAGCAACCAAACAACAATAATCTTCACACTTACAAGGTGAGTTTTCTCACTCAGAAATTCTTGGTAACATCCTTTGTTTTAAGTTCAATACATGTTAGAATAAGAATTGGGTGTTGAAAATAAATAATGAGTTTTTGATTGTTTAAACAACTAGTTGCGTCATGAACTTTACGAACTGGTTTCACTGAGTTATAATTGTTAGAATTTGATGAAATTCGGAATAATGGTACACCTCTCTATTATGATCATATAGAACTAAAAATGAGGTAAAATAGACACACGGTTTGAAAGTTATCATAGTTCAAAATTTCTGCCTTAGATTTGGTTGAAATTCGGAAAGACATAATTACGGACTGTTTTTATTGAGTTTTACTTATTAGAATTATATAAAAATTTACATGGTTGTAAATCTCTCTGTTACGGACAGATATAGCTAAAGAGAGGTTAAAATGGACTTATGAGTTGAGAGTTATTGTAGTTTAAAGTTCTTTGCCTCGGTTTATCTCAATCTGAAGGCAGGACGTTGAAACGTAAACCTGTACTAATCCGGGGGAAATATGAAAATTGGTATTAAATAAAAATACATGTATATATAAGAAAACAAAGAATAAATTGCATGAGATGGAGTTAGTGTTAAAGTTAGATAAATAGATAGATAAAATGAAAATAAAAATTAAAAAAAAAAAGGCAAAAGGGTTGCATGCACGCCCCTTTGCCACCCCCCCCCCCATTTCATTTCCCCTCTAACTCTTATCATTCCACCTCCCATAGGTTATAGAAAACTTTTCTACTTATACATTGTACATGACACAAATAAAATACCTAGCACCAAGAATAGGAAATCAGAAAAAAACAAGTGAAAAGAAGAGGAAAAAAATCTTGAAAAATACCAAGAGGGCAAGAAGAACAAGAATCAAAATACTAGAGAGTAAGGATCATTTTAGCAACCAAATAACAATAATCTTCACACTTACAAGGTGAGTTTTCTCACTCATAAATTCTTGGTAACATCCTTTGTTTTAAGTTCAATACATGTTAGAATAAGAATTGGGTGTTGAAAATAAATAATGAGCTTTTGATTGTTTAAACAACTAGTTGCGTCATGAACTTTACGAACTGGTTTCACTGAGTTATAATTGTTAGAATTTGATGAAATTCGGAATAATGGTACACCTCTCTATTATGATCATATAGAACTAAAAATGAGGTAAAATGGACATACGGTTTGAAAGTTATCATAGTTCAAAATTTCTGCCTTAGATTTGGCTGAAACTCGGAAAGACATAATTACGGACTGTTTTTATTGAGTTTTACTTATTAGAATTATATAAAAATTTACATGGTTGTAAATCTCTCTGTTACGGACAGATATAGCTAAATAGAGGTTAAAATGGACTTACGAGTTGAGAGTTATTGTAGTTTGAAGTTGCTGCCTCGGATTCATCTGAATCCAGAAGGGCAAGACGTTGAAACGTAAACCTGTACTAATCCGGGTGGAATATGAAAATTGGTATTAAATAAAAGTTCTATATCTCTCTGTTGTGGACATTTTGAGACCTTACGGAGGTCTATTCGACTTACGGATTGAGAGTTATCGCTGTTTAAAGTTTCTGCCTCGGATCTATCGAGATCCAGGAAGAGCAGTGAATAAAAGTGTAAAACTGTACCAAATGGTACAGAATATGAAAGGATGGTTTACATGGAGACGTGTAGCTCTCTGTTCTCGTCGTTTTGAGATTTTATGTGGCTTGAACGGGTTTACAGATTAGGAGTTATGATTATTCTAAGATTTGGTTCTGTTTAATAAAAATTCTGCCGAAACAAATTTCATGTGGCTGTTTTGAGGATAATTTTTGTTAGTTACCCAAAGTAGTTTTAAATGAAATTTGGTACAGTGAAAGATCCCCGTCTTACCTTAGTTTCCGCTTGAAAAACACCTTAGTTGGAGTTATGGTTAAAAAGTTATAATCGTTACCAGTATGAATGACAGAATGTTGGGAAAGAGAATAGTATTTATTCGATCTTCTGAAAAATATGAAAAGTGAATACGTGTTCACATAAATATATAAATATATAATGGATCGGGTTGCACGCCGCAACAAAACGTAAAGTGAATATGCGTTCACAAATACGTAAACATAATGGATCGGGTTGCACGCCGCAACAAAACGTAAAGTGAATATGCGTTCACAAATACGTAAACATAATGGATCGGGTTGCACGCCGCAACAAAATGTAAAGTGAATACGTGTTCATTACGTAAATATAATGGATCGGGTTGCACGCCGCAACAAATATGAAAGATGAATACATGTTCACCTATATATAAATATGAAAAGTGAATACGCGTTCACAAATATATAAATGTAACAAACATATGAAAATGCAGGGGAATGTCTTAACGTATAATACGAGATAAAATGAAGTGTTAGTTAAACCGAGAATTTCCTATGAGGAGTTGTTTCATATTTAAAAATGTTGTAACCTGATATGTTTTTGCAATATGCTTATTACGTTATAATGTGATTGCACTTGGAATATTGTGGTGTTACTTTGAATTGCAGGGTAAGGTTCTCACTCATTTGGATGGTAGGTGACTCTTTATTTAACATGTTTGGAAAGTGTGATAGAGGAAGGCTCCACGCCAAGGCTAGCGATCGTCCATGACCTCTTCATACCAAGTTCATTGCTTGGGCTTGGTACTCGTCAGTTCGTAATGTCGGTTCGGTGTCTCGGAAATGCGGTGTGGAATGGTCTCCCTTCCAACTTAGAATAATATTTGTCAGTATGTCTATGTAGAAACAATATTTGCACGAGCATGGGCTCGCGTTATGTTTTCAATAAAGTCATAAACAGATTTCTTTATTGTTATTTTTATTAATAGCTCCGTATTTAAATATAAGTTTAAATTTCTAAATAAAGAGAATTAAATGGTGCTCCTGGTGGAAAATAATTATCCAGGTGTCATCACGCCCTAAGTAAAGGCTTAGGAAAAGTCAGGGCGTGACAAAATGAAGATGGAGTTTCTGTTGCACCTACTTCCATATAAGTATATAAACTACATATTAAATTATGACAATCTACTTTTTTAATAGAATGATTTAAGACTGAACCAATACAATAAATATCAGGAATATGGAAAAAATATTTTTAAAATTTTTCAAACATAAGTGTAACTGCATCTTTATATTTCACATTTGATTTTAAATCATAAATTAAATATGAAATTTCAGCTATATGAGCTAAAGCATTACAAACTGTTAGGTAATAAGATCCTGAAAATTCAACAGTAGCAGTGTAAAATTTACGTAAATTTTTTAAAAGTTCACCAATTGATTTCCAATGTTCGTCGGTTAACATATACATCACGTTCTTACAATGCGCATTTGCAACATGTGTTATGGGGACTTTATACTTATAACATTCTTTTAACAATAAATAAGTATAATTTCACCGTGTAATAATCTCTTCTGGCATGAATTTAGGTCTCAAATTAAATTGTTTACATTTTTCTTTAAATTCTATAATTCTATTTTTCCTATTATTACCCTGAATAACTCCAACAGCTCTTTTGACAAGTTTTATTTCAGGTGAAAATAAATCAAGACCACTTTTAACAATTAAATTATAAATATGACAAGCACAACGAACATGAAATATATGAGGAAGTGGTGGTTGTAGTTCCGCTTTTAAAAGATCTACAGCAGCAGTATTATTAGATGCATTATCGAATGATACACAAAGTATTTTATTATAAAGATTATATTTTTGGGCATAAGAACAAATAGTTTCGCTTATATATTTTCCAGTATGACTTTGATCCTCGTCATACACAAAAGCAATAATACGTTTTTCCATTCTAAAATTTCCATCAATCCAATGACAAGTAATTGTTAAATAATCATAACAGTTTAAAGCATGTCCAATGTCTGAAGTAAAACTAACTAGGCATGGAAGGTTAAGCAAACAAATATTGCAAAAAAATAATATAATCATTATGAAGTCTAAAAATATCGGCTCTAGTAGTACTACGAGGAACACCTTTAAAAAAATGATTATATTCTCTTTGAATGTATGTAATTAAATATGAAGAAGAAGCAAAAGAAAAAGGTAAACAACCTCCGACAATCATTTTTGCTAATTCAATGCGATCCTTTTTTTGGATCGTACTTAGTCACCCCCCAGTTAATGAATTAAGTTTTTGTTGACCGGGTTCTAAATCAGAGACAACATTCCATTGTGTCGTATGATCGTGTTTTATATGTCTACCTATAGTGTCCGTCCCCCCGTCACCACCCTGTCTTATGTTTATAAGTTCTCCCACAAATATTACATCTAACTCTATCAGTACCCACAACTTTATCATAAAAGAGCCACACTTTACTCTTTTTTTTTCTTGCTAATGGTTCTGGTAAAGGAGGTCTACGACTACCACTAGCAGTACCAACATTGACAGAAGGAACACTAGTAGGTGTGGGAGGTTCATTTTCTTCAAGTTCAACAATATTATCTAATTGAACGTTATCATATTCATTATCTTCTATTCCAAAATCTTCTTGCATTTGATCATAATCTATATTTTGATTAGATGATGAAGAACCTATAGATTTTTTACCCCTTGAACTAGATTTTCGGCGTAGTCCCGATAAATTAGCCCTTATTGAAGACATTATAAAATATTTAAATAATAAACAAATAAATATGACAATTTAATAAAATAATTAGAGAATGAAACGAGTGTACCAAACTTCGGGATTCATAATTTAATTGAAACTCGAAGCTCGAAGTCTTGCTACTTTGAATTTGAAAATTAATAATAATAATAATAACTTGAAAATTGATAATAAAGATAATTAAGAGAGTATGAGAAATTGAGAATTAGAGAATTGAGAGAATTGTTGTGTGATAAAAATGAAAAAAATGTAGAGAATTTATAGATTTTTTAAAGGGTAAAAATGTAATTAAAAAATATAATAAACAAAAAAAAACGGTTGAAATGACCGTTGGCACCCCTCCCCCACCCCCACGGCCCCACCCCCTCCCCAACGGTAACATTACCGTTACTTTTTTTTTTTTGTGTTACCGGTCTGGTCCGGACCGGTTAACCAGTAATGTAACCGGTTTCCGTTACCGGGTCTAACCGGTCCGAGCCTTACCGTGTTTTAACATAACCCGTGCGGGTTGGGGTTGGGTGCCAACCCAACCCCCAACCCGGTAAGCCCTTAACGGTCCGGTCCGAATTTCTTATCGGGTCAACCGGTCCGGTTCCGGATCAACCCGTACCGTTAGACAGGTTTAAGATCAATTGGGCTGCCAAGTGTATGCTTCTGTTACCACTTACAAATCCTATTAAATTAGTATATCAATTGGCCCAACTATTCTGCTATTTGATGCGCACTTGCGCTAACAAGCTCACCTTTTAAGTGATTCATGACTTAATTTGTTTTTAGGGTAAAGGGTCAAATTTGTCTTCATCTATGCAAAATGGAACAGTTGCTCTCCGTTAATGTTCAGGTTCAATATATCCTCGCCGTCGCCGTTACTAGTTGGGCTCCAATTTGCTCCTGAATTATGCGAAATAGAACAAACTTACTCAGTATTTTTAAATGGTGAAAGCTTAGCTTCCAGTGATGCATAAAGGATTAATTCTCTAAAATGGAAGTAAATTTGAACATTTCGCATAGTTCATGATGCAAATTTGATGCTTCCCCCTAAGTTTAAGCTTTTAATTTTTTTTTATTCCTCTTTTCTCTGTCCCCGCCACTGCCTCTACCACCAATCGAAAAAATATAAGGTGCTACTGTAAATACTTCATCGTGTCTTAGAAGACGTGCCCAAGAAAAAGTTAGAAGAATTGGTTCACATGGTCTACACCCACAATCAACAATTAAAAGTTGAGACATTATAACTGAGTGACAAATTCCTTCATCCTTAATCAAACACTTTTGACACCAATCTCTAACAAATGGAAAACCTTTCTACTATATAGGAAGCATTTCATCCCTTAATAAATTTACCACTACAAAATTCAAAATTAATCGGCTAATCGACTTCAGGAATGGTTTAAAAATAGGAAGCATTTCATCAATTAGTAGACATACCACTATATAATTCATTATTAATCGGCTATACCTGTCTAACGGATCGATCCGGACCGGTAGCCCGTTACCGGGTTGAACCGGTTCTGGACCGGTTACCTGTCCGGTCCACTGGCTTACCGGGCCTACCGGTTCGGATTTTTTTTTTTTTGTAAATTTCGAAAATCTAACTAAATTCAAATTAAATATGTAATATAATAATATAATATAGTTTATAACTTTATACTTTATAGTTATATTGTAGTTATATAAACTATATTAATTTTTTTTATTCCGAAAATTTATTAATTTATTAAATTAGTAGACATAAGATAAGTTAACAAATAACAACTAAAGAGATAATAAAATAAAAACTAATGATAAGATGTAAACTTTCGAACTTTCATTGTTCATAATGTAATTGTTAATAAGAGTACATAATGAAGTAATAATAATTGTTATTTACATATTATGCATCCTTCTTGCAAGTTCTTCTAATTTATAGGTTGAGCACAACGAACATGAAATATATCAGGAAGTGACGATTCTAATTCTACCCCGTTAATGGATTAAGTTGTTGTTGACCGGGTTCTAAATCAGTGGCAACACCCCCATTGTATCTGATGATCTTTCAATAAATGTCTACTTATAGTGTCCGTCCCCCCGTCACCATCCCCTCTCTTATGTTTGTAATTTTTCCCACAAATATTACATCTAACTCTATCAGTGTCCCCAAGTCTATCATAAAAGAGCCACACTTTACTCTTTTTTCTCCTTACTTCTGATTCTGTAACTTCTGGTAAAGGAGGTCTACGACTACCACTAAGATGCACTAACATTGTGAAAGAACACTAGTAGGTGTAGGAGGTTCAGTTTCTTCAAGTTCAACAATATTATCTAATTGAACGTTATCATATTCATTATCTTCTATTCCAAAATCTTCTTGCATTTGATCATAGTCTATATTTTGATTAGATGATGAAGAACCTATAGATTTTTACCCGAACTAGATTTCTTGTGATCGACCCAATTCCCCTTAGCAAAGACAATATAAAATATTTAAATAATCAACAAATAAATATGACAATTTAATAAAATAATTAGAGAATGAAACGAGTGTACCAAACTTCGGGATTCAGAATTCAATAGAAACTCGAAGGCCGAAGCTCGAAGTCTTGCTACTTTGAAAATTAATAATAATAATAATAACTTGAGAATTGATAATATAGAGAATTAAGAGAGTATGAGAATTAAGAAAATTGTAGAAATAATTGTGTGATAAAAATGAGAAAAATGTAGAGTATTTATAGATTTTTTAAAGGATAAAAATGTAATTAACAAAAAAAAAAAGCCAAACGGTCCACTGACCGTTAGCCCCTTCCCCCAGCCCCTCTACCCCCCAGCCCCAATGGTAATGTTACCGTTGGGCACCAACAACCCTTTAATTTTTTTTTCTTATCGGTCCGGACCGGACTGGTTAACCGGTTTTCCGTTACCGGTTCAACCGGTCCGGGTCCTTAGTGAATTTCTCTGTAATCCGTGCGGGTTGGGGTTGGGGCCAAACCAAACCCCAACCCGGTAAGCCTTACCTGTCCGAATCGGCCCGGATTTTGTACCGGGTCGACCGGTCCGGTTCCGGGTCAATCCGGCCCCTTAAACAGGTATATAATCGGCTATCGACTTCAGGAAAGGTTTAAAAGTAGGAAGCATTTCATCCCTTAGCCGACCTACCCTGAATAATTCAAAATTAACCAAGGCCTATTTATGGCTAATCAACTTCAGGAATGGTCAAAAACAACTAAAAGAGATGTATGGTTCACCAGAACCACACCAGCAATACATATAGGACGTTCAAAACTTATTGAAGTACATTAAATTATTCACCTGCAATACTTGCAAGACCTCTCTCTATGAGTTTTAGTGCGCTAGGTAACAATGCACAGTTGATGAAAACTCAAATCCATTCAGAGGTGTACTCTAATGCAGTTGGGAAATAGCAAAAGCCAAGAAAATGAACCAAATATATTAAAAGGTATCAATATATTGGAAAGGTAGAATGTAAATTTCCAAATAACCAAATAATGCAACTCTTGTCTAATGAATTCCTAATGCACCTAGTGCTTCTTCTAGCTCTAAAATAACTCCTCCAAATGGAGATCACAATAAAATTAACGAGAAAAATACATAGTATCTTTCTCAAATGAACTCACGGGCTAAAAGCGGAGACACACTTGGTGCATCAACCTTCGTTGGCCCAACCGGTACATCCAACTTTCTTTACATAAGAGAATAAGGATCAATGCTTTCCTGAAGTATTCAGCCCTGCTGTTTTGCAAATGGGGCATAAATTCTTCTGCATGAGCCATTGTTTAATACAGTCGGCATGAAAATCATGGCCACAGTCCAGTTTTCCAATATCTTCGCTGTCCTTGTATTCTTCCTGCAAATTATAGTAAACCAATTAAAAAGACTCACATAACTAAAATTAGATCGTTGACTCATAGTAGAATATTAAGTTGAATACCTGACAAACACAGCACGGTTCAGCGTCCACGGGTTCTTCTGTTCTAATGCGCACATGCTTTCGTTGCTTCAGACGATTCAAAATGGTTTCTTCAGTCAGCCCAGTGCAGACATTCCCAATGCGCTCCTCAAGTGCAAGTAATTCCTGTAAATACAACGGACGCAGACAATTTAGTATGTCTTTCCATCGATATGAAAGTTATGTTTCCCGTACTAACCTCATATGACATGTTATCAACGTCAAGCCGCATATCGCGATGACGATCATGAATATCCGCCATCCCAAAGAATACTGACTGATCAAGGATCATAACATCCTGGAATACAAGGAAGCTTTTATTTTCATAATATGTGATCTTATAAGCTGATCGGGAAAATACTAAGCTTATAGATACTGTAGGTTATCATCTAGATTACTAGTCCAATCAAGCTACGAACCCCCAATATACAAAAATAAATGCCTCATACCAACAGGAATAAAGGGTGAAGGATAGGAAAGAACGAAACAGGAATTGGACACGAAAAGAGAACAATAGGAGTATCTTTTTTTCATTATTTTTCAAGTTCCGGGAACAACTTTAATGATGATTTGCTGCTACTCACTTTAACGCCTCGTGCGATCTAAGGAAAGTGTACAAGCTTTACTACTAGCAGAAAATGGTTACTAGTTTTGGTCTTTTGGAGATATCCATTATCTTACTTCAGAAGTTGGACCAAGTTACAAGAGGTTTACTACATAAGAAATGAGACTTTTCTTTTAAAAAATATTCTGATACTGAACATAAGCTGGTCTCAAAAGTATTAAAAAGGAGAGATTTCCAACAATAACGTGCCTCAGTTTTATCCCTCTATTGTATCAATTTTTTCCATAAAGAGCCCTCTAGTATATCATGTCCATTCAGGTTCATGAGTCCTTCAATAAAAGAAGAAAAGCGCAAATGGTGTGGAAAAGCTTGGGCAAAACATGGGGAGTTTTGGCAGTTTAGAAAAGCGTTAAGGCTACCATGGGGCCCCACATCCAGGTTCTGGGCTTTGTACCAACATTGCTAGCCACCCCGGCCACACAAGGTAATTCAGGAAAGCTGAAGAAATTTTTATCAATTCGCGACAACACTCTGGACTTTGTACCAATGCCTCCACACTAGGCTATTAAGGATATTTGAAGAAACATATACATCGGTGCAATAGCAAATTAGCCAGTTGGCAAGGAATTTGGAACCTAGAACCTGATAAAATCATCAACCTATTCAACTGAATTCAAAAAACCTTATATGTTGGAATATAAGGTGGGCCCTTGATGATATCACAAGGCAGAAAGAGGATGGAAGAGGGAGATGGACATTAAGCACTCTATTAATATATTGAAACTCCAATCTTATATTATAAGATCATTAAAGGGACAATTATAGGTGCGAAAAGACAGTTCTAGACTCATACCTAATAAATGGTTTCACACATACTACGAACTTACTACAATAAGGAAAAGGCATACCTAGTTAATCATGCACCTAGTATAACGAAAAGGCATAACCTAGACACTCCAATCTTATATTATAAGATCATTAAAGGGACAATTATAGGTGCGAAAAGACAGCTCTAGACTGATACCTAATAAATGGTTTCACACACATACTACGAACTTAACTACAATAAGGAAAAGGCATACCTAGTTAATCATGCACCTAGTATAACGAAAAGGCATATGAACCTAGACACTCAACCATAAAAGTTTACTAATTTCAACATCTTATAAGCTAAACAACCTATTCAAATGGCTTCAAGAATTCTAACCTCAAATCTTAAGGCCTCTCCCCTGCGCATTAGATCCAACACATTGCGAATCTGTTAAAAAGATAAGAAATAGTTGCAAGTAAGTGAGAACAAATGGAAGGCATCACAGCATGCAAATTAAATTACATAAAGAATGCAAGATTTTCTCATTCTTGTGCTATTACAACATTTTTTCATTGAGCCCAAGCTAACACTAACAAAAAGATACCAATAAGCAAATAGACATTTAGTTGCTCTTTCCCGTGGAGTGTTCTGCATGTCCTAAATCTAGTGAAATTAAATAATGGTACTTTTGTTCAGGAAATGACCCTTTGATTTACAAGTACATTTACCACAAAAGAGGCCTTCAGCTCTTTATGCACAAGAAGATTAACAATCAAAGAGGTCAAAAAAGGTTTGTGCTGACAAATGCTGTGAGAAATATTTTTTTGTCAAAAGATGCACTAGAACTAGGGAGTATTATTCACTATCAAGAAGGTTGGAAGAGCATCTTTCAGTAGGTGGTAAAAATCAATGTATAAGGGAAACCCTTAGTGTTCGGGGTATTAGGGATGAAGGGACAAGAAAATACTATGACCTGAACATTAATCACATTCCAGTTTGGTTTTACCTAGCATTTCACTTTGCCAAAGTGAGAAAAAACAGAATTTTGGACCAATAATAAACCCAGTAGCATACCTCGGAAACTAGTCTGCTTCTTCCTTCACCGGGAGCAGCCAAAGTCCTCCAGGAATATGGAACTCCAACAGCACCATCGAGCTGTCTCTCCAACAGCATGGCCGGCCTTGAACTCGACGGACGATGCCCAGGATGGCCAGAAAGCCTCATCTCCTGTGAAGCAGAGGAACTCAAACGTGGTGGAGTGTTACCATTATGACTTCCGGGTTCACTGCCAGCTGAAGACAACAAAGATCTACGAACATATTCTGAGAGTCTCCGGGGATATTGCTGAGGATTTCTGTGCTGCACCCAACTAGGGGAAGGGGAAGAGGAAGGGGCTACTGAGCTGGGACCACTCCGAGAAGCAGATGCAACATTTCCAGCAACAGGAATATTTCCACCAGTTAAACTCCAGTTGGCAGGATTTTGGTTCAAATTTCTCAAGTCACTAGCAGGTATGAACATTGGATGCTGCGAAATGTTTCTGGGCACGCTTCTTGATGAGCTTGGTTGTTCATATGCTGCAGAATCTCTCTCACCAAAAACAGAAAAACTTGATGAACTGCCAGCTCTTGAGATTGACGATGAATCCCACCTCTGTGCACTTCGTCGCAGAGAAGGAACCTGCACCACGACATGCTGGCCTCGGGAATTTCCATTATCTGCAGCGGACACCGACCTCAAATCCAAAGATTCATTACGAAGCATACCAACATTTCCATCATTACCCACAGTAGGAAACAGATTACTAGGAATAGAAGCTTGCTGATGAGAGCCATTCATCCTCAGCCTGAAATTTCTTCTGAAACTTTCTACACTTCTTGAAGCAGGCAATGCAACAGGACCTTCCGTAGTGGCACCACCCATGGTGAGCCCAAGTCTTGGATTCACCTGCGCTGATGAATTGATGCTTCTGCTACTTTCTGTTGGTGCAGGGATATTCGCACCTGTAGTCATATTATTCGGAGCAGGTATAGAGCGCCATAAGCTGTTTTCCGTGCATGGAAGATAATGTGAACTTCCACTTCCTGAAGATTGCCCCAGATGTCCTTCAAGTGTTTTTCTCTTACAAGCCATTCGCCGACCATCCAGTGAACAACCTGGCCTGCCATCACTTTCATCCATCAGAAATCCATTAGTTGCAGAAGGCCCAGCAAAGGGTTCTTTTCCTGGTCCGTCAGATTTGAATGTTGGGGTGCACTCTATCACTTGGCAGTCATCATCGTCATCTGTATCGTCGTCATGCCCCTCAGGTCCAGAACTTCTATTTAGATCACGAGGAACAGTGCTAGAAGTAGAACCTTGAGAAAATAAAGTGTTGTCAGCTATCTGGTTGTTCAAATTTACTTCAACATCACCCAATGAAAGAATATTGGAAGACCCATATTGCTGTTCAGCAGAGAAGTGAGAAGGCCCAGAAGACCATACATGATCCGTTTTATTTTCACTACGACTAACATTATTTTGTGTACCGGAGGAGCTGGATTCTCCTAAACTCCACCCAACTACATTCTGTCTTTCTTGGTTTGCATGAGCATGACTAAGAAATGGTATGTTTGTCTCATTAGAAGGTACCATATAATCCGGTAGCCGAGTTTGCGCAGGATTTCGCAAATTATTCCAACATATCTGCTGATCTATACCACCATCACTCGATGTTGAACCATGAGTGAAACCCAAAGTTTCTGGCAGAGATCCGATGGCACTCCGTTGCCCTTGCATTAGGCCTATACTCTATATTCACAATTTTCAAAAGACTTTGAGATAGTATTGTAGTGCCAGCAGGATCTCAAATTTCACCACCAAGAAGACCTGGAAAGCAAAGTAGAAGCCACATAATATTTTTTATCAGCAAGTAGAAACCACATAATTTTGACATCTTTGGTCTGACTAAAGTAGGTAAACTAAGGGAGTTCATCAAAAGAAATACTATTAGGTCAAGGAAGACGTGTGAGAAAAAGTTCATTCCTTTTCTTTGGGGCACAGGGTTTAGAGTACATGCCAGTAATTGGCAGATGAGTCATAAATAAGCCTTCATATATGGTCAAACCTAGTAGATGCCACGATTTAAAAACATATCATCCTCCCGGAGATATCTTTCTAAACTTGTTGCTGTCAACAAAAATTTTCAAACAAGATAAAGAGTACCTCCATTCCAACCATAAAAAGATAATTTTTTTATGCAATTAACAATATCACCTAGCTTAAACATCACAAACAGTAAAAAAAGGAATTGATAATTGCCTTGAACGCAAACGGTTGGGTGTATTCAATAAACTTTTTCATACAATGAATGTAGCAGAAAAGCTTCGCCAACAAGAATATGTAAAGACATTTTGATACCACAACTACTTCATGTACAGAATACCATAATAGAAACGTGTGGAGAATAGTTGTCTTTATATTAAAGTAAAGAGAAAATGGAGCATCACCAACCAGACACCACCATTACACTAAAAAAATCGGAGCATTCCATTACCCACCAGCTTAAACTTAAACATTTCCAGAATTCAAGTTGAACGTATATGCTTACCAATTTTCACGGACTCAGAACTAAATATATTTGTAAACTTCATAAATTCCAATATCCTTGGTCAGATAATAAGCAATCTCTCTAACAACAACAACATACCCACACCACAAGTGGGGTCTGGGAGGGTGGAGTGTACGAGACCTTACCCCTACCTTGAGAGCTAGAGAGACTGTTTCCGATAGACTCTTGGCTAATAAATAAGCAATCTCTCTAAAACCATTAAAAATCAGATCTTTAATACTTATCAAACATCAGAAAAAGTTGTAATCTTTAACAGAGTAAAATGGTTAACTCATCCCCATATAAATCAGCTCAATGTAGAACCATTAAAAGCCCCAACAAAAGGAGTTATAGGAGTAATATCTCTCGTTTTCTCCTTAATTTCCTGGAAAATAAAGCTTTTTTAACTGATGATAAGGGGTCCTTTGAATCATCCAATTCATATAGTCAAACAAAAAACAGAACTTTTGATATATATCTCAAGAAAGAATTTGCAGATAAACCCAGAAACAAGATGAGAAAAACAAAATCAAAAGCTTAAAACAAAGAAAGAAAAACCAAGAAGAAAACAAACAAAATAAAACGGAAGCAAGATTAAAAAAAATGTGAATTTACCTGCAAAACTGCATCAGATGAAGCTATAGATCTATGGTTACAACCTGAAATAAAAAAGAAAAGTGTTAGAAAAAAATGGTACAGAAATAAAAAAAAATCCTTTGTATATAAAAAAACACAGATAAAGGAATCAAAACATACAAAAATCAGTTCTTTAACAGGAGATGAATGAAGAAAAAAGAGGAGAGAAATCAAGAAGAAGAAGAAGAGATGAGAAAGAAATGGTGGGTGTGTGAAGAAATAAAAAGAGGTGGCCTGACCTGGTGGACTAAAGAGAGGGGACACTCACCCCTTCACACCCTTTAATAAAAAGATTTATGACCCCAAAAAATGAATTCCAAATTAAATGGATAAAAAAGAAAATGAATAAAGAATGAGTTATTGTTTACCATTGGGTGTGATTGATGAGATGGGTAATAACTTTGAACAAAAAGTCTCTTGTTTCAAGGCGGGCCTAAGGGAAATAGTATTCTTTTCTTGGGAGCAAAAAGGCGAAATCACTTAGCGCCACATCCTCCGGCCGGCAGAGATTGGTGGAGGAGGTAAATCACAGTCTTCAGCTGGGTGGGAGGCCCGATGTCTGGTCTTGCATAGTCATCACAAAGGAGAAAATGAACTCCCACATCATGGCACGCTGCATGTGAGAAGCAATCTGTCGGCACCAATGAGCCACCCATCCGGGTAAATAGTATTCTTTTCTTGGCTAGTAGTACTGCTGTACAACTACTATTTCTTGGAAGTAAAATAGAAGTTTGTTGTTTCGGACACAGTCAAATGGCAAAGGAGGGGTTTAAGTCACTCTCAACACTTGCAATGTGAAATCGATTTTTATTTTGGTATTGATCTTTGTAGATGCTATCAGTTGTCTATTCTCAAATTATGATTATTAAAACACATCTCATAGAAGTCAATACTAATCTCTCCGGAATTAATCTGGCCTAAGTCACGAAACTAGATATCAAAAAAAATAGAAGTTTGTTTTCAATAGTCACACACACTGTCTGTCTCGTTTTCATCTTCACGCCAAAGCACCTGTCCCTCTTTCCAATCACATGCCTGTCTTTGTACTCTTTCTCTTTTTCTTTATTTAACGCCTCCCCCGGATTTTCTGTGTATTTTCGGTTAGAATTATTTTGTTCTTTTTCTTTCACTTTGTTTGGTTACATGTGGAACTTGGAATCATCTCCTCTTAACAAATGGAATATTACCAATTTGTTTTCCTATTATATCTTTTATTTTACTCAAGGAATAGTATCTACAGAGAAATATAAATTAATATATCTTTCAATCCAACTATTATTTTTGCAAAGTATTGAAGGTTATATCATTTAAATTTAATTTTTAAAATATGACTTTTTCAAATTTTGAATTTTATTATTACTAAATGATGACTGGGAAGACATTTGAATGATGTTTATACATAAATATAAATTAGGAAGTTGATTAAAAAAAGATTGTTTTTAGCAAATTATCAAAAATTCTATCATCCGAATTTGATTTCTAAAATGCATTTTTTAATTTTATTATTACTTAATGCAGACAGAGAAGATGTTTGAATGATATCTATACAAAAATACAAATTAGGAAGATTAATTAGTTTAAATATTAATATTAGAAAAATATTTAAAATTCTCTCATCCGAGTTTGATTTCTAAAATACGACTTTTTCAAATTTTGAATTTTATTATTATTAAATACTCACAGGGAAAGCATTTAAATAATATTTATAAAGGAATCTAGTAGCTCTCAATTGGTTGACTACCTGAATTTTTATTTTGTTGGTGAGGGTTTGAATTATCACGTTATAAACCCCTTCACATTTCACCTTCCCCTACCCCCTCAAAAATAAAAATAAAGTATCTATACATGAATATAAATTAGGAAGATTAATAAATTTAAAAAAAATTCTTGGAAATTTTTGAAAAATTCATGTTTTATAGGAAATCTTATTATCGAGCTTGATTTTTAGAATTCGAAATTCTAGTCTTGGATTTTCCATTTTAGTCTTGGATGTTGTATAGGAAATCTTATTTTTAATTTTTAGATTAATTTGGATTTTCCATTTTAGTTTTGGATATTCAATTTCTCATATAATGCTCTTAATTATTATTGTTTTTATTTTTCTAGTCTTGTTTTTTTCAAAATTTTCATTATTACTTTTAGTTTTCATCAAGTTGTACTTGGAATATTTTCTTTAATTTGAATTTTCCATTTCAGTTTTAAGGATTCAATTTTCCATTTAAGACTCTTTAATTCAAACTCAGTTTGTTTCACGTTATTATTGTATTTTTTTAAGCAAGAAAATGAAAGTCGAACCATGAGGGTTAACACTAGGGCTGTTAGCGGTCCGGATACTCCCGGTAATTACTCGAGAACCGGACCGATAAACCCGGATCGATACTCGGACCGAAACCTTAACAGTCCGGATACGTGTACCAAAAAAATACCCGGACCGATAAGGAGCCGGACCGGTAAAATACCCTGAACACCCCAACCCCTCAAACCCCAGCCCCTCTAGTCACCCCACCACCCTCATGCCAGCTCTAATTAGTTGTAAATTAATGAAATTTTAAATGGTCATAACTTTGCGCTCGAATGTCCGTTTGACCTAATGTTTTTTTGATTTCACGTATTTTTTCGAGATAGGTAGGACAAACAAATTAAAGCGATTTGGAGCAGCCAATTTCTCAAAAAACATTCGTCTTGCCAATCAATTTCACTTTTACCCAAATTATTACCAATTGTCCATTTTCAAATCTAAATATCTCGCGCTATACAATATATTCAACGTAAAAAATTTGTGTTAATGTGTTCGAGAATGTCAATTTCAGTATTGAAAATTCAATTTTTAAAAAAAAATCTGCCCGATCCGAAAAATTCTTACCGGTCCGGACCGATAAGGTTTCGGTCCGGGACCGGATCTCGTTCCAGGACCGAAACCTTATCGGTCCGGGACCGGTCCGGACCGGTAAGCTTATCGAACAGGTTCCAGTAAGTGGATACCCGGACCGGTCCGGACCGATAACAGCACTAGTTAACACAACTAATTTTCTATATAATTTAAAATATTTATTTCCTCGAACATGACTCAAATAAAGAGTCAAGATAGCATCTCATCCTTATTCTTTTTAAAATATTCTCTACGCATGTAATATAACATTGGACAAAGTCACTTAATCAAAACTTGTTATATAATATAAATTTTGAATTTTATTAATTACATTTAGCTATTCGAATTCTTAAATAGTACTGATATTATAGAATATAGCAAATGAAGTGCTATTATGTTTAAAAGGAAGAAAATAGGATAATCGTAAAAAAAAAAAAAAAATGAAAAAAACACGTATTGCTCAAACTGTGACATTATATACAAATCATAAACACATGTACTTAATCAATGGGTCCCATGATGAAATGCACTTACCAATTACATTAAGGCTCCAATAGATTTTCTACCCAAAAGTAGTACACAACTTTTGACAAATTCTTATATTTTTCATGACTTTTTCACTTTCAATTTTGGATAATGACCAATATAGTACCATTAAATTCCCCCTGAAATTCTAAGAAAATAAACATTAATCGTGCCTAGCGTGAGCTTAGTTTTACTTCCCGTCGAAAAAAGGAAAAACAAAAAATCATCTTCAAGTTTAACTCATATATAACTTCCTTATTTTTCTCTTGAAGGGTGTGAAGCGGTGTCAAACCAAAATTAGAATATGGGTTGAGATTATAAATTCATTTTTCTATGTTATGCAATCATGATTTTAAAATTAATTATCTAACATTCAATTTTAACAAGTCATATATATATATATATATATATTGTACTCTTAAAAGATATAAAATCTTTAACTTTATAATACTAATTATTTATTGGCGAGTGTAATTAATTCAGACATTGTATGCAATACATTATCTTGAATCTTGTTATAAGAAAATAATATGTACTAATATAAAGATTTGAGTCATTTAATTCAAAGTTTTAAAATATTTCTATGATTAAAAATTAGTTTTTCTTTCTCTTTTCATAAAGATTCTGTTATTTTTCTCTCTACAAACTTTAATATTGTCAAAATAAAAATAAAACAATTCACTATTAAATTTTTTGAAAGCCTAATGCAAATACTTTACTAACCTTCCTTGATCGGTCCGTAATTTGGTAAACGCAACTACAAGTATTATATTTTTGGCAACTGTGGTTTTTGCTAATTTTCCACATTAAGACTTGGTAATATCTGCAATAATATAAAATTAGCTTCCTTCTTTTCAAATGTTGTTTACTTACTTGGGTAGTTTGCTTTGACCATAAAAACCCGGAAGTATACATCAAACAAATTAATTTCATGCATGTATCTATATAAAAAGAATTATCACACAACCATAGTATGTACTAATATGTAGTATCAATTCTTTTGCTTAATTTACATATCATCGCGTTGAACTTCAGAAGTGTAGTTAATCGGTGGCGTGATTTGCGCGTTATACAAGACAAGATTTACCCCACTGTACTTCGAAAAGTAAATGCGGTGCCTTCGTCAACAAAAAAAAATATGTAGTATCAACTTAATAGTAATGTTTAAAATTTATTTATTTAATTTGATACAAAGAATAAATGCGGATTACATTTCTCTGATTTCGATGGTAAATTCTACATCATTATCCAGGCATTTGGCTGATATTTCGCGTTTCAAATTAATAATACTCGAATCAATTAAGTGAGAATTTCATATGTCTTGATTAAAATTGATGTAAAATAACTACAACTTCCTATGCCTATATAAAAGCATCGAAAATGACAAAATGATCTTCATATTGTTACTTTTTTTAAGTTAACTACTATAATATTACTTGATTTGAGATAATAAAAAAATATTAACTAAAAGAAAATATTGTTTACCCATGCAAAATTTATTTAAATTTTCATATCTATGATAATAAAACAATTGTTGAAAATATTTATTAAACGTGAAATAAAGTAAATCCTATTAATTATGAATCGAACAATTGGGGCCCCGCACGTAGGAAATCTTGTTTTCACACGCGTGCACACGTAGTGCCAATGATCAAAATTTCTTTAATGAAAGAGATATTGGTATGTATACGAATTGTTTGAGACGTAAGGTAATAGACGGTTATTGATCAAATGACGAATGATTTCACGTTGGTAAATGAAGGAAGAAGTGTATAATGTGTAAAGATGAAATGAATCAGAAATCACCATGAAACCGAGAAGGGCCGCAGCTGTTCCAAGTAAGGGTCGCGGCTCTAATTGACGTTTCAATTCCAGTAACTCTTGAAGGGTCGCGGTGCCTCCTCGAAGGGCCGCGACTCTAATTGATGTTCCAGTTCGGTGAGTTCTCGAATCGGCGGTCGCGACTCGATCGCTTTCAACTGGCTGAGGTGAATTAAATACTGATTCTTGAACTGACTTTGGAGTATTTACTCTCCATTATTTTGCTCATGAATTCAGCTATTACTTGGCTGAATTGTAACTCCAAATTCAAGGCATTAACATGACATTCATGGTCATTACTTGCTCATTTGGAAGGTCATCATCTACACACTATAAAATGAGACACAAGCTCATTTGGAAACACACTTGACATCTTACACTAAAAAATTCTCTGAAATTGTCTTCCTCTTTTGCAATCACAAAACACTCAAAGATCTTTTTTCCAAAGCAAACACTTGAGTTCCCTTTGCTCATTTGTTTGATTGTTGTTTTATCTTGGAAGATAAGTTGTCATTACAACCGTTGAAAGGATATACGGGGCAATATTATCTTAAGGATAGATCAAAAAATTGGTCGACTCAGCAAACCCTCATACTTGATCATTTCCAGATTTCTAACAATTAGTTGTTGTTGTTATATTATCGTTCTACACATTACTACTCATAAGCTTAAGATAATATCGGTTATTTAAACAACAACATGACTGGACAAAATCAATTCAACACTGAAAATTCCACCGATGCTCAAGGCAATCCCATTGCCTTCAATTCCACTACTCAAGGCACTAACGCTGCCTTCAACTCCACTGTTTTTGGCACTCCTAGTGTCACCACCGATCATGGCATTTATAATGCATTCCCAACTACTGCTTTTGGCACGTCAAGTGTCACTGCCATTATTTTTGGTACGTCAAGTGCCACCGCCACTGCGTTTGGCACAACCAATGCCTCCACTGCTGCTCCGGGCACTTATAGTGCCTTTGATCCTACCCGAGGCGTCAACAACAACTATACTCATGTTGGAGGCATTCACAATGTCTTTGCAACTCTTCAAGGGGACGCTACTGCCCCAACACTTGCTGGTTTTCATCATGAACGTCCTAAAAAGTTCATGGGTGCTCACTTTAAGAGATGGCAGCAAAAAATGCTGTTTTTCCTGACGGTTATGGGAATGTCACGTTTCCTAACCGAAGATCTCCCACTAGTTGGGGAAGACGTGGACCCTCAGCTAAATAATTTGGCGGGAGGGGGCCAAGGTAACCATGTCGCTGATGACATGAGGATGGTTCTCGAAGCATGGAAATATAGTGATTCCATGTGTAGGAACTATATTCTAAACAGTTTGTCCGATCCACTATACACGATATATTGCAGACCGCTTAAACCGCGGCGGTTATGGGACAAACTTCAGAAAAAATACAACACCCAAGATGCGGGTAGTAAGAAGTTCATCATTGGGAAGTTTCTGAAATTTCAAATGGTTGACAACAAAAGTGTGACATCCCAAGTCCAGGAATTCCAAATGATTCTAATCACCTGGATTTGGAAGGATTAAAGCTCAACGAACAATTCTTGGTCGGGGCATTAATCGAGAAGTTGTCTCCCTCGTGGACTGAGTTTATGAACTATCTAAAACTCAAAACTAAGGAGATGACCCTAGATGAACTTACTGTCAAACTCCAGATTCAGGAAGACAATAAAAAGGTCATGCCAAAGGGAAAACAACTCGCTGAGGCTAAGGCAAACCTGACGGATGTCAAAGGGAACTCAAGCAAGAAACGAAAGTTCCAGAAGGAAGGCAAGCCCCAAACAACTGAAAAGTTTAAGGGAAATTGTAACCACTGTGGTATAGTTGGTCATATGGCCAAAGACTGTCGCAAGCTCAAACGTGGGAATAAGGCCAAAGGCAAGGCCAATGCTAACATCGTTGAAGACAGGCTCGTCAACGATATGATTGGGGAGTTCTCAGCGGTAGTTCTTGAAGCTAACCTCGTTGAGAATCTGGTGCAATGGTGGCTAGACACATGTGCTACCCGTCACATTTGTTCCAATAAAGATGACTTCTCCACATATGCACCAGCCACAGATAAAAAATTGTTCATGAGCAACAATTCTTCTACATAGGTGCTGGGAGTAGGAAATGTGACCCTAAAGATAACGTCCGGAAAGGAGTTGATTCTGAAGGAAGTGATGCATGTCCCAGAAATTCGAAGAAATTTAATTTCTGGACCTCTGTTAGTAAATGCTGGTCTTAGGCTAGTGTTAAAGGAATAATCTCTTGATTATTCTTATTAATGAAAGACATATATATAAAAATTACAAGGAAGATCCTCTTTCTATTCTACCTAGGAATCCATATTCTATTTGAAAACTAGCTTTACAATTATGGTAATATTACACTACTAATTAAAGTACAATCTTAAGTCTAATATTCACCAAATATACAAAGGAAAGAAGGGCCCCACGTAGTCGGCTGGGCCACTGCACTATCGAATTGGACTCTGGCCCAATATACTTTAACAGAGATGTTGTCTGTGATGTTGTCACAACACTGCAGGCAACATCCTTATATTCATAAGCGATGTTATCCTGACTAATTACTAGTGTTGTCACAACACTCCTCCAACATCAATAATTATTAATATTATTCTTTACTAATGTTTGTTTGGCTTTTGATATTGTTACCGATGGAAAAAAGAAAAAGAAAAGAGGACTTGGGATTTGATGGTTTAGGTCATGGAGAACAAGCATCCAATCTTTTTTCCATATACTTGAACAACCATTGCGTAATGGCTGATTGGAAAAATATATACTAAACTTATTAACAAAAGAAGATAATGATTCCCATAACCTACAAATCAGTCCTTTTTATTATTAATTGAATTTTTCCATGCTATGTGTGGTCAGATATGGTTGGCAGAAGAAAAAACGAGTGCGCTTCTTTTTGTTTTCTTAATTGTCTATTTTTTTTTAAGAAGGAACCCGCTGTCGCTATTTTTTTCAATGCGCATAAGATAAACCCCGGGCTGATGCAATAGCCTGCAAACCACGTCAGCCGATTAACCATACTTGGCAAGCCATGTGTGACAGACTCAACCAAGAAGGTTTATGCAGGGGTCAAACTCGTGACCTTATTGTCCCGCACTCTACTGCTACACCAACTTAGCTACCCTTCCGAATTCTTAATTGTCTATTTGAAACTAGTTGATGTTGCCATCTTTTAATATTTTTTCCCACCTAGTCCCAACCCAATTAACTCCCTATCTAGCATAGGTGGCGTTTGAATATGTTTTTTTATTCAATTTCTGAAAACTATAGAATAAAGTTGTGTAGTTGAGTTACCTTTTGAGAAATATATTTGGAAAACAATTATGCTATTATTTGAGAAAATAAACTATTTAAATTTGGGTGTTGATGATTTTCACATGCAAAATGCTCTTCTTTGTACAATATTTTATTAAGAAGGCTATAAGATTGCCTCTTCGATAGAATTTTCTCCAAGAGGAAGGATTAAAAAGCTTATCTAGCTAACTCTTATATATTCTCTTCGTCTAAAAAAAATCATGTTTTTCTCATTTTGAAGTTGATTTTACTAATATTTAAAGCTAATTTAGATTAAAGCAATTAAATATTTTAAATTAATATTTAAATAAGAAAAAAATATTACTCTTATAAGTTATAAATCGTCTCATGTCAATCGATGTAAAGTATATTTTAAAATATTAATGGAAATTTACATAATTTGGCATCCATATTCACTAGTAAGCTGGAAGACCAATAAATGAAGAAAGCTTACTGTATAGTTCACGTTCTAATAATATCCATCGAAAAGGGAAAAAATTACTTACTCCTTCTCAAATTATTTGTAGCATTTTTGTTTTACACATCACTTAATAAATATTAATTAGGAGAGATATTTGATTATTTTTACCTTTTTTATGTCTAAGTAAGTTAATAATTTCTCTCCATTATATATTTACTTTATTTATGTGTCATATTTATTAATGATAAAATTCTACTAAGACTAAAATGGAGAAGAAATAATTAATTGTGCATTGAACTTCTAAAACGAAAAAGAATTTGAGACGAGTTGTTGGAATTAACTATGTATTTGATTCTTAGCTCATATTTAACTGTAAATCTGACATTTTACTTATTTTTTAATGTGGGAAGGAGAAAAACAAATACTAGAAAGGAAGAAATGACATATGTTTTAACTTATATTCTTATTTTTAAATTATAATTAATTTATATATAGTCTTATCTTAATTTTTGACTTAACTATGAAAACTAGTATAGTTTGATTTTGAATTTAGATGTGGATAATTTTTTACCGTTATTATTACGCCTCAAGGGGTGGCAAATGGGTGGGTTTAGTTGAATTTGGTTTGGTTGAAAATGGTTTGAATAAAAATGGGTTGAGTTTCAATCTGCCCATATTTTATGCGGGTAAACATGAGTTGGGTGATAAACGGGCTGGTTGATTATGTGTTAACCCATATTATATAAGTGTAATATTAATTCAAGTGTAATGTTATATTTTTTTGTCAATTTTTTTATATTTATAATTATATAAATGAATTAATTATATAAAATAGAAAATGAGTGCGTGTGTTTGGGGGTAGGGGGTGTGGAGTAAAAACAAATTTCTTATTTTTTATAAAATAAATTATATGAAATAAAAAATGTGTGGTGAGGGTATATGTGGTGTGTGTGTTGGGGTGAGGTAAAAAATATCATTTTTTATAATTTTTTTATAACACTAGAATATATAAAATAAAAAATGTGTGTTTGTCGGGGGGATGTGGGGGCAAGGTGGTGATAGTGGGGTGGGAGTCTTCCAAGAGGAACAAGAAGTATCCAATTGCCCCATATGGATGGGCGTGGGAGATTGGAATGGGGGAGGGAGAGTATGGGGTGGCGTAGAGGTGGTATGGGTGCATGGAGCATAGGCAAGGGGTGGGTAGGTAGGGTAGGGGCTAGGGGGTGGAGGTAAGTGTAGGTCGTGTAAAATGGGGGTGCATTGATGTATTTTTTATCGATTCAGAAAACGTTTTTCCTCAAATTTACATTTTCTTCTATTTTAAGGAAAACTAGTTGTTATTGGGTCTACTGAGTCATATATGTGTGTATCCAAATTTTACCAATATTTGTCCATATTTTTATGGATTAAAATGAGAATTGAAGCCTATATTTATCCAACAAAAGTATGAGTGATCCAATTCACTAAAGGGTCATGCTAACCCGTGCCCTAAGTGCACTAGTTAAGGTGCTTCAAATATGTATTGAAAATAACAAAAGTAGTTAATTAATTGTAATATTGAATAGATTTTAGAAATATTCATTACTAATGTAATTTTACTTTAGTCTAATGACAAATTTACCCATCACTATATTTTTAATCTCTAGTTTTAATGTCAGTTTTTTTACGCAAGTTTTAATGTCAGCTAACATCAATATAAATACCATTTTTTTAAATCCCGTAAAGATTTTTAAATGTGTGAATACATAAAGTAAAAATATATCAAAAACTTTAAAATAAATTAGTAATTTAAAAGATAAAATAATAAAGATTAACGAAGTCAAGATGCAATTTTGTATATCAAATATAAAAGATTCAAGTGTTTAATTAGATAAACTAAAAAACAAAAAAAAAACAAGTAGGTTTGAATCTTCATGCTTATCCCATCAGCTTCCTTTTTCAATCTCTTAGAAGTACCATTCCATGTTATATTGTCAGCATCCCTGATAGTAATAAAAAAGAGAAGAGTAGAGACAAACAAATTAATTTTAATTAATAAATTTATATAGTCATACAAAAGTATAAACAAGCACTCTAATCTAAAGAATTTAATAAATAAAATGAAGAATAAATCATTACCTAAACTTTTGGAAGAAGTACTGGATTTAAACTTGCATACTCATAGGTTTTTTTCTTCTTGTTTTTTGTTTGAACAGAAAATTGAATATTTTCTTTTAGAGGACATGTAACAATATTATGTCCTACACCTTTGCATAATTCACAAGTATTCTTGTTCTGTGATAGTTCTTTTCCACCTTTAAGACGTCTCCGTTTGGGACGACCTTTTATTTTTGAAATTTGAGGATAATGAACAACATCTTGTGAAGAAGCTACATTGTGGCAATCTATTACTTGTTCCTCCATGACAATATTGAATTGGGTACAAGAATTCTATAACGTCTTTTGCCACAACATTATGATCAAAATACTGACCAATTATTTCTGAATAACCATTCTCTCAAGAAATATCTTCTACTGAATATTCATTCAAATCAAAAGTTCTTTGATTGTTGCTCATATCTCTAGTACTAACGTCATCCATTGTGTCTATAAATACAAACAGTAAATAAAAAAAATACTATAACACTCTATTGCAAATGTTAAAAAATAGAAGAAAAAGCAAGAGCACACATTTTGCCACCGTCAGTTACCCACTGTGTTATAGACACAAAGAAATATTTAAAATTTGATAAAATGTACCTGTTATTGTTGCCTTTGAGCCATGTGGAGAAGACCAAGAACACTTGTTTGCCTTGAGTCACATCAATCATTTTTACCTTTCATTTTGTAAAATATATTGATGCAAAAGGAACTGGGTTATTTGGGAGAGGGAGGTAAAAGGACGCACACGCACGTAGTGGGGTTGTTTGGGCAACTGAAACGGTTTGCACAATGTACTGGATGAGTAAGGATAATTTTGTCTTCGTATTAATTAATAACACATCTTCTCATGTTTTAATTGTTACACTTAAATATCACTTGTTCCAAAAGAAAATAGGTGAGACCATTAGACATTTAATGCATCTTAAGTCTTAACTAGTGCCCTTAGAGCAGTGGTTAGCATTAGCCTTCACTAAAATATAGATTAAATGGGCTAAATTTATAAATATTGGCTCAAATTGCCACCTCTATGCCTCACATTTGTGGAAGGAATGTTATTTGCTCAAACTTATGTTTGACCATTTGAGTTAATTAATGAGATTTATCGTTCATATTCTTTGTTACTACCCTTTGCTTGGAAGATGCGTTGTCCATGATTGTAACATCCCAAGGATTTGTTTTTTTTAAATGACCTCATCTTCCATAATCTCACATTAATCATGTGGTGACCATAAGAAATTTCTTGGATGCTGTTTTGTGTAAAAGACAACAAAATATTCAAACACAAGAAACCCTTATTCAAGAATAAATTGATGGGAAACAGAAGAAAGAGAAAATGCTTCGAAAATGAGAAAAGGAAAATTAATATAATTAGAGGGAGAAAATGCTTTGAAATAATATGGATTTTGAGGTTGAATATATGCTAATTTGATAACAAACAATTCTTTAAAATAATTTTCAAATTTTGAAACCAAAATCTATGGCCAAACATTTCTCCTACTTGTCTACTTTACGAAATCGAGAGAGAATCTATTATTAGTTGTTTTCCATTTTTACATTGTTACTCTCTCTGTCTCAAAATATTTGTCATATTTTTCTTTTTAAAAGTTAATTTGATTAAATTTTAAAATTAAATTAGATTAATTTAATATTTTAAAATTTAAATTTAAATATTCGGAAATTATAGGAAGAGTATTATAAGTTGCAGTTCTTCTCATATTAATATGATGAAGAAATATAGTTTACATTATTGATCAAAGTTCATATATTTGACTCTTGAAAAACATAATGCAACAAATATTTTGGGACAGAGGGAGTATTAAGTAACCATTGCACAAATTAATTGGGGTGCTAGTAGTCAAATTTAAATTCCTAAATAATAGGGATACAATAGTAAAACAAAACATTTACTAATGCTTTTTAAAGGGAGTGCAAAATATAAATTGAATAAGTAAAAAGAATGGGGAGTACTAAAACGGTACATCCAGATCCAGTTAGGTGTAAATATGAGATTTAGAGGACCTTTAAAATTATAAAACCTCTAATTTGTCTCAAAAGACAAGATGAGCATGTAAAACATGGGGTCGACATAGGACAATATTGGACAGAGGGAAGGGGGTGACAAAACTTTACTAGGACCAATAATGTTCTGTAGCTATCAAACCATAGAGCATTGCCCCTTTGAACACTTCGATTTAGAATTATTATTGTTATGAACATTAAAGAGAAGCACCTCTCGAGTAATTTTTGTACCAACCTTCAGTAGCATAGAATTTTCAATTCATTACTACATTTGCCACCACCTAGTAACAAACAATTTTTACACATATTAGGGGGGGGGGGGGGGGCAAATGTATAATTTTCCATGATTTACATCAACTATTGGCTTTTGGGTGAAAAAAGGCAAATGTACGATAGGCGCAGTTTTGGCCTCCCTCAATTCACCTCTCTTTCATTTAAGACTCTGCGTCTCAATTCTAAGAGTTATACCCGTAGGCGTTTGGGCATGAAAGCAAAACAATTTTTAAGGATTTTCACTCGGAATGTTGTTGTAATTTTTCCAAATAATATTTTGTTGTTAAAATATACTTTTTCAATAAGGTTTTGATTGTGAAAAACAACGTTTTGATTGTTTTTCAAATTTCAAAAGTTCTATTTGAAATTTTCATGGTCAAATACCGATTTTTGAAAAAAAATAAAACAAATTCGAAAAAAGTGAATAACTCTTATGGCCAAACGGGTATAAGTAGAAATAATTATATAAATCTACTTCACCTAATTGCTCTATTTAGATTCATTGCATTCTATATTTGGAGATAAGTTTAAAATGATTTTATATATATATATATATATATGAGCAATTTTGGTTTTTAAAGTTTGACAAAAGTTAGCATTTTTTATTTCTATCAAATATTTTAACAAATTTGTCGGTTATGTCTAGGGCTGTTAGCGGTCCGGATACTCCCGGTTCTGAGAACCGGACCGATACTCGGACCGAAAAGTTAACGGTCCGAATACGAGTATCAAAAAATTACCCGGACCGATAAGGAGCCGGATGTGTAACTCGGTAAAATACCCGGTAACACCCCCTCCCCCAACTAACCCCCCTCGGCCCTCCCACAGCCACTCCTAATTATATTTAATTGCAATATTCTCTAATGTTGGACTATTTTACATGTTTTAAATATATGTGACGTAGACTTTATATTTTAATTTGAAGCATTGACATATAAATTAGTTGTAAATTAGTTCTAATATTTTTTGATTTCGTGTATTTTTCGAGATGAAATCGAACCAAACGGCCTAAAGGCCGTTTATTCAGCCGATTTCTCCAAAAGCGTCCATCTTGCCAAGCAATTTCACTTTTCCCCTAAATCGTTACGTTTTTTCCCTTTTCAAAGCTAAATATCTCGCGATATACAATAGATTTCAATGTTCAAATTTCGTGATAATGTGTCCGAGAATGTCAATTTAAGTATTGGAAATTCAATTTTAAAAAAAAAAATCGATCCCCGAAACCCGACCTGGAAAATTCTTACCGGTCCGGACCAAGAACCGGACCGATAAAATTTCGGTCCGGTCCCGAATCTGGACTCCGGACCGAAACCTTATCGGTGCGAAGTCAGTCCGGACCGATAACACCCCTAGTTATGTCTGAGGAGAACGATATAAAAAAACAAGATTTAAAATTAGAAACACCAGGAAAGCCCTATCAAAATCTTAGAAATCGCCCACGCGAAAAATTGTATAGGACACCAAAAATAGTAAAAGTTGCACCTCAAATGATTATATCAAACTCATAGAAATAACAGAAATAACGAAACCTACAACTCCAAATGTGAATTCCCACTAAATCATTTTTCTCCCACATTTCTCATAAGAAGTGCTCACTTTGCAAACTTAAAGAATCAAAACTGATCAGAAATATATTTAAGGAGTTATTTTGAACCTAAGAGACCATTTTTATTATTACTCACAAATTGAGCATACTTAATAACTTGTGATTCATCGTAGCTCAGCTACTTCGTGTAGCTGAAGCGATTAACATTTTATAAAATTCATACCGCTGGTAACAACATGGAGATTTGTAAGAAAAATGGAAATGTTAATGATGCAACTTTTGCTGATTTTCCCATTGTGCAAGAGCCATTGTCTTTCCAAGATGTTCATTTCTTGCTCTTTTTTCTCCTCCCCTCAAAAGGCCCTCATAATATTTTAGGAGCCAACTCTTAAATATGAACGAATACTTTTTAAGTCATAAAGTAAAAAAAAAGTGTACAAGAGTACATGTTGTAAGACTGAATTTGAAAGCGAGCTATCCTCCTCATTGAATTCTTGGGGGCAAAAACGTGAAATCCCTCGCCCACAGGGCCCCCACCCCCCGGCCCGACAGAGATTGATGGAGGAGGTAAATCATGATGACTCAGCGGCCCACTAGGTGGGAGGCACAGTGCCTGGTGTCCACAAGGAGTCATCCCCCATAAAGGAGGAATAAATTTCACATCGCGATCGCCAGAGCTCGAACTGCTACTGCAGAATCTACCACTGAACCAACCGGTTTACGCCACATCATTAATGATTAATGTTGATAACTGATCACAGCTAAAACATAAGAAAAATTTGTCATTAAATTTGACAGTGGACAACACAACAATCGTGTCTACTTGTACCTCCATTAATAGCACGGTGCACTGCTAATGTGAGGTGGACTCTCTTGAAAAAGTGGGTGGAGAATAAATAAAAAATTGAACCAACACCTAAACTTTTCTGAGTCTAGCATTATCAATACAATATTTGTTTAGTGATAATTGTATTCTCTGGATTCATATGCTCCAAAAATTGGAGATTAAAGTGGAGTGTGCGGCACAGGAGCATGACTAATGTGTCATGTAGCAAAATGCTTTAGACATTCAGACCCTACAAACAAAGAAAATAAACGAAAGCAATTTTAGAGTACTACGTGAGAACAACTCCAATCAATTGCATATTTCTCCCTTAAGAAACACCATTATTGAGTATATATAAGGCTGCATGCTTAAAGCATACTCTGGCAAAAGCAAAGGCATGCATCAATAGATTCAAGACTATAGTTCAAAGTCATCTTAAGAAGATAAAAAAAGATCCCAAGAGCTGCATATATAAACCACATAGGCAGTGATATAGTTTGGAACTTACATTAAAAAGGCAACACACTGACATAAGTAGATTTGGATCAGAAGCTCCTAAGTATTTTCCATTTGCTTGACATGATTCATATTGTTCTTGGTTTTGTGCAAGAGAAGCTTTAGGAAGTGCGATTGACATAATTTAGTAATGGACAGCAATACTACTTCTCCTCTATCATCAATTGCATAAAGCTTTAGCATGCATCCTTTGCGTAATTTGGATTTTAAAAACCAGTAAGCAATACAAATAATTTTAGAACTCAAGACTGTCTAAATTATGAATCTGCCATTCAATAGTTGTCTTTTAAGTTCTGTAAACTAGGCCTTGCATTTTCCTATGTTTGCCATTTCTTCCCTATGCCGAAGTAAAATAAGAAAAACTCAGATTGTAAGTCTTGCACAGTTCCACTGATGTTCCTCAAATCAAAAGGTCCTACAACAACATACTCAATGTAATCCTAATTTCACAATTTTCCAAGTGCTAGGTACAACAAGGAAACTAATACTAATAAGTATGATATGCATAATAAGGGGATGATGTTCTATTATTTCAGAAAAGAAAAAACTGTTGCTCATGAGAAACAAAACTAGATTCTCATTTCTACACGTTGATTTTCCCAAAGCTTTCTAATTTCCTTGTTTAGTCCATCTTTAACTTTGGAAGTTGTTAGATAAGAGCCACAATGACACCGTTAACCAAACTTTGCTTCCGACGGACCAATTAAATAAAATAATTGAGGGCAAAAAATAGAGACGAAGATGATTAACGATACACTCAAACTATACCATCTTTTCATTTCCTATTTTAGATGCGTCTATTTTCAACATTTGGTTTTGCAAACTGAAAAGGTTAATATTTTAGTAATTTTACCCAGGGCACCATCTTTTTCTTCTACATAATTGAGGGAGAAGTTTTTTCTCCAGAGGAACAGAAGATTCACGAGGCCCAACTCTTTCTTTGAATGTTGAGGAGAAAATCGAATACTGGAGGGCAAAAGACGAGCCCCTCAGTAAGGAGTACAAATATATCAACCAAGCATCTTAACAGTTGTTTCATGAGAGTTTTCCTTCTAATCATTCTTGTTACAGAGAAGAGAAAAGAACGTCCAAGTGCCAGTAATACCACTAGTTCCTCTGCATTAGTAGTGTTAATAGAGTACAACAACAGTTTCAATCTTCACAAATTACAGTAAGTGCATAGGAAAAGACCATAGAGAACATACAGTACAACTACCAAAAGTAGTTAATTTTAAAAAGAAAATCAGCAAATTGTCATAATGCTACCATCTTGTACTAGGGATTAGCCAAGAACAGACTTATCTAGAACTGGACCTTGAAGGTTTACATTCTCCACAGGCTACTACCAAGCAGAATTGCTTGCAAGACTTGTGAAGCAGAAGAGACAAAAGTCGAAATTTTATCTTACCCCGGAAAGTTTTCCAAAACGTACCAAGAACCTTATCACCAAGGCATTGTCTATCAAGGAGCCAAAGACGCCGGTCTGCAGCACAAATCAAATAGGAATGTATTTTTTTTCTCCCCATTGACAAGTGCATAGAAAATATTTTAAAAAATATATAAAACTATGTTAAATACGTTGAAGCAAGAGAACTAGTGTACTGCCATTTTTTTTCCGGATAACGGTGCCACCCAGTGTGCGCACCTCGACTATTCCATCGGGCACCTGCTAACGCTGTCCATACCTATTTGTCACCTCATAACTGTCATTGTCACATCCTATGGCCTTCAGAGCTACTTGTTAACTCTTCAGTCTTCACCTTCCAACTTGCTTGGTATTATTATGCCATACTACTTGTTATTGCTGCTGTTAACTTTTCATCATACACAAGATATCCATCTATGTTGTTGCTGCTGCTGTTAACTTTTCACCATAGATATCCATCCATGTTGCTGCTGTTAACTATTCACCATATACAATACAAGATATCCATCCATGTTGCTGCTGCTGCTGTTAACTATTCACCATATAAAATAGAAGATATCCATCCATGTTGCTGCTGCTGCTGTTAACTTTTCAACATATACAAGATATCCATCCATGTTGTTGCTGCTGCTGTTAACTTTTCATCATATACAATACAAGATATCCACCCATGTTGTTGGTGCTGCTGTTAATTTTTCACCATATACAAGATATCCATCCATGTGGTCATTGCTGCTGTTATTTCACCATATAAAAGATATCCAACCATGTTATTGCTACAGTTGTTGCTTTTGTTGTTAACTCTTCACAATATACAAGACATCATCCATATAAGAGATATCCATCCATGTCATTGCTATAGCTGTTGTTGCTTTTGTTGTTAACTCGTCACATTTCTTTAAGTGATTCAACTCCCATCCATATAACAAGACATCCATCCAATTGTGTAAGTGTAATGCAAACTTTGCTCATCCGATCTATTACCTTGAGCTGATCTTGAGCAATCATGACACTGTTTGAAGTGACCTCATAACTTATAATTGTTACGACATCCATCCAGGTTACAATACAACCATTACTCACCCAGTCTAATTTTCTTGAGTGATTCAACTCTCACCCATATACAATATATCCATCCATGTAATTGCATAATTGTAAACTATGAACCTTACTAACCTGATCTATTATCCAGAGCTGTCTGACATTTTTTTTTGAGGTAAAGATAACTTCAGCAATCCCGACATTGTATGAACTGATCTCATAATTTGATAACTGTTGAGATATCCATCCAGGTAACAATATAATGTTCGCCATTACTCACCCAGTCTAATTCTCTTGAGCTAGTTTTTAGGATCACACTGTAAAAAGTGACTTAACTCTTTAAGCCACTATACAAGATATCCGTCCAGGTAATTGTGTAATAGTAAAATATGTCCTTATTACTCACTCCATCTATTATCTTTAGCTGATCTTCAGCAATCATGAAACTGTATGAAATGACCTCGTAAATTGATAACTGTTAAGATAACCATCCAGGTAATAATATAATGTGAGCCATTACTCTCACAGTCTAATACTATTGAGCTGACATCCATTGATCATGACACAGTATTACCTGACTCAACTCTTCACCCATATACAAGATATCCTTCCATGTAATTGTATAATTATAAAATGTGAGCCTCGTTAATCACCCCATCTACTCTCTGGAGCTGATTTCCATAAATCACGCCATTTTGTCACTGACCTCATATTGTGATAACTGTCAAGATATCCATCCAGACAACAGCATAACGCGAGCAATTAGTCGCCAGATCTAATCCTCTTGAGCTGATTTTCAACAATGATGTCAGTGTAGGAGGTGATTTCACGATTTGATAACTGACACTCTTTTAATAACCTCTTAAAATGTAACTTCCTAATGCTCTGGACAGTGACATGAATATCATTTTTGCCGCCTTTAGTGATATAATCCGGCATGAACTTCATGCTACTTGTAATTTCCATAAATAACTTGCGTAGGATTGTTGTTGATTGTACTTTGCTTGGGATTCTTGTCGATTATACTTGCTTGAGATTGTTGTTGGTTTTTTCTTTTAGTTAATGTCCGGAAGCGGGCATAGAAGGTCATCCAACTCTATAAAATCTCCTTCTGAAATGGCCATCAGATCCTGAGCAGAAAAACCATTGAGAACAGGAAGTCCGTCGTTCTCAAGACCAATCTGCTGCATGAATCAACAACCCATATTAATGAGGCTCATTTATGTCCGACAAAAAAAAGGAAACATCATGACTTACTCTAACAAGCTAACATAGTTAAAGTTTGAAGGAAAAGACGTTTCCATTAGCTAATATAGGAGACACACTTAATGTAGACTTCTTAAGCCTACATTATAAGCACATAAATGTACAATAGAAACAGTAATTCAGATTCCACTCCTAGAAAAAGCAACAAAAGACATCGAAAGCAGACGAAGATTACCTTCATTGACAGGGGGAACAGTTCAAACATTTCACTAAGACAAGTAGGTAAATTCTACGGATAAATGCATATCTTTTATGTGTGTGTGCATATATACACGTCTATAGATTTAATATTGATAACCGTGGTGTTCGGACCAGCTTGCGCACACCTCTACTAATTCCACGGGGTACTTGCTACCTCCCATCAACACAGGTACGGGGTAATTTGTCCACCAAGGCTTAGACAGATGGCAAAAAATCACCTATTATTTTTCCCTCCGTTGGGATTTGAACCTAAGACCTTGTGGTTATCGACCCATTTCATTGACCACTATACCACACCCTTGGGTGCTTGATGAGCATATATATTAGTCACTGAATATTCAGAAGATGAAACGACAAACAAGTGAATTAATTTAGCACAAAAGCTTGGCATAATGAATGAAGAAAATAGTAACTAAGCACCTTTAAAGTACTAATCAGATGAAGCTTTCTTTTTTATATACCTGCTGCGCAACATGTTCTGTAAGAGCTTGACCATTTAAGTCGGTAACTAATCCACTAGGTAACTTCGAGACATCATTCTCCTGGTCAATGGAATTTTCATCATGCACTTTAGAGTCGGCAACCGATGCAGCAGTTCCATCATATTGAATACCTACATGGCGTACTTTGGCAACAGTTTCTTCCCCACAGGAACTAAATACATGCTCTGACAAGTTATTTTCACCTCGAGATTTGATGAATACTCGGCATAATACAAAAGATGCCTGCACACAAGTAGAAGCATGAGACATGTTACATTGTAGCAAATATCTGATATGCAACATGACACAGACACCTGCATATAAGAACACATGATATCTTTTATTACAGTAGAACCACTAGATATGATGGAACACCTTTAAAACAATCAAAATAGAGAAAACCACAAAAAAAGCTCTGTCTCTGTGTATACTGATTCCAGAAATTCCTACCTCAGACTTCTTTTTTTGATGTAGTATTATAAATGACATCAAGAAGATGCACGATAACAAAATAAGTGCAAAAAGAGAGTTGGTCTATTACAGTGATTGTGATTCCCATGCGATGGATAAAGAGCTAATAAAGTCCAAAAGTTTGACATGTGGTCAACATGAGTCGTTGGAGTTGACATTCCACCAAAGCACATTCCTATCTCAGACTTCTTAATACGTATATTAACCACAACCACAGACTAAATGCAGAGAGAGATAGGAGAGCTACCATAGAAGGCAGAATTTAGTCAAACTCAGGATGTGTTGCTTTGATGATCTTTCTTAACTAAAAACATCACCAAGACTTCAGAAGAACAAAAACCCAAAAGGCGAATCATACAACACACAAGTTTATCTGACTCGCCTACTCTGTTTATTTTTGGGAAGCTGGAGAAATTGGAACATCAAAAAAAGGATTTTAAATACAATAACTAATAAGGGTGACAATCATACCTAAGTGCACAAGCACATCCAGAATACAAAACTAATACAATCAGATTGGTATTTAAGTTTCAGCAAAAGATATTAGCATAGCAATCCGGGGCAGATGTACAGTATAAACTACGGGTTTATCCGAATCCAGTAACTTTGGCTCAGACCTTGTATATGTGTTCAAGAAATCTACTACTCCTACTAAGCGTGTGTTTGATTCTGTGGTGGACATAATTGATTTTGACAGAATTGAGTTTGACAATAATTGATTTATGTTTGGATGCAACAATGTAAAAGTGATTGTTATCAATTCATGATGTTTGGATAGTTTTGATCAAAATTGCTTTTGAACGTAGAATTACCAAAATAGACATTTAGTCAAATACATATAAATAAAAATTACTAAAATGAAAGTATGTAAATAAAAATTACAAATAGATAATAGAATTTAAAGTGCAATGTAGTACTTAAATATTAGTAGAATATTATTACAATACTAATTTAAAGTGCAATATAGTACTTCAAATATTATTATAATATTATTAAATATTATTACAAAACTAAATTAGAGATGGCAATGAAGGAAAAGGTAAAAACCCAAATTGAAATAAATGTAGAATTGATTCTGCTCAACTTAGAAGCTAGAAATTGTAGCTTCTTCCTGAATCAATTTTAAAGATAAGAATTGATTATGGAGAGGAAATACAAACACCCTAATTTTGCTCATTTTCACGAAAGTAGCAATCCAGAATCACTTCTGTATTGCCAGAATTGAAACAAAACATGCACTAAATATGTAAGAATATTAAGGGTCAGTGGACTTAGTGGCATTCCAAACCCATAGAATTCAAATTCGGGATCCGCCTTTCAATCAGTGATTACGAAACAAGTGTAGCACTCCTCCAAGGGACACAATCAACCACTTACCAAAGTCAGCCTGAACACAATGTGCACTAAAAGGCTAGTCTTTGACAGTGTATTCAAGTAAAAGCTAATTCCACAGAAAATTAAAGAAACCCAACTCAGAGTTGACACGTTGGATAGGATATAATCAATCCCATATATAGCCCCATTGAAATAATAACCAAAGACCCACATAATGCAATAACCAATAATGCATGTATAGATATGTGTATATATAATATTCCTCCGTCACAATTTATGTTTCACTTTTCGCTCCTCGAGTTGTTAATTTAGTAATGTTTTGAAGCTAAAAAGTTGAATTAGATTAACTCAAAATTTTTAAATTAAAATTTATATATTTGAAAACTGCATTATTATCTATGTGAAAAAATAAATCTTGATCAAGGTTCGTGCAATTTAATATCGAGAAGCAAAAAGTACCGAATAAATTAGTACAAAGATAGTAAAAAAAAAAAAAACTGTATAGAAGAATGTACCATAGGATGAGCAGTTAAGGTGTACTCATACATCAACCAATCAGTCTTCACAGCAGTCTTAGCACAATCCCCCAAATAAAAAACAAAACTTTTACGCGTACCCACTACAACTTTCCCTGCACCCGCATCCACCATATCCCTAACTCTACCTCTCTTCTTCCAATAACCACCATCAGCTCTCCTTCTCCCTCCCTTCAAAACCCTAGCTACGAAACAAAACCAGTGCCTTTTCCTGCCGCCACGTCCGTATTTAAAACAGGCGGAATCCGGTAAGTTAAATGGGTCGAAATTGTAGAGATCGATTTCTTCAATTAGGTTAAATCCAAAGTCATTGCAGTGATCGGAACCGTTCTTTAAAGATAAATAGTAGCAAATGAGTTGTTGATCGGACGGGTAAAATCGGGTACCGGGAGGAAGTAAAAACGGTGTCGTATCTCCCATAATGGGATGGGAGAGAGTGAAGTAGTAGAGGATAAAAGGGGCAATGTGGGGTTTTTTATATGTGGCAGAAAATTAGAGAAGCGTGGCCATGAAGTTTTATTCTGGGATTTTATAGTGTCACACTGCTGTGGCTGTGTACAGTGTACGTACTACAATTTGTTTTTTATTTATCGTACTATACTCAAACTCAAATTAGTATGATTTGTTATGTTCATTTTTAAGGGAATAATTAAATTTACCAATGCTCCTAGTATTATTCCAGATTGTAGTATCGTACCATAATTTGTCTATCCAGTCGGATACTAGATTACTATTAATAGCGATGATGAAGGTATGTTAAAATTATATTTGTAAATATAAAACTTCAATATAATTGAAATAACATTGATTTTTTTTTAAATAGTTAATCCAAACACCTACCTAATACTCCCTCTATCTCAATTTATGTGGAATCAATTTCTTTTTTGGGTTGTTCTAAAAAAATGTCACATTTCTATATTTAGAAAAAAATTATTTTTAACTATATATTTTAAAAGTCCTTTTTTTTTTAATTTCGTATCAAATTAAATAATGTCACATAAATTAGAACAGAGAAAATATAATATAACATTGATAAATTTTGAGATCAAATCCTCGAATCCCAATAAAGACAACACGACATGAATTCTTTGTGTCTACTACTTCCTCCTCCTTAATTTATGTGCACTATTTCGTTTGTAGTTTATAAAAAAATGTAATTTTTTATATGACAATTATTTAATGATATTGTTTTTATTTTATTCTTGTAGGGTCTCATACAATTTTAAAAATATATTTATTGTGAAGAAAAACTAATAAAATAAGCATTAAAATAAGAGCAAACTAATAAACATAATAATTTTTTTTTTTTTTTTAAATTTAATGATCGGTCAAATGGTGACACAAAATTGAGACGGGTCGAGTTTAGTTTAGAGCTTGTGTGTTAGGAAAGAGCCTGCGTGCCTGTTTATTTTATTTGCCTTAAACACCGCGTTATTAAGCGTATAGAGCTTTTTAGAGTTGAGCTAAGGGGGCTGCCAATCCTAAAGAATGTAGCATAGACCACGACCCCATCTTTTCATTTCTTTATCTATATGAAATTAAATGGGCGAGTCTTTATTATTGATTTGGACCCTAAACTCAATGAGAGTGGGGATTCGCTCCTCTTCCGGAAATTCGTCCACGTCTGCAACATACTTGTTCATGTTACAACTTACCATTATACTCTATAACAATATTAAAAAAAATAAGAACTTCCATTCGAACATCAAAGTGTTTGGAAGATGAATATGTTGGCAATATAGAAGTATTTTAAAAGTTTTTTTGGGCAAATATAATTGGACTATTGAAGAGGTTAATGCCAAGTGGCAAGAAGTAAGATCCTCCTTAGACAAGTGTCCAATTGTTTTTGTAACAAAATGTAAAGAGTCTTATATATATATATTAATTAATACATATTCTTGCATCAAATTATCACTTAATCAACATGTTAATATAGTTTGCTGCAAAACATCGAGTGTCGGTATCTTGTTTCATAAAAACAACAAAAAGTGTACATACTGGACTATTTAAGGAGCATAACAAATTTGAATTGGTATTGCTCCAACTCGTTGAAGTGAAGCTATTTCAGATTTAGCTCTTCTCCAAAACAGATTCTCCAATACTACAACACCTAAATTAACCTGACAAACTATCCATGAACTCCTTATCAGATTCAAGAGAAGCCATAAATTCAGGCAAAAGGCAAACTTCCAAATCCATACTACCACCACCTTCAATCCCTTCATACAAAGTCACTTTCCCATCAAACTTATGTGCATATCCACTTCTAAGTGCCACTCCTTTTCCCAACCCGAATTCATTCCCATACATATCAAATCTCGGTGAACTCCCCATCATAACACTAAAAGGATCAAAAAATCCCCTTAACTGATAAACCATACCACTTTCCAGTTTGTCAACCCATTGACGAATTTCCTTATCCTTATGATTAACCACAGCTTGATGCAATTTCCAAGCTGCCCATCCAAGATCATTATCAAGAAGTTCACTCACTGAGGCAATTCCTCTAACTGTTTGTATGCAATTCCCAAAATAGTATTCTGGCAATGGTGGCTCTAATCTTGCTCTGTTATTAATAGCCATTCTACAACTTGTCATTTGATCACATGGGAATTTTCGTACCCTTGTTATACACCTCCACATATGAGCTGACAAAGCTTGTAAAGATGAAATCTTGATAGTGTTACATTCTTGGTTAGCTTTTGCTTTGAGTTTCTTTAAAGATTGTGGTGAAAATTGGAAAAATCTTTCAGTCATATGTGGGGATTCATATCTAGTAATAAATTGGTCATGGTGAGTATAAGGTAGATTAATATATGGCCCTTTCCCTTCTGGAAACCAATGGTTAAAAATAGGTAATTTAGAAATGGGATTAATAATGCTTTGTTTTTGTTTAAATACTTGAGAAAAAGGAGACCTTTTTGGATGTATTGAACTGAGAGCATGGCTAGATCCCATGATGATAGATAAATAGGGGTTTTAGATTCATCTGGATTGTGAAGTGGCTTGATGAAACAATCTGAGATGTGTTGAACAGTAGGTGAAGAATCCATTTTGTTTTGGTCTTTCTTCCCTATTGCAGTATGAAGATTAGGTTTTTATAGAGCATTTGATGCTTAGTCCTTGCCCAAACCTAGGAGAGCGTAGCTAGAAGTCCACTTACGGATAGGGCCGACAATTTCACCCCGACTCGATTATATGAACGAAAATCCAATAAAATATAAATTTTAATCGGGTGATAAATCGGGTCGGATTCGGGTGGACATACATCCAACCCACGACCCGACACACCACCAAACTCATTCATCCATTCGTTTATAAATTAATTATTTATTAGTATACTAAGATGAAACGCTAGAATTTAGTTATACATTAAAAATAATAATAAGAAGTGAATTTTAATGTTTTAGTCTCTGAAGGTTCGAAAAATCCAGAACAATCAACTAGAATGGATTTTAATGTCTCTAGATTCTTATATGGATTTTAATATTTTAGATTATTAAGATTATCGCTAATTAAAAATTTAATTATTAGTATTATTAGAAGTAACATGTAATTCGTCTTTTAAACTTTAGTTACTTCGAATTATTATTGGCTATTGGCTTCTTTTCCGTTTTGTTGATTGCATGTGTGGAGCATAGACACGGCTTGTAAAAATAGTATGATGATATTTATTTAATGTATTTTTTTTCGTTTTATCAAAAATTTTAGGTGATTGACTGATTGTGCTATAATTTTCATCCGCGAAGCACCGATCCACTCATGGATGATGGGTGGATTGGATGTGGATGAAGAAAAATAGGGTGATGGATCGGTCGAGTGGTGGATGGATGGTTGGCGGGTGGAGGCAGATTGAGCTCCACTCGATCCATTGCCAACCCTACTTACGGATTTGGTCACACCAACTTTAGTCTATATCTTGTACTCCTCTTGTCTCAATTTATGTATCATTTTTGAATTTCGAGATTCAAACGAGTCTTTTTTTTATCATAATTTTTTCTTATATCTTTTAGATATTTTGAATTGTTAATTATTGTGACTTATAATATTTTTTACGTAGTTTCTGAATGTGTAAATTTTATTTTAAAAAATTTAAAGATTCCATGACTGAATTCATGAATTTTTTAACTATTTGACTTTTAAAATTCAAATTGTGCCACAATAAATTGAAACCCAGGGTATATTTATATTACAAAATTCATTAAATATGTATAAATTAAATTTAGCATCCGTAAAAATAACATCTAATATTGTTATCCTATAATTTAAAAGTCATAAATTTAAATCTTGATTTCGTATGTACCTAAACCCTCACCAAATCTGATTGGGCTCGTTTGGTACGTCGCACTGGACTGTATAATTTTGCATGGACTGTATTGTATTGTAACGGACTGGATAATATTAATATATAATGAACGGTATTACAGTATTAATATATAATGGACTGTATTTTTTTATTTTTTTATTTTTAGTACAGTTCAGTGGAGACCCGTCTACTAGTTGAATCTAAAAATGGCAGTTAGAGTGTACTATTTTTAGAAATAGTACAGTCCAGTCCGGCTGAAAATGTCCACCAAACATTATATTATCTTTTTGTTCAGTTCAATCCAGCGTAGTACAACGTATCAAACGTATTCACGATTAGGGGTAGAGGATTTTTGGGAAGTATGATAGTAGTACTTTTTAGATAGTGGTTGGTGAAATGTAACATCTGCATCTATTTTCTTTAATAAGACTAATAAATAAACTGATGAGCTTAATACTTTAGCCATTTCTCGAGTCACCAAAGAATATTTGACTAGTTGTTTTAAACACCAAAAATTCAAAGGTTGCACCTTCTCAGTAGTTGCGGAGTATTTTCATATTACCATATTTTTCAACCTCTTTGGCGTCTAATTTGCTGGGAGAATAGATAATTTTGGAGGTAGACATTATTAATGAAATAAGTTAAATCCTTTATAACTATTACTAGTCCGCAACATAGACTAGGGCTGACCAGTGGGCCGGGCCGACCCGATCCGACCGTCGACCGATAAAACGGGGCTCGAGGCGGGGCGAGTATGGTCCCGCCGATTCGACCCGCCAGCCCCCGTTCCGCCCCGATCCCGCCCCGACCCTCCCCGCCCCGCTGCGAGAAAATAACGGTTGTCTAACGGCCATTTACATTTTTTGGTTGGACAACGACCATTTTTGGCTTTCTCCTCCAACCCCCCTACCCCCTTTATATTTATTTTTAATCCCTAAGTTATTATATTTACACTTTAACCCAATTTTTCAACTATAAATACCTCATTTCCTCTTCTTATTATTTTCACAAATCTTTGTACTCTCTAATCTCTCAATCAATCAATCTCTATTCTGTTCTCTATACAACATTTTCTACTACATATTCAATATTTCAATCTATTTATTAATTTGAGAATTGGGAGTGAAGTTGGCAACTAGCTTGAGGATTATCTATCGAGCAAAGTTTCAATTTTCAACCTCTCGATTACACGTCGACTCTACGTCGGCGTTTGGTACATTCGTTCTCTCATTAAATTATTATTTTGTTTTTATTTCATTTAGCACATTTAATTTCATTATCTTTAAGTCTTTAACTATTTATTACCATGAAAAGAGTAAAAAGTGTTTTTGGCAAGAGTACTTCTTCTAGTAGGGCGGGTAACAAGGGCAAGGGTACTTCTTCTAGTATTCCTAGACAAGATGATTTTATAGATCCTGAACTGTTTCCTGAAATACCATATGATCTTGACACAAATGATTATCCTCAAATTGAAGAAGATTTTAATTTAGATGACACTCTAGATGATGATACACATACTAATGAAGATGATGATACACCCACTAGTGAAATGCCTCCTATCCCCTCTACTATGAGACGAGGTCCGGCAAAACGACCATTAAAATCAGTTGTATGGAAATATTTTGACAGAGACGTACCGAATCAAGTAGCTGTATGTAAAACTTGTAAAAATGTTTATTCTTTTAAAACTGGACAAGGTCGTGGTGGGACGGGGGTTTAGAAAGACACCTATTGCAAAAACACAAAGCCTTGCATGCCCAATACATGATTGAAAAAGATGGTGAGCAAACGTCCTCTCAATCGGGACAAGGTTCACATACTGTCCCGGACAAAGTACAAGGTCAAATTAACCCTATGACGGAGGGAGTTGTGGGCCCTAAATACGATAAACATAAAGATATGAAAACACTAGCAAAATTAGTTGCTGTAGAGGGTTTGCCTTTTTCATTTTCTGAATCTCCTGGTTTTATTCATTATATTAGAGATATGTATAATCCTGCTTATAAAGGTTTTCCTAGATCAACTGTTAAAAGAGATGTATTTAAATTTGCACATGAATATAAACAGTATTTACGTTATGCATTATATCATTTAAATTGCAAAGTCGCTCTAACTTCTGATATAGGTCGTAGTACTAACAACCATGATTATTTAACGGTAACCTGTCATTGGATAGATTATAAATGGTCTATGCAAAAACGTATTTTAGCATATAGATATATAGATAGTAGGCACACTGGTGAGTTTATTTCAGAAAATATTTATTCAGTCTGCGATTATTACGGAATAACTGATAAAGTTATGAGTATTACATTAGATAATGCATCTTCTAACAATTCTGCTATTTGTATTTTAAGAGATGTTTTAACTCCGTCTTTTCCAAAACATTTTCATATCAAATGTGTGTGCCATATTTATAACTTAGTTGTAAAAGATGGTCTTTCACTTTTTCAAGATATTCTTGAAAAAATACAATTTGCTATACACTTTATTTTTAAAAATAATAGAATTCAACAGAGAAAAGAATATAAAAAAACTTGTCACGATTGTGGACTATCTTACAGAAAAATTCCCGAAAAAGTACCAACTAGGTGGAATTCTTTATATGACCAACTAGTTGTTGCTTATGAATATAGAAAACCTATCACTTTATTTTTTAACGCCCATAATCAAAATCCAAATGATATGATTGTGGATAATGATTGAGACAAAATTAGAGAACTTATTGTATTTCTAGAGAATTTTCAACGAGCAACAAAAGAATTTTCTACTTTATATTATCCTACTATTTCAACTATGTTGTTTTATATAGCTATAATATTTTTACTTCTTAAAGAATATATGAAAAAATCTGCTTATAAGGCAAAATATTAAAAAATGTTTATGAAATTAAAGAAATATTTTATTTCTATTCTCCTATTTATATTATTGGTCTTTGTATTAAACCCGACTATTAAAGTAGAGAGTTGTAAAAGTCTTATTGAAAATATTTATACCGTATGGACGCACTACCACCTCCAACTCCCAAAAATTTAAATGTTGAGCCACCTATGAACAAACGCTAGAAGAAGTGTTGAATATCGTAGAAGATGAATGCAAAAAGTATATCGGCATTACCAAAGAAGAAAGTGCTAGTAACCAACCGACTTTCGCACCATCTTCTTCTTCAACACACTAAAAAAACATGTTGTTTCGGGCTAGTATTGATTCTATTGAAAGCCTCGTAAATAGAACGCATGGTAGCAATGCTAACCAAATTAGCGAGTTCGATGTTTTTGTTTTGCAGGTAATTTACCTTACCAAGCGATTATCAATGAAGAAGGAAATGAAGACTTACAAATATTGGATGCAGAATGAGAAGACATTTCCGACACTTTCAATGATGGCCCGAGATATTTTGAACATTCTGGCCATCAATCGCTTCGAAGCGCTTTTTCTCGCAGATTTCAAATAGAGAGCACGGACACTCATTAGCCGAGACTTGGAGATGGACGCTACTATTCAGAGATTGAATACGAGCGGAGCGCGAAGGAGGCGCACAACCGTAGATTAACGGTAAGAAGACGACAACTACCACGACATTTTATCTGATGGCATGAGTAGCGACGTGGAACAATTTGACCAAGATATACCAATTCCAACCGAAGAACCACAAGAAATTATAAAGAAACTAGAAACAATATTTTCAAATTGTTAATTTATTTCATTGCAATTTTTTAATTTTTCTATGTCTTTTGCAATTTTTTTCAACAACAGTACACTACAATGTTGTAATTCTGAATCTTGTATATTTAATATTTCAATGAAATAATTAATAATATAAGAGGCACAAAAACAGCCTTGGGATGTTTTTTTTACACTCTTCTTGTCTTTGTTTAATTATTTAGTTTATACTTTATACTTTATAGTTTATACTTTATAAATATATTATATATATGAGTATAATACTATAATTATATATATGAGTTTAATACTTTAATTATAATAGTTAATGTTACTTTGTTAGTAATTTAGTATTTTTAATTTAGTGAAAAAATTATTAAAAAAAAAACCTGACAGTCCCGCCCCGCCGGACGGCCGACGGACCGACTAACACATATGATCCCGCCCGACCCGACCGCCAGTTCGCCTCGACCACTCGCCCCGACCCCGTCCCGATTCCGCTAAACCCGACCCCGGTGGGTCCGGCCCGGCCCACTGGCCAGTCCTAACATAGACTCCGAAAAAGCGGTTTGGTTTTCATGAGAAGTTATTAATGGGAGTAGTTGTAGACTGGTCTAACTGTTACTATATTTTAAGAATGTATATGTACTTCATTATAAAATTACATGGTTGTTTAGTTCTTAGCGTCTATTTGGCAAAACTTTTGGAAATGTATTTTTGTTTTTCAGAAGTAGTTCTGCCGAAATTATTTTTAGAGAATCAGTTAGGTTGTTTGGACTATAATTATAGAAGTGCTTCTGAAAAAACAGAAACAGTTTCATGTTTGACCAACATTTATGCAAATTTACTAGAATATTTTTTTAATAGATTTAAAACTATTTAAAATATTTTTTTCTATCATATGTTTCTAAAAATTAGTATATCTTTAAAATTTAATAAAAAAATTAAAATTATTTAATTGCAACATTTAATCAAAAAATAATATTATATTGTACATAAGAAATGTAACGACAATATGATAGTCAATGACTCAATATGTCCAAACCTACCTCCGCCGTACCCACACTTACCCCCACCCCATCCTAAAATTTCTATGTAATATTTTTTTTACTTTTATAAAAAATATGAATTTTTTCTTCCCTTACCCCACCCTACCCCCAACCCCACCCCACCCTCAAATTTCGATTTCATTTTTTTGTTACTTTTATAAAAAATGATTGAAAATATGAAATTTTTTCTTACCTCCCCCGCCCTACCCCTACCCCACCCCATTGCCCTACCCCATCCTCAAATTTCTATTTCATATTTTTTGTTACTTTTATAAAAACAAATATTAAAAAATATGATTTTTTTTTTTATCTCCCGCCCGACCCCTATCCCCCACCCCACCCCATTGCCCTACCTCATCCTCAAATTTCTATTTCATATTTTTTGTTACTTTTATAAAAAAAATATTAAAAAAAATGATTTTTTTCTTACCCGCCCTACCTCCTACACCCCACCCCACCCCATTGCCCTAACCATCCTCAAATTTCTATTTCATATTTTTGTTACTTTTATAAAAAAAAATATTAAAAAATATGATTTTTTTTCTTATCCCGCCCTACCCTCACCCCACCCCATTGTCCTACCCATTTTTAAATTTATATTTCATATTTTTTGTTACTTTTATAAAAAAATGATTTTTTTTCTTAACCCCCGCCCTATCCCTACCCCCACCCCACCCCATTGCCCTACCCATCCTCAAATTTCTATTTAATATTTTTTGTTACTTTTATACAAAAAAATGATTTTTTTCTTACCCCTGCCCTACCCCCTACCCTCACCCTATTTCTATTCCTAAATTTCTATTTTATATGGGAATATTATTTGAGATTAAAAGGAATTTTGTGAAAAGAAAATGGTAAATGAGTCCAAAAAAAATTCAATGAATGAGCAAAAAGGGCTTCTCCAGAAGCACTTCTCTAGAAACACCAAATTGGTGTTTATGCTTTTCTTCCCATCTAGAAACACTTTTTGGCTTCTGAAAAAAGTGTTTCTACTTCTGGAAGGAGGGTGTTTGGCCAAAGAAGTGTTTCTGAGAAACATAAACACTTCCAGAAGCTTGGCCAAACACCACCTTAGAAGTGTTTCTGCTTCTCTTCCCATCTAGAAACACTTTTTGGCTTCTGAAAAAAATATTTCTACTTCTAAAATATTTGGCCAAAAAAGTGTTTCTGAGAAACAAAAACACTTCCAGAAGCTTGGCGAAATACCACCTTAGAACTGATAAATTGCTCATGCGTAAACTTATGCAGTATTATACTACAAAAGAATTGGTCAAAAAGAAGATCAACTTTAACACCATATTATAAACAATTTTATTTTTCTTGGACAAGGAACACCATATGTAAAGACGGTTAATTCACTCGGTTTGAAAATACCTTCTGTATATTAGTTAGAGCCTTAGAGGTGTTAAATGGGCAGATTGAGCTGAATTTGGGCGAGTCAAAATGAACAGAGTTAATAAATAGACCGCTTATTGACATGCCCAAAAGATACTTGAACTAAAATAAATTGGACCGAAATGGGCTAAAATGCGAGTTATAACCAAATCCGCCCAACTTTTACTAACTTTTAATTATTTTATTTGTTCTTTTATATTATTCTAGCACTTCATAATTTATTATTATTATTATTATTATTATTATTATTATTATAGTTATATACAACATATAAAATAAAAAATAAAAAAAATTGAATTTTTTTTGACAAGATTTCTTATGTGTCAATTTGGGCTACATATTAGCCCAACTTTTAATGAACTGATATGAATTGGGCTAAAATGGGTTGAGCTAATAAATTAGCGGGTTGTATTTTCATGAATTAATTTTGCCGTTTCAGTAAGCTGACCCAATTTAAACTAAATTTGGTAAAATAGAGAATATGCACGTATATTTTAAGAGTTCACATATGTGTTGGTCTCGTGGGAAATGATAAAATAAGATTCAAGAATCATGCAAAAACACAGGAAAATTTTCAAAAGTTAAAGCTCATATAAAGCAAAAGGAAAGTTTGGACGAGGAAGAGTCGAAGACGGAAAAAGATTTAAACGAACAGACAAGCCCAATGTATTTTATGCTGAAAAGGCTCTCGTAGGTGGTATCGGACAATAGAATTTGGGCCTAAAGCCCACAACAAAACCATCAAGAATCTCAACAGGGCAATTCGCATGAATGCCTTTATTTCGGGGTGGTATTTAATTTTTGCCTATTAAGTTAATTTGTTAATTTTTTTGCCTTTTGTCTAAAATTTTTGGGTTCCGAGTTCGAATCCTTGCTCAGTAAAAAAAAAAAAAAAAAATTGCAAGACATAATTTAAATTTGCAAAGCAAATTTTCAAACTCTACCTTATCCGGCAGAGTTTGCTTTCAGGCATAAAAACAAACTATGCCTGATAAGTAGGGTTGTCAGTGGGGCGGGTAAATGCGGGTACCGCCCCGCACCCGCTCCAATTGGGGCGGGTATGGGGGATGGTTTGGTGGGTGGTGGGGCGGGTATGGGTATCAAAAGTGCTACCCGCCATAGGTAGTGGGGCGGGGGTGGATTTCATATAAGACCCGCCCCGCACTCGCCCCGCACCCGCCCAGCTCCGCTACCCGCACCGTACCCACACCGACCGTACCCGCACCGCCCATATCCGTATCATCTATTAGTTTAATTAGGCTATTTACGAATTTATTTGGCCCTTTCTTGATTTAAAATGTGACTTGAGCTAACCCGCACCGTGTCCTGCTTGTTAAACACAAATGCACCACGTTTCTTTTTCTTATTCTTTTTGTTCTCCTTTTTTTTGTTAAATATTTTCATCTTTACTGTTTTTTAATATTCATAATATTTTGGCAAGGTTTTAGACTTGATATTCGATACACCATAGTGGAAATGTTCATTTTTCCCTTTTTCTTATATAACTTTCATTTTGGTGACTAAAATAATTGCAAACATTATTTGAGCATTTTATTAATGGGTACCCGCCGGGTAAGTGGGTATCCGCGTGAAGTAAGTGGGGCGGGGGCGGGTGGAGGAATTACTACCCGTGATGGGTGGTGGGGCGGGGGTGGGGATGTGTTTTAGGTGGTGGGTACGGGTATGGGATACCCTTTCCCCGCCCCCGCCCCGCCCCATTGACATCCCTACTGATAAGGCCTTGCGAATCCAAACTCTACCTTCCGATTTTTTTTAGTTTTTGACTAAGCACGGTTTGAACCGAAACCTCGAGTTATTTTTAAACAAAGGGCCAAAATTAGAGATTCTAAATTTGATATGCAAAATTAAAAACTAGTGCTTTAGAAGGAAATCCGCGCAAAACAATGATTCCAACAACCCTTCTATATTCCTTCATGTTCTCCAACTGGGCCTAATTTGTCATTTGGGATTTCTCTTGAGATCCAAATCCCTTCCATATTTAACAGTTTCTTGACCAAGTGGATGTACCCTAGTCTTTATACAAAACTAAAACAATTTATCATAACTAAGTGATTTAATAAAGTAAAAATATACATTAGTTTATCATAATTACATGATAGTTGTGTGTATTTCAACACATGCCATGCATATAAAAATCTGGTGTGAATAAGTTTTTAGCTACCTGGCCTTCTTAGTCACATATAATTTTAAAAAGGAAAAAAGGGAATGAGTTTAAATATGGAATTGATCTTATTACCTTTGTCGAAAAAAAATCTTCTTACCCCGTCATTGCAATTGGTTGTCGGATTTTGTCCCGCAACTAGAAGAAGATCGCTTCCGGAACAAGTGGGATCTTAGTAGTTCAGTTGATTGACTACCTAAACTTTCAGCTAAAAATTACCAAATACTTAATATTTAGCCACTTAAGAATCAACTTCTAAAGTTTCGAATTTCAGGTATTTAGGTCTAAATTAGCCGTGACAGTCTTCAATTTCAAAGCTGTATACTTAACCCCCCCACTTCTACACCTTTATTCTCACTAATTATTCCATTTTTAATAGACTATCAACAGATGTTATGAAGTCAGACAAAGTTGGAGCGTATTTTAATTCATGATTTAACTACACCTGTGTGAGTGCGCTTTTGGTTCCCTTATGAATTCCTCAAGTACTCTCTAAGATCAACTTTGACGTTTTTATTCTCATCAATCATGCATGCGCAACGAATAGTTGGACTTCACGCAAATGGTTACCTTTATATATATGTACAACAAGCATAGCAACAATCGTATTTGAAGTTTATCAGCATACATTATTAAGTCAAATACTTTATATAACTTATGCTAGACACCACCTTACCGTACGTAGAGGCAGAACTATAGTTTTGTGGGTTCGACAAAACTCCATAACTCTTTTGTATTAAAAAGATTTATATAATATGTATAAATAATTTATATGACAAGAACATGTAGGCTACATTTTCTAGAATTTAGAACCTATAGTAACCCAACATTCTAGCTACGTATATGACAAACCGGTGTAAATAAAGATTCAACAAATGGATGTATTTGTTTACTCTATTCATATTTATTAGTCTTCTTATTATGCTAAGAAGATCGATCTTTATATGTGTGAAATAATGTGGATTTATGAAGTTATTGTTGAGCATGCATGCTTGTCATTGAATCAACTACCTTATTGTCTTCTATGAAGTAATTTTGGGTTTGAGCTTTAATCTGTTTTAGGAAGGTTATTTATAACTTATCAACTCTAAATTTTGATACTCGATTTTTTAGTGCCTCTAAACTCCATTATCAATAATGACACTACAACTTATTAATAAATCATATCTCCTTGTCGTGATGGTTATAAGTTATAGTTTACTCAACTCACAATTTATTTTGAAATTTCTCTTTTCTTTTGGTGCCTCTAAACTCATTTATAAATTAAGTCAGTTATTATACTAAAAGAAAAAAGGACTAAGATAATGACTCATCTCATTTTTCATTAATTAACTACCTAATCGGAACTCCATCATGAATATCTTAAATTATTTGGGTAATTTTGTCCAACTGCACCCTACTCGTATTTTAAATCTTTGTTTTGTTTACTTTCCCTCCAAATTCGTATCTATGAACTGATCTTCTACCCCACAATCCATTAGTCAATATTATAAAATGAAAAAGAAATTGCATGTACATGCCATTGGGCTACTTTATCAAAGTCTTCCAGAAAATTAATAAATAATTCAAACATCAAAGTACTATAGCATGCATTAATGCAAAGAAAGATCAACCACTAACCCGCCCCCATCAATTTTGAAATTCTCAAATAACAACAAAAAAAAGAAGAATTATGTAAAGATATCTGCGTGGACTTCACCATCTTGATCATCATGCACTTTAGTCAAAAGTATTCGCTACAAGCTGGTAGAGCAAAAGTTTTAATTTTATGAATTCTCAATTTTAAAATGATAACTTCAAGGGGTAATTAGCGGATTCTAAATTTAATAAGTATTTATACAGATTCAATAATTAAATATATTATTTGAGCAAAAACTATTGAATTTGACACGTCCCGACACTACTAGAAATAGAGGTTTTTTCCATCGACATTCAATTAAACATTTGTGCACTAAAACATGATTTGCCCATTAAATTCCCACCGAACCATCTCACTTGGAAAATGAATGATGGGAAACATAGGTTTCCACTAGAATACTTAAAAACTTCTTAAAATTTTCGTGTGAAAACACGATTATTTAGTTTTTTTTCACCGATGGAAAATAATCACTGAACATTTTTCAGTGAAAAAGAGCATAGCCACAGTATAAAAATAGAGATTTTTTTTAGTAGTACGAGCTTCTAGCTCCAGGCTACAAGAAGAAAATAAAACGTAAAAAATAAAAGGAAAATAGATTATTTTTGCAGCATTTCCCATGAGACAAAACACATGTATTTTGGGTCAGGAATAAGTCTCTAAATGCCCAGAATCCGAGAGAAGGGAATTGGTACAGAGCTACTACATAGATCTGCTGATTTATGTCTCTCTTTTCTCTTTCCCAAAATAAGGAAAGAAAGGAAGAAAAAGGAAACAAAGCATGCAGATGAAGAAAGTAAATTAAAGTTGACGAAAATAAGAAGTGTCAGATCATTAATAAAGAATATTCTTGTGCCCCCTTCATTAATTGATCATCTCATGCCTTCAGGATGCAATGGGAAGAGTTGAAGAGTCCTATCACCATTTTCTCTACAGTTTCTCTTTTCTTCTTCTTCTTGATCATCCAAGTATTCAAATGTCCAACCCCTGTACTTTCTCTTGTATGGACTATCTTCCTCCCTCACTACTTCTCCCTATATCAATAATAAAACATTCACCATAACTAGACTCATTAATAAAAAAAAAATACACTAACAGACCAATCAAAAAATAACTACAGATAAAAGGCGAGTTTTGTAAATTTCGAAAAATTATAATGTATGTACATATAAGATCAAAATTATATTTCATGTATATATAGTAGATGTTAAATTTCATTGGCTTCTTGTTATATTCATTTTCTTATATTTTAAATGTCCTTAGTGCAAATTTTGGCTCTGGCACAATTAGTTTCGTGCTACAACATGTTCAATAGACCGATAATTTTAAATTATTTTATGTTGACAGCGTATATAAATGCATATTTAAAAGTGTTGAATTGATATGCACTATCAGTGTAAAAGAATTTGAACGGTCAATCAAACTCGAGAAAAATTATAGGACATACCCTAGTGTCAAATGACAAAGGACTAGTGACTACGGATGGTGGTGTTCTTGGACTTTGGCTATGACCAAGACTATTCCTCTTCTGCTTTTGTCTCTCACGAGCTTTGTGGTTCTGAAACCAGTAGAACACGTTTTTCCCTTCTATTTTCCCATATTTGCCTAGCTGTGCTGTGATTTGTTCGATTTGCTGGGCATGGGGTGTCCGCATCCCACCTCTATACAGCATTTCCAGTATCACTATCTGTTCTTGTGTCGGATTCCACCTCGTACCTCCTGGGTGTGACTCTACCTACATAAGTACATAACATGTTACAAAAAAAAAAACATCAACAACCTCACTAACAGAAAATACAATAAAATTACTAAAGTTAGAAAAACGCCTAAAGAGTTTTCCATTTTCCAACTAGAGAAACATTTTAGAATAATCCCTCCATCATTTAATGTAACTTGTCCGTGATACGTCAAATTCAAAATTAAAACTTCATGGGTTCAGGATATCTCTGAATGCGCTGATCATTTGAGTTATCGGGTTCAATTATAATATTTGTACATATTTAATACTAGATTCTTAAACACATTTATCAAGTCCAAATCAAAGCTATTGATTCAGCTGAACTGATATCTTGAGTAGTACATCCACTAAGATGAATTCTATGAGTTCAATGCTTTCAATTCGTATCATGTATACATATGCAAAACGTTTTTAATTTTACCTGAGGGGAATCTTTCTTATCGTCGTTGAACGCGAGTTTACGAGGGCTGGTGCTACTTTCAGGTCTAATGAAGCTTTTGAGATCGAAAGGAGGAGTGACAATGGTGGTGTTAAGCTTGGGAGCAAGAGGTCTTAAACGTTTACAACCAAGTGTTAATGAAGGTGCAGCAGCTTCATGCTCCAAGAATCCACGTGTGAACTGATGCACCTTCATGCTTAAGCTTCCTGATGATGATCCCATGTACATGGAGGGATGCTTTTAATATTCATTCCACTAAAGCCTCCCCATTATATAGAACTCAATATCACTACTACTAAAAGGTGGAGTTTAATAGCCTTCACTCACAGTCTAAATGATTTTTTTTAATTTTATTACTGTCATCTAATATTAGATAATTATAAAATATTGGGTATATGTGAACAAAGTCCTATATTGATAGGTGAAAATAAAAGTAAATTATTTATAAGATATTGAATACTCTTAATGACGTGGTATCTTTTATGAAAAATTGTTGAGTTTTTCCCCAAAAAAATGACACCATATTAAGAGTAACCTTAGTTTGTTTTAACTTTTAACCAACATAGATAACTAATAATCTATAAATGCGTTTAATTTTTAACCTGAATAATAAGATAAGTAACATGTTAAAGCATACTTATCGAGCAATTTCTTTTACCGGTAAAGTTGGTGATCAGGAGTTTAGAGATTCGAGTCGTGAAATAACAATTTGCAGAAATGCAGGGTAAGGTTGTGTACTATAGACTCTTGTGGTCCGGTCTTTCCCCAAATCACATATATAATGAGAGTTTAGTATATCGAACTATTTTTTTTATTGGTGTATATTAAAAGGTGAGGAGAAAATAAGAATAGATAAAAGAAAGTGGGAAATGAGGTGGGTGCCTAGAAGAACCAAGACCAAATGATGAGGTGAGGTTGACTTGAAATTTCCATTTTAAATAGTTAGGGAAAAATGGATCTATAGAGAGCTATAAAGAGAGTGAGAAATTAAACAAAAGCTGAAAATGTTGTGAATGAGTGAAATCTATCGATAGGTGAGCGTGTGGGTGAATGTATGCGTGTGTGTAGTTGGCTAGTCTAATCAAATGCAATGAGTTGGTTCTCTGTTTCTCAAAATGTCATTTCTTTCTTCTTCTTACTTTCATGATTATAAGTTGTTCATGCTTTTCGGTGGCCTCTTCTCCTTCTAAACTTTATCACTAAATAAAGTGAAGAGAGAATGTAGTGAGAAAAAATATAAGAAATTAAAGGTTCCACCAATCCCTAAACTCCTAAATGGAACTCCTCTTTCTTGGGAGCAAAAAGGCGAAATCCTTTCACCATGCCCACCCTCCGACCAACAACAGACGTGGAGAAGGTAAATCGTGATCTTCACGGCCATTTAGTGAGTGGGAGGTGTCCGTGCTCACATGAGTCATCCTCACAAAGGAGAAATGAACTTCCATATCACACGCTGCGCTCGAACTCGCTTTCTTGAGCAATCACATTACCCCAAACTAATCGGTACACCCATGCGGTTACTTCCCGCTCTTCTCATATACAGATATGGGAAAGTGTTTTTTGAATTTTTATTTGAGGTTATTGGATTTTTCGATAAAATTTAAATTCACGTCTGAATTTCTTTTTATCAAAATATTATTTCATATTATAATTAGAACTCAATTTCTAACATTAAAAATGAAAGAACACTTATGGTGTACGAACAAAAGTGTGAAGTGAAAAAATTATACTATAATATTATATGTGTATTACATGCATGACGTGTGTACACGTTTTGTATACTATATGTGACAAAAATCCGTCTGATGTAGCTTTAGTTATGCCCATACGGCCATACCCAAATATCCCTTTTTTCTTTGGGAACTGTATGTTCCAATTTCCCATATATTATAAAAAGAAAAACCACCATCTCACACTTTTTTTATATATTGAGGTTCCTGACTTGCGTCAGACTAATCTGGAGGTAGTAGTATCGGTCCGTCAACACTATTAACAGTAAATTACGGAATGTGCTTCAATAATTAGTGTTTGAAAACGAACAAGATAGCACCTACAAGATCAAGCTCAAAAGAGAACACAATAATCTCAATGGAAATCGATCACACACTATATTCAAGCACATGCTTAAAGTAAAAGCTCTAATTATCTGTCACCCATCAACGATTAATTTAGGTATCAAGTGATAGTCAAGACCTTTGGAAATTATTTTCCTGATCCATATCTTTCTTTTTCTTTTGCGTGTCTAAATAGTAAATACTACTCCATGCTCTTTTAATTAGTACTAAAAAGTCAAAAAAGAAAATCTGCAGCTTGACTTAAAATATAGAGACGATTTTATAGGAGCTGGCTCATCCACAAACGTGGCGGCTTATTATTGAAGGCAGGTATACTCTGTCTTGTCTGTTTAATTTAGTATAATTAATGTGTATCTGTAGTGTGTCCTCTGAAATGTGAATCCAACAAAAACTGTTTAGGGAAAGTCTAGAAGGGAGTGCTGAAATTCATGTGCCTGATTTGTACTTTCTAACTTTGATCGTATTGATCTTGGTATGAACATAAATCTCCATTTTCGTGTCGGGCTTTGGAAACAAAAACACTTTGCAAAGGTAAAAAAATTATTGAATTGTATGAAATTATGAATCGGCTATGTAAAAAGTTAAACACGTAGAATTATTTCATTGAAGAGTAATGATAATATTTGAAATCAAGGCTAGTTTAGTTTTAAACACATGAAAATATATTGGTGATGACTGATAGTGTTAATGCTTGAATCCGAAACTTCGTTAGTATTTTTCTTGACCTAAACTTGTAATGATATGTTGGTTAATATCCAGGTTTGAGAGTTTTTGTAATAATTTTGAATTAATATACGATAATAATTAAGTTTAATATAAATATTTATAAATATTTAGATATGTGATCATCATGAGTCTCGACCCATATTCTAGTGAGATAGTTTAGAAAAAATGCAACATGTCCATATTCTTTCTATTATCTTTATGTGTTTGTAAGTGAGGACAGTTCCCTGTCAAATATTTTTCTTACATTTAGAAATATGTTTTAGTATAACCAAGAAAGAAACTAAATAAATATAGGCATATATCTTCATAAGATTAATACTACGTCGGTTTTCAAAGCTTAGGTTTGGAGAGTGTCAAATGACAAGTAACCACTCGTTTGAATAAAGCAAAGTTTGTCCCCTTGGTCATAGCTGAATGACAAAGGAGGTGAACTTAAAATCTAAATTGGCGCAGCGTGGCTGACTCAGTGAAAGACTTTCTTCTCTTACGAGATAAGATTTCGTAGGTGATGACATTCCACAATTACTTGTAATAGTGTTGAGAGGTCGATATTTGGATATACAAAAAAAATTGTATTTTTTTTCATAGACGTCAAGCCGCATGGGACACAGAAAGTGATGATGTCCAATCAAACATGCGATGTATTTTTCTCTGACAAATTTATAGGAGGAGTAACTTGATTTAAATTATTATTTCTATTGTACGTGAAAGATCACAATTTTTTTTACAGATTATGCATGCACTACTGTTTAAAATACTTTGAAAATAGTATGCAAAGGTTGCTTTCATTTTGATTTTTACCCAACCAAATCTAGAGAGATACCTACAAAACCTATGGAATTAGATTGAAATAATTAATTCTACCTGGTTTGTCCTTTTGGCCTTTCGGTCCGAAACCAAATATATTGTCTTATTATTGGCACGAAGTCATACTCTAGTCTCTACGTAGAAATATTTCACACTAATGATTTCAATTTTGAAATTAGTCACATTATCCTATATTCATGTTTCGGTGCCCCAACGTTAGAGGAACAATATCCAATTCATGAATTCAAAGTACAGCTCACCAAAATTATATTTTCTACATTATTTAATGGGAATTTCGAGGAAAATCTATGTAGTGCATCTTGTGGGTGCGGAATGTTTATTTAGCCTGATAACATACACGGTTTGTGTATACCATGTATATCACGGTTTCAATAGGATTTTTTTCATAATTGAAACCGTGATATACACAGTATACATAACCGTGTATATCACAGTTTGGAGAATTATTTGTAGCACAATTTGTGTATTTAATTAGCATTGTACACTTACCATAATTATAGAATTCTTGTACAGCTAGAATAGGATTTTGGGAATAGAATTAGGAATAAATTTTTCCTATTATGAAAATTGTAAATTGTATATATAATCATTCATTAATGAAAATAATCAAGGGGATTATTTCTTTCATAGCCTTTATATTCATCTTATTCTTGATTTACCTGGATGCACTAAGTAAAAGATTTTTTAGCTTAAACACTCATTTGTTTGGGCTTAAACTCATTTGAGATTATACTCTTGATTGACCCTTTAATCACTAGTGCCTAGGCTTTCGTGGTTGATAAATCTCCAACTGTGTTTTAGATTTTTTTAAGTTGTGTTATTGGTTCTGTACCTGATACATACAAATAATAATTTGTGTCAACAGATGCTTCATTAATAAAGTAACCACTGTTGAAGTTATTGGTGGCTAAGCATGTTGTTAGTAGTTTGTTAGTATGGTTGTTAGTTTGTTAGGGGCATTATTGTCCTTTCACGTTGAGGGGCATTTTGATCTTTTCCCCTTTTCCTTTATTTTTGTTCTTCACGTTTTCCATATAACATTCACTGTTGCCTTCTTCTTCAATTCAGCAGAAATAAAAGAAAAAACTAGAAGCTCTGTTTTGAGCCCAAATTGTTCTTCTCTTCCTCTTCCCTACGAATCCAGTCCAATTAACATGGTATCAGAGCCAGGTTGGAAGATTTGAAGAACAAATCGAATTCAATTAGAGATCCAAAGTTTCGATTTAATCGGATCCAAATCAGATCCAGTTCATGCAATATTTTTTCGTTACAGTTCTGTTGAAATCGAGGTGACTGTGTCGTCGCTGTTGCAATTCGATTCAATTACATCTAATCTGCTGCAAATCGATTCATTCATGGAGAACATTTCGCCGAATATACAAGTTATTACAAATGAAGCTTCAAATATGAGTTTAAACGTAATGGACCACAATCATCCGTTATATTTGAGTTCTTCAGACACGCCTGGAGCTGTGCATGTCGAGATACAGCTTACAGGAATGGAGAATTATACACTATGGAGTCGCGCGATGCAGTTGAGTCTGCTGACTAAGAACAAAATTGGTTTTATTGATGGAACAGTGAGAAAGGACATGTACGAAGGAAATATGATGAAGCAATGGGATCGTTACGCATGATGGTGATTTCGTGGATTATGAAGAATGTGAGTAGAGATCCATTGAGTGGAATACTATACGGTCATCGCTCTGCGATTTGGCGAGATTTAAAGGAGCGATTCGATAAGGTTAACTTGTCAAGGGTGTATCAATTGAAGAAGGAGCTTGCTATGCTCCAACAAGGAGTATCGCCTGTAGCCAGTTATTACTCTAAGATGAAAGATCTGTGGGATGAAATCGATTCAATAATACCTCGCGGCGTGTGAACGCGACCACAGAGCTACGTTGAACATCCGCGATCGGAGGTTACTAGAATTTTTGATGGGGCTAAATGATGGTTACAATCAAGCACGATGCCACATTCTATTGCTAACACCCACTCCTAGTGTCAACCAAGCGTATGCTATGATTGCGCAAGATGAGAGTCAAAAATCCATTACCGGAAGATTTGGAGGAAATGACTCGGCAGACTCTATGGTAATGTATGGAAAATCGACTTACCAGAAACAAAGGAAGCAAAATTACATCAGCTTATGTGACTACTGTCAAATGAAGGGGCACACTAGAGAAAATTGCCGAAAATTGTTGCTGTTCTGTGAATATTGTAAGAAACAAGGGCACATTGCAGAGAAGTGTTACAGATTGGTTGGATATTCTGCAGATAACAAAGAAAGGAAGAAGGTAAATGTGGCAGTAACAGGGATTCATGCTGACGAATTACCTAAGGAACAACAGGCTCACTTTCAGTATCGACAAGTGCCTGAGTCACAAGTGGAAGAGAACAACAGGACAGAAGTTGCTGCCAAGGTTCACATGGCAGGTAACATTACAACTCCTAAGCCTGCACATTGGATAGTTGATTCGTGGCTCACGACCACGTGGTCGTGAGCACAACCATGATTGACAAGGAAGATAAAAGAAGCCTAGGTCAGGTACAATTGCCAACAGGTGGTGTTGCCGAGATAACACAAACAGGAAACTGTAGGCTTAAGAATTATGATGTTATTGAACATGTGCTATGTGTTCCTGCTTTCAAGTTTAACTTACTGTCAGTTTCGAAGCTAACCAGGGAATTGAACTGTTGTGCAATTTTCTTCCCTGATTTCTTTGTGCTGCAGGATCTATTTACTGGGAAGGTCAAGGAGACTGGTAAAGAGGTTGATGGTCTATACATACTGGAATCTGGAAGGAGTTATGGAGAATCAGTTAGAGCACATGCTGCCACATCAACTGTAGTGACCAAAATTGAGTTAGAAGCAGAGTTATGGCATAAAAGAATGGGCCATGTACCATTGAGTATGCTTAGAAAGTTAGATGTCTTTAAGAATAAAACAGAATTCTCAATAAGTCATTGTGAAGTGTGTCCTTTGGCTAGACAAACAAGAAAGGTATTCCTTAATAGCAATAGTAGCACTGATTTTGCTTTCCAGCTTTTACACTTAGATGTATGGGGACCATATAAGGTGTCATCTTATAACAATATGAGATACTTTCTCACTGTGGTGGATGATTACACTAGATGGACATGGGTTTTTTTGCTGCATATGAAATCTGATGTAGTTACTATGCTTAAGAAATTGTTTGTAATGATAAAAAATCAGTTTGGTCTCACTGTTAAGGGAGTTAGGACAGATAATGGGACAGAATTTCTGAACTTTGCTTGTTCTGAGTTGTTTGATCAGTTGGGAATTATACACCAAAAATCTTGCCCATAGTCTCCACAACAAAATGGGGTAGTCGAAAGAAAACATAGGCACATATTAGAAATAGCTAGGGCCATCAAGATACAAAGCCAATTACCAGCTGTATTCTGGGGTGACTGTATTGAGTCTGCTGTTTATGTGATAAATAGAGTGCCTACTGTTACACTGAAGGGTATTACACCATATGAGAAGTTATTTGGGAAGGCACCATCACTGTCCCATTTAAAGGTGATAGGGTGCCTTTGCTATGCTTCCAACTTGGTGAGGAAAGACAAGTTTGAACCAAGAGCCATTAAGGCTGTTTTACTTGGGTATGCTGTTCACAGAAAGGGGTACAAATTGCTGGACTTGACTACTGGAGCTGTGTTCATCAGCAGGGATGTGACATTTCATGAAGCAATATTCCCATTTAGGCAGCTTCAAGAGAGTGGGAGTTCAACAACACATTCTCCACATTGTAATTCTGACTTGTGTATTGATGATGAGCAGGTACTTCCTTGTATTGTGCCACCAGAAAGAAAGCAATCTGCAATGCCTACTATTCGCTACGTGTCCAATGTTCTATGATTCATCGGTTGTTTTGAGTACTGAAGCTGCTCCTGCTTCTGTGTCCTCTGTTCCTCTGATTGCTGATCCTGTTCACTCTGGAGACACAATAGATTCAGAAAGGGATTCAGAAATTGATATAGTTGAAGCTGCAGATACCACAGTAGTGAGAAGAAGGTCTACCAGAGAGAGGAAAACACCAATATGGTTGAATGATTTTGTTCACCCAACCAACCAATCTGGGTGTGCATATCCAATGTCAGATGTAATGAGCTATAGTGGGTTGGCTGTTTCTTACACCTGCTTTCTGGCTAAGATTTCAGTCGACCATGAGCCAAAATCCTTTCATGAAGCAGCCCAGGATCATAGATGGGTTGAAGCTATGCATTTAGAGATTAAAGCCCTGGAAGACAACAAAACTTGGGAGATTGTGGATTTGCCTAAGGATAAAAGACCCATTGGTTGTAAGTGGGTATTTAAAATCAAGTATAAAGCCACTGGGGAGGTGGAAAGGTTTAAAGCAAGGCTCGTAGCCAAAGGATACAGTCAGAAAGAAGGCATTGACTACCATGAAACCTTTTCCCCTGTGGTCAAGATGGTAACAGTGAGGAGTGTCATTTCTGTGGCAGTAGCCAAAGGGTGGATAATTCAGCAAATGGATGTGTTTAATGCATTCTTGCAAGGGGATCTTAATGAAGAGGTGTATATGAATTTGCCGCAAGGGATTGAACACAAACAAGGCAAGGTGTGTCGACTGCTCAAGTCATTGTATGGACTTAAGCGGGCGTCGACAATGGAACATCAAACTGATCACTGCTCTAGTTTCATCTGGTTTTGTCCAAAGCAAGTTTGATTATTCTTTACTCATCAAGAGAAATGGAGACAAGGTTGCCATGATTCTGATTTACGTAGATGACCTTCTCTTAACAGGGAATGATAAGGAGACTATTGATGAGACAAAGGGGATATTACAGCATCTCTTCAAGATTAAGGATCTTGGAGAGTTACGATACTTCCTGGGATTTGAGTTTGCTAGGAACAAAGAAGGAATGGTAATGCATCAAAGGAAGTACTCCTTGGAGCTAATTGAGGATATGGGCTTTGCAGGATCGAAACATGTCTCTTCACCAATGAAAGCTAACTTGAGGTTTACTTCCACTGCTTACGATACTCATCTCCAGAAAATGATGCCTACACAAGTCGAGAATCTTTGGATCGTAAGATCACCGTTGGAGAATCCAGGGGAATATCAGCGGCTGATTGGCAGATTACTCTATTTAACCAACACCAGGCCAGATATTGCTTTCTCAGTACAGTGTCTGAGTCAGTTCTTGCAAGCTCCAAAGCAATCTCACTTACTGGCAGCTGAAAGAGTGGTACGATACATCAAAGAGGCCCCAGGTATGGGAGTTTTCATTGCAGCAGCAGAGTCTTGTACATTGTCGGCATTTTGTGATGCGGATTGGGCTTCGTGTCCAAATACTAGAAGGTCAGTCTCGGGGTGCCTAGTCTACTTTGGTTCTTCTCTTATCTCCTGGAAGTCCAAGAAGCAACAAACTGTTTCGCGCAGCTCCGCCGAAGCTGAGTATAGAAGTCTCGCATCAGTGGTGGCTGAAATTTGTTGGATTACAGGGCTATTTTCCGAATTAGATGTGACTATACAATTGCGCTTGGTCTCGCATGCGGATGAAGTCAAGAATTCGATTGCGATAATCCATCTTTCACGAAAGGACTAAACATATCGAGATTGATTGTCATTTCATTCGAGAAGATCCACTAGGATTAATCTCCACCGACACATCATCGACGATACCACTGCGATATTCTTACCAAGGCTCTTCTACCTGGACATCATTCGCGTTTCGTTTGCAAGCTCGGTTTGAAGAACTTATTCTTACCACCTCGCTTGAGGGGAAGTGTTGAAGTTATTGGTGGCTAAGCATGTTGTTAGTAGTTTGTTAGTATGGTTGTTAGTTTGTTAGGGGCATTATTGTCCTTTCACGCTGAGGGGGCATTTTGGTCTTTTCCTCTTTTCCTTTATTTTTGTTCTTCACGTTTTCCATATAACATTCACTGTTGCCTTCTTCTTCAATTCAGCAGAAATAAAAGAAAAAACTAGAAGCTCTGTTTTGAGCCCAAATTGTTCTTCTCTTCCTCTTCCCTACGAATCCAGTCCAATTAACAACCACAATTATTTAATTCATCTTTAAAGGTAAAGGAAAAGGAGGAACAGATGAACTATGATGACAAACACAACATTTTGCCAAAGCACATTCTTAATTATGAGTGAAAAAGTAGATTGGGAGGAGTAATGATATTACGTATGAGAATTACACAATGAGTTAAATACGTGCGGCCATTTCGGATATAACAACATACTCATTATGTATTATTCTTAATTAGGGGCGGCAAAGGAATTTCACTTTGCCAAAAAAATACATTGTATAAATTTATTATACATTATTCAAAGCGGCAAAGGAATTTCACTTTTTCAGAAAATTACGTTCTATACGGGGGCGAAGCCAGAATTTTGGTTTAGGAAGAGCCCGAGGAAGCTTTAGGTGTCTAGGGGGAGTCCGGAGATGTCAGAATTGAGGACTCTATTATAATATCATTAATATTACTAGTAGTATACTATAAAAAAATTAAATTTGAGCGGGAGCCCGGGCCCCCTGGCCACATGGTGGCTCCGCCCCTGATTGTATAAACCCATTATCCATTATTCAAGGAGGAGGAAGGAATTTCACTTTGCCAAAAAATTACATTGTATAAACTTATTATCCATTTTTCAAGGACGGCGAAGAGAATTGAGTTTGCAAGAAATTATATTGTACAAAATCATTATCCATTATTGAAAGCGGCCAAGAAATTTCAATTCGAGAGAAAATTACATTGTCCAAAGGGTAGGGGTGCATCACGGGTACAAGGTACCCAGATATCCGATCGAAATCGATACTAACGGGTAGGTTCCGGGTATATATTATAATAACGGGTAGTGTTCGGGTAGTAATATTAGAAACCGATCAATGTCGGGTCCGGTTTCGATTCCGACAAATAGAGACAGGGTACCGGGACCCGGAACCTATGAAATATTAAATATTTTTACTTTTTAAATTCCACTATTTTTTAGTTAATAAAAAAGAAAGAAAAAAAAGGACATATCATTTACGCCTCTCCCGCCTAATCTGAGACTAAACACGTCTCTCATGCTTCTTCTTCATGGTAAGATGGTAGAAAAATGTATAATTGAGTAGAAAAAAAATATAAGTAAATCCAAAAAAAATCAAGATCACTGATATGTCAAATAATCCCAAACTAATAGATTCAGACGATATGAATCCTCTAAACCCACTCTGCTCTACTTGGCCTACTTCATCACGTATTGAAAAATCAATTTATCTTTTGAATCAAATTAGAGGTTGCTCGCTATTAATTTGTCTTTTACCTCCTATTATACCAAAGTAGAAATATAGTCGATCTTGGTGATAACAAATAACGTGGTACTATTATGGTTGATCAAACCAAGCAGAAAATCATGGTTAGTTACATATAGAGGCAGTTGTGGATCATTAAGGATTGTAGCACTGAATTGATTATACTTTTATGAGCAGTGAAGTGAGTATACTTTTACTGGGTACCCGAGAACCTACCCGAAACTGCAGGGTCCGGGTAGATTTCAGATAATGATTGTTACGGATAAGTTTCGGGTAGTAAATTTAGGAACCAATCTTTACTGGATAAGATCCGGATAGTTTAAAAAATTAGGGTATCAGGACCCGCTCACCCCTACTAAAGGGTAAACGTAAAACTTTTTTTGTATATATAAAAAATACTATTAAATCAATTTTCCATAGGTCCATACTGTAGGTATGGTATCCATATATAATTTCTTGAATCTCCTTATTTAAATTCCAGACTCACTAAGGGTTAAAAGAGACTTGACCAAACTCAATGCTCCTGTTCAATATAAAATTTACTAGGAAATTTATAATTCAACTTTTTTCTGTCATCACTTTTTATAAATAATCACATGACTATGATTTTTTCACTAAAAGTCACGTAACTATATTTTTTAATAGAAAACTCACAATACTAACACAAATTAAAATCAGAATTGCCAGAAAACCCAACCTTCTATGACTGATAAATTTTTACTCTATATTTTAACTTTTTTTCATTTTTAATCTAGTAAATACAGACTCAATTAACAGAGGACCGATCCGACCCAATTCTTTTAACCTTCTGATGAGTGATAATCCACCAATCTTTTATCACCTTTAAATGTATCCAAATGACGTATCCTACACATTCTTTGGGAAGCAAACATATAGTGATTACTGTCTCTAGTGCTCTTTTATTCTGAGTATCTATATCTAATCCATCACACAACTAAAAGGGTCAAGGAATTTTAAAGAATTTATCACCAGGGTAATAGAAATCCAACTCTTTGTTCAGTTCCACTATTTATAATTCACTCTAGTTTTTATTTCAATAAATAGGCCTTTCATTAGCCAAAAAAAAAAAACTATAAGAATAGTGCCACAAGGTGAAATTTGCATGGATAATGAGTAACCCAAGATTAGTAAACGCCGTCTCCAACATTTTGGGGGTCCTGTTTCAATTCGTAAAAGTGGATCCTTAATTGAGCTAAAATCTGCGAATTATGAGACTTTATAGTAAATTCTGGCTAATACTACTTAATAAAAATAAAAAAGAGGCCCTAAATTTGTTCGTTTTTCGAGTGCCCTGTGCGGTAGCACACCTCGCACGGGTCTAAAGACGACCCTGATATCACTCATTACTAAGTGTATAAAATTGGTCAGAACAAAATAAAAGATCGAATTAATGCACATTTTTGGTTGGTTTTTCTTCAGAGTTGGATATTAATAGAAATTAAACTGGGACGACATCCATTTAATGACTCAGATTGGTTGGACATTAATAAGGAGGTGCACAGGCTCTTGATAGTGTGGAACGGAGCTTAATGTTGTAGCCTTGTCGTCTCCAAAGAATCCTCATTTGGCCCATCATCTTTAAATTTGAACATGTAATGTGTCCAGGGCCGTTTCTATACTTTTAAGGTCAGGTGTGAGAAATAAAAAGAGACCCTTTTTTATTCAAATAAAAAATTAAAATTAACTAATTAATTAATATTAAAAAATTATTGATCAAAACATCAAATAAATGTATAGTAAACACTATATTCGATTCAATGTTTTTAATTTCAGTACAATAAATTATAATGTACGAAAGAGATACCTTAATGTCATTACATGAAAGATTTATAAGAAAAACTATCATTACATTAAGCATAGAAAATTGGTGTCCTTGCATTTTTATCTGCAAAGTCATCAAACAATAATTTTTCATAATCAAGAATGTCTGGACAAATCTATCTAATGCCCATCTTTGAGACTTGATGAACTCTTATTCGTGTTTTTTTTTACGTTTTTCATGTCCAGACGAATATTTTCGGGTAGGAGGCATTTGTAATTCTCCGATTGAAACAAAAAGACAAACCAAATTTAATGTAATCATGTAAAATACAAGTCATCCACTACATACATTACCAATAAAAGTAATGTAAAATCTAAAGCTAAACACAATTAATTTAATGTAGTATTGAGAACCCTAAATTAAATATAACATTGAGATTTGAGAAATTTAAAACCCTAAGCAAAATGCAATAAACATTGATGCAATCAATCCATGTTAATGGTTAATTAGAGCAAAATAATTCTCAAAACAATAACTTACCAAAAAAATATTTACTTAGAAGTTGAGATTTCTACGATAATTAATGGAGGGTTTTTTTTGGATTGTATTTATGGTGTTTTTAAAGAGGGAGGAAACCTGTTTTTTTTGTTTAAAGAGGGAGGGGGGCGTCGGGCCGACTGGTTGGGTTGGAGACTTGGAAACCCAATGGATATTTGTTTTTTTTGTTTAAAGAGTGAGGTGAACTTGTTTTTTTGTTTAAAGAGAGAGGGGGCAGTCGGGCCGAAGACTTGTAACTTGGGCCTAAATTTGTTTAAAGAGGAGGGGCACTGTTTTTTGTTTTTTTTAAAAAAAATCTTTTACGGCTCATTGGATTCAAACACACGTCCTCTCACTAGGAAATAACTTTTGGAAGGAGCCCTCAACCATTAAGCTACAGATCTCACTGATAAGATTAGAGACATTTTTAATACATATCTTAATATTTGAAACATATAAAAGAAAAAGAAAAATTCTAGGGCAGAGGCCCCACCAGAACTGTCTTGTGGCGCCTTGACTGCCCCTGTGGACTACAGATGTGTCCAATTCTATCCCACAAGTTCAACTTGAGCGGTAGGTTCCTTTTGAGCATATGATGAGACAAAATTTCCTCGAAACCACTTTTTCTGTACTTGCTTTTTGTGATTGATCTATCTGCCTACTCCTGGGAGAAAGTGTGATCTCTTGCCTTTTTATAATTTGAATAGAAGAAAATGATATTTTCAAATCTCTTATTAAAAAGATATAAAATTAAAAATATTTTGTAAATGGGCTACAAAATCATTTCTCCCTTGTCTTGGAGCCAGTACGTTTCTGTTGAGATATACCATATATATAAATTATATATATATATATATATATATATATGTGGTTAGTTAGTTGGATATTAGTTTGTTATGAGTTCATTTAGATATTTGTGATTAGAGATATTTTGATTTGATTAGATATTTTGTCATTAGGGATTAGTTAGTCACTTATAAATAGGACTACTTTGTAATTAGTTTTCTTAAGCTCTCATAATAAGAAAATATCACAGAAGCTCAATAAAGAGCACCAAAAAAACTCTCTCGACTCCAATATCCCTCTCTCTAGTTCTATTCATTTTCTTACCCTTTTCTTCTAGAAATCAAAGCAATCTGGATCAATTCCAGATCTATCCAAGTCAGGATTACACAAATTAATATGGTATCAGAGCAGGTAGCGATATAAATCTATCCAATCGCAGTGAGGAATTCGAAAATTCAAAAATCGCTGAAGGAGCAGAGAATCGAAGATCAGAATTTGAAGAAGTCGATCGAACATAATTGCGTTTTTCTTCTGTAAAATTAAAAATTGCGAAGGAATTGAATATCGAGGAGAAGAGAATCGAAGAACTGGAAAAAAATCAAAATCGCGATTTTCTTCTGAAAATCAGAGAATCGAAGATCGATTCATCCTATTTGTTCCGCGACGGAGATGTTATCGTTTTATGCAGATACACTCCGCCTTTGGCTATCGTTGCACCGTCGAAGATCACCGAGAATTTGTGTTCTTCAGAGGTATATCTGTCCGATTGTTGTGATTCAGCGCAAAATGATCAAATTATGTTTCGATTTGTGAGTTTATAGGAATTCAGTTTCATTTTCGTACTGGTTCTGTGTTGGTGAATTATTTTGTATTGTTAAAATTGAATTCGTGTTGGTTTCTGTTCTGTGTTGACGAGTCATTCTGTACTATTAGTAATACATTGATGTAGTAGTGATAAGTGTTGGTGAATTTGCACTGTGTTGGTGGAAATGCATTCGTTACAACAAATGTTGCTGACTTGACTTATTAGTCTTGGTGTTGATCGAGATCTTTGTATTGTCATTGTTGCTCTTAAGTGAAATTATTCTTGAGAACACTAATTCCTGCTATTTTGTTGTCTGGTTCTTATAGTTGTTGCTTGCTGTTGTCAAGCATTTTGTGATGTTGATGTTGTTTTTGCTGAAACTACTGCTATTAACTGTTGGGATTGTGGAGCAATGTCGAGAATTTGATTAATCCCCTGAGGAACACTGGGAATGCTGATATGGCAGAGATGTACAGTTGTTGTAGATGTTGCAGCTGCTAGAGCTGTGTTGTGGAAGCTGTGTTGTGGCTGCTGGTATTTCCTGCTCTGATGAGCATGTTGTGGCTGTTGCTGTTGATAATGAAGCAACTGATGGTGTTGCAAATACACCAAAATCAGATGGGGGTTCATGTTGACCCATCTACTGTTACTGCTGGTTGTGTTACTACTGAGAAGGCTACTGTTGTTGCTACCTTTGTTGGTGTTGCTAGAGAAAATGCAGCAACTGCTTCTCATGATGTTGTTATTGCAGCTTCTATGCTGGCCGTTAATGCCACATCTTCTACTGGTGTTGTTGTTGGGGTGGATGCACCACCTGAATATAATACAGAACCTGAATATCATGGAGATAATGCAGCAGCTGACTTTGTCCTTATGGTTATTCATAGTCAAATTTAACAACATGGATGATAGGAATGAGGTACTCTACTTTGGGACCTTAACAACTAAACAACAGGCCCCTGGTTATTAAACCATGGCCAGCTAAGTTCAATTTTTCAAATGAGTTGATGATTTCATGTACTTGCTACTATCAGCAAGGAATTTTTAAGTTGCAGTTGTTGCTAATGTTGTTGGCTCAGCCCCAACTCATAAATGTAAAAAAGCTGTTATGAATTTTGTGTTGCGGTTGCTGCTGCTATGAACCAACTTATACTTCTGATGTTGCCGGTCGTGCAACTGCTGTACCTGAGGATGACTCTTGTTCTGGTTTTGGCCATTGCTGCTCACTAACTACCACTTTCGATGTTCTTTGGTCACATTACTCGTGTCTCAAGCTAGATCAAACCTTTGTTTTTAGTGCCTAGCTTGAGGGGGGTGTTGAGATATACCAATGTGTATATATGTGGTTAGTTAGTTGAATATTAGTTTGTTATGAGTTCTTTTAGATATTTCATATTTGTGATTAGAGATATTTTGATTTGATTAGGTATTTTTTCATTAGGGGTTAGTTAGTCACTTATAAATAGGACTACTTTGTAATTAGTTTTTTTAAGCTCTCATAATAAGAAAATATCACAGAAGCTCAATTAAGAGCACCAAAAATACTCTCTCGACTCCAATATCCCCCTCTCTCGTTCTCTTTCTTTTCTTACCCTTTTCTTCTAGAAATCAAAGTAATCTGGATCAATTTCAGATCTATCCAAGTCAGGATTACACAAATTAACAGTTTCTCGTTTATTTTATTTTTCTATAAGGTCACCTTCATTCCTTTTCCCCCTCTCTATTTGCCTAATAGTTTGTGTACGTATCAACATCATATTGTGGTTTACCAATGTAGGCTTTTGAATCCATTACTATAGATTAGTTAAAACTTTCACCTTCTATTAATAATTTGGAACTTCATAATCCTATTCTGCATAAGATGGTAATGAAAATAAGTAGCGGTAGAGATGAAAACTTAGCCACATCAAGTATTCTTTACACCAAGCCAATGATTATAAAATATATGTCTTGTATTTGAACTTCTTAACACTTAACCATGGTTAAGTGATATTTACTTTTACTTTATTTTTTTGGTTCTTAAGGTTTAATGGTTAGGTGTAAACATTCAATGCGGATGATTATTTGAGTATGTTAGATGTGCTAACAAAGCTTCATATTGATAGTTGAAAAAATTAAAAAGCTATATATTAAGGTATAAGAGTACTCTTAATGATGTGAGACATTTTGGAAAAAATTTAGGGTAAGTGAACATATAGCCAATTTGAGGACCTATATTTAAGCCACATCTGAAATATATGTCTATCTAAACTTTGATAATTCATTCATTTCGTTTCACTCATGGTATCTCATCCATTTCACACATGATATTTCATACATTTAATCACTCGAAAATTATTTATTTTCATTAAAGCACTAAGACCAATTACATATGTTGGTCGTATAGGGTGCCATGAAATTTTTATTAACCAACAAGCAAAGCTTTTGAAGGAGGAGGAGGTGGTGATGGTGATAGCATAATTTGTCTGAAGTTTTTCAATTAGCTATAAGTTAAATAATTATGAAAAAATGAATGTAACTTAAAATAGCAATGTGAAAACTAGCTATCAGGTGCAATTGCCTCGAGTCCGGGGTAACTCAAATCAGATGAACATTATTAAGATAAGAGTATTTTTGGGTTGATTTAGTTCAACAACTAGTATCATAGCAAACAATTCAACGAGACTAGCACGGCAATGGCAATAAGATGACATGGGGCACAATTTCTACCTTTATCATGCCAAAAGTAGCTTAGACACATGAGTACGAGAAGAAGCTAGCTCTAGAATTTGGTAGTAAAAAATGTTCGGTCATATGAGTGACAGATAATGAATTTCATAAATTAATCCTGAATCATGGTGATATGACACGTCGAACGTAGTTCGAGAGAGATAATTATTTACTTATTATGCAAATAGAGTCGCACATTGATAGTTTAAAAAATTGAAACGTAACACATAAGGTATTGGACACTCAAAATGGAGTGAATTTTTTTGGAGAAAATTGTGTGAGCTTGCTCAAGCTGATAATATTACCATGTTAAGAATATCTTAATTAAACCAACATACTAACTTGGCGGTAGATCTTGATCATGAGGATTGTTTTCTTTTTAAAATCATTATTCTCTCTATTTCAATTTGTTTATCTTAGTTTTATTTGGCACAACGTTTAAAATAGTGAATAAAACTTTTAAAGTTTGTGACCTTAAACTAAAGATAGAAGCAACTGGAGTGTGTAGATGGGCTTTGAATAAGAGTTGGGTGATTTATTTCCAATAATGCCAACGATGGATGATATTATGGATTAATTGCCTGTCGGGAGCGTGTTACTTTTCAAAGCTTACCTTATATTATTAAAGAAAGGGGAAAGGGCTTTTTTTTATAGAGAGAGAGTAAGGGGGGTTTTCTGGGGCGGCCACTTATATTGCAAAACTTTCAGAGACGGGATGGAAAGTCTTTCGTGAGAAGAGATGGTAGGCTTGATACGGATACAGCTGCTTATCACCCACCTTAGAATCAAGCGATTGATTCACTATACCCGCCAACATTCCTCATTCGGAGACGGATAAGCGAGTTATGGATCTGTTCAAGTTGGTCGATCAATCCCTCCTTTCTTTCCCCTGCCTCCGGACACCTTAGAATAGATTTGATTGGAAGGAGGGTGTTGGATCGAATGAACACTCAACCGCGTCATCACGGCAGCGATGGATGTCCAACCTTTAGATCTCTTCTTTCTCAATAAAGGCGGGTAAGGAAAGTCCGAAGGCTAATCCGGCAACAGCAGGCTAGAAGGCGAAAACCGCTTTTGCCAATCAAAGCCCCAAAACTAGTACTAGTAAGGGCACTCGTGCCCCAACAAGCCACCCCAACCCTACCGCCAAAGCTTGACTTTAAAAATGTATAATGTATTCAAATATCCACCAGCGGGCCCATTGCCCATCTCGGCTTGGCCCATCACAGACAGATTGTTAAGTGTATACTTTGTATATAAATGTGTATTAGTCTTGTACCTTAATTAGTCTTGTACACTTACCTTAATTGTATAGTTAGTCTCAAAATAGAATAAAGTTTTAGGAGTAGAATAGGAAAGTAATTTCGTATTATGGAAAGATGTAAATTGTATATATTTAATAATGAAGGAGATTATTTCTTTCACTTTAATTATTGTGGTCTTAAATATGTCACATGGAATGTTGGATGTAAAGAGTTATCAAATATATAAAGTGACATTTCTTTTTAAAATAAATTAAAAAGAATAGTAAGACAAATAAATTGAAGCGAATAGAGTATATTGCAAGAGGGAGAGAGAATATACATGGAGTGACTATGACTATGAGCCTGTTTTGATGAGCTTATAACTTATAAGCATAAAAATAAATTTTTACTTATTTTTGTTATTTTAGCTTAAAAATAAATATTTATATTATTTTTTAATCTTTCGAAACACTACAAAAATGCTTAAATGTTATTTTAACTTAAAAATACCTAAAATAAGTCCATTCAAACATGAATGTGACCGAAAAGAAAAATAAGTTGCATTCTTGATAACAGGGTTATCACTTAAATTCGATGATAGAGAGGGCACACATAAGGCAAAATATTCAAAAGCCGTACGTACAATGACAGTGTGATATTGTTACAAGCTCCTTTTGAGTTGATTTTGTGATCACTTTGAAGGTACAAATGAGTAGCAATCAAAAAGGTTAAAAATATATGATGATTTTGACGGGGTTTATTCTTTGGTCAAAGAAAAAGGTTATATTATGAAGCCAATTGGGAATGATTGTGGACAGTGGAACAAACGGTGGAAATCCATCATTACCGGTAAGAATATTTCATCATTTGCACGTGTCCCTTTTTCTGGTAAATATAACAGGAAAATAAATACACTTTCAAGATCGTTTGCAACCTTACTTTAAGACTTGTTAATTATTTTTCTTTAAGTTATATAGATTAAAACAGATTATCAATTAACACTTATTACAAATCTATCTTTAATTACTTAATTAGAAATTTCAGATTTGAATTTGAGAATCCTTTCAATTGAGGCCCTAAAATAAAGTATCAAATACTTAGCCGTTTTTAGATCCGTGCGAGTTGTGCGGCCCTTCGAAAAATAAAAAATTTTAAAGTCTCTTTTTTCATTTTTTATTAAGTAGTATTATCTATAATTTACTGTAAATATCAATAATTTGCAGGTCTTAGCCTAATTAAAAATCTACTTTTACGAATTAGAACATGACTCCTAAAATATTTGAGACGACTGAAACAAAAAAAAATGAACCTCTTGTACATCAGTATAAGAATACCAGAACAAGAAACTGCAATTATATCCCCAGACTTAACTGGGTTGCTACTCAATTATTAGAACTGCTTTTGGTGTCCACTTCAGTTCTTCATCATTGAGTAGTATCACTTCTTACACCTAAATTCTTTAGCTTTTTCCCAACTGGACAGACAATAAAAAAACAAAATTGCCGAAAGAAAGCAGTAGTAATTTTCCTTCAAATTACTTTAATTCGATCTATCTTTTTCTTTTCTCCATTATTGTTCTCTCACCTTGAACATAAAAAGTTCACTCATGATATCGATTCTTATAGACACAAAACTGTGAAGTTAATCGTGTAGCAACATAATCTCAAGGACATTAATGTCTATATCGTAATTTAAATCTTTCTTTACTAGGTTAATTTTATGGATGGTCACTCGGCTTTTATTTGATCACACTAAAATCATTAAACTATTTTTTGTAACGAAAATATAACTCAACTTCACCAACAATGGTCTCAAGCAGAAGATCTTCATCACGCACAGAGAGAAATGCAGTACAAGTTCGAAACCCTGCGATAACGCCCGACTGCCTCGCTCTTGTGAAGTCATTACACCCCATTGGCTGTCAGTGATTTAATCGATTGACGTGGTTTGCGCTTATCATGGCCCTGCACTCACTCAAGACTGAAAGAAAGAATGGCCATGATTCCTTCGTCAACAAAAAAAAAAAAAAAAACTTCACCAAAATATATGGAAAGTCGCCGCACTATTCTTTATAACTGAAGTGTCACTCAATTTCACCTAAGTATCACTATAAGTCATTAGGAACAAACACAAGAAATATTTTATATCATACTTAGGCACAATTGAATAATTTTCTGGTTACAGTAAAATATTTGGTAATTTTATGTGATATTTTGAAAAAGTTGAGTGATCTTTTTATAATGAAAAATAACTCAGTGATTTATGTGATACTTGGGTAAAATTATAAAAAAAAAGGCACTGACGATTAAGCTCCCGCTATGTCTGGGGAAAGCGAAATGATCACAAGGTCTATTGTACGCAGCCTTACTTCACATTTCGCAAGATGCGTTTCACTATTGAACCTACGACCTCCTCACAAACGACAACAACTTTATCGATTCTAACGCTCCTTACTTGAGCAAAATTGTATGATTTTTTAATGGGAAAAGGTCTAAATATGCCATTGAATTTTGAGAAATGGCCAAAGTATGTCATTCATTGAGTAAATATTCCCCTCCCATTAAGAAACCAGTTCAAATATGTCTTTATTTACGAACGTTGGAAGCTTTTCAGCATCAACTTTTTTTTACAAGATAAAAGACTCAAAATGGCCTTTGAATTTTGAGCAATGATCCAGATTTACCCTTGAACTTTGTGCATATTTGGTTTTTCTCACCTACCATCCATCATCGCTCTAAATGAATCACCACTATATATAACAATTAATGATTTCCTCTCTAAAAATGCTACTTGAATACCATTGTTGCGACACCTGGGCACCATTAATTAAACTTGACGACAGTCACATAATGCACACACAAAAATATTACATAAAAACCACCTCATTCAAACGGTCTCTCTCGCACCTTCGTCTTTTACTATTTATTTTTTGTCAATAGTTTACCTCTACGGTAAGACCAACGCCCCTCACCAAATATAACCAACCATTGAGTGCTACAATATTGCTGTAAACTATTTAGAAGTTAAATAATGTTTATCTAGGTTTATTTTAGCATTATGAGGTCCCACCAGTCAGGAGCGAAGTACCTGTTTGACCAAGTTTTTAGGCCAAATATATACTTTCCAGAAGTAGAAACATTTTTTTCAGAAGTCAAAAGTGCTTCTAGATGGGAAGAGAAACAGAAACACCAATTTGGTGCTTCTCCAGAAGTGCTTTTCGAGAAGCCCTTTTTGTTCATTAAATAATTTTTTTGGACCCATTTACCCCTTCTTTTCATAAAATTTCTTTTAATCTCATATAATATCCCCATATAAAATAGAAATTTGAAAATGGAGTAGGGCGGAGGGGGGTAAGAAAAAAATTCATATTTTTTAATAATTTTATTTTATAAAAGTAACAAAAAATATGAAATAGAAATTTGAGGATGGGGTGGGGGTAGGGGGTAGGGAGGGGTAAGAAAAAAATTCATATTTTTTATAAATTGTTTATAAAAGTAAAAAAAAATATAAAATAGAAATTTGAGAATGTGGTAGGTGCACGGGTAGGGGGTAAGAAAAAAATTCATATTTTTTAATAATTTTTTTTATAGAAGTAAAAAAAAATGAAATAGAAATTTGAGGATGGTAGGGCAATGGGGTGGGGGTGGAGGGGGTTAAGAAAAATTCATATTTTTATAAATTGTTTATAAAAGTAAAAATATAAAATAGAAATTTGAGAATGTGGTAGGTTGACCGGGGTAGGGGAGGTAAGAAAAAATTCATATTTTCAATCATTTTTATAAAAGTAACAGAAAATATGAAATAGAAATTTGAGGATGAGGTAGGGCAATGGGGTGGGGTGGGGGGTAGGGGGAAGAAAAAAATTCATATTTTTTTATAAAAGTATAAAAAATATGACATAGAAATTTGAGGATGGGGTGGGGGTATGTGTGGGTAGGGCGCTCATACTCGAGGAAGCCTGCTGAAGTTCTAGGGTAAGATTTTGTCTGCCCTTTCTAATCCAAAATTCTGGCTCGGCCCGGGAAAGCGTTGGCAACAACTGAAAGAGTAGTCGCTCTGGAGCAGGTTCTTCGACTGGATCAATGCATGTATGAACCCTTAAAAAATCCCGAAGGTCTAGTCTAGAAAAAACCCGGATTTTGTTGGGTTTAGCTTTTTGGTAGGAAAGGCGGTCACATGAAGAAATGCCCTACCAATGAATAGATTAGTCTACTAACGTCAACAATCTCTTTCTTCATATACGAGACCGTCTGCTTTGAAAATGAGGGAAATCCAGATCAAACTCGGATTTATCTTACTTAACTTACTTGGGGTAGGTTTGGACATATTTGAGTCATTGACTATGATATCGTCGTTACATTTCTTCTGTATAATATAATATTATTTTTTGATTAAATATTGCAATTAAATAATTTTAAAAAAATATATTAAAGTGTAAAGATATACTATTTTTTAGAAACATATGATACAAAAGAATATTTTAAATAATTTTAAATCTATTAAAAAGAATATTCTAGTAAATTTGCATAAATGTGAGCCAAACATGAAACTGTTTCTGTTTCTCAGAAGTACTTCTGTAATTATAGGCCAAACACCCTAACAGATTCTCTAGAAACAATTTCTGCAGAACTACTTCTAAGAAACAGAAACACTTTTTCAGAAGCTTGGCCAAACAGACCCTAAATTTTCTGTTGTGATGTCAGAATTTGATGAGGAGCTTTGGCATTGTTACTGGTGATTTGATAAGGATTGGTGATTGAGTTGTGTTGATTGAGTTTCGAGGAAAGGAGAAAATTTTGCTTGGTGGTGCAATTGTTCATTGCTTGAGTTCTATTTGGGATGATTTGAGTGTTGGAAATATTTATTAAACGTGAAATAAAGTTAATTCTATTAATTATGACTCGAACAATTGGGCCCCGCATGTAGGAAATCTTGTTTCCACACACGTGCACATGTAGTGCCAAAGATCGTAATTTTCTTAATGGAAGAGATATTGGTACGTATACGAATTGTTTTGAGACGTAAGGTAATAGACGGTTATTGGCCAAATGACGAAGGTTTCACGTTGGTAAATGAAGGAAGAAGTGTACAATGTGTTAACAGATGAAACGAGTCGGGCCGCGACGGCAGCGACCGCCAGGTCCGAGCACCGCGGCGCTTTGAGCTCAAGCGTCGCGGTGCCTCTCCTCGCAGACCGCGACTGCGACTGCCAAATTGGCTGGAGAAGAATACAAACTGACGTTTGAGCTGACTTTGGAGGATTAACTCTTCATGTATTTTATTTACTGATATCATATAAAAAATCATAAAAGTAAAGAACATTACAAGAGTCATAAAGCCAATCTCCTCTTAACTAGCACTTACAACAAATATTTTCTTAAGATTGTGAGTATTATGAATACAATAATTGCTAGAAACGGAAAGTAAGTAACTATTACAAAGATTTGTAAACTGGAAACAAGAACAAATGTAAACTACTACAAGAAATTTGATGAGTCGAGTGTTAGCACTTTGTCCTTAAGACAATATTGTCCCGTATAAATCTTTTTACGGTAACGAGCAACTATCTCCCAAGATAAAACAACAACTAACAAATGAGCAAAGGAAACTCAAGTGTTTACTAGAAGAAAAACCTTGTGTGTGAAGAATGCTTTCAGAAGAAGAATGAGATCAGAAAATCTGAATGTAAGTGTCTCCAATTGAGCCAAAGACCTCAATTTATAGTGCTAGTAAGATGACTTCTCAACTAGCCAACTAATGACCTTCAATAGCCATGTAATGATACTTATTGAGAGGTTACAATCAATCAAATAATGGTTGAATTCATGTGCCAAGTAATGGAGATTCAATGCTTCAAAATAAGTCCAAGAGTCCGAAACTTTCAGCTCCCCGTCGACCTTTCTGCCTCCGAAGCGTCGCGGCTCAGCTGAATTAACGCAGCGATGCCGCGACTCCGGTAACCAACTGATGGTTTAGCGCCGTGGCTCCGACGGGTTGGCGCCGCGGCTCCGACGGGTTGGCGCCGCGACTCCGACGAGTTGGCGCCGCGGCTCCGCGGGTCGGCGCCGCGGCTCCGCGGGTCGGCGCCGCGGCTCCGACGGGTCGGCGCCGCGACTCCGACGAGTTGGCGCCACGACCCTTCACGGCTCCGCGGTTCTTTCCAACCCGTTTCATCTTACACGTCGCACACTTCTTCCTTCATTTACAACGTGGAATCCTTGTCATTTGGCCAATAACCGTCCATCATTTTATGTCTCGAACATTCTAATTATGCATTAATATCTCTTTCACTAATGAAATTTACGATACTTGGTGCTACGAATGCATGTGTGTGGAAATAACATTTCCGACGTGCGGGATTCCAATTGTCCGAGTCATAAATAACGGGATAAACTTAATTTCCACATGTTTAGTAAATTTCAAACAGTGTCATCCTCAAACAACTTTTGCAAAGAACTTTTTTTAACATATGTAAAATATATACACCATTTTCACGGTATGTTATTGTTGTTGTATGTAAAATATATACTCAGTTTTCAATTTGTTTGCAAGCCTATATAGGTAGGAAAATGATGGAAAAGGAAAGGACGATACCACTAATGTTCAATGGCAATTTACCTTTTACATATGCCAAATAAAGTGAATTTAAAAGTGATGAAATTGGAGGAAGTCATCATTAATATTCTTGGAAATTATTATTCCCCCAACTAAGATTTTTAGACCAGCATCTTTTATTATCTAACTTAGGTCACGACTTTATGGATCTACAGTGTATTTAATTTCTACCTTTCTTCTTTAAAGAAAAATAGATGGAGTGTGTGGATGAGAGTAACATTCCCATGATCGCATGGAGACAATTGTCATGTCGTGTAAGGGAAAGTGGGTGCAAAATATGCAGTGAAAGGGATTGGTTGGAGGAAAATGTTGGAAATTTACTAAACGTAAAATAAAATTAATCTTATTAATTATGACTTAAATAATTGAGACCCCGCACGTCGAAAACATGATTTCTACACACGAGCACATAAAGTACCAAGAATCGTAATTTTCTTAAATAGAAGAGATATTGGTATGTATACGAATTGTTTGAGACGTAAGAAAATAAACGGTTATTGACCAAATAACAATGATTTCACGTTGGTAAACGAAGGGAAGACGTGTATAAAGTGTAAAAGATGAAACGAGTCGAAAAATGCCGCGGCGCCTCCCTGCAGGGCCGTGGCGCCCGAAACTCTCTGAAGTTTCGGCGCCAGCCTGCAGGGCCACGACGCTACGGACGTTTCAGACCGTTGGAAGATGAACGAAAACTGTTTTTTGGGATGACTTTGGAGCATTAATTCTTCATTATTTGGCTCATGAATTCAGCCATTATTTGGCTGAATTATTACTTCACATTCATGGCCATTACATGGTCTTTATTGGCCATTACTTGGTTGTGGAAGATCATATTCTCTACACTATAAAATGGAGCGTTGGGATCATTTGCAAACACACCTAACACTAAACAATTCTCTGAAATTGTCTTCCTCTCTTGCAATCACAAAACACTCAAAGATCTTTCTTCCTAAGCGAACACTTGAGTTCCCTTTGCTAATTTGTTTGAGTGCTGTTTTATCTTGGGAGATAAGTTGTCATTACACCGTTGAAAGGATATACGGGTCAATATTATCTTAAGGATAGATCGAGAATTCAATCGACTCAGCAAGCCAATTACTTATTTGAATTTCAAATTTCTAACCTAGTTATTGTTATTGTTATTACATTCCCATTTCCTTATTTCTAGACTTGATTCCCACAGAAAACACATTTTTTCCTTCTCAACCCCAACACCACATGGTAAATAGTAATAAAAGTAAGGTAGGAATAAATATCACTTAATCATAATTAATAACTATGTATGTAAAAAACACTTATTTTATACTTATTGGCTGAGTGTAAACATTCTATGTGAAGTTTTACCCCACAACAGCGGCAAATTGAGAACTAAATTGATGGATTCATTTTTTTTATTTTTATGTTCTGGGTTCGAACCCGGCTCAATAAAAAATTTAAAAAAATCACAAAGTAGAGTTGAATTCGCAAGACAGAATTTACCGTAAACTCTACCTTATAAAGCATAGTTTATCTTATGTCTCTACCTTAAGGCAAACTCTGTCCTATAAAACATATTGTGCATGCAAACTCTGTCATATAAGGTATAGTGTGCAAATGAACTCTGACCTATAGGGCATAGTATTAAATAAATTCGAACCTTTTTTCTATAAGAAAAATATTGAGTACAGTTAAACCCGTTAAAATGTGTTTGCCAAGGCTCCACAACTACCACAGAAGAGGGGTGTGAATGGATGACAGACCAAAAACAATTAGATGGCAGTGAAAGATCCCTCTCCCAATACAAAAATTAACAACTCAACTTTCCCTTTCATTTTATTCCCAACTTTTTAAGCTTTTGTTATTTTGGTGCCCAAATGCCTTTTCTATATTCTTCCAATTTCTTTTCAGAAGAGTTAAAATCTTGACTCTCCTCAAAGTCCAAATGTCTTTTTTCTTTCCCACTAACAATTGTAGGAAATGCTATTTCCCAAATGTGTTTCTTCTTTATAGCATATAGTAATAGTATAGTGGACATTCTTTAATATTTGCATTTTCCCGCCAAAATTTGGTGCACTCCCTAAAGTTAACTAAAAGGCTCTCTACTACAAAAGCTCATGCATCCAAATGGGAAACAGCACTTACTTTTTTCCAAAACGTGTATCTCATACCCCAGGAGCCTCCACACCCCGGTCCGACAAGATTGTGAAGGAGTTAATCATGGTAACTCAACTGGTTTCAAAGGTTAGACCACTACCACGCTGCGCACAAGGGGCCCTCACCCTCATTTATTTCAAGAAGTAACCCCATCTCGCCATGGATTAGATCTTGCCATTTTTCCAATTATCCCTCGGTAACTAATTGAAATGCCATGCGACAAACAAAGACTTACTTGTTAATCATAATTTTGATTTCTTTTTTCTTTTGTCTGATGTATAAAATTATAATGGCAAATCTTTCAGATGAGATTATGTTAGTGCTTGGCAAAATACACCTCATCCCTATTTGTTAACAGAGTAGTTTGAATTTTGTTCAAATACTTTTGTTGGTTAAATTCAAAAAATTAAAGTAACCTTTGATACAATTAACTAATTTTTGAATACAAAAGTCTAACAGATATATACTAACAAAGGTTTTGGCCGAGTCACATTTGTTAGGGAGTGTCCTTCCACCTCAATATGGAATTTTTCGACGCGAATCTAAATTTTCGGACTTTAATGCGGATACTAAACATTGGGTGAGAAACCCAAAAAATATTCCAAGCTATTTTTCTCAGTAGGAACTGAACTTAAATTAATTCCAAGCCACTAGTTTTCTGCCTCAAGTAGTTTTAATGTAAATAATTTTAGTAAAGTTCTAGATTACACATTCAAATCATTTCGTTAATTAATTTTCTAGAGATATATTTTCGTCCATTTGGGCCAAAAGAGTCCACCAAATGTTGGTCTTGCTCAATGGACAGATCAAAGAGCAAGTGACCCATGTGTGCTGCCTTTTTGGGCTTTTGATTATTTTGGTTTCCTGAACAGGTATTTGGGCTTGATTGGAATGTGCTGTTAACCACCAAAATTATCGATACCCGCAATAAAAGAGGAAGGCAACATATAGATAGGGAAAAAATGAATAAAGGAAACCATTACAAATGTTATATCATTATATGACAATTTACACAGGAAATAGGTAAGTACAACGCCATGTTTGGTACGCTGTATTACGCTAGACTGCATTGGACAAAAAAATAATATAGCGTTTGGTGAGCGTTTTCAGTCGGACTGAAATGTACTATTTCTAAAATAGTACACTTCAACTGCCATTTTTGAGATAGATGAGTCTCCCCGGGACTGTACTAAAAATTAAAAAAAAAAAAAAAAATACAGTCCATTATATATTAATACTCTAATACCGTTCATTATATATTAATACAGTCCAGTACAGTCCATATAAAAATATACAGTCAAGTGCAACGTACCAAACGAGCCCCAATTGTATGAATACGGAGTAGTTGCCAACCTACAAAAGTTCAAGGATAAGAAATTTACTGAATTCAAACGTTATGCATGGCCTATTGGGAGAAGATAATTCCGTCAAACCCATATAAAAATATACAGTTCAATGCGACGTACCAAACGACTGAGATCTTGTAGGATCTTTTTTTTCTATTCAAATTATAATTGGTTATTTCCTCTGGTGTTGGGGCATCAGTTCCAATTTAGTTTGCATTACTACAACAATAATAACTATAAGTCAATCCCAAATAAATTGGGGTCAGCTTTTAATCATCTCATGCCAACATTGCCAATTTAATTTGCAGTACAAATTTAAAATTCCAAATTTCATTTGCAGCATTTGCAAGTTTGGTACAATATACATATTTCTTTAGCTTATCTTGTGTGCCTGTAATTCCAGTCCTGTTACTGTCATCATGGCAGTGCCATGTTAATTGTTAAGATCCATACAACACTACAAGAAATTTGTCATATACCAACGACAAAACTCCGTAGGTAAAAGTCCAAAAACCGTTGGTATAAGTCATAAAACCTATATCAACGGAAGTTTAGTTTCGTCAACTTTGATAAATAATATTTTTGTCTCAAATAAATATTTTTTAATAATAAAAATTTGAGAATATTTTTTATATGCACCACACAAAATTTAAAGCAAAATAAAAGAAAATTTCAATTATATTATCAAACTAACAAGTCTTACAAACATGTAAAACTTACAAGTCATACAAACATATCAAACTAACAAAGTAATGTTAATTATAATAACCACCAAAACAACTTCTAAACACACAATACATTAGATGAGCAAAAATATATTTAAGATAAAAACAACTTCTAATCTTCCTCTCATCCATCTTCATTGGGACTGTCCACTGTGGTATTTTGTATCTGCATAATACAATGACATAAGCCATAACTTTCAAGGTTCCCAAAATGATATAGAGGAATTCACTGTTGTTTTTATGGAGCCTTCATAATAACTTACAAGTAGTAGCTATCAATCAATATAGCCAATTATCTACATTGGTAAGTTTATGTTTAAATTATGAGCAATTTAAAGGTGAGTGAGTGTGAAAATCTGCTTACCTTTTCTCTACGGATCAATGAGCTAGAGTTCAAAACACACAAAAATTCATCAACGACCCTAACCCACCTGCACACAAAGAACACATCACGGATATCATACTACTAAATTAGTCACCATACACTTCAATACAAAACTTGAAGGCGTACAAGCAATACATATGAATACTTATGACATGTAAATTACTCAATTCTCTAATTCATGTACCTTCACTACAGAAACTACTAATCAAATATTCTGATGATTTTACCATTTAAACAAACTTTATGAGGCAAAATAAGTTTCACCACGTTCTACCAAATGCATTGTCAATTAGAAATCACCCTATACAACACTATACCCTCCTATAAGCACTAAATCCAAGAGTTGATGACACCACTCATGTCAACTAATCAAAACTGATAATAAAATTTTAAAGTACCAATATCAATTCGAAAGTTACAGTTTCATGGGACTATTTACCAATTCAACTGAAAGTGAAAGCAACCTTATCAAAACAATCTAATAACTGGCACATGTCACATGCAAACATACACACCAAATACACATGTTCTATTACACTGACGTAAGAACTGCAGAGATGTTGATAAAACTAAGGGATTCCTTGAGTAAACAACCAACAATAGCAGAGTTACCCATCTTCATTGAGTAGGGAGATAAAGTAGTCCTCGTCTAGGCTTTTGTCCAGTCTCACCCGTCTATAAATGAAAAAACTAAAGTCATAATAACTTAACTAAGGAATAGTTGCTAGTTTAATTGAAGAAATAAAAAATGAAGTAGCATCTTTCACCCCTTCTTCTAGAGTTGGGTTTGGAGCCACCGATACCCTTTCATCTTATAGCGAGGCAACAACCGCAACAACAAAAATGTACAAAGCCCATATTATCATCAAACCGTGTAGATTTCGTTCCTTTTGGTGCTGGTTGTACTTTATGGCGCATTGATGTATTTCTGTAAACTTGGATTAGAGAGTAACATCTAGAAGAGGGGAGGGGAGTTTACCTTTGTGTGTTGGTAAGGGTGGGTAAGAGCCATTAATTCTCTTACCCGAACGGTAAACGCCCAGATCTGATGAAAATGGAGGAGAGAGTGGGGCTAGGGTTTTCTTTTGGGGCAAAGTGGAATGAAGTGAAGGGCATTGCCAGCTTAATGATGTAGATGGGCTGGTCCTTGGGCTTGGAAAATATGGGTTGGGTTTTACCTATATCAACGCCAGAAATTTCACTAGGTATATGCTATCTATACCAACGATTTTGTTGGCAGTCACTAAAAGTGTTCTTTGGTATATGACAATTTTCTTGTAGTGCAGGAAGACGTAAATGGTTAATTATGTTGCACATTCTTGCTGACTATTTCCACCTTCAAATTAATCACGTATTACTCTTATTAAGTCAGTCAAAAATTCCAAACTTTGAGAAAAAAAATGTTTCTTTTTCATTAGTAGTGAATCCAAATCAAATGGATAATGGTTGATTTCTTTGCCTAAGTACCACCAATTTCTTTATACAACAAAAAAGTAAGTAAAGGGTATTTCCTTATACTTCATGTGCTGTGCAATCTTTGACTGGTAATACTGTTAGTATTTCTTTAGATTTCCTTTATTTAAGCATCTCATAGTGTACTGTTTGGTAGTTGCACCTAGTGATTTATGATACTGGATGAGAATGGAGTGGGTGTTCTTCAGTTCCTAACGAGTAATAATTGATCAATTATATATAGCACCTAGATTGGATATTTTAAGATTTATTAAAGATGATAGCATATATATAGTGTTCAATTGTTGATGTGAATTATGCGGACGGTAACTGGCCAAAGAGTCCTAGTAGCTGACTGCAAATTAATAACAAAAACTATTGAAGTAACACCTTTATTGGTTAAATGAGAAAGGAATAGAAATTGGGTTAGGTGTTTAGTTGGTAGTAGTATTGTGACAAGTTGTAGTGGTTGGATGATCATAATTCTCAACAGGTTCTATACATATACTTTTAACATTAAGTTGAGGAGACAAGATATGTATTCTGTCTCAAACTTTCGCTAATTTGCCTAGACAGATTCCAAAATATTGATATGTTATTCACAAGTTTTTTTTTTATTTTTCCTTTTATGGAGTGGTCACCTTAAACCTGGCTAAGGGTCCGAGTGACCCGGAACCGGATCGGTCGACCCGGTACAAAATCCGGTCCGGTAAGTCTTATCGGGTTGGGGGTTGGTTTGGCACAACCCCAATCCGCACGGGTTATAGAGAAATCCGATAATGACCCGGACCGATTGAACCGGTAAAGGAAACCGGTGACCTTACCGGTTAACCGGTCCGGTAAGGTCAAAAAATAAAATAAAAAATTAAAACTAAAAGGGTTGTAGGCAACGGTAATGTTACCGTTGGCGGCGGGGCTGGGGGGGTTGCCAACGGTCTAAATGACCGTTTGACTTGGTTTTTTTTGTTTGTTTATTATTGTTTATTTATTAATTACATTTTTACGCTTTAAAAAATCTATAAATACTCTATTTTCTTCTCATTTTATCACAATTATTTCTTCAATTATCTCAAATCTCTCTATTATCAATTCTCAAGTTATTATTATTGTTATTAATTTTCAAAGTAGCAAGACGCAAGACTTTGAGCTTCGAGTTTCAATTAAATTCTGAATCCCGAAGTTTGGTATACTAGTTTCATTCTCTAATTATTTTATTACATTGTCATATTTATTTGTTGATTATTTAAGTTAAATTTAAATTAAATATTTTATAATGAATTTGCTAAGGGGATTAGGACGGCGTAAATCTAATTCAAGGGGTAAAAAATCTATAGGTTCTTCATCATCTAATCAAAATATAGATTATGATCAAATGCAAGAAAATTTTGAAATAGAAGATAATGAATATGATAACGTTCAATTAGATAATATTGTTGAACTTGAAACTGAACCTCCTACACCTACTAGTGTTCCTTCTGTCAAAGTTGGTACTGCTAGTGGTAGTCGCATACCTCCTTTATCAGAACCAGAAGTAAGGAAAAAAGGAGTAAAGTGTGGCTCTTTTATGATAGAATTGGGGATACTGATAGAGTTAGATATAATATTTGTGGGAAAACTTACAAACATAAGAGAGGGGTGGTGACGGGGGGACGAACACTATAAGTAGGCATTTATTGAAAGATCATCCGATACAATTGGGTGTTGCCACTGATTTAGAACCTGATCAACAACAACTTAATCCATTAACGGGGGGGGGGTTGGCTAAGTACGATCTAAAGAAGGATCGCATTGAATTAGCAAAAATGATTGTCGGAGGTTGTTTACCTTTTTCTTTTGCTTCTTCTTTATATTTAATTACATATATTCAAAGAGTATATAATCCTTTATTTAAAGGTGTCCCTCGTAGTACTTGTAGAGCCGATATTTTTAGACTTCATAATGATTATGTTATTTTTTTGCAATATTTGATCACTAACCTTCCATGATTAGTTAGTTTTACTTTAGACATTGGGCATGCTTTAAACGATTATGATTATTTAACAATTACTTGTCATTGGATTGATGAAAATTTTAAAATGAAAAAGCGTATTATTGCTTTTGCGTATGACGAGGATCAAAGTCATACTGGAAAATATATAAGCGAAACTATTTGTGCTTATATCCAACATTATAATCTTTATAAAAAAAATTATAAAGCGGACTTTCTACAATCATTCGATAATGCATCTAATAATACTGTTGCTGTAGATATTTTAAAAGCGGAATTAAAACCGACACTTCCTGATATATTTCATGTTCGTTATGCTTGTCATATTTATAATTTAATTGTTAAAAGTGGTCTTGATTTATTTGCAACTGAAATAAAAATTGTCAAAATAGTTGTTGGACTTATTCAGGGTAATAATAGGAAAATAGAATTATAGAATTTAAAGAAAAATGTAAACAATTTAATTTTAGACCTAAATTCATGCCAGATGAGATTATTACATGGTGGAATTATACTTATTTATTTTTAAAAGAATGTTATAAGTATAAAGACCCCATAACACATGTTGCAAATGCGCATTGTAAGAACGTGATTTATACGTTAACTGACGAACATTGGAAATCAATTGCTGAACTTTTAAAAAATTTACATTGCTACTGTTGAATTTTCAGGATCTTATTACCCAACAATTTGTAATGTTTTAGCTCATATAACTGAAATTTCATATTTACGTTATGGTTTAAAATCAAATATAAAATATAAAGATGCAGTTACAGTTATGTTTGAAAAGTTAAAAAGATTTTTTTTTTCTAATCCTGATATTTATTGTATTGGTGCAGTCTTAAATCCTTCTATTAAAAAGTAATGTCATAATTTAATATTTAATTTAAATAATTATATGGAAATAGGTGCAACAGAAACTCCATCTTCATTAGATTGCATAACTAAACTTGCTACTAATTTAACTAAATTATATGAATATTATGTTTCATTACATGAAAACAACAACTCTGTTACTAATATTTCTTCTAGTTCTGCTTCTGTGTCTACACCTTCAGAATTCGATGAAGGCGATGATAATGAATCTTTAGACATATGGAGCACTTTTACAACACAAGCAACCACAAGTCGATCTTGTGACGAGATGCAGTTTTATTTGCAAAAGTCAGCGGAGTCGAAGAAAAAATTTCAACCTTTACAATGGTAGCAAGATAACAAAAGACAATTTCCGGTACTTGCAGCTATGGCACAGGATGTTCTTAATGTGCCTATCTCAACAGTGGCTTCTGAAAGTGCATTCAGCCAAGCACAAGATCAAGTAGGAGACACACGTCACTCATTGAGTGGAAGCACATTAGAAGTATTAGTCTGCTTAAGGGATTAGATCAAATCAGATAGAAGAAATCAAGGATTGGTAGACATTGATTATCCGAAAGATTAAGAAATCGGTAATATTTTGGAAAGAGAAAGCGGGAGTGGAAGCGGGACTGGAATTAATACTCCAAATTTAGAGGCTCTGAATCATCCTATAAATTACGAAGAACTTTGTAAAATGATGCATAATATGTAAATAAAATAATTATTACTTCATTAATTCGTTACGTACTCTTATTAACATTATGAATAATGAAAGTTCGAAAATTTACACTTTACACTTTACATCTTAATTCTTATCATTAATTTTTATTGTATTATTATTTTTAGTTGTTAACTTATATCTTGATTGTCTTCTAATCTAATAAATTAATAAAAGTATAATTACAATATAAAGTATAAAGTATAAAGTATAAACTATAAAATACAAAGTTAATTTTAAAATATAACATATAAACTATATTATATTACATATTTAATTTGAATTTAGAATTTTAGATTATAATATATTTTAAATAAAAATAAATTAAAAAAGGATGTCATGCCCAATGGTAATATTACTGTTGGGGCACTGGGAGCCAACTCGGTGGCTTGGTTTTTTTTATTTATTATTTATTATTTATTAATTACAGTTTCACCTTTTAAAAAATCTATAAATACTCTATATTCTTCTCATTTTTATCACACAATTATTTCTACAATTCTCATACTCTCTTAATTCTCTCTACTATCAATTCTCAAGTTATTATTATTATTATTATTAATTTTCAAAGTAGCAAGACGCAAGACTTCGAGTTTCAATTGAGTTCTGAATCCCGAAGTTTGGTACACTCGTTTCATTCTCTAATTATTTTATTAAATTGTCATATTTATTTGTTGATTATTTAAATTAAAATTAAAATTAAATATTTTATAATGGATAAAGGTAAATCTATTTCAAGGGGTACAAAATCTAAAAGTTCTTCATCATCTAATCAAAATATAGATTATGATCAAATGCAAGAAGATTTTGAAATAGAAGATAATGAATATGATAATGTTCATATAGATAATATTGTTGAAACTGGAACTCATACACCTACTACTGTGCCTTCTGTCAATGTTAGTACTACTAGTCGTAGACCTCCTTTACCAGTAATAACGAGTAGGAGAATAAGGAGTAAAGTGTGGAACTTTTATGATAGAATTGGGGACACTGATAGAGTTAGATGTAATATTTGTGGGCAAACTTATAAACATAAGAGAACTTTAATGACGGGGGGACGAGCACTATAGTTAGACATGTAGAGAAAGTTCATCCGACACACTGATCAACAATAAATTAAGTATAAAATATAAAGCTGCAGTTACATTATTTGATAACAACAACTCTACTACTAATTTTCGTTCTAGTCCTGTGTCTACATCTGCAAGATTCAATGAAGACAATGATAATGAATCTAGATTCTAGATATATGGAGCACTTTTACAACAACACAAGTTGCGGCGAAACCGCGGAAGCGAAACTGGAATTAATACTTCAGTTTTAGAGGCTATGGAGCATCCCCAATTCAATCAACCTATAAATTACGAAGAACTTTGTAAAAAGATGCATAATATGTAAATAAAATTATTATTACTTCATTATGTACTCTTATTAACATTATGAATAATGAAAACTCGAAAGTTTATCTCTTATCATTAATTTTTATTTTATTATCTCTTTAGTTGTTATTTGTTAACTTATGTCTACTAATTCAATAAATTAATAAAAGTATAACCACAATATAATTATAAACTATAAAGTTATAAAATAGAAAGTTACCTTTAAATTTTAAAATATAAAATATAAAACAGAAAATTATATTATTATATTACATATTTAATTTGAATTAAGTTAAATTTTCGAAATTAAAAAAAAAAAGAAGATCCGGTACGAGCTGACCGAAAATCTGATAGTGAACCGGTCCGGTAGGCCTGGTAAACATGTGAACCGGATCGATAACCGATAACCGATTCAACCCGATAACGAACTATCGGTCCGGTCCGGATCGATCCGTTAGCCACCTATAGGTCACCTCACGTGATGCAGAACACCAGAGAGATAATGAATTAAAAGAGAAGACTATATATGGACTATCTGATTTCCCCAGTACTGCAGGAATTGGGACCATCGACCGGCACAAAATGACTTACAGCAAGTATGGATATATACCTACTGTTTTAATTCAACATTTTTTTTATATCCAGTTTACTGGCTTACGCCAGACTAATCCTGGAGATAGTAGTACCGGTCGCTCAACATTACTATCAGTAAATCACAGAATGTGACTGAATGACCAGAGTTTGAGAACAGAGCAACTGATGTTCTATCCCCGAAGAGAGCAAAATGCTCCCACCAAAATTTAAATCCACACTGCAGACCTCAAGCTGGATTTTAAGTTCACCTCCTTTGTCATCCAACTATGCCGGGTACTTCACTTCAACATTTCTATATACTTAGAAACATATATCCACACACACATTCTGTACTCATTGTTTGAAACTTATATTATAGTGCATCTATATAGATATTGGAAGAGGTAGTGGAACCACAACCTGTGAAGGAGTTCAATGAATCCTCTTAATTGGAAATGTACTTCCCAAATAGGATATAAATAAAAAAATTCCTATATAGTATATAGTCCATCAATTCCAATTTATATGATATAGTTTAACTTGACACTAAATTTAAGAAATAAAGAAAGACTTTTGAATCTTTTGATCTAAATTAAGCCAAAGATATTTATGTGTTTATAGATTATCTCTTTAAACGTAAAATATAAAGTTTAAAATTAAATTATTACCAAATAATTAAATATGTCATTAATTTTACTGACTAAAAAGGAAAATTTGTCCTATAAATTGAGATATAAACTTTTTAATTTCCTTAACCGGAGGTGAATCCATGATCTAAGATCTATTAGGTTCAATTTTTAAGATTCTCACCATTTGATCATTATATTTAAAAATTATGGATCCATATCTACTATTATTTGTTGAAATTTTAAGAAAAAAATACATCTTTTCATCTAAAAATTTGTCCAGAAAACTCATTTTACCAATTTAACTTTACATATATTTATTTACTCCATTGTATTTGTTTGAAATGAAATAAATACGCCTCAAATGATGACGTGGCAAAAAAAAATGAGTAAATTAAAGAAAAAGGTGGGCCCACTGTAATATGTGTTAATACAATAATTATTTTTTTGTTTTCATTTTTCTCTCATCTTCTTCCTTAAAAGTTAAAACCAATGGGCTCCTTCTCTCTCTTCGTTCTCGCCTTCTTCGGCGAGCCCACTCTCTCGCTCCCCTTCTCCGTGTATCCCTCTCTCAGATCTGTCACGCCGAAAACATGGGTAGGGCCGAAAATTTTCACTTTTTTTTTTCAATCAAGAATCAAATTTTTACCAGCGTTAATTTCAGTCGACATCATTAACGGGACGAAGATAACTGGAGATCTCATATAATTGTTATATCTCTGATGATGATGAGTTCTCGGTGTTCGAAGAACGAAAAGGAAGCTAGATAGGTAATAGAGGTTGTGACGGAAGTGACAAAGATTTTTGGACCGTTTGATATTGTTGATGTTATAGGCGTTGGTGGGTGATTTCATTTTCAGGGGATAAAGGAGAACAAGAAACACTCATAGAAAATATGATGCTTTGCTTGAAAAGTTTATAAAGGAAAGGAAAAGATTAAGAGATAAGAGGAAATTGGAAGTAGAATCAAAATTAGATGAGGCAGGTAAGGACCTGCTCGACTTGTTGCTTGATATTATGGAGAATGAGCCAGTACCTGAGGTGAAAATAACTGGAAATCACATAAAGACACTGATCTTAGTAAGTCTAAGTTCTACCGTAATTAGAGTATAAAAATATAATTAAGGAAAAGGGAAAATCATTAAATTAATTAAAAAAAAGTTAGATAGAATTTTACTTGGCTCTTACGTGACTCTAACATTGCGCATGTACTATACCTCATATTGTGACTGATTTTATATTCACAGGCTGATATTCATTTCATTTCAAACAAGTATAGGAGGGTAAATAAATGTCTGTAAAATTAAATTACTAAAATGAATTTTCAGGACAAGTTTAGGGGTGAAAATGTAATTTTTTTTCAAATTTTAATAGATTTTTAAGTATAAATTTATATTTAGCATTGAAAATACTGGATTTAGATGAGCCTGTTAATATAAACTTGCAACCGCCGCTGCCCTTAACACAAGGAAGTTTTAAATTTTAATTGTAGAGGCAAACGTAGTTCAACGTTGTTTTATTAGGTTGTCGTAATTTCAAATTTTTGAATCCCTTGTTTATATTCCTGGCTTAGCTGCTGATTGAAATCATAGAAGAATTCTCAAGTTGTTCCATTAGACATTAGACATTTGAGAATATAGACATTTTATTTTCTATCGGTGGGAAGGAAGAACTCCAGTAAAGTTGATGTCGTGTGATCGTGAGTCGTAGTTTCATGAAAGCGCTTTCTGCGAAAATGCAGTAAACTAAATCTGATAGACGTTTGTAATCCGATTCTTCCTCGAACTCCGCACATAGCGAAAGCTTAGTGCACGATAATGTTTTTTTATTGTCATTGGTGGATCTTGCATTAATCTTAATCGGTGGAGACATTAGAATGTTTCTATTCTGAAATGTCGAGATGAAAATTGATTAGGGATTCTATTTCAAGTTTTGGCAGTGTTTTAGACTTGCTATACGGATTATTTTGGAGAATTTGATTAGATTCTAAAGAATATGTTTCATGCGTTTTCATTCATTTAAAAACAGCAAGAGGAAACTACTAAACTTTGTAAAGCTCTTGTATTCTATAGACTATAAGAACTTCAAAAATCTTACTTGACCCGCAGTGGCGGAGCTATGGATAAGGAAGAAGTTCAACTAATTAAGTTCCTTTGTTTAAAATTTTTACACGGTATAATTAATGTATGATATTGAGATAATTTTCCTTAGCGATTTCTTTCATTAATCACAATATATATAGTTGTACAAAGGTGATTCCTAATACAGTAAGAATCCTAAGTTACCTTAAATACATGATACTAATAAATACAATATATACTGTGAATATTTGAAGAATATTCGCTAATACTCCCCCTCAGACGGAGCGGGAGGAGGCCGAATGCTCAGGCTGGATATGAAGTCTGTGAATAGTTGTCTGGGTAGTCCCTTTGTGAAGATGTTCGTGATACCGATATGGAGAGTACATGTAGAATTTTGACTAGACCATGTGCGACCTTCTCACGAACAAAATGAATATCCATTTCAATATGTTTGGTTCGCTGATGCTGGACCGGATTATGAGACATATAAATAGCAAATATGTTATCACAATAGACTATAGATGCCTTACGCAATAGACAACTGATCTCCAAGAGAAGATTCCGGAGCCAACAGATCTCAACAACTACATTAGCAACACCCCTATACTCTGCTTCGGCACTGAAGCGGGATAATTTGGCTTGTCGCTTGGCAGACCAAGAGATAAGATTATCCCCTAAAAACACACAATAGCCTGAAGTAGAGCGTCGCGTGTCCGGGCACCCTGCCCAATCAACATCTGTGTAAGAGACCAACCTGTTCGAAACGGAGGGGTAGAGATGCAACCCATAGTCAGGAGTGCCCTTAATGTATTGATAATACGCTTAAGAGCAGCAAAATGGGGTTCCCTCGGAGCATGCATGAACAGACACACCTATTGAACGGCATATGCAATGTCGAGCCTGTTAAATGTGAGGTACTGAAGAGCACCTGCAAGACTTCTATAGAGAGTAGGATCAGACACTGAATCACCTTCAGAAACACTGAGCTTGGATTTCGAATCAACAGGAGTAGGCATAGCCTTGCAATTCGACATCTTAACTCTGAACACAATTTCTTCAGCATATTTACGCTGACTTCAGGAACATAGTATCTGCAGATCTAATAACTAATATTGTCACGACCCGAACCGACGGGCCGCGACTAAACGTCTTAATTGGACGTCATTACTGACTTGTCACTCTTAATCCATTTAATACCGAGATCTATAGAAATTTCGGCAGCACAACGCTGCTTTTACAATATCTCTCCAAAATGGACGAGCCGACAAGACTGCCAAATCAATAACAGAACAACAAACAAAACAGGCTAGCCGACTAGGCTGCCACCAACCAACATTATATACACAAAGGAATAGTCAAAATAAGCAAGCCGACAAGGCTGCCACTAGATACCAACAGGAATAACCGGGAACGCCCCAACACAGAGTACAACAACATTACAACCCAAAATAAGGTATAAACGTCCAACCCACAACTGTTTACAGACCTCTAAGAGTACGATACTGATATATGACGGGACAGGGCCCCGTCGTACCCAAAATATGCATAAGTCTGAAAGATAAAGATCTGTACCAAAATAGCCGCTCCTAACAAAGGAGTTCTCCAACCGCTGCATGAAGTCCTAAACCGGAGGGTCACCTATTCAACACCAACTCGCGGCATTTAACGCATTTCGAGAAGCGGGTCGATACAAAATAATGTACTGAGTATATAAAACATGAAATACTGATAATGAAATCACAATTGTGTCAAGTAAAGATAGAAAGTCATCAAGCTTAACAAAAATGAGAGTCATATCAGAAATCATGAATGCTTACTCATACTGTCACTATGTCTATGTCTGTATATCAATCTGTATAACATGTTTCGGCCCTCTAGTGAGAGACTCGATGAAAGTCTGTATATGTGCGCATATCATGTCTCGGCCCTCTATGGAGGGATTCGATAAAATCTGTATATATGTATATAACGTGTCTCGGCCCTCTAGTGAGGGACTCAATGAATTCTGTAAAGCTGCGCACGGACATGATCCGTCCCGGGACTCGGTGGAGTGAAACAATAATACTTAACACGATTAGATATCATGAGCAACCATATGCAATGAAAAATCATCTTTGACTCTCGATAATATCATCATAATAAACTCTTTTACTGAAAATCATAGACACTAATCAACAATTATCCTTTAAAACTGAACTTATAGGAATTACGTACGTCCGCCGTACTTTCATTAAAATCATGCCAAAAAGAAAGAAGGATAGTCTCACATACCTCTTAGTCGCTCAATCAATGTAAAACTAGGATGCGCCTCGTCTAGTATGTCAGCCTATAATAATAATAAGACCATTAATTATAGGACTCCTAACGTAACGACTTCCTTAATTCTATAAAAAATTGGGCAGCGTTTCCTCTGTTTATGTGCGTATCCACAATTAACCAACAATCCAAATCAACCAGCAATTCAAATCAACCAATAATTTAAATCAACCAACAATCCAACCATTTTCAATATGTAATCTAACTAGGCTGCATATACGCCGTCATATAACCCCTTTCTCGTTACTTATGAAAGACAATAATTTAAATCATCAAGGTGATTATCGCACCTATTTACCATATTCATTCAATACTTAAAATGTTACGACAATGTCTAAAAGATTTCATAATTCCTTTCTTGGTTTCTTAAATCCATTTCGTCTCGCGTCACCTTATAATAATAGCAACGACGATTATATGGCACCAAAACATCCCGTAAAGGGTCGCACAATGTCCGAAAGTTATTCATGAGTTTTAGGCCATTTAACATGCAACCATTTACTCTTTCCTTAATTAATAATCCAACTTATTTTCCAACAATTCCATATATTTAACACATCTTAAATCTTCACAAGTTATTCCATTTTTAACACGCAATTAGTAATGGAATTTACAACACAACATACAAATCCAACGCATGCCCAAAATAATCCAATTTCGGCTCAACATCCAAATTCCACATGCATTGTCTAAATTCAAGATTTTTTCCTAACACAAGTCCATTACTTCAACTACAATCATATGCAACTTTGATTATAGCATAGAAAGAAGAATTTTCATACCTTAATTTAATCCCCAAAACAGTCCGGATTTTTAGCCACTGTTTCGTCAGCTGAACTTGTAACGTCGATAACTCTCTACTCCAGTGTCCTATCGACGAGCGGTTTGTTGCGTTGGAAACTAGACTCGACGAACTTTATTTTAGGCTTTTGAAACACCCAAAAATCCTAATATACTAGGATATATTCGCTTCTAAATTTAACCTAAAATCTGTCCAGCAGTCCCGAAAATCTGCTCACTGTCCCAGCGAAAAATGCCACTGTTTTGGTCCTTTTCTTGCCCAATTCTTCATTTTTTTAACTCCAACTCAACATGCAATCATTCCATAATGTCAACCCATCATTTATACATGTTTTCCTTCGAAAATTTCATCCAAAAATTCGAAATTTCTGGGCTACAACTCTCAGCGATGCACGTTTTTTGCCACTGTTTTTGGGTGATTTCTTAAGCTTGTAATTGTAGAGGAATTAGGCTAGGAAGAAGATAAGTAAGAACCTAATTTGACTATGGGATTGAGGTTAATTTCGGATTTGGATTTGAGAGGAAATAGATGAGAGTTAGTGTTTAAGAATGGAATTGAAATTGAAATGAAAAAGGGTTTGGGGTGTTTTAATTTAAAATCTGAAAATAGCTTTAAAATTTTACACTTTGGCCCTTTTAATGCCCTCTTAGTTAGAAACAACCCCAAGTAGTAAATCTTAATTTAATCTCAACCCTCGTTGCCTTAAATTCTTACCGTCGTATCTCATATACCTTACTAATCCATGACGGGATTCATGGATATATATAAACCATTATTATTAAAGAAATTTTCGGCGCCACATACGTTATTACCGAAAATTATTCCGTACCCACACGTAAGAATATACTTAAATTCAAAAATTGAATCTTAATCCTTAATGACGTTCTTAATCCTTGTCTTAAACTTACGAGGTGTAACAAATATACCCAAGAAGTAACTCAGCTTGCCCAAATCAGTCATAACAAATTCAGTTTTGAGAAGAGCAATAATATCATTTTTCAGCTTGTCACAGGAGGGAGTGATAACAATGTCATCAACATATAATAACAAGTAAGCAATGTCACTACCATGATGAAAAATGAACAGAGAGGTGTCAGACCTGCTGCAAATAAATCCAATCTGCGTAATATACATGGCAAAACGGTCATACCTAGCACGAGGTGTCTGTTTCAGACCATAGAGTGACTTCCTGAGACGACATATATACTGGGGAACAACAGGATGAACAAAACCAGGTGGATGATGTATGTACACAGTTTCTTTCAAATTCCCATGAATAAATGCGTTCTTGACATCCAGCTGATGAATCGACCACTTTTTACCCATAGCAATACTAAGAACAATACGAATCGTAGCCGGTTTAACAACCAGGCTAAAAGTATCACCACAATCTATGCCCTCCTGCAGATTGATACCATTTTCCACAAGTCTAGCCTTGTAGCGTTCCAAAACACCCACTGTCTCTGAATTTGTGATGAAAAAGCCACAAACATCTGATCACATTCACCCCCTCTGGTCTAGGTACAAGATCCCAAGTATGCTGCTTAGTTAAAATATTATATTTCTCATACATGACCGCATTCCAATTAGGGTCAAGCTTAGCCAATTTAGGGTTCTTTGGAAGTGGAGAAATGATTTGGGAAGACAGGTTAAATTGGACTTTGGGTTTGAAAATTCCGTATTTGGCACGAGTTTCCATTTGGTGACTGGGGACAGTGGGTGGCTGCATTAGGAAAGTGGCAGGATCTGAGACAATTTGCTCACCGGATGGCTGGAACCGCGGCTCATCCCCAAGGGACCGAGGTACTATAGACGATGCAGAAACAATTTGCTCACTGGAAGACTGGCACCGCAGTTCATCCTCGGCGATCGCGGCTAAAGGCGATGCAGTAAACAAAGTTGCTCATCGGAAGGTCGCACCGCGGTGCATCCCCTAGGGACCTCGGTGCCGAAGATGATATATGACTGAGCTGACTAAGAATGCTAGGAGAGATGACTGGTTCATCAAGAAATGAATAGTCTGGTTTTTGGTATTTTCGAGGGTTCGAAAATTGAAATGTCGTCTCGTCGAACATGACGTGATGAGATATGTGAATATGACGAGTGGACAAGTCATAGCACAGATAACCCCTATGGTTGAGTGGGAAACCGAGGAATACACAATGTGTAGTTCGAGGAGCCAACTTATGAGGGGTGGTGAAGGTAAGATTGGGATAGCACAGACAACCAAAGATCCGTAGGTGTTCATAAGATGGAGTCCTACGATATAGAATGTCAGTGGGGGTCTTGTTTTGTAGGGTTCTAGTAGGTAAATATTTAGGAGGTATTATACCATTTTGACAGCATAAACCCAGAAAGATGATGGCAGACATGTATGAAAGAGAAGGGTACGGCCATGTTATTAATAGTACGAATAATTCGTTCAACTTTAGCGTTTTGAGGTGAGGTGTGAGGACAGGAGAAGCGAAACACCATGCCTTGTTGGGAGCAAAAATTATGGAAAGCCGAATTATTAAATTCACATCCATTATCACATTGAAAGGATTTTATGGATTTTTCAAACTGAGTTTTAATAAATCTATGAAACTCGAGAAATTTAGCAAAAACTTCAGATTTGAATTTGAGTGGATAAATCCATATAAAATGTGAAAAATCATCTAATAAAACAAAATAATATTTGTGACCTAGAGAGCTAACAACAGGAGAAGTCAACAAGTCAGCATGAACAATGTCAAATGGTGAAACTGTAATACTCATAGAAGACAGAAAAGGAAGACGAGTATGCTTGCCAAGCGGGCAAGAAACACAATTTTGGGCAAGTTTCCCATTATTACATTTAATACGCTGATTATTTCTAAGAAAAGATAAAACATGATCTTCTGGATGTCCGAGCCTATTGTGCCAGGTGGATGGAGACAATGCAGCAGAGGAGACATGTTGTTGAGTTCTGACAGCGGAAGACTTTGTGAAAGGGTAGAGGTCTCCCACACTATTGCAACTTGTAAAAATTCTCCCCGTATTGAGATCCTTCACAGAGAAACCAAAAGGATCAAAATCTACAGACACCCAATTATTACGAGTGAATTTCTTAACAGATATTAACTTTTTAATAATTTGATGGGCGTAGAGGACATGGTTAAGTGAGAAGGGTGGATGGGGATTTTTAATGTGTGTATTGTCATAACCTGCAATTGGAATGCGGTGACCATTGCCAACAGTAATGTATTGAGGATACTTTAACTGAAGCAGTTGGAAAAAATTACCTCAAGAGTTGGCCAGGTGTGATGTGGCCCCGGAGTCCATATACCAATTATTTTCGGGCGGTCGCAGAGTGAGAGTGTTCAAAGCTTGGCCCAAATCAGTGAGTTGCAACTGTTGGGCTAAAGGAAACTGTTTGGCTGACATCATATGGGCGCTGCGCCGACCGAGGACACCGCCGCCATCGCTAAAATCGTGGGCCAGGATCGGGCCGCCATCGCCGTTGTTATGTGTTCACCACCGCCGAGGCGTTGTCGTTAAATTGCCGATCTTTGGAATTCGCCATCTTGGCGATGGCGTAGATCGCTTCGCTGCTGTGCTTTTCCTTTGCCGCGGCCCTTTCCCTTATTTCATTGTCCGTGACCTCTGTTGCCTCTGCCTCCACCGCGGTTCTGCTGCTGCTGGTGGTCTAACGGTGGTGGAGCAGTGGTGATGGTCGGCGACTGCAAGTTTTCAACGTCTAATGCTTTTTGATTTTGCTCATCTTGTTTAGCACGCCGTGTTTCTTCCAACAACAATTGTGAACGCGCCTTGTTGAACGATGGAAGTGGATCAGCCTGTTGAATCATTGTTTCAAGAGTATCATATTCCCCCATCGGTAATTCTGCAACGAGTTGTAGTACCATCTTAGTTTCAGACACAGATGTCCCAACATGAGAAAGTCACAAAGAACAAGTTTCATTGTTGCGAATGATCATGTTGTTGAAATTCTCAAGACGTGTGTTGTTGAACTGCTCCTCTGAATACACTGCCCTAGTATTTTTATTATCCTGAAATATTTTCTCCAGGCATACCCAAAGGTCGCGTGTCGAAGCACCTGTTTTCAGAATAGTACACAACAAGTCCTTTGAGATGGTACCATAGATTCATTGTTTGACAATGGCGTCAAGGCAGCGCCATGTTGAATCATCAATGTCAGATAGGCAAGAGATTGACTCATCAATATGGTCGAGCACGCTGTACGCACAAGAATGAATATTAGAATAGTTCTACCCACATAGAATATTGACAGTCTTCTTGATCGAGAATAATAGAGACAAAATTCTTGATATTTGTGACAGCAAACGCTGGATGAAAAGAAGATTTAGATGAAGGAGGAGGGGTGTCAACTAAACCAGAGGTGGAACCAGTAGATTTAGGAGAAGTAGAAGGAGACATGATAGCCACAGGATTAGAAATTCAGGAAGAAGGGCACTGCGACCGAGAGGAGTAGGGGGGGCAGATTTGAGAGAAGAATTTCTAGGGTTAGACTACTGATACCATGTAAGATATTAAAATAATTTCTCTAGGGATTTCTTTCATTAATCACAATATATATAGTTGTACAAAGGTGATTCCTAATACAGTAAAAATCATAAGTTATCTTAAATACATAATACTAATAAATACAATATATACTGTGAATATTTGAAGAATATTTGCTAATAATTAAGATATAAACTGGTTAGTTAGTAGTTACCTTAACATACGAGAAGCTTTTAATATAGTACAAAGGGAAAAGTTGATTTTAGGTCACGTTAAAAGAAAAGCAATCAATCTTTTTGAAAAAAAAGGACAAAGTTGCTAATGAAGTTCCACAACTGTTTGTATTTCATCACTGGATGACCCAACAGCTTCTACCCTCTACCACCCAAAACAGGAAAGCAAAAACTTAAAGCTTAAACAACGTCCATATTTGTATCTTACGTTATTGATAACACAATAATTGTAAAAAGCAATCAAACACTTTCCTATAAACTTGCAAAGTGCATCAATAATGGAAGAGTTAACCAAAAAAAGAGAGCTCTCTAGAGGTGTTTGTACGTAATAAATATTAATGTGTTTACTACAACAAAATTATAAATTAAAATGTGCTAGCTCATGGTATGCAATATGGATGGCCTAACAATGATATTGTATGACAAGTAGTGGAACATTGACATAAGAAAATTAAGTGGCAAATGCAATTTGAGAAAGTTGGGGATCTGTCCAATGATTCAATCATCTTTTATTTGGAAAAAGACGATCAGGAAAACATTTTTTCCAGACAAATTTATGCTCTATTAGATAAGAGTCCATGACCATGAGAGGTCGCCTTTAAGTGCTTCAACCTCCCAATTTCATCATTTCGGTCCGGTCTTATTTCTATTTTTAGCTATTATGGTCCCTTTTATGTCCTTTTGTTTGTTCTTTTTATATGTTAGATCTTTTCACATTTTTATATTCTTTTAATAAATTTTTACAACCACAAATATTATAACATGTTAAACAGTCTCTTTAGCTAAGATTCTAAGAAGCTAAAAATATTTTTTAATCAAAAAATGTTTATCTAGGAGAGTTAATGTGTTTGCACTACTGAAGATTTCAGCTTGAGTAACGCTACTTAGATAACACTTTTAAAAAGTGTTATCTAAGTAACAGCTTGCATAACGCTTTTTCAAAATTTCAAATTAAAAAAAAAATCTAACAAAAAATACAGCCATAGCGCTTTGCGAAAATTTTAGTCAAAGCGCTATGCAAGTTACTCCTTGCATAGCGCTTATTTAAAGCGCTATTATAATTTGCGTTACTTAAGTAATTTATTAATATAATAATATAAATATTCCCACTTAGATAGCACTTGTGAAAGCACTATTGAAGTAAGTTGTAAAGAATTACAAAATAATGAAGGACTTAGCCAAAATTAATTGGCATAATTTCTAAGCCTTCTCCGCCAAAAGCCTTCTCATACCGATTTCACCGAAACCCTAGGCGCCGCCAGGGATTTTTCGGTGACTTGAGTTGTTATCGTCGGTCGTGGTAGGTACCAATACACTCGTCATCATCTCCCTGACATTCTACACCCACCTACTACCTTCAATTCATCCCCAATCTTCACGTCGACCAAATCAATTTTCCGATAGATTTTTGGCTTTTTTCGTTCGATTCTGTTATTGTAGACGGCAGTGGGTGGTGTCATTGAGTTCGTCTCATCTTCCTCTACTACCTACACTCAATCCCTATCTTCGAATCTCAGTTTTGGGACTTCTTCATTTTTTCCGGCCAGAGTGGCGGCCATGGCGGCGGGAACGACTGGGCAACCTCCTCCATCTATTATTGGTGTCGCATAATGTTTTACTTGACATTATCTTAATTGAGTTTTCATAATTTACTCAAGGGTTGAATACAAAAACTTTTCTTTTTCTACTCGATTTTGGATTCCTCTCATCTTGTTTCTTTTCGCAAACTAGTTACTAGAACTCTTCTTCGACCATTCGATGGTACGCTTGCCGTCGCCTCAGATTCGCTACACATAAAAGGTAAACTGGCTTCCTAACTATATAATTATTTAATATATTATCTAAATAGAAGTTGGAACTTGTTTAATCATAAACATTAGTTTGAGGCTTAAACGAATCGAACACTTTGTCGAATCGATTTTACTTGTCGAGCTAATCTCATTGTCGCTGGGTGATATTATCGTCTATCGGATCGTTTACGGGGAATTTTGCTACTAATTTTAGCTATGTTTTCGGATCGATTTTTGGTCATTTCACCATCGATTTCGATCGTTTTTCGGCCGATTTCAACCAATTCTTGGACTGTTTTTTTTGGCCCCTGTTGTTACTGACTTTTAGCTATTTTTCGGACTGGTTTTGGCTACTTTTCGCTACTGATTTCGGTCATTTTTTTACTAATCTTGGCCATTTAGTTTACTATTTTTGTTTTTGTTTTTTTCGATGTGGAGGATGCCATGAATTCTAATGACGATAATGATGTTCCGGATGAGAACCTTCCTAAGGTATATTAAGTGTTCATGTGTGGCTAATAAATATATTTATTAAATGAAGACTAACATATTGTTCATTGCTAGGGTCCGATTAAATGTTATTTGTAGGTTGAGAATTCCCGTAGATATGTTGGGGAGGGTATTTTGTATAATGACCCGAAGGAGGTTCTTTATGGTGTTCCACTGCCAGAAGGTTATGCGAGGATACAATTTGAGGTGGCGGAAGAATCTGAGAAACAGTCAGAGGTGCCGCAACGTAGTGATGAAGTTAAGACTATATGAGAAGCTGTTGGACATTTCATTTCATGGCCAAAAAAGCTTGTGTCTTTGAAAATAGAGGTAAATGATCTACAACTTAATGGATATTGTCGTAAGGAATATAAGGAAAGTTCTTATTATTTATTATGGCTTAGCAGCTTAATAACCCTATAGTTCTTATTTTCGGAAAAAACATGTAATGAGATATATAAGAGGCAATCCACTGTTGATCTTGGGCAATGTTTAGCACCTAAAAGTAATGATCTATATTTTAGATGTGAGCTCTCACAAGCCTTTATTTGAAAGCTATTCATGCTTTACTGAAAACTTAATTGAATTTGATAAGAATATGAGCTTGCTGACGATGATTGAAATTGTTCGACAAATAATGTTTAGAATTGCATAATAGTTGCCTATGAAAATCGTTTAATTAATCTAGTTTAGGAGGCTAATGAAACGGTCTTAAGAGGCTATTGCGACGACACTCCAAGGCTAATGCGATGGCTCATTTGTCCAAGTCTGAAGAGGCTAATGTGACGGCACTCCAAGGCTAATGTGACGGCTCATTTATCCAAGACTAATGCAACGGCTCATAAAAGGCTAATGCAACGACTTTAAAAGGCTAATGCGTCGGGCAAGATTTAAAATCTTAAATCTTTGTTTTATATTTTCATTTGCCTCACTCAGTACCCTCCAGGCCTCCACTTCTAAACCCTCCAAAAAAACAAATTCTTCCCCCATTGTCGTCATCGCCATCCCCTTCCCCCACTGTCGTTGTCGCCATCCCCTTCCCCCACTGTCGTTGTCGCCATCCCCTTCCCCCACTATCATCGTCGCCATCCCCTTCCCCCACTGTCATCGTCGCCATCCCCTTCCCCCACTGTCGCACCCCCTTCCCCCACTGCTCATCGTCGTCGCCATCCCCTTTCCCCACAGCTCATCGTCGTCGCCATCCCCTTCCCCCACTGCTCGTCGTCGCCCTTTTCCCCAAGGTTAGATTACGTTTTACCTTTCCTTTAATTTTTGTTTCCTTTAATCTATTTAAATAAAAATCATAAAGAATATTAAAGCTGCAAGACCTTTATTCGTTTCTGATTCTGTAACAATTCTTTTAGATTATTGGCCCTATGGCGCCTGAGTGGTGTTAAAGCGGTCTTGAGTCTCAACTAATGTTGAATATCCACTTCAATGAGACGACTTTCAGGCTCTGGATATAAAGTACTATCAAACTTCTGGTTCTATATTTAGCTATCTTTATTATTAGTTGATCTTTTTGGATCCATGGTTGTACAGTTCTGTTAAGTGAAAATGTGCAATGAAGCTAAAATAAAAATAAAGTAGTAGTTACTTTCGCGTTAATTGTAAAATGAAGTAAAGAGTTGTGCTTCTGTCCATTTTTTGTCTTTTCAGTCTTCAGCAATTTGAAATCTCTAGTTGTGTTAGAACTAGAGAACTTTGAGAATTAAACTGTTCTATGTGTAGCACAGAGTTGGATTTAGGGTTTGTGTTTCCCTATTGCTTTTCATAATTGATTAGCTTTGAACTTAATTGAACAAATACATTGGGCCATCCCACTTTGCAGAGAGGACCAGCATTTATTTCGGACCTTATCTCTATGATTCCTAATGCTCATTACTATAAACGAGGGACATATGACCTTAAAAAGGTTCTTATTGCCTTCTCTTTTCTCATTCCTTTCATGTTTCTCGGTGATATGGACACTCTTATACTATTCAAATAAAGGAGTTTACCCTTGTACTAGTTTAAAATTTCATTGCTTTAACTTTTTTCAGATTGTCCAATATGCAAATGAGAAGGAATTTACTTCTGTTATTGTAGTTCACACCAATCGCCGTGAACCAGGTCATACTCTCAAACACATTGCTTGTGTTTCTCGATTTCTTTGTCAGTGTGAATTGCCAGCTTGATCAATTTTTTCATATTCTTTCTTTAGACGCTCTTCTCGTCATTGGATTACCTGATGGACCTACTGCTCATTTCAAGTTCTCAAAGCTCTTGCTACGGAAGGATATCAAGGTTCGATAGTTCTCCTTTTAAATGGAACCCTTCTCCCCCACTTTTCCTGAAAATAAGGAAGGAAAATAATAGGAAAGTAGGGCCACTTACAACTTATACTTTTGTCTAATTGATGCTAGTAAAGTTGCTACTGTACACTACAAGCCACATATAGATTCATACAAAAGAATCAAATGAGCATGAGCTGGTCTTGACGATACTAGTCCGTAATTGATATTTTGACGTGAACTGAGTTGTATGAATTAAATCGGCATTCGAAATTATGTGGTCCTTGTAGAAATTACTAACATTTACAAATATATGATGTTGTGTTTGATTTTCATGTGGCAATTTCATCCTATTGCATTTTCACACGCCATAGTGTGTTAACAGTTTGGTTGTCCTTTGTTTTTTTTTTAGTAGTCGAAATCAAGCAACTGTATTGTACAGGAGAAGATTGAGTGCTATTGAACCTTTTAATTTATGTATCATGTATTAAAATCTTTCCTTATCCTTAATTGGCATGTATTTTTAAGATAGTTTAGTTTTCCTTGGCATATATTTGGTCACTAGTTGATGTGTATGTCGTTGCACATGATAAGTAATCAGGAATCAGAGAACTGTATTGTAAAGGTTTAGAGTGAGTGTTAATAAACTTTATTAATTTATATATCACATGTTCTTGCTGCTAGAGTGACATGTTTGCTATAGGTTATCCCACCTCATTGATTTAATATCTTTGATGTACAATGAATGGGGTTAATTTGAAGCAGAATGTACGACTAGCAGATGTCAACTGCAGGTGGAGATTGATGGTCTTTACCCTGAAAATCAACTCTGATTTTGGTTGCTGCACCAGCCTTGTTCCCAGCAGCCTCAGTCACATTTTCATCAGTAGCAGCAGATACCAGAGGAGCAGCAACAGCAATACCAACTGCAGCAGTGACTGAACCATATCCACCAGTAACACTAGTAGCCTTAGCAGCAGAGGGTCAGCACCAGCAGTGTGCCCAACAACCTTGGGTGTTGTTTCCCTCTCTGGCTCAGCATTAACTGCAGCACCAGCAGCAATAGAAGCCTCAACACCAGTAGAAGGGAGGAAATCATTTAATAGATTTGTATGATTATGTTCCCTGTAATATTGTAATATTACAATATTGTAATATTGTACATATGTGAACAATTAGTAATACAATCCCTTATTATTATTATTTTTCTCTTTTTATTATTTATTTTGCAATATTGTGAGCTAATCCTTTTATAATATTGTACATTTTGTAATTTGTGAACAATCTAGCAATCAAACAGGTGCATATCTAATGCGACGACCAAGGGAAGTCGTCGCATTAGGGGTTCTGGCCGTCGCATTAGGAGTCAAAATAGGCCTCTCAACAGTTGGATATCTAATGCGACGGCCAAGGGCAACCGTCGCATTAGGGGGTACTGGCCGTTGCATTAAATGAGCACCTAATGCGACAGCTGTATTTAGACGTCGCATTAGGTGCACATCTAATGCAACGGCTGTAACAGCCGTCGCACTAGGGCCTTCTGGCCGTTGCATTAGACCTAATGCAACGCCAGTTTATTCGACGTATCCAAGCCGTTGCATTAGGTCTAATGCACCGGCCAGAAGGCCCTAATGCAACGATTTTTGAGTCGTCGTATTAGCCTAGAAATGTAGTAGTGATTGTTGTGATAAATCAATGCTTTCTGATTTGGCTAAATGTAGTTGCAAATTATAGAAGCCGGGAGCTGGGAAGCATACAAATATTGGAAATCCAAAAAAAAAAACTATGCTCGGACTATGTTTTGAAAGGTAATTAGCTCTTCTATTTTTTTACATTACTAATTTATATATATACATGTGTATAATATTGTTTACTTTATACAAAATAGGGGTATGTTAGGGTACCAGACTCTTCGAGGTGTTAGTCTTAGTAAGACGGCACACAATAGATTCAGTTGGTCAAATATTCTGGTATTTACTTTACAATTTTAAAAATTGTTATATATAAGATATGATAATAAATTAATATTGGACGTTATTTTCTAACTATGTTTTTGTAACATCTATGTTTTGCAGTTTGTTCATAGTTCACCACTCAAAGTTTATCTTACAAGAAAAATGAAGAATTTTCGAATTAATTGGGCAGGCTACTTGTACAATCGATTCTCAAAGAAAATGGAAGGTCAAGTTATTACTTAGTATTTTGATGTAATTGTTGACTATGTCGTATTGTTATTAGTTAATGATTGTAAGCTACTAATGATTGAGATACTATTTTAAATATATTATTATGTTTTATGCGAATGATTATATTATATTATATTTTGAATGGGTATTCTTTTTGTTATCTTCTTGATATTTTATTTATTAGGTGAAAAAGAGAGGGGGGGGGGGGGGGAGATGGTACCAAAACAATAAATAAAAAGTAAAAAAAAAAACAGATAAAAATAACTGGATAGCGCTTTTTTAAGCGCTATGCAAGCTAGTATCTTCAAAATATAAAGGCTATCGGAATTATACTAGCATAACACTTTTTTTGCGCTAACTAAGAAAAACGCTATGGTATAGCGGTAGCTTAAATAGCGCTTAAAAGCGCTATGCAAACAGAAAAAAAAGCGTTATGTAATCGCAATTCTGTAGTAGTGTTGGTTATGCTAAAAAGTAAGTGATTTTGAATAATAGTAGAAGCTGAAAAGTAACTTGCTCAAATATTAAGAAGTCTTTTTAATACAAGTAAGATTAACTCTAATGGTTGAGCATCTAGACCATCTACCGGTAGGTTGAATATTCGAGTCATGTTAGAGGGTATATGGAAACATTAGATCATCCTAGACGGGCCGGTCACCGCCCACCGGCTTGCGTTTAGTGATCGACGGACTCGGGCGAGAAGAGGCTGGTCGAGTCAATGGCTCGGGCTGGTCGCCTGGGCAGACCATATTTGTCCCGCCCCGATCCCGCCCCGCTGGGCGGGTCGACGGACGGCCTGCCTGACGGATCGTCAAAGTGTTTATTTTTTATTTTATTTTATTTTTTTAAAATAATTCACTAAATTAAAAATACTAAATTACTAACAAAGTAACATTAACATATACTTGTCATATAGTATTATACTCATATATATAATATATTTATAAAGTATAAACTATAAAGTATAAACTATAAAGTATAAACTAAATAATTAAACAAAGACAAGAAGAGTGTAAAAAAACATTCCAAGACTGTTTTTGTGCCTCTTATATTATTAATTATTTGATTTATTTCATTGAAATATACAAGATTCAAAATTACAACATATCAGAGTGTATCGTTGTTGAAAAAATTGCAAAAGACATAGAAAAATTAAAAAATTGCAATGAAATAAATTACCAATTTGAAAATATTTTTTCTAGTTTCTTTATAATTTCTTGTGGTTCTTCGGTTGGAATTGGTATATCTTGGTCAAATTGTTCCACGTCGCTACTCAAGCCTGTAGATAAAATGTCGCCAGTAGTTGTCGCCTTCTTCGTTAATCTCGTCGATCAGACCTCCTTCGCCTCCGCTCGTATCCAATCTCTCAATAGTACCGCCATCTCCAAGTTGTCTCCGCTAACGAGTGTCCGTGCTCTCCTATTTGAAATCGCACAGAAAGCGCTTCGTGCGATTGATGACGCTTGAATGTTCAAAATATCTCGGGCCATCATTGAAAATGTCGGAAATGTCTTCTCATTCTGCATCCAATATTTCAGCAAGTCTTCCTTTCCTTCTTCATTGATAACTGCTTGGTAATGTAAATTACCCTGCAAAACAATAACATCGAACTCGCTAATTTGGTTAGCACTGCTACCACCGCACATTCTATTTATGAGGCTTTCAATAGAATTAGTACTAGCCCCAGAAACAACATGTCTTTTTTAGTCGTGGTCAAGAAGATGGTACAAAAGTCGGTTGGTTACTAGCACTTTCTTGCTGGTAATGCCGATATACTATTCATCTTCTACGTTATTCAACACTTCTTCTAGCGTTTGTTCAATAGGTGGCTCAACATTTAAATTTTTGGGAGTTGGATGTGGTAGTACGTCCATACAGGTATAAATATTTTCAATAAGACTTTTACAACCCTCTACTTTAATAGTCGGGTTTAATACAACACCAATAATATAAATAGGGGGAATAAGAATAAAATATTTCTTTAATTTCATAAACATTTTTTAATAAATTGCCTTATAAGGTGTTTTTCCATATATTCTTTAAGAAGTAAAAATATTATAGCTATATAAAACAACATAGTTGAAATAGTAGGATAATATAAAGTAGAAAATTATTTTGTTGCTCGTTGAAAATTTTCTAGAAATACAATAAGTTCTCTAATTTTGTCCCAATCATTATCCACAATCATATCATTTGAATTTTGATTATGGGCGTTAAAAAATAAAGTGATAGGTTTTCTATAGTCATAAGCAACAACTAGTTGGTCATATAAAGAATTCCACCTAGTTGGTACTTCTTCATGAATTTTTCTGTAAGATAGTCCACAATCGTGACAAGTTTTTTTATATTCTTTCTCTCGTTGAATTCTATTATTTTTAAAAATAAAGTGTATAGCAAATTGTATTTTTCAAGAATATCTTGAAAAGTGAAAGACCATCCTTTACAACTAAGTTATAAATATGGCACGCACATTTGATATGAAAATGTTTTGGAAAAGACGAGTTAAAACATCTCTTAAAATACTAATAGCGTAATTGTTAAGATGCATTATCTAATGTAATACTCATAACTTTATCGCTATTGCGTAATAATCGCAGATCAATAAATATTTTCTCAAATAAACTCACCAAAGTGCCTACTATCTATATATCTATATGCTAAAATACGCTTTTGCATAGACCATTTATAATCTATCCAATGACAAAGTTACCGTTAAATAATCATGGCGTTAGTACTACGACCTATATCAGAAGTTAGAGCGACTTTGCAATTTAAATGATATAATGCATAAAGTAAATAGTGTTGATATTCATGTGCAAATTTAAATACATCTCTTTTAACAGTTGATCTAGAAAAACCTTTATAAGCGTGGATTATACATATCTCTAATATAATGAATAAAACCAGAGATTCAGAAATGAAAAGGCAAACCTCGCACAACAACTAATTTTGCTAAGGCTTCCTATCTTTATGTTTATCGATTTAGTGGCCTACAACTCCCCGCCATAGGTTAATTTGACCAGACTTTGTCCGACAATATGTGAACCTTGTCCCGATTGAGAGGACGCTTGCTCACCATTTTTTCAATCATGTATCGGGTATGCAAGGCTTTGTGTTTTTGCACAGTGTCTTCCTAAACCCCGCCTCATCACGACCTTGTCCAGCTTTTAAAAGAATAAATATTTTTACAAGTTTTACATACAACTACTTGATTCGCACGTCCCTCACAAAATATTTCCATACAACCGATTTTAATGGTCGCTTTGGACTCGCCTCATAGTAGGGGATAGGAGGCATTTCACTAAATGAGTGTATCATCATCTTCATTAGTAGGTTTATCATCATCTAGAGTGTCATCTAAATTAAAATCTTCTTCAATTTGAGGATAATCATTTGTTTCAAGATCATATGGTATTTCAGAAACAACAGATCTATAAAATCATCTTGTCTAGAATACTGTAAGAAGTACTTGCCTCATACCCGCCTCCTACTGTAAGAAGTACCTCGCCCTTGTTACCCGCCTCTACTGTAAGAAGTACTTGCCAAAAACACTTTTTACTCTTTTCATGGTAATAAATAGTTAAAGACTTAAAGATAATGAAATTAAATGTGCTAAATGAAATAAAAACAACATAATAATTTAATGAGAACGATCACCAAACGACGCAGAGTCGACGTGTAATCGAGAGGTTGAAAATTGAAACTTTGCTCGATAGATAATCCTCAAGTTAGTTACCAACTTCACTCCCAATTCTCAAATTAATAAATAGATTGAATATGTAGTGACAATGTCAGATAGAGAATGTAGATTGATTGATTGAGAGATTAGAGTAGAAAGATTTGTGAAAATAATAAGAGGAGGACATGAGGTCTTTATAGTTGTGACATTGGGTTAAAGTGTAAATATAATAACTTAGGGTTAAAAATAAATATAAAGTGGCAGTGGGTTGGGGAGTGGAAGCCAAAGATTGGTCATTGCCTAACCGCCAAAATGTAAAATGGTCGTTAGACAACGGCTATTTTCTCGCAAAAGGGCTGGATCAAGTGGTCGGGCGGCCTGCCCATGGATCGGGCTGGCGAGTCTGCCCGGGACCATACTGCCCCGCCTTGCTCGAGCCCCGGTCCCATTATTTTTTTTTTTTTTTACCGGGGTCGGGATCGGAACGGGGTCGGGTCGGCCCGGCCCACTGGCCAGCCCTAGATCCTCCTGATGAGGTGGGGTGGGGTAAAAAAAAGTGTTCTCAAATTTATTATTCAAACATAAATTTGCCAACAACCGAAATTACTTTTCACAAAAGACATTTGTCAAAATGAACAAATTTTGAAAGTTTAGCTAAACAGACTATTAAAATCATAAATTTTAAAAATTATATAACCATAAAATATTTTAAAGTGTTTATTTCTTTCTTAAATTTCAAATTGACTCAAATTATGCCAAACAAACTAGAATGGAGAAAATAGTTATTTTCTGAATCATATGTATAGTAGTATCTTGAGCCCAACGTTAGGAGTTTGCGAAATTAAATATCGTCCATGGCAGCTAATTCTCCATAACAAGACTTGTGGTAAACTGAAAAATAGAACAATTATATGTTATAGCCAGTGCAATTGTATTAGTAGTGTTAAGAGTCTCACATTGGAAATGGAATGGAAACATGAACTCCTTATATGAATTTGGACAATTCTTACCCTACAAGCTTGCTTTTAGGGTTGAATTAGGCCCAAAATTCATTATTTACATGGTATCAAAGCTATATCTATTCCAATTCTATGTTCACCGATGTTAGGTCCCTAAATTATGTCATCCATGCTCCAGTTAACGGGGTCTGGGCGTGCGTGGAGTGTTAAGAGTCTCACATCGGAAATAGAATGAACCATGTAAAGAATTTATCTTGGGCCTAACTCAACCCCAAAAGCTAGCATGGATCTTGGGCCTAACTCAACCCCAAAAGTTAGCTTGTAGGGTGATGATTGTTCAAATTCATATAAGGAGTCCATGTTCTCAATCAATTTCCTGGACCTTCTAAAGAATGAATCTTGAGTCTAACTCAACCCTAAAAGCTAACTTGTAGGTGAGGATTGTCCGAATCAATATAAGAAATTCATGTTTTCATTATATTTTCGACGTGACTCTTAACCAGTAGTGTTGAAATTCTTTAAACAATATCTGTTTATATAATCTAAGTCCTTCATTTTTGAATTTCTTATTCGATCACTACAAGAAATATAAAACGGAAGTACATGGAATCACCAAAATTGAATATTTGGGTTCACACACATATATCATTGCGCGTATTGCAGAAGAACCATTATATATTGTCCTCGCGTCTTTCTTTTTTCTCTCCACCAATTCCTATAAGAATAAATAATGGAAAATAAAAAACGATTAACATACTATCACTAAGATTATTGAATAAGAAAAATCGGATAAATTATTAAGAAATAGATGCGTAATTATCGTATACTTTGAAGTCTGAAATTAAATAAGAGACTGATTTGACCAAACTCTTAAGTATTCGTTTAATAGTGGTCCAATTATTTGGAGTTTAATCAATAGAGCTTAGCCGACCACAGTATTAATTAGCTCTAATTAATATTGATATTAATATTAATTGGTTGAATCTTTCTCGTGCCAACCGCATTGCATCATTCCATACAATAAAGCTCCAAAAAAGAAATGGAATAGCCTACCAAAACGTTGGACAAGTGGAAAAATTCTCAAAGAACTCTTTGCTGTACTTAGATTTAGTATTAGTAACAAAAAACAATCATGTAGGTACCAACTGAACCTCCAAAACATCAAGCATAGATAGCAATACCAGTTTTATCTTCACTTGCATAAGATATTGTTAGAAAACTCGTATTTGGTAGAAAATCAGAACATTCTTGGACTTCACTGAACTGCTATTACTTATGCTGTGTTGAACAAACTAGACAAATGGAACTTGACCACTGAAATCTAAGATGTGTTTGATACGAAAGAAACTAATTGGTTAGTAAATAAACTGAAAATATTATCGTAAAAGTATTTATATATAATTTACACAAACACGAAGAAGAGGGACCATCGATGCTGAGGGTGGGGGTGCGGTAGGAGTGGAGGCGAGTAAGGGCGGCCGGGGTTGGGGAGGGGGGGGGGGTCATTCTCTAATGGGTAAAAGGTTTTTAGGCAAGACAAAAAAGAAACTCGCCTATTCGGTGTAGGGAAGAGGGGGAGGCAGTAAGGGGTGCGGAAGTGGGGGTGTAGAGGGTGCAGAGGCGTGAGAATAGGTGGAGCATTGGGGTGGGAGGGGGACAATCACCATACAATGGCACTTTAGGAACATGTTTTCGTTATTTTTTGTCATGAAAATCATTATTCTTATTTATAAAGAACTTATTTTTTCAGAAAAATATTTTAAAGATATTTTAACCTTTATGATTAACTAAATATCATATCATGTTTCACATAGATAAATCTATGTTTTCACCATCTTGATACACCATAATAAAGCTTGTGGTTATATTATATGTTAAGTACTATGGGACTTTCAGTACGAATTCAAACTAATCGGACGCGAAAACAAATACTGAACCTTCGTTGTGGAAAAAAGCAAAGATATATGATACTTTCTCCGTTCTTAAAAGATTGACCTAGTTTGACTTGACACAAAATTTAAGAAATAAAAGAATACTTTTAAAATATATAGTCCAAAACAAGCATTAGATATTTGTGTGACCGTAAATCACGTTATAAAATTAAATTATTTCTAAATATATCAATATATTAATCTTTGTAACAAATTAATAAAGAAAATAAGTCAATCTTTTTATAACAGAGGAGTAAGTTAAATTATTACTCCTTGGCTCACAACTCTTTAGATTCAAAATTACACATAAGTTGGATCTGTGTACCACTAGCTTTAAGTTTGGATTGACTTGATCAAGGAGTAGCTTGACAGGGCTATTTTCATATAGTATCAAATACTTTCTTATGGTTAATTCGAGGTCTGAATTATTTAAGGTTCATCATCCACTATGTGATCTCTTAGACAATGGTCGTTTGAGATCAGTTTGTAGCTTTTTTTATGGGAGCTTTTGATACAGTATCATATCCGCCTCGTGCTTATCTCTATGTTCCTAATTAAATAGAACTAATTGACAACTAATTTAATTTAGTTTAAATAAACTTAGCATGAGAATACTGTACTTTCATGTGAACAAAAAATTAAGGAATCTGAGATATGCATCAGAATTCTGTACTTTGATCTGACAAAGCAAATAAGAATTCTTGGTCTTCATGTGAAAACAACTGAAGGGGCGTTCTTGGGGCGGCCAAGGCGGCGCCACTTCACAGACGTTCATGTGCCTCATTGACACTCTTTTTCATGAACGTTCCTCCTGTTGTAGCATCAATAATGGTACGAGTTGTACCACATAGCCAATTGTAGAATATGTGGACTAACATCCACTTCTCAATCTCATGATGAGTACACTTTCTCTGCAGATCTTTGAAACGCTCCCATGCATCGTAGAGTGACTCTCCATCCATCTGATAGTAATTATTAAGCTCTCCTCTGAGCTTTGTTGCTTTGGATGGAGGGAAGAACTTGGCAAGGAACTTCTGGGCTAAGTCTTGCCATGTAGTGATGGAGTTCGTCTGTAATGAATTCAACCAGCACTTTGCTCTCTCTCTGAAAGAGAATGGAAAGAGCCTCAACCGAATGACATCATCAGTAACACCATTGTATTTAAACGTTGCACACAGCTCCAGGAAATTTGCAAGATGCAATTGGGGATCATCCGCTTAATCCCCAAATTCGATCGAACTCGACCATGTGCAAGATCGCTGGTTTGATTTCAAAATTATTGGCTTCAACAGTTGGAAGCCTGATGCAAGTCTGCACCCCTATAATAGTAGGCAACACATAGTCCCCTAAGCTCCTGTTGACACCCAATTTTGACCCTCCCGTCCAGTCATTAACTATACAATTACACTAATTTTAAAGCAATTTCATAATAATAAAATACAACAATAAAACATTAATACATGCATAAATAAGCAATTTAATAATGGCACCGCGTCTTACATAAAGTATTAAGCAGCACGCCCGCATTTATAACAATTAGATTAATTAAAGCACAATTTATTAATTTAATTTACTACTAATTAACTAATTAAATACCTAAAACTCACCACTAATTAATTAATTAACTCCTAAGATTAATTACCTAATTAAAACCAACCTAACTTAACCTATCCAGCCCATTATTTCCCTAACCCGCGACTGCGTCGCAGCCCAATACCGCGGCCCAACCCCTTTTCCTTATCGCTCTCGCAACCACCACTTCACTTCATTCATGCCATCATCCTCAAAAAAAACCTATATGAAGCCCTAGAAACCAGCAACCCTAAAACCTTCTACTTTCGTCGCCGCCCGGATTTCTCGCCGGAGAATCCGGGATTTCCTTCACCCACGCACCCTGGCCAGCTTTCCTTACCCATGCACCCTCTTCCAACGATTTCTTACCATAAACCAGCACCCAATTATCAATCGAATCTACCCAAATCTTTTCGAAATCTCAGCCTAGAATCAGCCTTTATTACTTACCGAACTTAGACCCGGACTATTAGCTATAAATACAAGAGCGGTCACATAGCAAATGAAGAGCAGAAACGGGAGGAGAATACGACAGTAGGGCTCAGAGGAGTCCAACAACAACGGGGTCAGAAATTAAGAGCAGAGACGGGGAGTCCAGAGATCAGTCGAGCACGGTAGGGCAGAAACGTAGGTCGAACACCCTTCCTTTTACCTTCGAGGTACCCATAGCGCCGATCGCCTGAGCTCAAGAGGAAGCAAGAAGAACCATCGATTCAAACCTTTTCTTCTTAGTCGCAAGTCACCTCAAATCGCAAGCATTCTCAATAACAAGCTTTACATTTTACTCGCATCGCAAAACCAAAACCCGAGCGGATCGACGACTTGATACGCCGCCTGTCGTCGTCCGAGAAGGTAAACCCATTCCTTTCGCATTTTCTTATGTGATTTACACTTTGTAACCTTTTTGACCGATATGCTCATGGTAATATTTAGTATTTTAGTCGCCGCAGTGTATGGTCGAAATTATCGTTTAGTGTCGATACCATTTACTTGACAAATGACTTGTCTATTTTCACCGTTAATGTTCATCCGCAGTAGTTAATCTGGTTTGTTTCGCTCTCGATTTGCAATAGTCAAGGCTTGCCCGCTAACCCATTCGATGCCTCCCGATCGAACGGTCAATATACTTATAACTGCTGTAATAGCGGTCGGTGTATAAGGAGCTAAGGGGGTTTTTGTGCTATTATGTTTATTCTCTGTAGAAAGCGTCAACCTGTTTCTGATTCTGTTTATGTGACTGTCTACCAACAGCAGACTGTTACATATAGATCAACTTATGACTCCCAATAAATAACCTTGAGTTGGATGAGGATCATCGATAATAATTTTGCTTAAACTAATTCATTAGAGTCCTCATAACTTAATTTAGGATCATGAATAGTGGAAACTGAAACTCGCCACCGCCTCGAACCAGTCGGGAGTAATCCATGAGCATGAATAGACGTCGCAAGCGTTGTGATTTTTTTTTGCCTGATTAACCGATCCATTGTGTTTCTGAATGCATCAAGTTATTATCATAAATACTTAGAAGCCATTATAGGACATTTCCTATCATATCTCGTCATTATATATATATTGAGCTTATTCATTCAAAGACTAATAAATGTTTAGGAAAGAACAGGAAAGGGATTTAATTCTCTATGCATACTCCCAGATGTCAACTTAGCTGCAATGGTAAATGAAACCCAAATCCAATGGTTTGGACTATCAGATGGTTCATGCCCTACCCATCGCCGCTTCTTATTTCCATGTTTGGTGATTTAAAAATAGAGTGCATTTAACCATGTCCAAAGATAGGTGGAGAAGAGGTGTTTCATTTATGATACATAATTAAGTATGGGTGTCGTTAAGAATGGAAATCCATATTTTGCACCTACTTTTGTGTTTGGTTTAAGACAAATCTAGATCTGATATGTTTGACAGGATTATAAATTTGTGTCGCATTGATTCCAAGGGTAATAATTAAATGATAGATAGTTAAACAAAGAAGTTAAAAATTCATGAACTTTTGAACTCCTAAGATGTCACCATGTATGCTCTTGTAAATAGTTAAGCTTCATGTAACGCCCTCAAATGATCCCATTCTCTACCATACTGAACCTCCCTGTATACATCCCGTGTGTACTTATTGCAATGTATAAGTGTATATCAGATGGTTTTTTTTGAGAATTTTAAGTGCATGGATATGTTTAGACGTACATGTGCGACGCCGCTTTGTCTCTTACTTCGCCGTCCATGCTGAAACGGGCCTTCCTTTGTTTCGTTAAACATGTAAATGTCCAACATGTCATGTTTGGCCTATTGCTCTCATTATTGTCTATTCAAATGTTTTTAATCAATTACGCCCATTTGTTTCGTGGAACGCTTTGAAACGAAGCAACTAATGCATGTTTAATGTGTTTTTCCATATTAATGTTTGTTGTTTATTAATAAGTTTAAAATATTTGCTAATCCTTTTCTCTTCTTATATTTTTGCATGAAATGCATCGGAGCTAAACGAAGAGTCTCATGGCGAGACTCATCACAAGCTACAGCAAATTAACACCCGCATCTATGTGCATTTCTCTATCCGCATCGGAATTCCAAAACCACCGGCGAAAAGACATCGTCATCCTCCGAGTGCCCTCTTCGGCAATTCCTAGAGAAAAACAAATAGACGTCGTCATCCGTCAGAAAGAGCATTCTCAAATCCCATCCTCTCTTTACTTGCTATTCATGTATTTATTTATCTGCTTATTTATTATTGTCATATTTGTTAACTTTGTAATTAATAGGATAATTAACTCTACTAGTCTTTGAATACATCGGAGGGTAGTTTAAAAGATAAATCCATCCCTTATTTATGCTAGGTTCATCATATAGATCTAAATCCAATAATTAATCCTAGCTATGCTTTAGTCGTGTAGTTAATATATCCCTCCATATTTAATTCTTAAAGAAATAAATTTTATCATAAACTCTTCATAGGAAGTAATTTTTGCATACACGTATAAAACAATTTTATAATCAACTCCTATATAAGAATCTTAACCGTAGTAATTTACCATTTGCTTACTTTTGTCAAATAAAATAATCTCATGTCTTATAAATACATAACTAGCTTTACATATTTTCATGAGTATTAAAACCCTTTCGCTTATCAAAAATACATTCTTTTAGTTACTTGCCCCATCCTTTACTTGAATAATCTTCCTAAGACATACATCTCTTAACCAGATAATTAACCTAGGTTTGAACGGATAACCGCAAGTTAGCGGATCCTTTAGGGTGCCTAACCCCTTCCCTTTAGGATAATAAAGAACCCTTACCTAATCTCACATAGTTTCATTGCACTTTAAATGGAGATCATTAATTGCAGTATTTATTGCAATAAATCAAGTGTCCTAATTCACTATAATAATTAGGTGACGACTCCTTAAAATACATTCTAGGGATCAACCATACGTAGTACTCCCGTTGTCGACTCCGGTTTAAAATGGGGTGTTACAGAATGGCGACTCTGCTGGGGAACTTAAGGTTCTTAACCATAACAAACATAGGTTAATTATTGTGCTTCATTTATTTGCTTGATTTGCTTGTTTTGTGTTTCACATTTGTTTGCTTTTATGTTTTGCCTAAACTGTTTTGCTTCACATATAAATATTTGCATATTATTTAAATCGCTATTTGTTATCGCTTTCCTTAAACCGCATTCCGCTCATACTTCTTCCACTGAAAATTCACACAATCACACACTACACGCGAGGTGCGCTGTGCATCAAGAAACTCTTTCTTCAAAAAAAAAAAAAACCAAATTTAGGAGAGTTGGTAACATACGGAGTGTCCGCCTAACCGGTCGCGTAGCCTTCTCGCTGAGTCCGCCGGGAACTCAAGGCCTAGTAAAGCCAAATCTTAGAAACTCGTGATAAAGCTATACCACTTTATTTAGTACGCATGCATTTACCTTAGCTGGTCGCCCTGGTATCGACGCCACAATTAGAAGACACCAAATTTGTCGGGCGGTTGTTCTCAACCCAACGCCAACCAAAGATATTACGTGTGTAGCATGTTGATGACATAAATCCAAGCCTAATCATGACATGCTGAAATTGGGAAAAGTGCACCGCCATTTGGTCGCCATTTCAAAGAAAGGCATTATAGTCTGACGACTTGGACAAATCTATCATGACCTCGCCACCGCATAAAGAGGTCCCCGCATGTTAGGAAACGCTTGAATGTGCATGCGCGATATATCCGCTACATGCCCGCAAATTACGTGCTTTATGCTAACGCCGCTTGTTGCATTTTTTTAGAAAGATTTATCATCTCCCAAAGGTCGATTTGTATTTGACTAAACAACGGCGTAACATCGATATCTCACAAGATCAAAGGCACGGCCGGTGATACGATCGATTCAAGCGGCATCCGAGGAACGAAGCCTAACTCGCTCGTTCCTATAGGCAAAGTGGTCTCGTAAGAGAAAGGCAAGATAGATCCGGCCGAGCACTGCCAAATACCGCAAAGAAATAGCAAACTCGCAGCCGAAATCGTAAGGCTCAAACATCATCAAGTACTCACATCGCAAATAACCAAAATACCAAAATCCTCCAAATTACCACCAGTACCCTCTTACTACGTATCCCATTCAGCCAATATACAATGCACCCATACATCCCACACAAAACCAAATTATGTTCCAGCCAAACACAAACCAAAGGCCACCACAAACCTACTTCCACAATGCATACGACAACCCCTTGCGATACCCATCCGTGTATACGCCACAGCCAAATGCCCGTTCACTAAACACCTTCAAACCCCGTGATAAAAGTAAGAGAAACCAACCGTAACCTATACACCTTTAACCAAACCCATAACCCAAGTGTATGAGGGAGTCAAACCGCAGAATACTCCACCAATTCCTAAATATCCCTGTGCCTACTTCCCGAGGCACGATAAAACCAAACATCAGGCATACCACTCCTGTCGGCGGGCACGACATCAAAAATTGCTACTCCTCGCATACGTAATCGAGGCGCTGATCAAAGAAGGGTAATTCACCAAGGAGTCCGCCCAAATCCCTTGCCAAACCACTACCACGCCAACGCACCGACAACCTTAGATGAGAATACACTCGCCTATGCCCATTCCGCTGAATCAATCATTTATCCGAGCACGCACCACGCAGAAGCCAAAAGAAGAAGATATTGATAGCAGAGCACGAAGACCCGTCCACCATGACGCAGAGCAAGAAGCGCGATTGGTTGGATTTGCACTTGTTCCGGTCCGCCAGAGTCTTGATAAGAAAGAACAATTTAGTCTAGCGAATAATTCAAGACTCATATTTAAGCTTTAATAATGTTTTCCTCTTTTGCTTGTATTTGGAACTACGCGTGACCGATTCCTCGCGGATACGCAGCGCCACATCGGTTTCGGTCCCGCCTTTAGAAAACCCCAATTTCTCTTTGCTTGTAATCGAACTACGTGTGACCGATTCCCTTGGCGGATACGTAGCGCCACATCTACTTCTGGCCCTACCTTTGGAATTTTACCCAATATTCGCTTGTAATGAACTACGCCATGACCGATTCCTTCACGGGATACGTGAGGCGCCTAAATCGCTTCGGCCACACCATTAGAAACCTTCCTTCGCTCAAAATAACAAAATACACGAACATACAAGCAACTCCATCGAGACCCCTCAGACAAACACCATCTTCAAAATCGACAATGTAGGAAACTGCATGCGGGTTGCAAGTCCAAACAAGTCAGGCACGCAGATGTCAAGGAACAAGGCGGCGAAGTCAAATACGAATCGACCACCCCCCCCAAAACTCACAAAATTTTCTTTGAGCGCAGGTCCTTCATATTAGCAGAAGATACAACAAAAAGTTCTTCATATTAGCAAAAGCAGAAAGAAACAACATAAGCAGAGAGGGGCACCGACAATCAACAGTCAGAATTCAAAAGTCCGCAACAAATCTAGCGCATCAGCTCGGGCATAAAGCATACAACAAAGGCATCATGGCAATTCGCCAGTTGCAAGGAAACATCTCAGGGACGACATCTCTACCCACATAATTGCCTTTCTCAAATATTTATCATTTTGTTTTAACAGTTATACACTAACTTTTTCTCAAGCTTAACTTGCAGGAGCATTTATTCTACAGAGCAAAGAAGAACACGCCCAGCAACGACGTTATCAAAGCACGACATATATCCGATCCGGGGCCATTACCAAAATCGACAATTTTAAGGACTTCGCCACGAAAGGACACCGACAAATATGATTCCATATGCTCGAAAGATCGACATAAACTGGGACAAATTTTAAAAGAGAACTCGACGCAATGAGCACCGAGAGTACGGGAGAATATACCGATTTCGAATAAGGATGTTCGCCTGCTTTCACAACATACGTCACTATTCAAAAATCAACACAATTTCCTACTAGTATATTTTCTCAAGATAGAATATTTTCAACAAATGTTTTCGACCGAGACTCAAATCGCATGTGGTTACACGGTCCGCATAAAACAACGTGCAAATATCAAGAGCCAACACAAATCGGCCGACCCCCCTCCCCGAACTCACAATTTTTCCTTGAGTGAATTTTGCAGGTCAACAGGAACAAGGAGGACAATAAAATTCCAATACAACATCTACATATCGTCCATACAACGATTTAACATCCGTGATATCGCCCATACAACGATTTAACATCCGTGATTTCGCCCATACAACGCATTTAACATCTACATATCGCTCCATACAACGCATTTAACATCTACATTTCGCCCATACAACGATTTAACATCTACATATCGCCCATACAACGATTTAACATCTACATATCGCCCATACAACGCATTTAACATCTACATATCGCCCATACAACGATTTAACATCTACATATCGCCCATACAACGATTTAACATCTACATTTCGCCCATACAACGATTTAACATCCGCATTTCGCCCATACAACGATTTAACATCCGTGATTTCGCCCATACAACGATTTAACATCTACATATCGCCCATACAACGCATTTAACATCTACATCTCGCCCATACAACGATTTAACATCTACATCTCGCCCATACAACGATTTAACATCTACATATCGCCCATACAACGCACTATTTCGCCCATACAACGATTTAACACCGCATTTCGCCCATACAACGATTTAACACTCGCATTTCGCCCATACAACGATTTAACATCCGTGATATCGCCCATACAACGACTAACATCTGATATCGCCCATACAACGATTTAACATCCGCATATCGCCCATACAACGATTTAACATCTCGCATCTCGCCCATACAACGATTTAACATCCGCATTCGCCCATACAACGACATTTAACATTCGCATTCGCCCATACAACGATTTAACATCCGCATCTCGCCCATACAACGATTTAACATCTCGCATTCGCCCATACAACGATTTAACATCTCGTATTCGCCCATACAACGATTTAACATCTATTCGCCCATACAACGATTTAACATTCGTGATTCGCCCATACAACGATTTAACATCTACATATCGCCCATACAACGCATTTAACATCCGCATATCGCCCATACAACGATTTAACATTCGCATATCGCCCATACAACGATTTAACATTCTGATATCGCCCATACAACGATTTAACATCCGTGATCTCGCCCATACAACGATTTAACATCTCGCATTCGCCCATACAACGATTTAACATTCGTGATCTCGCCCATACAACGATTTAACATCTCGTGATCTCGCCCATACAACGATTTAACATCTCGTGATTCGCCCATACAACGCATTTAACATCTCGTGATCTCGCCCATACAACGATTTAACATCTGATCTCGCTTATACAAGACAACGATTATCACATCATTTCATTTTATACAACTGACTACGTAACAAACTCACATTCTTACATCGCTTTGCCTTAATAGCTATGCACTAACCGCTTGCCTAAGTCTTAGCATGCAGGAGTGAGCACAACGTGGATTTTCTTACAAATAACCGGCAATTTGTCGGGGCCAACCTTCCCAAAGATCGCGTAAGCGCCTCAAGCGCCGGCCCACTCGCCCACATCACCATGTAACCCAAAGACCGCAAGCCATAGCAAGACACCCTGTGTTCAAACCAGCTTTATTTCTTTTCTTTAGACATAGCCAAGGTCATCATAACTCGACATCGACAATTTTGAGTCCGCTAGCCCGCCTTGGTATTTTGACTATGGTAGCCCAAAGGTCGCCATAACTCGACACCGACAATTTTTGAGTCCGCTAGCCCGCCAGTGTTTTGACCATGGTAGCCCAAAGGTCACCATAACTCGACATCGACAATTTTGATTTTTCACACCTCGCCTAATCGCTTCAACATCTTTAACTCGAGGATCGAGACAAAATCACATGAGTCAACGTCTTTGTCCGAAGATTCTTCTATCATCTCCATACAAAGAGGGACAACTGTTGACACCCAATTTTGACCCTCCCGTCCAGTCATTAACTATACAATTACACTAATTTTAAAGCAATTTCATAATAATAAAATACAACAATAAAACATTAATACATGCATAAATAAGCAATTTAATAATGACACCGCGTCTTACGTAAAGTATTAAGCAGCACGCCCGCATTTATAACAATTAGATTAATTAAAGCACAATTTATTAATTTAATTTACTACTAATTAACTAATTAAATACCTAAAACTCACCACTAATTAATTAATTAACTCCTAAGATTAATTACCTAATTAAAACCAACCTAACTTAACCTATCCAAATTTCATTATTTCCTAACCCGCGACTCACGCTCGCAGTTCAATACCGCTGCCCAACCCCTTTTCCTTATCGCCATCGCAACCAGCCTTCACTTCATTCGTTGCCATCATCCTCAAAACAAACCTAGATGAAGCCCTAGAAACCAGCAACCCTAAAACCTTCTACTTTCGTCGCCGCCCGGATTTCTCGCCGGAGAATCCGGGATTTCCTTCACCCACGCACCCTGGCCAGCTTTCCTTACCCATGCACCCTCTTCCAACGATTTCTTACCATAAACCAGCACCCAATTATCAATCGAATCTACCCAAATCTTTTCGAAATCTCAGCCTAGAATCAGCCTTTATTACTTACCGAACTTAGACCCGGACTATTAGCTATAAATACAAGAGCGGTCACATAGCAAATGAAGAGCAGAAACGGGAGGAGAATACGACAGTAGGGCTCAGAGGAGTCCAACAACAACGGGGTCAGAAATTAAGAGCAGAGACGGGGAGTCCAGAGATCAGTCGAGCACTAGAGGCGTAAACGCAGTCGAACACCCTTCCTTTACCTTCGAGGGTACCCATAGCGCCGATCGCCTAGAGCTCAAGAGGAAGAAGAAGAACCATCGATTCAAACCTTTTCTTCTTAGTCGCGAAGTCACTCAAATCGCAAGCATTCTCAATAACAAGTCACACGACCCGACCCGGCCGCGATCGTACTTACCGGTACCCATCGCATGCATCGCGAGAATAGCAATGAACATACATGAAACAAAATCAGATAAGGTGAACATCACTAGCAAGCCGATAAGGCCGCTTTCATAAAATAACTTAACCGAAAGTGAAACAAAGACATCTTATCATTACAAACTCAAACCACAAACGTGACTACAGCACTTAGGAATAACAAGTGGATGTGGCCCCGCCATACCCCGATTGTACAAAAGTAAATAACCTCGTGAATCATACCAAAGACAAAGCCTCGAGGATGGAGCTTTCAGAAATGAACAGTGATCCTAATAGTGGACCAACAAGCTACGATCTCGACTGCGCAGATTTAACGCAATTTCCGGCGAGGTCGATAACAGTACCAAGTATGTGAAACTGAGAAAATACTGAAAATACCTCATAAGTCTAAAATAACTGGGGACATGTATAAAATCAGTTTACAGAACACTGTACCTTACCAACAATGAGAAAATCAGTCATATACTATACTGCATGAAAATAGGAAGCTCATAATCAACACGTCCAAGTAAACTCATATAGAGACCATGGAAGCATACCCGTGGAATCTTTCATCACTGACGGCACGTCCAATAAACTCATACTAAGACAATGGAAGCATACCCGTGGAATCCTTCACATCAAGCGACGTCCAATAAGCTCATACTAAAACAATTAAGCATACCCGTGGAATCCTTCATCACCGGCAGCACGCCCAATAAACTCAACAGTGGTATGACGATCTTGGGGCTTGCCCTCATTCATACTCTTACCCTCGAAGGTGGTATAACGATCTTGGGCTTGCCCTCATTTATACTCTTACCCTTCATAATGCATGCCTCTAATCCTTCATCGTAAAGACGTCCGCGTGCATACCCGTGGAATCCTTCATCATCAAGCGACGCCCAAGTAAACTCATAACTGAACAATGGAAGCATACCCGTGGAATCCTTCATCATCAAGCAGACGCCCAAGTAAACTCATAATCAACAATGGAAGCATACCCGTGGAATCCTTCATCATGGCAGACGCCCAAGTAAACTCATAATCAACAATGGAAGCATACCCGTGGAATCCTTCATCATCGCGCACGCCCAATAAACTCATAACTTCTTTAGGCTTTCATTAACATACAAATGAATCTCATTTTCATGACCTTATTCAAGAAAACCCAACTCTTTAACCTTTCATAAAGTTATTATAACTAACTCCCATAAAGCCGTTATACTAACTTTATGCTTTAAAGCTTTAGACGTTCATACTCTTTCATAAGATCACATAACTAACCTCCCATAAGTGCCGTTATAACTCCTTATGTTTCAAAAGATTTCGTTCTTTTTATTAACCAAGAGACTTATACTTCAAATCAAACTCACACAATTTCCGTAATACTTCTTCATGTCACTAAATCCTTATCTACCTTATTTAGGTTAAACCATTACTTAGGAATAAGTGGGTTAGCTCTCTAACCCAACCAACTTAGACATTTTCAGAAACAAGTCAAGTACAACAAATAGATTTACTTCATTTAAAACACGACGCTCACCGTACTATATAGTTCAAACTACTCATGCTCAAGAGATAAGAAAGCTCCACATACCTCTTTGGTCAATCCACTTGCTAAGCTCAACTACCGCAAGTAATATTTCAACCTATAATAACCATGATATGTTCATTAACCTCTAATTCCAATGTAGAATAATCTAACTCAAAGCCACTAAAATTCTCTAGAAAATTGGCAAGATTTCCTTTGTTTCTACTCACTTTGCCACCTTTCTCAAGGCCGAATTTACCATCAAAACACCACATTGTAAGGCTCAATCAATCCAACATTTTAAAGGGGATTACACACCCAAATACCAATTCGCCCCATAAGTTTACAACAATTCACTTAACAATCCTAAGGTAGTTTTTAGGCTTCAACATGCTCATAAACTCTTCTTAACCCATTTTTCATATTCAAAACACATTTCTAGCATGCAATGACTCTAAGAGCATTATTTACTACCACAAGTTCTTTCTTCTTAACATGCAAAACTAAATCTAAAGAAAGAATCATTACCTTAAAGTTTTAGCCCAAACTTATTCCAAATATTGCTAGCTTCCTTGCCAAGAACACCACCACAACAATGCCCACAAGCTAGCTACAAGCTTCCTTTTTGGTTCTTAACTATTCGATTTTTCTAAGGGTTTTTAGAGAGGGGAGCAATTTGAGAGAGAGAGAGAGAAGATGAAAGATAGAAAATGTCCAAGTCTTGGTCAATATATTGCATGCAACAGAAAATCAGACGGGGGACACTTGTCACCTCCCATGGTCTCTTATAAAACAAAACCGACTTTTCTAAGTTTTTCCCCAAATCCCGCCTTGCGCGCGGCCACGGGCCATGGCGCTGAAACCTCCGCAGTTCTTCGATCTTTCGCGCGCCGCGCCTGCTATTCCGGCCACGCGGCTGCAACTTCAGCGACCTTCGTAACTTTAGGCGCCGCGCCTCGCATCCGGCGCCGCGCCTCGCCGCTTGGTCCAAACGCATTGTCCGATCACGCACCGAACTTGTAACTCTCATAACTTTCTACCCGACGCCCTATCGACGAGCGGTTGGTTGCGTTGGAATCCAGACTCAACGAACTACACCCTAGGCCTTTAAAACACTTAGGAACTCTCAATGTACCGGGTCATAACCCGCCTCAAAGTTGACTAAAAACCGCCTAATAATCCACAACCTATCCTTTGAAAATTTTAAGTCTTACCCCTTCGACGCATCAAACGCATGACCTGAACTACGGTGTAACATTCTCTCCTTAGAAACATTCGTCCCGAATGTTCTTTCGAGCCAATCTAATATCCCCAGACTTCGCACTTTACACTAATGGAACTTTATTATGCCACACACGGTCCTAAGATATCGTACACACATATCCACTCATCACTATCACACAAGACAACAGACTCCCAAGGTGCACTAACGCTATCTTAATTCTTTTCAAGGCCTAAAAGGATTCTCTTATCGCATTTCCAACCCATCGCTAGCATACATACATAACCCTAATATCCTCCACTCATGGCATTCCATCATACAACAATCCTATCATGCATACTAATCTCTAAAGGGTCAAAGGTATACCGACGTCATATGCGGTCAAAGGACCGCTAAATCGGGAACCGCTACCACGACCTGCCAAGGCCCCGCCGGTATGAACATCCCGCCTAGCCATTGAAAGTGAAGAACCCGCAATCGATCCAATAGATTGTGCCATCCCACCAAGGCTACTGCCTGACGCCGCTAAATGGCCTTGTTGGCCGCAAGTGTAATGTCGCCGATCTAGTCCGACACTCCCAAAATGAGATCTACCACAATGACCACATCGAGGCAAAGGTGGCCCCCGCATACTATCTTCTGATACCGAACTCGCCGCCGGAGCTCGACCCGCCTCGAATATCCTCGACGGCCAAACCACCCGCCAAGACCGGAAGGGCACTGGAATGTAGACCCAACTCACTGCCGAGGCCGCCCACCCCAAAGCTATCCCAAACCCCGCTGCCCCGCCTCGGGTCGGGCCGACTCGCCGCCTCACTCTCCCTCGCCCTCAATCCTCGCAAACGCCGCATCTCCGGCAATATCCATACCTGGCTGAAGAGCCACTCCCAGACATGCAGTAATCATGTAACGATCTAACCCCATCACATAGCGGTGAACTCGGTCCGCCATGTTTGCCACAATAGTGGGCGACATCCGCCAATGAATCAAACTCTGATTGTATTCCACGATGGTCTTCCCATTCTGTCTCAATGCCAAAACCTATCCAAGCGGGCTCTCCTCGCCCTGAGGCAAAAGTGACCGAGGAAGGCTTCCGTGAACTCATCCCAAGAACCGGAGGAGCACCCATACCTTTTGACAACAACCACGACTCAAACCAATTCAACGCAATATCGCAGAACCCAGAAGAAGCTAACACAACGGACTCCGTCTCCGAGACCCTAAGCACCTGCGTAGTCCGCCGCACTTGCCGGATAAACTCCTGAGGATCCTCCTCAGACCTCGAACCATAGAACTCGGGTGGATCACAACTTAGAAAGTCCCGAATCCTTAAACTGCTGCCTGGGTTAGCCACGGCCTCGCAGATCGTCGCCACAATGCTAGTCAACAACCCGACCGCTCCCCATAATCCCTATACTCGCCCCGTGGAACGAGGCTCGTACCGCGGTCTCGATGAGCCGTTGCTGCTGCCTCGAACTCCGCTGAGGCTGGCGACGTCGTGGAACTCGCCGCCCGAAACATCATCTCCGGCAAAGACCGGGCTCGGGCCTCGTAGCCTCTCTGCTGCGCTTCCTCAACCGCCTTGCCCTTCCGGGCTCGTTGCTTTACGCGAGGCATCACCGCTATAAAAGAATACGCCGGAGGAGTCCAACTTATAACACACTCTAAGGCACGATCTCGAGTGAGAAGAATGGAAACCCATCCTAAATATCTCGCAGCTTCTCGATTATAGATGTGGTGCACAACACACCGATAATCAAGACTCTACTAGATACGGCTCAGAGACACTTTCCGAGGACTAATCGCTTCGATACCACTTTTGTCACGACCGACTCGGCCGCGATCGTACTTACCGGTACCCATCGTATGCATCGAGAATAGCAATGAACATACATGAAACAAAATCAGATAAGGTGAACATCACTAAGAAGCCGATAAGGCCGCTTTTCATAAAATAACTTAACCGAAAGTGAAACAAGACATCTTATCATTACACCCAAACCACAAACGTGACTACGCACTTAGGAATAATAATCATGACAGGGCCCCGCCATACCCCGATTGTACAAAAGTAAATAACCTCGTGAATCATACCAAAAGACAAAGCCTCGAGGACGGAGCTTTCCAAAATGAACAGTGATCCTAATAGTGCGGACCAACAAGCTACGATCTCGACTCATGCAGATGAACGCAGCTTCGGCGAGGTCGACAACAGTACCAAGTATGTGAAACCGAGAAAATATCAAAATACCTCATAAGTCTAAAATAATCGGGGACATGTATAAAATCAGTTTACGTAACACCGCACCTTACCAACAATGAGAAAATCACCATATACTATACCGCATGAAAATAGGAAGCTCATAATCAACACGCCCAAGTAAACTCATATAGAGACCATAAGCATACCCGTGGAATCTTTCATCACCGACAGACGCCCAATAAACTCATACTAAGACAATGGAAGCATACCCGTGGAATCCTTCACATCAAGCGACGCCCAATAAGCTCATACTAAAACAATGGAAGCATACCTGGAATCCTTCATCATCAAGCGACGCCCAATAAACTCAACAGTGGTATGACGATCTTGGGCTTGCCTCATTCATACTCTTACCTCGGCGGTGGTATAACGATCTCGGGCTTGCCTCATTTATACTCTTACCTTCATATCGCATGCCCTGAATCCTTCATCGTAAGCATGTCCAAGGTGCATACCCGTGGAATCCTTCATCATCAAGCAGACGCCCAAGTAAACTCATAATCGAACAATGGAAGCATACCCGTGGAATCCTTCATCATCAAGCGACGCCCAAGTAAACTCATAATCAACAATGGAAGCATACCCGTGGAATCCTTCATCATCGCAGACGCCCAAGTAAACTCATAATCAACAATGGAAGCATACCCGTGGAATCCTTCATCACTGGCGGCACGTCCAATAAACTCATAACTTCTTTAGGCTTTCATTAACATACAAAATGAATCTCATTTTCATGACCTTATTCAAGAAAACCCAACTCTTTAACCTTTCATAAAGTTATTATAACCAACTCCCATAAAGCCGTTATACTAACTTTATGCTTTAAAGCTTTAGACGTTCATACTCTTTCATAAGACCGTTACAACTAACCTCCCATAAGGCCGTTATAACTCCTTATGTTTCAAAAGATTTCGTTCTTTTTATTAACCAAGAGACTTATACTTCAAATCAAACTCACACAATTTCCGTAATACTTCTTCATGTCACGAAATCCTTATCTACCTTATTTAGGTTAAACCATTACTTAGGAATAAGGGTTAGCTCTCTAACCCAACCAACTTAGACATTTTCAGAAACAAGTCAAGTACAACAAATAGATTTACTTCATTTAAAACACGCACGCCTACCGTACTATATAGTTCAAACTACTCATGCTCAAGAGATAAGAAAGCTCCACATACCTCCTTGGTCAATCCACTTGCTAAGCTCAACTACCGCAAGTAATATTTCAACCTATAATAACCATGATATGTTCATTAACCTCTAATTCCAATGTAGAATAATCTAACTCAAAGCCACTAAAATTCTATAGAAAATTGGGCAAGATTTCCTTTGTTTCTACTCACTTTGCCACCTTTCTCAAGGCCGAATTTACCATCAAAACACCACATTGTAAGGCTCAATCAATCCAACATTTTAAAGGGGATTACACACCCAAATACCAATTCTGCCCCATAAGTTTACAACAATTCACTTAACAATCCTAAGGTAGTTTCTTAGGCTTCAACATGCTCATAAACTCTTCTTAACCCATTTTTCATATTCAAAACACATTTCTAGCATGCAATGACTCTAAGAGCATTATTTACTACCACAAGTTCTTTCTTCTTAACATGCAAAACTAAATCTAAAGAAAGAATCATTACCTTAAAGTTTTAGCCCAAACTTATTCCAAATATTGCTAGCTTCCTGCCAAGAACACCACCACAACAATGCCCACAAGCTAGCTACAAGCTTCCTTTTGGTTCTTAACTATTCAGATTTTTCTAAGGGTTTTAGAGAGAAGGCAATTTGAGAGAGAGAGAGAGAGAAGATGAAAGATAGAAAATGTCCAAGTCTTGGTCAATATATTGCATGCAACAGAAAATCAGACGGGGGACACTTGTCACCCTCCCATGGTCTCTTATAAAACAAAACCGGACTTTTCTAAGTTTTTTCCGCCTAAATCCCAGCCCTCGCCGCCACGCCGCCATGGCTGAAACCTCCGCAGCTCTTCGATCTTTCGGCGCCATGCGCCGCTATTCGGCGCGGCTGCAACTTCAGCGACCCTTCAGAACTTTAGCGCCGCGCCTGCATCCGCGCCGCCCGCCGCTTGGTCCAAACGCATTTGGTCCGATCACAGACCGAACTTGTAACTCTCATAACTTTCTACTCCGACGTCCTATCGACGAACGGTTGGTTGCGTTGGAATCCAGACTCAACGAACTACACCCTAGGCCTTTAAAACACTTAGGAACTCTCAATGTACCGGGTCATAACCCGCCTCAAAGTTGACTAAAAACCGCCCGGAATAATCCGTCAACCTATCCTTTGAAAATTTTAAGTCTTACCCCCTTTCGTACGTACTCAAACGCATGACCTGAACTACGGGGTGTAACACAAGCTTTACATTTTACTCGCATCGCAAAACCAAAACCCGAGCGGATCGACGACTTGATACGCCGTCGTCATGTCCTAAGGTAAACCCATTCCCTTTCAGATTTTCTTATGTGATTTACACTTTGTAACCTTTTTGACTGATATGCTCTGTTGGTAATATTTAGTATTTTAGTCGCTGTTGTGTATGGTCGAAATTACTGGTTTAGTGTCGATACCATTTACTTGACAGTCGACTTGTCTCTTTTCACTGTTAATGTTCATCTGTTGTAGTTAATCTGGTTTGTTTCGTCTCTGATTTGCAATAGTTGAAGGCTTGCCTGCTAACCCATTCAGATGCCTCCCTGATCGAATGGTCAATATACTTATAACCGTAGAACGATCGGTGTGTATAAGGAGCTAAGGGGGTTTTTGTGCTATTATGTTTATTCTCTGTAGAAAGCGTCAACCTGTTTCTGATTCTGTTTATGTGACTGTCTACCAACAGCAGACTGTTACATATAGATCAACTTATGACTCCCAATAAATAACCTTGAGTTGGATGAGGATCATCGATAATAATTTTGCTTAAACTAATTCATTGAGTCCTCATAACTTAATTTAGGATCATGAATAGTGGGAAATCGAAACCCGCCAACGCCTCTAACCGACGGAGTAATCCATGAGCATGAATAGACGCCGCAAGCGCCAGGATTTTTTTTTGCCCGATTAACCGATCCATCAGGTTTCCGAACGCATCAAGTTATTATCATAAATACTTAGAAGCCATTATAGGACATTTCCTATCATATCTCACATTATATATATATTGAGCTTATTCATTCAAAGACTAATAAATGTTTAGGAAAGAACAGAAAGGGATTTAATTCTCTATGCATACTCCCAGATGTCAACTTAGTCAAATGGTAATGAAACCCAAATCCAGAGTTTGGACTCAGATGTGTCTATGCCCTACCCATCCGCTTTATTTCCATGTTTGGTGATTTAAAAATAGAGTGTGCATTTAACCATGTCCAAAGATAGGTGGAGAAGAGGTGTTTCATTTATGATACATAATTAAGTATGGGTGTCGTTAAGAATGGAAATCCATATTTTGCACCTACTTTTGTGTTTGGTTTAAGACAAATCTAGATCTGATATGTTTGACAGGATTATAAATTTGTGTCGCATTGATTCCAAGGGTAATAATTAAATGATAGATAGTTAAACAAACAAGTTAAAAATTCATGAACTTTTGAACTCCTAAGATGTCACCATGTATGCTCTTTGTAAATAGTTAAGCCTATGTAACGCCTCAAATGATCCCATTCTCTACCATACGAACCTCCTCAGATACATCCTGTGTGTACTTATTGCAATGTATAAGTGTATATCAGATGGTTTTTTTTGAGAATTTTAAGTGCATGGATATGTTTAGACGTACATGTAAGGACGTCAGGCTTTGTCTCTTACTTGCTGTCGTCCATGCTGAAATGGGCCTTCCTTTTGTTTCTGTTAAACATGTAAATGTCCAACATGTCATGTTTGGCCTATTGCTCTCATTATTGTCTATTCAAATGTTTTTAATCAATTACGGGCCCATTTGTTTCTGTGAACAGTTTGAAACGAAGCAACTAATGCATGTTTAATGTGTTTTTCCATATTAATGTTTGTTGTTTATTAATAAGTTTAAAATATTTGCTAATCCTTTTCTCTTCTTATATTTTTGCATGAAATGCATCGGAGCTAAACGAAGAGTCTCATGGCGAGACTCATCACAAGCTACAGCAAATTAACACCCGCATCTATGTGCATTTCTCTATCCGCATCGGAATTCCAAAACCACCGGCGAAAAGACATCGTCATCCTCCGAGTGCCCTCTTCGGCAATTCCTAGAGAAAAAAACAAATAGGACGTCGTCATCCGTCGTAAAGAGCATTCTCAAATCTCATCCTCTCTCTTTACTTGCTATTCATGTATTTATTTATCTGTTTATTTATTATTGTCATATTTGTTAACTTTGTAATTAATAGGATAATTAACTCTACTAGTCTTTGAATATATTGGAGGGGTAGTTTAAAAGATAAATCCATCCCTTATTTATGCTAGGTTCATCATATAGATCTAAATCCAATAATTAATCCTAGCTATGCTTTAGTCGTGTAGTTAATATATCCCTCCATATTTAATTCTTAAAGAAATAAATTTTATCATAAACTCTTCATAGGAAGTAATTTTTGCATACACGTATAAAACAATTTTATAATCAACTCCTATATAAGAATCTTAACCGTAGTAATTTACCATTTGCTTACTTTTGTCAAATAAAATAATCTCATGTCTTATAAATACATAACTAGCTTTACATATTTTGCGAGTATTAAAAACCCTTTCAGTTATCAAAAAATACATTCTTTTAGTTACTTGCCCCATCCTTTACTTGAATAATCTTCCTAAGACATACATCTCTTAACCAGATAATTAACCTAGGTTTGAACGGATAACCGCAAGTTAGCGGATCCTTTAGGGTGCCTAACCCCTTCCCTTTAGGATAATAAAGAACCCTTACCCAGAATCTCACATAGTTTCACGCACTTTAAACGGAGATCATTAATTGCGATTTATTGCAATAAATCAAGTGTCCTAATTCACTATAATAATTAGGTGGCGACTCCTTAAAATACATTCTAGGGATCAACCATACGTAGTACTCCCGTTGTCGACTCCGGTTTAAAATGGGGTGTTACAGCTCCTTTCTGCAGGATGCGGGACTTGTCTCATCAAAGCCGGTAACTCATCATTCCCCTCATTGTTGTTTCGATGTTCTCCCATTGCTAAGGAATCAGCAGCTATTTTATCTTTTTTATTCTGTCTGCACAATCTTTCAATCTCAGGATTCAGAGAGATAGGAGTGTCTGCTCCTCTCCTACTTCGCATAAACTAAGTTCCCGAGACTAATAAAAAACAACAAACGCAAGTGTACGTATCGCCTCAAGTAATATAGTCTGTAAGACTGAATATCGTCCACAGAGACTGGTTATGAAGTACCGATTATCTATTCTATGGTATCTATTTGGTTAACGTTATTTTGTTTGACAATTACAACTACGAATTAAAATAAAGTGCAGAAATTAAACTAATGTTGAAAATACTTTGGGGTTTAAAACAGTTATGATGAAAATAGGGCTTTCAATCTCCTCAAGTATCCACTCTTTCACGCGTTAATGCAATGCTAATGATTCTTCTTCGTATTAAGATAACATGTTAACTAATCTGTCATTATGTTCCGGTTAGGACATACACGAGATCAATCATGTGCAGAAACCTTCTATATTTCTATGATAGATTTTACCACACAGGAGGATTAAGAACAATAACCCTAAACACTACACAAGTATCGGGGTACTTTCGTCTACGATTTTAACCTATGTCTAATCAACTACAACATATGTAAGTCTCACCTTTCAGAATTTTGATTCGAAATCATATATGTGATGACAATTAGTGACCAGTTAATTATCAAGCAATCAAAACAATTATTGAATAGATCTTAATATGCCTGAAGAAGAAATCAATAACTAATGCATTAACTATATGAAAGAGTTTCAAGCGATTCGACGGAAAACCTTAATAAAATAATTAGCTCATAAACATTGTCATGCTAAGAACTAAATTACAATCCAACATAAACTGAATTAAAGTAAAGAAAAGAGAAAGAACTTGAACAAAAGTCTCCAATTGTGTAGCTTGTAGCCGCCGTTATCCTCTCCAAAGTATGATTTTTTTTATTATGGTATATGGTATGAGCATGGTTTAGGGATTTTATACTTGAGAAAAGTTGCCTTTCGGACCATAAAAATCCTCTCCAATTCGATCCAGGAAATCTGGAAAATACGCGTCGGAGCCGCGACCCTTCGTCCAGGCGCCGCGACCCTTAATCGGCAGAAATCACTGGAGCATTATGCTTCTGCGGCGCCACGACCCTTCGTCCAGGCGCCACGACTCTTGGCACAGTGAATATCTTGCTCTCTGGAATTTTCACACCGCGGCCCTAATTCTTTCAGCCGCGGCTCATCAGTGTCGTGACCCTTCCGTGCCTTGCGCCGCGGCCCTTGACCTGTTTTCGTCCGGATTTCACCTGATTTCTTCTATTCTTCTTGGGACATTTTAGGCTTCATTCCTTGGGCTGTGCTTGTGCAAGTTTCATCTTCATTGAGCTCATTTCATCCTCAATCTGTATTTCCTCATTTGGAACTGCTATGACTCAAAAGAAAGAAAAACAACCCTAATACTATACTAAACACAAATAAAAAGAGTAAAATACTAACTAAAAATGACTCAAAAGAGTGTACCAAAATACACTCAACACACATGGCCCTTAAAAGTATTGGAACGGCCCTGCAGTGGAACCCATCCAACACTACCGAAATATAGGAAAAATGAATATATAAAATCTCATGAACTCTGTAGGTAGATATGCCGTGATTCTACGATTTGTGAAAGCCAATGAGAAACATCGGTTGGCACCACCACTCAACACATACATGGGGGAAAATGCCTAACAAATTAAGTACATAACCCCACTACTGTTGAGTTGTAGAGCCTAATTCACCGCTGACATTATAAAGATCCTATGCAGAGTGTGAAACGCTAATCAATCCTACTATGAGCCAAATTAAGTACTCTATCTAGCTGTGAGGCTGAGTACTTGGACACAACTACTAGTTACACGACCCTCGTATCTACCAACTCCTTTTTCACTAATTTAGAACCCCAAAATTCTGGTTCAAGTGGTCACAATACTCGTCAAAATAATGGTAAAAAACGGGGTTCGAATCGAAACAATAAAGGAAAAAATAATAGTGGAAAGGGACGTGGACGCCGGCAGGGACAAACAACAATACGAACACCCGCAAGCGGTCGGGCAAGAATGGTGGTTTTATCGGCGGCGCGCTGGCCAATGGGTTAGTACCCACCGTGGGCCTGGGCCCCACAGTGGGCTACTCCACCATGTCCTTTCCCGACCTCTTCTTGGGCCCGACCTCCTCCTTCCAATCGCCAACCCAGTATTCTCGGATCTCGACCTCAACATGTTTTTGCGGCTCAGGCACCATCTTTTGTTGGCTATGCACCCACAGATATTGAACAAGCCATGAGTCATATGAATCGTAATATTCCAGATGAATCTTGGTACATGGATACAGGGGCTACATCACACATGACGAAATCTCAAGGTAATCTTTCGTCTTATTTTAATACGAGCGGTAATAAAAATATTGGTGTCGGCAATGGGCATGAAATCCAATTCGTGGTATTGATCAGGTAACCTACCCTCGCCCCACCCACCTTTATGTTTGAAAATATCTTACATGCACCAAAATTAATTAAAACTTGATCTCTGTTAGACGTTTTACAACTGACAATAATATTTATGTGAATTTTGATCCGTTTGGTTTTTTTATAATGAATTTTCAGACGGGGATGTTGCTCATGAGATGTAATAGCACAGGGGACTTATATTCCATCACCTCTGTTTTAACAAATTGCAGGGTCACACCTTCCACCTTTGCGGCCATCTCTCCTAGTTTATGGCACAATAGGTTGGGACATCCAGGAGCACCGATGTTTAATCAATTTGGGAAGAATAATTTGAATTCTTGTAATAGAACTTTGGACTATTCGGTTTGCCAAATATGTGTGTTTGGTAAACATGTTAAACTTCCGTTTTCTGCATCTACTACTACTACTACTATTATGCCATTTGATATTTTGCATTGTGATTTGTGGACGTCACCCGTTTTAAGTGTTGCAGGTCATAAATACTATTTACTCATCTTGATGATTTTTCGAATTTTTTGTGGACCTTTTACTTAGGACAAAAATCACAAACCTATAACATTTTGAAAACAATTTAGTGTGTTTATCAAAACTCAGTTTGGCAAAACCATAAATATTTTCAATGTGATAATGGGGGGAAGTTTATAAATACACAATTTCAGAATTTTTGTCTTCAAAATGGGATGTCCGTCCGTATGTCATGTCCACATACATTTTCTCAAAATGAGAAAGCTGAAAGAAAGATTCGAACAATCAATAATATGACTCGTTCTATCCTGGTGCATTTGTTCACACCACCACATTTTTGGCACCAGGCTCTTCAAATGACTACATATCTCTTAAATATTCTTCCTAGTAAACTACTCTCTAATGTGTCACCTACTCAGGTATTGTACAACCGTATCCCTTCGATTACATATTTACGGATTTTTGGTTGTTTGTGTTATCCATTATTTCCATCCACCACCATTCATAAACTGCAAGCTCGGTCTACTCCATGCGTATTTTTGGGGTATCCACAAAATCATAGGGGATATAAATGATTTGATATGTCAACAGGAAAAATCATTATTTCTCGTCATGTTTGACGAATCATCTTTTCCGTTTGCAACATCTCGAGCGACATCCTCACCTTCATATGACTTTTTGGACGGCGGTATTCATGCACTTTTGAGGTATCATCTTAACTCTCAAAATAGCAAGTTAGGAACCTCACCAACCCCTACACCCGTCATAACACCCTCACACCCATCACCTAATACTCTGGCTCAGATCAGTACCGAGCCCACTACCTCAGCCCAAACTACCGAAACCTCCCTACCCACTGTTTCGGCCCAAAATCCCAACACTACCCAAACATCCAACGACCCAACGAACTATGGAAATCCGTTCCATGCGTGGTATTTTTCTACCTAAAATTCATTTCAACCTCACCACATCAGTCCAACCCTCACCAATCCCGAAAAATCCCAAAGTTGTCTTATCAGACCCGAATTGGAAGACAACAATGTTAGATGAATTTACTGCTCTTATTCAAAATAAGACGTGGGATTTGATACCACGATCATCTAATGTGAACATAATTCGATCTATGTGAGTTTTTTGCCATAAAAAGAATTCTGATGGTTCTTTTGCGAGATACAAAACTCGTCTTGTTGGTGATGACAGGTATCAGCATGTGGGTGTTGATTGCGGTGAAACTTTCAGTCCGATGGTCAAGCCTGTAACTATTAGGACTGTTCTTATCCTGGTACTATCTAAATCATGGATCATTCATCAGTTGGATGTCAAGAATGCATTTTTACATAGCCACTTGTAGGAAACGGTCTATATGCATCAACCATTGGGATTTCGTGATCCCGTTCGGCCAGATCATGTGTTCTTATTGAAGAAATCCTTATATGGTCTGAAATAAGCCCCTCGGACATGGTATAATAGGTTTGCCGGATTTGTTTCCAAATTGGGATTCTCTCACAGCAAGTCCGACCAGTCTTTTTTTATTTTTCGGCAGGGCACTGCTATGGCTTATATACTTATGTATGTTGATGATAATATACTTACTGCATTATCAACTTCACTCCGTCAGTCTATTATGTCTTTTCTTGCAGCCGAATTTGCAATGAAGGACTTAGGCCATTTGAATTATTTTTTTGGCATTGCTGTTACTCAATTTGCAGGTGGTCTATTTCTCAATAAAAGAAGTATGCCGAGGAGATACTTGAAAAAGCAGGGATGTCTTCATGCAAATCTTCACATACTCCTGTTGACACGAAGGCAAAGTTGAGCAACGCTTCATATCTCCAATGACCCCACACATTACCGCACTTAGCCGCGTTCAGAAGATCTCACCTTACGACTGATATTTCCATGCGGTCCAAAGAAGTTTGTTTACATATGCATGATCCGAAAGAAGAACATATGGGGGCTCTCAAGAGGATTTTGCGGTATGTGAAGGGCACTCTCCATTTCAGACTTCACTTGTATATGTCTTCCATCAAGCACCTTTCAGCCTACACATATGCAGATTGAGGTGGTTGTCTGGATACACGACGCTCCATTTCCGGTTATTATGTATTTTTGGGGGACAATCTTGTGTCATGGTTGTCTAAACCACAATCCACATTGTCTCGGTCTAGTGCTGAGGCAGAATACCGAGGTGTAGCCAATGTGGTTGCTGAATCATGTTGGCTCCGTAATCTTTTACTGGAACTATAATGTCCGATTGAGAAGGAAATGATGATTTATTGTGATAATGTGAGTGCAATATACTTATCATGCAACCCTGTTCAGCATCAGCGCACAAAACACATTGAAATGGATATCTTATTTGTCCGCAAAAAAGTTGCTCGTGGACAAGTCAGAGTTCTTCATGTCTCATTCCGTTATCAAATTGCTGATATTTTCACCAAAGGACTTCCGCGTGTACCTTTCGATGACTTTCGGAACAGTCTTAGCATCCGTGAACCTCCCGCTTAGACTGCGGGGACTAATAGCACACGGTAATTATGGGGGCAATCCCATAATTACCTCCATTCATTATTATTAATTGATTATGTAATATTATGTAATTAAGTAGTATCTTATAATTTAGGTAAGGTAGATTAGTCTTCCCTAGGAATAATATTATGTAATTAAGTAGTATCTTATAATTTAGGAAAGTAGATTAGTCTTCTCTAAGAATAATGATATTGTACTTGTATATATTGTACTATTTTGGAAGATGGATGATCAAGGGATTCAATCCTCTTACAATGATGTAGCTACAATCTTTTCTACGGAAATTGGATCAGGACCACGAGGGGAGTGTGCTATACTGTGATAGACAAAGTGTCATTCATTTGACAAAGAACCCGGTCTACCATGCTCGCACGAAGCACATACAACTCTGATACCATTTCATTAGATCGGCATTGGAAGATGGAGTATTAGTGCTTGAGAAGATCCCAGGAAATCAAATCCAGCAGACATGCTTACGAAGATCGTGCCGAATGATAAACTGAAATTGTGTGCAACTTCAGTTGGACTTCTTGGATGAGGATCGGAGTCGCCGCTCCAGATGGAGACAGATGATTGAAATTAGTCTTCAAGTGGGAGATTGTTGAGTTGTGAAGCCTAGGGCGCCGTTTTCTTATTGTTGGACTTCTTGGATGAGGATCGGAGTCGCCGTTTTCTGATTAGGTTGGATTTGAGTCTTAAATCCTAACAAATACAACAATTACAATACTTCAATCTAAACAAAGTGATTCCCAAGCAAATTGAAACTCACCCGTACGAATTCTTTTCGCTTTAATTCCTAGTATACACCCGATAGCAAGTGTCATAAGGCACTAAAGAGCTTAGAATAATCGCACTTAGCATACCAGTTCTTTTTTAAACGTGGCTGTTTAACTTGATATTTTCGACAAATTAAATTATTGACGGGAATCAATTATCTTATCGCGCTCTTTTACCTTCTAATTGATCATATGATAGTCAATTATTTAAGCTCATCTAACTGTAACATCACATGCATAAGTAATTGAGTCCATCCGACATATTTAGTATCGTACCATATCATTAACAAATATTACATTTCTATTCTCGCCCCAAATTCTATCTTATGCCGTTGTATCGCTGATCGAATCGGAAGATATTGATTCCTTAACTAAGCGATTCAGGCTGGAAACATGACTCTAATTTCCAGCAATGAGTTCCTCAAATACTCCAGAAAATGTTAGGACAGTGGTACTAATGAACTAAGAGGTAAGAAAGCATGATACAACTGAGTACAGTAAAGATAAAGGGATAAAGTAAAGATAAAGATAGATAAATTTTAGTTTGTTTGATTGTGTGTGTAAATTTTGGTTTGTTTGATTGTGTGTGTAATATGTAAAAAAAAAGAGTATTTATAGTACAAAAAAGAAGAAAAAATTGTACAAACGTGCCCCCATGTCGGTCGTCAAATAGCCCACTAAGCTCCACGACTTACTATGGGGAGGTGGTGCCAATTTTCTCGCCCTCTACTCCTCTTACTCGGATAATGGCTCTTGCTTTCAGTTGTTGTTGGTCGTTATCGCTTTTGTGCCTAAACCCTGACTTGATCGTTAAAGTCATTCGAGCGGCCTCACTGCACTTTAACTAATGACTTCGGCTAAAATACCTTAATAGACGATGAAATTCTTGTAGTAGAGCACTAGAAGTAAATTCGGCTGTCAGCGAACTTCAAATTATTCCCCGAGCTAGAAATCAGCATATTCCTAAAGAGTTTTGGAAGAACTGAAATGCGAGATCGGTGTTTTCCGTGAGCTAGATATCAGGAAATTCCTTATGAAGTTTTAGATCAAAATATGATAGTATGATTGCCTAAATAAAAATTCATGAACAACAAACCGTACAATCAGTTCAGATATTCATAACTATGGGGAAAAAATCTGCAGCTTCCAGCTCTGCATCATCCACTACCCATCACCCATGTCCCAACCAAACAGGGAACAAACCTTTCCTTCTCAGCTTAAAATGCGTCATAATGCCCACCCCTGACAGCGACTAATTAATTAGGACCTCTATTTTCTCCTTTTTATCTTTTCTTTGTTAATATAATATTGACTCGCGTGGGTACACCATCCTGTGGCGGTGGTGGTGTCCACACCCTCTCGTTACCCCATTGATCAACGTCATATATTTTACCGGTTTATACACAAACCCCATCTCTCTCTTATCTTCTTATCTACTTCTTTCACTTCACAGAATTTCTTTGCCCAACTGAATTTCGTAGGCCATATCTTGCTTTTTTATCCTTCTATGACGATTCAATCCTCATCTCCAATGGAACAGTAACAAAGCTGGAAATTACGAAAATAATTGAAATTCGACAACAGCGAATTTCAGAGATAAAAAAAGGAAGAAACGAACAAGTAAAAAATCAATACTAATCGTAATTGGAATTTCTTTAAACTACTAAAAAAGTGAATATTAACATATAATCCCTTCGGATTATATTCATACAAGTACGGATATTCCTCGATATCTATCGCCATAATAATAATCCCAGTACTAATTAAAGCTGCTGATTCCGTTATCTTCCTCGCAACTGTCCGGGCTAGGATACTCATTCAAATCTGGCTTTACAACAACCCTAGTGGGTTTCGTATTCGAATTACAGTTCGATTCAACAGGACAAGATGAAGAATTATGTATCGCAGTTTGTAGAGCATCAACTCTAGCACCAACTTCAGTAGCTTTTTTTCGAATCGAAGCGGCGGAGAGATCGTAAAGTTGATGTTCATCATTAACTATGCATTCAGGGAAATTAAGCCTAGCTGAAGGACCACGCAAGTAAAATACGGCGGTATCGTAAGCACGAGCGGCAGCGACAGGTGAAGAGTAAGAACCAAGCCAAATTCGAGAGCGTTTGTTGGGTTCTCGAATTTCAGCTACCCATTTACCCCACTTCCTCATACGTATACCTCTGTATGGCTTATCTTGTTGGTGTTGCCTTTGCTTTCTCTTTTCTCCTTCCATCATCGCAAACGAATAAAAAAAAACAGAGGGGGAAGGAGAGACTCTATTGTTATTACAACAGCTGTCTTATTTATACGGAGGTGGGAAATTTTCTATATAGAGAGACAAAAGAAGGACAAAGTAAGGACCGCAACGTTGATTTAAGATTTAAATTTAATAATTTAAAATATACTTAAATTTTCATTTTCTTATGTCTATTATATTTTACTATCATAATTTCTTTTTTCTATCTGAAAGGTATTAAAATACATCTTAAAATTAATATACTAATTATTTTATTTTTCTATTTAAACTATACCCATCTAATCAAATTAAGTGTGTTACAATATAAACGATGATAATTCAAATAAGAAAAAGTATAGTGATATTTAAGGTGTGAAACATGTAAAAACAAAAATAGTTCAAATGTGTTATGATTATCTCAATTTTATATGTCAATTTTTAATATAAATTTATATTTTCTGATTTTAATAAATTTTTATATATAAATTTATATTTAAATTATTGAATTCAGACGATTCCGATAATATTAAGAAGGTGGTGGGGTGTGTGTGGGGATGATTGAGGAAGAGAGCATATGGAGCACGCATAAGAGAAGAGGAAGGAGGAGGTAATTGTTTTCTTTGCTTGGCTGCTAGTCTGTCGTCTGGGCACGGCCGCCACGTTGATCTTCTTTAAAGACAAGTACAAATTCGGCCGACGCCTCATTTCACTTCCTTTCTTTCTTCCCAACAATTTCATCATGGACTAAATAGTGAGGAGCATAACTTTATTCTTGGATTCCCTTTAATATACGTGATGATGTACGATCGCAGAAATTTCAATAAAATTTTATAGTTTATAATTTAAATTATATTATATTTTTTTGTATAATTATGTATTATCTCATTAAAATAAATTGTGTATTTTAAAATCACAATTAAAATGTAGTAAGATATGATTATTTTTTAAGCGGATTAATAAGGAAAGTATATCAAGTAAATTGCGGAGGAGAAATTATTTAGGAGTCATTCGGTTACTAGTTAAGAAGAAAATTATTCATATATTAAATCTAACATAATTAATATTAAATTTGGTAATTTTTAGTTACTTTGTATTAAAAAAATCTTACTCCAATATATGGAATTACACAGAGTATTTTGGTGTTGTTGTTGTTGTACGTAAATAATATAAATATAAATTATGAGTTAATTCTTGTATTATTTTATGTATGATAAAAGATAAAATAATTAAATCCTATATTATTAATCTCTACATTTCTAATACCTTCATAATTAATTTTTTCATTACCAATTCCTACTTAACTCTAATCAGCAATCAAAAGCCCCTTATTAAATCATAATTTATTTCCTTATAAATTTATTGTTAATGTTAAGAGTTCCACATCGAAAATAGAATGAAAACATGAACTCCTTATATGAATTTGGATAATATTCACACTATAAGCTAACTTTTGAGGTTGAGTTAGGCCCAAGATCCATTATTTATATAGTTGTTGGGCTAAAACGGTCCAAAGATACTCTTAACATGTGATATTGTCCGTTTTGGGTCAAGCCCATACGGTTTTTCCAAAAAGTCTCACACCAATAAGAGAATCCTACACCTTATATGTAGGTTCTTTTTACTTTCCACTTTCGATGTGAGACTTTGTTCGCAGATCTCAACAATCTTCCCTCGAACTAAGTTTCACAGCCCATCACCAGTTATGGGCTAATTTGAAGATTAATTGTGTGTCATCTACATCATCCTCCAAGTGTTTATGGTGGGTTGAGTTAGGCCCAAGATCCATTATTTACATGGTATCAGAGTCAGGTTCATTTCAATTTTTTTGTTGGTATTAGACCCCCAAATTATATTATCAATGCTCCAGTTAACGAGGTCTGAGTGTGCGGGGGGAGGGGGGTGTTAAGAGTCTCACGGAAATGAAATTGGAACATGAACTCCTTATATAGAACTGGACAATCCTCATCTTACAAGCTAGCTTTTGGGATTGAGTTAGACTCAAGATTCATTATTTACAATTAAGAAAATGGTAAATTTTTATATTTTTAAAATATCTAATTAGAAAATTTTAATCTAGTTTCAATAAGAAACTTTTATAACTATACAAAAGTAATGAAATGTTTAAAATTAAAGATTTTAACAATTCTATATCCACAAAAATGACGTAGCATATTTAGAATTATAAGTTTTATAAATGTAACTTTTTATCAAAAAAATTACTAAATGTTATGTCTAAGTCAAATTATATAACGTAACTTGAAATGGAAGTATCTAAGTTTTACACCGTTCATATGGGAGTTAGTTAAACCATCTTATACTGTAGACAACTTGATTGTAATTTGTAATCGACTTGTACACAAAAAGGAAAACTAGTGACTTTTATTTTATTTATTTTGCTTTTGTCAAAATTTTAATCCAAAAATCAAAACACATTGAACCTCTTCTAGTATCAGTCTTTTCATAATCTTCAACAAAAAATAGCTTTACTAGACAGGATGCTTGGAATTCAAATAATTATCTAAAGAGAAGTACAGAATAATCATTAAGATGGAGATTGGGGGTCACCTCTTTCCATATTTCAAATCCCTCCAAGATTATATTTCTCTTCCTCTTGTATACTTCCCATTTATCAATTTATATGATGCTATCATTTTTACTTGGTGTTAAAAAGAATGATATATTTTTTTATTTAATAATAATTTAATTTTAAATTTTATTATTTATGCTTAACGAGATGATCTATAACCACACAAATATCTTTGATTTATTTTAGATCACAAGATTAAAAAAATTATCTATAAATTTTATGCTCAATTAAACTATATCGTTAAATTAAACGAAGAGAGTACTTCATAATAGCAAAATTATTCAGAAATTTAATTTGTGGTTCGTACCTAATTTCATCTGAATACGGGCACATCCAAATAAGAGAAGAAACAGTTAATGAGGTTATTTAAACACAAAATTGGCATAGTATAATACTCCCTCTGTTCAAATTTATTTGAAGATTGACCAGTTTAGAAATCAAATAATATTTTCTTTAATTTAATTTTATATATTGATTATTCGAGTATTTTATAATAAAATTTACATATTTAAAAACTACATAAAAAATACTATAAATTTACATAATTAATAATTCACAATATATGAAAATAATAGTCAAAGAAACAATTATTTGACTCTCAAACTGGTCAATCTTCAAACAAATTGGGACCGGGATATGTTGGCGTAAATGCTTTAAAAGTTAATTTCATATTATTAGATATTGAAAATAAGAATCTGTAGAAGAAGTAAATACAGTCACAAACATGTGCCATAATTCATAGTTAGTTATGGTAGTTAGAGTTGGTTAGACCGTTGTGAAGTTTGTTAAAATAGTTGTTAGTTGGTTAATTGATTGTTAAGGGAATTAAGAGCATAAGTGTATGTATATATACTCTGTGTCACACCCCATTTTAATCGGAGTCAAAACGGTGTTGGACATATGGTTGATTCCTAAAATGTATTTTAAGGAGTCGTCATCTAATTATTATAGGGAACTAGGACACTTTAAATAACATAAAATGTTATAAATGATGTCCATTTAAAGGTCTGCAAAATTTATGAGATTCTAGGTAAGACTCTATTATTCTAAGGAGAAGAGGTTAGACATTCCTTAAGATCCGCTAACATGCGGTTATCTGGTCAAACTTAAGCTTAATATTGTATAAAAGATGCATGTTTTGAAAGCATAAAGTTTAAGAAAGAGGTGTTCTAAATATTCATTTGAAATATATATATTTTCATAAAAATTGCATGAAATTATAAAATACATTTTTAGAAAAAGTGGGTTTGTTGGAAAAGTATATGTAGTGTGTAAAATTGGTTTTTGATAAAGATATGCATTTATGGCAAAATATATACGACGAGCCTAAAATAGAATAGTGGGGATTTTCCTATTTTTAACCACCCTTTCTAATTTATTAATCTTAAATCGACCTATTCTAAACATTTTAATAATCCTACAATATTTATTTAGAAGTCCTGAGGCCGGAAGATGCAATATGTCGGAAGTGAATTTCATGGCGAGTCTCGTAACGAGACTCTTGTTCTTCCCGATGCATTTCATGTAAAAGAAAGAAAGAAAAGGATTAGGAAATATTCCACACCTTGTCAATAATAAACAAATAAGATATTCATATAAACTTAAACACATAAGTGCGTATTACTTAACTACATCAGCAAAGTAAAGGGTTCAAAAATTAATAGCAAAATATCCCAAAAATCAGTCCAAAAAATGGCCAAAGATCAGACCGAAAGCAGTCAAAACAGGGGGTGCAAATCATTCCAAAAATTGACCCAAAATCAGTCCGAACATGGGCTGAAAAATCAGTCCGCGAATTGGCCCAAAATCAATCCGAACGGGGCTGAAAATCAGTCCGAAACAGTCAAAAATCAGTGGCCAAAAGAGCCAAAATTAGTCTTAAAAATATCCAAAATAGTGGCCAAAATGGCCAAAATCAGTCCAACAATCCTATGGAATCACAACAACATTTCACATTAATCACGCGCATGTTAGATGACTTTTGACAACATCTCATATTATAAGAACTCATATAAGATTCAGGAAGACTTCACATGCATTTAACTTAGACTAAAATGCCGACGGGGCTACTTAACTAGGCCTAAATCCATATGAATACAGATACGACATGGTTGCATATGATATTAGGCTAGCATACACAAAAGTACAAACATGATCAAATATAACATACAGATGGCTACTGTTAGTTGTATTTTGTTTACACTTTTTGAGTCATTTTTAGTTAGTATTTTACTCTATTCATTTGTGTTTAGTATAATATTGTGGTTGTTTTCCTTTCTTTTGAGTCACAGCGGTCATAAATGGAGAAACGTCAAAAGAAGATGAAATGAGCTTATTTGAGATGGAATTGCACACTAAAAGGGCCAAGAAATGAAGCCTAAGTAGTCCCGGGAAGTATAGAAGAAATCAGACGAAGTCCGGACGAGAAAATGACAAGGTTTCGGAAAATATTTGTTGCGAAGATTTTCGCACCGCTGCCATTACGCAAAGACCGCGGCCAAAAGATCCATGAGGTCGTCACATAGACTTCCCAGATCATGCAAGTACAACGCAAAATTTTGCAGGTCCGAGCCGAAATTGGACAGGGGTATAAGGGTCCAAAGCAATATAGTTTATAAGTATAAAACCCTATACCCTAGGTCATATTATTCATTCTAGCTTGGAATCCTTTTACATATTCCACAACACAACTCTTGGAGGCCATAAGATTGGAGACCTAGCTCTAGTATTTTTTTTCTTTTTTTTTCTTTTTAATTCAGTTTATATATGAATTTTGTGTTAGTTCTTAGCGTGACTATGGCTAGGAGCTAAACACTTTATTAGGGTTTTCCTTATGAATCGCTTGAAGCTTTTATTCATGAATTAATGCAGTAGTTTGATTTCTTCTTCGCTTGATTAAGATTTATTTAATATTTGGTATGAATGTTTGATAGTTAACTGACCATTAATTATCATAATCTATATGATTTCGAATCAAAAGCCGAGAGGAGTGATTTGGATATGCCGTAATTGAATAGACATAGGTTACAATCGCAGCCGAAAGTACCCCGATACTTGTGTAGCATTATAGGTTATTGTTCTTAATCCTCTTACGTGGTAAATCCTATCATAGAAATATAGAAGGGTTCTGTACTGGGGTTGAGTGATTATATTGCCCTAACCGGAATATAAGACAGTATAGTTAACCGCTATCTTAACAAAGAAGAAGAATCATTCTAGTTGCATTAAAGATTGAATAAAGTGAATAGTCGAAGATTTTGGAAGCCCTAATTCATTCATAACTGATTACAACTTTATTAGTTTAAATCTTGCAAATATTCTAGTAGTTAAACAAAAATCCTAATCAAATATCGATTGTCAAATAGATAACATAAAATAGATAATCGGTACTTGATAACGACTTGAGATTTATATTCTGGTCTTACGGACTATATTACTTGTAACGACGCAGACGCCATGCGAGCAAATAAATATCGCTAACAACTACTTGGCTTAAAACTATAACTAGATACCCTAGGTGGACAGATTCAGCATGTCAAAACTTCATGGTTTAAAATGAATACCACATGGACTTAAAAATTTACCAAATAAATGCATATATGCCATGCTTTCAATTAATTACTAAGAGAACTGGGAAATACTTTTTTTTTGGACTTGGACAAATTAGTTACATACCTGTTTCATTATCCAAATCACAGGGGACATATGGTTCTAGCACATAACTTAGGTATACAGAATATAGGAAGGTAGCAAACCGACATGACACAATATTAGCCCAGACAAGGGGAGAGCATTAGCAAAGGCATAATTTAGGCATCTTGACAGGGGAAGTAGGACCCAGAATACTAATTAACACATACACTCCAACAGATCATATTGAACAAGGAAACAAACAACAAGAAGAGTATTGATCATTTAAACAACCGCATGAACATCTTAAACTATCTAGCCAAAATGTGAATCCTCACATACCTATATCAGCCCACAAACATTCTGGTTTTAAGCATATTAGCACACATTACTCATAATGAAAAGAAAAGAATCATACCAAACAAAGCTAATATTGTAGGTTTGACTCACTTCTAGATCATTTGAATGGTTTACTTAATCTAAACAGACCTTGCCCGACATTGCTTTTGATGTTCAACACCTCAGTCAGTTTATGCAGAATCCTAAGCATTCTCACTTGGAAGCTGGATTGAGATTGGTAAGATATATTAAAAGTTCTCCAGGGTCTGGTATTCTTCTTCACAGTTCCAGACCGGGGATTTACAAGAAATTTACAAGTTTTTGGCGCCGTTGTCGGGGATTGACGTACTTTCAATATCGATTTATCTATTCTTATTTCTAATTTGGTTACTCCAAGAACAAGTTTCTAACTTGTTCTGCGAGCATCTTTTTATCACCTTTTGTTGTTTTTCTTATTTTGCAGGTTAAATTTGAAAAAAAAAACGAAAAAAAATAAATATACAGGTCCATGGACTACTACTTCTATCAGGGGCAGTGGAGTCATCAACAACAACTTAACCAACAGGTTCCAGAGGAAGATCTAGATGAGTTGCAGGCATGCATACTCAGGCTCACCAAGTGTCAAGCTCAGTTTATGGATGAGACAAGAGTGTCCCTCAGAAATTTGGAGACACAAATAGGGCAACTAATGGATAGGATGAGCAATACACTTCAAGAAAGTCTGCCTAGCGACACCGTTGTGGAAAGTGATAAGCAAATTGAGGAACTTGAACCACACCCAGCTGTTGAGGAATCTGGCGAGATAGTTGATGTAGAGAAGGAAAAGATTACTGAGATCCAATTATTCACCTTTTTGGATTCTTTGGAAATTCTTTTCCCTGTACCTATTGCAAAAGAAATACCACCAGCCGTCACTGTTGATCCCCAAATAGAAATTCCATACCTTCAAGGGCACCCCCTAGAGTTGAGATATGTTGGAAATCTCACTGATCCCTACATTATAGAGAGCTTAGAGGACAAGCATGTCTTGTGTACTTGGGGGATAATCTTATATCTGAAGCCCTTAGTTGAAAAGAGTGTTGTAGGAAAAGTGAGACCTGCAACAATAACTATGCGGATTGCAAGCGCGCAGAAGGATCCAATGGGCACTCGTAAAGGTTAACTGCGTCCGGCTAAAAGACGTTAAAGACATCGCTTGTTGGGAGGCAACCCAATGTTTTTAATTATGTTAGTTTGATTTTTTTCTTTAAGTTTGTTTTATTTTGTCTTGAACAGTCTCACGGTCTTGGGTTCTTGTTTTGTGTTGTTGGATGTGGATCAAAGCTAACTCGAGGAAAATGAGTAAAAACGCTGAAAAAAGGAAAAGCCGTCGCCACGTGGCCGGAACTTCGTAGAGTCGCAAGATTGGGCGCCGCGTTCGAATCTCAGGGTCGTGGCGCCGAAGGTTCAGAAACCCAGATTTCATGCAAATTCCAGAATTTTTCCTCCCAGACCTCCATTATGATCGATGTGTTGTGTCAGTAAGTTGTCCCTATTTTTAGTCTTCACACATTGGGGACAATGTGTCGATTAAGTTTGGGGGAGTGTCTTATATTTTGTTTTATTATTTTGAGTCTTTGTGATTTGTTTTGTGTATTTTTGAGTCATAATTTTTTTTAAGATCATGCATGCTGTAGTTACTTGAAACGCCTAGTGAAGTAAAGTGGAATAATGTAATGGAATTAGAAGCAACCATCTGAACACTTAGGATAGATATGCCAAATATTCATGAAATCGAACTATTTGGGGTATCTTGCTTGATTTATGCATTGTTAGTGATTAAACCTATGTTTCTGCTTGCTTGCTATTTGAGGCGAAATAGTTAGGATATGTATGTTAGGGATATGATTCAGACATTTCTTTGTTAGCCCTTTCTTACCATTCTTTGCCTATCCCTGACATTCAAATTATATCCCTAGTCAGCCCCTTTGAGCAAAAAATAAGATCTTTTCTTTGACACCCTAAAATTCCATATTTGTGCCATAAGTGAAAAAATTGAGTTGTTTGGAATATAAAGTGTTGAAAAAGAGACAAAAGAGAGTGAACAATTTTGATGCACCCCAATGAAAAAGTAATAATAAATAGGCAAAAGCCAAAGTTTGGGGGTGCTTACTATTCATCAGACACCTCATTCTCTCAAAACAAAAGAGGGGAAAGATATGTATGAGGTTAAAAAGAGAATCAAAAGAAAAGGGAAGAATTTAAAGCAAAAGAGCTTATGGTACGTAAATTGAGCCTAAATGCCTATTTTTACCTACCCCTGCCTAAGCCTACATTACAACCCTGAAAAGCCCTGAAGATCTCTAATATGTGTATCCATGATTAGTGGAGAATAGCAAGTAAACATGCTATAGGATTTTGAAATTGACATGCATAGTTAAGGTATTCTTACTTCCATTGAGCATGATTAAATTGAATTTTAACTTGAGTGTTTAAAATGCTAAAAATTCATGCTATATGTTCCTACATATTATCCTACTAACCTTCATGCTTTTCTAAGTGACAATTGTGCAACAAAATGATCAGTGTCTTTGAGTCATTTTATTTTCTTTCGTGTCTTTGTTTATATTTTTTATCTTTGCTCGAGGGCGAGCAAAGGTTAAGTTTGGGGGTGTTTGATCGGTGTATTTTATATACACCTTTTGAGTCATTTTTAGTTAGTATTTTACTCATTTAATTTATATTTAGTATAGTATTAGGGTCGTTTCCTTTCTTTTGTGTCACAACGGTCAGAAATGGAGAAATGGCGAAAAGGAGATGAAATGAGCATAAATGAGATGTAATTACACACTAAAAGGGCCAAGAAATGAAGCCTAAGAAGGTCCGGGAAATATAGAAGAAATCAGACGAAGACCGGACGAACAAAGGACGAAGAAACGAAAAATCCGGCATCGTTGCCACCGGCGCGCAAGACTGGCAGCTACGGCCACCATCAAGTCGTTTAAAGCTCTCTGATTTTCAGGCATCGTGGCGCCAGCTGCAGGGCCACGGCGCCGACGCGGGATTTCTGAGTTTTTGGGCCGAATTTGACACGTTTTCAGGGTCCAAAAGGGATAACTTTTCCTACCTACATATTCCTTAACCCTTTACCTAAAAGATTCCATAACTTTTCCTTAACCCTTTACCTAAAAGATTTCATAACTTTTCCTACCTACATAATCTCTAACCCATTACCTAAAGAATTCTTGGGCTATAAATAGTCTCTACATCATTAGAAGAATTCATCAATCACCCATCCCATTCTCCATCCACCATTCCACACCATTCCATCTTGTAAATATTCCACAACACAATCCTTGGATGCTAGAAGGCTTGGAGACTTGTTCTTGAGTATTTTTCTTTTCTTTCTTTTGTTTTGTTTATTTCAGTTCATGTTTGGAGATTATATTAGTTCTTAGCGTGACTATGGCTAGGAGCTAATTACTTTGTTAGGGATTTCCTTGTGATTCTCTTGAAACTCTTATTCATGAATTAATATATTAGTTTGGTTTCTTCTTCACTTGTTTAAGATTTATTCAATAGTTGTTTTGATTGCTTGGTAATTAATTGATCACTAATTATCATAACTTATATGATTTCTAATCGAAAGCCGAAAGGGGAGATTGTGAATATGCTATAGTTGAATAAACATAAGTTAAATCGTGTACGAAAGTACCCCGATACTTGTGTAGCTTAATAGGTTATTGCTCTTAATCCTCTTTTATAGTCAATCTTATCATCGAAAGATAGAAGGGTTCTATATTGGGGTTGAGTGTCTATATTACCTTAACAGGAGTATAAAACGGTCTAGTTAACCTGCTATCTTAACGTAGAATGAGAAGTTAGTCTAATTGTATTAAGGATTGAATAGAGTGGATAGTTGATGATCTTGGAAGCCCTAATTCTCCATCATAACTGATTTAAATCAAAGTATTTTTATAATTAGTTTATTTCCTGCATTATTAGTTTAGAATTTCAACTCAATTAACGTTAACCAAATAGAAACTAAAGCATAGATAATCGGTACTTGAACTAATCTCTGAGGACGATAACTCGGTCTTCTAGACTATATTACTTGTCACGACACGTGCACTTGCGTTAGTGTGTGTGCATCACACCTCTCAGCTGCAGGTCTTCTGTGATGCTGATTGGGGTTCTTGCCTCAGCTCTAGAAGGTCTGTCACTGGTTACTTGGTATTATTTGGCAACTCCCCCATCTCATGGAAATCGAAGAAACAGACTACCATTTCCAGAAGTTCCGCTGAGGCTGAATATCGAGCACTTGCTACTTCAGTAGCTAAGGTGGTTTGGCTTACCAGATTATTTTTAGAACTGGGAGTCTTGATTCAGCTACCTCTATCTATCTTCTCTGACAGCAAGTCTGCCATACAGATTGCCGCTAATCCTGTTTTTCACGAGCGCACCAAGCATATCGATATCGACTGTCACTTTATTCTGGAGAAAGTGAAGGATGGTCTTGTACATATCAATTACTTGTCCTCTGCTGAACAGCCTGCTGATATGCTTACAAAGGGTCTTAGCATTGCTCAACATTCCTATCTACTCTCCAAGCTAGGGATGAAAAATGTCTTCATATCCCCTAGCTTGCGGGGGTGGGGGTGTAGAAGAAGTAAATACAGTCACAAACATGTGTCTTAATTCATAGTTAGTTATGGTAGTTAGAGTTGGTTAGACAATTGTTAAGTTTGTTAGAATAGGTGTTAGTTGGTTAATTGATTGTTAAGGAAATTAGGAGTATAAGTGTATGTATATATACTCTGTATATTAGAAAAGATGTAACTGATAATTCATTTTCTCTCTCAATACAATACAATTCTATTTCTCTCACTTCCCTCTTCCTCCTTCTATCTCTCTTGACAACCGCCTTCTCTTCTCTTCTCTTCATTTCTCTTCCTCTTCTTCCGTTTCTTCTTCATCTGAATTCGTTCATCTGTGCGTAAATAGGTAAATCAACAGAATCCACCCATAAAGAATAAAAGTTTACTAGAGTGAAAACAGTAATTTTGATAACTATCATAATTTAACATATATAAATACATTTATAGTGTACAATTAAGATATACATGAAACACAAATATTCTCTCTTTCCACCACAAAATTCAAGAGTTTAGGACGCGACATTAGTATATAATTGCAACCAAGCAGTAACTCAAGCTGCGATTTTCCAGCTTCCACTACAAAGAGATGCACTTATAAGTTATCCATTTAATAATAGTAAAGTATCAGAAAGTCTAAAAAACCTAATTAACTACTCATCAATGTCGATGAATATGGAGAGTTGTGGAAAGTTAACGAACAAAGCAAAATAATTACCTACTAAAAGCCAACTCAAAATCAAGAATCCGAAACATTAATCTCTTTGAAATAAAGATATTATAACACTGGATGAAAAGAGAGCATATAGTAATGGTTTCTTACCAAAAAAATGTATACAGAAGTAAGAATCTAAAAAATATTAATTTCCTTAATTAAAGCATATAATAACATCAAATGAAGGCAGAGCCGCAAAGGGTACTTGCTTTTAGTTGTAAATTGCAATTGCAAGTAGACTTCAAAATTAATTAAGTCAAGAGGTTGATGTGGACCTCGTCGACTAAGCCAATTCGTCATCACATGATTATTTATGTCATTTACTTTTTATTTGTCTTTTAACTTATATATGGCTAAGGTTCAATTTTTTGTTCAAACGATAACGATAAATGTGGAAACATCTTTATTTAATTCAATGCAACATCTCCATCCAAGTATAATATTTTAAAATTTAAAAAATATGTGAGCCATGAGATCTCAATTGGTGATTTACATTTTTAGATATTGGCAAATATGCTATTATAACAACTTGGCAAAAGAATAAGATATTAATAACAAATGAATGTCTAGTCTAACTTAACTTCAAAAATTAATTGATGCGATAATATTATTCAATATTCATCGATGCGGAAACTAGCTCAATACTCCGCATGCTTATGATTGATATATAGGTTGTAAATAAGAACGTAATATTTAATAAATAAAAAATTAAGATGCGTCTATCTCTAACAAAAATGAGAAGAGATAAAACTAACTCAATCCTAAAAGATAATTTATAAGGTGAAATAACTAAATAACTCAACATCCACCGGGAACTCAACAATTACAAACAAACATCTCTATATACACCTTTTAGGGTACCCACCTTCCAGTTAGATATATGAATGAAAAAATCTTTCTTCAATCAAATAACATAAAGACGTAAATACTAATCATTTTTACAATTTATTTTGATTTCCTCTTTCTTATATATGTTGCCTCCTTTTCTTTTCCTTTCTACTTTCAATATATTTATCTTTTCCAACACAATCTAGTGGTAGACCTTAGAGGAGAAACATACAATTAATTTTGACTAAAATGGATTAACAATTAAGATGAAGATGACTTTAATTTAGGGTTGGCCAGTGGGCCAGGCAGGCCCAGGATCGGGATAGGCGGCTCGACGGCCGACGCATGCGAGGGGCGGGGCGCAAAGGGACCGTACTAGCGGACGATACCGCTGTCCCGCCTCGCACGGCCCCGATGACACGGCCTGGATGGGACGGACGGTTTTTTTTTAAAATTTTTCCACTAAATTAAAAATACTAAATTATTAACAAAGTAACATATATTCATATAATGATAGTCATATACTCATATTATACTATTGTACTCATATATATTTATAAACTAAATAATTAAACAAAGACAAGAAGAGTGTAAAAAAAACATCTCAAGACTGTTTTTGTGTCTCTTATATTATTAATTATTTCATTGAAATATACAAGATTCAGAACTACAACATTGTAGTGTACTGTTGTTGAAAAAAATTGCAAAAGACATAGAAAAAAATACTAAAATTGCAATGAAATATATTACCAATTTGAAAATACTTTTTCTAGTTTCTTTATAATTTCGTGTGGTTCTTCGGTTGGAATTGATATATCTTGGTCAAATTGTTCCACGTCGCTACTCATGCCTTCAGATAAGATGTCGTTGTAGTTTTCGTCTTCTTCTTCGTTAATCTTTGGGTAACCGCACCTTCTTCGCTCCACTCGTATCCAATCTCTGAATAGTACCGTCATCTCCAAGCTGTCTCCGGCTAATGAGTGTCTGTGCTCTCCTATTTGAAATCTGCATGCAGAAAAAGCACTTTCAGAAGCGATTGATGACGCTTGAATGTTCAAAATATCTCGGGCCATCATTGAAAGTGTCGAAAATGTCTTCTCATTCTGCATCCAATATTTCAGCAAGTCTTCATTTCCGTCTTCATTGACAACTTTTTGGTAAGGTAAAGTTCCCTGCAAAACAAAAACATCGAACTCACTAATTTGGTTAGCAGTGCTACCACCGCACATTCTATTTATGAGGCTTTCAATACTGTCCGCAGAAACAACATGTCTTTTTTGAGGCTGTGTTGAAGCGAGAAAGATAAAGTCGGTTGGTTACTAGCACTTTCTTGCTGGTAATGTCGATATACTTTTTTGCATTCATCTTCTACGATATCCAACACTTCTTCTAGCGTTTGTTCAATAGGTGGTTCAACATTTAAATTTTTGGGAGTTGGAGGTGGTAGTACGTCCATACAGTTATAAATATTTTCAATAAGACTTTTACAATCGTCTACTTTAATAGTCGGGTTTAATACAACACCAATAATATAAATAGGGGGAATAAGAATAAAATATTTCTTTGATTTCATAAATATTTTTTTAATAGCTGTCTTATAAGCAGGTTTTTCCATATATTCTTTAAGAAGTAAAAATATTATAGCTATGTAAAACAACATAATTGAAATAGTAGGATAATATAAAGTAGAAAATTCTTGTGTTGCTCGTTGAAAATTCTCTAGAAATACAATAAGTTCTTTAATTTTGTCCAAATCATTATCCACAATCATATCATTTGGATTTTGATTATGGGCGTTAAAAAATAAAGTGATATGTTTTCTATAGTCATAAGCAACAACTAGTTGGTCACATAAAGAATACCACCTAGTTGGTACTTCTTCGGGAATTTTTCTGTAAGATAGTCCACAATCGTGACAAGTTTTTTATATTCTTTTCTCTGTTGAATTCTATTATTTTTAAAAATAAAGTTTATAGCAAATTGTATTTTTGCAAGAATATCTTGATAAAGTGAAAAATCATCCTTTACAACTAAGTTATAAATATGGCACGCACATTTGATATGAAAATGTTTTGGAAAAGACGGAGTTAAAACTTCTTTTCAAAACATAAATAGCAGAATTGTCAGAAGCTGCATTATCTAATGTAATACTCATATCTTTATCAGTTATTCCGTAATAATCGCAGACTAAATAAATATTTTGTGAAATAAACTCACCAGTGTGCCTACTATCTATATATCTATATGCTAAAATACGTTTTTGCAAAGACCATTTATAATCTATCCAATGACAGGTTACCGTTAAATAATCATGACCGTTAGTACTACGACCTATATCAGAAGTTAGAGCGACTTTGCAATTTAAATGATATAATGAATAACGCAAATATTATTGATATTCGTGTGCAAATTTAAACACATCTCTCTTAACCGTTGATATAGGAAAACCTTTATAATCATGATTATATATATCTCTAATATAATGAATAAAACCAGGCGATTCAGGAAATGAAAAAGGCAAACCCTCCACAGCAACTAATTTTGCTAGTGCTTCCCTATCTTTATGTTTATCGTATTTAGGGCCTACAACTCCCCCCGTTATAGGGTTAATTTGACCTTGTACTTTGTCCGGGACAGTATGTGAACCTTGTCCCGATTGAGATGACGCTTGCTAACCATCTTTTTTAATAAGGTATTGGGCATGCAAGGCTTTTTGCAATAGGTGTCTTGCTAAACCCCCCGTCCCACCATGACCTTGTCAAGTTTTAAAAGTATAAACATATTTACAAGTTTTACATATAGCTACTTGATTCGGTACGTCCCTGTGAAAATATTTCCATACAGCTGATATTAATGAGCGTTTTGCCGGACCTCGTCTCATACTAGGGGGGATAAGAGGCATTTCACTAGTGGGTGTATCATCATCTACATTAGTAGGTGTATCATCATCTAGAGTGTCATCTAAATTAAAATCTTCTTCATTTTGAGGATAAACATTTGTGTCAAGATCATATGGTATTTCAGGAAACAATTCAGGATCTATAAAATCATCTTGTCTAGGAATACTAGAAGAAGTACCCTTGCCCTTGCCCTTGCCCTTGATACCCAAGGCCTTGCCCAAAACATTTTTTGTTCTTTTCAATTTAATTATGGTAATAAATAGTTAAAGACTTAAAAAGTTAAAGATATTGAAATTAAATGTGCTAAATGAAATAAAAACAAAATAATAATTTAATGAGAGAACGAATGTACCAAACGCCGACGTAGAGTCGATGTGTAATCGAGAGAAGTTGAAAATTGAAACTTTGCTCGATAGATTAATCCTCAAGCTAGTTGCCAACTTCACTCCCAATTCTCAAATTAATAAATAGAGTGAATATGTAGTAGACAATGTTGTATAGAAATAGATTGATCGAGATTTAAGAGATTAGAGATTGTAAGAAGATTTGTGAGAAATAAGAAGTGAAAATGAGGTATTTATAGTTGAAAAATTGGGTTAAAGTGTAAATATAATAACTTAGGGGTTAAAAATAAATATAAAGGGGGTAGGGGGGATTGGGGGAGTGGGGGAAGCCAAAAATGGTTGTTGCAATAACAACCAAAATGTAAAATGGTCGTTATTGCAACGGCTATTTTTGGCAAGTGACGGATCAAGGACCGCCAGTGACCATATCATGTCCCGCCCTGCTCGAGCCCTGACCGCTTTTTTTAATTTAAACGGGGCGGGTACGAGATCGGGATCGGTCCCGGCCCGACCAACAGGCCAGCCCTCCTTTAATTATATTGTTGACATTTGACAAGTTAGTGGAAGTTTAGGAGGGGCGGTTATTATTATTTTAATTGCAAATGATACTATAGGTTATATCATCAAAATGGAAGAGAAAGTGTGAAAGTAGTCGGTGGGGGATGAATCAGACTTATATATGGTGGCGTTTGAGAGTGACTTTAAACGTCCACGCAAATAACATACTGAATTTCCAGCACATCGAGTTTCAAACACATGTACAAAGAGTGATTTCAGCTTTTTCCCAAGTTCCGTTTCAAATAATAACTGTGACTTACTCCTGAATCCTGATATCATTTTATATATAGTCAGTGCCGGTATCAGAAATTTAAATAAAGAGATTCAAAAAGCAAAATTCTTATATTAGAAATTTAACAATTTATATATATACAGATAAAAATATTATTATCCTATTCACATAGTACTTATAAATTTTTAATAAAGGAGGTGCAATTGGGGTTGCGGTTGGACCCCCTTGCACCCTATGTCGCTATGCATCCTGTAAAGAATGGATCTTGGGTCTAATTCAACTCCAAAAGCTAGCTTGTAGGGTGAGGATTGTCCAAATTCATATAAGGAGTTCTCATTCCATTACCGATGTGAGACTCTTAACACTCCTCCGTACGCTCAGACCTCGTTAACTGGAGCGTGAACAATATAAATTGGAGGCCCAACATCGATGAACAAATAATTGAAATGAGTCTGACTCTGATACCATGTAAAGAATGTATCTTGGACCTAACTCAACCCCAAAAGCTAACTTGTAGGGTGAGTGTAAGGTGATATTAATCTCCCTTAGGGAGTCTTCTCATTAATATCAAAGTATATATATAGTACAATATTCATCTCTTATACAATATGAACCTTAAACATATACAAAAGAGGAATCTTAGTCTTATCATAATTATATTTATAAAATATATGAAAATATTCTAATTATGGGTAGGGATACAATTGTTTCTATAATATACATGTTTACACACCCTCGCCAATGAGGAGGAGTTTGACGAGACTGGATCTGAAGTCAAGAAATAACTTTCTGGGAAGTTCTTTTGTAAATATATCTGCATATTGATAAGATGATGGAACATGTAACACTCTGACATGACCTAGTGCAACTTTCTCACGAACAAAGTGTAGGTCGATCTCAATGTGCTTGGTTCGCTGATGTTGAACCGGATTATGAGACAGATAGATGACAGAGATGTTATCACAGTACACAATTGATGCCTGACGCAAATGACACTGAAGTTCTAACAGTAAATGTCTGAGCCAACAAATCTCAGCTACTACATTTGCAACGCCAAGACCGAGCGAGATAGGTAGTCCGTCGCCGATGCATCAAGAAATCAGATTATCCCCTAAAAAAACACAAAAGCCGGAGGTGGAGCGTCGCGTGTCCGGACACCCTGCCCAATCTGCATCCGTATATGAAAGCAACTTATTTGGTGCAGAGGGGTACACAACCATAATCAAGAGTGCCTTAATGTATCGAATGATACTGTTAGGCGATTTACAAATACTCACGCAAGTACATGTATCGTTCACAAATAATATAGTCTGTAAGACCGAATATCGTTCACAGAGACTGGTTACCAAGTACCGAACTTCTAAACTTTGGTTTCTATTTGGCAATCGATAAATTGTTTGGTTTTGTACTAAGGACTATCATTAAAGTGAAGTGCGGGAAACTAGACTAGATTTATAATACTAAAGATTTATAACAGTTATGAAGGGAATATGGCTTCCAATCTCCTCGATTATCCACTCTTTCTCGTGTTAATGCAATGCTAATGATTCTCCTTCTTATTAAGATAGCAGGTTAACTAGTCTGTCATCATATTCCGGTTAGGATATACGAGAGCTCAATCTTGTGTTGAAACCTTCTATATTTCTATGATAGATTTTACCACACAAGAGGATTAAGAACAGTAACCTTAAACACTACACAAGTATCGGGGTACTTTCGTCCACGATTTTAACCCGTGTCTAAACAATTACAGCATATTCAAATCTCTCCTCTCGGTTCTTGATTCGAAATAATATAGGTAATGATAATTAGTAGCTAATTCATTATCAAGCAATCAAAGCAATATTGAATAGATCTTAATACGCTGAAAAAGAAATCATTAACTAATGCATTAACTATATGAACGAGTTTCAAGAAGATTCGATGGAAACCCTACTAAAGTAATTAGCTCATAGCCATGAACATGCTAAGAACTAATACAATCCAACAATAACTGAAATAAATACAGAGAAAAGAAAAATATTGTGAACTAAAGTCCCAATTGTGGCCTCCAAATCTGCCCTCGATGATGTTGTGTGTGAGAATGGACCCCCCTCCTAAAAGCTGATCCCTAGGGCTTTAAATAGGTATCAATTTCGAGCCCTAGGGACCCTATTATCCTTGGCCAATTCCAACTCGGAACTGAAAAATTATGTACCGGCACCGCGGTTCTGCAGGTCAGCACCGCGGTGCCAAACCTCCTGCAGCTCTCTGAACAAATAGCACCGCGACTCTGTCTTAATGCACCCCAGTGCTGAAAGTCCTGCGAGTTTCTGCTGTTTTGGCACCGCGATCCTGCCTCTGGGCACCGCGGTGCTGCTGTGGTTTTTCCGAGTTATCAATTTTCGACCTTTTTCTGCATCGGGACCTCCTTTTATGCCCATTTTCGGTCCTTTTTCTATTTTGCCTTTTTGAACCATTGTGACTCAAAAGAAAGAAAAACAACCCTAAAACTGTACTAGACGCAACAAAAATGGGTAAAATACTAATCGAGAATGACTCAAAATAGGTATATGAAATATGTCTAACTGATGCGCGAAAAGATGCACACACTTTAACGCAAGTGCACGTTATCGTAACAAGTAATATAGTCTTAGTAAGACCGAATATCGTCCACAAGGATTAGGGTTCAAGTACCAACTATCTATCTTTTGGTATCTATTTGGTAAATTGATATGTGGATTTGTTGTTTATAACTAAGAATTATAAAAGCTATTTAACTATAAGTTTACTTCAGTTGTGATGGGAATAGGGCTTCCACGTCTCCTCACTATCCGCTTATGTTACTTATTAATGCAATAACTTATGGTCTTCTTCTTTTGGAGAAAGCAGGTTCACTAAATCATTTTATAATCCCGTTAGGGTTATATAAACACTCAACCCCAGTATTGCACCTTACCTACCTTTCGGTAATAAGGATAACTCTATAGGAGGATTAAGACTAAGAACCTAGTTAACCATCACGCACCATGCGCAAAATTAGGATTTTTAAGCCTCTCATTAACGCTACATAAATAATTGAGGTATTTTCATCCCCAATCCAAGAATGTCTACCCAACTTACATCATATTCACAATCCCCTCCTTTCGGAGTCTGATTAGAAATCATATAGTGATAATTAGTTGTCAATTAATTACCAAGCATTCAATTCAATTATTGGATAGATCTCAACAAGAAGAAGAATAACCATAAGCATGCATTAAATCATAACATAAGTTTCTAGAGATTCAACATAGAAAGCCCTATAAGAGAATTAGTTCCTAGTCATTGATATGACAAGAACTAATTCAAAGTTCATCATGCAAAAACTGAAATAAATAAAAGAAAAAAGAAAGAAATTACTAAGTTTAGGTCTCCAATCTCCAAGCAAGAAAATCTTGTGTTGTGCAAGAAAGGGAACCCTTAAAATCTGCATAGGGTTCTCCTTTATAGTCAAATCGCCTCAACTTTTCCTCGCAGTTCGCCCAAAATCCGTCTGAAAACCCTGATTTTTCCCACGCCGCCGCGTTCGCTTTAGCCAGCGCGGAACTGCTGTGGTCCTTCGGGTGATTTGGCGTCGCGACCCTGATTGTCTGTTGTCTGTGGGCGCCGCGACGCTACTTCTTCAGAGCCTTCGATGATTAGCGCCACGACCGCCATCGTTGGTACAGCCGCGGCTACTGGTCTTCGCAGCCTCTGCGGATGTTGGGCGCCGCCGCTTCGCCGCAGGAGGCCGCGCCGGTCTGGTTTCACTGCTCGCCACTTTCTCTGTTTTTAGCTTTGGAACCTCATCTTTTGGCCTTTTTAGCTTCTTTTCCGCCATTTGGCCATTTTAACCACTTTGACTCAAAAGAAAGAAAAACTATCCTAATACGACACTTATTTGTACAAAAAGGGACAAAAGACTAACTAAAACTGACTCAAAAGGTGTATATAAAATACACCGATCACTAACAAACCCCCAAACTTAACCTTTGCTCGCCCTCGAGCAAAGATAGAAAGAAAGAAATAAAAGACTCAAAGAAACGAAAAATAAAAGACTCACTGACATTGATCACTTTTGCTGCATTAGTGTTAACTAGAAAAACATGAAGGTTAACAAAATAATATGCAGGAACATATAGCATGAAATTTCAGCACACTAAACACATGAAGCTAGATATTTCGCAAACTCATATTTATCATGCTTAATGGAAGTCAATATACTAAATCATGCATATAAATTCAAAAATCCTATGGCATGCTTACTTGCTATTCTCCACTAATCCTGGATATGCATAAAAGAGATCTTCAGGTCTTTAAGGGTTGTAATGTAGGCTTAGGTATAGGTAGGTAAAAATAGGCATTTAGGCTCATTCTGTGTACCATAAGCTCTTTGGCTTTTCAGTATTTCCCTTTTCTTTTTGTTCTTTCCTTCACTTTGATTCTATCTTTTCCCTCTTTTGTTTTGGGAGAGTGAAGTATATAATAATGACAAGCACCCCCAAACTTGGGCTTTTGCCTATTTCTTATTACTTTTACTTGGGGTGCAACAAGCTCATTCACTTTTTTTTTAACACAATTTATTCCACTACTTCACATTTTTACTTATGGCACAATCTGTGGGAATATTGGGTGTCAAAGAAGAAGTTTCAATTTTTAGGCTCAATGGGGCTAACTAGGGATATTTTTAAAGTCCGGGATAGAAAAGAGTGGTAAGAATTGGCTATCAAAGAAATGCCTGAGTCATCTCCCTAGCATGCATATCCTAACTATTTCGCCTCAAATAGCAAGCAATCATAACACATAAGTATTCATTATTTAGCATGCATAATTCAAGCAAGAAACTCCAAATAGACAGATTTTGTGAGTTTTTGGCATATCTAACCTGAATGTTTAGGTAGTTGCTTCAATTCCATTACATTATTCCACCTTACTTCACTAGGTTTTTCTAGCAACTACAGCATACATGATCTTTTGACAGACAATTATGACTCAAAAAGAAAAAAAATTGTGACTAAAAAATACATAAAAACAATTAAAAGACTTAAATAAAACATAACAAGACACTTAAATCACACATTGTCCTCAATGTGTGTAGACTCAAAGACAGTGAAAGAAATAAGACACTTACAAACTTTGGCTAAAATGGTGGTGGTGGCGGTGGATAGTACTTTGTATTCCGTGAGGGGAGGAGAGCTCTTGGTGTTTGATTTGGCGACGGGCCTTCTGGACGTAACGCCTTCGTAATTCATATTTTCCGTTGTGGCGCTGCGGCACACGGAAGCGCCCAAACTCTCTGGCTGGTTCTGAACTCTGCGCGCCATGCCCCGCTTAGAGGCGCTCGCGATTTTCTGGGGATCCTTGGTTTCTCTTCAGTTTTCGCCTTCCAAGTCCTTGGCTTTCACCTGTCAACACAATACAGACACAAGAACCCAAGACCGTGAGACTGTTCAAGAAAAAATAAAATAAACTAAAGACAGGAATTGAAATAATCATAATTGAAAACGTTGGGTTGCCTCCCGAGTAGCGCTGTCTTTAACGTCTTTTATCCGGACGCAAGTTCCTTATTATTCTAAGGTATGAGAGGTTACTAAGTTCATGTATTCCATTTCATTGATCAGATAGGGTTTTAACCTCTGTCTGTTTACCTTGAAGGAAGCTCCCTCTCTCCCTTTTATTTCAATCGCACCATATGGGAATACTCTTACCACCGTGTATGGTCCTGTCCAATGTGATTTTAACTTGCCTGGAAATAATCTCAATTTTGAGTTGAATAAAAGCATTTGTTGTCCTTCTTGAAAGTCTTTCGGTATCAATTTCTTGTCGTGTCATGCTTTCGTTCGTTCCTTGTAGATCTTTGCATTCTCATAGGCATCAGGCACGAATTCTCTAACTCGCTTAAATTGTAGTAGCCTCATCTGTCCTGCTGCCGTGGCGTCCATGTTTAACCTCTTCATTTCCCAATACGCTCTGTGTTCCAATTCTACTGGCAAATGATATGCTTTACCAAAAACTAATTTATAAGGTGACATACCAATTGGTGTTTTGAATCGTCCAGATGCTCATATCAAGGTCATCCAGTTTGATAGACCAGTCCTTCCTTGAGCCATTCACCGTCTTTTTCAATATGCTCTTCACTTCTCTATTTGACACTTCTGCTTGCCCATTAGCTTGAGGGTGGTAGGCAGTTGTAGTGCGGTGGTAGACTCCATATCGGGAAAGCAATGAATTCAGCTGCTTGTTGCAAAAGTGACTTCCTTCGTCACTGATGATGGCTCTTGGAGTGCCGAACCTTGTGAAAATATTCCTTTGAAGGAATTTTTGAACAGTCTTACTGTCGTTCTCTTTTGTGGCCACTGCTTCTACCCATTTGGACACATAGTCTACCGCCAGAAGGATATATTGATTTCCAAAGGATGGCGGGAATTGTCCCATGAAATCGATTCCCCACACGTCAAAGAGTTCCACTTCCAATATCCCTTGCGAAGGCATCTCGTTTCGTCTTGAGATGTTCCCTGTTCTTTGGAAACTATCACATTTTTTCACAAAGGTATGGGCATCCTTGAAAAGTGTTGGCCAATAGAATCCGCAATAGCATTTTGCCGCTTCTTGATGCCCCAAAGTGTCCACCACATGATAGGGTGTGGCAATGGGTGAGAACCTGGTGCATCTCTTCCTCTGGTATACATCGCCTGATGACTTGATCGGCACAGTGTTTGTATAACATAGGTTCCTCCCAATAGTAATGTTTTACTTCTTAATAAAACCTTTTCACTTGCTGTCTTGACAAGTCTGGGGGTAGTACCTTAGCTACAAGAAAGTTAACAAAATCAGCGTACCAAGGTAAATTAGAATTCACACTTACTTGAAATAGTTGTTCGTCTGGAAAGTGGTCATTTATTTGTACATCCTTGGTGTTCTGGCTCTCTGTGTTCTCAAGTCTTGACAAGTGGTCTGCAACTGAATTCTCTGTTCCTTTCTTATCACGAATCTCCACGTCGAATTCTTGTAGAAGCAGGACCCATCGAATGAGGCGAGGCTTTGCATCCTTCTTTGTCATCAAGTACTTTATAGCAGAGTGGTCAGTGTATACTATCACCTTATTCCCAATCAAGTATGGCTCGAATTTCTCAAACGTATACTATAGCTAGTAGTTCCTTTTCGTAGTTGCATAATTTAATCAGGCGTCATTTAGAGTTTTACTAGCATAGTAAATGGATTTAAATACCTTGTCGAAGTCTCTCAGACAAAGATCGCTCCCATCAGATAATCGCCAGATCGCACATTAGTTCAAATGGAGCTCCGGTTTGGTGCAATGACTATGGTCTTTGAAATAAGCTTCTCGAGGCCGAAATGCGGATAAGCATTCTTTATTGAAGTCGAAGGCAACCCTTGTCATTAGCAATGTGGAAAGAGGCTTTGAGACCTTTGAAAAATCCTTGATGAATCTTCTATAGAAACCTGCATGTCCAAGAAAACTTCTGACTCCTTTTGTTGATACTGGAGGTGGTAGATTTTCGATCACTGAAATCTTTGCTTTGTCCACCTCAATACCTTGGATTGATATTTTGTGTCCCAAGACAATTCCCTCTGTTACTACGGTTGACACTTCTCCCGATTTAAAGACAAGGTTAGATTCTTCGCACCGACTTAACACTGCTTCTAGATGCCTTAAACACTCATCAAATGATGCTCCAAAGACCGTAAAGTCATCCATAAAGATCTCTATAGTCCTCTCCACCATATCTGAGAAAATTGCCATCATACACCTCTGAAAAGTTGCAGGTGCATTGCAAAGTCCGAATGACATCCTTCTGAATGCAAATGTACCAAAAGGACAAGTAAATGTTGTCTTTTCCTGATCTTCTGGTGCTATTGCAATCTGGTGATATCCTGAGTATCCATCCAAAAAGCAGTAGTAGTTATGCCCTGCAAGTCTGTCCAACATTTGATCTAGGAATGGCAACGGGAAGTGGTCTTTTCTGGTTGCCTTATTCAATTTGCGAGCAATAACGCAGATTCTCCATCCGCGATCGTTCTTGAGGAATGAGTTCGTTTCTTTCGTTGGTCACCACCGTTATTCCACCCTTTTTCGCACCACTAGATCGACTTACCCATGTGCCGCCGATATGGGTAAATTACTCATGCATCGAGCCATTTTAGGATTTCCTTTCTGACTACCTCCTTCATGTTTGGGTTTAGTCGCCTTTGGGCTTCGATGGATGGTCTGTTTTCCTCATCTAGACGGATCTTATGCATTACCGTTGACGGACTTATCCCTATTATGTCTGCTAATGTCCATCCAATGGCCCGCTTGTGATTTTTCAAGATTTTAGCGCTTTATCAATCTCTTCGTGGATAGGTGGCATGAAATGATTCATCGTAAGGTTTTCTCTTCACCTAAGTATTGGTATTGTAGATGATTGGGTAGGGTTTTTAACTCTAATTCTGGAGCCTTCTCTGTGGATGGTAATGATCTTTCTGGCATCTGTCCAAGCTCTTCATACTTCCTCGTATCCCATTTTCCATAAACATTCATCCAATTTGCATACTCCATCAGATCTGGATCGTTACTACTATCATCATCCCATTTAGTTAGCACTTCTTCAAGCATATCATCCTGTCCGAACTCCTTGGCTGACACTGCTTCTTCGATAAGATCAATGATCGAGCGATTATCCTGGCATCCAAAAGTCACGCTTGAAAAACATTGAAAATCACCTCTTCTTCATCTACTCGAAGCTTCAACTCTCCTTTGTGAACGTCAATAAGAGCCTGTCATGTGGCTAAGAAGGGTCTGCCAAGTATGATGGGGATTCCATTGTTATCTTGTATGTCTAAGATAACGAAGTCGGCGGGAAAGATGAACTTGTCCACCTTCACTAATACATCTTCGATGACTCCTCTAGGATGAAATATTGAGCGGTCAACTAACTGCAAAGTGATGTTTGTAGGTTTGACTTCTCTCATTCCTAGTTTGCAGAAAACTAGATAAGACATCAGATTGATGCCTGCTCCCAAGTCGCACAATGCTTTCTGACATTCAAACCTTCCAATGGTGCATGGGATGGTGAAGCTCCCTGGATCTTGCAACTTCTGAGGTAGTTGTCTCTGTAAGATGGCACTACATTCCTCGACCAACACTATCGCTTCGTAGTCCTATATCCTCCTCTTTTGCTAAGCACATCCTTCGCTGAACTTGACATAGCTCGGATTTGCTCTAATGCTTCAAAGAAATGGGATATTGAGTTGCAATTGTTTGAGGACCTCCACGAATCTAGAGAATTGCTTGTCAAGAGTACATGTTTTTAACTTCTGGGGATATGGTATTATCACCGTGCGCAGCTTGCTACGCCTGCGCAATTCTCGATTTACGGGTTCCGCGCCGCGCCCGATCTTAGGCGCGCGGCCACTCTCAAGACTGCCTCGAGTCTTCGACGCCGCGTTCGCCATCGGGCGCGCGACACTGCTGCTGCTGCGAACTCTCTATCTCCCCTAATTCGGCATCCTTCAGGTCAATTGCCTGACATTGTGTTTCCTCATTGCCTACCCCAGGTGCAGATTGCTCTTCTTGTGTTTCGCTGTTGAATATGATCGCGAGCTCTGCTATTTGCGTTTCCAACTTCTTCATGGCCATTCTCGTTTCGTCTATGAACTGATTTTGGTACCACGTGAGACTGAATATAACTTCTCGTAATTCCTCCCTCTCTTCCTCTATGGTTGGAGCTCGATCATATTGACAGTAGAAATCCATGTCTTAAGGATCCCTGAGATGAATCAAAACCAACAACGAATCACGGCACACTTTTTTTTTTTAAAATAAAATAAAATAAATAATTTAAAGAAACAAAAATAAAAACCAAATTAGAAATTAAAAATAGCTAAATTTGATATTGAACTATGCCTAATCCCCGGCAACGGCGCCAAAAACTTGATGCGCGAAAAGATGCACACACTTTAACGCAAGTGCACGTTATCGTAACAAGTAATATAGTCTTAGTAAGACCGAATATCGTCCACAAGGATTAGGGTTCAAGTACCAACTATCTATCTTTTGGTATCTATTTGGTAAATTGATATGTGGATTTGTTGTTTATAACTAAGAATTATAAAAGCTTTTAACTATAAGTTTACTTCAGTTGTGATGGGAATAGGGCTTCCACGTCTCCTCACTATCCGCTTATGTTACTTATTAATGCAATAACTTATGGTCTTCTTCCTTTGGAGAAAGCAGGTTCACTAAATCGTTTTATAATCCCGTTAGGGTTATATAAACACTCAACTCCAGTATTGCACCTTACCTACCTTTCGGTGATAAGGATAACTCTATAGGAGGATTAAGACTAAGAACCTAGTTAACTGTCACGCACCATGCGCAAAATTAGGGTTTTTAAGCCTCTCATTAACGCTATATAAATAATTGAGGTATTTTCATCCCCAATCCAAGAATGTCTACCCAACTTACAACATATTCACAATCCCCTCCTTTCGGAATCTGATTAGAAATCATATAGTGATAATTAGTTGTCAATTAATTACCAAGCATTCAATTCAATTATTGGATAGATCTCAACAAGAAGAAGAATAACCATAAGCGTCGTTGAATCATAACATAAGTTTCTAGAGATTCAACATAGAAAGCCCTATAAGAGAATTAGTTCCTAGTCATTGATATGACAAGAACTAATTCAAAGTTCATCATGCAAAAACTGAAATAAAGAAAAGAAAAAGGAAAGAAATTACTAAGTTTAGGTCTCCAATCTCCAAGCAAGAAAATCTTGTGTTGTGCAAGAAAGGGAACCCTTAAAATCTGCCTAGGGTTCTCCTTTTATAGGCTGAAAACCGCCTCAACTTTTCCCTGCAGGCCTGGCCCAAAATCCGTCTGAAAACCCTAATTTTTCCCGCGTCGGTGCCGCGGCGCTACTTCTTCTGTAGCCTCTCTGATGATTAGCGCCGCCCTGCCATCGTTGGTACGTAGCCGCGCGCTGGGTCTTCGCAGCTCTCGATATTGGCGCCGCGCCTCGCTTCGCTGCAGGAGGCCGCGCTACCGGGTTCTGTTTCACTGCTTCGCCACTTTCTCTGTTTTTAGCTCTGGAACCTCCTCTTTTGCCCTCTTTTAGCTCATTTTCCGCCATTTGGCCATTTTAACCACTTTGACTCAAAATTATGGAAAACTATCCTAATACGACACTTATTTGTACAAAAAGGGACAAAAGACTAACTAAAACTGACTCAAAAGGTGTATATAAAATACACCGATCACTAACAAACCCCCAAACTTAAACTTTGCTCGCCCTCGAGCAAAGAAGAAAACAAAACAAAGAAATAAAATCAAAAAAACTCAAAGACTCACGTCAAGCAGTTGCAAAATGTCACTTAGAAACACATGAACATTAGTTAGGACAATATGTAGGAATAGATGTAGCATGCATTGAACAATCTAGAATTTCAAGTTAGCTATTTCGCAGATTCATTTCAGTCACAATCACTGGAAGCATGAATACCTAACATATGCATGTCAATGTCATTGCATTTTTGTCAAGGTACTATAGTCTGTTTACTTGTTATTCTCCACTAATCATTGACATACATACTACGGATCATCAGGACTTTTCATGGTTGTAATGTAGGCTTAGACAGTGATAGGTAAAAATAGGCATTTTGGCTCAAATTACGTACCATAAACGTTTTTCATTCAACTTGTTTCTCTTCCTTTCTGTATTCTTTTTAGTTCATACCCATTACTCCCTTTTCTCTTTTTGTTGAGAGTGGAACATACACATTCGCATTAGAACCCCCAAACTTAAGCTTTTTCATAATTTATTTTTGCTCTTTTTATATTTCTTTTTCACTTTCTTTTTCCTTCGTATCATCAGTTATTGCTTATGGCACATGAGGGAATTGGAGTGTAAATAAATAGCTTTTAATTTTAGGCTCAAAGGGCTGACTAGGGATACAATTCATTGTCAAGGTTAGTGTTGTTATCGGTCCGGACCGGTCTGGGTATCCACTTACCGGAACCGGTCCGATAAGCTTACCGATCCGGACCGGTCCCGGACCGATAAGGTTTCGGTCCTGGAACGAGATTCGGTCCCGGACCGAAACCTTATCGGTCCGGTTCTCGGTCTGGACCGGTAAGAATTTTTCGGGTCGGGCCGATTGTTTTTTAAAATTGAATTTCCAATACTGAAATTGACATTCTCGGACACATTACCACGAAATTTTTACGTTGAAATATATTGTATAACGCGAGATATTTAGATTTTAAAATGGACAATTGGTAATAATTTGGGGTAAAAGTAAAATTGATTGACAAGACGAATGTTTTTTGAGAAATTGGCTGCTCCAAACTGCTTTAGCTGTTTGTCCGACCCTATCTCGAAAAAATACGCGAAATCAAAAAACATTAGGTCAAACGGACATCCGAACGCAAAGCTATGACCATTTAAAGTTTCGTTAATTTACAACTAATTAGAGTCGCGGAGTGGACCGGGAGATTTATGGCCGGGCCGAGTGGGTGGGGTGGGGGTATTACCGGGTATTTTACCGGGTTACCTGTCCGGCTCCTTATCGGTCCGGGTATTGTTTTGGTACTCGTATCCGGACCGTTAAGGTTTTGATCCGAGTATCGGTCCGGGTTTACCGGTCCGGTTCTCGGATAATTACCGAGAGTATCCGAACCGCTAACAGCCCTAGTCAAGGTAGATAATGAAAGGTAAGAAGGGCTAACAAAGAAATGCATGAATCCTCCCCCTAACATGTACATCATAATTATTTCGTCTCAAATAACAAACATGCAGAACATTTATTCGCAATTGACATACACAGGCTAAGCACACAATATTTCAACTAATAAGGTTTGCATGAATCTTTGGCATATTTAACTTAAGCATACAGATTTTTGCATATCATTCCATTACATTATCCTACTTAATTCACTAGGCGTTTCAAGCAACTACAACATGCATGATAAAAAAAAAATTGTGACTCATATAGACATATAAAAGACACAAATCAACGACTCAAACATTTTCCCAAATATGTATGACTCAAAGATGAAACAGGAACGACTTACATACGTACAACGACTCAAAATGGTGGTGGTGACGGCGGATATTACATTGTGACGGTATCTGTGGGAGGAGATTTGGTGATTTCGGGCCTTTTCATATTTTCGGGGATCGTGAATCGCACAACCCGCTTCGCTTCGCACCGCGGTGCATAAATCATCGAGGCTTTCCGGAAGATTTGCACCGCGATCGCAGACGCATAACGGTCTTGACTTCGATTTCGTGTCTTTTCACCCTTTCCTTCATGCTCCATCCTCTGAGTCTTTCACCTGGCATCACAACATAACAAACACACCAAAAGTGAGAATGTACTAATTAAAATAAATTGCAAAATTTAAACATTGGGTTGCCTCCCAAGTAGCGTTGTCTTTAACGTCTTTTAGCCGGACCCAGTTCACTTACTAGATTAAGGGGGTAGAGTTCCCCCTCCACATAACCATCTCAGCACCAATCGCTTCCTCTTCTTCTTTTTCACAGAATTGATTTCAGGAGGGTTCATTATTGTTTCATTATTTGTTGCTGCCCTGGTCTTACTCTCAGTCTCCACACTTTTCTTCAATGGTACCCCACAAATAACAATACTGGTGAGGTTTTTCCCAGGCACAACCTTGTCAACTGCCCCAATAGAAAAATATCTCTCATCGACTCGGGGCTCAGTGGGTGGTCTGAAAACTTTGAAGGTTAACTCTGGCTCAGGTGGTGGCTGAAATACCTTGAATGTCATTTCTTCATCTTGAACTCTAAGCTTCAACTCCCTTTTCTCAACATCAGTAAGGGCCCTTCCTGTGGCTAGAAATGATCTCCCAAGAATGATGGGCATATCTTCATCCTCCTCCATATCCAGAATGAGGAAATCAGCAGGGAAGATAAATTTGCCACTTTTACAAACACATTTTCAATAATACCCCTAGGATGTATGACTGAACGATCAGCTAGCTGCAGGTTCACTGTAGTCGGCTTTGCTTCCCCCAAATAGAGTCTTTTAAACACAGAGAGAGTCATCAAGTTGATACTGGCCCCTAAGTCACATAAAGCCCGTTTACATGTCACCTTACTTATAGTGCAAGGTAGGGTGAAACTCTCTGGATCCTTCAACTTAGGGGGCAATTTCTTCTGTAAGATAGCACTGCACTCATCTGTCAGGGCTATTGTCTCATAATCCGTCAGCTTCCTCTTCTTAAACAAGATGTCCTTCATGAATTTTACATATGCTGGCATTTGCTCTAAAGCTTCAATGAACGGGAGATTAATATGCAGCTTTTTGAAGACCTCTAAAAACTTGGAAAACTCCTTGTCTAAGGACTTCTTCCGCAGTCTTTGAGGATAAGAGATTTTGTCTACATATTCTCTCCTTACTGCCGGTGGAGCCTTCTCTAAATTACGGCGATCATCAGTAACCCCCTCCTTTTCTATTTCAACTGTCTTCTCCACTCCTGGTTGGGGGCCCCACTGCTCTAACTGCTTCCCACTTCTTAGACTTACTGCTTGGCATTGCTCATCTGGATTCATCATTGTCTTACTGGGGAGATTCCCCTGAGGTCTATCACTCAACTTCTCTGCCAACTGCCCTATTTGAGTTTCCAAACTCCTAATAGAAGATCTCGTCTCCGTCATGAACTGGGTCTGAGAGTTGGTCATTATTGCTTGAGAATTGTCCAAGGTTGAAATTAAGTACTTAGTTTCTGCCATGAATGACCTTGTCTCTGTGACAAATTGTGCTTGGGAGTTTTCCAATGTCAATAGTGCCATTTTCAACTCATCTGACTCCTCGTGTGAGGCTGGTGGGCTAAACTGTTGATACTGCCACTGATCATTCTTCCACAAAAAATCTGGATGATTTTTTCTCCCCTGGTTATATGTGTTAGATTGTGCATTGTGTATTGCCTCTGAAAGTGTCCCACACCCTGACATTTAGCCTGCTCCATTGGGATGTGGTTTGCATCAGTTTCTGGACATATATAAAAGGTACGCGACCACAAATTTCTACAAACCGCCAGATCTGACCGCTTTACGGATATGGTATTCTGCTGGAGCTGCTTAGTCAAGAGAGCAACTTGTGCCTGCAGTGCAGTGATAGCATCTGTCTCATGAACTCCAACTGCTTTTTTGTCCCTTGTTCATCTCTCATCTGGTAAGTGATTATTTGTGGTCATGTCTTTCAACAAGTCATGAGCTTCATATGATGTCCTCCTCATGAAAGTACCACTAGCAGCTGCATCAATAATTGTTCTAGTAGTCCCACTCATACCATTATAAAAGATGTGCACCAAGTTCCATTGTTCAAGGCCATGATGTGGGCACTTCCTCTGCAAATCCTTGAACCTTTCCCAAGCATCATACAATGACTCTCCATCCATTTGATAGAAATTGTTCAATTCTCCCCTAAGTCATGCTGCCTTTGCTGGTGGAAAGAATTTTTCAAGGAACTTCTGGGCCAGGTCCCGCCATGTGAAGATAGAGTCTGTTGGCAGGGAGTTCAACCAAACCTTCGCCCTTTCTCTGAGCGAAAATGGGAAGAACCTCAACCGGATAACATCATCAGTGACACCATTGTATTTGAATGTGGCACACAGTTCCAGGAAATTCGCAATGTGTGTATGTGGCTCCTCATATGGCGACCCTTCAAATCGAATCGTTCTCGCATTATACCGAATAGCGAGTTTAATCTCAAAATTATCGCTTATCACTTTGGGAGCCTTATGAAAGTCTGCACCCCTGTCACTGTAGGCAATACATAATCCCCCAAGCTTCTTTCTGCAGGGATTTGTCTTAAGACAGGCGGTAGCGCGCCATCCGCCAAATTATTGTTTTGCTGATGTTCCATTATCAAAGGATCAACACTTTCCTTGTCTTTCTCGCAAGTGATAAAAAACAAGCAAACACATCACGACAAAATGTTCTCAAATAAAAAAAACAAATTAGAAATAAGGATAGATAGTTCGATATTGATTATACTCCATTCCCCGGCAACGACGTCAAAAACTTGTTAGGCGATTTACAAATGCTCACGCAAGTGCACGTATCGTTCACAAGTAATATAGTCTGTAAGACCGAATATCGTCAACAGAGACTGGTTATCAAGTACCGAACTTCTAAACTTTGGTTTCTTTTTGGCAATCGATAAATTGTTTGGTTTTGTACTAAGGACTATCATTAAAGTGAAGTACAGAAAACTAGACTAGATTTATAATACTAAAGGTTTATAACAGTTATGAAGGGAATAGGGCTTCCAATCTCCTCGACTATCCACTCTTTCTCGTGTTAATGCAATGCTAATGATTCTCCTTCTTATTAAGATAACATGTTAACTAGTCTGTCATCATATTCCGATTAGGGTATACGAGAGCTCAATCTTGTGCAGAAACCTTCTATATTTCTATGATAGATTTTACCACACAAGAGGATTAAGAACAGTAATCTTAAACACTACACGAGTATCAGGGTACTTTCGTCCACGATTTTAACCTGTGTCTAAATAATTACAGCATATTCAAATCTATCCTCTCGGTTCTTGATTCAAAATCATATAGATAATGATAATTAGTAGCTAATTAATTATCAAGCAATCAAAGCAATATTGAATAGATCTTAATACACTGAAAAAGAAATCATTAACTAATGTATTAACTATATGAACGAGTTTCAAGAAGATTAGATGAAAACCCTACTAAAGTAATTAGCTCCTAGCCATGAACATGCTAAGAACTAATACAATCCAACAATAACTGAAATAAATACAGAGAAAAGAAAAATACTGTGAACTAAAGTCCCAATTGTGGCCTCCAAATCTGCCCTCGATGATGTTGTGTGTGAGAATGGACTCCCCTCCTAAAAACTGATCCCTAGGGCTTTAAATATGTATCAATTTCGTGCCTAGGGACCTATTGCTCTTGGCCAATTCCAACTCGGAACTGAAAAATTCCATACCAAGATCGCAGATTCTGCAGTCGACTGCCAAACTCCTGCAACTCTCTGAATAAATGGCATCTGCTTTGCATGCGAATGCACCGGTCTGAAAGTCATGCGGGTTTCTGCTATTTTGGCACCGCGGTCCTGCCTCTGGGCACCGCGGTGCTGCTGTGGTTTTTCCTAGTCATCGATTTTCAACCTTTTTCTATCTCGGGACCTCCTTTTATGCCCACTTTTCGCTCTTTTTTGTCATTTTGCCTTTTTGAACCGCTGTGACTCAAAAGAAAGGAAAACAACCCTAAAATTATACTAGACGCAACAAAAATGGGTAAAATACTAATCGAAAATGACTCAAAATAGGTATATGAAATATGTCTAACAGATACGCTTAAGAGCAGTGAAATGAGACTCCCTGGGGGCATGCATGAATAAGCACACCTGCTGAACATCATCAGCTATGTCTGTACTGGTGAAAGTGAGATACTGGAGTGCACCTGCAAGGCACCTATACAGAGTAGGATCAGAGACTAGAGCATCATCCATGGCACTGAGCTTAGATTTTGAATCAACTGGAGTAGGTGAAACTTTGCAATTCTCCATCTTAGCCCTGTACACGATCTCCTCTGCAAACTTACGCTGACATAAGAATATGTGATTGACAGACCTGGTCACTGATATCCCCAAAAAGTAACCCAGCTTCCCCAAATCAGTCATTGCAAATTCGGACTTAAGCAAGACAATAATCTCATTTTTCAATCCGTCGGAGGAGGCAGTAAGAACAATATCATCCACGTAAATTAATAAGTAAGCAGTCATACTACCTCGATGAAAAATGAAGAGTGATGTATCACTCTTGCTGCATACAAACTCAATCTGTATGATATATTTGGCAAAGCAATCATACCACATATGGGGGCCTGTTTCAGGCCATACAGTGACTTACGGAGACGACACACATAGTGAGGAACTACTGGATGGGTGAACCCTGGCGGCTGATGCATCTAGTTTGTCTCTCTCAGATCTTCATGTAAGAATGCATTCTTCACATCAAGCTGATGGATCAGCCACTGTTTGCCCATGGCAATGCTTAAAACTATGCGGATGGTAGCCGGTTTGACAACCGGGCTGAAGGTCTCACCACAATCAATACCCTCATGCTGATTTGTGTCATTAGCCACAAGTTGTGTCTTATACCTCTCAAGATCTCCACTGTCTCTGAATTTGTGACGAAATAGCCACAGACAACGAATCACATTCACCTCCTCAGGTCTAGGTACTAGAGTTGTTGAATTCACGACCATTATCGCACTGAAAAGATTTTATACCTTTTTCAAATTGTGTTTGAATGAATGTTCGAAACTCAAGAAATTTGACAAACACTTCCAATTTAAATTTGAGAGGATACAACCAAACAAAGTGAGAAAAGTCATCTAGTAGGATAAGATAGTATTTATGACTGAGGGAACTAGCAATAGGTGATGTCCATAAATCGGCATGTATAATATCAAAGGGTGCAAAAGTAACACTAGTGGATGACTTAAACGGAAGACGAGTATGTTTGCCTAAAGAACAAGAAACACAGTTTTGGGCAAGCTTACCATTACAAGTAATGAAATTATTGCCTCTAAGAAAATTTAAAACTGGGGCTCCTGGATGACCAAGCCTATTATGCCATGTGGAAGAAGAAATGGCCGCTAGAGAGACGGGAGAGCTAGATCTGGCAGCGGAGGTGGGAGTGAATGGATAGAGATCCCACGTGCTATTGCATCTCGTAAGAGGTGTCCTCGTATGAAGATCCTTCACAGTGAAACCATAAGGGTCAAAATCAATGGAGACAAAGTTATTACGAGTGAATTTGCGGATAGAGATTAGATTATTAATCATATGTGGGGAATATAGGGTATTTTGAAGGGGGAATGAATTAGGAGGTGGTGTGTAGGATGTACCATAACCCTTTACTGGAATGCGGTGACCACTACCAGCTGTCACAAATTGAGGATGCTTTAAACCAAATAGTTTGGGAATATTACCTGCAGACCGGGTGAGGTGAGAAGTGGCTTCTGAGTCCATGTACCAGTTGTTGTTAGGTTGTTGCATGTTGAGATACCAAGGTGAAGGCTCCACTCGATGGGTGTCATCTCGACGCCGCCAGTGCTTTGGAATTGCGGCGCCGTGGCACTGTAAGCGTCATCTTGTGCCGCGCGCCGAATCAATATGTGGGCCCTGTTGTTGCTCCTGCTGATTCTGCTGTCCGTGAACCCTACCACAACCACGACCTCCTCTGCCGCGATCCTTGCCACCGCGTCCCTGCTGCGGTTGAGAGTATTCTGGCGGCGTTAGATCTTGAGGGCGTGTTTCGACAGCTAACGCCTTCTGAGTGTGCTCATCCTGCTTAGCACGGCGAGTCTCTTCGAGCAACAACTGCGAACGAGCTTTGTTAAAACTGGGAAACGGATCTGTCTGTTGTATTATGGCGGTTAATGTATCATAGTCGCCTTTGGGAAGGCCTGCAATCAATTACAACACCATCTTAGCGTCCGAGACAGACGTGTCGACGTTGGAGAGTTGATCTGCCAGTAGTTTCAACTGTCTTCAGTATTCAGTCATGTTGGAGAAATTTTCAAGGCGTGTATTGTTAAATTATTCCTTCAAATACACCGCACGAGTGTGTTTGTTATCTTAAAATATTTTCGCTAAGCGATTCCATAAATCACGGGCTGTGGCACTAGATTTCATGATAGTAAGAAGAAGATCCTGAGAAATACTACCATAAATTCATTGTTTGACGCCGGCGTCTAGACGACACCAAGTAGACTCATCAACCTCCGGAGGGTGCGGAATAGTGTCGTCGATGTGATCAAGCATGTTATAGAGATATGCATGATTACGGAACAGTTCAACCCAAGGAGAATACTGACTGTTTTCTTGATCAAGAAGAATGGGAATATAATTCTTGATATTGGTAATAGTGAGAGCGGGATAAAAAGAGGATGACGACGTGGTGGTGGGATTTGTGGAGGTAGATGCGTCAGAATCAGAAGCGTAATCCTGAGTATCCATTTAGAGAAGAGAGAAAAGAAGAAGAAAAATCAAGAATTTCATGAGAGGGGAGGAAGCATGCGAACCGCCTGAGGGGAGTGGTCGGTCGCGGCTCACACAAAGAAAAAATCTAGAGTTTTGTGTTAGGCTCTTGATACCATGTAAGATGATATTAATCTCCCTTAGGGAGTCTTCTCATTAATATCAAAGTATATATAGAGTACAATATTCATACCTTATACAAAAGAGGAATCCTAGTTTTACCATAATTATATTTACACAATATATGAAAATATTTTAATTATGGGGTAGGGATACAATTGTTTCTATAATATATATGTTTACAGTGAGAATTATCCAAGTCCATATAAGGAGTTCATGTTCTCATTCCATTACCGATGTGAGACTCTTAACACATCCGTCCCAGCATATAGTATGGCATTTTTCTAGAAAAAAAACAAAACTTGCTTGATACTGGATTTTGAGTTATCGAATTAATCATCAAAATAGTTCGATATTTCAGCTAATTTTAACTAACGCATTTTATTGACAAGCTAGCTTGGCTTATGAGTCATGAATAATTTAGGTGTGTTTGTGGAAAAACGAGCTGAACTTTACATTACAATATATTTATTTATTTATTACGTGGTTCAAACATTTAATTAATCGATTAATGATAGGGTATGTTCAACTATTAAAACAAACTTTATCGAATTGTACAAGAATTTCTTAAAGCAATTTAATGATTCTACTGACAATTAAGCGTGTGTGAACAAAGTTCCACGTAAAAAAAATAATTAAGAAAAAAAGTTAGATATTAAATACTCTTAATGATATAAGATCGTTAATATTACTATACTATGTTAAAGTATCTTTGAACGGTTTGGTCCAACACCTGCGTGACTTCATTCATTAACTTAAGGTTATGAATTAGATAGTCTGAATTTTTCACTTTGAATTGGTGGTTCATATGATCTTTATCACATCATTTGCTCGAATATCATAGAATAGTATGGTTCGAAAATTATGTATTAAAACCTAGATATGGTGGGATGACGATATAAAATGTTGGCCACTTGCAACAATATTAGTTCGAGTGATGCGCACCAAGCTAGAAAGAATAGGGACATGTGGGGTTTTTGCTTGCCTATTTCAGACTTAGCTTGTGTAGCCGCAATAAAAAGTTGTAGGAATATGTTTCTTGACTTTCAGATTATTGTATACAGTATATATACAGTGTTATATAATTACAAATAGATAATTAAATCTTCTTAATTACACATGGAATATACATTTACCTAATATAAAAGATATACAAAATATGGTCATATTCTATCAATGGTAATATACAAGATATGATCCCCGCAGTTGAAGTGGGAGGTTCTCGTACTCTGAGACTGGCTCGAAAGTCATCAAAGAGTATGCGCAGAAGTCCTTTAGTGAATATGTCAGCAATATGATATCAGGAAGGAACATGAAGAACACGAACTTGTCCCCGAGCAATTTTCTCACGTACAAAGTGAATATTCATTTCAATGTATTTAGTGCGCTGATGTTAAACGGGATTATCGGAAAGATATATCGCAGTTACATTATCACAGTAAACCATTGTAGCCTTATGGAGTGGGCAGTGAAGCTCAAATAGAAAGTTGTGTATCCAACAAGATTCAGAAACAACATTCGCTAAACCTCTGTACTCGGCTTCGGCACTGGATCGAGACAGAGTAGGTTGTCTTTTAGAAGATCAACAAAGCAAGTTATATCCGATTTACACACAGCAACCCGATGTGGATCGACGAGTGTCAGGACATCCACCCCAATCAGCATCAAAATAAGATGTGAGACCAGAGAGTGAGGACATGTACATGTGTAAGCCAAAATGAAGAGTACCTTGTACATATCACAAATATGTTTGATGGCATTCATATGTTCATTTGTCGGGTTCTGCATATGTAAGCATATTTGTTGCACGACATAGGATATATATGGTCTCGTAAAAGTGAGATATTGCAATGCTCTTGCTAAACTGCGATAGTGAGTTGGGTCGGCATACAGAGAATCTGAAGAGGCACTAAGTTTGGAATTAGTGTCCACCGGTGTGTGGGCCGGTTTGCAAGACGTCATTCCTGCTCGATCAAGGATATTTTCGGTGTACTTCATTTGACAAAGAAATAATCCACATGCATGCCTCATAACAACAATGTCTAAAAATAGCTTAGGAGGCCCAAATCATTCATAGTAAACTCAGAGGCAATTAGTGACATAATGGATCGGCGAAGTGCGTCAGAAGATGTGGTGAGGATGATATGCCACATGCATGTCTCATAACAGTAATGTAGTGACATATAGTAAGATGCATGCCATGTCATTACCGTAGCTATAGATGAACAATGAATGATCAAATTTGATATGTGAAAATCCGATAGAGGATACAAAATCAGCAAATTGTTGGTACCATGCACGAGGAGCCTGTTTCAGTCCATAGAGTTATTTCTTCAAAAGACACACATAATCTGGATGAATTAAATCCCTGAATCACATAGGTTGATGCATATATATGATTTCATGAAGGTCTCCAAGCATGAAAGTATTTTTTACGTCAAACTAATGAATAGGACAAGACTTGGACAAAGCAATACTGAGAACGGTTCGAATAGTCGATGGTTTCAATCTGGGCTGAAAGTTTTATCATAATCCACTCCCACTTGTTGAGACATGCCATCACCTACAAGACAGGCCTTGTACCTCTTAAAAGAACCATCATATTTCTTTTTACGTCAAAAAATTCATATAGAACGAATAATATTAGCATCAGGATGATGATGTACTAGATCTCATGTCTTATTTTCAATAAGAGCATTATATTCATCAATCATTGTAATTTTCTAATTAGGATAAGACAAAGCATCTTTCGGATTACGAGGAACAAGAGAAGGGGAAACCGAAGTGGACAAGTTAAATAGTCGTTTGAATTTGGAAATGTCGTGCATAGCACAAGTTTCCATTATCCGTGGGTGTGCCACAGGATGTTAAAATAATGGGATGGAGTGGCCGAGAAGTGGAGACGGGACTGAGTAGACTGTCGGGAGTAGGGGTGGGGCCAAGAAGAGGCAGTGGCATTGGGGGGATGAGGTCTGGCCGAGAGACATCCGAGATGGAAGACCATGACGGACTGTTCGAGGCTCCCATTACGGGGCTGGGTGGACTTCCTACCTCGAAATGGCAGTGGTGGGGATGGTTGTTGATGTCGGTGAAAATTGATTTTGCAAGTGATAAATTAGAAGGGATTTAGGCCATCATTTAGGAATTTGGGATGGAGAATTAAGTTTGGCAAAGTGGAATTGGAATTCATCGAATATGACATGCCGATAAATTATTATTTTCGGCTTGACAAGTCGTAACAATTGTAACCTCGATGATTGGGGGTAGCTAAGAAAGACGCACGGGATGACTGAGGTTGCTACTTATTGATTTGTGTGGAGGGATGAAGGGGGTAGTGATCAGTGTATTTTATATACACCTTTTGAGTCATTTTTAGTTAGTCTTTTGCCTATTTGTGTACAGATATGTGTCGTGTTAGGATAAATTTTCTTTCTTTTTGAGTCACAATGGTTTAAAGTGGCACATTGGTGAGAATGAGCGAAAAGAGAACAGAAACAGAGGTTCCAGAGCTAAAAAAACTAAAAAGTTGGCAACCCGGGCGAGAAACAGGGCGGCGCCGCGGCGCCAACCAACTAGCAGCAACAGAGCCACGGCGCCCAAGAAGCAGAGAGCTGCAGAAGTTTCGGCGCAGCGGCGCCGTTTTCAGGGCCGCGGCGCCGACGCGGGAAAAATGACAAATCCGAATAGGATTGGGCCAAGACCAAGAAGGAAAAGGTTTTGCACGTTTTTTAGGATATAAAAGGACCTTTTAGGTCAGATTTGAAGGAGTTGCACACTTTACCATTCATCCAACTTGGAGATCAGGATTGGAGACTTATTTTTAAGTAATTTCTTGTTCTTTACTTTTTTTTTAGTATATGTTGGATATTATTTTAGTTCTTGGCATGTCTATGGCTAAGAACTAACTTAATTTAGGGTTTTCCATGTCGAATCGCTTGAACCACGTTCTTATGAATTAATGCATGTTTTGGTTTCTTCTTATTATTGTTGAGATTTATTCAATAATTGTTTTGATTGCTTGGTAATTAATTGATCACTAATTATCATAACTTATATGATTTCTAATCGAAAGTCGAAAGGGGAGATTGTGAATATGCTATAGTTGAATAAACATAGGTTTAAATCGTGGATGAAAATACCCCGATACTTGTGTAGCTTAATAGGTTATTGCTCTTAATCCTCATTTGTAGTCAATCTTCTCATCGAACGATAGAAGGGTTCTACATTGGGGTTGAGTGTTTATATTACCTTATCAGGAGTATAAAACGGCTTAGTTAACCTGCTATCTCAAAATAGAAGAAGAACCTTAATTATTTGCATTAACGCGTAAAGCGAGCGGATAGTTGAGGAGATTTGAAAGCCCTATTTCCACCATATCTGAAGTAAAGTAAAGTAATTTAATTAGCGTCTATAATCATAGTTATAAACAATTCATCAAATTATCGATTACCAAATAGATACTACAGAATAGAGGTTGGTAATTGGACACTAATCCCCGAGGACGATAACTCGGTCTTCTAGACTATATTACTTGTCACGATACGTGCACTTGCGTTTAGCGTGTGTATAAGTCGCGCATCAGGTAGCACAAATATCCGAAAGTTCATAAATGCTTATAGAAAGGATCCCAAAGATAGAGAACTTGAGTGAGAGACTTGTGTTTGAGAGACTTGTTTGGGAGGGCACGAACTAAGTTGTTTATGGTTCTATTTTTTCATTCGGCTTTACCATTTGTGGAGAGGTGTAGGGATAGAAAAAATGAAAAACAAGGTCGTGTTTGGCACATAAAAATTTGAATTGATTATTATCGAATTTTCTTCCATTATCACATTGAAAACATTTAATATTCTTTTCAAATTGTGTCTTAATGAAAGTGCTGAATGACGAAAAAAAAGAATAGACTTGAGACTTATTACCAATGGAAAATGTCCGTAGGAATTTTCAATAATCATCTAAAAACAACATATAGTATCGATGCCTAGGGGTGTGGCGGGGAAACATATAATTGTCTATAACCTCAAATGGAAATGGCTTGTCCACTACCAACTATAATATTATGATTTAAATTGCTCATATTAAAATACGACGAAAGATTACCTTGGGATGTCGTTATATGAGATGTGACGCTAGTATTCATGTACCAATTATTGTCAGGAACGTTGAAAGACATTGTGTTCATTATTGCATCAATATCCATCAGTGCATAGGTAAAAGGAGGAGAAACTTGTACATTGTATACCTGCTGTGGACGTGCGCCGAGAATGTCATATTGGGCCTATCGGGCCTGATATTGGGCCCAAGAGGGTGTAGGGTAGGGGCAAAGTAGAGCAACCCATGCTGGTGGGCCCACGTAGCCCTTGGCGGGTATGCAGCCCGCGACACAGACTACTTCCATTATTGTTGCCGCTGTTGGTAGGCATTGGCCGGATGCCGCCTCCGCCGCAACCATCGCTTTGTCGCAGCTACCGCTTCAGCCATCTTTGACGCGACTGTTCTCAAAATTTCTTCATCTATTGTTATTTCAGAAAAGTGAGTCACGTGTTGGCTTGCCTATGGGTGTTAGACGTATTTTGTATACGTTTTTTGAGTCATATTTAGTTAGTATTTTTACCATTTTCGTTTAAATACTAACTAAAATCTAGTATTTTTACTATTTTTGTATGTCGTGTTAGAGTCGTTTTTCTTTCTTTTGAGTCACAGCGGTTCAAAAAGGCAAAATGGCGAAAAGGAGCGAAAATTGGGCATAAAAAGAGGGTAGCGAGGCAAAAAGGACGAAAGTTGGCAATTCAGGACAAAAGATCGCAAAGACCGCGACGCCGTTCATACTGATCACGGTGCCGATTCATCGAGAGGTCGCAGACTTTCGACCGCATACATATCGCAGAATCCGCATCGAGGCGGAATTTTCTAACCAAATGCACTGGCTGGCGGCGTAAGGGTCCATAGGGCACGAAATTTGCAACATACTTAAGCCCTAGGGATTATTCTAGAGAGGGGTATGATTCATTCTATTCTAAAACAACACAACACAGCGCTTGACGACTACAATTGGAGACTTAGTTCTACATAATTTTTCTTTCTTTAGTTTTCAATTCAGTTTATGTTTGGATTTGTATTAGTTCTTAGCATGTTTATGGCTAGGAGCTAAACTCTTTATTAGGGCTTTCCTTTTGAATCACTTTAAACTCTATTTCATGACTTAATGCATTAGTTGATTTCTTCTTCACTTGTTTAAGATTTATTCAATAATTGGTATGAATGTTTGATAGTTAATTGATCACTAATTATCATAATCTATATGATTTCGAATCAAAAACCGAGAGGAGAGATTTGGATATGTTGTAATTGAATAGACATAGGTTAAAATCGCGGACGAAAGTACCCCGATACTTGTGTAGCATTATAGGTTACTGTTCTTAATCCTCCTATGTGGTAAATCCTATCATAGAAATATAGAAGAGTTCTGCACTGGGGGTGGAGCGATTATATATCCTAACCGGAATATAAGGCAGTCTAGTTAACCGCTATCTTAACGTAGAAAAATAAGTCATTCTAGTTGCATTAAGGATTGAATAGAGTGGATAGTCGAGGATTTTGAAAGCTCTTATTCCTTCATAACTGATTACAACTTAAATAGTTTAGTTAATTTTGGCAATTATTCTAGTAGTTAAATAAAAATTCCAACTCAATTATCGATTGCCAAATAGATAACATAAAATAGATAGTTCGAGATCGTGTCGTTGATCCATTGTAGGACAACTGCATCTTATCAGAACCAAAGTTCACCGACAGAATCATCAGGTCTTTCTAGGGGCTTTGATTTTGGAGGGATGATATGATCGATGACTTTGTATATACGACAAAGAATATTAAATAATTTCGCCCAAGATGAATACTGAACCTTTTTAATCTCAAGAGTTATGAGAATGAAATTTTTTATGTTATTAACTGCAAGAGCATGATGTAATTTAGGTTTTTCAACCATTGAAAGTTGCAGAGGAAGAGAGGAAAGTCGAAGAAAGAAGGGAGAGGGCGCCAAGGAAGAGGGCTGCTGAGGGGGAGGGGCGGCGACTTAGGGAGAAAAAGAAGTTAGGGTTTGACTTCTGATATCATGTAGAAATATGTTCCTTGTTTTTATTGATTATTGTGTACAATATATATAGTGTTACATAATTACAAACTAGGTAACTAAATCTTCCTAATTACAATTGAAATATAAATTTACCTAATATAAAAGATATACAAAATATAGTAATATTCTATCAATGATAATATACAATATATGGTAATCTTCTGTCAAAAGCAATCGGCTGTTTATTAAAATGCTAATTATTGCTTAGCTGCTACTCCTCATTATCTGTAAATTAGTTTGTACCTTTATTCGTTTTCTCTCTCTTTATTGTTTCACATTTTATAATTAAGTGAGAATGATTCTCATGTTTTAATCTTCACTATGAGAACACCGCCATTTTTAATCAACTTTTAAACACAGTATTACCGCACACTAATTACTGTAAGTTATACTAAAAGCTTTGCATTCCCATTAAGAGAATTTAGTCATAATGAACGCCAAAAGAGCAGGTAATACTTAACGTAGAAATAGAATAATTTAACCTAATAAATCTCACCAAGTTTGGAACTGACACATAAATGATTGATTAATTACTGTCATCTAAATAAATTAAAAAAGCTGAGAACGTTTGGTATATCGTGGGATAAAGCGGATCATTGTTAATGCAAGAATTATTGAAATAAAATTCGTTGCGTTTTAAGTATAGAAAGAGACTTCACAGTCGTGCAATCTCCACAAATGTGTTTTGGCGTTTTGTTACTATAAGTAAGGAGCTAAAATAAATTGAGCTTGAAATTTCTTATACTAATGAATTAAAAATTGAGCTTGAAATTTCTTATACTGATGAATTGCTTCAGCATAGGTACGTCAAATGATCGAGTTGGTTAATTGAACGGTTAAACGTGAGTTTATAAATGAAAGGGTCATTAATTTATCCAAATATTATTAGGATCGAAATAAGCTGAGTCAAAAGTAAGTTCATAAATGAGGAAACGGATCCCACCCTCTCTTTATGAATTTTAATTTCTTAGTTTGTTTTTCTATAATTTATTTAATTACTTTATAATTTTTTTCTTTATTATGGCTCTATATATAATATATCAAACAATACTTAAAACGTTTTAATAAAGTTTTTCAAAGATCAATTTCAACTATATAGCCGTTCAATTTTTAATGATCTAAATAGGCTAGAGATAATAAATGAATGGGTCATTGGATGAATTGGGCGGGTCAGTGCAACTTAATTGATTGTAGTAAATTATCGCTCTATTTTTAAAGTTAACAGATTCCACAAACTTAATATAAAGAGTTAGATGTTTTGTCTATCATCTTAATCTGATAGTATTAACGAAAAGTTTAGCCTACCAATGCAAGAACATAAACTCTTTTGTAAAACAGACCTGGGTCCAATACAACATAGAAAACAGCAGAATATAACGTCCAAAACCCAACCCTTAGGCCCACTATAAAAATAGGCCTATTCGTGAAAAAACTTTAAAAGACATTGTTAACCTGGGCTTGTATGGGTTTAGACATGAGGATATCTTCTCTTGGCCCATTATCCTTGCAAGAATTATGAAGATCACAATTGCTACATGGCATAAAAGTATACTGTATTGTCAACTTGAAGAATTGGCACCATCGAAATATCTCAAACATTTATAAGGAAAGATTTAGACTTCCTTAGAATATTAATGTGAAACTTACACAAATGACGACATTTTGAATTTTTTTTAGGCATAGCTATACTTTTGATAATTACAATTTGTAGCTACAGTAAAGTGCATTCAAAATTCGCCCACAGAGTCAGATTCGTTGTATTCAGTCGGATGTATTCAAGCGATATAGTCAATGGGATGTATTCAACTCAGCTGTATTCAAGTCATATGTATTCAACTCAATTGTATTCATTTGTAGTTACTTTTATACTGTATTCAAATTCACTTTATTTATTTGTATACAAAAAATCCTTCAAAATACAACAAAAAACTGAATACAAGAAATAAGATACACCCCCAAATACTGAATTTACATAAAAAAAATTACGAATACACTCAAAAACTTAATAGTCTTTGAAATTTAGCATACTTAAAATAGTTAAATGTATGTCATGTAGCGAAGGATGGGTTTGGATCCTTTCACCTTTAATTAAAGATTTCTAGTTTTGAATAAAAAATTCATTGGTAGAAGTCGCTTTACCTTTATAGTGAATCTACTCGATATGAATTTGGGTTAGTTAGACCCGTGAACTCAGATAATGAGCGATTAACCAAAGGAATGTGTTAGAATCAAGCGCTTACTGCCATGCCAAAAGCTAGAGCTGATAGCAGGGACCCAACTTTATGCATTAAGGAATCTCATCAAGCAAGTTCTATTCGTGTTTGACCATGACTCCAATCTTGGATATCCTGGTTCCATTACCTGAGTCTAGCTATAGGCAGGAAGTTACTGTTATCCGAGAATTTCACTACCAACACGTCACACGCACATATTGCTCCGCTGAGTCAAACACATGACTTTAGCTCTGCTACCACTTGTTAGGATCAAGTCATTATCATCCTACCAAAAGTTATAATAGATAGCAAAAGGCACAATTTTATTTTTAATCAAGCCTATCAAATAAGCAGCATGCTCGATTATGATATGGATCCGAGTTATACTTGATCTATCACAATTCACAATAGATCTCGTCACAGGCAAGACTGACGTTACCCAACAATTTGGCGGATATAAACCCAAGCTTTAGGGTCGCCCTGGCTGACATATAATTGACGTGTGGGTGACAAATATCCAGGACTCATCAGTTACTTCTTCTAGCGTAATATCTTGATTAAGCACAAAAAAAAGGGTTGGAGTGGAGGTGGGGAAATTAACCTAGTACGAGATTAATATTGCTCCCTTGCTAAATGTACCCTACAACCTCAATAATTAGGAGGAGGGTATCTTTGTCCCAAAGCAGGAAACGAAATGAAGGGACAAAGCTCCTTCTTTCATGCTTTTGTTTACTCTACTACTACTATATCCTACGACTCCAATGGAATGTTTTTACCATCTACTCTTTTTGTGCCACTCTTTCTTGTCTATCCTTATTTACTTTCACTTTGTCCTTTGCCCTTTGCCGTGCTTACAACGATATACTTGCTTTCCTAATTCCTATTGGGTTCATTTACTTTCACTTTGTGATTACAACGATATACTTGCTTTCCTAATTCCTATTGGGATTCTCTACACGGAACCATTCCTTCTATTCTATCGGTAAAGAATGGATCTTGGGTCTAACTCAACCTCAAAAGCTAACTTGTAAGGTGAGGATTATTCAAGTGCATATAAGAAATTCATGTTCCCATTCCATTTCGATGTGAGACTCTTAACACTCTCCCACACGCCCAGATCTCGTTAACAAAGCTAGCTTGTAAGGTGGGGATTGTTCAAGTCCATATAAGAAGTCTATGTTCCCATTCCATACGCCCGGACCTCGTTAACAAAGCTAAGCTTGTAGGGTGAGGATTGTCCAAGTCCATATAAGGAGTCTATGTAACCATTCCATTTTCGACGTGGGACTCTTAACACTCCCCGCACGGCCAGACCTTGTTAACTGGAACGTGGACAACATAATTTGGGGGTCCAACATCGATGAACAAAGAAGTGGATTGAATGTGACTCTGATACCATGTAAAGAATAGATTTTGGGCCTAACTCAACCCCCAAAAGCTATCTTGTAGGGTGAGGATTGTCCAAGTCCATATAAAGAGTCTATATTTCCATTTAATTTCTGATGTGAGACTCTTAACATTATCTCCGCATGTTTAGGTTCATAAACTTTAAAAGTCTTGTTGTCTATAGTAACACAAATATTGTGACACGTTTAATATCATAAACAACAACAGCATACCCAGTGAAATCCACAACGTGGGATCTTGGGAGGGTAGAATGTACACAGACCTTACCTCTACCTTGGTAGGTAGAACGGTTGTTTTCGGGAGACCCTCGCCTCAAGATAAAATATAATCACAATCAAGCAAGCATCACAAAGCAAGAGAAACGGTCAGAGACAAAAAAATAAAGATGTATGAACATGATGATAACAAAATCGAATATCATAAATTAAAAAAAAAACTTTACTTTGTCTGAACCGAATATCAAATCAAACTAGATCACATAAATTAAAATAAAGAAATCTAGAATCTCTTCTCGGTTCATGGTCTTTCTTTACATTAAGCAAGTACATTTAGAACTTGGATATGTACTATCTTCATCCGGTCATGTCATAATAACAACAAATTTTGGAATACAAAGACAAATTAAAAGAAGTAAAAAGAGGTTGACCTAATTGATAATCACTGTATATTGTAAACATGTATATTATAGAAATAATTGTATTCTTACCCATAATTAAAATATTTTCATATATTGTGTAAATATAATTATGATAAGATTAGGATTTTTTTTGTATAGATTTAGAATTTCTATTGTATAAGGGATGAACATTGTATTCTATATATATTTTGATATTAATGAAAGACTCCCCGAAGCTACATAAATAATTATAGAATGAAGGGCCACGGGAAATAAATTATTCAGCTCTTATAAGAAGAAGAAGCAGCAGAAGCTGATCCGCCCTTCTCGTTGTCTTATCTTTTACTTTTCAAAGTTGTCTCTGTGTATAATTTTTCCTGTGTAAGAAGAAGAGAAGTCTGAAGTTTGGACCAGCTTTTGGCATGAAATTGTCGCTCTTTTTTTTCTTTCTCTTTTAAGGATCATGCTAATGATCAATCCAAAGAAATAAGAAGAAAAGTGAAGGACAAAAAAAATAAAGTAAAAGCAAAAGGAAAGTGGATGATGCAAAATCATTACGTCAATTGCATCCCTACTCTAAACAATTTTAGTTAATTGTAACCATCAAAATTAACTGCCCTCGACAAAAAAACTTACATCATCTTTGTTCCATGAATACTGGTTCTCCCTTTTATACCTTCTTTCCTTTTCTTATCTTTTTCTTCCCTTTATTTTCCATCCTTGTTCCAAAGTATTAATTATAACTCTACTTTTATATAAAATTAACACAAAAATAAAAAGGCTATGTTGGATAAGAGTAGGTGTTTAGAGCAGTCATGAGACTATGATAATAGAACGCGCCACTATGTTTCGAAATATTGACAATAACTTTTTTTTGTTTCTCACTTGGTATAATTAGGTCTAGATTAATCTGAATTCGCGTCACATAAAACTCATCAAATATAAAGCACTGCTTACAATAACTTTTTCATACCGGTGATTCAAACTTGAAACCTCTTATTAAGGTGTAGAACTCTTATTTATCTCACCATTACCCTTGATATAACTACTTGACTTTCTATCATTGAATATTATATATAATGGCACTACCTAAGGTAGCACAAAAAGATCAATAGCCAAAGTTTTCCAGGACACAGAACCACAAAGTTATAAGCTTGCAGCAAAAGATCACAGATGGGTAGATACAATGAAATCTGAAATTCAGGCTCTCGAAGAAAATGGAACCTGGGCACTTGTTCCCTTACCAGAGGGCAAGAAGGCAATAGGATGTCGATGGGTGTACAAAATAAAGTATAAGGCGACAGGAGAAGTAGAAAGATTTAAAGCAAGGTTGGTGGCCAAAGGATACAACCAAAAGGAGGGAATTGACTACCAAGAAACATTTTCACCAGTGGTAAAAATGACCACTGTCAGAGCTGTGATCTCTCTTGCAGCATCACGACACTGGATCATACACCAAATGGATGTCTACAATGCCTTCTTGCAAGGAGATTTATGTGAGGAGGTATACATGACAGTCCCTGAGGGTTTTGCTAATAAAGGAGGACAGAAGCAAGTGTGCAAACTGCTAAAGTCCTTCTATGGTTTGAAACAGGCATCTCGGCAATGGAACATCAAGTTGACCACTGCCCTCATCTCTTCTAGTTTCCAGCAGAGCCATAAAGACTATTCATTATTTACTAAGAAGCAGCATGGTAGCATTGTGGTGGTATTGGTGTATGTAGATGACATGTTGTTGACTGGAAATGATCCAGCCATGATACAGTCGACTAAAGAATGCTTACAGTCTGCCTTCAAGATAAAGGATCTAGGGGAACTTTGTGAAATCCGGAAAAAAAAAAAATAGTTGTGGTTGGGTTAATAAAAAAAATATATATATAAGAATACAAAGAATAAATTGCATGGGATAGAGTTAGTGTTAAAGTTGGATAAATAGATAGATGAAATGAAAATAAGAAAACAAAAGAAAAAAAAAAAAGGCATGCAAGCATTGCATTGCACGTCCATTTCTTTCCCCTCCCCCCCCCCCCCTTTCATTTTCCTTCAATCTTTTGGTTTTTCCCCTCCCATAAGTTATAGAAAACTCTCCATTTATACATAGTATTTACACACAAACAAAGTACATAACATAAATGTTAGAAAATCAGAAAAAAACAAGTGAAAAGAAGAGGAAAAAATACCAAGAGGGCAAGAAGAACAAGAATCAAAATACTAGAGAGTAAGGATAATTTTAGCAACCACACAACAATAATCCTCACACTTACAAGGTGAGTTTTCTCACTCAGAAATTCTTGGTAACATCCTTTATTTTAAGTTCAATACATGTTAGAATAAGAATTGAGTGTTGAAAAGAAATATTGAACTTTTGATTGTTTAGACAACTAGTTGCGTCATGAACTTTACGAACTGTTCTCACTGAGTTATAACTGTTAGAATTTGATGAAATTCGAAGGAGTGGTACACCTCTCTAATATGATCATATAGAACCAAAAATGAGGTAAAATGGACGTACGGTTTGAAAGTTATCATAGTTCAAAGTTCCTGCCTTAGATTTGGTCGAAATTCGGAAAGGCATAATTACGGACTGTTTTTATTGAGTTTTACTTATTAGAATTATATGAAAATTTACATGGTTGTAAATATCTCTGTTACGGACAGATATATATAAATATTTATTAAAACGGACTTACGAGTTGAGAGTTATTGGAGTTTGAAGTTGCTGCCTCGGATTCGTCGGAATCCAGAAGGGCAGGACGTTGAAACGTAAAACTGTACTAATCTGTGGGGAATATGAAAATTGTTTCTAAATTAAAGTTCTATATCTATTTGTTGTGGACATTTTGAGACCTTACGGGGGTCTATCCGACTTACGGATTGAGAGTTATGGCTGTTTAAAGTTTCTGCCTCGGATCTATCGAGATCCAGGAAGGGCAGCGAATAAAAGTGTAAAACTGTACCAAATGGTACAAAATATAAAAGGATGGTTCACATGGAGACGTGTAGCTCTCTGTTCTCGTCGTTTTGAGATTTTATGGGGCTTGAACGGGTTTACAGATTAGGAGTTATGACTATTCTAAGATTGGGTGTTGTTTAATAAAAATTCTGCCGAAACAAATTTTATGTGGCTGTTTTGAGGATACATTTGTGTTAGTTACCCAAAATAGTTTTAAATGAAATTTGGTATAGAGAAATATCCCCGTCTTACCTTAGTTTCCGCTTGAGAAACACCTTAGTTGGAGTTATGGTTAAAAAGTTATAATCGTTACAAGTATGAATGACAGAATGTTGGGAAAGAGAATATTATTTATTCGATCTTCTGAAAAATATGAAAAGTGAATACGTGTTCACATAAATATATAAATATAAACATAATGGATCGGGTTGCACGCCGCAACAAAACGTAAAGTGAATACGTGTTCACAAATACGTAAATATAAACATAATGGATCGGGTTGCACGCCGCAACAAAACGTAAAGTGAATGCGCGTTCACAAATACGTAAATATAAACATAATGGATCGGGTTGCACGCCGCAACAAAACGCGTAAAGTAAATACGTGTTCACCAATACGTAAATATAAACATAATGGATCGGGTTGCACGCCGCAACAAATCGTAAAGTGAATACGCCGTTCACAAATACGTAAATATAAACATAATGGATCGGGTTGCACGCCGCAACAAAACGTAAAGTGAATACGTGTTCACAAATACGTAAATATAATGGGTCGGGTTGCACGCCGCAACAAAACGTAAAGTGAATACGCGTTCATAAATACGTAAATATAATGGGTCGGGTTGCACGCCGCAACAAAACGTAAAGTGAATACGCCTTCACGAATACGTAAACATAATGGATCGGGTTGCACGCCGCAACAAAACGTAAAGTGAATACGTGTTCACAAATACGTAAATATAATGGATCGGGTTGCACGCCGCAACAAATATGAAAGATGAATACATGTTCACATATATATAAATATGACAAGTGAATACGCTTCACAAATATATAAATGTAATAAACATGGAAATGCAGGAATGTCTTAACGTATAATACGAGATAAAATGAAGTGTTAGTTAAACCGAGAATTTCCTATGAGGAGTTGTTGCATACTTAAAAATGTTGTAACCTGATATGTTTTTGCAATATGCTTATTACGTTATAATGTGATTGTGCTTGGAATATTGTGATGTTACTTTGAATTGCAGGGTAAGGTTCTCACTCAGCCCCAGATGGTAGGGCTGACTCTTTATTTAACATGTTTCAGGAAAGCGTGATAGAGGAAAGGCTCCACGCCAAGGCTAGCGATCGTCCCGCAGCCTCTTGTCATACCAAGTCCATTGTTTCGGGCTTGGTACTCGTCATGTTCAGAATGTCAGTTCCAATGTCTCGGGAAATGCCCGTGTGGAACGGTCTCCCTTCCAACTTAGAATAATATTTGTCAGTATGTCTATGTAGAAACAATATTTGCACGAGCATGGGCTCGCGTTATATTTTCAATAAAATCATAAACAAATTTCTTTATTGTTATTTTTATTAATAGCTCCGTATTTGAATATAAGTTTAAAATTCTAAATAAAGAGAATTAAATGGTGCTCCTGGTGGAAAATAATTGTCCAGGTGCCATCACGCCCTAAGTAAAGACTTAGGAAAAGTCGGGGCGTGACAAGTTGGTATCAAAGCTAAACCAGGTTAAGAGATTCTAGGAAGTTTTCTTCGAGTTGGGTGTTTGAACGGTTACTTATTGCAACTGCAAGGCCACCTTAGTAATAAGTAAACTAATAACATCCTAAAGTTTCACTTCTTTCATACTCTTCTCGTGCCTATCTTGAGTCTTTTCAAAGACTTGGTTCTCATACTACCTCCTTCAAAGGATTGTGGAAGGAGTGTACAACGATAAAATAACCAGATGTGATCGCACCACCGAATCAAAAGGTATGAGAGGTACCAGATAAACTATGGGGTAAATTTTGTGAGAAGAAGGGAACATATCTATACAGGGAAGGACTACAAGTCTAACCCAATAGTATTTCTCGATGAGGTAAAAAACCTACTGTTTACACGAGGATGTGTGGAGACGCATGACGTCAATTCGGTAATCGCGCGGTTAGTGGACGACACACGGGTGTGGTGGAGAAATTTTAGAAGAAATCATTTTCCGATGTCACCACCGATGACGTGGGGGGAGTTCAGAGCCGCATTCAGTGAAAAGTACATGCCTAACTCCCGAAAAGATGCGCTCAGACGTGACTTTGAACTGTTGAAACAAGGAGACCGCAATGTGATAGAATACAATACATAATTCATCTGATTGTCAGCATACAACGCACATATTATTCCTACAGAAAGGGAGAAGGTCAAAAGAGTTGTTAAGGGTTTAAACCCAAACTTGGAAGAGAAGGTAGCGGAATTAACCCATTATCGGGCATACCTTCAGATCGTCGGTATGACAATGAGGATAGAAGGTTTTGCTAAAGCAAAAAAAAAAAAAAAGAATATTCGCAGAAGAGATTTCGGACGTCAGGATCATTTAACCAGAGTCAAAATCAGAAGCAGGAGTTTAGTAAGGGATCTTCAGGACCGAACCAACCTGTGGGCCAGTCTTATTTCAAGCCTAAGGGGCATAGTTGGTCTAATTACCAAGGTAGCAAGGACAAGGCCACCAATCCTAATACAGGAGGTGACAAACCGATTTGTAAGATTTGTCAAAGGAAACACAATGGAGAATGTCGGCTCTTAATGAAGACATGTTATAATTGTGGAGAGTCAGGCCACTATGCCAGAGATTGCAAGAAGAGGACTCAAACTCAATCTATTCAGGGAGGTCAACAACCCAACAATTCTAATCGGCTCTACGCTTTGCCCCAGAAGAATGAGGTAGAAGCATCTAATGCGGTGGTCACAGGTATTTTGCTAGTCTCGAGTATTCCTGCATTTGTATTATACGATCCCGGCTCTACATTTTCATATGTGTCAATGGGCTTTGCTAAGAATTTACACGTAGAACCTTCTTATTTAAGTGAACCTTTTGAGGTTATGACACCGCAGGGCCTCAATTTGGGGCCTCGGGTGGTAAATAATTTCCCATTGAAGTGAATGGCAGGAACAATGGTGAACCTAGTACTACTTGATATAGTAGACTTCACGTCATTTTGGGTATGGATTGGTTGTCGGCATGTTATGCCGTGTTAGATTGTCGAAAAGATAGTGAAATTAACTTTTCCCGAGAACCGAAGTTGTTATAAGCGGTAGGATTGGAATATCCTCGTGTCGCTTTATTTCCTACCTGGGCTCAAAAGTTATTGAGAAGTCACAGAGTGGAGTATGAATATCTGGCTAATATAGTGGATACCCAAAAGGAATCCCCAGCAGTGAATGATGTTCCTATTGTTCGAAATTTTCCGGAGGTTTTTCCTGAAGATCTTCCAGGCCTTCCTCCGGATAGAGAAGTGGAGTTGTTATAGAGTTAATTCCGGGTACAAGACCCATTTCTATTCCTCCATATCGAATGGCCCCAGCTGAATTGAGGGAGTTAAAAGAACAATTGAAGGATCTTCGGATAAAGCTTTATAAGGCCTAGTGTTTCCTCGATGCACCATCGCTTTTTGAAAAAGAAAGACGGATCGCTCCGAATGTGCATCGATTATCGGCAGCTCAATAAGGTCACGATCAAGAACCGGTACCCATTACCAAGAATCGATGGTCTTTTTGACCAACTTCAGGGAGCTAGCTATTTTTCCAAGATTGATCTCCGTTCGGGATATCACCAGCTGAAAATAAATCCAGATGATATATCCAAAACATCCTTTAGAATCCGATACGGCCATTATGAGTTCTTGGTCATGTCTTTTGGGTTAACCAATGCCCCAGCAGCTTTTATGGATTTAATGAACAGAATCTTCAAACCATTCCTAGATTTGTTCGTGATTGTGTTCATAGATGATATCCTAATCTACAGTAAGAGTGTTGAAGAACATGAAGAGCATCTGAGGGTAGTGCTTCAAGTCTTGAAACAGGAGAAACTATATGCTAAATTTTCAAAGTGTGAATTTTGGTTGGAAAAGGTAGCCTTTTTGGGTCATGTTGTGTCAAGGGATGGAATTATGGTAGACCCCGTAAGATAGAAGTGAAGAATCGCCAAACCGACCACTCCGACAGAGGTTAGAAGTTTCTTGGGTTTGGCTGGGTATTATAGAAGATTCGTAAAAGGTTTTTCTAGTCTTGCTGCTCCTTTGAGCCGGTTGACTCAAAAAGCGGTTAAGTACCAGTGGTCAGAAGCATGTGAAGCAAGTTTTCAGAAACTAAAGGAATTGTTGACTCTCGCACTACCCTAACCTTACCATCGGGACAAGAAGGGTTCACGCCTATCATGCGATGCCTCAGAGTTGGGTTAGGATGTGTCTTGATGCAGTTTGGAAAGGTTATTGCGTATGCATCTAGACAATTGAAGATACATGAGAAGAATTACCCAACTCATGACTTGGAATTAGCTGCGGTGGTGTTTGCCTTACGAATATGGAGACGTTATTTGTATGGTGTGCATGTGGACATATTTACAGATTATAAGAGTTTGCAGACATAACCACGCAGGATTTGAATCTCAGGCAAAGAAGATGGTTAGAGTTGCTTAAGGATTATGACCTTAGTATTCTTTACCATCCCGAAAGCTAACGCGTGGTGGACGACTCGAGAGGAGATCAATGGCACTGGCCCATTTGGCAATACAAAAGAGGGTATTGTTCGAGGTACAAAGATTGGGAAACCTCTGGTTAGCTTAATCGAGATCGGTGAAGGTAGGGTGGTGGTACATGATACCTCGCATGCGCCTTAGCTTCGTAAATAAAAGAAAGTCGGTTTGAGGATACGGAGTTTGTTGGATTTCGGAGAGGATCCAACAGAAAAACCTTCACGATTTACATTGGAGATAATGACGAACCTTTCGGTATAAGTGGTAGGTTATGTGTTCCTAAGGTAAAGGATCTAAAGAGGAAGATCTTAGATGAGGTCATAACACAAGATATTCCATTCATCCAGGTCAACAAAAATGTATCAGACCTCAAGGCAAATACCATCGTGGACGGACGGATGAAGACGCCATGGAGTTTGTCGGAAGGTGTCTTATATGTCACAGTGAAAGTCGAACATCAAAAACTGGCGGTTTACTTCAGACATCGGTCCCCATGTGGAAATGGGAGGCGATTCATATGAATTTTGTATGGCCCACCAAAACTCGAGAAGGGAAAGATTCTATTTGGGTGATTATTGATCGTCTTACAAAGTCAGCCCATTTCTTACCGGTCAAGACTACGTATCGCGCACCACAATACGCACATATTTATTTGAAGGAGATTATGCGGTTACACGGGATTCCTTTACAAATTATTTCAGATAGGGGTTCCCAGTTCACCTCACACTTTTGGCAAAGTTTCCAGCAGGTTCTCGGGACAAAAGTTAAGTTAAGCACGGCTTTCCACCCGCAAACAGATGGGCAAGCTGAGCGAACAATTCAAACACTTGAGGACATGTTGCGATCTTGTGTGTTAGATTTCCAGGGAAGCTGGTTGGACCATCTATGTCTAATTGAGTTTGCCTACAACAATAGTTTTCACTCTAGCATACAAATGGCCCCGTTTGAAGCATTATATGGACGAAATGTAGTCTCCACTTGGATGGTTCGAAAGTGAGACGCAATCGTCGGACCGAAGTCATTCAGAAACAAATGATAAGGCATGATGATTCGTGAGCGGATCAAAACAACTCATAGTCGCTATAAGTTCAACGCGGATCATCGGAAAAGAGATCTTGAATTCCAAGAGGGGAGAAAATATTTTTAAAAGTGTCCCCAATGGCGGAGTGATGCGTTTTGGTAAGAAAGGGAAATTGAGCCCAAGGTTTATTGGGCCATATGAGATCTCGAAGAGTGGGAATGTGGCTTACGAATTAGCACTTCCACAAGAAATGGAAGCAGGCATCCGTATTTCATGTGTGTCAATGTTACGAAAATACATGCACGATCCAAGTCACGCCATCATTCCCTAGAGATAGTTCTTAATAAAGAGCTTCAATATGAAGAGGTCTTGAGAAATACTTGATAGAAAGGTCCAACGCCTAAGAAAAAGATATTGCTTAGTGAAAGTCCTATGGAAGAATCACTCCACAGAGGAAGCCACCAGGAAGCGGAAGAGGAGATGAAAGTCAAATATCCATTCCTATTTGACTAAGGTAATAAAAAATGCATTACATAGTACTTCATGTGTGCCATTTCATGTCTATATGCATTGTGTTACAACCTTATTCTCATTCGAGGACGAACGCTTCTAAGGAAGGGAGAATGTGAAGCCCCAAATTAGTGTTACAATAACAATAAACATTATTGTGTCTATGTGATTATGTTACGACCTTATTCACATTCGAGGACGAATGTTGCTTAAGGAGGAGAGAATGTGAAATCCGGAAAAAAAAAATATAGTTGTGGTTGGGTTAATAAAAAAATATATATATAAGAATACAAAGAATAAATTGCATGGGATAGAGTTAGTGTTAAAGTTGGATAAATAGATAGATGAAATGAAAATAAGAAAACAAAAGAAAAAAAAAGGCATGCAAGCATTGCATTGCCGCCCATTTCTTTCCGTCCCCCTTTCATTTTCCTTCAATCTTTTGGTTTTTCCCCTCCCATAAGTTATAGAAAACTCTCCACTTATACATAGTATTTACACACAAACAAAGTACATAACATAAATGTTAGAAAATCAGAAAAAACAAGTGAAAAGAAGAGGAAAAATACCAAGAGGCAAGAAGAACAAGAATCAAAATACTAGAGAGTAAGGATAATTTTAGCAACCACACAACAATAATCCTCACACTTACAAGGTGAGTTTTCTCACTCAGAAATTCTTGGTAACATCCTTTATTTTAAGTTCAATACATGTTAGAATAAGAATTGAGTGTTGAAAAGAAATATTGAACTTTTGATTGTTTAGACAACTAGTTGCGTCATGAACTTTACGAACTGTTCTCACTGAGTTATAACTGTTAGAATTTGATGAAATTCGAAGGAGTGGTACACCTCTCTAATATGATCATATAGAACCAAAAATGAGGTAAAATGGACGTACGGTTTGAAAGTTATCATAGTTCAAAGTTCCTGCCTTAGATTTGGTCGAAATTCGGAAAGGCATAATTACGGACTGTTTTTATTGAGTTTTACTTATTAGAATTATATGAAAATTTACATGGTTGTAAATATCTCTGTTACGGACAGATATATATAAATATTTATTAAAACGGACTTACGAGTTGAGAGTTATTGGAGTTTGAAGTTGCTGCCTCGGATTCGTCGGAATCCAGAAGGGCAGGACGTTGAAACGTAAAACTGTACTAATCTGTGGGGAATATGAAAATTGTTTCTAAATTAAAGTTCTATATCTATTTGTTTTGGACATTTTGAGACCTTACGGGGGTCTATCCGACTTACGGATTGAGAGTTATGGCTGTTTAAAGTTTCTGCCTCGGATCTATCGAGATCCAGGAAGGGCAGCGAATAAAAGTGTAAAACTGTACCAAATGGTACAAAATATAAAAGGATGGTTCACATGGAGACGTGTAGCTCTCTGTTCTCGTCGTTTTGAGATTTTATGGGGCTTGAACGGGTTTACAGATTAGGAGTTATGACTATTCTAAGATTGGGTGTTGTTTAATAAAAATTCTGCCGAAACAAATTTTATGTGGCTGTTTTGAGGATACATTTGTGTTAGTTACCCAAAATAGTTTTAAATGAAATTTGGTATAGAGAAAGATCCCCGTCTTACCTTAGTTTCCGCTTGAGAAACACCTTAGTTGGAGTTATGGTTAAAAAGTTATAATCGTTACAAGTATGAATGACAGAATGTTGGGAAAGAGAATATTATTTATTCGATCTTCTGAAAAATATGAAAAGTGAATACGTGTTCACATAAATATATAAATATAAACATAATGGATCGGGTTGCACGCCGCAACAAAACGTAAAGTGAATACGTGTTCACAAATACGTAAATATAAACATAATGGATCGGGTTGCACGCCGCAACAAAACGTAAAGTGAATGCGCGTTCACAAATACGTAAATATAAACATAATGGATCGGGTTGCACGCCGCAACAAAACGTAAAGTGAATACGTGTTCACCAATACGTAAATATAAACATAATGGATCGGGTTGCACGCCGCAACAAAACGTAAAGTGAATACGCGTTCACAAATACGTAAATATAAACATAATGGATCGGGTTGCACGCCGCAACAAAACGTAAAGTGAATACGTGTTCACAAATACGTAAATATAATGGGTCGGTTGCACGCCGCAACAAAACGTAAAGTGAATACGCGTTCACAAATACGTAAATATAATGGGTCGGGTTGCACGCCGCAACAAAACGTAAAGTGAATACGCGTTCACGAATACGTAAACATAATGGATCGGGTTGCACGCCGCAACAAAACGTAAAGTGAATACGTGTTCACAAATACGTAAATATAATGGATCGGGTTGCAAGACTCAACAAATATGAAAGATGAATACATGTTCACATATATATAAATATGACAAGTGAATACGCGTTCACAAATATATAAATGTAATAAACATGTGGAAATGCAGGGGAATGTCTTAACGTATAATACGAGATAAAATGAAGTGTTAGTTAAACCGAGAATTTCCTATGAGGAGTTGTTGCATACTTAAAAATGTTGTAACCTGATATGTTTTTGCAATATGCTTATTACGTTATAATGTGATTGTGCTTGGAATATTGTGATGTTACTTTGAATTGCAGGGTAAGGTTCTCACTCAGCCCCAGATGGTAGGGCTGACTCTTTATTTAACATGTTTCAGGAAAGCGTGATAGAGGAAAGGCTCCACGCCAAGGCTAGCGATCGTCCCGCAGCCTCTTGTCATACCAAGTCCATTGTTTCGGGCTTGGTACTCGTCAGGTTCAGAATGTCAGTTCCAATGTCTCGGGAAATGCCCGTGTGGAACGGTCTCCCTTCCAACTTAGAATAATATTTGTCAGTATGTCTATGTAGAAACAATATTTGCACGAGCATGGGCTCGCGTTATATTTTCAATAAAATCATAAACAAATTTCTTTATTGTTATTTTTATTAATAGCTCCGTATTTGAATATAAGTTTAAAATTCTAAATAAAGAGAATTAAATGGTGCTCCTGGTGGAAAATAATTGTCCAGGTGCCATCACGCCCTAAGTAAAGACTTAGGAAAAGTCGGGGCGTGACAAACTTCGATATTTCCTTGGTATTGAATTTGCGAGAAATTCAGAAGGTATCCTCATGCACCAGAGGAAGTATTCTTTGGAACTTATTTCAGACATGGGACTTGCAGGTGCTAAACTTGCCTCTTCTCCCATGGATATGAATAAAAAATTCACAACCTTGGAGTTTGATGAGCATGTCATACTTGCAGCTGGTTCAGAATCTGCTTCAACAGCTAAGCCTGATCCATTGCTATCTGATCCTAGTGCATATAGAAGGTTGGTTGGAAGACTCTTATACCTGACAACTACAAGGCCGAATATTGCTTTTGTTGTGCGCTGCCTCAGCCAGTTTATGTAGACACCTAAGGAGTCCTACTTATAAGCTGGTCTATGAATCGTAAAATATGTCAAGCAGGCTCGAGGCATAGGAGTTCTGATGTCCAGTTCCAGTAGTTCACAACTCAGCGTATTATGTGATGCAGATTGGGAGGCATGTCTCCATAGTAGAAGGTCAGTCACTGGTTACCTTGTGTTACATGGTACTTCCCCCATCTCGTGAAAGTCGAAGAAGCATGATACAGTCTCCCGGAGTTCTGCAGAGGCAGAATACAGAGCCATGGCAGCCTCGATGGCGTAAATGTGGCTAACAGTGCATTTGCGAACTTGTTCTCTGCTCGCACTCGGTGTCCATTTTTACGGATAGCAAGTCAGTTATTCAGATCACTGCGAATCCAGTTTTTCACGAACGACAAAACACATCGACATAGATTTCCACTTCATTCGGGAGAAAATCCAAAAAGGACTGATTCACACTGTGCATTTACTATCTGAAGACCAACCTACTGATTTGCTTACAAAGGCTCTTGGTCGACAACAATATAGTACATTGTTATCCAAGCTAGGAATGAAAAACATCTTCATTACTCCTAGCTTGAGTGGGGGGGGGGGGGGGTGAAGACCACTGTAATCCACTGTAATTCCATATACCACACACACTAGATAATTAGATATTTGTGAAAGTTAGTGAGGTAGTTAGATTTATTAAACATGTGCTTTAATTCAATTAGATGGTAGTTAGTTGAGTGTGATATATATAAATACATAAAACTCTTGAAATCTATGAAATTAATTCACTTTTCCCTTAATAAATTCTCTCCCTTCTGGAACTCTCTCTCGCCACTTCTCACGATCCTCTTTCTTCTCCACTTTCTCTTCTTCTTCATTCTTCCTTCTTTTCAATTCTAGTTCAACAAGTTCACTAACATGATATGAATACACTGATCTAGTGTGATAAGTGATTCAAGAAATTGTAACCATCAAAATTAACTGCCCTCGACAAAAAAACTTACATCATCTTTGTTCCATGAAAACTGGTTCTCCCTTTTATACCTTCTTTCCTTTTCTTATCTTTTTCTTCCCTTTATTTTCCATCCTTGTTCCAAAGTATTAATTATAACTCTACTTTTATATAAAATTAACACAAAAATAAAAAGGCTATGTTGGATAAGAGTAGGTGTTTAGAGTAGTCATGAGACTATGATAATAGAACGCGCTACTATGTTTTGAAGTATTGACAATAACTTTTTTTGTTTCTCACTTGGTATAATTAGGTCTAGATTAATCTGAATTCGCGTCACATAAAACTCATCAAATATAAAGCACTGCTTACAATAACTTTTTCATACCGGTGATTCAAACTTGAAACCTCTTATTAAGGTGTAGAACTCTTATTTATCTCACCATAATCCTTGATATAACTACTTGATTTTCTATCATTGAATATTATATATAATGGCACTACCTAAGGTAGCACAAAAAGACCAAAACAATATGGAGCACAAAAGTAAATTTGCCATTTTTTCCAATGATGCGGTGATTATAGTTTGCAAAATGCAAAACAGAGAATTAGGTATTGATTTTGATAATAAAAAACAATATATATACGACCAAAAATTTAATAAAAGTGAAATCAAACATTTGCCAAAAAGATAAATACCAAAGTAGTGATGATAAACGGAAACCATTACGCAACCTAATCCACAAGACTATACAATGCATTATTAACTTTGAAGGGCAAAAAAGCTGTAGAGAATCCTAATCCAGTTCGTCAATTGTAACAATATTTATGCCTCTCGTTTTCGTTGCTTCTCATCCATCTTAATTTTCTGATGTAGATTCACTAGCTAGTTTGTTCAATTTTGACTTTAATCTCAGAAAGAAGATAAATCAAAGGTATGAGTATCCGATACATATGTTCTTGCGTTTGTTAATAATTAATAAACCATTACATGAGCAAAACAAGAAGAAGGTGTTTGTGCTCATTATGTTGTTGATGATTTGCAATTTGTTGTTTGACTTCATGATTGAGATGCACATTTGTAGCAAATTTATGTCACATTAAACGGAATCAAGAAGTTAATTTCGGGCAGAGTCACTTACTTTATCCACTTTGTTTAAGAAAAAAGAAACCATTTCACGTATAATCACTTTGTTTTATCTACTACAATCATGAAGTCAAAAACTAATTTAATGTCAAATTAAAGTTACATTATCACAATAAAGTCTAAACACTATTTTTATCGCATTAAGGCCCACTATATGATTTGTCTTTTTAATTCTTGTCAATTAACAGCGGTTCATATTAATTTGGTCTTGAGTTTAGGCAAATTTAACACTAGTCAAGCCATGCATCCTTGACCTCCATTCAAGAATTTTGTCTCTCTAGAAGGGCTTACTAACATAAGAGAAACTCCATTTTTTTACATTTCTATGTCCTAATTTGAAAATGAAAACGTGTCTCCTAACGCCCAAAAAATGGTGTCGGTTTTTACTAATTATTTCCAAAATCTCAATTTATGTTCACATTTTCTTTAATTTGTTCCAAAATATTATTACTTTTTAAAATTTAGAAATAATTAAATTATATTTTATCTTTAATAAAATTATTCAAATATTTAAAGTTTGCTTCTATTACCAGTTTTAAAGCCTTTTTATCTGCCCAAACCCTTGGTGGTAAAAGGTCATCTTGCTATATGACCAAGTTTTGATAAACATAATTTCTCGATACATATCAGAGAGAAATAATAGGTGTATATCGTTACATTATCCAAGATGTGAGCAATCTCAAGTTAAGATGCGAATAATTTAACTTGATATTATAATTATAAAAAGAATTACTTCTATTTTTTTTTTGTGTTAAATCAAATAATATCATATAAATTGATTATTGATTATGAGGGAGATGTTATGTATTTATGAGCATGCCTTCATTTTTTGTCAATAAAGAAAAGGTGTCAATGTGTCCCCAGACATAACTCACGACAAAATAAAATTGAACTTAAAAAATTCATGCAGACTGGATTTAAATCGCGGTGGAAGCTTTGTTCTCTCAGGATAAGGCGCGTAGGTGATATCGATTCTTTCTGTTCAAACCCTGATCATTCAGACATATTCCGTGATTCACTGATAGTAGTGTTTAGAAATCGATACTATTATCTTCAAAAATAATCTGGTGTAGCCACGAAGCTCGATATAAAAAAAAAAAAAAAGGCGTCAATGTTATCTTTCTAGGCCAGCACGCCACTCCCATTATTTTCCATTTACTTCTCATCTTCCTTTACTGTTTCCTTTTATATATAATAAAAAAAAATTGTCAACTCTCTCTCTCTCTCTCCCCTCTTTTTGGTCTCTATTGCCGTCTTTCTTGAATCATTCCTCGTCCCTTGCCGCCACCCTTCATGTTTTTCCTCTGTTCCAAAATTTTACAAATAAAAACCAAAACTTTCTCTTAATTTTCATTTCAATTAATCCCAATTTATTTGAAGAATTGAAGATGCAAGAATGGTTGAAGATTACTTTTGTAGCAGTCTCAAGTGGAGTTCTTGTTTTAATTATGATCACAATAATTAAGAGAAGATGTTGTCCAACAAAGCCTAGAGAATCATCATCAAATTCACAAATAAATCAGAATTTGCAAAATGGGGTTTCAAAACTTCACCATGTAAGTCTTCAACATCTTGATCGCGATGGTACCAAAAAAACAAATTATTATGTTTTTAAGCAAGGTGCATCAATATCCACTAATAAGAATTTTTTCAATTGGTCTGATCAACCATCACTTGTCACTGAAGCTGTTGAAAATGGATGGTCAAGATTTGCTTTCACAGCTTATGCTCCATCACCATCTGTTAGATCATCAGCTAGGACCCTTTTAGGATCATGTGCTGTGGGAGAAAATGGAAGTGAATTATTTGAGGTTGATACAAGTTGGGAAATTTGTCAAGGGTCAGCTGATTTTATGCAAAAAATTAGATTTAATTGTGGGGTTAGAAAACTAAGCAAAAGTTCTAATTTAATGTCAGCTTCATCTGTTATTAAAACAACTTTGCCTTTACCAGGACCACCTTTAGTAAATTCATCATTTCCTCAAGAAGCTTATTTTGAGATTACTATTTTGCCTAGTCATGAAGATAATCTTGAAACTATGGGAAAGGTAAAAGAGGATAAATTAGATTTGGAGAAAATTAAGCTTATTAGAGAAGATTCTTCTAATTCAAAGGCTATGTCAGAATCTTTGGTTCATGTTACAAGTAGTAGTCATCATAAGCATAAAAAAATTCAAGAATCAAAGGAGATGTTGAAAAGTGATCAGTTCATTGTGTTATCAATTGGGCTAACAAGTGCTGGTGGTTCTCTTCCACTTAAGATTCCAGGCAGCTATTCAGGTTCCATTGGATTTAACTCAAATGGTTCTGTTTTTCTTGATGGTAAGCTCCTCTTCTCTTGATAATATTAAATGCATTTGCAGTAATTAGAATGCTTAAACAGTTAAACAGACTTGTATTAGTCAATATTAAGCACTGAAAATGTTCATATACTTTTCATAGTGGGCAATATTTTTTTATTTTTTGTATTCAACTACAAAGCTTATTGGCTAACCCCATTCTTTTTCCCAAAGGTCACGTAAGTAAGCAGTCATTGGTGTTTTTAATTGTCCATGATCAACATTGTGGAATTGTAAGGCCACAAACAGAATTAGTCACCATATGCTAACAACTCAAAAAAGGGTTAATTTCACATGTGATCACAATAACAAGTACTAACAAAACATTATCCATTATACCAATAAAGTTACCTTGACGTGTAGGTTTTATCGTTATAATGAATAAAGTAGTAGTAATTTTAGTTTAGTGGATAAAGATTCAATTTTTTTAGCGTGACAATGCGTAAAGTTGTAACTTTATTATTATAGTGGTAAAATTTTAGCGACTTTATTGTTACACAATCCAACATTTCTATAATATCGTCGTTTGTCTGGATATTTTTTTACTACTATATTATTGTTATTGAAAACATATAATATAACATAATATGAAAATTGGTTCCAGAAAAACTTGACCGTTATATAATGAACTGTTATTACAGTGGATGGTTGTCATAGAGATGTCTAATTATAATAAGTAAAGTTCAGTTACTTTTATGTGAATGTAGTATCATAACAAATGAAGTTGGGTGACCATACTTGAAATTAACTAAAAATAAACTTCAGTCCCATCCGACAATATCAAGTGTTTGACAAATTTTGTGTCTTGACAATCTTTTTTTCAGGAATGAAACTGGTGTTTGAATCACAAAGAGAAGAGTGGGGGAAAGCAGAAAAAGTAATTGGTTGTGGTTACAATCCAAGCCAAAAGAAAGTATTTTTCACAGTGGATTCATTACTAGTGCACGAAATCCGTTGCAAATCAGAGGAATTTGGAAATCCACTTTACCCAACTTTAGCATCAAATGGTGACATTGCAGTACTAGTAAATCTTGGACAAAGTGTATTCAGATATCCACCAGCAAATTTACAAAGGACACCAAATCCTTGCTTTATTGGTCCAATAATGACAAATAATTCACCAGTTCTTGGATATGAAGACAGTAAGGAACTTTTCTCAATGGGTAGAATTGATGCACAATGGTGGCTAAATAGAAGTAGTAGTACTACTACTAATACAAGAAGCAATAACAATACTGTTAATAGTTTGAAACAAGTATTAGATTATGATTTGGAGTCTGAAGGTGATTTATTTGAAATTGTCTTGGATAATAATAGTTCTACAAGATCTCCCAACCCTTTGTAGCATATTAAAAACAAGAATCACCAGATTTTTATACATGCTTTTTTGTTGGTTGTATGAAACATTTTTAGATTGTTGGTTCCAATTTTATTATGTGGATCCAGCAAACCATCAAGGGCCTATTGAATCAATTTCATTTGTTAATTTGTTGATTGTTGTAACAGTAATTAACAAAATATTGTTTATTAATTGTCTTAATTCATTTGATAGTCACCTACATACTGAAGTCATTTCATCCGTCATTGTTTTGATCTTCGTAACAGTAAAATCACTCAATTAAAAAGATATTATATACTAATCGTCTTTTAATTCATTAGATAGTCCCCTGCCGGCTAAAGTCATTTCAGTCGTCAATGTTTTGGTCCTTGTAACAGTAAAATCACTAACTTAAGAAGATATTGTTTACTACAAAGTACAAACTTTGTAGTTCACTAGATAGTGCCTATTGAAATCATTTCATTTGTCAAATTTTTTTTATCGTTGTGTCAGTAAAATTATTAAATTAAGAAGATATTGTAAACTAATTGCCTTGTAATTCATTAGATAGTCTCCTACTATTGAAGTCATTTCATTTGTCAATTTCTTAGTCATGGTAACAATAAAGTCACTAAATGTAGTTCTATATAATTGTCATTGACTCCATTAATGATGTTATTCTTGAACAGAATTTGTCTTTAGTAAAGCCATTTTTGGTCAACATAAGAGCCAAATTTAAGAAGTAAGAAGACATGTCAAAATCTCAGAGGATTCCACCTAATCCCATGTCATTATTCAGTTTGTTGTGTTTTCTACTTGGATTTCTAATATGCATCGGCTAATTATTTTTCTCCTTTTTTATGAGTTATGAAAGATAAATAATCTTTTCCCTGCCCTTTGAAGAAAAAGAAAATAAATCAGTAATTTCTATCCAAAAAGTTATTTATACCCGTCATTTCAACTTAGTTATTTACATTTAACTAATAAATATAAAATATGTGTCGTTTATATATAAAAAAAATTCACCTAATCATATGGTTAAGTAATTTATATATCTACCCGCAAGGGTAGCCAAGTTAAGAAGAGATATGGCCGCAAGGTCGCGAGTTCGATCCTGCATAAACCTTCTTGGTTGGCGCATCATGGCTTGCAAGTGTGGTTACTGGCGTGGTTTGCGCTTTGCGTCGGTCGGGGTTTCTGCACTGCGCACTTCGAAAGAGTAGCATTGCGGATTCGCCTTCAACAAAAAAAAAGTAATTTATATATCTCGCCTCAATTTATTACTTAACCAACATGTGTTATAAACTTTTAGCACTTGATTATAATTAATTGATATAATATACCTTAATTATCATCACTTAACCATACGTGGGATGGTGGGAACAAGGCTGGGAAGAGAATTTAGGACAACCATGTGTACAAAACTTGCGTGTCCAATGAACATAATTAGAAGCGAGGCGAAGAAATCAACTACGGAGGCATCAGCGTTGAATTGACAGGGAGGAAATAACTTAAGAAAGGAGGATACTGATGAGTTGTGAAATCTCTAAGGGGATATATGGCGTCGGTTTGTAACTCAGATGCACGAACTTGATCATATTATATTGTTAATATAATGGTTGACACTAAAGTCTGTCTTTGGATCCGTACGAGGTGTGCTACCGCACAAGACCTTCCGAAAAATGAAAAAATTTAGGGCTAATTTTTTCATTTTTTATTAAGTAGTATTAACCAGAATTTACTGTAAAGACTCATAATTTGCAGGTTTTAATCCAATTAAAAATCAATTTTTACGAATTACAACAGGACCCCAAAAGTATTTGAGACGGTGATGATTGACACTCTAAAAGAGTAGCTAAAAGGATATTTTGAATTACTTGCAAAGCTCAATTTAAGCTAATTCTTGTATGCCTTGCACGTTTTCAATTTAACTAGAGAACGCAAAGACAACTTTATAGCCTTTTATTGGAAGGAAAGAAGCAAGAACACCCGTTTCCTTTGTAAAGAAAATACTATTTTGCTTGTTGAAATAGCACCAAATATAACAAACAAAGTCATATATTGCTTTTACATTCCGTTTTGTTTTAAACGAAACAAAAAACGAAGATGATGGATTTGGTGTGGCAAATTGCTCAAGTTTAAATTCTGAGAGTCGAATATATATATGTCGTCTAGAAAACAATTAGCTTCATCCTATAGTTATTATTTACATGAAAAAACGGTCTTTTATTTAGAGAGGTAATTGTTAAATATACATACAATATACATGTTAAGGACTCGACCCAATGGCATCCGGAAATATGCCCGTCTCGGAAGCCTGCCCGTATGTGGCCCAATATGTGTGTAATTATGTAATGTAATATTGTAGTATAATTAGTCTTGTACTCTTACCATGATTGTATAGTTAGTTTTCAAATAGAATAGGATTTTAGGAGTAGAATAGGAAACTGATTTTCCTATTATGAAAAGATGTAAATTGTATATATTGTCTTTGCATCAAGAGTAATCCATAATTTTGGATCTTCCTCCTTTGTGGGTACATCTTCCGTGCTAGGAGCCGGAGGAATTATGTGGTGGAGGACTTGATGTGCAAGTGCACAATTTTGTGTAAGATGATATTAATCTCCATTAGGGAGTCTTCCCATTAATATCAAAGTATATATATAGTACAATATTCATCTCTTATATAATAGGAATCATAAGCTTATACAAAAGAGGAATCCTAGTCTTACCATAATTATATTTACACAATATATGGAAATATTCTAATTATGGGTAAGAATACAATTGTTTCTATAATATACATGTTTACACACCCCCTCAGTCGTACTGAGAGGAGGCCGGACGCTGAGACTGGATATGAAGTCAAGAAATAACTGTCTGGGAAGTCCTTTGGTAAATATGTCTGCATACTGATAGGATGATGGAATATGTAACACTCTGACATGACCTAGCGCAACTTTCTCACGAACGAAGTGTAGGTCTATCTCAATATGCTTGGTTCGCTGATGTTGAACCGGATTATTAGAAATATAGATGGCATAGATGTTATCACAATACACAATAGATGTCTGACGCAAAGGACACTGAAGTTCTAACAGTAAATTTCTGAGCCAACAAATCTCAGCTACCACATTTGCAACGCCTCAACACTGGATCGAGATAGGGTAGTATGTCGCTTGGCAGACCAAGAAATCAGATTATCCCCTAAAAACACAAAAGCCGGAGGTGGAGCGTCGTGTGTCCGGACACCCTGCCCAATCTGCATTTGTATATGAAAGCAACTTGTTTGCTGCAGAGGGGTATAGGTGCAAACCATAATCAAGAGTTCCCTTAATGTATCGAATGATACGCTTAAGAGCAGTGAAATGAGACTCTCTGGGGGCATGCATGAATAAGCACACCTGCTGAACAGCATAAGCTATGTTTGGCCTGATAAAGGTGAGATACTGAAGTGCACCTGCAAGGCTCCTATACAGAGTAGGATCAGAGACTGGAGCACCATCCATGCCACTGAGCTTAGATTTAGAATCAACTGGAGTAGACACCTCTTTGCAGTTCGCCATCTTATCCCTGTACACAATCTCCTCTGCATACTTACGCTGATACAAGAACATATGATTGGCAGACTTGGTCACTGATATCCCAAAAAGTAACTCAGCTTCCCCAAATCAGTCATTGCAAATTCGGACTTAAGCAAGGTAATAATCTCATTTTTAATCCGTCGGAAGAGGTAATAAGAACAATATCATCCACGTAAAGTAATAAGTAAGCAATGCTACTACCTCGATGAAAAATGAATAGTGATGTATCACTCTTGCTGCATACAAACCCAATCTGCAAGATATACCTGACAAAATAATTATACCACGCACGGGTGGCCTGTTTCAGGCCATATAGTGACTTACGGAGACGACACACATAGTAAGGAACTGCTGGATGGGTGAACCGCGCTGACGACGCAGATCGCTTTCTCAGATCCCCATGTAAGAATGCATTCTTCACATCAAGCTGATGGATCGGCCAGTGTTTGCCCATGGCAATGTTCAAAACTGTGTGAATGGTAGCCGGTTTGACAACCGGTCTGAAGGTCTCACCACAAATCAATGTCCTTCTACTGATTTGTGCCATTAGCCACAAGTCCTGCCTTATACCTCTCAAGATCTGCACTGTCTCTGAATTTGTGAAGAAAAAGCCACAGACAACGAATCACATTCACCCCCTCAAGACTAGGTACTAGATCTCATGTGTGTTGTTTAGTTAAAGCATTGAATTCTTCAGACATAGCCGCATTCTAATTAGGGTCTTGTTTAGCCAATATAGGTTTTTTGGGAATTGGAAAAATGGTTTGGGCAGACAAGTTAAATTGGACTTTGGGTTTAAAAATTTCATGCTTGGCATGAGTTTTCATTTGGTGAGTGGGGACAGTGGGAGGCGGTGTTGGCTGAGTAGGGAGGGTTGAGACTGATGGTAGGGTCGGAAAAGGAGAAGGTGAGGGCGAAGCCGTCGGAGGCGCCTGGATCTAGCGCTGCAGCGCTGTCTGAGTGGCAGGCCTCACTGGAAATATGGCACCGCGGCGCCTCATCACTGGGTCGCGGCGCTGTCGACGAGTTGGGAGAACAGACCTCTCTGGAAAGTTGGCGCCGCGGCGCCTCAACACTGGGTCGCGGCACTGTCGACGAGTCAGAAGAGATAAGCTGATCAAGTATGATGGGAGAGATAGCAGACTCGTCAAGGAATGAGTAATCCGGTTTTTAGAATTTCTGAAGATTCAAAAACGGGAATGTGATCTCGTCGAATGTGAGGTAACGAGAGATGTGGATTTGACGAGTGGACAGATCGTAGCATAGATAGCCCATATGGTTCGGTGGGAAGCCTAGAAAGACACATGGAGTGGACCTAGGAGCGAGCTTGTGAGGGGCGGTAGAGCTAAGGTTGGGATAGCACAGATAACCAAAAATTCGTAGATGATTATAGGAGGGGTATCACGACCCGACCCGACGGGCCGTGAACATGACGCCCTAATTGGACGTCATTATACTGACCTGTCACACATAATCAGACTGACACCAAGGGCAATATGGAAAACTATATCATACGCTATATAGCAAAATAAGCAAACCGACAAGGCTGCTTTTACGCACGACTGAACCTGGGGAGTCACAACTAGCCAACATAATAAAATAGGCAAGCCGACAAGGCTGACATCACATAGCATCACTTATATATGGGAACATCCCAAAAACAGAGTACAACAACACAGATGACCAAAACATGTTTACAATCAACATACGTACAACCCACAACTGTCTACAGACCTTTAAGAATACGGTATGAAACATGACGGGACAGGGCCCCATCGTGCCCCTAAATATACATGAGTCAAAAATAAGATTCTATACCAAAACGACTAAGCTCCGAAACAATAGAGCTTTCCAACCAGATGAGTAGAATTCATATGTCTGAGGATCACCAAACTGAGAACATGTATCTGCGGGCATGAAACACAGCCCCCCGAGGAAAGGGGATCAGTACGAAATAATGTACTGAGTATGTAAAACATGAAGTACTGTAAATAAGATCATAACTGGCCAAGAGGTAACATGAGACAAGTATAATAATCAAATACCAAACCCAACTGTGTCATATAAAAATGAGAGTCAACTATGCCTTATAAAAATGAGAGTCATATCAAAATCATGGATGTTTGTCCATATAATCATACATATATATATATATATACTATCATGGGTACTTATACCCGCATTATGGATACCTGTCCATGGAATCATCATATATTATCATGGGTATCTGTACCTGCATCATGGATACATGTCCATGGAATCATCATATATATAAACATTGTCGGCCCTCTAGTGAGGGACTCGGTGAACAAATGCAAGGATCTGCGCACGAACATTGTCGGCCCGAGACTCGGTGAGGTGGAATAATAACACTTTACACGAGTAGATCTCATGATCAACCATATGCAATTTAAATCATCATTTGACTTTCAATGAAATCATTAAAATGAACTTTTACTGTAAAAATCAAAGGCACTTCTCATAACAAATATCTTTAGGAGTTAGACTGTGTAGAAAGCATATATGTCTGCTGTACGTTCATTTTATATAAATCATGCCAAAAGAAAGAAAGAAGAGTTTCGCATACCTTATTGACGAACTAACCAACTCAATTAGTCTAAATACGCCTTGACTAGCACTTCCAACCTATAATAATAGTAACATGTCCATTAACCTTACGATTACTAGCATACGCTATAATTGAATGATAACTTGCTTTCTTTTCTATAAAAATTTGGGTAGCATTTTCCCTATTTCTGTGCACATCCACCATTTACAAACTCAGCCAACAATATCAAATAACAAGATGCAACTTGAAGGTATAACCAAACAGTAACCAAGATGACTAATACACTTATTTATCATGCTCATCCAACCCTTTAATCATGTTAAAACAGTCCATACGTCTAGCAACGACGAGAGTGAAATGTGAAGTTTTTCTACACCTTTCTATACCTTAATTCCTTTAGGACATGTATTAGTAATTACCACAACATATATACATGTTAATAACGTATATTTCCAGCATTATACCTTAACGAAACAGCCCCTAATACATCACAATAATGTCCAACAATTTCATGCAAGTTTCGGCTATAACAACATAATTTCATAACTCTTTTCTTAACTTCTTAGAATCCAATCCACTTTTCAACACTTTCATATAATCAATTATAACTTAAAATGTCAAGATTTCCTTCAATTCCAACATGCAATTAGTGACAAGGATAACAAGAACAACACACAAATCTGATGTACACAAAACAGCCCCAATTTCGGCTGGGGGGGAGGAGAAAGAAGAGAGGAGTGTTTGAATTAAGGTTAAGAATGAAAGATTACAAGGTTTTAAGTGGGCTGATTTTTCTTATTTTGCACAAGTGCTGAAAATAAAAATAAAGTCTTGCACACTGTCTCATGTTTTATTAAAAATTAAACTTAGTTCCCACTTCTTCTAAACCTTGAAAATTCATAAGACCTCGTATTTTCAATGTAATAATTCTATAATACGACACTAGTCCATTACGGGATTATACAACTATCATAATAAGTTCCCCCAACGTCACACTCGTAGTATTCGAAAATTATTCCGTAACCACATTCGTGTATACTAATTTCTATATTAACATATGTAAGTATACTTTATTTTCAATATAAGGATCTTATTATCTTAATTACATTCTTAATTATCGCCTTAAAACTATGAGGTGTAACAAGGGGACTCTATGGTAGAGGATTTCGATAGGGGTCATGTTGTGAAGAGTGCTTGTAGGGAGAATATTGAGAATGTATTCTGACATTTTAGCAGCATATACCCAGAAGGATGGATGGAGGGAGGCATGAATCAATAAGGTGTGAATCATATTGTTAATGGTGCGGATGATTCTTTCAGCTTTACCGTTTTGTGGTGAGGTGTATCATTGGTTCGAATCCCATTTCCTCCGGTGAGGGCAGGAGAGCGAAAAACCATGCCATTATTGGTACAAAAACGGTGAAACATAGAGTTATAGAATTCACGACCATTATCGAACTGAAATGATTTGATACCTTTTTAAAATTGTGTTTGGATGAATTGTCGAAACTCAAAAAATTTGGTAAACACTTCTGATTTATATTTGAGAGGGTACAACCAGATATATTGAGAAAAATCATCTAGCAAGACGATAATATTTATGACCGAGAGAACTAGCAACAGGTGATGTCCATAAATCGGCATGTATTATATCAAATGGTGCAAAGGTAACACTAGTAGATGATTGAAACGAAAGACGAGTATGTTTGCCTAAAGAACAAGAAACACAATTTTGGGCAAGCTTCCAATTACAAGTAATGAAATTATTGCCTCTAAGAAAATTAAAGATTGGGAGTCCTGGGTGACCAAGCCTATTATGTCATGTCGAAGAAGAAATAGCCGCTAGAGAGATGTGAGAGCAAGATCTGGCAGCGAAGGTGGAAGTGAATGGATAGAGATCCACCGTGTTATTACATCTCGTAAGAGGTGTCCCCGTACGAAGATCCTTAACAGTGAAATCAAAAGGGTCAAAGTCAACAGAGACATAATTATTACGAGTAAATTGGCGTACAGAGGTTAGGTTCTTAATCATGTGTGGGGAATATAAGGTATTTTTAAGGGAGAATGGTGGATGGGGAGGTTGTGTGTATGATGTACCATAACCCTTTACTGAAATGTGTTGTCCACTACCAACTATAACATATTGAGGATGTTTTAAACTGCACGGTTTGGGAATAGTACCTGCAGACTGGGTGATGTGAGATGTGGCTCCGGAGTCCATGTACCAATTGTCGCGATCGCTGCATGTTGAGGTGCTAAAGCCGACCCAACTTAGCGGTGTCATGGCGGAGGAGGCTGAACCGCCCTCGCAGTGGGCTTGGCGCCGGAGCTGGACCTAACAACCCGTAGTGGGAATAAGGGTTAAAGGACTGCTGGTACTGGAATGGGGAAGGCGTCGCGGCTCTGTACTGAGGCACCGCGGTGTTGTACTGATGCTTGGGAGCCGCAGTGGCGCTGGTCTGCTGCTGTCCCTGTTGTTGCGTAGCACGACGGGTTTCTTCGAGCAGCAACTTTGAGCGAGCTTTGTTAAAGCTGGGTAACGGATCCGCCTATTGAATCATGGTGGCCAATGTATCATATTCGCCTTTAGGGAGGCCAACAATCAATTGTAACACCATTTTCGTGTTAGTAACAGGCGAGTCGACAACAGCAAGTTGATCCGTCATGAGCTATTCTTATCATTTTCCGTTCATGTTCGGGATACTTTTACCAGATCTAGAGAGATACTACAACGTTTTAACACTCAGAAAAAAAACCTAGAAAAGAGGAAGACTTTAACTGTTTGCAGTACTCAGTCACATTGGAAAAGTTTTCAAGACGTGTATTGTTAAATTGCTCATCTAAATACACAGCACGGGTGTGCTTGTTGTCCTGAAAAATTTCCTCCAAACGATTCCACAAGTCACGGGCTGTTGAGTCAGATTTCATGATAGTAAGAAGTAGATCCTGAGAAATACTACCATATATCCATTGTTTGACGCCGGCGTCTAGACGACGCCAAGTAGAATCATCAACATCCGAAGGGCGCGGAATGGTGTCATCAATATGATCAAGCACGTTATAAAGACATGCATGATTGCGAAACAGTTCAACCCAAGGATAATACTGACTGCTTTCTTGATCAAGACGAATGGGGATATGGTTCTTGATGGTGGAAACAGTGAGAGCGGGATGAAAAGATGGTGACGACTTAGTGGTGGGATTTGTGGAGGTAGAAGCGTCAACAACAGTGAGAGAATCATGAGTATCCATTTAGAAAAGAGAGAAAGAAAAGAAAAACCAAGAAATTTTTTTGAAGGGAAGAAGGGAGTCGCGGCGCTGTGGGAGGGGGGTGGTGCCGGCGACTGGTGGGGAAAATTTCTAGGGTTTTTGGAGTTTAGGCTCTTGATACCATGTAAGATGATATTAATCTCTCTTAGGGAGTCTTCTCATTAATATCAAAGTATATATAGAGTACAATATTCATCTCTTATACAATAGGAATCCTAAGCTTATACAAAAGAGGAATCATAGTCTTACCATAATTATATTTACACAATATATGGAAATATTCTAATTATGGGTAGAGATACAATTGTTTCTATAATATACATGTTTACATTTTGAACAACTCTGCCCTCGTCCCATATTGAACGGTTTCTATGTCAAGAACAATAGGAAGAACGCTCTTGATGTTAAATACTGTGAGGGTGGGATGAAACATGTTCTTATCAGTCATAATAGTGAATAGAACGAAAAAGAAAATTTGGACAAGAAAATTTTGGGAAGTAGTCTCGGGTTATGGAGAATTCGAGAGGGGGTGGTGGTTCACGAAAATCGAGAGAGAAAGAGCGGAAGCAAGAAAAAATAACCTAGACTTTTGATACCATGAAAAAAATAATCCTCTTGATTATTTTCATTAATTGAAAGACAATATTTACAATTTACATCTTTCCATAATAGAAAAATTCTTTTCATATTCTACTCTTAAAACTCTATTCTATTTGGAGACTAACTATACAATTATGGTAAAAGTACAAGACTAATTATACAACAATATTACATTACATAGTTACACACATATTGAGCCCCATGCGGGCAGACTTCCGAGACGGGCATATTTTCGGATGCCATTGGGCTGAGTCCTTCAGTAATCATGTATATTGTATGTATATTTAACAGTAATGTTACTGAGTCAACATTTATTAGGTGCATGTGATGTACACTAATGATGAGAGAAACAAATATAAATGCAGGGTTATCAACTTTAAAACATAGTACAACAACAACATATCCAATTTAATCTCACAGAGTGAAATCTGAAAAGGGTAGGATGTACGAAGACTTTACCTATACTTTTGTGGGGCAGAGAGGCTGTTTCTGATAAACCCTCGACTAGAACATAAGGATAGAAAATGACCAGCTGAGAACTCTATTGGGTTTTCTGAATAATTAATATTTGGATGGTGGTACAGGATGATTTACAAAAATGTTGTCCCCTTTGTTTGACTTGATGTCTTCTATATTACTTTAAAAACGACGAAGAAAGGGTAACAACAGAGAAAGAGACAAATGGAGAAAGCTTTGTGGCCATGGAGATGAAATCGAAGATGAGAAAAAGAAATAGAATCATACGAAATGATTATAAAATATATGTGGAATAGGTCTCTTAAAGGGCAGGACATGAAGGGAATTATATGGAGAGATGGGAATATGAAAAGTAATGGAAAATTGGTTGGTTTTCTAACGTACGACAAATTTGCAGCATTCGTCTACCCTCCAAGGTTCCAAGTCCTATTTCTAAGTTGGGATTTAGACAGCAACAGATACTACTGAAGGTCTAAAGAAGACAAAAACGTTGAATTATTCGCTATTTCACATATTTAGGGAATAAAAGCAAGTGTGTTTTTGTGTTTGCTTGGCATGAACAAGAACATGTTTGTTGAGTCAATTGACTGCCGTGTATGTAAGAAAAAATTTCATTCAACAATAAGATGTCTTGCCGTCAGTCCAAAAACTAAATACCAATAGATTGCTTTTGGATAACATATGATCAGCTACCAACAAGAAGTGTAAGCATAATCGAATGAAATTGTTGCCATATGCGTCACAAAAGAAAAATAATCATATAATAAGAACACAACTGATACGCTAACAAAATGGGCACTGTCCCTCCATTTCCTAAAACGTTTTATTCGGATGAAGGGATGGCCTTTCGATGTGGGTGTGTATATGGGGGGGGGGGGGGAGTCCAGTGATTCATCCCAGCTTTAAGAATCAAGAATCCGAATAAAAGACCAATATCCTACATCTCCTCTCACCAACTTTCTACCGAGGACCTTCATTAAGTAAAGGAGACAAATTTTAAACAAACACCGATTTTGTACAATTCCAAGTAATCAGAAACAAGAGAAAGCATGCAAGTTGCACATTCCAACCACATGCCTCTCTGAATCAAGACAAGATAAGCACCCAAAGTTAGCCACAGAGCCTCTATGTCAAGGAGGACAATGGACAGTTGTTAAGAATCGAGAGAAAGTTGCTCATAGTCAAATTTAATTACACAGTCTTCAAGCAGCTAAAACTAGAGTAGAGCTGGATATTGCTTAGCCTGCTGCTTCACTCCTTGTACTCAACTGTATCCTGCAAAAGTGATTGCCACATTGTTCATAATGACAGTCAAGTCTATTTGGTCTATTCAGTCAGAACACTTATGTCAGGGAACTATGGGGCCGTTCAGTTACATGGATTAGGAGGTTACGCAGTATAAATTTGGGATTAATTGTCCAGTGTTTGGTTGTGTTAAAAAGAATGAATAGGCACATACCTGATTATTTGTCTATTATGAGCTTTCACGAGATCATTCTAGAATTTTCATAATTCTTGGGATTTCTTTTGTTTAGCCAATCAGATTGCAAGTGAATATTTTATTATTAAGGATTATTCTCTTTATTGTACTATAAATGCACGGTCCCAATCATTGTATATTCACCGAGGAATTAATACAAATCATACTAGAAAATATTCTTTTTGTCTCTTTCTTCTTTTCTTTCCTTTTCTTTTCGATCCTTTCCTCTTTGATTTGGTAGCAGAGTCGATGGCTTCTCCAGGCAATTCCTCAGTCAACAATGCTAGATCTCAGGCTGTCTGTTGCGATATTTCTAAGTGCTTACGCAAGTGTACGTATCGTTCAAGTAATAAAGATCTGTAAGACCGAGTTTATTGTCCAAAGAGATTGGTTTATTAAGTACTGATTATCTATCATATGGTATCTATTTGGTTGACGTTCTTTAGTTTGAGAATTATACTAAGAATTATGACTAAGTGCAGAAAATAAACTAAAGATTATAATACTTTGGGTTTATAACAGTTATGAAGAAAATAGGGCTTCCAATCTCCTCAACTATCCACTATTTCACATGTTAATGCAATGCTAATGATTCTTCTTCTTATTAAGATAACAGGTTAACTAATATGTCATTATATTCCGGTTAGGACATACAAGAGCTCAACCTTGTACAGAAACCTTCTATATTTCTATGATAAGTTTTACCACGCAGGAGGATTAAGAACAGTAACCTTAATTACTACACAAGTATCGGGGTGCTTTCGTCCACGATTTCAACCTATGTCTAGACAATTACAGCATATTCAAATCTCACCTTTCAGACTTTTGATTCGAAATCATATAAGTGATGACAATAAAAGCTAGTTAATTATCAAACAATCATAACAATATTGAATAGATCTTAATATGCTGAAGAAGAAATCAATAACTAATGCATTAACTATATGAAAGAGCTTCAAGAAGATTCGATGGAAACCCTATTAAAGTAATTAGCTCCTAAACATTGTCATGTCAAGAACTAAATTACAATTCAACATAAACTGAAATAAAGTAAAGGAAAGAAAAAAAACTTGAACAAGAGTCTCCAATTGTAGCCTCCTTCTTGTTTCCCAAAAGTATGATTTGTAATATGGTATAAGGTTTGGTATAATGAGCAGAGTTTTTGGGGTTTTATACTAGAGAAAAATTGCATTTCGGACCATAAAAACCTTGTCCAATTCGGCCCAGAAAATCTGGAAAAACTCGCGTCGGCATCGCGGTTCTGCTGCCAGGCACTGCGGTGCTAATTGGCTGAAATCACTGGGCTGCTCACTGGAATGTTTACGCCTCGGTTCCACTTTTTGGGTCGCGGTTCCATGGCACCGCTGGTCTTGGCTGTAACCTGCGCTCTCTGAGTTTTATCCGGCTCCGCCTGATTTGTTTTATTCTTCGTGACACTTCTTAGACTTCATTCCTTGGGTTGTGCTTGTTCATATTTTATCTCAATTAAGCTTGTTTCATCCTTAAAAGTAGAATCTTCTCCTTTATAATCGTTGTGACACAAAATGAAAGAAAAACACACCTAACACTATACTAAACGCAAAATAAAAGAGTAAAATACTAACTAAAAAAGACTCAAAAGTGTATACAAATACACTTATCAAACACCCCCAAACTTACACTTTACTCGCCCTCGAGTAAAGCACTAAACAAAAACAAAATAAAATAAAATAAAAGACTCAATGAAATGGATCAAGTAGTTATAGCAATGCTTCTTCGAAATCATGGATGAAAGTTAGGATAATATGTTAGAATATATATAGCATGAATTATTAGCAATCTAGAATTTCAAGTTAGATATTTCGCAAATTCACTTAGATCACAATCACTGAAAATACAAACACCTAACATATGCATGTTAATTTCATTCTATCTTTCCCAAAATGATATAGATACGTTTACTTGCTATTCTCCACTAATCATAGACATACATATTAAAGATCATCAGGACTTTCAAGAGTTGTAATGTAGGCTTAGGCTGGGGTAGGTAAAAGTAGGCATTTGGGCTCATATTACGTACCATAAGCATTTTTCATTCAACTCTTTTTTCCTTCTTTTTTACTTTCTTTTTTAATCTCACGCCTATTTTTCTCTTCTTTTCTTTTGAGAGAATGAGATACATTATAAATAACAAGCACCCCCAAACTTAGATTTTTGCATATTTTTCATTGGGGTGCACCAATTTTTTTTCACTCTCTTTTCATTCTTTTTCAACATTTTTCATCCCAATAACTTTCAATTATTACTTATTCCACAAACAGAGAATCATAGGTTGTCAAATAAAGAACTTATTTTAGGCTCAAAGGGGCTGACTAGTGATATAATTTATGTCAGGATAGGTAATGAATGATCAGAAGTGCTATCAAAGAAATGTCTGAATCATCTCCCTAAACATGTACATCTTAACTATGTCACAGCAAATAACAAGCAAACACATTTTCTAGACATTTTTCAACCTTTCTTTCCATAACTGACACACATAAGCTAAGCACAAATATCTCAAATAATTAGATGTCATGAATTTTTGGCATATCTATCTTAAGCACACTGATGTGCTTTCAATTTCATTACATTATCTCATTTTATCCACTCAATATCGTTAGCAACTACAACATGCATGATCCATAAAAAAAATTATGACTCAAAAACACATAAAACAAAAGACAAATCAAAAAGACTTCAAAACAATAAGACAAAATAAGACACCCCCCAAACTTAATCGACACATTGTCCCTAATGTGTGAAGACTAAAAATAAAGGGACAACTTACTGACACAATACAACGGTCATAATGGTTGTCCGAGGAAGGACAAATTATCGCAGCACATCGCCAAGGATAACCGCGTCCTCGACCGTGATCGCGGTGCTAATTCCGAAAATATTCCAGTGTCCTCCAATTTTTTGCATTGTGAAGCCTTCGCCCTTCGGAGTGAGTCCCTGCCTTTATTTGTCATTCAAAAATACTACATACCAGATCGTGAGACTGTTCAAGACAAAATAAACAAACTAAAATAAAAATTGAAATAACATAAATAAAAATATTGGGTTGCTTCCCAAGTAGCGCTGTCTTTAACGTCTTTTAGCCGGACGCATGTTACTTACTAAATCAATGGGGTAGAGTGTCCCCTCCACATATCTATTTTAGCATCATTATCTTTCTCTTCTTTTTCATAATTCTGATTTCAGAAGAGTTCAATTCTTTTTCATCAATAGTTAGTTCAGAAATCTTACCATCAGGTTCTTCATGCTGCTTTGGTGGTACCCCACGAGCATCAGTACTTGTGAGGCTTTTCTCAGACACAACCTTGTCAACTACCCCAATAGCAAAATATCTAGCATTGACTTGAGGTTCAGTGGCCTGCTTGAAAACTTGAATACCATTTTCTCACCTTGGACTCTGAGTTTTAACTCCCCCTTTTCAACATCAATGAGGGCTCTCCCTGTGGCTAGGAATAGTCTCCCAAGGATCATGGCCATATTTTCATCCATGTCTAAAATGAGAAAATCAGCAGGAATGATGAATTTACCTACTTGTACCAACACATCTTCAATAATTCATTGGGGATACACAATTGAGCGATCCGCTAGCTGCAAGGTGAACCTTGCGTTCCCCAAACCAAGTCTTCTAAATACAGAGAGAGGCATAAAATTGATACTTGCCCCCAAATCACATAAAGCCCTTTTGCATGTAACACTCTCTATGGTGCAAGGTAAGGTGAAACTCCTTGGGTCTCTCAAGTTAGGGGAAAATTTCTTCTGCAATATAGCACTGCACTCCTCTGTCAGCACCACTGTCTCATAATATTCCAGCTTCCTCTTCTTAAACAAGATGTCTTTCATGAATTTCACATAAGCTGTCATCTGCTCCAAAACTTCAATGAATGAAAGATTGATATGCAGTTTTTTGAATACCTCCAAAAAATTCGAAAATTGCTTATCCAAAGTCTTCTTCTGCAGTCTTTGAGGGTAAGGAATTTTTTCTGTATACTCTCTCATCACTGCGAGTGGAGCCTTATCTAAAATAGGGCGGTCATCAGTAACCCCCTCGTTTTCTACCTCAACTGTCTTCCCCACATCCTTCTCTTTTTCAACCACTGGTTGGGGTGCCCTCTGCTCTAACTGCTTCCCACTTCGTAAACTGATTGTTTGGCATTGCTCTCTTGGATTCATCACTGTGTTACTGGGAAGGTTACCTTGCTCTCTATTATTCAACGTGTTCGCCAGATGTCCCACCTGTATTTCCAAACTCCTGATGGATGACCTAGTCTCGGTCATGAACTGGGTGGTCTCCTTTATGAATTGAGTCTGAGAGTTGTTGGATTCTGTCTGAGATTTATCCAAGGTCATCAGTGTTGCTCTTATTTCTCTTACTTCATTTGACTTCTCTTATGGGTCTGGTGGGCTAAACTGATGTGAGGACGATCCCTGAAATTATGGTTGATGCTCTTGTTCATTCTTCCATGAAAAATTTGGGTAATTTCTCCACCCCGAATTATATGTGTTGGAGAATGGATTGTTGTAGGACCTCTGAAAATTCTCACTGCCTGAACCTGCTCCATGGACACATTATTTGGGTCCACTGTTGTACACCTATCAAAAGTATGGGGACCCCCACAAATTTCGCATCTCACTGGTGTCTAAACCACTTTAACTGACATGGTACTCTGCTGTATTTGTTTTGTCAAAGTAGTTATCTGCGCAGTCGATGCAGTGATAGCATCTAGGCTCATGAATCTCAGCCATCTTACTATTGTTCATTGCTCTCTCATCGACCCCCTGATGGTTGTTTGTGGTCATATCCTCTAGCAAATCATGTGCCTCATTGACACTCTTTCTCATGAACGTACCTCCTGCTGCAGCATCAATAATGGTATGAGTTGTACCCCATAGGCCATTGTAAAATATGTGGACTAGCATTCACTTCTCAATCCCATGATGTGGGCACTTTCTCTGCAAGTCTTTAAACCCCTCTCGTGCATCATATAGTGATTCTCCCTCCAACTGATAAAATTTATTCAACTCACCTTTAAGCTTTGCTGGCTTAGCTGGTAGAAAGAACTTAGCAACAAACTTTTGGGCCAAGTCTTGCCATGTGGTAATGGAGTTCGCCTGTAATGAGTTAAGCCAACACTTTGCTCTATCCCTGAGTGAGAATGGGAAGAGTCTCAACCGAATGTCATCGTCAGTAACACCATTATATTTGAAGGTTGCACACATCTCCAGAAAATTTTCTAGATGCAAATGGGGATCTTCAGATGGTAATCCCCCAAACTGAACTGAGTTTTGAACCATATGCAATATGGCTGGTTTGATTTCAAAATTGTTGGCTTCAACAGCTGGAAGCCTGATGCAAGTCTGCACCCATGTAATTGTAGGCATCACATAGTCCCCCAAGCTCCTTTCTGTAGGGACTTGTCTTAAAACAGGCGGTAACTCATCATTCTCCAAATTATTGTTTCGCTGATCTCCCATTGCTAACAAATCAGATGTTCTCTTTTCTTTCCTGTTCTGTCTGCACAATCTCTCGATCTCAGGATTCAGAGGAATAAGAGTGTATGATCCTCTCCTACTTCGCATAAACTAAGTAACGGCAAACAGATCACGGCAGAGTGTTCTAAAATAAAAATACTAAAAACAGAAAATAAAAAAACCAAATTAGAAATAAGAATAGATAAATCGATTTAACAGTACGACAGTCCCCGACAACGGCGCCAAAAACTTGTTGCGATATTTCTAAGTGCTTACGCAAGTGTACGTATCGTTCAAGTAATAAAGATCTGTAAGACCGAATTTATCGTCCACAGAATCTGGTTTATTAAGTACCGATTATCTATCCTATGGTATCTATTTGGTTGACGTTCTTTAGTTTGAGAATTATACAAAGAATTATGACTAAGTGCAGAAAATAAATTAAAGATTATAATACTTTGGGTTTATAACAGTTATGAAGGAAATAGGGCTTTCAATCTCCTCAACTATCCACTATTTCACGTGTTAATGCAATGCTAATGATTCTTCTTCTTATTAAGATAGCAGGTTTACTAATCTGTCATTATATTCCGGTTAGGACATACAAGAGTTCAACCTTGTACAGAAACCTTCTATATTTCTATGATAAGTTTTACCACACAGGAAGATTAAGAACAGTAACCTTAATTACTACACAAGTATCGGGGTACTTTCGTCCACGATTTCAACCTATGTCTAGACAATTACAACATATTCAAATCTCACCTTTCAGACTTTTGATTCGAAATCATATAAGTGATGACAATTAATAGCTAGTTAATTATCAACCAATCATAACAATATTGAATAGATCTTAATATGCTGAAGAAGAAATCAATAACTAATGCATTAACTATATGAAAGAGCTTTAAGAAGATTCGATGGAAACGCTACTAAAATAATTAGCTCCTAAACATTGTCATGTCAAGAACTAAATTACAATCCAACATAAACTGAAATAAAGTAAAGGAAAGAAAAAGAACTTGAACAAGAGTCTCCAATTGTAGCCTTCTTCTTGCCTCCCAAAAGTATGATTTGTAATATGGTATAAGATATGGTATAATGAGAAGGGTTTTTGGGGTTTTATACTAGAGAAAAATTATCTTTCGGACCATAAAAACCCTGTCCAATTCGGCCCAGAAACTGAAAACTCGCTACGGCCGCGTTCGGTGCCAGGCACCGCGGTGCTAATTGGCTGAAATCACTGGGCTGCTCACTGGAATTTTTACTCCTCGGTTCCACTTTTTGGGCCGCGGTTCCATGGCACCGCGGTGCTGTTTGGCCAGGCAGCGCGGTGCCTCTATGAGTTTTGTCCGGCTCCGCCTGATTTGTTCTATTCTTCGTGACACTTCTTTGGCTTCATTCCTTAGGATGTGTTTGTTCAGATTTCATCTCAATTAAGCTCGTTTCATCCTTAAAAGTAGTATCTTCTTCTTTATAACCGCTGTGACACAAAATGAAAGAAAAACACACCTAATAATATATTAAACGCAAAATAAAAGAGTAAAATACTAACTAAAAAAGACTCAAAAGTGTATACAAAATACACTTAACACTGTCGATGCTCCTCCTCCAGCTCTAGCACCAATACTTGTACCAGCCGCACCAGCTCTACCTGCGTCTCTTCTTCAACCCCTGGCTCTGATTACATTCAGCCTGGACAGAGACAATTATCCCTACTAGCGCTCACAAATTGTACCAGTCGTGCGTGCTCATGACCTCGATGGTTTTCTCTTTGGCACAAGACCATGTCCTCCTCAGTTTCTTGATATCCCTCCTGAGTTGAATCTGGATATACCACAACAGGTAAACCCTCAGTTCACCATTTGGATTCGCACATACCAAGTTATATTAAGATGGCTACTAAATTCTATTTCTGAGGCCATGCTTGGCCATGTTCTTCATTTTCGTATTTCTCATGAATTGTGGTCTCTCCTTGAGAATGTTTTCACTACTCAATCTCGTGCTCGCATACTTCAACTTAGGTTCCAACTTCAATCTCTAAAAAAGGATCTATGAACATTCAATGACTATATTCTCAAGATGAAATCCCTTGCAGATGGCCTTAACTTTGCAGGTCAAGCTTTTAACGATGATGACCTCATACCTTATATATTGGAAGGCCTTGGTCCAGAGTATGACTCTGTGGTCATTACTCTCACCTCTAGAGCAGATCAACTAACACTCTCTGAAGTGCAGTTTATCTTGCAAAGCTAGGAGATGCGTATTGACCAACTCAACTCGCTTCAAAGACCAGATCCGCTTCATTCCGTCGCTAACTTTGAGGCAAAAACTGCTTACTCCTCGAACTCGCAGTCCTTCCGTTTTCGTGGCCGTGGTCGAGGAAGAGGCCGTGGAAATCAGGGACGAGTTGTTTGTCAACTTTGCAACAAACCTGACCACCCTGCTGCTAAATGCTACTATCGGTTTGATGCTAGCTTCACACCCTTTACCAACACTCATAATCCTCCTCAGAACAACAACACTGCTCAACAACATGGAAACAATCAACAGGCATACTTAGCCAACTCAAAGCCAAGACCTCGACGGATGACACTAATTGTTATGTGGATAGTGGGGCCACAAACCATATCACAGACAATGCCAACAGCATCCAAGCTCCTGCTGAATACAATGGTAAGACTCGACTTATAGTTGGTAATGGACAATCTCTTGGTATTTCTCATGTTGGTAACTCAGTCATTAAATCTTTTGGTAATTCTAAATTTGTCAAACTAAACAGAATATTATGTGTTCCCAAAATTGCAAAGAACCTATTGAGTGTTTCCCAACTAACCAGAGATAATAATGCTTATGCTAAATTTTATGCTAACTCTTGTGTTTTGAAGGACATGGATTCGAAGAGGGTTCTTCTTCAAAGGAAGCTTAACAATGGGCTCTATCAACTCACAACACCAGCAACATGTTCTGCAAGTCACAGTCCTACTTGTCTTTCTGCTCAAAAGTCTATTACCAACAGTCCTAGTGTATACCCTAGTTTAAAGTCTACCGAGTCTTGTTTTTCAGTTTCTGTCAATGAATCAAGTTTATGGCATCATAGTCTAGGTCATCCTTCCCTTAATGTACTCAAACATATTTTAATCAATGAAAAAAAGTCTTTACCTTCCAATTTATAGTTTTGCTCAAGTTGCCAACTTGGAAAAGCTCATCATAAATCTTATCCTGCTGTTATAAAAGAATCAAAACATGCCCTGGAATTAATTCATTCAGACATATGGGACCGGCACCCACTAGGTGTTAAATTTAGGCATCCTTACCCTCACACTCACCAATAAAATGGAAAAGTCGAGCGAAAACATAGGAACATAATCGAAATTGGACTTACCCTTTTAGCTCACTCTAGCATGCCTCAAAGTTTTTAGTGGGAAGCTTTCCAAACAGCAACCTTCCTTATTAATCATCTTGCTACTCTTGTGTTAAACTACAAATGTCCCATTCAAAAACTTTTTGGTCTATCTCCCAATTACAAATTTTTGAAGGTCTTTGGTTGTGCTTGTTATCCTTATCTTAGACCATACAACACTAATAAACTCTAATTTCGTTCTGCCAAGTGTGTTTTCATAGGGTATAGTCCAAGTCACAAAGGTTATCTATATCTTCACACTTCAGGTCGTGTCTATGTCGCAAGTAGTGTGTCATTTGATGGAACAAATTTTCCTTTTGCTAATGGTTTCACCTATCCTACTGCCCACACAGATCCACCATTGCTATCCAGTCAATATCCTCAATGTCAATTCACCTTGTCCAGTGAACCACAACAGCCCTGCGTCTATCTCTTCTTACTCCACTATACCATTACATGTCACTACCCCGTCACCCTTGTCTCAGTCCAAACAGTCGCACCAGAACCAGCATTCTCAACTGCAGCATAATCTAATGCCTAGCACACCACCTAATCCAAAACAACCCTCTCATCCTATGATTACTAGAGCCAAAGCTGGTGTATATAAACCTCGAGTGTTTCATTCCTTCTCTCCCTCACCATTAGTTTTAATGACTGAGTTAGAACCCGAGAGTGCAGGTGAAGCTTTGAAAATTCCTTGCTGGAAGTCAGCAATGGACACTGAATATTATGCTTTGTTGAAGAACAAAACTTGGATTCTTGTGCCTAGGAGACCTGGTATGAGTGTTGTTGACAACCGATGGGTGTTTCGTGTTAAAAAGAATCAAGATGGGACAATTCAACGCTATAAAGCGCGATTTGTGGCCAAAGGTTTTCAACAAAAACTAGGGGTTGATTTCTTTGAAACCTTTAGTCCTGTTGTTAAAAGCTCCACCATTCAAGTGATACTTGCCCTTGCAGCCTCAAATAACTGGGACATCCAGCAAGTCAATATTGACAATGCCTTCCTTAATGGCATTCTTTCTGAAACTATCTACATGGAACAACCAATTGGATATGTTAGCAAGACACACCCTGATTATGTGTCCAAGTTGCAGAAGTAGTTATATGGCCTTCGACAAGCGCCACGTGCATGGTTTGATCATCTCAAACAAGTCTTATTCTTACTTGATTTTCAAAACTCTGTCTCAGATTCATCATTATTTTTCTATAAAGAAAGAGGTGTTGAATTATACCTTCTTGTATACGTTGATGATATTCTGTTAACAGGTAACAACGATCAAAAAGTTCAAGGTATCATCGCTCAGTTACAGTAGGACTTCCCCTGAAAACACTCGGTTCTATCAATTACTTTCTTAGTTTCGAAATCACTTGGGGTGCCTATGGTATTCACCTTTCACAAGGTAAATATACGACCTATTTACTCAACAAAACTCACATGTTGCACTCCAAATCAAGCCCCACTCCTATCTCTCAAGGTGATAAACTCAGTAACAATGACAGTAAGCCTTTTGACCAACCTACCTTCTTTCGAAGTGTCTTGGGAGGACTCTAATACTTAACTTTCAGTCACCCTGACATTGCTTTTACAGTTAACAAATTAAGCCAGTTCATGCATAGCCCAACTCAACATCATTGGAATGTATGTAAAAGACTTCTAAGATATCTAAAAGGCATAATTGGACAGGGCATTGTGTTCAAGCCATCAAAAGAATGGACTGTTGAATGTTTTAGCGATGCTGATTGGGCGCGATGATGACGAAAATCAACAACCGCCACCGTGTTTACTCGAGGAAATCTCATCACCGTGTTCAAAGAAACAAAAGGCGATTCGAAATCTTCGAAGCAAAGTATAGAGACTTTTCTCAAACCGCCACCGAGGTTGCACGACTTCATTCTCTCTCTTCAAAGAACTTGGAATAAAACACAAGTTACCCTGCCATTATCAGTGCGACAATCTTTGCCAAAGCAAAATTTCTCCTCAAATCCAATTTTTCATAGCGGAACTAAAAACATTGAAGTTGACGTACAATACATCAGAGATCTAATTAAACAAGGCTTTGTTGAGGTCAGACACATCCCTACTTCAGAGCAAACCGCAGACATCTTCACAAAGGCCATCTCCATAAATCAATTCTCTTATCTGAAGGACAAGCTTGTTGTGGTCGATCAACCACGTCAAGCTTGAGGGAACGTGATAAAAAGAATGGAAAGGCACACACAACTGATTATTTGCCTATTATGAGCTGTCATGAGATCATTCTAGAATTTTCATAATTTTTGGGATTCCTTTTGTTTAGCCAATCAGATTTCAAGGGAATATTTTATTGTTAGGGAATTATTTCCTTTATTGTACTATAAATACACGGTCCAATCATTGTATATTCACTGAGGAATTAATACAAATTATACCAGAAAATATTGGGGGGAGGGGGTTCAATTACATGGATTAGGGGGGTTACCCCAGTATAAATTTGGGATTAATTGTCCAGTGTTTGGTTGTAGATATTAACTAAAACCAAGATGAAAGTTATACCAAAATCTTGGGATTATCTCCTATATAGAAGGTGGGATTATAATTGGGCGTAATTTCCATCTAACATCACTGAAGGGGAGTCTTGGAGTAACTGGTAAGTTGTTGTCATGTGATCAGGAGGTCATGGGTTCAAGCCTCGGAGACAACCTCCGACAGAAATACAAGGTAAGACAGCGTACAACAGACTCTTGTGGTCCGGCCCTTCCCAAACCCCGCGCATAAAGGAGCTTAGTGCACTAGACTGCTTTTTTTTCATAGCATCATATCTCCAGATGCATATTTTTATCTTGATTGCAAATAAGGTAATTATGAATCATTTGACTAGAAGTTAAAACAAATTAATTTAATTGCCACTTCGCTCCTACAACCAAGTAATGACTAAACCATAATTGCTACTCCAGGTAAATCCATTGTACACCAATTGGGGAAGTGGCGTTAAATATCCCTAGTGGTACGAAAAGAGGAGTCGTAATGACATTAACTACAATTCTGCATTCTTCCTTTCCTCATTCAGTTAGAATGAAGCTATGAAAGTTCTGAACCTTATCAACGCTTGAGAACTACATTTATGCTTCGCCTAAAAAATGAAGCTCTTACACTCCATAATAAACCCATGAAAGCATGAAGTGACTTTTATTTTGATAAATAGATGTAAGAAATCACCTTACAGGCCCCTCTACTGACCTATTATTAGAAATTTTTGATTAATTACAAGGGATATAATAAAATGAGAAATGTACCAAAACAAGGAAACCCAGGAAAAGAAAGAATAAATCTGCGGCAAGCAAAACCATCGATAGAATATTTGCCCCTAGAACATCTTGTACTGCTTTATTTTGTTTAGCGCAATGTAAATCACTCTCCTGCTCTCTCAATCACAAATGCAAAATATATTCCAAGGACTTAAGTGTCTATCACTACCACAGAAGAACATCTAAATTGATTCAGGTCCATAGCTAACATATTCATTTCGAGAAACTTGGTCCAAAGCTAACATATTCATTCATATCATACTGCTTACACCTCTAAGATTGACCAAACGGATGAACACTTGGCAGTCTTCCCATAGATTTCAGTCATTCAGGTGTTTCACCTGGAACTAATGTGGGAAAAAAATACATATTTCATATCATCAGAACAGATCTAAGAGGCGACTGTTTGTAGATTTCCTTTAGATGTGTGTGAGAATGGCTTTCCGTGTCTGTTAGAAACATTCCATATAATTCAAACACTGGCCTACGCTTTGCTGTACTCCAAGAAGATGTGCCTGGATATCTATGACATCCATCTTTCTTCTTTATTATCATCTCACGTCTCTTTACGGTCCAACTTGAATAAACAATATTAACTTTCAAAGACCAACAACAACAACAACATACCTAGTGAAATTTCATACCGTAGGGTCTGGGGAGGGTAGAGTATACACAGACCTTAACTCCACCTTGATAGGTAGAGCGACTGTTTCCGGGAGACTCTCGACTCAAGATAAAGCATAATCACAAGCAAGTCAATCAAAATAAAGTACGAATAAAGCAAGAGAAACGGTCAGACTCAGATAAGGAATTAAAGCAATATAAAGTGCATTCGAACAAAAGAGACCAGTAGCTAACACAACTAAATAAGCTAAACAAAATACACTAGAAAACACATATCAGCAAAAATCAAACTACAGTGGATTATAAAGCAATAATGTGTCTATAAATGTGATAGGCTAATCGAGCCTAGAGTAATAACACTACAACTATCAATTTGTAAGCATAAGTAGGACTACGCTCGAGTACCTACTACTTTTCTACCATAACCTGTGTCCCCCACAACCGCTTTAGATCATGTCCTCATTAAGTTGCACATGCGTCATATCCCGTCTAATCACCTCTCCCCAATACTTCTTCGGTCTACCTCTCCCCCTCCTAAATCTGTCCATAGTCAATCTCTCACACCTCCGTACTGGGGCATCTATTTCTCTCTTCTGCACATGTCCGAACCATCTCCTGAATCCTAATTTTGGTGTTCGCTAAAATGTCCTAAAAGTTCTCCCAGGTTCATGATTGTTACTCTTGTGACACAACATGACCAAACCTAACATGCAGTTTTTGTTCCTTCTTATTTTTCCAGGCTTAGGCAATAAAGATACTTTACGGAGGACTAGATTGGGCGCTTGCAAAGAAGGTAATTAGCAGAAGTGGTATCAGCGGTTGTAATGGCCAAGCTGGAGCAGTTAGTATATTCAAGGCTAAAATTCAAATTCATTTGAAAAGGAAAACATGTTCCACAATGAAAGAGAACTAATCTTCCCCTTTTCTTCTTTTTCCCCTTTTACATAGATTCAATTATCTACAAATGAGTAACAACCCGCCTCTTGTTTCAGAGACAATGAGTACTGTTGGAGAAGCTGATAAGAGCGTACAAGAGAAGAGCCTAAGTTAGTAGTTAGTTACAAAATCAGTTAGGTGGTTAGTATCAATCACAAAGTATCTCGATCAAGAGTTGATGTAAAACCACCACTATATATATGGGTGTCTATCAAATTGTAAAGACTACTTCTTCAATAATGAAATCAGAAATAACTGCTTACTTCTCCTTCTTCATTTGTTCTTGATTTCTCTTCTTCTCGAAGACTCATCCTTCTCTGGTCTGGATCGACCTTCTCGAGTGTGTCAATCTCGAAGATATCGACATGCAGGAAGGCTTTCAACATGGTATCAGAGTCAAGATCTACATTGGCCATTCCTCAACCACTCTGAATCTCTGGTGAAGTTGGAAAATTATGTTATTAAGTGTTTCTGATTCTTCTCTTCTATAATCTTTGTCTCTGTATATGTAATATCTTTCTCTGTATTGGTATAATCTTTCTTTATCTGGATATTGTCCTAGTCTTGAGCTACACCTACAAGGTCAAGAAATACTATCAATCTCTAAAACATCAAATTGCAGTATATGTGATCACTGAGTAGTTCATCTCTGTGTGTCTACTGCTTCCACATATTTTTGTGTTGTTGTTCTTCTATATTTCCTTCTAGACATCAGTATATTTCTTCCTGGTGTTGATTTCTCTCGTGTATATCTGCTCTCAAAAAATTCTTCTCGCTTATCAGTATTCAGATTGTCTGATTATCTTCTGAAAAAATCAATTGAAAACCCTTGATTGAGTATATCTCTTGATACATCAATGTAGTTTCTGTCAAAAACCAACCAAGAGTTAATAGATTCTTGAATATCATAATGGAGACCACAGCTACCACAACTGAAAATAATCAAGCAACCACAGCTAGAGTTGAAATAACAAGAGTCTTAGACCATAACCATCCATTGTTTCTGCAGTCTTCTGATATTAGTGGAGTATCTTTACTGTCTTTCCAACTGGTAAGATCTGAGAACTATGCTTTACGGAGTAAATCCATGAAAATAGCACTTCTTGGAAGAAATAAGATAGGCTTCATTAATGGAAAATGCAAGAAAGAAGACTATCCAGAGGCATTATGGGACCAATGGGATAGGGTCAATGTAGTGGTTCAAGCTTGGATGATGAATTCAGTTTCAAATGGGCTGCTAAGTGGTGTTCTGTATGCAGACACAGCACATGAAGTGTGGAAAGATCTAAAAGAAATATTTGATAAGGTAGATAGTTCAAGAACATATGACCTCCATAGAGAAATAGCCACCCTAAGTCAAGGTAATTCAACTGTGGCTGAGTACTTTTCTAGCCTTAAAACTCTGTGGGTAGAGTTTCAATCTCTAGTGCCCCCTCCTAGTTGTGATTGTCCTAAGTCGAGGAGTTTGTAGAGTATCTTCAAAGGCAGAAGCTATACCAATTCTTGATGGGTTTGAATGAGAATTACATGTAAGCAAGAATCCAAATTCTACTTATATCTCCATTACCTACTATCTATAAGGCTTACTCAATGATTATCAGTGATGAGAGTCAAAATTCAGTGACTACCAAGGCTGCAGGGCTCGTAGGGGCTGGTCCTAGTGGATTCAGTCATAATGAAAGTCATGACCTTACAACAATGTACTCTAGATCAGGGGGGCACACACATAAGTTCAAAAAGGCTGGCAACTTATTTTGTGAAGTTTGTAAAATGAGAGGACATACAAAAGATACTTGCTACAAGGTAGTTGGATATCCTGCAAATTTCAAATCTAAAAGGAAGGAGTATGTTGTACACAATGCTTACACAACCTCCAACACTGATGGGCAAGGACAAGTAAGAGTTTCACTGTTGTCCACTTCACAGTATGAGTAGATCATAAAGCTTCTGAATCATAACATGGACAAGAAAGAGATCTGCCACAAAGCACAAGAGGAAAAAGAACCATCTGTAAATGCATCTACAAATGCAACAAGTATGACTATGAGTACTCATAAAGCATTAGTTGTAGATAATATTCTTAAACAACGTATTATTGATACTGGGGCCACTAACCATATGGTCTCTGATTTAAGCATGTTAGATCAAGCAATTAAAGTAAGTGAAGTAGCTAAACCTAAACAAGTACATCTACCAAATGGTGAGATGGTGAAAGTAACACACACATGATCTAGTAATATTTCAGACAGAAGTACTCAGATGTATTTTATTTACCACAGTTCAAATTCAACTTAATGTATGTATCTCAACTAACTAAAGAGTTAAAGTGTGCTGTCATCTTCTATCTTGATTTCTGTGTATTTCAAGATCTCTACAATGGGAGGGTGAAGGAGATTGGTAGACTACAAGATGGGTTATACATGTTAGTAAATCAGACATCAAGAAAGTCTTTAGAAGAAGAACTGAAGTTAGGACTATATGGGAAGGCAGTCAGAGTTGATTCTGCTGGTGTGAATAAAGAAGAAATTGAGTTGTGGCATAAGAGATTTGACCATACTTCTAGTACTATACTTAGTAAGCTGATTAAAGCAAATATTAGGGATATATCTAGTACCTTAAAAGACTGCAATGTATGTCCTTGTGCCAAGCAATGTAGATTACCTTTTCCCATTAGTAAAAGTACAAGCATGTCTAGCTTTGATTTGATATATATGGATGTTTGGGGACCCTACAAGTTACCAACTTATAATGACAAAAGTATTTTCTTACAATAGTGGATGACTTCTCTAAAATGACATGGATTTACTTACTTAAACTGAAATCTGATGTAGTTGTAGTTATTCAATAGTTCCTTACTTTTGTGCATACTCAGTTCAATAAGATAGTAAAAATAATCAGGCCTGACAATGGTACAGAGTTTATGAATGAAATCTGCACCAGTTTATTTCTAAAAATAGGAATTATACACCAAAAATCATGTCCTTATACTCCACAATAAAATGGAGTAGCTGAAAGAAAGCATAGACATATCTTAGAGGCAGTGGCAGACGCAGAGAATTTTCAAACTGGGTGCACACATTTAATAATATTTACAAATCATCCGGGTGCTCAAATTTAATAAAGTTTACAAATTAGTAGCACTTCTCCAACACTATTTTTGCCCAGCATTTCAGTTAATCCAACACTATAGGTGGGTCACCTTGTAAAACGGACGTCGTTTTACAAGATGATAAAAAAATGGGTGCACTTGCACCCAATTTGGTAAGTGTGTGTCCGCCAGTGCTTAGAGGTAACCAGAGCAGTGAGACTACAGGCAAATATACCCATGAGGTTCTGGGGAATCTGTGTACAAGCAGCTGTGTACTTAATTAACAGGCTACCTTCTTTTGTCTCCAGTAAAACACCCTATGAAAAACTATATAAAAGAAAACCATCCATCAGTCATCTCAAAGTAGGGTGTCTATGCTTTGCAAGTAATCTAGTTGTGTATGATAAGTTACAATCTAAAGTAAAGTCTTGCGTTATGATGGGATATTCTGAAAATCAGAAGGGGTATATATTATATGATTTACAAAGTAAAACTTTTTGGTGTAAATAGAGATGTAGTGTTCATGGAGTCAGTTTTTCCCTTCAAAACAACAACAACAGTAGAGTTAGTATTCTCAGATAATAGAATTCAACATCTTGATGAAAACACAGATATATCTCTATACAATCACCAAACTACTACAGAAGAGAGAACACTCAACTGTGATAAAAACAATACAAACTCAGCAGATGAAAATCTAAATGAAACTCAAACACTACCTAGTGATACCAACAATTCAGAACCTCTAAATCCAGGATCTGAAAATCAAACACTACCTAGTGATAACTTCAACACCCTTTCAGTTAGAAAATCTACAAGATCAAGACAACCAACAATTTGGTTAAAAGACTTTGTCACAAAAATGCAAATACTGCAAATATTTCATATTCTATAGCTAATTATATTTCATATAAAACAATCTCTCCAAAATATAGTGCATTTATTACTACATTCTCAGAAGTAATAGAACTTAAGAACTATAATGAGGCTTCTAAAGATCCTAGGTGGGTAGAGGCAGTGAAATTAGAAATCAAGGCCTTACAAGACAACCACACCTGAGAAGTAGTGAATCTGCCTACAGGAAATAAACCAATAGGATGTAAATGGATATATAAAATAAAATACAAAGAAACATGTGAAATAGAAAGACTAAAAGCTAGACTTGTAGCTAAAGGATACAGTAAAAAATAAGGAATAGACTATAATGAAACTTTTTATCCTGTAGTAAAACTTGTAACTGTTAGAATGGTTTTATCTATGGCAGCCTCTAGACAATGGCATATCCATCAAATGGATGTGTACAATGTCTTTCTACAAGGGGATCTTAATGATGAAATATACATGGAATTACCACAAGGATTCATTAGCCAGGGGGTAAAGTATGCAGATTAATTAAATCCTTGTATGGTCTAAAACAAGCTCCAAGACAATGGAACTTTAAACTTACAGAAGCATTACAATATATGAAGTTTAAACAGTCAGAACATGATCATTCTCTATTTATAAAGAATACAACCAAAGGCTTAATATGTGTACTAGTATATGTGGATGACATGCTCATCACAAGAGACAATATAGAACTGATAAGAGAGACAAAACAGGCTCTACAACAAGTGTTTAAAATGAAAGACTTAGGAAAACTTAAATACTTTCTAGGGATAGAGTTTGCTAGATTAGAAAAAAAGATCCTAATGCATCAAAGAAAATATGCACTAGAGTTAATTGCTGAGTTTGGTTTAGCTGCAGCCAAGTGATCGGTGTATTTTATATACACTTTTTGAGTCATTTTTAGTTAGTATTTTACTCATTTTATTTATGTTTAGTATAGTATTAGGGTCGTTTTCCTTTCTTTTGTGTCACAGCGGTCAAAAATGGAGAAATGACGAAAAGAAGAGAAAATGAGCTTAATTGAGATGGAATTGCACACAAAAAGGGCCAAGAAATAAAGTCTAAGAAGTTTCGGGAATTATAGAGGAGATCAGACGAAGACCGGACGAACAAAGGACGAAGAAACGAAAAATTCGGAAGAATTCCGTCACCAGAGCCGCGGCGCTTAGCGTGGCCATGCGCCACCAAGCCGCCCAACTATCTCTCGATTTTCAGGCGCCGCCAGTCACAGCATGCGCCGACGCGAATTGTGAATCTTTGGGCCGAATTTGACATGTTTCAGAATCCTAAAGGGATAACTTTTCCTTCCTAAAGGGATAACTTTTCCTACCTAAAGGGGAAACCTTTCCTACCTAAAAACCCTTACCTAAAAGGATTCTAATAACTTTTCCTACCTACACAAATCCTTAACCCTTCACCTAAAGGATTCTTTGGCTATAAATACTCTACATCATTAGAAGAATTATTCATTCTCCATTCTACCATTCACCATTCTACATCCATCCTTCCACCAATCCACCTTGTAAATATTCCACAACACAACCCTTGGATGCTTGGCTTGGAGACTCGTTCTTAGTAATTTTCTTTTCTTTTTCTTTACTTTATTTCAGTTTTTATGATGAACTTTGAATTAGTTCTTGTCATATTTATGGCTAGAAACTAATTCTCTTATAGGGCTTTCTATGTTGAATTGCTTGAAACTTATGCTATAATTTAATGCATGCTTATGGTTGTTTTTCTTATTGAGAGATCTATCCAATAATTGAGTGAATTCTTGGTAATTAATTGACAACTAATTATCACTATATGATTTCTAATCGTTACGAAAAGGGGATTGTGAATATCTTGTAAGTTGGGTGACAAGCTTGAATTGGGGATGAAAATACCTCAATTAGTTTTGTAAGCGTTGATGAGAGGCTTAACAACCCTAATTTTGCGCATTGTGCGTGGCCAACTAGGTTTTGTTCTTAATCCTCCTATGAGTTACCCTTATCGTGAAAGTTAGGTAAGGAACGATCACTGGGGTTGAGTGTTTATATAACCCTAACGGGAGTATAAAACGATTTAGAAACCCGCTTTCTCCAAGAAGAACACCATAAGTAATGCATTAACAAGTAACATAAGCGGATAGTAAGGATACATGAAGCCCTATTCTCATCACATCCAAGTAATTCTTTACATTTAAATAGCTTTTGAAATTCTTAGTTATAAACCACCAATCAAGTATTAATTCGCCAAATAGATACTATAAAATAGATAGTTGGTACTTGAACCCTAATCCTGAGGGCGATATTCGGTCTTATCTAAGACTATACTACTTGATACGATAACGTGCATGCGTTTAAAAGTGTGTGCATATTACGCGCATCAAGTTTTTGGCGCGCCGTTGGGATTAGGCAATAGTTCAATATCAAATTATCTATTTTTAATTTCTAATTTGGTTTTAATTTTTATTTTTACGTTTTCGTTATTAAAAAAAAAAAAAAAAACAAAAATCGAGTGCGTGATTCGTTGTTGGTTTTGATTTATCTCGAGGATCCTTAAGACATGGATTTCTCATCAATATGATCGAGCTCCAACCATGTAGAGGAAGAGAGGAGGAATTACGAGAAACTCTACTCGCCTCACGGTGTCCCAAACTTCGGTTCACGGACGAAATGAGGTTGGGTATAAAGAAGTTGGAAACGCAAATAGCAGAACTCGCGATCATATTCAACAGCGAACAGCAAATTGAGGAGCCTGAATCACACCCAACTATTGAGGAATCTGGCAAGACAGTTGGTGTAGAGAAGGAGAAGTGCGAAGATCAATTATTCACCTTTCGATTCCTTGGAAAATCTTTTTCTTGTACCTATTGCGGAAGAAACACCACCAAATCAAAGTTGACTCCCAAACAGAAGTCAAAACCATCAAGGGCACCCCTAGAGTTGAAAGATGTAGGGAATCTCACCGATCCCTACATTAGAAGAACCTAAAAGACAAGCATGTCTTGTATACTTGAGGGATAATCGTATATTTGAGGCCCTTGTTTGAAGCAATTGTTGTAGTTGAAGTGAGACCTGCAACAATAACTCTGCGGATTGCAAGCAGTTCGCAGAAGGATCCAATGGGCACTCGGAAAGGTTAATTGCGTCCCGGCTAAAGACGTTAAAAAAGGCTTGTTGGGAAGGCAACCCAATGTTTTTAATTATGTTATTTTAATTTCTCTTTATTTTATTTTATTTTGTCTTGAAACAGTCTCACGGTCTTGGGTTCTTGTTTGTGTTGTTGGATGGAGTGGGTGAAAGTCAAACCGAGGAAAAGGAGCAACAACGCCGAAAAAAAGGAAAAGCGATCGTCGGCGCAGCTCAGTCGAGGCGCGCCTGAACTCCGTAGGTCACAAGATTAGCAGCGCCGCGGCTGAATCTCGAGGGCGCGCCGAACTTCAGAGAGCCATATTTCCGCAAATTCGAATTTTTCATCCTGCACTCAGTTATGGCCATTGTGTTGTGTCGATGGTTGTCATTTTGCTTTTATTTTCTTTGAGTCTTGCATACACATTGGGGACAATGTGTGATTTAAGTTGGGGTGTTTTATTTGTGTCTTGTTATGTTTCAATTAAGTCTTTTTTTATTGTTTTGTGTTTATTTTTGAGTCACAAATTTTTTTTTCTTTTTCTTTCTTTTTCATAATTACCTATCAAAGATCATGTATCTTTGTAGTTGCTAGAAACACCTAGTGAAGGAAGGTGGAATAATGTAATGGAATTAGAAGCAACTATCTAAACACCTAGGTTAGATATGCCAAAAACTCACAAAAATCATCGAGTTTCTTGCTTAAAATTGTGCCTGCTAAATTAGGAAAACCTATGGGTTCTGATTGCTTGCTATTTGAGGCGAAATAGTTAGGATCTGCATGATAGGGAGATGACTCTGGCATGTCTTTGTTGGTCAAGTTTGACCCCTCTGTTCTACCCCGAACTTTAAAAGTATCCCTAGTCACCCATCGAGCCTAAAATTGAAACTTCTTTGACACCCTATATTCCCACAGATTGTGCCATAAGTAAAAATGTGAAGTAGTGGAATCAATTGTGTTAAAAAAGAGACAAAAAGAGTGAATGAGTTTGTTGCACCCCAATAAAAAAAGTAATAAGAAAGAGGCAAAAGCCTAAGTTTGGGGGTTCTTGTTATTATAATACTCTTCATTCTCCCAAAACAAAAGAGGGAAAAATATAGAATTGAAGTGAAGAAAAGAACAAAAATAAAAGGGAAATACTGAAAAGCTAAAGAGCTTATGGTACACAAAAATGAGCCTAAATGCCTATTTTTACCAACCCCTACCTAAGCCTACATTACAACCCTTAAAGTCCTGAAGATCTCTTTTATGCATATTCAGGATTAGTGGAGAATAGCAAGTAAGCATGCCATAGGATTTTTGAATTTATATGCATGATTTAGTATATTGACTTCCATTAAAGCATGATAAATATGAGTTTGCGAAATATCTAGCTCAATGTGTTTAGTGTGCTGAAAAATTTCATGCTACATGTTCCTGCATATTATTCTGCTAACCTTCATGTTTTTCTAGATAACACTAAATGCAGCAAAAGTGATCAATGTCAGTGAGTCTTTTATTTTTCGTTTTTTGAGTCTTTTATTTCTTTCTTTCTATCTTTGCTCGAGGGCGAGCAAAGGTTAAGTTTGGGGGTATTTGATCAGTGTATTTTATATACACTTTTTGAGTCATTTTTAGTTAGTATTTTACTCATTTTATTTATGTTTAGTATAGTATTAGGGTCGTTTTCCTTTCTTTTGTGTCACAGCGGTCAAAAATGGAGAAATGACGAAAAGAAGAGAAAATGAGCTTAATTGAGATGGAATTGCACACAAAAAGGGCCAAGAAAGGAAGTCTAAGAATTTCCGGGAATTATAGAGGAGATCAGACGAAGAACAGACGAACAAAGGACGAAGAAACGAAAAATTCGGAAGAATTCCGTCACGAGCCGGCGCTTAGCGTGGCCTTGTAGCTGACCACCTGCCGCCCAACTATCTCGATTTTTCAAGCGCCTGATCTAGGAATGCGCCGACGCTGAATTGTGAAATCTTTGGGCGAATTTGACATGTTTAATCCTAAAGGGATAACTTTTCCTTCCTAAAGGGATAACTTTTCCTACCTAAAGGGGAAACCTTTCCTACCTAAAAACCCTTACCTAAAAGGATTCTAATAACTTTTCCTACCTACACAAATCCTTAACCCTTCACCTAAAGGATTCTTTGGCTATAAATACTCTACATCATTAGAAGAATTATTCATTCTCCATTCTACCATTCACCATTCTACATCCATCCTTCCACCAATCCACCTTGTAAATATTCCACAACACAACCCTTGGATGCTTGGCGAGACTCGTTCTTAGTAATTTTCTTTTCTTTTTCTTTACTTTATTTCAGTTTTTATGATGAACTTTGAATTAGTTCTTGTCATATTTATGGCTAGAAACTAATTCTCTTATAGGGCTTTCTATGTTGAATTGCTTGAAACTTATGCTATAATTTAATGCATGCTTATGGTTGTTTTTCTTATTGAGAGATCTATCCAATAATCGAGTGAATTCTTGGTAATTAATTGACAACTAATTATCACTATATGATTTCTAATCAGTTACGAAAAGGGGATTGTGAATATGTTGTAAGTTGGGTAGACAAGCTTGAATTGGGGATGAAAATACCTCAATTAGTTTTGTAAGCGTTGATGAGAGGCTTAACAACCCTAATTTTGCGCATCGTGCGTGACGGTCAACTAGGTTTTGTTCTTAATCCTCCTATAGAGTTACCTTATCGTGAAAGTTAGGTAAGGAACGATCTTCGGGTTGAGTGTTTATATAACCCTAACGGGAGTATAAAACGATTTCGTAAACCTGCTTTCTCCAAAAGAAGAACACCATAAGTAATGCATTAACAAGTAACATAAGCGGATAGTAAGGATACATAGAAGCCCTATTCTCATCACATCTGAAGTAATTCTTTACATTTAAATAGCTTTTGAAATTCTTAGTTATAAACCACCAATCAAGTATTAATTCGCCAAATAGATACTATAAAATAGATAGTTGGTACTTGAACCCTAATCCTAGAGGACGATATTCGGTCTTATCTAAGACTATACTACTTGATACGATAACGTGCACTTGCGTTTAAAAGTGTGTGCATATTACGCGCATCACCAAGCCTATAAACACACCTATTGACTGTAATATAAAACTCACTACTAAATAATATGATAACTACAATAAAAACCAACAAAAGACAGAATCTGGTAAGAAAACTACATAAGATGAAATATTGAAAGACATACGTTCTTACCAAAGACTAATAGGTAAATTGCTATATCTCTCTATCACAAGACCAGACATTGCATATAGTGTTCAAATACTCAGTCAGTTCCTACAACAACCAAAACAGTCACACTACAATGTTGCTATCAGAATTGCAAGGTAAGTAAAAAAACAACCTGGATAGTGTATATTGTTGTCCAGCAGTGAACAAAACACAGTGACTGCCTACTGTGATGCAGACTGGATAGCCTGCCCTCACACCAGGAAATCTGTCACAGGGTACATGATCAAATTTGGTAAGTCTCTTATATCATGGAAATAAATAAAAACTACAATTTCGAGTTGGTTCACCGAGGCGTAATATAGGAGCTTAGCAGAATGGCCGCAGATAGGGTGCGCACAAAGTGGTCGGGCCGGACGGGCCGGACAACGAGACGGACCAAGACCGAATCTTGATTCTCGGACCAAGATCGGACCAATTTCGGTCCGTCCGGTCCGTCCGGTCATTTCGTCCGGTCGGTCAATCGACCGAGGACCGAATCCCCTCCTCAGTGCCCCCCACTCCCGTGCCCCACCACCAGCCCCCCAGCGCCCCGCCAGCCCCAGGCAGCCCCCACCCCCCAGGCAGCCCCCTCCCCGCCAGCCCCCGGACGTATTGACATATGAAATATAGGTTGTAAATTGATCAAACTTTATACGGTCATAACTTTGCGCTCGGACGTCCGTTTTACCTAATTTTTTTTTGATTTCGCGTATTTTTTCGATACGGGGGCGGCCAAACTGCTAGAGCAGTTTGATTCCGCCGATTTTTCCAAAAACGTCCATCTTGCCCCTCAATTTCTCTTTTCCCCCAAATCGTTACGTTTTTCCCATTTTCAAATCTAAATATCTTGCGATGTACAATAGATTTCAACGTAAAAATTTCGTGGCACCGCGTCCGAGAATGTCAATTTCAGTATTGGTAATTCAATTTTAAAAAATAAAACGGGCCCCGGAACCCGACCCGGAATTATATATATATATTATATATTAGGAATTTAGAAAATTAGGAATTATATATATTATATATATTAGGAATTATATATATTATATATATTAGAAATTATATATATTATATATATTAGAAATTATATATATTATATATATTAGAAATTATATATATTAGGAATTTAGAAAATTAGGAATTATATATATTATATATATTAGGAATTATATATATTAAATATATTATATATATTAGGAATTATATAAATTATATATATTATAAAAATAAAAAAATTCGATCGGACGATCGACTGACCGGACCGACCGACTAAACCGAAATAAGTTTTTAAGATCAAGACCGGACCGATAATCTCGGTCCGGTTCGGTCCGGTCCAAAGAGGGTCGGTCCGGTCCGATTTTTCGGTCCGGACCGAAAATTGTGCACCCCTAGTCGCAGAGCTTACCTAGATACTTGGCCTACTGGAAGAAATTGGCATCAACTCCCAATAACAGTATTCTCGGACAGCAAGTCAGCAATGCAGATTGCAGCAAACCCTGTATTTCATGAAAAAACCAAACACATAGAAATCGATCTTCACTTCATAAGAGAAAAAAATTCATAAAGGTATGGTTAGAACAGAATACATAAACACAGCAAACCAACCTGCTGATATAGTGACTAAAGGACTGAGCAGAGTACAGCACCAGCACTTGTGTTCCAAGCTAGGATTGCTAAACATCTTCACAGCAATCAGCTTCAAGGGGGCTGTTGGAGAAGCTGATAGGAGCGTGCAAGAGAAGAGCCTAAGTTAGTAGTTAGTTGCAAAATCATGTGGTTAGTAGCTTTCACAAAGTATCTCGGTCAAGAGTTGATGTAAAACCACCACTATATATATAGGTGTATATCAAATTGTAAAGACTACTTCTTCAATAATGAAATCAGAAATAACTGTTTACTTCTCCTTCTTCATCTGTTCTTGATTTCTCTTCTTCTCGAAGACTCTTCCTTCTCTAGTCTGGATCGACTTTCTCGAATGTGTCAATCTAGAAGATATCGACATGCAGGAAGGCTTTCAACAAGTACCCAGGACATTTGACTATGGCCACCCGTAAACTAACCTAGTATAAAGAAACAAGAGGTCTCAGTCAACCAAACAGAGCCTGAAGTTCTCAAGACTGCTTCCTTTAATGAAATTCTTTCCTCTCCTAACTAATTTTGCCTCAATCATATATGTCTCCAATTTAATCGAAAGAAAGAAAAATTAAGCTGAAATAGACCATATAACACCAGGGTATAAATCACAGTAACAAGTACTCAGCAGATTAGACTAGGTACATGCAAACTGCCCCGACACCATATTTAACCCCCCCTCTCAGCACTTAGAAAATTGAGCAGAGCACAAACAAAACAAAGCACGCCTAAAACGAACAGCCAGAAATGCTAAGTACTAGTAACTCCGCCCAGAGTCTATCCTTTATAAAGTGTAGTGTAAGAAAGCAGTCAGTATTATCCTTGGGTTGAACTGTTTCGCAAATATGCATGTCTCTATAACGTGCTTGATCATATTGATGACACAATTCCGCGCCCTTCGGAGGTTGATGATTCTACTTGGCGTCGTCTAGACGCCGACGTCAAACAATAGATATATGATAGTATTTCTCAGGATCTACTTCATACTATCATGAAATCTGAATCCACAGCCCGTGACTTGTGGAATCGTTTGGAGGAAATTTTTCAAGACAACAAGAATACCCGTGCTGTGTATTTAGAAGAGCAATTTAACAATACACGTCTTGAAAACTTTTTCAATGTGACTGAGTACTGCAAACAGTTAAAGCTCCTGACGGATCAACTTGTTGTTGTCGACTCGCCTGTTACTGACACCAAAATGGTGTTACAATTGATTGTTGGCCTCCCTAAAGGCGAATATAATACATTGGCCACCATGATTCAACAGGCGGATTCGTTACCCAGCTTTAACAAAGCTCGCTCACAGTTGCAGCTCGAAGAAACCCGTCATGCTAAGCGGCGGCGGACAGTCGCGGCGGCTCCCAGATCGCTGACATGTCGCGGTGCCTAAATGCAGTCGCGGCGCGCCGCCCATTCCAATACTAGCAGTCCTTCAACCCTTATTCCCACTACGAGTTGTTAGGTCTAGCTCCAGCACCACAGCAAGCCCACTTCATGCAGAGACAGTTCCAGCAGCCCTCCTCCGCCATGACACCCACTTAGTTGGGTCAGGATTTCAGCACCCTCAACTTGCAACAGCCTGACAACAATTGGTACATGGACTCCGGAACCACATCTCACATCACCCAGTCCGCAGGTACTATTCTCAAACTGTGCAGTTTAAAGCATCCTCAATATTTTACATTTGGTAGTGGATAACGCATTCCAATAAAGGGTTATGGTACATCATACACACAACCTCCGCATACACCATTATCCCTTAAAAATACCTTATATGCCTAACACATGATTAAGAACCTAATTTTTGTCCGCCAATTTACTCGTAATAATTTTGTCTCTATTGACTTTGACCCTTTTGGTTTCACTATAAATGATCTTCGTACGGGGACACCTCTTACGAGATGCAATAGCACGGGGGATCTCTATCCATTCACATCCACCTCCGCTTCCAGATCTTTCTCTCCCGTCTCTCTAGTGGTTATTTCTTCTTCGACATGACATAATAGGCTTGGTCACCCAAGACTCCTAGTCTTTAAATTTTCTTAGAGACAATAATTTCATTACTTGTAATGGGAAGCTTGCCCAAAATTGTGTTTCTTGTTCTTTAGGCAAACATACTCGTCTTCCGTTTAAATTATCTACCAGTGTTACCTTTACACCATTTGATATAATACATGTCGATTTATGGACATCACCTGTTGCTAGTTCTCTCGGTCATAAATATTATCTTGTCTTGTTAGATGATTTTTCTCACTATATCTGGTTGTACCCTCTCAAATATAAATCAGAAGTGTTTACCAAATTTCTTGAGTTTCGACAATTCATCCAAACACAATTTGAAAAATGTATCAAATCATTTCAGTGCGATAATGATCGTGAATTTAATAACTCTATGTTTCACCGTTTTTATACCAATAATGGCATAGTTTTTCGCTTCTCCTGCCCTCACACCTCACACAAAACAGTAAAGCTAAAAGAATCATCTGCACCATTAACAATATGATTCCCACCCTATTGATTCATGTCTCTCTCCCTCCATCCTTCTGGGTATATGCTGTTAAAATGTCAGAATACATTCTCAATATTCTCCCTACTAGAACTCTTCACAACATGACCCCTACCAAAATCTTCTACCATAGAGTCCCCTCCTATGATCATCTACAGATTTTCGGTTATCTGTGCTATCCCAACCTTAGCTCGGCTCGCTCCTAGGTCCACTCCATTTTTCCTAGGCTTCCTACCTAACCATAGGGGTTATCTATGCTACGACTTGTCCACTCGTCGAATCCACATCTCTCGTCACGTCACATTCGACGAGATCACATTCCCGTTTTCAATCTTTAGAAATTCCAAAAACTGGATTACTCATTCCTTGACGAGCCTGCTATCTCTCTCATCATCCTTGATCAGCTTATCTCGTCTGACTCGTCGACAGCACCGCGGCCTAGTGTTGAGGCATCGCGGCGTCAACTTTCCAGAGAGGTATGTTCTCCAAACCCGTCGACAGTGTCGCGGCCCAGTGATGAGGCGCCGCGGTGCCATATTTCCAGTGAGTCTTGTCACTCAGACAGCGTCGTGGCGCCTCCGACGGCTTTGCCCCCATCTTCTTCTTTTCTGACCCTACCATCAGTCTCAGCCCTCCCTACTCAGCCAGCACCGCCTCCCACTGTCCCCATTCACCAAATGGAAACTCATTCCAAGCATGGAATCTTCAAACCCAAAGTCCAATTTAACTTGTCTGCCCAAACCATTTCTCCAATTCCCAAAAACCCTATATTGGCTAAACAAGACCCTAATCAGAATGCAGCTATGTCTGAGGAATTCAATGCTTTAACTAAACAACACACATGGTATCTAGTACCTAGACCTGGGGGGGTGAATGTGATTCGTTGTCTGTGGCTTTTTCGTCACAAATTCAGAGACAGTGGAGATCTTGAGATGTATAAGGCACGACTTGTGGCTAATGGCACAAATCAGCATGAGGCCATTGATTGTGGTGAGACCTTCATCTCGGTTGTCAAACCGCTACCATTCGCACAGTTTTGAGCATTTCCATGAGCAAACACTGGCTGATCCATCAGCTTGATGTGAAGAATGCATTCTTACATGGGGATCTGAGAGAAACAATTTACATGCATTAGGCGCTAGGGTTCACCCATCCAACAGTTTCTCACTATGTGTATCATCTCCGTAAGTCACTATATGGCCTGAAACAGGCCCCCCGTGTGTGGTATGATCTATTTTCCAGGTATATCTTGCAGATTAGGTTTGTATGCAGCAAGATTGATACATCACTATTCATTTTTCATCGAGGTAGTAGCACTGCTTACTTATTACTTTACGTAGATGATATTATTCTTACTGCTTCCTCCGACGGATTGAAAAATGAGATTATTGTCTTGCTTAAGTCCGAATTTGCAATGACTGATTTGGAAAAGCTGAGTTACTTTTTGAGGATATATGTGACTAGGTCTTCCAATCATATGTTCTTGTATCAGCGTAAGTATGCAGAGGAGATTGTGTACAGGGCTAAGATGGCGAACTGCAAAGAGGTGCCTACTCCAGTTGATTCTATATATAAGCTCAGTGTCATGGATGGTGCTTCAGTCTCTGATCCTACTCTGTATATGAGCCATGCAGGTGCACTTCAGTATCTCACCTTCACCAGGACAGACATAGCTTATGCTGTTCAGCAGGTGTGCTTATTCATGCATGCCCCATGGAGTCTCATTTAACTGCTCTTAAGCGTATCATTCGATACATTAAGGGCACTCTTGATTATGATTTGCACCTATACCCCTTTGCACCAAATAAGTTGTTTTCATATACGGATGCAGATTGGGTAGGGTGTCCGGACACGCGACGCTCCACCTCCGGCTTTTGTATTTTTTTAGGGTATAATCTGATTTTTTGGTCTGCCAAGCGACAGGATACCCTATCTCGATCCAGTGTCGAGGCTGAGTATAGTGGCGTTGAAAATGTGGTATCTGAGATTTGTTGACTCAAAGAAATTTACTGTTAGAACTTTAGTGTCTTTTGCGTCAGGCATCTATTGTGTATTGTGATAACATCTCTGTCATCTATCTTTCTCATAATCCGGTTCAACATCAGCGAATCAAGCATATTGAGATGGACCTACACTTCGTTCGTGAGAAAGTTGCGCTAGGTCATGTCATAGTGTACATGTTCCATCATCCTATCAGTATGCAGACATATTTACCAAAGGACTTCCCAGACATTTATTTCTTGACTTCAAATCCAGCCTCATTCCGCCTCCCGCCCGATCGAGGGTGTGTAAACATGTATATTATAGAATTGTATCTCTACCATAATTAGAATATTTTCATATATTGTGTAAATATAATTATGGTAAGACTGGGATTCCTCTTTTGTATAGGCTTAGGATTTCTATTGTATAAGGGATGAATATTGTACTCTATATATACTTTGATATTAATGAGAAGACTCCCTAAGGAGATTAATATCATCTTACATGTAAGATAAAGAAACCACCACATAAACCTGAGCAAGAAGCCAAGAAGGTAATTATATCACGAAATTAATGATTTTACCAGTAGCAAATACAGGTAGACTTCCAAACAATGTACGAGGATTCAGTTTGTCATATTGTGAGATGCTTGGATAAAATTTGAGATAAACGGGCCTAAAATATTTGTAAAAAACACTCAAGGTCCAATAAGCAAAAGAAAAGGGCTGCACAAAACTGTCGAACCGGATCGAATTTGGGCCGGCTAAGAGAACTTGGGCCTTGTGGACAACTGCATGTTTTCCAAGACCTGGATAATCGTTCAAACAGGTTGATTGGGCCCAAATGTTTTGGTCCAAGCTCAAGGTTACTTTGAATAGGCTTTCGTTCCAAGTAATTGATCATGTTTAGTAGTACTGTTCTATCATAGAACCTGAACTAAGATTAGTTGTTGAAGAAAAGAAGAAAACCTTAAAGCTAACTTAACCATTTTCCCAAAAAAATCATCAATTTAACTTGTGTACGTGCAATGTCAATGTTAGTCAGAATTGATTCGACTAATTCGATGAAACTATTGATTCGACTAATTCGATGCACCAACTTCTTTTCAGTATAGCAGAATTGCACATGATTTGTTATAGTATTGTCATGCAAAGAGAGTCATAAAGAACCTAATACCTAACTGAAAAGCATAGCAATTTTGATACAAGACAATGAATTATGGAGACAAAATAAAAAGAAGCACAATCAGATTGCATTAGTGCTTTAAGAGAACCCAATGGGCCAGAAATATCAAAATCATCATTACTCTTCCCATGAATCATTTCCTTTCTATGAAACCATAATCTCTTATCTTTAATGTACTTAATTAAAATGAGTGCCCAATGCACTGATTAACATAGAAAATTGGCCTATTGGACCTAAAGGAAATATATTTAAGTCCGTTTTAATTATGTTACTAATGATTCTAATTATTATTTTTAGCATAACAAAAGGTATAAAGACTAATTGAGAGTTCTCTCATGGGATTGATCCAATGTGGGGACAAATATATGTAAAAAGGAAGGATAAGAATAATGCTTGTATTGAACAGGAGGTGGGAGCATGTGATCTAAAGTTCCACATGGGTTGAAAAGATCAAAAGTGAAAGGAAAAAAAAGGAAGGATGGGGTATTTTTAGGGGGGGGGGGGTTAGGAATAAAGTAACTGAAAAAACCCGCAAAACATAGTGAGTATTGTAGCATCTTCAAGTATGGGATTTAGTTAGAAAAAAGGCATATTCATTGAAGGTAAAAGAAAAACGAGGAAATGATATCTCTTGCTATCTTATAATTTAAATAAATTAAAATGATATTTTCAAATTTGTTATGTATTTTTTTCAGATCTCTTATATATAAAAAAAATAAAGATTTTATAAAAATATCATAAAACTAAAAAAAGTTTGTAAAGGACTAAAAATTCATATCTACAAAAAAATCCCCTTGGCCTAGTGAGAATGTTGTGTTGGCTTTGCAGTAATTATTGCCATAACATAAAGTTGTGAACATGTCAATGCCAACTAGAAAGGTGAAAAAGAGAAATGGTTAAAAAGTAGCAAAACCAGACTTGGCATTACAGTAGAGACATTCTTATAGATGAATTAGAATATTAGTAGTGTATCATTAATTTTTTGATATCAAAAGTGTTGAACCAAATCCAAAATTTGACGTTTATGGATCCTAAACTTGTCATTAAACTCATAACTTATTTTAGTTATTAGGTTTATAATTAAATATTTATATATCTGCTATACATTTCCTAATGCAAATTGCAATATGGGATTTAAATAAAAAACTATTGAGTCTGTATAAGTTCATATTTAATGTAGTAGCTTTGTCCCTAGGTGGTGTTCGGGCTAATTTTGTTGTTCTGATTTTTCAATTGGATACTTATTAGGAGTACTTTCTATCAACGTAAATATCGAGTAATTTTACCCACTAAAACTTAAGAAGGTCGCAGAAAAATAGTAAACTATTTTTACTTCTAGTGCTCCAAATTTCCTCCTACTCTAGAATGTCTGACAACTAGCATATTTTTCCCTTAAAGTTTGTAAAATCAAATAATAGAAATTAATTTGTTTAAGTTGGAGAAAATATGCAATTGAGTAATTGTTTATTCGAACATCATGTTTAAGCTAACTTCTTGAATGCTGCTTTTTAAGACTCTGTGTTTGTAATTGGTCAATATGTAGGACGATGTTACAACTCAACCACCAATGACCAATTTTGGGACAAATGAGAAAACTAATTAAACTTACATATGACCGACCTAAAGAAAAAGAAAAAACTTAAACGCATCCCCACCGCCCAACCCAATTAGACAGAAAAAAAGCAAAAGAATAGAAAGAATTGAACTTAAGGTTTTGGAGTATTACCATCAAATAATGTGATTCAGCGGATGGAGTTGTTTCTCTTTTAATCAGCAGTCTCGATTTTGAGTTTGAATATGAAGCGCTTCCTTTGAATGCGCCTTGCACGGCGCGAATTCAGATTAGTCAGACTCAAATGCAGATACCGAACACCGGATAAGAAACAAAAAAAGGTTTTGATATACTATTTTTTTAGATTTTGACAATTCATTCTAATTGAATGCGACCTCCATAAATATAACGTATAAACTATACTTCTCAGAATATTAAATGTTTTATTTGGCTAGTAGGCGAGTTGAAAACAGCAGGATTTATTGCTTCAAGCTGGTTACAATAATAATTTCAACTTCCAAATGAAAAAAACTTTGGCTCTACGCCTTTGGCCAACTTCAAAAGAAGCCAACAAACTTCAACGGCATTACAGCCCACTCAGCTATATAACTCGATCTTGGCTCATGAATTCTAGAAAGATTTTACTACTGAATTTGAATTTTTAGCCAACATAACCTCTCAAGAAATGTAAAACTGAACATAACTCATGGACATAATCTACCAAAACATACAGTTAATTTAACCAAACTTATGGTAGGTAAGTTCTTTCTACTTTTTGAACTGAGGAAGATTTACTACCCTAAAGTAATTAAATTCAAATGGCATGACAGCTGGTAACAAATTAACAACCGCAGTACTGTATGAGGTGGCAAGGTTTAATCTAAAGTTAGGTCAAATATCTGGCAATATAATAAACACAATTAACTACCAAAAATAGACACATACATTAGACAAAAAAGCATAATTATTAATCTTCTAAGATATAAAGTGGGATCAAAATGAAAGGATCATCTTTTAGGTGCTTGGTTAGTGTCCAAGTAACGGTACTATTGAAGAAATCAAAATGAGGAAAAGAGTTAGGTTTGAGAAAAGGAAAGCTAGCTAGGGTGAGAAATGAGAATTGGGATCATATCTGTCAGTTTTTTGCCTTTACAATTCTACAAATTCTTTCTTGTGGATGAAGATGTCGGCGAATGGAGACAAATAATTACGGATCTAGGCGAATTCAAAATTTAAAATTTATAAATTTTTATTATATTTTTTAAAATATAATAATAATTAAAATTACAGTTAAATATTTATTAAATTCTTTAATACATATACAAAGTCTAGACACTATTAAAATCTGTCTATTTTTTCATTGAATTTATGTTTTGTCGATATTTTCCATCAAATGGCGGTGGATAGAAAATCCTAAATAGTAGTATTTTCCAAAGAGAGAAAAAATTAGGAAGCTTTCCAACGTTTCAATTGGAACATGTTTCTCACCATGTATTTTATGAGTGAATTGGTTCGATGAAAATTAAATCATATTTTATAACACAAATTTCTCCACTGAATAGCGGTGGAAACCCCATTATTTTTAATAGTGAGACAAAATCAACTGAATTCATTTGAACCCGGGCGGATGTACTAGTTCTTCCACAAAGGATTCATTCTCATCCGATATGTTTTATCCACAGAAATACTATATATGTGAAATCTCACTAAAACTTAACGTATGATATATTTGAATTCTAATTTATGAAAATATAATGAAGTCAATATAAAAAAAATTAAAGAAAATTTTGAATCTTGCTTTGATTATTTCTTGTAAGGGGGAATGGAGATACATTGCTTTACTTCAAGTCCACCTCTACTATAACAAGAAAAAGCCATAAACAACAAAAAAAAGAAAGTAAAAGGAGGGATATTGAACATGGGACCTAATATGAAAGGCAACTTCAACCATTTTGGTCTAAATTATTAGTCATATTTCTTCCCATTCCCACCTCGGGAAGTTGATGGCTAACAAGATGGAAGAGACTTTGATTTATTAAAGGGAGAATATTGAATAGGGAAGGGGAAGGGGAAGGGGAAGGGGAATATATTTTCTTTCTAGTTCGTCTCCTCGTTTATTATTATCTTATTTTCGTTTTAAATAGTTATAATATCATCAATTGGAGCATTAGATCATGGTGTTAAGACAGCAGTACCTTGGTTTTACTAAGGAATAATACGACAATCATGTGATCATATTAAATACACGATTACTTGTTTTAATGCAATTTATAATGCATACGATTGCAACCAATTTGATTATTTTCCTTTTTTCTACTTATTTCCAACACCAAACTTAAATTTGATACACACAATATTTGATAGGAATAGCATCCACTTTTATGCTCTTTCTTGAAAAATAGCAATTGCGGTGAAGTTTTAAATTCCACAAGTAAAATTAATATCCTGGAGTTTCATCTGTTGAATTTGAAACTCCATGATAGTGGAAAACTTTCGGTTAAATGGGCCTTACATGGTAAAAACTTACACACACTCATTGTTTATACCAAATCATACTAATTCATTACACGCAAGGTCTCATAGAGTCCTCCATCACATCATCAAACCGGAAAAATGCAAGGAGAATGTGTCTTCCACTGATGATGAAATGGAGTTATGGGAAACTCTTGATGCTACGGTCCTCCAATGGATTTATTTCACCATCTCTACGGACCTCTTACATACAATTATCGAACCCGACGCCACGACAATGGAAGCTTGGAATAGGTTGCGTGATATATTTCAAGATAACAAAAATTCTCGTGTCGTAACCCTTGAGCAAGAATTCTCTCACACAACTAGGGAGGATTTTCCGAATGCCTCCGCATATTGTCAAAGGCTCAAGGAATTATCGGATCAACTCAAGAACGTCGAAGCGTCGGTCACAAATGATCTTCTCGTTCTTCAAGTGGTTGCGAGTCTCACCGAAGGGTATAATGGGGTTGGAACTCTTCTTCATCAAAGCAATCATATCCCACTTTTCTATCAAGTATGTTCCATGTTCACCCTAGAAGAAGCGAGATTAGCTCAAAAGACCGCAACTGGATCATATTCTGCCATGATGGTGGCCATGTACGGAGACACCGATTACTCTCAATTATTCTCTGAAAATTATAGTTAAAATTGTAACAACAGTGGTGGAAAAAAGGATCAAAACTGCAACAACGGTGGCAAAAATCACGGCGGGGGCAAGGATGGTGGCCGCGGTGGCGGCCAGCAGGGGTCCGGGCCACAACACCACTGGCAGCAGCCTTGGGCCAGTGGACAGTGGCCGTGGGGCTGGCCTTGGGCCAATGGGAAGTGAATCATCCCGTCATGCCCTTATCCCACACAAAATTGGGCCAGGCCCAACGGCAGACAACAACAGCAGATAGCCTATTAATAATACGTCATAAAAAATGGAAAAGCCGAGAGAAAAATTTGCACCATTAATAATATTATTCGTACATTACTAGCCCATGCATCATTACCACCTTAATTTTGACATCATGTATTACAAATGGCAACTTACATTCTCAACATACTCCCTAGCAAAGGATTAGCCTACCATTCTCCACTCAAAATTCTTTATCAAAAAGACCATTTATATTCACATCTTAGGATATTTGGGTGTTTATGTTATCCCCTATTCCCCTTCACTACCATAAACAAACTTCAAGTCTGCTCTACCGCTTGTTTCTTTTTGGGTTACCCATCTAATCATCGTGATTAAAAATATTATGATTTATCCTCTAATAAGGCCATCACTAGTCATCATGTCATTTTCGATGAAACTCAATTTTTGTTTGCTAAGTTGCATAGTTGCACATCTCATTCATATGATTTTTTGGATGATAAGCTCTCACCGTATGTGGCCCACCATTTGGCACAGACCACACCACGACACATGGACCAACAGACACAATCAGGCACACTACCTGTTTGCCCAAATATTTTTGGTCTACATCTTCTGCCAGCAGGCCCACTGTCTGTTGTCCCAAATATTTTTGGTCCGCAGCTTCTGCCAGTAGGCACACTGCCTGCTGGCCCAACTCCTTCCAGCCACCACCCAGCACATGCCCTTCCAACCCGACTCTACTACATTGGAACTGGGCCAGCCCACGACTTCTACCCAATCCAGCCCACTTCGATTCCAGGACCAGGGCCCGTAACTCGCAGCTAACGGGATATTTTTAGACCAAAGCAATAATTTAATGTCAACTCTAATGGCACTAAATCTCATCTACCACATAATCTCGTGTCTGCCATTCGTGACTCGAATTAGAAAATGGTTATGGATGATCAATATAATGCTCTTATTGAAAATAAGATATGGGAGTTGGTGCCCCGTCCACTTGGTGTTAATGTGATTCGTTCTATGTGGATTTTTACTCATAAGAAAAAAATTGATGATTGTTTTGAGAGGCATAAAGTCCGTCTTGTAGGTGATGGCAAAACTCAACAGGTTGGCATGGATTATGGAGAGATATTTAATCTGGTGGTCAAACCGGTGACTATTCACACTGTTCTCATTCTAGCTCTCTAAAAAACATGGCACATTCATCAACTGGACGTGAAAATGTGTTCTTACTCGGATAACTCAAGAAACTAGTATACATGCATCAGTCCTTGGATTTCAGGGACCCTGCTCATCCTAATCATATGTGCTTGCTGAAAAAATCCTTGTATAGCTAAAAAGGCTCCTCGAGCCTGGTACAAAAAAATTACAAATTATGTGTCTACTCGTAGATTTTCTCACAGTAAGTCTGATCATTCTCTATTCATATACCGTCACGGTTCTTTTATGACCTACATTTCTGTTATATGTGGATGATATTATATTGATTGCTTTCTCTGATAAACTTCGCAAGTCTATCATAATTCTTCTGAGCTCAGAATTTTCTATCAAAGACTTGGGGCCATTGAGTTATTTTTTGGGTATAAGTGTCACTCGTCATGCAGGTGATCTATTTCTACCTCGGAGGAGGTATGCCACAGAGATCATTGAACGGGTTGGCATGTCAGCTTGTAAGTCATCTCATACTCTGGTTGACACTAAACTGAAGCTGAGTGCTACTTCTAGAACATCATATGAGGATCCCTCCCGTTATCGTAGTCTTGCGGTGGCTCTTCAATATCTTAATTTACGAGGCCCGATATTACTTATGTAGTGCAGCATGTGTGTTTTTCATGCATGATCCGAGGGAAGAACACATGCACGCTCTCAAACACATTGTGCGCTACATTCAGGGCAATCTATATCATGGCTTACATCTATATACATCATTTGTATCTACTCACATTTCGTATACAAATGTTGATTGGGGTGGATGTCCAGATATCAGGCGTTCGACATCTGGTTAATGTGTGTTTCTTGGTGATAAATTGGTCTCTTAGTCGGCTAAACGTCAGGCTACTTTGTCGCGCTTCTAAGACATACGCCAATATCGGCGGGTCGCTAATGCGTGTCCTGGTCCTTAGTCAGAACCTCCTCTTAGAACTTTATTTTCCTATTCGGAAAGCTGCATTGATCTACTGCGATAATGTGAGTGCAATATATCTCTCGGAGAATCATGTACAACATCAGCACACTAAACATATCGAGATGAATATTCACTTTGTTTGCGAAAAGGTTGGTCATGGATAAGTATGTGTCTTGCATGTCCCTTCACGTTATTGACATTTTTACTAAGGGTCTTCCCTTGGTTCTGTTTGAAGATTTTCGGGACAGTCTTAGCGTACGACAACCGCCCGCTACGACTGCGGGAGTGTAATAGAATATATAAAAATATATTCTTTTGATATCATTAGTGATCTTATATATCTTTAATTATTGTAGTAATATTTAGTATTAGTTAGGTGTATATTTGATTTTCATAATTATAACCTAAAATTACTATTGTATATCATGTATATAAGTTAATTACATAAATGAAATCATCAAGGAATTATTCTCTTTCACAAACGAATTTGGATACATTTTAGTTGGACCGGTAAAAGAGGACATCTAATTTTCTATAATTATATGTTTGTTAATGTAACAACTCATGAAACGTAAACGGTTAACTAAGTTAATTAGATCTTCTCAACGACATTGATAATATTTAAGGAAACAAAACAGAATTTAGGCCTAATGACTTATAATTAGCAACCTGTTTTGTATTATTCTCTCCTAGGTATAGTTTGGTTATTTTCGATTTTTCATTTTGTTGCCTGGAAAAGTACACTGACTCAGTAATGAATTTCATCGTACTTGTTTGTTTTATCCCATACCTTTGTTTTTCAGCTGGGAGAAGTACTTAGTAGAATAAGAAAAGACAAAAAACTGCTAGTGTACATGGGGGTGGAGCCTTGTTGCCTTGCAAATTGACAATGCTAGCTAGTGTAGTCAACTATGCTTCATCGGAATAGTGATATTGTCAACCGCATTCTTCAACTCTTAGCTAGGAACGGGGTGGTCTTCATTGCCCATATTTATAGGAAGGCTAATTCCGTAGCTAATGACTTAGCCAATTTGGCGCTTAATTAAGAGTCTCATCTTGAATGGCATTCACATGTGTCTTATAGCAATTCTTCGCGTAGTGCGTCATATATTGTTGGGGTCTCATTGCCTCACTTAATTTCAAACTAGTTTCTTGTCGTTTTAGTTCTCTTTAAAAAAGGGTAGCCGCCGCACTGCTCTCGCCATGCGAGGTCCGGAAGGATCGACTACGCGTCTATCAGACGTCATCTTACCTTACATTTTGGCAAGAGGTTGTTTCCACGGCTTGAACCCGTGACCTCGTGGTTACATTTCTGCAAGAGGTTTTTTTTAGTTCTCTTTAAAAAAATCGAAAAAAGAAAAGACCAAAGTAGAAAAATAAGAAGAAAGAAAATAGGAAAACGGATAAAAATCTACAAAACCGAAACCAATTAAGTATTTACCAAAAGTTAGGAGTTTATGATCCGAAGCCCTGCACTGGTCTGGCGCGCAGGTATCCTCATCAGGGTGTGGGAGAGCTTGGTCACAAGTTCAAACTTGGTAACGCTCGACTGCCCGCCTCTTGGGAGCTCACACACTGGCCGCTAAGTGTGGTTTAACCGCCGACGTGGTTTGCGTGCTATCATCGATCCGGTTTACCTCGCGCACTTCGAAAGAAAGAATGCAATGGTTCCTTCGTCAACAAAAAAAAAATTAGGAGTTTATGTGAAATAGTCATTATTTTGGAATTAGTTAAATAGTCATTTATTGATGTGAATCATAACAATAATTAAAGACTCTTAATTATATAGGCACGTGCTTATTTTGTGACATAAATGATGGAACATTAGTTCTATATAGCTTAAGTAGCTTCACCATGTACCTAAAAACTAGACCACGAACTAATCATGTTAGGTTAAAGATTATATAGTGAGATTAAATGCTCATATGACTCAAAGGTAGAAGAAATTTCTTTTAACTTCACATAATTTTTGTAACTTATTCAGCATTCCTTTAAAAGATTTTAAAAAAGAGCATATATTGGTCTTGAGCAGTAAAAAGTAATTTCTTCATAATCGTGATGTGCATATCGTTTGTGCGTATCTCGATTAATTCGATGTGAACCGTTAATATAATTTATGTATATATAATACAAGATTAATAACTATGCTCTCTCTGTTACACACGATAGAATATAGCTATGGCACGTTTGCACACTCTCTGTGACAATACTTGTGTGACATGAGAATTTATCTAATGAAGTGTGAAAAAACCTAAATTAAAAGAATAAAGTTATATATAATAGTATATACAAACAAACTAAGTGCATGTTTGGTTTCAATTCTGGTAATCCATAAGTGATTTTGGGTTGCTACTTTCGTGAAATTGAGCAAAATTGGGATGTTTGGATTTCTTCTTCAAAATCAATTCTCCTCTTTAAAATTGATTCTGGAAGAAGCTACAATTCTAGCTTCTAAGGTGAGTAGAATCAATTCTACCTTTATTTCAATTTGAATTTTTACTTTTTCCTTCATTACCCTCTTTAATTTAGTAATGTAATAATATTTAATAATATTTAATAATATTTTAAGTACTATATTGCACTTTAAATTAGTATTGTAATAATATTATACTAATATTTAAGTACTATATTGCACTTTAAATTCTATTATCTATTTGTAATTTTTATTTACATACTTTCATTTTAGTCGCGGCCCCGGGGTCGGGTCGTGACACGTACGCACTATCCTCTTTTGGCCCGACCTCCTTGAGCGCTTTGTAAATGTGCAAGTGGCTGACAAAATTCTGTGTCAAAGGTTGCAAAGACAAAAATTGTCAAAGTCCCAAAAGGAAAAAGAAAACACAAATGATGACTCACAAAAGAAGAAATCAAAAGCCCCGAAGAAAAGAATGCAAGAATAAATTTGGAAAAAAACGGGCTCCAAACGAAAGATTCAATAGAAGTCAGTACAGAAAAACTGGGACAAAAACAAAAAAGGAAAGAAAAAGAAAAAGCAAAGATTAAAGCATACAAATATCAAGCACTGACGTAGTCCAACGCCGAGGAGAGATTAGTCACTTTTACCCAAATGATATTCATCCCTTTCCTGCCTACATTACAAGCCCATGACAAGCCCTACATGATCTTATACTAAGAGTTCTCACATTAGTGATACTTACATGACGCCAAGCCTATGGTATCACAATCGCATGCATCAACATCCTTTCGAGCGAAGGCATTTCTAAACGCCCCAAAATTCAAAATACCGGAATATATGCGAGAAATGGGACTTTCTTTCAAATGAGGGCATTTGAAACGTTAGATTACGCAGAGTTCAAACCTTGGTCGCAAGCAAGCGTGTCGATACTTAGCGTCCGAGGTACCATTCAAACTATGTGAATTACCTAAGTCACCTTGGTTAGACCGAAGTGAATAACGAATTTCTAAGCACAATACTAATCGCTGGTATCAATCAAGTCGAACGTGATATCGTTTTTCCACTTTTCAAAAATGCATATAAAATAATCATTTTTGCATCATGAACTACGCTCGACTGATTCCCTACGGATAATGAGGCACCACATTGGCTTCGTCCACATTGTTTGAAAACCCATAAAATCTTTATTTTTTGCATTCACGAACTACGCTCGACCGATTCTCCCAAATGATACGTAGCGCCTAAATCGGCTTTGGCCACACCATTGAAATTTTCTCATGGCTCGCGCGATAAAATGCGCTTTGTTTATTCCGAAAGAGATACGAGCAATGCCCGCCAGAGCTAAGTCTTGTCCACGCACCCGCATAACTAAAATCGACAATTTTCGAGAAATGCATCGTGAAGAGATCATAATAAGGATTCCAAAAGCAATTGCATCATCCAGCAAGCATTCGCAGCATCCGACAAGCCCGCGCAGAGCAAACCTTCACAGCATCCATCAAGTCCGTGCAGAGACTACATCAGCAATCGCAGCATTCAACAAACCTTCACAAAGATCCAAATGAGTCCGCAAAGACTACATCAGCAATCGCAACATTCAGCCAATATTCGCAAAGATCCAAAGAAGCCCGCATGCAGGTCGATCAAGACTACAAAGATTCAACAAGTTTTCACAACATTCAACACGCCAAAGGTAAGGATTTAAACTCAAGATTTGCATCATCGCATCAATACAACCGCCATCACACTTTACAGATAACATTTATACTCATGCTATTACATTGCTTATAAAGTCACGCGTTGTCATTTTTGGCTTAACAATTATGCACTAACTTTTGTGAAGTCCGAGCATGCAAGCAAAGCAAGAGCCAAAGTTACAAGTCGACGCGAATCAACCACTCATTTCCCAAAATTCACAAATTTTCGAGCGCAGTTTCTTCACATTAGCAGAGGCGTAAAGAAGCAGCAGGCGTAAAAGGCACCGATAATCAACAAATAACTCAATTCGCAATAAGGGCTAGCGATCGCTGGCATAAAGTCAAATTCGCAACCAACGATCGCACTCCAACAAAGGCATCGTGGCAATTCGTGGCATTGCGCATTTAGCAACAGCGAGCATTTATTCTACGAGCATCGCATTACGCCTATGCAACAACGCTTAGCAAAGATTGCGTCACGCAACGACGCCAAGCCTATACGCCCAGTAACGACGCCATCGCGATTGCGTTTACGCAACGACGCCAAGAAGATTGCGTACGCAACGACGCCAAAGAAGAATACGCCCAGTAACGACGCCATCGCGATTGCGCTACGCAACGACGCCAAAGAATACGCCCAGTAACGACGCTATCAAGATTGGCGCCTACGCAACGACGCCAGCAAAGAATACGCCCGCATAACGACGCCATCGCGATTGCGTTCACGCAACGACGCCAGAAGAATACGCCCAGTAACGACGCCATCGCGATCGGCTTACGCAACGACGCCATCAAGAATACGCCGAGGCAACGACGCCATCGCGATTGCGCCTACGCAACGACGCCAAAGAAGAATACGCCCAGTAACGACGCCATCGCGATTGGCTCACGCAACGACGCCAAAGAAGAATACGCCCGTGCAACGACGCCATCGATCGGCCTACGCAACGACGCCATCTCACGTAAGTCTACGCAACGACTTCATATATGTTTCGCCTACGCAACGACGAACATCCGTGATCGCTGCCTACGCAATGACGCCATCAACATCTACAATAACCTTGTCTTTTCGCCACATCACCGCAACCCGGTCAATCATACTTCGACATCGACATTTTAATCACACTTTGCTTTTAATTTTGCATCACAACGACCCTGTCATCTTGATTTGACATCGACATTTTTCGTCCGCATCATCCCTATTTTTGAGTTCACGGTTTACAAAATAGACAAAATCGCTACAGTCAACGCCTTTGTCCAAGACTCTTCATCATCTCCGCATGTTAGGACATACCGCTGATACAATTTTGACCCATTTTTTGTATATTTCGTGCAATTTTAAGTATTTTAGCACACCGCATTTTAATCGTTATTTTGAATATTTTTACATAATATTCTATGTTTATTTCTTCACAAAAAGGACATTGCATCTTTTTATTTTAAATTAAGCATTATGTCTTTGTTAATATTATATTTTTATTTTTTATAATATTTTGCATCTCTTAAAATAATTAATCTAAGACCGCTTTTACTTTTAATCGTGCATTAAACATTTCTTAAATATTGAATTTTAGTATCATCATACGTGATTTGCATTTTTATAATCTTGTATCCTTTTAAATAATTTTGTTTCAAATAATTAACCCGCCTTGCATTTTGTCAAACCAGTCCAGTCCGAAGCCCAATCCGAATTAATCCAATCCAACATTTTTTTTTATTATTTCACCCTATACCTCTTTCACCTTTACCACACTCCACCCCATACTTTCACCATTTCTACACTCCAACATCAATATCAACCTCACATTTTCCTTACCTACCCTATCTCTCTCACTTATTAAAATCATCCCACCCTAATTCTACCCCCTATTTATTAAACATCACCCCCATTAAAAGGGGGGAGCCCACGTTCAGAAATTTAAAAGGGGCAGCCCTATTATCACCCCCAGCCCTCTTCACCCTCTCTCAAAAGAAGCCCCCCCCCCCCAGCCGTCTACACCCTCTCGCCCAGCAACGCCTTCATCCCCACACCCCAGCCCTCTTCACCCTCTCCACTCATCTTCCTCATTCCCTAACCCTTCTCGCCGCCGCCGCCCCTCGCGCTGGGCCTCACCGGCGAACCCATCGCTTCATACACCCCTGCTCCCGTCGCCCTTTTCCATCACCACCACAACCCACCGCTTCCACACCACTCGCTCACCGCCTCTTCCCACTACCACAACACCATCGACATCACCATGGCGCGCGCGCCGCTCAGATCCTTACCGCCGTGACGCCGCCATTTCCTTTGTTTGCCCACATTTCGTTATGCCAAAAATACTCCGCGACTCATTTTACATATGTTTTGTTGTATTTGTTTTGTTGGGACCGATGTTTTGATTTCGCTCGCCGTTAAACTCCGCGACGTTGAGCTTTCCGCGAACCGCAATCGCTGCGATTTTGTCCATTGCTCCTACCGCTTGCTTTCCTGACCTCTGCTTTCGCCACGGTTGTTCAATTTTGTGCCGCTTTTGCTATCTTACTGCTTGGTATGTTTGTTCGGCAATGGTTTGATTTCTCCGACGATGTTGTGACATTTCGTGATCTTGCTCAACTGCTATTGTTTTACCCGATTTTGTCCAACCTATCAAGTTATTTTTGGTATTTTATTGTTATGTTGGCTAATGGAATGGTTCTCTAATTTTGAGTATCACGGAGTTCGCAAAACTTTGGCGCGCTCAAAGTTATCCGCCGTCATTGCTATGTCTTCGCATCGCTGTTGGCATTCTACCCTTTACTCTTCGTTGAAACCGATTTTTGAACATATATTTGTGGCTATTTTGATAATATTTTCGCCACCATATCGGATTTGGCCATTTTTAGAGGACGCTTTGCCATGTTGCATATCGATCATGACATATTTTCGGGTTTAATCGATTTAGAACAAATACTACACTGTTGGTGTTAAACTAATTTTGAACATGATACACACTTTGGTATTAAACTGATTTTGAATATGATACTACACTTTGGCCAATGAAAAAGTTATCCGTCGACTTTTGAGGCCTCCACAGTTGCAAAGACGGAAAATAAAATAAATGAAGCTTTCTGGGCAAGGATGATTTCTTCCACTTACACCGGATAACCAACATGCGCTGCAAGACGCAATTCTACCGCACTTGTTTAGCCGGCCCTACTTTATATTTTTACATATCTGAGCCCTCCGTGTTTAAAACTATTACTGTTTTGGCGCGGATATGAAGGTTTTATTTATTTTATTGCAATAGTGGCCGATGAAGGAATCTCCGTCTGATTTCCAAGGCCTCCCCTGTGCAAAAGACGGATTTATTTTTGGCTTTATTTATTAATTATTGCAATTACTTTTAAAATTGTTTATTTTATTACTAACACTTTTACTAAGTGTTTATGCAGGTATCCGGAGATGCATTTCAAAAAGAATGTCCCTTGAGCTTATTCTATGTCGTATTTAATTTCGCTTACTTTTGCATTGCATTTTATTTTTATTCTAAATTATGTAAAAAATGCTTAGAATAGGTAGAATAAAAGTCAATATATAATTAACCTAGGTTTGAACGGATAACCGCAAGTTAGCGGATCTTAAAGGATGCCTAACCCCTTCCCTTTAGAATAATAAAGAACCCTTACCCGGAACCTCACATAGCTTTCGCAGACCTTTAAGATGGAGATCATTCGTAGTATTTTATGCTACATTTTTAGTGTCCTAATTCACTATAATAATTAGGTGGCGACTCCTTAAAATGCATTTAGGAATCAACCATACGTGGCACTCCCGTTTCGACTCCGGTTTAAATGGTGTGTTACAATATGTATTTGACTAAATGTCCATTTTGGTAATTCTACATTCAAAAATAATTTTGATCAAAACTATCCAAATATCATGATTTGATAACAGTCACTTTTACATTGTTACATCCAAATATAAATTAATTATGTTTATCGCAGAATCAAACACACGCTAAGTGGTGCTATATGATTATAAGGTAGGTGCTAGGAAGTACCAAGAGAGAAGAAGAAAAGAAGAAGAAGACTAAGCCAATAATATGTACGGCAAATTAAAGGAGATCCCATTAAAAAATAATAGTCAGGCATGACCCATGCTTTGTTCTTAAAATCCGATTTAAAAGGGATAGTAGACAATGGGTAATGTGCCACTGCGCTATTGTCAAAGACCTGAGCTGGTTTTGGTAGGATTATACGTTTGTGCTGCCTCCTGTTCATACTAGACATGCAATACTTGTCATTGGAGACCATGCATGGCTAGCATTTAGGTGTGTTAGTACTAATGAAAATGTTTTTCATCAAAAATAAGTGGATGCCTTTCTTATTTTCTTGTTTGTTTGAGAGATTAAAACGTATAAATCTAAATGCATATTTGAATTTTAAAACAGTGTTTCTAAATTTAAATAGTGAATAATTAAGACTATTTTTTAAATACATGAATGTGCAAAATTTAGCTTTATTTTAACAAATGATTTTAAGACTTTGTACATGATCTAAATGATTCAAAACATATAGTAAGAGCAAATAAGTGATTCCCGAAAATTGAGAAATTCATGATATGTTGTTACACTTCGTGATTTTAAGGCGATGATTAGAGAACATAATTAAGAAAATAGGATTTGAATATTGGATATAGAGTATATTTATATATGTTAATCCGAAAATTTGTATACAAAGATGTGATTCCGGAATAATTGTTGAATACTACGAGTGTGACGATGGGAATTAAGTATATTGATTGGACATTTCGAAATTTTCAGATTTTATTTATGTATATATATAAGGATGGGGTATGTGGGAAATTAATTAAGTGTGGAATTAATAAATTAGTGGACAATTATGGGGACTTGGACCAAGCATACAAGCAATTTTCAGATTTGCTATAACCAATACTCCCACTTTTTCCCTTAGCTTTATTTCAAATTTCACCCTCACATAACCCTCTCATCTTCTCCAAACAGATACCCTATCATTCTCCATAACTAATTGAAGATTTTATTAACCCCTCATCCAAGATTAAGCTCCTAAACTAAGTGTTAAACCAAGGTAACACCTCAAGCAGTGGGTCACGGGTGTTGGACCGATTTTTGCACAGAAATTTCAGATTTTGAGATGAATTATTTGGAAGAAAAACGTGTAAGAATGGTGGATTAAACTTATAGAACACATGCATGTCACTTTGAGTTGAATAAAGGATGAAAAATGATGCAAAATAAATGAGAGCAGTGGCCGAAAATTGGGACTGTTTTGGAGCAAAATTAAGGTAAAAATTCTTCTTCTTATGGTATAATTGGAGTTGCATGTTGTTGTAGTTTAAGGAATGAACTTGTGTTAGGAGAAACTTGGAATTTAAGACAATGCATGTTATTGTTGGGTGTTATAGCCGAAATTGGGACTGTTTTTGTGTACATTGGATTTATGTGTTGTTGTTGTTATCCTTGTCACTAATTGCATGTTGGAATTGAAGGAAATCTTGACATTTAAAGTTGTAGATTGGTTATATGAAAGTATTAATAGATGAATTGGATTTTAAGGAATCAAGAAAAGAGTTATGGAATTATAATGTTATGGCCGAAACCTTCTCAAAATTGTTGGGTATTGTCGTGTCGAGTTAGGGGCTGTTTGTGGAGTTTTAATGCTTAAAATTATAAGTTATGAACATGCATATACATGGTTGTAATTGTGGATATATGTCTTAAGGAATTAAGGTGTAGAAAGATGTTATTTTGCATTCTTGAAACTCTCGATTTTTGTTAGTATATGGACTATTTTGGGGGCTGATTTGATATGGATTAAGAGGATGGATTAACATGAGAAATAAGTGTATAAATCACCTTGGTTGTTGTAGTTGTTGTCTTCCATGAACATAAAGGAAAGGAATGTATTATGATGACATGTATTTTGGATTGTTTTGGTTATATCTTTAAGTTGCATCTTGTAATTGGTATTGTTGGCTTTGTTTGTAAGTTGTGGATGTGCATATAAATAGGGGAAGTGCTGCTCGGATTTTTATAGAAAAGAGAGTCGTCATTCGATATAAAGTACGCTAGTAATCATAGAATTGACGGACGTATTACCATTATTATAGGTTGAAGTACTAGACGAGACGTATTCTAATATTGAGTTGGTTGGTTCGACTAAAAGGTATGTGAATCTATCATTTCTTCTTTTGGCATGATTTATATAAGATGAATGTACGACGGACGTACATAATTCTATTGAATTTTAATTCTTAATGATACATGATATGATAGTGCCTTGATTTCTAAGTGATAGATATTCTATTTATTTCATTGAGAGTCAAAGGATGACTTAATTTGTATAAAGTTATTCATGATATTCTATTCGTGCTGATATGGTTATATGACTTCACCGAGTCCCGGGTCGGGTATGTATATATATGATGAGTTCACACCGAGTCCCATAATGGGTCGGGTACGGTATGTGCACATTATATGATCACACTGAGACCCTCACTAGGGGCCGAGTACGGTATGTATATGATTCACGTCGAGAACCTCACTAGGGGGCCGGGTACGGTATATATAATATATGTATATGATTTCATTCACACCGAGACTCTCACTAGGGGGCCGGATACGGTATATATATGTATATGACTCTCATTTTTATAAGGCACAGTTGACTCTCATTTGTATATGACATAGTTGAAATGGTATTTGATTATTATACTTGTCTCATGTTATCTTTTAGCCAGTTATGATCTTCCTTACAGTACTTCATGTTTTACATACTCAGTACATTATTTCGTACTGACCCCCTTTTCTCGGGGCGCTGCATTCATGCCTGCAGGTACAAGCGCTCAGTTTGGTGATCCTCCGGTCTAGGATTCCGATTCAGCTGTTGGAGAGCTCCATTGATTCGGAGCTTAGTTATTTTGGTACAGAACCTTATTTTTGGACTTATGCATATTTAGGGGCACGACGGAGCTTCATTATCGTACTCTTATAGGTCTGTTGACAGTTGTGGGTGGTAGATGTGTTTTTGTATATGTGTACGGTTGTGATTCGTTGTGGATATCCCTATGTACAGTGGCGGCCTTGTCGACTTGCCTATTTTATTTTGTTGATTAGTTGTGACTCCTCAAGAGACAGATTCCTTTTGATATGTGACGTTGAGAGTACACAGATTGTTATATTGTTCTTGGATCCAGTCGGATTATATGTGACAGGTCAGTATAAGGGTGTACAATTAGGGCATCGGGTCGCGGCCCATCGGGTCGGGTCGTGACATATTGTTAGCCGATTTCTAATTACTCACGCAAGTGTACGTATCGTTCACAAGTAATATAGTATGGTAAGACCGAATATCATCCTCAGAGACTGGTTTCTAATTACCGAACATCTATTCTAGGTTATCTATTTGACAAACGATATTTGATTTGGGTTTTTATCTAATTACTAGAATAATTGCGATAAGTAATCTAAATTATTGAGGTTAAATCAGTTATGAAGGAATTAGGGCTTCCAAGATCCATGACTATCCACTCTATTCAATCCTTAAGGCAACTAGAATGACTTCTTCTTCTACGTTAAGATAGTGGTTAACTAGACTGTCTTATATTCCGGTTATGATATATAATCGTTCAACCCCAGTGCAGAACCCTTCTTTATTTCTATGATAGAATTTACCACATAGGAGGATTATGAACAGTAACCTATAATGCTACACAAGTATCGGGGTACTTTCGTCCGCGATTTTAACCTATGTCTCAATAAGGTATGTGAAGCTATCCTTTCTTCTTTTGGCATGATATATATATATGTAGAATCGCGGATGAATAGTCAACACCAAAAATAAAAGGATATATATATATATATATATATATATATATATATATATATAATGAGTGTACGGACGACATTTAATTCCATCAATCCTTACTCCTAATGATACATGATGTGATAGTGTTTTGATTTTCTAAGTAATAGTTATTCTATTTATTCCATTGAGAGTCAAATGATGATTTAATTTGTATAAAGTTACTCATGATATTCTATTCGTGCTGATATGATTATATGACTTCACCGAGTCCCGGGCCGGGTATGTATATATATATGATGATTTTACCGAGTCCCGTGAACGGGCCGCACGTATAAGTGGACACGATCCACTTTGCCAGGACTGTATCCACAGTTTATGGACATGTATCCATGTATGACTTCATTCACCGAGTCTTATAATGGATCGGGTACGGTATATGATATGATTTCACCGAGACCCTCACTAGGGGGCCGGATACGGTATGTATATGTATATGACTATATTCACCGAGTCCCACATTGGGCCGGGTACGGTATATTATATGGGCACACATGACTCTCATTTTTATATGACACAGTTGTATTGGTATTTTGATTATTACACTTGCCTCCTGATGCGCGTAATATGCACACACTTTTAAACGCAAGTGCACGTTATCGTATCAAGTAGTATAGTCTTAGATAAGACCGAATATCGTCCTCTAGGATTAGGGTTCAAGTACCAGTTATCTATTTTCTAGTATCTATTTGGTGAATTAATGAGTGATTGGTTGTTTATGACTAAGAATTATAAAAGCTATTTTAAAGTATAAATATTTAATTCAGATGTGATGAGAATAGGGCTTCTATGTATCCTCACTATCCGCTTATGCTACTTACTAATGCATTACTTATGGTATTCTTCTTTTGGAGAAAGCAGTTTACTAAATCGCTTTATACTCCCGCTAGTGGTTATATAAACACTCAACCCCAAGATTGTTCCTTACCTAACTTTCACGAGCAAGTAACTCTATAGGAGGATTAAGCACAAAACCTAGTCGACCACACGCACAATGCGCAAAATTAGGGTTGTTAAGCCTCTCATCAACGCTTACAAAACTAATCGAGGTATTTTCATCCCCAATTCAAGTCCTGCTTACCCAACTTACAAAGATATTCACAATCCCCTTTTCGTAACTGATTAGAAATCATATAGTGATAACTAGTTGTCAATTAGCTACCAAGAATTCAACTCAATTATTGGATAGATCTCTCAATAAGAAAGATAACCATAAGCATGCATTAATTTATAACATAAGTTTCAAGAAATTCAACATAGAAAGCCCTATAAGAGAATTAGTTCCTAGCCAAGATAAGAACTAATTCCATGTTCATCATGCAAAACCAAATAAAGTAAAAGAAAAGAAAAGAAAATTACTAAGAACGAGTCTCCAAGCCTTCTAGATCCAAGGATTGTGTTGTGGAATATTTACAAGGTGGAATGGTGGATGGATGGATGTAGAATGGTGAATGGTAGAATGGAGAATGAATAATTCTTCTAATGATGTAGAGTATTTATAGCCAAAGAATCCTTTAGGTGAAGGGTTAAGGATTTGTGTAGGTAGGAAAAGTTATTAGAATCCTTTTAGGTAAGGGTTTTAGGTAGGAAAAGGTTTTCCTTGGTAGGAAAAGTTATCCTTTAAGAAGGAAAAGTTATCCTTTAGGATTCTCAAACATGTCAAACCCGCCAAAGACTTCACAATTCCGCTTCGCCATGACCAGATCGAAGCCACCAAATTCAAGAACTCTGACTTTCAAGACTTTGGCGCCATGCTCGCTGTCTGGAAAGCGCGCGGTGACATTTTTTCTCGCGACTTCGCTTGCCGTTTTTTCGTCCGGACTTCGCCCCGATTTTCTATAATTCCTTAACTTAGACTTCATTTCTTGGCCCTTTTTGTGTGCAATTCCATCTCACTTAAGCTCATTTTCTCTTCTTTTCGCCATTTCTCCATTTCTGACCGCTGTGACACAAAAGAAAGGAAAACAACCCTAGTACTATACTAAACATAAACAAAATGAGTAAAATACTAACTAAAAAAGACTCAAAAAGTGTATATAAAATACACCGATCAAATACCCCCAAACTTAACCTTTGCTCGCCCTCGAGCAAAGATAGAAAGAAAGAAATAAAAGACTCAAAGAACGAAAATAAAAGACTCACTGCCATTGATTAGTTTTGCTGCATTTAGTGTTAACTAGAAAAACATGAAGGTTAGCAAAATAATACGCAGAACATATAGCATGACATTTCAAAGATATTAAGCTAGATATTTCGCAAACTCATATTCATCATGCTTTAATGGAAGTCAATATACTAAATCACGATATAAATTCAAAAATCATACGGCATGCTTACTTGCTATTCTCCACTAATCCCGAGTATGCATAGAAGAGATCTTCAGACTTTAAGGGTTGTAATGTAGGCTTAGGTAGGGTTGGTAAAAATAGGCATTTAGGCTCATTTTTGTGTACCATAAGCTCTTTAGCTTTTCAAGATTTCCTTTTCTTTTGTTCTTTTCTTCATTTCGATTCTATCTTTCCCTCTTTTGTTTTGGGAGAGTGAAGTATATAATAATGACAAGCACTTCAAACTTAGGCTTTTGCCTATTTCTTATTACTTTTTATCGGTGCAATGCTCTTTCTTTTTTTTTTTTTCTCTTTTTTAACACAAATTATTCCACTAATTCATATTTTTACTTATTGCACAATTTGTGGGAATATAGGGTGTCAAAGAAGAATTTTCAATTTTTAGGCTCAATGGGCCGACTAGTGATACTTTTAAAGTCCGGATAGAAAAGAATGGTAAGAATTGACTATCAAAGAAATGCCCAGTCATCTCCCTAACACGATATCCTACTTATTTCGCCTCAAATAGCAAGCAATCATAACACATAGGTTTTCATCATTTAGCATGCATAATTCAAGCAAGAAACTCCAAATAGACAGATTTTGTGAGTTTTTGACATATCTAACCTAGGTGTTTAGATAGTTGCTTCTATTCCGTTACATTATTCCACCTTACTTCACTAGGTGTTTCTAGCAACTACAGCATACATGATCTTTGATAGGCAATTGTGACTCAAAAAAGAAAAAAAAATTTATTTTGGTGACTCAAAATAAACACAAAAACAATCACAAAGACTTAAATAAAACATAACAAGACACAAATAAAACACCCCCAAACTTAAATCACACATTGTCCCCAATGTGTGCAATACTAAAAAAATATGGACAACTTATCGACACAACACAATGGTCATAATGGAGGTCTAGGAGGAAAATTCGAATTTGCACTAAATATGGCTCTCTGGAAATACGGCCACGCTAAGATCGTGGCTCTTCGAGGTTCTACAGCTACGCGATTTTTAGCCATGGCTACGATCGCTTTCCTTTTTTTCAGCTTTTTGCTCCTTTTTCCTGCTTTAGCTTTCACCCACCTGTCATCCAACAACACAAAACAGAACCCAAGACCGTGAGATCGTTTCTAAGCAAAATAACATAAAATAAAGACAGAAATTAAAATAACATAATTAAAAACATCGTTGCCTCCCAACAAGCGCCGTTTTTAACGCCTTTTAGCCTGACGCAATTAACCTTTCCGAGTGCCCATTGGATCCTTCGCGAACCGCTTGCAATCCGCAGAGTTATTGTTGCAGTCTCACTTCAACTACAACAATTGCTTCAAACAAGTGGCCTCAAATATACGATTATCCTCAAGTATACAAGCATACGCTTGTCTTTTGTGTTCTCTCTAATGTAGGGATCGGTGAGATTCCCTACATCTTTCAACTCTGGGGTGCCTCGATGATATTGACTTCCTGTTTGGGAGTCAACTTTGACACCGTGGTGTTTCTTCCGCAATAGGTACAAGAAAAAGATTTTCCAAGGAATCCAAGGTGAATAATCGATCTCTCGCACTCTTCTCCTTCTCTACACCAACCGCCTTGCCGATTCCTCAATAGTTGGATTTGGTTCGCTTCTCAATTTGTTGTTCGTTGTTGAATATGATTGCGAAGTTCTCGCTATTTGCGTTTCCAACTTCTTTATGCCCGACCTTATTTCGCCCATGAATCGAGCTTGGAACTCGTGAGATCGAGTATAGTTTCTCGTAATTCCTCCTCTGCTCTCTATGGTTGGCTCTATCATATGGACAGTAAAAATCCATATCTAAAGTGTTCCTGAACGAATCAAAGCCAACAAAAGATCACGGCACCTCAAATTTTCGTAAAAACTAAAACTAAAAATAAAAAATTTAAAACCAAATTAGAAATTAAAAATAGATAATTTGATATTGAACTATTGCCTAATCCCCGGCAACGGCGCCAAAAACTTGATGCGCGTAATATGCACACACTTTTAAACGCAAGTGCACGTTATCGTATCAAGTAGTATAGTCTTAGATAAGACCGAATATCGTCCTCTAGGATTAGGGTTCAAGTACCAGTTATCTATTTTCTAGTATCTATTTGGTGAATTAATGAGTGATTGGTTGTTTATGACTAAGAATTATAAAAGCTATTTTAAATGTTATACCCCGTAGTTCTGACCCTACGTATGGAAACGTACGAAAGTATGTAAGACTTAAAATTTCCGGCGACGTTGACGGTCGTTCGGACGGTTTTTAGTCAACTTTGAGGCGGGTTATGACCCGATTCGTTGAGAGTTCCTAAGCATTTTAAAGGCCTAGGACGTAGTTCGTTGAGTCTTGATTCCAACGCAACCAACCGCTCGCCGATAGTGGCATCGGAGTAGAAAGTTACGAGAGTTACAAGTTCAAAGGCAATGGGCGTAAATGCGTGTGCAAAGCGGCAGCCGCACAGATGCAGGTCGCGCGCCAAAGCATCGAGAGGTCGCAGTTGCAGCGCCACGCGCCAGATGCAGGTCGCGCGCTAAAGTTCAGAGCTCATGAGCCAGCCATACGCCATGGCGCTGCGCCGAGGCGGGAATTTGGGCGAAAACTTAGAAAATCTGATTTTTGTTTTAAAAGAGACTATGGGAGGTGACAAGTGTCCCCATCTGATTTTCTGTCAGATGCAATATATTGACCAAGACTTGGTCATTGTCTATCTTTCATCTTCTCTCTCTCTCTCAAATCGCTCCCTTCTCTCTAAAAACCCTTAGAAAAATCAAAGTTAAGAACAAGAAAAGGAAGCTTGTAGCTAGCTTGTTGGCATTGTTGTGGTAGTGTTCTTGGCAAGGAAGCTAGCAATATTTGGAATAAGTTTTGGCTAAAACTTTAAGGTAACATTTCTTCCTTTAAACTTAGTTCTAGTGTCGCACGCTTAGAAAGCAAGATCTCGTGGTAGTAAAGTAATGCACTTGTAGTCTTTGCATGCAAGTAAATGTGGTTCGATATGGAGAATGGGTTAAGAAGAACAAATGAGCTTGTTGTAGCCTAAAACTACCTTAGAATTGTTAAGGATTTGTTGTAAACTTACGAGGCGTAAATTTTGGGTGTAAAATCCCCTTTGAATTGTTGGATTGATCGAGCCTAAAATGTGGTGTTTTGATGATAATTTCGCCTTGAGAAAGGTGGCAAGTGAGTAGAAACAAAGGAAATGCTGCCCGATTTTTCTTAGAATTTAGTGACTTTGAACTTGGATTGTTCTACATTAAGATTAGAGGTTAATAAACGATCATGACTATTATAGGTTGAAATATTACTCATGTAGTTCGACTTGGCAAGTGGATCGACCAAAGAGGTATGTGAAGCTTTCCTATCTCTCGAGCATGAATAGATGAAACTATGTAGTACTCAGAGACGACAAGATTTGGTGTTCTTACTTGTTTTGAGTATAAAATGACTTTTCGCTTTAAGAACGATGAGTCCTCGTTAAGGGAAAAGTATGATTTTTACTAAAGTATAGAGTTAATATAACAACTTTACGGGAAGTTGGTCTATTAGCTTCATAAAAGGTTAATGAGAAGGGATTTACTCTAAGTAAGATAATTATACGAAGAGGCAACTTGATTTAAAGGCATCAATTGCCCAAAGGCTTTTATGTATAAAGAAGAGTCACTTTTGAAAGAGTCAAGATGTAGTACTGGGTTAAATTCCTGTTCTTTATTAAAGATATGGTTAAGTGCCTTAAGTAAACTAAAATGAGAGAGTATGTGAACAAGACTAAAAAGAAGTTATAAGTTTTCTTAACTTATTATTATTATGATACATGATGACAGGATAGTGGTAAGAGTATGTCCGGCGGGCAAGCCCCAAGATCGCCATACCACCTCCTTCAAAGTAAGAGTATGTCCGGCGGGCCACCAAGATCGCCATACCATCCGCTTCAAAGGTAAGAGTATATCCGAGGGGCGATCCAAGATCGCTATACCATCCGCACTAAAGATAAGAGTATATCCGGCGGAAAGCCCCAAGATCGCTATACCATCCGCCTCCAGCAAAGAGTATATCCGAGGTACAAATTTCAAGATCGTTATACCATCCGCTTCGTGGTAAGAGTATATCCGGCGAAAGTCCCCAAGATCGTTATACCACCTGCTCCGTGGATTTGCTACCCATGACGCGGCGAATACCTCACGCGAGTCCCATGGGCTTACGCGGTGAAATAGTCCCACGCCTACAGTACACCGATGCGAGTGAAAGACTCACGCGGTCCACAGACCCACGCGTGAAATAGTCCCGTGAGTAGGATGGTTTCTTTTTGATACTACGCGAGGTACCTGCTTTGATCACGAGCCTCCTATTTTACGCAGATTATATATGTATATATACTTGTCACTCTCATTGTTAGTAAGGCACAAAGAAAAGGTATTTTATTGTCTTCCATGACTCCAAATTGCTTTTAGACTTACGATATCATATTACAGATTTTTCCCACTTTACATACTTGGTACATATCAGGTCGACTTTCCTTCCCTGGCCGCTCACGCCGCAGGTAAGGTAAGCGATCGAGGATCCTCGCTCTTAGGATCACTATTCCTGTCGAAGCTCCATTCCTAAGCTTATTTATCGGTATGGATATTCCCGACGCTATAGGTATTTTGTACATCCGTGGTATGGCGGCCCCGTCCCGCCACAGCTGTTATCTTTAGGTCCGTGGCCACCTATATATTTTGGGCTATAAGAACCCAGTATTATAAATACTTTGTTTAAGTATGTTTATTAAGACACTTTATCTACCGCCGCTTATGATTTACCCTTTTACGGTTATGTGTCAGGTTATGTTCGCCGCTATTCTCTCGACATATACCGATGGTACCCCAAGAGAGGTACTAGTCGCGCCCGGCCTGGGTCGTGACAAAAGTGGTATCGTGAGCCGTTGTCCTCTAAAGTGTCCACGCATCGTGTTCAGTAGTCTTGATTATCGCGTGTCGCGCACCACATCTATAATCGTGAGGTCGCAGGATATTTAGGATTGGTTTCATTCTTTCACTCTAAGATCGCGCAATAGAGCCGAAGTTATAGGTTGAATCTCCCCGATGTTTTCCTTTATGATCGCTTATGCCTCCACGCAGTGCAACCGCGCCCGTGGCGGCAAGGCACCGAGGTGCCGCTAGCTGGACGCGGAGAATCACGCAGGCACAGCCCAATCCTTACCAGATGATGTTTAGTGGCGGCGAAGTTCCACGCCGCCGCCAAATTTCACCGAAGTTCGAGGCGGACGCGCGCCATCGAGATCATGCAGACGAGCTTCCACCCACAAATGTGGCCCGAGTATAGAGATTACGGGAATGATTCTACATCGACCAAAGATAGTGGCGTCACGGCGACAGAGCAGCGCCAACCCAGAGCCGATAGCTCTTGATTCGATTTCCGGTTGTCACCCACCCGAAGTTCTATGGTTCGAGATTTGACGAGGATCCGCAGGAGTTTGTCCGATAGCCATATGACCATGCAGTTCTGGGCATCGAGATCGAGTCTGTTATACTAGCTTCTACCGTTACGCGATATCAAGGCTGAACTGGTTTGAGCCACGGGTATTGTCGGCGGTGATGATGCTCTTCCACCGATCGGGAGGAGTTCACAGAGGCGCTCCTAGACCACTTCTTGCCTCCCGAGGTGGAGAGCCCGCGTGAGATAGGTTCTTGACTCGAGACAGACGGAGGACTATCGTGAGTACACCGAGTTTGACTCGCCGATATGCACACACCATCAGAAATGATATGGCGCATGTGGTTCATAGATACGTGATGGGGCTAGACCGTCACACGACATCGCTTTAGGAGTGGCACTTCAGCCGTGGACGGATATTGCCAGATGCAGCATACGCACGGATCGGCGATGCAGAGAGCAGATCGCCTAGATTTGGGCCACCCCAAGAGGCCGTGACATCGGGTTCTCGAGCGCTGAGCGAGGCGGCAATTTCAAAGCAGACCAGTCCACCTTCCACCACTCGCAGTGCTCCTTCACGCTTCGCGCGAGGTCCGATCGCCAGGTTATTCGTGAGCAGTCGTGGCTCCAGGACGCCGTGTTTTCGCGAGGCGAGACCAAGACTAATCGAGACCACCTACCTCTGGCGCTCGACGCGTAGGTCTCATCCGGCGAGTGCCGTATGGGTTCGAGATCATGTTACTTTGTATGCCAGGCCATCCAAGAAGGATTGTCCGCCCCAGCGGCGGAGCATTACTGCTCACCGACGGTCCGTTGTCGGATCTTCATCTTCGATGGTTAGACGCCCGAGGCGTGGTACTTATGGGCCAAAGCGCCGCGCAGAGGTCGTGGTAGGGTTCCAGCCTAGCGGTCCTCGTAACCGCATCTATGCTATGGCCCAATGACAGACTGCGAGGCGCCGCGATGTCGCCGTCACGTACATTATCGTTTCTCACGTGATGATATGCTTTGATAGATCCGTGTTCTACCTTGTCCTACATATCTCCTCATATCAAGAGAATAGTGGATAGAGCCCGAGTCCATAAGACCTTTGAGGTGGCTACGCCAGAGGTGATTCAGCCGTAGCCGAGCGAGTGTATAAGGCTTGTCCCGTGACTATAGATACCGCCGACTTCAGCCGACTTGATAGAGTCGATATGACAGACTTTGATGTGATTACGGTATGGATTGGCTAGCATCTTGCTATGCCAACGTGGACCGTAGAGAGAGATTAGTTCGTTCCAGCTTCTACGAGCCGTTATCGAGTGGAAGGAATATCGCATCGCCGGCGGTAAGTTTATTTCTTACCTCAAGGCTGGAAGATGGTGCGGAAAGCGGTATATCTACCATACGGTTCGGTATTCGACACCGAGGTCGAGGTACCGCACCTTCACCGGGCCCGGCCGTTAGAGAGTTTCCGCACGATTCTGCATTTAGCTCGCATCCTCCCGAAAGCGAGATCGAGTTTTGCATTGATTTGGCGCCGATACTCACCGATATCTATTCCGCCATACAGATGGCACCCGCCGAGTCAAGGAATCAAGGACCACCAAAGATTTGCCGAGAAAGGCTTTATTAGGCCAAGTGTTTCTCCTTGGGAACACCAGTGTTATTTGTAAAGAAGAAGGACGGGACGCTGCGTATGTGTATTGATTACAGGTAGCTGAACAAGGTAACTATCAAGAACAGATATCCTCCCCGTGATTGACGATTTGTTTGACCACCGCAGGTGCAAAGTGTTTTTCCAAGATAGACCTACGGTCCGTTATCATCAGTGCACGAAGTTAGAGGTAGATATCCCAAAGATCGCATTCAGACCCTATGGGCACTATGAGTTCGTGGTGATGTCTTTCGTCGACCAACGCCCAAAGCAGATTCATGGATTTGATGAATAGGTGTTCGTGCCATTCTCGATATGTTCGTTATAGTGTTTATTGATGATATTCGTGTATTCGCGCACGCAGCGGAGCATACAGATCATTCGGCGACGGATCGAGTCCTCCGAGACCGCAACAGATGCCAAGTTCTCGGCGCGAAGTTCGGCCGGGCGCCGGCTTTCTTAGTGGCATGTTATCTGGGCCGATGGTATTCGGTTGATACAAAGAAAGATCGAAGCAGCAAGACTTGGCCTAGACCCACTACACCGGCTGCAGTGCAGCCTTTGGGCCTCGCAGTTATTATCTGAGGTTTGTGGAGAAGTTTGCTTCTATTTCAAAGACCTTTGACTAAACCGACTCGTAAGGCAACTATGTTCCGCCGACTGATACTTGTGAGGAAAGTTTTCATTGCTAAAGGAGAAGTTGACAACCGCCTCAGCTTACTCTTCCGCAGGGCTTAGATGGATACGTGGTTTATCGCGACGCCAGTGTCAAAGTGCGGCCGACGCAAAGACGGCAAGGTTATAGCTTATGATCCCGACAAATTAGGAAACATGAGAAGAACTATCCCACACATGACTGAGCCGCAGCAGTGATTCATGCCTTAAAGATCCGAGACATTATTTATACGGAGTTCATGTGACATTTACACGCACTCACAAGAGTCTCCAGATATCTTCACCGCAGGAGCCGAACTCATGGCGATGCAGACGGTGGTCGAGCTACTTAAGGATTACGATGTTGATATTCTATACCACCCAGGAAGGCCAACGTGGTGGCGTATGCCCTTAGTCGCAGATCGATGGGTAGTCCGTCTGATGTTCACCGCAGAAGAGGATACGGTCCGAGAGTTACATCGCCAGCAAGCCTCGGGGTTCGCTTGGTTGTTCCGATAGCTGGGAATTCGGTTCGAGAGGTTGCCGAGTCTTCTATCATCGGCGAGGTAAGGAGGCGACGATGAGGATCCGATTTTGGTACGGCATCGACGCAGCCTCCGTATGAGAAGAGTCTATTCGGTAGGCTACCACGGGTGCTAAGATTCGAGGGCCGGCCAGGTGTTCCCGATGCGGACAGACTTCGCCACAGATTCTCGTGAGGCACACAAAGGCTCGTTATTCTATTCATCCGGTCGACTAAGATGTACCATGACCTCGATGCGTAGACGCGGACGGCCTAAAGAGGACGCCATGAGTTCGTGGCACGCGTCCGAATTGTCGCCAGTTAAGATTGAGCACCGTAAGCCCTGGTCGTTGCAGCCATTGATATTCGACTGAAGCCGAGGTGATAAATATGGATTTTATTATAGGCTACCTACCACTCGTAGGAAGCATGATTCCATTTGGGTGATTGTCGACAGTCGATTTAAATCACCATTTTCTTCCTACGTAACGACGCTTTCACCGAGGACTATGCCCGATTATATATTAGGAGATTGTGAGACCGCACGGTCCCGTGTCGATTATATCGATAGAGGAGCCCGCCTCGCTAACTCGAGGTCCTTTCGTAAGGTTAGGGACACGTGAGTCTCAAGACGGCGCTTCACCTCGTGACGGACGGACAGCCGAGCGCACTATCCGCATACACTCGAGGATATGTCGCGGCTTGTGTTATTGATTTCGTGGTAGCCGAGGATCATTTACCTCTCGTGGAGTTTGCTTATAACAATAGCTACCATTCCAAGATTCGACGGCGCCTTACGAGGCCTTATACGAGGAAGCGCAGTCACCGATAGTCTGGTTCGAGGTGGGAGAAGTTCGCTTAGTCGGGCCGACTTAGTCCACAGATGCCGATAAGGTGGCTTATCCAGAGCGGTTGTCAGCGTAGTCGGCAAAGTCGACGCAGATCATCGGCGCCGACACTTGGAATTTGAGATAGATGATCGGGTTTTCCTAGCGTATCGCCTACGGCGGCGTGATGAGATTTGGAAAGAAAGGAAGCTTAGCCCAAGGTACATCGGGTCAGATCGATTGTCCGCAGGTAGGCAAGGTTGCCTATGAAGTTAGATCTTCCGTCCGATTCGAGGCTGCATCCAGCTTTTTCACGTGTCCACGCATGGAAATGTATCGAGATCCATCTAGAGTGCACCGGTTCAGATGTCCAGTAACAGAGGAGTTATCGATGAAGAGAGTCCCATAGCGATACTCGATCGTCAAAGTTAGACGACTTCGACGAAAGACGCGGCTTCCGCAAGCGTCCTATGGCGAACGAAACAGGAGGAAATGACGCGAAGCAGAGGATGACATGATGAAGAAGTATCCTCACTTATTCCCTATACCTCCGTAACCTACTTTCCCGCTTGTTAGTTTTGATTTAGCATTTACGCTTCAGATGTCAGGCTCGCGAGCTTCTTTATTACGAATGAATAGTTAAGAGGTCTATGTCGATGTCGTGATTCGAGTAAGTTTGAAGGAACATTCGACGAATGTTTCTGGGGGAGAATGTTATACCTCGTAGTTCGACCCTACGATGGAAACGCATTTAAAGTATGTAAGACTTAAAATTTCCGGCGACAGTCGACGTCGCTCCGACGGTTTTAGTCAACTTTGAGGCGGGTTATGACCCGATTCGTTGAGAGTTCCTAAGCATTTTAAAGGCCTAGGACGTAGTTCGTTGAGTCTTGATTCCAACGCAACCAACCGATAGGGCGCATGAGTAAAGTTACGAGTTACAAGTTCAAGCAATGGGCGTAAATGCGCTCGTGCAAAGCGCTGGTCGCCAGATGCAGGGTCGCGCGCCAAAGTACCGAGAGGTCGCAGAAGCGCAGCGCGCGCCAGATGTTAGGGCCGCGCGCACAAAGTTCGCAGAGCTCGCGGAGGTTGCCACGCCGGGCGGGCGCGCCGCGGCGCGGGAATTTGGGCGAAAACTTAGAAAATCTGATTTTTGTTTTAAAGAGACTATGGGAGGTGACAAGTGTCCCCATCTGATTTTCTCAGATGCAATATATTGACCAAGACTTGGTCATTGTCTATCTTTCATCTTCTCTCTCTCTCAAATCGCTCCCTTCTCTCTAAAAACCCTTAGAAAAATCTGAAAGTTAAGAACAAGAAAAGGAAGCTCAGAGCTAGCTTGTTGGCATTGTTGTGGTAGTGTTCTTGGCAAGGAAGCTAGCAATATTTGGAATAAGTTTTGGCTAAAACTTTAAGGTAACATTTCTTCCTTTAAACTTAGTTCTAGTGTCGCACGCTTAGAAAGCAAGATCTCGTAGTAAAATAATGCACTTAGAGTCTTTGCATGCAAGTAAATGTGGTTTGGATATGGAGAATGGGTTAAGAAGAACAAATGAGCTTGTTGTAGCCTAAAACTACCTTAGAATTGTTAAGTGATTTGTTGTAAACTTACGAGGCGTAAATTTTGGGTGTAAAATCCCCTTTGAATTGTTGGATTGATCGAGCCTAAAATGTGGTGTTTTGATGATAATTTCGCCTTGAGAAAGGTGGCAAGTGAGTAGAAACAAAGGAAATGCCGCCCGATTTTTCTTAGAATTTAGTGACTTTGAACTTGGATTGTTCTACATTAAGATTAGAGGTTAATAAACGATCATGACTATTATAGGTTGAAATATTACTTCATGAGTTCGACTTGGCAAGTGGATCGACCAAAGAGGTATGTGAAGCTTTCCTATCTCTCGAGCATGAATAGATGAAACTATGTAGTACTGAGACGACAAGATTTGGTGTTCTTACTTGTTTTGAGTATAAAATGACTTTTCGCTTTAAGAACGATGAGTCCTCGTTAAGGGAAAAGTATGATTTTTACTAAAGTATAGAGTTAATATAACAACTTTATGGGAAGTTGGTCTATTAGCTTCATAAAAGGTTAATGAGAAGGGATTTACTCTAAGTAAGATAATTATACGAAGAGGCAAATTGATTTAAAGGCATCAATTGCCCAAAGGCTTTTATGTATAAAGAAGAGTCACTTTGAAAGAGTCAAGATGTAGTACTTGGGTTAAATTCCTGTTCTTTTATTAAAGATATGGTTAAGTGCCTTAAGTAAACTAAAATGAGAGAGTATGTGAACAAGACTAAAAAGAAGTTATAAGTTTTCTTAACTTATTATTATTATGATATGATTTAGACAGGATAGTGGTAAGAGTATGTCCGGCGGGCAAGCCCCAAGATCGCCATACCACCTCCTTCAAGCAAAGAGTATGTCCGGCGGGCCACCAAGATCGCCATACCATCCGCCTGCAGTAAGAGTATATCCGAGGGGCAGATCCAAGATCGCTATACCATCCGCACCAAAGATAAGAGTATATCCGGCGGCAAGCCCCAAGATCGCTATACCATCCGCCCAAAGCAAAGAGTATATCCGAGGTACAAATTTCAAGATCGTTATACCATCCGCTTCGTGGTAAGAGTATATCCGGCGGAAAGTCCCCAAGATCGTTATACCAATTGCTCCGTGGATTTGCTACCCATGACGCGAGGAATACCTCACGCGAGTCCTTATGGGCTTACGCGGTGAAATAGTCCCACGCCTACAGTACAACCGACGCGAGAAAGACTTCACGCGGTCCACAGACCCACGCGTGAAATAGTCCCGTGAGTAGGATGGTTTCTTTTTGATACTACTGCGAGGTACACCTGCTTGATCACGAGCCTCCTATTTTACGCAGATTATATACGATATATACTTGTCACTCTCATTGTTAGTAAGGCACAAGAAAAGGTATTTTATTGTCTTCCATGACTCCAAATTTGCTTTAGACTTACGATATCATATTACAAAGATTTTTCCCACCTTTACATACTTGGTACATATTGGTAATCGACCCCTTCCTGGGCCGCTCACGCCGCAGGTGGTAAGCGATCGAGGATCCTCGCTTCAGGATCACTATTCCTGTCGAAGCTCCATTCTCCTAAGCTTATTTATCGTATGGATATTCCCGACGCTATAGGTATTTTGTACATCCGTGGTATGGCGGGCCCCGTCCCGCCACGCTTGTTATCTTTAGGTCTGTGGCCACCTATATATTTTGGGCTATAAGAACCAAATGTATTATAAATACTTTGTTTAAGTATGTTTATGGAAGACACTTTATCTACCGCCGCTTATGATTTACCCTTTTACGGTTATGTGTCAGGTTATGTTCCGCCGCTATTCTCTCGACATATACCGATGGTACCCCAAGAGGTACTAGTCGCGCCCGGGTCGGGTCGTGACAAAAGTGGTATCGAGCGCTTTGTCCTCTGAAAGTGTCCACGCACCGTGTCTAGAGAGTCTTGATTATCGCGCAGGTCGCACCACATCTATAATCGTGAGGTCGCAGGATATTTAGGATCGTTTCCATTCTTTCACTCTAAGATCGCACAGAGCCGAGTTATAGGTTGAATCTCCCCGATGTTTTCCTTTATGTATCGCTTATGCCTCCACGCAAGGCAACCGCGCCGTGGCGGCAAGGCACCGAGGTGCCGCTAGTGGACGCGGAGAATCACGCAGGCACAGCCCAATCCTTACCAGAGATGATGTTTGTGGCGCGAGTTCCACGCCGCCGCCAAATTTCACCGAGTTCGAGGCAATGGACGCGCCATCGAGATCATGCAGACGAGCCTCCACCCACAATGTGGCCCGAGTATAGAGATTACGGGAATGATTCTACATCGACCAAAGATAGCAAGGTGGCAAATACAGAGCAGCGCCAACCCTGAGCCGATAGCTTACTGATTCGGATTTCCGGTTGTCACCCACCCGAAGTTCTATGGTTCGAGATTTGATGAGGATCCGCAGGAGTTTGTCCGATAGCTACAGGACCATGCAGTTCTTAGGCATCGAGACCGAGTCTATACTAGCTTTCACCGTTACGCCGATATCGCTGAACTGCTGAGCCACGGGTATTGTCGAGGTGATGATGCTCTTCCACCGATTGGGAGGAGTTCACAGAGGCGCTCCTAGACCACTTCTGCCTCCCGAGGTGAGGAGAGCCCGCAGAGATAGGTTCTTGACCTCGAGACAGACGGAGGACTATCGTGAGTACACCGAGTTTGACTCGCCGATACGCACACACCATTGTAAATGATATGGCGCATGTGGTTCATAGATACGTGACGGGCTAGACCACACGACATCGCTGCTTAGGAGTGGCACTTCAGCCGTGGATGGATATTGCCAGACGCAGCATACGCACGCGGATCGGCGATGCAGAGTAGGATCGCCAGATTGGGCCACCAAGAGGCCGTGACATCGGGTTCTCGTGAGCGCTGAGGCGGCACCTCAAGCAGACCAGTCCACCTTCCACCACCAGAGTGCTCCTTCACGCTTTTCCGCGTGAGGTCCGATCGCCAGGTTATTCGCGAGCGTCGTGGCTCCAGGACGCCAAGTTTTCGCGAGGCGAGACCAAGACTAATCGAGACCACCTACCTCTGCGCGCTCGACGCGGTAGGTCTCATCCGGCGAGTGCCGATGGGTTCGAGATCATGTTACTCTTGTGGCGCAGGCCATCCAAGAAGGATTGTCCGCCCCAGCGCGGCGGAGCATTACGTTCACCGACGGGTCCGTTGTCGGATCTTCATCTTCGATGGTTAGACGCCCGAGGCGTGGTACTTATGGCCAAAGCAGCCGCGCAGCAGGTCGTGGTAGGGTTCCAGCCTAGCGGTCCTCGTAACCGCATCTATGCTATGTCCAATGACAGACTGCGAGGCGCCGCTGACGCCGCCACAGTACATTATCGTTTCTCATTGATGTATATGCTTTGATAGATCCAGTTCTACCTTGTCCTACATATCTCCTCATATTGCCGTAGAATAGTGGATAGAGCCCGAGTCCATAAGACCTTTGAGGTGGCTACGCCAGAGGTGATTCAGCCGTAGCCGAGCGAGTGTATAAGGCTTGTCTCCGTGACTATAGATACCGCCGACTCTAGCCGACTTGATAGAGTGGATATGACAGACTTTGATGTGATTATGGGTATGGATCGCTAGCATCTTGCTATGCCAACGTGGACGTAGGAGAGATTAGTTCGTTCCGCTTCTACGAGCCTGCTATCGAGTGGAAGGAATATCGCATCGCCGGCGGGTAAGTTTATTTCTTACCTCAAGGCTGGAAGATGGCGCGAAAGCGGTATATCTACCATACGGTTCGTATTCGACATCGAGGTCGAGGTACCGCACCTTCCGCCCTCCGGCCGTTAGAGAGTTTCCGCACGTATTCTGCACGAAGCTCGCATCCTCCCGAAAGCGGAGATCGAGTTTTGCATTGATTGGCGCCGATACTTGGCCGATATCTATTCCGCCATACAGATGGCACCGCCGAAATGAAGGAATGAAGGACCACCAAAGATTTGCCGAGAAAGGCTTTATTAGGCCAAGTGTTTCTCCTCGGGAGCACCAGTTATTTGTAAAGAAGAAGGACGGACGCCAGACGTATTGATTACAGTGCAAACAACAAGGTAACTATCAAGAATAGATATCCTCCCGTGATTGACGATTTGTTTGACCAGCAGTGGTGCAAAGTGTTTTTCCAAGATAGACCTACGGTCCGTTATCATCGTGCACGAGTTAGAGAGGTAGATATCCCAAAGATCGCATTCAGACCCTGCATGGGCACTATGAGTTCGTGGTGATGTCTTTCGTCGACTAACGCCCCAAAGAGATTCATGGATTTGATGAATAGGTGTTCGTGCCATTCTGGATATGTTCGTTATAGTGTTTATTGATGATATCTTGGTGTATTCGCGCACGTGAGCCGGAGCATACAGATCATTCGGCGACGGTATCGAGTCCTCCGAGACCGGCAACAGATGCCAAGTTCTCGGCGCGAAGTTCGCCGGGCGCTGGCTTTCTTAGGGCATGTTATCGGGCCGATGGTATTCGGTTGATACAAAGAAAGATCAAGCAGCCAAGACTTGGCCTAGACCCACTACACCGGCTGCAGAGGTGCGCAGCTGGGCCTCGCAGTTATTATCTGAGGTTTGTGGAGAAGTTTGCTTCTATTTCAAAGACTTTGACTAAACCGACTCGTATGCAGCTATGTTCCGGACTGATACTTGTGAGGAAAGTTTTCATTGCTAAAGGAGAAGTTGACAACCGCCCAGCTCTTACTCTTCCGCAGGCTTAGATGGATACGTGGTTTATCGTGACGCCACAGTGTCGCGCCAGGCGTCGACGCAAAGACGGCAAGGTTATAGCTTATGATCCCGACAAATTAGGAAAAATGAGAAGAACTATCCCACACATGACTTGGAGCTCCCAGCAGAGATTCATCCCTTAAAGATATGTAGACATTATTAATATTGAGGTCATGTGGACATTTACACAGACCACAAGAGTCTCCAGTATATCTTCACCGCAGGAGCCGAACTTGCTGCAGACGGTGGTTGGAGCTACTTAAGGATTACGATGTTGATATTCTATACCACCGGGAAGGCCAATGTGGTGGCAGATGCCCTTAGTCGCAGATCGATGGGTAGTCTGTCTGATGTTCAGCCAGAGAAGAGGGATATGGTCCGAGAGTTACATCAGTTAGCAAGCCTTGGGGTTCGTTTGGTTGGTTCTGATAGTGGGGGACTTCGGGTTCGAGAGGTTGCCGAGTCTTATCATCGGCGAGGTAAGGAGGCGACAAGATGAGGATCCGATTTTGCACGGCATCGAGACGCAGCCTCCGTATGAGAAGAGTCTATTTGAGGTAGCGCCATGGTGCTAAGATTCGAGGCGGTTGTGTTCCCGATGTGACAGACTTCGCCGCCAGATTCTCGTGAGGCACACGCGGTGCTCGTTATTCTATTCATCCGGTCGACTAAGATGTACCATGACCTCGACGTGTATTGGTGGGATGGCCTAAAGAGGACGCTTGCGGAGTTCGTGGCACGTCGAATTGTCGCCAGTTAAGATTGAGCACCGTAGCCGGTGGTCATTGCAGCCATTGATATTCGACTTGGAAGTGGGAGGTGATAAATATGGATTTTATTATGTGGCTACCTACCACTCGTAGGAAGCATGATTCCATTTGGTGATTGTCGACAGTCGATTTAAATCAGCCCATTTTCTTCCGTAACGACAGCGTTTTGGTGAGGACTATGCGATTATATATTAGGGAGATTGTGAGATCGCACGGGGTCGGTGTCGATTATATCGAGATAGAGCCCGCTTCTCGCTAACTCGAGGTCCTTCGAAGGGTTAGGGACACAGTGAGTCTCAAGACGGCGTTTCACCTCGTGACGGACGGACAGCCGAGCGCACTATCCGTACACTCGAGGATATCGCGGGCTTGTGTTATTGATTTCAAGGTAGCCGAGGATCATTTACCTCTCGTGGAGTTTGCTTATAACAATAGCTACCATTCCAGATTCGGATGGCGCCTTACGAGGCCTTATACGGGAGGAAGTGCAGTCACCGATAGTGGTTCGAGGTGGGAGAAGTTCATTAGTCGGGCCGCACTTAGTCCAGCAGACGATGGATAAGGTGGCTTATCCAGAGCGGTTGTTAGCGGCTCGAGTCGTAAAAGTCGATGCAGATCATCGGCCGACACTTGGAATTTGAGATAGATGATTGGGTTTTCCTAGGTATCGCCTGAAGCGGCGTGATGAGATTTGGAAAGAAAGGGAAGCTTAGCCCAAGGTACATCGGGTCGTGACGATTGTCCGCAGGGTAGGCGGTTGCCTATGAGTTAGATCTTCCGTCCGATTTGGAGCGGTGCATCGCTTTTTCATGTGTCCATGTTGCGGAAATGTATCGAGATCCATCTAGAGTGCACCCGGTTCAGATGTCCAGTGTAATGAGGAGTTATCGTATGAAGAGAGTCCCATAGCGATACCGATCGTCGTTAGACGACTTCTGACGAAAGACGTGGCTTCGTCGCGTCCTATGGCGGAACGAAACAGGAGGAAATGACGTGGGAAGCGAGGATGACATGATGAAGAAGTATCCTCACTTATTCCCTATACCTCCGTGTAACCTACTTTCCGCTTGTTAGTTTTGATTTAGCATTTACGCTTCAGTTGTGGCTCGCGAGCTTCTTTATTACGAATGAATAGTTAGAGGGTCTATGTCGATGTCGTGATTTGAGTAAGTTTAGAAGGAACATTCGACGAATGTTTCTAAGGGGAGAATGTTATACCCGTAGTTCGACCTACGTATGGAAACGCATTTAAAGTATGTAAGACTTAAAATTTCCGGCGACAGTTGACGGGTCGTTCGACGGTTTTTAGTCAACTTTGAGGCGGTTATGACCCGATTCGTTGAGAGTTCCTAAGTATTTTAAAGGCCTAGGACGTAGTTCGTTGAGTCTTGATTCCAACGCAACCAACCGCTCGCCGATAGGGCATCGAGAGTAAAGTTACGAGTTACAAGTTCAGCCAAGGCAATGGGCGTAAATGCTCGTGCAAAGCGGCAGCCGCGCGGCCAGATGCAGGTCGCGCGCCAAAGTATCGAGAGGTCGCAGAGTTGCAGCCGCGCGCCAGATGCGTGCCGGCGCACGAAAGTTCGTAGAGCTCGCGGAGGCCACATGGCGCCGCGCGCCGAGGCGGGAATTTGGGCGAAAAACTTAGAAAATCTGATTTTTGTTTTAAAGAGACCATGGGAGGTGACAAGTGTCCCCATCTGATTTTCTGTCAGATGCAATATATTGACCAAGACTTGGTCATTGTCTATCTTTCATCTTCTCTCTCTCTCAAATCGCTCCCTTCTCTCTAAAAACCCTTAGAAAAATCTGAAAGTTAAGAACAGGAAAAGGAAGCTTGTAGCTAGCTTGTTGGCATTGTTGTGGTAGTGTTCTTGGCAAGGAAGCTAGCAATATTTGGAATAAGTTTTGGCTAAAACTTTAAGGTAACATTTCTTCCTTTAAACTTAGTTCTAGTGTCAGACGCTTAGAAAGCAAGATCTCGTGGTAGTAAAGTAATGCACTTGTAGTCTTTGCATGCAAGTAAATGTGGTTTGGATATGGAGAATGGGTTAAGAAGAACAAATGAGCTTGTTGTAGCCTAAAACTACCTTAGAATTGTTAAGTGATTTGTTGTAAACTTATGAGGCGTAAATTTTGGGTGTAAAATCCCCTTTGAATTGTTGGATTGATTGGTAGAAAATGTGGTGTTTGATGATAATTTCGGCCTTGAGAAAGGTGGCAAGTGAGTAGAAACAAAGGAAATGCCCGATTTTTCTTAGAATTTAGTGACTTTGAACTTGGATTGTTCTACATTAAGATTAGAGGTTAATAAACGATCATGACTATTATAGGTTGAAATATTACTCATGGTAGTTCGACTTGGCAAGTGGATTGACCAAAGAGGTATGTGAAGCTTTCCTATCTCTCGAGCATGAATAGATGAAACTATGTAGTACGGTAGACGACAAGATTTGGTGTTCTTACTTGTTTTGAGTATAAAATGACTTTTCGCTTTAAGAACGTATGAGTCCTCGTTAAGGGAAAAGTATGATTTTTACTAAAGTATAGAGTTAATATAACAACTTTATGGGAAGTTGGTCTATTAGCTTCATAAAAGGTTAATGAAGGATTTACTCTAAGTAAGATAATTATATGAAGAGGCAACTTGATTTAAAGGCATCAATTGCCCAAAGGCTTTTATGTATAAGAAGAGTCACTTTTGAAAGAGTCAAGATGTAGTACTGGGTTAAATTCTGTGTTCTTTATTAAAGATATGGTTAAGTGCCTTAAGTAAACTAAAATGAGAGAGTATGTGAACAAGACTAAAAAGAAGTTATAAGTTTTCTTAACTTATTATTATTATGATATGAACATTTGTGATAGGGTAAGAGTATGTCGGCGGGCAAGCCCCAAGATCGCCATACCACCTCCTTCAGCAAGAAGAGTATGTCCGGCGGGCCACCAAGATCGCCATACCATCCGCTCAGCAAAGAGTATATCCGAGGCGATCCAAGATCGTTATACCATCCGCACCAAAGATAAGAGTATATCCGGCGGAAAGCCCCAAGATCGTTATACCATCCGCTCAAAGCAAAGAGTATATCCGAGGTACAAACCAAGATCGTTATACCATCCGCTTCGTGGTAAGAGTATATCCGGCGGAAAGTCCCCAAGATCGTTATACCAATTGCCCGTGGATTTGCTACCCACGACGCGGCGAATACCTCACGCGAGTCCTTATGGGCTTACGCGTGAAATAGTCCCACGCCAGGCAGTACACCGATGCGAGTGAGTACCTCACGCGGTCCACAGACCCACGCGGTGAAATAGTCCCGAGTAGGATGGTTTCTTTTTGATACTACTGCGAGGTACCTGCTTGATCACGAGCCTCCTATTTTATGCAGATTATATATGTATATATACTTGTCACTCTCATTGTTAGTAAGGCACAAGAAAAGGTATTTTATTGTCTTCCATGACTCAATTTGCTTTTAGACTTATGATATCATATTACAGATTTTTCCGCCTTTACATACTTGGTACATATCAGATCGACCCCCTTCCTGGGCCGCGCTCACGCCGCAGGTGGTAAGCGTATTGAGGATCCTCGCTCTTAGGATCACTATTCCTGTCGAAGCTCCATTCCTCCTAAGCTTATTTATCGGTATGGATATTCCCGATGCTATAGGTATTTTGTACATCCGTGGTATGGCGGGCCCCGTCCCGCCAGTTGTTATCTTTAAGTGCCGTAGCCACCTATATATTTTGGGCTATAAGAACCAATGTATTATAAATACTTTGTTTAAGTATGTTTATGGAAAACTACCTTGCCGCTTATGATTTACCCTTTTACGGTTATGTGTTGTGTTATGTTCACGCTATTCTCCGACATATACCGACAGGTACCCCAAGAGGTACTAGTCGCGCCCCGGCTCGGGTCGTGACAAAAGTGGTATCGAGCCGTTGTCTCGGAAAGTGTCCACGCATCGTGTCTAGTAGTCTTGATTATCGGTGTCGTGCACCACATCTATAATCGTGAGGTCGCAGGATATTTAGGATTGGTTTCCATTCTTTCACTCTAAGATCGTGCAATAGCCGAGTTATAGGTTGAATCTCCCCGATGTTTTCCTTTATGTATCGCTTATGCCTCCACGCAGTGCAACCGCGCCCGTGGCGGCAAGGCGATGAGGTGCCGCTAGTGACGCGGAGAATCACGAGGCACAGCCCAATCCTTACCGAGATGATGTTTAGGCGGCGAGTTCCACGCCGCCGCCACCTCACCGAGTTCGGCGGCGGACGCGCCATCGAGATCATGCAGACGAGTTCTCCACCCATCGTGGCCGAGTATAGATTACGGGGAATGATTCGCATCGACCAAAGATAGTGGGCAGCGACAGAGCAGCGCCAACCCAGAGCCGATAGCATTCTGATTCGGATTTCCCGGTTGTCACCCACCCGAAGTTCTATGGTTCGAGATTTGATGAGATCCGCAGGAGTTTGTCCTGGCGATTCTGACCATGAGTTCTTAGGGCATCGAGATCGAGTCTTATACTAGCTTACCGTTACGCGATATGCGTTGAACCGGTTTGAGTCATGGGTATTGTCGAGGGTGATGATGCTCTTCCGGTGATTGGGAGGAGTTCACGAGGCGTTCCTAGACCACTTCTTGCCTCACGAGGTGAGAGAGCCCGCGTGAGATAGGTTCTTGACCTTGAGATGGCGGGAGGACTATCGTGAGTACACTGAGTTTGACTCCTTGCCGGATACGCACACACCATTGTAAATATGGCGTGGCGCATGTGGTTCATAGATACGTGATGGGCTAGACTGGCCGTCACGACATCGCTTGCTTAGAGCCGCACTTCAGCCGAGGATGGATATTGCGGATGCAGCATACGCACGCGGATCGAGGCGAGAGAGCAGATCGCTAGATTGGGCCAGCCAAGAGGCCGTGACATCGGGTTCTCGAGCGCTGAGGCGGCAGCCTCGCAGCAGACTAGTCCACCTTCCGCCCACCGCAGTGCTCCTTCAGTTTTCCGCGCGAGGTCCGATCGCCAGGTTATTCGCGAGCAGTCGTCGTGGCTCCGACGCCGTTTTCGCGAGGCGTAGACCGACTAATCGAGACCACCTACCTCTGCGCTCGACGCGGTAGGTCTCATCCGGCGAGCGCCGTATGGGTTCGAGATCATGTTACTCTTGGGCGCAGGCCATCCAAGAAGCGATTGTCCGCCCTTAGCGGCGGAGCATTACGTCACCGACGGGTCTGTTCTTGGATCTTCATCTTCGATGGTTAGACGCCCGGAGGCGAGTGGTACTTATGGGCCGAGCGCGGCAGAGGTCGTGGTAGGGTTCCAGATTCTAGGTCCTCGTAACCGCATCTATGCTATGTCCAATGACAGACCGGAGGCGCCGCGACGTCGCCACAGGTACATTATTGGTTTCTTGCTGTGATGTATATGCTTTGATAGATCCAGGTTCTACCTTGTCCTACATATCTCCTCATATTGCCAGTAGAATAGGGATAGAGCCCGAGTCCATAAGACCTTTTGAGGTGGCTACGCCAGTAGGTGATTCAGTGGTAGCTGAGCGAGTGTATAAGGCTTGCCCTGTGACTATAGATAGCCGTCAGACTCTAGCCGACTTGATAGAGTTGGATATGACAGACTTTGATGTGATTATGGGTATGGATTGGCTAGCATCTTGCTATGCCAACGTGGACTGTAGGGAGAGATTAGTTCGGTTCCAGTTTCCCGGCGAGCCGGTTATCGAGTGGAAGGGGAATACTGCGTCGCCGAGGGGTAAGTTTATTTCTTACCTCGCGCTAGGAAGATGGTGCGGAAAGGGTATATCTACCATATGGTTCGTATTCGACATCGAGGTCGAGGTACCGCACCTTCATCGCCCGGCCGTTAGAGAGTTTCGACGTATTCCCACGAGCTTCCGTATCCTCCCGAAAGGAGATTGAGTTTGCATTGATTTGGCGCCGATACTGGCCGATATCTATTCCGCCATACAGATGGCACCGCCGAAATGAAGGAGTTGAAGGACCATGAAAGATTTCTTTGGAGAAAGGCTTTATTAGGCCAAGTGTTTCTCCTTGGGAGCACGGTGTTATTTGTAAAGAAGAAGGATGGAACGCGTATGTGTATTGATTACGGTGAACAACAAGGTAACTATCAAGAATAGATATCCCTCCCGGGATTGACGATTTGTTTGACGATTGCGGTGCAAAGTGTTTTCAAGATAGACCTACGCCCGTTATCATCAGTCACGAGTTAGAGAGGTAGATATCCCAAAGATCGCATTCAGACCGGTATGGGCACCATGAGTTCGGTGATGTCTTTCGGGTTGACAACGCCCCAGCGATATTCATGGATTTGATGAATAGGGTGTTCGAGCCATTCTTGGATATGTTCGTTATAGTGTTTATTGATGATATCTTGGTGTATTCGCCACGCACGGGAGCATCTGGTCATTTGGCGACGGTATCGAGTCCTCCGAGACCGCAATTGTATGCCAAGTTCGGCGCGAAGTTCGCCGGGCGTCGGTGGCTTTCTTAGGGCATGTTATCGGGGCCGATGGTATTCGGGTTGATACAAAGAAAGATTGAAGCCAAGACTTGGCCTGCACCCACTACAATCGATGCATGCGTAGCTTTGGGCCTCGCAGTTATTATCGGAGGTTTGGAGAAGTTTGCTTCTATTTCAAAGATTTGACTAAGTCGACTCGGAAGGCGCTATGTTCCGTGGACGGATACTTGTGAGGAAAGTTTTCGCTAAAGGAGAAGTTGACAACCGCCCAGCTTACTCTTCCGCAGGGCTTAGATGGATATGTGGTTTATTGTGACGCCAGCGTCAGTGTCGGGCTTGGAGTGCGTCTTGATGCAAAGACGGCAAGGTTATAGCTTATGCATCCCGACAGCTTAGGAAACATGAGAAGAACTATCCCACACATGACTTGGAGCTGGCAGCAGTGATTCATGCCTTAAAGATCTGGAGACATTATTAGTTATTATAGACCTGTTGGAGTAGTATCAAGCCAGTTTGACCAACAACGTCCTTGAACCAAGTTTGAGAAATGTATCGCCTCTTGTTAGAGTGATTCCATTCTCATGAACAACCTCTTGCCCGTGATTAGGACGTAATCGGATCGTATGAGATCTAGATACTCTAGCCCACTGATGCGCGAAAAGATGCACACACTTTAACGCAAGTGCACGTTATCGTGACAAGTAATATAGTCTTGATAAGACCGAATATCGTCCACAAGGATTAGGGTTCAAGTACCAACTATCTATCTTTTGGTATCTATTTGGTAAATTAATATTTGATTTTGTTGTTTATAACTAAGAATTATAAAGACTAATTTATCTAATGAGTTTACTTCAGTTGTGATGGGAATAGGGCTTCCATGTCTCCTCAACTATCCGCTTATGTTATTTATTAATACAACGAATTATGGTCTTCTTCTCTCGGAGCTAGCAGGTTTACGAAATCGTTTTATATTCCCGTAGGATATATAAACACTCAACCTCAAAGATTGCACCTTACCTACCTTTCGGTGATAAGGATAACTCTATAGGAGAATTAAGAACAAAAACCTAGTTAACCGTCACGCACCATGCGCAAAATTAGGGTTGTTAAGCCTCTCATTAACGCTACATAAATAATTGAGGTATTTTCATCCTCAATCCAAGAATGTCTACCCAACTTACAGCATATTCACAATCTCTCCTTTCGAAGTAAATTAGAAATCATATAAGGATAATTAGTTGTCAATTAATTACTAAGCATTCAACGCAATTATTGGATAAATCTCTCAAAGAAGAATAATAACCATAAACATGTATTAATTCATAACATAAGTTTCTAGTGAATCAACATGGAAAGCCCTATAAAAGAATTAGTTCCTAGCCATTGACATGACAAGAACTAATTCAAAGTTCATCATAAAACTGAAATAAAGAAAAGAAAGAAAAGAAAATACTTAAGAATGAGTCTCCAAGCCTTCTAGCATCCAAGGGTTGTGTTGTGGAATATTTACAAGATGGATTGGTGGAAGGGTGGATGTAAAGTGGTGAATGGTGGAATGAAGAATGAATAATTCTTCTAATGATGTAGAGTATTTATAGCCAAAGAATCATTTTGGTGAAGGGTTAGGGATTTTGTAGGTAGGAAAAGTTATTAGAATCCTTTTAGGTAAGGGTTTTAAGTTAGGAAAAGTTATCCCTTTAGGTAGGAAAAGTTATCCCTTTAGGAAGGAAAAATTACCCCTTTAGGATTCTGAAAACATGTCAAATTCGGCCCAGCACTTCATAACTCCCGCTGGCCGCGTGCAGATCAGCCACGGCTACCAAAATCGAAGATCTTTGGACGGCCGATGGTCGATTGTCGCGGCTGGCCACGCTAAGCGCCATGCTCGTGACGGAATTCTTCCGGATTTTTCGTTTCTTCGTCCTTTGTTCGTCCGGTCTTCGTCTGATCTCCTCTATAATTCCCGAAACTTCTTAGACTTCCTTTCTTGGCCCTTTTTGTGTGCAATTCCATCTTAATTAAGCTCATTTTCTCTTCTTTTCGCTATTTCTCCATTTCTGACCGCTGTGACACAAAAGAAAGGAAAACGACCCTAATACTATACTAAACATAAACAAAATGAGTAAAATACTAACTAAAAAGGACTCAAAAAGTGTATATAAAATACACCGATCACCCACTCCAATTGCCTTGGCAAACTGAGTGTCCAATTTCTTTTCTGCCTTTCTTTTAGCCTTCAGATCATTTAAGATCTGAAAACTCTGGCCCACTCCAGTCGCTCGTAGGCTTCGTATGACTGAGTGTCCAATATCGTCTTGTCATGCGACAGATATGGCCCACTCCAGTCCTCCGTATGCTTTGTATGATTGAGTGTCCACTACTATCCTGTCAAAAGACGGATCTTTTATCGAAAACGGTAACAGGTTTGTCTCTAGTCCTTGTCCTTAGTCCTCTTCCCTTGCTTAGGATTATCCATAAATTCAGTTTATTACAATCTAAGTCCATTCTTTTTAGGCTGTTATTTATAACAGTCCAATCATAAACGGGAAGGTAAGTGAGATTAAACTTCTGATTTTAAAGTGTAGAGAATATAAGTCTTAACAGAAATACTTCATATTCCTAGCCTTGCTTTATTCACTTTTACTCACAAATTATCTTTTAATCTCAATTTTGACAAGGAATAAAAAATTAACTCATACTTTTGAAATATGGCCCTTGTCAGCACATGTCTAAATCTTTCTTACCATAAGATGAAGGCTTTCCGCTATAAGATGGAATAACATCTTCAGCCTTCTCCTCTTGTCCTGATTGACATCATCAAGCTCCCGTGGACGCTTGTTTCCACCACTCTCGGGAGATATGACATCAACTCTTCCTTGATCCTTAGACTTGCCATCATGACTATCAACATTATCTTCAAGTTCAGGATCACTAACAGAGATCTCCCCTTTGACAGAAACAAATATGTAACTATCGTTAAAGAGAGATCCAAAACTAGAACCAGATTTGTTGACAGAGACAATGTTTGAACTATTTATAGAACTGTCAACAGAACTGACTTCAACAAGAAACCCACAGCCAGATCTGGGATCATATCGGCTTGCATACATCTTTCTAGCACTAGTATAAATAATGTCTTAAGATTGTGATCTACATAATGGATGTACGAGAATAGTTAAGTACCACTACTAGTGCTTCGAAATGATAGACTATAATGATTTACAATATAACAGGCTTGAAGCCTAACAATAGTTGTGACAACAACAACAAGTTTGATGATCTTGGTCTTAGTTCTTGAATGATTCTTGAGTCTTAGATCTTCGTTCCATTGCAGCAAGCCCTTGATCTTTATAACCCGAAACAAAAAAGACACTAAATCTAGTAGTGTTACAAGACGCTGTTGAGTCAAGTGATATTCACTATGTCCTTAAGACATTATTGCCCCGTATATATCCTTTTACGATATGGGCAACTGTCTCCTAAGATTAAACAACAACTAAACAAATGTGCAAAGGAAACTCAAGTGTTTCTCAAGAAGAACATTTGAGTGTGTAAGAGATATGCTAGAGAGGAGGAAGTTCAGAAAATCTGAACTATACAAGAGTGAAGTGTGTTCTATAATTGAGCCAAGGGCCTCAATTTATAGTATGTGTAAGATGACTTTCCAAATAGCCAAGTAATGACCATCAATAGCCATGTAATGACACTTATTGAGGGATGTAATTAAGCTAAATAATGGCTGAATTCAAGTGCCGATTCGTGGAGAATCAATGCCCCAAACCAGTCCAAAAGTCAGAAACTTTTCAGTTCTCGTCGAAGCATTCTGCCATCGAAGCGCCGCGGCCCTGATTGGGAGGCGCCACGGCTCACGCCTTGGGTGCCCCGGCTCCGCAGTGACGCCTTGACCTTTTTCTGACACGTTTCGATCTTACAATTCGTACACTTCTTCCTTCATTTACCAACGTGAAACACATGTCATTTAACCAACGATCGTCCGTCATTTCATGTCTCAAACGTTTACTCACGTACCAATATCTATTTCACTAATGAAATTTACGATACTTGACACTATGTGTGCACGTGTGTGAAAACGACGTTTCCGACGTGCGAGACCTCAATTGTTCGAGTCATAAATAATGGGTTAAACTTAATCCACATTAATAAATTTCCAACAAACTCCTATCAAAGACCTCTTAATCAGTGAAGAAATCAAGAATTTAGCTAAAAATATTCAAGATCAAATAAGGGAAATAATATTTAACTGGTCACTCTTGAGCCTATGTCGCTAATTGAAATTTTAAGCCCCACCTAATTAATAGGATGACAGACGTACGTATAAAAACTATAGGAGTAATGAAATAAAATAATAAAGTAAGTATAGAATAATAGAAACACAAACCCACTTGGCATGCTCGTGTCAAAGAAAATGAAAACAAAATCTTCCTAGTAATAGTATAGGATTCCATATCACGTGGCTTGCGCTGTGCTGCACCTTTTATTTTCTACCATTTTCTGGAATTTCACCATACTTTCTCTTTTCTTTTTAAAGTGATACATATATTAATTTTTTTATTCGGTATTCGATACTCAATAAAAATTCTTAAAAATTCACATTAAAGGTAAAATGATTCTTAAAAAACGACTTCACACCGGGATTTCAATTTGAGATCATTGATTAAAATAAAAATATTTATCACTCCGCCACAATCATTTAGATGACCTGATACATATATACTTGTATAGTTGCACGTATAACATTATTATTGTCCTTCCATGAAATAATTTAATAAGTAAAATAAAAAGAAAAAGGGGCAAAACTGTAAATAGATTAACGACCAAAAGTAGAAGGGACAACTGTTTTTTACGGGAAATCAGTAAGAGGACGTTGCAAAGTCGCGGAAGCCGCCAAGGGTATTTTTGGGAAAGTGGTTTATAAGTCTTCTCTTCTGACAAGTAAGCATTACTTGGGCTACTGTGCACAGTGCACTCTTTTGTAGTGAATAGGGATGTCAGTGGGGCGGGTAAATGCGGGATCTGCACTCCGCCCAATCGGGTATGGAGGATGGTTGGTGGGTGGTGGGCGGGTATGGGTATCAAAGTTATCTGTCATGGGTAGTGGGCGAGATGGATTTCATATAAGACCGCCCGCACTGCCCCGCCCGCTACCCGCACCATACTACACCGATCAGCATTCGCACCGCCCATATTCGTATCATCTATTAGTTTATTTACGAATTTATTTGGCCCTTTCTTGATTTAAAATGTGACTTGAGCTAACCCGCACCGTAATGCACCACGTTTCTTTTTCTTATTCTCTTTGTTCTCCTTTTTTTTGTTAAATATTTTCATCTGTTTTTTAATATTCATAATATTTTGACAAGATTTTAGAATTGATATTCGATACACAATAGTGGAAATGTTCCTTTTTTTTTTCCTTTTACTTATATAACTTTCATTTTGGTGACTAAAACAATTGCTAGACATTATTTGAGCATTTTATTAATGGAGACCACGTAAGTGGGTATCCGCGTGAAGTAAGCAAGTGGCGGGTGGAAGAATTACTACCCGTGATAGGTGGTGGGGCGGGGATGGGAATGTGTTTTAGATGGTGGGTACGGGTATGGGATACCCTTCCCCCACCCCCGCCCCGCCCCATTGACATCCCTAGTAGTGAAGACCAAGACTACAACAACCCAAAAATAAACAAATACTAATAAAGGTCCAATTTTCTTTTCTTTTTATTTTATCGGTATATAATATTCACATTAAAACCCGATTAAATTCTGATTTATACTGAAAAATTTCATATTAAGGTGAAAATGCTCCCTCTTACCCAGAGGGACTTGAACTATTATAAGTATTATTTGCACCATCAAAACTAAGTTGATTAATAATAACAATATTTCATATCAAATTGCTTTTATAATTGTAAAAGTAAAACAATATAACTATATGTTACGTGTGTAAAAGCAAGGGGGCAAGGTAAGGGACGTAAAGGAATTGTCTAAAAATTATACAATAGGTATATAATAGATGTTAAATTTAATGTGCAATTTGATAACATATTATGATCAAAATATACAATAGTGAAATATTTATATGGTTAATTATTGGTATATATAAATAACACATTAGATTCCAAAAAAAAGAAAAGGAAGAACATCATATGTTAGTGGTTGCTGTCCTTGGTGTTACACAGGGAGAGTCACAATCCCACATGTTGTGAAATACTCCTCCATAGACTCTTCTTTCTATTCCCTCAACTACCCTTTCCCCCTCACAATTATTTTGTTTGTCACCGACTTTCTTGTTCCTGCATCACTTAAAAACTTGCCTGAATCTCTTACTTTGACTGTGTTATGGAAGAAGATTGTTGTGTTAAAGTGGCACTTCATATAAGGCCACTAATTGGAGATGAGAAGCTTCAAGGTTGTAAAGATTGTGTCTCTGTGGTTAATGGAAAACCTCAGGTACTTGTTGTTTCATATAAGTGCTTCTTCTTCGGAGATCTGGATCTTACAGAAGCATGTTTCACTTTAAGCCTAGTGTTGGTGTCAATTGTGATCCGAGTTTTTACTTTGATATCATTGTACTAAGAATCTAATGTCCATGTGCCTAATTGCACTAAGTTAATCCAATTTCCTTCCATTTTTAATTTTGTTTTGGATGAGTTGAGGGAAGGGGAATGAATGAGAGCATTGAAACACCAGTTAGGTGAATTGTTCTTTTTAGTGTGGTTCTTAATTGGGGAAAAGAATTACTCCCTCTGTCCCAAAAAAATTGTCAGTTTGATTTGAAACAGAGTTTAAGAAATAAAGGATGTGTGGTCCAAAATAAGGTAAACATATTTGTATGATTGTAAATCTATCTCATAAAGTTAAATTATTTCTAAACGTAGAAATGTGCCAAACTTTTTAAGACAAACTAATAAGGAAAGTAAGACACAGAGGTTTTTTTGGTGCTGTCGAGTGGAATCTTAGTTTGCTTCGCTGAAATTTTGTGTTTCAATTAGATCTGTGATTGACCTTTTTTTCATGATTTTGCAGTTTCCATTGTATAGCAACTGCAATATAATTCACCAGGGTAAAGATTAAGGTTTCCAAAAGAATCATACATGTCACTTAATTCCCTTATGGAAACAATTTTTTTTTAATGTAGAAAGTTTAGTTATTTATTTAATCATAGCTCATAAACTACAGATTCCACTTCATCCAGCTGCTTCTTCTGAGCAATCTTTTATCAACTCCATGAATATTGCAATTTTTAGGTTCTGAAGACTGACTAAGCGAATTTATGCATTACACTTTTACACACATTATTTTAATGTGGTGGTGTTTTATATTGACTTCAAGGCTGATAATTGGTGGGCTTGCAGGTGGCAATTGGTACACATTCGTTTACTTTTGATCATGTTTACGGGAACACAGCTTCTCCCTCAGCTGCCATGTATCAGGATTGTGTGTCTCCTCTTGTTGATGGTTTGTTCCAAGGTTATAATGCCACCGTTCTTGCTTATGGCCAGGTAAATCATTTTGGTATGCTACAAGTGTGGGTCTGTAATAAAGGCTATGGTTAGTTCGCCATTTGTTTCCATATTCGTTCAATTTACATTTCAATAAAATGCAGACAGGTTCAGGAAAAACGTACACCATGGGAACTGGTTTCAAAGATGGTTTCCAAACTGGACTAATTCCCCAAGTTATGAATTCTTTGTTCAACAAGGTTGAGACATTGAAGCATCAGGCAGAATTCCAGTTGCATGTGTCTTTCATTGAGGTTTACCAACTCATCTCTTTCCTCTGTTCCATTTAAGTTTACTTTAATCTTAACCTACGCATGCCCTTAAATTTTCTTCCTGCAATTCCCTTCTAAAATTTGGTAATAAGTTTTTGTCCAAGCAAATTGCTTCTGAAACCAAAGCATCTTCAATATTTTAGGAGATGTCTCTTTTGTTCCCTAAATCGCTGCACTTATCTCTTTTGATGTAGCTGAGATCACTTAAGGAGTAATTGATCATATAAGAAAGCTGAGTGACTTTGTTAATTGAGCACGTGGTCTTCTATTAGCCATAGTTGGATTATACTTCCATGATGGACTCAAAGAATATCAAGTCCAAATTCTAGCTGCATCTACATGCTCATATCCTTATTTGAGATAGATGGATGAAATAACATGGTGGCAACTCTGCAAAGGATACTTTACTCATGGATTATGCATTTTCCCGACTTCTTTTAGTTAGACGCTACTGGACTTCATGTTAATTGTTTCTACACGTTGATCAAACTGTTTTGTAGACATTAACTTTTTTCCCTATCATGTTGTTCTTTGTATAAACATCCTCTGGACACGCTTTTCAGTATAGTAACATTATGCATACTTTGCGACAGTAATTATGTAGCATTTTCACTAAGATAATTCCTTTTTCAGATCCATAAAGAAGAAGTACGAGATTTGCTGGACTCTATTTCTGTTAACAAATCAGAGACAACAAATGGACACAATGGAAAAGTATCTAGTCCTGGGAAACCCCCAATACAAATTCGTGAATCTTCAAATGGTGTTATTACATTGGCAGGATCCACCGAACGCAGTGTAAGAACACTCAAAGAAATGACCGACTGTCTGGAGCAAGGATCACTTAGCAGGGCCACAGGCAGTACAAACATGAATAACCAATCAAGGTTGGATACAGTTAAATTGTATATTCTGTACTGTTTTTTGCCTTCGCTAATTTTGGTCTGAAATATGATAGACTCACACATTTTTTCCTGGTAACTAACCATGTGTATTAATCACCAGGGAAATCTTTAGATAGACTTCTCACATTAAACTCCGAAATTTAGAAAGAACAAAAGCTGACATTCAAATTTTTTCTTTTTATAGTTATATTTCTCATTTTAAAATGTGTTACTTCATAGAATATTAGGCAGAAAATTAACTTAAGAATATTAAAATCCATTGAAGCGAACATGGTACTTTATTGCACGCTTGCTCTTACTACTATGAAATGTTTTTCTGCAAGTTAATTACTCTAAGTTTACTTCTTACTGGTTGCATGTCAATAATGTTATTCAACTGAAGATGTTACCTTATTAAAAAAAATGTTATTCAACTGAAGAATCCTTACAGAAAAACATGTCTTTATCTTCTTTAGATACATGTTTCTCCTTGACCTTTAACTAAAACCTCTGTTGTATATTGCATGATTTGTTCAAATTTCAAATGTTCCAATAATTTACTAGTGGACTTTCTCCTTAGTTTATTTCAACGAGCATTACTTTGACACATGAATCTGTAACATCGAACGTAAGAATACATGCAAATTAAGCTTGTATCCTGAAAGGATCGAGTATTTACTCATGAAGATGCATTCTTTCTACTGAATAATTTGTAAATATTTACACTACATGGTAAGATAATTTATCTCCGTTTTGCTTTCAATTTTTCAGTCGATCTCATGCCATATTCACCATTACAATGGAGCAGATGCGCAAGACCGGTTCTATTGATGGAAACAGCAATGAATGCATGACTGAAGAATATCTTTGTGCCAAGCTGCATTTGGTAGATCTTGCTGGTTCAGAGCGAGCAAAACGAACAGGATCAGACGGTCTCCGTTTTAAAGAAGGTTCTTGTTTTGACATCCTTGCTGTCTTTGAAGTGTCTCTTGTATGATGGTTGTTGACCTACTTTTCATTGCAGGAATTCACATTAATAGAGGCCTTCTTGCACTTGGAAATGTTATTAGTGCACTTGGAGATGAGAAAAAGAGGAAAGAAGGCGTCCATGTTCCATATCGAGACAGTAAACTCACTCGGCTATTGCAGGTTGCATTCATGTTTTACGTTATTCCAGTATTTCATTATGTCATTAAAATACTGAATAGTTCTAAGAAATGGGGAAAACATGTCAAATTTCTGTCTGAGCATCTCGTCATTTGTGTACTGTATGCTGAAGCTGTTATCAAACTGGTGTGATGACAACTCATTTGATCAAAATAATCCAAATCCAACCTCTTGGTTCATTTGATCAAATGAGTTCTCTTTTACACCTCGTTGTTCTTAAAATGATCATTGAGATCACGGGCACCTCTTGCTTCTCAATTTATCATTAGTTATGATGCAATCTTGATACTAAATGGTTTCTTCAAAGTCTTTCCTTCGTCCAATCTAAATAAGTCCAATCCTTTTCAGTGCTGTAATCTGACTTCTAATATTGAAAGGTTCTCCTGAAATCCTTGATACTCTACAGCAAAATATATCACATAAAAGAAGTCATCTAGGCAGTGGAATAAAATTGGAAAACGAACAAAAAATTGTGGACCGACTTTGGCAATAATACCATATTAGGGCGCTTGATATTTTAGGATTTGGTAATATCTTATTTTTTGAAGTGGCTTCGTTTCTGTTTCTCTCTTGTTGATTTATTTCTAGTCTGTTAATTGAGGATTTTTTTTGAGAATGGGAATCGAGTTATTTTGTTGATTTTAATTAAGAGTTTTTGGAAAATGACAGGATTCACTTGGCGGTAACAGTCGAACAGTCATGATAGGTAATTCCAGTTTATAACCTTATTCTTTCTATTTTGAATGAATTGAATATCACAGTGAAAGAACTTTCTTATGTGTCTCATTTTTATTGAACTTTTCTACACTTGGGTCTTGCCAAAGAAAGCATTGTTACCATGACCTAGTGAATACTGACTATATTCTTTCTTCTGGACCTAGAATAAACCATGCTAAACAGCCAAATGCACAAGTGCAAAGATTTTCTAGTAGGTAGTTTGTCACTCTTGAAGTGATGTTATATAATGAATATATAATTCCCATTGCTTTTGAACCTGTTAGGCTGTGGGTGGGTGATAGGTGGATGGTTACAGCGAGGATGTCAAAGTACTGTTGTATTGGGACACCTCATGAGGTGTATTTATCTGGCACATGATGAGACAATTTTTATTGAATACATCTTCAGTTGTCAGTTAAAGAGAAAACCAAGGAAATAAAAGTGGTCTGTGGAAGAATGAACTAAAGCTTATCTAAGCTAAAAATATGTTGTTGTATTTTGAATTTAATTAGAATTGTTATCCTTCTTCTTGACGGCCCTTGAGATGTTGACATGTCTTGTTCTGGCGACAAGCAGATTCTTTCTACATTCTTGCTTATGTTCTGGTTTATGTGTTTTCCAGCATGCATTAGTCCTGCTGATATAAATGCTGAAGAAACTCTGAACACTCTTAAATATGCAAATCGGGCTCGCAATATTCAGAACAAGCCAGTTGTAAGTCTAATGACAAACCTTATTTCATGTATCATCTTGTCATTTCTGGATCAAGAATCTTTAGTTTTCCTTGAACGATGTCCAGGTCAATCGAGATCCTGTATCTAGTGAGATGCTGAAGATGCGGCAACAGCTAGAGTATTTGCAGGCAGAACTCTGTGCCCGTGGGGGTGGGGGAGGTGCTTCCTCTGATGAAATTCAGGTAACTTTTTGTTCTGCTCTGGCTGTAGATGTCAGCAGACAACCTTTTTAAATATTAAATAAAGCTGTTGATAGTCTTAAGTCTTCACTAAATGACAATGAGGTCTCAATTTGAAATTTCATGTCTAGGTACTCAAGGATAAGATTTCATGGCTTGAAGCTAGTAATGAGGAGCTAAGTAGAGAATTACATGAGTACCGCAGAAGAGGCTCTGGCACTGAGCAGTGTGGAACAGAAGTGAAGGTATATGTTGAGGTCCCCGCATTTTAATAAATAGGAATTATCATGCCTTCTGGGCTTTGGTCCAGTGGTAGAGTTCAGCTTGTGATGTGTGGGTAGGTACACAGCACGGTTCGAACCCTGTTGCAGACAAAATCCTGGTAATTGGTATTTAACTTGAGAAGGGTAGGGGGAGGGGCATTATCCACCGTGTATGGAACCGTATGCCACTGATCATCGGAGATGTCTTGGTTATAGAAAAAAAGAAAGAGGACTTCTATTCCAACTTAGTTGCATAACATAATCTTCATCTTGATTTCAGGCTAATGGTGTCTATTCAGTAAAAAGTGAAGGGCTCAAAAGGGGCTTGCAAAGTATAGAGTCATCTGACTATCCAATGAGTCAAAATGGTATTCCACTCTCAACTTTTGGTACTTGGCAATGAGGTTTATATTCTGATCACTGTCTGGAACTGGGATGTTTTCAGGATAAGAAAGCCATTTTCATTGTCTTAAGAATTTAAAACCTAAATGTCTTAAGTGGTTCAGTAGTCTGATTCGGAGCCAGTCTCTGTACTGCCAGGTGATTCAGGAGATATGGATGATGAATCAGCAAAAGAGTGGGAACATACCCTCCTGCAAGACACAATGGACAAAGAATTGAACGAGTTAAATAGGCGCTTAGAGCAGAAGGAGGTAAGGCAGACTCTTGACTTACTGGTTTTGTCTTTTGCTGTAGTAAACTACTCCCTCCGTCCCAATTTTTGTGGCACCATTTGACTTGGCACAGAGTTTAAGAAAGAAAAGAAGACTTTTGAAATTTATTGTCCAAAACAAGTCTTGGATATTTGTGTGGCTATAAATTAACCAATAAAGTTAAATTGTTTCTAAATATAGAAATGTGACGTTCTTTTTGGGACAGACTAAAAAGTAAATGGTGACACATAAATTAGGACAGAGGGAGTAGTATTTAGATGTTTGTTCTTTGGTATACTTGCGGTTAATTGTGAATATAGGTATTCATCAAAAATATTAATTGTGAATATAAGTATTCATCAAAATATTAATTGTGAATATAGGTATTCATCAAAAATATTAATTGTGAATATGGACTTTAAACATGGGATAGCACTCTTGGTTGTGCAATTCTGTTAGATGATAACCTTCTACGGTTGCTCGTTTTCGTATCTTTGATGCATGTGGTGATTTGATGTTTATATCTGTGTATCAATAATTCAGTCTGAAATGAAACTTTATGGAGGCTTTGACACCATGACGCTGAAGCAACATTTTGGAAAGAAACTTCTGGAACTTGAAGAGGAGAAAAGAGCGGTGCAGGTAATAAAAAGCAATGAAAAAATTATCACACATTGTCATCTGAGCTTCTCAAACTGATGTTCCCTTTTTTGAATTGACCTTTTGATGCAGCAAGAGAGAGATAGATTATTAGCTGAGGTTGAAAACTTTGCAGCCAATAATGATGGACAAGCAATAAAATTGCAAGACACGCGTTCCCAGAAACTAAAGTCCCTTGAAGCACAGGTCTGCCCAACTGTACAATGTTCATCGTATAGACGTGAGTGTCATGATTAGCTCTAATATCTAAAATATTTTTTTCTGGCCAGATACAAGATCTTAAGAAAAAACAAGAGAACCAGGTTCAGCTTTTAAAGCAAAAACAGAAGAGTGATGATGCAGCAAAGCGCTTGCAAGATGAAATACAATCAATCAAGGCACAGAAGGTTGGTTTATTTTTCTGCTTTGATTAAAACCATTTATATGCAACTTATATTCTTTTTTTTTATAGGTACAATTGCAGCATAAAATTAAACAAGAGGCTGAACAATTTCGCCAGTGGAAGGCATCTCGGGAGAAAGAGTTAATGCAGGTGTTTGCTGCTATTACTTTTTTCACCAATGTTCTTCGTCTTGTAGTACGGTGGAAAACCAGTATTTGAGTACGAGAAATGTTTTCATAACAGTCTTCTGTTCATGACATTACTGATGAGGCAAATGCAATTCATTCTGATGGAAATTATACTTTATGTTGAACCAACTTTAATTTCTTTCAAATGCAGTTAAAGAAGGAAGGGAGAAGGAATGAGTATGAGAGACATAAATTGCTATCTTTAAATCAGCGACAAAAGATGGTGAGCATTTTACTTTCCTCTTTGTCTTTGCGTTGTCTTTCATTCTTCTACAACTGTTGAAATGAAGAGAAACTTGATTCCTATCCTAGTTGTGACAACCAAAATTCAAGCTGTCTAGAGTCTTAACTTAAATGCTTCAATTCTACGTCTTCAAATGGATGTGTAAGTGGCCTTTCGCGTTAATCTGTGACGAAAAATTCAGCCACTTGAATGTCTATTTGTACCAGAGAAGATGACAGTCTATTTCTTAAAAACTTTGCTTCGATCACAAGTTCAAAACAGAACTTGTATTTCTTGACGACCTAGCTCAAACAAAATGCAGGATGTATTAAATAGAAAATAGTACACCTCCTGCCCATATTGTAGCTTTTGTACCTTTGACAGCTTTTGTTAAGTGGATAACATAAGTTGATGGCTACTAGAATAACATGATACAAGAGTCGAGCTCGTGTAAGGGGGTGATCACTGTCAATATCTGAATTGTATATGGCATTGTGGATTTATTTCAGGTTCTTCAAAGAAAGACAGAGGAGGCTGCAATGGCAACCAAGAGACTAAAAGAATTGCTAGAAGCACGAAAATCTTCAGGTCGTGAAAGCTCAGGTTTGCACTCCATTTAGCTCTTTGTGGATTACTGGATCATTTCTGTTTCTATCAAAATATATGGTATCAGTCTGTTTGGTCTTGTAGAAGGTTTTCCTGAAATTTATGCTAAGTTTTGAATATTTAACTTGTTCAACTTACTAAAGTAAAGTTTAACATGCAGTTACCAGCAATGGCCATGTAGCGAATGGACAGGTACTAATATTGTTCTCTTTTGGACTCTAATAGACTTAGTTTCTGTACTTATTTGATCAAAGAATTTAGTCAAGTATCTTTTGCATTCAGAGCAATGAGAAATCGTTGCAACGTTGGCTTGATCATGAGCTTGAAGTGATGGTGAATGTCCATGAAGTACGTCACGAGTATGAGAAGCAAAGCCAAGTGTACGTAATAGACTTTATTTTTCCTAAATTAATCTTCTCTTGATGTATATACACTCAAAATATTCTTGTTCTTTGCATTATTAAACTGGTTTCTTTTCATCTCAGACGAGCTGCACTGGGTGAAGAGCTAGCTGTTTTGAGACAAGTTGATGAATTTGCTTCAAAAGGAATGAGTCCTCCAAGGGGTAAAAATGGTTTCTCTAGGTACATAAACTAAACCCATCTGTGTGTTTCAGTAATTCTCCAAAAATGCAGCTGAACTAGTATTAAAATAACACGTTATATGACTATAGAAAGTTCAGAATAATGGATTTCTATTCATGGTTATCTATGCAGGGCATCTTCAATGTCGCCAAATGCTAGAATGGCACGAATTGCTTCTCTAGAGAATATGTTAGGCATCTCATCCAATTCTCTAGTTGCCATGGCTTCGCAACTTTCAGAAGCAGAAGAACGAGAGCGCGCCTTCAGCAATCGTGGACGTTGGAACCAGCTACGCTCAATGGGAGACGCAAAAAGTTTACTGCAATATATGTTCAACTCTCTTGCAGATGCAAGGTATTTTGCTGATGTGTTTTGTTTCTTATAGTATGAATGATTATGCTCTGAAGCTTTATAAATAGAGATAGCTGGAAGTTTTATGCTTCCAGCTTCGAGGAATCGGCAATGGAAAGAGAGAAACTGAAGGTCTAGTGCAACTAAAACTATCTTAAACGCCTACCTGGAGAGGAAAAGAAGTTCCAGAAAAAAAAAAAAGGAAAGACAGAAGATTAACTTGGAAGATTTCCTTAAGATTTAGTGTATACAATACTCCATCTGAACACAACCTCATATAGTATTTGCGATAACTGTCTCCACCTCACAGTTCATAAGAATTCTGGAAGGTTTCTGACATGATGTCTAGCTATTAACTAAAAAGAACATTTGAGAAGCGAAATCTCCTTTTAGTTCTATATTGCGGCAGCCTGCGGGATTTTCTTTGCCTTAACTCTCATTATGTCATCCAGATGCCAACTTTGGGAGAAGGAGCTTGAAACCAAGGAAATGAAAGAGCAGATGAAAGAACTCATTGGTCTATTGCGACAGAGCGAAATTAGGAGAAAGGAAGTTGAAAAGGAGCTTAAACAAGCTGTTTCAGTTGCATTGGCTTCCCCACCTTCGGTAGGATCTTACTTGCTTGTATTTTCTTTAGTCCCAAAATCATATATCAAGTGTTTTAGATGTTATTTTAAGGGAAGCATGCAAGGCTTTTTAACAATGCATTGTGAGTTTGAAAGACATGGCTGATTGTGACTTTCTGTATGCTATATGGTTATATACTTCCCAACTTTGTGGACTATTCTGATCTTAGTTTTCATTTTAGTGGTGTCTTATGTTTTACAGTTTTCTTATACTTATTATGTTGCAAACAGGCCGACTCTAACAAGCACATTGCTTACGAAATGAGCGGTCCACCGTCTCCAATCCCTGTACCAGCACAAAAACAGCTCAAATATTCAGCTGGCATTGCTAATGCGTCATTCAGAGAGGCATCAGCTTTTATGGATCAAACACGAAAGGTTGCTCTAATGTTTTTCTTTTCTTGTTTACAGTGCCTAACTGAAGTTAGCATTATTAACAAAAGTGGCTGATAATAAGCTCTAATGATGCAGATGGTGCCACTAGGCCAATTGTCGATGAAGAAATTAACAGTAGCAGGACAAGGTGGGAAGCTGTGGAGGTGGAAGAGAAGTCATCATCAGTGGCTATTACAGTTCAAATGGAAGTGGCAAAAACCATGGAAGCTCTCTGAGTGGATTAGGCACAGTGATGAAACAATTATGAGGTCACGACCTCGTACCCAGGCTCTGCCAGATATTATGTGCAGAAATGGTCACTAACTTATTCGTGCCAACTGTATATTCTATTCTGATCTCTTTGAGCCCTTACACATGGTACAGGAGGAAACTGGAAATAAGTGCCGGTAAGTTCTATTTTTTTCAAATTGTACTGTAAATTTCTTTCACTTCTTCTCTAGGATTTCAACTGTCTTTGCCTCCATGAAATTCATCAATGATTACTTGTTTGGCTGGTTTAGCATGATTGATATTGTTGTAATGAAATCATGTCGTCCTTGTTATGGACAAAAATAGTTCATCAAGGAATATTTTTCAGTAGGAGCTTCCGTTGCTTGGAAACACTTTTTGCATAACTAGGAAATCTAACATTGCAACACAAATAGCGAACTAGTATGAGTTATAGTATGGTTAATCAAGAAGCTATAAAATTCCTTGTTACCTGAAGGGGCGAAATTTTAGGAAATGAGGAGCATCAACATAAAGGTCAAATTGCCTGCTTAATGACACTTCAATGTGCTACATCTATTCGTCTTTATCTATTAATATTAATTTATCTTCAAGGGTTAATGCCATTTGAAATACAGGTATTATATGTGCAAGTTGCAGTTCAAGTGGTGGGAGCCGTGGAGAGGGAACTTTGGTTTTAGGTGTTCTTAAAGGAGTGGATTTTAGTTGGGAGTTGTTAGATTTTTGAATTTTAAAACTCTGGTTATTCGTCAGCAGCATTTTTCTCTTGTGAATATGTTGAAGCTACATAGGATTGCCTGAGTAGTTGCAGAACAATACTTAGAAGGTGGATGATGAAAGTCGGTAGTAGATTGATTATAGGACAAGATCAAGATTTATGTATACATTTGGCAAATAACTATCAACTTGAAGAAATTCTTCCGTCTGGTCACAGAAGCAAGTCAAAAGATCCTTTCGTTTGATTTTTTATGTCATTCTTGATAAATTTGTGTAATGTACATTGTGTGTAAGCACAACATTGATTTTGTTTAAAGTAATGAAAGATGCAGCATTTTCTATAGCAGATGAGCCTATATCTTTTGTTCTTGGTTCTTTTTATTTTCTTTGTGGTGTAATAATGTTTGGCATTATGTACGACCTATAAAGAACACTTTGTTCTATAGGAGACAAAATTTCACTCCACCTATATAGATAATAATCCAACTGCAGATAATATTTGTTTACCTGGGCCAAGCTAGCAAAACGAACTTGATTTGCCTGTTCAACAGATCAACTGAATTAGTCAATACCCAAACCCAAAGCACGACCACCAAACGTAAGGATGCAAAGAGAGATTTAAGTATAAATTTTTACTTCATTCGAAGTATTGCAGAGTATTTATATAGCAATTCCAATCATATTTCGGTGTGCATTTGCTTTCTGTTGGAAAGGAATGAGAACAAGTCAAATTACTATTTCGGCATGCACGAGACTTCCACATAGGTGCGTATGCACGCATGAGAGTAACTTGTTTTGAGACTGAGGCATAGTTGTTTGGTGATACGTTTTTGGAGTCACTCAGTCATGCTACTAGAACCACTTATGCCAGATCCATCTTTCGTAAGCAATTGGAACAAGTAGTGTCTTGACATCTTTCTTAAGGGTTTCTTTAAATGCCTTACAATTTGTTGTCATCAGGGTGTTGAATGTAGATTTGGAACTTTAAGATGAACGTCAGTGCTTTTATTTTAAAGGGAAAGATGAAGCCCCGGACGTCAACTTCTTTGATGTGTTGGATGTAGATTTGAAACTTTAAGATAGACTTCACCGCTTTTATTTTAAAGGGAAAGATGAAGCCCCGAACGTCAACTTCTTTGATGACTACCAAGAAGATATTTCCCAATATAGGTCCTTTTGTCAAAATTATAAAAATTATAGACCTAGTATTTATTCCTCTCCTTCAAGTTCTACTGCACCCTTCGGTCAAGTAAACCAAGATCACAGAAAAAAGAAAATCTTTTACACCGATGTATCGTACTCTATCGACCAGGTCATCATAAGAGTATATTATAGAATAGACTATACCCCTAGACCCGGTTGGCTCCTTTCACTTTGTCGTACTCGGAGGAGTGGTGATCCGAGAGTACATGGCAGACGAAACGACGGTGGCTCCATACGGGGGCTGAAAAATCCATACCATGCTAATTTCAGAGGGAAACCATAATTTACAAAGCTCACTACAGGGACATGCTTCAATTATTTGATAACATCTTAAACAGCACAAAGTGCACAACACACTCAGAACCAAATACATTTTCTATTGTCAATATCTATAACCACATCACTTTTGGTGCGACCTCAGGCATTCATTACGTCAGCAACCAAATCGGCCATGTAATGCTTACAGTAACATGCCTAGAAAGAAAATAGGTTTGGAGCCAAGAGCAAGTGTTATGTATACTAGAACCCATCAGCTATGATGCATTTCATGATGAGTAGTGACATTAAAAGTGTAGCACTATGTCCAATAACTTGGTGAGATAACATTCATTCAAGTCGCAAGCTAAGTCAATTTTTGCAACACCAGAATGAGTAGTGCTCATCTTTGCGATGGGAGCTAACCAGACCCCCACATTGTAAGCAGACAAAGCTGCTTCCATCAGAGAATGCATCAAGCATTATTTGTTTCCTGCCAGTTTCAGATAATATTGAAGTTCCATGCTCATCTACTTCAATTGGTTTATCCACTGTATTATGTTCAGAAGGTTGGGATATGGCAGGGATGGCCTCAGCAATGGCACACTCAGCAAACAAAGACGCCAGCTCATCTGCAGCCACACTTGCCTGTACTTTGTTTCTGTACAGCTCTTGGGCACGATTAAGGGCTTGAAATACGGCATGCTCACCGCCTTTGGTTTTCATGGCCATCACCACCTGTTGCCTTATTTGATTAGTACAAGATAAACATGAACAGGCAGAAATGGCAAACTTTACATGATACTGTTGTGGCACTGAAATACGAGAATAGATGGTGCTTGAACTAATAACAATGTAATAGCATGTATGCTCCTCTAAAATGTACATCCCCGTCATGAGGTCAATATAACTGTGATAGGCACCATTAGATGAGATTAAGCTAACAGGTACAAGAATACAAAACCCACACTTTCATTCACCCTCCCCAAAAGAATAAAAGAGGACAATTAAAGAAAAAAGATAGCAACTACACCAACATGTCATCCCCTTCCATACAGCTCATCTTCCTGGAAAGAATGATTTATCCATAATTATCCACTTCCAATGTTCCACCAAAACACCAATTTTTTGGAAAATTTTCTGACAAACTGAAATTTTGAAGTCTCTGTTTGGTTTTGTTTATTTAGCTGTTTTAACCAGAATTTCTCGTTCTTCTTAGCCTGATTGGTGCTTGGTCACTTACAACCATAAGTAGTTATAACACAGAGCTGAATTGTTGAAAGGAGGAGCTAAAACACTAGATCTGACTCATGAATAGCTATAGGTATAATCAGCAAAAACTGACATAAGATGATTGCTTTCATATATTTGACAGCATTTTCCATAAGTGACTACTGCCTTCATCCCAATTTATATAGCGTACTTTCCTTTTTTAGACTGTCCCAAAAAGGAAGGATGCCATACTTCCTTTTTTCCCCTTTTGACAGAGAATTTCATTAGCCTGATTGGTGCTTAGTCACTTACAACCATATGTAGTTATAACACAAAGCTGAATTGTTGCAAGAAGAAGCTAAAACACTAGATGTGACTCATGGATAGCTATAGCTATAATCAGACATAAGATGATTGCTTTAACATATTTGACAGCACTTTCCATAAGTACTGCCTTCATCCCAATTAATGTAGCATACTTTCCTTTTTTAGTCAGTCCCAAAAAGGAAGGATGCCATACTTCCTCTTTTTTTTTCCCTTTTGAGAACGAATATCATACTTCCTTATTTAGGAGTTTAACTTAGACTTCTCACTTTACCATTAATGAGATGATTTATAGCCATACAAATGTCTGACTTGTGTTAGACCAAAGTTTCAAAAGTCTTTCTTTCATTCATAAACTTCATGCTCAATCAAACACCACCACATATGTGGTATGGAGGGAGTAAATATTTATAGAAGAAAAAGATTTATTTCTTCTATCACCCGTCTAATGCCAATTTCTTGTGGAAAACAATAGTTAGAAATGTAATTTACATGATACATGCTGCGTAACTAATCCAAAGAAAAGAACAATACATGCCACTAATCAGGAAAAAAACCAGAAAAATGAAGATAATCCATACCACCTATCATAAGGAGGTTTATGAGGTGACTATAACATCCGGAATCTTATTTACAATAACACCACTACAAGCACTTTTTGTTTCTTAACTAAAGAAAGTGAAACAGAGAGTCTAATACACTTTATTATATTGCCCAGAAAACAGTATTGAATGGAAGATATGCTACTTCAGTTATATTGAATCTGCTTGAGACATCCCAATGACAAAGTCACACTGCCAGTACTAAAATGTTCAATGGATATCTTAACATTTTATCTACATTTCTTTCCTCCAAACATGTAGTCATCCTTCATTGCCATAAGCAATGGAGTTGACAGGCAATGAGAATTCACCAATGGCATGGTGTCTTACCATAGAACTACCTGTATTGAAATATGTATACCACATTCACCATTGTGCCTATTCAATCAGCTAAACTCTTGGAAACTAATCCATGAAGTGCCTAACACATCTAACGATCTACCATCAAAAGAGATGCTCTTAGTGTGTACCCTAGAATTAGGATATAACAAAAACACATGCAAACTCAAAACCATGTAATTATGCACGCAGGACATCTCTAAAACATACGGATACGATTTTTTTAATAAAAAACAAGGATAAGAATTGTCTGATAGTGTCCTATACATATACTAACACACAACGCAACACGAAGTGTTATACATATAAAGTATATAAAAAATATAAAATGGTCATGCATGTGACGATAGGGAAAGCGATAAACTATTCCCAAGACAATACATATAACCCCAATTCCAAACCCTTGATAAGAGTGTGATCAACTTGATCAAGGATAACTTTCAAATAGTACCTTGAAAATGAATTGTTAGTTAAATCCAAGTAATCAGCGTACTCATCGCCTGTCTGATTTAAATTAAACAAGTGTCTGAGAATATTTAGATTGGCGAGTATTAAAGGATTGATTAGAACTAAATCAGCTCCACTATAACCTTAGTTGATCATTAGCTAAGAAGTAAATATTTCTGTCAAAATAACCTAATTGCGATTATGATCCTGAAAACTAACATAATCCAAAAGTGAAACTAAATCTGCTGAAAAATCGAAACGAAACAGGCATCGATCCTACGGATATTCACATAGTATTTAAGCTAAATAACCACAATAACGCTAGCATTTACATAAAAAAAATTACTGCTCAATCAATAGGTAAACTAGTAAGTAAGAGATAACATTCATGTTGAGTTAAATGAGATTTTACCGCTTGAAGAGCCTGAGAAGGCTTGCCTTGATCGATAAGCTGGCGAGCCATAGTAAGCATCCCTATAACGACGCCGTCCTGGTCTAAACCGGAATGCAGTAATGACGGCGCCGCCAACGACGGCTGTTGTGGTGGCGCCGTGGACTCCGCCTCCATCATGTCAGCATCTGTACTGTCCATTGCATTTCAGTTACAGTTGCGAAGAATACGTACTTATTACTCTTGTAGTACTCTAAGGGTTAGTAAGAGATGAAGAGACAACCAGGTGTTTCTAGCAATTTCTGGAATATTTGCTCCGGCTCTTCTTTCATCGTCCCCTCGGCCGATTGTCTATCAATGGGCTTTTAACACCCTTGGCCCAACGGAAATACACTCCAATGACCCATTAATCCATTTGTGTGGGCTGATTTACACGGATGTACCTTTTTCACATTTTATCCCTATTTATAAATATAGCAGTTGATAACATTGGAATCGGGTCTTATATTTGGTCAATCTTACCGATAAAATATTAAATTATTGTCTAACATTTGAATAACTTGCAAATTTTAGGCCATAATTTAGCATTTTCTCATACGATTTTCAGTTTGCTCAAATAAGTCCATAAGTCGTAAGAAAAGTAAAAAAAAAATCATTTACTAACTAGTTGTGCAAAAGAGGACAATTGGTGAAAAATTATGTATTTGTGTGTGGGGGTTGTGAATAAAGGCTAGTAGTGGGTTGGCTCATATTCCACTTCAATGATTTCCAAATTCCAAAATTTTATCTTGGATTATATTGACAAATAAAAGCTCCCTTCTCTAATACTAAGACATTTGATTAATTAAAGTTATGTGCTGCTTGCCTCTCTTCGAGGTCAAGCAGACAAAAATATTAATCTAAAGTGGACATTCTTGCTCACTAATTAGATAATACTAATAGTATGATTGCTAATACTTCTTGAGAAGTTTGAGGAAGTTGTTAGGTTTGAACTCCTGATTCTATTGTTTTCATTATGACTGATCTTTTGGTGGCCGAACTATATCCTGCAAGGACAATGACCACTTAGATAGTACTAATATTTAGATTTGTTGACTCATGCTATTTAGGATTAACAATGATCAGTTGTCAAAGGACCTTGTTTCTAATTTTTAGCGCATGAATAAGTAGTTCAGCAAGGTTTGGCAAATGATTTTTGAGATTTTGTATGAATTACTATACACGTTTACAATTTTATCGGGTCCATCATTGTTTCTGTACAGAGAAGGAATGACTGTTGTTTCCTTGCAGGCATACATCAAAATCTATTCAAAATAATTGCAAAGAAATTACAAGCACGCATGGAATAGTTAATAATTTTGTGTAAGACAGTGAAGATGCATGGCAAAGGGACCATTTGAAAGTGGAGGGTTTCTTTTCTTTCAATTGTTAGGTTAATTGGTGAAGCATATGCCATGAAGCGTTACTATATTATTTGCAACAAAGAACACGAAATTCACTCTCATATTTATAAGGAGGAAATTGTGGTTCAATACGAAATAAAAGCACCCGGCAATGCAGGGCAACAAAAGGCAAACTATGAATACATCAGCTTATAATGATTTCGTTAGTTCAATTGAACCAAAAACAAAGTATAGCGTTAAGTGGAAGCTCAAATCCGAATGTAATAAATATACTGTGTAGACCAGGTTGTCAATGCTATATTAATTTGTCCAGCTAACAGTTGAGGTTTACCTTACCTCTTTAACAGTGTTACACCTACTCACCTCTATCACAGCCACAAAATTATATGGGCAAAGTGAAGAATGTGCACGCCCTCCACCAATAACAACTACTCTATTTTTATGAATTCAACCTTCAACAGTAAAAAGGAAATTCAACATTCAAGTACTGAACTAAAAGTATCTAGACAGCCAACGCCCAACTGATGGTAAGGTGTATCTTTTCTTGAATGAGTAGATGTATATTAAATACTGCATCACTTTACAGTCTATCAATATTCAATTTTTAGAATCTTAAAGAATTTTAAAAGCTATATATTATAGAGAAACACTCGTGTGAGTTTGTTCATATTGTCGGTCCCAAGCCGAATAAAGGAAGAGGGTTGCAGTATGTTAATAGCCAGCGTAAAACTTGTCTTATGAATCCTTATAATGCTGCAGATATATGAAATAAGCTTAAATGAAGAAGTGGAATTGAGAGATGCATAGTTATTATGCATATCATAGAGAAAATAATTCAACTCCAGACTGTTGAAAAAGAAATTGGGGATACCCAATAAGGTGAAATAAGGGGATAGTAGACTAAATAAAACCTGCTACTTATGAACATGCTAACAAAAGTATAGTCTTTCCCCGTTTGATCCTTTCTTTTGCACTTACTAATAATCAAGGGTCTGTAGTGAATATAATACAGATTTAATTTTATAACTAAGAATTAGGAGGGCCAGTGTGGAGGTCCATTTCATGACTATCTTCCATTATGACAGCTTCTTTAATCTCTTGTATCATCTTCAACACTTGCCACATTGTTGGTCTCTGCTCTGGTGAGCTCACTCTACAAGCCATAGCCACTTCAAGAAGCATCTCCAACTTACTATCCTCTCCAGTACTACCATCATGATCCTCTCTAGTAGATTTCACCCAATGGATCATATCATCCGGCACTAAATACGGATGTTCTGAAGGATGCTTCCCCGTTAGAAGCTCGAGTAAAAGAACGCCAAATGAATACACGTCCGACTTGGCACTGGTTTGGCGGTGGTAATGGTTGTTGTGACTCAGCTTCCGATTTTCTGGAGCCTTGTAGGCTGCAGAATCGGAGTCCTCGTCATCTGTGAGGCCGGCGAGGACAGAGAGACAGTAGTCAGCTATGCATGCCTCGAAGTCAGAGCCGAGGAGGACGTTGGAGGACTTGAGATTGCCGTGGACAAGCCGCCTCCATGCTTGGTGGATGTAGGAAAGTCCTTGAGCTACGTCCTCTGCTATTTTCAAGCATGAAGTCCAGTGAAGTGGCTTTGCTCTTGATGACTTGGAACCTATACATGTGGCACATTGACCAGTCAAAGTACAGTTCAGATGCCACGTCAGAATGACCAAAGTTTGTTAAAACCAACTAAATTCAACAAAGAATAAGACTTTGCATTAAAATATTCGACGGCGGTACTGAATGCTAACCCCATACTGTTATTAACTTCACGTTACGCAACCACAATAACATCAATTATTCAGTGAAACCCTACAACATAGTGTCCGAGGAGGATTGTACGCAGATCTTATCTCTATCTTAGTAGGTAGAGCGTCTGTTTTTGAGAGACGTTCGGCTCAAGACAAAGCATAAGCATGAGCAAAGAGAGCAAAGCAATGCAAGACAAGAGAAACAGTCCGACCCAGACAAAAAACTTAAAGCAGTATAAAAATACTGGTATCAAAAGCGAATAAATCATAATAGCACATTCTGAAAAAAGGAAGCAGTAACTAATGCAAATTAAATAAACAAAGTACACTAAATAACACATAGCACCAGAAATCAAACTACGAGAAACTATAATGTAATATTGCGCCTATTAATATGATAGGAGAATCAAACCTTCAATAAAAACACTACACGCCTATTAGTATGATAGGTGAATTAGACCTTTAATAAAAACACTACACTAATCAGTTTCTAAAAGTAAGATAGAATTAATTAATTTTTTTCTACTTTGCTTTTGATATTAATTATTTTTTAAAGTAATTAATTTTGATTAGAGTGCAATTAATCGGAGAGAAATAAGAGTGTAGTAAAAAGAAAAGTGGGAGGGAGTATATTGTTTATGATTAGGCTATTAAACAAACATAAAAAGTATGCTATTACGAAGAGAGATGGTCAGCTGCAAGATTCCCTGTGTTTGTGAAAACCTTGGGGTTGAGGAACTGCGGATATAGGGATATGTGTAAACGTGTATAGTTATTCCTACCTCATAATTAAAATATATTTCATATATTATGTAAATATAATTATGGTAAGACTAAGATTTCTCTTGTGATTAGGATTAGAATTCCTATTGTATAAGAGATGAATATTGTACACTATATATATTTGATATTAATGAGAAGACTCCCTAAAGGAGATTAATATCATCTTACATGGTATCAGAGTCTACTCCTTTACCGTCGACATCGCCGTGGCCCAGTGATGAAGCGTCGCGCCGCCAAAACTTCAGAAGAGAGGTCTGTTCCTCACCCAGCGCCGCGGCCCTCGATCTCGGCGCTGCGGCGCCTTCGACCCTCTCCTTATCCAACCCTACCACCCGTCTCAGATAGGGGTGTCAGTGGGGCGGGTAAATGCAGGTACCGCCCCGCACCCGCTCCAGTTGGGGGCGGGTATGAGGATGGTTTGGTGGGTGGTGGGGCGGGTATGGGTATCAAAAGTGCTACCGGCCATGGGTAGTGGGGCAGGGGTGGATTTCATATAAGACCCGCCCCGCACCCGCCCCGCACCGTACCCACACCGACTGTACCCGCACTGCCCATATATGTATCGTCTATTAGTTTAGTTAGGCTATTTACGAATTTATTTGACCCTTTCTTGATTTAAAATGTGACTTGGGCCAACCCGCACCGTGTCCTGCTTGTTAAACACAAATACACCACGTTTCTTTTTCTCATTCTCTTTGTTCTCCTTTTTTTTGTTAAATATTTTCATTTTTACTGTTTTTTAATATTCATAATATTTTGGCAAAGTTTCAAACTTTGATATTCGATACACCATAGTTAAAAGGTTCATTTTTTTCCTTTTTCTTATATAACTTTCATTTTGGTGACTAAAAAGTTAATAGACATTATTTGAGCATTTTATTATTAATGGGTACCCGCACGGAGTAAGTGGGGCGGGGACGGGTGGAGGAATTACTATCCGTGATGGGTGGTGGGGCGGGGGTGGAGGTGTGTTTTAGGTGGTAGGTACGGGGATGGGGTACCATTCCCCCGCCCCGCCCCATTGACATCCCTAGTCTCAGATTCCACCACTCAACTACCTCAACCACCACATGTTCCCACTCACCAAATGGAGACTCGTGCCAAACACCAAATCTTCAAAACCAAAGTCCAATTTAACTTGTCTACCCAAACTATCTCTCCAATTCCCAAGAACCCCAAATTGGTCAAACAAGACCCTAATTGAAATGCGGCTATGTCTGAGGAATTCAATGTTTTGACTAAACAGCACATGTGAGATTTAGTATTAGACCTGAGGGGGTGAATGTGGTTCGGTCTTTGTGACTATTTCGTCACAAATTCAGATACAATGAGGATCTTGAGAGGTATAAGACATGTCTTGTGACTAATGGCACGAATCAGTAGGAGGGCATTGATTGTGGTGAGACATTCAGCCCGATTGTCAAACCGGCTACCATTTGCACAATTCTGAGTATAGCTATGGAAAAACATTGGCCGATACATCAACTTGATGTGAAAAATGCATTTTTACATAGGGACCTGAGAAAGCGATCTACGTCACCGCAGGTTCGCGTCAGCGATCCCTCACTATGTGTGTCGTCTCTGTAAGTCACTACATGACCTGAAACAGACCCCCCTTGCGTGATATGATCGCTTTGCCAGATATATTTTGCAAATTGGGTTTGTCTGCAGCAGGAATGATACATCAGTCTTCATTTTTCATCGAGGTAGTAGCATTGCTTACTTATTACTTTACGTGGATGATATTGTTCTTACTGTCTCCTCCGACGATTTGAAAAATGAGATTATTGTTTTGCTTGAGATCGAATTTGCCATGACTGATTTGGGAAAGCTGAGTTATTTCTTGGGGATATCATTGACCAGGTCTGTCAACCATATGTTCTTGTGTCAGCGTAAGTATGCAGAGGAGATTGTGTACATGGCTAAGATGGCGAATTGCAAAGTTATGTCTACTCCAGTTGATTCAAAATCTAAGCTCAGTGCTATGGATGGTGCTCCAGTCTCCGATCCTACTCTGTATAAGAGTCTTGCAGGTGCACTTCAGTATCTCACATTTACAAGGCCAGACATTACTTATGTTGTTCAGCAGGTATGCTTATTTATGCATGCCCCAGTCTCATTTCACTGCCCTTAAGCATATCATCTGATACATTAAGGGCACCCTTGATTTTGGTTTGCACCTATATCGCTCTGTCCCAAACAAGTTGCTCTCATATACGGATGCAGATTGGGCAGGGTGTTCGGACACGCGACGCTCCACCTCCGGCTTTTGTGTTTTTTTAGGAGATAATCTGATTTCATGGTCTGCCAAGCGACATGCCACACTATCACGTTCGGTCACGAGTGAAATCTGAGGCATTGCAAATGTAGGCCCGAGATTTGTTGGCTCAGAAATTTACTATTAGAACTTCAGTGTCCTTTGCGTCAGACATCTATTGTGTACTGTGATAACATCTCTGCAATCTACCTTTCTCACAATCCGGTTCAATATTAGCAAACCAAGCATGTTGAGATGGACATACATTTCGTTCGTGAGAAAGTTGCGCTAAGTCATGTCAGAGTGTTACATGTTCCCTCATCATATCAGTATGTAGATATATTTACCAAAGGACTTCCCAGTGTTTCTTGATTTCAGATCCAGTATCAGCGTCCGGCCTCCTCCCGCTCCGACTGAGGGAGTGTGTAAATGTGTATAGTCATCCCTACCCCATAATTAGAATATATTTCATATATTGTGTAAATATAATTATGATAAGACTATGATTTCTCTTGTATAAGGGATGAATATTGTACACTATATATTTGATATTAATGAGAAGACTCCCAAAGAAAGATTAATATCTATGAACCCTATTTGGCCCTATTTGATTGAATATCACTATTTAAAATATTAATTTTATTTATTTAGAGTATAATTAACTCATCTCCTTAATTACAGTTTTTTTTATAGGGCTATGATAAATAAACAAGGAATCCTTAGGAACAAAGCTTTCATCAATGGGGCATGCAGCTTTAACAGTATTTGAAACAAAGAGGGTCGTTTGATATCATGAGTACTAATGATGGAGCATCATTTTAAACCAATTTAGTATACCACCGTATTATTAAAATTTTAACTTAATGTAAATCTTTAAATTTAATTTTGATGTGAACTACTTTCTATCAAACCAATTACCAATGTTTCAATTACTATATTATTTTCTTACAAACCAAATAATATTACTGTTAAATTAATAATTAACTACAACTAAGTATATAATTGATAATAAATTTTTAGCAACAATAAATATATTACTGCTAAAAACGTAAATGACAACAAAATTTTAATATATTATTGCTAAAAAATATAAAAAAAGTATTGTTACGAAAAAAACTTTTGACAACCATATCCAACCTATGACAATAAATATATTTTTGACAAATGACTTTCTTCTTCCCAGCATCTCATATAAAGTACTAACATGAACAATGTACTACTCTTGGAATCATGCCAAGTTAAGTGGTCATTGGTCAATATTATTAAAAGAATCATGCTCAAGTTAAGTGGTCAATTGGTCAGTATTATTAAAAGAATCATGCTCAAGTTAAGTGGTCAATTGGTCAGTATTATTAAAATTTTAAATTTGCTTATATCACTTGTCAAGTTTTATAGGTTAATATTATTAGTAATACACTAATACTATTACTACAACAATAACAACATACCCACTGAAATCTCATAACATGGGGTTTGAGGAAGATAAAGTGTACGAAGACCTTACCTTCTACCTTAATAAATAGAGCGACTGTTTCTGAGAGATCATCGACTCAAACCAGAGCATAAACACAAGCAAAACAAAAGCAAAAACAAAAGCAAGAGTAGAGCAAGAGAAACAGACAGATACAGTCAGAAAAAATTTAAAGCAGTATGAAAATTCTGGTATCAAAAACGAAAAAGCCATGATACGTCATTCCGAAAAAAGAACCAATAACTACCACAGGTAAATAAACTAAACAAAGTACACTAAATGACATATAGCAGCAGATGTCAAACTACAGGGACTATAAAGCAATATTGGGTCTATCAGTATGATAGGCTGAGCGGGGCTACAATAATAACACTACAACTACCGGTTTGCAAGCGTAAGTACGACTACGCTTGATTACCTACCCTTCTACCATAATCTATGTTCTCCACAACCCCAAGGTCACGTCCTCAGTAAGTTGCATCTGCGTCATATCCCGTCTAATCACATCTTTTCAATACTTCTTCGGCCTACCTCTACTCCTCCTGAACCCGTCCATAGCCAACCCCTCACACCTCCGCACTGGGGCATCTGTGTCTCTCCTCTGCACATGCCCAAACTATGTCAACCTCGTTTCTCTATATTATCCTCCACCAAGGTCACTCTCACTCTGTCTCAGATATCATCATTTCTAATCATATCCCTCCTTGTATGACCGCACATCCATCTCAGCATCCTCATCTACGCAATTTTCATCTTCTTAATGTGTGAAGTCTTGATTGGCAACAATCTGCCCCATACAACATAGTCTGCCTAAACATCGTCTTATAGAACTTGCTTTTAAGTTTTGGTGACACCTTTGTCACATAAGACTCCAGATGCGAGCCTCCATTTCATCCCATCCGCCCCAATACGATGTGTGACATTATCATCAATCTCTCTATCTCATTGGATAATAGACCCGATGTACTTGAAACTTATTTTCTTTGGAATGACCTGAGTAGCTAGCTGCCCCATACAACATAGTCTGCCTAAACATCGTCTTATAGAACTTGCTTTTAAGTTTTGGTGACACCTTTGTCACATAAGACTCCAGATGCGAGCCTCCATTTCATCCCATCCGCCCCAATACGATGTGTGACATTATCATCAATCTCTCTATCTCATTGGATAATAGACCCGATGTACTTGAAACTTATTTTCTTTGGAATGACCTGAGTAGCTAGCCTCACCTCCACGTTTGTCTCAAGGTCGCTCTCGTTACTGAACTTTTACTCTAAGTATTCTGTCTTGGTCCTACTCAGTCTGAACCCTTTAGATTCCAGAATCTGTCTCCAAACCTCTAGCTTAGCGTTCACTCCGCTGCGAGTTTCATCAATCAGGACTATGTCATCTGCGAATAGCATACATAATGGCACCTCCCCTTGAATTTATCGCGTCAGTCCATCCATCACCAAGGTAAATAAGAATGGGCTAAGAGTTGATCTCTGGTGCATCCCCATCATCACTGAAAAGTGTTCCGAGTCGTACCACAGTATGTACCCTGGTCTTGGCTACATCATACATATCCTTGATCGCCCTAGTGTACGTCACAAGTACACCTCTAACCTCCAAACATCTCCATATATTTTCCTAGAAACTTTGTCGAATGCCTTCTCGAAGTCGATGAAAACCTTTCTTCCTCTCCCTATACTGCTCCACCAACCTCCTAATAAAATGAATAGCTTCTGTGTTGACCACACGCCCCGGCATGAATTTCTAAAAAATAGACACGCCTCTTCCCACCCTCATCTCCACGATCATTTCCTAAGTTTTTATAGTGTCACTTAACAACTAATTACAGTGAAATCAATAATCATTCTGGTATCCTATCAATTCATTTCAATTCTTACTACAATAATTCTTTCATCACTCGGAATAATATAAATTTTATATTTTGAAGAAGTGGAGAATATGCGTACCATGAATAAGAGAAAAGAGGCTGCCATTGGGCTGATAATCATAGACCAATAGCCTTTCTTGTCTAGCCTGAAAATAAGCCCTCATCGGAACCAAATTCGGGTGCCTAAGCCCACCTACTGATTCCATATGCTGCTCAAACTCTTCTTGACTTGTACCCGCCAATCTCCCACCATCCAATCTCTTCACACACACAATCAGACGGTTATCAAGCACTGCTTTATAAGTGGTCCCCATTGTCCCTCTACCCAAAAGCTCAGCAGATGCACTCATCAGCTGCTCCAGTGTATACACCTGCACCTCACCTGCACAGAATACTAAGCTCCCACTTTTCCCCATCACTCGTTGCATACCTTGTTGTACTCTTTTAACCTTCTCTTCCAGCTCATTGTTGTCCTCTTCAATCCTCATTATTTCTTCTGCATTGCCAGTAACACTCGGATCAAATACACTTTTCTTATTAGTTTGTCCCAATTTCTTCGAGTTCTTATGCTTCTCGGTAGCTAATACTAATAATATGAACGAACATATAAGGACTAAACAAGCTGTCGAAACTCCAATAATGAGTAAAGATCTTTTATGGATTTTCTTTTCTTTACGATTCAAATGTGCCCCACTTCGTAAGTCTTCGTTTTGGCCGAGTTTTGATGGTGGCGTATTTTTGGTGACGTCAGCGGTGGATGGGTTGAAAAAGGGTTGTATTGGACGGCATTCTTTGTGTACGATCTCCCCACAAAGTCCTTTATTATCCAAAAACGACGCCGTTTCAAAACGGGATAGTGTTTTGGTTACCGGAATGGGACCGGTAAGGGCATTTCGGGAAATGTTGAAGATATGGAGGGAAGATTGATTTAACGGTGGGATTGAACCGTTTATCCGGTTCGAGTCAAGACGGAGATAGTACAACCGGTTCAATCTGTTAATCGAAACAGGTATTGAACCGGTTATATTATTATAGGAAAGATCAAGGGTTTTGAGCCTATGAAGAGTGAAGATTGAAACCGGTATTGAACCGGTGAAGACATTATGGTCAAGGAAAAGGACTTTGAGATTAGTAAGTGTAGAAAGATCAGGAATAGGACCGTTAAGTGAGTTATTTTGAAGACTTAATACTCTTAATTGATCAAGCTTAGAGAGTGTATTAGCAGGAAATGTACCACCTAAACTTAAACCTTCAATAATAACACGAACCACTTTCTTTTCTGCACATTGCACCCCTTTCCATTTGCAGAATCTGAAACTTGTATTAGCAGAAAACTCAAGCTTGTTTGCGACGTCAGCTTTGTATTTGAATGCTAACAATGCTGAAGCATCTGATAAATTACTAGTGGCATGGGAATGTAGATGAGAAGAAGCACTGGCAAAAGAAGATAAAAATAAATGAACAATAACAACTAAAAATTTATGTATTTTCATCTTTTTTCAGTGCAAAGAGTTGAGAGATTGACAACCTTTTGTTTGTTGTGTAATATGGCTATGGACTATGGACTATGGTACATTATGTAGAGAGGTGACAAAAGAGGTGGAAGACTGAAAAGAGAAGCAGCTGGTCAGATTCACGTGAAGATTTTTGAGAAAGAAAAATAATGGAAGTGGGGACTTCCCAATATTAGTCTGGCTACTTCTAAGGGTCAAAATCCGACCGGACCGGACCGTGGACCGAACTTTCGGATTCTTCGGACCGAAGACCGGATCGAATTTCTCGGTCCGATCCGGTCCGGTCCAGGTCATTTTCGGTCCGGTTCGGTCTACTGGACCGAATGGACCGAATCTCCTCCTCCTGTGCAGCCCCCCAAATTTCCCCACCACCACCCCCCCCACCATCCTCCGCCACAAATTGCATATTGACATATCAAATATAAGTTGTAAATTAGTGAAACTTTAAATGGTCATAACTTTGCGCTCGGACGTCCGTTTGATCTAATTTTTTTTTTGATTTCGCGTATTTTTTCGAGACGAATAATGCCAAACCCACTAAAGTCCGTTTGCTTCACCGGATTTCTCCAAAAACGTCCATCTTGCCCCTCAATTTCTCTTTTCCCCCAAATCGTTACGTTTTTCCCATTTTCAAATCTAAATATCTCGCGATGTACAATAGATTTCAACGTAAAAATCTCGTGGCACCGCGTCCAAGAATGTCAATTTCAGTATTGATAATTCAATTTTAAAAAACGCCCTAACCCAATTCTAATTATATAATATTATATATTAGAAATTTAGAAAATTAGGAATTATATATATTAGGAATTTAGAAAATTATAAATTATATATATTAGGAATTATATATATTATAAAAAAAAATTAAAAAAATTCGGTCCGGACCGGACCAAAAACCGAATTATGAAAAAACAGGGATCGAAGACCTGACCGAATTTTGTGCAGCCCTACTTCTCTCTCTGTTTCTGTATCAGCCATGACCATATGTTTGTTGAACATTGTTATCGTAGTACTAGACTACTCAGTAAGTCAGTACATTACAACTGTTATAATATTATATATTAGAAATTTAGAAAATTAGGAATTATATATATTAGGAATTTAGAAAATTATAAATTATATATATTAGGAATTATATATATTATAAAAAAAAAATTAAAAAATTAGTCAGAATGGGACCAAAAACCGATTATGAAAAAAGCAGGATCAAGACACCGAATTTTGTGCAGCCCTACTTCTCTCTCTGTTTCTGTATCAGCCATGACCATATGTTTGTTGAACATTGTTATCGTAGTACTAGACTACTCAGTAAGTCAGTACATTACAACTGTTATTATAATGAATTTAAGTTGGTCTGACTACTTCACTAGTATTATCCAGACGTCCTGAAGTTAATAGTTCAATTCCCCAACATGCAGAATTTCTTCGTGCTTGCGGGGAATCGAACCCACGCTATCCATACCAGAACGTCTTATAGCGCTCAGACTTTTTCCACTGGACTATGCCCCGGTGGACGAATTCAACACTACTTTAGAACTGGTTTCATTTGGACGCTTAAAATATACTCCATCTGTTCCACAATACATGATTGTCTAGAAATCAAGTGTTTTATTAAGAGATTGTGATAGTTTACTAATATACGCTACAATCATTAAAAAAGTAAATCAATCATTACATATTTATCTCATAAAAATACTTTCAAAGTACTATGAATTAGGGGTAAAATGGAGAAAATAAAATTAAAACTACATTGAAATTGCAAACAATCAACTATTGTGAAAAAGTAAAAATTTGCTAGACAATCGTGTATTTTGAAACGGAGGGAGTATCTTTTTTAAGTTGAGCACTTAAATAAATGTTAAAATATTTTTATTAGATACATACAGTTTAAATTTTAAAATTTTTATTATACATGTTCTTGAACGTAAATGTACGTATATAAGTAAACTTTATAAAGCCTTAATTAGAATATGATTGTGTTTTGCAACTTATTAAAGCTAATGTATATATGAGATGAAATGTTTTAAGTGATTAACATATCTATGAGATGACATGTTTTAAGTGATTAACATATCTATGTACATTGGCGGATCTTGTCCAAAATATTAAGGGGGCGATGGCGGATCTTGTCCAAAATAATAAGAGTTCGATAATTTCAAGAAAGTTACCTTTATTTTTTTTATCTCAGTGATTCGTCATGGCCTCTAAAAGCACAAGCTTGAAACGTGAGCCAACGAATTGAATCAATTTTTTTAAGTTGAATCATCGTACCAACTACCACTCCTAAAAAAACATAAATCAATTATCAAAGAAATAAACATAAAAGAATAGTTAATTTGTTAAAGCATTAATCTGTTTTCTACAAGCAAACTGGATAGTAACACAAACTGAATATAAAATCTATTTTGTCTAAGTTATACATACAAGATACATCTCTGTACACAATCATTAACCTAAAAATAGCTCAAAAAATAACATCAACATCTCCAAACTACACATCCACCATGTTTCAATATAAATTTCTCCTAAAAACTCATTATTAAGGCTTACTTTCAACTAACCCTATTGATTTTTTTGGTCTTTTCTTTCCTTTTTTCGCAAATCTTGAACGACCCTTTTCATATTTTACCCCTCCCCACAAATCTTGAACTACCCATTTGATATTTTGATTTTTTTTGAGGAAAAATTAAACTTTATTTAATTTGGTTGAAATTTCAAGAATTCATGACCGCCACAGCTACCGTCGGCGATACCAGCACTAGCATCAACCTAGCTCCGGCGAGAAGTCTAAACAAGAAGGAACTTACATTGATATAAAGTCATGAAAACTATAAAATTTGAACTAAAAAACAACAAAAAAAATAAAAATATCTCAAGAAGAGTACAATGAAAAATGACCTTAATCAATCTACACAAAAAATTCTGTTATTTATCAACTTACATTGATATAAAGAAGAAGATTTGGAGTTGAAGTATGAACCACATAAAGAGTGAAGAAGGGGGCTAGGGTTTCTGATTGAGGGCAAAAAAAATTAAATTATATAAAATAGTGTATTTTGAGATATATATAAAAAAAAATGAGGGGCCGTGGCCCCCTCCCGCCCCTTATAAGATCCGCCATTGTCTACGTAATAGGCGCATAAAAATATACCGATGAGTTTTTCAATATTTGAGTCGGAAGTGTCAAATATGAATTTTATCATGTATTCAAGTGGTAAATTTAAGAAAATGTCAATGTATTATGCCATTTAAGTAAATATATATTATCAGTCTAGATAATTTTTATTCCTTCGGATCATTTTATCTTTTATAACAGACAACAAATTTGGTAGTTATTTATACTAGTTCTGGTCATTACAAGTTCTGTCGTTTTATGAGTCGTATTTGATATGTTGTTAACTAATTTGGTATCTGGTGATTACAAGGTTTGTCGTTTTATGGGTCGTATTTGCTAATGGCTATGTTAAATAAATGGCTATATTTTAGTTGTATGAAGTCTAGACTGTTCTTCATGGCTAATAACATGGTCCAGTGATAAGATTATACATGCTTTATTGATGATGGTCCATTCTTGATTGGGCTTGTCATATCGATGTGTTGTTTTAGGATATTTGAGATGCCCAAATCAGATTATATGAGTGTAAGTGTAGCCCCAAGAGACGGGTTAGCTTCTTTCACTCAATAATAATTTTACTTGTTGAAACTTGAAAAAGAAATGAAACACCACCTGAATAATTGAGATACTATGAATCGATGTATTGCTTGTGATATTTGTGGTATCAGGGGTAGAATTCCAAAGACTGATCAAGGTTGTATTCTTTCAATTAGAGATCGACATATATAAATATACATGAAGATTGTATTCTAAATTATAAAAAAAAAGTATGTTTAAATTATAATTTAAGTTATATATATTATCAATATAAAGATTTTTACACTATTAAATTATCTTTACTTATTATAGAAGATAATATGCTTTATTTCAAAATTAAAATCCCACTTTTTAGGAAGGTTACACTATATTCTTGATGAAATAGTGTTTTAGTTTTCATATTGTATCGGTGTATCTTCAAGTGTTAGGGCCCACGGATCAAAGAACTAATCAATTTAGGGATGGTAATTGGGCAGGTGGGTGTGGGGTACCCGCTAGAAAATTTTATATTCATCACCGGGTGGCGGGTACATTTTCAATATTCATACCTGCCTATATTCATCACCGGGTGGCGGGTACATTTTCAATATTCTTACCTGCCTAGGCGGGTATATTTCTAAATCCACACCCGCTCCACCACTCAAGTGGATATCCGCCACCCGTCAATACCCGCATGTACCCGCCAGCCGGTGAGTAAGATTTTGCCTCAAAATTCATTATTATTGGTTTATGGGCTGCTAAAATTATGTGTGCCAAATTATTTGGGCTTTAGATAAATATAAAGTTGTACATATAAAATTATAGTTGGCGAGTATAAGGCGGGCGGGTGGATGCGGGGCGGGGGGAGACGGGTATAACTGCAAATACACCACTTACCTATACTCGCCTACTACCCGCCAAAATTATACACATACTCGCCTACTATTCGTCAAAGTTATACACATACCCGCCCCAACTGGGACGGGAAAGGGTGCGATGCAAAATCCGCAAAATTATACCCACTCGTCATCCCTATTAGTCATTCCAACTCTTTTGCTGGGTATTCATATACAAATGCAAAGTATGAGTACTAACTAATTGTAATAACTTTCACCATTTAGTTTTTCTGGGATGAGTCATGACTATGGACTTGCATGCCATTTTTCTCATTTGTAGTTTGAGGTCTAAGTGAAATTATTGATTTGCAATAAACAAATTGCTAATTTTTATTTTTTAAGAAAATTTAAGAATTCAGAAACTAGACGAAAAGTATCAGACAAAAATCAAACTAATCAAAGAATGCATTTTAAATTTGTACAGATAATAAGCAGCCTTACAATGATCATTGGAGAGACTTGAAGTGCAATCAAATGTAACTTATGGGATCATCTAGACAACTAATTAGAGTATATTGCTAAAGTGTCTTCTGTAACCAAAATTAATTATTAAAACCACATTATTGGTTGCAAGCTGCTGGATATATTCTCCTCTGAATCCTTTTCGCTAGAAAATTACATTATAATTCCTTTTTTATATTTGTACATTCCTTAATAAGATTTTTTATTCCACCACTTAGATCAGGTGAATGAAATTGAAATGGCAATATTGATGATTCAGTACAATACCTTCTTCACATATCCTCACCTATTTCTGAATAGAACTTTGCAGTTGCAGCACTATTATAACTTTTTACCAAATAGTTCGTGGATTGGATAAGTCGATTCCAACAGGCAAATTCTCTGTTCCAAACTACTAGCCGGTCTTCACTATTTTGAACTTTGGAAGCTTGTAAGTTGTAACCTTCTATATGCTTTAAAAAAAGACATTATGAGATTTGTTATAATTTCTTGCAATATCTCTATATCTCATCTTAAAACTTAAGATGTGTGAGAAAAAACACACTTTTATTTATTTAGTTACATTCTCATCATAATTCAATTTTAGGTAACTATCTATATATATATGGTACAATTGTATTAATCTCCCTTAGAGAGTCTTTCTCATTAATACAAATATATATAGTGTGTACAATGTGGATCCCTAATATAATAAGGATCTTATATCTACCACAATTATACAACACTAAATATTACAAAATATACGTGGAATATTTTATAATATATGCTAATACACCTCCTCAGCCGGAGCGGGAGGATGTCGGACGTTGAGACTGGATCTGAAGTCAAGAAATAACTGTCTAGGAAGGCCATTCGTGAAGATATTTGCATACTGATACGAAGAAGGTACATCCAACACCTTAACATGACTGATAGCAACATTCTCACGAACATAGTGTGTATCCATCTCAATGTGTTTGGTTCGCTGATGTTGAACTGGATTACGAGATAAATATATGGCGGATATGTTATCACATTATACCAAAGACGTCTTGCGCAAGGGACACTGGAGCTCTAAAAGAAGGTTTCGAAGCCAGCAGATCTAAGCAACAACATATGCAACGCCTCTATACTCTGCTTCTACACTCGACCGGGATAATGTGACTTGCCTTTTGACAGACCATGAAATGAGATTATTCCTTAAGAGCACACAATAGCATGAGGTAGAACATCACGTGTCCGGATAACATGCTCAATCAACATCCGTATATGATAACAATATGGTCGGTGTTGAGGGGTATATATGTAATTCATAATCAAGTGTGTCCTTAACATATCGAATGATACGCTTAATGGCAGTAAAATGAGGCTCCATGAGGGCTTGCATGAATAAGCATACCTGTTGAACAACATAAGCAATATCAGACCTGGTGAAAGTAAGATACTATAGTGCAGAATCCTATAAAGGATGAGATCGATCACTAGATTACCATCAACAACACTAAGCTTTGATTTAGAGTCAGCCGGAGTGAACATTATTTTGCAGTTTACCATTTTAGTCGTGTATACTTGTTAGCCGATTTTCCAATTGCTCAACGCAAGTGTATGTATCGTTACAAGTAATATAGTCTGGTAAGACCGAATATCGTCCACAGAGACTGGTTTCTAATTACCGAACATCTATTCTAGGTTATCTATTTGGCAAACGATGGTTGATTTGGGTTTTTATCTAACACTACTAGAGTAATTGCAAGAATTAAACTAAATTACTTTGGTTTAATCAGTTATGATGGAAGTAGGGCTTCCAATATCCTCGACTATCCACTATTTTCAATCCTTAATGCAACAAGAATGACTTCTTCTTCTACGTTAATATAACAGATTAATTAGACTGTCTTATATTCCGGTTAGGATATATAATCACTCAACCTCAGTGCAGAAATCTTCTATATTTATATGATAGGTTTTACCACATAGGAGGATTAAGAACAATAACCTATAATGCTACTGTAACACCTTGTATTTCCGGGTAATAATTTCGGCATAACGTAAGCAAATGGACCCAAACCCCGAGAAAATTTATGTTGTACTTGTGTATACTAATAAGGAAATTAGTATGTAAAAGAATGTGATCCCGAAATAATTTTGGTATTAATTAGTGAGACGATAGGAATTATTATAATAATTGTATGGCCCAAGGAGGCTACGGACTAGTGCCATATTATGAGAATTATGACATTGAGTACACGAAAGTTTTATGAGTCATCGGGTTTTAAGTAAATTGGGATTGGGTATTATTTGTGTGTATAATTAATTAATTATGGGATTGATTAATTATAAGCGGAGGACCGTTTTAATGAAATCAACGCGAAGACTCAGTCGATACAAACAAGATCGCTGGTAGCTTCATATGAACTCATTCTCAAAACTCCTTTCTCTCTTCAATATCCTTCAATTTTCTGTAAATCTTTTCTTAAAAGAAGAATTTCATACCTAGAAATCAGAAGTAGTAACTCCAAGATAACCCGCTAGAATCTCAACTGAAATTGGGGCTTTCTTTTCATAGATTCTCGTTCAAACAAGAAAAGAGAATTCAGGTATTCCAAACCATAATTTCAGTAAACCAAAGTTTTTTTTACAAGCTTGGAGACTCAAGAAGCGAGCAAGACCCTAGATATCAGAGAAGTTAACTCAAATCAATCTTTTGGACTCCTAGTTCTACGGTCAGAATCAAAATGGGAGAGAAACTGTCCGACGACGTTCTTCACAACTTCTACCATAGGTAATCCTTCTTATCCTTGGTTTACACGAATGTTAGAATGTGATTCTTACTAAGTTCTAGGACGATTATCGAAAATGCTAAGTGGTTTGGTTATTGGAGTTATCCGTATTTAATTGGTGATTGCATGTGAAATTGTTGGGTTGTTTTGGACATTGGAACAGTAAGGGGGAGTATTGGGAAGGTTGATTGTGTTGCTACACGTATAGAACTTCACATAGAAGAAGCATAGATTCTACGCGAATAAGGTGTTCAATGAAATGTCTCAATGAGTCTGTTAATAGTATATTGATTCGATTTCAATGTAAATCTTTCTTAAAATGTGGTTATTACTAGTTCTAAGGTGATTATCGAGAATGTTGGATTATTAGTATCGTCGAAATTGTTGATATATATATTGGGAATTGCATTTAGTGCGATTTAGTGCTAACTTGGGTAAGGATTCAGTGAGCTGGCTGGGTGTGCATGGGTAAGGAAAGGTCGAAGGATTCTCAGGCGAGGATCTCGGCAAGGGCAGGTGCGGTGATGGAGTGCGGGGGGGTAAGGGGTGTGGCGGATCTCCTTTAGGTTTAGGTTTCATCTTTTAGGCGTTGTGGACGATGAAGGGGTGGTTATAGCGTAGTGGGCCGCGGGTTTTGGGCTTCGAGTCGTTAGCATACATATACTATCATGGGTGTCTACACCCGCATCATGGATATATGTCCATGGAATAGTCATATATATACTACCATGGTATCTATACCCGCATCATGGATACATATTCATGGAATAATCATATATATACTATCATGGGTATCTATACCCGCATCATGGATATATGTCCATGGAATAATCATATATATACGTATAACGTGTCCCGACCCATTATGGGACTCGGTGAATTCATATAATCATATCCATCATGAATAAAGTATCATGAGTAACTATACAATTTAAATCATCACTTTGACTCTCAATGAAATCATTATAATAAACTCTTTACAAAAAAATCATAGGCATTTCTCATGACTAACATCTTTAGGAAATAGACTGTGTAGAAATCATGTACGTCCGCTGATGCGCGGTAAGATGCACACACTTTAAACGCAAGTGCACGTTATCGTGACAAGTAGTATAGTCTTGATAAGACCGAATATCGTCCTCAAGGATTAGGGTTCAATTACCAACTATCTATTTTCTAGTATCTATTTGGTGAACTGATAATTGATTTGTTGTTTATAACTAAGAATTATGCAAGCTATTTAAGTATAAAGATTTACTTCAGTGGTGATGAGAATAGAGCTTCCATGTATCCTTACTATCCGATTATGCTACTTACTAATGCATTAACTTATGGTATTCTTCTTTTGGAGAAAGCAGGTTTACGAAATCGTTTTATACTCCCGTTAGGGTTATATAAACACTCAACCCGATGCTCGCGCCTTACCTACCTTTCTGATAAGGATAACTTTATAGGAGGATTAAGAACAAAAACCTAGTTGACCGTCACGCACAATGCGCAAAATTAGGGTTGTTAAGCCTCTCATCAACGCTACATAAATAATTGAGGTATTTTCATCCCCAATCCAAGAATGTCTACCCAACTTACAGCATATTCACAATCCCCCCCTTTCGGAATCTGATTAGAAATCATATAGTGATAATTAGTTGTCAATTAATTACCAAGAATTCAACTCAATTATTGGATAGATCTCACAATAAGAAAAATAACCATAAGCATTCATTAATTTATAACATAAGTTTCTAGCAATTCAACATGGAAAGCCCTATAAGAGAATTAGTTCCTAGTCGTTGTCATGACAAGAACTAATCCCATGTTCATCATACAAAAACTGAAATAAAGTAAAGAAAAGGGAAAATAAATTACTAAACTAATGGTATCCAATCTCCAAGCAAAAGTCTTGTGTTGTGCAAGAAGGGGAACCCTTAAAAACTGCCTAGGGTTCTCCTTTTATAGGCTGAAAACCGCCTCCCTCTTTTCCTTCAGGCCTGGCCTAGAAATTCGTCCAAAAACCTAATTTTTCCGCGTCGGCGCCGCGGCCCTGCAGACAGGCGCCGCGGCGCCAGAAGTTTTGCAATCCATCGGGTGTTTTGGCGCCGCGGCCCTGATATCTGGCATGCGAGGTGCGCGCTGCATCTTCTAGCTCTCGGATGTTTAGGCGTTGCGGCCTGCGTCTGCTCGAGGCGCGGCCGAAGTCTTCTGCGACCTCTCACGAATAGTGGCGCCGCGCCGCTGATCGCAGGGAGGCGCTGGTCTGGATTTTACCCTCGTTCGCCACTTTCTCTGTTTCCAGCTCTGGCATCTCCTCTTTTGCCCTCTTTTTGCTCATTTTCCGCCATTTGGCCATTTTAACCACTTTGACTCAAAAGAAAGAAAAACTATCCTAATACGACACTTATATGTGCAAAATGGGACAAAAGACTAACTAAAACTGACTCAAAAGGTGTATATAAAATACACCGATCAAATACCCCCAAACTTAACCTTTGCTCGCCCTCGAGCAAAGATAGAAAGAAATAAAATAAAAGACTCAAAGAACGAGAAAAATAAAAGACTCACTGCCATTGATCACTTTTGCTGCATAAGTGTTAACTAGAAAAACATGAAGGTTAGCAGAATAATATGCAGGAACATATAGCATGAAATTTCAGCACATTAAGCTAGATATTTCGCAAACTCATACTTATCATGCTTTAATGGAAGTCAATATACTAAATTATGCATGTAAATTCAAGAATTCCTATGGCATGCTTACTTGTTATTCTCCACTAATTCTGGATATGCATAAAAGAGATCTTCAGGACTTTAAGGGTTGTAATGTAGGCTTAGGTATAGGTAGGTAAAAATAGGCAATTTAGGCTCATTTCGTGTACCATAAGCTCTTCAGCTTTTCAGTATTTCCCTTTTTCTTTTTGTTCTTTTCTTCATTTTGATTCTATCTTTCCCCTCTTTTGTTTTGGGAGAGTGAAGTATATAATAATGACAAGCACCCCCAAACTTAGGCTTTTGCCTATTTCTTATTACTTTTGTATTGGGGTGCAACAGACTTATTCACTCTTTTTGTCTCTTTTTTAACACAATGTATTTCACTATTTCATATTTTCACTTATGGCACAATTTGTGGGAATATAGGGTGTCAAAGAAGAAGTTTCAATTTTAGGCTCAATGGGGCTGACTATGGATATTTTTAAAGTACGGGATAGAAAAAGAATGGTAAGAATTGGCTATCAACGAAATGCCTGAGTCATCTCCCTAACATGCATATTCTAACTATTTCGCCTCAAATAGCAAGCAATCATAACACATAAGTATTTATCATTTAGCATGCATAACTCAAGCAAGAAACTCCAAATAAACAGATTCTGTGAGTTTTTGGCATATCTAACTTAGGTGTTTAGATAGTTGCTTCAATTCCATTACATTATTCCACCTTCCTTCACTGGGTGTTTCTAGTAACTACAGCCTACATGATCTTTGACAGACAATTATGACTTAAAAGGAAAAAAAAAATTGTGACTCAAAAATAAACACAAAACAAATAAAAAAAAACTTAACTGAAACATAACAAGACACAAATAAAACACCCCCAAACTTAAATCACACATTGTCCACAATGTGTGCAAGACTCAAAGAAAATAAAAGAAAAAAGACAACTTACTGACACAACACATCGGTCATAACGGAGGTCTAGGAGGAAAAATTATGGAATTTGCACGGAAATATGGCTCTCTGAAGTTCGGGCGCCACGAGATTCAGCGCGTGCTGCTAATCTTGTGGTTCTTCTGAAATTACGGCGCCGCGGCCCTGATTCTGGCGTCGCGGCGCTGACGACTGCTTTTCCTTTTTTCCAGCGTTTTTGCTCCTTTTTCCTCGGTTTTAGCTTTCAGTCCACCTGTCATCCAACAAAACAAAACAAGAACCCAAGACCGTGAGACTGTTCAAAGCAAAATAAAATAAAGACAAAAATTAAAATAACATAATTAAAAACATTGGGTTGCCTCCCAACAAGCGCTGTCTTTAACGTCTTTTAGCCGGACGCAATTAACCTTTTCGAGTGCCCATTGGATCCTTCTGCGAACTGCTTGCAATCCGCAGAGTTATTGTTGTAGGTCTTAATTTCCCTACGACCATTTGTTCAAACAAGAGTCTTACATATACAATTATCCCCCAAGTAGGCTTGTCTTTTATACTTTCTATAATGTAGGAATCCGTGAACTTCTCTACATCTCTCAACTCTAGGGGGTACCCTTGATGGTATGGGCTTCCTAATTGGGAATCAGCCGTGATAGCTAGTGGTGTTTCTTCTGTAATAGGTGCAAGAAAAAGAATTTCCACAGAATCCAAGAAGGTAAATAATTGGATCTCTGCAATCTTTTCCTTCTCTACACCAACTATCTCACCAGATTGGTGTGGTTCAGGCTCCTCAATTTGCTGTTCGTTGTTCAAAATCACCTCAATTTCTGGTTCAGCCGCGGCCTGCTCGTCTCGAATCTTGGCGTCGCGCCCGCTTCATCGCGCCGCGGCTGCTGCGAACTCTCTATCTCCCCTGATTTGGCATCCTTCAGGTCAATTGCCTGACATTGTGTTTCCTCATTGCCTACCCCAGGTGCAGATTGCTCTTCTTGTGTTTCGCTGTTGAATATGATCGCGAGCTCTGCTATTTGCGTTTCCAACTTCTTCATGGTTATTCTCGTTTGCCTATGAACCGATTTTGGTACCTCGTGAGATCGAGTATAACTTCGTAATTCCTCCTCTCTTCCTCTGGTTGAGCTCGATCATATCGTGATGAAATTCATGTCTTAAGGATCCCTGAGATGAATCAAAACCAACAACGAATCACGGCACACTTTTTTTTTTTTTTTTAAAGAAAATAAAATAAATAATTTAAAGAAACAAAAATAAAAACCAAATTAGAAATTAAAAATAGATAAATTTGATATTGAACTATGCCTAATCCGCATGGCGCCAAAAACTTGATGCGCGGTAAGATGCACACTTTAAACGCAAGTGCACGTTATCGTGACAAGTAGTATAGTCTTGATAAGACCGAATATCGTCCTCAAGGATTAGGGTTCAATTACCAACTATCTATTTTCTAGTATCTATTTGGTGAACTGATAATTGATTTGTTGTTTATAACTAAGAATTATGCAAGCTATTTAAGTATAAAGATTTACTTCAGTGGTGATGAGAATAGGGCTTCCATGTATCCTTACTATCCGCTTATGCTACCTACTAATGCATTAACTTATGGTATTCTTCTTTTGGAGAAAGCAGGTTTACGAAATCGTTTTATACTCCCGTTAGGGTTATATAAACACTCAACCCCAGTATCGCACCTTACCTACCTTTCGGTGATAAGGATAACTTTATAGGAGAATTAAGAACAAAAACCTAGTTGACCGTCACGCACAATGCGCAAAATTAGGGTTGTTAAGCCTCTCATCAACGCTACATAAATAATTGATGTATTTTCATCCCCAATCCAAGAATGTCTACCCAACTTACATCATATTCACAATCCCCCCTTTCGGAATCTGATTAGAAATCATATAGTGATAATTAGTTGTCAATTAATTACCAAGAATTCAACTCAATTATTGGATAGATCTCACAATAAGAAAAATAACCATAAGCATGCATTAATTTATAACATAAGTTTCTAGCAATTCAACATGGAAAGCCCTATAAGAGAATTAGTTCCTAGCCGTTGTCATGACAAGAACTAATCTCATGTTCATCATACAAAAACTGAAATAAAGTAAAGAAAAGGGAAAAGAAATTACTAAACTAATGGTATCCAATCTCCAAGCAAAAGTCTTGTGTTGTGCAAGAAGGGGAACCCTTAAAAGCGCTTAGGGTTCTCCTTTATAGTCGAAACCGCCTCCTCTTTTCCTTCAGCCCGACCTAAATTCGTCCAAAAACCTAATTTTTCCGTCGGCGCCGTGCCGCAGCCTTCGCGGCCGGAAGTTCTGCAATCCGTCGGGTGTTTTGGCGCCGCGGCCCTGATATCTGTTGTCTGAGGGCGCGCTGAAAACCGCCTCCCTCTTTTCCTTCAGGCCTGACCCAAAAATTCGTCTAAAAACCTAATTTTTCCGCGTCGGCGTCGTGGCCCTGCAGATGCGCATGGCCGAAGATCGCAATCGTCGGGTGTTTTGGCGCCGCGGCGATATCTGTTCGAGAAGCGCGGCGCAACTGCACTCGACTCGCCGGATGTTTAGCGCGCGACCTGCATTCGCTGGCTCGAGCGCGCGCCGAAGTCTTCGCAGCTCTGCGAATAGTGGCGCCGCGACCGCTGATCGGCAGAGGCCGCGCCTGGTCTGGATTTTACCCTCGTTCGCCACTTTCTCTATTTCCAGCTCTGGCATCTCCTCTTTTTGCTTCTTTTTCGCCATTTGGCCATTTTAACCACTTTGACTCAAAAGAAAGAAAAAATTATCCTAATACGACACTTATATGTGCAAAACGGGACAAAAGACTAACTAAAACTGACTCAAAAGGTGTATATAAAATACACCGATCATCCGCCGTACTTTCAATAAATCATGCCAAAAGAAAGAAGAAAGAGTTTCACATACCTCTTAGTCGAACTAATCAACTCAATATTAAGATATGTCTCGTCTAGTACGTCAACCTATAACAATGGTAATATGTTCGTCAATTCTATGATCACTAGCATACTTTATATCGAATGAAGACTTCTTTATTCTATAAAAATTTGGGCAGCACTTCCCCTGTTTATATGTACATCCACAATTTACAACAAATGCCAACTAAACCAATAACCAAGCACAATTCCAAGATATAACCAAATTAGTCTCATGTACTTCATATATGCTACCATAATACATTCTTTTTGTTTTACATTTATGCAATACGACAAATTCAACAACCAAGGTGATTAATACACCTATTTACCTTGTTAATTACGTCCCTTAAACCACATTAAGATAACCTTAAAAATAGTCCATCAATTCTAGCAACAACAACAACAACAAGTAGTGCAAGTCCTACAATTTTCAACATAATATCCTTTTTAGTCTTTAATTCTTTAAGAAATGTATTAGTAATTACCACAACATATATATACATGTTTATAATCAAATCTCCAGCATTTAAACTTTACAAAATCAGCCCCTAACTCGACGCGACAATGTCCAACAATTTCAAGCCAGTTTTCGGCCAACATCCACTAAACCAATTCTTTTCTTAATTTCTTAGAGTCCAATTCTTGTTTCAACGTTTTCTTATGAACAACTATAATCTAATTATCAAGATTTCCTTCAATTTCAACATGCGATAACTGACGAGATTAACAACATAATACTCGAACACAACAACTTTCGAAATTAGTAAAGCTAGTCCCAAAATTGGCTTACAACATCCAAATATTCACATGCAATGTATTAATTCCAATTTTACCTTAACACAAATTCATTTCCTTAATTCTAACAACATGCACTCCAATTATATCATAGAAATAAGAATTTTATACCTCAAATTCGTTCAAAACAGTCCCTAGATTTCGGTCCACTGCTCCAACCAAAATGCCCACTATTTTCGGTTCCTTTCTCCCCTTTTATCACTTCTTTAACTCCAAAATGACATGCATGAATTATTTAATGTTAACCCATCATTTATACATGTTTTTCTTCTCAAAATCTTCATCTAAAAACGAGATTTTCTGGTCTTATAATTCGGTCCAGTCCAGTCGAGAATGCCACTATTTTTGGGGTTTAATCTTGGCTTGTAATTTGAAAAAAAAAACTTAGGCTAAGAAGAGGGAATAAAAGCTTGAATTCTTTGGCTATGGGAAAGTGTAATTTCGGCTGAAGTGAGGGGAGAGGGAGGAGAAGTGTGTGTGTTTTGAATTAAAGTGGAAGATGCAAGGTTAATGAAGTTTTTTTATAATTGCAAATCTGAAAATTTATTTGCAATGTGGTCCAATTCTCTTAATTAATCAACCTTATGTCCTACTTCTTTTAAATCATGAAAATCCCATAAAGCCTCGTACCCTCGTCGAAACTTATATAATACGTTACTAATTCATAACGGGAAAATATAACTATCATTTTCAATTCCCATTGTCACGCTCGTGGGTGTCCAAGTCTATTGTGTCAGGTTGACGGAGAGATTATTGCTAAAGCGGTGAGAGGTGTGACATGGGCCGTTAGAGATGTGGGAGGTTTGACACTAGCAACGAACGTGGATAGGAAAGGATAGAGATCACCCTCACTATTGCATCTCGTAAAGAGTTTTTCGGTACGGAGGTCCATTAGAGAGAATCCAAACGGGTCAAAGTTAATTGAGACAGAATTATCGGTGACAAATTTCCTAACGGATATTAGGTTTTTGATAATGTTAGGAGCATATAAGACGTTATTTAAGGAGAAATGGGGATATGGTGGTGGGGTTAGTGTATGACCAAACCCTTAAATTGGAATGCGATGACCGCTACCGACCATAATAGATTGTGAAGTATTTAAACTTCATGGTTGAGGAATATTACCAAAATTGTTGGTGAGGTGAGACGTGGTGTCCGTATCCATATACCACGCAAAGAAGGCGAAGAAAGCGAAAGATAGAAGAAAATACCATAGACCAAAACCTGATGAATAAGAGCAAAAACTATAAGTGAGCGGGCCCTACCTAACCTTTTATCGGGCTGTCGATGATTCAATGTGACGAAAGTCGGATCCAAACTGAACTGGGAGAGGCCTGGAGCGGACTATTGAGCTCCAGAAAATATGGTCGAATTACTGTGGCTCATGGGGCGGTTATATATATATTTCGAACAAGAGGTGAGAAAAAAATTGTACTTTCTGGAATTTATGCGCCGAAAGAGGACAAAAGACGGGGGACGTGGGATAGGACCGAAAAATCTGTTATTGGCTAAGGTAAGATAAATAACATGGCAGCTCGCGATGTTATCAGGAAGCCTCTGCCTGAAATTGTTGTTGTTGATGAAGAGCGTCTAGCTGGTCTTTTGTAAACAATTGAGGTGAGACTGATCCGTTGAAAGAATTGAATCTTATGTCCAATATATTTAGGTTATTCATCCCCAAAATTGCACTAGGAAATTGCCCGAAAAAATTGTTGTTACTAATATCAAGTTCATAGAGATAAGGAAGATTCGCGATTTTTGGAGACAAAGTCCCTCCAAAATTGTTGGAATTAGCATGAAAAATAGCTATATCTGGAAGCTGATCAAGGAAGCCATCAAGCATCGAGGCGCTAAGTTGAAATCAATAGAAGCAAGAGCAATTGCTGATTTGTTGTCTGGTGGACTTTCACAGTAGAAACCAGTATAGTTATAAGTTACTTATGTTCGGACTCACCCAAGATTTTGTAATACCTAAAGGATCAGAAGTGATGATATTCCTGAATTTCTGGATAATAGGATATACTACAACCAGTCTTTGATCTGCCAAAATCAATTGGTTTTGTACCTTTGGTGGTTGTGCTGATGTAACACTGAAGAGAAATATTAGAAATTTGATACTATTCATCATCTCTCAAAATCAAGAAAATGAAACGAGAATGGAAATAGTGAACAAATCATCAATACTTTATAGTCTTGATAAATTACTTTTCGTGCGACTGGTCACAGCAATTAACAAGAGGTACAACATAATGGATGCATTTTTTTTAAAAAAAAAAAAAAAAGATCATGAAATGAAATGTTATTTAGCAGAACTTGATTAACCAACCAATCTTGAGTATTAAAAATTTGAGACCGTGCAAAAAGAAGCAACAATGAATGGGTCACTGTTTGGTTGTGGCCAGGACCAGACTGCTTTCCATTATTAAAACTTGCAAATAAAGAAGATGCCATGTTACCTTTTTGACATTTTTTATTATCGGTTTGGCCACTAATACCAGATTTCAATAATCATAAGCTTTTGCTTTTGCATATATAGTATAAATCTTTTGTACCGTAAGGAAAGGCGCGTTTAAGATGCTGCTGCTCGAACGAATGTGAGAGGAGTATCCGATCAATTGGCGTTTAGAATTATGGTGAGGGCCAGCCAGAGAATTCAACAAGTGGTCACTAATTCTGAAAATTTAGGATTAACCAAGATTTGTTTGCAGGAGATGACATGTTTTCATGAGAATCATTAGCACATCATATGGTCCCCTCTGTCAATTTTTCTTTCTTTGGAGTAGCCAAGAGTTGAACCTATGAGCTAAAATTAATTTTGGATCACATTTGTCACTATAAAAATGTTTGCAAATGCAAAGTGTAATTTTCTAATAAAGGAAATTCAACCGATTACACCTCCAACACTGCTTTGCACCGATATTTGTGTAACCTTTGTTTACCTGCAATTTTTAGGAGTACATACTATATCATATTGATGTACCGATAAATGCAAATTACTAGAACGCGAATTACTGATAAAGTTGTCATGTGATCACAAGTCGGGTTAGTGTGAAATAGCCTTGCGAAATCTGAGATAAAAGTGCGTCTGATAATGACATTGTGGTTCGTACTTTTAGGACCTCGTATGCGTTAACTTAAGACATCAAATGTATTTATTTTAGAACGTGAATTACTAGTATTACTTTCACCAAACATGCAACAATTGAATCGAGCCATTGGCTGTCAGAGCGTCAAATGCTCCACAATAGTCTATTTCTAAATACTTCTTGGTTTCTCACATTTATATGTATTAATTAGCTCTTCTCTGGAAGATTCAAAAGACTAAGGTATGTGACATTTTTTGAGGGATTTTATACAAATAGTCGGCTGAATTTACTGTTTGCTTTTTCTAGTCCATATTCGAATATAGATTATATATTGGTTATACACGGGTGTTTATATATATATATATATATATATATATATATATATATATATATATATATATATATATATATATATATATTTGAGTGAACGTCTATTTAGATTAATTCTTCATTCGGTGGAAATTAGGCTGGATCAAACCCCACTCCAACTTTTACTTCACACTTCACAGGCTTACTGGTTTGGAGCCACTTCAACTAAATCCCATGCAGAGATAATGGACCTTGCATTAATGACGAACGCTCCCTACAACATGGCCTCAACCCAAGTGGCAAAATGATCTCTGCTTATAAGAGTTCTAGTAATTGGACAGGCCCAATTGACAATCTCTTGTATGTATCCCAAGCTGAAAAGACCAATAGCCCAATTGAGATGATAGAACTTAGAAGAGCCTTCTTTCTTCACTTATAAATATGTTAGGGAAATTTATTAACGTGAAATAAAGGTTATTCTATTATTTATGATTTGAACAATTGGGGTCCCGCACGTCGAAAATGTCGTTTCCACACACGTGCACACATTGTACCAAATATCGTAAATTTCCTTAGTGAAAGAGATATTGGTATGTAAACAGAATGTTTTGAGACATGAAATGATAGACGGTTGTTGGCCAAATGACGAGTGTTTCACGTTGGTAAATGAGGAAAGAAGTGTACGAAGTGTAAATATCGAAACAGGACGAAAAAGGGTTGCGGCGTCTCCGCGGAATCGGGGAGCCACAGCTCAACAGCCACAAGGGCCGCGACGCTAATCCACTCTCCAGCTACTGGATCTGGGGCGCCGCGGCGCTTCTGAGGCAGTGATGGAATTCCAACCGTTGGGCTGATTTTGGAGACGTTGTGAGGCATTAAGTTGTCAGTTTTTCTTCCATAAATCAGTCATTACTTGGCTGCATTATATGGTGAATTAAATGGTCATTACATGACATTTAAATGACCATTATATCCTTATAGTAGTTAGGGAGTGCTTTATTTTTAATATGAAATTTTCTGATGTAAAATTGAATATAATCAGACTCTAAGAATATCGAAGGGAAAAAAGTGTGATAAAATCACAAGAAGTCAATTTACAAAAAAAATAAGAGGTTTTTTTTATATAGACAAAATTATTTGATATTTATGTTGATGAAAAATATAAGAAAATTTTAAAATAATTGAAATGCGCTTAAGTTGGCCTACATCAAGTTATTAAAAAGAAAAAGAAAATGATTTGTTATTTCAGTGGTCTACTTATTTCTATGATTATAAAAATGTGTAGTGGACCTTTGACAATTTTAAGCATTAAGCAAGGAGATAGTTTCTAGATGTAGTAGATGAATCACATGTGGAGAGATGGACCTGCTTTACACTACTATATAAGTATATATTAAAGCTTTTGGCTCAATTGTAACATGCAATCAAAAATTTCTGAACACTTCATCTTCTCTTAAGCATTTCTCACATACTCAAAGATTTTTCTTTTAGTACACATTTGAGTTTTCTTTGCTCACTTGTTTGTTGTTGTTTTATCTTGGAAGAAAAACTGTCAATTACCGTAAAAGAATATATACGGGGCAATATTATCTTAAGGACATAGTGAATATCACTCGACTCACCAAACCTTGTTTTGTTCTCATTTTCATATTGTAATCTTTGTAATAATTACTTACTTCCCGTTCATCCAATTGTTGTATCACAATATTACTCACAAAATATACAGATGTATAAAAGTTGAATCAACAACAATATTAATTATTAATTCTTCAAGCATAAACTAGTTCAGCTCACTTGTATGAATATGATTTATATAAGCTAATTTATTCAAATAGACAAAAGCAATGACATCAAGAGAGACATGTTCATATTGTTGAATTAAGGTAGAAGAGTTTGGTTAATAAATTGACTAGACCATTTGCAAATTGCAAGAGACTGTAAGAACCCGTGCTTCTGTTCCAGAAATAGTCAAAATGAAAATTACATCTAGCAAACGACCAGACATTCAATTTCATTTTGTGGTTATATAATGAATTCACCTATCGCCATCCCGACAATGAAAGAGGACACCACAAACGCCAAAATTTGACTAACCAACGTATACATACTGTTCCCATTCTGACTCAAATTCTCAATATTAACTTTCGCTTACACGTTCTTGTTATGATTAACTTATAGGTAAGAAAAATGAGCTTGCATTATTAAAAATATTTCATTTTTATTTCAAAAGGAAAAAAAAAGTGTTTTCGGGAAGAAAAAAAAATGTTTTTCTTGTATGTTGTCTGGAGACTAAAATCTTCGAATTTTATACTCCGGTTGAGATTAAAGGTTTCATAACTTTCTACTCATTAGGGTACTTGATTTGAAGATATAAAAACTTCATCAAGTATACAACATACAATCTACTGCACTTCGTTTCAAGCAATTTTGATTCGGTTTGAAGAAATAAAATCTTCACCGTTGTGTATTATATTTGTTGCTATCAAAATTGATTCGGTTTGAAGAAATAAAATATTCACCGTTGTGTATGATATTTGTTGCATGAAATACGTGAAGATTATTTTCAAGGTAGTAAGAATGAATTTGACTTACTCATGTGATACTTGTACAACGATTTGAAGAACAAAAAAACGTCATCGTTCTGTTTAAGGAGATTAAAACTTGTGTAGTTTTCTACTCCATATAAATATTAGTATTCTGACTCGAAGATATAAAAGCTTCGTTGGAATACAAAAATTTCATAATTATAATGTGATTTGAAGAAATAAAATCTCCATCGTTCAAATTACGATTTGAAGAAATAAAATCTTCATCGTTTAAGTTTCACAACTATACTCCGATTTGAAGAAATAAAATCTTCATCGTTTGAGTCTGTGATTTAATTGCTATTCTGGTTTTATTAAGTAAAACAGTTTGTCGATTTGACAGTGACAAACAAATAATGGCAATTGATATGAATGATCTGTGTGCAATGTTGTCGGAGTGCAATTTGGTTGGAAATCCAAAGGAGTGGTGGCTTGATTCTGATGTCACTCGATATGTTTGCGCTGCAAAAGAAGCATTTGCAACCTATGCTCCCGCTGGACCCGAAGAGGTAATGTTTATGGGAAATACTGCAACAGTCAAGGTTGAAGGATATGGGAAGATACTTACCGGATGACTTAGCGAGTCCGACTACCAACAATGTTGCATGCGTTCCAACAATTCGGAAGAATTTAGTTTCAGCCGGACTACTCGTCAAGAACGGGTTTACGTGTGTGTTGATTAGTGAGAAAATTGTAATTAGTAAGAATGATATGTTCATAGGAAATGGTTACCTCACCGAGGGCCTTTTCAAACTCAATGTAATGGTTGTTGACAGTATTAATGAAAATTCAGATTCGTCTTACTTATTTGAGTCAAATGATTTATGGCATGTTCGTTTATGACATGTCAATTACAAAACCTTGCGAAAATTGATTAATTTAGAAGTATTGCGTAAATTCGAGTGTAACAAATCAAAATGTGAAATTTGTGTTGAATCTAAGTTTGTTAAACATCCATATAAGTCTATTGATAGGAATTCAAATCCTTTAGATTTAATTCACACAGATATATGTGATATGAAGTCAATATCATCTCGTGGTGGGAAAAAGTATTTTATAACTTTCATTGACGATTGCACTCGATACTGTTATTTGTATTTGCTTAATAGTAAGGATGAATCAATTAATGCATTTAAGCAATACAAGAACGAAGTAGAAAATCAATTGAATAAAAAGATCAAAATGATTAGAAGTGATATGGGTGGAGAGTACGAATCTCCTTTTGCAGAGACATGTTTGGAATATGGAATTATTCATCAAACTACTGCCCCTTACACACCACAATCAAATGGAATTGCGGAAAGGAAAAACTGAACATTAAAAGAAATGATGAATGTCTTACTAATTAGTTCTGGTTTACCGCAGAGCTTGTGGGGGGAAGCTATCCTTACAGCTAATTGAATACTCAACAGAGTACCCCACAGCAAAACACAATCTATTCCATATGATCTATGGAAAGGAAGAAAACCCAACTTGAAATATTTCAAAGTGTGGGGTTGTTTAGCGAAAGTCCAAGTTCCTTTGCCCAAAAGGGTAAAAATCGGACCAAAAACTGTGGATTGTGTTTTTATTGGCTATGCTACAAACATCAAAGCTTGTCGGTTTTTGGTTCACAAATCAGACAATCCCGAAATTCATGTTAATACGGTAATTGAATCAGATAATGCTGAATTCTTTGAAAACATTTATCCGTATAAAACTGAATGTGAGTCGTCAAGTGAAAGATCTAAACGACCGCGGGAAGAACCAAAGGAAAGTACACCAAGTAAAGGGGATCCAAAGCGTAGCAAACGTCAAAAGACATCTACTTCCTTTGGACCGATTTTGTAACATTCTTGCTTGAAAATGAGCCTCAAACATTCAAAGCATCAATGTCATCTTCTGATTCAACATTTTGGAAAGAAGCAATCAATATTGAGATTGAATCAATTTTAAACAATCATACATGAGAATTAGTTGATCTTCCTCCTGGAAATAAACCTTTAGGATCAAAATAGATTTTTAAAAGGAAAATGAAAGCTGATGACACTATTGAAAAATATAAGGCAAGACTTGTGGTCAAAGGTTATAGACAAAAAAAAGGTTTTGATTACTTTGACACATACTCACCGGTAACAAGAATAACATCTATTCGGGTGTTAGTGGCACTGACGGCCGTATATGGTTTTGAAATTCATCAAATGGATGTCAAGACAGCTTTCTTAAATGAAGAATTGGAGGAAGAAATTTACATGGAACAACCTGAGGGTTTTGTGGTTCCTGGTAAAGAAAGGAAAGTGTGCAGACTTGTTAAGTCACTTTATGGACTTAAACAAGCACCCAAACAATGACATGCGAAATTTGACCAAACAATGTTGGCAAATGAATTTAAGATTAATGAGTGTGACAAATGTGTTTACATTAAAAATACTCCAAATCATGAAGTCATTGTTTGTTTGTATGTTGATGACATGTTGATAATGAGAAAAGATATTGTCGATGTAAATGCTACGAAGCGTCTGCTCGCTAGCAAATTTGACATGAAAGACTTAGGAGTTGCTGATTTGATCTTAGAAATTAGGATCCATAAAACCCCACAAGGTCTAGCATTATCACAGTCACATTATATTGGAAAAATACTTGACAGGTTCAAGTATTTAAATTTCAATGTTGCAAAGACTCCAATTGATGTAAGTTTTGCACTTCAAAAGAATGAAGGTGAAAGTGACTCACAATTGGACATTGCACGAGCTTTGAGAAGTTTGATGTATATTATGAATTGTACACGACCAGATATAGCATGTGCTATAAGCAAGCTGAGTCGATTCACGAGTAATCCCAATCAAACTCATTGGATGACAATGAAACGAGTCTTGGGATATTTACAACACACCCAAAACTATGTTTTGCATTATAATAAATATCCCGCAGTACTTGAGGAATATAGTGATGCAAATTGGATCAGCGGATTAAATCCACGAGTGGATATATTTTCACCGTTGGTGGAGGAGAAGTATCTTGGAAATCATCGAAACAGATATGTATCGCCCGCTCTATAATGGAATCAGAATTTATAGCTTTAGACAAGGCCGGTGAAGAAGCTGAATGGCTCCGAAATTTCTTAGAAGATATTTCATTCTGGCCCAAACCTTTGGCTCCTATATGTATACATTGTGACAGTCAAACAGCAATAGGTAGGGCATGGAGCGTAATGTATAACGGAAAATATCGTCACATACGACGGAGACATAATACCGTTAGACAACTCCTCTCTAATTATGTAAAGTCAATAGATAATGTGGCGGATCCGCTTACAAAAGGTTTATCTAGAGAGGGAGTTAGTAGATCATCAATGGGAATTGGGTTAAGGCCAAGGACAAGTCATCATGGCGGTAACTCCACCTAGCTGGAGATCCAAAGAGCTAGGTTCAAGGAGATCAAATAAAATTGTGATTGACGGTTCAATATTGTCAAATAACTCAACCCATTCTCGGATGAAAACAATGTTTAGAAATAAGAATAAGACTTTATGGCTTGTTAATGAGTTAATAAAGCATTATGGTTTTTTAATGGTTATCTAAATCTGGCAATGTATGACCAGATAATGTGGCTATAGGACCACATGTTTAGAAATCACTTATGTGAGTGTTAAGTGTAAGCCGTTTTAAAGGGAAATGACAGTAAGGGCTCATTCTCTATGCACTCGAGACCAGGCGGTGTTCATGGCTGAAACGAACACAACCGTGAGAACCATAAACGGTTGAGGGTTGATTGTGTGTCTTATGTTGTCTAGGTATACAACAAAGTTCGACGGTTCAAAGATATCAAATCTACCGATTGATCGAGTATATCCGATATAAGTTCACTACGGAAAGTTCAAAGGGAAACCTACTTATCCAGACGCAACAATTCTCGCCAGATATCACACTCGTCCGTACATTCTTTTATCTTATAGCCATTCCCCATTAATGTGGGGGATTGTTGAGTTTTGATATTTGTGAATGGGAAATGATGGGATAAAAATTAAAGGGATTAAAATGCTCTTTTGTCCCACATCGAAAAAAAGATAAGGAAAGAGAGGTGTATATATATTACATTACACATTCTCTAGTTGCTAAAAGGGTTGAGAGGGCAAGGACCCCACGCGCCGTCGTCGTCGCTCGGCTCGGCTTTGGATTTGGATTTGGATTGATTGATAATCTTTTTGGACAAACATTTTTTTAATTAATTAATTAAAAATAAATTCAAACGGATCGACCCAAGACCCGCGACCGACCCGTCCGGTTTAAGTCTTTTCTTTTCGAATTTCCCTCCAAAATTTTGGTGACTATTCTGAATGGTTGCAAAAATTCAAAATCAGCACCTCCAACAACTATAAATTCTTGTTTGTTCCAAGAATTTATTAATCAATTCATTCAATACGAATTTCTTCGTCTGAAAAAATTCTCTCTTCCTAAATCTGTGTGATATACTACCGTTGAGTGGTTCACTGCTACCAGAATTTGGAGTACTACTATTCTGGTAAGATAATCGTTCTATCCTGGGAGACGATATTCCATTAACCTCGAGTACTGTGAGGGGAATAATTTCCTTAAGGACACACTTTGAACTAAGTGGACTCGATTATATTCTGAAATTATTTTTTCTTATTCAAAACATATTCTGTTTATTGTACTGATTTCAATTAAGTATTTTTTATACTGTGAAATCTATTTTTTTTACTAATTGTTTAAACAGATTGTGTTAAAATATTATTTTAGCCATATACAGATTATTATACCAACAGTATGTTCTTACACTATATACATTAACTAAATTTTATACTATCAATATATTTTAATTAGTTGTAACACGATTGAACATATGTATACAATATACTATAGAGTTGAGTTCAATGTTTTGACTTTGGAACCGCAAAACCTACGTGGCTTCTATCTTTTCATTTCTAACGGTAAAGAAATGGATTTTGAGTCTAACTCAACCCCAAAAGCTAGTTTATAGAGTGAGGATTGTCCAAGTCCATATAATGAGTTCATGTTCTCATTCCATATCCGATGTGGAACTCTTAACACTCCTCCGCACGACCAGACCTTGTTAACTGAAGCGTGAATAATATAATTTGGGGACCCAACATCGGTGAACAAAGAGTTGGAATGAGTCTGACTCTGATACTATGTAAATAATTAATCTTGGGCCTAATTCAATCTCAAAACTAACTTATAAGGTGAGAATTGTTCAACTCCATTCCATATCCGATGTGAGACTCTTAACACTAAGAGAGAGAAAATGACAAAAACAATATAGTAAGTAATTTAAAAAATCATAAGAATCCAAGAATATTGCATAGGATACCAAAGTACCATCCAAAGGAGGGTTCACGTAATTTGACCAGACAGAGAAGAAGAACAAATAAACAATGACCAAAACGCGAAGTTATCTACTTGGGCATAGAGCAGGTTCATCTCTCCACATGTGATTCAACATCTAGAAACTATCTCCTTGTTTAATGCTTAAAATTGTCAAAGGTCCACTACACATTTTTATAATCATAGAAATAAGTAGACCATTGAAATAACTAATCATTTTCTTTTTCTTTTTAATAACTTGTTGTAGGCCAACTTAAGTGCATTTCAATTATTTTAAAAATTTCTTATATTTTTCATCAACATATATATCAAATAATTTTGTCTATTAAGAAAAAACCTCTTATTTTTGTTGTAAATCGACTTCTTGTGATTTTATCACACTTTTTTCCCCTACAATATTCTTGTTAGAGTCTTATTAAATTCAACTTTACATCAGAAAATTTCATATTAAAAATAAAGCACTCCCTAACTATTATATCAAGTACTTAATTATAATAAAATATATATATATATATATATGGCAATCATCATAACCCACTGTTTCCATATTGACTTTTTCATATACATATAAGCTATGCAAGTTGTGTCCCCAGTCCCACGCACACCCAAATCTCTTATCTGTCTTTGGGTCAGTCAATCACAAGTATTAATTTCCAAAGATTTATCTAGCTCTCCCTCAATTATTATTCTTGGAAAATAATTGATTACCCAAAAATAATTAGCTGGACCATACATTTGAATATTAAAAATAACACTACCTCAAAAAAGTCCAAACTGATGTAACACCCACCCATTACCCATTAAATCAAATATTCCTTTTATAACAAATATAACTTAAAGTTTGTCAAACGAACCAGTTACGACACGCTATTAATTAAACTAATCCCAACTTGATTAAATTCTTTAATCCTATTTCCCATTGACTAACTATTGAGGTGTGAAGCAACTCTTTATTGTTTTTTATTGGAAGCTGGAATAAGTGGACTTCTTTGGGAGCAATCTGTCACCCTGGAACCAACTGAGCTACACTCATGCGGATGAATAAGTGGACTTCCTTGCTAGTAGAACCAACCAACCTAACGTGTATAAACAACTAAACGTCAAATCAGCACCGCAGGGTAGCAAAGAATTATCATGAAGAGAGCGCGAGGCGCCGCCGCCACGAGTTCGATCCTGCATAAACCTTTCTTGGCATTGGCACACACGCATTGTCAAGTATGACCTACCGACGTGATTTGCGCGCTATCATACAAATTTACTCTACGACTGAAAGAAAGAGTAGCGCCACGATTTCTTCATCAACAAAAAAAAAAAAAAAAGTATGTACCCAAGTAACTAATCTTCCAACAAGATATGTTTAGTATTAAGAAAAATAAAAGAAAAGTACCCACTAATTAATGTTGCATGATTCAATTCCCACCAAATCCATAAATTGCTCTCTATCTCCTTCCACTTTTTCCACGCATAATCAAAAGTTTTCAACGACAAATACATAGAGAATAAATAAAAATTAAACAAATGTGCCTCTCATTTTTCCTCTAGGCGTTGACCAATTAGATCGTTTGCATCTTTCGACGGTGCTGATTTACTCTTCATGTTTCCAAAGAAGATCTGAGCCGTTGAGATCAATATGGGAATATGATTATCATCATCAAGATTAAGATGATTCAAGGACATGAGGTGCTGGTGTTTCTGTAATGGAAAGGGAATGATTGTGTTCTCCTTCATATGTAACAATCAACATAGCAGGATCATCTAATGCTCTCTCTACATGTTTACGTGCTGGACATCCTCGTACACTGCTACATTTGTAATATCCCCTGAAAATTTCAACACCCATAAACTTTAGATTCTAAAAACTAAACTCGAATTAAAGACAGAAAAAAAAAGTTAGAAAATTTACCTAGGATGAGGAGAACCCTTAATGGGTTTTTGACCATATTTTCTCCATGAATAATCATCAGGTGGAATATCAGCCATTTTCATGCTTATAGCAGGAACTCTCACCACTCTTTTGACTCTTGATTTCCTGAATAAATTTCAATTAAACAAACACAAATCAGTTATAATTCAGGGGAAAAAAGATATGTATATTTATGGATTCAAGTGGTAAAAATTGTATCTTGGGGTTGAATAAATAATTACAATGATTTTTGGTGATCTAATTTATAAGAAAGCCAACAAATGTACAAGTCTAGTATATTAAGCATATATATACATATTGTATACACAATCAGTGTAAATATTTGGCTAGTGCACGTGATTATTTTGGACGGATGGAGGGGCCAAAAAATGAAAAAGCACTTGATTTTTACCTTTTCTTTGGGCAGTGGCAACGGCCGGAGGACCCACCGGCGCTGGTACACTTGAGGGAAATATCGTCCATGGAACTACACTTCCGTTTGAATGAAGAAGTAGAAAGAGGCGGCCGGCCGGCGGAAGAAACCTGAGAAAGATTAGTTATTTGAAACCCAGAAGACAAAGAGTGCTGCAAACTTTCAGTTTCCCCAGTTAACGACGACATAAACGAATTCGCCGGCGAAGCAGCAGCAAAATTGATGGTAGTTGATACGTCTTTCCTCTCAATCGAACAATTTTTCACTAATTGAAGACGGTGGTTATGTGGTAACGGAGGTAATCTCTGAATCGGAGTCGGACAGTAAATTTTAGTAGTAGTGGGTTCTTCAATTTGTGGGCTCTGATTCTTAATGGGTTGTTGGGTTTTAGGAACTGGGCCTCGTCGGAATCTGGCATGTCCAGTTCTGTTTTTATCGAGTAAAGAAATGAATTTCTTGAATTTGTTTACAGCAGCATCAGCTACTTGTCGATAATCTGCAGAAGCAGATGAATTATTAGGCAAATAAGAAGATGATGAGTCTTGAAAATTAGGGTTTTGATTTTGTTGGTGTTGATGAGATTGAGAGAGCAATCTGATTAATTTCTCAACGCTTTGAAGGCCGGCTGCGGCGGTTTCTTCCATTTTTGATGGAAAATTATCGCTTCTGTAACCGCTAGACATTAATTCTACAGCCATGTTAAGAAAACCATACAACAGAGGGGGAAAAAGTTGATGGAAAGAGTGAGGGAAGGGGTAGAGGATAATGAAAGCCAAAGAAGATATAAAATGGAGGAAATTCTTATTCTTATCAATGGGGAGAGAGTCAAACTTATGCTGCCCCTTTTTCTCTTTTTCTTTTTTCTTTTTTCATTTAGGACCGTTTGGCCATGTGAACTTCATTTTATTTTTTATTTTTTAAATTATAATTAAAATTTGAAAAATACATAAAGTTTTGTTTTCACTTTTTACAACATTCAAACAACTAAATATTCATTTCAAAAAACTATAACCAAATACAACTCTATCTTCGATTCCAATTTCAAAATTCTAAATATGTAAAACTATATTTAATATTTATGGCCAAACGCCTACTTAATTTCCGTTATCGGTGTTCAAGCCTCAATTAATTTGAATTTGTGACGCATAAGATTAATTTAAAGAATTACCGTTAATAATTGGGAAAAAATTCATACCTAAAAACCAACACTTCTGATTAAAAGTGAAAGGATCGATCTATTTCATCCATAACCCTTATGGGTCGTTTGGTACCTGATTAGGAACTAAATTATTCATGTATTAAATTATGCATATATGAACATTTGCGATTTAAAAACCTCCATAACTAATCGTATATATATAAGATATGATTTTTTTTATGTATTATTGATGTATGATAGAAAATAAAATAATAAAAGAATTCATAAATTTCCTTATAACTAATTTTTATATTGTTAGTGTCGAAGTAAATGACTGAACTGTGGCTTTTGACCTTACATAGCCATTAAAGGATTAAAGCAATGAAACATAGACACGTATATTATTCATTGAGAAAAAGAGGGCATTGACTAAAAGCTTTATTTAGGTTGTGTGGGGACCAACGATGGAGAAAGGGAAGAAGACGAGATAAAGGAAGAGGCAGAAAGTCAAAAGGTATTAATGAGCCGTTCGATGAATGAATGGAATCGGTGGCGGACGCACAATTTTTTTTAATTGAATGCACACATTTAATAAAGTTTACAAATTATTCGGGTGTTCAAATTTAATAAAGTTTACAAATCATAATTATTTCATATGCGTTTTCATATTTTAAAAACATTTAATTACATCATCATTTGTAACACTCTTAAGCAAATCTTTTTCAATAAAAAAAATAATCATTTAAAAATTGATCACAAATTTGATTTGGTAGATCCGTCTTGACATTCATTGCAGAGAAACATCTTTTCACGCTTGTTGTTGCAACCGGCAAAATCAATGCGAACTTCAAAAGCCGACACACCAATGGGTACGATAAGTATTTTCGTGTTTGCACAAATAATGTAGATAGATTAACAAACTCCTCCAATCGACTGAATCTGTCATCTGATCGCAAATCCATAATATATGTCTCTAGTTGATTTTCAAGCATCATACAATCAACTAGAGAGAAGTCATCTGGATAAAACTGAGTCATTCTTACAATGTCTAATTGTCTATGAAGAGCAACTGCAATAGATTGACTTTGTCTCATTAGATCATCACACTTCTTTAAACACACATAATGAACATTATTAACTGCACCAACATGAGAATCCAAACTAACTTTTTTATAACAAGTAGAAAAACCTTCAGTTATAAATGTCTCATCACCTTGATTGTTGATTTGATCTCTAAACAAATAACAACACAAGCAATGTGCTTTATCTCCTTTCATGTTATACTCTAACCAATTAGCATGCTGATCAAACCAATCAGGATTAAAACGACGTATTTTATTTCCCATCATTTTCTGAGGAAAATCATGGCCACGGGGTTGACAAAACCCCTTTAATAGATAAGTTCTTCTAATTTCATCAACCTGGTTTGGGTGAAATTTCGATATCTTTTATCTTTCTGCAAGATCTGAAGGAAGACTATTCAAATCAACAAAATCTTTCGTAATTGAAGTTATGGGAACATACGGTTGAGTACTAGGAGATGCACCACTAGAACCACCAATTCCAATTTTTGTCAATTTTTGTTTAAATTAAAAAAAATCTCTCTGTATTCCCTTAAAAGTCAAAAAACCTCTAACCATGTTGAAGAGTCAAAAAACCAAAACTATGTTGATAGGTGGGTCATGTTGAAAATGATAGGTGGGTCACCTTGTAAAACGACGTGTTAGAGGTTGGGTAGAACCTTGTTGATAGGTGGGTCACTTACACCCACATGGTTATATGTGTGTCCGCCGGTGAATGGAATTGGGTGAAGTAAAATGAGTGTTAGCTGAGGTAGAGTTGACTCTTTAACGTCTTTTTAATGCTAAAGTCCATTTGGCCTTTATCTTTTGATTTTTTCCTTTTCGTAACTTATACACTACTTAAATCTATTCGTTCACACAGAAGAGGTTCAGTATGTGTTTGATCAAACTTGTATAAGTGTTTTTAAATTTGAAAAACATTTGTTGGGTCAAACACATACTTATCAAGATATAAAAATATTTTTTTAAAAAGTCAAAAAATATTTCTACAATGGAAGAGAAGTAGAAACACAAAATTGGTGTTTCTCCAAAAAGTGTTTCTTTAATTTTTTTTATGATCGAATTTTTGGGGTTATGTGTACCCATATTATTAGGCGATGGATATGAGACTGGTAAGGTCTTTAGTGTCGTCATGCCATAGGTTACAGTTTTAGGTAGTCATGGGAAAAATATTGTGTTGGGGTAATGACGGGTCATACTGTATATATATACGGGGAGGTAAGAGACCCCAGGGCAACTTGAAATGAAAAATAAAAGGTAAGATGAGGAGAAATTCGAACGATAAGAAATCTTGGCAAGCCATTGGATTATGTAAATACCATAAATTGAGGTTGGACACCTGATTATAAGCTCTATGTTATACCCCGTAGTTCAGGTCATGCGTATGAGATCGTACGAAAGGGAGTAAGACTTAAAATTTTAGAAGGACAGGTTGACGGATTGTTTCGGACGGGTTTTTGGTCAACTTTGAGGCGGGTTATGACCCGTTACATTGAGAGTTCCTAGGTGTTTCAAAGTCCTAGTGCGTAGTTCGTTGAGACTAGTTTCCAACGCAACCAACCGTTCGTCGATAGGACATCGGAGTAGAAAGTTATGGGAGTTACAAGTTCAGTGCACAATCGGACAAAAATGTGTTTCGGGCAGGAGCCACAGGGTCGCGGCGCCGGATGATCTGAGGGTTCGCTGAAGTTGCAGCGCCGCGGCGCCGGGAAGCAGGGCCGCGGCTCCGGAATGTTATGAGAGTCGGCAGAGGTTTCAGCGCCGCGACGCCGAGGCGGGATTTCTGGCGGAAAAACTGAGGAAATCAGATTTCTTCTTTTAAAAAGGCCATGGGAGGGTGACAAGTGTCCCCCCCCCCATCTGATTTTTGCATGTCTTATATATTGACCAAGTCTTGAAAACTTGGTCATCTTTCAAAGTCCTTCTCTCTCTCTAAAGCTAAAGCTCTCACTTCTCTCTAGAATTCCAAGAGAAATTCAAAGCTTGAGGAAAATCTGAAAAAAATGTGGCAAGAAGGAAGCTTGTGGCTAGCTTGTAGGAGTATTGTGGTGGTGTTTTTGGAAAGGAGGATAGCAAATTTGTTGGATTAACTTGGCTAAAGCTCTAAGGTAACAATTCTTCTCTTGTAGCTAGTTATTGGTGTTGTATGTGAAGAAGAAGGAACTTGTAGTAGTAAATAATGCTCTTAGATTCATTGCATGTAAGAAATATGGTTTGGATGTGAAAGAATTGGTTAAGAAGACTATGTGAGCATGTTGTAGCCTAAAAACTACCTTAAACTTGTTAAGTTAATTGTTGTACCTTATGGGGCAGAATTTTACACACCCAAGTTTAGGTGTGTAATCCCCTTTGAAATATTTGGATTGTTGGGCCTTAAATGTGGCGTTTGGATATTGAATTCGGTCTTGTTAAGGGTGGCAAGTATGTAAAAACAAAGGAAATGCTGCCCAATTTTCCATAAAAATTAGTAACTTTGAACTTGGAAATGTCTACATTGAAACTAGAGGTTAATAAAACATACTATGGTCATTATAGGTTGACATATTACGTGCGGTATCTTAGCAAGTGGATTGACCGAAGAGGTATGTGGAGCTTTCTTATCTCTTGTGTATGAGTAGTTGTACCTATGTAGTACGGTAGACGTACAAGGTTTGATATCCCTTACTTGTTTTAAGGATGTCTTGAGTTTTCAAAGTTAAGGGACTTGATGTGTTCAAGTATATGATTCTTGTTTTCCTTTTAAAAGTGTAAGTCCCTTGGGTTTTAGAAAAAATGTATTTGACTAAGGTACAACGTTAATATAATGACTTTATGGGAAGTTGATTATATTAGTTTTATGGAAGATTAACAAAGGAAGATTTACTTTAAGTAAAATGAGTACAGATAAATGATTTGAGGTTGTGAAAGACAAATTGGTTTTAAGGCATCAATTGCCCAAAGATTTTTATGTGAAAAAGAGTCATTTTCAAAAGAGTGGAAGTATGTAGTACTTTGGGTTAAATTCCCGGATTTTCTTTTACTAAGATATGTTAACTTATTTATGTTATGTATGATGGTCGGTTGAGCTAGGGTAAGAGTATAAATGAGGGGTAAATCCCCAAGACGTTATACCACCTTCTTCAGGGTAAGAGTATAAATGAGGGGTAAATCCCCAAGACGTTATACCACCTTCTCCAGGGTAAGAGTATAAATGAGGGGTAAATCCCCAAGACGTTATACCATCTGCTTCAGGGTAAGAGTATAAATGAGGGGTAAACCCCCAAGACGTTATACCACCTATTATGTGGATTTGCTACCCACGATGCGAGGAATACCTCATGCGAGTCCGTAGGGCTCATGCGGGTGAAATAGTCCCATACGGGTTAGTACAGCCTATGCGAGGAATACCTCATGCGGGTTCACAGGACCCATGCGGGTGAAATAGTCCCGCGAGGTGAGTGCTTAATGACATCGCGGGCGGATGACTCGCTTTGACCACGAGCTTCCTATTTTCACGCAGATTGTATATGTTGATATTCTCATTATTAGTAAGACATGTTCTCAGAACCGATTTTTATACATGTCTCCAATTATTTTATACTTGAGGTATTTTCAGATTTTCCGCCAGATACTTAGTACATATTGTAATCGACCCCTTCCTGGCCGCGCGTCACGCCGCAGTGGTAGGTAAGCAGGTGGATCCTCATTCTTAGGATCACTGTTCGGTGTCGAAGCTCCATTCCTCGGAAGCTTGTTTTGTTACTGGTTCTTCCCCGATGCTATAGGTATTGTGTACATTCGGGGATACGACGGCCCGCCCCGCCACGATTGTTATTCTTAAGTGCGTGGTCACGCTTTGTGTTTTGTAAGAACAACTTGTACTTTTGATTAAGTATAGTTTTATGAAAGGCACCTTATCGGCTTGCGATGATGTTTACTTTATACAAAGTTATGAGTTATGTATGTTCACGCTATTCTCTCGATGTATACTGTCGGTGCCCTAGAGGCACCGCCATGTCCCGGTCGGGTCGTGACACTCTATGACCTGGAAGAGAATAATAGGATTACTACTTGACGAGATCAAGGAAGTCTCCCACTAAATTGTGATTGACAGGGAGTTAGCCATGAGACAAGCAAAGGAATCGAATCTAAGTATAGTGACCAAGATTGGTTGCAACAGAGAAATGGAAACATGAATCATAATTGAGATTATATCCCCGAATATTTCGGAAGTATGAAACAGGCTTCCAGTTATTGAAAGATATGATGACTACGACTACAGCTCTAACCCCTTCTGAGGCCTGATGGACTAGAGGGTTAGGTTGTTATGGTAACACTTTAGGTGTTTGACTGGGTTGTGTGCGGATGCAACACGATAAGGCAACAACCTATATTTTTTTCCCGACAGTTACGGGAGCATGATAGTGGAGCTCAGATTCGATAAGTTTTCGAGTCTTCCCACGTTGAAGAGGTGAAGAGGCGACATTATAAGGACCCGCCAAGACAGAATCGAAGTTACGACTCGGCAGGAGAAGAGCTCAGATGATAAAGACACGATGGTGCTAGGATGCGAGGACGGGTGGTGTGTACCCGATGTTGCAAGACTTCGTCAGCAGGTTTTAGGGGAGGCACACAATGCTCGTTACTTTGTTTATTCAGGGTTGACTAAGATGTATCATGACCTCAGATGTAGGTATCGGTGGGATGACCTGAAGAGGGACGTAACAGAGTTCATGCTTCCATTACTTGTGATTGAAATGAATTTGCGAAATATCTGACTTGAAATTCTAGATTACTGAATTCATGCTATATTTGTTCCTGCATATTATCTCAAATGACGTTCATATGTTTCTAAGTCTTTGCAGCTGCTTGATTTGAGTCTTAGAGTCTTTTATTTTTGTGTCTTTATTTTTTTTTTTGATCTTTACTCGAAGGCGAGAAAAGGTTACGTTTGGGGGTGTTTGTTAGACGTATTTTACTCGTTTTTGTGCAGCTGCTTTTTATTTGGTATTTTACTCGTTTTTGTTGTGTTTAGTATAGTAGTAGGTTTGTTTTTATTTCTTTTGGATCACAGCGATGCAAAAAGGCAAAATGACATAAAGGAACGAGAAATGGGCAGAAGAGGTGCTCCCGAGGCAAAAAGGATGAAAGTTGGCAACTCAGAGCGAAAGAAAGCAGCACTGCGGTGCCACTATGCAGAACCGCAGTGCCATATTTACCGAGGAGCCACAGGACTTTCAGCACCATGGTGCCATCAGATAGTACCGCGGTGCCATTTGTGCTGAGAAGCTGCAAGAATTTCAGATCGCTGCCAGATGCTAATCATGCGGCACACACGGAAAATTTCAGTTCCGAAGGCAAATTGGCTAAGAGAAGATTGGTCCTTAGGGAATGAAAATTAGAGATATTTAAGCCCTAGAGATTAATTCTATGAAGAAGGTTGGTCATTCTACAACAAACACAACACAAGACGGATTTGGAGTTACAATTGGAGACTTTGTTCTACGTAATTTTCTTTCTTTCGTTTTTAATTCAGTTAAGTATGGATATTGTGTTAGTTCTTAGCGTGACTATGGCTAGAAGCTAAATACTCTATTAGAGCTTTTCTTATGAATCGCTTGAAACTTTTATTCATGAATTAATGCAGTAGTTTGATTTCTTCTTCACTTGATTAAGATTTAGTCAATATTTGTGTCACGACCCGACCGGTCGCGACCGTACCTTACCGGTACCGTCGTATACATCGAGAATAACAATGAACATACGTAACACATAACTTATAAAAAGGTAAACATCACTGGTCAGCCGATAAGGTTGCCTTCCAGTTTTACATACTTGGTACATATCGCATCGACTCTTTCTCGGCCGCTCATGCCGCAGTAAGGTTCCTGGCCGCAACACAGAATCAGCGACTCGTAATATCCTGTCGCGATCGTTATACCCCGTATTTCGAGTATATACGTGAGGACGACGTGCGTTTGTCAAACCCTAATTAGGTTAAGAATGATCAGAAGCTGACTTTAAAAGATTCCGAACCTTGTGAAGGAAATTCTACGTTTTTTTAATATTTTAACCGATTACGGATTTTTTCCGAGAGACGAAATATTTTGGAGCAATGGGAGGGCGACATGTGTCACCCTTAGTTGGATTATGTTGGACGAAAATAATGGCCTAGTGGACAAGTCAATTGGTCAAGTCTTGCAAGTTGATTTGTGTGAGTGGGAGTAGGTGAGGCTTGGACGTTTTTAGTGAGTTAGTGGAGTCCACATGGCTCATTGTTGTGGTGGGCATGTGTTCCAATATTGTGGTGGACATATGTCCAAATGTTGTGGGAGACACTTGGTTGGAAGACCTCATCTTTCACTTGGATCATAATCCCAACCCTCCATTTGTTTTAATCTTGGCCTTTGAGGGCTCTATAAATATCCCCCTTAAGATGAAGACTTCTTCATCCACTCCACATTCTCTAAGTCTCAAAAATCCCTCCCCCTTAGTTGCTCTCTCGTCCAAAGTCCTCTCCCCTCGCCTAGTGGCTTCGAGAACCCCTTTTGTAGAAAGTTGCCTTCTAGTATAGTTACTATTCCAAAATACCCTAGCCCCAAATCCCTTGTAGTATTTGAGTAGAAGTTGTGTAGAACTTCTAAGGGTTTCTTAGCTATCTGAGCGCAAATTAGGAGCTAAACCTTGCTCGGGATCGACATTTAACTTGGATAATTTTGGGCTTGTCGAGGTAAACACTTTTGTCCTTCTATTGTAATCGAGATTACATATAAGAATAGTTAAGAGTTGAGTATAAGATATGTAGGATATTAAAGAATAGAATTGAATCGTAATCACGGTAGGGCGGTATGAAAAAGAAGAATTGAATCAGATTTACTTTGTGATCGCTTTCTACAGTAGACTTGAGTAGTTGACGGGTAGGGAAATGCTGCCCAATTTTCCGTAGAATAGAGAACCCTCTGTTTAGAACTGTTTACAGAGTGGTCTAGACGTTGATAGACATATTTGCCTATTATAGGTTGATACTCTGCACGCGCGACATATTCGACTTGGCAGGTGGATTTCGCCGAGGAGGTATGTGATTCTTCCTATCCTCTTGAGCATGATATTTTAAAGTATATATATAGTACGGTAGACGTACGTGTGTTAACTGAACATGGCTTTACTTGACGTCTTTTAACTTGAGTCTAATAATAAGAATCTTGAAGTATTTCAAAAGAATTATGAATCATTTTTAACAGAAGAGTAATAATTGGTTTTTAAACAAAAAGCTTAAGAGTTATACTAGCTTTATGGGAAGTTAGGTATAACTACTTAAGAAAGATAAAAGGAACGGTTTTACTTATTTGTTTATGAAAATCTTGTATTGATTTCTGCAAAATGTAGTAAGATGGTTTGATAAGTAAACATGTTATGATGCTACGCGTGTTAGTGTCTTGTGATGTTGTGTAAGGGGGTTATTCTTGTTGTGCTTACGTTGTTAAACGTTAAGACCGTTGTACTATTATTATATCACATACCCCCTTGACTTGTTATACCGAGGGCTTGCCACCCTTGATGCGGGTTTATACGGCCTATGCGGTCTGTGTGACTACGCGAGTCGCGGAGTTCGAGATTGATAATTCCGGTGTATTATCCCGTCGCGAGGATGCCTACGCGATGCAATGTGACTACGCGATCGCGAGTCGAGGAGTACCGGGTTAGCTACCGACGCGAGGAATACCTATGCGGTCGTGTGTGACTATGCGGATGCGGAAGTCGAGGTTAGGCACGTATAATGATACTATGGGCGATTGGCCTTGCTTCGATCATTAGCGGCCTAGAAAAGACCAGTTACATTATATCTGTTTTGCTCTTGTTTATGTTGTGGCACTATGTGCAGTTTAACTGGTTGTAATTACAAATGGTTTTAAACACTTGATTTCATTTCCGTACTTTACAGTTTCACATACTTGGTACATGTTGTATCGACTCCTCGGGGCTGCGTCATGCCGCAGTGGAAAGAAAGCGGTCTTAGATCCACATCCTTAGATCTCTACTTTGGTCGTGAGCTCCATCTTCTCCGGAGGCTCGACTTTTGGTATGGTTCTCCCTGTGTTGTAGATATATGTACATTCAGGGTATGGCGGGGCCCTGTCCCGCCATAGTTGTCTACTTCCTTAGAGGTCTGTAGTCCTATTGTATAGTTGGAATGTAACTGCCAAACTTTGGATATATATATATATATATGCCGAAAGGCGACATTTTCTCAGATAAACTGTTTCTCTTTTCATATTGTTTCCTGTCTTGTTTTTATATTCCGCTGATTACTCTGATGTATGACTACTTGGGTGCCCGGGTAAGGCACCATCACGCCCCGAACGGTCGTGATGATGCCGCATCCGGCGCCAGCCTCGCTGCCTGGTCCGAAACACATTTCGTCCGTCACAAGACCGAACTTGTAACTCCCATAACTTTCTACTCCGATGTCCTATCGACGAACGGTTGGTAGCGTTGGAAACTAGACGCAACGAACTACGCGCTAGGCCTTTGAAACACTTAGGAACTCTCAATGTAGTGGGTCATAACCCGCCTCAAATTTGACTAAAACCCATCCGGAACAATCCGTCAACCTATCTTTCGAAAATTTTAAGTCTTACATGCTTTCGTACGCTCTCACACGTAAGGTCAGAACTACGAGAAATAACAATTTGGTATGAATGTTTGATAATTAATTGATCTTTAATTATCATAACCTATAAGATTTCGAATCAAAATTCTGAAAGATGAGATTTGGATATGCTGTAATTGACTAGACATAGGTTAAAATCGCGGACGAAAGTATCCGATACTTGTGTAGCATTATAGGTTATTGTTCTTAATCCTCCTATGTGGTACAGATCTTCTATTATAGACTGATGCATATTTAGGGGTACGGCGGGGCCCTGTTCCATCCTATTTCACTGTTAAACTCTTAGAGGTCTGTAGACATATGTGGGTTGGACATGTGTAGATTGTAGACACGTTTTGATCAGCTGTAATGTTGTACTTTATTTTGGGATGTTTCCGTATATAGTGGCAGCCTTGCCGGCTTGCCTATTTTGTTATGAGGATTTGCTATGACAGTTCAGGGGACAAGATCCTTTTGTTATGTGGCATTATGAGTCCACGATATATGATACAGATTCCTACATTTTCCTTAGTCTTAGTTGATTATATGTGACAAGTGGGTATAAGGGTGCCCAGGTAGGGCACCGGGTCGTGGCCCGTCGGCTCGGGTCGTGACACTTATGCCTCTCAAAAAGACCATCAAAATCTTCTTTATAAATAAAAATCCACATATAACGAATCACATTAACATTAGGCGGACGTGGCACTAACTCCACGTCTTATTTTCAATAAGAGCATTCTATTCGTCATTCATAGTATTTTTCCAATTCGGGTCAAGCAGGACATACACGGGGTTCCGTGGTAGAGGGAATTCAGTACCATTAGAGTTGAGATTAAACTATCACTTTGGTCTAAAAATGCCCTGTTGGTTGCGAGTAACTGACTTTGGAGCCTGAATATGAGTAAGCTGGACTATGTTGGGGCGGTGGTGGCTCAGTTGGATGGACGACGTATCCCAATCGGATGCCACCATTAGGCACCGTGATGTGGGTTGTAATCGGGCTACCGAGATGGATTGATGTTGAAGTGGGCTGGGTAGAGCTGAGGGCTGACTAAGGCCTAGATTGGGCATTGGGCATTGGGCAGTGTCCCAGCCGGTACCTGTTGGGCTAGTTGTTGTGGCTCGATCTGGGCTAAATGGTGGACCATATATGGTGAAAGGCCATCATATAAAAAACATAAAAATTGGACGTTGGGCTATGCAACTTAGTGAACGGAAATTGAGTTTAATAAAAAATGACATGGCGACTAATTATAATTTTATTAGAAGATTGATCATATCATTTATAACCACGATAATTAGATAGGTAACCCAAAAATACACAAGAGGTAGAGCGGCCTTGAAGTTTGTTTATGGTAGTGGAGGGAAAGAGATGATAACATAAATACCCAAATACCCGAAGATACGAATAAGAGGGGTCTTTCTGATAAAGAATTTCGAGCGCATATTGGTAGGCTAATCCTTTGCTCGGTAGGATGTTGAGAAGGTAAGTTGTCATTTGTAATGCATGATGCCAAAATAAATGTGGTAATGATGCATGTGCTAGTAATGTACGAATAATGTTATTAATGGTTCAGATTTCTCTCTCGGCTTTTCCATTTTGTGATGAATTATATAGACATGATAGATGGAAAGATAAGCAATTAGCCTTACAAAAATCCTAAAATGACTCATTATCAAATTTTCTTCCATTATTACATTGAATGTTCTTAACCTCCCATTAAAATTTAGTACAGATGAATGTTCTAAATATAGAAATATTGAGTAAATTTGAGACTTTTTAGATAACAGAAATGTCAACAAAAAATTAGAGTAATCATCAACAACAAAACATAATAACGATGGTCTGAAGAGTTTAAAACGAGAGATGTCCAAATATCACTATGGATAATATCAAATGGCAATATAGTATTAGAATTAGAAGCAACAAAAGAGATTTTAATATGTTTCCCAAGAGGACAATAGGGACACAAATTTGAACCACGAGTTCTTTGACACTCAATAAATTTATTTCGTCTAAGGGAGGCAAAAACAGATGCTCCCGGATGACCCAAACGTTCGTGCCATAAAGAAGGTGCTAAAGCTAAAAAAGTTGAAGTTGTGGCTTGATGTGTGGAGATGGTGGTGGTGATGAGATAAAGCTCGCTCCGACTATCACGTCTCATTAGATTCATCCCCGTCTGAAAATCCTTCGCAGAAAATCCAAATGGATCAAATTCAACAGAAACTAAGTTATTCGTTGTAAATTTCCTAATTAGTACCAATTTTAATTAATTGAGGAGTACAAAGGATATTTTCAAGGCTAACATTGTGTTTAGGGAGACAAATTTGTGTGCATAACCACTGATTGAAATTGAATGACCATTATCAATAATTATGCCACAATTTTTGCTCAAATTGAAATAAGATGAGAGATTACCTCGCACGGATGTCATATGAGAAATAGCAGCGGTATCCATGTACCAATTTGCATTCAGAGGATTTAGGCCAAGAGTATGCATCACTGCCTCGATATCCGTGGAATTTGGTGGGGCCGCTGCCGTGAAGGCATGTTGCGGTCTAGGCCCAAGAAGGCCAGACTGTTTCCTCTACTGGTTACTGGCCCAATCAGAGGTTGTGTAATGGCACAAAGGGATCGGCCATGGCAAATCCCAAAGCCCACTACTCGTTTCCCCACGTCGACTGCCACTGCCTAGGCCCCTATTGACACCAATGTTGCTGTTTCCCAGACCCATGTTGTTGCCACCACGTCCGCCACTGCTGCCACCGCGGTCGCCATCCTTACCACCGCCGTGGTTTTTGCCACTGTTATTTCGGTTGTGACCCTTTTTGTCACCACTGTTGTTACGATTTTGAGTGTAATTGTTAGAGAATGAGGAAGAGTCATCTGTTTCTCGGGATATGGCAGCCATCATGTCAGAATTTGCTCCGGTTGTGGCTTTTTTAGCCAACCATACCTCATAAAGAGTGATCATGAAATGGGCTTGGTAGAAAGAAGGAAGATGATTGCTTTGGCTAAAGAGAGTTTCAACCTCATTATAGGCTTCGATGAGGCCCGCAACCATTTGAAGAACGAGACGATCATTCATGACCAGCCTCCAACGTTCTTAAGTTATCCGATAATTTCTTGAGCCTTTGACAATATGCAGAGGCATTCGGGAAATCCTCCATAGTCGTGTGGAAAAATTCTTGCTCAAATGTTACAGCACAATTTTTTTTGTTATCTTGGAATATATCACGCAACTTATTTCAAGCTTTCATTGTCGGGTTGGATAATTGTATGCAAGATGTTCGTAGAGATGGTGAAATAAATCTACTGTAGGACCGTAGCATAAAGGGTTGCCCATAACTCCTTTTCGTCATCGATCGATGACACCTTCTCATTGCCTTTTTCTGGTTTGACGATGTGATGGAGGTATTTATGAGACCTTGCGTGAATTTTAAAAAGCTCTGTACATATTGAATATTGGACGTTTTCCATTTCAAGTATGATGAATATGTTGTTTTTTATGTTGGAGACCGCAAGAACATGATGGAAAATAGTCTTTGTGTCCGACATGGTTGAAGGGAAGAGATTTTGGGCGGAGGAGGAGAAAAATCGAGATGTGGCACGACAGAAAAGAGGAAATAGGAGAAGAGATGCAAATTTGTCATAGGCTAACTGATACCTTGAAAGGGGATAGTCCTTTGATGATTACATTAGTTTAATTAACTTGTATATATGATATACAATAGTTATTCTAGACTATAATTACGAAAATCAAATATACACTTAATTAATATAAAAGATCACTAACAATATTTAAAGATACAAAAGATCACTAACAATATTTGAAGATCACTAATAATATTCATAGAATATATTTTCATATATTCTATCAATGACATATGTTGTCCTAGTTAAGTTTGACTAAACAAGAATGTCACTTTTTATATTTAAAAATAATTTAATTATTTTATACCTAACGAGATGATTACGATCACACAAATGTTTAAAGCTTATTTTATACCACAAATTTGGAAAATATTCATTTTTTTCTTAAAATTTTTGCTCGATCAAATAATTTCACATAAATTGAGATATAATTAGTACTCCATCCGTTTCATAATAAGTGAGAATTTTTAGCTTGTGCACACCCTTAAGAAAATGTCCACATTTAGAAAATTAGGAGCGTTTTTACTAACTTACCCCAATTAAATACCTAGAAAAGAAAGCTACTCCCTCCGTTCACTTTTACTTGTCAATCTTTGACTTTGCACGCCCCTTAAGTAATAATAAATAAGGCGTATATTTTACCAAAATACCATATTAATTTGTATATAGTCTTAATGAGACTTAAAAAATGATTTGAAATGAGTGCTATGAGTAAAATATAAAAAATAAACTATTTTTTCTTGATGCTAAATGTGATAAATAAAAGTGAAAATTTATTTATAAAATAGTTGACAAATAAATTGAACGGAGGGAGTAAATAAGGATAGTTTTAAAATAATAAAATCAATTTCTTCTTGAAATTCTAAATCACCATTTATTTCGAAATTAAAAAAACATAAAAAATAACTTATTATAAATAGGAAAAAATACTTTTAAACATACATATTTACGTTATGTTGGAAAAAGTTAAATTCATTGGATACTCTTCATTTGTAGATATTGAGGCGAAGGAATCCCAATCATTTCAACCCATTCCGTAATTGTGAGTAGGAAAGTCTTTTGGGACCTACTACTGGTGTCTTCTTTACCGGACACCAGATGCTCTTGTCTTCGTCAAACCTGAAATTTAAACCACACAAGATCACTAGGTCACAGCTCACATGGGATTCTTTCCCCTTTTGTATGTATCCTTTGAGAAGGGTGACTTTCGTTTTTTGTACTCTTGTTTGAGTTTTCGTCTGGTGAGCCTTGACGAAACATAAAACATAATATTAAAAGTTATTTAGAAAAGGAAAAATGATCAAATTTGCCCATCAACTTTGATTTATAGTTTAACATTGCCATCCGTCAAATTTTATAATTAAATATATCCTTCCGTTACCAAATTTATTAAATTTATCCTCGGCTGGACTGATTTCCAGACTGCACGTTGGATCCACGTAAATTCCACGTCGGCTCACTCAACTATTTTTTTTTACTCTTTCAGTCTTTTTCCTCATCTTCCCTATCCATTACCCTACCCGTTCAGTTTCTTTCTTTATCTTCTTTGACTTGAGATCTCTTTTGCTTCAATCATTGTTCTTCATCATTTTTTTTAAATTTTTTTTGGTTATTGTAGTAGAATTTATCAATTCAATAGTAACGAGGCTGAAATATTCAAAAATTATGGCTCTGCAATTATCTCCGGCCAGAATCATCAAGGACAATTTTTATGTTTTATGGCTGGCTCTGTTGAATCAATGACAATTATTGCTCGATCTGTTTTTTGAAAAATCAATATTGTTATTTTCTTTCTTATTATTCTTTTGGTTCAATAAGTTTTTTCCCTTCATAAAAATGGAGATTGTGAGTGGTGAGGTTAAGAGAAGAGGAAGGGATGGTTGATTTGGGCAAGAGCTAGAGAAGATGGTGATTTAAATTTCAGATTTTTGTTTGGTGGTGATTTTAGTTTTCTGATTTTGATCATTTGGTGATTTTCATTTTCAAATACTAAGTGGTGGTGGTTTGGAAACTATTTGGTGGTGCTACACCAGAACTAGTGGTTGTTGCAGTGTCGGTGATGGTGTTGGCTTTATCGGATGAACTTTTTCAGAACTAGGGTTCAGTTCAAATCAATTAGGAAAGGTATCTGTCAGTGTTGAAGCTATTTAAATGATGGGGTAACGGATTACAAGTTACGGGTTAAAAGAGTTGGGTGAGCCGATGTGGAGTTCAACTCGAAAATCCGTCCTGCCAAGGACAAATCTAACAAGTTTGCTAACAGAAATGTTAATTTAATTGCAAAATTTGACTAAAAGACAATATTAAACTATAAATTGGAGGTAAATTTGACACTTTTCCCTTTAGAAAATGATTGTTGTCTTACACCAAATGAACAGTAGGACCCTATCTAATAGACACAATATTCTCAAATCTACTTGGGGATCATTTCATCAAATTGTACAATTGTCAACAAGTGAATAATGAATACATAATTTCTTGTTAGATTTGCATATAAAATCTTTTAAAATGAAGTGTATACTACCTTTTTCTAGTCAGAATTACTTTTTTATTACTTCTTTAATTTGACAAGTTGATCTTTTGTTGATACAAATAATTGTAGTAGTTCAAACCTAGGAATCACTGGGGGTGCTTAAGTTGGCTTTAAAAAGAAAGAGAAAGGAAGGAAAAGCAAAATCGAGTGATGTAATAATATAACGTATTTTGTCCGTATGAGCATAGCTTAGTTGGTTCCAGAGCGTTAAATGTTTAAAATAATGTAAGTATATCGAGAGAAGAGAATGGATGTTAAAACGGAAAAGAAAAGTTAAAGTTGACAAAGGTGAAGAGAAAATTGAATTCGAAATTGAAAATAAACAATTATTTAAAGTTCAAAGATGTAATTTAATATGAATTTTACTTGGATAAAAACATAAATTTAATTTGAAATACTTGTACGACTTTTTAATGTATTTTATCAACATTTCAAATACTAATGACCAAATCATTATTAATACTCTCTTCGTCCCGATTTATATATCATACTTTTCTATTTAATTTATAAAAAAGAATATCATAATTTTTTGTTTAAAAATAATTTAATTTTAAATTTTTTATTTTATTTTTAATGAAATGAATTACAATAATTTAAATGTAGTAGTGTATGTAGTCAAAAGGCCTATAATGTTGCAAGTTTAACAAAAATCTCACTCCATTATCACAAAACAAAGCAATGAAGCATTGACTTATAAGCTGGATCCCACTTTCTGTTGGCTTGCTTATTAAGACTTGAGGTCTCAACAATTATGAGGGCATTTTGCACTTCAAAACATTTCTTCAAAGTCAATCTACTCCTTCTTTTTTGGTTGAGAAATGCTTTTCTGTCATAGGTTTCTTCTTCACAAATCTTTAAAAGGATATATTTTGCCGAAAGCAATAGTCTATCTTTTCTCTCAATCTTTGGTTAATGGTAAACAGCTAAGTGGAAGTATTGTTTTCTCTTATTATTAGTATATTTTATGAGGATAGATTAATTTGCGCACACTTTGGATTATTTCATCTCATATCTATTACCTTCCGAAAGCAATAGTCTATCCTTCCCATTTAGCCATTTTTGATCTTGTATTAGGTAGAAATCGAAACAACACTTGGCATGGTTTAAGTTTGAGGTCGAAGGGAGTAACAATGATGTGCGTCCCGTGTGAGATACTTCAGGGTTAGTCAATGTTGAAGAGTAGGACTGGGCAAGGGCCGAAGCAAGTGATATCGGGTAGGCGATCGAAGGAGTTTAATGTAGATATGTTTCAGATTTGATGGAAGTCGTTACTTTTTGGTCATAATGTGGTCATTATTGTCATTTAATTGCATTTAATTTAAAGAATGATTCACATAAATGTCATGTATTCATAACTATAAAAGGAGTCCAACCTTCATGCTGGAAGGACATCTCATTCTATTTTTCACTTACTTGCACGATTTAACTGTAAACTTAGACTGAACAAGCTCTCAACATTGGCTCGGGCTCAAAGTAATTTAGCTAAAGACCGGACCAAGATCTTTAACAAGTTTCAATCAAGATACCATCAATTCATGCTATTTTTATTTACTTCTCGTTTGTTTATTTATTACTAATTGTTTATTACACTTATTAAAATCACTTACAAATTCAATTGTACCAATTTGGGGGGGGGTGGGGGTAAACAAAGTCTCATTGCTTGTTACTTTGTCTGATTTATATCAGTTATCTTATTGAATTTTACGAACCTATAGGAATAGAAGCTTCTCAAGCTTAATATCTTTAGATGAATCATTTTATTATTTTTGAATACTTGAAATTGAATTTATATTTTATTGACTTATTTTATAATTGAGGCTCTAAAAATCAGTGAGGTATACTCTTCCATTTGTATGCTCGTGGAACTATTGTCAATGATTTACTCAATTACTTCTTAGGACTGGGACTAAAAGTGTCAAATGAAAAGATAACATGGGCTAATGTTCAAAGAACATAACTTGTACTTAAAAAATAGTAAGGACCAAATTGTAAAGTGTATAATTACTTAACTAACTCCTTGTATGTACTACTCTCTTATGAACAAGGATTTAAAATGTTGATAAATTGGAGTTCGACGAGTTTATTTAAGACTCTTGGTATAGGAAACAAGTAATTAATTAGCATTTAACCATAATGTGAAGTCATTGACTGAGAGCTAAATCAACCTAAATGGACAGTAACAGTTAACCTAATTAGTTAAATGTATCTACTTTATCTACTGGGACCAGGGCAATAGTGGTCAAATCATTATAATGAATGAGTCGTTTCATATTTTGGAAACTTCTGTATGAATTGTGATTTTCCAGTAGTATTGGGAGTTCACTAGAATTTTAAATGAGTCAATACGCGTATAACTTAAAATATAATAGTAGCCTAATTACGCTTCCATTTAGTTACTTATAAAATTAAAAAGAAAAAGACACGGGATTTAGCAGATTGTGACAAGGTTTAAAGATGCCAAAAAAAAAAAACGTGTTGGAACAATTTGCAGATTATAGAAGTAACGTTATGTCGTTATTTAAACTCTTAACTTGTCTTTTGGGGTTGAAATAAGAGTGGAACATTGACAATATAACATGACAGATAGTGGATGGCCACCTTTAACCAGAAGGGAGAGGAGACTAGACGTATGTTAAAAAACGTAACATATGAAAAACAATTTCGGATTTGACGCTATAAAACTTAAAATTTGTTAAAAAAACAAAATAATTATTTTTTTTCAAAAAGTTGTTAAACTCAAACAAAATATAATAGTGATAAAAACTGAGCTACAAATTGATGGATTTGGTAATAAGATACAACTACTACTAACGCTTGAAATGATAAACTAACATTACATAATACAAATGCATCAAGTTTCAACAAGAAATGACAACCACAACAAGTTTGATGATCTTGATCTTCGTCCTTGAATGCGTCTTTCGGTCTTAGATCTTAAGATCTTCGTTGGAACTGCAGCTAGACCCTTGATCTTTATAACCTGAAATCAAAAGACACTAAATATGGTAGTGTTACAAGGTTTGCTGAGTCTATTGATGTTTAATCTGTCCTTAAGATAATATTTCCCCGTATAAGTCCCTTAACGACTATTGACAACTTGTCTCTCAAGATAAAACAACAACATACAATGGAGCAAAGGATAACCCAATTGTTTACTATAAAAGAAGAGCTTTTGAGTGTATGAAAATATGCTAGAGAGGAAGAGTTAATCTGAAATCATCTAAGTATGGGGTGTGTTCTTGAATTGAGTCAAATGCCTCAATTTATAGTGTGTGTAAGATGACCTCTCATCTAGCCAACTAATGGCAATCAATGGACATGTAATGACACTTATGGAGAGGTGTTATTCAGCCAAATAATGGCTGAATTCATGAGCCAATTCGTGGGGAATCAATGCCCTAAACAAGCCTGAAAGTCAGAAAATTTTTCAGCTCCCGTCGCAGCATTCTGCCTCCGAAGCGCCGCGGTGCCTCAGGGAGGAGCCGCGGTGCCGCAACTCCAGAAACTTACTGCCCAATTAGCGCCGCGGAGCTCCAACGCCACGGCTCCGAAGGTGTTGTGTCGCGGCCCTTCACAGCTCCGCGGCGATTTTCGACTCGTTTCATCTTTTAGACATCGTACATTTATTCCTTCATTTACCAACATGGAACACGCGTCATTAAGCCAATAACCGCCCATCATTCTATGTCTCAAATGTTTCACTACGTACCAATATCTCTTTCACTTAATGAAATGTACGATACTTGGCACTACGTGTGTACGTGTGTGGGAAATGACGTTGCCGACGTGCGTGACCTCAATTGTTCGAGTCATAAATAATGAGTTAAACTTAATTTCACATTAGTAAATTTTCAACAAAAACAATAACAATAACAATAATGATGACGACGACGTCTGTAGATCCCGCATCGCAAAAACAAATTATGATGACGACAAAACTTGTATTTGAATATTAATGAGTAGAAATAGCATCAATTAACCACTTTTCGACTTTACTTTTAAGAAATAACCATTGTCAAGTCTTTTTTGGAGGTTCAAAATCCACAAGTGAAACTCCAAGACAATATTGTGGAGCTTCACCCATAGAATTTGAGACTCCATAAATGTTGTTGTTTTCTTACTACAGCCCATCTAGGTTATTTGTGGTTTTTGTCCTATTAATCCACACTATCACAATTGACATTAGTTGTGCCAGACGTTTTTTTGTTTCGCAAAAAAGTAAACCAAAATCTTATACTTTTGCGTCCACAAATTTTAATCCACTTTTTTGTTAAACAAAACAAAGATTCACATATCTAATGCCGGTTGTGTGAGTCACATAATAAAAAAAATCAATAAATGGTTTTAGGATGGGGGTTTGGGCTGGCCTACTTGTATTTTGCAAGTGAATGTCAACCAGACTTCTAACTTATAGCTGGCCCAAACTGTGGCAAATTGTCAAAAGATGGATCCTGGATATAGTTTGGTGTCCTACCATGAGTTGAAATGGTTAACATATCTCAAAGCTTTAAATGTTAGCTATTTTAGTTACTACTCTATCCGTCCCAAAATACTTGTCATGTTTCTATTTTAAAAAATCAATTTGACTCAATTTTAAAGCTAATTCGATTAGATTAGATTAATTTAATATTTTAAAATTTAAATTTAAATATTCGGAAATAATACGAAAAGTACTATAAGTTGCGATTCTTTGCAAATTAATACGATGAAAAATACATCTTAAAATGTTGTTCAAAATTCATATAATTTGACTCTTAAAAAAAGCAATGTAACAAGTATTTTGAGATTGAGTACAATTTACAAGCTTAGTGGTAGATTATCAATTTATGCTTTAATATGTTGAAAAATGTAAAGAAACTGATCCATTAAACAGTTGGATGTACTGAAAAGTCAACCTATAGATAATTATCGTGTCCAAATAAAACATGTTACTTTAACGGGAGCAAATAAAGCATGTACTATAGTAAGAAAAATGAAGTTAATTAAATTGCCTAATGTGCACAATTGATTCCTTTGTTTACGTAGTAAATAATGTCTTCGAAGGGATCCTATGGGGGACATTTAATAAAATCATAACTATATACATGTATCTACACATTCAAGAAAATGAAATATTTTGCTCTCTTATAATTTGAATAGAAGAAAATGTCTTATATATAAAAAATAAAGATCTCTCGTAAAATGGTCATATAAAAAAGTTTGTAAATGGCCAAACAATCATTTCTTCTTGTAAATTATGTAAATGCGTTAGCGGATTCAAAATTTTAATTGAATATTAAAACATGGTTCAAAACTTAATGTCCATGTTACTTTTCAATATTTTCTAAGATATATAGTACAATTACGATTTATATTAAAATGATAGGTTTAATTGAACTTATTCCCGACACTTTCATTCCGAGTACAACAACAACAATAATAGTAATAAATACATCGTGTAATCCCACAAGGTGAAATTTGAAAAAGATAGAATATATGCAAACTTTACCTGTATCTTGAAAGATAAAGAGATTGTTTATGATAAGTTTCGCTAAGAATAAATTAAATCAAATGAAAGGGACCAACATGCGTAACTTCTAGTTTTTCTTGGGTTGACATTAAGCAATCCATATCATTCACGTGTATATATGATTAAATGTCAACGCACAATTTTGAACCGAGAGTAAAATAGAATATTAAAAACAAAGAGGAGACGTGAAAATCATTACATTGCAATATGAAATTGACTTTCATAGAGGTATTATGTATTTCTCATAAAGAAAGGATTCGCATAATTCTATGTCAAATACCTATTTGTAGATCAAACTATGGTCCGCATGAGCAATTTCAACTAGTTCTCGCGAGATAATCAAAATTGGCAAGATCGATTCTCGGCAGAGTGCAAGCATTCTTGAAATAAAAGGAGCTCCTCACAAGCGCGTGATAGTGGCCTAACTTCAAATCAGTTGAGCTTCTACGATTAACTCCTTCACAACTCGCTTGACCGTGTGGGGCTCTAGGTGGGAGATCCACCTTTAACGAAAAATCTTGTTATGTTCTAACCATTTAATTAATGCTTATTGTTTAGTTTAGAGAGAGAAAGAGTCATTCAAAAGGAATCAACCTCGAATGTCTTTCTAGAATAAATATAATTCTATTTTTGCGTTAAAAATATCTGCTGATAAAGAAAGATTCATGTCCACGTTTCCTTACAAATTAACACTTAAAAAAAGAATAAAACTAACACAAAAACAGCAAAATAAAACCAATTTCTAGTATTGTGATACCTAATAAAATTGCAAATAAAGAAAAATGCTTGTCAAACGGGAGGAAAAAAAAAAGAATAATCTAAATAGCCGTCCTAATTCAACATGTATAGTATATGTATAATTCATGTATAATATATGTAGAGAAATTTATATATATCCCCATCAAAACTTCTCTTTTTAGATATATCTCCTTCACAATTCTAAATTTAGTTATATCCCCATCAAAAGTCAATTATATTATTTATATCCTCAATTCTTCATTTGACCTCTTAAAATTTATAATAAATATTAATAAAATATTTTTAAAACTATTTTGCCCTCCATCAAAATTACGATACTAATTCTCTCCCTTTCTTTTTCTCTGTTGTTCTTTTCCTTTCCGCTAAAACTTCCTTTTCAGCTGTTCGGATAAGGAACCCAAGTAGGATATCAGCTACCCAAATGAGGACTCCAGGAAGGATATTAGTAGCTTTTCTCTTTTGTTTTCTCTTTTCTACCGAAGTGCTAGTTATGCAGTATATTCATCATTTCCATTGTGGTTTTGCTTTATTCTCGGCTTCACTTTCTACTCGGCCTATGCTCTACATCGTTTTTATTTTTTCACAGTTTAGGTGCTATGCTATCAATGTATTCTTCACTCCCATTTCCTGTGTGTTTTTATGCATAGGGGAGACCTGCACTGATGACATCTTACACTTAATTTGACGCTCTACAAGAACATCTCTGTTCCTCTAAATTCAACTCCCACCTCAGCCGCGGACCTATTTAGGTTCACGGTTGTTCACGCGAACAACCATTTTTTTTGCAGTGTTATGTTATACAACGCTATGATTTTTTTTTCCGAACAACCACTACCAGGGGCGTTGATCCGCCTCTGTCCCACCTTTATTCTTTTTTTTGTTATCTCAGCTGTCCAATCCAAGCTTTTATGGACAAAGAAGACGAAGTTTTAGCGCGAAGGGAAAGAATGTCAGAGAAAAAGGAAGGGAGGGAATTAGTACCGTAATTTTGATGGAGGGCAAAACAGTCTTTAAAATATTTTATTAATATTTATTATAAATTTTAAGAGGTCAAATGAATAATTAAGGATATAAATAATACAATTGAGTTTTGATGGAGATATAACTAAATTTAGAGTTGTGATGAAAATGTATCTAAAAAGAGAAGTTTTGATGGAGATATATACAAATTTCTCTTATATGTATAATCATATATAGTCGGTCTATTATTTATGTATACCGGTAGAAAAAAGTAAACAATAAATTAATTCGCCAATATAGGGTCATTTGAGTCCCCCGGGGCACAGTCCAATGACAAAGGAGGGGGGCTTAAGGCGCTCTGAACACTTGCAGCGTGAGATCGATTCTCAGTGGGAGCATTCTGCTCTCTTCTGGGGTTGATCCTTGTAGGTGCTATCAGTTGTCCGTTCTCAAACACTGGTTATTTGAGGTTGAGTTAGGTCCAAGATCCATTTTTACATGGTATCAGAGTCAGTCTCATTCCAATTCTATGTTCACCGATGTTGGACCCCCAAATTATATTATTCACGCTCCAGTTAATAAGGTCTGGGCGTGCGGGGGAGTGTTAAGAGTCTCACATCAGATATGGAATGAGAACATTGACTCATTATATGGACTTGGACAATCCTCACCCTACAAACTAGCTTTTGGGGTTGGGTTAGGTCCAAGATCTCCTCACCATACAAGCTAGTTTTTGGGGTTGAGTTAGATCCAAGATCCATTCTTTACAAGTATCATGAATTTTAAACTTAAACAAGTGAAAAATTCAAAATGTTACTATGATTTTTTAATTTCAGGATATTGTCAAGGATTCTAATTTTAAGAAAGTGAAATTCCTTGATAGTGTCATATATTTCGTCCAGGAAATTACGATGGAGTTTCACATTTTTATATTCCAAAAATTGACATTTTTTAAATGACTTTTGAATTTATGGTATTTCATGAGTTGAAAAATAGCTATGTTTTAACCTAAACACTCTTTCATCAAATGGATGAATAGTGTGATTAATTGATTTGTTACTTCCATTGCCTAATAAACTAAACATTGTTTGGTTTAAGAGGTTTCTTTTAATATCGATTTCATATTTGCTTACGTCTCAATGTCTTCTCATGTTGTCTTATTCTACTCTTGGGGGAATTAATATATAGTTGATTATGTGACAAAGACTATTTAATGTGTTATTGATCTTTTTCATTCTCAAGTGGTGAAGCTCTTGGAGTGCACGACTTAGGGACCTAATTTAATCTATTAGCTGAAAATCACTGGCTTAATTCTTAAGAAACTTAGGTCCATGGAGGTGGGCGAATTTTTTGAAAGAATAGTCACAAGCACTCTGTTATAGTACCAATCCAATAATTCATAACGAATCAAAAAATTAGAATCAGTGAGCTTCTTTTATATGTATTTTTTCCGAATATATATATATATATATATATATATATAGATCAAGATTCTCTTCTTTTAATAATAATAACTTAACATTTTAAATTAGAGAAATTATGGGAGAAAATGAAATCCAACAACCATATAGTTTAAGCATGGCTTCTGTCATCTTCTTTATGAACTTTTTTTTGTGTGTTTCTATTGTTTGCTGTCAGAGTCAATGGCTATAAAATTAAAAATGATATAATAACATCCTCTATAACTTCAAAAACAAATTAAAGGGTTGCACTAATAATCAAATATTGAATTAACATTGAGTATTGCAATTTATTTTTTTGTGTAAGAAAAAAGTAGGTGTTGGAAATAGCTATTGGTCGGGGTGTTAATTAATTCGTTAACCCATTAACTTGTCCTGCTCCTAAACACTAGCCTATAATGTATAAATACACTTGGAAGAATGCCGATTTTCACCATAATATGTCGGTTAGGATGTTGAATCTCCCACATCGGTCATCGGTTGTGGATGGGTGTTTGGTCTCATTATATGATCTTGGACAATCCTATCCTTATAAGTTAGCTTTTGAGGTTAGAGTTAGGCTCAAGATCCATTATTTACATGACATCAGAGCCAGACCCATCTCAATTCATTGTTTACTCGATGTTGGGTCCCTATCATATATTGTTCAGGTTTCAGATGTTCAGTCCTAGGCGTGCGTGGGGGTGTTGTATCTCCCACATCGGTTGTGGGATGAGTGTTTGATCTCCTTATATGGCTTTGGGAAATCATCTACTATGGTATCATAGTCAAGACCATCCAAATTCATTGTTTATCCGATGTTGGCCCCTCTATCATATATTGTTCATGCTCTAGATGTCCAATTATGGGCATGCGCGGGAGTGTTGAAACTCCCACATCGGTTATGGGATGGGTGTTTGGTCTCCTGATATGACCTTAGGCAATCTTCTCCTCATAGACTAGCTTTTTCCCTCATAAAAAAAATATAGGGTCATTTGCACTTTTTCCCTTCAAATAGGCTGATCTTTAATTTTTCTCCAGCAAAGCAAATAATTTTTTCGCAGGATCCACAAGTTATGCCACACACATTTAAAGGACTTATGTATGTTAACTGTTAAGTATACATTCAGTTAAATTGCCAATATAGGTAAAGAGCCCAAGAAAAAGAAAAGGAAAATGGTGAGAGACTAGAAAGCCTTGTCCTATTGCGGTAGGCTAGCCTTTTTAGACATATCAGATTGTATGCTGAATGAACAATGAACTACTGACACAATCCAATAAACGACAGACCATTTCAAGACTCAACCCATTACCTAGAGAACATTTTGGGCCCATATACCAGTTAAAGTGGAGCTTTCATGTATATCACGCGTATATTTAACAGTAAACAAAGAAAATTTCATCTGCTTTATGAGGATTCAAACGATGGCTATATAGGAGAGAATATGATGTGCATCACCTAGGAAATCTTGGTTGTGGACCGCTTCTTGAGGATTCCAATGATGGATGACATAAAATCGTGCTTGTTCCGCCTCCGGTAAGGAAAAATCCATATGTCCTAACTAGTATTAATCACAATCACATGTAGATAAATATCCTAAGTAGGTGTATTGCTGTCACCGTACGCATCATACAATACAATCTCAGGCTTTACTAAAAATACCCCATATAATCGGGTTAATTATGATATGGGACAATTTATTTTACTTTAACATAAATCTTTAGTTTGAAATGAGATTAAGAAAAGACTAAGACTTCAGGGAACGTGGCCACATAGGTACATACATTGTCTGGGTTATCTTAATTCTTAAGCAATTTAAAATTGGGAAATGATCAAATATGATTTCGTATTTGTTTATATATGATCTAATCTAGCTTTTAGGAAAATGTAGAAAAGTTTGTAACTTTTATCTGACACAAGAAGCATCAAGGTTTCAAGGTTGTAGACGGGGAATATGGAGATAACCTTGTATATTACCGTAAAAATTTACTCATATAGGGTGTTTGCATCCGGGCGCCTCAACACTATTAGTGGCCTAAAGCCAAACTTCGATAAGAGGTCTTAATATATATATATATATATATATATATATATATTATTCAAAAATTATTTTTCTAGCTTTTTGAGTTAGCAAAATTATGAATAATCGTTTTATAATTAATTTTTTCTAATAATTATTTTTCAAAGAATAATATACCTATTCCATTCAATATATCTTAAAACATGGTCGATCTTAAGTAATATTTTATCAATTTTAGTTTTGAAAAATTTCTCTTCGCGGAGGCAATTGTTAACATTATTCTATAGGCATTATAAGCATTTGAAAAAGAGTCAACTCTATTTATCTGATTGAGTATATCGATTAAAGTATTCTCACCTACTTGTATTATCTCCCTTGGCACTTTAATTCGAAAAAAAAGGTCTAAACCATCAATATAAGAGTGAGTATTATATTTTAAAGAACTCAAGATTAAGGCAATATCTTTTAAATTATCATTATCTAGTATCTCATTTTTTTAATCACCAAATAGAAAATCAAAAATATTTTCTTAAGCTTCAACTTGAAAAAATAATACTAAAAATTTGAAGAAACAGAACCCGATTCAAGTAACTTGATCTGTAAATAAGAACTTGTTGCTTCAAAAACTTTCAATAATGCTTGATATCAAAGAAAACGCATATCAATATTTTTTTTTGCCACACACTTTTTCGCTTATTTATTTTGAGAATAATAATAAAGAGAATTTTTTTGAAGACCTAAAGGAACAAAGAAAATCTAAATAAAGAGGAAGTTTACGTTGATGTAAAAAGGACTGAGTATTGCATAGCCAAAGAAAGAAAATAAAAAGATTTAATTTTATTGAAAAGGTAAAAAGAAGAACTAATGCTTACTTTTTCGTATTCCTTCCGTAAATTCTTTATTATACTGTTTACAAGTTTATTTTGAGGCCCCCTTATGCAGTAAAAATCTATAATATTTTTATAAAATATTTGGTATAAAGTGAGGTCCTCGAAAGTTGGACGCGGCCTAAAGCCCAAGCTTCAACATCATTACCCAAAGACCACCCTTGTTTGCACCAAATCTTATCAAACTTCCACAATTAAGTAAATTTAATATTAAGATTAAAAACAATATAATAATTAATTATAGTTAAGCTAGAAAAATATAAATTTTAACAAGGCTGATCTTGCTTTTGTAAAGACCATCTATATATATGTCAAAAAATAAGAACTTGATTAAGTTTTGAATGATCGCTTCCTATCGAGTTGAAAACATCTGCTTTATGGACACGTTTGGTACGTTGTATTACGATAGACTGTATTGAACAAAAAAATAATAAAGCGTTTGATGGGCGATTTCTGATCAGATCAGATCATTTCTAAAAATAAGACACTCCAACCGCTATTTTTAGACTCATCTAAGATCAGACTATAAAAAAATAAAACATACCCATTATATATTAATATAGTTCAGTTCATTATAATACATTATAGTCCAATATAAAAATATACAGTACAGTGCGACGTACCAAACGAGTCACATCTGTCCATTCTTAAATATATAGTGACCCATAAAGATTAATGGATATACATACTTTATGAGAAGTTATGGTCCTACCGACTTCTATCTCACAACTTGATATTTTTGTTCCCTTCAACTTCAATAATTAGGGCTTCTAAAAGAGTTGAAGACACCGCGGGAGGTGGAGGGGGAACAATTGAGAAAATATATGCACAACACACTTCAAATTTATACTAGATTACATTATATAACAGTTAAATTGTTAGAATAAGGATAATAATATCTTCCAATTGTTCGAATTGAATATCACCAAATTGATAGAATACAAATGATAATAATATTAGAAATCCAAAATTGAATTTGTTTGGTTTAGAGGCACGTCAAGACGTTTTATGAAGATAGTTATAGTTTCTCTCATGAACAAACGAAAGAATAAATAACAATTCTATCTTCGGGATTCAACAAAGCCACACAATAAATAGCATTCAAGAACATTGCTTTTGAATATGTGATTTCACCTATACCCGGCTAATGGTGGCCGAGACCGGGCCGTAGCCACTACAGGTTACTTGCTCGGACGATTCTGGTCGGTTCATCGACTACCGCCAACCGGTCGGTTAGTTCGATTCCGTGTTGGCGATGCGGTTCAAGTCGAACAGTCCAACCGTCCGCTTTTTTTTTTTTTTTAATTTTTTTTTAAATTCTAGTATTTATTTTCTATAATATAAACTAAATTCAATTTAAATATGTAATATAATAATATAATATATAATTTAGTTGTATATATTAAAATTGAAAATTTAAAGTTAACTTTTATTTTATAGTTTATAACTTTATACTTTATTATAGATTATAACTTTATACTTTATAACTTTATATTGTAAATTTTTATTTATTATTTTTTTAATTTATTAGATTAGTAGATATAAGTCATATAACTTATAAGTAATAACATATTAACAACTAAATAGATAGTAAAATTAAAATTAATGATAAGATGTAAACTTTTGAACTTTCATAACGTTAATAAGAGTACATAATGAAGTAATAATAATTTTATTTACATATTATGCATCCTTTTGCAAGTTCTTCGTAATCTATAGGTTGATTGAATTGGTTATGCTCCATAGCCTCTAAATCCGAGTATTAATTCGCCATTCGCCCCGCCTTCCAAAATATTACCTATTTCTTCATCTTCGGAGAATTAACGCCTCCACATCCTTGATTTCTTCTCTCCGATCCGATCCAATCCTTGCCAGCACTAACACTTCTAATGTGCTTCCACCCAACGAGTGGCGTGTGTCTCCTATTTGATCTCGTGTGGCTAAATGCACTTTCGAAGCCACCGCTGAGATCGACACATTAAGAACATCCCGCCATCGCTGCAAGTACCGAATTGCCTTTGTTATCTTGCCACCATTGTAAAGGGTCAAAATTTTTCTTCACTCATTGGCTTTTGCAAATAAAATTGCATCTCATCGCAAGACGGCTTGTGGTTGGTTGTGTTGTAAAAGTGCTCCATATGTCTAAAGATTCTTCTTCATCGCCATCATCATCAATCCTGCAGTGTAGACACGTAACCGTAACTAGAAGGAATATTAGTAGCAGAGTTGGTGTTATCGTAATGTAGCATAATATTCATATAATGTTGTTAAATTAGTATCAAGTTTATTTATGCAATCAAATGAAGATGGAGTTTCGCTCCACCTATTTCCATATAAGTATATAAACTAAATATTAGATTATGACAATCTACTTTTTAATAGAAGGATTTAAGATCGCACTAATACAATAAACATCGTGAATAGGAAAAAATATTTTTAAACTTTTCAAACATAATCAGAATCGCATCTGATATTTCACATTTGATTTTAAACCATAAAGTAAATAGGAAATTTCAATATATGAGCTAAAGCATTACAAATCATTGGGTAATAAGATCCTAAAATTCAACATTGCATTGTAAAATTTACGTAAAAATTTTAAAAGTTCACCAATTGATTTCCAATGTTCGCTTTAACATATACATTACGCTCTACAATGCGCATTTGCAACATGTGTTATGGGTCTTTATACTTATAACATTCTTTTAAAAATAAATAAGTATAATTCCACCGTAATAATCTCTTCCGCATGAATTTAGGTCTCAAATTAAATTGTTTACATTTTTCTTTAAATTCTATAATTCTATTTTTCCTATTATTACTGAATAACTCCAATGACTCTTTTGACAAGTTTTATTTGGTGAAAATAAATCAAGACCACTTTTAACAATTAAATTATAAATATGACAAGCACAACGAACATGAAATATATCGTGAAGTGGTGGTTGTACTTCGCTTTTAAAAGATCTACTGCAGTATTATTAGATGCATTATCAAATGATACACAAAGTATTTTATTATAAAGATTATATTTTTGGGCATAAAACAAATAGTTTCGCTTATATATTTTCCAAGATGACTTTGATCCTCGCCATACGCAAAAGCAATAATACGTTTTCCATTTTAAAATTTTCATCAATCCAATGACAAGTAATTGTTAAATAATCATAACTGCTCAACGATGTCCAATGTCCAAGTAAACTAACGTGGCATGGAAGGTTAGCAAACAAATATTGCAAGAAAATAACATAATCATTATGAAGTCTAAAAATATCGGCTCTAGTAGTACTACGAGGAACACCTTTAAAAAGGATTATATACTCTTTGAATATATGTAATTAAATATGAAGAAGCAAAAGAAAAAGGCAAACAACCTCCGACAATCATTTTTGCTAATTCAATGCGATCTTTTTTTGGATCGTACTTAGCCAACCCCCCAGTTAATGGATTAAGTTGTTGTTGACCGGATTCTAAATCAGAGACAGCATCCCATTGTGCCGTATGATCGTGTTTTATATGTCTACCTATAGTGCCCGTCCCCCCGTCACCACCCCCGGGCTTATGTTTATAAGTTCTCCCACAAATATTACATTTAACTCTATCAGTACCCACAACTATATCATAAAAGAGCCACACTTTACTCCTTTTTTTTCTTGCTACTGGTTCTGGTAAAGGAGGTCTACGACTACGACTACCACTAGCAGTACCAACATTGACAGAAGGAACACTAGTAGGTGTAGGAGGTTCTTGTTCTTGTTCTTTGTTGACAGTCAATTTTGACCCATTTTTTGTATATTTTCGTGCAATTTTAAGTATTTTAGCACACCGCATCTTAATCGTTATTTTTGCATATTTTATATAATATTCTATGTTTATTTATTCACAAAATGACATTGCATCTTTTCATTTTTATTTAAGCATTATGTTTTTGTTAATATTATATTTCTATTATAATAATATTTTGCATCTCTTTAAATAATTAATTGACGTCCTGCTTTAATTTTAATCAGACATTAAACATGTCTTAAATATTGCATTTTTGCGTCGGCATTTGCATTTTAATAATTTTGCATCTTTTTAAATAATTTTTCTTTAATTAATTAACTCACGCATTTTGTCAAACCAAATTCGATGGAACCCAATCCAAATCAATTCAATCCAACACCACTTTTATTTTAATCCTTACCCCCTCTTTATTAAAAAGGAGGCAACACAACGCTCAAAGAGAGAAGAGCGGCAGAGGGCAAGGTACAAAAAAGCGGCACCAACGCTTTTTAAAAAAGAGCGTGAAGCCCTGTGTTCAAGAAGACAACGAGAGGGGGCAACACAGAGCCAACGGACAAAAATAAAAGGCGATCCAGCGCTCACTTATTTTCCGAGGCAGACAAAATAAAGCGACAAAAATAAAGAGCGAGAAAAAATAAAGGGAGCGGCCCAACGTTTTTTCCTTTGGGCGAGCAATTTCAACGCTTTTTTTCCTTTGGCGAGCAATTTCAACGCTTTTTTTCTTTAAGCAGCCTCAACGCTCATTTTTGGGTTTTGTTTTTTAGAAGAGCAGCCCCCTTGGGTTTTCATTTTTAGTAGGGAGAACCATTTGCCTTCGCCATGCCGCCGACCTTCGCGCCTCCGCCGCCTTCGCCGGAGTTCTAAAACTCCGCGAACCCCTTTAAACATACCCCACTCGCACTTCGCCTCTCGCGAACGACGGCGAACCCTCCAAATACACACATGCAGCGCACACTACATCGCCGCTGCTCACCGTCGAATCTCACCACTGCGGTGGCGTCGCTCCGGCGACTCGCCGTTGAAGTGACGCCACCGCTGTTATCTTTGTGTTGTTGAAACTTGCGAGTTTGAACTCCGACGACATTGATTTGTTTCTCTTTCGTTGCTATTATACATATTGTGGTTTGGTTGGGTGATTTGGAAATTTTGTATCTCGCCGAATTCTAAACCCGCGACCGCTGGTTTAACTTTCGGTTTCGTTGTTGGTTGTCGGACTGATTTCTGGAGTTTTGGTATTTGGTCGAGTTTGCAAACTCCGCTATGTTCGTCTTGCTTCGCTTTGTTTGGCCGATTTTGCACCATTTTAGTATTATGGCCGAATTTTAAGACTCGACGCTTTGGAAATCTGTTGGGACGGTTTTCACGACTTCCCATCGCTCGCGAATTGCCATCGCTCCGCGAACCGCCATCGTTCGGCATGTTGTCATTGCTCATTGTTTTTCTGCATTAATTTTAGGCTCTTTGGCTTAATTTATTTCTCGATTTTGAACAAGTTACTACACTTGGTATTTTCGATTTTGAATTTGATACTACATGGCCAAAGAAGGATTTATCCGTCGATCCGAGGCCTCCGTGGTAGCGAGACTAATATGTGGGCGAGGAGGAAAGTGAAAAAGATTGGACGAGAATGCATAGTATCGTTCACCAGGAGGCGAGTCGACCGCCGCCGTAGCGATATTGGCTTCTCATGTCTTAGTATTCTTGGCATAACACTAGCTGAGCCCACACTATATAAAAATATATCTTTTACAATATATTTTACATATATATCTATATATATACATATATTGTTGTTTGTTTGGTAATTTATTTATCATTTACTAACTCTTCTACTAAGTGTCTTTTCAGTAATTTATACGCCCAAAGTTAAATCATTCGCATAAAAATGAAATAAAAGCAAAATGTTGCTAATTTATCTTCATTACATCTTTTATGTTTATTTGCTTTCATTACTATCTTGTTAAATACATATCTATATTAAATATTTGCATGCCTAGTTTAAATATCTTTTGATTAGTTTAATAATTAGAATACCCTTAGAATTGCATGATATATTTGGCACAATAATTTTAAAACCTAAGTTTGAACGGACAACCGCAAGTTAGCGGATCCTTTAGGGTGCCTAACCCCTTCCCTTTAGGATAATAAAGAACCCTTACCTAGAATCTCGCATAGCTTTCGCAGACCTTAAAAATGGAGATCATTTGTAGTATTTTATGCTACATTTTTTAGTGTCCTAATTCACTATAATAATTAGGTGGCGACTCCTTTAAAATGCATTCCAGGAATCCAACCATACGCTGCAGCGTAATCCCGTTCCTACTCCGTCGAAAATGGGCATGATAAGCGACTCCACTGGGGAAATTTTAGGTTCTTAACCATAACAAACATAGGTTATTTACTGTGCTTTATTTATTTTTATTTTTTTTTATTTTTTTTATTTTTTATATATCTGCTTAAAATTGCTTCTTCTGTGTTTTACATTCATTTGCTTTTATGTTTTGTCTAAATTATTCTACTTTACATATAAATATTTGCATTAACTGCTCTTTGTTACCGCTTTCCTTAAACTGACATTCCGCTCATATATCTTCCACTCTGGAAGATTCACACAATCACACACTACATGCGAGGTGCGCTTGGTGCATCAGCAAAATTCTTTCTTCAAAACCCAAATTTAGGAGAGTTGGTAACATACGTGGAGTGTCGGCCTAACCGCGCGTAGCCTTCTCACTCGAGTTGTCGCCGGGAACCTCAAGGCCTAGAAAAGCCAAATCTTAGAAACTTAAGATGAGCTATACCACCTTCATTTTAGGGCATGCATTTACCTTAGGTGGGTCGATCCCTTGTATCGACTCCACAATTTTGAAGACACTATACTTTTCGACTGGTTTCTCAACCCAACGACCAACCAGCATATTATGTGTAGCGTGGCAATGACAGACAAATCCAAGCCTAATCATGACATGCCGAAATTGGAAAAAGTGCACCGTCATTTGGTCGCCATTTCCAACAAAGGCATTATAGTTGGACGACTTGGACAAATCCGTCATAATCTCGCATAAGTGACGTTTAGGCTTACCTCTGGCATAAAGCGGTCCTCGTGTTAGGAAACGTTTGAATGTGCTATGTGCAATATATCTGCTACATACCTGCAAATTATGTGCTTTATGCTAACACCGTTTGTTGCATTTTCTAAAGGATTTATCATCTCCCCAAAGGTCGATTTGTATTTGACTAAGCAATGACAAAGCATCAATATTTTCCAAGATCAAAGACACGGTCCAACGACATGACCGATTCAAGGGCATTTGAGCGGAACGAGCCTGAACTCGCCTTAGTTCCTATAGCAAAACAGTGGTCCGAGAAAAGAAAAGCAAGATAGATCCGACGAGCACTCCGCCCGCTACTACAAAGAAATGGCAACCCTACAGCCAAATCAGGCCCAAACATCACTACATACAAGCAACTACATCGAGACCCACTTTAGCCGTACACCCTTTTCAAAATCGGGACAATGTAGAAACCTGACAGGATTGCAAGTCCAAATGTGCCAGCACGCAGATGTCAAGGACAAGGCGCGGTCGATATTTAATCGACCTCCCCAAAACTCACAAATTTTCTTTTAGCGCAGTCTTTTCATATTAATGTATGTAAAATACGATAAAAGGTTTCTTCAGATAGCAAAAGCAAAGAAAAGCAGCAAAGGCAGAGGACGACAACAATCCAAAGTCCGCAGCAAAGGCAGCAAAGAAAAGTGCGGCATCAATAATCGCAATAAAGTTCAGAGGTCCGCAACAAAACCTAACGATCAACTCGCATAAAGTCAAATTGGCAACCCACGATCGCGACACAAAGAAAGGCATCATGGCAATTCGTCACCGCAACGCTCAAAGATGTCCGCAAGGACAACATCTCGTGGATGACATCTCTACCCATAAAATTGCACTTCTCATATGTATTTATCATTTCGCTTAAACAGTATACACTAACGCCTTTTCTCGCTTAGCTTGCGAGCATTTATTCTACGCGAGCAAGAACAATACGCCCGTGCAACGACGTTATCGCGATTGCGTCCAGTGCAACGACACCATCAAGATTGCGTCACGCAACGACGCCAAAGCAAAGAATACGCCCGTGCAACGACGCGACGCGATTGTGTCCAGTAACGACACCATCGCGATTGCGCCTACGCAACGACGCCAAAGAATACGCCCAGTAACGACGTTATCGCGATTGCGGTCCAGCAACGACACCATCGCGATTGCCTACGCAACGACGCCAAGAAGAATACGCCCAGTAACGACGTTATCAACATCAGGTCCAGTAACGACACCATCAAGACGGCGCACGCAACGACGCCAAAGCAGAATACGCCCAGTAACGACGTTATCAACATCAGGTCCAGTAACGACACCATCAAGATTGCGTACGCAACGACGCCAAGCAAAGAATACGCCCAGTAACGACGTTATCGCGATTGCGTCCAGTAACGACACCATCAAGATTAAGCGTTTACGCAACGACGCCAACAAAGAATACGCCCAGTAACGACGCGACGCGATTGTCGGTCCAGTAACGACACTATCAAAGACATTGCGCTTCACGCAACGACGCCAAAGAAGAACACGCCCAGTAACGACGCGATCGCGATTGCGTCCGTGCAACGACACCATCAAGATTACGTTTACGCAACGACGCCAAAGAATACGCCCAGTGCAACGACGTTATCAATATCAGGTCCAGTAACGACACCATCGCGATTGCGTACGCAACGACGCCAAAGAAGAATACGCCCAGTAACGACGCATCAACATCAGGTCCAGCAACGACACCATCAAGACATCGCGTTTACGCAACGACGCCAAAGAAGAACACGCCCAGTAACGACGCGTTATCGGCGTGTGTCCAGCAACGACACCATCAAGATTGCCTACGCAACGACGCCAAGAAGAATACGCCCGTGCAACGACGCACGCGATTGCGGTCCAGTAACGACACCATCAAGATTGCGCTTCACGCAACGACGCCAGCAAAGAATACGCCCAGTGCAACGACGTTATCAACATCAGGTCCAGTGCAACGACACCATCAAGATTGCGTTTACGCAACGACGCCAAAGAAGAATACGCCCAGTAACGACGCGATCGATTGCGGTCCGTAACGACACCATCAAGATTGCGTTTACGCAACGACGCCAAAGAAGAACACGCCCATGCAACGACGCGTTATCAAGACAAAGAAGTCTACGCAACGACGCCAAAGAAGAACATCGCCCATGCAACGACGCACAAAGACAAAGAAGTCCATGCAACGACGCCAAGAAGAACACGCCCATGCAACGACGCGATCAAGACAAAGAAGTCCACGCAACGACGCCAAGAAGAATGCTGCTACGCAACGACGCCAGCGGCAACACGTCCAAGCAGCGACGCTATCAGCACAACAAGCCCAAAAACGACGCCATCATCAGCATATCACATCTACGCAGGAACAGGAGCACAACGTGGAACTACCTCTTACAGCGAACCGAAGCAATTTGTACCTCGAATGTCGATCCGCTCTCCTCCAAAGATCTCGCAACGCCACGACCCCGGTCATCATAATTCGACATCGACAATTTTTAGATCTGCTCCCGCTTTGGTTTTAATTTTTCACCACGTAACCTGGTCATCATAATTCGACATCAGGACAATTTTAAATCCGCTCCCGCTTTGGTTTTAATTTTTCACTAAAGAACCCAAAGGTCATCATAATTCGACACTGGGACAAAATTTTGAATCTACGTCTGCCCGCCCTAATTTTTAGCATCGCAACAACCCAGTGCCATCATAATTCGACACTAGGACATTTTTCAATCAAGGCTACTTTACTTTTACTTTAGCATCGAACAACCCAAAGGTCATCATAATTCGACACTGGGACATTTTTTAATCTGCATCAGCTTTACTTTTACTTTAGCATCGCAACAATCCAGTGCCATCATAATTCGACACTGGGACATTTTTCAATCTGCGTCAGCTTTACTTTTTATCTTTAGCATCGCAACGACCCAGTGTCATCATAATTCGACACTGGGACAATTCTTAGTCTGCATCAGCCCCACTTTTGAGTTCTAGTTTATAAAACAGGACAAAATTGGCTACGAGTCAACGTCTTTGTCCGAAGACTCTTCCATCATCTCCGTACAAAGAGGGACATACTGTTGACAGTCAATTTTGACCCATTTTTTGTATATTTTCGTGCAATTTTAAGTATTTTAGCACACCGCATCTTAATCGTTATTTTTGCATATTTTATATAATATTCTATGTTTATTTATTCACAAAATGACATTGCATCTTTTCATTTTTATTTAAGCATTATGTTTTTGTTAATATTATATTTCTATTATAATAATATTTTGCATCTCTTTAAATAATTAATTGACGTCCTGCTTTAATTTTAATCAGACATTAAACATGTCTTAAATATTGCATTTTTGCGTCGGCATTTGCATTTTAATAATTTTGCATCTTTTTAAATAATTTTTCTTTAATTAATTAACTCGCGTCGCATTTTGTCAAACCAGTCCAGTACGGAACCCAATCCAAATCAATTCAATCCAACACCACTTTTATTTTAATCCTTACCCCCTCTTTATTAAAAGGAGGCAACACAACGCTCAAACAGAGAAGACAGAGGGCAAAAGGTACAAAACAGAGGCGGCCTAACGCTTTTTTTAAAAAAAGAAGCCCTGTGTTCAAGAAGACAACGAGAGTGGGGCAACACAACAGAGCCAACTGACAAAAATAAAAGGCGGTCCAACGCTCACTTATTTTCTGAGGCAAAGACAAAATAAAGGCAAGACAAAAATAAAGAGCAGTGAAAAAAAATAAAGGAGGCAGCATTTCAACGCTTTTTTTCCTTTACGAGCAAAATTTCAACGCTTTTTTTCCTTTACGAGCAAAATTCCCCAACGTTTTTTTCTTTAAGGCGGCTTCAACGCTCATTTTTGGGTTTTGTTTTTAGAAGAGGCTCACTGGTTTTCATTTTTATGGAGAACCATTTGCCCTCCGCCGCCGCGCTTCCGCGCCGCTTCACGGAGTTTTTAGAACTCCGCGAACCCCCTTTAAACATACCCCACTCGCACTTCGCCTCTCCGAACGACGGCGAACCCTCCATATACACACGCAAAAGACACTACATCGCCACGCCACCGTCGACCATCGCGGCGCGCTGGCGTCGCTGGCGACCTCGCTGAAGTGACGCCACCACGTTATCTTTTGTGTTGTTGAAACTTGCCGAGTTTGAACTCCGACGACATTGATTTGTTTCTCTTCGCTATTATACATATCGTGGTTCGTTGACCGATTTGGAAATTTTGTATCTCGCCGAATTCTAAACCCCGACGCACTTCGCTGGTTTAACTTTCGCTTCGTTGTTGGTTTGACCGATTTCGAGTTTTGGTATTTGGTCGAGTTTGCAAAACTCCGCCATGTTCGTCGGCTTATCGCTTTTTCGGGCCGATTTTGCACCATTTTAGTATTATGGTCGAATTTTAAGACTCGCGACGCTTTGGAAATCTGTTGGGACGGTACCGACTTCCCGCCGAATTGCCATCGCTTCCGCGAACCGCCATCGTTCGCATGTTGTCATTGCTCATTGTTTTCTCGATTAATTTTAGGCTCTTTGGCTTAATTTATTTATCGATTTTGAACAAGTTACTACACTTGGTATTTTGTCGATTTTGAATTTGATACTACATCGCCAAAGAAGGATTTATCCGCCGATCCGAGGCCTCCGTGGTAAGCGAGACTAATACGCGGGCGAGGAGGAAAGTGAAAAGATTGGACGAGAATGCATAGTATCGCTCACCGTGAGGCGAGTCGACCGCCAGAGCGATATTGGCTTCTCATGTCTTAGTATTCTTGGCATAACACTAGCTGAGCCCACACTCTATAAAAATATATCTTTTACAATATATTTTACATATATATCTATATATATACATATATTGGTGTTTGTTTGGTCATTTATTTATCATTTACTAACTCTTCTACTAAGTGTCTTTCAGAAAATTCGATGCGCCCCAAAGTTAAATCATTCGCATAAAATGAAATAAAAGCAAAATGTTGCTAATTTATCTTCATTACATCTTTTATGTTTATTTGCTTTCATTACTATCTTGTTAAATACATATCTATATTAAATATTTGCATGCCTAGTTTAAATATCTTTTGATTAGTTTAATAATTAGAATACCCTTAGAATTGCATGATATATTTGGCACAATAATTTTAAAACCTAAGTTTGAACGGACAACCGCAAGTTAGCGGATCCTTTAGGGTGCCTAACCCCTTCCCTTTAGGATAATAAAGAACCCTTACCTAGAATCTCGCATAGCTTTCGCAGACCTTAAAAATGGAGATCATTTGTAGTATTTTATGCTACATTTTTTAGTGTCCTAATTCACTATAATAATTAGGTGGCGACTCCTTTAAAATGCATTCCAGGAATCCAACCATACGCGTAGCGGTAATCCCGTTTCCGGCTCCGGTCGAAAATGGGGCGTTACATTCTTCAAGTTCAACAATATTATCTAATTGAACGTTATCACATTCATTATCTTCTATTCCAAAATCTTCTTGCATTTGATCATAATCTATATTTTGATTAGATGATGAAGAACCTACAGATTTTTACCCTCGAACTAGATTTACTACAAATTCCGACGCAATTTCCTTAGTAAAGACATTATAAAATATTTAAATAATCAACAAATAAATATGACAATTTAATAAAATAATTAGAGAATGAAACGAGTGTACTAAACTTCGATTCGTAATTCAATAGAAACTCAAGCTCAAGTCTTGGCCTTGCTACTTTGAATTTGAAAACTAATAATATTAATAACTTGAAAATTGATAATAAAGATGATTAAGAGAGTATGAGAATAAGAGAATTGAGAGAAATGTTGTGTGATAAAAATGAAGAAAATGTAGAGAATTTATAGATTTTAAAGGGTAAAATGGAATTAAAATAAATAATTAAACAAAATAAAAACTAAAAATAATAATAAAATCGACCAACTGGCCGAATGACCGCTGGCCCATGCCCCGCCCAAATTTCTTCCAAGCCCAACGGCCGAAATGACCGCTGGGCAATTTTTTTTTTTTTTGTTACCACCGGTCTGCTAACCCAGAACGAAACCGCTTTTCCGTTCACGCCTAACCGGCCCGGCCTACGGGTTTTTAAATAACTCGCGGGTTGGGTTGGGGCCAACCCAACCCCAACCCGATATGCTCCTTACCGTCCGGTCCGGCCGGTTAACTACCGGTCAACTGTCCGGTCGGTCAACTTGACCGCTGACAGTATAATTTCACCTTTTGATCAATCTCTTTCAAATAGTTTTAAAAAAAGTGATTTTGAAGTGTTTTTCATAATCATTACACGAAAGGAAAAACTATTTATAGGATAAAAGTTCTCGTAATGATAAAAGTTTTCATCAAATTACATTTATTAATAGGTTCATGAATTTGTAAAAAAAATGTATCTTCCAAAGAAATTTAAAACGTATAAATGAAGTGTAATGAGATAAAGAACTAGACTAGATATTTTGTATTTTGTATAATGAGATATTTTACATTACATAGTCTAAATCGGTTAGAAGTTAGAAGCAGTTAGTAGCTACTATATATATATATATAGGTGTGGGCATTATAATTAGTTTTAATTCCTTCACTTGTAAACTCCCCACATTTCAATACACTCTCTTCTGCTCTATACGATCTTCTTATCTCTCTTCCTCTCGCACTCTCTTCTTTCTCTTCTTGTTCTTCTTTCACTTGTCAATTTACCTGCACTTTGATTATCCAGACTATGGTAGTTTAATCATCATGGTATCAGAGCCTACAACATAATCAAAGTGCGGATCAGTGTCGATCTTGTTACACCTCGTAATTTTAAGGCGATAATTAGAAAACGTAACTAAGGAAATAAAATTTGAATATTGGATATAAAATATATTTATATATGCTAATACAGAATAATCTTGAATACAACAAATCTGGCGATGAGAACTAATAATAATGATTGTGTATTTTCAATGGGGTTATGGACTGGTGTTGTATTATAAAAATGTTGTCATCGAGAATATGTGATGTTATGAAATTTTGGATGATTAATTGTGGGATTAATTTTAATAGAGAGGAGTATAATAAGTGAACAATTTGTGGGACTTGTGCCCTCAAAAAACGAGGTGAGCATGCAATTTTCAGCCTATATATCTAAGTATCATTCATTTCTTTACATTATTTCAAACTCTCTCCCTCACTCTCTCTCCCCACCGATTCCCTCCCCTCTCTTCAGCCGAAAATCCTCATTCCATAGCTAGGTGAAGCTTCAAACACCTCCCCTTTCAAGATTAAACTCTCCTACAAATTTCTAAGCTGACGTAAACCCCCCAGCAGTGGGTCACGGTACACTGCTGGCTGAGAAACTGCCCAACAACCTTAGTGTTGAGGATGAACAATGTTGGAAGAAAAATATGTAAGAAAGATGAATTTAAACTTGTAGAATACATGCATGTCATTTTGGGTTGAAGAAATGAAGAAAAATGGTGCAAAAGGGATGAAGCAGTGACCGAACTTTAGGGACTGTTTTGGGCTAAAATAAGGTAAGATTTCTTCTTATTTCTTGAGTTATTGGAGTTAAATGATGTTGTAGTTAAGAGATAAACTCATGTTAAAGAGGAATTGGAAATACGAGATTGCATGTGATTGTTGTTGATGTTGCTGAGCCGATTGGAGTTGTATTATCGATTTTGGGGGATGTTTTGTATACATTGAATTTGAGTGTTGTTGTTGTTATCATTGTCACTAATTACATGTTAAAATTGAAGGAAATCTTGACATTTAAAGTTGAAATGGTTTATATGGAAGTGTTGAAATATAAATTGGATATTAAGGAGTTACGAAAAGAGCTTGGTATTATGTTTTAGGGTGTGCCGAGACCCTCATGAAGTTGTGGACATTGTTGGTATTGTTGTGATGTATTAGGGGTTGTTCTTGTTAAGTTATAATGCTGAAAATATGAGTTATGAACATGTATATACGTTGTGGTAATTACGAATATATGTTCTAAAGGAATAAATGTATAAAAAGGTGTTACATTTCACTCTTGTTGTTGTTGAAGTATGAACTGTTTTTAAAGGTTGTTTTAATATGGATTAAGGGCTGGATTAACATAAGAAATAAGTGTAGTAATCACCTTGGTTATTGTAGTTGTTGTATTACATGAACGTAAAGAGAAAGAATGAATAATGATGGTGTATACCAAGTATATGGGACTGTTTTGGTATATCCTTGAGTTGCATCTTGTTATTGGTATTGATGGCTTTGTTTGTAAGTTGTGGATGCGCATATAATTAGGGGAAGTGCTGCCCAATTTTATATAACAAGAGAGTCGTCATTCGATAATTATAACGTATGCTAGTAGGGGAAGTGCTGCCCAAATTCACTACTGTTGTTTTTGATAATCATGTTGCATCCATTGCTCCTGCTTCAACATCAACATCCTCACATTCAGCTGATGAACTACTACCAGATCCTGGAACATATATAAGGATGGTTGGTCGATTATTTTATTTGACCACTACAAGGCCTGATATAGCATTTGCAGTGCATTGTCTAAGTCAATTCATGAATGCTCATAAAGTGTCCCATATGGAAGCTGGATTGAGGTTGATAAGGTACATAAAAAATGAGCTAGGACTGAGAATTATTCTGTCCAGTTCTAGTGACTCACAACACATGGTATATTGCGATGCTGATTGGGTTGCTTGTGTCACCAGCAGAAGATCAGTCACAGGGTACTTAGTCCAATATGGTGTATCACCAATATTCTGGAAATCCAAGAAACAGGAGACCGTGTCCAGAAGTTCAACTGAGGCTGAGTATCGAGCTATGGCATCATTTGTGGCAGAGGTCATTTGGCTGACAGGGTTGTTTGAAGAACTTGGTATTGCTGTTCAGAAGCAAAATCAGTACATTCCGATAGTAAATCAGTCATTCAGATTGCGGCAAATCCACTCTTTCATGAGAGAACGAAGCATATCGATATTGATTGTCATTTCATAAGGGAGCACATCCAAAAAGGATTGATCAATACACATTTTCTAGCCTCTGCTGATCAACCTGCTGATATTCTCACGAAAGCACTTGGTCGACCACATCATTGTCATTTTCTGTCCAAGCTAGGGATGAAGAATATCTTCATTTCCCCTAGCTTGAGGAGGGTAATGAGATAAAGAACTAGACTAGATATTTTGTATTTTGTATAATGAGATATTTTACATTACTTAGTCTAAGTCGGTTAGAAGTTAGAAGCAGTTAGGAGCTACTGTATATATACATGTGTAGGCATTGTAATTAGTTTTAATTCATCCACTTGTAAATTCCCCACATTTCAATACACTCTCTTCTGCTCTATACGATCTTCCCATCTCTCTTCCTCTCGCACTCTCTTCTTGTTCTTCTTGTTCTTCTTTCACTTGTCAATTTAATTGCACTTTGATTATCCAGACTATTGTAGTTTAATCATCAAAGTGAAACTTATGAATTCACATTCATTCAATCTGAAAATCAACTCTTGTCCAATGTATTATTTCAAAATTAACTGAAACATTTGTTCCAACATAGTTAAATTAAGCTAAATATATATATCTTAAGTAATCATTGTCAAAAAATAGAATAGTATAAAGAACACATATCTTGTATTACAGTATTAGCCTAAGGATCGAGCATAAATACATTTCTTCTATACTTTTTAGTTCAGATATATGTAACATCGTCGTAATATGGAAAATGAATAGGTGAATTGTAAGATGGGGTAATTTCGCTTAACGGTTATTTTGTTACACTAAAGTAATGAAATTATGTTTTGTAAACAAAAAAATCACTAAACTATTTTTTATAATGAAGAATTACTCAACTTTGCCTAAGCATAAGATAATGTCACTAGACAATTGAACTCACGGTGTTTATACTTTATAATAAAAAAGCCACTCAATTAGTTTAGTGACTTTTTAAGATACTTAGGCATAGTCAAGTGACTTTTTTTGTTGCAAAACATAGATTAATGAGTTCAATGATGATACTTCATTAAAGTTAAGTAACTTTTTCGTTATGAGACCTAATTTAACGACTCTAATGCAATATGTGAAAAATACAAGACCATACCATATGTGTAATTAACCCCTGTGATCATGTTAGTGTTTGTCTTTGCATGTAGATTAATAATTTTCATGTTTGAGCTAAGTATTGGATTGTTAATTTTTTATGTTTACTGTAGGCTGGTGGGCAAATGGGCATTGGCAAGCTGTAATTTATATATGTACATAAAAGAATTACCTTATATAATATAATTTTTTATTGAGTGGGTTCGGGTGAACATCATATATCCCCAAAATCAGCCCCTACTTATATCGGGAAAAATCAATGGTACAAGTTTAGTATTGTACATCAACCATTGAGCACTTTAACTTTTAGTAATTTGTGACATTTGTGAAAATTTACCGTCGAAGTAATTAAAAGTGCACGTAGCAATTACTCAAGGTTAAATGCGCTTAATTTTTTTTACAACGATCAGAATCGTAAATTATCGATATCTGAAGGACTAGAAGTGCTAAACTCTTTCCTAAATATTCTCCTCCAAGAAATATGTACATATTCAATTCAAGTGATTCAACTATGTATTAAAAAGGAAAATTAAATATATTACCTTAATTGTCAAAAGTGCTCCTCTTCCTTCCCTTTATAGTAGAGTTGTTTCTCCACTCTTTCCTATCCCATTTTCCTTACCTCACTAAACAACCAAACATGGCGATTCATTTCTCCACTCTCACCTTGTCCATACTCATAATGCTCGTGTCCTCCGCCGCCGTAATATCGGCGGCAGAGGACATGTCTATTATAAGCTACAATGAAAAACATCACACGATCGGTAGCGAGTCAACGGTCCAACGGACCGATGATGAGGTCATGGCCTTGTACGAATCGTGGTTAGTTGAACACAAAAAAGTGTACAACGTTTTGGGAGAAAAAGACAAGAGGTTTCAGATCTTTAAGGACAACCTTAGATACATCGATGAACAGAACGCTATGTCGGGGAAAAGTTATAAGCTCGGTTTCACTCAGTTTTCTGATCTGACTAACGAGGAGTATAGGGATATGTATTTGGGTACTAAGGGTGATGGTGCACGTAGGTTGTCGAATAGACAAAGTGATCGGTATGCTCCTAAGGTTGGAGATAGTTTGCCGGATTCAGTTGACTGGAGGGAAAAAGGTGTACTTGTTGGTGTTAAAAATCAAGGACAATGCGGTATGTGCACTTGTTACTTGTTTTTGTTTTCTTTTTTATTACTCAACTTATTTTCTGTTTAAAGTTTATGAAAATACTCCCGCCATTTTAGTTTTACTTGATAAGAAGTTTATAAAATAAAAAAGCATTTTAAAAATATATGATTCAAAATAAATATTTTAAATATTTGTGTGGACCAAAATCTTTTTATAAAATTAAATTAATTTTAAATATAAAAATATATTAATTTTTTAGAATAAACTAATAAAAAAAATAACACAATCGTTTTGGGATGAAAGGGCAGGACACAGGATTAGCCTTCCCATTTACACTTGCGGTGGAGGGAGGGGACAAGGACACATGATTGGGTAGTTTTTAATTCTATTTCAAATCAAGTGGACACATGTGTTTCCCCTTCCTACTCGGGAAGTAATTTGTTTGACCTACCGCAAAAAAATTCTAAATAAAAATACAAGGTGATTTAATGTGTTCATATTTTGGTGGATAAAATTATTCGATAATTGTACTGTGGTAAGATAGCATTTACTCCTTAAAATTATTTGAAGTGCGCGCAAGCCGGTAAGAACTTTCTAAAAGAACAGTTGGGTGGGTGGGGGTAAATTTAATTTCTATAAGATGAAATTATAAATATATTTTATAGTATCAGATCACTTAAAAATAACTACAAATACATGTTCATTGTAAATGAAATTCTTAATGTTTCTTTGGTAATCCTTCCTTTTATCTGATGGCTTAAGTATGTTTGAACCAGTGGTCGTATCTACGCCCATGAACACTCTTGAACTTCACCATGTTCTTGTGATTATGTTAGTTGTTTTGGCACATTGTGCATCCTTGATTGATTGGACAATCTTTCAATTTATGCATAAATAATGCTGAAGGAACGCAACTAATAATTCTCATTCTCCAATTTACTAATTTTGTTACAATTGCAAAATGAAACAGGGAGTTGCTGGGCATTCTCAGCAGTTGCTAGCATTGAAGCAGTAAACAAGATAGTGACTGGAAATTCGATCTCATTATCTGAGCAGGAGCTTGTGGATTGTGATACCTCCATTAACTCAGGTTGTGAAGGAGGTCTCATGGACTATGCTTTTAAATTCATCATCAATAATGGAGGAATCGACACTGAAGAAGATTACCCCTACACTGCCAAGGATGGAAGATGCGACCAAACAAGGGTCAGTATCATTCTTGGAAATGAATTAAGGGTGCGTTTAGTTCGCAGCAGCAGGAGAAACGAATGAAATTCAAGAGAACGGTGCGAAAGCGACGTTTGATTCTGGGGTTCGTGGGGTGGGGAATCGAGAAAAATACTACCGCGCGAATCACGAAAGAGAAAAAAAGTGAAATGAAAAATAAGGTTAAACAAACAACAACAAAGGAAATTATATTCATCTATTTCCTTTCCTGTTTACCCGAACCAAACGCACCCTAAATACTTACAAGTTATGACGATTAAAGAATTTTATTTTTCTTTGAAACAATTGCAGAAAAATGCCAAGGTTGTCACCATCGATGGGTACGAAGATGTTCCTGCTAATGATGAAAAGGCACTGAAAAAGGCCGTCTCAGGTCAACCCGTCAGTGTTGCTATTGAAGCTGGTGGCAAAGCTTTCCAGCACTATAAATCAGTAATAATCTTTACTTCAGATTGGCCTATCGTTAATGACAATGTTGTCTTTTGATCAAATATTTCCATAATTTCAAAAAACACACAATGTGTTCACAGCTAAATGTTGAGAACATTATATACCTATTAAGTTTAAATCTTGAATTCGTCTACGCTCCAGGGTATCTTTACCGGAAAATGTGGTGAAGAAGTGGACCATGGTGTGGTTGCAGTAGGATATGGTAGTGAAAATGGAAAAGATTATTGGATCGTGAGGAACTCATGGGGTACTTCCTGGGGAGAACAAGGCTACCTCAGGATGCAACGAAACATTGCCAACCCGAAGGGTTTGTGTGCTATTGCTACAATCGCCTCTTACCCTGTCAAGACAGGCCAAAATCCCCCAAAACCAGCTCCATCTCCTCCATCACCGGTCAAGCCACCCACTCAATGTGATGATTATTACCAATGCCCATCAGGAACGACTTGCTGCTGTGTCTACGAGTACTATAACTACTGTTTCGCTTGGGGTTGCTGCCCTATGGAAGAAGCTACTTGCTGTAAAGACAATCACAGTTGCTGCCCACATGATTATCCCGTCTGCAATACTAAAGCCGGCACCTGCTCAATTGTAAGTGATCCCTTCTTGTTAACTTCAAAGAAAAAGGTGCGCCACATTGTGAAACAAGGCTATAAGTTGAATTATATGACCATCTCATCAGAGAGGGTGCACTTGTATATACTTAATTATATATAATATATCCTTTATTGACACGATTGTGTTTTTGTTGGTACAGAGCAACAACAACCCTCTTGCAGTCAAAGCAATGGCACACATTCTTGCCAAACCTATTTACACAACTTCTTGAAATGTCTCGAGGTAGAATGCTGTGGATGAGAGAGTGAATTTGCCCAATTGAGGATGTAAAAGTTCATTTTGTGGCTTAATGTCCTCATTTGGTACATCGACTTTGCAAAACCTCATTTCCAGCTGAAAGTTATAGACATAGGTGATTCCAAAAGCAGAGGATTACAAAGTTGCTGCTGCTGATTTCTGTATAGTGCTTCTTTAGTGTCTGCAAATGCACTAGAACAAGATTGAAACAAGAGTTTATTATTCTGCTGTTTCTAATTATGTAAATAGTTCTTATTTCTTCATCAGGATAACTTATCTGATACTTTCACCATGCAGTTTATTATTCCATATGGTGCTTGTACTTTCATTTCACTAATAAATATCTCAGACTATTATTTCCCATACCTTTTGATACACTCCTTCTAACCTCTTTTTGCTCGTTTGATTACAAGTCGCGTAACAGGATGTTCTTTCCTTTTTCTTTTTCAACACAGCTAAACCTTAGTAGATAAATAATATTTTGCAATCTGACTATCTGAGTAGTTAATAAAGTTTAATGGCCACAAATTCCATACACTGTCAGGTATATGTCAGAGAATAGCAGCGGAACATACATAACACATAACTTATAAAAAGGTAAACATCATCGCCACCGATAAAGAACCTTCCATAAAACATTCTTTAAACAAAAGTATAGTAGTACAATGAGTTCTTATAGCCCAAAACACATAGGTGACCACTGCACTTAAAGATAACAATCGTGGGCGGGCACCGCCATACCTGAATGTACAAAATAGCTATAGCATCGGGAATATCCGCCAATAGACAAGCTTCCGAGGGATGGAGTCGACACCTAATAGTGATCCTAAGAACGAGGATCCTCAATCGCTTACCACTGCGGCGTAACGCAGCCCAAAGGGGTCGACACAATATGTACCAAGTATGTAAACACGAAAATCGTAATAATGATATCATAAGTCTAAGAGTAAATTTGAGTCATGGAAGACAATAAAATACCTTTTGTGTCTTACTAACAATGAGAGTGACAAGTATATAAATATAATCGCATAAAATAGGGGCCTTAGGATCAAAGCAGGTACCTCGCGTAGTATCAATAAGCACCCTACTCGGGACTATTTCACCGTAGGTCCGTGGACCCGCATGATTCCTCGTGATAGTCGTGCCGTCCGCATGGGACTATTTCACCCGCATAAGGACTCGCATGAGGTATTCCTCGCATCGTGGGTAGCAAATCCACGGAACAGGTGGTATAACAATCTTGGGGACTTTCCCCTCAGATATACTCTTACCCTGAAGCAGATGGTATAACGATCTTTGGGCTTGCCCCTCAGATATACTCTTACACTGAAGAAGGTGGTATGACGATCTTGGGGCTTGCCCCTCAGGCATACTCTTACCCCGGAGTAGGTGGTATAACGATCTTGGGGCTTGCCCCTCAGATATACTCTTACCCTAGCTCAAACTGTCATCACATCATAATCATAAATAAGTTAAGAAAACTTATAACTTCTTATTAGTCTTGTTCATATACCCTCTCATTTTAGTTTACTTAAGGCACTTAATCATATCTTTAATAAAAGAAAATCGGGAATTTAACCCAAGTACTACATACTTCAATTCTTTTAAAAGTAACTCTTTTTCATACATAAAGCTCTTGGGCAATTGATGCCTTAAAATCAATTTGTCTTTCATAAATCAAATCATTTGTCCTTACTTGTCTTACTTAGAGTAAATCTCTTCTCATTAATCTTTTATAAAGCTAATAAACCAACTTCCCATAAAGTTGTTATATTAACCCTTCACTTTAGTAAAACTACACTTTTCCCCTAACTAAGGGACTTATACATTCTTAAAACGACACAAGTCTTTATATACTTAAAACAAGTAAGAATACCAAATCTTGTACGTCTACCGTACTACATAGTTACATCTATTCATGCTCAAGAGATAGGAAAGCTTCACATACCTCTTTGGTCAATCAACTTGCTAAGTCCAAACTACCGCAAGTAATATGTCAACCTAAAATAACCATGATACGTTTATTAACCTCTAATCTTAATGTAGAACAATCCAAGTTCAAAGTCACTAAATTCTATGGAAAATCGGCAGATTTCCTTTGTTTCTACTCACTTTGCCACCTTTCTCAAGGCCGAATTTATCATCCAATTGCCACATTTAAGGCTCAATCAATCCAACAATTCAAAGGGGATTACACACCTAAATTTGGGTGTGTAAAATTCTGCCCCATAAGTTACAACAATTCACTTAACAATTCTAAGGTAGTTTTTAGGCTACAACATGCTCATAATCTCTTCTTAACCCATTTTTCATATCCAAACCACATTTCTAGCATGCAATGACTCTAAGAGCATTATTTACTACCACAAGTTCTTTCTTCTTAACATGCAACACTATAAACTAAATCTAAAGGAAGAATCATTACCTTAGAGTTTTAGCCAAACTTATTCCAAATATTTTTCTAGCTTTCTTGCCAAGAACACCACCACAAGCTAGCCACAAGCTTCCTTTTTTGTTCTTAACTTATCAGATTTTTCCTTAGGCTTGGATTTCCTTTGGAAATATAGAGAGACGGAGTGATTTTAGAAGAGGAGAGAAATTGGAAGATGACCAAGTCTTCAAGACTTGGTCAATATATTGCATGCAAGAAATCGGATGGGGACACTTGTCACCTCCCAAGGTCTTTAAAAGAAAAATCGACTTTTCTAAGTTTTTCCCAAAATTCCGCCTGCCATGCGCCAGCAGCTGAAACCTCCGCATCCTCTCTCGAACTTTGGCGCCAGGCCCGCTGTCCTGAGTGCGGCGCTGCAAGTTCAGCGACCCTGGTACTTTCGGCGCGCCTGCATCCGGCGCCTCGCCGCTTTGTCCGAAACACATTTACCGATCAAGACCGAACTTGTAACTCTATAACTTCCTACTCCGACGCCCTATCGACGAGCGGTTGGTTGCGTTGGAATCTAGACTCGCGAACTACGCCCTGGGCCTTTGCAACACTTAGAAATCTCAATGTATCGGGTCATAACCCGCATCAAAGTTGACTAAAACCCGTCCTAATAATCCACAACCTATCCTTTGAAAATTTTAAGTCTTACATGATTTCGTGCGCTCATACGTAGGGTCGGGACTACGGTATAACATTCTCCCTTAGAAACATTCGTCCGAATGTTCCTTCTAGGTTTACTCAAATCACAACATCGACATAGACCCTCTTAATCGTTTCTTTTGCAAATAAAGAAGCTCATGAGCAACATACTTGAAGCGTAAATGCTAAATCAAAACTAACAAGCGGAAAGTGGGTTACGTGGAGGTATAGGAAATAGGTGAGGTACTTCTTCATCATGTCATCCTCTGCTTCCCACGTCATTTCCTCCTCGTTGCTCGCCATAGGACCTTGACGGAGCCACGTCTTTCGTCCGAAGTCGCTTTTGACGATCGAGTATCGCTATGGGACTCTCCTCATACGATAACTCCTCTCACTGGACATCATGAACCGGTGCACTCTAGATGGATCTCCAATACATTTCCGCAACATGGACACATGGAAAGCTGGATGTACCGACTCAAATCGGACGAGATCTAACTCATGTGCAACCCCGCTGCCTACGGACAATCCGTCTGACCCAATGTACCGGCTAAGTTTCCTTCTTTCCAAATCTCACGCCGCCTTCATGGGCGATACCTTAGAAAACCCAATCGTCTATCTCAAATTCCAAGTGTCGACGCCGATGGTCCGTACGACTTTTGCCGACTCGAGCCGCCAACAACCGCTCTGGATAAGCTTCACCTTATCCATCGCTGTGAACTAAGTCTAGCCCGACTAATCGAACTTCTCCCACCTCGAACCAGCTATCGGTGACTGCACTTCCTCTCGTATAAGGCCTCATAAAGCGCCATCTGAATACTGGAATGGTAGCTGTTGTTGTAAGAAAACTCCACAAGAGGCAAATGATCCTCCCAGCTACCCCTGAAATCAATAACACAAGCCCGCAACATATCCTCGTTGTGCGGATAGTCGGCTCGGCTGTCCGTCGGTGCGAGGATGAAACGCCGTCTTGAGACTCACTGTGCCCTAATCCCTTCGAAAAGACCTCCGGAAGTTAGTCGAGAACTGCCTCTATCTGATATAATCGACACCGACTCGTGCGGTCTCACAATCTCTCTAATATATAATCGGCATAGTCCTCACCGAGAACGTCGTTACTCGGAAGAAAATGGGCTGATTTCACACCGTCGACAATCACCCAAATGGAATCATGCTTCCTCCGAGTGGTAGGTAGCCCCGTAATAAAATCCATATTTATCACCTCCCACTTCCAAGTCGAATATCAATAGCTGCGCGACCCACCGCGGTGCTCAATCTTAACTCGCGACAATTCCGCACCGTGCCACGAACTCCGCAACGCGTCCTCTTTAGGCCATCCCACCAATACACGATCGAGGTCATGATACATCTTAGTCGACCCGGATGAATAGAATAACGAGCACGTGTGCCTCCCGAAATCTGGCGAAGTTATGTCACATCGGAACACACAACCGCCTCGAATCTTAGCACCCATCAGCGCTACCTCAAATAGACTCTTCTTCTTACGGAGAGTGCGTCTGATCGTACCAAAATCGGATCCTCATCGCCGCCTCTTCACCTCGACGATGGAAGACTCGGCAACCTCTCGAACCCGAATTCGTCACTATCGAATCAACCAAGCGAACCCCGAGGCTCGCTGGTGATGTAACTCTCGGACCATATCCATCTTCTCTGGTGAACATCGCATGACTACCCATCGATCTGCGACTAAGGGCATCTGCAACTACATCGCCTTCCCGGGTGGTGCGAATATCAACATCGTAATCCTTAAGTTGCTCCAACCACCGCTCTGCCGCAGTTCGGCTCCTCCGGTGAAGATGTCTGGAGACTCTTGTGGTCTGTGTAAATGTCCACATGAACTCCATATAAATAATGTCTCCAGATCTTCAAGGCATGAATCACAGCTGCCAACTCCAAGTCATGTGTGGGATAGTTCTTCTCATGCTTCCTAAGCTGTCGAGATACATAAGCTATAACTCTGCGATCTTTGCATCGACGCACCAAGCCCGACACCGACGCCACAAGAAACCACATATCCATCTAAGCCTGCGGAAGAGTAAGAAGCGGGCGGTCGTCAACTTCTCCTTTAGCAATCGGAAACTTTCCTCACAAGTATCCATCGGCGGAACATAGCCGCTTTCCGAGTCGACTTAGTCAAAGTCTTTGAGATAAAGCAAACTTCTACAAACCTCCGATAATAACTGCAAGGCCCAAAGTGCGCACTCCGGTGTAGTGGTCCGCCAAGTCTTGACTGCTTCAATCTTCGCTGTATCAACCCGAATACCATCGGCCCCGATAACATGCCCTAAGAAAGCCACTGACGCCAACCAGAACTCGCACTTCGAGAACTTGGCATACAACTGCCGGTCTCGGAGGACTCCCAATACCGTCTTCAAATGATCTCAGATGCTCGCTGCGCAAATATACCAAGATATTATCGATAAACAATAGAACGAACATATCCAAGAATGTACTGAACACCCTATTCATCAAATCCATGAATCTTTGAGGCGTTGTCAACCCGAAAGACATCACCGAACTCATAGTGCCCATGGGTCCCGAATGCGATCTTTGGGATATATGTCTCTCTAACTCGCACTGATGATAACTGCATCGCAGTCTATCTTGAAAACACTTTGCACCTCAGAATCGGTCAAAGAAATCGTCAATCTGGGAGGGATATCTGTTCTTGATAGTTACCTTGTTTAGCTCTGTAATCAATACACATACGCAGGCGTCCATCCTTCTTCTTTACAAATAACACCGTGCTCCCGGGAGAAACACTTGGCCTAATAAATCCTTTCTCCAAAGAAATCTTTGGTGGTCCTTCAATTCCTTCAACTCGGGTGCCATCCTGTATGGCGGAATAGATATCGGTCGAGTGTCCGTGCCAAATCAATACAAAACTCAATCTCCTCTCGGGAGGATACCCTAAGCTCGTCGGGAATACGCCCGAAACTCTCTAACAACCGGATCGAAGGTCAGGTACCTCACCTCGATGTCGAATACGAACCGGATGGTAGATATACCCTTCCGCACCATCTTCCTAGCCTTGAGGTAAGAAATAAACTTACCCCTCGACGATGCAGTATTTCCCTTCCACTCGATAACCGGCTCACCAGGAAACTGGAACCGAACTAATCTCTCTCTACAGTCCACGTTGGCATAGCAAGATGTTAGCCAATCCATACCCATAATCACATCAAAGTCTGTCATATCCAACTCTATCAAGTCGGCTGAAGTCGGCGGTATCTATAGTCACAGTGGCAAGCCTTATACACCCGCTACCATCGAATCACCATCGCGTAGCCACCTCAAAAGGTCTTATGGACTCGGGTTCTATCCCTATTCTACTGGCAATATGAGGAGATATGTAGGACAAGGTAGAACCTGGATCTATCAAAGCATATACATCACAGCAAGAAACCAACAATGTACTTGTGACGACATCCGCGACGCCTCGCGGTCTGTCGCCGACCGACATAGCATATGCGGTTCGAGGACCGCTAGAATCGAACCCTACCACGACCTCGACGCGCCATCGCCCATAAGTACCTCGCCTCCGGGCGTCTAACCATCGAAGATGAAGATCCAAAGAACAAACCCCGTCGGCTGAACCGTAATGCTCCGCCGCTGGGACGGACAATCCTTCTTGAGATGGCCTGTTGGCCACAAGAGTAACATGCTCAACCCATACGCAGATTTCGCCGGATGAGACCTACCTCATCGAACACAGGAGGTAGGTGGTCTCGATTAGTCTTTGGTCTCGCCTCGAAAACTCAAGTCTGGAGCCACGACCGCTCACGAATAACCTCTTGACGGACCTCGCCGACAACCGAGAAGGAGAACTTCTGTCTTTGGCCGGAATGTGGACCTAGTTCGCTGAAGGCCGCCTCGAAATCGCCCCGAGCTCTGCCCCGCCTCTTGGTGGCCCAAATCTAGCCGATCTCGCTCTCCTCAATCCATGCGTGCGCGCTGCATCCTAGCAATATCCATCCACGGTGAAGAGCTACCCAAGCATGCAGAATCATATGACGCCTAACTCATCACATATCGATGAACCACATGCGCCGTATCATTACTATGGTGTGCACATATCTGGCCAAGGAGTCGAACTCGAGGCTGTACTCCCTGATAGTCCTCCCGTCCTGTCTCAAGGTCAAGAAACTATCTACACGGGCTCTCCTCACCTCAGGAGGCAAGAAGTGGTCTAGGAACGCCTCCGTGAACTCCTCCCAATCAGATGGAAGAGCATCCTCACCCCTCGACAATACCCATGACTCAAACCAGTTCAACGCAATATCGCGTAACCGGTAAGAAGCTAGTATAACAGACTCAGTCCCCGATGCCCTAAGGACTGCGTGGTCGCATTGAATCGCCGGACAAACTCCTGCGGATCCTCTCAAATCTCGAACCATAGAACTCGGGTGGGTGACAACCCAAGAAATCCCGAATCCAAATCGGCTCTGGGTTGGCGCCGCTCACGTCGCTGCCACCGCCACTATCTTTGGTCGATGCGAATCATTCCTCGTAATCTCGTACTCGGACCACGATGGGGCGGAGGCTCGTCTGCGGTCTCGATGGCGCGTCCGGCCGCCGAACTCTGAGGTGGCGGCGACGTGGAACTCGCCGCCTCTAAACATCATCTCGGTAAGGGTGGGCTGTGCCTCGCGTTATTCTCCGCGTCCCACTAGCGACTCTCACCGCTTGCCGCCTCGGCCGCGGTTGCCTTGCGTGGAGGCATAACTGATACATAAAGGAAAACATCAGAGGAGGTTCAACCTATAACTCAGCTCTATTGCACGATCTTAGAGTGAAAGAATGGAAACCAATCCTAAATATCCTGCAGCCTCCTGATTATAGATGTGGTGCACGACACACCGATAATCAAGACTCTACTGACACACGATCGTGGACACTTTCCGAGGACTAATCGCTCGATACCACTTTTGTCACGACCACTGGGGCGCGATCGTACCTGCAAGGTACCACATCGGTATATGTCAGAGAATAGCAGCGGAACATACATAACACATAACTTATAAAAAGGTAAACATCACTGGTCAGCCGATAAGGCTGCCTTCCATAAAACATTCTTTAAACAAAAGTATAGTAGTACAACGGGTTCTTATAGCCCAAAACACATAGGTGACCACAGACCTCTAAAGATAACAACTGTGGCGGGACAGGGCCCCGCCATACCCCTGAATGTACAAAATATCTATAGCATCAGGGAATATCCGTACCAATAGACAAGCTTCCGGAGGGATGAAGCTTCTGACACCGGAATAGTGATCCTAAGAACGAGGATCCTCAATCTGCTTACCCTTACCTGCGGCATGAACGCAGCCCCGAGCATAAGTTCTGCTTGGTCATATGCTTGCTCATGCATTTCTTAGCTTTAACCTTTCAAACTAGATATGTTTTCCCTTTTAACACACACTTCTTAATTTCTTCAATTCAACATTGTATAACCTATAGTCAATTTTTTGTACCACTTTCATGAGATGCATCTCAGCACTATGCTAAACTCTGAAACACTATGTATGTTGGTTCTTTTGAGACAATTTTTTTTCTTCACATTTATTGAATTTCTTACTAATAAATTTTACATTTTTATGAATACAGTTTCTATATGCCTGGGAATTTCTTTCCGAGCAAGTATAATTCATAAACGGAGTTTCTCTTACTCCTAAACAAGGTCAGATGAAATCATTAATGAGAAGGATCAGAACCGGATCCAGGATTTAAGTTTTATGAATTCAACCTTTGGAATTTACAACACTGAAATAATTATATTGTTAAAACTATGATTTTCAAGCTACTATTTATTATAATTTTAATAAATTTTGCGCATCAAAAATACTAAATTCAAATGAATTTGGTACCACAACGCTTCATCTGCCTTAGGAAATATGTTAAATTAATCATAGATATAATCAACTCGATCAATTCTATATAACTAAACAATTATTGTCTTCCTAGAAGCATAAAAATCCGAAGTGAAACAATTTATTGTGTCAGCTGACCAACGAGTCTGAATTCTCCGGTCATTCTACCATAGGCTTTTTAACATTTTCCAACAGCTGAATAATTAAACTTGATGGATAACGTGGAATAGTGTAAATCTCCTGGATGGAATTCTCTTATTAATGTTATATATATATATATATATATATATATATATAGTATACAATTGTAGTCCAAATAGAATTAAGATCTCTATTTTACAGTAATCACACTAAATATTAATTACATAATATATTTTGTATATATATGGAATATATTCACTATCACACCCCTCAGTCGGAGCAAAAAGAGGTTGGACGTTGAGACTGAATCTGAAGTCAAGTAACAGTTGCCGAGGAAACCCCTTTGTGAAGATATTTGCGTACTGATATGAAGAAGGAACACGCAATACCCTAACGTGACCCATTGCAACATTCTCTCGAACAAAGTGAATCTACATCTCAATATGCTTGGTTCGTTGATGATGAACCGGGTTATGAGACAAGTAGACAACAGATATGTTATCACAGTAAACCAAATATGCCTTACGTATGAGACAATGAAGTTCACGAAAGAGATTTCAGAGCCAACATAGCTCAGAAATAACATTCGCAACGCCTCGATATTCTTCTTCTGCACTAGAACGGAAAAGCGTGGCTTGCCGCTTGGCAGACCACGATATAATATTATCCCCCCAACATACACAATAGTCGAACATAGAGCGACAGGTATCCTGACAGCCTGTCCAGTCTGCGTTTGTGTAAGAGAGCAATCTAGTCGGTGCAGAGGGATATAAATGAAGTCCATAATCAAGAGTGTCCTTAACGTACCGAATGATACGCTTAAGAGATGTAAAGTGAGACTCCCTAGGAGCGTGCATGAACAAACACACATGTTGTACCACATATGCAATATCTAGTTGAGTGAAGGTGAGATACTGAGGATCACATGCGAGACTCTTATAAAGAGAGGGATCGCTGACCGGATCCCCGTCATCTGTACTGAATTTAGACTTGGAGTCGACGAGAGTGGACATGATCTTGAAATTTACCATTTCAGCCCTGTAGACGATCTCCTCAACATACTTATGCTGACATAAGAACATGGCATGTGCTGATCTGGTCACTGATATCCTTAAAAATAACTCAACTTATCTAAATCAGTCATGGCAAATTCGAACTTTAGTAGAGCAATGATCTCGTGCTTCAGGTCATCTGAAGAAGTTGTCAGTACAATATCATCCACATATAACAGTAGGTAAGTTGTGTCAGTACCTCAATGAAAAATGAACAATGAATGATCACTCTTACTGTACACGAAGTCGATCTGTATGATGTAAGTGACAAACATCTCATACCAATGGGGGTTGTTTAACCCATATAGCAACTTACGAAGATGACAAACATGACGAGGAGCATCCGGATGCACAAAACCTGGTGGTTGATGCATATAGGCAATTTCTTTCAAATCCCCATGTAAGAAAGCATTTTTTACATCAAGCTGGTGAATAGGTCAATTCTTCCCCATAAGAATGATCAAAATAATGCGAATGGTAGCTGACTTAACCACTGGACTGAAAGTCTCACCACAATCAACACATTCATATTGCCCTATGTCATTTGTCATAAGTCTAGCCTTGTGAAGTTTAAGGGCACCGTTATCTCTGAACTTGTGATGAAATAGACATATACAACGAATTACATTCACCCTCTCAGGTCGCGAAACAAGATCTTAAGTGTGATGTGAAGTAATGGGCTGGATTGTTACGGGACCGAGAGGTAATGGGCTGGGCAGTGTCGTCACTGGTCTGTGCGAAGGGATTGAGACATGAGGTATTGGGCTAGGCAGTGTGGTCACTGAGTTGGGCGATGGGACTAGGTCATGGGGTAATGGGCTGGTCATTGTTCTCACTAGGCTAGACAATGTGGTAATTGGGTTGGGCAGAGAGTGACGGGTTGGGCAATATTGTTACTAGGTTGGGTAGTGTGGTAATTGGACGTGACAGTAGGTCCCGTGGATGGGGTAGTGGGTGACAGGTTGGTATTTGGCCAATATAGTGCATTTTGAAGTAGAAGAGAGGTGTACGAGTCATCAAGAAAACCGTAATCAGTGACTCGAAATTTATAGATGTTGTCAAACGGGAAAACATACTCAACAAATTTAACATGGCGTGAAACTATGATTTTGTCTGTGGATAACTCACAACACAAGTACCCCTTATGGTTCGACGGAAAACCTAGGATGACGCACAGAGTAGATCAATGTACTAATTTGTGAGGGAGCGTTGAGGCAATATTTGGGTAACAAAGACAACCGAAAATTCGAAGGTGATCATAGGAAGGTATCCGACGGAAGAGAATTTCGGTGGGTGTCATATTTTGAATCGAACGGGTAGGTAAGATGTTAAGAATGTGTTCTACCATATTTAATGCATATACCCAAAAGCTAGGGGAGAGACACATGAAAAAAGGGTACACATCATATTGTTAATGGTGCGGAGAATTCTTTCGGCTTTACCATTTTGAGGGGAAGTATGAGGGCAGGAGAAATAAAAAACCATGTCATTAGCCGACCAAAAATTATGAAAGAGGGAGTTATTTAACTCACAACCATTATCACATTGAAACATTTTTATGTCTTTTTCAAAATGCATTTTAATCAATGTATGAAATTCAAGAAATTTGGAGTAAACTTGAGACTTAAGTTTAAGCGGATAGACCGAAAGGAAGTGAGAGAAGTCATCCAAAAATACCAAATAATATTTATGACCTAGGTTGCAAGTTATAGAAGATATCCATAAATCATCATGAATAATATCAAAGGGAGAGAAAGTAATACTTAAAAAAGACGTAAATGGAAGTCTAACATATTTTTCTAGATGACAAGAGGAACAACTATGAGAAAGTTCCTTTTATTACATTGGATTAAATTATTGTTTCTAAGAGAATAAAAAACATGAGCTCCCGGATAGCCAAGTCTAGTATGCCACATTGATGGAGATAATGCAGCTAAAGCGGTGGGCGGAGTGACATGGGCAGCGGACGTGGATATGAAATGATAGAGGTCTCTCACACTATTGCATCTTATGAGAAGTCTCCCCGTACGTAGGTCCTTTATAGAAAAACCAAACTGGTCGAAATCAATGGATACAAAATTATTAGTTACAAATTTTCTAATAGAGATTAGGTTCTTGATAATGTTAGGGGCATATAGGACGTATTTAAGGGAGTAGTGGGGTTGCAGTGGTGGAGTTAGTGTGTGGACAAACTCTTGAATTGGAATGCGATGACCATTGTCGACCATAATAGATTGATGAGTATTTAAATTGCGTAGTTGAAGAAGATTACCAGAATTGTTGGTGAGGTGCAACGTGGTACCTGTATCCATATACCACGCATCATCGGGTTGTTGGGCTGATGTGTAATGGGCCTGATGGCTTGGGCCAGCCTAACGAGCCGCTGGATGGGCTCCCAGGATACTGGGCCTCGGCTGAGCCCACTAAGATTGTTGTTCCTGGGCCTCTGGAACGTTGTTGGACGGGTAGGCCCAAGTACTGGAAAGTGGCTAGGGCAGTGGGTCGGTCTACTGTTACGGTTGTTGGGCATGTTGTGGACTGCATGTATTGTTGGCCCAAATTCCACGAGGACGATTTCTGACTTTTGGTGTGGAGGAAGATGAAACGGAAGAAGATAGGTGGGTCGCGGGTGATGCCATAAGGGTATCCAAAATTTGGTAGTATATAGGTTTTGGGCCAACTGTATATCAGTTGTATATCAGCAGTATACATGTCTTTTCGGGTGATGTGGGGTATGGGTGGGGTGTATATCACCTATATACCATATGCATACGGGAGAGATAGGTAGAAAAGAGGTCTGATTTGGTTGTATATCACTAAATATCACATGTATACCGGATGTATACAGGCGAAATAGGTAAAGAAGAGGGTTGATTTAACTGTATACGACGATATATCACATGTAAAGCAGGTGTATACGGTGAGATATGTAAGGAGTAGGTCCGGTTTGGCTGTATATCAGCGAGGAGCATGATATACCAACCAGATAATGATCATTTCTTGTGAAGAGGGATATCTCACTGTATACAGTGTCTGGCGAGATATGTAGAAAAGAGGGTTGATTTGGCTGTATATCGCTAAATATCACCTGTATACTCGATGTATACGACGAGATATGTAAGGAGGAGGGCCGGTTTGGCTGTATATCAGCGAGGAGTCGCGGTATACGACTGTTGTGCGGCGGAAGAAGGGAGGAAATATAGTGCATGGCGGCCGAAAAATAGGGTTTAGGATAGGGAGAGATTTTTGGTTCTTGATACCATGTAGAATAGTGTAAATCTCATTGATGAGGTTCTTTTATTAATGTAATATATATAGAGTATACAATTATAGTCCTAATAGAATTAAGATCTCTATTTTACATTAATTATACCAAATATTAATTACAGAATATATTGTGAATATATATGGAATATATGCTCACTATCAGATAATACATAAAGATGTAACAAATTTCAATTGGTGCACCTGGGGATCCCCAAAGGATGAGTTTCACTTGCGGAATTTAAAACTTCATGTATTTTTAAAATTATGAATTCAGACTTATTATTTGTTATAATTTTAGTGGATTTCTATACATAAACTATATTTCGCATCAAACATACTGAATTTCAGATGAACAAAGTGCGGCTACGCTGCATACGCCTCTGCTCACTAGGTCTATAATATAAGAAGTATCCTCTTTATTTGGAAAATTTATCGTTCATGCACTAACTCCACCGAAGATGTACCCAGGGCCGACTCAATGGTAAAGCCATTGAAGCCACTGCTAGGCCCCAAGATATTGAAGGCCCCAAAATTACTACTTATTAAATACTATTTTATAGAATATACTATGATTTATACAATTATTATTCATAAAGGTTTTTATTTTTATGTTCTTTTTTCTTATTTGCTTAATGTTTCCCGAATGAGTAAGTAAATTACGATAAATTTCCTTCTTTCTAATTTATTTCTCCCTCCGTTCTATTTATATTGTACTATTTTCTTAATTACTAGTCAGTCTCAAATGGAATGAAACCTTTTTAAATTTGAAATAATTTAACCTAAACATTCCATTTAATCATTAGTAACAAGCTTTTATAGCCACAAAAATAGTATGACATGTTTAAAATCAAGTTTTAAAAGTCTTATAACCACACAAAAGTTATGAATATTTTATGTCACAAATTTCAGAAGTCTTTATTTTTAAAAAAAATTCGGTATTCAATCAAACTAAAACATATATAAATTGAAAACGGAGGAAATAATATTTTTATCTCTTACCCCCTCGGCATATATTTATCTCTTGTGTTCAAAACATTTAACTTGTCAATTGTGTGATTGATCCATAGATGTAAAAAAAAGGTCCTCTTATCTCATTAGTGCATGAATACTATGAAACAAGTTTAAAGTCTTTTTTATGGTACGATTTTAGGTCATCAATTTCGTTGAGCCGCCCTGGATGTAACTGTTTTAAGCTGCCAAATTAGGCACTTTTCATCTTGAGATGTCAATAAAATCAGTATAGAAACAAAAGTAAATGCATTTTCAACGTGATTAAAAAAAAGAGGGCCAGATAAATATCCTCTTCTTAAATGTCATTTATATTCTTACTTAGCATAAAAGCCTATGTTAATGCATCAGGTTATTCCATTCTAGAGAAAAAGGTCCATTGTAATTAACCAAATGACATAGTCATTTCTATTAACATTTTGCTAGTATTTTTTTCTTTGATTATGGGTATTCTAATTAATATCTGCTGATTATTATTGCTTCTACCACAAGATTAGGTTAACAAGTACAGCTCTGGGACAAATATCAAAAAAGAGGGGGAAGATGAAGACAATGTTGATCAAGTACTTCAACAAGAAGTTACAAAATGCAACCCAAGAAATGTTGTTAATCATGATGTTTATTTCCGCTCTACTTTACTTAAGTTGGAGTTGTAATGATCGAGGTAATCTACTAATTACTAATCGAAGCACTGACAAATTGAACAAACAAATATTCATATTAGCAGGGCAAAGCAACATGGCAGGTCAAGGAGGTGTACACAACTTTTCTTGGGATGGTATTGTACCTCGCGCATGTCAACCTAATCCAGATAATATTCTTCGATTAAGGGTAAATACGAAGTGGGAAATTGCACATGAACCCCTCAATTACGGAGTTGATTGTCTTCATAATTGTGGAATTGGTCCTGGAATGGCATTTGCTAATGCAATTTTAAAGAAAGATCCAAATTTTGGGGTTATTGGTTTAGTGCCATGTTCCAAATCAGGTACTGGAATTCATGCATGGCTTCGTGGGAATTTGCCTTATGATCAATTGTTAGCAAGAGCTAAGGTTGCTCTTAGAGATGGAGGGACAATTAGAGGATTGTTGTGGTATCATGGTGAGAGTGATTCAAAGAACAAGTACACTTCAAGATATTATAAATCAAAATTTATAAAGTTCATTCAAGACATACGTGCTGACTTGAATTCTCCCCTGCTTCCTGTTCTTGTGGTAAACTATATATACTCCATCCTTTAATTTCTTTCACTATTTCTTGATGTACATATATACTAAAAGAAATCGGAACAATGACAGACAACTTTTGTCTCTAAACAACAAAAATTCGTCACTAATCCTATTTAACGATAAATTTGTGATAGATATTAAAAAATCATGTTAGCTACTGACTATTTAGCGATAGATTAACGATGAATTTTGTAGTGGATTCTTTAATTTTTTTTCTTTTTAGTAGAGCTAGATTTCATTCTATCATTGTGCTTGCAAGTTGCAACATTTCTTGAAAATGTGAACCTACACATGCTTTTCAACAATTTCTTAGCTTTAGTAAACGCATTACTGCTAATTTGAAAACATTGCACTAGTGGTGGTTGATCTTTGTGCGAGTTGATAATTCTTAAATTAACACATGCTCTCGCAATATTATATATGTCATTTACAATATCAATTTTGGTAATAAGAGTTATCTATTGTTGTAGGTCAATTTCACCTGATAATGTAAAAACATATGCATTGTCGATGTACAAACTTTACATAATCAAAAGAACTACAATTTATTTTTCTTATTCAACTTATATGCAATAGCATGGAGAATAATATTTTATTTACATTATCATTGTATTTCAATTGGTTAAACTAGGTTGTTTACTAAATTTTCTTAAGTTAAAAAAGATAAGATTAGTATAAACAGTTACTTGTAGTTATACATCATCAAACATATAGAGAAATTTAACTTCTTTATTTGCAGGTGGTTCTACATTATCCAAAACGACCATTTACAGGAAAATTTGTTCATATAGTGAGACAAGCACAAATGGATATTGATCTTCCAAATGTAATAAAGGTTGACGCCAATGGTCTAACAGTGGGTTCGGATGGCATTCATCTTATAACTGAAGCCCAAATCCAACTTGGTAATATGATGGCCCAGGCATTTCTCAAAACCAAATTTCAATCTGTTAAATTTAATTCAAACAAGATTTATCATATGATGTAGCTTCTAGACCTATTTAGTAGCCTCAATCTACCTTTTTCTAAAGATGTTCCTTTTGGTACTAATTTATATGTCACGCTTTATATCTTACGTTGTCGAGCAACATTTTCTTAAAGTAGGGACCCTGTGAGGCAGCATATACAACACGTATCATTAAGTCACTACTCACATAAAAGGAAAAATATCAGAGCTAGGGACCATCCATAATGTCTTTGTGCTACAACTTTCTTTGCTTTGTCGGTCTACTTTTGATTGTTTCATTTTCCAAGATTATCACTCATATTTCATCATTACTTTCTGAATATAGAATTTGAGTACACTGTATCCTCTTTATATTCATAGATTTTACTGAGTATGTTGTTGTTATTTCTAAATATAGAATCTAATCTTGAATCTTGCTTCCCTAATCCATGTTAGGGGTCGTTTGGTAGCTAGTAAAGAAGCACTTTATTCATGTATTAATTTTCTATATAACTTATACCACGTTTGATAGCTAATAAAGAGTTACCTAATTTATGCATATTTGTACCACGTTTGATAGCTAGTCAAGAAATAAGTTATTCATGTATAAAATTAGTACGATATTTGATTTGTAATTTAGTACCCCACATAACACTTCTCACTTAAATACTTTCATTTTCTGAACAAATACTTTTAAATATAATCTTTTCATATTTTGTAAAAAAAAATATTTTAATTTTCATTGTAAATAAATATTTTAATTTTAAAAAGTATATAATATTTATTAACTTTTAATATAACAAATTAACATCTAAAGAGCATAACTAAACCCCAGTAAACTCTGTATAACTAATACATGCATTACTAATACATGCATAACTAATACTTGCATAACTAATACCTACATTAGTAATATGTGCATAATCCTAACCAGCTACCAAACGACCCCTTAGTTGTCCTGCTCGTCTTTTCTTTGTTAGAGTTTCGAGTCACATAAGAATAGTGAGTTTAAATTTTATACGCTGGAGATGTAAAAAATATTTATACAAAATCAGATCACTTAATTACAGGTAAGTATCAATGATAATTGCTAACCTTGTAAAAATAGTAACTTTGCATGTTAAACTATAATAATAGTGTAAGAAATTCGTAGATTATGAATGTACATAAGTTAATTCCAAAAAGAAATTAGATTGTATTAAGGAATTAATGAATGCATTGGTCCAGAGCGGCTTCTACTATCTTTCTAAATATTTGGTACATTCTGTTTCCAATTAGAAAAGAGGGAAACAAGTAGGCAAAAGATCAACATCCAGCTGATCTAACCAGTGATATGTACTAATCAAATTCTCGAATAGGAGGACACTAGGGGCCAATGCATTTAGGGAACTCTTTCAAAGGACAATAATTTTCTCCCTTACCTTACTTTAGAACCTCAGAAACTGGTCCACATTAATGACTGTTACTTGAGTAAAAAGAGTTGCTTAATGTGCACACCAATTACATTATATGTCGATGATTTTACTAGTCATTGATCAATCACTGGACCACATATATCAGGCCAGTTGTATTTTGAAGATCATCACATTCAATGAGAATCATTTACATTTCTCTTCTATGTTAAACTCGCAGTTAGTTCAACCAATTCTGACATTAGTATAAGATTTGACTTTGTCGTTTAAATTGCTGGATTTGTATAATGTTTGGATTGATTCGTTTTCTCTTAGTTGTTTGGCTCAATCGAAATCAAAATCTTGGTTGTGTTGCTATTTAGCTACAACAAAAGTGGATCAAACTACCAAGTCTGCAACAACTACAATCAAAGATTAAATCTATGGTCAACAATCGACATACACACATATGCGGATTCAGGATTTGAAGTTTATGAGTTTCTAACAGTGACCTCAAAGTTAATATATAATAATAACTGAATTGGCCGTCAAACTTTTATAGATATTACATATAAAGGGTCGTCTGACAAAAGTTATTGAGTTCACGTGAACTCTTAGGTTACACTGATTTGCCCCTGCATACAAGTAAATCCGAACAATATGTACACGTTTCTTAGATAGTGAATATTCAATAAATAATATGAACTAAACAAATTGCTAAAGATTTCTACTTATGTCATTATGATATAAACAAATTACTCAGTACTTTATCAACAAGCTAAAGCTAAAGGTCCCTATGTACTTGGACCCTTTGCAGTTTATGACTTACACTAAACTGCAATTAATTTGGATTTGAAATAGCCCCTCCTTTTCCAAGTTGTCTAAAACCTACTACTACCTTATTTTCCAGTTCTAAGTTCTGGTTTAAGGAAAATTGGTCACTTTCCTCAGCTGCCTCAAACTTAAAATGACCTAATCCATCAACCTTGACATTCTTGCTTGTAGTGTTCCTTATAACTCTGTCATGTAAAGCACTCATCTCATTTACTTCATTAGCATAACAAGCCGGTGCTGCTGCAGGCATCGACCACAAAGGTAGACTAGCCATGCCTTGTGGGCTATTGTTACCTAAGTTGATGGACTTGACCGGAAATTCATGAATTAATCGTTCACCATGAAGTCTTTTCGTCCTAAATATCTGGTGTTTATCGTCCATTCCATAACCCGTCTCATTAACTAGAGTGACATTGTTTGGCTTGTAAGTGTGTGGATGTTGAATTGGCCAAGAAGGTCTCTGAATTGCATAAATGCCCGGTATGCTTTGGAGATAGCTGAATTTCCTCTGAATGCTTAATACTAGATTATGATCTTCAAGAACCTATAAGTGGTGAATTAGTTATCAGTGAAAACACATGAATAACTCCAAAAATAAAGAAAAAGCAAAAAACAGTAGAATTAGATGTAAGCAGTAAGTAAGAGACGAGAGACACCTTGTTAAATGAGCCAAGTTGAATGATGCCTTCCCTAACAGATATAACTGCAATAGTCTGCCCAAAAAACAAAAACTTCCTAAATTAGCATCTTTGAAATGTGTAATGATGAAACAGTAGTAATAATTTGTCATTGCCTGAACGTTCACTACCTGAATGCCAGAATTAAACTGAACTCCCCAGGCTCTTGGTTGCTGGCGAAAAAAGACAAATATTAATATTTTGAAGGGAATGTACATATATATGAAAAATCACTAAGATTTCAATAAATATTAAATTTAAAAGTTCAAATCTTGAATATGCCGTGGGATGGGAGGGAATGAGGTCTAGTGGTGCTTACAGGTTCAATGGACAAATTCCATGAGCTTGCATCTTTTTCATTGGGGGCATCTTTAAACACCCATCTATGACTATTATTTGCTGCAACTTCGCCCACCAATCTGAAAATTTATCAAATAAATAAACAATGTATAATATACTTTGTTTAGGAATTGTAGCTTATTCTTATTACAAAATGAAAAACCAAATCTCACCCTTCACCAAAAGAATAAACCTCATGAGACATTTTGAAGAAGATTTCAGGACCAAAATTTATCCTTACATATTCCCTTTTGGATTTTTCACATTCAATAAAGTCACAAAAACCATCTTCCCAAACAAGTATCCTGAAATAAAATCAATGCAAATAAATAGTCCACAAAACAAATACTCCTAGTACTAATATCATTAATTACCAGTTTCTCTTGCTTCCTTTAGCGCGATCGAGTAAGCCTCCTCCATGATCCCATCTGCAATAAAAGTCACAAAAATATATCTTCTTGTGTAATTAGCAATGTTAATTTCCATGTTAAGTTATTAACGTGCTTACTTAGGTGGAGGATAATTTCTGGGGACAATTCTCCAGAAAACAGCATAGACCCACTCAGAGCAAGTACAGAGACTTCTAAGTGTGTGTTGTAGCAGACAATTTAGCATGGGGAGTCCACCTTCCATTTTTTCAAGAGAAACAAAAAGAACATAAGCTGCTCTCAGTGTTACTTCAAATTACAATAAAACTGTAGAGAGAAAAAGATGGATTTTATTGCCTTTAGTATGAGTGTGGGAGGTGTGTGTGAAGGATACTGATGAATTTAAGTGAAGGGAGTTAATTCCATGAGTTATTTCATTCCAAGATTGTAATATATATACAAATGTACAAGATCATTCTATGGCTAATATTAAGGAAGACCTATCTAATCATATCCTAATAAATGGATCCTAATTATATGATACTAATTATAATTACAATTACATTGATTTGATATGATTGACATAATTATGGAATGGATCGTAATTATCCTAACAGTCCCCGCAGTCTTAGCGGGAGGTTCTCGTATGCTGAGACTTTCCCTGAAAACATCAAATAGTATGCGCGGAAGATCTTTGATAAAAATGTCGGCAATCTGATAACGAGACGGTATATGGAGAACACGTATTTGTCCACGTGCAACCTTTTCACGGATAAATAATATATCAATTTCTATATGTTTCGTGATTGATGCTGGACAGGGTTACCTGATAAGTATATTGCACTTACATTATCACAATAAACCACTGTTACTTTTTCAATCAAACAATGGAGTTCTAAAAGAAGATTACGGAGTCAATATGATTCAGCAACCACATTAGCTACCCCTCTGTATTCTGCTTCAGTGCTTGACCGAGACATCGTCGGTTGTCATTTTGACGATCATGAAATGAGGTTGTCACAAAAAAAATACACAATAACTAGAGGTAGAACATCGTGTGTCTGGGCATCTACCCTAATCAGTATCTATATAAGATGAGAGACTCGAAATGGAGGACTTATATAGATGCAATCCAAAATCAAGAGTACCTTTAATATACCATAGAATTTGCTTGAGAGCCCCCACATGCTCTTCTTTCGGATCATGCATATGTAAACATACTTATTGAAGTGCATATGAGATATCAGGCCTAGTGAAAGTAAGATACTGTAATGCCCCTACCAAGCTACGGTAATGTGTTGGGTCACTGTATGGAGTACCTGTAGAGTTACTCAATTTTGTCTTTGTATCAATCAGTGTATGTGACGGTTTGCAGGAAGACATAACGGCTTTGTCAATGATCACCTCGACGTATTTCTTTTGACTGAGAAATATACCCCCGGCATATTGAGTTACAACAATGCCTAAAAATAATTTAAAGGACCCAAATCATTCATTGTAAATTTTGATGCAATGAGGGACATAATAGACTGGCGAAGTAATGCAGATGATGTTGTGAGAATGATGTCATCCACATAGAGAATGATATATGTCATGTCATTTCCCTTCTTATAAATGAACAAGGACTGATCGGACTTGTTGTGTGTGAAACCTAGTGTGGATACAAACACTGCAAACCTGTTATACCACGCTCGGGAGCCTATTTCAAACCATATAAAAAAATTCAGCAAGCAAACATAATCCGGATGTGTAGGATCTCTGAAACCCAAAGGCTGGTGTATGTAAAATGTCTCATGTAGGTGACCATGTAAAAATACATTTTTGACATCCAACTGATGAATGGACCATGATTTTGATAGAGTCGGGATAAGATCATTCCTGATAGTTTTTGGTTTAACTACCGGATTAAATGTTTCACCACAATTCACACCAACCTGTTGAGACTTGTCATCACCAACAATATGAGCTTTATGTCTCGCAAAGAAGCCATCAAAATTCTTTTTATGACAGAAAACCCACATAGACCTTATTATGTTCACATAAGATGGGCGGAGAACTAACTCCCACATCTTATTTTTAATAAGAGCATCAATTTCGTCTAACATGACAGTTTTTCAATTCGGATCTGATAGGGCTGCTTTGGAATTTTTGGAAAGAGGTGATGGTTGTACCGAAGATGTTAGATTAAAATGATGCTTGGGTCAAATAATTCAGTGTATGGCATGGGTTTCAACGGTCCGAGGTTGGGCTAATAGCGACGATTGGGGATTTGGGCCGTCGGTTAGTGAATTGGGGTGAGAGGAGGTCCGAAGTTGGGCCAAGACTGAAGGCTGGGTAGTTAGGTTTCCTGCTTGGTTATTGGGCCTAGAAGGGTGATTTTGGGGCTGAATAGATGGGCCTGAAGGCCTGGTTGGGGACACATGTGAGGGAGCAGTGGGCTCCCTCCTTTGGGCCTGCCAGCCACAAGATGTGTAATGGGCCGAGGCCGAAGGAAAAGAGGCAGTGGGCTCCTCTCCTCGGACTGGCCCAGTCTCATTTTGTTGTTGGGTCGGCACGGTTTGTGGTGTATTGTGGGCTGATCGCATATGATTTTGGGTATTAAGATGGTGATTTAAAATTGGATGTATTATGTCGTCCAAAAAATAGTATGAAAGTGGGGATGCCATGTGAGAATTAGCAAACAGGAATGTGGACTCATAAAAAACAATGTGAGGAGAGATAATAATTTTCACATTCGTCATATCATAACATTTATATCCCCTATAATTTTATGGGTATCTCAAAAAACACAAGGAGTGGAACGAGTCTGAAATTTATTAATGATTGTGGACGGGAACAAGTGATAACTCAAACACCCAAAAACTATCAAATGTGTAAAAGACGGGAGATGATGGTACAACATTTGTGTAGGTGATATGTTTGAGAGTAGTTTGCTATGAAGAATGTTTAAAAGATATGTGGTCATTTAAAGTGCATGATGTCAAAAGACCGGTGGTGTGGACGAATGCACAAGAAGTGTGCGAATTATATTGTTAATCGTTCGAATTTTTCTTTCGGAATTTCCATTTTGACGTGAGGTATGTGGACATGAAAGACGCAAAAACATTCCATTTTGATGACAAAATTCTTTAAATTGGGCATTTATGAATTCCCTCTCATTTTCACATTGAAAATATTTAATGGATTTGTCAAGTAGGATTTTGATAAAAATACTAAATTGTTTTAAAACAATGAAGACTTGTGATTTCTATCCTAAGGGAAATGTCCACAGAAAATTTGAATAATCATCCAAAATAAGCATATAATATTTATGTCATGTGAAACTTAAAATTGGGGATGTCCACAAATCACAATGCATAAGATCAAATGTCATAAGCGTATGTGAAGTAGATAATGAAAAAGGAAGTTTAACATGTTTCTCAAACACACAAGTCTGACAAACAGAAGAGTCCATGAGTTTGTTACAATCAACAAAATTATTTTTTCTAAGAGCATTGAACATCGGTGCTCCCGGGTGTTCCAATCGATTATGCTACATGATAAGGGAAATAGTTGCAAAGGTTGATGGTTTGGTGACTGGGTTGAAGGTAGTGGTAGTGATGAAATACAAGTCCCTGGTGTTGTTACATCTCATTAGTGGCATCCCCGTCTGAAAATCCTTCACAGAAAACTCAAACAAATCAAAATTCACAGAAATATTATTGTCAGTTATAAAACGGCGTACATATATCAGATTCTTAATCTGTTTGGGTGCATGTAAGATATTTTTCAAATATAAAGGTGGTGAGTGTCACGACCCGACGGGCCGCGACCCGGTGCCCCAATTGGACACCCTTTTACTGACCTGCCACATATAATCAGACTTGTACTAAGAAAAATATAGAAATCTGTAATAAATTTGTCTCCTGAGGAGTCACAGTTAATCAAACATATCAAGATATGCAAGCCGACAAGGCCGTCACTGTACATAGGGATATTCAAAACGCATCACAACCGTACAACTGACCAAATCACATATACAATTCACACAAGTCCAAAACACGTCTACTACCCACAACTGTCTACAGACCTCTAAGAGTATGATAGTGAAACATGACGGGACAGGGCCCCGCCGTACTCCTGAATATACATAAGTCTATAACAAAAGGGCATGTACCAAAATGACTTGGCTCCGGATCAATGGAGCTCTCCAAATAGCTGAACAGGAATCCTAAACTAAAGGATCACCAAACTGAATATATGTACCTGCGGGCGTAAACGGCCAGAAGGAAGGGGTCGATCTGAACAAATGTACCGAGTATGTAAAATATAAAGTACAATAAAGAAGATCATAATTGGCCAACATATAACATGAGACAAACTTGATAACCAAAATATCAATACAACTGTGCCATATAAAAATTGAGAGTCAATTGTGCCTTATAAAAATGAGAGTCATAACAAAATCATGGATGTCTGTCCATAGAATCATCGTATCTATATACATATAACGTATCCCGACCACTAGTGAGGGACTCGGTAGAATCATCATAATCATGGATATCTGTCCATATAACGTATCCCGGCCCATTCTGGAACTCGGTGAGCTCATCATCATCATGGATGTCTGTCCATGGAATCATCATATATACATATAACGTATCCTGGGACTCGGTGAAATAATCACATATGTATACTGCGCACGAACATGACCTGGCCCGGGACTCGGTGAAAGAATATAATCACTTCAAGCACGAATAGATTACCATGAGTAACCATATGCTAATTAAATCATCATTTGACTCTCAATGGAATAAATAGAATGAATTATCACTTGTAAAATCAAAGGCAACTATCATATCAAGTGTCACTAGGAATTATGATTCAATGGAATTATGTACGTCCGCCGTACACTCATTTTATATAAATCATGCCAGAAAGAAGAAATGATAGTTTCACATACCTTATAGTTGAACTAACCAACTCAATATTTAGAATACATCTCGATTAGCACTTCAACCTATAATAATAATAACATGTCCGTCAACTCTATGATTACTAGTATACTTTATATGTATCGAATGAGGAATCTTTTGTTATATAAAATTGGGCAGCACTTCCCCTTTATATATACATCCACAACTCACAAACAAGATCAACAACATCAATAATAAGACACGTCTCAAGGTCATAACCAAATCAGTCCCATATACTTCTATACACGCCATTATTATACGTTCTTTCTTTTTACGTTCATGGAAGACAATAACCACAACAACCAAGGTGATTAACACACCTATTTCTCATGTTAATCCAGCCCCTTAATCCATATTAAAACAACCTTTAAAAATAGTCCATACTCCTAGCAACAACAACAAGAGTGCAAGTCTTTTAGTTTGCAACATAACACTTTTCTACACTTCAATTTCTTTAAGACATATATCCACAATTACAACAATGTATATGTATGCTCATAACTTATAATTCCAGCATTATAGCTCAACAAAACAATCCTTAAATTCGACACAACAATACCCACGATTTGGGAAGGTTTCGGCCATAACAACATAATTCCATAACTCTTTTCTTAACTCCTTAAAATTCAATTCACATTTCAACACTTTCATATAATCAATTACAACTTCCAATATCAAGGTTTACTTCAATTTTAACATGCAATTAGTGACAAGGATAACGACAACAACACTCAAATCCAATGTATACAAAAACAGTCCCAAATCGGCACCAACAATTCCAACAACAATCACATGCATTTTCTTACTTCCATTTTCTCTTAACACAAGTCCATCTCTTAACTACAACATTATGTAACTCCAATTATACTATAAGAAGAAGAAGTCTTATCTTAATTTTTCCCAAAACAGTCCCTAATGCACGGTCACTGCTCCATTTCTTTTGCACCATTTTTCACCATTTCTTCAACTTATAATGACATGCATGTATTCTACAAGTTTAATCGATCATTCTTACATGTTTTTATTCCAAATTTCTCATCTTCAAAACTGAAATTTTTGGACTGAAAATCGGTGCAGTCCATTACCGTGACTCACTGTTTGGGAAGTTCACCATGGCTTAGAACTTCTAAAGAAAATTAATCTTGGAAGAGAGGTAATTTTAGTCTCCTATCTAAGCTATAACAATGGAGGAAAATCGGCTGGGGGGAGAGAAAGATGTGGGAGGGTGAGTTTTGAATTAAAGCAAATGAAATGAGGGGAGACATTGATCTAAGTAAAATATGAATATTTATTCTTGCACGGTGTCCAAGTGGTGTGGGCTCAAGTCTCCAAAAATTGTCCACTAAAAATTAATCCCATAATTAATTAATCTCCCACATAATCAATCTTATATAAAATCTAAAAATTTCATGTCCTAATCTCATAATACACGGCACTGTCCAACATTAATAGGAATATACAACTATTAGTATTAATTCTCATCGTCACACTTGTAGTATTTAAAAAATTATTCCGGGATCACATCCTTTTATACTAATTTCCTATTAGCATATGTAAGTATATTTTGTATCCAATATTCGCATCTTATTCTCTTAATTACGTTTTTGAATTATTGCCTTAAAATTACGAGGTGTAACAGTGAGGGGGAAGTCTTACTTAACCAATACCACGAATTAGAATTTCTTGCACACTGCCGATAATAATATGTTTATTACTGTTCATATTAAAATAAGGCGAGAGATTACCTTGAGATGTCGTCATGTGTGACTTAGCTCCCGTGTCCATGTATCATGAATCATCTGGAACATTCATATTCATTTTGTTCATGGCATGTTCGATATCTCTGCGAGCATAACTTGCGGAAGATGATCCATGGGCTGCAAAAGCTTGTTGCGGATGAAAACCTAAAACTCTGGGTTGTCGGTTGGAAGAAGATGGCCTGGCCCACGACGAGGTGGGGTATGGGCAAGGAGGGGCAACCCATTGTGGTGCCCAAGCCCACAGAGGGTACTAGCCCCCACTAGACTGGGATTTCCGCTGCTACTGGCTGGGCCGCCACTACCCCTGCTGCTGGTTGATGCTGTTGTCGGCTGGTTGACCGCCATTCCTACCACGTCCCTTTCCGTCATTGTTTTTTCCTCTGTTATTGTTGCGATTTGACACCTGTTTTTTACCATTGTTGTTGCGATTCCCTGTTCCTCCCCAACCAGAATTTTGTGTCGCAAAATCCGCGGAATATGAGTTGGTGGAAATGAGAGTTTTTCCGGCAGTGGCTGCCCCGAGGTTGTTTGCTTTGCCTTGCGAGTTTTTTCTAGAATCAATCTCGAACGAGCCTCATAAAATGGAGGCAACGGATTACTTTGTTGAATGAACGTAGCAACCCCATCATAATGTTCATTCAACCCCGCAATCAATTGAAGAACTAACATTTGATTTTTATTTGTCACCGGCGCACCAACGTTGGATAGTTGGTCGGCAAACATTTTCAATTCTTGACAATAGGTGGAAACGTTTGAAAAATCATCCAATTTGACATTGGTGAATTGATTTTCAAGATATACCGCCCTAGAAGTTTTATTATCTTGAAAAATATTTGCAAACACTCTCATGCTTGTTGAGCCGTAGAGTTCGGTCCCATCCTAACATTAAGTGTGAGATTTCTTACCATTTTTCTTGTTTTTTATATAAGTACTTATTTTGTTTGGTGGGGAAATCTTGGAGCAATGAAAAGTTGTTTTTGTCTGACTTATTATAGATCACGAGTTCAATGAAATCTGTCATTGATATTTGTGTTAAGGTAGATTGTTTATATTACATCACTAATATGGACCTTTCCTGACCCTGTGTATGTGAGAGTAGACTTGACCAATGATTGCAGTAAAAATCAAACGAGTTTGGTAACAGGATCTGATAGTCTCTCACTGTTAGTCATGGATGCAAGGACTGTTATTCTGTTAGTATTATCTTTGTGATCGAACTAACAACTGAAAATGTCGTCCTTTATTTTGAAGAAAGTTTAAATATAACAGGTGCATTATCATTTAATAGTGGCACTAGTAGTTAGATTTTCGGGTTATGAAGTAAACTGTTATGTACTACTATTACATAGCATGTTAGAACTTGCATGGTCTGAGCTCATAATTATGAATCCTTAACCAACTTTGTGTTCCCTTAAAGACCACAAGCCTTCCCTCGTACCTTTTTTTTGTTCTTTTTAATACCATTAGAGCATTTTATTCATATCCCCTTGTTCACTTTAATCCACAATTTGTTAGAGATGTGTCTAAGTGATCGGGTCAATAGTCAATATCTATTATTCCCCACTAACACAAGTAGTCGATAGCTTTGTCTAATAATGTTTAATAGATGGAGGAATCACTCAGCGCTTAAAAAATCTAAGAAATCGGTCTACAGTGATTTTCACTCACTTACCGCTAGGCCACGCCCTCATCTGGCCCTAATATTTCCACCCCATAAGCTTTAAGTCAAACCCTACATATTGAACTTTGCAGACACAAATGAGTAAGCATATGATCACAAATAAAATCCCTTTTCTGATTAATAATCAGCAAATCGTGGCAACCCCCAAACGAGAACCAAAAGATTCCCAAGATATGTACTTGGATAGGGTCTGGCCAATAAATGGTGGTCCTCCACCAATCTTCTCAAGTAAGTGGCACTGCATCCATAATGAACTTGGTTGAATGTGACCCTTTCCCCTTTCAAATGCAACCATTCATTGTATACAACTGCATCATTGTACAGATTAGGCTTCTTTAAACACCCTTCTACAATAATGTTATGTACTGTCTGAGAAAGTACCAAATGTAGAGTTATTTTTATACTCAAATCATACTGGGTTGGATGGATGCATATCAAAATCAAATATTATCCAGTCGGCTCAAGTTTAGAATCAGATTTTGACTTATCTCGAAACCATTCGACTTGTATTTTTATCTGTAATTAATTTGCTCAACTTGGTCTGAGGGAGTTAATCAATCAGGAGTCTGCATTAGAAACTGGGTGAAGGTTAGTGACAAAGAAGTGCTTGGTGTCGCATTAAAATTGACCAATTGGGTGTCTTCATTCATGCGACGAAACAAAACGAAATGAAAGGCCAGGGACATGCAAGAGTCGAGTTGATCAGACGAGTAAGCTTGTGATACATTCACTAAAAAATCCTTTTGTAGCCAATCATTTATTCTTGGTGTCCTCCTTAAGGATAGGTGTTGGTGTTTAATACTATAGGTATACTGCACAGGTAATCCAGTAACCCCATTAATACCTCCATAAATGGGGTAAAAATTCACAAACACACACTTTTCGAAGTTTTATCGGTGAAATTCAAAACTCCATGAAAACGGTTATTTTTCAATTACATGGGGCAACAACACAACTAGACTCAAAGGTGAGCACAGCGCATTACATGGAAGGCAGGTCAAAAGACTTGAAAAGTACAAATTGGATTGCAAAAGAGGCTATTCAGCTCCTAAAAGGACATGAATTTGTGACTCTCCAAGCCCCTGCTATAATAATTGCCCTATCTTTCAGGATAGAAGATTCCAATAACGACCTCTAGTCGTGCCCCTAAATCGATTCTAATCTCAAACAGTAAAACTCAAACGATTATATGCTTAGTTATCCCTTTCAATTGTATAAAAGTGCTGCATCATAATGGTATATTTCACTCTTGTTACACACACAGAGATTTCGACCAGCAGGAGTTCTATAGTTACCGTTCAATAGTTATCAAGCAAATCTCTCTAAAGCAGCAAATCAAAACGAGAAATGGGATAAAAAGTTCATGGAAATAGGGCCTTCCACCCCTTCGAAAGATTAGTTTCCACTGCTCTAGGGTGCATGACAATTTATTGGCAAAAGTTAATATGCAGCGATTGACAATTGTCACAAGAACTCCAACACACGGATATGCAACCTGCTAGCATCTACTAATATATTGTTTGGATGGTCGTTACCCGTGGTTTAATCATTTGTTGTGGTTTAATAACATTTTTATTGTTTAATTTGAATGTATGATATTATATAATAACATATAAGTTTACTAAAATACTCTTACCCCTTAATTACAAATTAATTTATATATATTAATAAAACTAAGGTAAAGGATAAAATAGAAACTTTAGAAGATAAGTAGGTGGTGGGGGTGGTGTAAGGGTGGGTTGGGTGGGTGGTGGCATAGGGTGGGTTTGAATATGAGGGAGGGGTGGGTGAGATAGGGTATAATGGGTAAATGAAATATGTAATCACGCAAAAATTATCAAATTCGTGCTTTAGAAAATTGGATCTTTTCATGGTTATGCAACCATGGGATTATAACGGATTTACGACACCATACAATATAATTTTGAAAACAATGAAACAAACATGGTTTCATAGAAAATAATACAATAATGAACCAGGGGAACAACCATCCAAACAGAGTAAGCTAGAATTGAACAAGAGTGGTTCAAGAATGAGCTCAGAATATAAATATTACATCCAGGGGCTAGGCTTACCGCTTACCCATCAATGAAAGAATCAAGATACGTGGCAGCTTCTAGGAGAACTAAGTTTTATAATCTAAGAATTCATTGATAATCATATATTCATAACCCAAGCTTAGAAACCTATCCGATAAAAAATACAGTCATCCAGGCGAATTTGTAGCTAAAACAAAATCACTCCCCACCACAAAATGCTCAATCTGCTTTGAACCTCAAGGTTTGGAAACATTTCTCTCATCAGTTGATGGCATTTTCTTCCCGTAACGCTGCAGAAAAAAAGTATTTCCAATCATTTTCAAAATATTACGGGTAAAGCATAGAGATAATTCAGCTGAACGATGTAAAAACACTAATGTAATTAGAGCTAAATTTTATATGTACCTGCTTGCCAAATGTGAAGGGAACATATTTATATTTGACCATGTGCATTATTTGCCTCTTCATTGTTGAAACGAACAGCACCAACCAATAGAATAACAAAATTGGCCAAAATACAGGCACATCAAAGGCACTGAAGAATGTCAACACAAAAGCAATGCAGACTGCTTTTGTTAGTGAGTACCTGTCAAGGAAAAGCAAATTACGACAAACTACTTGTTCAAGAAGCTGATATTGCCAACAAAATTGGATCATGACTATGACTAACATAAGAAGTATAGGTGCATTTATGAAGTGCACAATGAAGAAATTCTGCTATATGATTTAAGTGATCAACTAGAATGGGAATCCCAACCATATGTTGCCCCCAAGGGTGCGGGCTAATGGTCAATGAAGTAAGTGCAACCGTGCAAACCTTGGAGATTAGGGTTCAAATCCAACAGAGATAAGAACACCGGGTGATTTCTTCTCTTCCGCCTAAGCTTTTGTGGACAGGGTTACCAAGTACATGTGCTAGTGGAAAGTAACACTACAACAGGTACATGGTGGAATAGTTGAGGTACGCAAGTAGACCTAGACACCACCATCATTATAAAAAATAACCCCTAAAGATCTAGTGAAATAAAGAAATTCATATAACTAAGAAGAGTGTAAAGGATAAAGGGTAGAAGGAGCCTGCTCTTCCCTTGCACTGGCTAAAGCATATCACAAGCTTAAGGTCCTAAATTCATATTCATCCCGGCTACAAAAACTATTACAAACATCAATATCAGCAACCATTACTGGGAGACAAAGAACTATTGGCTGGGAACCAAGTAGACTTGGTAATTTAGCATGTCTGATCAGAAGCTGGTCACCGAGTTTACTTTTTCCCCCCATAAATGATGAATACTTTTGAAAAACACGAGGCAATTTTGAAAACATGGACAGTTTGGATTAGGACATCTCCAACTTAGATATTTACAATGGTACCAGTAATGGATGATCAGGACAGCAGTTCTTGCTTATAACCAACATAATTCCATGATCAGGACAACACTGCTTGAATACTATCTATAATTACTAACTGATTTAGATAAGTTGCCCCATATAACCAGGGAGCTTCCAAATAAAATCACCTATGTTATCCCATATAATCAAAGAACTACCACAGTAAATCACCTCATGCTAATAAGCATTTATACTATGATACGACTTAAATTCAACTCCTGTAAAAAGGCATATTGCAAGAAAAGAAAGCTCATTCCTAGAAACACGAATTAAGAATAGCAACTTGATAATAAATATATGGTGGGCAACACAAGGATTTTTAATATATATATATATATATATATATACACAACACACATCCAGGTACGATTGATGTATAAAACGACATTATTTAAACAGACCTAACCAAACCCCATGTGTATTGCTTAAGCTTCATGCTCAGTGCAGTCAACACGTGATTCATTTTATCAGTAATAATACATGAGTTTTCTATTTTTTTCAATTTTTTTTGTAAGTACAATTTTTCTATCTATCAAAGTTATATAGGCAACAAAACAGATAATACTATTAATCTATTATCCTGTCATCTATGTGAATATTAGATCCATAATTGGAGCTAGAAAAGAGTTCTAGGGCACAATAAGGATGCATCAAATTTTCATACTTTTCTTTTATAAGGGATGCAACAGATTTTCATACTTTTGAGTTTTGAAAGACTGTTCCATAACTTGTACCAATAAAACTTCAAAAAAAATAAGAAGTTCCAGGCCATCTATCTCAATTTCATGCATAACATGTTGCACGATGGAGAACTCCTGTTAGAGCGCCCCCTCTAGTTATGTGGCACAAATCTAGATTGATAGAGTTAGTAGGTTTCAACTACTGAATGGTTCAACCAATGTTGCATATTAGTAGAGTGGAAGTTCAAAGGCACCGCTGATAGAAAAAAAGCAGAAATCCCAGGTCAAAACAAATAAAAAGATGTTAACTTGATGCTCCATTTTGTAATGTTTGGTTTCAAGCTAATTCCTCCAAGCACTGTGTCTTAAGCTTCGGGAAGGTCATACTACAAAATAGTTTGAGAAAGTAGCTTTCCTTCTTTCCACTCCTATTCTTCTATTCTTTATCAGATCCTAGATCATCATGTAAAGGAAGGAAAAGATAGCAATTAGCAAGCAGATAAAAAAAAATCTCCAGTGGAGAATCGACTTCCATCAACATGACTATACTGATCAACAAACAACACTTCTCAGAAGATTCCAAAAAATCTACAGTGAAATGTACCATTTCTTATTTGAAAAGCAAAATTTTCATATACAACATAATTTCCAGAATCCTAAAATATAAATCTGAGTTTTTTAGCAATCCACATCTTGATTACAACAAATATTAGCCGTCTATTTACAAGAAGAACCATCAGATTCAATTGCCTACCAAAAATAACCATCAGATTTGATTTATATTCATGTCAAAGTCAAAATTCAGCAACTAGATGATAATCAAACTACACGATAAGATCTCAATAGCGCGTGCATATTAAACAAATCTAAACATTCATAAGTATAAGTAAGCAACAGAATATATATATATATATAAATATGTAAGCACCAGAATTTAAATTCAGGAAGGCGACGAACGAAAGGTCGAAACTCATCGGATCCACGAGTAGGAAGGGAAGGACCGTCAACTTCCGGATCGACTTGAGGTGAAAGGAAAGCAATAAGGAGCTGGATAATGTAGATTCCAAGAGCATATGTGATGATGTAGAAACCTTGAACCATAAACACGCGTATAGCGTAGATGAAAGCGATCACAGCGAAGAAGATCCACCGATGAACGACTTGAGGTGTAGATTTATCAAGAAGGTGTTGATAACGTTGTGATAAGGTGAAGGTAAAGTGAGATATGGTGGACGAAGTGGAGGAGATGCCGTCGCCGGCGACTGTTCCGCTACCGACGTTCATTTTTATTTTACTTTTTACTTTTTACTTTTTTCCTCTACTCTATTTTTGCTGTAATTTATATTTACCGCTAAAGAAAATAGAAATTTATGGGAAGTGAGGAAGACTGAGAGAGTAATGAAGGGAAGTTGAAGAGGTCCGGATGGGCTTCAGAGAGTGATCTGCTTAATTGGGCTTTACCTGGACTGAAAATAGAGACCCGTGTTCCTTAGATGCTCTTTGCTAGGCCCATAATTTCCACCAAGTATCTCCATTCAAATTTACGTGATATACTAGTTTAACTAGGTAAGGAGTTTAAGATAAAAATTAATACTTTTAAAATTTGTGATCTAAAATAAATCATTAATATTTGTGTGATTGTAAATCATTTTATTAAGGGTAAAAGGAATTAAGTTAAATTATTTTTAAATATAAAAAGACAGATTAAAAAAAAAAGTATATCACATAAATTGAAACAGAGAAAATAACTTATAATCATCCCGTAGAACTGTATTTCTACTCCTCATTTTTTCCATCATTTTCATATTCGTGGTATAAAATTAAAAATTACTCCTTCTCCCTCAATTAAGTATCTTACTTTCTTTTTTTTATAATGGATAATTCTTTCTATATTTAGTAATTTGATCATTCAAACATCATACATGAAAAGTTTATAATCACATATTCAAAAGAAATTTTAGTACACTATACATAAATTTAGGACCACAAGATTAAAAAATCTCTCTTTATTTTTTAAATTTAATACCTAGTCAAACTAAGACACTTAAATTGAGACGAATGAAATATTACGTATTTATTGGGGTGAATGCTCCATAAGCATAGCACCGGAGGAATGACACTTTTTTCACATCTATTGAGAAAAATATTTTCTTGAGTCGAACGTCTATTGAAATAAATTTTTACCACATAAAGATAGAAATAAAGTATGCCTACACCCCAACTCTTTTCAAACATAACTTATAAATATGACGGTTGTTATTATTGTAACGCCATTCAAGACTTACGTACCACATTTAAAACAATGATTTACTAATATTATACGAACACAATTTACATATAGGATTTACATTAACACCACTTGAAAATTGTGTAAGTGTGACTTAGAAAATGATGTTATATGACTACTTATATTTAAATGGTACGTCGGGTTCGTACACGTAGTGAAATTTAAAATTTATGTTTCAAACCCGACGACGGTCGAACTACAGTATGATAAGTAATGAAAATTACAAAGCACAAAGTGTAATGTAAAACTTCGACAGAAGACTTACATTTGAAATAATCAGCCAAGCAGTTGATTCTTTGTGTTATGTGTAGTCCGAGGGTGCACACGCAAACGCTCCTCGATTTGTAAGTACTGGAAACGTGTGATGTAATTGCTAAGTCAGGAATGCTAGGAATTCTGACAGAGCTTTAGAAGAGATTTACCTCTCTTAGGTTTGGTGTATCGAAATGAGAAGAGGAGCCTCATATTTATAGGATAAAATAAGAGCTCAAAGGTTTTAGTAGGGTCAGGCCCATTAGAAACGAACTGGGCAGAATTCGGACTGTCAGGTCACGTCCTGGCACCGCGGTCCTCAGTAAGAGGCACCGCGATGCTGACACGTGTTCCTAGCACCGCGGTCCTGAATCAAGGCACCGCGGTTCCGTCCTATTTTTCTGCCCATTTTCTCATTTTAATGTCTCGGTCATCAATCGAACATATAGGTATCTCCTTCTAATTACATCCTTCAATCGACAGAACATTTGACTTAGTATTACCCTTCAGGCTTTTACATATCGTCACTAATTACATTAGGATCTTCACGGAACTCCTAGACTGGGCCGGAAGACGAACCCAATATGTAAAGTTTAGATACACAAAATATGTGAACTGAACCTACATGTGAGAAGATGAAATCCTTTCATTCATGACACACTCAATCAAGCTTAGGATCTGTCAAGTGTCTATCCAAATGATTTGATTATTATAACTCATATATATTAGTTGACAACAGGACCAAGTCACAGACATGTCCATTGCATTGGCCAATGACTTAGACAACCTAATACCATATGAGTATCTGAGTGTTCACTCGAATATGTATTCAAGGAACGAATTCTAATCTTGGATCACATACCACCTTTAATCTACTTCGTAATGCACCCAAAACAAGTCGCGTCTCAACCTATAAGACATTTGAGCTTAGGACAGGATCAAAGTACATTACTCCGTAAATAAGATGACATTGACCTCAAGTGTAAGGACTTTTATCTCCCACATGCCTATGACATCATAGACATATATAACAAAACAACAAGTATCCATGTGTCCATCATGAGTTGTCATAACTCGTAGCAAGTGAGATATACTACATCCCCTAAGGATATGATGCAGACCACATATCGACATATCACATATCATCGATATCCCAATTTCGATGATCATTAGTCGAGGTAATTTAAGAGTTACGTTATAACATTAATTCTCACATCATTAATAAACACGTAACCTCTAGGGATGCATTTATAGAATATTATAAACAATCAACTAATAATTCAACAAATGCAAATTGCCATAATATTAATCATCATTAATATAAATACGAATGTGTATAAAGTACATTATGTCCTAATACAGATTGTCTCTAGGACATAAATATACTTTCAATATCCCGCTTGACCTAGAGTCAATCACCAACGTATCTAATGCCCATGTTCTCAAAATGACCATTATGTTTCACCAAGCTTAATGGTTTAGTAAATGGGTTTGCTAGATTATTGTCTGTGGGAATATAATCTATCTTGATATCTTCAGCTTCCACCACCTCTCTCAGGATGTGGTACTTCCCCGGTACATGTTGTCGCGCCCGTTTTCGACTGCGACTTCATTAAACTCCTGCTTAGAAAATGTTAGAAAATAAAATAAATGCTAAAATGCTAAAAATATTAAAAGTGCTAAAATGTGCTAAATGCTAAAGGGTTCGCGGAGTCGCCACCTAATTAATTTGGGTGAATTAGGACACCTAAATGTTAACTAGTTTAAAGTAAACATTAACTCCATTTTAATGGTCTGCAAAACTGTGAGATTCTGGACAAGGGTTCTTTATTATCCTAAAGGGAAGGGGTTAGGCACCCTAAAGGATCCGCTAACTTGCGGTTCTTCGTTCAAACCTAGGGTTAATTATTATTGCTAAGAATGCATATTTGAAAGATATTTAATAAAAAAGTATTTTCTGATAAAGATTGATAAGATTAGTGCTATAAAACACATATAAAGTTTAAAGCATGCCTTATATTATTTATATATAAAAAATGTGATGCAGAATGGATTTATTGGCTGAATGTATGCATTTATCTACTTAATTAATCTTGGTCATGATTTACCCAATGCTTAGGATGATTTACATAATAGATTTCCTATATAATGTTAGATACGAGTTCAAGGGAAAATTTGTTATGGATTTAGTAAGAAATAAAGTGTTGATTTTATGATGCAAGTTAAATTATTTAGATTATTTTGGCAAAATTTAGACATGCATAATAATCCTAAAAGAAAAATAAAGTAGAAGTGCATTTTCTAAGTTTAAATTACATTCCCACATCATATGTTCAAAGGCTAATTGCTCAAAGTTTCCTATTAATTACAAAGTTATATTACAACAACAAATAAGATATAAAAAAAAATGAGATAAGGAGGTTAAGAGAGTGAAGGGATTGGAGCGGATGACTCCGTCCTATTTGTTTTTCTAGGAATTGCCGAAGAGGGAACTCGATGGATGTAGATGCATGCCTTTACGTTTGCCACGATGAGTTTCACTATGAGACTCTTTGTTGCTCCGGTGCGTTTCATGTAAAAATAAAGAAAGATAAGGATTAGTATTTGACCAAAATTTATCAACAACAAATAATTTCACGGGACAATATATGCTCAAACATACGGAAATTTCACAATTTTAAAAGAGACCAAACCAGTCCAATGTATGTGCAGCGGCCCAACTGACTTTCAGATTTTTTTTTGGAATGGATAGACCACCCATTTTGATAATAGTTAAGTCATAATTTCCAGATTTTTAGGTAGGCAAGAATACTTCAGTAAAGGAAAGAAAGGTTGTGCATCCTAATATCATGTTAGATCATTTTATGGGCGGCGACAGTAATACATATGACTAGAATTTGGAATAAAATCAGCATACATTTCAAACCTAATAGGCAAGACATTTATACCTTATATTTGGGAAATGCTGGCCAGTTTCATATACCAAACAGATGAGGGGAAAATGCACCACATGACTCAAACGCCAAGCTAAACAAACCGAAATTAACATGCTCATCTTTAGGCTCGATTCAGGCAAGATATATTATCATATAGAGGACAGAAAAATGGTTTCACAATGAATGCACATAATTTTTAACTTACTTACTTTACTTCTCAGCAAACCAGTAGGCACACAACAACCAAAACAGAGGGTAGACCTCAGCCATATAACATTCTAGTGAGATGGGAAGTTATGCATTTCTGGACATTAGTCCGACAGACAAGCTAACTGACATGTTGAAGTTATCCTAAAGCAGCGAAGGTGTCTAGATTAAATATTGCATTGAGGAGAAGAACTTAAAGTAAAAAAAACAACCTTAAGGCACCGGTTAAATTTCACGCTTTCAGTATTAATTAATTAAAATGCGGACAGCCATACCAAACTACCAACTAGATGACATTCGACCATACGAAAGGCACCTAAACTCGAAGCAATTTATGACTAATCTGTACTAGCTCAAATCGACTGAAAAGGCGAAGGATGTTAGTCTTCAACTAACCATATTGGAAACACAGACGTCATTCGACTAGTCGCTAACACAACCCACTCTTGACAAGCATGTAAACCACTTATTATACCAATTATAAACTTATGTCGACGACTTTAGTAACTGATTCTGCTTGGATAGAATAAGACATGCCGAGCATTATACAACAATGTTAACAAGCATAGTCCAAGTACATCAAACACATAAGTTCACGTAATGGATTGAGGTTTCGAGAGGAAAATGGGTTTACCTTCTCCGGGCAGCGAATCGAGGCAGCTTACCAAGTCGTCGATCCACTCGGTGTTTGATTGTGATGCGATTTTCACGGGAAGCAAAACTTAGACCATTTTTGTTGCTAAGTTGTGCGAAAATAAAGAGTTTAGTTTTTGTTCCTGTTGTCTCCTTTTTTCGATTCTGTTCGCGGGTCGTTTATATCGCCCCCCTTTTGGGTTCTAATGTTGGTAAGCATTTAAGGCTGAGATTTTTGTGTTTATTCTTACTCTGTTTTCGTACGATTCGTGCTTGATTCGGTGATGATTTTAGAACGATTTAGTGTGCTATTTTGGGTTGATTTGTTTGATTCTGGTCGATTTCTTAAGGCAATTTTATCGAATATTGGGGCTGATTTGTAGTTTTTGTGTTTATTGGGATGAGATTTGGGTTCGATTCGCCGGATTCTCGGTAGAATCCGGCGTGGCGAGGTGCGGCGACGAGCTTTTAGGTTTAGGGCTTCGTTAGGTTTTAAGGGAGGGGGATGAAGTAAGGGCTGCTTGAGGGGATGAAGTAAGGGCTGAATATAGAGGGCTGAAGGCTGCGGGAGTTGGGCCTGTGCTGGGTTGGGTAATTGGGCTGTGAAATAATGGGTTGTGGGCTGCGTTTTATGGGTATTATTTTAATTAGGTTTTAGTTTAGGTGTATTATTAATTAATTAGTGGTAAATTAAATTAATAAATTGTGATTAAATTATTTTAGGTGCTTTGTTAGTCTAAATTTGAGATTAAAAAATAAAGACGGACGTGCTATTTAATTAGTGATTAATTTTTATAATGTGATGTTGTTATTAAAACTTATTAAATAAAAATTGAGTTATTTAAATTCTACATGCAGATAGGACTTCTTAATTCTTTTATGAATGCTATTATTAAAACGCGTGTGTTAGATTATTATTTTATGTATTTATTATTTATTATTAAGAATTATGACAGAGCTTAAAATTAATAAATATGGGCGCGAGACTCTAAGTGCGTAATTTTCTACGTAAGACGCGGTGTCATTATTAAATTGTTTATTTATGCATGTATTAATGTTTTATCGCTGCATTTTATTATAAGAAATCATAAAAATTATTTTGCAAAATTAGTGTAATTTTATAGCTACTATCTGGACGGGAGGGTCAAAATTGGGTGTCAACACATGTTTGTTGATCTTTGTTCATTTGTCTGTGCAATGGCACCAGTGTTGTCACAATAAATGGTTATTGGACAACTAGCATTTGGAACAACTCTTAGTTCCTTCAGGAACTCAGAAATCGCGACAACTTATTTAGCGACTTTCGATCCAAAGAATGTACTCCGCTTGAGTCAGTGCGATGGTAGCTTTGAAACTCTTCCACCATCTCCTCCGTTGAAAATGAAAGTGTAACCAGACTGAGATTTGAAATCATCAACATCTATCTGGAAACTAGCATCGGTATACCTAGTGGCAACCAGCTTATCAACTCCACCATAGACTAAGAAGTAATCTTTAGTACGTCTGAGGTACTTGAGAATACTCTTTACTGCTTTCCAGTGTTCCTCGCCAGGATTCTGCTGGAACTTGCAGGTCATACTAAGTGCAAAGGCCACATCTGTCCTAGTACATGTTGTTGACACCCAATTTTGACCCTCCCGTCCAGTCATTAACTATAAAATTACACTAATTTTAAAGCAATTTTATAATAATAAAATACAACAATAAAACATTAATACAGACATAAATAAACAATTAAATAATGACACCGTTTCTTACGCACTTAGAGTCTCGCGCTCGTATTTATTAATTTTAAGTCCTGTCATGATTCTTAATAATAAATAATAAATACATAAAATAATAATCTAACACACGCGTTTTAATAATAACATTCATAAAAGAATTAAGAAGTCTAATCTGCGTGTAGCTTTTAAATAACTCAATTTTTATAAAAAAGTTTTAATAACGGCGTCGCATTATAAACATTAAGCACTAATTAATTAGCACACCCGCATTTATTATTGTAATAATTTTAAACTCAAAATTAGACTAACAAAGCACCTAAAATAATTTAAGCACAATTTGTTAATTTAATTTACCAGTAATTAACTAATAACCCACCTAAAATACCTAATTAATTAATAATACACCCAAACCAAAACTTAAACTAACACTTAATTATACCTGACCACATTGCCCCATTGACACCGCATGCCCAACTCGGGCCTCATTTCTTTCCTTATCACCCCGGTTTACCTTACCGCTTCGTCCCAAAGAAACAACAAAACGAAAACCTAAAAACTATAGAGAAACCATGAATCGCCTTTCGCCATCGCATGTCGGGATTCACGGAGAATCCGCGAATCACCTCCCATATCGATACCCTATCTTACCATAAAGAAATCACTCCAAATCCTACAAATCTTCCGCGAATCACCCTTAGAATCATCCAAAATCACTCCGAATATTAAGTTACCATAATCGAAATATACCTGTTCTTACCATAAGTAAACAAAATCCTTCAAATCGTTACCTTACTGCTCAAGCCGCGAATCAAGCACGAATCCTGAACCAAATCCTTCCAAAATCAGTTCCTTACCATAACCTTAAGATCCATACCAAACTTAGAACCAAATCGGGACTATAAATTAATCCTCTTACACATGCAATAGGGGGGGCTTTTGACGGTCGAAGCGACCTTCACTCTTCAATCGATTTCCATCACAAAAGATCGGGGAAACACAGAGTCCAGACCCCTTCTTCACAGAGAAATCCCAGTAGCAATGGAATAATCGAAGAAGCGAGTAATTCAGTAGCAATAACTAGGATTCTCAAACCATTTCTTCTTACAAACAAAACCAGCCTGTCTCGAAGCCAAAGCTCTTTTATCGCTTTCAATCGCATAACCGCAGAACTCTCCGAGTGGCGTCGACGACTTGATACGCTGCCTCGGTTCGCTGCCCGGAGAAGGTAATATTTTATCCTCATAGTCTTAGATTTTGTTTAACATTAATATGTGCAATATGTGTTACGAGCATTTGTTAAGTGTGTGTGTTAAGCGCGCGGTATTTATGTTTATAGAGTTGATTGCTAGACCTGTTTAAGCTAATGTCGACTGTTCTTAACCTTCGGCTTTGTGATTGTTAATATGTTTAGGTTAATATTGGCATTCGTGGCATGTTTGCATTCTTGATTGTGCAGAGTCCAGGGCATTAATTGTTGAAGCATTTTAGTCGGGAAGCTTAGGTTAATATGCAATTTCGCTTAGTTTAAAGACATGTTTGATGGCTGTTATATGACTGTGTCTGCATTTGGTAATGTCTAAAATATTTGACTAACCGTTAAGATGTCTCAGAATGGGTATCGGTATGTAAGTTACCTACTGTATTTGCTTGGGGCAAAGAAACTTGAGTAGGGGAAGACTTCTAAGGTCATGTAATTCGCAAATGGCTTCATATGTTTGAATGCATTTCTTCACTGTTTTATTGACCATTGTGTATGTTTAAGTCACTGAAATGCTTCCTACATATTATAAGAACATGTTAAAACATATGTACCCTGTTAAGAGTTTTTTTTTGTTGTGTCAAAATGCTTGGAAGTTTGATATTATCCGCATAGATACATTTGTGCGATGCTGTTTCATGTTAAAGGATTTAGATGATTAGTTGGGTTCCCTAAAGGTTACTTCTATCAGATGCATATACATGATTGTGCATACTTACGTTTAAACCCGAATTCTTCTCGTATTTCAATTGGTTTATGTGCTATGTGTGTTTCATCGGTTCAGTTGTTTTAGTTGTATTAGTTGGTCTTATTAATGACAAATTTGGATATGGGATGGGATCCTTAAGTTCATTTTTATATACTTGTCTTGAATCGATTATGTATCAATATTAATTGGCTTGAATGAAAGTGCATCCCTGCATTAATATGGAACCCAGAACTGATGTATTTGGTATTCAAAGCCTCATAAATTGATATATTCTCCAGCTGGTTATCTCCCTGTAGCCCGTTATTTTTGTGTACCTGCAAATGATATATTGTTGAAGTATACAGGGTATACATACTTTGGTATGCATCGGTTGTATATCAGGGTCGTATACCTCCGTATGTTCTTAAATACATCTTAAGTATCCTTCGCATACCCTGCCTATTATGATTTTTTTTTAAAGTGATTGAGGGCATGCTAAAACTTCCCTTAAAATAAAAAAATGGATTGGAATATGCATTCAGGGGGAGTTCTGGGATCTGCACTTTTAAGTAGGAATATCATCATTTTTTTATTGGTTATGGGTAAGATAGTCTTGGTCAGTTTGCTTAAAGTTGTTTGACTGCTATTTTGGAAACCTGTTTGCCTCTGGAACTGTTAAAAATAAAGTGATTCGTGTATTTGATTTTACATCAATAATTACTTATTACTTGATGAGCTTCATAACATATACTAATCCTTATCTTTATTTTTGTTACATGAAATGCATCGGAGCAAAATGAAGAGTCTCACGGCGAGACTCATCACGAGCTACTTCAAATGACAGCCCGCATCTATGTGCATTCTCTATCCGCATCTGAAATTCCAAGCCACCGGCGAATGACTTCGCCATTTCTTCGAGTCCTTATCAATTCATATCCTCACCATATTTATTTATTGTAATTATTTGTCTAACATTACATTACTGATTACTAGTAGTACCCTTAAAATAGCTAAACTTTGGGTTGTCATTAAAAATAGTTTGACGTTAGAAATTCACTCTCCTTTAATTAGTTATTTTTTTATGACTAGTTATGCATTGCCTAAGCCATACCAAAATGACATAAATATTCACGTAGCTAAATCGTCACTCGCTATTAAATCCTTAGCATAATAAATTAATTTCTTCATAAACTCTTACTAACCTTCATAATAAAAAAAATCATCTTTTGTTAGTCTTTGCATAATAGATATTCTACATCTGATTTCATAAAGTACACATTTCGTCATAATAAGATTTTGCAATATATGTATCTTATCTAATACTGTAAGTTTTTATCCAAAGCTAAATTTATATTCTAAATAAGTCTTACAATTTTTACCCCTTTTATTTAAGCACTTTTAAACATGCATTTTATAGAATAATAATTCCCTAGGTTTGAACGGACAACCGCAAGTTAGCGGATCCTTTAGGGTGCCCAACCCCTTCCCTTTAGGATAATAAAGAACCCTTACCCAGAATCTCATTAAGTTTAGCAGACCATTAAATAGAGTTAATGTTTACTTTAAACTAGTTAACATTTAGGTGTCCTAATTCACCCAAATTAATTAGGTGGCGACTCCTCGAACCCTTTTAAACATTTTAACACTTTTATTTATTTTCTAACTTTTTTATTTAAGCAGGGTTCGCTTTTAGGAAAAAGTCGCGGTCGAAAAAGGGCGCGACAGAATGGCGACTCCACTGGGGATTAAGGTTCTTAACCACAACAGACCTAGGTTATTGTTCAGCGTTATTTTTGCATTTTATTTTGTGTGTTGTATTTTATTTTATTTTTTTAATTGCTATTTGTTTTACTGCTTTCCTTAAACTGGCATTCCGCTCATATTTCTTCCACTCTGGAAAATTCACACAATCACACACTGCATGCGAGGTGCGCTTGGTGCATCAGCAAAATTCTTTCTTCAAAACCCAAATTTAAGAGAGTTGGTAATATACGTGGAGTGTCCGGTCTAACCGGTGGCCGCGTAGCCTTCTCACTCGAGTTGTCCGCTCGGGAACCTTGCGTCTAGTAAAGCCAAATCTTAGCAACTCAGGATAGAGCTATACCACCCTTTATTTTAAGGCATGCATGCATTTACCTTAGGTGGGTCGGTCCTTGGCATCGACACCACAATTAGGAAGACACCAAACTTGTCGACGGGTTTCTCAACCCAACGATCAACCATCATATTATGTGTAGCGTGGCAATGATAGACAAACCCAAACCTAATCATGTCATGCTGAAATTGGGAAAAGTGCACCGTCATTTGGTCGCCATTTCCAACAAAAGCATTATAGTTGGACGGCTTGGACAAATCCATCATGACCTCGCATATCTGACGTTTAGGCCTACCTTTGGCATAAAAGGGTCCCCATGCATGTTAGGACTCGCTTGCAATGCGACAATTTGTGTGCAACATGTACTTACTAAGTGATATTTACACTTTAGCAAAATCACGTGTTTTACACTAACACAGTTTGCTACATGTTGTCTAAAGGATTTACCATCTCCCCCAAAGGTCGATTTGTATTTGACTAAGCAATGGCAGAACATCGATATCTCACAAGATCAAAGGCACGGTCCAGCGACATGACTGATTCAAGGGCATCTGAGCGGAACGAGTCGGAACCTGTCTTGGTTCCTATAGGCAAAGCAGGGGTCTCAGAAGAGAAAAGCAGCATAGATCCGATAGAACACCTCGCCCAAATACCGCAACAAATGGCAAACCTGCAGGCCGAAATCAGAAGGCTCAGAAACATCACTGAAGTACTCGTCACTGCAAATAACCAAAACAGTCAAAATCCTCCAAATTACTACCAGTACCCTCTTACTACATATCCCATTCAGCCAATATACAATGCACCCATACATCCCACACAAAACCAAATGCCTATTATGCTTCAGCCAAACACAAACCAAAGGCCACCACAAACCTACTTTTGCAATGCATACGACAACCCCTTACGATACCCATCCGTGCATACGCCACAGCCAAATGCCCGTTCACTAAACACCTTCAAACCCCGCATAGGTGCTAAGAGAAAACCAACCAGAACCTATACACCTTTAACCAAACCCATAACCCAAGTGTATGAGGAGCTGAAAGCCGCAGGAATACTCCAGCCAATTCCCAGAAATATCCCCAGGCCTACTTCCCGAGGGTACGATAAAACTAAACATTGTGCATACCACTCCGGTGTCGAGGGGCACGACATCGAAAATTGCTACTCCCTCAGAGACAGAATCGAGGCGTTGATCAAAGAAGGGGTAATTCAGCTGAAGGAGTCTGCCCCAAATCCCTTGTCAAACCACGGCCACGTCAATGTGCACCTGACAACCTTAGATGAGGAATACACTCCCTTACCTATGCCCATTCCGCCTGAATCAATCATTTATCCGAGCATGCACCACGTAGAAGCCAAAAGAAGAAGATATTGATAGCAGAGCATGAAGACCCAGCCAGCCATGACGCAGAGCAAGAAGGCGTATTGGTTGGATTTGCACCTTTGTTCTGGTCTGCCTAGAGCCCGGATAAGAAAGAACAATTTAGTTTAGCAGAATAATTCAAGACTCATATTTAAGCTTTAATAATGTTTTCCTTTGTTTTGCTTGTATTTGGAACTACGTATGACCTGATTCCCTTGGCGGATACGTAGGCGGCCACATTGGCTTCGGTCCCACCGTTTAGAAAATCCCAATTTCTCTTTTGCTTGTAATTGGAACTACGTGTGACCTGATTCCCTTAGCGGATACGTAGACGGCCACATCGGCTTCGGTCCCACCTTTTAGAAAATCCCAATTTCTCTTTCGCTTGTAATGAACTACGTCATGACCTGATTCCCTCATGGGGATACGTAGGCGGCCTAAATCGGCTTCGGTCACACCATTAGGAAACTTTCCCTTCGTTCTGAAAATAACAAGAATACACATAACATACATTGAGACCCCCTTTGGCCAAACACCCTTTTCAAAACTGGGCAATGTAGGAAACCAGACAGGGGTTGCAAGTCCAAACAAGCCAGGCACGCAGATGTCAAGGAACAAGGCGGCGAAGTCAAATACGAATCGACCACCCCCCCAAAACTCACAAAATTTTTCTTTGAGCGCAGGTCCTTCATGTTAGCAGAAGATACAACAAAAGTTCGTCATATTAGCAAAAGCAGAAAGAGACAACATAAGCAGAGAGGGGCACCGACAATCAACAGTCAGAATTCAAAAGTCCGCAACAAAGTCTAGCGCATCAGCTCGGGCATAAAGCACGCAACAAAGGCATCATGGCAATTCGTCAGTTGCAAGGAAACATCTCAGGGACGACATCTCTACCCACATAATTGTCTTTCTCAAATATTTATCATTCTGTTTTAACAGTTATACACTAACTTTTCTCAAGCTTAGCTTGCAGGAGCATTTATTCTACAGGAGCAGCAGCAACACGTCCAGGCAACGACGTTATCAGCATTATGTCCAGGCGACGACATATATCCGACTCAGTTTCGTCAGTCAGAACTGGGACAATTTTTAAGGACTTCGCCACGAAATGACATCGACAGATATGATTCCCTATGCTCGAAAAGATCGACATAAACTGGGACAATTTTAAGGACTTTACTACAAATGACATCAATGGACATGGTCAATTTACCCAAAAGGTTCCATGTCCCAAAACTGGGACAAATTTTAAAAGAGATCCTGACGGCAGTGGAGCACCGAGAGTATGGGAGACTACACCGCCGATTTCAGATAAGGACAACAGGAACAAGGAGGACAACATTTGCATTTCGTCCATACAACGACGAACATCTGCATTTCGTCCATACAACGACGAACATCTGCATTCATATCTGCATTTAACATTCGCATTTCGTCCATACAACGATTTAACATCTCGCATTTCGACAACATTTCATTCCCATACAACGACTAACATCTCGATTCGCCCATACAACGTTTAACATCTCATTTCGTCCATACAACGAACATCTGTGATTTCGTCCATACAACGATTTAACATCTCGCATTTCGCCCATACAACGATTTAACACTGCATTTCGTCCATACAACGATTTAACATCTGCATTTCGTTCATACAACGATTTAACATCTGCATCTCGTCCATACAACGATTTAACATCTCGCATCTCGCCCATACAACGATTTAACATCTGCATTTCGCCCATACAACGATTTAACATCTGCATTTCGTTCATACAACGACGAACATCTGCATTTCGCCCATACAACGAAACATCTCGTGATCCCGCCCATACAACGATTTAACATCTGCATTTCGTCCATACAACGATTTAACATTCGCATCTTCGCCCATACAACGATTTAACATCTCGATCTCGCCCATACAACGATTTAACATGCATTTCGCCCATACAACGATTTAACATCTATTTCGCGTCCATACAACGATTTAACATCTGCATTTCGTCCATACAACGACGAACATCGCATTTCGTCCATACAACGACGAACATCTACATTTCGTCCATACAACGATTTAACGCCCATACAACGATTTAACATCCGCATTTCGTCCATACAACGGCGAACATCTGCATTTCGTCCATACAACGAACATCTACATTTCGTCCATACAACGACGAACATCTACATCTCGCCCATACAACGAACATCTCGCATTTCGCCCATACAACGCATTTAACATCTGCATCTCGTCCATACAACGACGAACATCTGCATCTCGTCCATACAACGACGAACATCTGCATTTCGTCCATACAACGATGAACATCTGCATTTCGTCCATACAACGACGTCATCTGCATCTCGTCTATACAAGACAGCGTATCATCACACCATTTCATTATATAGCATATACGATTTGACTACAACCACAACACAAAATTTACATTCTTACATTATTTTGTTTTGACAGTTATGCACTAACCGTTTGCTTAAGTCTTAGCATGCAGGAGCACAACGTGGATTTTCTTACAAATAACCGGGGCAATTTGTTGGGGGGTCAACTTTCCCAATGAATGGCAGAAGCGGCCTCAAGCGTCGGTCCACTCGTTCCACATCACCATAAAACCCAATACCATAAGCCATAGCGGTACACCCCAGGTTCAAGCCAGTTATTTTTATTTCTTTACTTTTTGCACCATAACCCAGTGTCATCATAACTCGACACTAGGACAATTTTTGAGTCCGCATTGGCCCGCCTTGGTGTTTTGACCATGGTAGCCCAGTGTCGTCATAACTCGACACTGGAACAATTTTTGAGTCCGCATTAGCCCACTTTGGTGTTTTGACCATGGTAGCCCAGTGTCGTCATAACTCGACACTGGGATAATTTTTGAGTCCGCGTCAGCCTTGCCTAAATTTCCCAACATTCTAGTTCTGAGGGTCGAGACAAAATTGGCTATGAGTCAACGTCTTTGTCCGAAGATTCTTCCATCATCTCCATACAAAGAGGGACAACTGTTGACACCCAATTTTGACCCTCCCGTCCAGTCATTAACTATAAAATTACACTAATTTTAAAGCAATTTTATAATAATAAAATACAACAATAAAACATTAATACAGACATAAACAAACAATTAAATAATGACACCGTTTCTTACGCACTTAAAGTCTCGCGCTCGTATTTATTAATTTTAAGCCCTGTCATGATTCTTAATAATAAATAATAAATACATAAAATAATAATCTAACACACGCGTTTTAATAATAACATTCATAAAAGAATTAAGAAGTCCAATCTGCGTGTAGCTTTTAAATAACTCAATTTTTATAAAAAAGTTTTAATAACGGCGTCGCATTATAAACATTAAGCACTAATTAATTAGCACACCCGCATTTATTATTGTAATAATTTTAAACTCAAAATTAGACTAACAAAGCACCTAAAATAATTTAAGCACAATTTGTTAATTTAATTTACCACTAATTAACTAATAACCCACCTAAAATACCTAATTAATTAATAATACACCCAAACCAAAACTTAAACTAACACTTAATTATACCCCAGCCCACATTGCCCCAGCCCAACACCCGCAAGCCCAACTCGGGCCCCTCATTTCTTTCCCCTTATCAGCCCAGTTTTACCTTACCCCTTTCGTCACCAGCAAACAACAAAAACGAAAACCTAAAAAACTATAGAGAAACCACAATCGCCGCACCTCGCCCCCATCGCATGTCGGGATTCTCGCCGGAGAATCCGGCGAATCACCTCCCATATCGATACCCCTATCTTACCATAAAGAAATCACTCCAAATCCCTACAAATCTTCCGCGAATCAGCCCTTAGAATCATCCAAAATCACTCCAGAATATTAAGTTACCATAATCGAAATATACCCTGTTCTTACCATAAGTAAACAAAATCCTTCAAATCGTTACCTTACCTGTTCAAGCCGCGCGAATCAAGCACGAATCCTGAACCAAATCCTTCCAAAATCGCCTTACCATAACCTTAAGATCCATACCAAACTTAGAACCAAATCGGACTATAAATTAATCCTCTTACACGCAATAGGGGCTTTTGACTACCGGCGACCTTCACTCTTCAATCGATTTCCATCACAAAAGATCGGGGAAACACAGAGTCCAGACCCCTTCTTCACAGAGAAATCCCAGTAGCAATGGAATAATCGAAGAAGCGAGTAATTCAGTAGCAATAACTAGGATTCTCAAACCATTTCTTCTTACAAACAAAACCAGCCTGTCTCGAAGCCAAAGCTCTTTTATCGCTTTCAATCGCATAAATCGAGAACTCTCCGAGTGGCGTCGACGACTTGATACGCTGCCTCGGTTCGCTGCCCGGAGAAGGTAATATTTTATCCTCATAGTCTTAGATTTTGTTTAACATTAATATGTGCAATATGTGTTCTGAACGACTGTTAAGTGTGTGTTAAGCCGACGGCGGCGACTGTTTATGTTTATAGAGTTGATTGCTAGACCTGTTTAAGCTAATGTCGACTGTTCTTAACCTTCGGCTTTGTGATTGTTAATATGTTTAGGTTAATATTGGCATTCGTGGCATGTTTGCATTCTTGATTGTGCAGAGTCCAGGGCATTAATTGTTGAAGCATTTTAGTCGGGAAGCTTAGGTTAATATGCAATTTCGCTTAGTTTAAAGACATGTTTGATGGCTGTTATATGACTGTGTCTGCATTTGGTAATGTCTAAAATATTTGACTAATCGTTAAGATGTCTCAGAATGGGTATCGGTATGTAAGTTACCTACTGTATTTGCTTGGGGCAAAGAAACTTGAGTAGGGGAAGACTTCTAAGGTCATGTAATTCGCAAATGGCTTCATATGTTTGAATGCATTTCTTCACTGTTTTATTGACCATTGTGTATGTTTAAGTCACTGAAATTCTTCCTACATATTATAAGAACATGTTAAAACATATGTACCCTGTTAAGAGTTTTTTTTTGTTGTGTCAAAATGCTTGGAAGTTTGATATTATCCTCATAGATACATTTGTGCGATGCTGTTTCATGTTAAAGGATTTAGATGATTAGTTGGGTTCCCTAAAGGTTACTTCTATCAGATGCATATACATGATTGTGCATACTTAAGTTTAAACCCGAATTCTTCTCGTATTTCAATTGGTTTATGTGCTATGTGTGTTTCATCGGTTCAGTTGTTTTAGTTGTATTTGTTGGTCTTATTAATGACAAATTTGGATATGGGATGGGATCCTTAAGTTCATTTTTATATACTTGTCTTGAATCGATTATGTATCAATATTAATTGGCTTGAATGAAAGTGCATCCCTGCATTAATATGGAACCCAGAACTGATGTATTTGGTATTCAAAGCCTCATAAATTGATATATTCTCCAGCTGGTCATCTCCCTGTAGCCCGTTATTTTTGTGTACCTGCAAATGATATATTGTTGAAGTATACAGGGTATACATACTTTGGTATGCATCGGTTGTATATCAGGGTCGTATACCTCCGTATGTTCTTAAATACATCTTAAGTATCCTTCGCATACCCTGCCTATTATGATTTTTTTTAAAGTGATTGAGGGCATGCTAAAACTTCCCTTAAAATAAAAAAATGAATTGGAATATGCATTCAGGGGGAGTTCTGGGATCTGCACTTTTAAGTAGGAATATCATCATTTTTTTATTGGTTATGGGTAAGATAGTCTTGGTCAGTTTGCTTAAAGTTGTTTGACTGCTATTTTGGAAACCTGTTTGCCTCTGGAACTGTTAAAAATATAGCGATTCGTGTATTTGATTTTACATTAATAATTACTTATTACTTGATGAGCTTCATAACATATACTAATCCTTATCTTTATTTTTGTTACATGAAATGCATCGGAGTAAAATGAAGAGTCTCACGGCGAGACTCATCACGAGCTACTTCAAATGACAGCCCGCATCTATGTGCATTCTCTATCCGCATCTGAAATTCCAAGCCACCGGCGAATGACTTCGCCATTTCTTCGAGTCCTTATCAATTCATATCCTCACCCTATTTATTTATTGTAATTATTTGTCTAACATTACATTACTGATTACTAGTAGTACCCTTAAAATAGCTAAACTTTGGGTTGTCATTAAAAATAGTTTGACGTTAGAAATTCACTCTCCTTTAATTAGTTATTTTTTTATGACTAGTTATGCATTGCCTAAGCCATACCAAAATGACATAAATATTCACGTAGCTAAAGCGTCACTCGCTATTAAATCCTTAGCATAATAAATTAATTTCTTCATAAACTCTTACTAACCTTCATAATAAAAAAAAATCATCTTTTGTTAGTCTTTGCATAATAGATATTCTACATCTGATTTCATAAAGTACACATTTCGTCATAATAAGATTTTGCAATATATGTATCTTATCTAATACTGTAAGTTTTTATCCAAAGCTAAATTTATATTCTAAATAAGTCTTACAATTTTTACCCCTTTTATTTAAGCACTTTTAAACATGCATTTTATAGAATAATAATTCCTTAGGTTTGAACGGACAACCGCAAGTTAGCGGATCCTTTAGGGTGCCCAACCCCTTCCCTTTAGGATAATAAAGAACCCTTACCCAGAATCTCATTAAGTTTAGCAGACCATTAAATGGAGTTAATGTTTACTTTAAACTAGTTAACATTTAGGTGTCCTAATTCACCCAAATTAATTAGGTGGCGACTCCTCGAACCCTTTTAAACATTTTAACACTTTTATTTATTTTCTAACTTTTTTATTTAAGCAGGGTTCGCTTTTAGGAAAAAGTCGCGGTCGAAAAAGGGCGCGACACATGTCATGACATACATGATTGATCCTATAGCCGAAGCATATAGGATCCTATTCATGCGCTCAAGTTCAATAGCATTAGAAGGGCAGCCCTTCTTTGATAACTTGATGCCTTGACCCATCGAAAGACCGCCTTTCTTGGAATTCTCCATTGAAAAACGTCTAAGCACTTTGTCTATGTAGACTGACTGTGACAGCACAACAATCTATTAGGTGTATCTCTATAGATCCTAATTCTCATAATGTAGCAGGCTTCACCTAAATCCTTCATCATGAAGGTCTTGGACAACCAATCTTTAACTGACTGCATGAGGGTCTTATTATATCTCATTATCAATATGTCATCAACATATATAATAATGAAGACAATACCATCATCCTTGCGTTTGAAATAAACACAAGGATCCTTCTTGCTTCTGACAAAATCAAAAGATTTGATTGCATTGTCAAAGCAAATGTTTCAACTCCTAGAGGCTTGCTTAAGTCCATAAATGGACTTCTGTAGCCTACACACAACATTTGGTCTGGACTCACATGAAAAACCCTCGGGTTGTTTCATATACACTTCCTCAATTAGATTACCATTGAGGAATGCAGTTTTGACGTCCATCTGCCAAATGTCATAATCATAATGTGCAGCTATCGCAAACAAAATCCGAATAGACTTTATCTTAGTCACCGGTGAAAAGGTTTCATCATAATTCACACCAGAACGCTGAGTAAAACCTTTAGCCACTAGTCTAGCTTTATAAGTCTGAACCTTGCCAGATGCATCGATCTTCTTCTTGAAGACTCGTTTGCATCCTATGGGTTTAACCCCATTTGGCAATTTAACCAACTTCCACACCTGATTGATATACATAGATTCCATTTCGGATTTCATGGCTTCTTGCCATCTCTTCGAATCAATGTCTAGCATTGTTTCGCTGTAGGTTCTAGGCTCGTCATCATCTGAAATAACTAGCTCATTTTGTGTTTCCACAAGCAGATTTAGTCTTTCTGAAGGACGATGAGATCTAGTGAACCTACGAAGTTGATTGTCTTTGCATTCGATTCTGGTATGTTCATCGTGAGTAGGTTCTTGTGCGTTGGTCGATCCACCAACATTAGAGCTTTCAGGAATATCATTTTCATGTCTTTCCTGAATTGGAGGAAATGCAACTGGTTCACTTGCTCCCAAGGTCTGTGCCGGAAGATCTTGCATTTCTGCAATATTTCTAGTAGCACTCCCACTGGTCGAAGGGGTTACCCCAAATACCCAATATGCAATGCCACGAGTAGGTAGAATTTCTTTCATTTAACTTAGCCCTTTTATTTTGTACATTGAAAATTTTCATGTGGTAGTTTAATGTATATAATCCATTCACTAGAGGCGCAATTCCATACACAACATTATCTAAAGTCAAAACCATATTTCTATTAGACGTGTTTGAGGAAAAACCCTCTGAATCAAGTACATGAATGGAAATAATATTCCTTGTCAAAGAAGGAACATAAAAACAATTGTACAACATTAAAACTTTGCCAAAAGGTAAATCTATCCTATAAGTTCCCACGCGCTCAGCAGCAACTCGTGCTCCATTTCCGACACAGCCCACCGCGAGGCCCGACCTTCTCGCTATCGCTAGCCCCTGCACATTAGTACAAATGTGTGAGCCACAAGCGGTATCAAGTACCCAGGAATGAGAATCATTTATAGATATATTAATTTCAATTACAAACATACCTTGCACATTAGCACTTGGTTCCATTCCTCCGCCTAGAGCAGTGCAATTATTTCTCCAATGCCCCTTCATGTTGCAATTCATGCAAACATCCGATGTCGGCAGTTTATTCTTCTTCGCCCCTCCCCTGGGCTTCATTGCTGATGTTGGAGAAACAACTTTGCCCTTCCCCTTCTGTTGTCCCTTACCTTTCGGTTTGGGGTGACTAGATGAGCCAACCATCAGAATAGGCTTGGTCTTAGAGGTCGAAGATTCAAAAGTTTTCAACATATTATGTAACTCCGACAATGTCTCTTTAGTCTCATTCATATTATAATTAACAATGAAACTCTCAAATGACCTAGGAAGTGAGTGCAGGATGAGGGTGGCAGAGATTCTGTTATGAAACTTGTTGACACCCAATTTTGACCCTCCCGTCCAGCCATTAACCATAAAATTACACTAATTTTTGTAAAATAATTTTTTAGGATTTTTTATAATAAAATACAACAATAAAACATTAAATACAGGCATAAATAATTAATTTAATAATGGCATCGCGTCTTACGTAGAGTCTTAAGCATTTAGAGTCTCGCGCCTGCATTTATTAACTTTAAGCTTTGTCGTAATTTTTAAATAATTAATAAATGCATAAAATAAATAATTTAGCGATAACGTCGTGTCAGGTAGCATAGCCGCATTTATTAGTAATCATTTGTAGTTTAAAAATCAATTTTAATCTAATACATGCATTTAATAGCGTCGCATTTATAAAAGCTTTAAACAAATTCTTAAAAATCATATTTTGCATTTAGCATTTAAATAATTCAATCTAAGCTCATTTTAATTTAACTTCGCAATAATGCATAATAATAAGATTTTAAATAATAGCGCCGCATTCTAGAGCGTTAAGCATTAATTAAATAGCACGCCCGCATTTATAAACAATTAGATTTGTTTTAATTTACTACTAATTAATTAATACACTTAAAACTCTTAATACTAATTCCTTAAAATTAATACACTTGCCTAGAATTAATTAGCTAATTAATTAACTAAGCCTAAAACTAACTCCCTAACTAATAATGCCCCAGCCCAAACCGTGACTAACAGCCCACAAATAAAACCCGTCGCCCCAGCCCAGCAGCCCTTTCATTACGCAGCCCTCAGCCTTTTTCTTTTCCCTCAGCCCATCTCCCCTAAGCCCTTATTTCCCTTCAGCCCTTTATTCCAAAGAAACGTAGCCTTTCCTTCGCCTCCTCAGACAAAAACCTAGACGAAGCCCTAGAAACCAAAGACTCACCCTCACCTGCTGTAGTGATTCTCGCCCGAGAATCCGGCGAATCGAACTTTCCTCAACCACGTACACCCAGCCAACGTATCCTTACCATAACCTGCACAAAATCGCACTAAAACCGCACTAAAATCTTTTCGAAATCTCAGCCTAGAATCAGCCCTAATTGCTTACCAATATTAGAACTTAGGGTTAGGCTATATAAGCACATGCAAAGGAAATCGATGGGGACCCCTGAGCAGCAGTGAAGCACACACACAGAGTCAAATAAGACCCAGAGGCATCGATGGCAGAGAGAGGAGGGAGTTCAGTAGCAAGAATCGACAGAGCATAGGAAGTTAAGAGGGGCTCAGCACATAGACAATCAGCATAGCACAAATAGGAAATTAGAATCCTTTCCTTTCAATTCCAGCCAAAAATCAGTAAAGAAACTCGCCCTTTCATTCGCGTCGCAAACCCAAAATCCGTCGATTGGACCGGCGACTTGATAGCCTCGGTTCGCCGCCGGAGAAGGTAAACTCACTTCCCATTTGAATCTCATTCTTTATGTAACTCGTGTGCTCCCTGCTATATGTGCATTGATTGTTTCTTGTCGAAATGGTCATATCATGTTTAGTGTGTTTTGGCTTACCTAAGCAGATTTGGATTGTTTAAATTATCGATTATGTTTATACTTAATATCATAAGTCATTCATGTTGTTTAATACCTGTTTAAAGAGAATGGTGATGGTCAGTGGAATGTTTTACAGGTTTGGTTTAGTTGACTGGCCATACATTTAGTATCTCATTTAAGGATCATATAATTAGAGTATTGTCTCAACACTTGCTTAATAGAGGCCATGACTAGTTGAAAGATGTTTAATATATCTTAGAATTTAAGGTGTGCATTTGCTTAAGTATTTCTTGCCAAGTCCAGAACACATGTGTGCCTGTCTTGAAGTCCTAGTATGTTGAGCTTGTGTGAATTACTTACCTCCATCTTGAGATCACTGTGAGTAAATAATCAAGCAATCACTTGTGTGCCCTGTTTGTGACTCTGTCAAGCCTATACATATCCTGTCTCAGGCCTTAGTGTCATCCATAGCCATGCCATGCCTTTATTTTCTATGGACCTAATTTGGATAGATGACATGCCTTACTGTTTAAGGTTGTAGGTATTGGTTCTAGGTTATGAATTCTGGCAATATAGTTCTGTTAGATTAGTAAAAAAAAAAAAAAGGATTATGTGTGCATGTGCGGTTAAGGACAACCTATCTCACTTCTTTGGGGTATGTGAAATACTAAAGATGCTCTAGTGTCTTGTGTCATTAAGCCTATATTACAAGATAGAGATCATGATAGATAGCAGGAGTTGATCCTAATTTGTTGCATCTGGTTCTTCCCTGTCTGTTCTATTGTCTTGATATACTGTTTGTATGTTTGAAAATATTAAGACTTGAGCATTCAAACCCAAATATGAATAATCTGGATGAAAAATCTAGAAATGCCACAGAAGTTGTTTTTGTTCTATACATGTTGTCCATACAATGTGCACCGGCTAAGCCTTTATATGCGTAAATTGGCCCCCCTGTCTTGATTAAGTTCATTCTCAAAACTATAATAGTGTATGAATATGAAGATCATGGCACATTCCAGAACATATAAAGTATAAGGGCCTAATGTTTGGTTTGAGTGAAATGCGAGTTCTATTGATCTCTCTCAGTATTGCTATGATTAAACATGAGTTGTGCATTTCTGAACTTATTTCGTTTCGGCATTCGTGTTGTTTTTTTATCTTATCTTTGATGAGCTTGGAAATGTACTAATCCTTATCTTCTTTTATTTTACATGAAATGCATCGGAGCAAAATAAAGAGTCTCACGGCGAGACTCATCGCAAGTCATTTCAAATGGCAACCCGCACCCGCATTTGCATTCCCGCTTCAGAAATTCCTAAGACAAAATAGGATAAGACGATGTCGCCACACGTCTTGAGAGCCGTGATCATATCCACCTTTATTATTTGTTTAAATTGTTGCCTAATTCTTTAACTTTGTAATTAATAGGAGACATAGAACAATCAGCCCGTTGGAATAAATAAATTGGGTGGGTAGTTTTAAAATCGGCAATGCACTTTAAGTTACTTGTTATGCATGTCTAAGCTTTACTAAATAATTCATCTCGCAACTAACATGATAAAATAAAATTGCATTTCCCACAAACACTTTTATTAGCACAATATAAATAATCTATGTTGAATAACTTTCTTATCATAAAATTACAAAAATTACCTTTTGCACTACGTCATACATGTTTGATTTTAAAAGCATATCCTTGATCATAAACCAACATTGCATATATCTATAAAACAATATAAATGTATACTTGAAAGCTTTATTTTTATATAGCATTAGTTTTTTTAACATGCCTACTTTTATAAAATATTCTGAAGCATCTTTTATATTTTCAAAACACGCATTCTTAGCATAAATAATTAGCCCTAGGTTTGAACGGACAACCGCAAGTTAGCGGATCTTAGAGGGTGTCTAACCCCTTCCCTCTAGATTAATAAAGAGCCCTTACCCAGATTCTCATTAAGTTTAGCAGACCATTAAAATGGAGTTAATGTTTTACTTTAAACTAGTTAAACATTTAGGTGTCCTAATTCACCCAAATTAATTAGGTGGCGACTCCGCGAACCCTTAGCATTCTAGCAACCCTTTAGCATTTTAGCACCCTTTTAAACTTTAGCATCTTTTTGCACTTTTAGCCTCTTTTGCAACTTTAACACTCTTTAGCATTTTTAATACCTTAAACACTTCTTTAACTTTCTTTAGCATTTTATTATTTTATTTTTCTAACCTTTGCATATTTGAGCAGCAGGAGCTTATTTTAAAAATAAATGCCGCGGCCGGAAAAGGGCGCGACAGAAATGGCGACTCCACTGGGGATTTAGGTTCTTAACCACAACAGACCTAGGATAATTATTTGGCAATTATTTTGCATTTAAATTTTGTGTGTTGTATTTTGTTATTTTTTGCTACCTGCTTTACTGCTTTCCTTAAACTGGCATTCCGCTCATATTTCTTCCACTCTGGAAAATTCACACAATCACACACTACATGCGAGGTGCGCTGGGTGCATCAGCAAAATTCTTTCTTCAGAATCCAAATTTAGGAGAGTCGGTAATATACGTGGAGTGCGGCCTAACCGTGGCGCGTAGCCTTCACTCGAGTTGTCCGCTCGGGAACTCAAGGCCCGTAAAGCCAAATCTTAGAAACTTAAGATGAGCTATACCACCTTTATTTTAGGCATGCATGCATTTACCTTAGGTGGGTCGGTCCTGGCATCGACACCACAATTAGGAAGACACTGCTTGTCGGCGGGTTTCGCAACCCAACGACCAACCAAAGATATTATGTGTAGCGTGACAATGACACAAATCCAAACCCAATCATGTCGGTGAAATTGGAAAAAGTGCACCGTCATTTGGTCGCCATTTCCAACAAAAGCATTACAGTTGGGCGACTTGGACAAATCCGTCATAATCTCGCATAAGTGACGTTTAGGCTTACCTCTGGCATAAAGAGGTCCCCTTTGCATGTTAGGAAACGTTCGAATGTGCGATATATCTGCTACATACTTGCAAATTATGTGCTTTATGCTAACACCGTTTGTTGCATTTTTAGAAAGATTTATCATCCTCCCCAAAGGGTCGGTTCATATTTGACTAAGCAATGGCAGAGCATCAATATTTCACAAGATCAAAGGTACGGTCCAGCAACATGACTGATTCAAGGACATCTGAGCGGAACGAGTCGGAACCTGTCTTGGTTCCTATAATCACTGCAAACAACCAAAACAGTCAAAAATCTCCAAATTATTACCAGTACCCGCTTGCTACATATCCCATTCAGCCAATATACAATGCACCCATATATCCCACACAAAACCGAATGCCTAACGTACTCCAGCTAAACACGAACCAAAGGCCACCACAAACCCCTTCTCGCAAATGAACTACGTTCGACCTGATTCCCTCATGGGGATACGTAGGCGGCCTAAATCGGCTTCGGTCACACCATTAGGAAACTTTCCTTTTGCTTTGAAAATGACAAGAATGCACATAGCCTACAAGCAACTACATTGAGACCCGTTTTAGGCGGACACCTTTTTCAAAAGCGGGGCAGTAGGAAACTGCATGGGGATTGCAAGTCCAAACAAGCCAGGCACGCAGATATCAAGGGACAAGGTGGCGAAGTCAAATGCGAATCGACCCCCCCCAAAACTCACAAATTTTCTTTGAGCGCAGGTTCTTCATATTAACAGGAGCAGAAAGTGCAATAGCCGAAATAGAAAATACGGCGAAAGGTTTCTTCAGATAGCGACAAAAGCAAAGAAAGGCAGAGGATGACAACAATCCAAAGTCAAGAGCAAAAGCAGCAGCAGCAGAGAGGGGCATCAACAATCGGCAATCAAAGTTCAGAGTTCCGCAACAAAACCTAGCGCGTCAACTCGGGCATAAAGTCAAACTTGCAACCCGCGCGTCGCACACAACAAAGGCATCATAACAATTCGTCTGTTGCAGTGCAAGGGCAACATCTCAGTATTCGCCAGGCATAATCAGGGATGACATCTCTACCCCTAAAATTGCACTTCTCACATATTTATCATTCTGTTTAAACAGGTATACACTAACGTTTTTCTCAAGCTTAGCTTGCAGGAGCATTTATTCTATAGGAGCAGCAGCAACACGTCCAGACAACGACGTGATCAGCAAGTCCACGCAACGACGCCAGCAGCAACACGTCCAGACAACGACGTAATCAGCAAGTCCATGCAACGACGCCCGGAAAGAACACGCCCGCATAACGGCGTAATCGGCAAGTCCATGCAACGGCGCCAAAGAAGAACACGCCCGCATAACGGCGTAATCGGAAGTCTACGCAACGACGCCAAAGAAGAACACGCCCAGCAACGACGTTATCGCGACAAAGAAGTCCATGCAGCGACGCCAAGAAAGAACACGCCCGCACAACGGCGTAATCAAGAAGTCTACGCAACGGCGCCAGAAGAACACGTCCAGTAACGGCGTTATCGGACAAAGAAGTCTACGCAACGACGCCAAAGAAGAACACGCCCGCATAACGGCGTAATCGGCAAGTCCATGCAACGGCGCCCGGCAGAATACGCCCGTGCAATGGCGTTATCGCGACAACAAGTCACGCAACGGCGCCAAAGAAGAACACGCCCGCATAACGACGCGTGATCAAGAAGTCCACGCAACGACGCCCGGAAGAACACGCCCAGTAACGACGGCGTTATCGCGACAAATGAGTCCACGCAACGACGCCAGCAGCAACACGTCCAGGCAACGACGTTATCAGCACAGCAAGTCCGAAAACGACGCCATCATCAGCATATTACATCTACACAAGGAAGATTTTCTCTGTTCTCAAAATTGCATTTTTATCATTCATGCTTTATTATTCTGTCTTAGCAGTTATGCACTAACTCTTCCTTGAGCTTTAGTCTACAGGAGCAGCAGCAACAAGTCCAAAAACGACGCCAAGTCTGAAAACGACGCCAAGTCCGAAAACGACGTCAAGTCCGAAAACGACGCCAAGTCCAAAAACGACGCCAAGTCCGAAAACGACGCCAAGTCCGAAAACGACGACAAGTCCGAAAACGACGTCAAGTCCGAAAACGACGCCAAGTCCAAAAACGACGCCAAGTCCGAAAACGACGACAAGTCCAAAAACGACGCCAAGTCCGAAAACGACGCCAAGTCCGAAAACGACGCCAAGTCCGAAAACGACGACAAGTCCGAAAACGACGACAAGTCCGAAAACGACGACGAGTCCGAAAACGACGACAAGTCCGAAAACGACGACAAGTCAGCATAGCACATCTACGCAGGGACGATTTCTCTATTCTCATAATTGCATTTTGTTTCTCATATATTATTCTGTCTTAGCAGTTATGCACTAACTCTTTCTTGAGCTTTAGTATACAGGGACAATTGCAGCAAGGACAACGTATCCGCGTTCACAATCGCAACACGTCCCGCAAGGCGAAATCACAAAGATTTGCGAGATCGCATCAACACGCAGCATCATATTTTTGCGGGATAACCTTTTCTATTCACGCTACATTGTTTTTAAAATTATTTTTGCCTTAGCGCATGCACTAACCGCTTGTTCAAGTCTTAGCATGCAGCGGGAGCACAACGTGGATTTTCTCTTACAATGACCGGCAATCTGGGGCCAACCTTCCCAACGATTGGCAGAAGCGGCCTCAAGCGTCGGTCCACTCGCTCCACATCACCATAGAACCCAGCACCACAAGCCATAGCAGTACACCCCAGGTTCAAGCCAGTTATATTCTTTTACTTTTTGCACCATAACCCAGTGTCGTCATAACTCGACACTGGGACATCTTTAAGTCCGCGTTAGCCCGCCTTGGTGTTTTGACCATGGTAGCCCAGTGTCGTCATAACTCGACACCGACATCTTGAGTCCGCGTTAGCGCCTCGTGTTTCGACCATAGTAACCCGATGTCGCCATAACTCGACATTGGGACGCTTTTGATTTTGTGTCACTTTGTCTACCGCCAAAGATTTCTAATTTCAAGATCGAGACAAAATTGGCTATGAGTCAACGTCTTTGTCCGAAGATTCTTCCATCATCTCCATACAAAGAGGGACATCCTGTTGACACCCAATTTTGACCCTCCCGTCCAGCCATTAACCATAAAATTACACTAATTTTTGTAAAATAATTTTTTAGGATTTTTTATAATAAAATACAACAATAAAACATTAAATACAGGCATAAATAATTAATTTAATAATGGCATCGCGTCTTACGTAGAGTCTTAAGCATTTAGAGTCCCGCGCCTGCATTTATTAACTTTAAGCTTTGTCGTAATTTTTAAATAATTAATAAATGCATAAAATAAATAATTTAGCGATAACGTCGTGTCAGGTAGCATAGCCGCATTTATTAGTAATCATTTGTAGTTTAAAAATCAATTTTAATCTAATACATGCATTTAATAGCGTCGCATTTATAAAAGCTTTAAACAAATTCTTAAAAATCATATTTTGCATTTAGCATTTAAATAATTCAATCTAAGCTCATTTTAATTTAACTTCGCAATAATGCATAATAATAAGATTTTAAATAATAGCGCCGCATTCTAGAGCGTTAAGCATTAATTAAATAGCACGCCCGCATTTATAAACAATTAGATTTGTTTTAATTTACTACTAATTAATTAATACACTTAAAACTCTTAATACTAATTCCTTAAAATTAATACACTTGCCTAGAATTAATTAGCTAATTAATTAACTAAGCCTAAAACTAACTCCCTAACTAATAATACCCCAGCCCAAACCGTGACTAACAGCCCACAAATAAAACGTCGCCCACCTCAAAGACCAATTTTCATTACGCAAATTTCAAATTTTTCTTTTCCTCACCATCTCCCTAAGCCCTTATTTCCTTCACTTTATTCCAGACGACGTAGCCTTTCCCCTTCGCCTCTCAGACAAAAACCTAGACGAAGCCCTAGAAACCAGCACCTCACCCCTCACCCAGCCGTGATTCTCGCCTGAGAATCCGGCGAATCGAACTTTCCTCAACCACGTACACCCAGCCAACGTATCCTTACCATAACCTGCACAAAATCGCACTAAAATCGCACTAAAATCTTTTCGAAATCTCAGCCTAGAATCAGCCCTAATTGCTTACCAATATTAGAACTTAGGGTTAGGCTATATAAGCACATGCAAAGGAAATCGATGGAGAGCCCTTAGCAGCAGTGAAGCACACACACAGAGTCAAATAAGACCCAGAGGCATCGATGGCAGAGAGAGGAGGGAGTTCAGTAGCAAGAATCGACAGAGCATAGGAAGTTAAGAGGGGCTCAGCACATAGACAATCAGCATAGCACAAATAGGAAATTAGAATCCTTTCCTTTCAATTCCAGCCAAAAATCAGCAAAGAAACTCGCCCTTTCATTCGCGTCGCAAACCCAAAATTCGTCGATTGGACCGGCGACTTGATACGCTGCCTCGGTTCGCCGCCGGAGAAGGTAAACTCACTTCCCATTTGAATCTCATTCTTTATGTAACTCGTGTGCTCCCTGCTATATGTGCATTGATTGTTTCTTGTCGAAATGGTCATATCATGTTTAGTGTGTTTTGGCTTACCTAAGCAGATTTGGATTGTTTAAATTATCGATTATGTTTATACTTAATATCATAAGTCATTCATGTTGTTTAATACCTGTTTAAAGAGAATGGTGATGGTCAGTGGAATGTTTCTGAGTTTGGTTTAGTTGGTCGCCATACATTTAGTATCTCATTTAAGGATCATATAATTAGAGTATTGTCTCAACACTTGCTTAATAGAGGCCATGACTAGTTGAAAGATGTTTAATATATCTTAGAATTTAAGGTGTGCATTTGCTTAAGTATTTCTTGCCAAGTCCAGAACACATGTGTGCCTGTCTTGAAGTCCTAGTATGTTGAGCTTGTGTGAATTACTTACCTCCATCTTGAGATCACTGTGAGTAAATAATCAAGCAATCACTTGTGTGCCCTGTTTGTGACTCTGTCAAGCCTATACATATCCTGTCTCAGGCCTTAGTGTCATCCATAGCCATGCCATGCCTTTATTTTCTATGGACCTAATTTGGATAGATGACATGCCTTACTGTTTAAGGTTGTAGGTATTGGTTCTAGGTTATGAATTCTGGCAATATAGTTACATAGATTAGTAAAAAAAAAAAAAAAGGATTATGTGTGCATGTGCGGTTAAGGACAACCTATCTCACTTCTTTGGGGTATGTGAAATACTAAAGATGCTCTAGTGTCTTGTGTCATTAAGCCTATATTACAAGATAGAGATCATGATAGATAGCAGGAGTTGATCCTAATTTGTTGCATCTGGTTCTTCCCTGTCTGTTCTATTGTCTTGATATACTGTTTGTATGTTTGAAAATATTAAGACTTGAGCATTCAAACCCAAATATGAATAATCTGGATGAAAAATCTAGAAATGCCACAGAAGTTGTTTTTGTTCTATACATGTTGTCCATCCAATATGCTGGCTAAGCCTTTATATGCGTAAATTGGCCCCCCTGTCTTGATTAAGTTCATTCTCAAAACTATAATAGTGTATGAATATGAAGATCATGGCACATTCCAGAACATATAAAGTATAAGGGCCTAATGTTTGGTTTGAGTGAAATGCGAGTTCTATTGATCTCTCTCAGTATTGCTATGATTAAACATGAGTTGTGCATTTCTGAACTTATTTCGTTTCGGCATTCGTGTTGTTTTTTTATCTTATCTTTGATGAGCTTGAAATGTACTAATCCTTATCTTCTTTTATTTTACATGAAATGCATCGGAGCAAAATAAAGAGTCTCACGGCGAGACTCATCGCAAGTCATTTCAAATGGCAACCCGCACCCGCATTTGCATTCCCGCTTCAGAAATTCCTAAGACAAAATAGGATAAGACGATGTCGCCACACGTCTTGAGAGCCGTGATCATATCCACCTTTATTATTTGTTTAAATTGTTGCCTAATTCTTTAACTTTGTAATTAATAGGAGACATAGAACAATCAGCCCGTTGGAATAAATAAATTGGGTGGGTAGTTTTAAAATCGGCAATGCACTTTAAGTTACTTGTTATGCATGTCTAAGCTTTACTAAATAATTCATCTCGCAACTAACATGATAAAATAAAATTGCATTTCCCACAAACACTTTTATTAGCACAATATAAATAATCTATGTTGAATAACTTTCTTATCATAAAATTACAAAAATTACCTTTTGCACTACGTCATACATGTTTGATTTTAAAAGCATATCCTTGATCATAAACCAACATTGCATATATCTATAAAACAATATAAATGTATACTTGAAAGCTTTATTTTTATATAGCATTAGTTTTTTTAACATGCCTACTTTTATAAAATATTCTGAAGCATCTTTTATATTTTCAAAACACGCATTCTTAGCATAAATAATTAGCCCTAGGTTTGAACGGACAACCGCAAGTTAGCGGATCTTAGAGGGTGCCTAACCCCTTCCCTCTAGATTAATAAAGAGCCCTTACCCAGATTCTCATTAAGTTTAGCAGACCATTAAAATGGAGTTAATGTTTTACTTTAAACTAGTTAAACATTTAGGTGTCCTAATTCACCCAAATTAATTAGGTGGCGACTCCGCGAACCCTTAGCATTCTAGCAACCCTTTAGCATTTTAGCACCCTTTTAAACTTTAGCATCTTTTTGCACTTTTAGCCTCTTTTGCAACTTTAACACTCTTTAGCATTTTTAATACCTTAAACACTTCTTTAACTTTCTTTAGCATTTTATTATTTTATTTTTCTAACCTGTGCATATTTGAGCAGCAGGAGCTTATTTTAAAAATAAATGTCGCGGCCGGAAAAGGGCGCGACAAAACTTTATGTCAATGGCGGCCAACCTCTCAATCAACTCAATCATCCTCAACACATGAGGTGAAACTTGGCCCGCTTCATTTAGCCTACACTTGAAGAGTTCTATTAGCAGGTCATACTCCATTGTCTGAGACTGCGAATCATAGAGACTCCTCAAATGGGCTAACATTTTATTGGGGTCCATAGTTTCATGTTGTCCTTGCAATGGCTGTGACATAGAAGACAACACTAGGCATTGAGCTGAGGTGGCATCCTTATAATGTTTCTGGTAAGCAGCCTTGTCGAAGGTTGCATACTGTTGGGCGATTTCCACGTGCTCACGCAAGTGTATGTATCGTTACAAGTAATATAGTCTGGTAAAACTGAATATCGTCCTCAGAGATTGGTTTCTAATTACCGAACATCTACTCTATGTTATCTATTTGGCTAACGATAGTTTGATTTGAGTTTTTTATCTAACTACTAGAATAATTGCAAGAATTAACTAAACTATTGAAGTTGTAATCAGTTATGAAGGAATTAGGGCTTCCAAAATCCTCGACTATCCACTATATTCAATCCTTAATGCAACTAGAATGACTTCTTCTTCTACGTTAAGATAGTTAACTAGATCGCCTTATATTCCTAAGTAGATATATAATCGCTCAACCCCAGTGCAGAACCCTTCTATATTTCTATGATAGGATTTACCACATAGGAGGATTAAGAACAGTAACTTATAATGCTACACAAGTATCGGGGTACTTTCGTCCGCGATTTTAACCTATGTCTATTTAATTACAGCATATCTAAATCTCTTCTCTCCATTCTGATTCAAAATCATATAGATTATGATAATTAGTGATCAATTAACTATCAAACATTCATACCAATTATTGAATAATTCTTAATCAAGTGAAGAAGAAATCAACTAATGCATTAAGTCATGAAATAGAGTTTCAAGCGATTCAAAAGAAAAGCCCTAATAAAGTGTTTAGCTCCTAGCCATAGTCACACTAAGAACTAATAAAATTCCAAACATAAACTGAATTAAAAAGAAAGAAAGAAAAGTATTGCGAACTAAAGTCTCCAATTGTAGTTTTCAATCCTTGCACTGTGATGTGTTATGTGTTAGAATGACCCCCCCCATTCTCATAGAATAATCCATAGGGCTTTTAGTATGTTACAATTTTCGTGCCCTATGGACCCTTCTGCCTCTGGCCAAATTAACCTCGGATTCTCGATTTCCGTATCGGCGTCGCGGCCCTGTAGAGTGGCGCCGTGGCGCCCAAAGTTTTGTGGCTTCTCTGATGTTCCGGCGCCGCGGTCCTTCTGTTCGGCGCCGCGACGCTGCCTGGATTTCGTCCGGGTCTTCAATTTATGTCCTTTTCGGCCTCAGATTCCTCCTTTTATGCCCATTTTTCGTTCCTTTTCGCCATTTTGCCTTTTTGAACCGCTGTGACTCAAAAGAAAAAAAACAAACCTAATATTATACTAAACACAACAAAAATGAGTAAAAGACTAACTAAAAATCACTCAAAAAGCGTATACAAAATACGTTTCACAAATACCCTCAAACTTAACATTTGCTCGCCTCGAGCAAAGATCAAAGCAAAAACAAAGAACAAAAACAAAAGACTCAAAGATTCAAATTACACAGCTGCACAGGATTACTTAGAAACACATAAACGTCAGTTGGGATAATATGTAGGAACAGATGTAGCATGAATTTAGCAATCTAAAATTTCAAGTCAGATATTTCGCAAATTCATTTCAGTCACAATCAATGGAAGCATGAATACCCAAACTATGCATGTCAATTTTATTTTCATTTTTTTCTCAAAGTTCCATGGGTCTATTTACTTGTTATTCTCCACTAATCATGGACGTACATACTAGAGATCTTCAGAACTTTTCAGGGTTGTAATGTAGGTTAAGGCAGAGGTAGATAAAAGTTGGCATTTAGGCTCAAATTACGTACCATAAGCGTTTTTCTCATTCAACCATTTTGTCCTTCTTTTTGGTATTCTTTTTCGTTCATACCTATCATGCCCCTCTTCTCTTTTTGAGAGCATGAAACACATTCACATAGGCACCCCCAAACTTAAATTTTTTTATTTTTATTATTGGGGTGCATCAATTTTTCATTCTCTTTTCGTATTTCTTTTTTTACTCTTTTCATCCCTCTCTTCAATTACTGCTTATGGTACACAAGGGGACATGGGATGTCAAAGAAATAACTTCTGTTTTAGGCTCAAATGGGCTGACTAGGGATACAATTTATTGTCAGGGTAGGTAATGAAGGGTAAGAAGGGTTAACAAAGAAATGCCTGAATCATTTCCCTAACATGTACATCCTAACTATTTCGCCTCAAATAACAAGCAGCAGACATCACTGATGTTTTTCACAATTGACAATACACAAGCTAAGCACAGAATACTCCAAATAATCAGGTTTTCATGAATCTTTGGCATATCTAACTTAAGCACACAGATTTTAGCTTTTCATTCCATTACATTATCTCACTTACGTCATTAGGCGTTCCAAGTAAACACAGCATGCATGATCATAAAAATAATTGACTCATATAAAACACAAAATAAAACAAAAAGACTCAAAGATAGACACACAAAAATAAAATAAAATAAAATAAGAACTCCCTCCAAACTTAAACGACACATTGTCCCAAATGTGTAAGACTCAAAAATAAAAGGGACGACTTACAGACAATAGCGGTTCAAAATGGTGGTGGTAGCGACGGATACTGCATTGACCACTGGATGAACCTGGTGCTCAAATCATTGACGTGCTGGCTCAGGTCCTGATGCCCTTGCATCATCTGTTGCTGATTTAAAAGCATTTGTTCATGGTTTCGCAACATCTGTTGTTGATTTAGGAGCATCTGCTCCATGATTGGCACTGGAGGCTCCAAAGCTAAGAGATGCTAGTGGGAAGGGTTTGGGTTTTTGTGGGAAGGGATGTGGGGGTTGAGGGAATTTAATTTTCTAAATTCCCGCCCGTGCCTCTGGTCTACTATTCGGCGCAATGTGCCCAAACTCCCCTCTCTCAACATCTCGCTGCGCTCAGATTAGCCATACACAGACCGATTTCTGTTTAGCGTTTTTCCGTGCTTCATGTCTCATTCCTTCACCTGTCATCACAACACAACAAAAATACCAAAAGTGAGAATATTCTAACAAAACTAAATTGCATAATTTAAACCTTGAGTTGTCTCCCAAGTAGCGTTGTCTTTAACGTCTTGTAGCCGGACGCATGTTCCTTATCAAATCATTAGAGTAAATCAACCCCACAACCTATTCACTTAAAAATATCCTCTTTCTCACTCTATTTTTCTTTTTCACATCATTGGGTTCAGTAAGATTTACCTGGTTGTCAGCTTTCATGTCATGACTTTTGTTGGAGCTTTCAAACTAGCCTGTAGGTACACAGATGTAGGGATGATCTCCCTAGTTTTGGTCTGTGCTTGCTGAACTATTGTGTCAATTGTGCTTACTGTGAAGCACTTGTTGCTGGCCTGGGACTCAATGGTGGATTTGAACACCTTGAATACCATCTCTTCTTCCTGAGCCCGTAGTCTCAATTCTCTTTTCTCCACATCGATTATGGCTCTACCCGTTTCAAGGAATGGTCTTCCCAAAATGATGGGTATTTCATCATCTTCCTCCATGTCAAGAATGAAGAAGTCTGCTGGGAAGAAGAACTTTCCCACCTTGACAAGCACATCTTCCGCTATGCCTCTGGGGTGCACCACGGTTCGGTGAGCCAGCTGCAGATTAATTGTGGTTGGTTTGGCTTCCCCAAACCTAATCTCTTGAACACATACAGAGGCATGAGATTGATACTAGCCCCTAAGTCACAAAGTGCCCTATTGCATGTTACTTTGTCAATAGTGCAGGGTAGGGTGAAGCTTCCTGGATCTTTCAACTTAGGAGGCAGTTTCTTTTGTAAGATGGCGTTGCACTCCTCTGTCAGCGCTACTGTCTCATAATCCGCCAACCTTCTCTTTTTCCCCAGCATCTCATTCATGAATTTGAAGTATGCGGGCATTTGTTCTAACGCCTCAATGAATGAGATATTGATGTGAAGCTTCTTAAATACCTCCAAGAACTTGGAGAACTTCTTGTATATGACCTTCTTTTGGAGCATCTGAGGGTAAGGGATTCTATCAGTGTACTCTATCAAATGTGTTGGTGGAGCTTTCTCAACTATAGGGTGGTCCTCAGTGACCCCCTCATTTCCTTCCTCAACTGCTTTCTCACCCTCTTTCACATGAACCACTGTGGGTTGGGAGCAACCTGCTCCAACTTCTTTCCACTCTTTAACAATACTGCCTGACACTGCTCTCTTGGATTGACCTCTGTATTGCTTGGGAGAGTACCCCGCGGCCTGTTGGTTACCATCTTCGCCAGTTGCCCAACCTGCGTTTCGTGTTCCCGAGAGACCTAGTTTTAGACATGAACCGATTCTCGCGAATTGGTGAGTGTAAGCACGCAACCTCACCATCGAGTTTCTCTGTTGTGGTCTAAACTGTTGGGATGAGGTAGCCTGATTCTGTGCTTGTTGGTTCTGGTAATTACCTTGATATGGTTGTTGCTGGGCCTGGTCGTTCCTTCACGAAAAGTTAGGGTGATTTCTCCACCCTAGATTGTATGTGTTGGAATTATAAGGCCGTTGAAAGTTTCCAACTGCCTGAACCTGCTCCATTGGCACATTATTAGGGTCCACCGTTGTGCATCTGTCAAAGGAGTACGGTCCACCATAAATCTCACAATTTACCGACATCTAGACGGCATTTACAGACATAGTGTTCTGTTGCAGTTGCTTCGTCAGAAGGGCCACCTGTGCATTCACGGCAGTGATGGCATCTAATTCATGTATACCCATAGTCTTCCTGCTATTCAATGACCTGTCATCTGCCCCTTGATGATTGTTGGCAGCCATGTCTTCCAGTAACTCATGAGATTAATATTACGACATTTGTAATTATTGAATTATTAGTTGATTGTTTATAATATTCTATAATTAACATCCCTAGAGATTACGTGGTTATTAATAGTGTGAGATATTAATAGTATAACTCTTAAAATAGTCTCGACTAATGATCATCGAAATTGGGATATCGATGATATGTGATATGTTGACATGTGATTTGCATCACATTCTTAGAGGATGTAGTATGTCTCACCTGCTACGAGTAATGGTTACTCGTGATGGACACATTGATACTTTAGAAGTATTGGTATACCCCGCTGATATACTATTTGTTATATAATGTCTAAAGTATGATCAGCGTGTGGGAGATAGAAGTCCTTAGACTTGAGGTCGATACACACCTTGTCTACAAAGTAATGTACTTTGATCCTGTCCTAAGCTCAAATGTCTTATAGGTTGAGATACGACTTGTATTGGGTATATTGTGAAGTGGATTAAATTTGTTAGTTGAGCCAAGATTAGGATTCATTCCTCGAATGTATATTCGAGAGAACACTCAGACTTTCATGTGATATTAGGTTGACTAAGTCGTTGGCCAACGCAATAGACATATCTAGGATATGGCCTTGTTGTCAACTAATATAGATGAGATATAATGATCAAACCATTTGGATAGAAACTTAGCAGATCCTAAGCTTGATCGAATGTGTCGTGAATGAAATGATTTTATCTTCCCACATAGAGGTTCAGTTTACCAGATGCGTGTAACTATACTTCACATATTGAGTTCGTCTTCTGGCGCCGTCTAAAAGTTCCATGTAGATCCTAATGTGATTAGTGTCGATATGTGAAGGCATGTAGGGTAACACTAAGTCAATTGTTTCGTCGATCTAAGGATGTAATGAGAGAGAATATAAATGTTTGATTTATAATCGAGACATTTGAATGAATAATGATTATTTAATTAAGTCGAGATTGAATTTCGAATTTAATTAAAATGAAAATGAGACAAAAATGGACTAGGGCCGCGGCTCATGCGACCAGGGCCGCGGCGCCATAGAGCTGCGGCGCCACCCATTTAGCGTCGCGGCGCCGCCAGTCCAGTGGGGTCCGACTGATCCACTTTGCCTCGGTTTCTGGGCCTGGCCCACTGGGAAATTCTAGCTGCATTTACACAACTATAAATAGAGGGTTCTATCATTATTCTAATACACTTAATTCACAAAGATTATTCTCTTTCGAAACTCTGCCGTATTTCCTAGTTTTTCGAAAGAGAAATTACATCGGAGTTTTCAGAACTTGCAATCGAAGAACTATTGCGTGCTCATCCTCGGATTACACTTGAAGATTCCATATTTGCATAACCTTAAGTTTTCGATCGAAGTATTACGGTTAACATTATACATGTTGTATGTTTATTTCTATCATTACATAATTATCCTGCAGTTGTTGTCTCGTTTGGTTTGAAACTCAACAAAACCCTACAATTTTCCTTAAAAATATAGTCTTTTTCGAGTTCTACTTCAAAGACTACAATTTTAACATCTCTAATTTCCGACCCACGTTATATTTTGTCTATATATCTTTAGTCTATAGTACTATATAGCTTAACAGCTGATACATTGTATTCACTGTCCCATTTTTATGCAATATATTCATGTGGGCACTGAGTTTATGTCTTTATGATGTAAATTTTGTCTTATATATAGTGAAAGAAAATATTAAAGTTATGATTGAAAAGTAATCAGATAAAGAGAACATCAAGAAATCTGAATACGTTAATGAATGAGTTATTTAAAGGTGTGAATGCTGTATAGAAATGGAATGATGCCAAGCACTTGAGAAGTACAAAATGGAAAGAATGTCATGTAACTTAGGATAGGAGAAGTAATATTTGTATATATTTAGGTGAAAGACTACGTAGGGTTGTGGCTAGGTAAGCTAAGTTGTTTAGAATGTTATTACTGACTTAATTTGCATGTCTTCTGGCTATAGCGACTCACATATTGGAGTTGGACTAAGTGTATCACATATTCTCTCTCTTCCTCTTGCAGATATTAAAAAAATTTGCAACACAAAAGTGTAGTGTTGTGAGCTTCGAGCTAGAAGTAATTGGTTATACCATTGCTTTAGCATATTGTCTTCACAAAGGACTTCCGTTTTCAGCTTTTGGAGAGTATGCTTTTCTTTTGATTCAAGGTACATTCAACATATGCATCCAGAAATTCTCAATTCATTTGATAATCCATTCTTAAATGTTGAGAAGGCGTGAATGGATGCAACTTCTCAAATTTGCTTTGGAGTTCTACTGGCTTGAGTGCAGAATTATTGTGTTTTTTATCTAATTATGCATCAGTTTATGTTCTTCTTCTTCATTGACCAACCAATTCAACTGGTTTGAGGGAGAAGTGTCGTGGTTGTTTTAGCTAACCATACATTTTTTTTCTGTGGTACTTATTCTTTGGATAACCAATTCAATTCCTTTAAGCAGTTCTGCACAAGCCAGTGACTGATGCTCCTTAACAGAGATATGTCGGACTTCTGTTTTCGGAGATTGGGCTAAAAAGATCTAGATTAACCTACTAAATTTACCTTTTTTGAGTTCATGGCAAATTCTATGATAATGGTATTTTGACTCTTCACTCCTTTGTGGACACTGGACAGAGTAAATAACCTTCACTCCATTGCACTTCAATATCTCACTTTCTTAGTTTCATATCTCTTCTTGAATTTTGTAACATGTCTCATCTAAAAATTTAAATTGTTAGTAAAATATAATTTACTTTTGCAACACGCCCCTCACATGGGTTTGGTTTTTCTTGAGTCAAGCATGTGGAAATATTTTGTTGATTGCTATTAGACCCAAACCCCACATTATGAGATTTTCACTGAGTATATTATTGTTGTTGCTATTAGACCCAAACCATGTTGAATGGTGTGAGCCACCTCATCTAAAAGTTTATGATGTTAAGAGGTATTTATTTTAGGTTTGGAAGACTGTACCATCTCTAACATGCAGCATGTCTAATATCTTGTGCCTTTTTACTTGTTGCAGCTATCATTTTGGTTGCGGTCATCTATTATTTTTCTCAGCCTTTGGGAACAACGACATGGATTAGAGGATTATTGTATCCTACCTCCTCTACCTTTGGATTAGTAAAAAGTGGTCTGACATATGCATATAACATATATATTAGCCATTTAAACTCTTTTTTGTTAATTTCAAGTGCTTCTTCCTTTGGAATTAGAATATGTTGTTCCTCCTATTTAATCAACAGACGTTGTGCTATAGCCCCAACTGTTTTGGCAGGTCAAATTGATCCCATTCTTTTTGAGGCCCAATATGTAAGTGGTGTCTTATCTCTGTAAAATATTTTTGCTATCATTCACTAAATTAGTACTTTTTGTTTTGGACTACACCGCTCCAAAAAATAAACATTCTTCTTTTGTAAAGGGATTCCACAAAAACAGTATTACCACGGCTCGTGTTTGTCTTGGAATAAAAAAAAAATCAGGCCTCTCAGCATGCGTTTTTCTTTTTCCAAGGATTCCACAGATCTGGAAGAATTTTAAGGTACTCATTCATGTCATGATGATTCTCATTTTAATATTTCTATGATGTGAGCTCCGAGAGAGCAGATGGTATCTTTGCAGATTTTACTTGACGTATGGAGCATTGCCTTGGTTCTAAAATTGTGAAGCCATTTTACCAATAAACTGTTCGCTTCTGGTAATGATGTGTCAGGTGCCAGTTAAAGGGCATGGTTTGATGACTACTCGTTATTTATGTAACGTGTCAACTTTGTTGGGATGTTAATTAATTTGAAACTTGATCCATACTGAAACAAGCTGTGTTTAATGTGGATATACTGTAACATGCAGTTGCCTTGCTATCCAGTATATTGTTGAAAGTTATCTTCTCTTGGCAATGTAAATCATGCCAAATTTTAATGGAATTGAAATGAGAGAGAGGGAGCTCTTATGTGAATGCTTGTAAAGCAGCCTATGGTTAAGTGAGATTGTCTATGGGTAAAATCAGAGACCATCCATGCAAGTATATGGATGTGATCACGTCAAGTTCAACTACTTGATTGAATTCTTTCATTCATTCATCAAATGATGTGCAGCCATTAAACACTGAATATGCAGTTACCTTGTTTTTATTCAGAAATCTCTTCATGGATTTATCTATTACTAATAATGACATTTTCATTCTTTCTGCAGCTACTCATTTTAATAATTCTTTTTAATCCTCATTGTTGTTTGAGCAGAACAGAAATACTGGGGAGCTAAGCTTTTTAACCTTTTTTATGAACTTTGGTGGTTCCATGGGTAAGTTGACCATTGAACTTCGTGTTACACTTTCCAAAATGAAGTTCTCGTCCTTTTTTCCTTTCTATGTTGCAGTTAGAGTTTTTATCAGCCTCCAAGAAAAAGCTCCAATGAGTGGTATGCTCTGTTATTTTTAATCTGAAACTCCATGGAATTTTGCAATGTGCTCTCTGGACACGGAAGCATTGTGCCTTAATTATTTCGATCTATAAGCTGATGCATTCTTATTATTTTCCACTACTCTCTAATTTTTCAAATGTGTATAAGCATGACCCATATGCTTAATGGTTTTGGTGTATCGTCATTACTGGTTATTACTATGTTCACAGTTGTCTTCTGCTAAAGTAGAATGTGACAGCAGCTCAGTTTGTCCGATCAAGTGTTTATAAGATGCTTTTAGGGGGAAAGTAAAGACGATATAACTGAAAACCTGTGAAGATGAGCTTGTACTAGGATACCCTTCAGATCAATATTACTTACTTTAGTCCTCTTTGTAGACGGTAGTTATGGTTTTGTGTGCCGCGGGGGGGGAGAGAGACTAGTCTTTAACTCTTTATTGTGCCGGATGCATGCCAGTTTCATACGACCAGGTGGAGTGGCACAAGATCTGGGGGGAGGGGGAGAGAGACTAGTCTTTAACTCTTTATTGTGCCGTTCATTAGCATTGGACTCATTTCATTAGCTTTTTGCCTTTTAAAGTTTTATAAATCCAAAATGATGACTAGGATTTCATATTATATGCCATGGTGTGCCCTCTCATGGGAGAAGGTAACGAAGGTTGGGTTTAAATGATAGATTGAATGGAAAATGGTGGGAGTTCCTTTTTACTTTATAAAAGGAGCATTTGTCCCTCATTGGTAGTGGAAAGAAAAAAAATTCTACTTAAAAGTAGAAGTACTTCTTCTTGTTGCTAAAGGGTTAAGAAGAGGGTCTCTCCTCGCGTCGTCGTCGTTGCTCCGCTTTAGATTTGAATTTGATTGATTGATAATCTTTTTGGACCAAATTCTTTTTAATTTTAATTATTTAATTAATTAATTAATTAACTTATCCAATCCTACCTGTTAGTGACCCGGACCCGCGATCCGGTTCTTTCCCATATTTTATTTAAATTTCCCACTTTTTTTAAAATGACTATTCATAAGGGTTTCAAACCTTCAGAAACAGTACTTTCATGGCTATAAATTCGTTTGATTCCTCAGAATTTTACTTACGAATTTTTCTGAACTTCAAAACTTCTTCTGCTGCACAAATAAATTCCAGTGTAGTTTACTGTCGTTGAGTGGTTCGCTGACACCGTTGTTCTAGGTACCGATACACCGGTGAGTAAGATCGTTCTATCCTGGGAGGATATATTCCATTAACCTCGGGTACTTGAGGGAAATAATTTCCTTATGTACACACTGTGCATTCAGTGGGCTCGATTTTAATTCTTAAATATTTTTCAGAAACTGTTCTTACTTTTTCAGTATATGTTTTCTGTTTTCTGTTTTATATTGGTTTTTCCAGAATTTGTCCAGTTTCTGTTTTCTGATTTCAGAAATTATTTTTTATTGTTCAACGGTTTTGTAATACAGTTTGGTAACAATCTTAAGGAAATTATTTTTTTATATATTAATCTGTATTCTGTTTTGGAGACTAAACTCTGTGTGGTTTTCTACTCCGTATGAAATTTCGTATTCTAACTTGAAGACATAAAAACTTCGTTGGAATATTAAAGTTCATACTCGTACAACGATTTGAAGAACATAAAAACTTCATCGTTGCTGTTGTAAAAAGTTTGTTATTCTGAGTATTAAGACAGTTTGTCTATCTTGACAGTGAAAAGAAATGACAACTGAAAGCGCTACTACTTCTACGACTGCTGTGCCACCGGCGGAAAAACCGGTGAAATTTTCTGGAGCCAACTTCAAAGGATGGCAGCAAAGGGTGTTCTTTTGGCTTACCACTCTTGATATGCAGAAGTTCACCAACGAAGACCCTCCTATTCCTGCTGCTAATATGTCGGACAATGAAAAATTTATGATTGCTGAGGCGTGGAAACAGGCGAATTTACTATGCAAGGGCTACATCCTAATTGCTTTGGAGGATGATTTGTACAATGTCTACAGTGCTATGAAAACTTCTAAAGAATTGTGGGATGCACTTGAGAAGAAGTATAAGACTGAAGACGCATGCTTGAAAATTTTGTGGTTGCCAAGTTTCTAGACTATAAAATGATAGACAGCAGAACCGTTGGAATCCAAGTTCAAGAGCTTCAGCTTATTTTTCATGGCCTTATTGCTGAAGGCGTGGTAGTTAACGAAGCATTTTAAGTGGCTGCAATGATTGAAAAGTTGCCTCCTTCGTGGAGAGATTTCAAAAATTATCTAAAGCACAAGCGCAAGGAAATGAAGTTGGAAAATCTTGTGATTCGTCTCAAGATTGAGGAAGATAACAAAACAACCGAGAAGAAGTCGCGTGGGAATTCAACGGTTATGGGAGCAAACATTGTTGAAGAGGCTGCCCCAAAAAGTAAGAAAAGAAAGAAGTCCACTGAACAAAAGGAGCAAGCCAAGAAAAAGTTCAAGAGCAACTGCTATAATTGTGGGAAAGCTGGCCACAAAGCCCCAGATTGTCGTCTCCCGAAAAAGGACTAGCAATATGGTGGAAAAGAATGATGATATGGATGATCTGCGTGATATGCTATCGAAGTGTAATTTGGTTGGAAACCCAAAGGAGTGGTGGCTTGACTCTGGTGCCACTCGACATGTTTGCGCTGTAAAAAAAACATTTGCAACCTACGTTCCCGCTGGATCCGAAAAGGAACTGTTTATGAAAATACTGCAACAGCCAAGGTTGAAGGATATGGGAAGATACTTCTGAATATGACTTCCGGCAAGCTGCTGACTCTCAACAATGTTCTGCACATTCCAATAATTAGGAAGAATTTAGTTTCAGCCGGACTACTCGTCAAAAACGGGTTTAAGTGCGTGCTGGTTAGTGAGAAAATTGTAATAAGTAAGAATGATATGTTCATAGGAAAGGGCTACCTCACCGAGGTCCTTTTCAAACTCAATGTAATGGTTGTTGGCGATGATTAATAAGAATTCACCGCCTTACTTATCGAGTCAAATGATTTATGGCATGTTCGTTTAGGACACGCCAACTACAAAACTCATGAAATTGATTAATTTAAAAGTATTGCCTAGATTCGAGTGTAATAAATCAAAATGTGAAATCTGTGTTGAATCTAAGTTTGTTAAACATCCATATAAGTCTATTGATAGGAGTTCAAATCCTTTAGACTTAATCCATACAGATATATGTGATATGAAGTCAATACCATCTCGCGGTGGGAAAAAATATTTTATAACCTTTATTGAAGATTGCACTCGATATTGTTATGTGTATTTGCTTAATAGTAAGGATGAAACAATTGATGCATTTAAGCAATACAAGAACGAAGTGGAAAATCAATTGAATAAAAAGATAAAAATGATTAGAAGTGATAGGGGTGGAGAATACAAATCTCTTTTGCAGAGATATGCTTAGAATATGAAATTATTCATTGTTGACACTCAATTTTGACCCTCCCGTTCAGTCATTAACTATAAAATTACACTAATTTTCCAAATAATTTTAACAATTTTTATAATAATAAAATTCAACAATAAAACATTAATGCATGCATAAATAAACGATTTAATAATGGCACCGCATTTTACGTAGAGTATTAAACACACTTTGAGTCTCACGTCCGCATACGTCATTTTAATAACAAGACAATTTCATAGTTATTAGTTCTAGTGGCCAAATGGCGGACGGCCCACCGGATCGGGTTCAAGTGGTCGGGCGGGCTCGGGCCGAAAAGCGGCTGGTCGAGTCAAGGCGGGCTGGAGGGGTCGGCGGGACCATACATGTCCCGCCCCGATCCCGCCCCGCTGGTAGGGGTCGGACGGCCTGACGGGACGGGACGGGTTGGCGGTTTTTTTTTTAATTTTTTCACTAAATTAAAAATAATAAATTACTAAGTACTAACAAAGTAACATTAAGTATAACATATACTTGTCATATTATAGACTTATAGTATTATAATTTATAATATATTTATAAAGTATAAAGTATAAACTATAAACTATAAAGTATAAACTATAAAGTATAAAGTATAAAGTTATAATTTATAAACTAAATAATTAAACAAAGACAAGAATAGTGTAAAAAAAACATCCCAAGGTTGTTTTTGTGCCTTTTATATTATTAATTTCATTGAAATATCAAATATACAAGATTCAAAATTACATTGTAGTGTCTTGTTGTTGAAAAAATTGCAAAAGAGTGAAAGACATAGAAAAATTTAAAATTGCAATGAAATAAATTACCAATTTGAAAATATTTTTCTAATTTCTTTATAATTTCTTGTGGTTCTTCTGTTGGAATTGGTATATCTTGATCAAATTGTTCCACGCCGCTACTCATGCCTTCGGATAAAATGTCGTTGTAGTTGTCGCCATCTTCTTCGTTAATCTCGTCGATCAGACCTCCTTCGCCTCCGCCGTATCCAATCTCTCGAATAGTACCGCCATCTCCAAGCCGCTCTCCGCTAATGAGTGTCTGTGCTCTCCTATTTGAAATCTGCGTAGAAAGCGCTTCGAAGCGATCACGACGCTGAATGTTCAAAATATCTCGCCATCATTGAAAGTGTCGGAAATGTCTTCTCATTCTCGCTCCAATATTTCAAAGCAAGTCTTCCTTTCCTTCTTCATTGATAATCGCTTGGTAAGGTAAATTACCCGCAAAACAAAAACATCGAACTCACTAATTTGGTTAGCACGCTACCACCGCATTTTATTTCCGAGGCTTTCAATAGAATTAATATTAGGCCTAGCCACGTAAACCGCTTGTCGCTTTTTTAGGTTGTGTTGAAGAAGAAGATGATACAAAAGTCGGTGGTTACTAGCACTTTCTTCGTAATGCCGATATACTTTTTGCATTCATCTTCTACGCTATTCAACACTTCTTCTAGCGTTAGTTCAATAGGTGGCTCAACATTTAAATTTTTGGGAGTTGGAGGTGGTAGTACGTCCATACAGTTATATATATTTTCAATAAGACTTTTACAACCCTCTACTTTAATAGTCGGGTTTAATACAGCACCAATAATATAAATAGGGAATAGGAATAAAATATTTTTAATTTCATAAACATTTTTTAATAGCCTAAGATAAGGTGTTTTTCCATATATTCTTTAAAAAGTAAAAATATTATAGCTATATAAAACAACATAGTTGAAATAGTAGGATAATATAAAGTAGAAAATTCTTTTGTTGCTCGTTGAAAATTTTCTAAAAATACAATAAGTTCTCTAATTTTCTCCCAATCGATTCACAATCATATCATTTGGATTTTGATTACGGGCGTTAAAAATAAAGTAATAGGTTTTCTATAGTCATAAGCAACAACTAGTTGGTCATATAAAGAATTCCACCTAGTTGGTACTTCTTCTGAATTTTTCTCAGAAGATAGTCCACAATCGTGGCAAGTTTTTTATATTCTTTTCTTTGTTGAATTCTATTATTTTTAAAAATAAAGTGTATAGCAAATTGTATTTTTCAAGAATATCTTGAAAAGTGAAAGACCATCCTTTACAACTAAGTTATAAATATGGCACGACATTTGATATGAAAATGTTTTGGAAAAGACGGAGTTAAAACATTTCTTAAAATACTAATAGCGTAATTGTTAGAAGATGCATTATCTAATGTAATACTCATAACTTTATCGGTTATTCCGTAATAATCGCGATCGAATAAATATTTTCTCAAATAAACTCACCAAATGCCTACTATCTATATATCTATATGCTAAAATACGTTTTTGCATAGACCATTTATAATCTATCCAATGACAAAGTTACCGTTAAATAATCATGGCCGTTAGTACTACGACCTATATCGGTTAAAGCAACTTTGCAATTTAAATGATATAATGCATAACGTAAATATTGTTGATATTCATGCAAATTTAAATACATCTCTTTTAACAATTGATCTAGGAAAACCTTTATAAGGTGGATTATACATATCTCTAATATAATGAATAAAACCAGAGATTCAGAAAATGAAAAAGGCAAACCCTCCACAAAGAACTAATTTTGCTAAGGCTTCCTATCTTTATGTTTATCATATTTGTGGCCTACAACTCCCCGTCATAGGTTAATTTGACCTCAGATTTCTCTCTGGGACGAGTATGTGAACCTTGTCCCGATTGAGAGGACGTTTGTTCACCGCTTTTTCAATCATGTATTGGGCATGCAATGCTTTGTGTTTTTGCAAGTGTCTTCCTAAACCCCCGCCCCACCATGACCTTGTCCAGCTTTTAAAAGAATAAATATTTTTACAAGTTTTACATACACTACTTGATTAGCTACGTCCTCACAAAATATTTCCATACAACCGATTTTAATGGTCGCTTCTGACTCGTCTCATAGTAGGGGATAGGAGGCATTTCACTAAATGGGTGTATCATCATCTTCATTAATAGGTGTATCATCAACTAGAGTGTCATCTAAATTAAAATCTTCTTCAATTTCGTGGATAATCATTGTGTCAAGATCATATGGTATTTCAGAAACATTTCAGATCTATAAAATCATCTTGTCTAGGAATAATCGAACAGAATACTGTAAGTACTCCTTGCCCTTGTTACCACCCCTACTAGAAGAAGCCCGACTTACCCTTACCCAACATGCCTCTTAGTCCTTTCATTTTAATTATGCTAATAAATAGTTAAAGATAATGAAATTAAATGTGCTAAATGAAATAAAGACAAAATAATAATTTAATGAGAGAACGATCAAACGCCGACGTAGAGTCGACGTGTAATCGAGAGGTTGAAAATTGAAACTTTGCTCGATAGATAATCCTCGTTAGTTGCCAACTTCACTCCCAATTCTCAAATTAATAAATAGATTGAATATGTAGACAATGTTGTATAGAGAATTAGAGATTGATTGAGAGATTAGAGTAGAAAGATTTGTGAAAATAATAAGAAGAGGAATGAGGTATTTATAGGGGTTAAAAATAAATATAAAGGGGCAGTGGGGTTGGGGGAGGTTTAAACGGCCGTTGTCCAACTAAAATGTAAAATGGTCGCTGGACAACGGCTATTTTGTGCAGCGGTCGAGCCGCGGGATTTGGGCGGGTCGGGGCGGGGTCGGGCGGGTCGGCGGCGGGGTCGGGCTCGGCGACCATACTGCCCCGCCTGCTCGAGCCCCTGGCCCCGCTTTTTTTTTTTTTTTTAATACCTGTCGGTCGTGGCCTGGTCGGAATGTCGGTCGTCTACCCATCGCCACTCTAGTTATTACTTGTAATTAAATTAATTTAATCTAATACATGCGTTTTAATAATAGCGTCGCATTTATAAAATCATTAAGCAATCCTTAAATATCATATCTGCATTTAGCATTTAAATAATTTAATAATAATCTAAACCTCATTCAATTTTAATTTAACATCGCAAAATACGCATAATAAATAAGATTTTAATAACGGCATCGCATTATAAAATATTAAGCACTAATTAAATAGCACGCCCATCTTTATTCTTTATAATAAGTTAAACTCAAGCTTAGACTAATAAAGCACCTAAATAATTTAATCACAATTTAAATAATTTAATTTACCACTAATTAAATAATACACCTAAAACTAATAACACACTACCCAAATTAAATACCTAATACCTAAATTCTACCCAACCCAAAACCTTTAATTCGCAGCCCATTAATCAGCCCCAAAACCGCAAGCCCATTCCTCATCCTATTTATCCCTTAAACCCGCAGCCCAACCCCCTTCAGCCTTTTATTTCCCTTCCCCTCATCGTCCACCACGAAAAGGAGACCTAAACCTAAAAAGATCTGCCGCACCCCCCTACCCCCGCACTCCATAGTCGCACCTTCCCCTGCCGAGATTCTCGCTTGAGAATCCGGCGACCTTTCCTTACCCATGCACACCCAGTCAGCTCACTGAGATCCTTACCTAAAAATCGCACTAAATCGTTCCAAATCTCGCCCGAATCTCTCAAAAATCAAACCAAATAACCCGTCGATTTCTCGCCCTATTTATGCATCCCGAAAGGGGTATAAATAGGGGAACTTTCATAAGACAATGGGCAGGGGTCGATAGCAGTCGATACTCCCTCTTTCACCGTAAAAACCCAATCAATATACACATGCATGTGTATGGAACAGCGAAGAACCCATCCAGGAATCAAAAAGCAACCATCATCAGTGGGAAAACTGATATAGGAAATCAACAATAGAAAAAAAAAAAGGAGATCGGGAAAGATCACGGGAGAAGCCCTTAGAATAGCAGACACCCATATCACGCCCACCGTGAGGAATCGACATCGAAATCCTTCACACTTTCGAATAACAACAAGATCAACCGAAAACTAGTCTAAAACTAGTATAAAGCCGGTGAGTAACAAACGAAATCTCATCCCCTTTTTATCGCATCGCAACAAAACTCCGAGTGGATCGACGCTTGATACGCTGCCTCGATTCGCTGCCCGAAGAAGGTAAAATCAAAATCCCTTTGAATTTTGCTCCCGTTATTTGAATCTGTGCGCGTCCTGTCATATATGCATTGGCTATACTTGTTAGTATTGTTTCACCTGTCAAAGCTGCTTTACTTGGCTGATTCATGTTTGGGTTACTAATATCGACTAGATCATATCTAAAATAGTAAGCTATACATGTTGTTTAGTTTCGAGTTATGTTGGAATCTGTTGTACTGTCTTAATATGTTTAAGGTCATGTGGTGTTTGTTTGTCGAGATCGCAATCTGCGTCGTTAATCATCTCTTGTGATAATCTGAAGTTTTCATTTTATTTATCTTTGTGTGAAATATATGCTTCATGGATCTGTTTGGTTGTGTGTGGGATGAGTAATATGCATATTAGGGTGGTTTAGGTAAAGTATGTAGTGTAAGATGGTCCACTGTGTCGTAGTTCTTGAACTGATTAGACATAACTGTGTTTTACCAGTTATGGCTACTGCCACTGACATACAACTACCGTGGTGCTGCCCTGTTATATGTGTCTATACCCTGTCCTTTCAGCTCCAAATCAGAATTTAATTCAACAGCCGCAGGAACTATTGACTTAAGCCTTTTAACAATTGATGTGCATATTTGACCGAATTCCCATTTATTTAGCATGTCTACTGAAACCAGTCTGTGTCATGTTAGCCATAAGTCCCTATTTGCATACACCCAGTTGTAATCTTGTTTTCATGCAAACATGTATAGATTTGGTTTAACATTGAGGCTGTCTAATGGTCTGAGTAGAAATGATCTGAGTAAGCCCTTTTGCTGGACAAAATGCCCATATGTTTCATTAAATGGATTGTTTACTTGTTTGGGTTGTTATCCTGATAAGATACCTCTTTATTGATATGAAAATATTCTGAACCATCATGTATCATATCCATCTGCTAAGGTGTTCAAAATAATAGTTGTATGGACTATTCTGTTTTTTGCTAAACCAGTACATATCATGCCTTGTCCATTGCGCTGCTTAAATGATGTCCGCTTTAATATACTATGTTATGTTGATAAATTTGTGTCATGTCCAATTCCATTCCCCGCTTGCATTTTTATCTTTAGTTTGTAATCTTATGTAATGAGCATGTTAGGGATATGATCCGACTTTAAAGGATATTAAATAAGTAGAATTTTGTAAATGATTTGAGCAGATTTCTCTGGAACTAAGAGTTGCCTCTGTCCTCTGTTAAGCCCATATTAATGTCCCAAAATGTAGTTATGATCATCTAGGAGTCTTGCATTGTACTAGGACTGTCCAGCTTAGTATGTTTAAACAAAAATCTGAAACCCAACATTCTGTTGTTGTTGATTGCTGCCAATTACTGAGGCCCAGCTTGGGTTGAATAACGTTGGGCCCTTGACCGACTTCTACTATTTTTAGAGATCAACTTAATTAAATGTTAGCTAGACTATGCACATGTTCATTTATATTCTTTTGGAATATTTACTAATCCTTTCTTTTTTCTTATTTTTTTTCATGAAATACATTGTAGCGAAAATGAAGAGTTTCATGGCGAGACTCATCACAAGCTACTTCAAATGGGACCCGCATTCATATTCATCCGCATTCCTGCTTCAGAAATTCCTAAAACAAAAATAGGACAAGATGACGTCATCCATCTCAATTCTTCCTACTCTTTTAATCTCATTGCCTCATTTTATGCCTTTATTTGTTTATTGCAATCCTATTATCTAACTTTGTAATTAATAGGAGAGCTAGTTCAATTAGTCTTTGAACATATAAGGTGGGAAAGTGATTTAAAATTAAATGCACTTCTAATTATTTATCTTAGACTTGTCATTCATGTCTAATCTTTTGCCTAAACCGTTAAAATTACATATCTAAACACGAAACTAACGCATCACTTCTTTGATTTCGCAGATAAATGCATATTCTTAGTCAAACCAATCGACTTTTGCGCATATGCATTTCATAAACAATATAAATGCATACTTTCAACCATTATATATATTTTACAATGCACTTATCCAAAATTAGCTTTACATGTATTTTTATAAAGCAAGTACATATATTTAGTTCATAAATCAACTTTGCATCGTTTACATTATAAATAATATAAACGCATACTTTAAACTCTGCATATATTCTTATAGCATTAGTCTTATAAACTTTCTATCAACATGCCTCCTTTTATAAAATACTTCGAAGCATCTTTTATATTCTCAAAACACGCATTTTTCCTTAGCATAAATAATTAACCTAGGTTTGAACGGACAACCGTAAGTTAGCGGATCTTTTAGGGTGTCTAACCCCTTCCCTTTAGGATAATAAAGAACTCTTACCCAGAATCTCACCAAAATTTGCAGACCATAAAAATGGAATTAATGTTGACTTTAACCTAGTTGACATTTAGGTGTCCTAATTCACTCAAACTAATTAGGTGGCGACTCCGCGAACCCTTTAGCACTTTAGCACCTCTTCAGCACCCCTTTTAGCATTTTTAGCATTTAGCACCTATTAACATTTTATTTTATTTTTCTAATATTTTCTTAAGCAGGAGTTATAGTTAATAATGTTGCGGTCGGAAAAGGGTGTGACATTCATCAAACTACTGCCTCTTACACACCACAATCAAATGAAATTGCGGAAAGAAAAAATCGAATATTAAAGGAAATGATGAATGTTTTACTAATAAGTTATGGTTTACCGCAGAGCTTGTGGGGGGAAGCTATCCTTACAGCTAACTGAATACTCAACAGGGTGCCCCACAACAAAACACAATCTATTCCATATGAACTATGGAAAGGAAAAAAACCCAACTTGAAATATTTTAAAGTGTGGGGTGTTTAGAAAAGGTACAAGTTCCTTTACCCAGGTAAAAATCGGACCAAAAATTGTGGATTGTGTTTTTATTGGATAAGCTACGAACAGCAAAGCTTGTCAGTTTTTGGTTCACAAATCCGACAATCCTGAAATTCATGTTAATATGGTAATTGAATCAGATAATGCTGAATTCTTTGAAAATATTTATCCGTATAAAATTAAATGTAAGTCTTCAAGTGAAAGATCTAAACGACCGCGGGAAGAACCAAAGGAAAGTACACCAAGTGAAGAGGATCCAAGGCGTAGCAAACGTCAAAAGACATCTACTTTCTTTGGACCATATTTTGTGACATTTTTGCTTGAAAATGAGCCTCAAACATTTAAAGCAGCGATGTCTTTTTCTGATTCAACATTTTGGAAAGAGGCAGTCAATAGTTAGATTGAATCAATTTTAAACAATCATACATGGGAATTGGCTGATCTTACTCTTGGAAATAAACCTTTAGGATCAAAATGGATTTTCAAAAGGAAAATGAAAGCTAATGGCACTATTGACAAATATTAGGCAAGACTTGTGGTCAAATGTTATAGACAAAAAGAAGGTCTTGATTACTTTGACACATACTCGCCAGTAACAAGGATAACATCTATTCGGTTGTTAGTGGCACTGGCGGCCGTACATGGTCTTGAAATCCATCAAATGGATGTTAAGACAACTTTCTTAAATGGAGAGTTGAAAGAAGAAATTACATGGAACAGCCTGAGGGATTTGTGATTCCTATTAAAGAAGGGAACGTGTGCAAACTTGTTAAGTCGCTTTATGGACTAAAACAAGCACCCAAACAATGGCATGTTAAATTTGACCAAATAATGTTGGCAAATGAATTTAAAATCAACGAGTGTGACAAATGTGTTTACATTAAAAATATTCCAAATCATGAAGTCATTGTTTGTTTATATGTTGATGACATGTTGATAATTAGTAAATATATTACCGATATAAATGCTACTAAGCGCATGTTGGCTAGCAAATTTGATATGAAGGACTTAGGAGTTGCTGATTTGATCTTAGGCATCAGAATTCATAAAACTCCATAAGGTCTAGCATTATCGCAGTCTCATTATATTGAAAGAGTATTTGACAAGTTTAAGTGTTTGAATTTCAATGTTGTCAAGACTCCAATTGACGTGAGCTATACATTTCAGAAGAATAAAGGTGAAAGTGACTCACAATTGGATTATGCAAGAGTGTTGGAAAGTTTGATGTATATCATGAATTGTACGCGACCAGATATAGCATGTGCTATTAGTAAATTGAGTCGGTTTACAAGTAATCTCAATCAAACTCACTGGATGGAAATGAAATGAGTTTTGGGGTATCTGAAACATACTCAAGACTATGTTTTGCATTATAACAAATATCCCGCCGTGATCGAAGGATAAAGTGATGCAAATTGGATCACCGGATCATCTGAAGTTAAATCCACGAGTGGATATGTTTTCACAATTAGGGGTGGATCAGTGTCTTGGAAATCATCCAAATAGACGTGCATCGCTCGTTTTACGATGAAATATGAGTTTATAGCTTTAGACAAGGCCGGTGAAGAAGATGAATGGCTCCAAAATTTCTTGGAAGATATTCCATTTTGGCCCAAACCTTTGGCACTTATATGTATACATTATTATAGCCAAGCGGCAATAGGTAGGGCAGGAAGCGTTATGTATAACGGAAAATCGTGTCACATTCGACGGCGACACAATACCATTAGACAACTACTCTCTAGTGGTTTTATCACGATTGACTACGTAAATTCAAAGATAATGTATCGGATCCGCTAACAAAAGGCCTATCTAGAGAGGCGGTTGAAAGATCATTTAAGGGAATGGGTTTAAGGCTAAGGATAAGTCATCATGGCGGTAACTCTACTTATCAGACTGGAGATCCCAAGAGCTAGGTTCAAGGAGATCAAACAAAGTCGTGACTGACAGTTCGGAATTGTCAAATAACTAAATCTATTCTCATGATTAAGACAATGTTCAGGAATAAGGATAAAACGTTAAAGTTTTTTTAAACGAGTTAATAAAAGCTTAAGTTTTTCTAATGGTTTCTAAGTTTGGCAGGTTTGACCAAATAGTGTGTCTACACGATAACACGTTTAGGAATCACCTGTGTGAGTGTGAAGTTTAAGCCACTTCAAAGAGAATGATTGTAAGAAGTTCATTCTCTATACACTCATGAAACCAGGAGGTGTTCATGACTGAAACGAACACAACCGTAAGAACCATAGACGGTAAATGATTGATTGTGTGACATGTGGTTTTCTAGGTATCCACCAAAGCTCGACGATTCAAAGATATCAAATCTATCGATTGACCGAGTATATCCGACATATGTTCACTACGGAAAGTTCAAAGGGAAGTCTACTTATCCAGATGCAATTAATCCTTGCTTGTAAATTACACACTTGTCCATGCATTCCTTTATCTTATAGTCATTCCCCATTCATGTGGGGGATTGTTGGGTTTAAATGATAGATTGAATGAGAAATGGAGGGAGTTCCCTCTTGCTTTATAAAAGGAGCATTTGTCCCTCATTGGTAGTGGAAAGAAAAGTTCTTCTACTTAAAAGTATAATTACTCATTCTTGTTGCTAAAGGATTAAGAAGATGGTCTCCCCTCGCGCCGTCATCGTCGCTCGGTTCGGCTACGAATTCAGATCTGATTGATTGATTGATAATCTTTTTGGACCAAATTCTCTTTAATTTTAATTATTTAATTAATTAATTAATTAATTAACTTATCCAATCCTACCCGTTAGTGACCCGGACCCGCGACCCGCTTCTTTTCCATATTTTATTTAAATTTCCCACCGTTTTTAAAGTGACTATTCAGAAGGGTTGCAAACCTTTAGAAACGGTACTTTCATGGCTATAAATTCGTTTGATACCTCAGAATTTTACTTACGAATTTTTCTGAACTTCAAAACTTCTTCTTCTGCTGTATAAATAAATTCCAGTGTAGTTTACTACCGTTGAGTGGTTCGCTGACACCGTTGTTTTAGGTACCGATACACCGGTGAGTAAGATCGTTCTATCCTGGGAGGATATATTTCATTAACCTCGAGTACTTGAGGGGTATAATTTCCTTAAGGACACACTGTGCATTCAGTGGGCTCGATTTTAATTCTTAAATATTTTTCAGAAACTAATCTTACTTTTTCAGTTTCTGTTTTCCGTTTTATATTAGTTTTTTCAGAATCTGTTCAGTTTCTGTTTTCTGGTTTCAGGAATTATTTTTTACTGTTTCAACGATTTTGCAATACAGTTTGGTAACAATGAATAAATACAGGAACACCAGATATGGCTCAGAAGAAACTATCTTCCAGAGCTTACGATGATTTTTCCACCATTCCTTCCTAGACTCATGCATCCTAGTTTCAACTTATTTACTTCTACATTAAACTTATCTTGTAGGCCTTTCGATGAACTATATATTTACTGTCTACATAGGCTATGAAAATAAAATGGATTCTGGGAAATGCACATTTGCGCTTAAGTGAAAGATTGGCATATTTCCATACAGCATACAAGCATAGAAGCTGTCGATTGTGAAAGTATATGTATGTCCTAGAGACAGTCTGTATTAGGACACAATGTACTTTATACACATTCGTATTTATATTAATGATGATTAATATTATGGCAATTTGCATTTGTTGAATTATTAGTTGATTTTTATGATATTCTATAAATGCATCCCTAGAGGTTACGTATTTATTAATGATGAGAGAATTAATGTTATAACGTAACTCTTGAATTACCTCGACTAATGATCATCAAAATTGGGATATCGATAATATGCGATATGTCGACATGTGGTCTGCATCATATCCTTAGGAGATGTAGTATGTCTCACTTGCTACGAGTTATGGCAACTCATGATGGGCACATGGATACTTGTTGAAGTATTGGTATGCCCTGCTGATGTACTATTTTGTTATATGTCTATAATGTCATCGGCGTGTGGGAGATAAAAGTCCTTAGACTTGAGGTCAATATCATCTTGTTTACGGAGTAATGTACTTTGATCCTGTCTTAAGTTCAAATGCCTTATAGGTTGAGATGCGGCTTGTTTTGGGTGCATTGCGAAGTAGATTAAAGGTGGTATGTGAGCCAAGAAATGATTTATTCCTTGAATTTATATTCAAGTGAACACGCAGGTACTCATATGGTATTAGGTTGACTAAGTCATTGGTCAACGATCGATACGCCGTGATACGGTCCCGCTGTCAATTAATATAGATGAGTTATAATAATCAAGTCATTTTGATGTACACTGACAAATTCTAAGCTTGATTGAGTGTGTAAATGAAGGGATTTTATCTTCTCACATATAGGTTCAGTTCACATATTTTGTGTAGCTAAACTTTACATATTGAGTTCGTCTTCCGGCGCAGTCTAGGAGTTCCGTGAAGATTCTAATGTAATTAGTGACGATATGTAAAGGCATGAAGGTTAACACTAAGTCAAATGTTCCGTCGATTGAAGGATGTAACTAGAAGAAGATTATACCTATGTTCGGTTGATGACCGAGACATTAAAATGGGAAAAGACTGAAAATTAGGACAGGACCGCGGTGCCCTGTTTTGGGACCGCGGTGCCAAGAACACTAGTGGGACCGCGGTGCCTCTTTAGTGGGACCGCGGTGCCTGTACGGATTCTAACAGTCCGAATTTTAGTCAGTCCAGGGTTTTGCTGGGCCCAGCCCACTAAAACCCTAAGCCTCTGTTTGTAACTATAAATAGAGGTCTTACCTCTCATTTAAAAACACAATACAAAACATAAGAGAGGTCAATCTCTTCTAAAGCTCTGTCAGAATCCTAGCATTCCTGACTTAGTAATTACATCAAAGTTCTATAACTTGCAAATCGAGGGACGTTTGCGTGTGCACCCTCGGACTACACAAAGTTCCAGAAGATTCAACTGCTTGGCTGATTGCTTCGAGAATGTAAGTCTTCTGTCGAAGTTTTACATTATTCTTTGTGTTTGTGTTTTCCATTACTTATTATACTGCAGTTCGACCGTCGTCGGGTTTTGAAACATAAATTTTCAAATTCCGCTGCGTGTACGAACCCGACGTAAACACCTACAGCATCCTAAAGCCTCCCCGTGGGTGGACCAGCGTCATATTGCATTTACTTGTCCAGAGTCAAGTCATTGATCAAAATCGTCATATGTGGTTTTTAATTATTCTGGTGATAAGATATTGGAGTAGTTTGCCTTTGCCATACATTTCTTTTTTTGTTGGGAGGGTGGCGTTTGGAGGGGATGCAACTGAAGTTTGGTCTACTAGAGTTCCAGCTGCTTAGGAGTCGATTTGCCTCTATTCATTTTCCTTTTCTTTTTTATTTTGATGTGAAAGATTTTGGACATAGTTGAGGAGACATAAACATTTGCTATCTGAATCCTTGTGATTGTATGATATTTGTAATTTGATCAATCCTGTCCCTTTGGGGACAACATATGATAAAATTGTAATTTGATCAATCCTGTCCTTTTAACTTCCCGGGTTTGATTTTGTTGCAGTTGTCATGGGATCTGTGATTGGTGTAGGATGAACGGGGTACCATCTTGAGTCAAATTCTCTTGTATCAAGCACCAGCACCTAAGAAAGGGAAGAAGACAGATTAGAAATTTCAGCTTGGTACGCTGTCAATGGCTTTCATTCTCAGGTTTCTTCTGCACTATTGCACTCACTGTAACGATACTCAAACATTGCACAGCTCGTTTGTCCATGTGATTCCACAAAGTACCTACATAGATTTGCCTAGTTCAAATTTAGCGCTATCAATTCGCTATAGGTTCACAAATTTACTTCAACAATTGTCCTCTTGAATTTTGAGTTGTCAGTGATACTCGAGCCATGTTCATGTCCAAATTCACTTCAATTGAATTGTTACATGAAATACAATAACAGTTGAGTGAAATTCAAGCTTCAAACAAACACATGCATTAGAATATTTCTAACAATGTCCAGAATATCCTCCTCTTTGCACGAAGTAACAAACTTAACCCATAAAAGAATGGGAAACTCACTCTTTTGTACTGGAACTGTGATTACATATGCAGCAACCACTATCGATGCGGCTAGATGATAGGACGAACAATTAAAAGATGAAATCTCTCCCTTTTCATAGAGCAGATCCATAATATCCATGCAAGCTTCAATGCTTAATTGCTCTCCAACTCTGGCAACTTCACTCAACTTGGTAAGAAGATCTTCGAATAATCTGAAGGCTATGTTTAACGTGCCGATCTTGAATTCTATTACCTGCATTAACACTAGCTCAGCTTCCAGAAAATCCTTTGTTGTAAAATGCTGTTCTTTAATGGTGTTATCCGCGAGAGATTTGAAAGATTTGACACGCAGGGGAGGAGAATCGTGTATTTTGTTTGAGATCCATATTGCAACAAGTGCAAATAGCTGCAAATTGCTTTCTCTGATAGGCTGTAAGAGCCAGCTTTTAGGATTGTTTCCTGATTTGGAAACAGATGGGTAGAATCGATCGGCGAAAAGTGATAGTGCGGAGTATTTGACCATGGGAGAAACTTGAAGGTCCTGTGCCGATTGAATGAGGAATTCTACCACTCGAGATCGCAAACAAGAGCAAACCTCCTTCTTCATTCTCGATTTGTAGTTTATGGCACTGAACCTGTAAGCCGAAATGCCTAAAAGAACCAAATTTATTTGTTGTCCAGATGACAGGGATCGGTTTGTATGATTATCAAATTTGTGTCAACATGGGAAAGCTTGAACCCATATCCAAGAGCAGCACGTAACACTGATGAGAGAATGCTAAACTAATCATTGGATCGGAAATCCAATTCAAATACAGTGCTCATTGTTCCGTTATGACTGTACCGCCGTAGGTGTCAATTAGTCTAATCTCATTTCATATTTGTGCTAAAACTTGTAGGACCCAAACCATGGATTAGATTATCTCAATTTCCTAAGGGTATAGTAGACCTGTGAAAAGCTCGGGCCGAGCCAGGGTCGGGTCGAGTGACTTTTTTTCTTACTTGTCCGACCCTGGCCATGCCCCGACACTATTTTTTTTTTAAAATTCTGACCTTGACCCTTTGGGTACCCTACGGGCCTCGGGTCGGCCCTGACCCGCCCTACAAAATAAAAAAATATGGAATTTTGGACGGGTCGTGTCGGGCTTGGGGTCCGACAATTTTATTTTTAATTAAATTTTTAATACTCAAATTGACATTCTCAGAAACATTACCACGAAATTTGAACATTGAAATTTATTGTATATCGCGAGATATTTAGCGAAGAAAAGGAAAAATTAGTAACGATTTAGGGGAAAAGTGAACTTGATTGGCAAGACGGACGTTTTTTGAGAAATTGACTGCGCCAAACCACCCTTGGCAGTTTGTCCGACCCTGTTTCGAAAACATATGCGATATCAAAAAAAAATTAGGTCAAACGGACGTCCGAGCTCAGAGTTATGACCATTTAAAGTTGCACCAATTTACAACTACTTTTTATCTCTATATATTTTATGTCAATGTTTCACATTAAAACATAAAGTCTAACTCACATATATTCTTAAAACATGTAAAAAAAACTCATACATATGAATTATGATCGGACAGTGGCGGGTCGAGATCGGATCGGAGGTCGAGTCAACGTCGAGTCGAGGTGGGGCCGTGTCGGGCCGGACCGAGAGGGTCACAAATTCTGACCCTAGCCCGACCCTACATGTGATCGGGTCCCCGCATTTTTGGATCAGGTGGCTCTCGCATTATAAAAACGCTGACCCTGACCTTGGATTTTCGGGTCGGGTCAGGCCAGGCCCCCGACCTGGTGGACATGTCTAGGGTATAGTAAAGGGAGCAATAACGACACGTAATTTTAAGTATGAAAGTTACAAAATATTGATACTTCAGGGTGGTTTTAAATGTGGAATATTGTAGTTGAAGGGTTATGAAAGTTGCAATACATGAATACTTTAGGAGGAATTTTATATATTAACCTTTTAAAAATAAATAACAGAAGTATTCATGCCAACTTTCAAGCAGTACATCTATCAAGTGACGCTGTCCTCTGAAGCTTAGATATATAAAAAGAAATCATCTAGCATTTTTCATCTCTACCAAGATGTAAACTTGAGTCTCCCGTGAATTTTACCACTTTATCGACCACTAGATCATATGGTACAGGGCTAAAACATTCTTAAAAATCAGTAAAACAAATTGTAGCACGATTAAGCCTTTGGGCTTCCGATGTTGCATTTTAGGTAACACACTATGGATGAAGTTTACAACAACATAACCAGTGAAGTCCCACAGTGTGGGTCTGGGAGGGTAGAGTGTATACAGACCTTACCCTCTACCTTGATAGGTAGAGCGGATGTTTCCGAAAGACCCTCGGCTCAAGACAAAGCATGAGCACAAGCAAAGTAAGAGAAACGTCAAATCCGGACAAGAAACTTAAAGCAGTGTGAAAATGTTGGTATCAAATGTGAATAAGCACATTCTGAAAAAGAATCAATAACTAATGCAGATACATAAGATAAATAAAGTGCACTAAAGAACACATAGCAGTAGAAATCAAACGCTGCTATAAAGCAATATTGCGCCTATTAGTATGATAGGCTAAGCGGGCCTACACTAATAACACTACAACTACCAGTTTGTAAGCGTAGTAGGGCTACGCTCGACTACCTACTACCATAAAAATCCGTGCCCTCCACAACCCCTATCTAAAGTCAGTAAGTTGCACGTGTGTCATATCCCGTCTAAGGATGCAGTTTAAGGCAAACATATTGTCAACAGATTGAAGACAATTGATTGACAATAGTCAGTGGATACGGAAGAGTTTGACGACCAAAGAAACCATATGAAAAATCAACTGACCAATAACCATCATATGAAGCCAAAAACAACCTGCAAACCTTGCGGAAGCTTCAATAAAGCTTACCAACATCTTTAAACATAATAAAATCTGAATCAAGCAAGCGTAAGCTTACAAACCAATCACCATAACACCACTTACCAGATGGAGTTATGCTGTTGAGTCCTTGGGTAAAGCAAAAGTAACAAAATATTATTAAAGCACAACTATGGATTCAGGTTTGAAAGCTATAACAAAAAGCTTTTCATATACACAATAATCCAGATTTCAGAGATTGATTGTCATCGAGAATGCATAGCCAGAAAACAAGAACTGCCAAAAAGATCACCAGCCACTGAAGTTATTTTGACCACCGGCACAAGACGGGAAAATTCTCAAAACAACAATATCATCTTGACATCAAGCAAGATAGAAAGGAAGCAAAAGAATCCTTCCAAAACACATACTAATATGAGCAAAGTCAGTGTTTTAACTGCCAAATCAATAAACTAAACCCAGTGTCGGATAAGAGTGAGTTCTACAAGTCACAAAATATCAACCATGGCAACTCACAAGTATAACCAGTGTCCATTATTTTGGATTTAGTGGTGAACAAAATCTACACAATCCCATTATTCAGAGAAGAAAAACATATAGTACTATTTGTTATTTTTCAATAACTGAAAGGATAATTCTATAGTAGTTTCCACAACCCTGACTGTGTATGCAATAACCAGCTCATGCAGCATAACTGAAATTAATACTGTATTAGTCAAAAATCAACTAAAGGACATAGCTGTTTAGTCAACTGGATTCAGTAATTGAATGATGAACTAGGATTTGCACAGTAGACCAACAAAAGATGGTAACAGAATTTGATGATTCATTCTCAGAGAAGCAGAATATTACTGCTATCTACGGTAAAGAACCCCCCAAAAAAACACCACCAACAACAACATAACCATTGTAATCCCGCAAAGTGGGGTCTGGGAGAGAGAGTGGTGAGTACGCAGCCTTACCCCTAGGCTAAAGTAAACCCCCAAAAAAAACACCGTACTAGTGAAAGATGATAATTCAATGCCTGCTATTAACCGAAGCATGAAGAAAGCAGCAAGATACAGTTCACAAGTAACAACAGCATATATACTTATCAGGCGTCATTTAATAAATAAGCAACTTTGAATTGATAGTTATACCTACTCTCTAACAATAACATTCTCCCAACACAATATGAATTTACCACCGAGAATGCAACTTTCCAGAGGGTTTTCACTTGGCTTCATGTGATTTTTCAAAGAAAATATGCAGTAAAAGTGACACAAAGCATAAGTAAACTGAAGGGCTTAACACAAAACCAACTAAAGGACAGAAGCTGGTCATGAAGCCAATAAATCAGGCATGCAGTTCAGAGTCATTCAGAAGAACAAAAAATAAAGTGGGGTGTACCCTTTAAGAGAATAGCTACAATCATCTTTTTCTGATAAAGTTAGCTGATGTATTCATTTGATTTAGCTAATTGATTGCAGCCAATGGCCCCGAGGGGAGTATGACTGAATTTTGGCCTTCAAGGACAACACAAGTGGAACTGGTGAAATATAACTACAATAACCATCCTTGACCTCCATTCTTATTCAAGATTCCACCCCTAGAAAGACAAAGCTATTCCCACACATGACATAATTATATTCTGATTACAAGAAGTCACTAAAAGTTTCATAATTAGAACAGAAACAATTAAGTCAACATGGTATCACACAAACAATAATTCGTGGCCCCAAACCCCAGAGCTTTAACCTACAACTCTGTAGTTGTGTCCTATGCAAAGTACAGAGCTTCTAGGAGTCCAGAAGTACATCTCAACACCCAAAAAGAACCAGAAAGTCTGCTGTAACTATTTATTTACCCAACATCTAGAGGTTGATACCTTGTCTTGAACAATATCTTGATCTAATAGCAAGTTAACATATACTCAAGTTCTCAACATGTTTCCAAATGTCATCACACGTCACATAAGCACATTGAGAGAATCATATATAGAAAGATTCAGACTATCAGGCTTATATGGCATTTTAAAATTTACCTTAGCATATAAAGGCCTTGAGACACTCTTCCCTTTTCAGTCAGGACCGCAGCTTAAACTATTCAAGCCTGACTTTTCACCATTGTCCATTTACCAGGTGGATCACACTATTGCTAAATTCCCCTCATTCACGAGGAAATACAAGAATGATTCCTGATAAGGGCACATCCCAAAGACACCGGATTTGATTCGTGCATAAATGAAGCACAATATAATATAAAAACGTACAAAGTAAAATAGGTAAAAGATATAGAGCAAACAAGCTGTAAGACTAATAAATTTTATAAGATTTTTTTTTGAGAAAGGTAGCATAAATTTTTATAAGAGGTGTTTAGTGAAGCTGATCCCAAGTTCAGCCTTTAAATCTTTCCATGATGCTATCACGTAATTGATAACACGTAATTGATAACATGGGAGTGAATCAAAATCTAGACTTTTTCTTTTTGAGAGAGGTAACAGTTTAAATGCCTTTAATGAGTCAAGGAGAATGTGTTCACGATATTGAATCTTCTGAATGGAGCGTATATATGCTGAAGAACTTTGCAAAACATAAACCGGTAAACACATTTCCAAAATCACCAACTTCTTGGATTATAACCTTTTTCCTTTCTTTCTTTGTCAGAAGATAGCATGTTGAGTCCTCTCCCAGGAAAAGTAAAAAGAACTCCATGTTAAAGGAGCATACCAGCAAAAAATAGCATCAGTAGGATTGTACATAAGCAAAAAAAGGGAAATTCAAGGACAATATCCAACAATAAAGGCTAAATATGCACTTGCATTAACCAGCACACGAACTCAAGAATATATAAATGTAATAAAAGACAAATAACGTCAATAGCAGAATATTTGAGCATAAGATTGATCTCAGTCAGCTCCTTTTTACTAATTATATCTGGAACTGGAACTCCCACCAAAGCTCGACCACCTTCTGAATGTGCAAGCCACCAGATTCCTTCCTGCTGTAAGTCCTAGCCTGGCCTTAAAGGAGTTTGACCTCCCGGTACTGCTTGATGCAATATTTACACCTCTTACTTGGCCAGCCACCTGCCTATTTTCATTCCCAACTTCAGGCACACCACCATCACTAGCGCTTGTTGCATCAGGATTTTCAGGTTCAGGTGTATCCAAGTTCACAGCAACAGAACCTCTAGTTGTTCTCAACCAATCCGCACTTTCAGAAGTCACCAATCTACATTTCTTAACCTTTACTTTTACCAAATTTGGACATCCACCAGCAAGCGCTTCCATACCCTGATCAGACACCGGGCAACTCTTTATACACAGTTTCCTTAACGCAATACATTTCGCAGCTATGCACGACAGTTCCGGATCCCCAACAGTTTCACTTCCACACAAAGCTAATCTCTCTAAATTCAAACAATTCGTAGCCAACTTCTCCAAACTAGCACAAGTCGGATTCACTCCTATCAAAACCAATTCTTGTAAATTGGGACAATGTTTTGCCACAGCAATTAACCCCTCATCACTTATCCTGTTAGTCTTCCATCCATCAATGTGAAGCTTCCTTAAAAGCTTACAGCTTTCAGCAACAATCTTTAAACCATTATTAGTACATTCAGGGGTTTTCACTAAATGCAATATTTCAAGAATTGAACATTTAGATATAGCAGCAAGACCAGTATCACTCACCTGAAGCCTCTCAAGATGAATCTCAACAAGTCCACTAACTTGTTCAGCAATCACTTCAAGTATCTTATCCCAATCACCCGAACATCGAAAAAGCTTCAATGTCCTCAAATTCTTCGATCCAATAATCAACGGTCCAAAACACTGCCCATTATACAATTCCTTAAGACAAATAACTCTCAACGAACCACCAGCAACACCAGGACCAATCGGCTCAGCCGCCGCGCCATCTGTAATGCCACGTAAGCGTTTAACGGACAACTCCTCCATTAACGAGCAGTTATCCAACACGGCATTCATTCCTTTAGCTCCAAAAGCACAAGATCCACAAGATAGCTTCTTCAAACCCTTACAATTCTTCGCAAAAGCTTCCATGCCTGCATCCGTTAGTTCCCTACATGACCGGAGCTTTAGCCTAGTTAAGTTCCGGCACCGTAAAGAGATAAGAACCAACGCCGCATCTCCAATACTAGTAGATCTACGGTCACATTTCAAAGCAAGCTTCGTTACCGAATCAAACCGAGAAAAAATCAACGGAACAACAGCTACAAGGTCCGATTGTGCGTTAAGTGAGAGACGATGACGACTTTGCCCTTCGACACGTAACCAACGGCGACAAACGAGAGAACAGCTTTTCCGGTCACCTGAGCTAATAAAATGGAAAATGCAAGTTAAACACTCATCAGGTAAATTAGAACTATAATCAAAATCTCCGACATCGAACACATCGACAACAACATCCTCCGTATCGTCACTTTCCTTCATTGAAGAAAAAATCACCGGCGAAGATCTAAATTTGATACGGTTTTGAGCTCCGGCGACGGTGGAAGCTGATTGACCCATCCACCACTAAAAATAATAAAGATTAGGTCACTGTAGGTATCCAATTAATTCGTATTTTTCGGATGAAGTTGCAATCTACCGGACCTGAAAATAGAATTAATTCTAATTTTATGGAAGTTTGTTAAGGTTAAATTTTATTTTACTGATGTTGTTTTGAAATGAGAGATCGAAAAGTACGTGCCGTGTGGACTACCTATAAGTAGTCGTGCCTGTTAGGTGTTTGAGATAATGCGTGAAAGAGTAGGGGGAAATGCGGAAGAGCACGGTAAGAAAAGAAGATAGAAGCATGGAAGTATTTCCCAAGTGTAGTAAAAGGGAGTCACATGTATCGTGTGTCTATGCAATTGGATGCAGCTGTATTTTGAAACTGTTTTTTTAGACCTTCAGCCTTGAACTTTTAAAATCACCTTTTCCACTTTTTCTTTTTTCTTATTTTTAAAACCCTGATGAGTCGTTCAACTAACATGTTGTTTGACCAAGCTTCTCAAAGTGTTTTTGAAAATTAGCCAAACACCCTTTTTTTAGAAGTAAAAATACAATTTTCATAAGCTAAAAAATATTTCTAGATGGAAAGAGAAGCAAAAACACCAATTTAGTGCTTCTGGAGAAGCCCTTTTTGCTCATTCATTAAAAAAAAAATTGACTCATTTACCATTTTATTTTCACAAAACTCCTTTTAATCTCATATAATATCCCCATATAAAATAGAAATTTGAAAACAGAGGTAGGATAGGGGTAAGGGGGTAGGGCGGGGTAAGAAAAAAATTCATATTTATTTTTATAAAAGTAACAAAAAATATGAAATAGAAATTTGAGGATGGGTAGTGCAATGGGGTGGGGTGGGAGGTAGAGGCGGGTAAAAATTCATATTTTATATTAATTTTTTTAATAAAATTAACAAAAATATGAAATAAAAATTTGAGGATGGGTAGGGCAATGGAGTGGGGTGGGGTAGGGGGTAGGGCGGAGGTTACGAAAAAAATTTATATTTTTCTTATAAAAGTAAAAAAAATATGAAATAGAAATTTGATGATGGGTAGAGGCAATGGGGTGGGATGGGGGAGTAGTGCGAGGTAAGAAAAAATCATATTTTTTTATAAAAGTAACAAAAATATGAAATAGAAATTTGAGGATGGGTAGAGGCAATGGGGTGGGGTGGGGTAGGGCGGGTAAGAAAAATTCATTTATTTTAATAATTTTTTTTATAAAAGTAACAAAAAATATGAAATAGAAATTTGAGGATGGGTAGAGGCAATGGGGTAGTGGGGTAGGCGGGGTAAGAAAAAATTCATATTTTTTAATAATTTTTTATTTAAAAGTAACAAAAAATATGAAATAGAAATTTGAGGATGGGTAGGGCAATGGGGTGGAGGTGGGGGTGGGGCGGGAGGTAAGAAAAAATTTCATATTTTCAATCATTTTTTATAAAAGTAACAAAAAATATGAAATAGAAATTTGAGGATGGGGTAAGGCAATGGGGTGGGGTTGGGGGTAGGGGCCCCGGGGGTAAGGGGGAGAAAAAAATATTGTCGTTACATTTTGAGGATGGGGTGGAGGTAGGTGTGGGTAGGGCGGGGTAGGTTTTGACATATTTGAGTCATTGACTATCATATTTGTCGTTACATTTCTTATGTACAATATAATATTATTTTTTGATTAAATATTACAATTAAATAATTTTAAAAAAAATATTAAATTGTAAAGATATACTAATTTTTAGAAACATATGATAGAAAAAAAAAATTAAATAGTTTTAAATCTATTAAAAAGAATATTCTAGTAAATTTGCATAAATGTTGGCCAAACAGGAAACTGTTTCTATTTCTCAGAAGCACTTCTATAATTATAGGTCAAACACCTAACTGATTCTTCAGAAACAGTTTCTGCAGAACTACTTCTGAGAAACAGAAACATCTTTCCAGAAGCTTGGCCAAACAGACCCTAATTATATAATTGCAAGAGTCTGATAACTGTAAAAGTTAGTAGTTAAGATTTGTTACAAGTTAAGATGGGTTACAATGTTAGTTGAGTAGTTATTGTTAGTTACAAAAGTGGTTAGCTAATTGTTTGTAATTAATAGATAAATAGCTACTTAGTGTTTAGATGGTTCTAGACAACCATATAAATACATGTACATCCACATTCTGAAATTTTAATTCATTCAATAGAAAACATTTTCTCTTCCACCGACTTCTCTCCCTCGTCTCTTCCTTTCGTTCACTTCATCCTCTTTCTTTCTCTTTCTCTCTTCTCGTTCACAATCTCAGTTGCTACTTCTCTTATCACATACACTTGTTCTTCGTCCATATGTAATAGGATTTAATGGAACAGTAGAAATCAAGATGGTATCAAAGCAGATCGTGATGATTCAGCGCAGATCGAGGGGATTTTCTGACATGCAAAATGAAATTTGAGGGATCTAGGTGTAGAACATCGCATTCTGGGAATCGCAATGGAAATCGAAAGGCAATTGTAGAGTTTACACATTTTTTTTTGGAATATCTGCAGGTCGATAGAACATCGATCCATTTTGTTTGGATTAGGGATTCGAAATATCAATTTTATCGAATTAAATGAAGCAGTTGACAATGGAGAACAACACAGATGACACAACGAGTGGAATCGCGACTTCGACAGTAAGCATCGATCATAATCATCCTTTGTATCTCTTTCCGTCAGATTCACCTGGTTCATTATCTGTTGGAATTACATTGAATGGAATGGATAATTACACGCTGTGGAGTAGAGCGATGAAACTAGCTTTGTTGGGGGAAAATAAGCTAGATTTCATTGATGGAACAATAAGGTGTGATGCCTTCTGTGGAGATCTTGCCAAAATATGAGATAAATGTAACGCAATTGTAGTATCTTGGTTAATGGGAAACGTTAACAAAAACTTATTAAGTGGAATGCTGTTTAACTCAGACTCACGTAGCATATGGGAAGAATTAAAGGAGAGACTCGATAAAAAGATTAATAGTTCTAGGGCTTTTCAGTTACATAAAGAAATAGTTACGATGAGACAAGGGTCACAATCTGTCTCGGTATACTATTCTAAACTCAAAGATATGTGGGATGAATACGATTATATTATGTCACCACCAACATGATGTGCTAAGTACAGAAGTTTTGTCGATCACTTGCAATATCAAAGAGTGTTACAGTTTTTAACGAGACTTGATGATAGCTACAGTCAAGCCAGGAGTCAAATTATAATGATGCAACAAGTGCCAAGATTAAACCAAATATACGTAATGGTTAATCAGGAGGAAAGTCAGAGAATGGTAGCAGGGACAAGCAGAATGCTGCAGGAAGCACTGGAAAAGGCTCGTGCACATATTTACGTTCAATAATCCCAGGGGCTTTCACTTCCACACGTCTTCGCTCGTGATCGCTTAGAGCCCCCCTTCCATCAATAGGTACTCCCAAGCCATCGACCACACGCCCTAGCATAGTCTTTCCCGCATGGGGCCTGCTTGACCAACGACCATCATACTATGATCATAGTATGATCAGTTTTTTGAAATTGTCAATATAATCGAACGATTCTATCCGAGGGATCTTTCCCCCTTTCAGAATTGCATAGAATTGTTTTTATTGGTCATTGAGGGATTATTCATTAGAATCGTCATTAGAAATCTAGTCGTAGTTTTTTTTTTTTTGAATTATTTCAATTAAATTTATTTTGATTATTTTAGTTTAGATTATTTAGTATTTCGTATTTTATTTATAAATTTGTAAATAACAAAGTAATAAATACAAAAAATAGAAATAATAAGGAAGAGTATGATTTTTTTCAGGGAATGATTGGTCCGTCAGAAAAGGAAAAAGGTGTGAAATTCTATTGGAGACATCTGTTTTGTTAACATCCAGAAATGGAAATGGAAATGGAAGAAATAAAACTGGAACTGGAACAAAATAGAAGAAACCATATAATCCAAATGTCTTGTGTGATTTATGTCATGTGAAAGGGCATTTCAGGATAGATTGCTACAAGTTGATGAAGTGTGATTATTGTGGAAAGACTGGGCATGTGCAAGATGATTGCTACAGGCTTATTGGTTATCCTGAAGATTTCAAGAAATGGAAGAAAGTTTATGCATTGACTGGTGGAGAATTCTTTGTTGAAGACACATGTCAGAAGGTTTCACCCAGTAACCATCAACAGCCCTGGCCCTCAGGACAGAAGACGCACATCAATCAGCAGCCTTGGACCTCAGATGCAGTCCCATGGAGTCAGTTTACACCAAGTCAGCATTAAAGCTTCTAAGTTTGATTGACAACAAGGGAGAAATAAGTAGCAGTGCTAACATGGCAGGTAATTGCATATTCAATACAGAAGCATTCATGAAATAGATGGTGGATTCAGGTGCCACCAATCATATGACTAGTGATCATAAATGTCTAGATAATAAAAACTTGACATCAAAGGCAGGAAGTGTGCAATTACCCACAGGATATTCAGCAAATATTACACATATTGGTGACCATCATCTAGGTGGAGGTGATGTTCTCACAAATGTTTTATGTGTACCAGATTTTAAGTTCAACCTTATGTCAGTGTTGAAAGTGACAAAAGAACTAAAATACAGTGTCACTTTCTTCTCAACATGTTGTGTGTTTCAGAATCTCTCATCTGGGAAGATGAGGGCGATTTGTAGTGAATAAGGAGCATTATACATACTATGTACTCAGAATAAGAATGAAGAGTCAAGTAAGTGTATGACAGCCACACAGCAAACAGATGCAGTTCTTAGCACCAGAGGATGTGTCATGTTCCCATGTCTGTCTTGAGGAAAATTGAGTGTTTTAGAAATAATACTTCTTTTGTCTTGCATATGTGTGATATTTTTTCTTTAGCAAGACAAACTAGAGTTCCATTTCCTGTCAGTATTAGTAGAAGGTCAAGGCCCTTTCAATTACTACACATGGATGTGTGAGGACCTTACAAAGTAGAGACACATAATGGAATGAATTAATTCTTAACAATTGTTGATGACTATTCTAGGTGGACCTGGATATTTCTAATGAGGCTAAAGTCTGATGTGCCCAGCTTACTACAGAAATTTTTTGTTGCAGTAAACACTCAGTTTGAAGTAAAAATTCAGGTAGTGGGGTCTGACAATGGCACTGAATTCTTTAACAGTAATTGCAAGAAATTACTTGAGAGACATGGTGTAGTGCATGAGAGCTCATGTCCATACACACCACAACAAAATGGTGTGATGAAAAGGAAACATAGACATATCTTGGAGACTGTTAGGGCAATTAAGTTCCAATCAGGATTACCTGATAGGTTCTGGGGACATTGTGTGGAAGGAGTTGTTTATGTCATGAATAGAATCCCTTCCACTATCATAGGAAATAAATCACCCTATGAGATGTTTTAAAATATAGCACCTATCACTTAGCCATTTAAGATTCATAGGGTGTCTATGTGTCACGACCCGACCTCGGACCCGTGACTGGTGCCTTACCCCGGGCACCCTTGTGATACAACATCAGAGAAAACCAGCGGAAATAAACTCACAAACAAGAAATCATATAAAATATGAAACAGGCTAACCCAAAATGGCTACCTTTCCGTAAACATAAATATAACAAAACTGAACAGTTACATCCTTAACAACCCAATTCATAACAGGACTACAAGCCTCTAAGAGTTTGTAACAACTATGACGGGACAGGGCCCCGTCATACCCCTGAATGTACATGATATCTATAACATCAGGGAGAACCGTACCAAAAGTCAAGCCTTCGGAGAAATGGAGCTTCTGACACCTGAGAAAAGATCCTAAGAATGAGGATCCACCACCTGTTTACCCCTACCCGCGCATTTAACGCAGCCCTCAGGAAGGGGTCAAGACACATATGTACCAAGTATGTAAAACTGGAAAATACTGTAATAATATCATAAGTCTAAAATAATCTGGAGTCATGGATGAAAATCAAATTACATTACACTGTGTCTTACTAACAATGAGAGTAACAAGTATAAATTTTACTGCATAAAAATAGGAGGCTCATGATCAAAACAGGGTCCCTCACCCGTAGTATCACTAAGCAATCCTACTCCTGAGACTATTTCACCCGCATAAGTCATGTGGACCCGCATGAGGTCATCCGCCTCGCATGGGACTATTTCACCCGCATGGACCCGGTGGGCCCGCATGAGTACAAGCGCCGCACTCGCATCATGGGTAGCAAATCCATGGCATAAGTAGTAAACCATCCTAATGGACGTATACCCGTGGACCATCCATCGTGTCAGTATGTCCAAAGAAAATAACAAGAATAACCCGGGGTCTACCCCGTAAGAACACATAACCTAGCACAACCGGCTATCATATATAACGTAAGCGCTACCGGCTTATCATAACATAAGCAAGTTAAGAAATCTCCTAACTTCTTATTAACATTATTAATATATCCTCTCATTTTAGTTTACTTAAGGCACTAACATGTCATTTAAGAGAAAATCCGGGAATTCAACTCAAGTACCACGTGCCTCTAAGTCTCTAACCTTGTTAAGACTGACTCCTTTTTATGTAAAACTTCCAAGATACTAATAACCGTAGTATCAAGTCACGACTACTTTTCAAGACAAGTCACATTTTCTTTTAGAAATATAATAGGCTTCTAAATCAAGTGACTTCATTTTCTTTAAAACCTTAGGCACTTAATGCCTTAAAATCAATTTGTCTTTCACAAATTCAAATCATTTATCCGTACTTACCTTGCTTAGAGTAAATCTTTATTTTGTTAACCTTCCATAAAGCTAATATAACCAACTTTCCATAAAGTCGTTATATTAACTTTATACATTAGTCAAATACATTTCCCTATATCCAAGTGACTTATACTTTTAAAACGAAACAAGTATCATATACTTAAAACACTTCAAGTCCCTTAACTTTGAAAACTTAAGAAATCATTAATACTTTTTAAAGAAGTGAGTTAATCCCCTTGCTTACCAAACTTGGCCATTCTTAAAACAAGTAAGAGACATCAAAGTCTTGTACGTCTACCGTACTATATAAGTACAACTACTCATGCTCAAGAGATAGGAGAGTTCCACATACCTCTTCGGGTCCATCCACTTGCAAGTCCAATATACCACACGTAGTATGTTTAACCTATAATGACCATAACACGTCCATTAGCCTCTGTCTTCAACGTAGAACATTCTAATTGAAACGTCCCCTATTTCCTACGGAAAATTGGACAACACTTCCTTTGTTTCTACATACTTTGCCACTCTTTTCAAGGCCGAATTCAATAACCAAACACGCCACCTTTTAGGCTCGACAATCCAATCAACACAAAGGGGATTACACGCCTAACTTGGACGTGTAAAATTCTGCCCCACAATACATAACAACTCATACAACTACAAGGTCCAATTTGGCAATTTTGAGGTATAACAACATAAATTCTTATCCAATTCCTTTTTAATCCAAATTCTACATGCAATATATCTAAAGGCAATATTGACAACTACAAGTCCTTTCTTCCACACATGCAATCCAATTTACTAGCAAAAGAGAAAGAATTGTTACCTTAGAGCTTACCCCAATTTAGTCCAACAAAATCCACTTGTCTTCTTTCCACAATCCTCCTACAAGCTTGTCAACATGTTTCCTTCTTGCCATCTTTTTAGAATTTCTCTAGGCTTAGGTTTCTTCTTGAATTTCTAGAGAGAAGGGAGAGGAATTTTAGAGAGAAGGAAAAGCTTTTTAGAGAGAAGAAGGAGCTTTGAAGAATGACCAAGTCTTCAAGACTTGGTCAATAAATAGGACATGCAAAAATCAGATGGGGACACTTGTCACCCACCCATGGCCTCTTTAAAAAAATGGTTGATTTTTCCAGTTCGCAGAAAAACCCGCCTCGCACCGCGACCTGCGGCCGCGGCCATGAAACCTCCGCAACCTTTCGAACTTCCAGTGCCACTGAAACCTCCGCAACCTTCGTAACTTCCGCGCCGTGGCCCCCGACCGATGTTGCTTTATCGCCGATCACAGACCGAACTTGTAACTCCCATAATTTTCTACTCCGATGTCCTATCGACGAACGGTTGGTTGCATTGGAAACTAGACTCAACGAACTACGGACTAGGCCTTTGAAACACCTAGGAACTCTCAATGTAACGGGACATAAACCGCCTCAAAGTTGACCAACAACCCGTCCAAAACATTCCGTCAACCCATCATTCTAAAATTTAAAACTTAATTCCTTTCGTACGTTCTCAAAAGCATGACCTGAACTACGGGGTGTAACATTATGTTTTGCCATTGTCTTAACCTTGCAGGATAAATTTAGTCCAAGAGCTGTGAGGGCAGTTTTCCTTGGATATGGGTATGCACAGAAGGGCTACAAAATCTATGATATAGAGAACAAGACCTTCTTGATGAGTAGATATGTCATCTTCATGGAGACAGTGTTTCCTCTCAAAGGCAAAGATGATGATGATCTGAATCCCATCAGATCTAAAGACCAGTTCTGCTTTGATGATCTAGTACATTCACAGAAAACTACCATATCATCTCACCATGATAATACACTGAATGAAGGAGAACATAGAGATATCAGACAAGATATGCAGGTTCCTGATGAAAGTCCTCTGGAAACCACGACAGATCACAGTCAACTAGTTGTTCCAGGATGCAGCACCAGAAAATCTAATAGAACCAGCAAGCCCCCTATTTGGCATAAGGATTATGTTACTAGACATGATTCTCCTAGTTGTTTATATTCAATATCTAACAATGTTGATTATGCAGGCTTGTCATGCAAATACCAGGATTTTGTGGCTAATATTTATGTTGACATTGAGCCAAACACATACTCAGCAGCAGCAAAAGACAAGAGGTGGATTGAAGCAATGCAAGCTGAAATCAAGGCTTTGGATGATAATAAAACATGGGAACTTGTCTCACTACCAGAAGGAAAGAAGGTAATAGGCTTCAGATAGGTGTACAATATTAAATACAAGGCAACAGGAGAGGTGGAAAGGTTTAAAGCCAGACTGGTGGCAAAGGGTTACAATCAGCAGAAGGGACTTGACTATCAGGATACTTTCTCACCTGTAGTCAAGATGTCCATTATGAGATAAGTTATTGCACTAGCATCAGCCAATCACTGGACAATTCAGCAGATGGATGTTTACAATGAATTTCTGCAGGGAGATTTATATGAGGAGGTCTATATGAAGGTTCCAGAAGGCTTTCTTGTTGAGAATGAGAAGAAACATCATGTTTGTAGATTGTTGAAATCCCTCTATGGATTGAAACAAGAATCCATACAGTGGAATATCAAGCTCACCACAACATTGATATCCTCTGGCTTTCAACAGAGCCACAAGGACTATTCTCTGTTCACTAAGCAGAAGAATAGTGGTATGGTGGTAGTATTGGTCTATGTTGATGATATGTTAATTACTGGGGATAGTCCAGAAATTATTCAATCCACAAAAGAGGTATTGCAGACTTCTTTTAAGATGAAGGATCTGGGAGAACTCAAGTACTTTCTTGGAATGGAATTTGCAAGAAATTCTCAAGGTATATTGATTCATCAGAGGAAGTATGCACTAGAACTAATATCTGACTTGGGTCTTGCTGGAGCAAAGCCAACACATACACATATGGAGGTGAATCAGAAGCTAACTACCATCAGATTTGACCAAAGATATAAAGAAGAACATCATCCGACGCAGGTGAACCTGATGCCCTATTAGCTGATCCTGCTATATATAGAAGAATGATTGGTAGGTTGTTGTACCTTACAATAACTAGACCAGACATTGCATTTGCAGTACAATTTCTAAGCCAATTTATGCAGGCTCGTAAAACATCTCACATGGATGCAGGATTGATGCTTGTCAGTAAGACAAGCACTGCTTGGGGATTTTTATGTCCAACAAGAGTGTTCTCGCCGGTTGAGTATTTTGTGATGCAGATTGGGCTTCGTGTCAACGGCAGGTCGTCACCATCGGATACTTGGTATTATTTGGCTCATCACCGCCTCTTGAAATCGAAGAAACAAGTGACCATTTCGTAAGTTCAGCAGGTTCGATGTGGTTACGGCCGCTTTGATGGGTTATATGGATTGTTGCCTCTATCAAGAACTGGAGTTACTATATCGATGTCGGTTCCATCAAGCTGCACAAAGAAATCGCTATCCATATTGCTGCGAATACGCTTTTCACGAACGCATCGAAGACGCTGACATGATCGCCACTTCATTCAGAAATGATTCGGAAGAATCGTTCACGTAATACTTATGTTCTGCCAATCAGTCAGCTGACTTATTTATCAAAGCACTTGATCGTCCTCAACATGAGCATCTATTATCCAAGCTAGGGATGAAGAATATCTTCATACCCCATAGCTTGAGGGGGATGTAAAAGTTATTAGTTAAGATTTGTTACAATGTTAGTTGAGTAGTTATTGTTAGTTACAAAAGTGGTTAGCTAATTGTTTGTAATTAATAGATAAATAGCTACTTAGTGTTTAGATGGTTCTAGATAACCATATAAATACATGTACATCCACGTTCTGGAATTTTAATTCATTCAATAGAAAACATTTTTTCTTCCACCGACTTCTCTCCCTCATTTCCCTCATATCTTCCTTTCGTTCACTTCATCCTCTTTCTTTCCCTTCCTCTCTTCTCATTCACAATCTCAGTTGCTACTTCTCTTATCACATACACTTGTTCTTCGTCCAGATGTAATAAAATTTAATGGAACAGTAGAAATCAAGAATAACCCTATACATCAAAATTTGAAATAAATAAGAAAAAACATTTAATATTTTTGCTTCTATTAAAATTTAAATTTGAGGTCTTATGATTCTCATGATTTTATTACATCTCGAGGAGAAGGTTGTAAGGTGTATTTTTCCTAGTATAATTGGTTGGTATTCAAATTTTCGTGCCTATAAAAGGAAAAAACGTTTCTTATTAAAGCTTACTTTAGGGAGTCATTTGATAATAGGAGTGAAATATTTTATGGGATTAGTTATCCCATCACTATTTTAGTGTAAAACTATCTTGGAATTAGTTAATAACCCAAATCAAATATGGAATAAAGTTATTTCCGAAATTATTATCTTTAACTCAAATACTCAAAATATTGATTAAAAATAGAGATATTATATATCCGTCCATCATAATTTTTGTGCTAGTTATAAAGTGCAACCAATGGTTTTCCTTTTTCATTATTGCTCCTAATTGCAATGTATTGGACAATTTTTAGAAATATCTTTTCTTTTAAAGTGCCAAGATGTCTTTTCAAAAGTTAAGAGCTTGTTACATCAAATGTTTTTTAGTATGTTATATGTTGATTTTTAGTTCTTGTGAAATCAATCATCGGTTCAAAATTTACTAAATGTGAAATAATTCCTATTATAAATTATGACTCGAATAATTGGGATTCCGCACGTAGGAAACTTGGTTTCCACACACATGCACATAAAGTGTCAAAGATCGTAATTTCCTTAAGTGGAAGAGATGTTGGTACGTATACGAATTGTTTGAGACATAAGATAATAGATGGTTATTGGCCAAAATGACAAATGGTTTCACGTTGGTAAATGAAAGGAAGACAATGTGTAAAAGATGAAACGAATTAGAAATCGCCACAGAAATGAAGGGGACCGCGGTGCCACAAGGACAGAACTGCGGTGCCTCCACCTAGGAACCGCGATGCTAATTCACTTTCCAGTTCCAGTGACTTCTGGAATTTAGGCACTGCGGTGCCTCGGCGGTTTTAAGTACCGTTATGGGCGAATTAAAGATGATTCTTGGGCTGACTTTGGAGCTATTACTCTCCATTATTTGGCAATTGAATTCAGCCATTACTAGGCTGAATTAACCTCAATATCAATGGTCATTACTTGACATTGATGACCATTCATTTGTTTAATTGAGAAGACAATTCAGCTACCTATAAATTGAGGCCTTTGGCTCAATTGCAAAACACACATTCACTAAACAATTCTCTGAAATTGTCTTCCTCTCTTGCAATCACAAATACTCAAAGATCTTTCTTCCAAAGCAAACACTTGAGTTCTCTTTGCTCATTTGTTTGATTGTTGTTTTATCTTGGGAGATAAGTTGTCATTACCACCGTTGAAAGGATATACGAGGCAATATTATCTTAAGGATAGATCAAGAATTTAGTCGACTCAGCAAGCCCTTATATTTGATCATTTCCAAATTTCTAACAAATAGTTGTTGTTGTTATTTTCCCGTTCTACACATTATCACTCACAAGCTTAATATAATATTCGCTATTTTAACAACAACAACATTTCCGCTGAAGATCAATTCAACGCTTTGAACAACACCAATGCTCAAGGCAATCGCGCTGCCTTCAATCTCACCACTCAAGGCAATGACACTGTCTACACTCCAACTAATCCTGACATTCCTAATGTCTTCTAAACCACTGTTTTTGGCACTTCTAGTGCTTCCACTATTTTTGGCACTTCAAGTGCTACCACTTCTTTTGGTACAACTAGTGTCAACACTGGTTTTGGCACAACCAATACCTCCACTGCTGCTCAAGGGACTTATAGTGCCTATGCTCATGTCCAAGGCGTCAACAACATCTATGCTCCTGCTGGAGGCATTCCCAACGCCTTTGCAACTACTCAAGGGGGTGTCACTGCCCCTACACCTGCTGACTTTCTCCATGAACGTCCTGAAAAGTTCATGGACACTCACTTTAAGAGATGGCAACAAAAGATGTTGTTGTTCCAGACGGTTATGGAAATGTCACGTTTCCTAACCGAAGACCCTTCACTAGTTGGGGAAGACGTGGACCCTCAGCCAAATAATTTGGCGGGAGGGGGCCAGAGTAACCATGTCACTGATGACATGAGGATGGTTCGCGAAGCATGGAAACATAGTGATTTCATATGTAGGAACTATATTCTAAACAGTTTTTCCGATCCACTATACAAGGTATATTGCACCGTTGAAACTGCCAAGCAGTTATGGGACAAACTTCAGAAGAAATACAACACCCAAGATGCGGGTAGTAAGAAGTTCATCGTTGAGAAGTTCCTAAAATTTTAAATGTTGGACAACAATAGTGTGACATCCTAAGTCCGGGAATTTCAAATGATTCTCCATCACCTGGATTTGAAAGGATCAAAGCCCAATGAAAAATTATTGGTTGGGCCATTGATCGAGAAGTTGTCTCCCTCATGGACTGAGTTTATGAACTATCTAAAACTCAAAACGAATGAGATGACTTTAGACAAACGTGTTGTCAAACTCCAGATTCAGGAGGACAATAAGAAGGCCATGTCAAAGGGGAAACAACCCGTTGAGGCTAAGGCAAATCTGACGGAAGTCAAAGAGAACTCAAGCAAGAAGCGGAAGTTCCAGAAGGAAGACAAGCCCCAAACAACTGAAAAGTTCAAGGGCAAGTGTAATCACTGTGGTAAAGTTTGTCACATAGCCAAAGACTGACGCAATATCAAACGTGAGAATAAGGCCAAAGGTAAGGCCAAGGCTAACATCGTCGAAGATACGCTCGTAGACGATATGATTCAGGAGTTCTCAGCGGTGGTTCTTGAAGCAAACCTCATTGAGAATCTGGTGCAATGGTGGTTGGACACAGGTGTTACCCGTCACATATATTCCAATAAAGAAGCCTTCTCCGCTTATATATCAGTCTCATACAAGAAGTTGTTCATGGAAAACAATTCTTCTTCAGAGGTACTTGTCACGACCCGACCCCGGGCCCGTGACTGGTGCCCTACCTGGGCACATTTTCAGGTAACCATCAGAGAAAGTCAGCGGAACATATATAAAACACACAACTTAAATCAGTAAGAAGTAAACAACAGGCTAGCCGATAAGGCTGCCTTCCTGGTTATAGATGTGCATAAATAGTCAAAAGCAGTTACATCCTTTTTCTTTACAAAACGACCCACATACATGACTACAGCCCTCTAAGAAGTTTTACATAACAACTGTGACGGGACAGGGCCCCGCCATACCCCTGAATGTACAACAACTGACAATACCAGGGATCTGAACTAAAGATAAGCCTCTGGAGTAATGAAGCTTCTCAACAGCTGAACAATGATCCTAAGGGTGAGGATCAACAAGCTATGTATCTCAACATGCGACATGAACGCCGCCCCCGAGGAAGGGGGTCAGTACAAACTATGTACCAAGTGTGTGAAATTGAAAGTACTGAAATGAAATCATATAGTCTAAAATAAAGCTGAAGACATGTATGATGACCAAAATAACAGTACACTGTGCCTTACTAATAATGAGAGTAAACAAGAGTATACTTTACTACATAAAAATAGAAAGCTCATGATCAAATTAGGGTCACCCGCCCGTAGTATCATTAAACAATCCTACTCCTGGGACTATTTCACTCGCATAGGTTTTGTGGACCCGCAATGAGTACATACGCCGCACTCACATCATGGGTAGCAAATCCATGGAATAAGTAGTAACCCGGGGGGTTTACCCCGCAAGAATAACATAACACTAGCACAATCGGCTATCATACATAACATAAGCATCACCGGCTTATCATAAATATCATAAGCAAGTTAAGAAATCCCTTAACTTCTTATTAGACATAATTAACATGCACTCTCATTTTTATTTAAACTTAAGGCACTATCATGTCACATAAAATCCGGGAGTTTAACTCAAAGTACTACGTACTTCCGTTCCTTTAAAAAGAACCCTTTTATATAAAAAAAAAACCAAGATACTAACACATGTAGTATCAAGACATGTCTATTTTTCAACTCAAGTTACTACACCTTTATAAATTCATTTCAAGGCTTTAAAACCAAGTAACTTCTACTTTCACAACCTAGGCAACTCGTGCCTATAAATCAAGTAGACACTCTCTTAACCTTTCATAAAGCTGTTATAACTCTTTATGTTTTAGACAATTACATTCTTTTTGAAACTAAGAGACTTATACTTTTAAAATCAAGTATCATATACTTTCAAGATACTTCAAATCTCTTCACTTTAGAAATCAAGTAATCAATACTTTTCAAGTCAAGTAATCTTTCTGATCGGTGTATTTTATATACACCTTTTGAGTAATTTTTAGTTAGTATTTTACTCATTTCATTTATGTTTAGTATAGTATTAGGGTTGTTTCCTTTCTTTTGTGTCACAGCGGTCAGAAATGGAGAAATAGTGAAAAGGAGATGAAATGAGCATAAATGAGATGGAACTGCACACTAAAAGGACTAAGAAATGAAGCCTAAGAAGTTTCGGGAAATATAGAAGAAATCAGACGAAGACCGGACGAACAAAGGATGAAGAAACGAAAAATCCGGAAGAATGCCTTCACCGGCACCGCGGCGCCTGGCAGCAGCGCCGTGGCGCCCGACTGCAGGGCCACGGCGCCGACGCTGTATTTTTGACGTTCTGGGCCGAATTTGACACATTTTCAGGGTCCAAAAGGGAAAAAATTTCCTACCTACATAATCCTTAACCCTTTACCTAAATGATTCTATAATTTTTCATACCTACATAATCTTAACCCTTTACCTAAAGGATTCTATAACTTTTCATACCTACATAATCTCTGACCCTTTACCTAAAGGATTCTTGGGCTATAAATAGTCTCTACATCATTAGAAGAATTGAATTCCATTCCATTCCATTCCAATTCATCATTGTAAATATTCCACAACACAATACTTGGATGCTAGAAGGCTTGGAGACTTGTTCTTAAGTATTTTTTCTTTTCTTTCTTTTTGTTTTGTCTATTTCAGTTCATGTATGGATATTGTATTAGTTCTTAGCGTGACTATTGCTAGGAGCTAATTACTTTATTAGGGAGTTCCTTGTGATTCTCTTGAAACTCTTATTTATGAATTAATACATTAGTTGATTTCTTCTTCACTTGCTTAAGATTTATTCAATAATTGCTTTGATTGCTTGATAATTATTGATCACTAGTTATCATCACTTATATGAGTTCTAATCGAAATCTGAATGGGGAGATTGTGAATATGCTATAGTTGAATAAACATAGATTTAAATCGTGGACGAAAGTACCCCGATACTTGTGTAGCTTAATAGGTTATTGCTCTTAATCCTCATTTGTAGTCAACCTTGTCATCGAAAGATAGAAGAGTTCTCCATTGGGGTTGAGTGTTTATATTACCTTAACAGGAGTATAAAACGGTCTAGTTAACCTGCTATCTTAACGTAGAAGAAGAAGTCAGTCTAATTGTATTAAGGATTGAATAGAGTGGATAGTTGATGATCTTGGAAGCCCTTATTCTCCATCATAACTGATTTAAATCAAAGTATTTTCATAATTAGTTTATTTCTTGCATTATTAGTTTAGAATTCCAACTCAATTAACGTTAACCAAATAGAAACTAAAACATAGATAATCTAAGATTGAAAACCAAATTCCTCGAGGACGATATTCGGTCTTACCTAGACTATATTACTTGTAACGATACGTGCACTTGCGTTAAGCGTGTGTATAAATTGCACATCACTTTCCATGTAACATCAAGTCACATTACTATTAAAAGCCGAGTTACTTCACTTTTCGAAATCAAGGCAAGGATACCAAAATGAAACCGAATTCATTTTAAACATGTACGTCCACCGTACTACACATTTATAAAACTCATGCTCAAGAAGATAGGGAAAGTTCTACATACCTCTTCGACTTAAACCACTTGCCAAGTTGAATACGCCGCACGTAGAATGTCAACCTCAATAAGCCCAAATTTAATCCAAGATTCAAAGTCGATCCTTAGCAACTTTAGTTCCTCTTATTGACGTTCCAATCCACTCCAAGCAACCCTTAGAACTTCATAACCAATTTCTCTTCAATTTCCAACTTCAAAGTTGAAGAACACCTTAGGTTTTCATCTTGCGACTAACGTAAAAACGTAGTTTTTCCGAGATTTTTTTGTTGGGATATCCTTAGAATACCTCTAGGGATCTTGGATTTGAATATTGGGATTTATGAAGCAAGATTGCAAAATTTCTTTTCTTATTTTTGAGCTTGGTCGAGAGCTTCTTAAAGCTTGCACAACATTTCTTGAAAATTTTCTAAGTATGGAATCATCTTGCTACTAGTATAGATATATACTACAATCAAGGGCTTGGATTAAACCAAATGAATGGCTAGGACTGGGTCAATTATATCAAGCTCCCACTTGTCTTCCTTGACTTGGTCAATTAAATCAAGCCTTGGCTTCAAGACTTGCCCAACATACCCTTGGTCATTTCGACCAAGTCCATGTGGGGGGGGGGGGTGACACGTGTCACCCTCCCATTCGTCCATAAAATTTCGTTTCCCGAAATTTCCATAATTGATCAAAATATCAAAAACCTTGTGGGCCCACAAAAACGTAAAATTTCTCGGGTGGGCCCCATGTATCCAACTCTATAAATAAACTTCCATAATTCCGATAACTTCTAAACGTCTCAATTAACAAATTTGAGAACCCATTTCTCATTAACGAACATTTTCCCTCCCGAGGTTCGGAAGATTTTTCTTAGGAATCACAATTTTTCTTTCGTTCGAATTTTTAAGTCTTATGTTCTCCCGTCTATTCTCTTATACATGTCCTGGAATTTCGGAGTGTAATAGTACTGAGGGTAGGAAAAGTGGTCCTAAAGATGACATCCGGGAAGGATCTAACTGTGATGCATATCCCATAAATTCGTAGAAATCTGTTTTCTGGACCTTTGTTAGTAAATGTTGGTTTTAGGCTAGTATTAGAGACTAACAAATTTGTAATCACTAAGAATGGATCTTTTGTAGGAAGGGGCTTCGTCTGTGAAGTCCTCTTTAAGCTTAATGTTGCACCTGTAATGCCTTCTGCTATCAATAAAATTGCACTTTCTACTTACTTGATTGAGTCATCTAATTTATGGCATCATAGATTAGGACATGTTAACTATCAATCTATCCAAAGATTGGTAAAGATGGAATTATTTCCATCTATCGACATAAACCCTCAACGTAAGTGTGAGGTGTGCGTTGAGGCTAAACTTTCCAAGAGTCCCTTTAGATCCGTCGAAAGGGATACCACTCCTCTAGAACTTATACACACAGATATATGTGATTTGAAGTTCGCTCAACTAGAGGGGATAACAAGTACTTTGTGACTTTCATAGATGATGGCACAAGGTTTTGTTACCTTTACTTACTAAAAATTAAAGTTGAAGCTTTTGAAGCATTCAAACGCTACAAAGTAGAAGTTGTGTCACGACCCGACCCCGGGCCCGTGACTGGTGCCTTACCTCGGGCACCCTAGTGATACAACATCAGAGAAAATCAGCGGAAATAAAAATTACACATGAAACAAGATATATAATAAGAAAATAGGCTAACCAAAACGGTCACCTTTCTGCATATATATAAAAATGATTAAACTCAACGATACATCCCTTTACAAACCCCGCCACAACAAGATTTCTGCACTTCTAAGAATGTAATTACAACTACGACGACGTGGCCCCGCCATACCCTCGAATGTAAGTACCTACAACGCCGTGACTATACCAAAAGATAAGCCTCCGAGAAACGGAGCTTCCCAAAACGCCGAATCGTGATCCTATGAGCGAGGATCAACAATCGCGTACTTCTACTCGCAGATAACGCAGCTCGGGCGAGGTCGGTCTGATAGGTACCAAGTATGTGAAATCAAAATATCAGAATGAAATCATAATAGTCTATATAAAATAGAGACATATATGATAACCAAACTACGATACACACATGTAGCGATATGTCAAGTCGTGACTCACGCCTCAAAGTCATCACTCAAATATAACCACGGGTCTCATGCCCACAATGTCAATCACGCCTGGAATTCTTTCCTCACCGCTTACCGTCCATGATATAAAAACACCAAGGAATACACATGAACACTAGGTCTCACCTGTGTCATAATAAAACCGTACGGGGTAAATACGAAGGCATAGCCGACTACTAGAACCCACCGTACCAATAATGCTATAAAACTGTATCGCGAGGTCTTTCTAGACCGCCAAATGAGCGAAGCTGGGCTATTCGCCCTCAGTATCATTTGTGCGATCCTATCCTGGAACTCCCGCAGCCCGCATAGGCCACCTAGGCCCGCATGAGGTATTCCTCGCATCCGGGGTAGCTAACCCTCGGCAACATCCTGGACTCCCGTAGTCCGCATGGCCACATGGACCGCATGAGGTATTCCTCGACGGCCAGAACACACCCGACGGTTCCTGGAACTCCCGCAGCTCCGCATAGGCCCCATGGACCCGCATGAGGTATTCCTCGCATCGCAGGGCAGCTAACCCACGACAATAAAACAAGTCAGGGGGGGTAAGTGATATAATACCAGCACAACGGGCTTATCGTTAAACAACATACGCACAACAAGAAAAACCCCATTTACACAAACGTCACAAGACACTGACACACGTAGCATCATAACATGTTTACTTATCAAACCAACAAGAAAGTATTACAAGGCTATCACAAGCAAATCATAGGCAAGTTACTCACACAAGGTACTTTTATTTGATGTCAACAAATCCGGGATTTAACCCCAAAGTTCTACATACTTTAACTCTTTGAAAAGATCCATTTCTTTCGCAAAAGTCACACGATACCCGTAGTATAAAAAAATAGAGTAACTATCTTTTTAAGTAAACCAAAACAATTTCCATACCTTCTTTTTTTTTTTAAACCATTTTAAGACAAAACCATGCCTTCCTTTTAAACAAAAACCCTTCAAATTTCCAAGTCTCTCTCTTTTATAAATCAAGTCCCTTACTTTGGAATTTTAAGAAAATCAATATAACATTATTATTTAAAAACCAAGTACTCATTACTCACGAATGAGGTTTCACAACTTTCTAACACAAACCAAGTTCTTCACATATCACATCAAGTCAAATATAAGTCAAGTCTCTTATCTTTTAAAATCAATAAACCATTCTTTTACCTACATAAAGTCATTATAATTAACTTCCCATAAATCCATTATAACACCTTATGTTTAAACCAACCAAATTCGTTTAGCACACGTACGTCTACCGTACTATATAGTTCACAACAATCATGCTAGAAATGATAGGAAGAGGTTCACATACCTCGCGACGATTATCGACAATTAGCAAAACGCTCCAAAGTACTATAACCTTGCTAGCCTTTTCCACCCTTCAAGCAGAATACGCTACTCGTAGTACTTCAACCTATAATGGTCATAAAACGTCTATCAACTTCTTGATCTCTTGTAGCACAATTCAAAGTACAAGGTTCCTTATTCTACGAAAAATTCGGTAGCACCTCCCCCCCCCGTAACCACATAACTCTCCTCTTCTATCAAGGCCCGCTACCAAGCCAACAACTCCAAGGGGGTTACACGTCTAACCGGACGTGTACAACACTGCCCCACAATAATACTACAAGTCTACTATAGATACAGTCCAATGTAAATACAGTTCAATTCTTTATAATCATCCTTCCAATATATCTTATACTCAATTCTAAACTACTACAATATGTAATATCCAATTACAATAGGGGGACAAAGATCATTACCTCGATAAGCCCAAAATTATCCAAGATTTATAAGTCGATCCTGAGCAACGTTTAGCTCACTTCTTACGCTCCAACCCGCTCAGCAACCCTTAGAAGTTTCTAAACAACTTCTTAACACTTCATCCATACATGAAGATTTTCCTGTGGTTTCGTTTACGACTATTGAAATAAAGTAGTATTTCCGGGCTCTTATGTTGGGATAACTTTGGAATACTACAAGAGATTTAGGCTAAGGTATTTGGAATTATACCAACACTTGAAGAATTTCTACACAAGGTGGGGGGGTGTGTTTGGGACGAACACTGCGAGGAGGAGAATTTTGCCTTGGAATTTCTCTAAGTGTGGATGAATAAAGTCTTGAAATCAAGGGGTATTTATAGGCCAACCAATGGCTAGGATCAAAGCAAGTGTAAGGTGAGGATTAGGGACAAGTGTGTGTGGGTTCTTCCAACCAAATGTCCACCACAACATTGAGACATGTGTCCACCACAAAAAATGGGACAAGTGGCTTGCCACTTGTCCACCAAAAAAACGTCCCACATGTCACACTTGTCCACCAATCGGCCAATCATGGCCACATGGGGGTGACACGTGTCGCCCCCTACTCGTCCAAAATATTTCATCTCCCGAAAATATCCGTAATGCCAAAAATCCGAAAATAAAGTGGGCCCCACGTGACCAAATCCGAAAATAAAATTCTATAATTCTAAAATAATCCCAGAAGTCCGAATACCAAATCTGGGAATCCAATTCCCATTAACGAACCTTTTTCCTTCACAAAATCCGGAAACTTTTCCGTCGAAAAATCACATCTTTCTTCATTTCCAATTTTTTTTCGTAACTTCGTACGTACGTCCTCGTATACATACTCTAGAACTACGGGGTGTAACAAGTTGAGAATCAACTAGGCGGACAGATTAAAACTATCTGTAACAATAGAGGGGGAGAATATGTAGCGCCTTTTGAAGAACTTTGTACCCAATCGGTATAGTTCATCAAACAACGGCTCCTTACTCACCTCAATCAAACGGGGTTGATGAATGCAAGAACCGAACACTAAAGGAAATGATGAATGTTCTACTCATCAATTCGGGCCTCCCTCAAACCATGTGGGGAGAAGATGTTCTTACCGCGAATAGGATTCTTAACAGTCCACACAAGGGTAAAGACAAGACTCCATACGAGCTATGGAAAGGAAAGAAACCTACCTACAAGTATTTAAAGGTATGAGATTATCTGGCCAAGGTAAAAGTACGTATGCCAAAGCAGGTCAAGATTGGACCTAAGACTGTGGATTGCATATTCATCGGATATGCCAATAACAGTAGTGCTTATCACTTCATAGTGTATAAGTCGGATCATCCTGACATCTATGAATATACGATCATGAAATCAAGGAACGCATGGTTCTTTGAAGACACGTTTCCATACAAGGAAAACAACATAACCTCTCACAAATGAAGTTATGATCAAGCCTTTGAGGATCAAGATGTAGATGACTACCTAAATCCGAACGGTTCTGATCTAGTGAATTCAAGAGTCGATTATCCGATTTGATAATCCATTCTCGTGACTTGGAAGATTCGGAGATGGAACGATGAGAAGCAAGGTCCTGGAAGGACAAGTCGCCCGGTCGGACTTTGAAGCTTATTTGGTTCAGAATGAACCACGGACAATCGCCGAAGCATTGTCAACTCCAGAAGCACCGCTCTGGAAGGAAGCTTTAGAAAGTGAGATAGAATCCATCCTGCATAACCACACCTGGAAGTTGGTTGAACTTCCCCCGGAACACAAACCATTGGGTTGTAAGTGAATCCTTAAACGGAAGTTAAAAGTAGATGGATCTATTGACAAGTACAAAACCAGGTTAGTAGTAAAGGGCTATCGCCAAAAGGAGGGCCTTGATTACTTCGACACCTATACTACGGTGTCAAGAATGACATTCATACGTATGTTCATAGTTATCGCCGCCTTGCGGGATCTTGAAATACATCAAATGGATGTTAAGATTGTCTTCCTAAATAGTGATTTAGAAGAAGAAATATATATGGACCAACCCGAGGGGTATGTGGTTCCAGGACAAGAGACAGAAGTATGTCGGCTTGTTAAATCATTGTACGGGCTGAAACAAACCCCTAAACAATGACACGAGAAATTTGATAGTACTCTACTATCAAAAGGGTACGCCATTAATGGAGGTGACAACTGTGTCTACATGAAAGGAAATGTCGAATCCTTCGTCATGATATGCCTATATGTAGACGACTTGTTGATCAGTGAGAGCAGTTTTGGGATAATCCTAGAAACTAAGAACATGTTAAAACAGTGTTTTGACATGAAAGATATGGGCATTACAGATGTCATCTTAGGGATCAAGATCTCTAAGACATCTAATTGACTGGTCTTATCTCAATCTCACTACGAGAATGTACTGAAGAAATTTGGGATGTTCGACAGTTCACCGATATGGACCCCATTGGATATAAGTCAAAAGATTGACAAACATCTTGGTAAGCATGTACGCCAGAAGCGATATGCGCAGGTGATTGGTAGTCTGATGTATATCACAAATTGTACTCGACCTGACATTGCTCGTGCAGTCAATAAATTGGCTAGGTTCACTCGAAATCCAAGTGAAGATCACTGGAAAGCGTTGAACATGGTATTACGGTTCCTAAAGTTCACGATACATTTCGGGTTACACTATTCAAGATTTCTAGCGGTACTAGAGGGGTACAACGATAACTGGATATATGATAGCGACGACATCAAGTCCACCAGCGGATATATTTTTATAATCGGTGGTGGAGTTGTATCTTGGAAATCCTCTAGACAAACTCTTATTTGTCCGATCCACGATGGAGTCAGAATTTATCGCTTTAGATAAAGTGGGAGAGGAATCTGAGTGGCTTTATGGTGTTCTAGAGGATGTCCCATGTTGGGATAAACCCGTGTCTTCTGTAATGATCCACTGCGACAGTCAGTCGGCTCTAGGAAGGGCACAAAGTTCAATATACAATGGTACGTCTCGTCATATTCGACGAAGACATGAGTCCGTTAGGCAGTTGATCACCTCGGGCATTATTTTCATTGTTACATAAAATCTAAGGAAAATATCGCAGATCCTTTGACGAAGGGAATACCCAAAGATCAGTTGTTCTGCCTGTTTAGGGGAATGAGCTTAAAACTCAAACAATAAGAACCGATATAGTGTACACCCAACCTTAAAGACTGGAGATCCCAGGAATAAGGTTCAATGGAAAAATTAAACTGTAAAGGTTCCGTGAGTGCTTCGGTGGAAGCAAGAGCACTTCGGATAATGTGTCTTTCTTAAGAAACATAATCCAAAGTCGTTCCCGTGATAGACAAAAAGTGCTACATGTAAGAGGGGTAAAGGATAAATTTCCAAACCTTTAATAAATTCTCAAAATTTGAGGTTAGGTTGGAGAAATTTTTAATGGTTCTTAATGCTTGTGTAGCAGGGTATTACATGATACCTTGTAGGAGATCACCTATTTAAGTGCGAGGACAGGCCGCCTCACACACTTAAGAATCCAAGGGTGTTCACGGCCCACGACGAACAAAACACTAAAAAGATTGAGTAGGAAAGGTGTTGTGTTGATATCATTGTCTTGACATATACTAAACATTGACGGTTCAAGACATCACGTTCACAACGCAGTAAATATGTCCGATGGTAGTCTACTATGAAAGGTTCAAAACTCCAGCTACCTCTCCAGATGCAACATCGATCCGCCGAGTGATTGCTCGAAAGACACCATGTGCGTACACCAAAATCTCTTCCAAGAGGAGATTGTTGGAAATTTACTAAATGTGAAATAATTCCTATTATAAATTATGACTCGAACAATTGGGGCCCCGTACGTCGGAAACTTGATTTCCACACACGTGCACATAAAGTGTCAAATATCGTAATTTCCTTAAGTGGAAGAGATGTTGGTACGTATACGAATTGTTTGAGACGTAAGATAGTAGATGTTTATTGGCCAAAATGACAAATGGTTTCACGTTGGTAAATAAAAGGAAGACAATGTGTAAAATATGAAACGAATCAGAAATCGCCACGGAAATGAAGTGGACCACGGTGCCACAAGGATCGAATCACGGTCTTTGGAAGCAGTGGTGCCTCCAAGGAAGCGGTGCTAATTCACTTTCGATTCGATGACGGAATTTAGGCACCGCGGTGTCGCGACGGTTTTAAGTACCGTTATGGGCGAATTAAAGTTGATTCTTGGGCTGACTTTAGAGCTATTACTCTCCATTATTTGGCAATTGAAGGCATTACTAGGCTGAATTAACCTCAATATCAATGGTCATTCATTTGGTTAATTGAGAAGACAATTCATCTACCTATAAATTGAGGTCTTTGGTTCAATTGCAAAACACACATTCACTAAACAATTCTCTGAAATTGTCTTTCTCTTTTGCAATCACAAACACTCAAAGATCTTTCTTCCAAAGCAAATACTTGAGTTCCCTTTGCTCATTTGTTTGATTGTTGTTTTATCTTGGGAGATAAGTTGTCATTACCACCGTTGAAAGGATATACGGGACAATATTATCTTAAAAGTAGATCAAGAATTTGGTCGACTCAGCAAGCCCTCATATTTAATCATTTCCAAATTTCTAACAAATAGTTGTTGTTGTTATTTTTCCGTTGTACCTATTACCACTCACATCATCAATATTACAAATGTTGAAATATTGAAAATAGTTCAGAAAATAGTACTCTAAATGAAGTAATGTTTTTTACTTACATATCTTTTTAAATAACTTTTTCATGTGTGATTTATGATCAAGAACAACTTTACCTTTTTTTTATTTTGATTTTTAATTAAACTTTAACACAATATTATTGAAACACATTGATTATTGGGATATTGTAAGACTTAATAACACATTTGCATTTTCTTAAACTGTCCGATTTTACCCTGTTGTGCAGCCCTAAGCATATGCATTGTAAGACTTAATAACACATTTGCATTTTCTTAAATTTGCCAACAAATTTTATTTAGTTATTCAAATTACGACATATTTCAATTGAGCATCTGAACTCATGATAATATAATCTATAGAAATTTTTTATTTATTTTTTTCTTTGCAAATGTCCAGTACATATATAAGTTAATCGCTTAAAATATGTCATCTCCTTTAATTATGTGCATTCACCTCAATAAATCGTAAAACTCTAAGCTTTTCTTAATTGAGGATGATGTGTATAAATGATATATTTTATATGGTTAATTTTACTACCTAATAAACGCTTGAGAGTACTCACAAAAAAATTATAAAATTTGAACTAAAAGTGTCTAAAGATGGACATTTTATCATGTATTCGACTGCTTAATTTGCTGATAAGTTTAAGGAATTGTCAAAGTATCAAACTCCATTAAAATCCCTAAAAAAACTAGCTAAATATAAGGTAAAAATACCAAACATTACCAAGCCAGTATATGTATGTGCTATATGTTTTTAATATAATATTTTTTTTATTAACCATGATTAATAATTGATATATATTTCTACTCGTTAAATTACATAATCATAATAAATTAGTATTACCTTACTATAAATATTTCCCTTACAGCATAGAGCTATATCAAATTTTAATGGTGTGGTCCCTTGAAGACCTTCTTTTAAGATCTCTGTCTTATATTAACTTAAAGACCAGAATGTTTTATTTCACCCAAAAATTTACGGTGTTTATATAAAATTAATACAAGATATACGGATTTCTTATAAATAAATTCATCACTTAATTATAATTGGGTGACATGAAATCTAACAATAATTTTTAACTACTACTTAACATGTTTGATTTGAATAACCTTTTGAGGTAAGTATTTACCCCACTTTATTGAATTGAATGTGTGATCTGAACAAAATCCCACATTAATAACTGAAAATAAATTAAACTATATATAAATTGTAGAAACATTCTTACTGGTGAGTCCTTTTGAAAGAATTGCACATATTTCACTCAAAACAAGTAAATATCACACCATATTAAGAATATATTTAATTGATCGAACCTAACAAATGATATGAAATCAGAAATCCCTATGGTTTATCGATACAAGTATGGAGATAGCGGAGTGATGATGTAAGGCCCAATTTAGTGTTTTTGCCGGTCTACATGTTGATTTGCTCTAACTTGTAGTTTTGCAGAGGCATACAAAAAACAGAAACTATATATATAAACTCATAAGAAGATGATCATGTAGAACTTAGTTCGTGACGAGGCATGTAGAACTTAATTTAAGAGAAAATTATTTAACGTGCGAATAAAATTTCACATTATACATGGAAAAAAAACAAAGAAATATTTTTAATAATATTAAGTCTTTTAAAAAAAATCATACAAATTTAATCCAAAAAGAATAATAGCATCATATTAAGAAGGGAGAAGTGTCAGATTTGTCCTCCAACTTTCGATTAAGAATCACATTTGCCCTTCGTTAAAGTATGGGGTCAAATAAGTCATTTTCGTTAGCAAAGTTGTCACATTTACCCTCCATAGACAGAAATTCCACATGGACACCACATCGGATCCATGTGGAAAACACATGGCAGGTGGGACCCCTCCATCCCTTCTCCGTTTGCCGCCCCACCCCACTCATATCTACGTCGAAAAACAACACCGCCGCCGCCATCATCGACCAAACTCCGCCCTCTCCATCACTGCCAACAAACTAACAACCAAAATAACCCCACCCCACTCCCTTCTACGTCGAAGAACACCACCGTCAGCTTCGACCAAACTCTAACCATCGCCATCGTCGACCAAAAAACTTCTATGTTAATTTTTTAGACCTGGAACAATCAATTACACACCAACTCGAAATGAATATATCCAATCGGTAACAACTGAATCAAATGGGACCAAAACAATGAAGAAAATTAGAAAGAAGAAGATGTGTTGTGGCGTTGTGGTGGTGGTGGTGGTGATGGCGTCGACGATGGGTTTTGTGAAATTGTTGATAATGTGCTCCAAATCATCCTATAGTCTGTGCAAGTGGTGATTAGGAAGCTATGATTGAATTTTAAACACAATTGGTTGAAAATCAGCTGGGGGAGATGTGTTTCGGATGAACAAAGGGAGTAGAAGCAGTGGGGGTGGCGAAATGGGTCCCACCTGCCATGTGTTTTCCACATGAATCCGACGCAGTGGGATTGTCCCACCGTCCACGTGGATCCGACGTGTCGTCCACATGGAATTTCCGTCCATGAAGGCAAATGTGACAACTTTGCTAACGAAAAAGATTTATTTGACTTCACACTTTTAACGGAAAATAAATGTAATATGACCCTTCTCCCTATTAAGAATATCATTGGACAGAGCCCAACAGAGTTAAGGCTGGTCACTGGTGTTGCTTTTTCACAGTATTTTGGTAACAACTTTCTTACATAAAACGAAATGAATGGAAAAACACGAAGGAAAAAAATTACATGACAACAAAATAGATAGAATATTTAGATTTTCATTTACGCTCACTTTAATCCAGTAGAATGTTCCACATGTACCGTTTAACACTTCATGTGCTTCTAGATAGTTGAAATGTTTATTTATTAAAAGAAAAAGAAAGCAATAGTTTAAAATTCAAATGTTCTAACTTCTAATGGCTTGAAAACCGCTTACAATATTTTGAACTTAAATAATTGGTATACATTTTGTCATCATTATGATGATATAATAACAAACGAGAAAGCTGAAACAATTTTGAATTTTTTAAGTAATCAAAATTAGTCCAATTTATTGTCTATGCCAATTAGAAACAATAATGACGACCCCAGCCATATTGTCATCAATTGAATAAACGTACCACTAGAATATGAAAGGGGAAAAAATGTCACGGTTCAAATGCCGTAAATATCTTTGGATTTCTTCCGTTTGAAATTCGATTTGAACCAAAGATGGATTGAACCTTTTTGCACAATAATTAATTAGGTTGCGGGTCTATTCATAAACCTTCATTAGTAAATAGTAACCATTCAAATTCTGCTTCGTGTCTCACAAACATGAGCTTTATCCAGGATAAGTCTAAGATGACAAACATTGCATGTGCATGCACCTTCCTGTACCGATTAAGACACAAAATTGATAAGAGTTCAAACTTCAAAGTAGGGGTGTCCAACGGTGAGTGGACTAAATTTGATCGGGTTAAAGTATACTTCTAGAACACGTTTGATATGCTGTATTAAATCGAATCAGACTTTGACAAAAATAATACAGTGTTTGGTGGGCGTTTTGCACAGTATCTGATCCAACCGCCATTTTGGGACTCATCTAGCGGTGTCTGCGCGCTGATCTTAAAAATAAAAATAAAATTTAAAAATACAATCTATTATTTATTAATACTCTAATACCATCCATTATATATTAATACAATCCAATCCAGTCCATTTCAATAAAATTATTACAGTCCAGTGCGATATATAAACCAAACGAGCCCCTATTGAATTGATAAATGAACGGTTCATTAACACGTTTAAGGATTATTTGGAATTGAATGAGACGGGCCAAAATGAGCTAGAAATGGGTCATGGGCAAACCCACCAAACTCTTATTAATTTTTTTTTAATTATTTTCTTATACTTTATTTAAGTATTTAACATTATTAAAGTTATATATAACATATCAAATAAAAAGAAATATATTTTCCAAAAAAAAAATCAACAAGATTTTTCATAGGTAACATGGGCTATATTATATATCAACCTACTTTTAGATGATCTACATTGATCCGCACTTTCAGGTGATCTGAATTAATCCTGTCAAAATAAACAGAGTCAATAAATGAATGTGTACCCGCTCAAATTTGACAAATTAAGTAGATAACTTTTCAAAGGTTAATTTTGTCATCCCAACTCAAAGCAAAACCTTCCGTGAGTTCATTAGCCACCAATCTATCCTCTATCCTGTTTATACCTGACTCGTACATCAACATGTCTACTAGAAGTTGAAGTGTTGCCAATATTGAACGTAACATGAAAATTTAAGCTCCCTGTGTTTTTCTTTTTAATATCAGATTATTATTCGGATTGCCTTTGTTATCATCGTTCCAAAAGTGGAATTTCCCATCCTAGAAGCTCCCACACCCCAGTCCGACATGTCTGTGAAGGAGGTAAATCATGATGACTCATTTGATTTCAAAGGTTAGATCAGTAACACGCTGCGCACAATGGACCCTCCTTTATTTCAAGAAGAAAACCCCACACTATCGCTGACGGGATTCGATCCTCGGTCATTGCTCCAATATCCCTTGAAATCAAATGAGTTGCCAAAACAGACTGCTTTTGTTATCACCGGTTATAGATGTAGTTGCTGTTGAAAATATTTATTAAACGTGAAATAAAGTTAATTCTATTTAATTACGAATCGAACATAAGGGGCCCCACACGTCGGAAACGTTGTTTCCACACACGTGTACATACAATGCCAATGATCATAATTTCCTTAAATGGAAGAGATATTGGTACGTATACGAATTGTTTGAGACGTAAGGTAATAGACGGTTATTGGCCAAATGACGTAGGTTTCACGTTGGTAAATGAAGGAAGAAGTGTATAAATGTGTTTAAAGATGAAACGAGTTATGAATCGGGCCGCGACGCCACCCAGCAGGGCCACGACGCCAACTCTTTGAAGTTTGGGCGCCGCGACGCCTACATGCAGGGCTGCGGCGCCGGTAGTCCAGAGGCTGCGACGGGAGACGAATAGACATGACTCTTGGGCTGGTTTTTGAGGCATTAAACCTCCATTACATCCCGAATGAATGCAGCCATTATTTGGCTGAATTAACACTTCATAATCAAGGTCATTACATGGTCATTCAAGGTCATTACATGGTCATTCAAGGCCATTACATGAGAAATTGGAGAGTTATCTTCACAACACTATAAAATGAGGTCTTAGGCTCATTTGCAAAACACTTGAAATCTGAAATACTTCTTCCTCTCCTGCAATCACAAAACACTCAAAGATCTTTCTTCCAAAGCAAACATTTGAGTTCCCTTTGCTCATTTGTTTGATTACTGTTTTATCTTGAGAGATAAGTTGTCATTACAACCGTTGAAAAGATATATTGAACAATATTATCTTAAGGATATATCAAGAATTTGGTCGACTCAGCAAACCCTTCTATTTAATCATTTTCAAGTTTTATTACAATTTATTGTTGTTATTATTTTTCCGTTTTACACATTACCACTTACAATTGCTATTATAGTCCCAAAGAAGGTTAACAATAATAGTCATTGAGCTTGTGCTTCTTGTCTATCAATTTTAGGCTATTATTTGCTTCTCTTATTCCACTTTATCTCTAAAGGACCGGTTTGTAACATTACATTCTAATGTACAAATGTAATCGTGGAGTGAAACATAATGTGAATAATTAATGAAAATACATATTTGTAGAGGAGTATAATAATTTTACTAAATTATGTTAATGTATCATATTTATGTGACACAATCAATTAGCTCGTCTTGGAACTAAACCAACATAATAATTCAAAATTGTTTGGGATTTGATATTTGATAGTTAATTTAGTTCAAGTCTAGTTAAGATTTATTTATCAAAGTCAAATATAAATATATTTTTTTGTTCTAGTCTAATTTGATTTTGTAATATTATAAATTGGGGTGTTTGCACCTATTTTCTTAGATTCACTTAGATTGTAGCCACTAGTTTTTAAGAGTTTTTGAGTTAAGTAAAATTCTCGTGCCTTTTCTGTTTGATAAATTATTCCATATAGTCATTATTGAGTCTTTCACTTATTCTTATATTATTCATTTGAATATTTTTATTTCCTTTCGCTCGTAATATATATTGATTAATTAGTAAAATATTATTTGAAAAATACACATATCTTAAATTTAATAATTTAATAAGTAAACTTCAAATTGAGTACTCTTCTCATTTAAATTTATACGATATAGTTTGAGCTGATGTCGAATTTAAGAACGAAATAGAAACTTGAAACCTTAAACATTACACAACATCTATGTAGATGTAAACAATTTATCACTAAAATTAAAATACAAAATTTAAAATTAAATTATACGTCAATTTTATTGAAATAAACTACAGTAAATTAGAATTATCTCAAACCTAGGGGGACCTATTTTAAAGACCAAAATTTAGTTTTAACCCCAAAGAGTCAAGACCGAAGGCAGTACTACGGATCACTCAAAAAACGCTAACAATGGCTGCTCCGATACTCCTCAGAGGTTTACCTCATCTCCGGCTCCGATTCTGCTATCAGCGCCTCCAGTATCCTCCTAGTTTCGTTTTAATTTCTCCGAGGCTGTTTTCAACTGCTTCCGGGTCGGCTCAGCCCTTCGAAGACGCCGGGTCCGATGGTGACCCGACCACCGCTGTGCTAACCGCCAAAGACCCGCCCAAGTACCCGATATGTCCCGACCCGGACTACAGAAAATGGAAAGACCAGGAAACCCAGATACTCAAAGATATTGAACCCGTTATTTTCCTGGCCAAAGAAATTATCCACTCCGATAGGTCTGTTTTCTTCCTTACTAGTAATTTACAGGTTTTTCTGCTATCTGGATTTAATTGGTAATTTTATGTTATGTAATTTTATTTTTCGGTATCTTATACTATAATGCATAAGTCAAATTAATATATTAAACTCATCAACTATCAAATACCAGGAGGGATTTGTTTATCAAACGATGGTATGTGTTCTTTAGTGTATTTTGTGTATTTTGTTTAGCTTATTTAATTGTGTTAGCTATTGTTCCCTTTTGTGGAACGCACTTTATACTACTTTAATTCCTTATTTGAGTGTGATCGTTTCTTTTGCTTTATTCTTTACTCTTGCTTTGTTTTGATTGCCCTTTTTGTGATTATGCTTTGTCTTGAGCCGAGGTCTCCCGGAAATCACCGCTCTACCTATCAATGTGGATGTAAGACCTGTGTACACTCTATCATCCTCAGACATCACGGTATGAGATTACACTGGATATGTTGTTGTTGTTGTAGTAGTTTATCAGGCTATTTAGTTGATAAGTTGCTCATTTGAGCTTATTGTGCTATGAGTGTGACTTCATGCTTGCTTTGTGTTTAGTTGAATATGTGAGGCTAGGGCGTGGCTTACTCCATTTACCTATATTATGAGCCAATTAAAAGAGATTGAACAATTAGTAAAAATAGTCAGAGGCACTCTCCTATAAGAGGGCAACAAAACAATGCCCCTTTTTAACAAGGCTATATTTTTTAATATATCCTATGGCTCTAGAGGTTGGAAAAGTACAGGGCCAGCTCAAGGAAGTTGGGCGGACCTAAAGTTGGAATATACGGCATGTTTGGAAAGCCACACAAGTAATTGAAATTGAGTGTAATTGGGTGTAATTGCACAGTTTGACATGTTTGATTGACCAAATAATTAGACAGTTAGATGGGAATAGAGTGTAATTGAGCACTCTCCAATTCTCAAGGGGGAGTTGAGAATTGGGCGTAATTACACCCTTTAATTACAGGGTTACTTTTTAGTTGTTTTTTTGTTTATTTTCTTTTTTAATATATTTTTTATTGCTATTATTTTAATTTGTTTTTAATTTTTACTTTTTAATTATTTTTATTTTTAAAATATATTTTTCTTTTTATATTATTTATATTTCATTTCATTTATTCCCATTCCCAACCTTTACTTCCGTGGTTCCATGTAGCATAACCGTGTTATTATTCTAATTTTTAAACTACACCTCTTAATATTAGAAATAATGAGTCATTAACATACTTGAAATATAATGAGTGACGTTATTAAAGTAGAATTTCGCTGTGAATGAGGTTATAGACTTATATTTTCTCTTTCTTTTGAATTATTTACTTAAGTAACGTTGAAACTTACTTATGTAATGTTGGAATTTGACATAAGAGTATTATGTTAAATTTTTTCTTTTGGATTTTGAATTTATGTTATGTTTTCGATTTTAATTTATTTGCTTTAGTACTATTGACTTGTTATTTCACATTGTATGTTGTTTATTTTTCACTTACAGTTGATAGTTTTTTTTTGTCAAGTATTTGAATAATGTTATGACATTATATTTATAAATATTATTTTTAGTCAAACATCCAATCCATGGTGTTCTCACAAAAAAGTCTGCTTTTAAGTTTTATAATTTATTAAAATTAAACTATTATTAATTTGAGATATATATATCAAATATTTTTTACAATATTAGGTACAAATATATGATTATTAATTAATATATTTTTTAAAAATAATTTGTTATTAAATAACTAATTTAATATCATTTATAAAGGCACATATTTTTAAATATTAATTTTAAGTTTTATTTTAAATCAAACTAACTATGTAATTATACTTGTGCAACCAAACAACACACTTGTAATTACACTGTAAGTAACTACATTATGACAAACAAACATATCGTTGTAATTATAATACTGTGTAACTATGTAGCATGGACACGGGAGAGGTGTCCGATAGGACACGGGAGAGGTGTCCGATAGGACACGGACAGGGACACGCGAAAACAACAATTTTGAAAAATAGGGGACACGACACGGCAGAGACACGGTTGTAAAAATAAATAAAAATATATTTATATATATATAATATAATATATAAAATACTAAAATTAATATTTTTAAAGCTTCACATTCATAAATAAATTATAAAATTTAATTCAAATTTGTTATATACCAAATAACCAAAATACCAAATTAAATATGTACCAAATTAAAAAGAAATATTCATAACAAATTAACAATCAATCAAATATTCAATACATAATTCATATGAGTTACGACCATAGTCCATAAATTAATACATAAGTATGTCCAAGTATGTACCAAAGTAAACATTTTTTTAAAGAGTACTCATTCAGCCACCTCACCTTCTAGGTCATCATCAACCTCGTCAGGACCGACAGGAATAAAAGATAGGTCAGATCATAAAAAAAATGGAGTCAGAGCGTCCAATTTCATTTATCTCAATTTCTCATTGGATCTATTCTATTATGCTGGTCACCCCCACCCATCCCTCATCCATTCGCTACATATCTTACCTTTTCTTTTGGTGGTAACAGAGGTCACCCACATAGAGGAAAGAGTTCAACATTGCAGATATGAAGCTCTTGGAAAAGGGTAACCTCATGCAAGCCCCACTTTCATTAAACATCCTGAAGTGGAAGACGGAGTGAAGCCGACATGGATTCTCCCCTACAGAACTCAAAGTCTTGAACATGAGTACAGTATAGGAAAGAAGTTGGGGCAGGGCCAATTTGGAACGACCTATGAATGCACAGAAAAATCAAGTGCTACTCTTTATGCTTGCAAAGCTATACCGAACATCATATTATCTCCTTCAATTCGCAGGTAAGCAATTTAGGGTTTTTACCCTTTTTTTTCGGGCGTGTCCCCTTTCCCGTGTCCCTCCCGTGTCCAAGCTGTGTCCAATTTTTTTTTTGCTGGGCCCACTCGGACACGTCCCGGACACGTGTCCGAGACGTGTCTGAGGCGTTTCGTGTCCGAAACGGTGTCCGACACGGACATCTCACCCTAAATGAGGTGTCCGTGCTTCATAGCTGTGTAATTATTAAGATGTGTAATTACTACCCTAGTAATTACACCAATTCCAATTACCCGGTGGCTTTCCAAACAGACCCTAAAAGACCCTTAATCTTATTTCATAAAATTTATACAATAATGAGATACAAAAGATACCCTTAGGACTTTCGTATGGTGGTAAGAGCTCAACGCATGGTATGTGAGTTAGGCATATGTCATGGTTTTGAACTCTATCGTAGATAAAAGAATGGCAAAAAATATGACATTTTAGTGGAGAAGGATAGAGGGACGGGCCTATTATCTATCGAGTTTCAAACCTTAAGCCACTCACCCTCGGGGATTTCTCGATTAGAAAAGATGAGACACAAAAGAATTTCTTTTCTAATGTATGAACCAAACATGAAAAATGAAATAGCTAAGTCAGAAATCGAATTGAAATTAGAAAGTGACATCGTCAAAAAACATGAAAAAGAAATGAGTGTACATAGAGTGAGGAAAAAAGAGAATTGAAAAAGGTAAATACACTATTTAATGTAACGAGAGAAAAAGTTTACCGTCATTTACGCATGCATGTATACAACCTCAACCAAGTTAAAAAATGTTAAACTTTTGAAATCTTTTATTAACAATAATTATATAAATTATACTTTCTCCCGTCTATATTATTTGGTGTTTTACCTTTTCATTTTGATCCAAAATAAGAGGTGTTTTACATAATCAAGAAGTTCTGCATTTTATTTATTCAAATTTACCCTTGTTTACACATTCCAGAAAAGTCTTTTTCAATTACAATATCCAATGAGTACATTAAATAGGTACTCTTACTATTTCTACAAAGGTGTTTGATATGCACATAATATTATGGCATATTGCTTTCACTCGGAAAAATGCACATAATATTATGCCACACACCTCAAATCCCTATGTTCTTTATACTTGTCAACTTAGAAAGATGCAAATTAAATTAAGGGTAATTTAGTCGAAATTCTTCTTAATTTCTAGGAGCAAGTAGTTTTTTAAGGGGTGTGTCAAAGTCAAAAACTACAAATAATATGGACCAGAGAGAGTACTTACTCCTAGAAACTAAGAAATTTGTCTAAATTATCCTTAATCAAGTTAACATTTTTAAGTTGATAAGTATAAAGAACTTAGGAATTTGAGGTGTATGACATAATATTATGACATCTTTCTAAGTGAAAGGATAATGACATAACATTATGGGCATATCAAATGCCGTGAAAGAAATGGTAAGAGCACATATTTAATGTACTCGTAGGAAATTGTAATTGAGAAAGACTTCTTTGCAAATGTAAATTTGGAAAAATTAATACCTTCTTGATTATGTAAAACAACACTTATTTTAGATCAAAATGAAAAGGTAGAGACACCAAATAATATGGACCAGAGGAAGTTAGTTTCTTCAGGGGCGTGCCAAAGACAAAAACACCAAATGATATGCACCGGAGGGAGTATGTTATACATAATGATATAGTACTTAGTGTTTTTGGGGCCTCTAATATTTAGGAGCCTACAACAATGACTTTATTTGCCTTACCCTTCAGCCGCCCCTGAAAAAGTGTTATCCTGTGAGTCTCTGATGATTAAAATGTACAAGTTAAAATGCAGCTGATCTATTAAAAGGAAGGGTGGTTGTGGATAGAAGAAAAATCAGCAAAGGAAGAAGAGCAGAAGTCTATGTGAATTCCATCTTGAGGTGCCTAAAGCTTGGGTTAGCCAGTAATATGTTTTAAACCAAAAATTCACAAAAGCTTAAATGAATTTAGCTGTAATTCTTTGCCCTGTTTAATTGGAAAGATGAATGTGTGGTTGCTGGCGTCAGAATCTTCCAAAAACAATGGCGAGACAGTAAGGAAGCAACAACTTTTTTTTGTGGCTGAAATGATGATAAGGATCTAACTACTTAACATTTAAAAAAAAATAGGAATCAACTACTTAGTACATGATTCCTTTGTCCAGAATAAGAAGTGGTCGGTCAATTTATGAAATTTCATCGTAAATGTGAAATACTTTTTATTTTTAGGAGATTATAATGTAATTGTCAAATGTTAATTCTATAACCGTTTTAGACATTTATATGTTAAATGGGTTCTCATGTTAGTTCTTTGTACTTGAAAAGGACTGTATGGGCCTACATCTCGAGATCTAGACATCATTTTTTCAAATGAAAGTAGGATAATAGTTTCAGATGGAGGCAGTATTTAACCTAAGTAATTACACCTCAAGAGCTGAATGAGAGAACCACATAATCAGATTGTTCAAAAATCAATTTACCATTGTCAAGGCATAATAAATCGTAGAAGAGCTTTTTCTAATTCTGTTCTTTTTCATAAAAACACAAGCATCTATTCCGAACACAACAATAAACTAAATGTATCTAACTGCAAACATTAACAAAATTTTGTTCAAATTTGGCGTGAAAAAGTTTATATTTTGCACATGCATTCTACGTCATAGCTGGTAAATCGTGCTTATGATCTATAGTCCCATTTAATCCGGATGACAAATTAATTTAACTGACCAACACTCCGCATCATACAATATAATAGGTCTAACCACCACCATATAGAACTTGCCTTTAAGTTTTGGTGACACCTTTTTGTCGTATAAGACTCCAGATGCGAGCCTCCATTTCATCCACCCTGTCTCAATACGATGTGATCAATCTCTCAATTCTCTTGGATAATAAACCCGAGGTACTTGAAACTTCATTTCTTTGGAATGACTCGAGTACCAAGCCTCACCTCCACGCCCGTATCAGGGTCGCTCTCGTTGCTGAACTTGCACTTCAAATATTCTGTCTTGGTCTTACTCTGAACCCTTTAGACTCCAGAATCTGTCTCCAAACCTCCAGCTTGACGTTCACTCCTTTGCGAGTGTCATCAATCAGGACTATGTCGTCCGCGATTTGATGTAATATTTTCACAAAATAAGAATGATGTCAACCAGGTTGAAAGTTTTTTCTTTGACTACAACTTTTCTCGCTGTTCGTGTAACGTAAAATATGTTGTACGATCCATCTTTTCTCTACCAATTTACTATATTTTTCTGACCCTTTCAATCAATTTCATATTAGGTCTGAATTGAGCTATATGATTATCATTGTTATGTCTTGAGTTTCTCATTCAAGAAATTACTCCTTTGTTATTCTACACGGATTCAACTAAGGTTGTCCAGTCAGGTCGGCCCGATCCTGACTCAGCCCCGATCCCACCCCGATCCCCCTAAAATAATTACGATATCGGGATTCGAAATCGGGATGAGACCTGGGCTCGTCCCGCCCGGGTCCGTCCCGACCCACCCCTACTCCTACCCCTACCCTACCCCACCCCGACCCTATCCCGATCCCCCCTCCCCTATTGCAAAACTAGTCGTTGCAACAACGACCAAATTTAGATTTTGGCCGTTGTGCAACGGTTCCAACGATCATTTTTGGCCCCCACCCCATAACCCCCTACCCCTTCATATTTATTTTTAACCCCTAAGTTAGTTTATTTACACTTTAACCCAATTTCTCAATTATAAATACCTCATTTTCTCTTCATTTTTTCCACAAATCTTCCTACAATCTATCTCTCTACAAGTTTACATTACCTACTAAATATTTTATTTTATTTGCTCATTTGTATAATTGTATCAAAATTCAAAAATTGGAACTGAAGTTACGTCGACGTTTGGTACCTTCGTTCCTTCTTTAAATTATTATTGTTAATTTATTTTAATTATCACACATGATTTCATTATCTTTATTATTTATTTGCATAATTGAAATTGAAAGAATTAGACGTATGGTTAAAGGTAAGGGTAAGGGTGCTTTTTCTAGTAAGGGTAACAAGGGCACTTCTCCTAGTTATCATATTTCTAGTCAGGATGATCTGATTGATTACACTCATATAGATGAAACTAATTTTTTAATGATGTACCATTAGATAATTAGATATATTCTGCAACTGAACCAGACTTTAATTTAGACGATAATCTAGATGACACACACTAGTGCACCTCAACCTCAGACTGAGACTCAGTCTGATACTGCAATGTCTCTTATTCCCCCTAGTATGAGACGAGGCCCACACAACGACCATTAAAATAACCTACATTGTTATTTTTTATAGGGATAAAGAGAATTAAGTAGTTGGATGTAAAATTTGTAAAACTGTTTATCAATTTAAAATCGAAAAAGGTCAAGGTGGAATGGAAGGTTTATTAAGACATGTACAAGACTTTCAAAAAGCTAAGTGGGATGAATACAAGGCTACAAAGTCGAGTGCGCCAACAACGTCTGAAAGCGCTTTTTCTGTCGGAAGATTTCAAATAGGAAAACACAGACACTCATTAGCGGAAGACAACTTGGAAATTACAGTTCTATTCAGAGATTGGATATGAGCGGAGCGTAGAAGGTGCAATCAATCAGAGATCAACGAAGAACACGACGAAAACTACAACGAAATCTTGTCCGGGGGAACTGTAAGCGACATCGATCAATTTGACCAACAACTTCCAATTCCAACCGAAAAACCACAAGACATTGTGAAGAAATTAGAAAATGTGTTTTTAATTATGTAATTTTTTTAATTGCAATTTTACCACGTGATTTGCAACTTTTGAACAACACCACAAAGTTGCAATTTTGAGATTGTATTACAAAAAATCATATTTCTATTAAATAATATAAGAGTCACAAAAACAACATTGGAATGTTTTTATTACAGCATCTTGTTCAATTATTTAAGTGTTTATATTCACAACTTTTTTGAAATTAAGTGTCAAAAAAACTTGGAATCCTGGACCCGACCCCGCCACGCCCCGCCAACACCGGTCCCCTTTTCCGGTGGGATGTGGAACGGGACGGGACATCGGCCCGATCGCCATCCAGTCCGTTAGAGGGCCGGTCACTGCCCTTTCCACGTCCACGGACCTGACCTCTTGGACAACCCTAGATTAGGTTAAATGTATGCAAGTTTGCTATTGTTTTGGGGTACTTTGAAGAACCCGCATGAAAGACCTACGTCTGTTACAATACCTGTGTGACACGGACAGTGGCGGACCATGATTTAATGATCTTGGGTGCTCACCTTAAAATCAACAAAAAAATATTGCTTTGAGTGGGTTTCGAACTCAACTCCTCCATGGCTTAGCCTTAAGCCTACCCCACCTTTTAACCAGAGCACCAAGATCTTTTATTGATTCTTCGGTGCTATTTATTGTTTTATACCAAAATTTCTATATCTACATAGAGTATCCGCCACGGTTAATGGATGCTCGAGCACCAAAATTTTACACATGGGTCTACCCCTGGACACAGACATGTCAAGGAAATAAAGGACCTATGTAGCAACTCTTTCCATAGGGAAATTTAGTTTTCACAAGTAGTGTTGTTATCGGTCCGGTCCGGTCCGGGTATCAACAGATTCGGACTGGACCAATAAGGTTAACGGTCCCGGATCGAAACCGGACCGATAAGATTTCGATCCTGGGACGAGATCCAGGACAGGACCGAAACCTTATCGATCCGGTTCTCGGTCCGGACCGGTAAAATTTGTTTTGGTCCCATAAGAAAACCCAAGGCCTTCATGATAGAAGAAAATATTTGAACTAAAAATTGATGGGGATTTCCCTAAATGAGAAAACCCAAGGCCTTCACTTTGTTCTAATTGCGTGGCTGCTTGTTTTTCTTTGAAAAGTGGAGCCAACTTTAAATAAGGGGACAAATTGTTCTCTTCACTGCTTGCATCCGGTGTGGGACAAATTGTGCTAACCAATTTGTCCTCCAGATCCTTCTTTCTTGTGTTTCAGCCGATATGGGACAATTTTTTTTCTCTTTTTGCGTTTGTTGCGTATGACTGCATACCGTCATATGGGAATAAGCTCCCTGGTTTGTTTCAGCCGATGTGGGAATAAGCTCCCTCAGGTAAATTTGGTATCACCCAACGATAAATGTAGCGACTTTAATTAGAGCTGCTTAACTAAAAGAGTTGATTAAAGCAATCTAATTGAATCAGTACGACATCAGTTTCTTCAAAATGACAAGTTTTAAAATTGAAAAAGGACTAGACCATATTTAGACAACTAACGTTTCACCCCTTATAAGGATTTCAACTTAGTATAACTTATTCTAAAAAAAATAAGTAATTTGACTAAGTAATTAAAATAATCCAACATTAGGGAATATTGCAATTAAATATAATTAGGGCTCGGTGGGGTCTAGCTGGGGGGTGTTATCGGGTATTTTAAGGTTCTGGCCCGCTCCTTATCGGTCCGGTAAGTGGCGATGGTCCGCCGACCTTCGTCTGGCCCATCATGTTTAAATTTTAAAAAAAAAATTAGCGGGTCTGGGGCTCGAACCGGGACGGACATGGTATGGTCCCGCCCGACCCGGTCCCGCTAGAACCCGACCTGTCTCGGTCCCGCCCCAGTCCCGCCACTTGCCAAAACTAGCCGTTGCAATAACGACTATTTTACATTTTCTATGTCTTTTGCAAATTTTTTCAACAACAGTACACTACAATGTTGTAATTCTGAATCTTGTATATTTCAATGAAATAATTAATAATATAAGAGGCACAAAAACAGCCTTGAGATGTTTTTTTTTACAATCTTCTTGTCTTTGTTTAATTATTTAGTTTATAAATATATATGAGTATAATACTATAATATGAGTATATGACTATCACTATATGACTATATGTTACTTTGTTAGTAATTTAGTATTTTTAATTTAGTGGAAATTTTTTTTTAAAAAAAAACCGCCCGTCCCGTCCCGACTGCCCACCGGGACCGGTACTGGGACGGGACACAGTATCGTCCCGCTAGTACCGGTCCCGCATGGCCCGCCCCTCCTTTCCGTCCCGAGCCCGCCTATCCCGATCCCAGTGGGCCCGGCCCGGCCCACTGGCCAGCCCTAGGTCCGGGTAATTTTTTGATACTCGTATCCGGACCGTTAACTTTTCGGTCCGAGTATCGGTCCGTGTTTACCGGTTCGGTTCTCGGGTAATTACCGGAAGTATACGGGCCGCTAACAGCCCTATTCACAAGAAATGAACAAACCAAGATTCTTAGATTTGTCCAGTGCATGCATGGATATTTGGATGCTATAGTTGCTAGATCTAGTATTCCAAACTTATTTTGAGAAATGCTTTTCTTGAACCGAGGGTCTATTGGAAACAACCTCTCCACCCCACAAAGATAGGGAAAAAGCCTGCGTACACCTCACCCTCCCCAGACCTCACTTGTGGGATCGGGCATGTTGTAGATAGAGGCTTATTTATTTTTCACTTTCTTGTTAGCTTCAAGACCATGAACCATGTTAGAAAAGTTAATTTCCTGATGTTATTCACTTAGTTTACAAAACCTGCCAGAGGAGAAGATTACAAATTATTTCGAACTTAAAAAGTTTCTGAAAATATTGCAACTTGTGAAGCAAATAGAAGCATAGGTAGGTAGGATGAATGAGAGAGCTAGCTGGTTGAGTATATTTGTGGAGATGCCTGCTTTGTACAAAAATAGCCTACCTTTAATACATAACCAGTTACTAAACGGACTGGCGGCCCCACTTTTACGTAATAAAAATAGAGATCAAGGCAAATTCCCCAGCTAGGTAACTCCTCCTTCTAATAAGAAAGAAGCAAATACTCTTTCTTCTCATTCCCTCCCCATTTTTCTTATATATCCTGTACTTTAAACTGTTGCACATTTTCGTTAATACATGAACAGGATCACCGAATCGACGAGTCAACAAATTTGACGAAGTTCTTTGTCTGCGAATTGAACTCTTAGATGTTGATTGCATCCTTTTGATGATTATTCAAAGTAACAGAGCAGTAAACTATGAGCTTTCTCATGCACTAAAGAACATTTCAATATTCAAATCTATAACTTTACTGAGAAAAGGAATAGGTTTTAGCCATCTTCCAGGATTAGCTTGCTATAGAAAGTCTGGAATCAGAAAGAAGTAACCCTTAAATCTCAAATTTATTGAAATAACATCATAAAACCTTGAGGTAAAATCCTAAACTTCCAACTGGTACAAGGAAAAGTAACTTTCTGTAGATTGGGTTCTCGTTGTATTTCTTTTGTATTGCATGGCTTCCTATTTCGTCTTTACTTTCTGGTGTATAGTGATATAAACTAATGGTTTAAATAAGTCTTATGACTTAATGTGGAAGAGTAGAATTTTCAAGAAATATCATTTCGATAAGCACTCTTTAGTCATTATCAGTTTCCTCTTTCTGTAGTCACTACTATAGAAAGTGCTTTCTAGCTTACTATAATTGAATCCTTGGTTTCGGGTGATCTGCCGAACATGTTTCTGTAGTTAGTGTCAAGTTGAAGATAGAACACGATCTTCTCGTCAAAAATAGAATGTAACTGTTATGGAACAGGTCTGTATTGCCTGGATCAGTCAAAGTTGAAGATAGAACACGATCTTCTCGTCAAAAATAGAATGTAACTGTTATGGAACAGGTCTGTATTGCCTGGATCAGTCAAAGTTGTTTTCCTTAAAATGACTATAAATTCACTGTATAGTTGCATAGTTATGGGGCTTCTAGAAGGAAATTTCGGAATCTAATCCTTTAAAAGAATACTTAGTCTGTATTTTTCTTATCTGCAAATACTACATCCTACTATCCTAGTGCTATGTGATTATCCTTTTTTTCTTCGTTCCCAGGTATATGGATGGAGAACGTCTGACAGCTGAAGATGAGAAAATAGTGGTAGATAAGCTTCTTGCTTATCATCCCCATTGTGAAGATAAAATTGGATGTGGCCTCGACTCAATTATGGCCGGTCACATAATTTCATGATGCTCTTGTTGCTTGATCTTATTAATAATTACTACGCTAACTTCTTTTCAAGTGACTGGAATCTGTTAGTAGAGATTGAATTTTTCTTTTAGTTTGTTGCTTTAGCCTTTTGTCATCTGATTTCTGTGTGTAGAGTTTTCGTCTCAAACTACATTTGTCCATTGAGTACTCACTCCAAGCAGCTTATTTTGAATTGGGCGAACAATTTTTAATTTTGAGGCAAAATGTTCACCTATTCGTAGATCATTATACTACTTCCTGTTAAGCTGTTTACTGATGTAGGAGTTAGGTTCTTAATCTATGTAGCATTCTTGTAAAGAGGCAGTACTTGTGTAAGTGGTGATAAAATTGTTTGTTATTGTGTTAGACTAATTGCCTCTATTTCGTAGGTTGATCGGCATCCCCAATTCAAACGGTCTAGGTGTCTCTTTGTCGTAAGAACGGACGGTGGATGGATAGACTTTTCCTACCAGAAGTGTCTGAGACAGTACATTCGAGATAAGTACCCTTCTTATGCCGAAAAATTCATAAAAGAACACTTCAAACGTGGTAGTTGAGTTTTGTATTAGACAGTCTCTCCTCACATAAATACTAAAGTTGGAAGCTGTTAGGCCCGTAGAGTCCTCATGGTGGGTCTTTTTCAATGAAGGGTCAAGAAAATGATGGATCTTAAGAATTCTTGGTGTGCGGCTAAAGGTGTTCATGGATCAATGACCAACAAATGACTTTCTGATACCTTTTAGTCAATGTGGTAGATAAGTTGACCTGCCTTTCAAGTTTTATTTGGTGGAAGAAGAAAGTTGATGGAAGTAACATTGATTAAAGAGTACACTTCCATAGTAATTAGTTGCCTTTTTGTAATGTTGACTGTCACATTCTTTTGGTGACTCTGTCTCTATCTTCTTTAATTTCTGAAGGCACATTACCAGGAGTTGGCTTACACAAGTAAAAACTTGCATGCGTACCTTGTAGCCAAAACAGCAACTTGTATTTATTTTGCTAAGTAATGAAGGTGGTAGATAGCAAGTGTGGTGGTGATAGGTAGCAGGTATCCGTGCGAATTTACATTATAGAAAATGAAAAGTGAGTTTGTATATTTTGGAGGAATAGTCAAACATTGCATTATGTTTCTCAGATTCAATCATGTAAGGGAAGTGTCATAATTGCCACCTAACTCATGCTTACTTGTACACCTCCAAAAATGTCAAAAGTAGTAGCATGCCTTTTACACTTTTGACCGTACGATCATGTCATGTGCATAAATTTGGATTGGCAAAACTGCTTCATAGCTATGAATTGTGTTGTGTGAAAATTAAGAAAAAAGAGCAACTGCACGGTCTGTGAGTACACAGTGATGGTCGAGGTAGAATTCGAGTAAGTCAAAGTACCAGCTTTGCATGTTGCTGGTTCGTTCTTTTGGTGACTTTGGCTTGCCAAAAGTAGTGTTGTCTACCGTTTTTCTAGTAATGGTGGCATTTGGTCACTTTCGCATGTCTAGTATTATTTGGGTAAAGTGTAAACTAACTACTCTCCCTGACCTAATTTATGTGACAGTTTTTATAAAAATAAAAGCTTAAAGATAAATTATTTTTAAATGATAAAAGGATATCATTCTTTTTGACAGACTAATAAGGAAAGTGATTTATATAAATTGAGACAGATGAATTATTCTCAAAGCATCAGATAACTCTATTCATAAATGCTTAGACAGTTGGTAAGAATTACTACTTGGCATTTTATCTATGCTGATATTTGAATCTTGATTTCCCATGGTTTTCACGCTGCATTAACATAAGTTCCCTTTGTGTATTTTCACTTTGAATCTAGAAAATTTTCATGTTAGAATGATGTTTTAATAAATAATTTTAACTAGAAAAAATAATAGTGGTCATTGCTAAACTAGACTCAAATAACAGGTGACTCAAAGACCTGGCTTTACCTTAATAAACAGTCCACCATATGTTAAAAGGTTAGTGGCTTTACCTTTTTGCCTCATTGCATAGCTCTAAGCTTTTACCCTCCTAGTAGGCGTTTGGACATACAATTTTTTCCTAAGAATTTCATCATGTTCAAACAACTCCTTAATTTAGTAAGTGCTAGCAATTTATGTTTAGATTATCTATTTATATAATAAAACTAGGAATATATAAGGTGATGTGATACCTTATGACCACCATTCCTATTTATCTTTTACCTCTTCTTTTTTTTTCTTCTTATTTTTCCAAAACTATATGAGAAGCTTTTGATGCTCGATCTCTAAAATTATCTTCTTTAATGTGAATTTTATCATTTATGCATTAAATCGTGATGTGGTAGAAGAGTTCGCGGATCACTTATGCTTTTTTCCCTGCTCAATAATTTCTTAATATTGAGAGTTGATTCATACGGGTGATGTTCGCGAGACTTGTGTGTGGCATGACTGTCGATGTTAGATTTATCTAGGGGTATCAACTATTGTTCAAATTCTAAGGAAAAAGGGTTTCTATTTTATTTTCGTTTTGATTTTGACACAAATATTTGGTATTACAATAATATACACGCATAGGATAAAGCAAGATAATTAATGAAAAAAAATACTTTCTTGATATAAACCAACCTAAAGAAAGACTATAAGTGTCTGTTTGGATTGGTGAAAATGACAAAATTGACATGTTTGGTTTGACTTTTCAGAAAAAGCACTTCTCACAGAAGTTAAAATTTGTAGCTTCTGCCAGAAGTATTTCTGCCGGAAGCACTTCTATCATTTATTTCAATTTGAATTTTACCATTTCTTTTATTACCCTCTTTAATTTTCATCAACAACTCTATTCACCTTCATTACCCTCTTTAAATATCTAGAAATAATTACTTAAAAAAAAAATCAAATATACAACTTTCATTACCCTCTTTAAATTGCTAAAAATAATTACTAAAAAAATCCAAATATACAACTTTCATTACCCTCTTTAAATATCTAAAAATAATTACTAAAAAAATCCAAATATACAACTTTCATTACCCTCTTTAAATATCTATAAATAATTACTAAAAAAAATCAAATATACTACTCATGTTCGGTTTTAATTAAATAAAATTAAATATACTACTAAAGTTGACATTTGTTCATGTGTAATTGCAGATTGAAACTTTAAACTCCTCAAACATCCTAACATTGTCCGATTATACGAGGATTATCCTTCTCCTTTTTCTATTTTCTTCTTTCAAATACTCTGAATATTACTACTATAATACATTATATTTTGAACAAACAAGAAATAAATATACCCAAGTTGAAGTATCGAATTTTTATTTTATTTTTGAAGAATTGCCTGAAGAGCGCCGCGGCTCCTTCGGCGTGAAAAATCACTGCCATGATGTTCGTGTTTTTTATCATCTAACTTGGATCAATCACAGGTTTTTAATGTAGCTTCTTCATCAGAGATGGATAACGTTCGAGACTTAGTCCGCAATCAAATTATAGAGTACATGCAAAATTAGTATTGTAATAATATTTAAATATTGTTTGCACTTTAAATTAGTATTGTAATATATAATATTCTAATAATATTTAAGTACTATATTGCACTTTAAATTCTATTATCTATTAGTAATTTTTATTTACATACTTCCATTTATTAGTAATTTTTATTTATATGTATTGACTAAATGTCCATTTTGGTAATTCTACATTCAAAAACAATTTTGATCAAAACTATCCAAACATCATTTATTGATAACAATCATTTTTACATTGTTGCATCCAAACATAAATCACTTCTGCCAGAATCACTTCTGACAAAATCACTTCTGCCAGAATCACTTCTGACAAAATCACTTCTGCCAGAATCACTTCTGACAAAATCACTTCTGTCAGAATCACTTCTGCCAAAATCACTTTTTTCAGAAGCACTTCTGCCCACCGCCAGTGGCAGATGAACGTGCGACCCTAATTAATGTTTTAAAAAAAAATAATCTCTTGATTATTTTCATTATTGAAAGAGAATATATACAAGTTACAATTTCCATAATAGAAAAATCCTATGATTATTCTAATACCAAAACCTTATTCTAGTAGTATAAGATTCCTATAACTATGATTATTCTAATACCAAAAAATCCTATTGTTTATTTAACAGTTTTTATGTATTTGAACATAATGAGGAAGTTTAAATTTTTGCAGGCATTAATATTGTAGCTTTATTTATTATTAAGAGTATGCTTATTATTATTATTGTATGCCTGTATTTTTTCTATTTGAGGTTGTTAATCGGAAGATAATTATTTACTTATGCTTACGAGGTTGTAACTTTTTTGTCTTGCGTTCTTTTCTGGTATATTTTATTTATGTTTCAGGCTCATATGATGCACTCAGAAAAAACATTCTATTCGATACCTTTATGTGTTTTAATATCATGCAAATTTTCAAGAAACTTTGATAGTCTTTAAAATTATTGTTTTAGTCATTAGTGAGTCTAAGAGGACTATTTTTATAGTGTGCCTTTACTTTTATATTTTTGTTAATCGGCATGAAGATGCTCTCAGAGAGAGGTTTGAGGCTAACAAACACGCGTTATGTTCTTGTTCTTGTTCTCTTTTTTTTTTTTTTTACATATTTCTTACTTAGTAGTAAATCTATAATGATTATGCTTAGTAGCATGTTAATTCTACTTTTTATGCATTTATCTAAAAATAATCTTAGTAAAAACGGTATGATAATATTAATCTGACTTGAAGAGTCTTTCTCATTAATATTAATATATATAGTGTATAATATTCATCTCTTATACAATAGGAATCCTAGTCATAATTACAAGAGAAATCTTAGTCTTACCATAATTATATTTACACAATATATGGAAGATATTCTAATTATGGGTAGAAATTTTGTATAATCACTATACACGTTTACACACCCCCTCAGTCGGAGCGGGAGGAGGCCGGACACTAAGACTGGATCTGAAGTCAAGAAATAATTGTCGAGAACGTCCTTTGGTGAATATATCTGCGTATTGATATGATGAGGGAACATGTGCCACTCTGACATGTCCTAGCGCAACCTTCTCACGGACGAAATGTATATCCATCTCAATGTGCTTGGTTCGCTGATGTTGAACCAAGTTGTGAGAAAGATAGACCGCAGAGATGTTATCACAGTACACAATAGATGCCTGACGCAAAGGCCACTGGAGCTCTAACAGTAAATTTCTGAGCCAACAAATCTCAGCTACCACATTTGCAACGCCTCTGTACTCAGCCTCGGAACTAGAACGAGATAGGGTGGTCTGTCGCTTGGCAGACCATGAAACCAGATTATCCCATAAAAAACACAAAAACCGGAGGTGGAGCGTCGCGTGTCCGGACACCCTGCCCAATATGCATCCGTATAAGAGAGCAACATGTTTGGCGCAGAGGGGTATAGGTGCAAACCATGATCAAGTGTGCCCTTAATGTATCAAATGATACACTTAAGGACAATAAAATGAGACTCTCTGGGGAATGCATAAATAGGCATACCTGCTGAACATCATAAGCAATATCTGCCCTTATAAATGTGAGATACCGAAGTGCACATGCAAGACTCCTATAAAAAGTAGGATTGGAGACTGGAGCACCATCCATAGCACTGAGCTTGGATTTTGAATCAACTGGAGTAGGCATGACTTTGCAATTCGCCATCTTAGCTAGGGATGTCAATGGGGCGGGGCGGGGGCGGGGGAAGGGTATCCCATACCCGTACCCACCACCTAAAACACATCCCCACCTCCGCCCCACCACCCATCACGGGTAGTAATTCTTCCACCCGCCCCGCCCCACTTACTTCACGCGGATACCCACTTACCCGGCGGGTACCCATTAATAAAATTCTCAAATAATGTCTAGCAATTGTTTTAGTCACCAAAATGAAAGTTATATAAGAAAAAGGAAAAAAAAAAGAACCTTTCCACTATGGTGTATCGAATATCAAGTCTAAAACCTTGCCAAAATATTATGAATATTAAAAAACAGTAAAGATGAAAATATTTAACAAAAAAAGGAGAACAAAGAGAATAAGAAAAAGAAACGCGGTGCATTACGGTGCGGGTTAGCTCAAGTCACATTTTGAATCAAGAAATGGCCAAATAAATTCGTAAATAGCTTAATTAAACTAATAGATGATACGGATATGGGTGGTGCTAATGCGGTCGATTGTGGAGTGCGGTGGGTACGGGGTGGAGTGCGGGCGGGTCTTATATGAAATCCACCCCCGCCCCACTACCCATGGCGGGTAGCACTTTTGATACCCATACCCGCCCCACCACCCACCAAACCATCCCCCATACCCGCCCCAATTGGAGCGGGTGCGGGGCGGTACCCGCATTTACCCGCCCCAATGACATCCCTAATCTTAGCCCTGTACACAATCTCCTCTGCATACTTACGCTGACTCAAGAACATGTGGTTGGCAGGCCTGGTCACTGATATCCCCAAGAAGTAACTCAGTTTGCCCAAATCAGTCATTGCGAATTCGGTCTTAAGTAAAACAATAATCTCATTTTTCAACTCATCGGATGAGGCAGTAAGAACAATGTCATCCACATACAGTAGTAAGTAAGCAATTCCGCTACCTCGATAAAAAATGAAAATGGAATTATCACTTCTCTGCATCCAAACCCAATCTGCATAATGTACCTGACAAAACGATCATACCAAGCACTGGGGGATGTTTCAGGCCATACAGTGACGGAGACGACACACATAGTGAGGGACAACATGATGGACGAACTCAGGCGGTTGATGCATGTAGACTCTTTCTTTCAGGTACCCATGTAGAATTGCATTTTTCACATCAAGTTGATGGATCGGCCAGTGTTTGCCCAAGGCTATGCTCATAATTGTGCGAATGATAGCCGATTTGACAACCGGGCTGGAAATCTCTACCCCCAATCAATGTCCTCCTGCTGATTTGTGTCATTAGCCACAAGTCATGCCTTATACCTCTCAATATCTTCATTGTCTCTGAATTTGTGACGAAATAGCCACATACAGCGGATCACATTCACCTCATCCGGTCTAGGTACTAGATCCCACGTGTGCTGTTTAGTCAAAGCATTAAATTCCTCAGACATAGCCGCATTCCAATTAGGGTCTTGTTTGGCCAATTTAGAGTTCTTGAGAATTGGAGAGATGATTTGGGCAGACAAGTTAAATTGGACTTTGGGTTTGAAAATCTCGTATTTGACACGAGTTTCTATTTGGTGAGTTGGGACAATGGGTTGCTGCGGCGGCTGGGTGGTGGGATCTGAGACTGATGGTAGGGTCGGATATGAGGAGGGTGGAGGAGTTTTCGTCAAGGGCGTCGCGATCAAGGGCTGCGGCGCTTGAGGTCTAGTGGTTATTGGAGCTGAGGCTCCGCGGTACCTCGTCGATGGGCCGCGACTCTGACGATGGTGTGGAGGAAGTTTGTTCATTGGAGCTTAGGCGCCGCCTCATCGATGGGCCGCGGCGCTGACGACGATATGACAAAACTTTGGTCACTGGAAGAGTTTCCATGATGGGTCACGGCGCTGACGACGGTGATGACTGTAGTTGATTGAGAATAATGAAAGAGATGACAAGCTCGTCAAGAAATGATTAATCATATTTTTGGAATTTCTGAGGATTCAAAAACTGGAATATGGTCTCGTCTAACGTGACGGAAAATGTGGATTTGACGAGTGGACATGTCATAACAGATATAACCCCTATGGTTCAGCGAGAAGCCTAAAAAGACACATGGTGTAGTCTGGGGGGCTAGTTTGTGAGGGGTGGTGGAGGCAAGGTTAGGGTAACAGAGACAAATAAATATCCGTAAATGATCGTAAGAAGGAATTCTACGGTATAGGATTTCTGCGGGGGTCATATTGTGAAGGGTACTTGTCGAAAGAATATTTAGAATGTATTCTGATATTTTTGCGGCTTATACCTGAATGACGGAGGAAGAGATGTATGAATCAATAGAGTACGAATCATATTGTTAATGGTGTGAATGATTCGTTCAGCTTTACCGTTTTGTGGGGGAGGTGTGAGGACATGAGAATTGAAAAAACATGCCTTTATTTATACAAAATCGGTGAAAGGTGGAGTTATTGAATTCGCGATCATTATCGCACTGAAAAGATTTATACCTTTTTCAAACTGTGTTTGGATAAAAGTGTGAAGCTCAAGAAATTTGACAAACACTTCTGATTTGAATTTAAGAGGATAGACTCAAATGTAGTGAGAAAAATCATCTAGCAACACAAGATAATATTTATGAACGAGGGAACTAGGATATGAGACGTCCATACATCGGCATGTATAATATCAAAATGTGCAAAAGTAACACTAGTAGATGATTTAAACGGAAGAAGAGTATGTTTGCCTAAAGAACAAGAAAGACAATGTTGGGCTAGTTTTCCATTATTACATGGAATAAAATTATTGTCTCTAAGAAAATTAAAAACTGGGGCTCCTGGATGACCAAGCCTATTATGCCATGTGGATGGAGAGATAGTCGCTAGAGAGACGTGAGAGCAAGGTCTGACATCGGAGGTGGATGGGAAATGATAGAGATCCCCCGATTGCATATCGTAAGAGGTGTCCCCGTATGAAGATCCTTCACAGTAAAATCAAAAGGGTCAAAGTCAACAGAGACAGAGTTATTACGAGTAAATTTGCGGACATAAATTAAGTTCTTAATTATGTGTGGGGCATATAGGACATTTTTTATGGAGAAGGGTGGATGAAGTGGTTGTGTGTAGGATGTACCATAGTCCTGTATTGGAATGCGATGGTCATCGCCAACTGTAATATACTGAGGATGCTTTATACTAAACATTTTGGAAATATTACTTGCAAATCGGGTGAGGTGAGATGTGGCTCTCGAGTCCATGTACTAAGTGTTGTCCGGTGGATGCAAGTTTATGTTGTTGAAGGCCTGGCCCAAATCAGTGGGAGTCATGCTGGATGCGGGCTGCTGGTACTAGGATGACTGAGGGCCCAACAACCCTGGTTGGGCATACGGGTTGAGCCACTGCTACTGGTACTGTTGAGGCGCCGCGCGCAATCGTACTGGTGACTGGGCAGTGGCTGCTGCTGCTGGTTCTACTGGCCGCAACCTTTGCCACGATCATGGCATCCTCTGCCACCGCGACCCTTGCTACCTCTGTCGCCGCGATCCTGCCGCTGTTGGGAATTTTTCGACGGCGTTTGGCCGGCAGGAATCTGAGGAGACATTTCGACGGCTAACGCCTTTTGATTATGTTCATCATGCTTTGCACGACGGATTTCTTCGAGCAACAACTGTGAGCGAGCTTTGTTAAAACTGGGTAACGGATCCGCCTGTTGAATCGTAGTGGCTAAAGTATCATATTTGCCTTTCGGAAGGCCTACAATCAATTGTAACACCATTTTAGTTTCCGAGACAGACGTGTCGACGTTGTAGAGTTGATCTGCCACAAGTTTTAACTGTTTGCAGTACTCAGTCATGTTGGAGAAATTATCAAAACGCGTGTTGTTAAATTGTTCCTCCAAATACACAGCGCGTGCGTGTTTGTTGTCTTGAAATATTTCCTCCAAACGAATTCACAAGTCGCGGGCTGAGGCGCCAGATTTCATGATAGTGAGAAGGAGATCTTTGAATATAGTGCCATATATCAACTGTTTAACCACGACATCGAGACGACGCCATGTTGTGTCATCGATCTCTGGGGCGCGAGTAACAGAATCGTCGATGTGATCAAGCACGTGGTAAATACATGCATGAATTTTGAAGAGTTCGACCCACGACCAATATTGACCATCTTCCTGATCAAGAATGAGAGGGATGAAATTCTTGATGTTTGTAACGGCGAGAGCCGGATGGAAAGATGGTGATGAATTGGTGGTGGGAGGTGTGGAAGCGGAAACGTTAGAAAGTGTGGAAGATTCAAGAGTACCCATTTAGATAAGAGAGGAATGAAAAAGAAGAGAAACCAAGAATTTTTTGTATAAGGTCGCGGCGGATCCCGAGGGGGGGGGGGGTTGCCATCGGCTTGGAGAAAAAAAAATCTAGGGTTCTTGTGTTTTGGCTCTTGATACCATGTAAGATGATATTAATCTCTCTTGAGGAGTCTTCTCATTAATATCAATATATATATATATATATATATATATATATATATATATATATATATATATATATAATGTACAATATTCATCTCTTATACAAGAGGAATTCTAGTCCTAATTACAAGAGGAATCATAGTCTTACCATAATTATATTTACACAATATATGTAATATATTTCAATTATGGGTAGAAATTTTGTATAATCACTATACACGTTTACAAAAACATTCATCTACTTTTTATGCATTAACCTCTACTCTATTTATATACGCCATTTTTTTGTGTTTTCTTCGTGTATTTTTATTAAACGGATAATTTTGTATTTAATTTGTAGGAGAATTTTTTCTAGTCTACTAGGTAATGATAATGATATGGTTTTAACTTATAAATCTGTGCTATCTATAATGTAAGCAGAGTGGATAATTGGACTCACTATTTGATTAGGTAGGTGCCGTGGGTCCAAAGCCCACAAGCAATGTGATTAATCCCTCCAGTTGGATGGATATTCAGGGAAATCTATCGACCTGTTCTTTCTTCTTTTTCAAAATCTTCTGCGCATATCTTTATAGGGATCTTTGAGAGGGACAAACACGTACTCGAATATTCTGATTCTTATACTCAGGGTGCGTCTAGTTCGGATAAACACGAAAGAAAAAGGGACATTTGTTGTTGTTTGTTTGACTTTATTTTTTCATTTCATTTACCACTTTTCTATTTTTATCCCCTTTCCTTGATTCCCCCACCCCACTAGGTATTTGGATTCTCTTTCCCCAACCCAAACTCCGGACCTCGGACCCCGAACCACTCGGACCACCCTGGACCCCCGACCTCTGACCCCGAACTCCGGACCCAGGACCAAACATGTAGGGACAATCAGATAATTCCTTTTCTTTCCATTTCATTCCATTACTGGATTTCATTCTGTTTATTCTGCGCGAACCAAACTCACCCTCAATATATTCAACAGTAACATACCGGTGAAATTCCACAATGAGGGTCTTAAAAGGGTAGAGTGTACGCATATCTTATTTATACCTTGGTAGGCAGAGTGACTGTTTTCGAGAGACCTTCGGCTCAAGACAAAGCACAAGCCTAAGCAAAGTAAGACAAACAAAGTAACTCAATTTATATTCAAAATTTGAGAAATATTGTAAAAAGAAGTGTTTCGAATAATTGCTATTAGACTCGGACCTGTTCTAAAAAAGTCGAGGTATTTCTAATTGTTTGTTGACACGGACAAAGTCAGGGAAAATCACTGAAATTATTTTAATATTGAACCTTGGACATATAAGAGTTCCGAATCGAATCTCTTTAGAAAGAAGATCTATTGTCTCATGGTAGCCCGCTCTAGCCCCCTTACGAAACTTTCGTTATTGGGTTAGCCATACACTTCACTAGTTTCTAGCGATTCACATGACATCACCAAATAATACAAGTCTTGCATAAGAATCTACTCAATTTATATTTAAAATTTGAGGTTTATGAGTTCGTAGATGGATTTTAAACTAATATGATAATAATAATTCAAATTAGTATTTTTTAAAAACATATACATTAGATTCTGATAAGAAATATGAGGTTCACCTTAACCTATAATCAGGGTCTAGATTTGCCCCCCAATTTACGAGATTAAAAATCCTTGTAATAGTTTATCAAAGTAACTCATAAATTTGAAAGAACACAATATGTACCCTTTTTTTATGTTTACATTAAAAAAATTAGGAGTAATACTAGTATTATTCGGAGTGTAGTTTTTCTAATACTACGATTTTTTATAATGTAGTTTGTGATATTTTTCATGTCATATATAAATACAATAATTTTGTTATAAATTTCTTAAAATTGTGTCCGGAGTGTATTTGTCGACACTCTATTCTGACTATCAAAGAGTAATCACTGAATTGCGTCACTTTTCTTTATAGAAACAGAGTACTTTCTCTTAGAGATATTGTGTATATTAATTATAATAGATTTGTAATATGTTATAATTAATTAGTATCTCTTATATTAGGTAAGGAAGATTAGTCTTTCATAATTCAAGACTAGGAATATTGTATATATTTGTATCTTTGGAATAAGATCAACCAGAGAATCATTTCCTACGTGGTATCATTAGCCTAAAGATTCTTGCCCTAATTCTCTTCTCTCTTTGTTTCCTTCTTCCTTAGCCGATAGATTTTTTTTTCTTTTGCCCTTTCTACTGTTTTCGGCCACTAGGTTAGTCATAAAACCTAACCTTTCTTTTCTTATTGAATTTCAGCCATTGGTTTAGAAAATCCTAACCTTAAATCATTACCTAATCCTAAAACATCATCTACTTCGACTCTTCTTTTAGTTCTAAATAGAAATTATAACCGAAAAACAAACCTTTCATCCTGCTCTTGCCGTTAATAACGTCAAAAACTTCATCCCCATCACTCTTGAGATGGAGAAAGGGCAGTATAACTCGTGGGCAGAACTATTTAAAATTCACTGTCGTGCTTATGAGGTGATTGACCATATTCTTCCGTCCGAGTCACCGTCGGATGCCACTACGGTGGACAAGAAATTATGGTCTCGCATAGACGCTATTGTCCTTCAGTGGATTTATGGCACTATATCGAATGATCTTCTTCATACCATACTACAACCCAATTCTACGGCTCAAAAGGCGTGGAAAATATTAGAAAATATTTTTCAGGATAACAAAATGTCTAGGGCCATTTATCGTGAACACCAATTTACGAATATTAAATTGGATGATTTTTCCAACATCTCCGCCTATTGTCAAGAATTGAAAATAGTTGCGGATCAACTTTCCAACGTTGGTTCGCCCGTGACGGATCAAAGGTTGGTTCTTCAATTGATTGCGGGGTTGAATGAACACTATGATGGTGTTGCAACGTTTATTCAACAAAGCAATCTCTTACATCCCTTTTATGAGACTCGTTCACGATTAATTCTTGAAGAAACAAGAAAAGCGAAGCAGGCATCCTCGGGAGCAACCACAACAGGAACCGCTCTCGTCTCCACCAACTCTTTTCCTAATGATTTGGAATCCCAAAATTTTGGTTCCGGTGGCCAAAATAATCGTCAACATGATAGTAAAAAACGGGGTTCAAATAGAAATAATAAAGGGGAAAATAATGGTGAAAAGGGACGTGGACGGGGTGGGGGTCAAACCACCGCCGGCGGCAGCAGCCAGTGCAAAGTGGCGGGTCGACAGCGTGCGAGTTTTCCAGTAGCAGCCGGCCAATGGGGCAGACTACCACGGGCTCAGGCCCCACAGTGGGCTGCCCCACCATGTCCATTTCCGACCTTTTTTTGGGCCCGACCTTCTCCTTCCAACCGCCAATCCGGAATTCTCGATTCTCGTCCACAACATGCTTTTACAGTTCAGGCACCATCTTCTGTCGGATATACACCAACGAATATTGAACAAGCCATGAGTCACATGAATCTAAATATTCCAGACGAATCGTGGTATATGAATACAGGGGCGACGTCATACATGACGACATCTCAAGGTAATCTTTCATCTTATTTGAATATGAGTGGTAATAAAAATATTATTGTTGGCAGTGGGAAGGAGATTCCAATTCGTGGTGTTGGTCAGGTAAAACTACCATCTTCCCATCCACCCTTACAATTAAAAAATGTCTTACATGCACCACAATTGATTAAAAACATGGTCTCTGTTAGACGTTTTACCACTGACAATAGTGTTTCTGTGAATTTTTATCTGTTTTATTTTTCTGTGAAGGATTTTCAGACGGGGATACCGCTCATGAGATGTAATAGCACGGGGGACTTATATTCCATCACATCTGTTTTCACCAATTGCAGGGTCACACCTTCCACATTTGCAGCCATCTCTCCTAGTATATGACATATTCGGTTGGGACATTCAGGGGCACCCATTTTTAACCATCTTAGGAAGAATAATTTGATTTCTTGTAATAGACCTTTGGACTCTTCTGTTTGCCAGACTTGTGTGTTTGGTAAACATGTTAAACTTTCATTTTCTGTGTCTACTACTACTATCATGTCATTTGATATTTTACATTGTGATTTGTGGACATCACCCATGTTAAGTGTTGCAGGTCATAAGTACTATTTACTAATTCTTGATGATTTTTTGATTTTTTTGTGGACATTTCCCTTAGGACAGAAATCACAAATCTTTAACATTTTAAATCAATTTAGTGTGTTTATCAAAACTCAGTTTGGCAAAACCATTAAATGTTTTCAATGTGATAATGGGGGGAATTTATAAATGTCCAATTTCAGAATTTTTGTCTCCAAAATGGGATGTCTGTCCGTATTTCTTGTCCACATACATCCTCTCAAAATGGGAAAGCTGAAACAAAGATTCAAACAATCAATAATATGACTCGCTCTATCCTTTTGCACTCGTCCACACCACCAATTTTTTGGCAACATGCTCTCCAAATTGCTACATATATCTTAAATATTCTTCCTAGTAAACAAATCTCGAATGTGTCACCTACTCAGGTATTGTACAACCGCATCCCTTCAGTTACACATTTACGAGTTTTTGGGTGTTTGTGTTATCCATTGTTTCTGTCCACCACCATTCATAAACTCCAAGCTCGGTCTACTCCATGTGTATTTTTAGGGTATCCACGGAATCATAGGGGATATAAATGTTTTGATATGTCAACAGGTAAAATTATTATCTCTCGTCATGTCATATTTGACGAATCCAAGTTCCCATTTGCAACATCTCGAGCGGCATCCCCACCTTCATATGATTTTCTGGACGACGGAATTCATCCTATTTTGAGGTATCATCTTAACTCTCAAAATAATACTGTAGGACCCTCACTGAACCCTACACCTATCACCCCACCCCCTCCTCATACTACTTTGTCCCAGCCCAGTCCCGAACACACTACTTCAGCCCAAAATACCGCAATTTTCATGTCCAGTGCTTCGGCCCAAAATCCCAACACTACCCACTCAACCAACACTTCTCAACGGACCATGGAAATCCGTGCTATGCGTGATATTTTTCGGCCTAAACAATAATTTAACCTCACCACCTCAGTCCAACCCTCACCAATTTCCAAAAACCCCAAAACTGTCTTATCAGACCTGAATTGAAAGGCTGTCATGTTAGACGAATTTACTGCTCTTATTCAAAATAAGACGTGGGATTTAGTACCACGATCATCTAATGTGAACATAATTCGTTCTATGTGGGTTTTTTGTCATAAAAAAAATTCTGATGGTTCTTTTGCGAGATACAAAACTCGTCTTGTTGGTGATGACATGTCTCAACAGGTGGGAGTTGATTGCGGGGAAACATTCAGTCCGGTGGTAAAACGTGCAACTATCAGGATTGTTCTTAGCATGGCACTGTCGAAATCATGGTCATTCATCAGTTGGATGTCGAGAATGCATTTTTACATGGCCACTTGCAAGAAGCGGTATACATGCATCAACCATTGGGATTTCGCGATCTTGCCTGTCCAGATCACGTGTCCCTACTGAGGAAATCTTTATATGGTCTGAAACAAGCCCCTCGGGCATGGTATAACAGGTTTGCAGGTTTTGTTTCCAAATTGGGATTCTCTAACAGCAAGTCTGATCAGTCTCTTTTTATTTATCGGAAGGGAACTGATATGGCTTATATACTCTGTATGTTGATGACATTATTCTCACTATATCTTCAACCTCGCTTCGTCAGTCTATTATGTCTCTTCTTGCAACAGAATTTGCAATGAAAGATTTAGGCCCGTTAAATTACTTTCTTGGCATTGTTGTAACCCACTATGCAAGAGGTCTATTTCTCAGTCAAAAGAAGTATGCAGAAGAGATAATTGACAAAGCATGGATGTCTTCATGCAAACTTTCTCATACTCCGGTGGACACAAAGGCAAAGTTGAGTAACGCTTTAGGTACTCCATATAGTGACCCCACACATTACTGCAGCCTGACTGGAGCATTGTAGTATCTCACATTTACGAGACCTGATATTTCCTATGCGGTCCAGCAAGTTTGTTTACACATGCATGATCCAAAGGAAGAACATATGGAGGCTCTCAATAGGATTCTGCGGTATGTCAAGGGTACTCTTCACTTCGGACTTCATCTGTATAAGTCCTCCATCTCAAGTCTTTCTCCCTACACTGATGCGGATTGGGGCGGCTGCCCGGACACACGTTGTTCCACTTCCGGCTATTGTGTATTTTTGGGTGATAATCTTGTATCATGATCATCCAAACGTCAGTCCACACTATCTCGATCGAGTGCAGAGGCAGAATACCGAGGGGTGGCCAATGCTGTAGCCGAATCCTGTTGGCTGCGTAATCTGCTATTGGAGCTACAGTGTCCGATTAAAAAGGCAACAGTGATTTATTGTGACAATATGAGTGCGATCAACTTATCTGGCAATCTTGTTCAACATCAACGCACGAAACACATTGAAATGTATATCTTATTTCAGGGACAGTCTCAGCATCCGCGAACCTCCAACTAAGACTGCGGGAGACTCTTAGAGATATTGTGTATATTAATTATAATAGATTTGTAATATATTGCAATTAATTAGTATCTCTTATATTAAGTAAGGAAAATTAGTCTTCCATAATTCAAGACTAGGAATATTGTATATATTTGTATTTTTGGAATAAGATCAACCGGGGAATCATTTCCTACACTTTCGAGACAAGAAATTTCAAAGCAATGGATTTTGATGGATCGATCCCATCAGCTCATGAAGCGTACGTAAAATAATGGTGTCATGCAATTACAATGGAGGTAATAGGGCGTCGTTCCTATGACTACTTTAGTGCATGTTTGGTTCCGTGTTTGGGTACTCAGAAGTGATTCTGCGTACCCATTTTCGTGAAAATAAGAAAATTGACATGTTTGGTTCCGCGTTCCAGAATCAATTTTGTCATTTATTTCAATTTGAATTTTAACTTTTCTTATATTACCTTCTTTACTTTTCATCAACAAATCTATCCACATTAATTACCCTCTTTTTAGTATCTAGAAATAATTTCTAAAAAAGTTCAAATATATAACTTTCATTACCCTCTTTAAATATCTAGAAATAATTACTAAAAAAATTAAATATCCACCTTCATTCTATTATCTGTTTGTAATTTTTATTTACATACTTTAAATTATAATATTTAAGTATTATATATTGCACTTTATTAAAAGAATAAAATTAGAACGACATTTTGTTAAGGATATTCTATAGTTTAAAAGAGGAAAATTAAGTATTAAGTATTATTTAATTCTAATATTTAAGTATTATATATTGCACTTTATTAAAAGAGTAAAATTAGAACGACATTTCGTTAAGGAGATTGTATAGTTTAAAAGAGTAAAATTAAGTATTATTTAATTCTAAAAATTAAGTATTACGTAAAATTTTAATATTTAAGTATTATATATTGCACTTTATTATCTATTTAACTATGTCTTTTTTGATAGTTCTACGTTCAAAAGCAATTTTGATCCAAATTATCCAAACATTATAAATTGATAACAATCACTTTTACATTGTTGCATCCAAATATAAATCAATTCACCAGAATCAATTCTATCAAAATCAATTATGACAGAATCAATTCTACTCAGAATCAATTATGTCCACCGCACAACCAAACACACACTTAGTCTCTGGAGAGGCTGCTGTTTTTATTACATTCTAATAGATAATTGTAGTTAGTCGTCTATGAAATGTGAGAATAGCGCTGGATGTTTTATTCTTCTGGTAAGTATTGGTGTACAAAGTTACTCTATATTTATGTTGATGGAAATTAGCAAATATCTCATGAAATTAATCAGATATGTGCAAGCTGACCAAGTACTATGATTATATTTTTTTTAAAGGCAGAGCATCGGCTACAACAAATCAAAATATTTTAGTAATATTAGAACTCTTTAATTTGATCAATACCTAAAATATAACCAGTTAATTGTCTATAAAATGTGATATTAGTAACTTTGGAAAGAAAATAGATTATTGACTGTAATATTAAAGTATATTTATAGTGTAAGAAGGTCAATGTATATAAATTAATTTCTTAATGCTATTTTCGCAACTTTATGATGCCAGATTTGAAGTCTGAACTGACTACCAAATTTATGTCACACGATCAAGAACAGCTACAGCAGTTGTAAGATTACTGTCAGTGTAACTATGATCTATCTAGTTTCCTACTTATGACAATACACAACTTCATATTTGGTGCATGGATACGTACCAGAACCGTCTCAAATATTTTGAAGAACTTGTTCTAATTCGTAAAAGTGGACCTTAATATAAGTAAGTATACGATTTCAATAATTAGAAATTATTTTAAATTGTAAATAACAACTCAATACAACTTCAAGTTAATCAACCCCTACTTTAATTGAACTAAGACCTACGAATTATGAACTTTTACAGTAAATTCTGGCTAATACTACTTAATAAAAAATAAAAAAAGGGGCCAATAAAATTTATCATTTTTCGGGGCCCTGTGCGGTAGCACATCTCGCACGAATTCAAAGACGGCCAAGCATACATATATGATATATGTGCAAAATATTGAGAATTTATGACGTTTAAATTCTGAACTGGTCACCGTTTAGATATTTGGTCTTTAGGTGGTGTTTGGTCAAACTTCTGGAAGTGTTTCTGTTTTTCAGAAACACTTCTTTGGCCAAACACGCTCTTTCCAGAAGTAGAAACACTTTTTTCAGAAGCCAAAAAGTGTTTCTAGATGAGAAGAGAAGCAAAAACACCAATTTGGTGCTTCTGAAGAAGTGTTTCTGGAGAAGCTCTTTTTGCTCATTCATTAATTTTTTTTTGGACCCATTACCATTTTCTTTTCACAAAATTCTTTTTAATCTCATATAATATCCTCGTATAAAATAGAAATTTGGGAATAGAAATAGGGAGGGGGGTAAGAAAAAAAATCATTTTTTTTTATAAAAGTAACAAAAAATATGAAATAGAAATTTGAGGATGGGTAGGGCAATGGGGTGGGGTGGGGGAAGAAAAAAATTCATTTTTTTATAAAAGTAATAAAAACATGAAATATAAATTTGATGATGGTAGGGCAATGGGGTGGGGGTAGGACGGAGGTAAGAAAAAAATTCATATTTTTTAATTTTTTTTTATAAAAGTAACAAAAAATATGAGATAGAAATTTGAGGATGGATAGGGTAATGGGTGGGGTGGGGGGTGCGGGGGTGTAAGAAAAAAATTCATTTTTTTTATAAAAGTAATAAAAAATATGAAATAGAAATTTGAGGATGGATAGGGCAATGGGGGGGGGGGTGGATTGGGGTTATGGGAGTAAGAAAAACTTCATATTTTTAATAATTTTTATAAATATAACAAAAATATGAAATAGAAATTTGAGGATGGGGTGGCGGGGTAAGAAATTTTTCTGGTAAGAATTTTTTTCATATTTTAAATCATTTTTTATAAAAGTAACAAAAAATATGAAATATAAATTTGATGGGGTAGGGCAATGAATTGGGGTTGGGGGGCAGGGGGGTAAGGTGGAGAAGAAAAAAATTCATATGTTTTATAAAAGTAAAAAAAATATGACATATAAATTTGAGGATGGGGTGGGGGTAGGTGTGGGTAGGGCGGGGGTAGGTTTGAACATATTTGAGTCATTGACTATCATATTATCGTTACATTTTTTATGTACAATATAATATTATTTTTTGATTAAATGTTGCAATTAAATAATTTTATAAAAAAATTATTAAATTGTAAAGATATACTAATTTTAAAGAATATTTTAAATATTTTTAAATCTATTAAAAATATATTTTAAATAAATCTATTAAAAAAAATATTCTAGTAAATTTGTGGCCAACAAAAAACTGTTTCTGTTTCTCAAAAACACTTTTATAATTATAGGTAAAACACCTTATAACTGATTCTTCCGAAACGGTCCTTATTATCTTTAACTTGATAGTTGATAGTACTCCTTGGGAGCAAAAAGGCGAAATCCTTCACAGGCGCTCCCTCTCCGGCCGCAGATTGGTGGAGGAGGTAAATCACAGATTTCGCCCACTAGCGGAGGCACAGCGCTCAGTGCCACAAGGAGTCATCCTCACAACGGAGAAAATGAACTCCCACATCGCTGCACGCTGTGGCTCAACTCGCTTTCTAAGCAATCACACCCAAACTAATCGAATTTACACCCATGCGGGTTAGTTGATAGTACTCCTTTATTTTATGTCCGGGGGTTCTCCAGCTAGCCAAAGTCCTCGGAGAATGAGCCTTTGAAAGAGGAGGGAAAGGAACGGAAGAAGAAAAGCTAATAAAAGCACAGGAAAAGAAAGAAAGCAACTAATCATAGCAGGAACCCTACCCTACTCTCTACCATCACCAACAAATTCCAACACCACCACCACCTCTCTTTTGCATATACGGAGACGGATTTAAATTTATAATATTATTATATTTTGTTAACTGTTTGAGTTACTCAATTAAAAATTTAATATTTATACATATTTGGTACTAATATTTATCAATCTGTGTTGGAACCTGACTAATAAAATTTAAAATATAAGAAAAAAAGCACATAAAAATCAAAGAAATTCAACATCGTCCGTTTAGTTTTTTATGAAAAGGGTATGGATGAACTGCTTTCGCCCCTAAACTTAGTGCCTAATATTAACAAAAGCTATTGACCTCTAATTTACATGCTACATTCACCCTGCCTCAATACATATACATTTATTATGTCTCTGTAGTTAATTCAAATATACGTGTATTTCTGGTAAATACACCTACCCATTTTCCCTCCTGTATTCTGTTTCTAAAATATGCTCTCTTGTTCTATTTAGGGCTGGCCAGTGGACCGGGCCGATCCGACCCCGTCCCGGTCCCGACATGACCCCGCTAAAAAAAAAAAAAAACGGGATCGGGGCTCGAACCGGGGCGGGACAGGGTATGGTCCCGCCCGACCCGACCCCGCCAGGCCCCGATCCCGCCCCGACCCCGCCCCAGTCCCGCCCCAGTCCCTCCCTTTGCAGAAAATAGTCGTTGTCCAACGGCCATTTTACATTTTGGCCGTTAGACAACGGCCATTTTTGGCTTCCCCCTCCCCCAACCCCCCTACCCCTTTTATATTTATTTTTAACCCCTAAGTTATTATTTTACACTTTAACCCAATTTCCCAACTATAAATACCTCATTTACTTCTTAAAGAATATATGGAAAAACCTGCTTATAAGGCAGCTATTAAAAAAATGTTTATAAAATTAAAGAAATATTTTATTCCTATTCCCCTATTTATATTATTGGTGCTGTATTAAACCCGACTATTAAAGTAGATGATTGTAAAAGTCTTATTGAAAATATTTATAACTGTATGGATGTACTACCACCTCCAACTCCCAAAAATTTAAATGTTGAGTCACCTATTGAACAAACGCTAGAAGAAGTGTTGAATAACGTAGAAGATGAATGCAAAAAAGTATATCGGCATTACCAGCAAGAAAGTGCTAGTAACCAACCTGGCACTTCATCTTCTTCTTCAACACACTTAAAAAGACATGATGTTTCTGCGGCTAGTATTGATTCTATTGAAAGCCTCAGAAATAGAATGTGCGGTGGTAGCAGTGCTAACCAAATTAGCGAGTTTGATGTTTTTGTTTTGTAGGGTAATTTACCTTACCAAGTAGTTATCAACGAAGACGGAAAGGAAGACTTGCTGAAATATTGGATGCAGAATGATAAGACATTTCCGACACTTTCAATGATGGCCCGAGATATTTTGAACATTCTGCCGCCATCAATGAAGCGCTTTTCGCAGCAGATTTCAAATAGAGAGCACAAACACTCATTAGTCGGAGACTTGGAGATGGCGGTACTATTCAGAGATTGATACGAGCGGAGCGAAGGAGGCGATCAACCGAGATTAACGAAGAAGACGACAACTACAACGACATTTTATCTGAAGGCATGAGTAGCGACGTGGAACAATTTGACCAAGATATACCAATTCCAACCGAAGAACCACAAGAAATTATAAAGAAACTAGAAAAAATATTTTCAAATTGGTAATTTATTTCATTGCAATTTTATAATTTTTCTATGTCTTTTGTAATTTTTTTCAACAACAGTACACTACAATGTTGTAATTTTGAATCTTGTATATTTTAATGAAATAATTAATAATATAAGAGACACAAAAACAGCCTTGGGATGTTTTTTTTACACTCTTCTTGTCTTTGTTTAATTGTTTAGTTTATAACTTTATACTTTATAGTTTATAGTTTATACTTTATAAATATATTATATATATGAGTATAATACTATAATTATAATACTATAAGTCTATAATATTATAGTATATGTATATGACTATATGACAAGTATATGTTAATGTTACTTTGTTAGTAATTTAGTATTTTTAATTTAGTGAAAAAATTAAAAAAAAAAAAATCCGCCTGACCCGTCCCGACCCCCTGCCCAACGGGACCGGGACGGGACACGGTATGGTCCCGCCCGACCCGACCCCGCCAGGCCCGCCCCAGCTCGACCCCGCCCCTCTTCTCCGCCCCGACCCCGTCCCGATCCCGCTAAACCCGACCCCGGTGGGCCCGGCCCGGCTCACTGGCCAGTCCTAGTTCTATTCTCCTTACCTCACAGAGTCACAGACCATCTACTTTCAGCTTTATTCGTACAAAAAAGAAGTCCCAGAGACAGAGACAGTAAACAAAGGCATTGGGAAACTGGAATACCTTCTAAATTTCCTTGGTGGCATTCTGTACAGTTGAAATTAATTGATGTTTGAATATTGTCATTGAGAAATGGTATATAAGGATTCTATTTACTTCTATATTCCCCAAAGTTCATCCCAAGAAGATGATCCATATATATATATATATATATATATATGTGACTTATTAGACTTAATTTTGTTGATGCAATACACTAGTCTAAACTACAAATTAGAAGGGTTTTCTTCCTGATGAATCATTATACTTCAAACCGATACAAGTGAACAAGTAGTATATATCAGAATGCTTGAGAGAATCATGATGGTCTACTGCCAATTTACATTTTTAAGATACGTGTGGTGAGATGGTGACACATTTCAACACAGTATCATATGAGATATGAATTTTTATTCAAGTGGTGTGTTGAAAATATAATAAAATGAATGTGTGATATTTTTTATTTTTATAATGTATTAAGCTTTTAGGAAAGATTATAGCACATTCCAATAGAATCAATACTTAACGAGTAAATTCAACTATTACAACCTCATTAAGTTTAGTATTGATGAGCGTTAGAATCCCATATCAATAGAGAACGAGGAATTTCGTTTCTTTAAATGATTTTGATCACTTCGTGAACTCTATGATTTTTGAGTTTCAGTTAGATTTAAAGTTCATTTTCCTATTAATAAATTATGAAGCAATGTATATGAAAAAGAATTAATGAAAATACTCTTTTAGTGATTAAAGGGAATGGAATTTACTTTAACTTTTGTTTTAGGGTATTATCGAAAATGGTGTTTGGACTTTGGGAGTGATGGTGAGTGTTAGCCGTTTCCAATTGCTGACGCAAGTGTACATATCGTTACAAGTAATATAGTCTGGTAAGATCGAATATCGTCCTCAGAGACTGGTTTTCAATTATCGAACATCTACTCTATGTTATCTATTTGGCTAACGATAGTTTGATTTGGGTTTTATCTATGAACTACTAGAGCAATTGCAAGAGTTAACTAAATATGCTTTGTTTTAAATCAGTTATGGTGGAATTAGGATTTCCAATCCTCGACTATCCACTCTTTTCAATTCTTAATGCAATAATAATGACTTCTTCTTCTACGTTAAGATAGCAGGTTAACTAGTCTGTTTTATATTCAGGTTACGATATATAAACGCTCAACCCCAGTGCAGAAACCTTCTATATTTCTATGATAGGTTTTACCACATAGGAGGATTAAGAACAATAACCTAAAATTTTACACAAGTATCGGGGTACTTTCGTCCGCGATTTTAACCTATGTCTATTCAATTACAGCATATCCAAATCTCTCCTCTCGGTTCTTGATTCGAAACCATATAAATTATGATAATTAGTGATCAGTTAACTATCAAACAATCAAACCAATATTGAATAAATCTTAATCAAGTGAAGAAGAAACCAAACTAATGCATCAATTCATGAAAACGAGTTTCAAGCGACGCAATGAAAAGCCCTAATTAAGAGTTTAGCTCCTAGACATAGACATGCTAAGAACTAATACAAAATCCAACATGAACTGAATTGAAATAAAGAAAAGAAAAAGAAAATATTTAGAACTAGGTCTCCAATCCTGTAGCCTCCCAGCGTTCTGTGTGATAGAGTATCCGAGATGAGATATGTACAATGTGCCTCCTTAATGAGCAGGGTTTTAGGGTTTTATACTTGAGAAAACTTGCGCTGCAGACCCGTTTTAACCTTCTGAAATTCGGCCCAAAAATCAGATTTTCTGCGTTGGCGCCGTGACCCTGCAGGCTGGCGCCACGGCGCCGAAACTCCTGTGCTGAAAACAGATTTTTCAGGATAATTAGCACCGCGGCGCCGACGACGTTACTTGCTCGTTTTTCTGATTCTCTGTCCTTTTTCGTCCGAAATTCGTCAGATTTCTTCTATGCTTTCCGGGACTTCTTAGGCTTCATTTCTTGGCCTTTTTAGTGTGCAATTCCATCTCAAAAGCTCATTTTCCTCCTTTTTTTGTCATTTCTTCATTTAGGACCGCTGTAACTCAAAAGAAAGAAAAACAACCCTAACATGACACTAATTTCAACGAAAATGAGAAAAATACTAACTAAAAATGACTCAAAAAGTGTATATAAAATATGTCTAACAAATACCCTCAAACTTAATCTTTACTCGCCCTCGAGTAAAACACAAAACAAAAACAAAAATAAAAACAAAATCAAATAAAAGACTCACTGAAATGGATCAAGTAGTTATAACAATGTGTTTTCAAAATCATGGATGAAAGTTGGGATAATATGTTAGAACTTATATAGCATGAATAATTAGCAATCTAGAATTTCAAATTAGATATTTCGCAAATTCACTTAGATCACAATCAATGGAAATACAAACACCTAACCTATGCATGCCAATTTCATTCCATCTTTTCCAAAACGTTATAGACTTATTTACTTGTTATTCTCCACTAATCATAGACATACATATTAAAGATCATCAGGACTTTCATTGGTTGTAATGTAGGCTTAGGCAGGGGTAGATAAAAGTAGACATTTAGGCTCAAATTACGTATCAAAAGCATTTTTCATTCAACTATTTTTTCATTCTTCTTGACTTTTTTTTAATCTCATACCTATTTTCCCCCTCTATTCTTTTGAGAGAGTGAGACACATTACAAATAACAAGCACCCTCAAACTTAGATTTTTGCATATTTTTCACTGGGGTGCATCAAATTTATACTTTCTCTTTTATTTCTTTTTCAACATTTTTCATTCTAAGAGTTTTCAAATATCACTTATGACATAACAAATGAATCATAGGGTGTCAAAGAAAGATCTTATTTTAGGCTCAAAGGGGCTGACTAGTGATACAATTTATGTCAGGATAGGTAATGAATGGTTAGAGGGCTAACAAAGAATGCCTGAATCATTTCCCTAAACATGTACATCTTAACTATTTCACCTCAAATAACAAGCAAACAGATTTCTAGACATTTTTCAACCTTTCTTTCCATAACTGACACACATAGGTGTTAGTCGTATTTTGTATACGTATTTTGAGTAATTTTTAGTTAGTATTTTCCCATTTTCGTTCAAATAAGTGTCGTGTTAAGCTATTTTTCTTTATTTTGAGTCACAACGGTGCAAAAAAGACAAAATGGCGAAAAAGAGCGAGAATTGAGCAGAAAAGGTGTTCCAGAGGCAAAAAAGACGAAATATGGCAAATTAAGACGAAGAATTGTCAACACCGCGGTGCCATATTTACTGAGAAGCCACAAAATTTTCAGCACCGCGGTGCCATTATACAGAACCGCGGTGCCGGTGCGGAAAATCTCAGTTCCGAAGAAGAATTGGCTAAGGGAAGATTGGTCCATAGGGCACGAAATTTGGAACATATTTAAGTCCTAAGGATTAATGTTATGAGGAGGTTGGTCATTCTACAACATAGAAAAACACAAGACAACAAGGAAGGCTATAATTGGAGTCATAGTTCGCAGTAATTTCTTTTCTTTCTTTTTTAACTCAGTTTATGTATGGATTTTGTGTTAGTTCTTAGCGTGACTATGACTAGGAGCTAAAACACTTTATTAGGGCTTTCCTTATGAATTACTTGAAACTTCTATTCATGAATTAATGCAGTATTTTAATTTCTTCTTCACTTGATTAAGATCTAATCAATAATTGGTATGAATGCTTGATAATTAATTCATCACTAATTATCATAATATATATGATTTCGAATCAAGAACCGAGAGGAGAGATTTGAATATACTGTAATTCACTAGACATAAGTTAAAATCGTGGACGACAGTACCCCGATACTTGTGTAGTATTATAGGTTACTTTTCTTAATCCTCCTATGTGGTAAAAGCTTCCCCCTTACCAATGTCTCTGAGTGTTCATCGGGATTTATCATAGAAATATAGAAGGGTTCTGCACTGGGGTTGAGTGATTATATGTCCTAACCAGAATATAAGACAGTTTAGTTAACCGCTATCTTAACGTAGAAGAAGAAGTCATTCTAGTTGCATTAAGGATTTAATAGAGTGGATAATCGAGGATTTTAGAAGCCCTAATTCATTCATAATTGATTACAACTTAAATAGTTCAGTAATTATTGCAATTATTCTAGTAGTTAAACAAAAACTCAACTCAAATATCGATTGCCAAATAGATAACATAAAGTAGATGAACGGTAATTAGAAACCAGTCTCTGAGGACGATATTCGGTCTTATCAGACTATATTACTTGTCAACGATGTGTGCGCTTGCGTGAGCATTCGAAATATCGCTAACAAGATTTTGGCGCCGTTGCTGGGGACTGACGTACTTCTAATATCGAACCATCTATTTTTATTTCTAATTTGACCTTATTTTTATTTTTACTATTAGAATCCTATTGTTTTGATTTTGTTTATTGATTTTGGTCTATTTCAGGAATCTAGTGTATGCGAAAAGGAGATGAGCAGATACACTTGTTCCCTTCAACCCTGAAATCAAAAAATTGTGCACGCAAAACAGGCGTGAGAAAATAATTGATGATTTACTAGCCATGGAAAATCAGCAGAACAACAACGGGGTACCTGACGAGGGGTTGAATAATGAGGTACCGGTTGTCATGGAACAAGTCCCACCACCTCCAGAAATGAGTTTGGGAGATTATATTTTGCCCACGGTTACTGGTGCACATACATGCATCAGGCTCCCAGCTATAGGGGCAAAAAACGTTGAGATCAAGCCAGTCATCCTGAGCATGGTCCAGAACACAATACAGTTTGAGGGATTGCCATCTGAAGACCCCCACATGCACATTGCCAACTTTCTAGAGTTGTGAGCCATTTTCAAGTACAATGGCGTTACTGATGATGCCATAGACTGAGGCTCTTTCCGTTCTCACTTAGGGACAGAGCTAAGAGCTGGTTGAACTCACTACCTGCCAACTATGTCACTACCTGGCAGGACCTAGCCCAAAAGTTTCTTGTAAAGTTCTTCCCACATTCAAAAGCGGCAAAGTTAAGGGTAAAGTTAACAATTTTTACCAGGTGGATGGTGAGTCGCTCTATGATGCATGAGAACGATTTAAGGACCTACAAAGGAAATGACCCACACATGGCATAGAGAAGTGGATGTTAGTGCACATTTTTATAATGGGTTGAGTGGTACTACTCGTACCATCATTGATGTTGCGGCAGGGGGAACCTTTATGAGAAAGAGTGACAATGAGGCACATGAGTTACTCGAAGACATGGCTGCCAACAATCATCAAAGAACAAATGACATGTCAGTGAATAGCAGGAAGACTATGGCATACATGAATTAGATGCCATCACTGCCCTGAATGCACATATGGCCCTTCTGATGAAGCAACTGCAGCAGAACACTATGTCTGTGAATGCAGTCCAGATGCCTGTAAATTGTGAGATTTGTGGTGGACCACATTCCTTTGACAGATGCACAGCGGTGGACCCTAATAATGTGTCAATAGAGCAGGTTCAGGTAATTGGAAACTTTCAGCGGCCTTATAATTTCAACACATACAATCCAGGGAGGAGGAATCACCTTAACTTTTCGTAAATGAACGACCAGAAGGCCCAGCAGCAACCATATCAAGGTAGTTACTAGAACCAGCAAGGACAGAATCAGGCTACCTCATCCCAGCAGTTTAGACTACCTACACATCAGGAGAAACATGATGAGCTGAGGGCTGCATTGCTTACACTCACTAATTCACAGAATCAGTTCATGTATGAAACCAGGTCATCTCTCAGGAACCTGGAAACGCAGGTTGGGCAATTAGCGAAGATGGTAACCAACAGGTCGCAGGGGTACTCTCCCAAGAAATACAAAGGTCAATCCAAGAGAGCAGTGTCAGATAGTGTTGTTAAGGAGTGGAAAGCAGTTGGAGCAGGTTGCTCCCCAACCCGCAATGGTTCATGAGAAAGGGGGTGAGAAAGCAGTTGAGGAAGGAAATGAGGTCACCGAGACCACCCTACGCTTGAGAAAGCTCCACCAAAGACATTTGAGAATACACCGATAGAATCCTACCTCGGAGGCTCCAGAAGAAGGCCATAGACAAGCAGTTCTCCAAGTTCTTGGAGGTATTTAAGAAGCTGCACATTAATATTCCCTTCATTGAGGCATTAGAACAAATGCCTGCATACTTCAAATTCATGAAGGAGATACTTGGGAAGAAAAAAAGGTTGGCGGATTATGAGACAGTAGCGATGGCAGAGGAGTGCAGCGCCATCCTACAAAAGAAACTGCATCCTAAGTTGAAAGATCCAGGAAGCTTCACCCTGCTCTGCACTATTGGAAACGTAACATGCAACCGGGCGCTGTGTGACTTAGGGGCTAGTATCAATCCCATGCCTCTGTCTTTATTCAAGAGATTGAGTTTGGGAGAAGCCAAACCAACCATAGTTAATCTGCAGCTAGCTGACCGAACCGTGGTGCACCCCAGAGGCATAGTTGAAGATGTGCTTGTCAAGGTTGGAAGTTCTTCTTCCCCGCAGACTTCCTCATTCTTTACATGGAGGAAGATGATGAAATACCCATCATTTTGGGGAGACCATTCCTTGCAACGGACAGAGCTCTAATTGATGTGGAGAAGGGAAAATTGAGACTAAGGGTTCTGGAAGAAGAGATGGTATTCAAGGTTTTTAAATCCATCATTAGTTCCAGGCTAGCAACAAGTGTTTCGCAGTAAGCACAACTGACACATCAGATTAGCAAGCACAGATAAAAACTTTGGAGATCATTCCTACAGCTGTGAACCCATAGGCTAGTTTGAAAGCTGCAACAAAAGTTCATGACATGAAGGCTGACAAACAGGCAAGTCCCACTGAACCCAATGAAAAGAAAAAGAGAAACAGAGTGAGGAAGAGGAAGATGATTTTGAAATGGATAGGTTATGGGGTTAATTTACCCCCAATGATTTGATAAAGAACCTGCGTCTGGCTACAAGACGTTAAAGACAACGCTACTTGAGAGACAACCCAATTTTTAAATTATGCAATTTAGTTTAATTAGAACAGTCTCACTTTTGGTATATTTTTATTGTGTTGTGAAGACAGGTGAAGGAATGGGACACTAAGCACGAAGAAAAGGATGGAAAACACAGAATTGGAGAAGCACCGTGGTGCCATTGTGCAGGACCGCGGTGCCTCATGTTCAGAGAGGTCGTAGGAGTTTATACACCGCGATGCCATTATGCAATACCGCAGTGCCGAATGATCAGAGGGGCCACAGTACTTTCGGCACCGCGGTGCCGGGACGAATTTCCGAATTAAAAGCCCTAAATCCCCAGATCCTTTCCCACACAAACACAAACCCTTCCTCTCTCTACAAATTCCAAAATTCCTCTCCTTCTATCCATAAAATCAATTCCCACAAACTCCACCAAATTCTTCAAAAATCTCTACACACCACCCCATTAAAAAACCCTCATATCTTACACCATCATCATCCCTTCCATTTGGGTCAAAAAATTGGTGAAGAACAACTCTTCAAAAATGTAATCTTCATCATTGCTCTTGCAATTTCAAAGGTAGTAGGGAAAGTAGCTTGCAAGTTTGGGGGTTGTACGTACTGTGGTGGTAGGGTGTTGTGTAGTTGTGGGTGTGTGCTGCAGTGGTTGTTCGTTGTGTAGTTGTGTGAATTGAGGCGTATTGTGGTGTAGTCGTTGTATATTGTTGTTGTAGTCCGATTTTGCTTGGTTATTGTTGTTGTGTGGTGTGATAGTTGTTGGGAAACCTCAAAGAAACAAAGGAAATGCTGCTGTAAATTTTCCAACAACCTTCACTATGACCTCTAGGAAACGAACTTCAAGAGCTTCCTCATCTTCATCAGCCCCAGACTATGATGTTACTCGATTTACCAACAAACAGGCGAAAGATCGATATAACAAGATTAGTACTAGGACATTTGATACCAGAAAGAGGCATGGACTACCAGGCCATGACATTTGATGATGATGATGACTACGAGCCTATTAGGGTCATGATTGAGGCAAATGGGTAGAAAAGGTTCACCAATCCGGAGAGGATCCCACTTCAGAATTCTAGCCTTGTGAGGGAATTCTATGCGAATTATCCCAAAAAAAGGGATGAAAATGCTTTGTTAGAGGGAAATATGTGCCCGTGAGTTCTGAAGTTGTGAATGCGCTACTGAGGACCTATGACGTTGAGGACCAAGACAATAATACATACCACTTCAGTTGTTGGTCAAGAAACATAAACCACATCATGTGGAATGTAGTTGCAGAGACATTGTGCTACTCAGACACTGAGTTTAATTTTATCCGCAACGGATCCAGGAGACTTGCCCGGTGCCAATTTAACAGAACAGTCAGAGGATAGCTATATTTCGTAAGTGCTCACTTGATTCCGTCAACTTATTTTACCAATGTGCCCACAGACAGAATCAAACTCATATATGGTATCATGACGGGCATGCCAATTGACGTTGGGAGAGAAATAATGCAAAGCATAAGAGAGATTAGCATGCTGATTACTACTGTCGGGTTGGAACATGGGTCACTCATTTCAACCTTATGTGACAGACATGGAGTCCCAACATTCACCACGGATATTCTTGAGAAGAGTCAGTCTCATGTGATCTACAATTTAATGCACTCTTTCCTTGACCCAAATTCAGGACCAGCAGGAAGAAGGGGCCCAACAACAGCAGACATAACAACTATGGATGATGAAGAGCCTGAGGCAGAGGCACACAATGAAGCAGGAGAAAGCAACCATCAACCTCCCCTGTCCTTGGAGCCTCCAATGCCAATGATGGAGCAGATGTTCCTAAATCAACAACAGAGCATGATGCGATACCAGGAGCAGATGGTGCAAAATCAGCTGCAGATGATGTAAGAGCATCAGGACCTGACCCAGTGCGTTGATAATTTAAGTTCCATGTTCACCCAATGGTCAATGCAGTATCCGTCTCCACCACCACCATTTTGAGCCGCTGTATGTCTGTAAGTCGTCCCTTTAATTTTTGAGTCTTTTACACATTTGGGACAATGTGTAGTTTAAGTTGGGGGGGGGGGGGGTTCTTATTTTATTTTTGTGTCTATTTTTGAGTATTTTGTTTTGATTCTTGTGTTTGTTTTTGTGTTTTATGTGAGTTAATTTTTTTTTTATGATCATGCATGTTGTTCTTATTTGAAACGCCAAGTGAACTAAGTGAGATAATGTAGAGGAATGAGAAGCTAAAATCTGTGTGCTTAAGTTAGATATGCCAAAAATTCATGAAAATTTGATTATTTGGTGCTTAGCCTATGTGATGTCAATTGAAATATGTTTGTGAAGTTTGCTTGCTTGTTATTTGAAGCGAAATAGTTAAGATGTACATGTTAGGGAGATGATTCAGACATTTCTTTGATAGCTCTTCTTACCATTCATTAACTACCTTGCAATAAAGTGTATCCTTAGTCAGTCCTTTGAGCCTAAAATGAATGATTCCTTCGTGTGCCATAAACGGTAATTGAAAAATTGGGATGAAAAAGAGTGAAAAAGGAATACAAAAAGAGAGTGAAATAGTGATGCACCCCAATGAAAAAATATAAAAGATTAAGTTTGGGGGTGCCTATGTGAATTATTTCATGCTCTCAAAAAGAGAAAGAGAATATAGGTATGAACTGAAAAGAATACCTAAAAGAAGGACAAAATTGTTGAGTAAGAAAAATGTTTATGGTACGTAAATTGAGCCTAAATGTCTAATCTCACCTACCCCTGCCTAAGCCTACATTACAACCCTGAAAAGTCCTGATGATCTCTAGAATGTATGTCTATGATTAGTGGAGAATAGCAAGTAAACATGCCCATAGAACTAAATAAAATTGATATGCATATGTTAGGTATTCATGCTTCCATTGATTATGAATGAAATGAATTTGTGAAATATCTGACTTGAAATTCTAGATTGCTAAATTCATGTTATATATGTTCCTACATATTATCTCAACTGACGTTCATGTGTTTCTAAGTAACCTTGTGCAGCTGTTTCATTTGAGTCTTTGAGTCTCTTTTATTTTGTTTCTTTGTTTTTGTAGGGCTGGCTGCGGTGGCCGACCGACACCGCCCCGACCGTGAAAAAAACGGACCGGAGCTCAAACCGGCGGGGCGGTATGGTCACTTGACCGGTCCGCCAGACCCGATCCGCCGATCCCGATCTGCCTCGCATTTGCCAAAAATAGTCGTTGTCTAACGGCCATTTTACATTTTGGCCGTTAGACAACAACCATTTTTGGCTTCCCCCACTCCCCCAACCCCCCTACCCCCTTTATATTTATTTTTAACCCCTAAGTTATTATATTTACACTTAACCTAATTTTTCAACTATAAATACCTCATTTTCTCTTCTTATTTCTCACAAATCTTCCTACATTTTCTCGAATTTCTATATACAACATTGTCTACTACATATTCACTCTATTTATTAATTTGAGAATTGAGAGTGAAGTTGGCAACTAGCTTGAGGATTAATCTATCGAGCAAAGTTTCAATTTTCACCCTCTCTCGATTACACATCGACTCTACGTCGGCGTTTGGTACATTCGTTCGCTCATTAAATTATTATTTTGTTTTTATTTCATTTAGCACATTTAATTTCATTATCTTTAAGTCTTTAACTATTTATTATCATAATTAAAATGAAAAGAACAAAAAGTCTTTTCTAAGTGGTACTTCTTCTAGTAGAGGCGGAGTATGGGCAAGGGTACTTCTTCTAGTATTCCTAGACAATATGATTTTATAGATCCTGAACTGTTTTCTGAAATACCATATGATCTTGACACAAATGTTTATCCTCAAATTGAAGAAGATTTTAATTTAGATGACACTCTAGATGATGATACACCTACTAATGAAGATGATGATACACCCACTAGTGAAATGCCTCCTATCCCCCCCTAGTATGAGACGAGGTCCGACAAAACGACCATTAAAATCAGTTGTATGGAAATATTTTTGAGGGCGTCAATCAAGTAGCTATATGTAAAACTTGTAAAAATGTTTATTCTTTTAAAACTGGACAAAGTCATGGTGGGACGGGGAGTTTAGGAAGACACCTATTGCAAAAACACAAAGCTTTGCATGCCCAATACATTATTGAAAAAGATGGTGAGCAGACATCCTCTCAATCGGGACAAGGTTCACATACTGTCCCGGACAAAGTAAAGGGTCAAATTAACCCTATGACGGGGGGAGTTGTAGGCCCTAAATACGATAAACATAAAGATAGGGAAGCACTAGCAAAATTAGTTGATGTGGAGGGTTTGGCCTTTTCATTTCCTGAATCGCCTAGTTTTATTCACTATATTAGAGATATGTATAATCCTGCTTATAAAGGTTTTCCTAGATCAACGGTTAAGAGAGACGTGTTTAAATTTGCACACGAATATCAACAATATTTGCGTTATTCATTATATCATTTAAATTGCAAAGTCGCTCTAACTTCTGACATAGGTCGTAATACTAACGACCATGATTATTTAACGGTAACCTGTCATTGAATAGATTATAAATGGTCTATGCAAAAACATATTTTAGCATATAGATATATAGATAGTAGGCACACTGGTGGTTTATTTCAGAAAATATTTATTCAGTCTGCGATTATTACGGAATAACTGATAAAGTTATGAGTATTACATTAGATAATGCATCTTCTAACAATTCTGCTATTTATATGTTAAAAGAAGTTTTAACTCCGTCTTTTCCAAAACATTTTCATATCAAATGTGCGTGTCATATTTATAACTTAGTTGTAAAGGATGTTCTTTCACTTTTTCAAGATATTTTTGAAAAAATACAATTTGCTATACACTTTATTTTTAAAAATAATAGAATTCAACAGAGAAAAGAATATAAAAAAACTTGTCACGATTGTGGACTATCTTACAGAAAAATTCCCGAAGAAATACCTACTAGGTGGAATTCTTTATATGACCAACTAGTTGTTGCTTATGACTATAGAAAACCTATCACTTTATTTTTTAACGCCCATAATCAAAATCCAAATGATATGATTGTGGATAATGATTGAGTCAAAATTAAAGAACTTATTGTATTTCTAGAGAATTTTTAACGAGCAACAAAAGAATTTTTTACTTTATATTATCCTACTATTTCAACTATGTTGTTTTATATAGCTATAATATTTTTACTTCTTAAAGAATATATGGAAAAACCTGCTTATAAGGCAGCTATTAAAAAAATGTTTATAAAATTAAAGAAATATTTTATTCCTATTCCCCCTATTTATATTATTGGTGCTGTATTAAACCCGACTATTAAAGTAGAGGGTTGTAAAAGTCTTATTGAAAATATTTATAACTGTATGGATGTACTACCACCTCCAACTCCCAAAAATTTAAATGTTGAGTCACCTATTGAACAAACGCTAGAAGAAGTGTTGAATAGCGTAGAAGATGAATGCAAAAAAGTATATCGGCATTAACAGGAAGAAAGTGTTAGTAACCAACCGGCTTTCGTACCATCTTCTTCTTCAACACAGCCTAAAAAAAGACATGATGTTTCTGCGGCTAGTATTGATTCTATTGAAAGCCTCAGAAATAGAATGTGCGGTGGTAGCAGTGCTAACCAAATTAGCGAGTTCGATGTTTTTGTTTTGTAGGGTAATTTACCTTACCAAGTAGTTATCAACGAAGACGGAAAGAAAGATTTGCTGAAATATTGGATGCAGAATGATAAGACATTTCCGACACTTTCAATGATGGCCCGAGATATTTTGAACATTCAAGCGTCATCAATCGCTTCTGAAAGCGCTTTTCTGCAGGCAGATTTCAAATAGGAGAGCACAAACACTCATTAGTCGGAGACAACTTGGAGATGGCGGTACTATTCAGAGATTGGATACGAGCGGAGCGAAGGAGGTGCGGTCAACCAGAGATTAACGAAGAAGAAGACGAAAACTACAACGACATTTTATCTGAAGGCATGAGTAGCGACGTGTAACAATTTGACCAAGATATACCAATTCCAACCGAAGAACCACACAAAATTATAAAGAAACTAGAAAAATTATTTTCAAATTGGTAATTTATTTCATTGCAATTTTTAAATTTTTCTATATCTTTTCACTTTTGCAATTTTTTTCAACAACAGTACACTATAATGTTGTAATTCTGAATCTTGTATATTTCAATGAAATAATTAATAATATAAGAGGCACAAAAAGTCTTGGGATGTTTTTTTTTACACTTTTCTTGTCTTTGTTTAATTATTTAGTTTATACTTTATACTTTATAAATATATTATATATATGAGTATAATACTATAATATTATAATAGTATAATATGAGTCTATGACTATCACTATATGACTATATGTTAATGACTTAATGTTACTTTGTTAGTAATTTAGTATTTTTAATTTAGTGAAAAAATTTAAAAAAAAAAAAAACCAGTCCAGGCCACTCACTGGGGCGGGGCGGACACACGGTATCATCCCGCAAGTCCCGGTCCGCTGGCCCCGCCCGCCACCCTCCTCATCTCCACCCCGTCCGATCCGGTGGGCGGCGTACCGCTGGCGGCCACTAGTTTTTGTGTTTTGATCTTTGCTCGATGGCGAGCAAATATTAAGTTTGGGGGTGTTTGTTAGGCGTATTTTGTATACACCTTTTGAGTAATTTTTAGTTAGTATTTTCCCATTTTCGTTCAAATAAGTGTCGTGTTATGTTGTTTTTCTTTCTTTTGAGTCACAGCGGTGCAAAAAAGACAAAATGACAAAAATAAGCGAGAATTGGGCAGAAAAATGTGTTACCGAGGCAAAAAGGATTAAATATGGCAAATCAGGAAGAATGATTTTCAGCACCGCAGACCGTTATGCAGAACCGCGGTGCCAGTGCGGAAAATCTCAGTACCGAAGAAGAATTGGTTAAGGGCAGATTGGTCAATAGGGCACAGATTTTGGAGCATATTTAAGCCCTAAGGATTAATGCTATGAAGAGGTTGGTCATTCTACAACATAGAAAAACACAAGACAACAAGGGAGACTACAATTGGAGACTTAGTTCGCAGTAATTTCTTTTCTTTATTTTTTAATTCAGTTTATGTATGGATTTTGTGTTAGTTCTTAGCGTGACTATGGCTAGGAGCTAAAACACTTTATTAGGGCTTTACTTATGAATTGCTTGAAACTTCTATTCATGAATTAATGCAGTAGTTTGATTTTTTTTCTTCACTTGATTAAGATCTAATCAATAATTGATATGAATGCTTGATAATTAATTGATCACTAATTATCATAATATATATGTGTTGACACCCAATTTTGACCCTCCCGTCCAGTCATTAACTATAAAATTACACCAATTTTTTGAAAATAAGTTTAACAATTTTATAATAATAAAACATTAATACATGCATAAATAAGCGATTTAATAATGACATCGCATTTTACGTAGAGTATTAAGTATTTTTGAGTCTCATGTCCGCGTGCGCATAAATATTATTCATAGTTTAAGCCCTAACAATTTTAATAATAATAAATACGTAAATAAATTAATAATCTAAACCCCATTCAATTTTAATTTAACATCGCAAAATACGCATAGTAAATAAGATTTTAATAACGGCATCGCATTATAAATATTAAGCACTAATTAATAGCACGTCCACATTTATTATTTTAAACGATGCTTTATAATAGTTTAAATCCAAGCTAAAATCAATAAAACACCTAAAATCATATTAAGATAATTTAACTTTAACTTAAATAATGATAAAATATGCATAATAGATAAGATTTTTAATAATAGCGCCGCATTTATAAAAGCATTAAGCAACCCTTAAATATCATATCCGTATTTAGCATTTAAATAATTTAATAATAATTTAAAACTCATTTATTTATCACTAATAACACACTTAAATTACACCTTAAACTAATTCCCCAGCCTTTAATTAAAACCCAGCCCAATAATTTCCTTAGCCCAAACCCACGACCCGCAACCCACAACCTTTATCTTCATCAACAACCCTTTTTTTTCGTCCAAAGGCTTTCAAAAAAACACAAACCTAAAAAAAGAACAAGAACCCTAGCAGCCAAGGAAAGTCGTCGCAACCCCATCGCCCATCGCCCAAATCTCCCCAAAATATTTCCTTACCTTAATAAATCTTACACCAAATCAGCTACCAAATCGACACCCAATCTTACCACAAACAAGAAGCAATTACAAACGAATCCCCAATGATAAACTTACCAAAATCAGCATTGAGTAAAAATCGCACCAATTAGTACCGGGATTCGTCCGAGATTAAGAGGAATTAGTCCAAGTTTAAAACCCAGATCGAAAACTATATAAAGGAGTTCAATTACACATAAAAACGGAGGGAAATTCGACAAAAAAAGCATCACAAATCGGAGAAATCAGAGTAAAAGAGCAATAAAAATCCTAAACGGTAGCAGCAAGAACAGAAGTTCAAACAAATACCCTTCTTCTTCGCAATATCAGTCAAGAACGAGGTAAAGTTTCATTACCCTTTTCAATCGCATAGCAATACACTCCGAGTGGATCAACGACTTGATACGTTGTCTCGGTTCGATGTCCGGAGAAGGTAAACCCAAATTCCTCGCAGTTCATGGTGCATTTTATGTGCGTTTTGTGTTAATCATGTAGTTTAGTCGTTTATGCTGATGTTTGAATGTGACATATTGACGGAGTCTACTTAGATGAACTCTTATTGTTTCAGATTGTTTAATTATTATTATTAGGTTTATTCTGTTTTTTTTTTGAAGCATCATGTGGGATATAGGCTATGTTGATTCTGGTTTAACAAGATGATAATATAAGTTGGTTGATTTGTTATTCTGGTAAGACAAATGTACCTGTCTTAGTCGTAGTTGAGGTTAAAAGGTGTGATTATTTTCACCCGTTAAATAGCAGCACAATTTGGAGATTCTTTGTAGGCGCAGATGTATGTTGTTAGTATGTTTATATACTTTCTGAGACCCAATGAGAAATGTTGAATAGGTTTTGATTTTAAAACTTTTACCAGTATGTTTGTAAACCTGCATATGTATGCACTTAGAATAATTAAAAATGTGAAAGATGAAAAATGAAGTATGGGGGGTCTGAGGTGAGCTATTTTTTGTGAATATTTCTATCTATTCTATGCAATGTAGCAGGGATATAATTTTGTAAGTTCAGTACATAGGAGAATGCCAGGCCTCTTGATAAGTAGTATATATACATGGCTACAATTCTACATTAGAAACACGTATGCCCAGTACCCTATCTGTTGAAATCATCCTTGTCTAGTCTATTTACTGAGAATATGTGTATTTGTGTTTATATGGGTTCATACGCTTGTCTATATGAGTATGATTGCCTAGAGTTGCCTGTATATGCGTGTTAAATAAATGATCATGGCTTCCTGTTTTTTTTTCGATATCTCGCTTTTCTTTCAAGTATTCCATGCTTCGGATTAGAAACAAAGAGTCTGCCTGTGTTCAGTAAGATTGATGTGCTCTGAATCTACCCTTTTTCAAATCTGAAAGTTGCATGTCTTGTGCCTGCTTCATATCTTCTGCGTGTTATTTGCATATGAGGCCCAATGTTTAATTGAGCAATCTCGAATTATCGATACCTTCTTTGCTTGTGCCTGCCCCTTTATTTTAGATTGCTAGTGTCAAATTATATATATGTTTAAATATACATGAATGTTTTTATTTACTTGCATTATTTGATAAATTTAGACATATATTAATCCTTATTTTTTTCTATTCTTTTACATGAAATGCACCGGAGCAACAAAGAGTCTCGCGGCGAGACTCATCGTGGAAAATGAAGACCCGCATCTATGTGCATTTCTCTATCCGCATCGGAATTCCAAAACCACCGGCGAAAAGACATCGCCATCCTTCGAGTCATCTTTATTATCTTCTTATCCCGCCCCATTTATGTGTTGTAAATTAATTGCTTAGCATTGCACTACTAACATTACACTTAGAATATCTAAACCTTGAATCTATAGATTAGAAAGCAATCTGACGCTAGAATTTATTTTCCTTCAAGTTAATTATCTTAGGCTTCTCATACTTAGCTATATTAAACCATTTAATAATCTTCATTGGCATAACGATTCCCGTAACTAGAATATTACTATTTTTATAAAGCCCGCTATTTGCATTCATATTTTAGAATCATACTTCTAATAGCATTTGCAAAGAATAGATAGTAGTCATATTTTACAAATGCAACACAATTGATTTTGTTTAATATCCTCTATACTTCATCTAACGAAATATTTCTATAAAGAATGCATACTTGCATATGAAATTAACTTTATCTTCTATAAATAAATCCTACAATTTTTATCCCTTTTTATTTTAACACTTTTAAACATGCCTTTTTTAGCATAAGTAATTAACCCTAAGTTTGAACGGACAACCGCAAGTTAGCGTATCCTTTAGGGTGCCTGATCCCTTCCCTTTAGGATTCCTTTTTATTTTAACACTTTTAAACATGCCTTTTTTAGCATAAGTAATTAACCCTAAGTTTGAACGGACAACCGCAAGTTAGCGGATCCTTTAGGGTGCCTGACCCCTTCCCTTTAGGATAATAAAGAACCCTTACCCAGAATCTCATTAAGTTTAGCAGACCATTTAAATGGAGTTAGTGTTGACTTTAACTTAGTTGACATTTAGGTGTCCTAATTCACCCAAAATAATTAGGTGGCGACTCCGCGAACCCTTTAGCATTTCTAGCACCCTTTTTTGCATTGCTTTTAATCTTTTAGCATTTTTAACATTTTATTTTATTTTCTAACATTCTTTTCTAAGCAGGAGTTATAGTTAATAATGTCGCGGTCGGAAAAGGGCGTGACAATATGATTTCGATTCCTGAACCGAGAGGAGAGATTTGGATATGCTGTGATTGACTAGACATAAGTTAAAATCGCGGACGATAGTACCCCGATACTTGTGTAGTATTATAGGTTACTGTTCTTAATCCTCCTATGTGGTAAATCATATCATAGAAATATAGAAGGGTTCTGCACTGAGGTTGAGTGATTATATGTCCTAACCGGAATATAAGACATTTTAGTTAACCGTTATCTTAACTTAGAAGAAGTAGTCATTCTAGTTGCATTAAGGATTGGATAGAGTGGATAGTCGAGGATATTGGAAACCCTAATTCATTCATAATTGATTACAACTTAAATAGTTCAGTAATTATTGCAATTATTCTAGTAGTTAAACAAAAATCCAACTCAATATCGATTGTCAAATAGATAACATAAAATAGATGAACGGTAATTAGAAACCAGTCTCTGAGGACGATATTCAGTCTTATCAGACTATATTACTTGTCAACGACGCGTGCACTTACGTGCGCATTCGAAATATCGCTAACAATAGGCTAAACACAAATATCCCAAATAATTAGATGTCACGATATTTTGACATATCTAACTTAAGCACACAAATTTTAGTTTCAATTCCATTACATTATCCCACTTAATCCATTAGATATCTTGAGCAACTACAACATGCTTTATCCATAAAAAAAATTATGACTCAAAAACACATAGAACAACACAAAGACAAATAAAAAAGACTCAAAAACAAAACAATAAAATAAAATAAGACACCCCCCACAACTTAATCGACACATTGTCCCCAATGTGCGAAGACTAAAAATAGGGACAACTTACTGATACAACACAACGGTCATAACAGAGGTCTGAGAGAAAAAATTCTGGAAATTGCACAACATCTGGGTTCTCTGAAGTTTCAGCGTCGTGGCCCTGCATTTTGGCGCCACGACGCTGCTGCCAATTTTCTCAATTTTAAGCATTTTTCGCCCTTTTTCTCCTCGGAGTCAGTTCCTGCTTTTATCTGTCATCCAAAAACACTAACATATCAGATCGTGAGAATGTTCAAGACACTATAAAATAAAATTTAAATAACATAATTAAAACATTGGGTTGCCTCCCAAGTTGCGTTGTCTTTAACGTCTTTTAGCCGGACACTATTAATCTTTACTAGTGCCCAGTGAATCCTTCTGCGAACTACTTGCAATCCGCACAATTATTGTTGCAGGTCTCACTTCTCCTACTACACTTTTTTTAAACAAGGGCCTCATATCTAAGATTACCCTAATTACACAAGGAAGTCTTGTCTTCTAGGCTCTCTATAATGTAGGGATCAATGAAACTCCCTACATCTCTCAACTTTAGGGGGTGCCCTTGAGGATATGGACTTTCTGGTTGGGGCTCAGCAATGATAGTTGGTGGTGTCTTTTCTGTAAATGGTATAGGAAACAGAAATTCCAAGGAATCCAAAAAGGTGAAAAATTGGATCTCAGTAACCTCTTCTTTCTCTACCCCAACTATCTATCTCAATTCCTCATCATTCTCAACATCTTGTTGTGGTTTAGGTTCCTCACTCTGCTTACCCCACAACTGTGTCGCTAGGAAGATTTTCTTGCGGTACATTGATCACCATATCCATCAGCTGCCCTATTTGTGTCTCCAAATTTTTGAGGGACACCCTTGTCTCAACCATAAACTGAGTCTGACACTTGGTGAGCATGAGTATGTCCGCCTGCAATTCATTTTGATCTTTTTGTGGAACCTGTGGGTTAGACTGTTGTTGATGATTCAACTACCCTTGATAGTAGTAGTAGTCCATGCCATTTCCCCCCCCCCCCCCCCACTAACTTTACCTACATAAAAAAACAACAAAAAATGATAAAACGATGCTCGCCGAACAAATAAGAAACTTGTTCATGGAGCAACCAAATTAGAAATAAAATAACATAACCAAATATATACAAACCAAATTAGAAATAATAATAGATAATTCGATATTGAAAGTACGTCAGTCCCCGACAACGGCGCCAAAAACATGTTAGCCGATTTTCAATTGCTCACGCAAGTGTACGTATCGTTACAAGTAATATAGTCTGGTAAGACCGAATATCGTCCTCAGATACTGGTTTTCAATTACCGAACATCTACTCTATGTTATCTATTTGACTAACGATAGTTTGTTTTGGGTTTTATCTATGAACTACTAGAGCAATTGCAAGAGTTAACTAAATATGCTTTGATTTAAATCAGTTATGGTGGAATTAGGGTTTCCAATATCCTCGACTATCCACTCTTTTCAATCCTTAATGCAATAATAATGACTTCTTCTTCTACATTAAGATAACATGTTAACTAGTCTGTCTTATATTCCGGTTAGGATATATAAATGCTCAACCCCAGTGCAGAAACCTTCTATATTTCTATGATACGTTTTACCGCATAGGAGGATTAAGAACAATAACCTAAAATGCTACGCAAGTATCGGGGTACTTTCGTCTGCGATTTTTAGTGTGCAATTCCATCTCAAAAGCTCATTTTCCTCCTCTTTTTGTCATTTCTCTATTTAGGACCGTTGTGACTCAAAAGAAAGAAAAACGACCCTAACATGACATTAATTTCAATGAAAATGAGAAAAATATTAACTAAAAATGACTCAAAAATGTATATAAAATATGTCTAACGGTCGGTGGTATATAGAGTCTACCCTTTGAAAGCTAAAAATAGGCATGCAGAGCAACTTTTGGCTGCTTTTTCTTTTCTTCCTTTTATACACTTTGGTAAAAGAAGAGTTCTGAAGGTATATATGACTATTCCACCATCGTATAAACTATAAAGTGCTTTGAAAATATCACTAAGATAAAGTACCATATTTATTTTAATTAATTAAAAAGGAAAGAAATTAGGGGCATGAGAATTGAGAAATCGAGGTAATGATAAAATAGTGATGCAAGTGAAGTGAGTAGTAGTAGTTGGCAAATGGGAAGATGCACTCTGTAATTTTTGTCATTTCCTGCTGCAAACTTTACAGCGTCTGCTCCGCTCTATTGCATTCCACTAGTCAACTGTTCCCTTTGGTCCTTGTTCTTTTCTTTTGTTTTATTTACTTTACTTTATTTTAGTTTAGATTTTAAGTAATATTATCTTCTGCATAAATAATTTATAAATTGATAATATATTTTATTTTTAGAATCTTAAGAAATATGTTTATAATGTTAGGACATAATTTAAAATCATAAAATGAAATCATGAGATAAAATCATGATGGTTTAAAATTGAAGTTTTGTTTAGACATGCAATTTAGATTTCTTAAGTTGTATTTTTTTTCTTATAGACATAAAACCTCACAAGTTGTAAAAACTATCAAAACTTTCACAATTCTTATAGAATCTTACAAAATTAGCAAGTCATAGTACATAACAAAAGTAATACCCTCCTAGAAGACCTTTCTAAAAAAATACAATCAATTGATCAAACTTTAGTTCAATGAAATGGAAAATTGAACATGGTTGTAGTGTAAATACTCTTTAATATAATATGTCACATGATTGATAAGAATAAATTTATTATAAATATACTACCAATTTGTAGATATATTTACCAACCATGTTTACCAATCAAAGATCTACAAGTTGGTAGTATATTTATAATAAATTCATTCTTACCAGTCACGTATGATGATTATATTAAAGAGTAGTTACACTATAAATCATGTTTAATTTTTCATTTTATTGAACTAATGTTTGAGCAATTGATGTTGTATTTTTTAAAGGCTTTTAGAATCGTATTAATTTTGTTATGAACTATGACTTGCTCATTTTGTAAGATTGTATAAGAAGTGTGAAAGTTTTGATAGTTTTCACAATTTGTGGGGTTTTTATGTCTATAAGAAAAATACAACTTAAGAAATTCAAATTGCATGTCCAAATAAACTTTAACTTCAAATCACAATGATTTTATCTCACGATTTCATCTCATGAGATCAGCGTTTAGACATGCGATTTCATCTCATGATATGAAATTTCAAATTACCCAAAAGGCATGATTTTGATTCCAAATCATGATTTCAAAAAATTTAAATATAAAAGTTGACTCATAAATTTATATTTTATAAAAATAGATCTATAAATTGATAGATATATTTATCAATCATGTTTACCAACCATTTATATCAAACATTAAAAGATCTACAAGTTGGTAGTATATTTATAACAAATTCACACTTACCAATCATGTGAAGAGATTATATTAAAGAGTAGTTACACTACAATTCATATTCAAAATTTTATTTTATTGAACTAAAGTTTGATCAATTGATGTTGTATTTTTTTAGAAAAACCTTATAGGAGCTTATTAATTTTGTTATGAACTATGAGAATAGTAAGATGGTAAATATTTATCCACCGTTAATGGAATGTCTCAATGAACAGTTACTCTGTGTCCCAATTCATGTGACTTCATTTGACTTGATACAAAATTTAAGAAAGAAATGATTTTTTTTTGAAATGTGTGGTCCAAAATAAATCTTATATAAATGTGTGGTTGTAAATTATTTTATAAAGTTAAATAGTTTTTAAATATAAAAAGTAACATTCTTTTTTAGATAAATTAAAAAAGAAATTTTACCACATAAATTGAGAGAGATAAAGAAGAAGATTGTTACTTAATTGCGCTGAAAAGGGATGGGAGAAAAATATTTTCTAATTTTAGCAAGGAACAGTAATGAAGCAAAAAAAAGTCCAGCAAATCATTGTCATTTGCCAGTCATAACATTAAAGTTTTGGCTTTGATCATGCATTAGTTGATTATGTCTAATTTCAAAGCTAACTTAGGCTAATTGTATAGGTTAATGACCTCCATTTTACTTCAAACTTCAAAGTAGCTATCTGTTAAGATGGGTTGTAGTATATTATAGTTTGTGCATGCCTTGTATAATGAATCTGGATCTTTAATTAAGGATCGAGCTTTAATCCCGCGGGCATGAATCATGCATGTACAAATTAAAAGATGAATATTAACTCATCATCCGTAAAATTGGCTACATAACACGAAAATTGATGCTTGGAGGAGGTCAAGATTAAGTTAATTAATGCGTATTTTATTTCATTTTGTCATTTGAGTATTGAGTGTAATAAAATATTTTAATTTGATGTAAACACAAAGAGTGTATATTTTTGTCCGATCCGCATTAGCTAGATTAAGTCTTACTGAATAGAGTTATCTGTTGCTACTGGGAGACAACTGATATCCCATAAAATTAATTGACGTGTGTGCAAGCTGATTCGGACACCATGATAATAAATATATATTTTAGCTAGATTACACAAAATTATACAATCAAACCTCTATAATCACATCTTTTATTCCAATGCTTTTTGTCGCGAAACCCGTTAGAGAGAATATATAATATAACCTAACATAAAAAATAATTTCTAAAAGGATTTGACCATTATAGTGAACGAATGTTATAGAGAGATCTGTTCTGTTTGTATGAGAGTCTAGTGAATCAATTGGTCCACCCCTTAATTACTAGTGCTAATTTGGGTTTGTATTAGATTCAAACTCTAGAATTTTAATTATAATTGAATATTTACCGCTTATCCGAATATTTGATGGTTTTAGCAGTGCTAAAACTACATACTCGATTGGGCCACAATTCTAATTTGGGTCCCGACCAGATTTGTAACATGCACAAACCTCCCGTGTCGAATTATTATGCTGCATGATTCCATAATTTTCTCTTCTACTATATACTCTTCCTATACATACACAAATAATAATCCCATAAATTAAATAAAACATAGCAAAAACAATCCAGATACCCAAAATAAAAACACAATCTTTCCCCCATTCTCCCCATTCCACAATATCCTCTTCCCCACTGTCTTTCTCTTCCTACCTTCAACACTATCAACAAAATAAACTTCATGCTCTACTAAAGAGCTCATTTCATCTCCATTTTTTCCAGTTTTCTTGAATAGTATGAAGTAAATGAAAACACAACTAAACTTCTTCTTCTCAGAAGAAGATAATGACTCACCTTCATCAACAACAACAGCAAAAAACTATCCCATTTTTACTAGATTCTTTATACAGAGAAGAAGAAGATATTTTCACTGAGAGTTCTTGCAGTGAAAACAAATCAAACCCTAATCCAAATGACTTGTTATGGGAAGAAGGAGAACTTAATTTTCTGCTTACTAAAGAAACAGAGAGTAAAATAAGCTACAATGTGTTAGAAAAAAATCAATCTTTACCTTCATCAAGAAGAGAAGAAGCAGTTGAATGGATACTCAAAGCTACTGCTTATTACTCTTTCTCTGCTCAAACTGCATTTCTTGCAGTTAACTATCTTGATAGGTTTTTGTCTAGCATTGATCAAACTCAAAGTCATAATCCATGGATGAATCAACTTGTTGCTGTTGCTTGTCTTTCACTAGCTGGAAAAGTTGAAGAAACTGAAGTTCCTCTGCTTCTTGACCTCCAAGTATGTTACCAATAAAATTTTAATTTGATGGATCTTATGAATATTTTGTCATCATGTTGATTGATTTGGGTGTTTTTTATTTAGGTTGAGGAATCAAGATATGTGTTCGAGTCTAAGACAGTTCAGAGAATGGAGCTATTGGTTCTGTCTACACTTGAGTGGAAGATGAATCCAGTGACCCCATTTTCATTTCTTGATTATATAACTAGGAGGCTTGGATTGAAGAACTTTTTATGCTTGGAATTTCTGAGGAGATGTGAGAAAGTGCTTCTCTACACAGTTACTGGTAAGCATGTGTCTAAATACTTAAGCATTTAGATCAAACACATTTTTATTTACTTAATTATATCGTAACATTACATTAATGGACCTAGATGAGTGTAACAATTTTTGTTAATCAACTATTATTTCCTGACTGGTGTATTTGCCAATGACAGATAGTAGATTCATTGGTTACCTTCCTTCTGCAATGGCTTCTGCCACAATGTTGCACGTTCTTGATAGGCTACAGCCCTGCATTGGCGAGAAGTACCAAGATCAACTTTTGGGCATCCTTGGAATTGTCAAGGTTAGAACCTTTTAATCACATTTTCTCCAACTTCCCACTAAATATTAGTAGTATTTTTTTCCCAATATACTGTAGTTTTTAATCTTGTTTGCTTGGACTCTTCAATAATGCCAATGCCACTGGTGCATTTTGGATCCTCCAACAGCAGTGTATCTTTGGATGTCGAATGTTTTTAGAGAGTCCGAGCAACATAGGTTTTTAAGGTTTTTAATCACATTTTTGTATGTTGAAGATATGAAATGAGTTTGAAAATGAGGAAGTTACAGGTTACTTAACTTGTTTGAGACTAAAGAGTAGTTAGTGTTGTCATAAAAAGATTTGGTGCAATGTAACAGGACAAGGTGGAAGAATGTTACAGGCTAATCCAGGAAGTGTCTTGCAACATTGATTTTCGTTCAAATAAAAGAAAGTTTGGGACATTGCCAGGGAGTCCAACAGGGGTAATGGATGTGTCATTTAGCTCAGATTCATCCAATGACTCCTGGCCAGTGGCTACTTCAGTTACTTCATCACCGGAGTCATTGTCCAAGAAGACGAGGGAGTCGAGAGAATGACAAAATTCAGCTTGCTGAAAACTCTCAACTAAATGTCTTTAAATATTTCCTTTATAGACTAGCGATCCATCTTCACTTTAGTTACATATGTATAATGTTCAATAACAGTGCTATTTGTCTCAGCTAAGTATTAAGTTCTTGTTGTTCACATCTTAATTTGCTTACCATCTGTAAATTTAAACCATATTCCTTTTGAGAATTATCACAGATAGCTAATGGACCATTTGTATGGTACTGCCTATATATACTTAAGTGGGGCTATGAGTTTTTGTACCTGAAGGTAAAGATGGTTGGCATTTTATCCGGAGTAAATGAAAATGTTAAGAGTTTTCTATCGGATATGAAATGTGAACATGAATATTGACTTGGATAATCCTCATCTCATAAGCTAGTTTTTGGGTTGAGTTAGACTCAAAATTTATTCTTTACATGGTATTAGAGCAATACTCTTTCTAATGATTTGTTCACCGATGTTGGGCTTCAAATTATATTATCCAGACTTCAGTTAATAAGGTCTGAGCGTGCGGGAGAATGTTAAATTCACGCTTCAGTTAATAAAGTCTGGGTGTGCAGGGTGTGCGGGAGAATGTTAAGAGTCTCACGTCACATCGCATATGGAATGAGAACTCCTTTTAGACAATCTTCACCATACAAGCTAGTTTTTGGAGTTGAATTAGACTCAAAATTCATTCTTTACAGAAAACTTTCATTTTAATATTTTATCCAGAGTAAATGAAGCATAATGTTGAGAATGCTCATTAATATAATAATTGCAAAACTAGTATTAAAAGTAACATGATGTCCCTTTGTTCATTATTTTTAAGAGTTGTTTTTGCTCTTCATTCAGATTTTGGGTTTGAGTTCTAAAAATGAAAAAAATTATGCTAGAAAGTGTTTTTTTGTACTAATCTTATAGTATGCAAATTAAATTAGTCGGACCAATGAATAGGGAATATCAAACAGTTGAGAAAATAAACAGGTAGTTAGATGTTTCTCTCTTATTGTCCATTACCATATGAATTGAAATTTGTTACACTATAGTGCTACATTATTCAGAACAACGAAAAAGACGGGTGTTTGGAAAATAATCAAAGGTTGGGGAAAGAGTGAATTTTATTCACATCTGGAGGGAGGAACATATTGTCGGCCACTGGCAAATTTTCTAGGGGTTAGATTTGCAAGTATTATTTGTTTGACCTCTTTAGATGAGCTAGTCTATTTTTAGTTTTTGTTTCTCAATTTCGAGGTCTATGAGAGGGACACAACTTAAAACAATTAAAAAAAAAAAGGGAAAAAGGAAAGCATTATTGGATTTTAGTCACATTAATCTAACAGTTAAATACATTTGGTCAGATTAATCTAACAGTTACATGAATTTATTATTAAAGAAGACCGAATGCACAACATCTTAAATTCTACTCAAATCTTGAAAAGGCTCTTAATGCCTATAATTAAAAAACATGACATATTCTAAATGATTAATTTATTTGAATAATAGATGTTTCAGAACAGGTGCAAAGACTTTTTCAAAGTTTGAATTTGAAGTGTCTAAAAAAACATTTTGTCATTTGTTCATGATAAAACCCAACCCGTGATATACGTGGCTTTGTATACCATGTATATCACGGTTTCACAATAGGTAATTTACCTAAAGTGAAACCGTAATATACACGGTATACAAACCCGTGTATATCACGATTTTGTAGCCGATTTTGTAATCATATTTAGTGAAAAATAATTATCTTAATTAGTATTGTACACTTAACATAATTATAGGATTCTTGTACAACTAGAATAAAGTTTTGGGAGTAGAATAGGAATAAAAATTTTCTATTATGAAAAATTGTAAATTGTATATACTATTTCATTAATGAAAATAATCAAGAGATTATTTCTTTCATGGTATCAGAAGTTTAGGTCTCATATTTCTCTTCCAAAATTCGTCCAACTTACCATAGGTTTTCGAGCACTTCTTCTCGGATTCCGTGCCCTGTGGTACCTCCTTTCTTCTCAAATTTTCTTCCAAATCCCTACTTCACGTCTTGCGTTGCAGTTATGGCTAAGAACACGTTTCACCCTGCCTTTACCGTCTCTAACATCAAGAATCACATCCCTATCGTTCTTGAAATAGAAAACGTCCAATACGCGACGTGGGCGAACTGTTCAAAGTTCATGCATGCTCGCATTGAGTCCTCCATCTCTTAATCCCCGCGACTCCTGAGGATACGGAGGTGCCGAAACCCGAGGATGATCCCAAATTATGGACGACCCTTGATGCTACCGTTCTTCAGTGAATTCACTCCACTATCTCTACCGGCATGTTACAAACGATTATTGAACCCGACGCAATGACAATGGCTACTTAAAATAGAATATGTGATAATTCCAAGACAATCGCAACTCTCGTGCTGTAATCCTTGAGTAGGAATTCTCCCACGTCAACATGGAAGATTTTCTAAACGTTTCAGCATATTGCAAAAGGTTGAAAGAATTGGCGGACCAACTCCGCAACGTTGGCGCGCCCGTTACCAATGACCGTCTCTGAGGCATATAGTGGCATTGGTACGCTTCTTCGTCAGAGCAATCCTCTTTCATAGTTCTATCTTGCTCGTTCTATGCTCACTCTCGAGGAAGTCGACTTGGCTAAGAAGGCGGCCATTGGGGTTTCTTTTATCGCAATGATGACCGCGTCCGAATTTTCTCCCTTCATCTCCGATAATTTCGGCCAAAACCGCAACAATGGTGACGACAAGAAGGGTCAGACTCGCAAAAATAATTGTAAAACCGTGGTGGAAATAACGGGGGTGGTAACCGGGCCAACAATAATGGCCCTGGGGTAGTGGGCCGCAACCCGTCTGGCCACAGCCTTGTGCTCCATGGCCGTGGAACTGTCCAATGGGCTTGGGCCCAACAACCCTTATTTTCCGTCTTATGCTCACAACCCGAACTGGGCCCAGTTTCTGCCATCTGGCCTAGTTTTTCAGGCCAACAGTGGAACCCGAGAGGAACTTCTAGGCCGGGGCAGAAAATAGGCGTGCTTGGGCCTCGGCCCCACCAAACCCACTATGCTACGGGCCCCACCACAATCGATGTTGAAGCTGCAATGCACACCCCTGGTTTGACTCATCTGGACGCAAATTGGTACATGGACACCGGATCCACTACTCATATGACATCTGACCCTTGTACTCTCTCGTCTTATTTCAATTTGAGCAAAAAATATGGTATTATTGTCGATAATTATTAATTCAATTCCAATTCGTGATTATGGTCATACCAATCTGTCTTCCCCACATCCACCTCTTGTATTAAAATATATCCTCCATGCCCCACACCTAATTAAAAATTTGGTCTCAGTCCGTAAATTTACCATTGCTAATTGGGTGTCTGTTAATTTTAATCCTTTTGAGTTTTCTGTGAAAGATTTTAAGACGGGAATACCTCTAATGAGATGCAATAGTGTGGGGGAGCTTTATCCTATCACATCCACGAGCCTTGCCATGCCATCCACATTTGCTGTTCTTGCTTCATCCTTGTAGCATGCACGTCTATGTCATCTAGGGTCGTCAATTGTGTCTTCCTTACATAAAAATAATTTTATTTCTTGTAAGGGTACGCATAGTACTCCAATTTGTCATTCATATCCGTTAGGAGAACATGTTAGTTTGTCATTTTTAGCTTTTACTTCTCGCACATTGTTGCCTTTTGATATTATTCATAGTGATTTATGGACATCTCTCTTTCTCAGTTCTTTGGCCATCGTTATTATGTTCTATTCTTGAATGATTATTCTAATTGCTTGTGGACTTTTCCTTTAGCGAAAAAATCTCAAGTATTTTCTACATTTTTTACAATTTCAAGCTTTAATTCGTACTCAGTTCAAAAGGGAAATAAAAAATATTCAGTGTGATAATGACAAAGAATATGATAATGGGGTGTTTCAGGAAATTTGTAATAAAAGTGGCATCATTTTTCGTTTCTCTTGTCCGTATATGTCCTCACAAAATGGGAAATCCGCCCAAAAATACGTACTATTAATAATATTATTCGTACTTTATTAGCACATACTTCCGTACCTCATTCGTTTTGACATCATGTTCTCCAAATGACTACTTATCTACTTAACATATTTCCTAACAAAGGGTTAGCTTTTCAATCTTCCCTCCAAATTCTCTATAATAAAGTCCCTTCATATTCTCATCTTCGAGTCTTTGGTTGTTTATGCTATCATCTCTTTCCGTCAACTACCATAAACAAACTTCAAGCCCATTTTACCCCTTGTGTATTTTTGGATTATTCATCAAATCATCGTGGTTACAAGTGTTTTGATTCAGCGTCCAATAAAATCATAATCAGCAGTTATGTTATCTTTGATGAAACCCAATTTCCATTTGCAAATGTGTGTCGTTCGGTGCCTGACTCATATAATTTTTTAGATGACGGGGTCTCACCATATATTTTAAAATAGTTTTTGGACCAAACCCGTACCCCTGTCCCACCAAAGAGCCCATCGTCACGCCCACAAACTCACATACCGAGCCCAATTTCGCCCCCGAGTCCAGATACGATCCAATGGGCGATGGCACAGATATTACCGAAGTCGCCCCGACTCAGCCTCGCTCCCAATTTCTATTTTGGGCAAGCGGGACCACTGCCTGGTGGCCCGTCCGTCCCCGATCCCCATATTTCCCAAATCCACCCAATTCTCCCCTAGTCATAGATATGTTACTTGTAGTCAACGTAGTATTTTTAAATCAAAAAGTTATTTTAATCTCAATTCTAATGTTCTTAAATCATCCTTACCCTATAACCCTATATCATTATTAAATGATCCGAATTGAAAAATGGTTATGACCAACGAATATAATGTTCTTATTGATAATAAGACGTGGGAGCTGGTGCCCCGTCCTTCTGGTGTTAACATTATTCGGTCTATGTTGATTTTTACTCATAAAGAAAATTCTGACGGTTCTTTTGCGAGGCATACGGCTTATCTTGTAGGAGATGGTAAGATTCAACAGGTTGGCGTGGACTGTGGGGAGACATTCAGTCCGGTTGTTAAACCAGTTACCATTCGCATCATTCTCATCTTGGCACTTTCGAAATCTTGGCCTATTCATCAGTTTGATGTGAAAAATGCTTTCTTGCCTGATGATCTTAAGGAGATTGTATATATGCATCAGCCGTTGGGGTTTTGAGATCCCAATTATCCACATCATGTCTGTTTGTTGAAGAAATCCTTATATGGCTTTAATCAGGCCCCACGTGGTATAAGCAGTTTGCTGACTATATATCTACTATTGGGTTATCACACAACAGGTCTGATAATTCACTGTTTATTTATCATCGTGGGTCTTCCATGACCTATATTCTATTTTATGTGGATGATATTATTTTGATTTCCGCATCTTATGTGTTGTGCCGGTCGGTCATGACACTGCTCAGTTCTGAGTTTTCCATTAAGGACTTGAGACCCTTGAGTTATTTCTTGGGTATTGTTGTCACTCGTCATGCAGAGGGTTATTCTTGTCACAGATAAAGTATGTTGCTGAGATTATTGAGCGAGCTGGTATGTCATTTTGTAAGTCTACATCTACGCCAGTTGATACAAAACTCAAACTAGGTGTTGCGGTCGGTGTACCATACGACTACCCCACCCACTATCACAGTCTTGCAGGGGCGCTTTAGTATCTCACTTTTACGCGACCGTATATTATGTATGCCATACAATAGCTTTGCCACTCAAATGCATTATCCGCTACCTCCAAGGCACTATTGATTATGACTTACACCTATATTCGTCGTCGGTTTTTACATTTGTCACTTACACAGATGCTGATTGGGGTGGTTGTCCGGACACCAGACGCTCTACATCTGGTTATTTTATGTTTCTTGGTGATAACTTGGTCTCATGGCCTGCTAAACGACAAGCTACCTTATCACGCTCTAGTGTAGATGCCGAGTATCGATGGGTGGCCAATGAAGTTTCTGAATTTTGTTGGCTCTGTAATCTCCTCTTAGAGCTTCACTTTCCGGTTCACAAAACTACCTTGATTTATTTGATAATGTTAGTGCTATATAAATTTCTGGAAATCCGGTGCAACATTAGCGCACTAAACAAATTGAGATGGATATACATTTTGCTCGTGGATAATACGTGTCCTACATGTCACTTTGAGGTATCAAATTGCAGACATATTAACCAAGGGCCTTCCATTGGTGCAATTTGAAGATTTTAGGGACAATCTCAGTGTACGAAGACAACCCGCTATGACTGCAGGGGTGTGATAAAACCTAACCCGTGATATACATGAGTTTGTATTCCATGTATATCACGGCTTCACAAAGGCAATTTACCTAAAGTGAAACCGTGATATACACGGTATACAAATCCGTATATATCACGGTTTTGTAACCATATTTAGTGTAAAATAATTATATTAATTAGTATTATACACTTATAATTATAGGATTCTTGTACAATTAAAATAAAGTTTTGGGAGTAGAATAGGAATAAGATTTTCCTATTATGGAAAATTGTAAATTGTATATATACTCTTTCTTTAATGAAAATAATCAATGGATTATTTCTTTCTGTTCAGATGCTCAATCGAAATAAATAGTAATTCGAGTGTTAAATAAAATTTGTGAGAAACTGATGGTGTTGTCGATGAATTCAACCCCTTAAGAATGTTTAAAAGAAAATCATAAGTAAAAATTCAAGAGTTCGAAAGTAAACTATAATCATATGGCTTCTCTGTTTGTATACTTGAATCAATAGATCAAGTGATTTGGAGCTACTTGTTAATGTTTTTGTCACGATCCGAATCCGGGCCCGTGACTGGTGCCTTACCCCGGGCACCCAAGTAGACATACATCAGAGTAATCAGCGGAATATAAAACAAGACATGAAATAATATGAAGTGTAAAACAGTTTTTCTGCGAAAAGTTGCCTTACAGCATATATATAAAACTTGAATCCGAACAGTTACATCCCTTTTAAAAATCGTGCCTACAACAAAGATTCTGCACTTAAGAATGATAACAACAATGGCGGGACAGGGCCCTGCCATACCCCTGAATGTAAATACCTACAACGACAGGGGACTATACCACTGATAAGCCTCCGGAGAAACGGAGCTTCCCAAAACGCTGAACTGTGATCCTAAGAGCGAGGATCGACAACTGGTGTACCTCTACCTGCGGCATGAACGCAGCCTGTTGACACCCAATTTTGACCCTCCCGTCCAGTCATTAACTAAAATTACACTAACTTTAAAACAATCTTGAAATAATAAAATGCAGCAATAAAACATAAATACAGGCACAAATAAACAATTTAATAATAACTTCGCATTTTCTTACGTAGAGTATTAAGCACTTAGAGTCCCGCGCCTGTATTAATTAATTTCAAGCCCTGTCGTAATTCTTAATTAATAATAAATACATAAAATAAATAATTTAACATTAACGTCGTGTCAAGTAGAATAGTTGCATTTATTAATACGCAAGAGAATTTCATAATCAATCGTAATTTTAAAATCATTTTAAAACTAATACATGCATTTACTAGTCTCGCATTATGAACATTAAGCACTGATTAATTAGCATGCCCACATTTATTATAATAATAGCTTAGACTAATAAAATACCTAACTAATTTAATAACAACTTAGATTTCATTAATTTACCATTCATTAGATAAAATGCCTAAGGCTAACCCACAAATCAATAATTAATGTTCATACACCCTTAATTTCGCCTCGACTCAATTTCACAACCCTTACCTCGTCCAAATCCATTCCCGCTTTCCCTAAGCCCATAACCCACTCCCCTTTAATCCTTACCTCGTCCAGCCCACCTCCCTAACGCCCAGAACCTTCCTCATCATCTCCCTCATCCTCACAGAAACCCTAACCCTTCCACCCAACTCATCCGCCGCATGCACCCTTCCCCCCTACCCACGAATCTCGCCAGATTTTCAGGTGGAAAATCTGGCATAACCAAACCGAATCCTCGCCTTCATCATAACCAAATCGTTCCAACAAGAATAATATCAAAAATCGTCCCTAAAATGGTAACTTGCCATAACCGAAACTTCAGAAATCAAACCTTACCATATAACACCTAAAATTACACCAAAATCCCCTTCAAATCATCCGCGAATCAGTCCTTAGGATAGTCGAAAATCAGCACCTATTTTTGGTAAACAATCACTCGAAAATCGGTACAAATCGTCCTTAACACCCATCCTAGACTTACCATAAGATCCAAGCCTAAACAGGAGGCTATAAATACCAACGTCTTGAACATGCAATAGGCAGCCATAAAGGGTTCGTTCACCATCCATCGATCAGTCATCAATCATCTAGAACACAGACTACATCGCGTCTAAACTCTTCTATTTTCCATTCAAATTACTATTCTGCAAACCAGCTCTTCAGAACTTTCTTTTTTTTTTCGACGATTCGGGAAAACCTTTGTCGTCGCCTCAGTTCGCTACCCACAAAAGGTCCGGAAATCTCTCTCTTTGTACTGTTTAGTTGTTTAAATGGTACTGCATGTTCTGTGATAGGATTCATATGTTGTTCTATCGAATTTGTCTGATTTAATTTAGGCGTCGTTTCCAAGTAAATATGTTAATTGTGGCTCTTCAATATTTGGGTATCGATTCTGTTTTTAAGTATGTGCATGTGTCTGATTGTGTTTTCTTTTACGGGTATGGGTAGGCAATAATATTTGCATAAGAGTCCTGGACCCATTTTGTATTGATAGTCGAAAGTCTCCACCATACCTATTATTAAGATTAATTCAAGTTTGGAAGATGGGTGATACCTGTATAGCTAGTTGTTAAAATTCATTAAGATTGCCCAATATTGAATGATTATTGTCGTGTCTCAGAATTCGGCATGTCCCTGTTCTAGTATAATCCAAAATCCAGTATTTTAAGTATGTTGCATCTTGATTCTCAACCCCAATACATACATCGATCCAAATTCGTAGGAATATAGAAGTTGTTACCTCGTGTTAGTTCCTAGGTATGCTAAAGTATTGATCATATGTTATGCTAAGTATATGTTTGCTATATGAATCAAGTCACTGCTTTAAGAACATTTAGTTAAGGGTCGACTATGTTGAAATGACTCAATGAAACAAGATGACTTCTTCGTCGATTTAATCTTGTTTTGATGTACCCCAACTAGTTTAGCCTTAAAATGAATCATCGTTAATTATACCATCATACTTCACATATCCCGTTAACGAAGTCATTTATATGCTCACCGTGGATATACCTCTACAACTTGATGTGAATCCAAGTAGTTACCTAGAATTAAAATGAGTCCGCCCCATATTTGCCTAAACTAATGGTCGAGGAAAGTGTTTGTCCTGTGTTTTCCTTCAAATTCTCGCCAATCCAAAGGTGTCAATAACCATGCATCACCACAAAATATACCGTTGACTTACCCTCGTGATTCGTCCCATTGCTTGATGCCCAGATTTCCTCTTATCTGCCTTTGTTTGCATCAAGATACATTCGGTGTATATGGTCAGTATACCTCCCCCATGGGTTATGTGTCTGTCTTATGGATATCAACCCTTACTTGGCTAAAATAGTAGAGGTATTTGCGTGTAAATGGGCCTGTTTGTGGACAACATTCATGTTCAAAATCTGAATAATAAAAAAATCTGATGTTATGGGGCCTGAATCACGCTTCCTGCACATGGAGGCCCATCACTTAATTAATATCTTAATGTGTTTATTTGCTAGTAAAGGCCTCAGACCAGACGCTTCATGTTAATACTGGCCACGTCATTCTACTTATTTCGTATAGGATGGAGTTTATATTATTTACTAATCCTTTTCTTTTCTTATTTTTTTTACATGGCATGCATCGGGAGAATAATTAAGAGTCTCGGTATGAGACTCACAATGGTCTCCATATCACCAACCGCATTTCCGCCGCAGGGCTTCCAAACAATCATAAGATAGATGGCGTCGTCATCCGTCCTAGACGCTACAACAACTCCAGTCTCATTCCTCCCTTTGTTTATTTACGCATTTATTTATTTGTTTATTTATTATTGCCATATTTAGTAACCTTGTAATTAATAGGTAATTAATCTTACTAGTCTTTGAATACTTTGGAAGGGTAGTTTAAAGATAAATTCATCTCCTATTTATTCTAGGTTCATCATGTAGGTTTAAATCTAAAATAATTAATCCTAGCTATGCTTTAGTCATGTAGTTAATATATTTTCTCCATATCCTTAAGAAATAAACTTTATCATAAACACCGTAGGAAGTAAATTTCAAGACATGTATAAAAACAATTTCATAACTAACCTTACGTATATTGTTAGGAGCAATTTATCACTTTCTTACTTTTTTGTCAAAAGAATAAAAAATAAAATCTCATGTCTTATAATTTCATAATCAACTTTATATATATATTTTTTTGAATCTTATAAAACCTTTTCATCAATATAAATACTTTCTTCTAGATATGTGCTACATCTTTTCACCTAAATAATTTTTTTCTAAAAAAAAGATACATCCCTTAGCCAAATAAATTAACCTATGTTTGAACGGACAACCGCAAGTTAGCGGATCCTTTAGGGTGCCTTACCCCTTCCCTTTAGGATAATAAAGAATCCTTACTCAGAATCTAATCTAGTTTCACAGACCATTTAATGGAGTTAATGCTGACTTTAATCAGTTAGTATTTAGGTGTCCTAATTCACCCAATTAATTAGGTGGCGACTCCCTTAAACATTTTTAACATTTATTTCTTACATTTTCGGGGAGGATAACCATTCCGTCGCGCACTTAAGCTTGAGAGTTCAAAATCGGGTGCGACAGCATGGCGACTCCACTGGGGACCTTGATTCTTAACCATAACAAACATAGGTTAATTATTGTGCTTCTTTTTCCTTTCTTTATTTATTTGTTTTTTTTATTTATTTGCTTAACTTACTTAATTTGCTTATTTTGTGTTTCACACTTATTTGCTTTATATTTTGCCTAAACTATTTTGCTTTATATATGAATATTTGCATATTGTTTTAACTGCTATTTGTTACCGCTTTCCTTAAACTGGCATTCCGCTCATACTTCCTCCCTTATGGAAAATTCACACTATCACACACGACACGCGGGTGTGCTTTGCGCACCTGCAAATTTCTTTCAAACACCCAAATTTAAGAGAGTTGGTATTTTGCGCGAAGAACTGGTCCAACCTGGTCGCGTAGCCTTCTCACTCGAGTAGTCCGCCGGGAACTCAAGGCCTAGTAAGCCAAATCTTAGCAAACTTAAGATAGAGCTATACCACCTTTATTTTAAGGCATGCGTGATTTACCTTAGGTGGGTCGGTCCTCGTATCGACACCACTATTAGGAAGACACAAACTTGTCGGTGGGTTTCTCAACCCAACGACCAACCAAAGATATTATGTGTTGCATACCATGATAGATTTATCCAAGCCAAAAGACATGCCCAAAATTGGAAATGTAAGTTTATTATTATTGTTTTTCAAAGATTTGTAACATGGATCATATAAGAATGGTTAGCGGAGTTCCTAATAAGCTAAGAGTATGGTGGGAGGATTTCACATCGCAATGACGATGATTAGGAAGAAGTTGTCAGTGTCTCATCTCACTATTTGGTATTTCGCCAGATCCGCATTTGATCCGAGCTTTAATCCAATTTTGGGATCCAGACCGAGTCATTTTCAAATTCAAGGATTTTGAGATAACTCCTACATTGGAAGAAGTGCATTATTTCACCAGCCTAGTTTACCAAGGTAGAAGACAGATTATTCCCAACAGCCAATCAGGGAAGAAATTCCTCCGCTACATGGGTCTTAAGAATACTAAGGAGTTGCGTTGCTTCGAGAACAACTGGGTGTCTCTTGACTATCTTTACGAGAGGTATGGACATAATAACGCTTACAAGACATGCAAAACAGAATTCTCATGCACTCTACGCCATTGGCAAAACAGGCGTCCTATTGCATTCACCGTCGCTCTACTTGGCACCTTGATTTTTCCTTCCGAGTATGGCAAGATAAGTACTTGCATATGTTCCGTGGCCAGATCGCTGAGGAATTGACGGCATACAACCCACTTCGTTCCTATGATTTTGGCGAAATATTCCGAGCTCTTGGGAAATGCAAAAGAGATGCATAAACTTCTTCGCGTTGCAATCTTATCTTACAAATGTGGGCCATGGAGCATTTTTACCAACGGTCAAATATGACAGACGCTTGTTTCACAAGATCCTACAAGATCGATAATTTCTATGATAGAACGAAACGGTTTGTGTCACCGGCGATCAAAGATCGTGCAAGTTTTGACATCCCGCACCTGTGATCGATCCAATGGAAATATCCTTTACTCCCTCACAAAATGGAGCCTTTCAGACGTGGTAAAGAATTGTACTATATTGAGCTTATTGGTCTAAAAGGTCTACAACCATACGCCCCTACGCACACTCCGACAATTCGCCAAAAATGATAATCCCACTCCGACGGACACGGAGTTTCGAAGTTACATTTGGACCGGACTTTATCAGGCTCTCGAGCTAGACAAATTTTGAAAGAATGGGACGACATTAACAAAATAGACATCGGAGATGAACAAAGGTGGCACGACCGAGTATCGATACGGCCGCAAAGAGGATCACATCAACACCACCTACACCCAAGAGGAGAGCAAGGTTTCGGCGACATGGACACAAGCAATAGAACGAAGAATAATCAACTCGCGAGAGGGTCATCACCCCGCATACGCTGGGCCCTAATGCACGATGCAAGATAATACTTGGAATGTGCAAGTGGCTATACCAAAGAAGACCTAAGTTCCACTATCACATCGACGCATACGCTTATTTAGTTTTTCCATTGTTTTCTTATAAAATGTCGTTTCAATTAGCTTTATTTCCAATAAAGGCATTCCAATACAATGGCTCGTACATCTAACGTGACTTTGCATTTTATGACGCTTAGGCCTACCGTACGATAGAGGCCCCTTGCATATTAGGACGCGCTTTAATCTACTTTATTTGTTGAAGCTTCATTATATGCCCATATGTTCTGCTATTCTGTTTAATACTGACACATGTTTTGAACAAAAGGACTTTTACTCCCCTCGTCGGCTGATTTGTGTTGGCAAGCACTGGCTGAGCACCCATATTTCACCAGATCCAAAGCACGAGCAACAAAAATGAATGATTCAGGGGCAAACGAACAAGATGGCTTGGGACTCATCGCCATTCAACGAGATGAACCAGAGACATCAGAAAGGGGAAATGCTCCATATTCCGATGAATACCTTGCTCAAGTACTGCAACAAATGGCGGTCATGCAAGCAGAAATGGACAGACTCCGGGAAATTACTAAGCTATCTATAAGCCTCAACACACAACTACCCACACTTCCTAATTCACCGTCCTTTCGACGCCATCCCCAATATCCAACAGATAACCCACAACCTCCCAACCCACAACACAACAACACGCCTCATAACCCACAAACCCAAAGCCACAACACAACAACACACCTCCTCATAACCCACAGACCTTAAACGACCCTAACCCGCACACACCTCAGCCCCAGATAATACAAGCCACCTTACCCGCCCAAAACAACCAACCTACTCAACCAGCACCGATGACATACCATAAACAATACGGATCACCCGTATATGTGACCCAGGCACCACATCTCACACCCGTACCTATACCCTCCCCGGAGTTTGCTCGATATGAAGAGACGGAGAAGAGGACAAGAGTTGGGATAGATGAAAACGTGGCGGAGAAATTCACGACTAAGAAAGCTTTAAGAACTCGCGGATGGACAAGGGTCATGAGGATTGGAATACGAGGATTTATGACGATCCCGACGCCGAATCGCCTGCTGGATACAAGGTACCAAAGTTTGACTGTTTGACGCAAAGTAATCCTCGTGCACACTTGAGATCCTATTGCGACAAATTAGCGGAGTGGGAAGAGATCAATCAATCATCATGAAATTGTTCATAAGGAGCTTGACCGAGAAGCTCGATTGGTATACTAGCCGTGATCCGCCGAAGTGGCGTAGTGGGGCGGCCCGTGACTTTGTAGAGTGTTCAGTTTAATACTGACAACGCCCCGACAGATTCTATCTAATGAAATCGAGAAAAGTCAATAGAAACCTTTAGGAATACGAATGAGGTGGAGATCTCAAGCGACAAGTCCAACACCTATGGAAGAAAGTGAAATGACAACACTGCCAGTGTGCAATCCTCAAGGACCCCACGACTACGAAGGTTGATCGCCATCGACGCAATTTTTCAAGTAGTGAAAATGGGAGATTTTGAAGAAGGACTTAGAATGTAGGATCACGAACCGCCGCTGGTAAGCAACAAGCAAAGCCATACAATCGAAGTCAATGGAGGGATGAATAAGAAGAAGGATGGAGCAATTTCAATCATGACTGCAACAACACAAAACGACCTGCCCTCGACATACCAACCCCAACCCCAAACATACCAACCCCAAGCATACCAACCCCAAACATACCACGCCCCCACATTCCAAAACCCTCCATATGATCAGTTTAGCCAAAATACTCCCACATACAATCAACCTTCACCCATCTATACCACCTACCAATATATGACCCACGTTCGCCCACACAAATCCTCACAAACCGACCAGCATACCCACCCCACAACAATACCACTCAAAAAACACACCTAGACCCCGAACCGAAACCGAGAGGAGGACCACAAAACAATACACCCCGTTTGCAGAACCATACTCACAACTATATCAAAGACTGAAAGCCGTTGGTTTTATACAACCAATCCCAGGGCGAAACCCTAATCCACTCCTACCATGGCATGATGAGAATAAGCATTGTGCATACCACTCTGGAGTGTCAGGGCACGATACAGATAGTTGTTATGCTTTGAAAAACAAAATTGAGGAGCTAATCAGAGAAGGAGCTATTCGATTGAAAGAGCCTTCCCCTAATGTCAACAACAATCCCCTGCCAAATCACGACAATGCTGGCGTGCACATGATCACCTTTGATGATGTGTACGATATGGAAGGGACTATCGTACCAATCAAGGAGAAAGAGACAGGGGGATCCTCAGCCCACGTTGCCCATGTGATTACCGCCAAGGTCAGAGCGCCGTTGGAAGTAGAGTTGAGCCGTCATAAGCCTCGATGTCGCCTTAGTACCGGGATGGAGTCATTTGATCAAACAACGAATGAGGGTAAACAAAATGGTGGTGTTACGTTACATGAGCGACGAGGTCCGACAACGTTACTCATCCAGAGAAGATCGCGAAAGACGCCTTAAAAAGATCGCGGACCGAATCCGGCAGTAGAGGAATTTTGGAGAAGGATGCCATGCGAGACTATTCCATTGTAGAACAGTTGAGTAAAACACCAGCACAAACTTCCCTATTGTCATTGTTGATGAATTCCGTGAACCACCGAACCGCTTTGATGGAGGTTTTGAAAGCGCATGACGTACGCCGAGACCGATGAGAACTTTTCAAAGATTGATCGGGCAGATTAAAGAGGTGCAAAAGATAATCTTCCATGAGAATGAATTGCCTCACGAAGGTCGGGTCATAATAAGGCATTGAACATAATCAATGTGCTAATAAGTTTATCTCGCGTCGATTGATGGGGTCACCGTTAATGTATGCCCTTTGAATACTCTTCAACTTTTGTGAGTCAACATTGGGAAACTCCGCAAAGCTACACGCGGTAAAAGGTTTCGATGGGACCTCGGCGAGCGCCGCAGCGAGATTGATTTGACACTACAGATCGGGCCCGCACTCGAGATAGAATTCCAAGTATCGACATATCCACACGCCACAACTGCTACTCAGAGGCCTGGATCCACTTGGCCTGAGCCGCCCTTCCACTTTGCATCAAGTCCCAAATTCATCCGAATCATCATGAAGTTGTGGTTGAGGAGACAAGGACAACATCGCTAAAGGGCAATTCCATCATCGAGTATGGAGAAATTTGGATGGATCTGTCTACCATATGAACAAGATCGTAGACGTTAGCAAGGCTAAAGGGACGCGACTACCTCGCACTCCCAAAATGGTGCCCGAGAGACGCCGAGAAATGGTTTCGAGCCAGCCGAGGACTTGGACCAAGACTAGGAGGAATCACGAGCCGATTCACTCACGGAGAAGAAGGACACTTTTGGTCTCGGATATCACCACCGCCGAGGAGATGATGTTATTTGATCTCGTAGGAAGGTGAGTCTCACCGCCAAGACCTGCTCCACCCCAATCATTCATTCGTCAAAGCACGCCCGCCACCTACCGTAAGAGGAGGACGCAGCATATTCTCGGATGGACTTCAAGGCCTTTTCATTTCGAGGAAGAAGCGAGTGTCACGCGGTTTTGGAAGACCACACGGATGACCGGACCATTTGGAGTGCGAGCCGGGAGATGTCTTGAGCAATCGGACTCGCACCCCAACACTGCTTTTTCATGAGTCCGTAGAATTAATAATTAGACGCTTTAAACAATTCAATTCGTATTTTTCAATTATGGAACCCGCTTTTACGAGCTTATTTCTTTCAAGTTTTAATAACAAGTTATGTTTTAATCAACGCTTTATTCCCTTTCTTTCAAAGATACAAAATAATATACTTCGATAATGAAAATGTGACATGTCATGAAACAAGCGAACAAAGTCGAATAATCCGATGTAACCCGGCGGAATTTCCCGCTAGAAGAATTAACTAAGAGTTAGGAAAATTCGAGGATAAGTCGAAACCCAACTGGATGAAACAGTAAACAAGAAACCTAGGGATGATAAAGTCGTGAAGGAGACAAGGATCAGCGCTCACTTGAATACCACACGTAAAGAAGATTTGCGCCCTATCAAGCGGTATGTCGACATATTCGCTGGTCTTATGATGATATGCCGTGTCTAAGCACGTATATCGCTTTCATAAGTCGCCATTGAACCGCCATGTCTTCCAAGAAAGCAAAACCAAGGAAAATCAAGCCGATCGAGTTTGAAAGTCAAGGAGGAGATCTCCAAACAATCGACGCAAATGTCATTCGTAGCAAGGTACCCCACTTGTTAGCCAATATTGTGCCAAGAATGAAGGATGGCAAAATACGAAGTTTGTGTCGACATGTGGATCTCAACAAGGCAAGCCCTAAGGATGATTTTCCCTTCCGAACATTCATTTACTCATTGACAATTGTGCGAAGCATGAGTCATCGCCTTTGTCGATTGTTTCACGTACCATCAAATCTTAATGAACGAAGAGGATGCAGAGAAGATCGCGTTCACCACCCCGCGGGTATATTATTATCGAGTCATGCCATTTGGACTTAAAACGCAGTGCCACTTATACGCAGAGCCATGACCACCATTTTTCATGATATGATCCATAAGGAAATCAAGTCTACGCGATGACGTCATTATCAAGTCGCGAGGGCTACGGATCATCCGTCCATCCAAGAAGTTTTTCAACGATTGAGGCAATACAACCTGAAGTTAAATCCGGCAAAGTGTTCGGCCCCAGCAGGAAATTGTTGGGCTTCATTGCGAGCGTATGGAATAGAGTTGGATCCTTCAAGATAAAAGCCATTCAAGGATCGCCTCCAAGAATCGCAAGGAAGTGATGAGTTTTCTGGCCGTTTGAATTATATCGCGGGTTCATAGCACACCAACAAAGTGATATGCGAACCAATATTTAAGTTGTTAAAGAAGGACGCCGCCACTAAGTGGACATTGGAGTGCCAACAAGCCCTTGACAAAATCAAAGAGTATCCACAACCACGGTCTTCGTGCCTCCGTAACCCGAGGCCTTTGCTATTATACTTATCCGTATTGGAAAATGCATTCGGACGTGTGTTAGGACAACATGATGAGACAGAAGGAAGGAACAAGCAATATACTACTTGAGTAAAAGTTCACGCCTTACGAAGCTCGTTATTAACGCCGAACGCACGTGTTGTGCCTTGACTTGGGTTGCCCAAAAATTCAGACATTACCGTCCGCATACACCACCTATCTCATCTCGAGGATGGACCCGCCAAGTATATCTTTCGAAGCCTATGCCACCGGAAAGCTTGCAAAGTGGCGTATTCTCTTAAGTGAATTCGACATCGATATGTCACCCGTGGCGCAACAAAGGACAAGCATTAGCAGATCATCTCGCAGAGAATCCGGTGACGAGGAATACATCCCCGCTGCACCTACTTTCCATGAAGAAGTGATGTTTATAGAGAAGACATTTTAGAAGAATATCCAGTTGGAGAATGTTCTTCACGGCGCCGCGAATTTCAGCGAGTAGGTATCGGAGCGCTTTGGTATCGTAAACGGACAACACTACCCAATATCGAAAGCTCGATTCCCGCACCAATAATATGTCGAATACGAGGCGTGCATACTAGGACTCGAACGGCTATCAACATGAACATACAAGAGTCGCTGGTCGTAGGGATTCTGACTGCTGATTCACCGCTGCAAGCGCGAATGGGCCACCAAGAATAGGAAGATACTTCCGCACCTACACGCGTGAAAGAATTACGCAAGAGGTTCGTTAAGATAGAGTTCGGGCATACCCGAGGGCTCAAAATGAGTTTGCAGACGCCTAGCAACTTTGTCCTCCATGATTCAAAGATCCGCACAAGAACTATATTGACCCAATCAAAGTAGATGTGCTAGAGCAACACCTATTGTTCTCGATAGATGAAGAATCGTAAGGCAAACCTTGGTATGGCGAGATCAAGAGGTATCTCAAGGCGGTGAGTACCCTAGCGCGCGACCAACATACAAAAGAAGACTCTTCTGAGGTTAGCCAACCATTTCTTCCCGAGCGGCGAGGTCCTTTATCTGAGAACTCCGATTTAGGTTTGTTAAGACGTGTTGACACTCGAGAAGCAAACAAGTTATTGTAAGAGACACACGGGGCATGTGCGGACCCCACACGAACGGCTTCATGCTAGCAAAGAAGATACTACGGAGAGGTTACTCGATGACGATGGAAACAGATTGCATCGGCCGCGCGAAAATGCCATCAATGTCGATCCATGGCGACTTGATTCACGTACACCAATGAACTCAACGCCACTAGTTCCCCACGGCCGTCGCGGCTGGGGCATGGACGCCATTGGTCCTATTGAGCCGGCGTCAAATGGACACGAGTTTATCCTAGTGGCGATCGATTACTTTACAAAACGGGTAGAAGCATCATCATACAAGTCCGTGACCAAGAAAGTAGTAGTGGATTTTGTTCATCACAACATCATTTGTCGCTTGGAATCCTAATCAATCATAACCGACAACGTCCAATCTCAATAGTGGTCGACGAAGGAGATGCGTGAAGTTCGTGATCACTCATCGCAACTCTACCCCATATCGACCTACAAATGAATGGAGCAAATGCGGCCAACAAGAACATCAAGAGGATATCGAGGAAGATGATAGATAACTACGTGCATTGGCATGAAAATTTGCCTTCGCCTCTCGTTACCAGACATAATCCGGACTCCACAGAGCAACACCGTATCTCTTGGTTTATGGAATGGCGGTCGCCACCGAGGTGGAAATACCGTCTCTAAGAATCATCCAGGAAGCCGAACTAGATGAAGCCAAATGGATACAGAGTAGGTACGAACAATTGATGCTTATTGATGGGAAACGAATGAATGCAGTCTGCCACGGACAACTTTACTGCAATGTAATGGCGAGCTTTTAACAAAAAGGTACGACCAAGAAACTTCCAACCGACATCCGTGTCAAACGTATATTCCTAACCAAAGTGAAGCGAAAGGGAAATTGCGCCAATTGGCGCGGCCTTACATGGTTCACCGAGTGCTTACGAGAGGCCCTCATCTTAGCCGAAATGGACGATGTGGCTCAGAGCCATCAACGCAGATGCGAGAAAGAGATATTATATTTAGAGTGCTTTATTTTCATGTAATCACTTTGCTTGTAATTGAACTACGTTTGACGATTCCGCTGCGGGATACGTGGCGCCATATCGCCGGTCCCATTTTAAAAATACTCAATTACTTTGCTTGTAATCTAACTACGTGCGACCGATTCTCTGGCGGATACGTAGCGCCACATCGGCCTCGGCCCCATTTTTAATTTTAAAATCCTGTTTGTAACGAACTACGCTTGACCTGATTCCCTTAACGGATACGTAGGCGGCCTACATCGGCCTCGGTCACACCATAAGGAAACCCTCAGTTTTTGTCATTTTGCACTTTTGTGGTTGGTACTACCTTGCCGCTGCATACAAGACAAAACTACGACATATATCCGACCTGGGCCACAATAAAACTGGGACAATTTTTTTAGGATTGCGCCACGAAAGGACACCGACAGATATGATTCCATATGCTCGAAAGATCGACATAAACTGGGACAAATTTAAAAAAAAAAAAAAAAAAAAAGAGAGTCTGACAGAATGTAACACCAAGAGTATGGGAGAATATACCACAGATTTCGGATAGGGAAGTTTCGCTTTGTTTCACAACATGTCACTATTCAAATATCGACATAATTTCCTACTAGCACATATAAGTATATTTTCTCAAGATAGAATATTTTTCAACAAATGTTTTGGGAGACTCAAATCGACAGGGTTATACATGTCCGGACAAGACACATACAAGCATCAAGAGCCAACACAAATCGGCCGACCCCCTCCCCGAACTCACAATTTTTCTTTGAGTGAATTTTGCAGGACAACAGGAACAAGGAGGGCAACAACATCCCAATACAACAGATCCGCTCACGAAGTCCATCTGCAACAAGTCTACATCAAATGCATCTCGCAAAACCACATCTTCGTTACTCAGGCTACATCATTTACACTTTAATTATTCGATTATGCGTAACACGATTTTTATCTATGCCCTAGGAGGCGTCATTTGCATCTCGTCCACACAAGACGAGAACGCCCATACGAGGCGTCATTTACATTTCGTCCATACAAGACGAATACGCCCATACAAGGCGTCATTTGCATCTCGTCCACACAAGACGAGAACGCCCATACAAGGCGTCATTTGCATTTCGTCCATACAAGACGAGAACGCCCATACAAGGCGTCATTTACATTTCGTCCATACAAGACGAATACGCCCATACAAGGCGTCATTTGCATCTCGTCCACACAAGACGAGAACGCCCATACAAGGCGTCATTTGCATTTCGTCCATACAGCATTTATAACGCCCATACAAGGCGTCATTTGCATTCTCGCCCATACAGCACGATAACGCCATACAAGGCGTCATTTGCATCTCGCCCATACAAGGCATTTATAACGCCATACAAGGCGTCAATTGCATTTCGCCCATACAGACGATAACGCCATACAAGGCGGCATTTTACATTTCGCCCATACGAGACGATAACGCCTTACATGCCATTTTCATAACGCCATACAAGGCGCCATGTGCATTTCGCCCATACAAGACGAGAACGCCATACAAGGCGTCATTTGCATTTCGTCCATACAAGACGATAACGCCTACAAGGCGTCATACGATCTCGCCCATACAAGACGAAACGCCATACAGGCGTTGGCATCTCTCGTCCACACAAGACGAGAACGCCCATACAAGGCGTCATTGCATTTCGTCCATACAAGACGATAACGCCCATACAAGGCGGCATTTTACATTTCGTCCATACAAGACGATAACGCCCATACAAGGCGGCATTTTACATTTCGTCCATACGAGACGATAACGCCCTTACAAGGCGTCATTTTCATAACGCCCATACAAGGCGTCATGTGCATTTCGTCCATACAAGACGAGAACGCCCATACAAGGCGTCATTTGCATTTCGTCCATACAAGACGATAACGCCCCTACAAGGCGTCATATGCATCTCGTCCATACAAGACGAGAACGCCCATACAAGGCGTCATTTGCATCTCGTCCACACAAGACGAGAACGCCCATACAAGGCGTCATTCGCATTTCGTCCATACAAGACAATAAGGCCCATACAAGGCGTCACTTGTACTTCGTCCATACAAGACGAGAACGCCCATACAAGGCGTCACTTGCATCTCGTCTATACAAGACGACGTATCATCATACCATATACATTCTGACTACAACCACAACACAAACTTACACCCTTGCATTGTCTTGACAGTTATGCACTAATGCCTCTATCTCACCATACTATGCGAACGTTAACAAGCTGCAAAAGATGGAGCACAACGTGGACCTACCTCTTACGGCGAACTGAGGCAATTTGTTGGGAGCAAGGCTTCCCAACAAAAGGCAAAAGTGGACCCGAACGTCGACCTACTCTCCCCCCAACATTCTAGCACCACAATATCTCATAGTCACCATAGCTTGACACTGGGACAAATCTTAAATCCGCATTTAGCCCGCCTTGGTGTTTTGACCATGGCAGCCCAGTGTCGTCGTGACCCGACACTGGGACAATTTTGAGTCCGCGTCAGCCCTGCCTAAATTGCCCAACACCCTAGTTCTGAGGGTCGAGACAAAATTGGCTATGAGTCAACGTCTTTGTCCGAAGATTCTTCCATCATCTCCATACAAAGAGGGACAACTGTTGACACCCAATTTTGACCCTCCCGTCCAGTCATTAACTAAAATTACACTAATTTTAAAACAATCTTGAAATAATAAAATGCAGCAATAAAACATAAATACAGGCACAAATAAACAATTTAATAATAACTTCGCATTTTCTTACGTAGAGTATTAAGCACTTAGAGTCCCGCGCCTGTATTAATTAATTTCAAGCCCTGTCGTAATTCTTAATTAATAATAAATACATAAAATAAATAATTTAACATTAACGTCGTGTCAAGTAGAATAGTTGCATTTATTAATACGCAAGAGAATTTCATAATCAATCGTAATTTTAAAATCATTTTAAAACTAATACATGCATTTACTAGTCTCGCATTATGAACATTAAGCACTGATTAATTAGCATGCCCACATTTATTATAATAATAGCTTAGACTAATAAAATACCTAACTAATTTAATAACAACTTAGATTTCATTAATTTACCATTCATTAGATAAAATGCCTAAGGCTAACCCACAAATCAATAATTAACAGCCCATACACCCCTTAATTTCATTCGACTCAAATTTCACAACCCTTACCTCGTCCAGCCCATTCCCCGTTTTCCCCTAAGCCCATAACCCACTCCCCTTTAATCCTTACCTCGTCCAGCCCACCTCCCTAACGCCCAGAACCTTCCTCATCATCTCCCTCATCCTCACAGAAACCCTAACCCTTCCACCCAACTCATCCGCCGCATGCACCCTTCCCCCCTACCCACGAATCTCGCCAGATTTTCAGGTGGAAAATCTGGCATAACCAAACCGAATCCTCGCCTTCATCATAACCAAATCGTTCCAACAAGAATAATATCAAAAATCGTCCCTAAAATGGTAACTTGCCATAACCGAAACTTCAGAAATCAAACCTTACCATATAACACCTAAAATTACACCAAAATCCCCTTCAAATCATCCGCGAATCAGTCCTTAGGATAGTCGAAAATCAGCACCTATTTTTGGTAAACAATCACTCGAAAATCGGTACAAATCGTCCTTAACACCCATCCTAGACTTACCATAAGATCCAAGCCTAAACAGGAGGCTATAAATACCAACGTCTTGAATACGCAAAGCGACCATAAAGGGTTCGTTCACCATCCATCGATCAGTCATCAATCATCTAGAACACAGACTACATCGCGTCTAAACTCTTCTATTTTCCATTCAAATTACTATTCTGCAAACCATTTCTTCGTAACTTTCTTTTTTTCGACGATTCGAAAACCTTTGTCGTCGCCTCGCCGCTACCCACAAAAGGTCCGAAATCTCTCTTTGTATCATTTAGTTGTTTAAATGGTACTGCATGTTCTGTGATAGGATTCATATGTTGTTCTATCGAATTTGTCTGATTTAATTTAGGCGTCGTTTCCAAGTAAATATGTTAATTGTGGCTCTTCAATATTTGGGTATCGATTCTGCTTTTAAGTATGCGTACGTGTCCGATTGTGTTTTCTTTACTGTATGGGTAGGCAATAATATTTGCATAAGAGTCCCGACCCATTTTGTATTGATAGTCGAAAGTCTCCACCATACCTATTATTAAGATTAATTCAAGTTTGGAAGATGGGTGATACCCAGTATAGCTAGTTGTTAAAATTCATTAAGATTGCCCAATATTGAATGATTATTGTCGTGTCTCGTAATTCGCATGTCCTCGTTCTAGTATAATCCAAAATCCGATTTTAAGTATGTTGCATCTTGATTCTCAACCCCAATACATACATCGATCTCAAATTGTAGGAATATAGAAGTTGTTACCTCGTGTTAGTTCCTAGGTATGCTAAAGTATTGATCATATGTTATGCTAAGTATATGTTTGCTATATGAATCAAGTCACTGCTTTAAGAACATTTAGTTAAGGGTCGACTATGTTGAAATGACTCCAATGAAACGATGATGGACTTCTTCGTCGATTTAATCTTGTTTTGATGTACCAACTAGTTTAGCCTTAAAATGAATCATCGTTAATTATACCATCATACTTCACATATCCTCGTTAACGAAGTCATTTATATGCTCGACCAGGATATACCTCTACAACTTGATGTGAATCCAAGTAGTTACCTAGAATTAAAATGAGTCCGTCCCATATTTGCCTAAACTAATGGTCGGCGGAAAGTGTTTGTCCTGTGTTTTCCTTCAAATTCTCGCTAATCCAGCAGGTCAATAACCATGCATCACCACAAAATATAGCCGCTGACTTACCCTCGCATCTGTCCCATTGCTTGATGCCCGATTTCCTCTTATCTGCCTTTGTTTGCATCAAGATACATTCGGTGTATATGGGTTGTATACCTCCCACGGGTTATGGTCTGTCTTATGGATATCAACCCTTACTTGGCTAAAATAGTAGAGGTATTTGCGTGTAAATGGGCTGTTTGTGGACAACATTCATGTTCAAAATCTGAATAATAAAAATCGATGTTATGGGGCCCGAATCACGCTCTCGCATACGAGGCCCATCACTTAATTAATATCTTAATGTGTTTATTTGCTAGTAAAGGCCTCAGATCCAGACGCTTCACGTAATATCGCCACGCTATTCTACTTATTTCGTATAGGATGGAGTTTATATTATTTACTAATCCTTTTCTTTTCTTATTTTTTTTACATGGCATGCATCGGGAGAATAATTAAGAGTCTCGGTATGAGACTCACAATGGTCTCCATATCACCAACCGCATTTCCGCCGCAGGGCTTCCAAACAATCATAAGATAGATGGCGTCGTCATCCGTCCTAGACGCTACAACAACTCCAGTCTCATTCCTCCCTTTGTTTATTTACGCATTTATTTATTTGTTTATTTATTATTGCCATATTTAGTAACCTTGTAATTAATAGGTAATTAATCTTACTAGTCTTTGAATACTTTGGAAGGGTAGTTTAAAGATAAATTCATCTCCTATTTATTCTAGGTTCATCATGTAGGTTTAAATCTAAAATAATTAATCCTAGCTATGCTTTAGTCATGTAGTTAATATATTTTCTCCATATCCTTAAGAAATAAACTTTATCATAAACACCGTAGGAAGTAAATTTCGCGCACATGTATAAAAACAATTTCATAACTAACCTTACGTATATTGTTAGGAGCAATTTATCACTTTCTTACTTTTTTGTCAAAAGAATAAAAAATAAAATCTCATGTCTTATAATTTCATAATCAACTTTATATATATATTTTTTTGAATCTTATAAAACCTTTTCATCAATATAAATACTTTCTTCTAGATATGTGCTACATCTTTTCACCTAAATAATTTTTTTCTAAAAAAAAGATACATCCCTTAGCCAAATAAATTAACCTATGTTTGAACGGACAACCGCAAGTTAGCGGATCCTTTAGGGTGCCTTACCCCTTCCCTTTAGGATAATAAAGAATCCTTACTCAGAATCTAATCTAGTTTCACAGACCATTTAATGGAGTTAATGCTGACTTTAATCAGTTAGTATTTAGGTGTCCTAATTCACCCAATTAATTAGGTGGCGACTCCCTTAAACATTTTTAACATTTATTTCTTACATTTTCGGGAGGATAACCATTCCGCGCACTTAAGCTCGAGAGTTCAAAATCGTGCGACACACTTCTCAAGGAGGTCGATAACAGTACCAAGTATGTGAAATCAAAAATCAGTAAATGAAATCATAGTAGTCTATATAAAGCGAGACATGTATGATAACCAAACTACGTTCACATAAATAAGCGATCATGTCAAGTCGTGACTCACGCCTTCAAAGTCATCACTCAAATACAACTATGGGTCTCACGCCCACAACATCAATCATGCCCGTGGAATACCTTCCTCACTGCCAGCAGTCTATGATATAAAAGCACCAAGGAATACACATGAACACCAGGTCCCACCTGTGTCATAATAAAACCGCACGGTAATGCGAAGGCATAGCCGACTACTAAAACCCACGCACCAACAAGGTCATAAATCAGATCATGAGATCTGTCTAGACCGCCACATGATCGAAGCTGGCCACTCGCCCGCAGTATCTAATGTGCGCGTCTAGTCCTGGAACTTCCCGCAGCTCCGCATAGGCCACTCCAATGGCCCGCATGAGGTATTCCCCGCATCGAGGGTAGCTACTCCCCGGCAACGTCCTGGACTCGCAGTCCGCATGGCCACATAGACCGCATGAGGTATAACCCCGCACACTAACCTGGAACTCTCGTAGCTCCGCATAGGTCCCCTGGACCCGCATGAGGTATTCTCGAATCATAGGTCACTGCACCGCTCGAGTCTACCCCCGCGACGGAGGCGCCTAACCCCGTAATCATGTCAAGAGGTGAGTGATATAATACTAACATAATAGCTTATCGTTAAACAACATAAGCACAACAAGGGAAACCCCTTTACACAAACATCACAAGATACTAACACACGTAGCATCCTAACATGTTTACTTATCAAGTCAACAAGAAAGTATTACAAGGCTATCACAAACCAACACAATCAAGTTATTCACACAAGGTACTCTCTACTTTATGTTAGCAAGTTCGGGTTCTTATCCCCAAAGTACTTCATACAATAATTCTTTAAAAGATCTGTTTCTTTCACAAAAGTCACACAATACCCGTAGTATAAAAATAGAGTGACTATCTTTTTAAGTAAACCAAAACACTTCCCTTTGTAAAATCAAGTAACAACATTATTTTCCAAACGTTCAAGTTTGCCTAATTTCAAATGCTCAAGTTTCTCATTTTCGAAAGGTTTCGTAGTTCATAGTATTAATCACTTAATAATATAATTCTCCTTTAAAACAATTTGAGAAACATATGCCTTATATGTGAGTAGGTTATTCTTGTTTATAACAATATTATTAAAGCAGCCATGATCTAGGAAATGTAATATCATTTTGTCTCATCTTAGCTTCTATGCAGATGGAGGTTTCTACTGTTTTTCATAATACTTTATTAGTCAATACATTTCCCTTTATTAGCGCTGCTGTGGTTTATTCGATACTTATTCTGATTTCCGAAATCAGTAAAACATTATTCTTTTTTTAAAAACCAAGTACTCATTACTCACGAATGAGGTTTCACACTTTTTAACAAAATTCATATTAATTCAATTAAGTCAAGTCTCTTACCTTTTAAGATCAATAAACCATTCTTTTTATCTCTCTTAAGTCGTTAAACCTAACTTCCCATAAAGCTAGTATAACTCTTAAGCTTTTAAAACCAAGCATTACTCTTCTTTCAAAAAGGTTTCTTAATTCTTTTGAAATACTTCAAGATTCTTATTATCCAGGCTTAAGTCAAAAGACATTGTCGTAAAACTACGTTCAGTTAACACACGTACGTCTACCGTACTATATATATTCTTTTAAAATATCATGCTCAAGAGGATAGGAAGAATCACATACCTCGCGACGATTATCGACTATTAGCAAATAGCTCCAAATTACTGTAATCCGGCTAGCCTTTTCCTTCCTTCGAGTAGAATACGCTACTAGCAGTACTTCAACCTATAACAGTTATACAAGTCTATCAATGTCTAGACTACTCGGTAGAATAAATCTAGATACAAGATTCTACGGAAAATTGGCAAGACTTCCTACCCACAAACTTCACAAGTTCATCAGAATACAAATTCCTATGTAAGCTCAATTCCCTTCTTATATACCTTCCTTGTATATAACTTATACTAAATTCTTATACTTCAACAGTATGTAAACTCTAATTACAATAGGGGGACAAGATATTTACCTCGATAAGCCCAAAATTATCCAAGTTTAAATGTCGATCCTGAGCAACGTTTAGCTCCTACTCTGGGTGCTCCAACCCGCTCCAAACAACCCTTAGAAGTTCTACGCAACTTCTTCTTAATACTTCAACCGACTATGAAGATTTTCCTTAGGGTTTCGTTTTGAGACTAAAAGGAAGTATAATAGTATTTCTGGGCTTTTAGTATAGGTGTAACCTTGGAATACTACAAGGTATTTGGGCCAAGGTATTTTGGAATAGTAACAATACTTGGAGAGTATTTTCTACCAAGAGGGGGGTGTATTTCACGAGAACTACTCAAGGTAGGGGGGTACTTTCGGCTAGCACCACAAAGGAAAGGGGGTTTCGCCAAAGGCCTTCTCGAGGAGGGGATTTGGACGAGAACCACACTAAGGGAGGGAGGGATTTTTAAGACTTAGAAGTCATTTGAGGGATGAAGAATTCCTTCAACTAAGGGGGGGTATTTATAGGGCCTTCAATGGCCAAGATCAAGCCAAGTGGTAGGCAAGTGTAAGGTGTGGATTTGCACAAGTGCACCCTAGCCATCTACTCCCCAAATCACTCCAAACATTGACCCATGTTTTAGGCCTCAAAATCATGCCAAGCCAAGCCCTCAATTCGGCCACTTGATCGCTTCACTGAGGTGACAAGTGTCGCCCTCTCGTTGGTCCAAAATATTTCATCTCTCGGAAAAATCCGCAAAAATTATAAATGACAAAGCCGTAATTTTCCCTTCGCAAAGTTTGGAAAACGTTTCGTCGGAAAACAATTCTTTTCGGGGGTTGTGCACAAATTTCGTCCTATGCCTAACTTTAAGGCTTAAACTTTTATACGTACGCCCTTACGTACATACTCTGGAAATACGGGGTATAACAGTTTTGCCATTCCTTCACGGACTGAAGCTGATGCTACTAGTTGGTACTATATGAATCTGATGCTACTGGTTGGTACTATATGAAGCTGATGCTACTTGTTGGTACTATATGAAGCTGATGCTACTTGTTGGTGTTGAGAATATGGTTTGAATATTTTGGATGATATGTGTATATGTGTTAACATCTTTCTTCTTTTCTAATTCTACATGAATATGGTATATATATATATATATATATATATATTGTCTTGTATATGTTGTGTTTATATGTCATTACAGGTTAAGAGGGAGTATTATTGTAGTCATAGATGCTATGACATTGCCGTAAGTCACTTGCACTGAATATATTAGGTTTTGTGAAGAAATACAAAAAGGGGGAGAATGTTAATGTTGGGTTTGGTATTGTGACATTTTGCCCAACATATCATTTTCAGCTCTAAGTTAAAATCAGAAATGTTGGAACAAATGTCACGACATTCGGACCAACATTCTGTGAAACAATTTTGCCTTACTTCACGAAAACTGAAAATTTCGTGAGATTTTTACCACGATGGTAAAGTGAATTAGCAAGGTGATTAGGAGTTGATTAAAAATGTGGGAAGACCAAGTCAAAGTTGTTGCTAAGCTTGGGGTACAATTCCAAGAAGTTGAGGATCTTACTCCACAATTCTCTCCAACAAACCTTATCGGCTGCCTACTTTTCCCTCAACATCTACAACCAATCGATGAGCTTTTCAAGGAAGACTCTCTACTATAAATAGAGAGGGAAGATTAGTGAATTGATATCCAGAATCAAAATGTAAAAATACTAAGAGATTAATTCAGTTTTTGCATGATGAACTTTGAATTAGTTCTTGTCATATTCATGGCTAGGAACTAATTCTCTTATAGGGCTTTCTATGTTGAATTCTTGAACCTTATGTTATAAAGTAATGCATGCTTATGGTTATTATTCTTATTGAGAGATCTATCCAATAATTGAGTTGAATTCTTGGTAGCTAATTGACAACTAGTTATCACTATATGATTTCTAATCAGATTCTGAAAAGGAGGGATTGTGAATATGCTGTAAGTTGGGTAGACGGTCTTGAATTGGGGATGAAAATACCTCAATTAGATTTGTAGCGTTGATGAGAGGCTTAACAACCCTAATTTTGCGCATTGTGCGTGACGGTCAACTAGGTTTTTGTGCTTAATCCTCCTATAGAGTTACCCTTATCAGCGAAAGTTAGGTAAGGAACAATACTGGGGTTAAGTGTTTATATAACTAACGGAGTATAAAACGATTTCGTAAACTGCTTTCTCCAAAGAAGAATACCATAAGTAATGCATTAATAAGTAACATAAGCGGATAGTAAGGATACATAGAAGCCCTATTCTCATCACATCTGAATTAAATCTTTATATTTAATTAGCTTTCATAACTCTTAGTTACAAACCAAACAATCAATCATTAATTCACCAAATAGATACTAGAAAATAGATAATCGATACTTGGACCCTAATCCTGAGGGCGATATTCGGTCTTATCCAAGACTATACTACTTGATACGATAACGTGCACTTGCGTTTAAAAGTGTGTGCATATTACGCGTCAAGTTTTTGCGCCATTAGGGATTAGGCAATAGTTCAATATCAAATTATCTATTTTTAATTTCTAATTTGGATTTAATTTTTCATTTTTTTATTTATTTTTAGTTTCTACGAAAATCGTGGTGCCGTGATTCTTTGTTTGTTTTGATCTTTCTCGTGATATCGGTTTATGCGAAGGAGAAGAGGAGTGACACTCTTGTTCCCTTGATCCGGAAATTGAGAAAGCACAAGCGAAGCGAAAGAATCGAATTGCAACGTTGATAGAAATGGGCCGGTGCTCCCAACAATAACAGGATGAGAGAAGGGTTAGGTGAAAATCAACTTAACCCGAGATCCTCGGCAAGTGCGATAGATATGGAGGACGTGGTTCGAATCCGGCGAGAAAGAAGTGCAGGAGATTATGTGCTACCAAGAGTGAATGGAGCACAGACTTGCATTAGGCTCCCTGACAGGAGCCAACAATTTCGAGATAAAACCAGATTACGAGCATGGTGCGGCCTGTGATCGATTCGGAGGCGCCATCGGAGGATCACATACGCACATAGCAAATTTCTTGGAGCTATGTGCCACTTTCGAATATAACGGCGTTCACGATGATGCGTCAGATTGAGGCTCTTTCCCTTCTCACTCGAGGATAGAGCAAAAGTATGGTTGAATTCCTGCGGTGATTCGATATTTACATGGCACGGTAGCACGAAATTCCTAGCCAAGTTCTTTCCACCTGTAAAGCGGCAAAATTAAGAGGAGTTGAACAACTTCTATCGGTGATGGAGAGTCCTTATATGAAGCATGGGAGAGATTCAAGGATCTACAGAGGAAGTGTCCACACCATTGCATTGAGCTGTGGAACTTGGTTCATATTTTCTACAACGGTGGCGGTACAACCGTAACCATCATAGATGCGGCGCAGTGGGGCATTCATGAGGAAAACAGCCCACGCGCCCGAGTTATTAGAAGATATGGCCACTAACAACCATGTCATCAAGAGAGGCAACCAGGTGGGAGAAGAAGCGTGGGGTCCATGAAGTAGATGCTATTCTTTGCTTTGAACGCATGTGGCTCTTCTAGCGAAACAATTGCGAACATACATCTGTGTCGGTGAATCTTTGTGCAAGCTTAAAATCGCGAGATATGTGGCGGCCCACATACATTTGATAGGTGTCCTTCGGATCCCAACAACATCCCAATGGAGCAGCAGAGTGTCAGCGAAGAGGTAACTACAGAGGCAAGAACAACCCCTACTCAAACACTTATAATCCAGGGTGGAGGAATCACCCAAACTTCTCATGGAGAGGAGATCAGGGCAGCAAAATCAGTACTGGGCGGCAAAATCGATGCAGGCAGAACCAATATCGAAGCGTGAGAATCGGTATAGGGGCGATGCAACCAGCGATGCAGAATCATGACCGCTTCACTCAAGCCCGGCCTCACGGCTCAACGCAGTCGTGAAGAAAACCAGATGAGCTTAGCGGCCATGACGACTTGCCAACGCCCGACGCGATTTATAACAGAATCTAGATCCTCGTTGAAACTTGGAAACACAGTAGGGCGGTAGCAAAGCGGCAAACATCGAGCCACGGGGACATTGCCAAGCAATCGAGGTAAATCAGGGAGCAATGTAAGGCGATGCGGTTGAAGTGGAAAACAATTGGAGCAACGTACCGCCGACCCAATAGTTGAGAGGAAGCGAGTTAGAAAAGATAAGGTGGTGAACCTAGCCCAGGTGATAGAAAACTCAGGAGAAGGAGTATACGAAAGATTCCTTTCCCCCAGAGATTACAAAGGAAGGCGGTCGATAAACAATTTTCCAAATTCTTGGAGGTATTCAGGAAGTTGCACATCAACATACCGTTTATAGAGGCTTTGGAGCAGATGCCATCTTATTTCAAGTTCATGAAAGAAATCTTGGGAAAAAAGAGGAAACTGACCGAATATGAGATAGTAGCACTAACAGAAGAGTGTAGTGCTATCTTACAAAAGAAATTGCCACCAAAGCTAAAGGACCCTGGAAGCTTTACACTACCATGCATGATGGCGGGGTGACTTGCATGAGCCTTGTGTGATTTGGGGCGAGTATAAATTTGATGCCCTATCGGTTTTCAAAAGATTAGAGTTAGGAGAAGCGAACCCACGCGTGAGTCCGCAACTGGCCGAAGCGGGGCGGTGGTTCATCCACGAGGAAGATCGAGGATGTGATTGTGAAGGTAGGAAAATTTTTCTTTCTGCAGATTTCCTCATTCGGATATGGAAGAAGATGCGAAATCCCGATCATATTGGGAGGCCATTCCTAGCAAACTGTAGAGCCTTGATTGACGTTGAAGAGGAGAGCTAACGCTAAGAGTGGAGAACGAAGAGATGGTGTTTAAAGTCTTTAAACACGTCGTTGAGCAAGAAGCGTAAGTGGGTGTTTTGCAATCAACACCACCAAACCCCATGCGAGCCATTGCAATGCAACCAAAGAGTGATGAGCCCAAGAAAGCAAGCATGGTTTCTTTGAGATGACACTAAATGAGGTAATTGTTAGGAACTCCTACTACCGATAATGCTAAAAAGAAAAGGAGAAAAAGGAAACGCCAAATGTGGCGGAAATGGATTAGTTGGGGACTTAATCCACCCGGGGCTAGTAAGTCTAAGGAACTTGCGTCCGCTAAAAGACGTTAAAAACGCTTGTTGGGAGGCAACCCAACGTTTTTAATTATGTCATTTTAATTTCTTTTTAGTTTATTTTATTTTGTCTAGAACAATCTCACGGTCTTGGGTTCTTGTGTTTGTCTTTGTGAGTGATAGGTCTGAGGAATGAATCAAGGCGAAAAAGCGAAAGAAGTCGGGATTGCGAAGCGAGTAGCCGCGGCTAAAATATCTGAAGAGGTCTTTGAAGTTTAAGCGCGCTTCAGAGCAGGCGCGCGGTAGAATTCGAAAGTTTGCAGAATTTAGCCATGCGCGCCAGGCATGCGCGGAAAGTCCCGAAGAAGCGCGGATGTTTGGCGTAGCGGCTAAAAGCGTGGCCGGCGAGAATCGAGAAATTTAAAACGCCTAAAATCAGATTTTCCCAATTCCAACTTCCAAAACCTAACCTTCCTCTCCAAAACCACGAATTTTGAAACTCTCCCACAAATCCTCCACAAATCCAACTGACCACAACCTAAACTCTTAAATTCCCAAAACCCCAACTATCTCAAACAACAAAGCTCCATTCCATAGCCTCAACCCACCAATTGAAACAAGAACAAGCTTGAATCTTCTCAAAAAGGTAATCCCTATCTTTGTTCTTGAATCCTTTCATGAAGTCATAGGAGGTAGGAGTTGGGAAGAGTATTGTAGTTGGAGTAGTTTGGGTCTTGAAAAGTTGGTTGTGAAGTTGGAGAAAAGTAGAAAAAGAGGTTGTGGGCATTGTTGAAGTTTGGGGTGTTGTCATGCTAGTTGTTGAGTGTGTAGGAGACATTGTGCCACAAAAATTAGAAGGCTGCAGATTTTGTTTAAAAATGGCCACGAGAAGAGAAGAGGATCCACATCCACCCCAACCCCACAATATGAAAATAGGTTTGTGAGTTACCGAACTACCAAAGATACAAAAGACTTGATCTAGACCCGTAATTCCGAGAAAGGGAATGGATTACCAAAGGGGATCTATGGGGAGGAAGATGTTTATGAGCCCATCCGGCGATGATTGAGCTAAGGGGTGGAAGAGATTTGTCAATTCGGAGAAGATAACACCGATGAATACAATGATAGTGCGGGAATTTTATGCAAACTTTCCGAGAAGGCGAGAAGAAGTGCTTTGTAAGGAAATTATATGCTGTATCGAAGCAATAAATACAACGCTAAAAACAATTGATGTTGAAGAAAGTAGCGATTAGAACCATTTTAGAACATGGTCTAGGAAGCGAACAACATTGATGGAATAATATTGCGAACGATGAGCTACCACAGAAGTCGCTTTTGAGATCGGAAGGAATGGATCTAGAAACGGCGGTGCCGATTCAACAAAGCGACCAAGGCTTGGCGTATTTCGTCGATGCCGCGTGATTCCATCTACGCACTTCACCGCGGAGTGCGAGTGATTAAGTTGATTTATGGAATTATGAGGCGATAATTGATGTGGGAAAAGAGATAGTGCGAGCATCGAAGAAATCAGCGAGTTGGTGACAACGGTGGATTGGGACACGGTTCACTTATTACCGCCTATGCCACGTGAGTGCGGTCCACAACTACCCACAAATACTCATGAAAGAAACCAACTGCCGGTGTCCTGGGATAGTGCACTCTTTTCCGCACCTAGCCCCCAAAGTGACGGGCGAAGAGTACAACCCGCATGGCAGAGGCAACCATGGATGAAGATGAGCACGAAATAGGGCTCAATATGAGGCGAGACCTAGCCACCGCCAACCACGAAGCGAGAACCTTCAGAGCCACAATGGGGCAATTGTACCAACACCGAAGGAGATGATGCAGACGCGCAAACGAAGAGTACAAGGATGCAAGAAACAAGGCAACAAATCGGCCAGTGAGTGCCTTGTTCAACCATAGTCGATCATTATCCACCGCCACCACCACCATTTTAACCAAAGTTTGTAAGTGTCTTATTTTCTTTACTGTCTTTGAGTCTACACACATTGGGGACAATGTGTGATTTAAGTTTGGGGGTGTGTTTTTGTGTTTTAGTTTTTATTTGTGTGTCATGTTATGTTTTATTTAAATTTTTTTTTTATTTGTTTTATGTTTATTTTGAGTCACAAATTTTTTTTCTTTCTTGAGTCATAATTGCCTGTCAAAGATCATGTATGCTGTAGTTGCTAGAAACACCTAGTGAAGTAATGTGGAATAATGTAAAGGAATTGAAGCAACTAATCTAAACACTTAGGTTAGATATGCCAAAAGCTCACAAAATCTGTCTATTTGGAGTTTCTTGCTTGAGTTATGCATGCTAAATGATAAATGCTTATGTGTTATGAGTGCTTGCTATTTGAGGCGAAATAGTTAGGATATGCATGTTAGGGAGATGACTCAGGCATTTCTTTGATAGCCAATTCTTACCATTCTTTTCTATCCCGTACTTTAAAAATATCCCTAGTCACCATTGAGCCTAAATTTAAAACTTCTTCTTTGACACCCATATTCCACAAAATTGTGCCATAAGTGAAAATATGAAATAGTGGAGTACATTGTGTTAAAAGAAGAAACAAAAAGAGTGAACAAGTTTGATGCACCCTAATGGAAAAGTAATAAGAAAGAGGCAAAAGCCTAAGTTTGGGGTGCCTATTTGTATAATACACTTCACTCTCCCAAAACAAAAGGGAAGGATAGAATTGAAGTGAAGGAAAGAATCAAAAGAAAAGGAAAAATTGAAAAGCCAAAGAGCTTATGGTACAGAAAAATGAGCCTAAATGCCTATCTTTACCAACCCTACCTAAGCCTACATTACAACCTCAAAGTCTCAAGATCTCTTTTATGCATATCGAAATAGTGGAGAATAGCAAGTAAGCATGCCATAGGAATTCTTGAATTTATATGCATGATTTAGTATATTGACTTCCATTTAAGCATGATAAGTATGAGTTTGCGAAATATCTAGCTCAATGTGTTGAAATTCCATGCTATATGTTCCTGCGTATTATTACGCTAACCTTCATGTTTTTCTAGTTAACATCTATGCAAAGAAAAGTGATTAATGACAGGAGTCTTGTATTTTCATTTATTGAGTCCATCATTTTATTTCTTTCTTTTTATCTTTGCTCGAGGCGAGCAAAGGTTAAGTTGAGGTATTTGATCGGTGTATTTTATATACACCTTTTAGTCGATCTAGTTAGTCTTTTGTCCCATTTTGCACATATAAATGTCGTATTAGGATAGTTTTTCTTTCTTTTGAGTCAAAGTGGTTAAAGTGGCCAAATGGCGGAAAAGGAGCAAAGAGGCGAAAGAGGAGATGCGGTGAAAGCAGAGAAAGTGGCGAACAAGGCTAAAACCAGACCTAGCGCGGCTCCTGCAATCGGAACTGGGCGCGGCGCTATCATTGAAGAAGGTGCGAAGATCCAGCCGCGGCGCTAAATCGGCCGCGGCGCCCCCTATTCCGCGAGGCAGAAGACTCATCGCCGCGGGGCCCTCAGATAGCAGATGCAGGGCGCGGCGCCTAAACATCCGAGGAGCTACAGATTCTGGCCGCGCTCATCTGGCGAATATCGGCCGCGGCGCCAAAACACCCGGGGATTGCAGAACTTTCCGGCCGCGCGCCATCTCAGGCGACGCGGAAAAATTAGGTCTTTTGGATTTTTGGGCGAACTGCGAGGAAAAAGAAGGAGACGTTTTAAACTATAAAGGAGAACCTAGGCGGTTTCAAGGGTTCCCTTTCTTGCCAAACACAAGGTTTTCTTGCCTAGAGATTGGAGACCTAAACATTAGTAATTTCTTTCCTTTTTCTTTCTTTAATTCAGTTTGCATGATGAACTTTGAATTAGTTCTTGTCATATTCATGGCTAGGAACTAATTCTCTTATAAGGCTTTCTATGTTGAATTCTTGAACCTTATGTTATAAAGTAATGCATGCTTATGGTTATTATTCTTATTGAGAGATCTATCCAATAATTGAGTTGAATTCTTGGTAGCTAATTGACAACTAGTTATCACTATATGATTTCTAATCGATTCAAAAGGAGGATTGTGAATATGTTGTAAGTTGGGTAGACGGTCTTGAATTGGGGATGAAAATACCTCAATTAGATTTGTAAGCGTTGATGAGAGGCTTAACAACCCTAATTTTGGCGATTGTGCGTGACGGTCAACTAGGTTTTTGTGCTTAATCCTCCTATAGAGTTACCCTTATCGTGAAAGTTAGGTAAGGAACAATCTGGGTTGAGTGTTTATATAACTTAACGGAGTATAAAACGATTTCGTAAACCTGCTTTCTCCAAAAGAAGAATACCATAAGTAATGCATTAATAAGTAACATAAGCGGATAGTAAGGATACATAGAAGCCCTATTCTCATCACATCTGAATTAAATCTTTATATTTAATTAGCTTTCATAACTCTTAGTTACAAACCAAACAATCAATCATTAATTCACCAAATAGATACTAGAAAATAGATAACTGATACTTGGACCCTAATCCTAGAGGACGATATTCGGTCTTATCCAAGACTATACTACTTGATACGATAACGTGCACTTGCGTTTAAAAAGTGTGTGCATATTACGCGCATCAGCTCTCGGGATTTTATCTCAGAAATCTGGATCACAAGTGTTGCCTGAGTTTGTGACGACATCCTGTCCAACATTATAATTGCTGCTTAGATTCTAGATTTTTTCTTTCACTGAAGCAATTGTAATGAGATGTTGTGCACTTCTATTTAGATAGATTTTTCAGGCATAAATCATCTGCGACTTAACTTTTTTTATTTTTTTTGTATTATCTTATAATATTGTAAAAGAAGAAATATTTTCAAATATATATATATACAATACTTTTGGTCATTGACCATCATATGTTATATTAATATATAACCTATGTAAATATAAATCTTTGTGTCTTTATTATTTCCGCTACATTTTACTCTTCAAAGGTTTTATTCTGTTTTTACTGAAGTGTCGTCAGTTCTGTCGGACGACATTATCGTCGACATTCGCAAATTGTTCCAGCATTCGAATTTAGTTATTTCCAGTTTGCTTTAATTGTTCCATAGCATAACCCCCGGGACCCAATAAGTGGTATCAGAGTCAACACTTAACATAATAAGTGATTGATCCTATTATTCAAAGCTATGGATCCGGCTAATCCAAATATTGGTAGACTTTCCATTTTAAATGGAACAAAATGTACCTATTGAGGATTCACCTACGTTCTCACATCAGATCAATTGATGTTAGGGCATGAAGATCTATAACAATGGGTATGTTGTTCAAATATTGATGCCGGAGGAGGAAAGTTACATTCTTGTTAAACCTGAATACAAATGGATGGAGGAAGAAACCAATAATACTCGCTTTAATGAAAAGACCTTAAATGCAATTTTTGGATGTGTTGATCTTTACATGTTCAAGCTCATTCAAAACTGCCCAACGGCTAAGGATGCATGAGATACTTTACAAATTCATTGTGAATGTAACAAGTGTTCGTCAAACAAAGCTACACATGCTCATGAGCAAATATGAACTTTAAGGATGGAAGAAGCGGATGATATTAAATCTTATTTTGAAAGGCTCTCAGTTCTCTTCCTGAAAAATTCAATTTAAAGATTTGTGCCATTGAAGAAGCTCACAATCTTTCTACTATAGATCTTCATACCTTGATGAACATTCTCAAAACCTATGAGATGAAAATTGAGAATCAAAGGGAACTATATAAGAGCAAGAATGTGACATTTTATGTTCAATCCTCAGAGAATCAAATCAATGAAGAGGATGAGAATCTTGAAGAGCTTGGTGAAAGTGTTAATGTTATCTTACTTACTCGAAAATACAATTCGATTGTGAGGAAGTTCAACAATGAGAAAAATCAATCTAAATCTAAAAAGCATCAAAACCAAGACTTCAATCAAAAGCCTACCAAATTCCTTCCAAATACTGAAAAAGGAAGACCACTAAGAAGAACCTATTTAGATCATACCAAATTTGATTCCAAACAATTAGAGTATGTGCAATGTCATACATGCTCAGATTTGAGTCATTATGCTAACGAATGTGTTAATACTCCTAAGAAATTTGGTAAGAATCTATGGGTCTCACTTAGTGACGATGAAGAAGAGGAAGAAGATCAAGAAATCAAATCACAAGCAATGCTGACCACTGTTTATGAACAGTTTCTGACTGATAATGTTAACTGCTTGAGTGATTTTATTTCTAGTGATGAGGCTGAGAGTATGAATCAAGTTTAATGCAAAGATGACATGATTAATGAATTACAAAACATTTGTAAAGCCTAAATCATAGAATCCAAGCAACTTGAGACAAATGTAAAATCTTTAACTCGTGAGAATGTAGATCTAAAAGGCACAATAACCCGACTAGAGGTTGCACTTACCAAATATGATACTAAATTTGGTAAGATTCGTGCAAAATTGGATTTAGCCGAAGCAACCTTCCGTGAGCTCAACTCAGAGACTTCCAAACTGAATGAGATACTCAGCTTTAGTAAACCTACACATGCAGGTATGGGGGTACAAAATCTCTCTTAACACTTTATGCTCCAGTTTGTTTAACAAATATGAGAAAATGTGCTTTGTAAAGGAAAAAATGATTAAATAATATATTCTCATATATGTCAAAGAATATGAAGTTTGTGTGTCATCATTGTAACTCTCTGGAGGCTTAAAATCATAATGTTTCAAACTTCAAGGTTCTGTGAGCGAAATGTTGCCTAAAAGGCTGTCCAACATCTCAGACAACATTCGCAGCAACATTTCTGTGCTGAAAGGTAGAAATGTTTTAAAAGAGTTTGGATTTCCAAAATGGTTGTAACTTGTAATGTTGCGATAACTACTTTAAGAACTAACATTTCAGGTTCTTGGTGCTTTGAGAGTAGATGTTCTCGTCACATGATAGGTACAAAAGAGTTTCTAAAGAACTGTGAGTCATTCATTGGAGGTAACGTAATTTATGGAGGTAGCAGTAAAACCAAAATAATTGGAAAAGAAATCTTGGATGTTCCTGGATGTCCAGCTTTAAGAGACGTCTTACACGTTGAAGGTTTAATGGCTAATTGATGAGTATTAGTCAATTGTGTGATGCCAATCTTGAGGTAAATTGAATAAGAATGTTTGTAAAGTTATGAATGAAACTAATAAATGTGTCGTATGAGGTACTAGAACAGGTGAAAATTACTATCTTGTTGCAAGACAAGAGACATGCAATAATGTCAAGATGGACGAGACAATACTATGACATCAAAAGTTGGGGCATGTTAACTACCACAATCTGGAAAAATTGGTCTCATATGGAGCGGATAGAGACTTACCCAACTTCAGTCATAAAGATAAAACAGTCTGTGCAGATTATCTCCAAGGTAAGCAAACTCGTGTTTTCCATAATGTTGTCCAGAATGACGACAACATTCAGTTATGTCTCACTGTTTTTAATTATTGCACATGGATCTTATAGGTCCAATTGAGGTAGACAATTTAGGAGGTATGAGGTATTCCTATGTGATAGTTGATGATTTTTCTAGATACACATGGATATATTTTTGAAAGAAAAATCTTAAACTTTTGACTTGTTTTAAAATTTTGCACTCTAGAATTAGGAACTTGTTCTATTTTCCTATTTTTTTCGGATTAGTTCCGACCATGGAAAAGAATTTGAAAACATCTCCTTCACAAAATTTTGTGAGAAAAGAGGAATTTTCCATGAGTTTTTCTGTTCCCAAAAACTCCTTAAACGGAATGGGGTAGCAGAAAGGAAGAGTAGAATATGACAAGAAATGATTAGAGTTATGCTCAGTTCTAACAAATTATCAAAATATTTTTTTACTGCCTGTCACATCACTAATAGAGCCTACTTAAGACCTGTAACAAAGATGACATCATATGAAATTTTAAATGAAAAGAAACTCAATTTGCGTTACTTTCATGTTTTTGGATGTATTTGTTACATTTTAAATGATAGAGATCAATTGACAAAGTTTGACTCTAAGAGTGACAAAAATTTTTGTTGGTTATTACCAAAATAGTCATGCTTACCGAGTGTACAATATAAGGACAAAAACTGCATAAGAGTTTACTGCTGAAGAACCATATGTTGCCTCAAATGTTACCACATTCTGAGCAACATCTGAACCTGAACCTGAACCAGAGACCACAAAGGGTGTGGATGAGGAGTCAAATGCTGAATTGCTAGATCAAGTTTGAAGGGAGCCCTCATCAAGGATTAAGAAGAATCATCCAACATGTCAAGTGATAGGGGAGAGTGTTTGAAGGAAGTAGAACAAGAAGCAAAGAACCACTCAATTACAAAAGGTATGTGTGTATGTATACCATATACCAAGAGGTTTGTCTTTCTTATTTTATATGTGCTCTAGAACCTATGTTTAGTGTGTTTGTGTGTGTGCTCGATTCCAAGCCTATCCCAAAATCTTCCACTTAAATATCGTAAAACGTGTCATTAGATATGTTGTCGGCACATATGAGTTGGGAATTTGGTATTCCAAAGACACTAATCCTAATTTAATAGGATATAGTGATTTGGATTGGGTTGGTGATGTAAATGATATAAAAATACAAGTAGAAGATATTTTTTATCTTGACAATAATCTTGTTTCTTGGTAGAGTCGTAAACAAAATTGCGTCTCACTTTCAACTGTTGAATCTGAATATGTAGCAGTTGGAAGTTATTGCTCTTAATTAATATGGCTAAGATACATGTTAAACGACTATGGTTTTATTAGCAACATTTTAGTTTTGTACTATGATTAGACATTATTTTTTAAAGAGATTTGATTGAAAATAACTAGTTCAAATTGAACATGTTGATACTTTTCATCAACTAGCTGATACTTTTATAAAAGTTTTGAACCATGAGAGATTTTCTAGTTTGAAGAAATCTCCTGGTCTTTGTAATCTCTAAAAAGACATTTTTGGTGAATGACAACTGGAATGTCTCTAACATTTCGGGTGACATCCTGTGTAATATCATGGTCTAATTTTAGTTACTGAATAATGGCATGATTTTTGTTCACACAAATATGATCCTCAATAAGAACATGATTCGAAAGTGATATCGTTCTCTGCGATGATATTAGATATTATAAAAAAGGAGTATCAAAATAAGGAAAATCCTTTACTAATCTTTGGCAACTGTGCAAAATGGGAAAACCCCTTGAAATGATATTGTTCCTATTTTATAGGAGTATCAAGTGTCCGTGAAAAGATACCGTTCCTATTCTATAGGAGTATCGAGTGCTATAAAAAATTGTGAGAATGCTAAATAAGTATTCTTATTTTTTACACGAAAATCTTTTTGTATGTGTTTTATGATTAGACCAAGGACACAATAGAAAAATGTTACATTGGTCCAGAGGTTAAACTCATAAAAATACATATAAAACGTGTCTTGATTTGTTGCCAGAATGAAAAGTTCTTGAGGAATCATAATACTTGTGTTGTTCAAAATGTTGCCAACATTGCTGTTGACATTTTCAGAAAATGATATTTGTTGGGATGTTGTTCTTAACTGTTTTTCAGAAAAATCAGGTTTTCTCCCTTTTTTTATACTTTATTTTAATAGAAATTTCAAACTTTAAAATGATAAGATTAATTAAATTCCTACCGTGATGTTTATCTTTTTTTTTCCAATATTTTAGGTGGAAGTTATTGTGTAAAATTGAAACACCTAAAACTAAGGGATTTTTGTTTCTAAGAAAGATTTGCCATGTATATAGATATTTCTCTCATTTGTTATTTTTCTATATCTCTGATTTTCCCTATATAAAATATATATATATAAAAAAAGGGAAATCACATCACACCTCGGGCATAATTCTACCTACCATATGGAATCATCACCATTCCAAACTCCATTCTCAATCTTCTCGAAACCCTCTTCATAATATTCACCCATGGAAACCTCTCTTATGTCAATACCAATATCAACCAACACACCGACCAATTTTCCTATGAGTACTAGTCATTATATGAACACTGTTTCATCTGAGCAAAATGACCTGCAGCAACCCTACCAGTTTCCTTCTTCACCATCCAGAGAGGACTTATCTAAAACTATAATATTCAAAGATTTAGATGAACTTTTAGACATCAGCTACCCAGGTGGTGATGACAACAATCCACTAGATGTTGATGAAACATCTGATATTTCAACATTGGGTAAGAGACCAAGATCCTCCACCTTTTCTACATGTCGATCAAGTAGAATGCTTGGGAAAATAGTTCATAAAGTGCCGAGCAACAAAAGGGTCCAGATGTGATGCTTCTATACTTGCTTGCTCGAGTAGTGACAGTGACGATACGAACTTGGTGTTCTCAACTGAAGAGAGTGAAGAAGAACCAACTGCGTCTGTACTGTAAAATCCAACTGAGTCTGTTCTGCAAAATGTGTCTCTAGAAAGTGAGGAAGTTTCTGATGAAACTCCATTGAAGAAATTCTTCCCAAAGGAAGCTTCCAAATATTCCAAATCGAGTGTTGCTCTGAATGTTGCCACTGGTGCCACAACATCTCAAGCAACATTTCAGCCAACATCAGAAGAGACGCAAACTCAAATATCCTCCAGCAAAACTGAATCTGATTCAAACCTTCAGGTATGTATTTACTCAAACAAATTCTATTCTAAAACTAATTCTCATAATTAGGACTGGTACAAGAATAGAGTTGTTAGATCTAAAAAAGTAATAGATATTGCCTCCTGTTCAGAATATGATTTGGTAGAGTTCTTAAAAGGAAGACAACTCCTAGGATCTGTTACTAAGAAGAGACCATATGTTGATAGAATAGTCGGGTTGTTTCGTGCTTATTTGAGTTCTGCTATAGAGGATATCAGCTCAAAGAAATTTGGGAAGGTATGTCTCTTTAATAGAGTATATATTTTCACACCTGCTGTTATAAATCAATGTATGCGATTAAATGCTGATGAGAATGTTAGAGAAGTAGACCCTGCAGTGGACAATAGAGATAAAGTAATTGAGCACCTCACATGAGGTATAATGCATAAGTGGATCTCTAGATGTCCAACCTCTGAATTAACACCCATGTTTGCCACCCTTCACAAATTGATATACACAATTGACTTCATTCAATGAATGAGTCAATTGTAACTACAGAATAAGTCACCCTGTCGTATAAAATTGGAAAAGGTTAGAGAGTTGATCTGGGCAAAATGATCTTTCATCAAGTTGTCAACTTGGCACAAAAAAGAATCAACCTCAATCCTTCATTATTCCTTTTTGATATACAAAATGTTAACTACCCAAGGTCTTAAGCCTAAGAGAGGGGACACACTATGGAAGGCTCCTGAACTATATACAGTAGCAAAAAGAGTTGAGACAGAATCATCGATCTACCCTAAAAAATGGAAGGAAATAGTATAGATGTTGACATGAATGTCACCAACATTCTTGACAACATTGGTCCAAAACAGTCTCCATTATCTACTGAATAGCTTGTGAATCAAATTGCAAATATCAACCAACATAACTCTGAGGTTGATACTGTGAGGAATGTTCTGATTCAAGCCAGATATCAGTTCATGCTGCTGCTTTCTTCACAAAAATGAGGAGAATGATGATGAGGTTGCTGAAGTCCTGATGCTGAAGATACCGAAGCTAGAGGAAATAATGATGCTGCTGTTGAAATCGAAGAAGCAGAGGAAATATTGATGCAGGGGAACAGAAGAAGACTGTTGAAGTCGAGGGAGCAAATGAAGTGCTGATGCATGAGGAGCAGATTAAGAAGCCTAGTTGTTGTTCTGTGCATAGAAGAAGTTATGCATGTGCAGAGAAGGAATTATGCAAGAGTAGAGAGTTGCTGGAAGCTAGTGCTGCTGTGCTAGAAGCTACTGCTGTTTGTTGAAGAGGTTGTTTTGTGAAGAAAGACAAAACTGGGAGAATGTTAATGTTTTGCCCTTCCTTCACGGACTGAAGCTGATGCTACCGGTTGGTACTATATGAAGCTGATGTTACTTGTTGGTGTTGAGAATATGATTTGAATATTTTGGATGAAAATATTGTTTTGTAAAGAAAGACAAAAAAGGGGGAGAATGTTAATGTTTTTCCCTTCTTTCACGGACTGAAGCTGATGCTACTGGTTGATACTATATGAAGTTGATGCTACTTGTTGGTGTTGAGAATATGGTATATATATATATTGTCTTGTATATGTTGTGTTTATATGCCATTACAGGTTAAGGGGGAGCATTATTGTAATCATAGATGTTGGGACAACATCTATGACATTGCCGTAAGTCTCTTGCACTGAATATATTAGGTTTTGTGAAGAAAGACAAAAAGGGGGAGAACGTTAATGTTGGGTTTGGTATTGTGACATTTTTCCCAACATATCATTTTCAGCTCTAAGTTAAAATTAGAAATGTTGGAACAAATGTCACGACATTCGGACCAACATTCTGTGAAACATTTTTGCCTTACTTCACGGAAACTGAAAATTTCGTGAGATTTTTACCACGATGGTAAAGTGAATTGGCAAGGTGATTAGGAGTTGATTAAAAACGTGGGAGGACCAAGTCAAAGTTGTTGCTAAGCTTGGGGTACAAGTCCAAGAAGTTGAGGATCTTGCTCCACAATTCTCTCCAACAAACCTTATCGGCTGCCTACCTTTCCCTCAACCTCTACAACCAATCGATGAACTTTTCAAGGAAGACTCTCTACTATAAATAGAGAGGGAAAATCAGTGAATCGATATCCAGAATCAAAATGTAAAAATACTAAGAGAGCTCTCGGGATTTCATCTCAGAAATCTGGATCACAAGTGTTGCCTGAGTTTGTGACGACATTCTGTCCAACATTATAATTGTTGCTTAGATTAGATTTGTTCTTTCATTGAAGCAATTTTAATGAGATGTTGTGCACTTCTATTTAGATAGATTTTTCAGGCATAAGTCATCTGCGACTTAACCTTTTTTATTCCTTTTGTATTATCTTGTAATATTGTAAAAGAATGAATATTTTCAATTATATATATATATATATATATATATATATATATATATAATACTTTTGGTCATTGACCATCATAGGTTATATTAATATATAACCTATGTAAATTTAAACCTTTGTGTCTTTATTATTTCCGCTGCATTTTACTCTTCAAAGATTTTATTATGTTTTTACTGAAGTGTCGTCAGTTTTGTCGGACGACATTATCGCCGACATTCGCAAACTGTTCCAGCATTCGAATTTAGTTATTTTCAGTTTGCTTTAATTGTTCCATAATATAACTCTCGGTACCCAACACTACTAATGATTATTTATGATGTAATCATTAACTTAAGTCAAAAACCTTATGTTTAAGTTACAAAAATGAAGACATGGTTCATGTATGGAAAATAATTTTAAAAAAGAGAGGATTAAATCCAAGTTTACTTTGCGCTTTGTGGTGGAAGAGAAGACATCCACAGACCACAAGAAGCCTTGCATGTGCTTTCTTTACCCACTTTAAAATAAAGAATCATGACTTGGCCTTTTCTCTCTTTTAATTTCCCTTTCATAATATTTTTAAACCAAAAACACAAAGCTCTAGCAATTTATTACCGAAATGATAAATTATTAATTCATCAATTTAGTCAATCTTTCTCATTGAAGTGCCGTGAATGTCGGAACACTATTTATTTACTATAAATGATTGGACAGTTCATGCATAACAATGGACAAAGCAGACAGGTGTTTTCTTTTTGTATAGGGGGCAAACTAAATATAAGGTAAAAATTGTCTGCACTCTTACTTTATATGAAATCAATAAATATAAAAATATGCCTTTTTTTCACATTGATCACTTACCCATCGATCGACCAACCAATTATTTCGAAGCAGAGACAACGCATTTCTATTGTCACATTAAACATTTAGTATTTTGCAATATGTTTGTGTTTGAAAATTTATTAATGTGGAATAAAGTTTATCATATTATTTATGGCTCGAATAATTGGGGTTCCGCACGTCGAAAACGTCGTTTTCACACATGTGCACACATTGTTCCAATGATCATAATTTTCCTTAGTGAAAAAGTTATTAGTACGTAAATAAAATGTTTGAGACATAGAATGATAGACGGTTGTTGGCCAAATGATGAAGTGTTTCACGTTGATAAATGAAGAAAGAAGTGTACGAAGTGTAAATATCGAAACGGGTCAGAAAAGGGTTGTGGCGTCACCGCGGAGTCGGGGAGCCGCGACTCAACCACCACCAGGGCCGCGGCGCTCGGTTGTGTTCCAACATCGAGTCGCAGCCGCGACGCTTCCGAGGCCGAAGTCAGCGCTAACCCTACAGAGTCTCGCGACTAAGTCCAAAAGTTGGGCCGATTATGGGACGCAGAGCATTCAAATGACCGTTTTTCCTCCATAACTTAGCAATTCTTTGACTGCATTATTGGCTGACTGTAACCTCTCAATTAAGTGTCATTACATGGCTATTGAAAGTCATTAATTGGCTAGTTGAGACTTGAGAGGTCATCTTCCTAGCACTATAAGTTGAGGCTTTGGCTCAATTGTTGAACACACTTCACACTTGCAAAACTCATATTTTTTTGATCTTCTTCTTCTCTAAGCAATCTCTCAAAACACTCAAAAGGTTCTTCTTTTAGTAAACACTTTAGTTTTCCTTGCTTATTTGTTAGTTACTGTTTCATCTTGGGAGACAAGTTGTCCATTACCATAAAATGATTCAGCAAACCCTTTTCATTTGTTCTTGTTTCCATATTGTAATCTTTATAATAGTTACTTACTTTCCATTTTCTTTAACTATTATTACAATTCAATTGTTGTAACTCACACTTAGTCCTTTCTTGAGAAGGCATAATTAGTTTTTAGTAATAAAGACTACCTCATCTAACCACTTAAATTGTTATGTGGACATTTTATTTATTTTAGGTTTATGACGTGCCTCACAAAAAAGGGCTGATGTTTATTTTGAATTTAGGATATCTACTTCATTTTTTATTTTGTTTATTACACATAATGGTAGGTTGAAATCTACAGGGTGAGAATCGAACCTGTGTAGTATAGTGTTTGCAATATATTCCTACCCATAATTAGAATATTGTGTAAATATAATTATGGTAAGATTAAGATTCCTCTTGTATATGAGACTAGAATTCCTATTGTATATGAGATAAACATTGTACACTATATATATTGATATTAATAAGAAAGATTCCGGAGATTAATATCATCTTACATAACCTTCGCCAATAGTAACCTTCGCCAATAGTAAAAAATTAGGTAGTCAAATAAATAAGCTACTAAAGTTCCTTATATATCAATCTACGTGTACCATATCAAATTGTATGAGTAAAATTATTTAAAAGTGTAAATAGTTAAAAAACTGAAAAATGTTATTTATTTATTTTATTTGCAATTCTCATGGCCTTAGTGCGATGGAAGTACAGCTGCCAAGATTTACCATTAGTAGTGAGTTGAATTTCCTCATCTAATTTTTGTACTGATGTTCATAATTTGGTGGGGACAAAAACAATATACTATAGAAACTTATAAAAAAAATAGAAAAGGTGAAAAAGGAAAAGATTAAAACAGTAGGCAAAAAGGCAAGGATCGGGATTTAGGAGTATTAAGGGGTGCAAAAGGTTAGGATATTAGAAGATTAAAGAACAATTTGGGATGCAATTAGATTCACCTAAGAAAAAAAATACTAGGCACAAACAAAAAGGAGAAAAAGGATACCGCTACTCCGTGATTAGTGCTGACACTTACAATGACAGCCTCTCTTCCTGGGTTGATCTCAGAGTGATACAATTGATCTGTTCTCAAACCCTGATTATTGGAGCATATCTCGCAATTTATTAATATTAATGTTGAAGGACCAGTAATATTACCTCCCGGACTAGTCCACTGCTTTTGGCTGTCATAAGAGAGAATAGACTTTAATGTGTTTTTTCAACCCCTTAAAAGAAAAAGAAGAAAAAACAATGATAAGAAATGGATTGTTGGTTCCAGTTAACATCTTGGCCATCTTTAGAGCCATATATTAACTAGTTTGTCATCCTCTTTGAACAGGTAAACATTAATCTTCAGTACTAAGCATTGTCTTTTCTTCTTTTTAAAATAAGAACTCCCCCAACAAATTTAAACTACACATTATTCCAAATGTGTAAAAGACTCAAAAATTAAAGAGGGACGACTTACAGACATACATCGGCTCAAAATGATGGTGATGGCGGCGGATATTGCACTGAGACGGGATCTGTGGGAGGAGATTTGGCGATTCAGGGCCTTTTTATTTTTCAGAAATTGCTAATCGGCACCGCGGTTCTGCATAGTGACACCGCGGTGCTTAAATTCCTGCGGCCTCTCTGATCTTCTGGCACCGCGGTTCTGCATATTGGCACCGCGGTGCTGAAACTCCTGATTCAGTGTTTTCCAGCGTTTTTCCCTGCTTCATTCCCATTCCTTCACCTGGCATCACAACACAACAAAAATAACAAACGTGAGATTGTTCTAATTAAACTAAATTGCATAATTTAAACATTTGGTTACCTTCAAGTAGCGCTGTCTTTAACGTCTTGTAACCGGACGCAAGTTACTTATTAAATCATTGAGGTATTTTAACCCACTACCTATCCATTTCAAAATCATCCTCCTCTTTCTCACTCTGTTTTTCTTTTTCACAGGAGGGGGCTCAGTAAGACTTACATGTTCGACGACTTCCATGACATTCATTTTTGTTTCAGCATTCTTGCTGACCTGTGGGTTCACCGCTATATGAATGATCTCCCTAGCTTTGGCTTGTGTTGACTGAACTTCTGTGCTGACTGCGAAACACTTGTTGATGGCTTGAGATTTAATGGTGGAATTGAACACTTTGAACACCATTTCTTCCTCCTGAACCCTTAGTCCCAATTCTCCCTTTTCTACATCAATCAGGGCTCTCCCAGTTGCAAGAAATGATCTACCCAAAATGATGGGTATTTCATCATCTTCCTCTATATCAAGAATGAGGAAGTCTGATGGGAAGAAGAACTTTCCCACCTTGACCAACACATCTTCTATTATGCCTCTGGGGTGCACTACGGTTCGGTCGGCCAACTGCAAATTCACTGTGGTTGGTTTGGCTTCTCCCAATCTCAATCTCTTGAAGACAGACAGAGGCATAAGATTGATACTGGCCCTAGATCACACATCGCCTTTTGCATGCCACCTTACCAAAGTGCAGGGCAAGGTGAAGCTCCCTGGATCCTTCAGCTTATGAGGCCGTTTCTTTTGCAGGATAGCACTGTCCTCTGTCAAAGATATTGTCTCATAATCCGTTAGCCTTCTCTTTTTTCCAAGTATCTCCTTCATGAATTTAAAGTATGTTGACATATGTTCTAGTACTTCAATGAAGGGGATATTTATGTGAAACTTCTTAAACACCTCCAAAAACTTGGAGAACTACTTGTCAATTGCCTTCTTTTGTAACCTCTAAGGGTAAGGAATTCTATCAACGTACTCCCTCAAAGGTGTTTGTGGAGCTGTCTCAATTGTAGGGCGGCCTCAATGACCCCCTCATTCTCTACCTCAGTTTCTTTCTCACACTCCTCACTTACCATCACGGCTGCGGGAGCAACTCGCTCAACCGCTTCCACTCTCAACAACACCGCTGACATCGCTTCTAGGATTTACCTCTGTATTGCTTGGGAGAGTGCCCTGCGGCCTGTTGGTTACCATCTTTGCAAGTTGCCCAACATGTGTTTCAAATCTCCTGAGAGAGGACCTTGTTTCAGACATGAACTGATTCTCGCGACCGTGAGTGTCGCGAATGCAACTCTCGCTCATCAAAGCCTCGCTGTGTGTAGGTGGTCTAAACTGCTGAGATGAAGTGGCATGATTTTGCACTTGTTGGTTCTGGTAACCACCTTGATATGGTTGCTGCTGAGGCTGATCATTCCTCCACAAAAAGTTAGGGTGATTTCTCCACCCTGGGTTGTATTTGTTGGAATTATAAGGCCTCTGAAAGTTTCCCACTGCCTGTACTTTCTTCATTGACACATTATTAGGGTCCACCGCTGTGCATCTGTTAAAGGAATGCGGTCCACCACAAATCTTGCAATTCACTGACATCCGGATCGCATTCACGTATATGGTGTTCTCACGCAGCCGCTTCGCCGGCGGCCACTCGCGTATTCATGGCAATGATGGCATCTATTTCATGTATGCCCACAGTCTTCCTGCTATTCACTGACATATCATCTGCCCCTTGATGATTGTTGGCAGCCATGTCTTCTAGTAAGTCATGTGCCTCATTGACACTCTTTCTCATGAACGCTCCACCTGTTGCAGCATCAATGATGGTACGAGTAGTACCACTCAATCCATTATAAAAAATGTGGACCAACATCCACTTCTCTATGTCATGATGTGGACACTTCCTTTGCAAATCCTTGAATCGCTCTCATGCATCATAAAGCGACTCACCATCCACCTGGTAGTAATTTTTCAGCTCTCCCCTTAACTTTGCAGCCTTGGAAGTAGGGAAGAACTTTGGTAGAAACTTTTGGGCCATGTAATGACGGAGTTGGCAGGCAGTGAGTTCAACCAGCTTTTGGCTTTATCCCTCAGTGAGAACGGGAAGAGCCTCAGTCTAATGACATCGTCAGTAACTCCATTGTATTTGAAAGTGTCACACAGCTCCAGAAAGTTTTCGACGTGCATGTGGGGATCTTCAGATGGTAGTCCCCCAAATCAGATCGCGGTTCGACCATGCTCGGGATGGTGGCTTGATCTCAAAGTTGTTGCCCCTATACCGGGAGCCTGATGCAGTGCACTGCGGACTGACCGGAAGAACATAGTCCCCTAAATTTCTCTCTGTTGGGACCTGTATTGGCTCCCCTGCATTCTCAGGAACCTCATTGTCTGCCCCATTCTGATTTGGTTCGTTGTTCATGGTCACTGACTCAGATATCCTTTTGTTGCGCCTGTTTTGTTTGCAGGTTTTCTCAATTTCAGGATTGAAGGGAACAAGTGTATCTGCTGCTCTCCTTCTTCGTATACACTAGATTCCTGAAATAGATCAAAATCAACAAACAAATCAAAGCACACGGTTCTAACAGTAAAAATAAAATAAAAAAATAAATAAAGCTAAAGTAGAAATAAAAACAAATGATTCGATATTAGATGTACGTCAGTCCCCGGCAATAGCGCCAAAAACTTGTTAGCAATATTTCGACTGCTCACGCAAGCGTATTCATCGTTCACAATTAATATAGTCTGATAAGACCGAAAATCGTCTTCAGAGACTGGTTTCTAAGTACCGTTCATCTATTTTATGTTATCTATTTGGCAATCGATATTTAAGTTGAGTTTTTGCTTAACTACTAGAATAATTGCAAGAATTAACTAACTATTTAAGTTTTGATCAGTTATGAAGGAATTAGGGCTTCCAAAATCCTCGACTATCCACTCTATTCAATCATTAATGCAACTAGAATGACTTCTTCTTCTATTTTAAGATATCGATTAACTAAACTGTCTTATATTCAGGTTAGGACATATAATCACTCAACCCTAGTGCAGAACCCTTCTATATTTCTATGATATGATTTACCACATAGGAGGATTAAGAACAGTAACCTATAATGCTACACAAGTATCGGGGTACTGTTGATCGGTGTATTTTATATACACTTTTTGAGTCGTTTTTAGTGAGTCTTTTGTCATTTTTTGTACAAATACGTGTCGTCTTAGGATAGATTTTCTTTCTTTTGAGTCAAATTGGTTAAAGTGGCTCTTTGGCGGAAAAGGAGCGAAAAGAGGGCAAAAATGGAGGTTCCAGAGCTCGAAATGCGAGAAAGCGGCGAACCAGGCACAAACACAGTTGCAGCGCCACGGCGCCTCCAGCCAACAGGGTCAGGCGCCCCGGCGCCCAATATTCAGACGCTTGCAGAAGTTCCAGCGCCGCGACGCCTAATCGTCAGAACAGTGTAGAACTTCCGGCGTCGCGGCGCCAGTTGCAGCGCCGCGGCGCCGACGCGGGAAAAATCAGGTTTTGAACGAATTATGGGCCAGGCCTGAAGGAAAACCTTAATGTTGGTTTGGAGGCTATAAAAAGAGAACCCTAGGTCAGAATTAAGGGTTCTCTTTCTTGCCAATTCACAACACATCTTGGAGTTCAAGATTGGAGACAATTCTTTAGTAATTTCTTTCTTTTCTTTTACTTTATTTTCAGTTTTATGTTGGATATTGAATTAGTTATTGTCATGTCTATGGCTAGGAACTAATTCTAATATAGGGCTTTCCATGTCAATTCACTTGAACCTTATTTTATGAATTAATGCATGTTATGGTTGTTCTTCTTATTGTTGAGATTTATCCAATAGATGATTTGATTGCTTGGTAATTACTTGATCATTAATTATCATTACTTATATGATTTCTAACCGAAATCCGAAAGGGGAGGTTGTGACTATGTTGTAGTTGGGTAGACATAGGTCGAATTGGGGATGAAAATACCTCAATTATTTGTGTAGCATTAATAAGTTTTTGTTCTTAATCCTCCTCTAGAGTCATCCTTATCACCGAAAGGTAGAAAGGAGCTGTACTGGGGTTGAGTGTTTATATAACCTTAACAGGAGTATAAAATGAATTAGTAAACCTGCTATCTCCAAAAGAAGAAAAACCATAGTTAATTGCATTAGTAAGTAATATAAGTGGATAGTTGAGGAGATTTGAAAGCCCTATTTCCATCATTACTGAAGTAAACAACATAGTTTAATTAGTTTTCATAATTAGATTCTTAAACAACAAATCAATATTCGGTCACCAAATAGATAACAAAGAGTAGAAATTGGTAATTGAGCACTAATCCCTGAGGACGATAACTCGGTCTTCAAAGACTATATTACTTGACTCGACAACGTGCACTTGCGTTAAGTGTGTGCATTAATCGCGCATCAACCGTCGTCCGCGATTTTAACCTATGTCTAGTCAATTACAGCATATCCAAATCTCTCCTCTCGGTTCTTGATTCGAAATCATATATATTATGATAATTAGTGATCAATTAATTATCAAGCATTCATATCAATTATTGACTAAATCTTAATCAAGTGAAGAAGAAATCAAACTACTGCATTAATTCATGAATAGAAGTTCAAACGATTCATAAGGAAATACCAAATAAAGTGTTTATCTCCTAGCCATAGTCACGCTAAGAACTAACACAAAATTCATACATAAACTGAATTAAAAACGAAAGAAAAGAAATTACTGCGAACTAAGTCTCCAATTGTAGCTCCAAATCCGTCTTGTGTTGTGTTGTGTTGTAGAATGACCCATCTTTCATAGCATCAATCCCTAAGGCTTAAATATCCTCTAATTTTTGTGCCCTATGGACCAATTCGCCCTTAGCTAATTTGCCTTCGGAACTGAAATTTCCCGCGTCGGCACCGCGGTTCTGCATACCGGCACCGCGGTGCCGAAACTCCTGCAGCTTCTCAGCACCAATGGCACCGCGATACTGCCTGATGGCACCGCAGTGCTGAAAGTCCCGTGACTCCTCGCTAAATATGGCACCGCGGTTCTGCATAGTGGCACCGCAGTGCTGCATTTTTTCGCTCTTTTTCTCCTCGGGAGCACCTTTTCTGCCCATTTTTCGTTTCTTTTTGTCATTTTGCCTTTTTGCACCGCTGTGACTCAAAAGAAAAAAAACAAACCTACTACTATACTAAGCACAATAAAAACGAGTAAAATACCAACTAAAAATGACTCGAAAGACATATACAAAATACGCCTAACAAAAGTATGCAACACAAATCATTGATAGGGCTGAGATGTCATCCTGTAAGTACACCTCCACTCCAGTTAATACTAAACCCAAGTTGGGTGCTGCAGTTAGCTCTCCCTATGAGGATCCGACCCGCTATCGTAGTCTTGCAGGCGTCCTTCAGTATCTGACGTTCACGCGACCAGATATTACATATGCCGTACAACAGGTTGTTTGTTTATGCATGATCCCAGAGTTGAACATATGAATGTGCTCAAACGCATTCTTAGGTACATTCAGGGAACACTTGAGTATGATTTGCATTTGTATCCTTCGTCGACGTCTACACTAGTCTCCTATACAGATGTTGATTGAGGTGGTTGTCCTGACACCAGACGGTCTACGTCTGGCTATTACATGTTTTTAGGTAATAACTTGGTCTCATGGTCTGCCAAGCGTCAATCCACACTTTCACGTTCAAGTGAAGAGGTCGAGTATCGAGGGGTAGACAATGTGGTTTCTGAGTCATGTTGGTTACGAAATTTACTATTAGAGTTTCATTGTCCTATTGAGAAGGCTACCTTGGTTTATTGTGATAATATAAGTGTCATCTACCTTTCTGGTAATCCAGGTCAGCACCAAAGCACTAAACACATAAAGATGAATATTCACTTTGTTCGAGAGAAGGTAGCTAAAGGACAAGTACGCGTCTGTTATGTCCCTTCAAGATATCAAACTGCAGACATATTTACAAAGGGTCTTCCCTCGGTCATTTTTGAAGATTTTAGAGACAGTCTCAGCGTACGAAGACCGCTCGCTATGACAGAGGGGGTGTGTTAAACAGTGACCATGGGTCACGTGTGGGGCCCTTGCCCTTCCTTGTATATTTGATAAATATTAGACTTAGAATTGTACCTTAATTAGTAGTGTAATATTACCATAATTATAAAGTTAATATTCTTATGGAATATGAATTTTTAAGTAGAATAGGAAGATGAACTTCCTTGTAACTTGTATATATATTTCTTTCATTAATAAGAATAATCAAACAATTATTTCTTTCAAAATTAATCATCTACCTTTAATTACTTTCTTCGTTACTCAGGCAAGTTGAATAGTTTTTTAGTTACAAAAATAGTTTACTGCCTACGGTGATATTTAGGCAAAATTAAAATAATTTTTATTAGGAAATATTAATTTAGAATAAAAGTTGAGTGCGCGTTTCTTGAATTCGGTTTCCTCCTTCCAAAAACAGAAAATACCTCATGATATCATGCGGTAAGTTAACCGATTTTTTCATTAATTATGATTCTTTAATACTATATTTTTAAAAACATTACCAATTAATAATTCTACATGATGAATTAAAAATCATTGTCCGATTTAAACTAGTTTACGTTCTATCTCAAACTTTGCTTTTCTTTTAGCGAGGAAAAAAATATTATCAGTACATTTAATTTGAAATGTTGGGATAAAATGAATAATAATAAAGACCAATATAATAGCATGTTTGGCCAATCATCTAAAAATCAACTTGTTTTGAAAACTATTTTTTCAGAAGTGTTTTTCAAAAAAGTATTTATAGTGAGAAGCAGTTTGTGTTTGGTCGATTAATTTTGAAAGAGTGAAAGAGTTTTGGAATGTTTTCCTTAATCTTATTCATCACAAATGGTAATAATATATACACTAAGTAACAATTAATAGGAAGATTAAGTCTTCCCTAAAATCCTCCTATACTATTCCATAATATATTCCTATATTAATACTATTCTATTTCTTACATTAATACATAGTACTATTTACCATATACATAAGATTCTACATAATTATATTATTAATAGTAATTAATAATATATATTCTAACACTCCCCCGCAGTCGAAGCCGGAGGAGGGCGAATGCTGAGACTGTCCCGAAATTCTTCAAATAAGATCAGCGGAAGCCCTTTTGTGAAAATATCTGCGATCTGATGTCGCGTCGGGACATGTAACACTCACACTTGTCCGCGAGCCACCTTTTCACGGACAAAATGAATATCTAACTCAATATGCTTAGTGCGTTGATGATGGATTGGATTCCCGGAGAGATAAATTGCACTAATGTTATCACAGTATACCATAGTGGCTGTCAGAATAGGACAGTGAAGCTCAAGTAAAAGATTCCGAATCCAGCATGAGACAGGCACAACATCGCTACACGCATCGTATTCACTTCGTGGATCGAACGTGATATTGTGGGTTGCCTTTTGGAGGACCATGATATTAAATTATCACCGAGGAAGACGCAATAACCGGAGGTGGGCGTGCGTGTCTGACATCCCGCCTGCCCGATCTCGTAAGTGACAAGCTTGGACATGGAAGAGGGGTACAGATGCAATCCATAATTCAGTGCCACGAATATATCGCACAATGCGTTTGAGTGCATGCATATGTTCTTCCATTGGATTGTGCATGAACATACACACTTGTTGTACTGCATAGGTAATATCTGGCCTGGTGAATGTGAGATATTGCAAAGCTCCTGCCAAGCTGCGATACAATGTCGGATTGGCAAATGGGTTGCTGGATATGACACTCAATTTTGACTTGGTATCTACTGGAGTTGCGGAAGGTTTGCAAGATGACATTCCAGCCCGTTCTACGATCTCTGAGGCATACTTCTTTTGTGAAAGAAATAAACCACCTGCATGGCGTGTCACAACAATTCCTAGAAAGTAGTGAAGCGGACCAAGATCCTTCATAGCAAATTCGGAACTCAGCTGGGACATGATATTCTTGCGAAGAGAGTCTGAAGAGGCTGTTAGGATAATATCATCTACATATAAGAGAATATAAGCAGTATGATTACCCTGGTGATAAATAAATAGTGAATTATCCGAACGGCTGTTTGAGAAATCCATGTTGAACACAAAATCTGCAAACCGCTTGTACCACGTCCTGGGAGCCTGTTTGAGGCCATATAATGATTTTTAAGTAAACACACATGATTGGGATATTGAGAATCTTTATACCCCAATGATTGGTGCATGTATACAGTCTCATTCAAGTGTCCATGTAAGATGACATTCTTGACATCCAATTGATGAAGTAACCATCCTTTTGAGAGGGCTAGACTGAGAACAATTCTGATGGTTGCTGGTTTAACCACTGGACTGAATGTCTCGCCGCAATCTAATCCCACCTGTTGAGTCTTACCATCACCTACAAGTCGGGCCTTATGCCGCTCAAAAGAACCATCAGATTTTTCTTTATGGCTAAAAATCCACATAGAACGAATTATATTAGCATTAGATGGACGAGGTACTAACTCTCATGTCCTATTTTTAATTAGAGCATGATATTCATCATCCATGGCCATTTTCCAATTAGGATCTTTTAGAGCAGACACAGGGTTACAAGGCAAATGTGATTTCGAGACTTGAGTGTGTAGATTGTACTTGGCATTGGGTTTTTTAATTCCATATTGACTACGGGTGATCGGCGGTTTAGCGGGCGATGGATCGACGCCATCGCCGAGAGTGAGGCGATGGCTGAACGCCATCGCCGTGCTATTTTCTCCAATGCTTGCAGTGGGCTGGACGATCGGTTTTTGTGGAGTTGGGCCTGGATTTGCAGAGTGGCCCAACTGAAGGGGCAGTTGGTGTGAAGGAGAAGGATCCCTTGCATTGAGCCTTGGAACTGATGGCCCGGGCCACTGGATCAGTATTTTCGATGCCGTGGCCGACCATCGGTCCTTGGTCGAGTGGTCCCAACTGCGTTGATCCAGCATTTTTTGTGAGTCTCGGGCTGTGGAAAAAATGAGTTAGATACGGAAGCCTATCATCATCCAAAAAATCATAAGTATTCGTCCCGGTGTCATGTATCTTGGCAAAAGAAAATTGTGATTCATCAAAAATTACATGACGACATATAATCATACGTTTGGAAGAAATGTCATAACACATGTAACCACAGTGATTCGTAGGATATCCCAAGAAGACACATGGAGTAGACCGGGGTTGAAGTTTTGTGATTGTGGTGGATGGAAATAGAGGGTAGCAAAGACAACCAAATACTCTCAAATGATGATATGAGGGCTCTCGTAAGTAAAGTATTTTTAGTGGAGCTTGGTAAGACATGTTTTTATGGGGAATGATATTCAACATGTAGGTTGCCATTTGAAGAGCATGATGCCAAAAAATGGGGGGTATAGAAGCATGAGCGAGAGATGTTCTCACAATATTGTTTATGGTTCTAATTTTGCGTTCCGTCTTCCCATTCTGTGAAGAGGTGTGAGGACAGGATTGTAAACCATTTGTTTTGAAAAAATCCCAAAACTGATTATTGTCAAATTCCCTCCCATTATCACATTGAATACTTTTAATCTCCCGTTCAAACTGAGTTCGGATAAATGCTCTAAAGTTTAGGAAAGTGGAAAACACTTGTGATTTTTTCGACAAAGGGAATGTCCACAAATAATTAGAGTAGTCATCAAGAAACAGTAAATAATACCTATGACCTGAGGAACTCAAAACAGGTGATGTCCAAATATCACAATGTAAAATATCAAATGACATAGTAGTGCATGAAGTAGAAGAAGTAAATGACAATCTAACATGTTTACCAAGGGCACAAGCATGACACATATTCAAAACACGAGTTTGAGTACATGAAATAAAATTGTTTCGTTTAAGAGAGACCAAAACGGACTCCCCCGGATGTCCCAAACGTTCATGCCATAGTGATGGTGTCAAGGCTGCAAAAGTGGAAGGAACTTTAGACTGTGGATTTGGTAAACTTATTGGATAGAGCTCCCCCTTGCTATCACATCTCATGAGAAGCTTCCCCGTCTGAAAGTCATGTACGGAAAAACCAAACGGGTCAAATCTAACAGAAACCCAATTATCAATAGTAAACTTCCTAAAAGATATCAATTTTTTTATTAATTTGGGAGCATGCAGGACATTATTTAAAACCAGTGGCGGATGTGGTGGTGACAATGTGTTTGACCCATAACCTTTTATTGGAATTGAATGACCATTTCTGACAATAATACCATTTTATTTGCTCAAATTAAAATAGGGTGAGAGTGTGCCTTGGGATGCCGTCATATGGGACGTTGCCCTGGAGTCCATATACCAATTAGAATCCGGTGGATTGAGTCCAAAAGTGTGCATAGCCTGCTCAATATCCGTAGGATGAGTCGTTGTTGAATGGGCCTCCTGTCATTGGGCCGGAGGAGGCCCAAAACTGCTGCATGCTGCTGAGACTGACCCAACGAATTGGTCTGCTGGGTCACACTGCCTTGGTGCCCAAACTGCTGGACATTTCGGTTGGGCTACCACTGGACATTGGGCCTGTTGGCTTGCCTGGCCCAATTCGAATCTGGCCGGCTGTGCCGTCCATCGGCCGCCACGATGTGCATTGTTCCGCTGCGAATCGCGCCTTCCGCCGCCGCTTCTAATGGCGGTGGTTCTTGCCGCGATGCCGCCGAAGTTGGTGTTGCCGTCATTTCCGCCGCCACCGGAATTCCGGTGACCCCACCTTTATTATTTCCGCAATTTCCACCCTTCTTATTATTATTACCACGTCCTTTTTTACTCTTATTTTGTGAAGAATAGTCAAAATAATTACCTTCATTTGAAGACGTGAAAACCATGGCGGAATTGGTAGTCGTTGAAACCTTCTTAATCAAACCCGACTCTTCAAGAACAAGCATGGATCTTGCTTGATAAAACTTTGATAAGGGATTACTTTGACGGATTAGTGTCCCCACGCCACTATAAGCATCTGTGAGACCGACAACTAGTTGTAAAACTAAACGGTTGTCAGTAACCGGTGAACCTACGTTTCTCAATTGATCTGCCAACACTTTGAGACGTTGACAGTAGGTTGAAACGTTAGGGAAGTCTGTCATGACAATGGTTGAAAATTCTTGTTCCAACGCAACGACACGAGAATTTTGGTTGTCTTGAAAAATTTCTCTCAAGCGTTCCCATGCCGCCATGACAGTAGGATCTGGTTCCATTATTGTATGCAACAAATCTGTGGATATTGTTGCATAAATCCAACCAAGAACCGTGGCATCAAGGGTATCCAACAATTCTTTGTCTGTTTCAGATGATTGTTCCGTTGTTGTACCATTTTTTGGTGGAATTATATGATGAAGAACTTTGTGAGCTCTACAACATACTTTGAACAACTCCGCCCATGTTGCATAGTGAACAGTTTCCATCTCTAGTTTGACAGAAATATGTGTTTTGATGTTGGAGATAGTAAGGGCTGAGTGAAACGAAGATTTTGATTCAGACATGGTTGTGAGTAAGAACAATAATGGAGAAAAAAATGAAAATTTTCGGTCAAGGTAAAAACTAAGGAGGAAGATGACCGAATTTTGGAAGAAAACCAGAAAAATATTTGAGGATCTTTTTCTTCCTTATGCTCTTGATACCATGAAAGAGTTTTGGAATGTTTTCCTTAATCTTATTCATCACAAATGGTAATAATATATACACTAAGTAACAATTAATAGGAAGATTAAGTCTTCCCTAAAATCCTCATATACTATCCCATAATATATTCCTATATTAATACTATTCTATCTCTTACATTAATACATAGTACTATTTACCATATACATAAGATTCTACATAATTAAATTTAAAAAACAATTTTAAATAATAATTAATGTTTGGCCAAACGTTTAAAAAATGATTCTAAGTGTGTGTTTTTTAAAAATGCCTTTCAGAAAAGTGTTTTTGGGGAAAAACTGTTTTTTTTTTCTATTTTATGAAAAACGGTTTCTAGTGCTACCCCAAAATACTCATTTTCTTTCAAAAAGCATGGCCAAAACACCTTAGTTTTTTAAAATAAGTATTTCTTTTAGAAAAATAAACATTTTAGAGAAAAATAAACTTGGCCAAATAGGCTAAAAATCCTTTTACAAATCATTAGGTAGTTGAGGTAGGAGTTAGGACGGTGTAGCTTTTATTAGTACAATCAATTGACAAAATGATCTGTTTTCATACTATCTAGTGATGTCTTAATTGCATTAAGTAGTCAGCTCGGATATGCGATTTCATCCCATGAATAGGATATGCCATTTCATTTCATGAAATGATTCATGAGATGAAATCAACATCTAGACATGCAAATTCATTTCATGATTTACTCTCATGAGATAAATTCCAAATCATCCAAAAAGGCATGATTTGAGATTTCAAATTATGATTTCAAAATTTTTAAATATAGAGTTGACCCATAAGTTTATATTTTGTATCCATAAGTTGGTAGATATATTTATCAATCATGTTTACTAACTATTTATCAAATATTAAAAGATCGACAAGTTGGTAGTATATTTATAACAAATTACTTTTATCAACCATGTGAGAGGATTATATTAAAGAGTAGTTACACTAGAACTCATGTTCAATTTTCCATTTTATTGAACTAAAGTTTGAACAATTGATGTTGTATTTTTTAAGAAAAATATTGTAGTAACGTATTAATTTTGTTATGAACTATGACTTGCTAATTTGGTAAGATTCTATTAGAATTGGGAAAGTTTTGATGATTTTTCACAACTTGTGGGGTTTTATGTCTATAAAAAAAATACAACTTAAAAAATTTAAATTACATATCCAAACAAAACTTTAACTTCAAATCATCATGATTTCAAGTCATATCCAAACTTCTCCTAAGAATATCTAAATTACCGGCTCCATTTCTCTAAGAATGAAAAATAAACGAAGAATTTGAACGACTTTATTGATAAATTAAACTGTAGGGGTAATAACATTTTTGATCCCTTTATTATTGATAAATCCTTATCTGATCCTTGTAATATATGCCGAAATGTATTTAACCATCAATTAATTAAAAAGTGCACTTTTGTCCCTTTGTACGCCGAAAATGTGTTATATTTCAATTACTTTTAAAATTATATCACCCTCAAATATAAAATAACAATACAAACTTAACATAAAACATGAGAAATTAAATTGTGGAATAGTTAATAATTATAGAAATGTATGAATATTTACAAGCTTAGGTATAAAAAATATACACTTTAAGTAATTAAAAGTTAAATATACTTAATCTAATATCATAAAAATCAAAGCCAAAATCTACTAACAATCGAAGAATCAAAGATGCTATTAATTCTAAAAATAGTAATAAAGTAAACTATGACTTTAAGGAAAAGTAAACAACAGCCTAAAGAAGACAATTACTCAATTGTCAAATAATTATTTCCTCAAGACGGGTGAAGAATGATATTTTCTTTCTTTTTTGGTTACAAAGGAAATGAAAGATAACTAAAATTAAACAGAGTAAATTAACAAGGTGAAAGAGGTAAAGAAGAGGAAGCTCAGTAGGTAGTAGTTCCAGATTGGAGGCCATGATTGAATTTGGCGAGCGAGTCAGACGTTTCGTTCCCTTCGCGCCAAATATGTTTGAGGCGCACGATTCAATCTCTGTCAAGGAGTGACTTGCACTCCTGTATGATGTTGGCAAATGGGCGACGATCATATAAAGTACATGTAATTCATTTAACCACTGTTTGCGAGTCGACCTCGACAAGGAGTTTGGGAATATGTTGGTTCCAAGCAAGGTATAAACCTTCTCGAAGGCCAAGAAGCTTGGCTAAGTTGATGGAGATAGAACCAGGATTCGTGGAAATTCACCTATCCAATTTCCGAACTCGTCGCGAATAATACCACTTGCTGCTGAGTCTGTAGAAGAGAAGAGGTTGTCGTCCGTATTGAGTTTAGCCCATCCTGTTTTTGGAGCCTCCCACACTACTACAGATTTCAGCTTGCGTAACGCAGCTTCAAAGCGCTATGCAAGTAGTAACTTGCATAACGCTTTTTCAAATTTTCAAATTTTCAAATTAAAAAAAATCTAACAAAAAATACTTGCATAGCGCTTTTAGGAAATTTTAATCGAAGCGCTATGCAAGTTACTACTTGCATGACGCTTTTATAAAGCGCTATATTACCTAATTAATTTACTAATATAAAAATATTAATATTCTTACTTATATAGCGCTTTTGAAAGCGCTGTCTAAGTAAAGCGCTATGTAAGCTTTAAAGAATTAGAAAAACGCAATAATCCCAATTCATTTCATATCGTTGAAGCCCTAAACTTCTCCGTCAAAAATGAAGTTTTCAAGTGCAATATCATATCGTCGAAGCTCAATTCTTCAGTCATTCTCCTAATTTGTGCATTATTAACCCTAAACCAATTCCATCTCGCCCCTGAAATTATCTCCAAGTGTAATACCAATTTAGTTTGCAAGAGTAGAGTTAGGAATTGAAGAAAGTTCGAGCGTCAAGGTATGTTTCAATCTTTGTGTTCAGTAGAGTTTTCAAGGGTTTGAAGTGTATATTTATTTGAGAAACAATACTTTTCATTCATTATATTTAGCCTCAATTTTGAATTTATGATTGAAGTGTATATTGATAATTGTGAAGAACGAAACCCATTTAGCCTCAATTTCCAGATTATGATTGAATATTTGATGATTTTTGAATTTTGTATCTTATTTTATTAATTATTAATGAATGGGATCTTCTCGATTTTTTTGTAGATTTTCAAAAATTTGAAAGACAAATTGCTTGGATTGCATTCGGAAGATATTATTGTACATTCGAAGTTAATTTATCTTTATTATGCTTTACGTGAGGGGAAGTCGTACATTCTGGATTGCATTCTGATTTTTGTAGTATTGTTCTTGATGAATCGAGACTGGGTAAATGCGGATCGATTATCTGAAGAGTATAAGAAAGGGGTGGAGGAGTTTTGTGCTCATGCAACCAAGAATGCTAAAAATTCATTGTACATTAAATGTCCGTGTCGAAAATGTCTGAATGTAAAGGAGGTTAGTGGTCAAATGAAGTTGCATGAGCATTTAATGTGTCACGGTTTTGACATAACATATAAGGTTTGGACATATCACAGTGAGAGCAAAGACAAAGATAGTTCAAGTGGAAAACGTAAACATAGTTCATTTAGTCAATCCGGCTCCCAATTTGAGTTTACAAATATAATGAACACAGGTAATATGGGAAAAGCGCGGGCCTGAAGCTATGGGTGTTAGGACGCTGAGCTTTAGACTTTAGAAGCGCGGACCTGAAGCTATGGGTGAGGTCCCAAGTATGGAGTTTGATTTTGTAAGCCAAAATTCTAGCTGGGACGTGAACATCATTGAAGGTGCGATTATTCCAAGCACTCCAAAGAGGATGCAGCACTACAAGCCAATGCACATGTATTGTAAGCATTTGACAGTGAAATTTTTCTATGATTCCATTTACCTTTTTCCTTGACAGGTGTATTATTGAGGTCTCATAAAATTACCATAGTTGGGGTTTTATAAAATTACCATAGTTGTTTTCTTTAGTTAAGTAGTTCCTATCATATGTCGAATAATAATAAGACTATATATAAGAGGCCCCTTAAGTCAGAGAGACATAGTGCTTTTGAAAATGGTTCCTATTTTCACCTAATTTTCCTGCTTATAGTCTCACTTGAAATAGTACCTGAAAATATCTTCAATTCTTTTTACGTGAATAATGATAGTAATAATTTGGGAAACCTAATACTTGATGTCATTAGGTTGTATTATTCAAACTCGACAAAGTAGCACACATAGCTTTCTAACCTCTTTTGCTCAATCCATGTCGTCTTCGTAGAAGATCATAATTCAAACTCCAGTAATAATGATAAAATATTCAGTGATTATCTTTATCTATCTTAAGCTTAGATGGGAAAAATTATCAAGTGTTTAATGTTGCTTTAAGGTATCTGATATCCAATAAAATAGTTTCGATATGCAAATTAATTCGAACACCATCGTTATTAAAAGAATGTGTTCATAAATTAATGTGATTTTACACTATATATATATATATAGTAATGTGACAAAACTTACAATAAAAATAATTTAGTTCCTTACAAGTCGTTGTGTATCATATATTAAGTATACAATTACGACGACTACAAACTATTACAGCTAGCCAGGTGAATTTTTCTTAGTCGGCTCGCTAAAGTTGTTAAGATTCAAAATTAATTATGTCAAAACCTCATACCAAATATCAATATACTGCAAGGAAATAAGATTTGATTGGAACTGCACTTTTGGAAGATAGAGCCATAGGGATGAGCATTTTTTAATTTTTTTGTCTTTCACCTAAAAATTAAAAATACTGATTCTGGGTTCAAACCCTAGCTTCATCAAAAAAAAAAAATTGTAAGGCAGAGTCGGGCATAAGTCAAACTCTACCTTAACACAAATTTGTCTTAAGGCAGAATTTGTCTTATGCCTGAACTCAAACTATGTCTTGAGAAATTCAAACTCTACCTTGCGATTTTTTTTTTAATTCTTAACTTTGCGGGGTTCAAACCCAAGACCTCGGGATAGTTTTAACCACTTTTTTAAGCGAATGACAAAAATTAAAGACTAACGGAAGTGCCTTTGAAGGACAATCAGCGCAAAAATTTGATTTTTTTACCTGTTGTTAATGGCTTTCTTTTTGGCAGACAAAGTACTATGATCACAAGTTGAGAATCCAATGGGCTTTATTGGGCTGATATGGTTTCTCAGAATCTGCAGGCGTTGAAGTCTCTATCTGAAGGTAAATGCCAAACAAAACATTCAGTCTTTGCCCGTGTAAAGATAGCCCTGCATTTAGTTTTGTTTATTTAATTAATCTGATCTATGGTGGGTCTATTTTTAGGACATATCTAGTGAGTCTTGCTCCATTATTTATAGCATAATTTTACTCGGCCCACTCCTATATGGTCCGATATACTTGAATCTTCTATGGGCCCTATCCCCGAAAGAACGTAGATGTCCGTTGAACATAAAATAATTACCGTTCATATCCCCTTATTTGCCATGCCCACGGAATTATGAATTTGGTATCTCCGATCATATATTATGATGGTATCACAGTCTTTCATTATTTAAAAAACACTCATCACTCTATATGAAATTCATATTATATATTATGTACTGGCATGGTATCATAGAGAATCATGTTTATTTATTCAAAAAATACACTTTTCTAAAAAAAAACTTCTATAATATTATCATCTTATATATCATGTATGCTTCAATCCTTTAATGAGATAATCCTCTGTCTTTTATGATAGCATCATGATATATATATTATATATTGAAAATTGCTTTAGCTCTTCAATGAGACACTCTCTTAGTCTTCTGTGATACCACCATGATATATAAATAGACTGAGATGGTATCATAGGTCGATGCACGCCGGTCTAGGACGTCGGTCTATGTCGCTGCACGCCGGGCTACGACATGTGTGCCACAATTGTGCCCCCTACTACGCGCCGACGACATGACCACCAAAAACGACAGTCGCCCTCAAGTGCCTTCAACACCTCTACCCCTTATATATGCTTTAAAAAAAAAACTTCCGTTGTAGGCCATAACCAAGCCCCAGATTAGTAATGAGAATTTGAAGCCAAGGGGCAAAGCATCTCTAAATGGGCTCACAATTCACTTAGCCCAGTCTAGATAGCTACATAATGGACCTTTAGAATCAACATAACCTTGTGGATAAGGCCAACAGAGCGAAAGTTATATATTTATTATTGCAGTAACTTTTAGTGATGCATGTCCAGCACGGGAATAAGTGAATTGTGTAGCTATCTAGACTGGGCTAAGTGAATTGTGAGCCCATTTCTCATGTCAATGGCCATCAATTTAAATCGGGGAAAGTCTAGTAATGCATGTCTAGCACGGGAATACACATTGGTCTTTTCTTGCTTAGAGTAGGCATTTGCACAATGACCCTTTTGAAGACCACTATTGAAATTCTGTCACTCGGGAATTAAGTTGGATAAATTTATCTGCAAAATAAAAATAAAAGTCATCTAGCTACTTAAAGCCCGAATTTTAACCGGGTATCCCTTTTAGTTTGTGAACAGTTTATATCAAATTTATGACACAATTGTACTGTAGTCCTAACAATTTTTCATAATTTGTAATCTGCCCGGATTTTTGGCAAATTCATCCATTAGACATTCACGGCGATCTGCTAGGACATTATTGCCATGAATTGTGTCAACACAAATCTTTTGACTATCTGCCTTTTATTGAACTTTAGCTTTTGACTCGGAAGCTATTTTTCACAATTTATTTAATTATTTTATATAATGGCACAAAATGATCATATTTGTGGTTTTTGATAGAATATTACCATATATTATATATTATCATTGATAGAATATTATCATATTTTGTATATATTTATATTAGGTAAATTTATATTTCAATTGTAATTAGAAAGATTTAGTTACATTGTTTGTAGTTATGTAATACTATATATATTGTACATAATAATCAATGAAAGACAAGGAACATATTCTTACATGATATCAGAAGTCAAATCCTAACTTCTTTTTCTCCCTAAGTCGCTGCCCCTGCCCCCTCGGCAGCCATCTTCCTCGACAGCTCTCTCCCTTCATTCTTCGGCTTTCCTCTCTTCCTCTCCAATTTTCAATCGCTGAACAACCTAAATTTCATCATGCTCTTGCAGTTAATAACATCAAGAATTTTATTCCCAGAACTCTTTAGATAAAAAAAAGTTCAGTATTCATCTTGGGCGAAATTATTTAAGATTTATTGTCATGTATACAAAGTCATTGATCATATTATTCCTCTAAAATCGAAGCCCCTAGAAAGACTTGGTGATTCCGACGATTAACTTTGGTTCCGCTTAGATGCAATTGTCCTACAATGGATCTACGACACGATCTTGAACGATATATTACATACAATCATTGAAACTGATGTCACTGCACGACAAACATGAGAGCTCTTGGAAAGTATTTTTCATGACAACAAGACACAACGTGCCTTATATTTGGAAAATCAATTTCTAGCCATTCGACAGGACGATTTTCCTAATGCGCCAGTCTATTATCAAGAACTTAAGATGATTGTCGATCAACTATCCAACGTCGGTGCACCAATCACAGTTCAATAATTGGTGATGCAATTTATTGTGGGTTAAAATTATGACGGCGTAGCTACCATCCTCCAACAAAGCATGTCATTGCCTCTATTATATGAGGCTCGTTCGAGACTCATTTATGAAGAAACTCAAAAAATAAAGCAGACATCGACTAATGCCAACATAATTGATGTCGCCCTCGTAGCCACCAGCGACAACCATGTTGACCCGATAGGCTCGGCTCTCGCTCCATCCCACAGGCAAGTCAACGATCCAACACGTGGCTAACATTCCTAGAATAATAACAGAGGAAGAAATTCTGAGAACAACCACGACAACAACGATGGCAACAGCGGCAACGCCGGAAACAGTGGCAGCGGCGATAGGAGGCAGCCCCCGCTGGCAGCTACCAATAGCAGTAGCAACAGTGGCATCAACCTTCGTCATGGACTGCCTACCAACTATAGGTTGTGTGCCCCCATCCCTGACATGGGATTCTCCATCTTGCCCATACCCAACGTCCTTTTGGGCCCAACGTCGTCCGCATTTTCGACGCACGTTCACAACAGCCATACAATGCACATATTTCTCCTCCTTCAACGTATGCACCGACAGATATTGAGGCATCTATGAATATGACGTCTATCAACATTTCTAACAATAGTTGGTACATGGACACTGTCGCCACATCTCATATGACGACATCCCAATATATTCTACCGTCTTATTTCAATATGAGTAATTTAAATCGTAATATTATTGTTGGTAGTGGACAAGACATTCCCATTCAAAGTTATGGTTAATCATCTCTTTCCACAACATACCCCTGTTAGCCTTAAAAATATCCTCTATGCCCCGAAACTTATCAAAATCTAATATATGTGTCGTTTCACAACCGATAATAATGTTTCCTTTAAATTTGATCCTTTTGGTTTTTCTGTTAAAGACCTTATAATAGAGATGTGAATACTGAGATGTGATAGCATCGGAGACCTTTATCCTATCACCACATCCGTAAGCCATCCATCCTCCTCTCCATCAATATTTGCATCAATTTCATCTCCTTTATGACATAATAGATTAGGACATCCGGGAGACTTTATTTTACCCTCCCTTAGCAAAAAAAAATAATTTCTTACAAACATGTCTCTTCTCCTCCTGTTTGTGAATCTTGTGTTTTTAAGAAATATGTCAAGTTGTCATTTTATTCTTCATTCACTTGTATTTTAATGCATTTTGATATAATACACAGTGATTTATGGACTTTTTCTATCCTAAGAACGGGCGGACATCGATACTATATGTTATTTTTAGATGATTATTAAAACTTCCTATGGACGTGTCCCATTGGTAAAGTCCCAAGTATTTTCTATTTTTTCGTCATTCATCACTTTCCTGTCCCAACACCTCTCCACAAAATGACAAAGTCGATTGAAAAATTAGAACCATAAATAACTTAGTTCGTGCCCTCCTTGCTCACGCCTCTACCCCCGTTTTAGCATTATGCTCTATTAATGGTAGCCTAGCGCTTAAGCATTCTCCCAAATATGTCTCTAAAACACAAGTCTTCCACCCAAGTTCTCTATCTTTGGGATCCTTCCTATAAGCATTTATGAACTTTCGTATGTCTGTAATACCCCCTCCATCCCTCCACACAAAGCAACAAACTGTAACCTCAGTTATCCCCGTGCATATTTCTTGGCTACCCCCCAATCATTGAGGTTACAATTGTTATGACTTGTCAAGCGAAAAAATAATCATTTCTCGACATGTCATATTTGATGAGTCCCAATTACCCTTTGCCAAACTCAATTCTCCATCCCCAAATTCATATGAATTCTTAAATGATGGCCTAAATCCCTTTTTAATTCATCACTTGAAAAATCAATCGTCATCGACACCGGCAACCATCCCCACGATGCGTCCGAGGGCGATCCATTCAACACCGCAGCGAGCCTCGAGCGATCAATCACGATCTTTCATCTCGGTTGTCTCTCGACTAACCCCTACCCTCGCGATGCCACTTCCTCTTCTTGGCCCACCCCTTACTCCCGGCAGTCCACCCAGTCCCGCCTCCACTTCTCGGCCACCATACTCCAATCCTGTCCAACCTCCTACAGAACACCCACAGACAATGGTAACTCGTACTATGTATGACATTTTCAAACCTAAATGGCTATTTAACTTGTCCACTTCGGTTGCCCCTTGCTATATTCCTCGTAATTCGAAAGATTTCTTATTCGATCCTAATTGAAAAAATGCAATGATTTAGGAATATAATGCTTTATTGAAAATAAGACGTGAGATCTATCGTCCTCCTGATGCTAATATTATTCGTTCTATGTGGATTTTTCTACATAAAAAGAAATATGATGGTTCTTTTGAGAGGAATAAGACTCGTCTTGTAGGTGATGACAAGTCTCAACAGGTGATAGTGAATTGTGATGAAACTTTCAGCCTGGTGGTGAAACCAACAACTATTCGGACCGTTTTCAGTATTACTTTGTCTAACTCTTGGCCTAATCATCAGCTTGACGTCAAAAATATTTTCTTGCATGGAGACCTTTATGAAACCGTATATATGCATCAGCCTATGAGATTCAGAGATCTAATTCATCCAGATTATATGTGTCTTTTGAATAAATCACTCTATGAACTGAAACAAGCTCTTCGTGTATGGTACCAACAGTTTGCTGATTTTGTATCATCTATCGAGTTTTCACATAGAAAATCGGATCATTCAATGTTCATTTATAGCAATGATAATGATAATGACATGACATATATCCCACTATATGTTGATGATCTCATCCTCACCACATTTTCTGATGCACTTCGCTGATCCATTATGTCACTCCTTACCTCTGAGTTTGCTATGAAGGATTTGGGGCCCCTAGCTATTATTTGGGCATTGTTGTTACGAAACATGCAGATGGATTATTTTTTTGTCAAAGAAAGCGCCGAAGAAATTCTTGATCGAGCAGGCATGACGTCTTGCAAACCAGCCCACACACTGGTGGACACTAATTCCAAACTCAGTGCCTCTTCGAATTCTCTATATGACGACCCGACTCACTATTGAAGTTTAGCAGGAGCGTTGCAGTATATCACTTTCACGAGACCAAATATATATATGTCGTACAATAAATATGCTTACATATGCACAGCCCGACAGATGAACATATGAATGCCCTCAAACGTATTTTGCGATATGTACAATGTACTATTTATTTCGGCTTACACATATACAAGTCCTTACTCTCTGGTCTCACATATTATTATGATGCTGACTGGGATGGATGTCCTGACACTCGTCGATCCACGTCGGGTTACTGTGTGTTCTTCGGAGATAACTTGCTTTCTTGGTCTTCTAAAAGACAACCCACTCTGTCTCGATCCAGTGCCGAAGCTGAGTACAGAGGTGTAGCAAATGTTGTTTTTGAGTATTGTTGTTTACGCAACCTTCTACTTGAGCTTCACTGCCCACTCCATAAGGCTACAATGGTTTACTGTGATAATGTAAGTGCGATATATCTTTCCGGCAATCCTGTTCAACATCAAACACATTGAAACGGGTATTCACTTTGTCCGTAAGAAAGTTGCTCGTGGACAAGTTCGTGTTCTTCATGTTCCTTCCCGGTATCAGATTACTGACATATTCACTAAAGGACTTCCGCGCATACTCTTTGATGACTTTCGAGTCAGTCTCAACGTACGAGAACCTTCCCCTTCAACTGCGGGGTGTGATAGAATATTACCATATCTTGTATATTATCATTGATAGAATATTACTATATTTTATATATCTTTTATATTAGGTAAATTTATATTTCAATTGTAATTAAAAAGATTTAGTTACCTAGTTTGTAATTATGTAACACTATATATATTATACAGAAAGTCAGAGAACATATTCCTACCGTTTTAAAGGCGAAAATTGTCCAATGGGATGAAATTCAAGAGTGGGAGAGAAAAGGCCATACATTTGCAAATAATCCTTTAACTACTGCATGCTTACTACGATGTGCCCCATTGTTTCTTGTCCAGTAAAGCACAGGGAGAGTAGATAAATAATGGTGCTTTTAATTACTATCGAACAATTGATGAAACATTTCAACTTTCAACTAGTAAGAGGTGCGAATTATATTAGATAAGTTGTTAATATGCCTTTCACTTACTAAAAGCAGAGTGATGTCATAATGTTGTGTAGTGATAATTTAGAACTATCTTTGACGTGGATTAAGACGCATCTACACTCGATCATCCAAAGAATATCTGCACATGTGATGTAATCTTACAAAAGATTTTCGCATGAAGTTTACCTGGTCAATAAGAGGGGTATTTTCAATGAGAAGAATATTAGAGAAATAAAAAAGTTAATGGGAAAAGCAATTTTGACTCGGCCTCCGACCTCGAAGTTTACCCTTTTCACGGCCTCGTCGAGCAACAAAGAGAGAATTGCGCCAACCAAAGCTTTGACTCTCTAGCACTAGTGGGACTGGCTCCCGGGAAAAAGGAATTACACTAGATCTTGGCAATGACACTCCAACAAGCTCGGCAGGGAGAGAAGCCGATGTGATTACCAGCCAAAGGGCAAAAAGACGGGGTTTCCTGGTTGATCGCCGCCTCCTTGTCCTGGAGGCTCTCCGGCCGGGGAGGGGCGGCTAGCTAGCCTGGGATGATCTTAGAAAGCGGTTCCTGATCCGAGCTAGAGCTTTTCCCCGTTCGAGAATCTCCATCTGCTCTAAGTGGGACGTGCAAGTTAGGTTGTGGTTGTATTGGCTGCAAGCGGAACGTAGGATAGACTTTAACCCCAGTCCGACAAAAGATATAAAAAAAGCACACATTTCAATAAGAAAAATAGTTTTTCATATTTGATTATATAAAAAGTGAGAGCGGAATTGAGGGCTGGCCTCTTTGACTCGGGCAGGGGAGAGCGCGAGCTTCAATTGAATTGAGTCAGATCCTTGTTTGGTTTAAAAATGAATATCAGATGTTCATGAAAAAAAAAACTGCTCCAGCATGAAAGTCGATCTATTACGACCAGCGCGATTGTTCCTTTAGGGTTTATGCTCATTGCCGATCATGTGGTCAGTTTCCCCGCTTTTGATTCCTACCTGTAATCTTTAAAACGATGGATAACGGCTAAAACAAATAAAAATGACCTGATAGCTGATAGTATAAATAAGTAGCACAAGAAAAGGTTTGTTTTCTCTTAAGCAACTGTAGCATTCAGCGCTTATAATGTTATAGTTCTAGTGATACTTTCCAAATACAACCATATAATAATGTTCCCTCAAAGAACAACACTAACAACATACTCATCAGCTTAATTTCACTAATTGAGTCTGATTAAAGTAGGATATATGTCTATCTTATCTTTATTTTTGTAGGACATAGACGTTTCTGATAAATTCTCGGTTCAAAAAAAGTATAGTCAAAACAGAATTGAAAATAAAAACAACAACAATAATATAAAATTTCTCTCAAATAAACCTAAGACGATTTTTTAGTCGGCAAACCTTCATTAATCTGGGAGATCATAAATGTGAAAACTCATGAATAGACCAGAGATGACATAAGAAAAGACTTCCCTTTGACCTCATAGTTAAAAAAAAAAACAAGAAGAAAGAAATATGAGAATCCCGTGATGTCGAGATTCATTCATGTGGTGTAAAACCCGTCCTACAATTGTTGTAAGATAAAATATATCTTATTTTTCAGATTCTCTTTTGTTTTTATTCATTGAAAATGAAATATGCTTGGCCCCAAAACAGCAGAAATTTGACGATCCAGGATCGAAAGATACGGAATCTTATGTTAGAAAAGTGCACATATGTCCCTATCATTGGACAAGTAGATCTTGAAGGTTCCAAGCATGCCGGCGGAACCCTTCACGTTTTGTAATAAAGTGGTGGACCTGTAACAGCTGTATTTGATATTTTGGTTCCCCAGCCCTACTTTTTTTTCCATTTGTTAAGTACCTTTTTCTCGCATAAATTGAGAGATCCCCGTGAAGGTTGCCCGCATAGGCATAATTCAGTTGATTTCAGAGTGGTAGATTGTTTTCAAATATGCAGGTTCGAGTTCTAAGAACATGAGTCAGTTCTTTTCGCGGGATGATTAACTTTAAGACCAAACACTGTGTCTTCCACCTAATGGGCAGTGATTTAATTCATCCACCAATCTCTGTCGGGCCGGAGGCCTTCACCTTTAGCCCCCGAGAGATCCCCGTGAAGGTTGGAAAAATTGAATTACTTACTACTATGCACTAATGCAAATACGCGTCACCTTCCACCTTCAGTGACTCATCTCTCTTTTCTGCTGTATTAGGCTTATTTGGGTCACTAATCGATTGGTTAAACTATACCTAATTTGTCTTCTGTGAGGTTAAATAATTTAGAAGATTAAATTGATAAAATTCACTTCAATAATTGAAAACAAATGAAACAATAACAATTTCAAGTCAGACTAGCGACAAATGAAGAGCTGTTTGGAGTTCAAACAAAAAAATAAATAAAGAGGAGCTGGAGGAGAATGAGAAAAATTAAATGAAAATTCGGGGTGAAAATGAAAATAAATTCATAATTGAGATAAGTCATGTTAAGTGGCTTAACTTGCATAAGGAAAAAAGATTCTCCCTCTATTATACTTTATATGTGGCATTGTTTTTCTTTGTAAGAGTCCAAAGTTTCGTACAAATACTTAAAAATCTTTCAAGACTATTGTGGTCGATAATATTGGACTTATTATTACATAGTTACTTCAATTCAATCCTCATAATATGAGTTTTGTCCCATAAATGGAACATAAAGGGTGTGTTTGGTACGGAGGAAAATATTGTCACGACCCGACTTGATGGGCTGTGAACATGGCGCCTTAATGACGCCATTATACTAACCTCTCACGTAAACTAAGGACAATATGAAATTCGGCAGCATAACGCTGTAATAGTAACACATGTCAGAATAGGCAAGTCGACAAGGTTGCCTCTACACACGAATAATTCACTCTCCTGAGGAGTCACATCTAATCAGATATCTGAGGAGCCTTCTGGTCGCCACTATATCTGAGGAACATCCCGAAATGAAATACAATGATAGCAATTTGAACAAAACATATCTACAATCCTCATATAACCAACCCAGCACATACTGACCACAATCGTCTGCACATACATGAGAAGGATAACGACATATGACGGGACAGGGCCCCGTCGTGCCCCTAATATACATAAGTAAAAAAAATTGGGTTCTGTACCAAAATGACAAGCACTGAATCAAATGAGCTCTCCAAACAGCTAAACATGAATCCTAGACTAGGGGATCACCAAATTGAGCACATGTACCTGCGGGCATGAACGCAGCCCCCGAGGAAAGGGGGTCATTACATAATAATGTACTGAGTATGTAAAACATGTAGTACTTTAAAGAAGATCATAACTGTGTCATGTAAATTAGAGAGTCAACTGTACCTTATAAAAGTGAGAGTTATATCAGTAATCATGAATGCTTAACCATATAATCGCCATATATAAAGAAATAAATTGTCCGGCCCTCTGGTGAGGGACGCGGTGAAAAATACTATTCTAGGTATCTGTACCTGCATCATGAGTACATAAACTGCCCGGCCCTCCAGTGAGGGCCGCGGTGAACATATAAGGTATATTGTCCGGCCCATTCTGTGACGCGGTAAAATCATATAGGAAATTTGCCCGGCCCGAGACGCGGTGAAATGATATAATCACATTAACACGAATAGAATATCATGAGTAGCTTTATACATATCAAATCATCACTTGTCTCTCAATGGAATAGATAAAAGGCACAATCATATCATGTATCATTTTAAATCCTCCTTTAGAAAATCAAGACACTTATCATATCATGAATCATTTAAAACATCATTTGAAACTCAATAAAATCATTAAATGAACTTTTTACTAGAAAGTCAAAGGAACTTCTCATGACACATATCTTTAGGAATTAAACTGTGTAGAAATCATGTACGTCCGTCGTACGTTCATTAAATCATGCCAAAAAGAAAGAAGGAAGAGTTTCACATACCTTTTAGTCGAACTAGCTAACACAATATTAGAATATGTCTCGTCTAGTACTTCAACCTATAATAATGGTATCGTTAAATCGATTACATGATTCTTAGCATACTTTATATCGAATGACGACTTCCTATTCTATAAAAATTCGAGCAGCACCTCCCCTATTTATATGCAAATTCACAACTTCCAAACAAAGATAACAATACCAATAAAAAGATACAACTTCAAGATATAACCAATATAATTCCAAACACTCCATAAAACAGTTTATAATCCAACAACACCGAGAGTGCAATGTAACACCTTCTTATGCTTTAACTCCTTTAAGACACTTAGTATTTACCATATCACATATATAAGTTCATAACTTATATTTCCATCATTATAACTCTACCAAAACAACCCTAAAAATACGACACAACATGTCCAATAATTCCTTACAAGTCTCGGCCAACACCACAATATCAAACTCTTTTCATAATTCCTTAAAATCCAATTGAAGTCTTAGAATCCAATTTATACAATTCCACAAGAACAACTACAACCTTAAATATCAAGATTTCATTCATTTATAACATGCAATTAGTGATGATTTTAACAACACAACACACGAATCCAAAGTATACAAAACAATCGTAAAATCGACTACAACATCCACAAATCGCATGCATTGTCTTAAATTCCAAGTTCTCTTTATCAAGAGTTTATCCTTTAACTACAATATCATTTAATCTTCCAAATATTCAATGAAAAGGAGAATTTTTACCTCAATTTCAAGCCAAAACAATCTCCAACAATTCAATCACTGTTCCATCGATTTTTGCATCATTTTCTCATTTCTTCAACTCCAAAACGACATGCATAAATTCTATGAGTTTAATCCATCATTCCTAGATGTTTTTCTTTCAAAAATTCTTCCAAAAAAACTGGAAAATCTGGCTCAATCTCTCGGCAGTAGCAACGTTTTTGCCACAATTTTTGGGTGTTTCTTTAGCTTGTAATTTGTAGAAGAATTTAGACTATGTAGAAGGAATAAAACTTGAATTTTTGCTAAGGAATAGGGGTGTATTTCGGCTGGAGGGGGGCGAGAGAAGAGTGGAGAAGTAAGGGAGCTTGAAGATGAAAGTATTCTTAAGGTTAAATGTGGGCTAAGTTGTAATTTTTGCAACTTAGTCCAATTCCCATAATTGTATACTTAAATAACCCCTCAAGTAATAATTAAAGCTTAGATCCCACTTCTTTTAATTCCCGAAAATTTATAAGGTCTCGTATTCTCAATGTCATAATTCTTATATAATATGTTACTAATCCATAACGGGAAAATATATAACTATCATTTTCAATTTTCATCGTCACACTCGTTGTAACAAAAAATTTCTCCAGAATCACATTCTTCGTATACTAACTTCCGGATTAGCATATATAAACATACTTTATATCCAATATTCGAATCTTACTTCCTTAATGACGTTCTTAATTATCGCCTTAAACTTACGAGGTGTAACATCCTTCCTCCCTTAGAAACATCCGTCCACGAATGTTCATCATAGGTCTCATGCTAGAAAATTTCGGCAGAGTCTCCTTTATAACTATGCTTATCCACCTATATTCAGCAAACCAACAGATGCCTCACAGGGCCATAATATAACACACATATAATTCATCAATTACTATAATCAAATAAGAGATCGAATTGAATTACCTGGAGGCACATGGAACAAGTGAGGATACTTCTTCTTCATTTTATTTTCTGCCTCCCAAGTCATTTCCTTCCTATTGTTGTTTCACCACAATACCTTGACAGAAGCCACATCCTTCGTCTATAATCTCCTGACCTGACGGTCAAGTATGGCTATGGGGTTCTCCTCATACGATAATTCTTCTGTCACCTGGACATCATCTACTGGGAAGACTCTAGAAGGATCACCAATACACTTAGGCAGCATATATACATGGAAGACTGGATGTACCGCTTCCAAATCAGATGGTAGATCCAACTCATAGGCAACCTTGCCTATCATTCGAATGATCTGGTAAGACCCAATGTATCTCGGGCTAAGCTTCCCTTTCCTACCAAACCTCATCACACCCTTCATGGGTGATACCTTCAAGAATACCCAATCACCAACCTGGAACTCTAAGTGTCGACGTCGATTATCAGCATATGACTTCTGTCGACTCTAGGCTGCTAATAATCTCTCCTGAATGAGTTTCACCTTATCAACAGCTTGCTGAACCATGTCTGGCCCGATCAATTTAGTCTCACCTACATCAAACCAACCAATAGGTGACCTACACTTCCTCCCATATAAGGCCTCATACGGGGCCATTTGTATACTAGAATAGTAGTTGTTGTTATAGGCAAACTCAATGAGTGGTAAATGATTATTCCAGCTACCTCTGAAGTCAATAATACAGGCTCTCAGCATATCCTCTAGTGTCTGAATAATACGCTCTGTCTGCCCATCCTTCTGGGGATGAAATGATGTGTTGAGACTCACATGTGTCCCCAATCCCTTCTGGAATGATCTCTAAAAGTTAGCTGTAAACTGAGCTCCTCGGTCTGATATAATAGATGTGGGAACCCCATGCAGTCTCACTATCTCCCTGATGTATAGCCTAGCATAGTCCTCAGCTGAGTAAGTAGTCATGACTGGAAGAAAATGGGCTGATTTAAATCGGCTATCCTGATAACCCATATGGAGTCACACTTCCGCTGAGTGCGAGGTAAGCCTGTAATGAAGTCCATATTGATCACTTCCCACTTCCAAGTCGGGATCTCTATCTCCTGTAGTAACCCACTAGGCTTCTGATTGTCGACCTTAACTTGTTAACAATTCGGGCACTGAGCAACAAACTCCGCTATATCCCTTTTCATGACATCCCACCAATATAAACATCTAAGGTCATGATACATCTTCGTTGGCCCTGGATTAATGGAATAACGGGCATTGTGTGCCTCTCCCATAACCTGCCGTCGTAACCCTGCAACATCAAGTACACATAATCTGTCTTCATACCTTAGCACACCATTAGGTTCAACCTCAAATAGAGTTTTCTCCTTTCGGAGAGCTGCATCTCTATACCGTGCCAGAACAGGATCCTCATACTGATGTCTCTTTACCTCTTCTACGATAAATGACTCAACAACTTCTCGAATAAGAACCCCACTATCTCCCGAATCCGCCAACCGGACTCCAAGGTTAGCTAGCCTGTGTATCTCACGAACCATCTCTTTTCTATCTGGCTGCACATCCGTCAAGATACCCATAAATCCACGGCTAAGAGAATCTGCCACAATATTTGCTTTCCCTGGATGGTACAAGATATCAACATCATAGTCCTTTAGCAACTCTAGCCACCGTCTCTGCCGTAGGTTCAGCTCCTTCTGCTTAAAGATATATTGGAGTCTCTTATGATTCGTATAAATGTCAATATGAACACCATATAAATAATGTCTCCAGATCTTCAAGACATGAATCACCGCTGCTAGCTCCAAATCATGAGTGAGATCATTCTTCTCGTGCTTTCTGAGCTGTCGGGAGGCATAAATTATAACTCTGCCATGCTGCATCAACACACAATCTAACCCAACACCTGAAGCATCACAATAAATAACATACCCATCTAGTCTCACAGAAAGAATCAGAACTGGAGCCGTAATCAACTTGTCCTTCAACAACTGGAAGCTGTGCTCACAAGCATCGATCCACTAGAACTTAGTTGCCTTCTGGGTTAGCCAAGTCAAAGGCGCTGAGATCGAGGCAAACTTATCCACAAACCTCCTGTAATACCATGCTAGCCCCAGAAAACTGCGTACCTCAGTAGGTGTAGTAGGTCTGGGCCAAGTCTTTACAGCCTCAATCTTCTGTGTATCCACCCGAATACCATCAGTTCTGATAATATGCCCCAAGAACGTCACTGAAGTCAACCAAAACTCACACTTAGAAAACTTGGCATACAACCGCTGGTGCTGGAGGACCCTAAGTATTGTCCTCAAATGGTCAGCATGCTCTCGCTCAGCGAGAATAAACGTGATATCATCAATGAATCTGATAGCGAACATATCCGGGAATGGCTTGAACACGGTTCATCAAATCCATAAACAACTTCTTTGGGCATTGAGTATTGAAGGACATCACCCTGAACTCATAATGTATGTATCGGGTCCTAAATGATGTCTTAGGGATATCTGCCTCCCTTACCCACACCTGATGATAACCAGACCGCAAGTCTATCTTGAAAAAACACTTAGCACACTGCAACTGGTCAAATAAATCATCTATCCTAGGGAGGGGATACCTGTTCTTTATGGTTAGCTTATTCAGCTGCCTATAATCAATACACATCCGCAGCGAACCATCCTTCTTCCTCACAAATAATATCGGTGCTCCCCAAGGAGATGTACTAGGCCTAATGAAACTTTTTTCTAACAAGTCCCCCAGTTGCTCCTTCAACTTCTTCAGCTCTGCGGGTGTCATTCTATAAGGAGGAATGAATATAGGTCGGGTATCTGATAGTACATATATACTGAACTCTATCTCCCGCTCTGGAGGAATACCTGAAAGATCATCTGTGAATACATCCGGGAACTCACTAACTACCGGAACTGACTGAAGAGTCGGTACCTCTGCTTTCGTATCATGCACCCGAACCAAATGATAAATATAGCCCTTTCTAACCATCTTTTTTGTCTTGAGGTATGAAATAAACTTATCCCTCGGCGATGCGGTATTCCTTTTCCACTCTATAATCGGCTCACCTAGAAACTGGAATCGAACCAACTTCTCTCTACAATCAACGTTGGCAAAACAAGAAGCCAACCAATCCATACCCATAATAACATCAAAGTCAGTCATATCTAACTCTATCAAATCTGCTATGGTATGACGACTATATATAAATATATAACCACCGAGCAATTTTTATATACACGCTTCGCTATGACCGAATCTCCTACCGGTGTAGCTACATCAAATGGTTCTATCGACTCAGGTTCTATCTCGTTTCTACTAGCAACAAGGGGAGATATGTATGACAAGGTGATCATGGCGCCCTAATGACGCCATTATACTAACCTGTCACGTAATCAGACTGATACTAAGGACAATATGAAATTCGGCAGCATAACGCTGCAATAGTAACACATGTCAGAATAGGCAAGCCGACAAGGCTGCCTCTACATAAGAATAATCATGTCTCCTGATCATGCCTACTGGCTAGAGCATATATGCGGTTCGAAGGACCACTAGAACTGGGAGCTCTGCCACGGCCTCTATTATGGCCTGCTGGCATCGGAATACCCTGCCCTGTAGGGCGCATAGCTATAGATGATGATGAACCAACAACCGACCCAGTAGGCTGAGCCATATCACCTCTATATGGACACTCTCTCATCATATGGCCTTGACGGCCGAAAGAATAACAAACATCTGTACCAGAACGGCATATCCCAGAATGGGACCTACCACACTGAGAACACCGAGGCAAATGTGGCCTCGACTGACTCGAGCCCATGTTCCTCTGAGAACCTGAAGCTCTGACCGGCTCCTGAATACTATGGACGGTCGAATTTCTGTCATGGATCAGAGAACACTGTCTTGGCCGGGATGAATATCTAACTCCGCCGAAATTGCTGCCTCGAGACTCACCCGAATAACCTGTCGACCTAGCCATCTTATGTTGGTCCCTGTCATGACCTCTGTCCGGTTGCCGCCCTATGTGTCGGTCCTCAACTTCCTGCGCATATGCCTGGATCCGAGCAATATATCTACCCGGCTGGAAGCCACCGCCATACACCCATCGATCAAGTAGTGATATAGCCCCATCACATAGCGATGCACCCTGTCTGCCATATCTGCTACAATAGTGGGTGCATATCTGGCCAATGAATTAAACTCAAGGATGTACTCTCTAATGCTCCTGCCGCTCTACCTCTAGTTCAAGAACCTATCAACTCTGGCTCACCTCATCTCAAGAGGTAGGAAGTGGTCAAGGAAGGTCTCCGCAAAATCATCCCACACGGTTGGAGGAGCACCATCGCCCCTAGATAGCTCCCACAACTCATACCAGTTAATAGCTACGTCACGCAACCGATATGAAGCCAACACGACAGACTCAGTCTTTGAAGTCTTTATTACCCTCAACATACGCTGTATCTGTCAGATGAACTCCTGTGGATCATCCTCGGGCCTTGAACCGAAAAACTCTGAAGGGCTACATCTCAAGAAATCACGAACCCTCAAACTATCAGATCTGGGGTCAACTCCTGATCCCTGTCTGCGAGTCTGCCCTACCACCAATCTAGTCAATACCGTACGCATCTCTCGTAGCTCGCCCTTCCGCCCTCGATCGGCGAGTGAAGGCTCAGTCTGGGATCTCGAATCGTGATGTTGCCTCGAATCAAGCCTCTGGAGGTGGTGGCGTGCGAGCTCGCCGACCGGGGTACGCCTCGCATATAGATCGAGTACGGGACCTGGTAACTCTCTGAACCCCGCTAGTAGCTCATGCTACTGATTTGCCCTTCTGGGCCGCTGTTGCCTTCTTCAGAGGCATATCTGTAAACATAATAAGTCGTCAGAAAAGGGATTATCCTAATAACATAGCTCTATTGCACGATTTATGAGAGGAAATAATAGAAACCAATCCTAAATGTCTGGCAGTCTCCTGCGTATAAGTATGGTGCACAACATACTCATACACAAGACTCTACTAGACACAGTCTGTAGATATTTCGAGGACTAACTGCTCTGATACCACTTTTGTCACGACCCGACCCGATGGGCCGTGAACATAGAGCCCTAATGACTCCATTATACAAACCTATCACGTAATCAGACTGACACTAAGGACAATATGAAATTCGGCAGCATAACTGTGCAATAGTAACACATGTCAGAATAGGCAAGCCGACAAGACTGCCTCTACACACGAATAATCATGTCTCCTAAGGAATCACATCTAATCAGATATACAAGAGATGCAAGCCGACAAGGCTACCACTATATACGAAAACATCCCAAAATGAAATACAATAGCACAGTTGAACAAAAAATATCTACAATCCTCATATAACCAACCCATACACATACAACCCACAACTGTCTACAGACCTCTATGAGAAGGATAACGACATATGATGGGACAGGGCCCCGTCGTGCCCCTAAATATACATAAGTAAAAAAAAGGGTTCTGTACCAAAATGACAAGCTCTGAATCAAAGGAGCTCTCCAAAAAGTTGAACAGGAATCCTAGACTGAGGATCACCAAATTGAGCACATGTACCTGCGGGCATGAACGCAGGCCCTCGAGGAAAGGGGGTCAGTACTAAATAATGTACTGAGTATGTAAAACATGTAGTACTGTAAAGAAGATCATAATTGTGCCATGTAAAATAGAGAGTCAACTGTACCTTATAAAAGTGAGAGCCATATCAGTAATCATGAATGCTTAACCATATAATCGTCATATATAAAGAAATAAAATGTCCGGCCCTCTGGTGAGGGACATGGTGAAAAATACTATCCTGGGTATCTGTACCCGCATCATGTGTACATAAACTTTCCGACCCTCCAGTAAGGGATGCAGTGAACATATAAGGTATACTGTCCGACCCATTCTGGTACGCGGTAAAATCATATAAGAAATATGCGCGCGTATCTGCCCGGCTCGGGACGCGGTAAAATGATATAATCACATTAGCACGAATAGAATATCATGAGTAGCTTTATACGTATCAAATCATCATTTGTCTCTCAATGGAATAGATAAAAGGCCACTATCATATCATGTATCATTTTAAATCCTCCTTTGCAAAATCAAGACACTTATCATATCATGAATCATTTAAAATATCATTTGGAAACTCAATAAAATCATTAAATGAACTTTTTACTAGAAAGTCAAAGACACTTCTCATGACACATATCTTTAGGAATTAAACTATGTAGACAACATGTACGTCCGTCGTACGTTCATTAAATCATGCCAAAAAGAAAGAAGGAAGAGTTTCACATACCTTTTAGTCGAACTAGCCAACTCAATATTAGAATACGTCTCGTCTAGTACTTCAACCTATAATAATGGTAATACGTTCGTCAATTCTATGATTGCTAGCATACTTTATATCGAATGACGACTTCCTATTCTATAAAAATTCGGGCAGCACCTCCCCTATTTATATGCAAATTCACAACTTTCAAACAAAGCTAACAATACCAATAAGAAGATACAACTTCAAGATATAACCAATATAATCCCAAACACTCCATAAAACAGTTTATAATCCAACAACACCGAGAGTGCAATGTAACACCTTCTTATGATTTAATTTCTTTAAGACACTTAGTAGTATTTACCATATCGCATATATAAGTTCATAACTTATATTTCCATCATTATAACCCTACCAAAACAGCCCTAAAAATGCGACACAACATGTCCAATAATTCCTTACAAGTCTCGGCCAACACCACAATACCAAACTCTTTTCATAATTCCTTAAAATCTAATTGAAGTCTTAGAATCCAATTTATATTCCAACAATTCCACAAGAACAACTACAACCTTAAATATCAAGATTTCCTTAATTTATAACATGCAATTAGTGACGAATTTAACAACACAACACACGAATCCAAAGTATACAAAAACAATCCTAAAATCGGCTACAACATCCACAAATCGCATGCATTGTCTTAAATTCCAAGTTCTCTTTATCAAGAGTTTATCCTTTAACTACAACATCATTTAATCCTCCAAATATTCAATGAAAAGGAAAAATTTTACCTCAATTTCAAGCCAAAACAGACTCCAACAATTCAATCACTGTTCCATCGATTTTTGCATTATTTTCTCACTTCTTCAACTCCAAAATGACATGCATGAATTCTATGAGTTTAATTCATCATTCCTACACATTTTTCTTCCAAAAATTCGTCCCAAAAAACTGGAAAATCTGGGCTCAATCTCTCGATAGTGACAACGTTTTTGCCACAGTTTTTGGGTGTTTCTTTAGCTTGTAATTTGTAGAAGAATTTAGACTATGAAGAAGGAATAAAACTTGAATTTTTGCTAAGGAATAGGGGTGTATTTCAGCTAGGGGGGGGGGGGGGGAGAAGAGTGGAGAAGTGAGGGAGCTTGAAGATGAAAGTATTATTAAGGTTAAATGTGGGCTAAGTTGTAATATTTGCAACTTAGTCCAATTCCCATAATTGTCTACTTAAATAACCCCTCAAGTAATAATTAAAGCTTAGATCCCACTTCTTTTAATTCCCGAAAATTTATAAGGCCTCGTATTCTCAATGTCATAATTCTTATATAATACGTTACTAATCCATAACAGGAATATATATAACTATCATTTTCAATTTCCATCGTCACGCTCGTTGTAACAAAAAAATTCTCCAGAATCACATTCTTCGTATGCTAACTTCCGGATTAGCATATATAAACATACTTTATATCCAATATTCGAATCTTACTTCCTTAATGACGTTCTTAATTATAGCCTTAAACTTACGAGGTGTAACAAATATTTTTAGAATTTTTTTCATGTTTGATTGATCAAAATATTTTGAAAAATATTTTCTCTAAAAAAACACAAGTTTCTAAAACATAAAAAAATTGACTTCCATAGTGGGAGTAGAGAAAACAAGTTCCATAAACGGCCTTCCTTCCAAGCTCATTATCCACTCCCCATCCCCCAACTCCCACTCCCCACTTCATCCCACACCATTTACCTAGATTACATATAAACACTTTTGCGATGATATGTTTTTGCTTACGTATCAAACATTAGTAAAAAAATAAAAAAAATCACTTATTTAAAAAAAACATTTTCCATAGTGCAAAACACATCCAAGGACAAGTGAGGGTTGCTCAATTGGTAAAACACCTCCACCTATGACCGGTAAATTCAGAGTTCGAGTCATGAGGGAAAGTGTGAAAACACTATAGATCCTCCAAAATGGGGGTAAAAAAACACCCACGAAGTAATAGTGTATATTCACTCGGGTTGACCTAATAATTCGGACGATCCAAGATACTTTTTGAATTATTTTTATTGGCGGTTTGAAACCAATTCGATTGACAAGAGATCATGGGCGAAGCCAGGATTTCGGGCTAGGGAGAGCCTATTTATATTTAAGGGAGAGCCTATTTTGGTCTAGGGGAGCATATTTTGGTCCAGTTGTCCACACTTAAAAAAAAGAAGTGTAAAGAATTGAGAACTCTATTGTAATATCATGAATATTACTAATAGTATACTAGGAAAAAATTAAATTTGAGGGGGAGTCCGGACCCCTCTGATTACATGGTGGCTCCGCTACAGCAAGAGATATTAAATTTTTTTGTGTGAATTACAAATGAGTTTGATAATGTTCCTACCTATAATCAAGATTAGTTTCATTTTTCTTTTCCTAAACTGAATTTGAGGACATCCATTCGTGGGTGTACCTAATGAATAATTTTCAATTGTAATTATGATAAACTTTTCAAATGATAACGATGAGAAACGCCTTTAAATAAGATATAATATATGGTGGCAAAGACGGACCACGTTGATACTTTGATATGGATATGAACAATTTTACGCTAAGATTAGGGATCGATGTGCAGCTGACGTGCCACTTATGTCGAATTTTATTGGATATCAATCCTAACTGAAATATTATGGACGACTAACTCCAAGCTCATCTAATTAATTGCCTTCTGATTTGCAGCTTACTCATCAAGCCTAACAAACTTAGCCAATCATCATCCTTATCAAGTGCTGTATCAGATACTTCCACCAATCATTTTTTTCTAAGAATAAGTGATAAATTCTGATTTGATTTATTAAACTGAAGAAATAAAAGTAAACATATATTTTTAATATAATGGACAAGTAAAATAGACAGAGAGAGTCATAATTTTGGTGAACTGAAATAATATATTTTTTTAAATATTTATTGTTCACTTCCATATCTTCACTTACTTTTCAATTAGTGGAATGTGAGTTTTCAATTGGTGGAATGTGAAATAAATGGATTATTTAAAAGAAATAAATAGTACTCTCAGTTGACAAATACTTTTATCTTAGAACTTAGAAGTTAGAATCATTACATTATACGTATAGTTGTAAAAGACATGCGTAAAAATTGTTGGAAATTTTATTAATGAAGGATTGAGTTTATCCCGTTTTTAATGACTTAAACACGTGGACCCCACATGTCGGAAACATCGTTTCTTAGCACATGTCTAATCTACTAAGTGAGTAAATGATATTAGTGTCAAGTATCGTCAAATTTCGTTAAGAAAATTAAAGAGATATTGATACACTATTTAGGGTTTGATTCTATACTTGTCTGACAATACTTTTTGGACTTTCAGAAATTTGATTCATTGGAGCTTTTTGTCAAGCGAATAAAGAGAGAGAATGGACGGAGGGAGTGACGAAGCAGTCGTTGGAGTCGCTAAGTTATTTTATTTGGTCTAGGGTTTCTCATTTTTTGTGTTGTTGGTTTCTATTTTTTAAGGGAATGGCTACGAGGGCGGTGGGGGATTGAAAAGAGAGGAAAAGTTGGCGTCTTTTTTATTCTTCAATATAATTTTAACGACTGGATATTGGATTTTATACCGATGAGATGTTATTTTATTGTTATTATTTATATTTTAACGATAAAAAAAAGTTATTCGCGATCAGTGGCGGATCCAGGAGACTATATTTGGTGGTGCAATTTTTTTTTTTTAATTTTTTATGTCTAGAAGGATTTTTTTTATGCCTGAAAGCGATTTTTTTAAAAATGCGGTGCATAACCGCACTTGTTGTTAGTGCATCCGCCAGTGTAATCGCGACAAGTAAACATATAACGACCGTATTCATATCTCTTCGTTAAGAAATGGTCGTTAAATGTCCAATTTCTCGTAGTGTCTCCTGGAGTAGCTAAATGAATACAAATAGATCCTCTGAATCTCTGATTCCAATAAAGATTCTTTATAAACGTAGATTCCCTTTTAGGTGATGGCATTTCTATAGTGACATAAAAAGAGTCTGTTAAAAGATTTTTAAGTAAAAATATTAAATACTTTTAATTTTTTTCCTCGAGAAGTATTATTAATTTATTTCTAAAGAGGTTGTACGCTAGCAGATATTCGCTTCCCCTTCGTTGCTGAATACAATGTACACAAATCTCTAGCAATAAGAAACACATTTTAGTTATATTTACATGTACAGACAACTGCAATGTACTTGAGAAAAAATATATATACATGTTTCAGCTTCCCATGGTCTGGGTTACAATTAGGATACTCGATCCGTCCCTTTTAGATAATCAATTTTATTTAAATAGAATAATGATTTTACTGTTGATTTTATAGTGAATGTAAGAGAATAATATACAACTATTACTAGTACTTAGAAAGGATAATCATTTACAATTTCAATATAATAAGTTTGAAGTCTAACATGAGTTGATATAACATCAATAAGTGTTGATGATCTTGATCTTCGGTCTTTGATCCTTCCTTGAAGTTTTGAGATGTTGATTGAAACTGCAGCAAGCCCCTTGAGAACAACAACAACAATATGTTTAAAATCTGAAAATATGACAAGATAATTGACTTGCTGAGTCGACCAAATTCTTGATCTATCCTTAAGATAATATTGCCCCGTATATCCTTTCAACGATGTAATAACAACTTATTTTTCAAGATAAAACAATAATCAAACAAATGAGCAAAGAGAACTCAAGTGTTCACTAGAATATAAAGATCTGTGAGTGTGTAAGATTGCAAGAAAGGAAGAGATTTCATCAAATCTGAAATCATCCTAGTGTAGAGAGTACTTCTCTTGTGTATGTTCTTGTATATTCTCAAATCTGAAAGTAAGGCTAGATTATATAGTGTAAAGAAGAGATGGGGTGTTAATGACTATTAAGAGGTTGTTTAAGAGGCTCAATGAAGAGCCAAAACGTTAAGGAATAATTGCCCAACGTTCCAACACCTTTATGACATTAATGTCTGACTTTCCCGTTACTGGAATGCTCTCTGACATTTAGCGCCGCGACGCTGGTCTGCAGGGCCATGACGCCGGCAGAAACCGCCTTCCAAAAACTTCATGGACCAAACTGTAATAAAGTCTGGAGTCCAAACAGATAATGTTAGAAACAGCCCGCGACCCGGACCGGGCGGGTGATGGCGCGTGTGTGGTCCTAGTCTCGAACCCAATCACACCTAGGTCCTCCCTCTTTCAAACACATGGGTTACCCCTTTGGGTCTCAATCACTTATTCAGTTTAGAGACTTATAACATGAACAATTCTTCCTTTTACTATCGATGTGGTAGATTTGTCACACACCACTCTTTGTCTCAAACACCTTACTTCGTGGATCAATATCTCTTCCATTTCTCAATGAAATTTGACGATTCTTGGCCCTACGGTCATCTACTCACTTAGTAGATTACACACGTATAAAGAACCAGGTTCTCCAACATGTGGAACCATGATGTTTAAGTCATTGAAGATGGGCAGACCCAACCCCACCAAAGGCAAATTTCCAACAATCCCTTATTGGAAGAGATTTTGGTGCACACACATAATGCCTTCTTTCAGCAATCTTTTTGGCGGATCAATGTTGCATCTGGAGAGGTAGACGGAGCTTTGAACCTTCCATAGTAGAATACCATCGGACATATTTAATGTGCGGTGAACGTGATGTCTTTAACCGTCAGTGTTTAGTATATGCCAAGACAATGGTATCAACACAACACCTTTCCTACTCAATCCTTCTTTGTGTTTGTCCGTCGTGGCCGTGGACACCCTTGAATTCTTAAGTGCGTTCATTTGAGGCGGCATGTCCTCACACTTAAATAGGTGGTCTCCTACAAGGTATCCTGCAATACCTAGCTTCACTAGTGTTAGGAACCATTAAAAGTTTCCCCAGTCCAACCTCAATTGTTGAGGATCATTAAAGATTTGGAAACTTATCATTTACTCCTCTACAGGTAGCACCTTTTGTCTATCACGGGAACGACCTTGGATTATGTTTCTTAAGAATAAATCATTATCCGAAGTGCTTCTGCCTCCACCGAAGCGCTCAACTGAACCTTTACAGTTTAGATTTCCCATTGAGCCTTATTCCTGGGATCTCCAGTCTGTAAGGTTGGATTTCCACTATATTGGTTCTTATTGATTGGGTTTTAAACTAATTCCCCTAGACAGGCAGACGTCTTGATCTGTGGGTAACCCTTTATCTTTAAAGGGTCCGTTATATCCTTCGATTTGTGTATCACCCGATCAACTGCCATACGGTTTTATGTCTGTGACAAGTATGTCCAGACACCGTCATTCGTGCTCTCACAGTGTCAAACTAGAGCAGGCACGAGTTACTCCCAAGAAGGGACATCCTCTAAGAGGTCGTGAAGTTACTCAACTTCTCGTCATGCTTTTTCCAAAGCCATGACCTTCGATTCCATCATGAATCGTCCGATGCAAAAATTGCTTAGAGGATTTTCCTAAGACACACCATGCACATTGGTGTTCTTCAGGTCTTATGTCCAGTTTGCATCATGTTGTTCTCCCAAAACCACTGGACATCCAGAATATCATAGATAAGCGAATAATTCAGATGTCGTCACATCCAGTTTAACACCTTCTATTGATTATTTCCAGAAGCACTAGTGAACCTTAGTTCAACATGTTTTCTTTTATGAATCGATACCAGGTCATTTACAGTGTGACCTGAGCATATCCCTCCTGGCATATGGGTGCACCATGATTCCAATCAACTCTATCATTTAAATTCATTGGCGACTTCAACGAGATTGTCAAGCTCATCACAGAGGAGTTTGGAATCAGACCAGCCAGTTAGATGTCTTAGGGATTCCAACTCCTAAAATATCATCTGTAGTACCCATATCCTTTCATGTTGAAACATACATTTGAGGAGATATCATTCGATAGTAGAGTACGATCAAATGTTTAGTGCCAAGACTTTGGGCTTATTTCAATTCGCACAGAGATTTGTCAAGCCGACAGACTTTCTTCTCTTTCCTGGAACTACAAAACCCCTCAGGTTGTTCCGTATTTCTTTTTTCTTCCACTTTCGGACCTTTGGTTTTTCAACTGTTGGCTTTCTAAGTTCAAAGTCAATATTTCTATTTTATCTGAAACTTCCAGGACCAAAATATAGACATTTTCGGGACAATAAGGAATTTAAGGAAGAAGCCCAACAGTCCTCAAAACCAACTCTCCGGTTAGGAAGGCTGTCTCGATATCCATGTCACGCAGGACTGCGATGACCCTAGACGTCTAAGCTATTCACATATGAATACATGTGTCACGACCCGACGCGATGGTCCGCGACCCGGTGCCCTAATTGGGCACTCTTAGACCCACCGATCACGTATAATCTGATTGATACCAAACAATATAAAAGTCTCATGAAAATAAGCTGCTGACTCATAACATTACACATATCGAAATAAACCTATCTCCAGATGAGTCACAATAAATCAACGTAACAAAATAGGCAAGCCGACAAGGCCGCCTCTATACATGGGATTATCTAAGGTAATCAACAACCAACACATGTTTTGCGTCACACATACATAACCCACAACTGTCTACAGACCTCTAAGAATACGATAATGAAATATGACGGAACAGGGCCCCGTCGTGCCCCTAAATATACATAAGTAAAAAATAAGGTTTTGTACCAAAATGACTAAGCTTTGAATCAATGAAGCTCTCCAAACATCTGAACAGGAATCCTAGACTGGAGGATCACCAAACTGAGTACTTGTACCTGCGGGCATGAACGCAGCCCCCCCGGAAAAAAAAGGGTTAGTACGAAATAATGTACTGAGTATGTAAAACATGAAGTATTGTAAAGAAGATCATAACTGGCCAGAAGATAACAAGAGACAATGTAATAGTCAAAAATACCAATACAACTGTGCCATATAAAAATGAGAGTCAATTGTACCTTATAAAAATGAGTCATATATACACTGCCCGACCCATTCTGAGACGCGGTGGAATCATGTACTGCCCAGCCTTCTAGTGAAGGACGCGGAGAAATCATATACTGCGCGGCCCATTCTGGAACGTGGTAAAATCATATACTGCCCGACCCATTCTGGGACGCGGTGAACATATAAGGTACTATGCACGAAACAGTCCGGCCCGAGATGCGGTGAAATGATATAATCACATCAGCCCGAATAGAATATCATGAGTAACTTTATACATATTAAATCATCATTTGACTCTCAATGGAATAAATAAAATGCACTATCATATCATGTATCATTTTAAATCATCATTTGGAAAATCAAGACACTTATCACATCATGTATCATTAGGAGTTATGATTCATTAGAACTATGTCCGTCCGTCGTACATTCATTTAAGTAAACATGCCAAAAGAAAGAAAGGATGATTTCACATACTTTTTTGTCGAACCAACCAACTCTATAATTACAACTCGTCTCAATTAGCACTTCAACCTATAATAATAGTAATTCGTCCGTCAACTCTATGATTTCTAACGTAAGTTATATCGAATGATGACTCTCTTTTCTATAAAATTTGGGCAGCACTTCCCCCGTTTATATGCACATCCACAACTTACAAACAAAGACAACAATACCAACAACAAGATACAACTTAAAGATATCACCAAAACAATCTCAAATACTCCATATACGTCATCATAATACATTCTTTTTCTTTTCGTTCATGGAAGACAACAACTACAACAACCAAGAGAATTTATACAATTATTTCTCATGTTAATCCATGAATTGTTGGCCCTCCTCTTTCTAGCACTAGTACAATATTATCTTAAGACTGTTGGTTTTACAGTGGATGTAAGGGAATAGTATACAACTATCACTAGTGCTTAGAAAGAATAATCATTTACAATTTCAATATAATAGGCTTGAAGCCTAACATCAGTTGATACAACATCAATAAGCGTTGATGATCTTGATCTTCGATATTTGATCCTTCCTTGAAGTCTTGAGATGTTGGTTGAAACTGCAGCAAGCCCCTTGAGAACAACAACAACAATATGTTTAGAATCTGGAAATATGACAAGATAATTAGCTTGATGAGTCAACCAAATTCTTCATCTATCCTTAAGATAATATTGCCTCGTATATTCTTTCAACGGTGTAATGACAACTTATCTCTCAAGATAAAACAATAATCTAACAAATGAGTAAAGGAAACTCAAGTGTTCGCTAGAATAGAAGGATCTTTGAGTGTGTAAGATTGCAAGAAAGGAAAAGATTTTATCAAATCTGAAATCATCCTAGTGTAGAGAGTACTTCTCTTGTGTATGTTCTTGTATATTCTCAAATCTGAAAGTAAGGCTAGATTATATAGTGTAAAGAAGAGAGGAGGTGTTAATGACTATTAAGAGGCTCAATGAAGAGTCAAAACATTCAGGAATAATTGCCCAACGTTCCAACACCTTAATGTCTGACTTCCCGTTACTGAACATTTAGCGCCGCGACGCTGGTCTGCAGGGCCACAGCGTCGGCAAAAACCGCCTTCCAGAAACTTCAGGGACCAAACTGTAATAAAGTATGGGGTCCAAAAAGATAATGTCAAAAACAGCCTCCAACCCGGACCGGGTGGGTGTTGGCAGGTGTGTGGGCCCAGTCTCGAACCCAAGCACACCTAGGTCCTCTATCTTTCAAACACATGGGTTACCCCTTGGGGTCCCAATCCCTTATTCAGTTTAGAGACTTATAACATGAACAATTCTTCCTTTTACTACCGATGTGGTAGATTTGTCACACACCACTCTTCCATGTCTCAAACACCTTACTTCGTGGATCAATATTTCTTTCATTTCTCAATGGAATTTGACGATTCTTGGCCCTACGGTCATCTACTCACTTAGTAGATTACACACGTGTAAAGAATCAGGTTCTCCAACATGTGAAACGATGATGTTTAAGTCATTAAAGATTGACGGACCCAACCTCCACCAAAGACAAATTTTCAACTTCTGCAGTGTTTATGAAAGTTCAATTGTAATAATCACACTTCATATTATTAAATTGAATCTTAATTTGATGGAATTAGAACGTTATTATTATTTTATAACGCAATTAATACAATCATATGTCGAGTTCCGTTACTTAAGAGTCCCTAACTCCTTGTATTTCAACTCTGCGAGACATTACAGTCTGGTGAATACAATTATAATTTTAAATAAAATGAGTCCTAGTCAAAATACCTCCCCCCCCCCCCCTGTTTTTATGGAAAAATCATTCGACTCTGTTGGGTTTCTGAAGATTTCGTATGTCACGTGAGGTAACATCCAAGTAAATAGGAAACGCACGTGAGAAAAGAAAAACTAAAAATCGGAATTTAGGAAAGAATCTCGTGAAAAATACACGTGCACACGTCAGCGAGACAGGTGGAGAGTTGTCGGAACTGAGTAAATTCACAAAATTTGGTTGAGAGTAACATCTCAATTCCGTATTAAAGAAAAACAAATTAAAAATTAAAAAAGAACCACAAGTAGGATTTGTGTGTGTATATAAAGAAGGGAAAACACCATTTTACAAACCATCAAAGCAATTGTAACAGAGAGAGAGAGAGAGAGAGAGAGAGAGAGAGAGAGAGAGAGAGAGAGAGAGAGAGAGAGTAAAATCAAAAGAGTGGAGTTTATTGGATTAAAAAAAATGGGCGGTTGGGCTATAGCGGTGCACGGTGGCGCTGGTGTGGACCCAAATCTCCCAGCCGAACGTCAGGAAGAAGCCAAACAACTCCTTACTCGTTGCCTTAACATTGGAATCTCTGCTCTTCGCTCTTCTCTCCCTGCCATTGATGTCGTTGAACTCGTCGTACGTTATTCTAGTTCTCATTCCTTTTCCATTTTGTCCGTTGTCACCATCCACTGAGATTCAACCTCTTATTAAAAATTGGCTATTTTTTTGTTAATAATTTTCTTTGGTGAAAATGGATTTACATTAGAATTCCTTAATTATGGGAGATTGATTTCATGCTTTCTCCCGGAAAATAGTTTGTTAAATTTGAGAAAATGAGTAAGTTTTTTTTTGCATGGCATCATATATGAAGATTAAATGTCTTTTCTATTCTGTATAATACGATAGTGCACAAAAGCATCGGTAACAGAGTGTAAATCAATTGGCATTTTTGTTTCTGGTTGTACAGGTAAGAGAACTGGAAAGTGATCCTTTATTCAATTCGGGTCGTGGATCTGCATTAACTGCGAATGGAACAGTGGAAATGGAGGCGAGCATTATGGACGGAGATGGTAGACGATGCGGTGCCGTTTCTGGTATCTCCACCGTGAAAAACCCAATCTCTCTCGCTCGCCTTGTAATGGACAAATCACCTCATTCCTATCTCGCTTTCTCCGGCGCTGAAGAATTCGCCAAACAACAGGTAAATAAAAACATTAATCTTTAAGCAAATAATGACCATCAGCGACAGCATTAATCTAATGATGAATTTAATTTTTTAGGGTGTGGAGATGGTGGACAATGAATATTTCATCACCGAGGACAATGTCGGAATGCTGAAATTAGCCAAAGAGGCCAATACCATTTTGGTACGTTAAACATTTCTGTAGCTAAATGAGCCGATTTAAAAAAGTAACGTTAATGAACAATTTTTTTATGTTGAAACAGTTCGATTACAGAATTCCAATCCATGAATCCTGCGCGGCGGCTGTGGAAAGCCCAATTCACATGAACGGGTTACCCCTAAGCATATACGCGCCGGAGACGGTTGGATGTGTGGTGGTTGACGGCCAAGGGAGGTGCGCCGCCGCAACATCAACCGGTGGTTTGATGAACAAAATGACCGGTCGAATCGGTGACTCACCGCTGATTGGTGCTGGGACCTACGCGGGTGAACTTTGTGGGGTCTCTTGTACAGGTGAAGGAGAGGCTATCATACGTGGTACCCTAGCACGTGACGTGGCAGCTGTTATGGAATACAAGGAATTGGGCCTCCAAGATGCAGTGGACTATGTGATTAAGAAGAGATTGGACAAAGGCTTTGCTGGGCTTATTGCTGTGTCCAATAAAGGGGAAGTTGCTTATGGGTTTAATTGTAATGGAATGTTTAGAGGCTGTGCTACTGAAGATGGATTTATGGAAGTTGGTATCTGGGAATAGAGAGTTCATTAGGAGTTCATCATTTAATAAACCATTGTGATGCTAATTTGCACCAATATTTAATTTAATTTAATTGTATTGGGCATCTAGTGCTTACATCATGTTATGAGTTCTCCGATTTTTGGTTCTTCATCTTCGATGATTAATATATATCATTCGGATAATTAGTCTAATGTATTTCTATCAGGCATCTTGATTATGGATGTGCTTATGATGTTTCAATGTTTTGTAAATAATGGACGCACTACTGGAATTATTGTGTCATAATTCATATCTTGGAGTTTGATTTCCTATTTGTCAAAACAGCTTATAGAGCTGGCAGGGTATCATGATTCAATACTATCTAAAGAAACTCCTCAAACTATAATGTAATACTGGTACTAGTATAAATATTGGTTCACAACATTAGGGTCTGTTTTAGAAACCACCCCATAATTAGATCTGATCTAATTATTAAGGTACTATTTTTATAGTTTAAATAATTATACAGTCTAGTATTTTCAAAGACCTGTTTATGCAAATGTAATATTTGGTTGTACTTAAATTTTTTAAAATTAAAAAATAAATGGTAATTATAAAAATATTAACGTTAATGTTTGTTAAATATGTGTCTATATAAAAAATATTAGTACTAAAATCTATCACTAAGTATTAAAAATATAATATTAAGTAGTTATATATTTGTAACTAATATTGCAAGAATTGAAAATTAGAAGCAAGTAAATGAAAGATAAATAGTGTAACAAGAATTATATTATTCGAAAAAAATGACTTAAAAAGTAAAAAATAAGTTAAAGAGAAAAATAATAAAAATAAAAGATAAATAAAAAATAGAAACTAAAAGTAAAACAAAGAAAATAAATTAATAAATAACTTAATTACACTCCGCAATTTTTTACAATTCTCAATTCTCCCTTGAAAATTGTTTGAGAATTGAAAAATACAATATGTAATTATTCCCTCAAGTTCACACAATTATATGTCGCAAGAATTGAAAAGTAGAATATGTAAGTATTCCCCAATTCAGACTATTATATGTAGACGAAGTAGTTATTTGATCAGATAAACATATTAAAATTGTATAATTACACTTAATATAATTGAAAGAAATAATCTCTTGATTATTTTCATTAATGAAAGGGTATATATACAAGTTACATAAGGAAAATCATTTTCCTATTCAACATCTAAAATCCTATTCTATTTGAAGACTAATTATACAAATTCAGTAAGATTACAAGATTAATTAATGTACAAGATTAATATACACATTGTATACAAAATCAGCCCAACCGTGGGCCTTGCTACAGTAAATCCGAGACATTATTCATCCGATATACACATGTATATTGTGTATATCGAATGTATATTTAAATATAATTAATTTAAATAGATTCTCTCTAAACAGGCACTTACCAAAGTTCAAACATATATATAATATAATTTTCACATCAAAAAATTAATCTGACACTCCTTAGCTTAGCGTGGCTGTTCCGCTTAAGGAATTTTATCAGGCTTATGTGGAAACTGCCACATACCCTTTTAATTGTAGTGTTTTTCTCGCACACATCAATTTGGACTCTTCAACTCAATACGTTTTCGATTATCTAAAGCACACATCAATTACATTTCTGATTCTTTCCCCCTCAATTACCGTTTTAAAATGTTGTAGATGTGGTTTAGGATTTGGGGACTTGAAAGCTTTTAATATGACTCTTTTAGTCAAATTAGCCTGGAGAATTTTGATTGAACATGATTTGTTAGTTGCACGGGTACTAAAGAGCAGGTATTTCCCAAAAGAGTCTTTGTTACATGTACAATGCCATAGGTATAGTTCTTGGGCTTCGAGAAGCATTTTATGGGGACGTGATCTCTTAGTCAGAGGTATGAGATGGAACATAGCCAATGGTGTATAGTGAGAATATGGAAGGATTCGGGGCCGTCTTTGGACCCAACGTGCGAAGTGTGCTACCGCATAAGATCTCCGAAAAATAAAAAAAATTTAGGTAGAATTTACTGTAAAGACCCATAATTCTCAAATCTTAGTCAATTAAGGACATACTTTTATGAATTAGAACAGGGCCCCAAAATATTTAAGACCCTGAAAGAATCCATGACTGCCAAGAGCCGGCTCATTTTACCCATTTAATTCTCAAATCTTAGCCAATTAAGGACATACTTTTATGAATTAGAACAGGGCCCAAAATATTTAAGACCCTGAAAGAATCCATGGCTGCCAAGAGCCGGCTCATTTTACCCATTTAGTATGATTAATGGTGTTCACAATTTACAGACGACCCGAATCATCTTCTATCCTTAATATCCCGCGCTTACAATAATAACCGCAACCATAAACAATCAAGTTATATAACAAAGTTTGACCTTTCAAAACTATGACTGCCAAGAGCCGGCTCATTTTACCCATTTAGTATGATTAATGGGGTTCACAATTTACGGACGACCCGAATCATCTTCTGTCCTTAATATCCCGCGCTTACAATAATAACCGCAACCATAAACAATCAAGTTATATAACAAAGTTTGACCTTTCAAAACTTTGAGACATGATTTTCGAGAGGCTAAAATATGATAAAAAATGAAAAAGGTGCGGAGTAACTTAAAAATAGCTAAATCTGTTATAATCCCTTATTGCGCAGTACAATTAACTCCTTTTGCTCCGAAATTTTCTGTGCAAAAAATAATATTGTCATCTTTTCTTTTTATGGTTATTTTGATTCAATAGCCCCAATAGCGCCTTTGTGAGTCATTTAAATCTAGGATCCACAAAATGGGTTTTTCCCCACTTGACAATCATATGAAGTACACCAAATCATTTGCTCGTCCATTTGCTCGCTTTGTAAAGGCCCCAACTGAAGCAGTCTCTCACCAAACTACGAAAGTTTTACCTAATGCGTCTACACAATGTCGGCTTAAATTTAGTACTATTAGAATTCGCAGGATTAAAACAACTGGAAGCGACAAAAAAAAGAGATCTTTTTACAAACAGCACGTATAAGAACTAGGACATCGACCTTATTCGTGTTGTATTACAGTACAAAATACACAGTACTACAAGAAAACAGAGGAAAATGCATAGTTCAGTTTGTTTTGTTATGGTCGCCAGTAACAGTTTCCTTAGCAGACTCAAAATTTTCAGCAACTTTGGCAACCATGGAATCACGAGTGCCGCGCCTCTCATAAGTGAGAGGCACATGTGTGATTTTCACATTCTCTTTTTGTGGCTCTTCTTGTTCATGTCCTGCTGATGACTTGTAATTTGTGGCATTCACTTTAATCTCCTCTGCCCCTTCCTCGTTTATTCTCTCCGTCCCCTGTAACAACAACAACATCAAACTAATCAAAACAGTAGAAAATATTATTAAAGCAGGGTTTGTGGATGTTTTTGTAACCTTTGAGGTGTCCATGTTTTCAATATGAGTTTAGCTTTGAATGAGAATTAGTTTTACGAATTATGTATAAATGTAGGTTCAAGTAAGGGATTGATGAGATCAAAAGGATAAACAGAAAGTAGGGCCGACAATGTTACGAGGGACGAACACGTTGTATATGTTAAAGTCGTGTAATGGCTATGTATAATTGGTCATCTGCTAACATATGTTCTGGAAATTAGACACGTACGAATGAACCTGGTACATTGTCATCCTTTCCAACTCAACATGCATTTTTTTCAGTGTTCACAATATATTATGTAATTAATATTTTATATAATTAATATAAAATAAAGATTTTAATTTTATTAGAATTATAATTTTATATTCACAAAATTTAATATATATATATATATATATATATATATATAATATATATATAAGAAAACTCCGTGGATGAGATTTATACTATTCTACATGGTATCCAGAGCCCTACCCTAAACCTTATTTTTCGGCCGCCATACCCTATATTGCCTCCCTTTTTCCGCCGCACAACAGTCGTATTCCGCGGCTCCTCGCTGATATACAACCAAACCGGTCCTCCTCCTTACATATCTCGTCGTATACATTGAGTATACATGTGATATTTAGCGATATACAACCAAACCAGACCTATTTTCTACCTATCTCGCCCGTATACATCTAGTATACAGGATATATCCCCTCTTTCGCCGCAAAATAATCATATACCGCTGGTATACCGCGACTCCTCCCTGATATACTGTCAAACCGACTCTCCTCCTTACATATCTCGTTGTATACATCTGGGTTGCAGGTGATATCACGCCGTATACAACTAAATCAACCATCTTCTTTACCTATTTCTCCCATATACATCCGGTATATAGGTGATATTTAGTGATATACATCCAAATAATACCTCTTTTCTACATTTTATCGCCCGTATACATCTGATATGCATGTGATATAAACCCCACATCACTCGAAAAGGCTTGTATATCACTGATATACATCTGATATACGACTGCCCAAACCCTATTTACTACTACCAAATTTCGGATACCCTCATGGCCACCCGCGATCCCCACATATCTTCTTCCGCTTCATCTTCCTCAACATCCAAAGTCACAAATATTCCTCGTGGAATTTGGGCCAACAATATATCGCACAATCCTGCCCAAATTTCAATAAAGATAATCGACTGTCACGACCGAATCCGGACTGCATCGTTGTCTACCCAGGCACCCTTATATCCGTACCTCCCATATAACCAATGGAAATAAATAAAACTCATATAATTAAAACAACTCATGTGATAAAACCGGCAAGCCGACGAGGCTGTCATTATATACATAAACCCAAAATGAGCTACAACAGTACATACGTCCAACCCACACATGACTACGCACTTCAAGAGTATAACAAGAACTATGACGGACAAGGCCCCGCTGCACTGAATGTACATAAGTCGTAATAACAAAATGTACCAAGATGACTAGACTCGGAACAAGGAGCTATATCAATACCGATCAAAGATCCTAAGGCACGCGGATCAAGAACCGAGTATCTACACTGCGGCATGAACCCACTTCAAGGGATCGCATAACATGTACTAAGTATGAAAACATAAGGTACAATAATTAAACACATAACTGCCCAAAAGAATGACAGAGGCAAGTATAAAAATCAAATATCAGTTCTAATCGTGCCATATAAAGATAAAGCCAATTGTACCTTCTTTACTTTTAACCGAGAGTCAAGTCAACATCATGGGACGCCGGCCCATATAATTATCACGTGCACATGTATATAAATCAGTGTTGCAGATCGTGCAACCTTTCCCAATATAAAATAGTGTTGCGGATCGTGCAACCCGTCCCAACAAATATATAAGTGTTGCGGATCGTGCAACCCGTCCCACTAAATGTATACAAGTGTTGCGGATCGTCCAACCCGTCCCAATATAATTATACATTTAACTATCATGGCAACCTTGCACAATTTAAAACATCTTTTGACTCTCAACAACATTATCTTTCAAATGAACTTTCATTTTAGAGAAACCAAGACACTAACAAGTCTTTCATTTTATAACACCAAGGCACTATCACATATTTCATTAAGGATTAAGATCCATTGCTACAATGTACGTCCGCCGTACATTCACTTTATAAACTCAATTTCCATTTTAGAAAGACCCAAAGTACTACATGTATCACTAAGAGTTATGATCCAATACATGTATCATTTTGAAATCATCATTTGAAAAATCAAGACACTTATCATATCAAGTATCTATTAAAAACATGGTTTGAAAAATCAAGGCACTAGTTATCATGTACTACTTCTGAAACATCTTTTAGAAAATCAAAGTGACATAAATCATGAACTCTTTCAAAACATTATTTGAAAACCAAGGTACTACATATCATACATCATGTAGGATTAGAATCCAAATAAGCTATGTACGTATACCGTACACTCATTTCACATAACAATCATGCCAAAGAAGAAAAAGAGAGTTTCACATACCTTATAGGCTATACCGACTTGACAACTAGAATACGCCTCAAGTAGTACCTCAACCTATATTGACAAGAATACGTCTATCAATTTTATGATACTAGTATACACTTATACCACATAATGAATCTCCTTTCTTATAAAAATTCGAACAACACTTCCCCTACTTATACGTACTTTTCCACATTATAAATAAGACCAATTTCATCAATAACCAAGTACCAATTAGGTACACACCAAAAACAGCAACCAAAGGGGATTATACACCAACTTGACGTGTAAAATTATGCCCCATAATCATACTAAAATAGTCCACAAAATAGCTCTTAAAAACAGTCCATAATAAACTATAACGAGGGTGGAATGTGAGGTCTTTCAACGCTTTTCCACACCCTTATTCCTTCGGGACTTTCATTAGCAATCTACTACATTAAAAATGCAATATAGGGGCTGATTTTCCAGCATAACATCATGTCTAAAATAGTCCATAAAACTGCACAACAACGCCTCACAGTTTCATGCAGTTTTCCGGCCAACTACTACAACGAAAGTCCTCTTTATAACTCCTTATAATCCAATTTGTATTCCAACATTTATATAAAAACAACATCAACTTGTAACCAAAATATTTCCTTCATTTTAGCATGCGATTAGAGACGTTAAACAACAACAATAACCAACAAATCCAACATTGACCAAAACTGTCCAGAAAATCGGTAAACACCTAACATGTCACATAGGTTTCTTATACTCCATTTTTCTTGTTAGAAGTTCTTCCCCTATCTACCACAACATGCAATATATAATTACTTCAAGAGGAAGAAGGAAACTTATCAAAATCTTAGCCAAAACAGTCTCAAAGTCACGACCAAACTGTGACAATTTTCAGAATTTTGCACCTCTTCTTCACGTTCCAATCACACACATGTAATCTCTACTAGCTTGTACCCATCTTGCCTTCATGTTTTACTTCCAAAATATCATCCACAAGCTTAGGGTTCCAACACCTCTTTCTTGCCAAAACTGTGACTTACACTATTGTAAGGTTAACTTGGCTTAGAACTTTGTCTAAGTGCTTAATCTTGGAAAGAAAATACTTTGATCTTGTTCTTGTCTTTGGAGATGGAATTTTCGAAAATATCTAGGTTAAGGAGAGATGAGAGTTTGTATAGATGAAGATCTTTTGTTCTAAGTCTTCAAGACTTATCTATATATACTAATGCGGAGTCTTTGCAAGACAAGTGGAGAGGGCATTTGCCCTCCTCCTATTGGCCAAGTATTTCTCTTCACAAAAATTATTTCCACACTTAGCCATTTTTTACATGTAATTTTCGATGGACATGTACCAATATATACCAAGACTTAATAATTTCACTAATTCCATAATTCTAATGAAAAATAATTCCATTACTAGTATTAATTCTTGTCATCACATTAATCTCGGAAATTTTTCGTATAAGGAAATGTAAAAATCCTTTCCTTCCGACATTCCAATCTTATTTCTATAATCATATTCTCACTTAGTAGCTAGGGAATTACGGGGTGCAACAGGCCCATTGCCTTGGCCACTGTACAGTACTTGGGCCTTCCCTTCCAACAATTTCCAGAGGCACAGGAACAACAATCTCAGTGGGCTAAGCGTCCTGGGAGCCCATCTAGCGGCTCGCCAGACAGTCCCATTACACATCAGCCTAGTAGCTCAATGTTGCTTGGATATGGATATGGGCGTCATGTCGCATCTCACTAACAATTCTGATAATATTCTTCAACTGCGCAATTTAAATACTCTTCAATCTATTATGGTCAGCAATGATCATCGCATTCTAATTCAAGGATTTGTCCACACACTAACTCCACCACCGCTGTCACGCCCCAACTTTTCTCAAGTCTTCACTTGGGGCGTGATGGCACCTGGATAACTATCTCTTTCCAGGAGCACCATCTAACTCTCTTTCTTTTGAAATTCAGATATGTATTTAAATATGAAAATAGTAACAATAATATAAGTAAAGAAACTTTTTATGAATTTCATTAAAACGTAACGCGAGTCCATGCTCGTGCAAATATTATTTCTACCTAGACATAATGAGAGTGATTATTCCAAGTTTGAAAGGAGACAATCTCACACGGGTATTTCTCGAGATACTGAAACTAAACCTTTCAATTACATACTAAATATGACAAGTACCAAGTTCGAAGCAATGGATTTGGTACGACAAAGAGGTTGCGGGACGATCGCTAGCCTTGAAGTGGAGTCTTTCCTCTATCACGCTTTCCTGAAACATGTTAAATAAAGAGTCATCCCTACTATCCGGGGATGAGTGAGAACCTCGCTCTGCAATTCAAAGTAACCTCACAATATTCTAAGTACAGTCACATTATAACATAATAATCATGTTGCAAAATATATTAGGTTACAACACCTTTATCATACAAGTACGCAACATCTCCTCTCAACTCCTTATAGGAACTCTTAATTTAACTAATATTTTGTTTTATCATGTATCACACGTTAAGATATCCCCTTGTATTTATACATTTATTGCGGCGTGCAACCCGATCCAATGTATCTACAAATGCATTTTCATATTTGTGAACACCTTTTCACATTACATGCATTTCCATATTTGTGAACGCGTATTCACTTTACATATTTGTTGCGACGTGAAACTCGGTCCAATGTATTTCCAAATGCATTTCCATCTTTGTGAACATGTATTCACATTACATGCATTTCCATATTTGTGAACACATATTCACATCACATGCATTTCCATATCTATGAACACGTATTCACATTACATATTTGTTGCGGCGTGCAACCCTATCTAATGTATTTATAAATTTGTGAACACGTATTCACTTTGTATTTTCAGAAGGTCAAATAAACAATATTCTTTTTTTACATTCTGCGTGTCGTACTTATAATGATTATAACTCTTCAACCGTAACTTCAACTAATGTGTTTATTACACTGAAACGAAGGTAACACGGGGACCTTGTACTATACCAAATTTTATTTGAAACTACTTTGGGTAACTAGAACAAATTTATCCATAAAACAGTCACATGAAATTTGTTTCGCCAGAATTTTTATTAAACAAGATTAAATTTTAAGATAGTCATAACTTCTAATCCGTAAGTCCGTTCGAGCCCCGAAATATCTCAAAAAGACAAGAATATAGATTTATACGTCTCTATGTGAACCATCCATTCTGGTTCTGTACCATTTGGTACAGTTTTTCACTTTTATGTAATGTCTTTCCGGATTCCGATGGATCCGAGGTAGAAATTTTACACTACAATAACATCCAACCCGTAAGTCCGTTTTATCCCTTATTTGGCTCAATCTGACCTTCACTTATAGATGTACAACACTTTCAAATTTCACTAAATTTTAACAAGTATAACCTAGTGAAAATCAGTTGTAACGTTCTGCCTTTCCGAGTTTCAGTCAAACCGAGGTAGAAATCTTAAACAACAATAACTCTCAACCCGTAAGTCGGATAGATCTCCGTAAGGTCTCAAAATGTCAACAACATAGAAATATATAACTTTAATTTATCACAAATTTTCAGATTCTTTACTGAGTTGTACAGTTTTACGTTTTTGTGTTCTGCCCTTTTCGGATTCCAGTAAATCCGAGGCAGAAACTTCAAACTATGATAACTCTTAAATCGTAAGTCTGTTTCATCTATTATTTGGCTCAATATGATCATAACAGGTAGTTGTACAACACTTCCAAATTTCATTTTATTCTAACAAGTATAACTTAATGAAAACAGTTCGTAAAATTCATGACCCAACTAGTTGTTTAAACAATCATAAGTTCATGATTTCTTTTCAACACCCAATTCGTATTCTAACATGTATTGAACTAAAAATAAAGGATTTCACTAAGAATTTCTGAGTGAGAAAACTCACATTTTGTTGCTCCGTGACCTGAATGAAAATCTCAAACTTTGACTACACCTTTTCGAAACTCCTCAATTGCTAATTTTTTTCTTTTGTTCACTGTATTTTCTGATTTCTTTCTATCTTATAGAATATGAGAATATATATATATATATATATATATATATATATATATATATATATAGTGAAAGAAAAAAAAGTTGAGGAAGATTTAAAGGGTTTGGGAGGGGTGTATAGTGGATGATTGCAATTGTCACAAATGTATTTTCAGAAACATGGGATGAATGCAGTACTATATGTTTGAAGGAAATTTTAGAGAAGTTAAACTTAAATAATTAAAATATTGGGATATGGGAAGACCCCACGCTGCAATAGAAAAAGCACATATGCAGCTGAAACTGTTAAAGGACATTTATGCAATTTAGTGTCCCATCATAATGTCGATTAAACTGTTGTAAACGTAGGTTATTCATATTGAAAGAAAGCAAAATGCTACTAAATTCAGATACACGTTCAATTGACATTTATTGCATCTCATTGTTACATTCAATTGGTCTTTATCAATGTTTCATTCAATTTGCATTTATCAATGCTTCATTCAATTGACCCTTTATTTATTTTCTTTTATATATTTTTTTGGTTGATAAAGATTGAAATCTTTTTTCATTACGTGCATGAAGCCATGAACCCACTTTCAATACCCTTTATTTATTTTCATTTATATATATATTTATATATATATTAAACCAACCAGAAATTATCTTCTTCTTTTTTCCGGATTTTACATTCTCCCCTCCTTAAGCAACATTCGTCCTCGAATGTGAATAAGGTCGTAACATAATCACATAGACACAGAACAAATTTTGGGATTTTTACAACCGCAACCCCACTACTCCCTTAAACACGTCCTATATGCCTCTAACACTATCAAGAACCAAATATATGTTAGAAAATTTACCACTGATAATTTCGTATTCATTGATTTCAATCTGTTTGGTTTTTCTGTAAAGGACCATTACTTAGAAAAAGTGAGCCACCGGTTCAGGTACAAGATACTATCATTACCGCCTGGACAATTAGACATCCAACCCGTAATCGCAACGACCCAATTGCAAGAGCGGAGCTCTACCAAAACCTATGTACGGGGAGACATCTCACGAGATCTCTATCCTTTCCATGTCCACTACCCATGTCACTTCACCCATCACTTTAGCTGCAATATCTCCATCAACGTGGCATAGTAGAATTAGTCATTCAGGAGCTCATATTTTTTATTCTCGTAGAAACCGCAATCTAATTTAATGTAATAAAGGAAAACTTTCACATATTTGCCCCTCTTGTCATCTAGGGAAACATGTTAGAATTTCATTACGTCTTCTTTAAGTATTACTTTCTCTTCCTTTGATATTATTCATGCAGATTTATGGAAATCTCCTCTAACTAGAAACCTAGGTCATAAATATTATTTGGTATTTTTAGATGACTTCTCTCTCACTTCCTTTGGGTCTATCCGCTTAACTTAAGTATCAAGTTTACTCCAAATTCTTTGAATTTTGCACATAGTTTAAAACACAATTTGAAAAAGACATCAAAATATTTCAATGTGATAATGGTTGTGAGTTCAATAACTCCCACTTTTATAATTTTTGTGCGGCTAATGACTTGTTTTTTTCGTTTCTCCTGCCCCAATACTTTCCCTCAAACTGGTAAAGCCGAAAGAATTTTCCGCACCATTAACAATATGATTCGTGCCTTTTTTTTCATGCGTCTCTCCCCTATACCTTTTGGGTATATGCATTAAAAATGGTAGAACACATTCGTAACCTCTTACCTACTCGTACGATACAAAATAGGACATCCACCAAAATTCTCTTCCGGTGGATCCCTTCCTATGACCACCTTCGAATTTTCGGTTGTCTTTGTTACCCAAATCTTGCTACAACGGTCCCTCACAAATTAAATCCACTTCGTATGTCTTTCTAGGTTTCCCTTCGAACCATAGAGGGTTATTTGTACTATGAGTTATCCACAGATAAAATTATAGTCTCACGCCATGTCACGTTTGTTGAATACATTTTCCCGTTTGACAATATCCAAAAAATTTAAGTAGCTGATTACGATTTCCTTGATGACTCAGACACATCCCCTCTACTTCAAAATGCACTATATTGATCAAATAGCAATCCGTCACCCACTGCCCCATCTACGGGACCCACTACCACATTCAATTACCTACTGCCCAGCTCAATTACCAAACTACACAGCCCAGTGACAATAATGCCCAGCCTAATATCCCACGACCCAGTCCAACCGCCCAACCTAATGACCACACTGCCTAGCCCAATACCCCACGACCCAGTCTCATCGTCCAGACCAGTGACGACACTACCCAACCCATTACCTCCCGGCCCAGTCCTGCAACCATATATCAGTCCCCACCTACCGCCTCACTACACCTGATCCAGCCCTCAATCCACCGTATGAAAACCCGTGCACAACATGAGATTTTTAAATCAAAAGTCCACTTTAATTTGTCCACTCAAACCATCTCCCCGATACCTAAAAATCCAACCTTATCCAAACTTGACTCGAATTGAAATGCGACCATGTGTGAGGAGTTTAATGCGCTAACTTCACAACGCACTTGGGATCTTGTTCCGTGACCTAAGGGTGTGAAGGTAATCCATTGTATGTGGATATTTTATCATAAGTTCAGAGATAATGGTGCCCTTAAACGTCACAAGATCATACTTATGGAAAATGACACAGGGAAATAGGAGGGTGTTGATTGTGGTGAGACTTTCAGTCCAGTGGTTAAGAAAGCTACCATCCGCACGGTTTTGAACATCGATATGGGGAAGAATTGGCCTATCCACCAACTTGATGCAAATACTGCTTTCTTACATGGGGATTTGAAAGGAACCGTCTATATGCATCAACTGCCAGGTTTTGTGCATCCGGAGTCTCCTCATCATGTTTGTTGTCTTTGTAAGTCGCTATATGTGTTAAAACAAGCCCCTATGTCTTGGTATGAGCGGTTTTCCACTTACATCATATAGATCGGCTTTGTGTGCAGCAAGAATGATCATTCATTATTCATTTTTCATCGAGGTACTGACACAACTTACCTACTGTTATATGTGGATGATATTTTACTTACAACTTCTTCAGATGGCTTGAAGCACGAGATTATCGCTCTACTAAAGTCCGAATTTCCTATGACTGACTTGGGTAAGTTGAGTTTTTTTTGGGTATATCAGTGACCAGATCCACACATACCATATTCTTATGTCAGCATAAATATGCAGAGGAGTTGTCTATAGGGCTAAAATGGAAAATTACAAGATTATTGTTAAGTGTATTTTGTATACACTTTTGAGTCATTTTTAGTTAGTATTTTACTATTTTATTTCGCGTTTAGTATAGTGTTAGGTGTCTTTTTCTTTCATTTTGTGTCACAGTGGTTATAAAGGAGAATATACCATTGTTGAGATGGAATTGCATATTAAAAGGCCAAGAAATAAAGCCTAAGAAGTCCCGGGAAGCATAGAAGAAATCAGACGAAGTCCGGACGGAAAAATGACGAAAAACCGAAAAACTGGCCAAAGACGTCGGGAGCGCCGCGGCGCCAAATATACCGAGGAGTCTGATTTTGCTGCAGGAATTTCGGCGCCGTGGCTCCAGCCTGCAGGCTGGCACGAGGCGTAAAAATCACGATTCGGGCCGAATTTTGACACGCTTTTCGTGGTCCAAAGACAATTTTCTCATCTATATAATCCCTAAACCCATACCTTATATCCGGAGGACAAATCATACTTTTGAGAGATAAGAAGGAGGCTACAATTGGAGACTCTTGTTCAAGTTCTTTTTCTTTCTTTTATTTTTATTTCAGTTTATGTTGAATTTTGTATTAGTTCTTGACATGACAATGTTTAGGAGCTAATTACTTTAGTAGGGTTTTCCATCGAATCTTCTTGAACTAAAGTCCGAATTTCCTATGACTGACTTGGGTAAGTTGAGTTTTTTTTGGGTATATCAGTGACCAGATCCACACATACCATATTCTTATGTCAGCATAAATATGCAGAGGAGTTGTCTATAGGGCTAAAATGGAAAATTACAAGATTATTGTTAAGTGTATTTTGTATACACTTTTGAGTCATTTTTAGTTAGTATTTTACTATTTTATTTCGCGTTTAGTATAGTGTTAGGTGTCTTTTTCTTTCATTTTGTGTCACAGTGGTTATAAAGGAGAATATACCATTGTTGAGATGGAATTGCATATTAAAAGGCCAAGAAATAAAGCCTAAGAAGTCCCGGGAAGCATAGAAGAAATCAGACGAAGTCCGGACGGAAAAATGACGAAAAAACGAAAAACTGGCCAAAGACGTCGGGAGCGCCGCGGCGCCAAATATACCGAGGAGTCTGATTTTGCTGCAGGAATTTCGGCGCCGTGGCTCCAGCCTGCAGGGCCACAGCGCCGAGGCAGAAAATCACGATTCTGGGCCGAATTTTGACACAGTTTTCAGGGTCTGAAAGACAATTTTTCTCATCTATATAATCCCTAAACCCATACCTTATATCCGGAGGACAAATCATACTTTTGAGAGATAAGAAGGAGGCTACAATTGGAGACTCTTGTTCAAGTTCTTTTTCTTTCTTTTATTTTTATTTCAGTTTATGTTGAATTTTGTATTAGTTCTTGACATGACAATGTTTAGGAGCTAATTACTTTAGTAGGGTTTTCCATCGAATCTTCTTGAACTAAAGTCCGAATTTCCTATGACTGACTTGGGTAAGTTGAGTTTTTTTTGGGTATATCAGTGACCAGATCCACACATACCATATTCTTATGTCAGCATAAATATGCAGAGGAGTTGTCTATAGGGCTAAAATGGAAAATTACAAGATTATTGTTAAGTGTATTTTGTATACACTTTTGAGTCATTTTTAGTTAGTATTTTACTATTTTATTTCGCGTTTAGTATAGTGTTAGGTGTCTTTTTCTTTCATTTTGTGTCACAGTGGTTATAAAGGAGAAGATACCATTGTTGAGATGGAATTGCATATTAAAAGGCCAAGAAATAAAGCCTAAGAAGTCCCGGGAAGCATAGAAGAAATCAGATGAAGTCCGAACGGAAAAATGACGAAAAACCGAAAAACTGGCCAAAGACGTCGGGGCCAGCGCCAAATATACCGAGGAGTCTGATTTTGCTGCAGGAATTTCGGCGCCGTGGCTCCAGCCTGCAGGGCCACAACGCCGAGGCAGAAAATCACGATTCTGGGCCGAATTTTGACACAGTTTTCAGGGTCTGAAAGACAATTTTTCTCATCTATATAATCCCTAAACCCATACCTTATATCCGGAGGACAAATCATACTTTTGAGAGATAAGAAGGAGGCTACAATTGGAAACTCTTGTTCAAGTTCTTTTTCTTTCTTTTATTTTTATTTCAGTTTATGTTGAATTTTGTATTAGTTCTTGACATGACAATGTTTAGGAGCTAATTACTTTAGTAGGGTTTTCCATCGAATCTTCTTGAAACTCTTTCATATAGTTAATGCATGATTATTGATTCCTTCTTCAGCATATTAAGATCTATTCAATAGTGTTGTGACTGTTTGATAGTTAATTAACCATTAATTATCATCACTTATATGATTTCGAATCAAAAGTCTGAAAGGTGAGATTTGAATATGCTGTAATTGTCTAAACATAAGTTAAAATCGTGGACGAAAGTACCCCGATACTTGTGTAGTATTTAAGGTTATTGTTCTTAATCCTCATGTGTGGTAAAATCTATCATAGAAATATAGAAGGTTTCTGCACAAGGTTGAGCTCTTGTATGTCCTAACCGGAATATGATGACAGATTAGTTAACCTGCTATCTTAATAAGAAGAAGAATCATTAGCTTTGCATTGACAAGTGAAAGAGTGGATAGTTGAGGAGATTGGAATGCCCTATTTCCTTCATAACTGCTTTAAGACCCAAAGTATTATCGCTCTTAGTTATTTTCTGCATTAGTTATAATCTTTTAGTTATAATTCTCCAACTAAAGAACGTCAACCAAATAGATACATAGAATAGATAACCGGTACTTAATAAACTAGTTTATGTGAACGATAAACTCGGTCTTACATATCTTTATTACTTGAACGATACGTACACATGCGTAAACACTTAGAAATATCACAACAAGTTTTTGGCGCCGTTGCCGGGGACTGGCGTACTGTTAATATCGAATTATCTATTTTTATTTCTAATTTGTTTTTTTTAGTATTTTTTAGAACATTCTGTCGTGATCTGTTTGCTATTTTTTATTAGTCTCAGGTACTTAGTTTATGCGAAGTATGAGAGGAGCAGACTGTCACGACCCGAACCCGGACCCGTGACCGGTGCCTTAACCCGGACACCCTAGTGACACAACATCAGAGAAAACCAGCGGAATGTAAACTCAAGATAAACAACCATTAAGATATAGAATAGTCTAGCCCAAAATGGCTAACCCAAAAGTACATAAACCGAACAGTTACATCCTTAACCAAGTTCGACAAGACTACAGGCCTCTAAGAATGAATAACACTATGACGGACAGGGCCCGTCATGCCCTGAATGTACAAAATATCAACGACTCAGGAGAACCATACCAAAAGTCGAGCCTCCAAGAAATGGAGCTCACGACACTGAGTACAAGATCCTGGAATGAGGATCTACCACCGCTTTTCACCTGCGGCATGAGCGGCCCAGAGAAGTCGATGGCAACGTGCAAGTATGTAAAACTGGAAAATACTGTAGTAATATCATAAGTCCAAAAAAATACTGAAGTTATAGATAAAATCAAATTATGTTGCACTGTGTCTTACTAATAATGAGAGTAACAAGTATAAGTTTTATAGCATAAAAATAGGAGGCTCGCGATCAAAGCAGGTACCTCGCCGTAGTATCATTAAGCAATCCTACTCCCGAGACTATTTCACCCGCATAGGTCCTGTGGACCCGCGTGAGTCATCCGCCTCGTCGTAGGACTATTTCACCCGCGTGGGATTATTTCACCCGCATGGATCTGTGGATCCGCATGTACCATCGCGTACTCGCGTGGGACTATTTCACCCGCATGGATCCTATGGTCCGGATCCGCATGAGTACAAGCGCCGCTCGCGTCATGGGTAGCAAATCCATGACATAAATAATAACTCGGGGTTTACAGTAACAATATAAATATATATAACATAGCTCATCCGCTAATAAACATAACATAAGCACTACCATTTATCACATCACAACATAAGCACTACCGGCCTATCATAACTTAAGCAAGTTAAGAATCACCTAACTTCTTATTAATAGTACTAATACATCCTCTCATTTTAGTATACCTAAGGCACGATCATGTCTTTTAATAAAAATCCGGGAATTTAACTCAAGTATCATGTACCTCTAACCTTTTAAGAAATAACTTTTTTTATACAAAAATTCCAAGATACTAATCACCATAGTATCAAGTTACGATTTCTTTTCAAAACAAGTCACATTTCCTTTTACAACTATCTCAAGCTTCTAAATTAAGTGACTTCATTTCTTGTAAACCTTAGGCAATTCATGCCTTAAAACCATTTTCCTTCCACAAGTTCAAATCATCAAAACCTTTCTCCATTAAACTTTCACTAGCTAATATAACCAACTCCCCATAAAGCCGTTATATTAGAGTTAAACAATAGTAAAACACATTCCCTTAAGTCCAAGGGATTTTTATACTTTTCTTTTAAAACGAAGCAAGTATCAAATACTTATAACAAACGAAGATTTCCAAATCTTGTACGTCTACCGTACTACATAGGTACAACTAATCATGCTCAAGAGATAGGAAAGCTCCACATACATCTTCGGTCAATCCACAAGCTAAGTCCACTTTACCGCACGTAGTATGTCAACCTAAAATGACCATAATACGCTTATCAAGCTCTAGTTATCATGCAGAATTTTTCCAAGTTAAAGTCACTAATTTCCTACGGAAAATTGGGCAGCGTTTCCTTTGTTTCTACATACATTGCCACCTTTTCCAAGGTCGATTTTTAACGCTCAAACGCCATGTTTAAGGCTCAACAACCAACCAACACCAAGAGGATTACACACCTAAACTTTGGTGTGTAAAATTCAGCCCCACAAGTTACAACAACTAACCCAACAAGTCTAATGTAGTATTTAGGCAACAACATGCTCATAATATCCCCCTAACCAATTCTTTCATACTCACACCCCATTTCTTACATGCAACTACTCTAAGTGCATTTTTCCAACTACAAGTTCTTCCTATTAAACATGCAACACCCAATACCAACTACAAGAGAAGAAATGTTACCTTAAGTTTTAGCCAAACTTGTTCCAACACCTTGCTAGCCTTTTTCTCCAAGAACACCACCACAATAGTCTTCACAAGCTTGTAATAACATTTCCTTCCTATTACACTTTTCAGATTTTTCCCTTAGGCTAGAATTCCTCTTGGGAATTTAGAGAGAAGGATGAGCTTTTTAACTGATCGAGAGATGGAGTGTAAAGATGAAAAGTTGAAAGAGATGACCAAGTCTTGGTCAATATAATGCATGTAGCAGAAATCAGATGGGGGCTTGTCACCCTCTGGCCTCTTTTAAAACAAAAATCGGACTTTCTAAGTTTTTCGCCCAAATTTCCTTGTGGCCACGATTCCGGCGCGCGGCCATGACTCCTGCGGACCCTCGGATCTTTCGGCGGTGCGGCCCTGTTTCCCGGCGCCGCGGCGCTGGAACTTCAGCGCCTCACCGCAATTCACCCGCCTTGGCGCCGCGGCCCTGCCTCCGGCGCCGCGGCTCTCAGGCCCCTGAACGTGTTTCTCTAATTTCGCCGCGGCCCACACGCACGGCCGAACCACGAGGTATAACATTCTCCCCCTAGAAACATTCGTCCGAATGTTCCTTCTAGCCTTACACAAAACACAATATAAACATATCTTCTTAATTATTCCTTTGCAAATAAGAATGCTCAGAGCCAACAATACTTAAGCACAATTGCTAAATCAAAACTATGGCGGGAAAGTGGGTTACACAGGTGTAGGGAATAAGTGAGGATACTTCATCATGTCATCCTCTCGCTTCCACGTCATTTCCTCCTGTTCTCGTTCGCCATAAGACCTTGGACGGAAGCCCGTCCTTCGTCGAAGTCGTCTAACGACGATCGAGTATCGCTATGGGACTCTCCTCATACGATAACTCCTCTGTCACTGGATATCCTGAATCGGGTGCACTCTGACGGATCTCAACGCATTTCCGTAACATAGACACGTGAAAAAGCTGGATGTACACCAAGATCGGACGGCAGATCAACTCATGCAACCTTGCCCACTCTTCGGACAATCTGATACGCCCAATGTACCTTGGTGAGTTTCCCTTTCCTCCCAAATCTCATCACACCGCTTCATGGGTGACACTTTCGTAAAGACCCAATCTTGACCTCAAACTCTAAGTGTCGGCGCGATGATCGTATATGATTTCCGACTCTGGGCTGCCAATAACCGCTCTGGATAAGCTTCACTTATCCACCGTCACTGTGAACCAAATCTGGCCCGATTAATCGCGCCTTCTCCCACTTCAAACCAACCTATCGGTGACTGCACTTCCTCCGTATAAGGCCTCATAAGGCACCATCGGACACTAGAATGGTAGGCGTTGTTATAAGCAAACTCCAAGAGGTAAGTGATCCTCCCGCTACCCGAAATCAATAACACAAGCCTGGCATATCCTCGAGTGTATGCGGATAGTGCGCTCGGCTGTCCGTCGTCCGTCGAGGATGAAGCGCGTCTTGAGACTCACTGTGTCCCTAATCCTTCTCGGAAAGACCTCAAGTTAGCGTGGGGCTACTCTATTCGATATAATCGACACCGACTCGTGCGATCTCACAATCTCTCTAATATATAATCGCATAGTCCTCGGTGGCGTCGTCTGTTGGAAGAAAGTGGGCTGATTTCGTCACCACAACCATAACCCAAATGGAATCATGTCTCCTGCAGGTGCGAGGTAACCACGTAATAAAGTCCATGTTGACCACCTCCCACTTCCATCGGAATATCAATAGCTGTAATAGCCACCGCTCGGTGCTCAACTTAACTCACGACAATTAGGACACTGGCAACAAAAGCCACGTCCTCTTCAAACCATCCCACCAATACATGCACGAGGTCATGGTACATCTTAGTCGACCGGATGAATCGAATAACGAGCACCGTGTGCCTCCCGAGAATCTGGCGACGAAGTCTGTCCGCATCGGGAACACACTGGCCGACCTCGAATCTTAGCACCGTCGGTGCTACCTCAAATAGACTCTTCTCTTCGGAGAGGCTGCGTCGATGCCGTGCAAAATCGGATCCTCATCGTGCCTCTTCACCTCGCCGGCGATGGAAGACTGGCGACCTCTCGAACCGAATTCGTTACTAACGGAATCAACCAAACGAACCCCGAGGCTTGCTGGCGGGTGTAACTCTCGGACCATATCCCTTTTCTGCTCGAACATCGGATAGACTACCCATCGACTGCGACTAAGGGCATCTGCAACTACATGGCCTTCCTGGGTGATCTGAATATCAACATCGTAATCCTTAAGTAGCTCAACCACCGTCTCTGCGCAAGTTCGGCTCCTCTGGTCAAGATGTCGGAGACTCTTGTGGTGCGTGTAAATGTCCACATGAACTCCATATAAATAATGTCTCGGATCTTCAAGGCATGAATCACTGCCGCGACTCAGTCATGTGTGGGATAGTTCTTCTCATGTTTCCTAATTTGTCGGGATCATAAGTTATAACCTTTCCGTCTTTGCATCGCCTTTCCAAGCGACACTGGCGTCACAATAAACCACATATCCATCTAAACCCTCTGGAAGAGTAAGAACGGGGGCGGTCGTCAACTTCTCCTTTAGCAACTGGAAACTTTCCTCACAAGTATCCGTCCACCGGAACATAGCTGCCTTCTGAGTCAGCTTAGTCAAAGGTGCCGAAATAGAAGCAAACTTCTCCACAAACCTCCGGTAATAACCTGCAAGGCCCAAAAAGCTGCGCACCTGCCGATTGTAGTGGGTCTAGGCCAAGTCTTATTGCCTCGATCTTTCTTTGTATCAACGAATACCATCGGCTCGATAACATGTCCTAAGAAAGCCAGCGACCGGCTTCGCGTTCGAGAACTTGGCATACAACTGCCGGTCCCTGAGGACTCCCAACACCGTCCTCAAATGATCTGTATGCTCCTGCTCTGTGCGTGAATACACCAAGATATCATCAATGAACACTATAACGAACATATCCAAGAATGGCCTGAACACCCTATTCATCAAATCCATAAATACCGCTGGAGCGTTGGTCAACCCAAAAGACATTACCCTGAACTCATAGTGCCCATACCGGGTCCTGAATGCAGTCTTCGGGATATCTGCCTCTCTAACACGCACCTGATGATAACCAGATCGCAGGTCGATCTTGGAAAAACATCTCGCACCCTGCAACTGGTCAAACAAATCATCAATCCTGGGGAGGGGATATCTATTCTTGATGGTTACCTTATTCAGCTGCCTGTAATCAATACACATACGCGCGTCCATCTTTCTTCTTTACAAACAACAGGCGCTCCCTGGGAGAAACACTAGGCCTAATAAAGCCTTTTCTAGCAAGTCCTTGGTGGTCTTTCATTCCTCAACTCGGCGGTGCCATTCGTATGGCGGAATAGATATCGGTCGAGTGTCCGTGCCAAATCGATGCAAACTCAATCTCCTCTCGGGAGGATACGGAAGCTTCGTCGGGAAAACGTCTGAAACTCTCTAACCACCGGGATCAAGGTCGGTATCTCACCTCGATGTCGAATACGAACGAATGGTAAATATACCCTTTCCGTACCATCTTCCTAGCCTTGAGGTAAGAAATAAACCTACCCTCGGCGATGCGGATTCCCTTCCACTCGATAACGGCTCGCAGAAGCGGAACCGAACTAATCTCCACTACGGTCCACATTGGCATAGCAAGACGCTAGCCAATCCATACCATAATCACATCGAAGTGCATCATGTCCAACTCTATCAAGTCGGCTAGAGTCGACGACCATCTATAGTCAGGGCAAGCCTTATATACCCGCCATTAACACGGCAGCACCGTAGCCACCTCAAAAGATTCTATGGACTCGGGCTCTATCCCTATTCTACCGGATATGAGGAGATATATAGGACAAGGTAGAACTGGATCTATCAAAGCATAAACATCACAAAGAAGAAACAAACAATGTACGAGGCGACATCGGTGGCGCCTCGGTCTAGCGGTGGACATAGCATAAATGCGATTCGAGGACCTGGCCAATCGGAACCTCTACCACGACCCTGCGCGGCTGTCTGTCGTGAATACCACGCCTCGGCGCATCGCCATCGACGATGAAGATCCGACCATCGACCTGTCGGTGAGCCATCATATTCGCCACCTGCGGGCGGACAATCTCTCCTCAAATGGCCTGGCGCCGCGAGAATAACAAGCTCACGGAGGAACACGACACCCCATAATGGCAATCACCACATCGACCACGCGAGGCATAGGTGGCCTCATCGACGGAACTCTGGTCCTCACAGAGCGAAGCCACGGAACCTGTCCCGCTCCGAATACTCATGCGTCCGAAGATGGTGGAGGGCGCTCTGACCGGCGTAGTGCAAATCTGGTTTCTTCTTTGGGGTTGTCTACCACAAAACTACGAGAGGACCTGCTGTCACGGCCTCTTCTGCGATACACATCGATCCGTCGGCCCTGCGTTCTCACACTGAGAGCATGTGCTGCATCTACGGGCAATGTCCATGCGGTGGAGAGCCACCGAGCAACTCGGCCAAGTGATCATCGAGTCTGTGACATAGCGGTGCACCTGTCCTCCATATGCGCTGCAATGCGGGCACATACCTGCAATGAATCAAACTCCACGTTGTATTCGGACCGTCGCCCGATTGCATCTCGGCGTCAAAAATCTATCGGCCCGAGCCCTCGCCATCTGTGGTGGCAAGAAATGGCCAAATGCGCCTCGAGAACTTCGTCCCCAAGCGGTGGATCGCATGCTCCCGGGGCTTCCCGCGAATCATACGATCAGCTGCCGTATCCGCGGCCGTCACGAACTTCAGCGCGACTTCGATCTACGAAGCCCGATCACCGCCATGATCGCTGCAATCGTCGGATAAACTCACGAGGATCATCCTCGAGTCTCGACCGTAAAACTCGGTGGGCTCTGACTCAAAAGTCTCTCGATCTCGAGCTAGCGGCTCTGTCTTTGAACTCTGAGTCGCGATCGGGCTGCTGTCTCCAACCTATCCTCCTGTCTGGCCACGATCCTGGCCAGTAACTGGGCTATCTCCTTGTAGCCCATATCCTCGCCACGGCCGCTTTGGAGGCTCGGTATCGCGGTCTCGATGGCGGCTGCTGCCCCCGACTCTCTTTGGGGTTGGCGGCGTCGTAGAACTTCATTGTCCAAACACCTCGTCTGGTAGGGCCAGGGCACGTGCCACAGTGACCCTCGGTGCCTGCGGTAGTTCCTCGCCTTGCCCACGGGCTGCGGTTGCCTTGCGCGGAGACATAACTGATACAGGAAAAATACGTCAGAGGAAATTCAACCTATAACACAGCTCTACTGCACGATCTTAGAGTGAAAGAATGGGAACCAATCCTAAATATCCTGCAGCCTCCTGATTATAGATGTGGTGCACAACACACCGATAATCAAGACTACTAGATACGGCACTGTAGACTCTTTCCGAGGATTAAGCGCTCGATACCACTTTTGTCACGACCGAACCGGACCGTGGCCAGGTGCCTTAACGGGCACCCTAGTGACACAACATCGAGAAAACCAGCGGAATGTAAACTCAAGATAAACAACCATTAAGATATAGAATAGTCTAGCCCAAAATGGCTAACCCAAAAGTACATAAACGACGATTACATCCTTAACAACCCAAGTTCTGACAAGACTACCGGCATCTAAGAAAGAACAACACTATGACGGGACCGGGCCCCGTCATGCCCTGAATGTACAAAATATCAACGACTCAGGAGAACCATACCAAAAGTCGAGCCTCCAAGAAATGGAGCTCACGACACTGAGTACAAGATCCAGGAATGAGGATCTACCACCGCTTTCACCTGCGGCATGAGCGCGGCCAGAAGAGTCGATTACAACGTACCAAGTATGTAAAGCGGAAAATCGTAGTAATATCATAAGTCCAAAAAATCGAAGTTATAGATAAAATCAAATTATGTTGCAGTGCCTTACTAATAATGAGAGTAACAAGTATAAGTTTTATAGCATAAAAATAGGAGGCTCACGATCAAAAGCGGTACCTCGCCGTAGTATCATTAAGCGATCCTACTCGCGGGACTATTTCACCGCGCATAGGTCCTGTGGACCGCGTGAGGTCATCCGCCGTCGTATGACTATTTCACCCGCGTGGGACTATTTCACCGCGTGGATCGTGGATCCGCATGATACCATCAGCGTGCTCGCGTGGGACTATTTCACCGCATGGATCCTATGGTCGGATCCGCGTAGTACAAGCGCGCGCTCGCATCATGGGTAGCAAATCCATGGCATAAATAATAACCCGGGTTTACAGTAACAATATAAATATATATAACATAGCTCATCAGGCTAATAAACATAACATAAGCACTACCGCCTATCACATCACAACATAAGCACTACTGCCTATCATAACTTAAGCAAGTTAAGAATCACCTAACTTCTTATTAATAGTACTAATACATCCTCTCATTTTAGTATACCTAAGGCACGATCATGTCTTTTAATAAAAATCCGAGAATTTAACCCAAGTATCATGTACCTCTAACCTTTTAAGAAATAACTCTTTTTATACAAAAATTCCAAGATACTAATCACCATAGTATCAAGTTACGATTTCTTTTCAAAACAAGTCACATTTCCTTTTACAACTATCTCAAGCTTCTAAATTAAGTGACTTCATTTCTTGTAAACCTTAGGCAATTCATGCCTTAAAACCATTTTCTTTCCACAAGTTCAAATCATCAAAACCTTTCTCCATTAAACTTTCACTAGCTAATATAACCAACTCCCCATAAAGCCGTTATATTAGAGTTAAACAATAGTAAAACACATTCCCTTAAGTCGAGGATTTTTATACTTTTCTTTTAAAAGCGAAGCAAGTATCAAATACTTATAACAAACGAAGATTTCCAAATCTTGTGCGTCTCTACCGTACTACATAGGTACAACTAATCATGCTCAAGAGATAGGAAAGCTCCACATACCTCTTCGGTCAATCCACAAGCTAAGTCCACTTTACCGCACGTAGTATGTCAACCTAAAATGACCATAATACGTTTATCAAGCTCTAGTTATCATGCAGAATTTTTCCAAGTTAAAGTCACTAATTTCCTACGGAAAATTGGGCAGCGTTTCCTTTGTTTCTACATACATTGCCACCTTTTCCAAGGTCGATTTTTAACGCTCAAACGCCATGTTTAAGGCTCAACAACCAACCAACACCAAGAGGATTACACACCTAAACTTTGGTGTGTAAAATTCAGCCCCACAAGTTACAACAACTAACCCAACAAGTCTAATGTAGTATTTAGGCAACAACATGCTCATAATATCCCCCTAACCAATTCTTTCATACTCACACCCCATTTCTTACATGCAACTACTCTAAGTGCATTTTTCCAACTACAAGTTCTTCCTATTAAACATGCAACACCCAATACCAACTACAAGAGAAGAAATGTTACCTTAAGTTTTAGCCAAACTTGTTCCAACACCTTGCTAGCCTTTTTCTCCAAGAACACCACCACAATAGTCTTCACAAGCTTGTAATAACCTTTCTTTCCTATTACACTTTTCAGATTTTTCCCTTAGGCTAGAATTCCTCTTGGGAATTTAGAGAGAAGGATGAGCTTTTAACTTAGAGAGATGGAGTGTAAAGATGAAAAGTTGAAAGAAATGTCAAGTCTTGGTCAATATAATGCATGTAGCGAAATCGGATGGGGACACTTGTCACCCTCTCATGGCCTCTTTTAAAACAAAAATCGGACTTTAAGTTTTTCGCCCAAATTTCCGCCTTGGCGCGCACGATTCCGGCGCGGCGCAACTCCTGCGGACCTCGGATCTTTCGTGCGCGGCCTGACCCCTGCGCGCGCGCTGGAACTTCAGCGCCTCGCGCTTCACCGCGCGGCGCGCGGCACTGCCCGTGCGCGGCTCTCGAACCACGAGCGTGTTTCTCTAATTTCTCGCACGGCCCCACACGCACGGCCCGAACCACGGGGTATAACACAGACACTCATAATCCTCTGAACCCTGAGATCGAGAGATTGTGCAGACAGAACAGGAAAGAAAAGTGAGCAGCTGATTTGTTAGCAATGGGAGATCATCGAAACAATAATTTGGAGAATGATGATTTACCGCATGTTTTAAGATAAGTCCCTGCAGAAAGGAGCTTGGGGGACGATGTGATGCCTACAATTACATTGGTGTAGACTTGCATCAGGCTTCTATCTATTGAAGCCAACAATTTTGAAATCAAACCAGCCATATTGCACATGGTTCAAAGCTCAGTTCAGTTTGGGGGACTACCGTCTGAAGATCCTCATTTGCATCTAGCAAATTTTCTGGAGCTGTGTGCAACTTTTAAGTACAATGGTGTTACTGATGATGTCATTCGGTTGAGACTCTTCCCATTCTCACTCAGGGATAGAGCAAAGTGTTGGCTGACTCATTACAGGCGAACTCCATCACTACATGGCAAGACTTAGCCCAAAAGTTTCTTGCCAAGTTCTTCCCCCCAGCTAAGGCAGCGAAGCTCAGAGGTGAGTTGAATAACTTTTATCAGCTGGAAGGAGAATCACTATATGATGTATGAGAGCGGTTTAAAGATTTGCAGAGGAAGTGCCCACATCATGGGATTGAGAAGTGGATGCTAGCCCATATATTTTACAATGGGATGTGTGGTACAACTCGTACCATTATTGATGCTGCAACAGGGGGAACATTCATGAGAAAGAGTGTCAATGAGGCACATGATCTGTTAGAAGACATGGCCACAAACAACCATCAGGGGGCCGATGAGAGAGCAGTGAACAGCAGGAAAGTGGCTGGGATTCATGAGTTGGATGCTATCACTGCATTAACTGCGCATGTTGCCACTCTGACAAAATAGATGCAGCAGAGCACCATGGCAGTTAAAGCGGTTCAGACACCTGTGAGATGTGAAATCTGTGGGAGTTCCCATACTTTTGATAGGTGTACAGCAGTGGACCCGAATAATGTGCTCATGGAACAGGTTCAGGAAGTGGGAAATTTTCAGAGGCCCTACAACAATGCGTTCTCCAACACTTATAATCCAGGGTAGAGAAATCACCCAAATGTTTCATGGAAGAATTAACAAGGCAGCAACCACAATTGCAGGTCTCATCCTCACATCAGTTCAGCCCACCAGACCCACAAGAGAAGCCAGATGACATAAAAACAACACTGTTGACCTTGGCCAAATTTCAGATTCAATTCATGACAGAAACCAGGTCCTTAATTTCATCATTGGCCAATACTCAGACAAAACTTATGACAGAGACCCAGCAGTTCATGATAAAGACTAGGTCTTCTATCAGAAATTTAGAAACACAGGTGGGACAACTGGCACACGCTGAACAATAGAGAGCAATGGAATCTTTCCAGTAGTACTGTGATTAACCCAAAAGAACAGTTCCAGGCAATCAGCTTAAGAAGTGGTTGGCAGTTAGAGCAGAGGGCACCCCAACCAGCGGTTGAAAAGGAGATTGAGTTGGAGAAAGCAGTTGAGGCAGAGAAAGAGGGGGTTACTGAGGACCACCCTATTTTAGAGAAAGCTCCACCAGCAGTCATGAGAGAATATGTAGACAAAATTCCATTCCCCCAAAGACTGCAAAAGAAGGCTGTGGATAAGCAATTTTCTAAATTCTTGGAGGTCTTCAAAAAGCTTCATATCAATCTCCCATTCATTAAAGCTTTGGAGCAGATGTCAGCTTATGTGAAGTTCATGAAAGACATCCTGTTTAAGAAGATGAAGCTGGCAGACTATGTGACAATAGCGCTGACAGAGGAGTGTAGTGGTATATTGCAGAAGAAACTTTCCCCAAAGTTGAACGATCCAGGGAGTTTCACCTTACCTTGCACCATAGGAAAGGTGACATGTAAGCGGGCGTTGTGTGATTTGGGGCAAGTATCAATCTTATGCTCCTCTCGGTGTTCAAAAGACTTGGTTTGGGGGAAGCGAGACCAACCACAGTCACCCTGCAGCTAGCTGATCGCTCGATTGTGCATCCCCAAGGAATTATTGAAGATGTGTTGCTACAAGTAGGTAAATTCATCCTTTCTGCTGATTTCCTCATTTTAGACATAGATAAAGATGAAAATATGCCCATGATCCTTGGGAGACCATTCCTAGCCACAGGGAGAGCCCTCATTGTTATTGAAAAATGGAGTTAAAGCTCAGAGTCCAATGTGAGGAAATGGTATTCAAAGTTTGCAGACCACCCACTGAACCTCAAATAAATGATAGATGTTTGCCATTGGGATAGCTGACAAGGGTATAGTTGAGAACAGTCTCACAAGTACTGATTCTTGTGGGATACCATTACAACAATGTAAGAATTATGCACCCGTAAATGATGTGGTGGATGAGAACAAGGGAATGAACCCTTCTGAAATGAGCCCTGTGAAAAAGAAAAGGAGTAGAAGAAGGAAAATGGAGTTGAAATGGATATGCGGAGGGGATACTCTACCCCCTTGATTTAGTGAGTAACCTGCGCCCGGCTAAAAGACGTTAAAGACAACGCTACTTGGGAGGCAGCCCAATGTTTTTAATTATGTTATTTCAATTATTGTTTTAGTTGTTTTATTTTATCTTGAACAGTCTCACGGTCTTGGATTTTGTCTTATGTTTTGATAGCAGGTGGACTAGGGACTGACCCTGAGCGGAAAAGGATCAAAAACACTGGAAAAGAACAATGATCGAGCACAGCGCCGTGGCCCCAAAATGCAAGTCCACGACGCAGAAACTTTAGAGAGCCCAGATGTCGTGCAATTTCCAAAAAAATTCCTCTCAAACCTCCGTTATGACCGTTGTGTTGTGTCAGTAAGTTGTTCCTTTATTTTTAGTCTTCAAACATTGGGGACAATGTGTCGATTAAGTTTGGGGGTGTCTTATTTTGTTTTATTATTTTTGAGTCTTTTTTATTTGTCTTTGTGTGTTTTTGAGTCATAAATTATTGAGTGGATAAAGTGAGATAATGTAATGGAATTAAAAGTGACAATCTGTGTGCTTAAGTTAGATATGCCAAAAAATCATGACATCTAATTATTTGGAATATGTGTGCTTAGCCTATGTGTGTCAATTATGGAAAGAAAGGTTGAGAATGTCTAGAAAATCTGGTAGCTTGTTATTTGAGGCGAAATAGTTAAGATGTACATGTTTAGGGAGATGATTCAGACATTTCTTTAATAGCTCTTTTGACCATTCATTACCTGCCCTGACATAAATTATATCACTGGTCAGCCCCTTTGAGCCTAAATAATATCTTTATTTGACATCATATGATTCCTTATTGTGCCATAAGGGATAATTGAAAACTCTTTGAATGAAAAGTGTTGAAAAATGAATAAAAAGAGAGTGAAAAGTTAATGCACCCCAATGAAGAATATGCAAAAATCTAAGTTTGGTGGTGCTTGTTATTTATAATGTATCTCATTCTCTCAAAAGAAAAGAGGGGGAAAATAGGTATGAGATTAAAAAGAAGAAGGAAAAACAGTTCAATGAAAAATGTTTATGGTACGTAATTTGAGCTTAAATGCCTATTTTACCTACCCCTACCTAAACCTACATTACAATCCTTGAAAGTCCTGATGATCTTTAATATGTATATCTATGATTAGTGGAGAATAACAAGTAAACAAGTCTATAACGTTTTGGAAAAGATGGAATAAAACTGACATGCATAGGTTAGATGTTTGTATTCCCAATGATTGTGATCAAAGTAAATTTGCGAAATATCTAACTTGAAATTCTATATTGCTAAATATTCATGCTATGTATGTTCTACCATATTATCCCAACTTTCATCCATGATGTTGAAGAAACATTGCTATAACTACGTGATCCATTTCATAAAGTCTTTGTTATTATTTTTGTTTATTGTTTAGTGCTTTACGCGAGGGCGAGTAAAGTGTAAGTTTGGGGGTGTTTGTTAAGTGTATTTTGTATACACTTTTGAGTCCTTTTTAGTTAGTATTTTACTCTTTTATTTCGCGTTTAGTATAGTGTTAGGTGTCTTTTTCTTTCATTTTGTGTCACATCGGTTATAAAGGAGAAGATACCACTTTTGAGATGGACTTCCATATTAAAAGGCCAAGAAATGAAGCCTAAGAAGTTCCGGGAAGCATAGAAGAAATCAAACGAAGTCCGGACGGAAAAATGACGAAAAACCGAAAAACTGGCCAATGACGTCGGGAGCGCTGCGGCGCCAAATATACTGAGGAGTCGAGGCGGAAAATTACAATTCTGGGTTGAATTTTGACACGGTTTTCAGGGTTCGGAAGACAATTTTTCCCAGCTATATAATCCCTAAACCCATACCTTATACCGGAGGACAAATCATACTTTTGGGAAGCAAGAAGAAGGCTGCAATTGAACACTATTGTTCAAGTTCTTTTTCTTTCCTTTATTTTTATTTCAGTTTATGTTGGATATTGTATTAGTTCTTGACATGACAATGTTTAGGAGCTAATTACTTTAGTAGGGTTTTCCATCGAATCTTATTGAAACTCTTTCATATAGTTAATGCATGATTATTGATTCCTTCTTCACCATATTATGATCTATTTAATAGTGTTGTGATTTTTTGATAGTTAATTAACCATTAATTGTCATCAATTATATGATTTCGAATCAAAAGTCTGAAATGTGAGATTTGAATATGTTGTAATTGTCTAGACATATGTTAAAATCGTAGACGAAAGTACCCTGATACTTGTGTAGTATTTAAGGTTATTGTTCTTAATCCTCCTGTGTGGTAAAATATATCATAGAAATATAGAAGGTTTCTGCACAAGGTTGAGCTCTTGTATGTCCTAACCGGAATATGATGACAGATTAGTTAACCTGCTATCTTAATAAGAAGAAGAATCATTAGCTTTGCATTGACAAGTGAAAGAGTGGATAGTTGAGGAGATTGAAATGTCATATTTCCTTCATAACTGCTTTAAAACCCAAAGTATTATCGCTCTTAGTTATTTTCTGCATTAGTTATAATCTTTTAGTTATAATTCTCCAACTAAAGAACGTCAATCAAATAGATACCATAGAATAGATAATCGATATTCAATAAACCAGTCTCTGTGGACGATAAACTCGGTCTTACAGATCTTTATTACTTGAACGATACGTACACTTGCGTAAGCACTTAGAAATATCGCAACAATTATGCCCACTTTCGTCGACTCCAAGTCCAAACTCATTGCAGATGACAAGGATCTGGTCATCGATCCTTCTCTTTATAGGAGTCTCGCATGTGTTCTTCAGTATCTCACCTTCACTCGACCAGATATTGCATATGTGGTTCAACAGGTGTGCTTGTTCATGCATGCTCCTAGGGAACCTCATTCTACAACTCTTAAGCGTATCATTCGGTACGTTAAGGGCACTCTTGACTATGGACTTCATTTATATCCCTCCGCACCGACTAGATTGCTCTCTTACACAGATTGGGCAGGTTGTCCGGACACTCGTCGCTCTACGTCCAGATATTGTGTATTTTTGGGGGATAATATTATATCGTGGTCTGCCAAGCGACAAGCCAAACTTTCCCATTCGAGTGCAGAAACAAAATATTGAGTCGTTGCGAACGTTGTTGTCGAGCTATGTTGATCTCCTTCTTGAGCTTCATTGTCCCATATGTAAGGTATTTTTGGTTTACTTTGATAACATATATGTTGTCTACTTGTCTCATAACCCGGTTCAACATCAGCGAACCAAACATATTGAGATGGATATTCACTTTGTTCGTGAGAAGGTTGCAATGAGTCACGTTAGGGTGTTGCATGTTCCTTCTTCGTATTAGTACACAAATATCTTCACAAAGGGGATTCCTCGACAACTGTTCCTTGACTTGATTCAGTTTCAGCGTCTGACCTCCTTCCGCTCCGACTGAGGGGGTGTGATAGTGAATATATTCTATATATATTCACACTATATTCTGTAATTAATATTTAGTGTAATTAATGTAAAATAGAGATTATAATTCTATTCGGACTACAATTGTATACTCTATATATGTTACATTAATAAGAGAACTCCGGGGAGGAGATTTACACTATTCTACAGTTGGTTCTAGAACTATAGTTGAAGTCAATTTAATCGATCGCAAAAAATTACACTTTTTAATTCTTTAAGTTATCATTTTAGAGAGAGGCCTGACGTAAAATTGTGGAACCAATCTTTCATATTATTTCTCTATAATAATATTTTGCTATAGTAGTTATATTATCGAAACAAACGAAATTGTTATAGAATTTTTTTACTATAGGTAAAACTGTAAACTTACGCACTAATAGTATTAGAACTTAAAACTTAATTTATAAAATAATGTACATAAGCAGGCACGTCGGTCTGTTTCAGTGTTTCTTTTCGTTTATCTCTGTCTAGAAGGAAATGATGAAATGTTGGATTGACATCGTAAGACTTTGTGATTATTTTCCTCAAATGTTCTTCTTCCATTAAATAATAATATATACATTAATTACAATCATTAGGAAGAATAAGTCTTCTTTAGGATAATACTAGTAATATTTCATATACAATAATTTCCTATCATATATGAAGAGATCTACATTAATATAAGATATACACATAATATTCTATTAATGATCCTATTCTAGAATATTCTAATTAATATTCTAACACTCCCCCGCAGTCGAAGCTGGAGGGCGGCGAATGTTGAGACTGTCCCGAAATTCTTCAAATAATATCAGCGTAAGTCCTTTTGTGAAGATATCAGTAATCTGATGTCGCGTCGGAACATGTAACACTCGCACTTGTCCGCGAGTCATTTTTTCACGGATAAAATGAATATCTAACTCAATATGCTTAGTGTGTTGATGATGGATTGGATTCCCTGATAGATAGATTGCACTAATGTTATCACAGTATACCACAGTAGCTGTCGGAATAGGGCAATGAAGCTCAATGATTCGAATCCAAAGGCGTAGTCGGATCTACATCGCAACGCGCGGTATTCGACTTGACACCTGGCGTGATATGGTGGGTTGTCGTTTAGAAGACCAGGAGATCAAATTATCACCAAGAAAGACGCAATAGCCGGAGGTGGAACGTCTGGTGTCCGAACATCCTGCCCAGTCTGCATCTGTGTAAGTGACAAGTTTGGTGATGGACGAAGGATATAGATGTAATCCATACTCCAGAGTGCCCTGAATGTACCACACAATGCGTTTGAGGGCATGCATATGTTCTTCCATCAGATTATGCATGAATAGACACACTTATTTAAAGGAGTCTAGTCTGTACGTAGTATCCGACCTGGTGAATGTGAGGTACTGCAACGCCCCAGCCAGGCTGCGGTATAATGTAGGATCAGCATAGGGTTTGCTAGATACAGAACTTAACTTCGACTTTGTGTCCACCGGAGTTGCCGAAAATTTGCATGAGGACATACCCCCTCGTTCCACAACCTCAGATGTATACTTCTTTTGAGAGAGAAATAACACACCTGCATGTCGTGTCACAGAAATTCCTAGAAAATAGTGCAGTGGACCAAGATCTTTCATAGCAAATTCGGACCCAAGCTGAGATATGATATTCTTGCGTAGGGAATCTGAAGATGTTGTAAGAATGATATCATCCATATATAAAAGAAGATAAGCAATGTTATTACCCTGACGATAAATAAACAGAGAATTGTCAGAACGATTGTGAGTAAAACCCATGTGTGACACAAAATCTGCAAATCGCTTATACCAAGCCCTGGGGGCTTGTTTGAAGCTATATAATAATTTCTTCAGCAAGCACACATGATGGGGATAAGCAGGATCTCTGTACCCCCAGGGTTGGTGCATGCAAACTGTCTCATTCAGATGACCATGAAGAAAGACATTTTTGACATCCAGTTGATGAAGTGACCATCCTTTTGAGAGTGACAGACTTAGAACTGTTCGGATGGTAGCTAGTTTGACCACTGGGCTGAACGTCTCCCCACAATCTATGCCAATCTGCTGGGTCTTTCCATCACCTACAAGACGGACTTTATGTCGCTCAAAAGAACCATCAGATTTTTCTTTATGGCTAAAAATCCACATAGACTGAATAATGTTAGCATTAGATGGATGAGACACTAAATCCCATGTCCTATTTTTAATTAGAGCATGATATTCATCATCCATGGCCAATTTCCAATTCGGGTCTTTGAGAGCCGACACTGGGTTACCAGGCAAAGGTGATTTAAAAACATATGTGTGAAGGCTGTATTTGGTATTTGGTTTAACAATACCATGTATTGCTGAGTGGCCGGACGGGAGGCTTGACAGCCGGATCGACGCCCAGGCCGCAATAGAATCGATGGTGGGCCTTGTATTACATCGAGAAAAGGCCCAGGCGAGATGAGGTGGGTAGGCGGTGTGCTCGAGAATTTGGAGGTTGGCCCATCTGCTGAAGCAATGCACCATCTGGTAGTGAGTTAGCGAGCCAGCTGCGTGGGCGATTTGATCCAGTGGTTGGGCTGCTTGTTCGCGGTCCAGTGGGCCCACTGGTTGTGTACCTACGGATCCCGGGATATGAATAAAATGTGTTAAATACAAGAGCTTATCATCATCCAAAAAATCATAGGTATGGGTCCCGATTTCATGTATTTTAGCAAAGGGAAAAATCGTTTCGTCAAAAATAACGTGGCGACTTACAAACATTATTTTTGAAGAAATATCATAACATAGGTAACCACGATGATTAGTAGGGTATCCCAAGAAGACACATGAAGTGGACCGGGCTTGTAGTTTTGTGATTGTGGTGGATGGAAAAAATGGGTAGCACAAACACTCTTAGGTGATGATATGAAGGATCTCGTAAGTAAAACAACTTTAGTGGATCTTGGTACGACATGTGTTTATGAGGAAGGATATTCAACATATATGTAGTCATTTGAAGAGCATAATGCCAAACTATAGGGGGTATGGATGCATGAACAAGGGATGTTCTAACAATATTATTGATGGTTCTAATTTTGCGTTCTGTCTTCCCATTCTGTGAAGAGGTGTGAGGACAAGATAGACGAAAACTTAAACCATTTGTTTTGAAAAAAATCCCAAAACTGATTATTATCAAATTCCCCCCAATTGTCACATTGAATACTTTTAATCTCCCGTTCAAAGCGAGTTTTGATGAATGCCCGAAAAATGCGAAATGTGGAAAACACTTGTGATTTCTTTGCTAGAGGAAATGTCCACAAATAATTAGAATAATCATCAAGGATAAGCAAATAATATCTATGACCAGAAGCACTCAAAACATGAGAGGTCCAAATATCACAATGCATAATATCGAAAGGCATAAGAGTGCAAGAATTAGAAGCAATAAATGACAATTTCACATGTTTACCAAGTGCACAAGACTGACACTTATTCAAAATCCGAGTCTGGTTACAAGAAATAAGGTTATTTTGTTTAAGAGAAGCTAAAACAGCCTCCCCCGGATGTCCCAAACGTTGGTGCCATAAGGATGGTGCCAAAGTTGTAAAAGTAGAAGAAAACTTGTATTGATGACTAGGAAAATTTATTGGATAGATCTCCCCCTTGCTATCACATCTCATGAGAAGCCTCCTCGTCTGAAAATCACGCACGGAAAATCCAAAGGGGTCAAAATTAACAGATACTCAATTATCAGTTGTAAACTTCCTAACATATACCAAGTTTTTGATTAGTTTCGGAGCATGTAGGACATTATTTAGGGACAGTGGTGGGTTAGGTGGTGATACTGTAGTAGAACCATACCCTTTGATTGGAATTGAATGACCATTTCCGACAATTATACCACTATCATTACTCAAATTAAAATAGGACGTGAGATTACCTTGGGAGGACGTCATGTGTGACGTTGCCCCGAAGTCCACGTACCAATTTGAATCCGGTGGATTGAGTCCAAGAGTGTTCATGTCGGACTCAATATCTGTTGGATGTGCCATGGTTGAGTGGGCCTCATGCCACTTGGTGGTGAGGCCCGATTCTTCTTTGGGCTTTCTTTGAAAAATACACTGGCTGCGAGCTCGCCGAAATGTGGCCCGTTCATTTGCGAAGGATGAGGCCCGCCATCGCTGAGGCCCAATGGCGTTCTTCTTTGCCATCTGCGTGTCGACCATCGCCGCCACTACCGAGCCGATTCGGCTGGTCGATTATTGCCACTGTTCAGCCCCTCCGCCGCCAGTTTTGCCACCATTCTGCCATTTTCCACCACCGGAGTTGGTGGTGCCACCATTCCCGTCGCCACCGGAATTCCGATGTCCTCCTCCTTTGTTATTTCCACGATTTTCACCCTTATTTTTGTTATTATTACGTCCTTTTTGTCCCTTATTTTGGTGAGAGGGATCAAAACAATTATCATCATTCGGATGGGAGGCAAGGAAGGCGGAATTTGACGTATTTGAGGCTTTTTTCATCAAGCCTGCTTCTTCAAGTATAAACATGGATCTTGCTTTATAAAACTGTGGTAAAGGATTACTCTGACGGATGAGAGTTCTCACTCCGCTATACGTTTCTGTGAGACCAGCAATCAATTGCAACACTAGCCGGTTATTAGCAACCGGTGAACCGACGTTCCTTAACTGATCTGCCAACACTTTGAGGCGTTGACAATAACCCGAAACATTGGAAAAATCCGTCATGTCAACGGTGGAGAATTCCTGTTCCAGTGTAACAGCGCGAGAGTTTTGATTATCTTGAAAGATATCTCTCAAACGGTCCCACGCCACCATAGCTGTCGAATCCGACTCCATTATGGTGTGCAACAAGTCCGTGAAAATTGTTGCATAAATCCAACCGAGGACTGTGGCATCAAGCGTATCCCACAAGTCCTTGTCTGCATCAGTGAGCTCCTTTCCCTTCCCATCTTTTGGTGGAATGATATGATGAAGAACTTTGTGAGCCCTACAACATATCTTAAACAATTCTGCCCAAGAAGCATAGTGCACGGTTTCTATCTCCAGTTTAACATGGATATGTGTCTTAATGTTTGAAATGGCTAGAGCATGATGAAAAGATGATTTTGATTCAGACATATTTTGGTTGAGAAGAAGATTGTTCAACAATGGAGGGATGAAGCAAAAGAAATTAAAAATTTGGAAGATAATTTTTTGCCACGGCTAGGGTTGGTCGAAAAAAAAATTTGGTGGAGAGAAAATTGGATCTTTTTCTTATTCTTGATACCATGTAAGACTTTCAGATTATTTTCCTCAAATATTTTTCTTCCATTATGTAACAATATATACACTAATTACAATCATTAGGAAGAATAAGTCTTCCTTAGGATAATGCTAAGAATATTCTCTATACAATAATTTCCTACCATATATGAAGAGATCTACATTAATATGAGATATACACATAATATTCTATTAATGACCCTATTTAAAATATTCTAACTAATATTTTAAGAGACATGTGTATCATTTGGTAATTTAGTGTACCTTCTTTCTCTTTAATTACATTCCATAATTCTGCATGTTCTCGGTATGGTGATTTCTCTAATAATTCCGCAGGCGTTTCTGCATCATTCAATAACCTTTTATCATATTTAAAATGTGTTTACTTTTCGTTTAGGTGAGCCTTTATTCTTGATTTTGCAAATTGCCTTAATTAGAAATGCCTAACTTGGCAGCCTCAGAGATATTCGGTTTCTCCAAATAAGAGCTCTATGAAACGATAAATTCTGTTCTACAACTATTAAAGTTAATTTTTTAATTTGAATATACAATACTTGAATAGGGAAAAAGAAGAAGAAACCCTTTGATTATAGCAAAAGTTTGGCAAATGTTGGTTCTTGGATATAACATTTATGAGCGTGGAAAGAGACTCCATTTTAAAAAAAAAATACAAGGATTAGCGAAAAGATCTAAGAAAATATATGGAAAAACTTGTAGAAACTAAAGGTATTCGATGATGTGTAATTAATTAGGCTAAGAAAAGCATGAGCAAACATATGCCCAAGTTGAACTTGAGCTGGTGTTGTGAGATGAATGCCGTCTGGACCTATTTCTAGTCCCTTGGCATCAATCTTTATTACATTTGACATATTGATCGTCAGCTGAGCTGCTCTCACTTGTTCTATATATGGCCCTTTAAATGGCTTTTTCGGATATGGTAGGACTACCTGTCAAATATTATTGAATAATAACTATTAAACATGTTTAAAATATAATGCTAATAAATATAAATATATTATATCAATAATTTAAATTTTTAGATGAAATATTTACACCATTCAACTTGATTAGAGACAGAGTCAGATTCATGATTCAAATTTCACCACTAATCAGACTAGAATCCAAATTATCATAACACAAATCTACGATCAAATTCATATCAATATAATATCATCAAGACAAGAAAATGATAAAAGAATGTGTTAGTTACCTGCAAAATGGGGAGGTTAGGAGAACTCAAATCACTACGCAAGTCATGAATGAATTTCTCTAAATTGATCTTATAATCTTTGTATCCATTTCCCCCTTTAACATCACTTTCACCATGATACCACAATAACCCCCTAATAATTCCTCCATCCTTTTCGGCCAATTTGGCTCTTTTAACCAATTCATCATAAGGTAGAGACCCACGCCTCCATTTAAACAAACCAGTTCCCCCTCTAGCACAAGGTACTAAACCAATGACACCAAATTTTGATTCTCTTTTAAGAATTTCATTAGCAAATGCCATTCCAGGTCCAAGTCCACAACTTGCTAAACAATCGATACCATAATTTATAGGCTCGTGTGCTTCTTCCCATTTTTGAGCTGCGTTAAATCGTATAATTTTGTGATTTGGTTTACATTCTCGAGGCACGAACCTATTCCAGACTTTGGTAACATTTCCTCCAACAATTTTTCTAATGACTCCGCCTCTTCCTGCCATGTTGCTTTGCCCTGCTAATAGGAAAACTTGTACATTTTTCTTGCTACTACTAGTAGTGTTACATTCCTTCACTTTCTTTGGACTCATTAACCAACATAAGTTTGAGACAAGTAAAAGAAATGTTAGGATCAAAATTATTTCATCATTTTTGTGTTTCAACATATTTTGATGGCTCTCTTTGGAGGTGAACTTGAAGCACTCTTTCGATTTTAAATGTTTTAGGAGAACAACAGCTAAATGCAGATCTCAAGTTTTTATTTTCTATTTTTTCTTTGTTTATGAGGACTTGAATGCATACGTCCTATGTATCTTGCTGTCACATTATTTTACTTCCTTTTTTAGTGGATGCACTTAATTTCATCACTTCCTTCAATAATGAGTGAATGGAATGCATAAGATATTAAGCATGATACCAGAATATATTCATCGCATTTATCATCTTTTCGAATGTCGAATATAAAAAATGAATATAGATTATTTCAAGAACATTGGCACAATCCTTTTTATTTATACTTTGTATGAAGTGCAAATCTTGTGAAGAGTAAAGTGACCCGACCATCTTTAATTTGTTTCAATTAAAAGATTTGATGATATACGGCAATCTCCAAAATAAGAAATATTTGGGGAAATAGTTCATTAATCTGGTAAAAAAAACTTTAGTGATGTGCAATGTACATTTTGGCCTGATTAAAACATGTCTTCCAGTGGTGCATCGTATATAACAGGGTCATTTGCACCTTTACTCTTATTTTGTGATGTTCTTTAATTTTTCCTCCCCTATCAACTTTGGTTGTCCATTTCTTCTCCATTCAAAATGTATTTGTAAATGCTATCTTTTTAAGCATGTACATCAATTTTCTTTCTAGGATTATTTTCATTGCCTGAAGACCATGAAGCCGCCGAGCAACACAATATTCATTGAATAATGGTGGGTGTTAAGAGTCCCACGTCGTAAATGGAATGAGAATCTTATATGGATTTGGACAATCTTCACCTTATAAGCTAGCTTTTAGGGTTGAGTTAAATTCAAGATCCATTCTTTACATGATATCAAAGTCAGACTCATTCCAATTTTTTGTTCACCTATTGTTGGGCTCTCAAATTATATTATTCATGCTCCAGTTAAGAAGATCTGGGCGGGCGTGCAGAGAGTGTTAAGAGTCCCACATCGAAAATGGAATGGAGTGTTAGAGTCTCACATTAAAAATGTAATGAAAACATGGACTCCTTACATGGATTTGAATAATCATCACCCTACAAACTAATTTTGGGATTGAGTTAATGCTCAAGATCCATTCTTTATAGTGAGTACAAAATCTGTCTTCATGTTTCTTGCTTTTCAAATAATGAAGAAAAATCTTAAGGGTATCAATTTTAGTGCAATGAAATCTGTTTAAACTACTTTAGCAGTTTTTGCGGCTTGTTTGGATAAAAAGCGTTGTGATTTCATGAGTATTTTTTGTTAGAATTTGTAGAAGAATAAGAGTAAAATAAGCGTTGCGATTTTGAGCGGCCATGGCGCTGAACAATAAAAATTCCCGTGACGGCGCCCGTACTGGAAGCGATCTTCGACACCAAAACTTCAGAGAGGTCTGATAGATTTTGAGCGTCGCGACGCTGAGTGGAAGAGTCGCGGCGCCTGAGTTCCAGTTACGTTCCGGAATTTAAAAATGAATTAGCGCCGCGGCGCTAATCCAATGGGAAAATTCTGGGCAGTCCAAAAGTTGTGTCTCTTCCCATGGGTCACAACCTTTGGAATACAAAACTGCCATGGACGAAAATTAATGTTATAAAAGCATGTTGATCACTTGTTTAAACACACAATACTCAATACATTACAATCAATCATTAAACACAATTAATGATCTAAGATTGTTGCTCAATCTTCATCTTCTTCATCAAGAGATATTTTCTAGAAAAACACTTAAAGTAAATTCGCCATAGATCAAGTCTTCGTGCAAGAACCTGAAACAGATAGTTGTATCCTCAAGATAGACGTCTGTGAAACTACAACACTAGTGGGGGTGAATTTCTGTCTTAGGTCACTGCATTGCAGGCCTCTATCGACACAAGTTAGTGTGTGTTTTTCAGTTTGATGTTTTTCACTATTGTTAATTTCAATTACATTTGAATCATTATTATGTTATTGTGATTGTTTATTGAAAGGTCTAGATTGGAAGACAGAAATTTCAGAAAAATACATTTTTCTAACATTGTTAAGTTTGCAAAATTTTCAGAGAATTTTTATTTCCTGATTTGTAAAAAAATGGATCAATCTGGATCATCAATGGTGAAAACCCATGTTGAGAAACCCGAGAAATTCAAGGGTTCTGATTTCAAACACTGGCAACAAAAGATATTGTTTTATTTGACCATTCTCCATGTGGCAAATGTATTGACTGCTGAGGCTCCAACGGCATTGCCGGAAGGAGAGAGGAGAATGCTCCTACTGATGCGGAGAGAGCCGAAAGGCTGAAGGCTATTGAGACTAGGTGTAGCCAAGAGTTTCTTTGCAAGAACTACATTCTCAACGCCTTGGACGATACTCTCTATGATATATACTTCACGTTCGGATCAGCACGGGAGTTATGATAGTCATTAGAGAACAAGTACAAAACTGATGTTGCTTGTTCGAAGAAGTTCGTCATCGGCAAGCTCGTAAACTTCAAGATGAACGATGCAAAGTCGGTTGTCAAGCAAGTGGAGGAACTCCAAATCATTGTTCATGAACTAGAGGTTGAAGGTATGGGTCTTAACCAAAATTTCCTTGTTGGTGCTATTATTGAGAAATTACCTCCTTCTTGAAAGAATTTTAAGGTTTATTTGAAGCATCTAAAGGAGGAAAAGAGTTTTGAGCAACTGGTTCTGAAAATTCGTGTTGAAGAAGACAACAGGAAGAATGAAAGGGTTGATGATGTTTCATTGGAGCCTAATGCCAACATGGTAGAAGGCCAAATTTCAGAAAGGAAAGGGCAAATTTGTTGGTGCCAAGCCATCTTTTTCCACCGGGAGGAATGCACTAGCCCCACAAAGGATCAATGCATACTATGTTGGGTATGTGGAAAACCTGGGCACAGAGCAAAATATTGTCGCCTTCGCAAGAGTCAAGGTGGTGGATGGACACTGGTGCTACAAGGCATGTATGTTCAGAGAAGGACATGTTTTCATCTTACCAAGCCATCAAGGATGGAGAACCATTGTTCGTGGAAAATGTCGTAGATGTGAAGGTAGAAGGGAAAGGGAAAATGACTTTGAGGCTCACTTCCGGGAATGATCTTGTGCTCACTAATGTGTTGCACGTGCTTGAAATTTATAGGAATTTACTTTCTGGACCTGTTCTTAGTAACAAAGGCTTCAAAATTATAATAGAATCTGACAAATTTGTACTCACCAAAGGTGGGTGTGTAGGAAAGGGTTACCTCAGTGAGGGGCTCTTCAAACTAAGTATTGTACCTACTCAGGATGTTGTCATTATTAATGAAAATGCAGGCACTAGCACTGTTTCTATGTATATGGTTGATTTTCATTTTTTATGGCATTCTCGATTAGGTCATGTTAATTATCGTTCCTTACAAAGAATGATCAAGATAGGCATGTTGTCAAAATGTTCTATGAACAAAATGACTAAATGTGGAGTTTGCATAGAATCAAAATATGCAAGTCATCCTCATAAATCTATTGTGAAATCAAATGAAGTGATTGGCTTAATTCATAATGATTTGTGTGATTACCAAGCAACTCATCGCGTGCAGGAAAGAATTATTATATATCGTTTATCGATGATTGCAGTAAATTTTGTTATGTATACTTAATACATACCAAAGATGAGGCTTTGAACATATTTAAAACATACAAAGCAGAAGTGAAAAACCAACTTGACAAAAGAATTAAGATTCTAAGGTCAGACAGAGGTGGTGAATATCAATCAAATGAGTTCAAAGAATTTTGTTTTACTCATGGTATAGTTCATCAAATCACTGCGTCATATACTCCAAAACAAAATGGAGTTGCCTAACGTAAGAATAGAACATTAAAAAATATGATAAATCCTATGTTGATTAGTTCGGGGGCACCCCTTAGTCTATGGGGTGAGACGTTAATGACTGCAAATATGATATTGAACAAAATTTCTCAAAAGAAAAATGATCAATCTCCTTATGAATTGTGGAAAGATTGCCTACTTTCAAAAGGATGAAAGTATGGGGTTGCCTAGCGAAAGTTCAAGCTCCCTTACCAAAGAGAACTAAACTTTGACAGAAAATGGTCGATTGCATTTATATTGGTCATGTCAATAATAGTGCAGCATATAAGTTTTTGGTGTATCATTCTGATATTGAAGGTATTTATGAGAACACACTTATGGAATCTGCGGAAGCAGAATTTTTTGAGGATATTTTTCCTTACAAAGACAAGGATAAAAGTGTTCCTAATAACAAGAAGATGATGCTGCCTCAAGATGAGTCAAACCTAGACACTCAAAATGATGAAAATCTTACTTCCTTTGTTCAAGAAGAAAATTCTGAACCGAGAATTAAACATGGAAAAGTCGCCAAAGATTTTGGATCGGACTTTATGACATTTTCCGTTGAAGGAAAACCTCAAACATATAGGGCTGCTATGGAATCATCTGAAGCACCTTATTGGAAGGGGTTGTCCAAAGTGGGGTAGAATCCATTGTAAAAAATAATACATGGAAATTGGTTGATCTCCCTCCGGGACAAAAATCAATAGGCCGTAAATGGATTTTCAAACGGAAACTAAGGCTTGATGGTACTATAGAAAAATACAAAGCTCGTATAGTAGCCAAAAGGTTTAGACAAAAAGAAGGTGTAGATTTCTTTGATACATACTCACCAGTATCTAGAATTACGTCTATAAGGACGTTAATTGCTATAGCAGCGATTCACAATTTGAAAATACACCAAACGGATGTGAAAACTGCATTATTGAATGGTGAACTAGATGACGAAATTTACATGGAACAACCCGAAGGGTTTGTTGTTAAAGGTCAAGAGAAGAAAGTCTGTAAATTGATTAAGTATTTATATGGACTTAAACAGGCTCCAAAACAGTGGCATGAAAAGTTTGATAACACATTATTATCAAATGATTTTCAAATAAATGAATGTGACAAATGTGTATACATTAAGGAGTGTAATAATGCATATGTCATTATATGCTTATACGTGGATGATATGCTGATTATGGGAACAAGTAAGAATGTAATCAACCAAACTAAGAAGATGTTGCAGGCCGCTTTCGATATAAAAGATATGAAAATAGCGGATGTCATTCTTGGTATTAGAATTCAAAGGAATTATGAGGGTTACATCTTAACTCAATCCCATTATGTGAAAAAAATCCTTCGAAAATTTGGACACTATGATGATAGACCGGTTGTTACCTCATTTGATCTCGCTAGTCACCTTAAGAAGAATGAAGGTGATAGTGTGTCTCAATTCGAGTATACACAAGTTCTTGAAAGCTTGATGTACATAATAAATTGTACGAGACCGGATTTGGCATATACAGTGAGTCGACTTAGTCGATACTCACACAATCCTGAAAATGATCATTGGGTAACGCTAATAAGGGCACTACGATATCTAAAGCATACAATGAACTATGGATTGCATTATACAAAATATCTTCCCGTGTTAGAAGGATATTGTGATGCTAATTGGATTTCCAACCATTCAGAAAGTAAGTCTACAAGTGGGTATCTATTTACACTTGGTGGAGCGTCGATATCTTGGAAATAATCAAAGCAAATGGTAAATACGATATCAACTATGGAAGCAGAGTTTGTAGCCTTGGATAAAGCTGCCGAAGAGACAGAATGACTAAGAAACTTCCTAGAAGGTATTCTGTTGTGGACAAAGCCTGTGACAGTCATTTGCATACATTGTGATAGTATGGCTGCCCTGACGAGGGCAAAGAATCAAATATACAATGGCAATTCAATACATATAAGGCGACGTCATAATACAATACGAAGCTTGCTGAAGAATTGAATTATATCCACTGATTATGTAAAGTCTAAGGACAATATAACAGATCATTTAACAAAAGCTCTTACAAGAGAGCAAGTCGTATTTCAATTTTCTAAAAAATGGCCTAGGCGGTAGGCGCTGGTAAGTCGTCCCGCTTATGCCCTAGGTGGTCCAAGTCATTTTTTTTATTTAATAGGGGTAAAATTACGATTTTATCCCCAATTTCTTTTGTGATTTTACCCCCAATTTCTTTTGCCCTAATATAACAGGCAACAACAAACAGGGGCTGCTCTTCATCGACATATCTTCGACTTCAGAGAGAGAGCAGCGAAAAAAACCTTAAAAATCAAAGTGTCTTCAAGAATCAAGATTCAACATTCAAGAATACAAAAAAGCCCTAAAAATCTTCAATCAAGCTTCAAGGTTAGTTCTATTTCTTCTTCTTTTACTTCATATCTTCTTTTTCTTCTTCTTTCACTCTTCAATCATTATTGTTTTCTCCTTTTTCCGGGTTGTTTCGAACTTTCGCGACCCGACCCGAATTTTTTTTTGTTCTTCGGTTATTTCTTGTCGAGCTGCTGCCTTAAATCTGAAAAAAATAGTATAAATTAGTTACGACTTACAAATTTATTAGTAATAGTATAAATAGACTAGTAATAAGTTAATAATATAAATATATAGTGAATGATTTGTCATTTGTGGCGATTCTCGACTCCATCGTTGATGTTGAAGCAGCTTCTGGCGAGCATGTTATCTTATTACAGTCTGCACTTAATACTAATTAAAAGTTTTAAAACTAAAGAGAACTCTACTATTGCTTCTTTGCGCTCATCTAAACTTCACGACTAACATGTAACACATTTTCAGCAGTTTCTGATTTGTCATTTGTGAAATGTGAATATTTATCATTTACTCATTTTGAAAGTAATTATTTTATTGATTGATTATTTGATTTGTTAATGGACTTATTTTAATAATTTGCAGGTTATTAATTTGCAAAAATGAGTTCTAATCCAATTGAGAATCAAGAGTCGACTTCTGCCAAATTAAAGAGAAGTAGTGATGATATTGGGTGGGAATATGGGATGCTTTCCAACCCAATGCACCAAGATAAGTGGAGGTGTAAGTTGTGTGGAAAAGAATATAGTGGGGGAGTTTATAGAATTAAACTCCATATTGCCAACATAAGAGGAAACATCGCTCCTTGTTCAAAGGTGTCTAAAGAAGATAAGGAACGATGTAAAGCGGCACTTGATGGAGCAAAAAGAAAAAGATGGGAAAGAAAGAGGAGGATGTAGCCTTAAGAAGTTAGGTGGAGGTTCTACATTCACATGACGTTGATAACATGGAAGAGGGAGGAACCATGAGACCACCTCGTTCTCTTGGTCCTATGGATAAATATACTACCAAAATAAATGCCGATGATAGTTGTATGGATGAAAGAACAAAAACTAGGCAACAAAACATATATGATGCTCTTTCCAAAGAAAGAACACTTCAAGTGCACAACTATGTCCTAGGTGGGTGTATGAGTCGGCCATTCCATTTCATGCGGTTGAAATTGATAGCTTTAAGAGAATGGTCGAGGCGATTGGACAATTTGGTCCGATTCATCATCCTCTGCCAATACCAACTTAGAGAGCCACTCTTGAAGGGGGAAGTAGAGAGAACAAAACTATCACTCAAGAATCAAGAGGAAGAGTGGGAAAAGAGTGGTTGTTCTATCATGGCCGATGCTTGGAGTGATAGAAATAGAAGAAGTATAATGAATTTGTGCGTAAATTGTCCAATTGAGACAACTTTTCTTTCATCTAAAGAGGCTTTCAGAGATGCACATACCGAGGAATATATTTTTGATTATGTGGATGAGTGCATTGAAAAAGTTGGGGTTCAAAATATGGTTCAAGTGGTGACCGACTATGCTTCTAATAATTTGAAGGCCGCGAAATTATTATTACAAAAGAGGCCTCAAATCTTTTGGACTCCATGTGCCACTCACACAATGAATCTTATGCTTGAAGGAATTGGTAAGCTTCCTAATTTCAAGAATGTAATTTCAAAAGCAAAAAAAATTTATCGTTTTTATCTACTCTCATCATAAGACGTTGGAATTGATGAAAAACTATACAAAGAGGGAGATAATACGGCCTGGAGTAACTAGATTTGTCACGGCTTTCTTAACATTGCAAAGTTTAATTGAAAAGAAAGAAGAGTTGAGGCAAATGGTAAACTCCAACGCATGGGAAGAGACCAAATGGTCTAGAAGCTTGAAGGGAAAAGTCGCATATGCTATCATAGTACAACCGGCTTTTTGAAATGGAATTGCTCTTTGCTTGAAGGTATTTACACCTTTGGTGAAAGTCCTTAAACTTGTTGATGGAGATGTGAAGCCGGCTATGGGCTTTGTTTATGGTGAAATCCTAAAAGCAAAGAATGAGATTAAAGAAACTTTAAGGTATAGGGAAGACAAGTATAAGACTATACTTGACATAGTGGATTCAAAAGGAAAGGGGTGCATTAATACTCCACTTCATTTGACGGCTTACTTTGTTGAATCTGTACTACTTTTATAACAAATCCTCTACATGGTCACCGGAAGAACATGAAATTGTTATGGATAGGATCTTTACTTGTATTGAGCGATTTCATCCGGACTTGGATATGCAAGATCAAGTGATTAATGTGGATTTGGTGAAGTACAAGAATCGGGAAAGTGGATTTGGAAGACCTTTAGCGGTTAAAGGATGTCAAAACAATGATGATAAATATGATCCGGGTATGATTATGACTATCTCTCTTTTTAATTTTATATAAATTATAATTTATAAGTTTAAATGTTTAATGCTTCAATATTAAATATTAATAATATTTTTTATTTTTGAATTTATAGTTGGATGGTGGAATAACTATGGCAATCATACACCTCATCTTCAAAAGATTGCGAAAATGATTCTTTCTTTAACAACAAGCTCATCCGGTTGTGAAAGAAATTGGAGTGTCTTTGAAGGGGTAATTCACATTCTAATTTCTAAGTCTTTTAATAATGATGATTGTATATTATTATTAGTTACTAAGTCTTTATATTTTCTTTGTAAATGCACACAGAGAAGAGGAATAGACTAGATACCGATCGTATGAACAATCTAGTCTATGTTCAATTCAATGCAAGATTGATGAATAAGAAGAAGAAAAGGGGTGACAAAATTGATGTGCTTCTAGCAAATGAGGCTACTTATGCACAATCTTGGATTGTTGATGGAGTGTGTGAAGATGAAGGTGAAAATGAGGAGGTGGTACCCGGTTCGGGGATTACATGGGGCTTGTTGAGTGAAGCATCGGGAGCAAATGAAGAATTGCAACCAAGAAGGAGTGCTCGCAATGTTGAAGAAGTTTTAGAAGTAAGAGAGCCTGAAGAAGATGATTTTGTATCCGATGGCACGGAGGATGAGGGAGATGATGAGGAGTTTGACTTGGAGTCAGACAATGAAGAGCGTGATATTGGAGATCTTGGTAACGAAGACATGAAATTTTGATTTTTGCTCATGTTGTTCGTCTTAAAGGTACTTTTAATGATTTATGAATTTATTAACTACTTAAGAATGTATTGATTTATGATTTATATATTTTATGCATATATGATATATATATATATACAATTGATGTAAAATATTAAAAAAATTAAAAAAAATACATCCGTCTAGGCACTACGCGGCCAGGCTCCGCCTAGCGTCTTTTAGAACATTATCGTATTTACATCGAGGAGAATGGGCTTAAAGCCAATACAATGAGTCGTTAACTGGCGGAAACCTAACCTATCATAATTAGAGATCTCATGGTTTAGGTTCAATAGGAAAACTAGTTGGGGAAGACTCAAGGAGCATAACACACATATATGATCATTCCTATGGTGAATTTATGTGTGAATCCGTTAATGTTTAAGGGCTGAATATATATTATTCTTAATAATACTCAAAAGCCTTATGGTGGGATAGTACGAACTATTCTTGTTTGGTATTACCTATATGAGATTGATGTGGGGTCGCACCTGGAGAACCGATATGGCTATGTTCTCTAGAAAGTCTCACGAAGTAAGGAGTTGTTCATGACCGAAAAGAACACAACCGTAAGAATTAAAATATGTTGATATGATGTGTGTGATGCTTGTTGTCTCGGTTTACTACAAAACGTGAATAGTTCAAGACATTTCATTCACTATTTCACAAGTAGCCCGATAGGTATTCACTACGAACGGTTCAAGTCCAAAAGACACTTTTTCCGATGCATGTCATATCGCGTTTTACATAAATAACGATAAGTTTCTAGTTTATCTTATTTTCTATCCACATGTGGGTATTGTGAGATGTGTGAATAGAAAATGTGGGGTATTGTTGAAACTTGTAGAAGAAGAAGAGTAAAAGTGATCAAAATAAGCGTTGCGATTTTGAGGCGTAGCGCCAGACGACGCGGCGAACGATAAAAATTCCGTGACGGCGCCGTGACGTGGAAGCGATCTTCTGGCGCCAAAAACTTCAAAGAGGTCTGATAGATTTTGAGCGTCGCGGTGCCTGAGTTCCAGTAACGTTCTGGAATTTCAAAATGAATTAGCGCTGCGGCGCTAATCCTACGGAAAAATTCTGGGCAGTCCAAAAATTGTGTCTCTTCCCATGAGTCACAACCTTTGGAATGGAAAGCTGTCATGGACGAAAATTAATGCTATAAAGGCATGTTGATCACTTGTTTAAACACACAATACTCAATACATTACAATTTATCATTAAACACAATTAATAATCTAAGATTGTTGCTCAATCTTCATCTTCTTCATCAAGAGATATTTTCTGAAAAAACACTTAAAGTAAATTCGTCAGGGATCAAATTTCGTGCAAGAACCTGAACCAGATAGTTGTATCCTCAAGATAGACTTCCATGAAACTACATCACGAGTGGGGGCGAATTTCTGTCTTAGGTCACTGCATTGCATGCCTCTATCGACACAAGTTAGTGTGTGTTTTTCTATTTGATGTTTTTCACTATTGTTAATTTCAATTACATTTGAATCATTATTTTGTTATTGTGATTGTTTATCGAAAGTTCTAGATTGGCGTTAACATTTTTATCTTTTTCTTAAAATAAGTGAGGGCAGAATTAAAAGAGAGAGGAAACGAGTTTTGGATCGAGTAATTTGTTACAATTATATTCCGATGTGGCGAGGAAGTAGAATATTAGAAGGGGCTGTTTGGGATGAGGAACATGAATTAGAAGAGAGAGAGAACATGGTAAAAGTGGACCCGCTGGTCCAAATGTCCAACTTTAAAGAGTCTCACACAAGTATGACTTGGCACTGAGGCCCAAAATAAAATTTATGGTTTAACATGAGATTTTGCATAACCACATAAAATTATTATTGAGTAACAAAAGACAAATTAATAAAGTAAAAAGTTCATGAATGTGATACTTTATTTAAATTCGTAATCACCAAAAGTCACCCAAACTCATAGAGTGGTTATGAATGTGATTAGTTCTGAACTAAAACAAAAATCACAAGAAACGAAACACTACATTCTTGAATTTTTTCTGCAGGTGTAGAGGGGAACAAATATATAGCAGTTTTGGATGGTTACAGGGCAAAGAGTGAGCATCCTTATATACATACTATCAGAAAGAGTATACTTCACCTCAATTAAATGTTACTATTATTTATTGTAATGGCTGGCCCTTCATCTTCCATATTCCTCCATTACTTCAAAAATAAATTACAGGCTTTAAACAATAGAATAAGTTACTACTGTTTTTTTTTTTTTAAATTATAAATTTTTAAGAATGTGTTCGTTTATTAATCTCATTAAATATGTTTTTTTTTTCTTATCCTTCAATAAACTTTATTTCATTAATACGACTAACTTAAAGAAAATCACCAAATGTACTTGATTCGTATACGAACTACTGAACTACTCATTAATTAAAGTTACACACCACATTTATATTTTCTATTTGGAATTTGGACATTCCTGAAACTAGGGGTGCACAAAAGGTTAAAACCGGACCGGACCGAAGACCGAAATTACAGATTACTCGGACCGAATGGACCGAATGATTTGCCCCCAGTCCCCCCAGCCACCACCACCCCCTCTCCGCCAAATTTCACCCACCATCCACCCACCCACTTCTTGATTTCTCCAAAACGCCCATCTTGCCCCTCAATTTCACTTTTCCCAAATCGCACGTTTTCTCCTTTTCAAATCTAAATATCTCGCGATGTACAATTGATTTCAACGTAAAAATTGTGTGGCACCGCATCCGAGAATGTCAATTTCAGTATTGAAAATTCAATTTTTTTTTTAAAAAAAAATCCGGTCCATTCCGATCGGGCCAGGAAAATTCGATTTTTACGGACCGACCGAAACCGAATTATACGGCTAACGGGCTGACCGGACGGACGGTAGCCTCTACCGGTTTAACGGTTCGGACGATTCTGCGTCGGTTCCGCCGGACTCTGCAACTGTCGGTTCGTTCTGATTCGAGTTGGCGTGCGGTTCGGTCGAGCAGTCCAACCGGTCCTGGTTTCTTATTTTTATTTTTAATTTTTTTAAATTCTAGTATTTATTTTCTATAATATAAACTAAATTCAATTTAAATATGTAATATAATAATATAATATATAATTTAGTTGTATATATTAAAATTGAAACTTTAAAGTTAACTTTTATTTTATAGTTTATAACTTTATACTTTATTATAGATTATAACTTTATACTTTATAGTTTATAACTTTATATTGTAAATTTGTAATTATAATTTTATTAATTTATTAGATTAGTAGATATAAGTCATAGAACTTATAAGTAATATGATTAACAACTAAATAGATAGTAAAATTAAAATTAATGATAAGATGTAAACTTTTGAACTTTCATAACGTTAATAAGAGTACATAATGAAGTAATAATAATTTTATTTACATATTATGCATCCTTTTGCAAGTTCTTCGTAATCTATAGGTTGATTGAATTGGTTATGCTCCATAGCCTCTAAATGCAGAGTATTAATTTGATCCGCCGCTCCGCCTTCCAAAATATTGCCTATTTCTTCATCTTACGGAGAATTAACGTCTCACATCCTTGATTTCTTCTCTGCGATCGATCCAATCCGCCAGCGGTAACACTTTAATGTGCTTCCACCCAATGAGTGGCGTGTGTCTCTATTTGATCTCGTGCTTGGCTAAATGCACTTTCGAAGCCATTGTTGAGATCGACACATTAAGAACATCCCGCCATCGCAAGTACCGGAATTGTCTTTTGTTATCCGCCATTGTAAAGCGGTCAAAATTTTCTTGACTCGGCTCTTGCAAATAAAATTGCATCTCATCGCAAGATCGGCTTGTGGTTGGTTGTGTTGTAAAAGTGCTCCATATGTCTAAAGATTCTTCTTCATCGTCATCATCATTGAATCCTGCGGTGTAGACACGAACCGTAACTATAAGGAATATTAGTAGCGAGTTGGTGTTATCATGTAATGTAGCATAATATTCATATAATGTTGTTAAATTAGTATCAAGTTTATTTATGCAATCAAATGAAGATGGAGTTTACTTCACCTATTTCCATATAAGTATATAAACTAAATATTAGATTATGACAATCTACCTTTTTAATAGAAGGATTTATCTTGCAATACAATAAACATCGGGAATAAGAAAAAATATTTTTAAATTTTTCAAACATAATCAGAATCGTGATCTGTATATTTCACATTTGATTTTAAACCATAAAGTAAATAGGAAATTTCATTTATATGAGCTAAAGCATTACAAACGGTTGGGTAATAAGATCACGAAAATTCAACAGTTGCAGTGTAAAATTTACGTAAAAATTTTAAAAGTTCACCAATTGATTTCCAATGTTCGTCGGTTAACATATACATTACGTTCTTACAATGCGCATTTGCAACATGTGTTATGGGGTCTTTATACTTATAACATTTTTAAAAATAAATAAGTATAATTCCACCGTAATAATCTCTTCGGCATGAATTTAGGTCTCAAATTAAATTGTTTACATTTTTCTTTAAATTCTATAATTCTATTTTTCCTATTATTACCCTGAATAACTCCAACAGCTCTTTTGACAAGTTTTATTTCAGGTGAAAATAAATCAAGACCACTTTTAACAATTAAATTATAAATATGACAAGCACAACGAACATGAAATATATCAGGAAGTGGTGGTTGTACTTCCGCTTTAAAAGATCTACATGAAGATATTATTAGATCGTTATCAAATGATACACAAAGTATTTTATTATAAAGATTATATTTTTGGGCATAAAAACAAATAGTTTCGCTTATATATTTTCCAAGATGACTTTGATCCTCGTCATACGCAAAAAGCAATATCGTTTTCCATTTTAAAATTTTCATCAATCCAATGACAAGTAATTGTTAAATAATCATAACTGCTCAACGTGTCCAATGCCAAGTAAAACTAACGTGGCATGGAAGGTTAGCAAACAAATATTGCAAGAAAATAACATAATCATTATGAAGTCTAAAAATATCGGCTCTAGTAGTACTACGAGGAACACCTTTAAAAAAATTATATACTCTTTGAATATATGTAATTAAATATGAAGAAGCGAAAGAAAAAGGCAAACAACCTCCGACAATCATTTTTGCTAATTCAATGCGATCTTTTTGGATCGTACTTAGCCAACCCGTTAATGGATTAAGTTGTTGTTGACCGGTTCTAAATCGATGACATTCCATCTTAGTATGATCGAATTTTATATGTCTAGCTATAGTGCGTCCCGTCACCACCCGCCTTATGTTTATAAGTTCTCCCACAAATATTACATTTAACTCTATCGGTACCACAACTTTATCATAAAGAGCCACACTTTACTCCTTTTTTCTTATTACCGGTTGCAGTAAAGGAGGTCTCGACTACGACTACCACTAGCGATCAACATCGATGAAGGAACACTAGTAGGTGTAGGAGGTTCTTGTTCGTTCTTCAAGTTCAACAATATTATCTAATTGAACGTTATCACATTCATTATCTTATTCCAAAATCTTCTTGCATTTGATCATAATCTATATTTTGATTAGATGATGAAGAACTCTGATTTTTACCCTCAACTAGATTTACTACAGCGACGCAATTCCCTTAGTAAAGACATTATAAAATATTTAAATAATCAACAAATAAATATGACAATTTAATAAAATAATTAGAGAATGAAACGAGTGTACCAAACTTGGATTCGAATTCAATAGAAACTCAAGCTCAAGTCTTGCGTCTTCTACTTTGAATTTGAAAACTAATAATATTAATAACTTGAAAATTGATAATAAAGATGATTAAGAGAGTATGAGAATAAGAGAATTGAGAGAAATGTTGTGTGATAAAAATGAAGAAAATGTAGAGAATTTATAGATTTTTAAAGGGTAAAAATGGAATTAAAATAAATAATTAAACAAAATAAAAACAAAAAAATAATAAAATGACCAACTGGCCGAATGACCGCCCATGCCCCCGCCCCCTCCCAAGCCCAATGGTGAAATGACCGTTGGGCAATTTTTTTTGTTAATGGTTAGCGATGCAGAACCTGTTTTCAGCACGCCTAACTGCCGGCCTTATCGGGTTTTTAAATAACGTGCGGATTGAGTTGAGGCAACCCAACCCCAACGGTATGCCGCTACCGGTCGGTCGCCATAAACTATCGGTCAACTTGGCCGATTCAAGGTCGGCTCGGTCAACCGGATCGGTTGATGTGTTTAACCGAATCCACCATTTGAATGGACGAGGACCGGAATCCACCGATCCGTCATTCGATCCGGCTTATCCGATCAGGTCTGCTTTGTACCCTACACCACTGCGCTACAATGTATAAGTACGCAACTATATAGTTGGGCCTTACTTTTATCCTATGCATGAAAGGCGAGTTTGAAGCTTAAAAGCGGAAAAAACCATAACATGAGATCGAATGACCTTATACAAGATTTGAACCCCTTTGATAACAGCCAACGAAAAGCATGGGAGAAAGATGCACAAGCGAAAAAGGGCTAAAAAGTAATTTCATTTATAAAAGGAGTTGAGTCACTCGTTGAAGATAAAAGTACATCGAACTCATATGAAGTTTTACCATGAGCATATTCCAATTTCTCATAGAGAAACTGCTTCTCGTCTGCAGCTATTGCAGCTAAACTAACTGAGGAAGGAGGAGGGACAGTAATGAGGGATCCATTGAGATCAATTCAAATTAGACATATAAATTTTCATTTTATGAGACTGTATGCAAGATGTAATGGGGTCAAGGGAATTCATTATGATGTTTATATCCGTAAAATAACAACGATGACCTTACACATACATAATTTCCAACTTAGTTGATCTAGCTTAATCTACTTTTTGATAAGCATATATCTTCAAATTGTTCAGCTCCAATTTTATTGAATCAACTATTAAGAAGAAGGCCCCCGGACCACACTTGTGAATTACAGTGGGTATATTATTGTTGTATTAAGATGAATGCAACAGAATAAATTCGATAAACGTCGGATTGGAAAATGGACTTATCACTTTTTTAATCTTAAATATACCAAGACATTAGTATAATTTTAAAGTATCTTTTTTCTTTTAGCTCTGAACATGAATCAACCTTTTGATAATTAATTGAAAAAGAAAAGGAAAAGATACAGAAATTTAAATAGACAAAGGCAAACAAACATTATATGAAGTTGGTGTAGTAGTAGAGCGCGTGTATGGCCGCGAGTTCGATCCTCGTAAACCTTGGTTGATCTGTCACATGGCTGCAAGTGTGGTTGTCGGTGGCGTGGTTTGCGGTATTTGCGTCGTAGGAGTTTCTGCTGCCTGATTCGAAGAAGTAGCGGTGGATTCGCCTTCACAAAAAAAAAACTAATAACTACTCGAAAGAAAATACACAAAATAGTCAATTCAAGGGCGGTGCCTTTCATTTCCAAACGAAAAATCATTAGGAAACAATGGACAACAAATCTTACCAGCTTTATATACGTCCAACTTTATGAACAAAAACGAATGGGTCATTATTGTGGGCCCCCAAATGTATTGGGCCCTTGAAAAGAGAATAATTGGAGTGAGTGGTGAAGTATTTCATGAATGGACAACATTACAACCAGATGACCCATTCTCCAGAAATGCAACAGAAAACAACAAAATATACCAAACCTACTTTGCTATAAGCCTTGAAAAGTCAATCAAAATTTTTATCTCTGGCATTATGCGAGGCAAGATGATAAGGTTTTAGGGTGCGTTTGGTTCGGGATAAACAGTAAAGGGAATGGAGAAATTGAATTTCCATTATTATTATTTGTTTGGCCTTATTTTTTCATTTCCTTCACCCATTTTCCACTTTCATTCTCTTTTCTTGATTCCTCCTACCCCACTAGGTATTTGGATTCCCTTTCCCCAACCCGGACCCCGGACCTCAGACCCCGGACCACTCGGACCACCCCGGACCCCTGATCCCGGACCCCGGACCCCGGACCCCGGACCCCCGACCCCGGACCCCGGACCATCCGGAACCAAACATGTAGGGACAATCAGGTAATTCATTTCCTTTTTCATTTCATTCCCTTACTGGATTTCATTCCGTTTACCATGCGCGAACCAAACGCACTCTTAATCCTTTTAAACTGTCAAATTCACAATTTTGTTAAATTTTTAAAAACTTTCAACACATCAATGTCACTTCCCATTCTAATCTTGCGGACTCATGACCCATTTTTTGTCCCAAATTAGTCCTCCAATTACCTCATGTGTGACCGTCTCCAATTACCTCATGTGTGACAAGGAAAATCGCCCTATTTAGTCTTCACCAAAGGAGGCGACTTGAAAATCGCCCTATTTGGTGTGGTTCAAATAGGGCGACTACAATCGCCCTTTTTTATATGGTACATAAAAGAGAAAAAATTAAATGCACTAACCGATTGAACCACAGTGCGAGCGTAACAACAATGCTATTCTACCACTACACCACTTGTTATGCAATATTAATTGCCACAAATACACCCCCTGCCAAGAATCGAACTTGGGTCTCCTCTGTGGAACTGGTCATTCTACCACTAAATCAATCATCAATACTTGTTATATTTATGTTCCTCATAATCATAAATCTCTTGATCGATTCTAACAAGATGCCTATTTTTTTACACTTATGATTTATAATTTCGGATCGGACTCGGATCTGAATATTTCGGATATCCAAAAAATCGAATATCCGCAATTTTCAGATAATCTTAGATCGGATCCGAATCCGAATATTTCGGATATCCGCAATTTTCGGATCGATTTCGGATTCGAATATTTTGGATATTCAAAAAATTGGATATCCAAAATTTTCGGATAATTTCGGATTGGATTGGGATCCGAATATTTCGAATATCCAAAAAATCGGATATTCGCAATTTTCGTATGATTTCGGATTCGGATTCGAATATTTCGGATATCTGCAATTTTCGAATAATTTCGGATCCGAATATTTTGAATATCCAAAAAATTTGGATAATTTCGGATTGGATTCGGATCCGAATATTTCGGATATTCAAAAAATCGGATATTCGCAATTTTCGGATAATTTCGAATCGGATTCAGATCCGTGTCACACCCCATTTTAATCGAGGTCAAAACGGTGTACTACATATGGTTGATTCCTAAATTATATTTTAAGGAGTCTCCACCTAATTATTTTGACGATGAATTAGCACATCTACTTAGCAAAATTTGCTTAAAATAACTTCAATTTATGGTCTGCGAAACTTATGAGATTCTAGGTAAGAGTTCTTTATTATCATAAAGGGAAGGAGTTATGTATCCTCTAAGATCCGCTAACTTGCGATTTTTCGGTCAAATTTAGATTAATTATTATATTTAAAATATGCATGTTTTGGAAAACATGAAATTAAGAAAAGATATTGCAAATATTTATCTGAAGTAAATAATTTCCATAAAATTTGCATGAGTTTTGTTTAGAAAAATGCATGTAAAGTGGTTCATTTGAAAACAAGCATGTATTATATGTAAAGTATAGTTTATAGAAATATATATTTGTAGAATATATTTGTTTTGCAAATGAGAAAAGACATTATAAGAAATAGTTTAGCATTTTTATAAGTTTAATGAAAACTGAAAGTTTATTAATGTTATAAAATTAATGATGCATAAAAATAAAAATGATTAAGTTGTTTTGAAAAGCTTAGACATGCATAACGGGTCCTAAGGATAAACTAGCGTTGGATTATTAATTCTAGAGCTACCCTTTCTAATTCGTTAATCCTAAGTCTAACTATTCTAAGTACTTCAAGGTTGCATAATTAAATAACAGAAATAAAATAGCGGAGTTAAAGAATATAAAGAAGAGATCGGCTAGGACGGGTGACGATGTCATCCCGCCCCCAGTTGTTTAGTAGTCCCGAGGCCAAGAGGATGCAAGAATGCGGAACCCGAATGTAGTGAGTCTCGTAGTGAGACTCCTTGTTTCTCTCCAATGCATTTCATGTAGAATAAAAGAAAGGAAATGAATTAGTATATGTCCAAGAACAAATACCAACGCAAAAAAATTAAAAGTGCACATAAAGCAATTTTGTTTGTCAATTCAGGAAGAGGGATCCAAAGCAGCAAACAAACAAGTCTTCATTAAGGTAAAGATCTTAAAGCATGCATAGAGGTAAAAGGAAAGCCAAACAGATCCAATCTCTGAATATCCCGCTCAAATGGAAGAACAAATCAGTGCAAAGAAAAATGGCAGGCCCACTAATGCTCGTTTTAAAAAATGCAGGTCCAATTTATTACTTTTAGACTTGAAATGAATAGATAAGCTTAATTAATCACAGGCCCAAATATACTAAAAGGACATGCAAGAAGAGTTCAACCATAATACATGTAAAGGGCACAATAGTATGTCGGTGTATGTTTAAGACAAATGAAGGGAGAGGAATAGAAGGTGATGCCCAAAATATGAGTGATAGGAGTGTTTCCTTTTGACATTATCATACACATTTTATAGTCGACATAGACATGCTAACATTCACACAGAAATTGAAAAAGGAAACTCACCCCAAACATTAAACCTTGTAAATTTCGAATAGACAAATATGTAACCTAAGAATGAGCATACCAACCAGGACATAATATATATATGCATTCTCTAATGGTCGTGTAAGATGTTGTGTCATTATGTAAAGTATACTTCTACTTTAAAGATCAATAACAGACTTGCATGATTGTAATAATAAGTTTGGTAACATAAAAGAATATATTAATACAATTGTATATATCAGTTTAATGAAATATTAAAAACAGAAAAAAATAAGTAGAATAAAAAGGAAAATTAACAGTAATATAAGATTAAGAATAAGTCAATTTGAATATCTTTTCAATTTGAACTTTGATGTGCATGTCATAAAGTGCAACTTGTGCAGATGTTGTTCTAATCCATAGTATGAAACAATATTTTTATTCTCCTTTGTGTGTATTTGTGCAACTTCTCTCCTATTTGATTTTATACTGACTACTTTTTTAAATTTGGCAGTGCCTTATTAGATTTCAGTTATTCAACATATAATGTAACAGACAGACGATAAACACATGAGGGCATTTGGTCTAGTGGTATGATTCTCGCTTTGGGTGCGAGAGGTCCCGAGTTCGATTCTCGGAATGCCCCTCAGCGAATTGTTTTTATAATCTGAAATTCTAATTCGTTTTGGATATACACTGTGTTTGTCCAATTTCTTAAAGGATTTTCGATCTATTTACGAAAGTGACATGCAGAATGGCATGCTTCTCGTGGGATAATTGCCTTTTTAGCTTTTCTCAGCTCCGCAAGTAATATAAAAACTAAAGCAAATTGGGCCCATCAATTATATTAATTTATGAAATTGAAAATAAACCTCCCAAGAAACGGCTGTAGTTGACGGAATCCGCCGTTCACAGCCGTAAGTTTTTTAGGTCTTTCCGTTTTATCCCAAGGTCCCAACTTGTAGCCTTTTAAAAATTAATTTATTTACCATGCATGAGAAGAAATAATATATAAAAAGTCACAAGTTGGATAATTTAAACATGGAGTATTTACTAAAGTTGTGAATATTGTAATGATTTGATGGAAACAAACAAAATTGAACGCATCACAATCTTTTGTTTTATAAAAATATTAAAAGGTTCTATTCTTGTTCATGACTTGGTCATACTTGGCTTCTCATAGTGGTAGTTGGGCCACTAGATATTTTACTCCAAATAGTTGCCTACAAAAATACAATTAAATTCGATTAATGAAATCACATTAAGAAACTTACAATTTGTGAATAATTATATTACTAATGGTGGTGTCAAGCTGTTTAGACATTCAGAAATAGATAATGTGTTAAAGTATATATATTACACAAATGATTACTGTGATAGAGGTAAAAAGGAAGGGCCTTCAAAGGTTATGGTGGTGGACAAGTATTCCTATACCCTTTGTTAGGCAACGTATTTTTACTAGAGTGGATTTTTCTATGCAAATTTGAATTATAACAACAAATCTAATGTAATCTACGAGTGAAGTCTGAAAATAATAGTGTGTACGCAACCTTTATTTTTATATATGAAGATACGAGGATATTTTCGATAGATCTTCGGTTAAAAAAATGATATATATGAATCATATGTAAGTAGGATGTTGTGTTCTATGCATCGTGGAAATACTATAATTATATACTCCATCTGTCTTATGTGGCACCATTTTTTTTTTAATTTGTCTAAAAACGAATGTCACATTTATATATTTAGAAATAATTTAACTTTATAAAATGAGTTACAATCACACATTTATATAAGATTTGTTTTGAACCACACATTTCAAAAGTCTTTATTTATTTCTTAAATTCTATGTCAAGTCAAATGGTGTCACATAAATTGAGACGGAAGGAGTACAATATGGAGAGAAATGATATCTATCGCGAACAAAATTTGGTCATTCGGACCTCAAGTTAATATAAGAAAGTAAGACTAAGGTCTAAAAATATAAAAGTCTTAACTATTAGCGAATATTCTTTAAATATTCACATTATATATTATATTTATTATTATTATGTATTTAAAATAGTTTAGGATTCTTACTGTATTAAGAATCACTTTTGTACAACTATATATATTGTGATTAATGAAAGAAATCCCTAAGGGAAATTATTCCAATATCTTACATGGTATCAGTAGCCAAAACCCTAGAAATATTTTCTAAAGCGGCGACTCCCATCGACACAACCTCCTCTCTCACCAAAATTTGTGGCTACCATGTCTCTTCCCAACTCCCATAAAATCACTGGTTCTACCACCAACATCATTGACACCCCTCCCCCCGTCTTCATCTTCTTCTTTTCATTCGATTTTTGTTGTTTCAAATATCAAGAATATTGTCCCCATAATTCTTGATCAAGAAGACTGTCAATATTCTATGTGGGTAGAACTGTTCTATATTCATACTTGTACATACAACGTGCTCGATCACATTGATGATTCAATTCCTCGCCCCACGGAGATTGAAGACTCGACATGGTGGCGTCTTGACGCCATCGTTAAGCAATGGATATATGAAACTATCTCAAAAGACATGTTGTGTACCATTATGAAAACATGTGCTTCGGCGCGAGATTTCTGGATACGTTTGGAGGAAATCTTTCAGGACAATAAAAATACTCGGGTTGTGTATTTAGAGGAGCAATTCAATAACACGCGTCTCGAGAATTTCAACATGTCCAAATACTGCAAACAACTGAAACTTATCGCCGACCAACTTTCCAACGTTGGGACATCTATTTCAGAAACAAAAATGGTACTACAACTTCTTGCAGGTCTACCGAAAGAGAAATATGAAACTATCGCCACAGTGATTCAACAGGCCGACCCACTTCCAAGTTTCAACAAGGCACGTTCACAATTGTTATTGGAAGAAACCCGTCATGATAAACAAGATGAACACAATAAAAAAGTGTTCGCTGTTGAAAGCATGCAGTCGCCGACCAGGGTCGTTCCAATACTTTTAAGGGCCCTATGCGAGGAAAAAAAAGAGACCCATTTTATTCACATTAAAAATTAAAATTAACTAATTTATCAATATTAAAAAAAATTATTGATCAAAACATCTAATAAACACTTATTTGTTTAAAGAGGGAGGGCTCTGTTTTTTGTGTTTTAAATTAAAAAAAAAAATTGTTCATTAGATTCGAAATCGCGACCTCTCAATAGGGAATAACTTTTGAGAGGAGCCATCAACCACTAAGCTACAAATCTCACTGATAAGATTAGAGACATTTTAAATACATATCTTAATATTTGAAACATCCACAAAAAAAAAAAAAATCTGGGGCGGAGGGCCCTGTGCGGTGGCGCCGCCAAAGACGCCCCTATCGCCGACCAACAACACCGATGCATCACCACCGAACCACCAGCAGCAACAGGGTCGCGGCGGAGTACGTGGTGACAGGGGCCGCGGACATGTCAACAAAGAAAACTGTGAATATTTAAAAAATATTCGCTAATACAAACTATCACCTAAATACTTAAAATATTCATACTAAATACGAAGGACGATTTAAAAATTAAGACAATCCTTTCTAAATTTGGAATAATGTATAATTTCCTCAAAAAAGGAGGGGAAAAAAGGGGGGAGGGGGAGGCAAGAAGAAAGGAGAGCGTTGAGAGGAATAGTACTGTAGGTGGTACGTTATGGTACAATAATGGGGGCGCATGCAGCGGAGAATCGTAGGTTTTTAATGGAGTGCGGACCCCACCACCTTCCCTCGAAACAAAAAACAAATGAAAATAAAAACAATAAATAATCAGAGAAAGAAAAATGCATTTATGGGAACTCGTGAAAGAAGTGGGTTATATAGCTGGCGAAGAGTATAACATTGGTTTATTTCTTAAATTGTTTTTTGTTGCAGTTAGGCCCGTTAAAGACAGTGCACACGTCACTAGAAAACTGACAATTGACTTGTCTAACTGGTCCCACTTAACAAACTTCTTACGTTGCTAGATAGAAGTCATGATTCGAGCTGTAACATGTCGGCCGTTTGGTCATCAAGAGCGGTATCTACGTGGCACATATTGGGTCCTACATTTACAACTGTCCGTCCTAGAGTGAATTCGGCTCCAAGTTTTATGGCTTTAAGGGACACCAATAATTCATGTGAGAGAAAAAGATAATGTCACAAATGATGATTTTTTCCATTAATTATATAGTTACACTGCCATAATGTTTTTGTTAGGTCACTGATTCTAATGCAACTACTTTTAATTTGCTATACGGCATGAAGAGAAATATCAGATTTGTTTTAAGTAATTACATGTCTTTTGGAAGATAGATTATACATTAGATTAGATAAAATTAACTTAAAGTGCCACAATTTATCCTGGTGTTTACTTCATTAATAATATACAATCCAGAATTATTTTCACTTAATGAGAGCCTTATATTTTTTGCGCCAACGAAAAAGAGAATGTACATAAATCTCTTGAATCGAGTCTTGATTTTGCAATTATTTGTTGTTAGTAGTCTCATACTGTTGTTTAAGTTAATTTTTGAAATTGAGTTAAGTACTACTCATATTATTATATTTTAATCAGGCTCGTTCAATTTTTGTTTCACTTGATGTGGAGCCCTCAATAAGAAACTCAACAATAGATAGTACAGATTACTGCTTATGTACTGCAGTGATTGAAGAAACTCTAACAGCATTAGTTTGGTACTTGTGCATGGATTACAAGGCTAAGAAATGAGCTCTCACAATGGTTAGGCACAACCATAAGACATTGTGAGATTAAAGAAGAAATGCAATGGATCAAAAGAAGGCATCAGAGACAGTTCAAGAAGGAGATAGTAGCAGCAGTTTGGGAGCAATGGTATACCAGACATGACAAGCAAGGAATAAAGATGTTTAAGAAATTGGATGTAGATACTGGTTTTGTTAGTACCCAAATAAGAAGGAAATCAAAACAAGAATAGAATTAGTTAGAGGATCAAAAAGGGCATTTAGATGCCAAATTTGGATAGGAAAAATCAGTAATTAGAATAGGAGATAGATGTTAATTGTTGAGATATATTAGTTAGTTAAAGTTAGTTAGAATGTAGTTAAATAATTGTTTGTCAGTTTAGTTAACATTGTTAGTTGTTAACTTTACTTACTTGGCTTTTATTAGGAGAGTTAATTTCTAGTCTATAAATAGATTACCACACTTGTAATTTTCATTTACAGAAAATAATAAAAAGGTTCCACAAATATCTCTCTCGTGTTTGTTCTTTCTCCTTCTTCTTACTGTAAACTTTCTGCTCCAATGGCTGCGTTAATATAGCATGCAGGAGCAAACAAATATAGATCCAAAATTATAACATGGTATCAGAACTTAGGTAACGGAGCTCCTTCGTCTTCGATTTTTAATTCTTTGAACAATTTCGATCGATTTCTAGGTCATTTCTAGTTTGCGATCAATTACGCAACCGATTATTCAATTTGTGAACCTTGAGTTACAAGTATCATAATAGTCATAGATTGAATTCAACACAGATCGATTTCTACAATTTTGCGATTTTTCTTCGATAAATTTCTCACAAAATCAATGAGAGTTATTTTGCGATTGTTCTTCGATTTATTTTCTGAATTGATAAGTTGCGATTGACCGCGATGGAACTGAAGTCATCGTTTTCTGCAGATACACTCCGCCTTTGGCTGTCATTGCAGCGTCGAAGATCACTGGGAACTTGTGTACTTCTGAGGTACGTTAGTCGCGTTGTTGTGATTCAGATTCAAAGGCCCAGAATGATCAAATTAGTTTTTGATTTGTGAGTTTCTAGAAACTAGATTTCATTTTATACTAAAATTGGTCAGAGATCTGTTGTTTTTTGTTGTTTGGAGTGTTTGATTCGAGAAACGGAATGGAATTTTGTCAAATTATTGCGAATTTCGTGGTTTGTTGAAGTTGTTTAGGCAGATACCAGGGACACTTCTAGTGAGAGATTATTGCTCCAGAAAGAGGTCCCTGTGTCGAACCATTTGGTAGTACGCAATTTTGCTCTCATAGGAGATATTGAGAGTTGCATATTCAATAGATTGATGGAAGGATCAAGGAGTTTTTCAGCTAGAAATTGACTGAGAACTGAGGGATACTTCATCGGAAACAATATGGATTGAGTTGAAGCTCAATTTACAAATGTTTTTCACAGGTCGATGTTAGCGATATTTCGAATGCTCACGCAAGCGCACGCATCGTTCACAAGTAATATAGTCTGGTAAGACCGAATATCGTCCTCAGAGACTGATTATCAAGCACCGATTATCTAAGTTATGATTTTGTTACACCTCGTAAGTTTAAGACGATAATTAAGAACATCATTAAGAAATAAGATTCGGATATGGGATATAAAGTATATTTATACAAGCTAAATCCGAAAGTGGTGTTCAAATGATGTGAGTCCGGAAAAATTCTTTTTGGTTGCTACGAGCGCGTCAATGGATTAAGAATGATAGGTGTACATATTCCCATTAAGGATTAGTAACGTTCTATAAGAATTATGACATTGAGAATACGAGGTCTTATATAATTTTTCGGGATTAAAAGAAATGGATTAAGATGTTGTTTACTTGGGGGATTGATTTTACTTAAATAGACAATGAGGGGCTAAAATATAGTATTTTAGGGACCTAAGTGTAATAAGGAAAATTATATTTTAGGCTTTTAACTTAAGCACTATTATTTCATCTTCTTCATTCTACAAATCAAAAGAAGAACCTTTTTCCCTCTCCCCCTCTCCCCTAGGTCGAAACCCCCTCCCTTCCCTACAAAAATTGGAGTTTAATTTCTCTTCCTATATTTCATTGATCATCTACAAATTAGAAGCAAAATTTAGAACCAAAAATTTCCAAAATCAATGAGGAATTTCGGTGCGGGGCCAGAAAAATCGAGCGATTTTCAAGTTTTGGGACAAGATTTTGAGAAGAAAAATTGGCAGAATTTCGGGCAGAATTTCAGTCAACTTTGGAGGGGTATATCTCCTAGTATATTAGGAGTTTTTAAGTGTTACAAAAGCCTAAGATGAAGTTCGTCGAGTCTAGTTTCTAACGCAATAAACCGCTCGTCTATAGGACATCGGAGTAGATAATTATGAACGTTACAAGTTTCGCTGATAAAATAGTGAGCAAAAACGCTGCACTGGACCGAAAAGAAACTGCCCAGATTTCAGATTTCTGAGTGAAGAATTTGGAAGAAAAATATGTAAGGATGATGGGTTAACATTGTAGAACACATGAATGTCAATTTGGTATTGAAGAAGTGATAAAATTGGACAAGAACTTGGCAAAAACAGTGGCTAAAATCGATGGAGCAGTGGCTGGAAAAATCGGGACTGTTTGGGCATTTTTGAGGTATAAAATTCTTCCTTTCAATTGAATAATTGGATTGCATATTGAATTAAAAGAAATTTTGATACTTAAAAGTTGTAGATTGACTATATGAAACTATTGAAGTATGAATTGAATTCTAAGGAATTAAGAGGAAGTTATGGAATTATGACATGTTGTTACTAGGATCAAATTTGGGCTATTTGGTATACCTTGGCTTGGCTTATTGTGTTGTTAATATTATTACTAGTTGCATGTTGAGAATTGAAAATAAACCTTGATGTTTAAAGATGTATTCGTTATATAGAATTGTTGGAAGGTGAGTTGGATTAAGAATTAAGAAAAGAGTTATAGAGTTGTGGCTTGTTGTGGCCGAAATTGGTATGGAAATTACTGACCTTGTTATGTGTACTTTAGAGGCAGTTTTGAGAAGTTGCTTTAACATGATTAAAGAAGTTAGATTGACATGAGAAATAGGTGCTTTGTTCACCTTGGTTGTTACGGTAATTAGATTGCATAAATATAAAAAAAAGAAGGAATGTGTTTTAGTGACGTAAATGGGGTATTTGAGATTGTTATGATTATATCTTTAAGTTGCATATTGTTGATTGGTATTGCTGGTTTGATTTAAAAAGTTATGGATATGCACATAAACAGGGGAAGTGCTTCACGAATTTTTATAGAATAAGAGAGTCGTCTTTCAATATAACGTACGTTAGAGATCAAAGAGTTGACAATGCATATTGTTATTATTATAGGTCAAGGTGTTAGTCGAGCCAATTATTAGATTATTGAGTTGATTAAGCTCGGAAAGGGACTCGAGGATTAGCTTGATGCATAAATAAGGTATGTAAGGCTAACCCCTCTTTCATATTTTGGCATGATCCATTTTATATGACTCCTAAAGAATGTAAAACATAAGTACTCTATTCTTAGTTGGATTTGGAGTCGATATTCAATGTCTTGTTTCATTCATGCTATACTCATGTTGATAATTCGAAGGAAGCTTCTGCGATACATTATACTTACATGTTCACTACAAAGCAAATGGTAAATGAAGGAAATTCTAAAACTTGTTCTCAAAATCTCTCCAAAGGGAGTTGTAATAGAAATCACTCTGAAAGGGGTGCAACATTTTGTAACTTCATTACATATTCATACTGTATATCATGTGTATTGTTATTGTTCCACGATCACCGGATTATGATATTCTTAAGCGGAGCGGTGCCGAAGGGCCACCCAAGCTAAGCCGGAAGCGGCTGCCCGAAGGGACCATCATGACTACGCCGGAAGCGGTCGTCCGAAGGGACTATTGTGTTATTAGCCGGAAGCGGCTACGAGTAGGATATTCTATATTTATATTGAGTATGCTAGAATTTGTGTAAGGAACCATATGACATGGTTCAAAGTGTTGTTCCAGGTTACTCCCAGGTTGCTTTCTAAACATGCTTACTGTTACGTTTTTCCTTATTTTATGATTCAGTATTGCCTTACATATTAAATCGACCCGCTTTCTTGGGGTTACGTTTCATGCCGCGAGTTCGGGGATGCGATTTACGATCCAGCCACCTAGGAGAAGTCAGCATTGGGAGTCAGACAACTCCACTTGCTTCGGAGACTGTTCTTGTTTTGGTATAATTTTGTTTGTATACATCCTGGGTCAGACGGGGCCCTGTCTCGTCACTTATGCACGGTCAGAATCTTCTAGTAGTCTACGGACAGCGTGGGTGTCATGGGTACTGTTTGGCCTTGCCGGCCATTATTTTGTTGTACAGAAGTATCGGCAGCCTCGTTGGCTTATCTTGTGACATGTTACGTATATATAAGTATGTTTTGAGATGTTTTGAGTTACAATTGGACTTTAGTATTCTATTTACAGCTTTCAAACATAGTTACAAACACCCTATTGAATGTCATGTTTGAGTACAGGTAACATAAGTTGGGTTATCGGGCAGGTTAAACTCGGTCACTCGTCATGGCCCTAGGTTGGGTCGTGACAGGTTTCTATTTGGTGAACGTTAATTTGTTTATATTTTTATCTAATAGCTAAGACTAAGTGCGTAAATTAAACTAAATTACTTAGGTTTAATCAGTTATGACGGAGATAGGGCTTCCAATATCCTCAACTATCCACTTTATTCAATCCTTAATGCAACTAGAATGATTTCTTCTTCTACGTTAAGATAGTGGTTAACTAGACTGTCTTATATTCATGTTAGGATATATAATCGCTCAACCCCAGTGCAGAACCCTTCTATATTTCTATGATAGAATTTACCACATATGAGGATTAAGAACAATAATCTATAATGCTACACAAGTATCATGGTACTTTCGTCTGCAATTTTAACATATGTCTGTTCAATTACAACATATTCAAATCTCTCCTCTCGGTTCTCGATTCGAAATCATATAGATTATGATAATTAGTGATCAATTAACTATCAAACATTCATACCAATTATTGAATAAATCTTAATCAAGTGAAGAAGAAACAAAACTAATGCATTAAATCATGAAATAAGGTTTCAAGTGATTCAATAGGAAAGCCCCAATAAGTGTTTAGCTCATAGCCATAGTCACGCTAAAAACTAATACAGAATCCAACATGAACTGAAATAAAACAAAGAAAAGAGAAAAGAAAATAACTTGAACTAGGTCTCCAATCTTGATGCCTCCAAGAGTTGTGTTGTGCAATATGTACAAGGATCCCCCCAAAGTAGAATAGAGAATATGTACAAGATGCCCAATAATGAGTAGGGTTTTAGGATTTTATAATTGAGAGAATATTGCATTGTGAACCCTGAAAACGTGTCAAATTCGGCCCAGAATCGGAAAAAACCCGCCTCGGCGCCGCGACCCTGCAGGCTAGCGCCGCGGGGCTGAAGTCTTGAGGAAAATTTGGCTCACATCAGTTAGGCGCGCGGCCTGCGCTGTGGCCGGTGGCTTCTCTTTCGGATTTTACGATTTTGTCCTTTTCTCGTCCGGACTTCGTCTGATTTCTTCTATACTTCCCGGGACTTCTTAGGCTTCATTTCTTGACCCTTTTAGTGTGCAATTCCCTCTCAATTAAGCTCGTTTCATCTTCTTTTTTACATTTCTCCATTTATGACCGTTGTGACTCAAAAGAAAGAAAAACGATCATAATACTATACTAAACACAGACGAAATGAGTAAAATACTAACTAAAAATGACTCGAAAAGGGTATATAAAATATGCCTAACAAACCCTTAAACTTTACTTGCCCTCGATTAAAGAAGAATAAAAACAAAAACAAAACAAACGAAGACTCTATAAAATGGATCAAGTAGCTATATCAATGTTTCTTCAAAATCATGGATGACAGATGAGATAATATGTTAGAACATATATAGCATGAATACTCAGCAATCTAGAATTTGAAGTTAGATATTTCGCAAATTCACTTAGATCACAATCAATGGAACACAAACATCTAACCTATGCATGTCAATTTCAATCCATCTTTTCCAAAATGTTATAAACCTATTTACTTGCTATTCTCCACTAATCATAGACATACACATTAGATCATCAGGACTTTCAACGGTTGTAATGTAGGCTTAGGCAGGGGTAGGTAAAAGTAGACATTTAGGCTCAAATTACATACCATAAGTTATTTTCATTCAACTCCTTCTTCCTTCTTTTTGATATTTTTTTTAGTCTCATACCTATTTCCTCTTTTTTTTCTTTTGAGAGAATGAGACACATTTATAAATAACAAGCACCCCCAAACTTAGAACTTTGCATATTCTTCATTGGGGTGCATCAATTTTTCAATTCTCTTTTTGTAATTCTTTTTCAACACTTTTCATCCCAACAACTTTCAATTATCACTTATGGCACAAACAGGGAATCATAGGGTGTCAAAGAAAGATTTTATTTTAGGCTCAAAGGGGCTGACTATTGATATAATTAATGTCAGAGTAGGTAGTGAATGGTCAGAAGGATTATCAAAGAAATGTCTGAATCATCTCTCTAAACATGTACATCTTAATTATTTCGCCTCAAATAACAACAAACAGATTTTCTAGACATTTTTTAACCTTTCTTTCCATAACTAACACACATAGGCTAAGCACAAATATCCCAAAGAATTAGATGTCATGAATTTTTGGCATATATAACTTAAGCACACAGATTATCGCTTTTAATTCCATTACATTATCCCACTTTATCCACTCAATATCTTTAGCAACTACAACATACATGATCCATAAAAAAAATTATGACTCAAAAACACACAAAGACAAATCAAAAGACTCAAACATAAAACAATAAAATAAAATAAGACACCCCCCAAACTTAATCGACACATCGTCCCCAATGTGTGAAGACTAAAAGTAGGGATAACTTACTGACACAACACAGCGGTCATAAAGGAGGCCTGGGATGAGATTCTTGAGTTTGCACAAGCTTCTGGGCTCTCTGAACTTTTGAATTTCAGCATTTTGACACTTAGTTCCCATTCCACCTGACATCAAAATATAAGACAAAACCCAAGACCGTGAGACTGTTCAAGATAAAATAAAATAAACTAAAACAAAAATTCAAATAACATAATTAAAAACATTGGGTTGTCTCCCAACAAGCGTTGTCTTTACGTCTTTTAGCCGGACGCATTTAATCATTACTAGTTCTCAGTGGATCCTTATGCGAACGACTTGCAATCCGCACAGTTATTGTTGTGGGTCTCACTTCACCGACAATAATTTTTTTAAACAAGGGCCTCAGATTTAAGATTATCCCCCAATTACACAAGGCAGTCTTGTCTTCTAGGCTTTCTATAATGTAGGGATCAGTGAAACTCCATACATCTCTCAACTTTTGGGGGTGCCCTTGAGAGTAAGGACTTTCTGGTTGGGGCTCAGCAATGGTAGTTGGTGGTATCTCCTCTGCAACAGGTATAGGAAAAAGAAATTATAAGGAATCCAAAAAGTTGAAAAATTGGATCTTAGTAACCTCTTCTTTCTCTACACCAACTATCTCTCTCAATTCATTATCATTCTCAACAGCTTGTTGTGGTTCAGGTTCCTCACTCTGCTTATCACTCCCCACAACCATGTCACTAGACATATTTTCTTGCGGTACATTGCTCACCATATCTATTAGCTGCCCTATTTGTGTCTCCAAATTTTTTACGGACACCCTTGTCTCAGCCATAAACTGATTCTGGCACTTGGTGAGCCTGAAAATGACTGCCTGCAACTCATTTTGATCTTCATGTGGAACCTGTGGGTTAAGCTGTTGTTGATGATTCCACTGCCCCTGATAGTAGTAGTAGTCCATGTTTTTTTGTTTTTTTTTTGTTTTTTTGTTTTTTTACCTACAAAATAAGAAAAACACAAAAAGTGATAAAAAGATACTCGCAGAACAAGTTAGAAACTTGTTCCCGGAGCAACCAAATTAGAAATAAAATAGCATAATCAAATATATACAAACCAAATTAGAAATAGGAATAAATAATTCTATATTGAAAGTACGCCAGTCCCAGGCAACGGCGCCAAAAAATTATTAGCGATATTTTGAATGCTCACGCAAGCGCACGCATCGTTCACAAGTAATATAGTCTGGTAATATCGAATATCGTCCTTAGAGACTGTTTATCAAGTACCGATTATCTAAGTTATGGTTTCTATTTGGTGAACGTTAATTTGTTTGTATTTTTATCTAATAGCTAAGACTAAGTGCAGAAATTAAACTAAATTACTTAGGTTTAATCACTTATGACGGAGATTGGGCTTCCAATATCCTCAACTATTCACTCTATTCAATCTTTAATGCAACTAGAATGACTTCTTCTTCTACGTTAAGATAGTGGTTAACTAGATTATCTTATATTCCGATTAGGATATATAATCGCTCAACCCCAGTACAGAACTCTTCTATATTTCTATTATAGGATTTACCACATAGGAGGATTAAGAACAATAACCTATAATGCTACACAAGTATCGGGGTACTTTCGTCCGCGATTTTGACCTATGTCTATTCAATTACAGCATATCCAAATCTCTCATCTCGGTTCCCGATTCGAAATCATATAGATTATGATAATTAGTGATCAATTAACTATCAAACATTCATACCAATTATTGAATAAATCATAATCAAGTGAAGAAGAAACCAAACTAATGCATTAAATCATGAAATAAGGTTTCAAGCGATTCAATATGAAACCCTAATTAAGTGTTTAGCTCATAGCCATAGTCACGCTAAGAACTAATACAGAATCCAACATGAACTGAAATAAAACAAAGAAAAGAGAAAAGAAAATAACTTGAACTAGGTCTCCAATCTTGATGCCTCCAAGAGTTCTGTTGTGCAATATGTACAAGGATCTCCCAAAGTAAAATAGAGAATATGTACAAGATGCCCAATAATGAGTAGGGTTTTATACTTGAGAAAATATTGCATTGTGAACCCTGAAAATGTGTCAAATTCGGCCTAGAATCGGAAAACACCCGCCTCGGCACCGCGGCGCCTGAAGTCCTGAGGAAAATTTGGCTCACAGCAGTTGGGGCGTCGCGGCCCTGCTGGCTGGCGCCGTTGGCTTCTCCTTCCCGGATTTTCTGATTTTTGTCTTTTTCTCGTCCGGACTTCGTCTGATTTCTTCTATACTTCCCGGGACTTCCTAGGCTTCATTTCTTGGCCCTTTTAGTGTGCAATTCCATCTCAATTAAGCTCATTTCATCTTCTTTTTGTCATTTCTCCATTTATGACCGATGTGACTCAAAAGAAAGAAAAATGACCATAATACTATACTAAACACAGACGAAATGAGTAAAATACTAACTAAAAAGACTAAAAAATGGTATATAAAATATGCCTAACAGTCGATCAATTGTTAGATTGCCTTTTTTCATTTGTTTAGCTCAGGAGAATCGAGAAATTTCTAGCCGGAATAGGACTAGAAATTGAGAGAGACTCCACTGCATGTCTGAGCTTATTATAAAAGCTTGTGTAGGGAGAATCGAGGGATTCTCTAGTCCGAGTGAGACTAGAGAACGAGGGATTATCTAGTCCGGGTGAGACTAGAGAACGGGGGGTTCTTCGTAGCAGCTATTGGTGATCACTGATTTTTGCGTCGGTGATTTTGCCTGCTGCTGCTGCTTGAGCATAAACAATTTGTCTAACAATGCCAATTGTTGTAGTCTTTGTGCTGCCTAAGATTGTAGTTGCATCAAGTACTATTGCTGCAATAGATTTAACAGTTGTGGATCTTGAACTCCAGATGAAAGTAGCTTCTCAGTAGCCAAAATGCTGAAAGTATTAGTTGATGGTGTTGTTTTAGCTGCAGTTGTTGCTAATGTTGTTGGGAATGCCTGCATCTGTGAAACAGGCAACCTTGGAAACACTTGATTTCGTGTGTGAGGAGATATCTCACCAGGATCTTGTCCAAGACGAAGTTGGTACTGGAGTGTATTACAACCAAAGATTAGTTCATTTTATGGATGGCTAATCAAAACAGGTTGATCTCTAAGAGAAGAATGTCTAGTATGGGAATTCTGATAATGAGTATTGCATACTATGTACTTAGCAGTAAGTTGAAGATGATGCTCATCTGTTTGATGTTTGTGAGTGGACTAGCTCAGTTTAGAGAAAATGGCTGAGAATACACAAGCATTTTGTGATGTTGATGTTGTGGATGTTATGGCTGGTGTTACTACATCAATTGTTGTTACTGATTTTATTGTAGCTAAAATAGTGATGCCTTGGACAATGATATTGCTGCTATAAACAAGATGGATATTCCAAGATGGAGAGTTGAGCAGGGTTAGGTTTGATATCTGAATATTATCATAATGCATAATTTCAATCAGTGAGGTTAGTGTCAAATAAAAGGTTGATGTACCTTCCACCTACTGCATCCCTCCCATGACCATATGATGTCAATGGATCTATAACAACCCCCTCATTTATTTCCTGAGAAGCAAGAAGAAGAACATCTTTTTGAAGGAAGATAGTGAATGGCTAGTAAGATTGAAGCTGCCAGTGAGCCATTGACCAGTAAGGGACAATAAGCTGAGATTCACTATCTGATGCATACTGGCTTAACTGATTCACTACTTTTTGAAATGCCTTTGTATTTAGTGTTTTCCCTTCGCCAACTCCTCCAACATCTTTTATGGATGCACTGTGTGCTCTGCAACTTATTTACTGCAGCTGTTTTGCTGAAACTATTGTTATTGAAATTGCTGATGTTGGTGCTCGATGTAACTAATGTCCAAGCTATGAATGAATGATGTCTTCGTATCTCCTAGCTTGCAGGGGGGTTGAGATATATTAGTTAGTTAAAGTTGTTAGAATATAGTTAAACAATTGTTAGTTAGTTAGTTAACACTGTTAGCTGTTAACTTTACTTAGCTTTTATTAGGGGAGTTAATTTCTAGCCTATAAATAGATTACTACACTTGTAATTTTCATTTACAGAAAATAATAAAAAGGTTCCACAAATATCTCTCTCATCTATCTCATCTATCTCATTCTCTCTCTCGCGTCTGTTATTTCTCCTTCTTCTTACTGTAAACTTTCTGCTCCAATGGCTGCGTGAATATTGCATGCAGGAGCAAACAAATATAGATCCAGAATTATAACATTAATTCACTAAGGTCTAGATGATCAAATATACCCCTTCCTAGAAGGTGTTAATGATCTCTAGATGCTCCTTCAAATGTAAACAATTAGTTAGTAATGGTAATTTTTCACAGTTGATTACCGAAAAAGAATTTTGACTCCACCACTGAGTTCAAGTGAATTTCTTAATACAACTACATATTTGAGCAAAATAACTTAATTTATGTGAACCAGTGAAGGCTAGATCCACACTGTCCTCATATTAGAATTGCCCAGAAGAATTGCCAAAACTATATAAGTGTTGGAAATTTATTAACGTGAAATAAAGTTTATCCTATTATTTATGACTCGAACAATTGGGGGCCCGTACATCGGAAACGTCATTTTCGCACACGTGCACACGTTGTACCAACGATCGTAAATTTCTTTAGTGAAAGAGATATTGATACGTAAACAAAATATTTGAGACATAAAATGATAGACGGTTGTTGGCCAAATGACAAGTGTTTCACGTTGGTAATTGAAGGAAGAAGTGTACAGAGTGCAAATGTCGAAACGGGTCGAAAAGGGTAGTGGCGTCTCCGCGGAGTCGGAGAGTCGCGTCGCCTAAGCCACAAGGGCAGCGACGCGACTGAGCCGCGGCACCCATGGACTCGAGCCGCGACGCTAATTTGCTTGTCATCTACTGGAGTTTAAGCGCCGCAGCGTCTCCCAGGCAGTAAGGTCGACGGGAACTGAAAGGTTTCTGACTCTTGAGCTGGTTTTGGGGCATTGAATCTACATTACTTGGCACATGAAGTCAGCTATTATTTGGCTGATTGTAACATCTCAATAAATGTCATTACATGGCTATTGAAGGTCATTAGTTGGCTAGTTGAGAGGTAATTTATATTACACTATAAATTGAGGCATTTAGCTCAATTGGAGAACACACTTGCAATCAGAAATTTCTGAGTACTTCTTCCTCTCTAAGCAATCTCTCACACACTCAAATGTTCTTCTTTTTAGTAAACATTTGAGTTTTCTTTGCTCACTTGTTCGTTGTTGTTTTATCATGAGAGACAAGTTGTCAATCACCGTAAAAAGATATATACGGAGCAATATATTTTAAAGACAAAGTGAATATCACTCGACTCAGCAAACTTTATTTTTGTTCTCATTTCAGAATCTTTATAATAGTCACTTATTTTCCGTTCATCCAATTATTATAATCGTTGTATTCACAATATTACTCACAATAAGAAGTCAAGTTCTATCCACAACCAACGTGGGACTCAACACTTCAAATTGCATATTTATTATACATAAAAAAGTGGACTATTATTTAAATCAGCCATACTATTTGGGTTTCACTTTTTGGTTGAAAGAGATGCAATAGTGTTGATGGTCCCCTCTTGTGGCAGCGGGCTAAAAGCAGAGCCTTGGCAGGTAAAAAGCAACTTACTTGAGCGATACAGTTAGGATGAAGAGGATAGAGACCTAACTTTCATGTGTTATTAAAGTAGTGTACGTAGCATCTTAACACTTTGGTCGCACAAAAGTTGCACATTCTTCAAGCAAAGCATTCCTAATTTCTTCTCCTTTATATTACTATAACTGCTGCTGAATATCCAATAACAATAACAAATACAATGTAATCCCATAAATGAGATATTGAGGGTAGTATGCATGTAAAACTTACCCCTACCTTGTGAAGATAGAGAGACAATTTCCGATAAATCCCCAACTTAATAATATCATGTGTAATGAGCTGACTAGAATTTATTTCTATTTTATCTCTAATTTTGGGGGAAATCCAACTAATGCATTTTTGACATGTTAATGCAATATAACCGTAGCGATTCAAAATTTTATCATAAAAGGAGGAACAAACATTAGAAAAATTGTAGTTACTATACAATTGCTAGTTCAAATTTCTTTTCATCTACCTCGGTTTTGGTGAGCAGATTAGAGAATAATTGTGCTAGAAAAAGATAGCAAGTAATTGATAAGAAGTTGTTCTTGTTGGAAATTTATTAACGTAGAATAAAGATTATCTCATAAATACACTCGAACAATTGAGGCCCCGCACGTCGGAAACGTTGTTTTCACACACATACACACATTCTATCAAGGATCGTAAATTTCATTAGTAAAAGAGATATTGGTACGTAAGTGTTTGAGACATAGAATGATGGACGGTCATTGGTCAATGGCAACGGCCCAAAAACTTGTAGCGATATTTCTAAGTGTTTACGCAAGTGTACGTATCGTTCAAGTAATAAAGATCTGTAAGACCGAGTTTATCTTTCACAGAGACTGGTTTATTAAGTACCGGTTATCTATTATATGGTATATATTTGGTTGACGTTCTTTTGTTTTAGATTGATGACTAAGAATTATGACTAGGTGCAGAAAATAAATTAAAGGTGATTATACTTTGGGTTTATAACAGTTATGAAGGAAATAGGGTTCCAATCTCCTCAACTATCCACTCTTCCATGTGTTAATGCAATGTTAATGATTCTTCTTCTTATTAAGATAGCAGGTTAACTAATCTGTCATTATATTCCGGTTAGGACATACAAGAGCTCAATCTTATGCAGAAACCTTCTATATTTCTATGATAGATTTTACCACACAGGAGGATTAAGAACAATAACCTTTAATTACTACACAAGTATCGGGGTACTTTCGTCCACGATTTTAACCTATGTCTAGACAATTACAGCATATTCAAATCTCACTTTTCAGACTTTTGATTCGAAATCATATGAGTGATGATAATTAATAGCTAGTTAATTATCAAGCAATCATAACAATATTGAATAGATCTTAATACGCTGAAGAAGAAATCAATAACTAATGCATTAACTATATGAAAGAGCTTTAAGAAGATTCGATGGAAACCCTACTAAAGTAGTTAGCTCCTAAACATTGTCATGTCAAGAAATAATTTATAATCCAACATAAACTGAAATAAAACAAGAGAAAGAAAATATCTTGAACAATATGATGTCTCCAATTGTCGCTTGTAGCCGTCGTTCTCCTCTCTAAAGTATGATATCAAATAATGACAGGGTTTAGGATATTTATATCTGAGAAAAACCTTATTCCAGACCCCTTTATCCTTGTCCAATTTCGACCCAACTTCTCTGAAAATACGCGTCGGCACCGCGGTGCTTATTCAGCCGAAATCACTGTAGCTTCCTGGAAATATGGCACCGCGGTTCCATGTCCAGGCACCGCAGTGCCTTTGATGGTGTTTCAGTTTCGGACTTTCGACAATTTTTACGCCTCGGTGCTAATTTCCTGACCGCGGTGCCTTTCTGATTTTTGCCCGGATTGTGCCAGATTTCTTCTGTTCTTTTTGGCACTTCTTAGGCTTCATTCCTTGGGATGCGCTTGTGCAATTTCCATCCTCAATTAAGCTCATTTCATCCTCAAAAGTAGTATCTTCTCCTTTATGACCGTCGTGACACAAACAAAAGAAAACACACCTAACACTATACCAAACTCAAAATAAAAGAGTAGAATACTAACTAAAAAGGACTCAAAAGTGTAAACAAAATACACTTACCAAAGGGCCGCGGCGCCACCGCGAAGCCGGGGAGAGCCGCGACGCTAATTCGGTGCTAAGTCACTGGAGCTGCGGCATCGCTGCGCCTCTGAAGCTCGGCCGCGACGCTACCTAGGTAGAAAGTGTGAAACGAAAAATCTGATTTTTGAAGACGTTTGGGCTTCCCTCAATGACATTCATTACATCATTATTTGACTGATAAATGAGTGTCATTACTTTGGCAATTCATTGTCATTACATGGGTGATTCAATGTCATTACTTGTCACTTGAAGAGATAAAATTTTACACTATAAATTGAGGTCTTTGGCTCAATTGATAAACACTTGTATTTTCAGAAAAACTTCTTCTTCTCTAGCATATTTCAATATTCAAAGTTCTTCAAGAGAAACACTTGAGTTTCTTTTGCTCAATTGTGTTAGTAGTTGTTTTATCTTGAGAGACTATTGTCTATCAACGTAAAAGGATATATACGGGGCAATTTTGTCTTAAAGACAGTGTCATCACTCGACTCAGCAAATACTCAGATCAAGTGTTGGTTCTTGTTTTCAGTTGTTTGTTTAAGATTATTTCTTTTGTTATTTATTTTTCCTAGTTCTTGTAATAGGTGTTTACTATTTTACGTTTGTTGCTTTTATTTTTCCTAACAATTTTAAGACAAGATTGTACTAGTACTTAATGAAAATGACTGGACAAGAATAATTTGTTCTGAATCTACTGCTGCTCCTCAAGGCAATACTTTTGTCTCTCCCTCGGTTGCTGCTCCTCAAGGAAATGCGTCTGCCTTCCTATTGTTGCCCAATGAACAACCATTGGCTTTCCTGCTACTTAAGGGAATGACAAAATCCCTCCACATGCCGATTTTCACCATGAATGTCCTAAAAAATTCATGGGAATTGATTTCAAAAGATGGCAGAAGAAGATGTTGTTTTCGTAACTGTGATGAGAGTGGCACGTTGTGTCATAGAAGACCCTCCTAAACCAGGTGTTGGTGCGGACCCTCAGCCTAGTGATACGGTTGAAGGGGGCCAAGATTTCTAGGCCAACCTAAAAATAATGCTTGATGCATGGAGTTATAATGATTTCATGTGTAAGAACTACATCCTTAACTGCTTGTCAGACCCGCTCTACATGGTATATTGCACCGTAGGCTCCGCCAAAGAGTTGTCGGAGAAGCTTCCGAAGAATTACAACGCACAAGATGCAGGTACAAAGAAATTCATTATTGGGAAATTCTTGAAATTTCAATTGTGGATAGCAAGACAGTGGTATCTCAAGTCCAGGAATTCCAAATGTTTCTACATCGCCTGGATTTTGAGGGTATGAAACCAAATGAGCATTTTTGTTGCATCACTGATTGAAAAGTTGTCTCCCTCGTGGAGTGAGTTTATGAGTTACTTAAAACTTAAGACAAAGGAAATTACATTTGAAGAGCTTATTATCAAACTCAAGATTCATGAAGATAGTAAGAAGTCCTTGCCTAAGGGAAAACAACCCGCTGAGGCTAAGACAAATTTGATTGATGCCAAAGGGAACCCAAGCAAGAACTGTTAGTTCCAGAAAGATGGCAAGACCCAGACAACGGTGAAGTTCAAGTGAAATTGTCACCACTGTGGCAAAGCTGGTTGTTATACCCCGTAGTCCTGACCCTACGTATGAGAGCGTACGAAAGCATGTAAGACTTAAAATTTTCAAAGGATAGGTTGACGGATTATTCCGGACGGGTTTTAGTCAACTTTGATGCGGGTTATGACCTGATACATTGAGAGTTCCTAAGTGTTTCAAAGTCCTAGGGCGTAGTTCGTGGAGTCTAGATTCCATAGCAACCAACCGTTCGTCGATAGGACGTCGGAGTAGGAAGTTATGAGAGTTACAAGTTCAGTACGCAATGATCGGGTAAATGTGTTTGGACAAAGCGGCGCGCGCGGATGCGAATCGAGGCTGCGGCGCGAAATGCGAGTCGCTGAAGTTGCAGCGCCGTGGCTGAGATAGCAGGCCGCGACGCGAAAGTTCGAGAGGCTGCGGAGGTTTCAGCATGGCCCACGGAGCGGCCGAGGCGGGATTTTTGGGCGAAAAAACTTAGAAAAGTCAGATTTTTCTTTTAAAAGACCTTGGGAGGGTGACAAGTGTCCCCCCCATCTGATTTCTTGCATGCAATATATTGACCAAGTCTTGAAGACTTGGTCATCTTCCAATTTCTCTCTCTCTCTCTAAAAATCAGCTCCTCCTTCTCTCTACATTTCCAAAGGAAATCCAAGCCTAAGGAAAAATCTGAAAAGTTAAGAACAAAAAAGGAAGCTTGTGGCTAGCTTGTGGTGGTGTTCTTGGCAAGGAATCTAGAAAAATATTTGGAATAAGTTTGGCTAAAACTCTAAGGTAATGATTCTTCCTTTAGATTTAGTTTATAGTGTTGCATGTTAAGAAGAAAGAACTTGTGGTAGTAAATAATGCTCTTAGAGTCATTGCATGCTAAAAATGTGGTTTGGATATGAAAAATGGGTTAAGAAGAGATTATGAGCATGTTGTAGCCTAAAAACTACCTTATAATTGTTAAGTGAATTGTTGTAACTTATGGGGCAGAATTTTACACACCCAAGTTTAGGTGTGTAATCCCCTTTGAATTGTTGGATTGATTGAGCCTTAAATGTGGCAATTGGATGATAAATTCGGCATTGAGAAAGGTGGCAAAGTGAGTAGAAACAAAGGAAATGCTGCCCAATTTTCCATAGAATTTAGTGACTTTGAACTTGGATTGTTCTACATTAAGATTAGAGGTTAATAAACGTATCATGGTTATTTTAGGTTGACATATTACTTGCGGTAGTTTGGACTTAGCAAGTGGATTGACCAAAGAGGTATGTGAAGCTTTCCTATCTCTTGAGCATGAATAGATGTAACTATGTAGTACGGTAGACGTACAAGATTTGGTATTCTTACTTGTTTTAAGTATATAAAGACTTGTGTCGTTTTAAGAATGTATATGTCCCTTAGTTAGGGGAAAAGTGTAGTTTTACTAAAGTGAAGGGTTAATATAACAACTTTATGGGAAGTTGGTTTATTAGCTTTATAAAAGATTAATGAGAAGAGATTTACTCTAAGTAAGACAAGTAAGGACAAATGATTTGATTTATGAAAGGCAAATTGATTTTAAGGCATCAATTGCCCAAGAGCTTTATGTATGAAAAAGAGTCACTTTTAAAAGAATTGAAGTATGTAGTACTTGGGTTAAATTCTCAGTTTTCTTTTATTAAAGATATGATTAAGTGCTTTAAGTAAACTAAAATGAGAGGGTATATGAACAAGACTAATAAGAAATTATAAGTTTTCTTAACTTATTTATGATTATGATATGATGTGATTTGAGCTAGGGTAAGAGTATATCGAGGCAAGCCCAAGATCGTTATACCACCTACTCCGGGGTAAGAGTATGTATGCGAGCAAGCCCCAAGATCGTCATACCACCTTCTTGGTGTAGAGTATATCCGGAGGCAAGCCCCAAGATCGTTATACCGTTGCCTGTAAGAGTATATCCGGCGGCAAGCCCAGATCGTTATACCATCCGCCTGGTAAGAGTATATCCGGAGAAAGTCCCCAAGATCGTTATACCACCTGTTAGTGGATTTGCTACCCACGACGAGGAATACCTCATGCGAGTCCTTATGGGCTTATACGGTGAAATAGTCCCGTGCGGTAGTCTGACTATGCGAGGAATACCTCATGCGGGTCCACGGGACTATCTGCGGGTGAAATAGTCCACGTGAGTAGGGGTGCTTATTGATACTACAGGCGAGGTACCTGTTTTGATCCTAAGGCCCCTATTTTATGCGAGATTATATTTATATACTTGTCACTCTCATTGTTAGTAAGGCACGAGAAAAGGTATTTTATTGTCTTCCATGACTCAACTTACTCTTAGACTTATGATATCATTATTACTGATTTTCCACTTTACATACTTGGTACATATTGTGTCGACCCCTTCCTGGGCCGCTTTACGCCTGCGGTAAGGGTAGAAGATTGAGGATCCTCGTTCTTAGGATCACTATTAGGTGTCGAAGCTCCATCCTCCGGAAGCTTATCTATTAGTACGGATATTCCACGATGCTATAGGTATTTTGTACATTCGGGGTATGGCGGGGCCCGTCATACGATTGTTATCTTTAAGTGCAGTGGTCACTATGTGTTTTGGGCTATAAGAACCCGTTGTACTACTATACTTTTGTTTAAAGAATGTTTTATGGAAAGCGATCTTATCGGTGGCGATGATGTTTACCTTTTTATAAGTTATGTGTTATGTATGTTCATTGCTATTCTCGACATATACACGGCGAGGTACCGGTAAGTACGATCGCGTCCGGTCGGTCGTGACAAAAGTAATATCAGAGCGATTAGTCCTCTGAAAGTGTCCACGCATCGTGTCTAGTAGAGTCTTGATTATCGATGTGTGCGCACCACATCTATAATCGTGAGGTCGCAGGATATTTAGGATTGGTTTCATTCTTTCACTCTAAGATCGTGCAATGTAGCCGAGTTATAGGTTGAACCTCCTCCGATGTTTTCCTTTATGTATCGCTTATGCCCACGCAAGGCAACCGCGCCGGCGGAAAGGCGGTGAGGTGCCGCTAGTGGACGCGGAGAGTCACGAGGCACGTGCCCACCCTTACCGAGATGATGTTTAGTGGCGCGAAGTTCCACGTCGTCGCCAACCTCAGCAGAGTTCGAGGCGCCGGACGCGCCATCGAGACCGCGCAGATCAAGCCTCCATCCCCACAGTGGTCCGAGTACGAGATTACGGGAACAGATTCTGCCATCGACCAAAGATAAGCGGCGGCAATGACAGAGCAGCGCCAACCCTAGAGCCGACAGGTTACGGATTCGGGATTTCTTGGGTTGTCACCCACCCGAGTTCTATGGTTCGAGATTTGAGGAGGATCCGCAGGAGTTTGTCCGGCGATACGGACCACGCAGTCCTTAGGCATCGGGATCGAGTCCATTATACTAGCTTTCTTACCGGTTACGCGATATTGCGTTGAACCGGTTTTAGTCATGCGGTATCGTCGAGGTGAGGATGCTCTTCCGGTGATTGGGAGGAGTTCACTGAGGCGTTCTAGACTACTTCTTGCCTCGAGGTGAGGAGAGCCCGTAGATAAGTTCTTGACCTTGAGACAGACGAGGACTATCGTGAGTACACCGAGTTCGACTCGGCCGATATGCGCACACCATAGTAAATTATACGGCGCATGTGGTTCATCGATATGTGATGGGGTTAGACCGTCATATGATTCTGACGCTTAGGGATGGCTCTTCACCGAGGATGGATATTGCCAGACGCAGCGCATTTACGCGGATTGAGGACAGAGAGACAGATCATCTAGATTTGGGCCACCAAGAGGCCGTGACGCAGCTCGTGGCGCTGAGGCGATTTCAAGCAGCAGACCAGTCCATATTCCACCAAAGACAGAGTGCTCCTTCTCGATTGTCCCATGAGGTCCGATCAAGAGGTTATTCGAGAGCGTCGTGGCTCCAGGACTTCGTGTTTTCGCGAGGCGAGACCAAAGACTAATCGAGACCACCTACCTCGGTGTGTTCGATGCGGTAGGTCTCATCCGGCGAAGGCCGTATGGGTTCGAGCAAGTTACTCTTGTAGCCACAGGCCATCCAAGAAGGATTGTCCGCCCAGCGGCGGAGCATTACGGTTCAGCCGACGGTCCATTGGCTGGATCTTCATCTTCGATGGTTAGACGCGCCGAGGCGTGGTACTTATGGCCAAAGAGCCGCGCAGAGGTCGTGGTAGGGATTCGATTCTAGCGGTCCTCGTAACCGCATATATGATATGTCCAATGACAGACCGGAAGCGCCGCGGATGTCGCCAGTACATTGTTGGTTTCTTGTGATGTATATGCTTTGATAGATCCGTGTTCTACCTTGTCCTACATATCTCATATTGCGATTAGAATAGGGATAGAGCCCGAGTCCATAAGACCTTTTGAGGTGGCTACGCGATGGTGATTCGATGGTAGCCGAGCGTGTATAAGGCTTGCCTGTGACTATAGATAGCCGCCGGACTCTCAGCCACTTGATAGAGTTGGATATGACAGACTTTGATGTGATTATGGGTATGGATTGGCTAGCATCTTGCTATGCCAACGCGTGGTAGAGAGAGATTAGTTCGGTTCGGTTTCTGGTGGCCAGGTTATCAGTGGAAGGGGAATCTTGCATCGCCAGGGGTAAGTTTATTTCTTACCTCAAGGCTAGGAAGATGGTGCGGAAGGGTATATCTACTATCCGGTTGGGTATTCGACATCGAGGTGAGGTACCGACCTTGATCGATCCGGTTGTTAGAGAGTTTCAGACGTATTCCCGCACGAAGCTCCGTATCCTCCCGAGAGGAGATTGAGTTTTGTATTGATTTGGCGCGGACACTTTCGATATCTATTCCGCCATACAGGATGGCACCTGCCGAGTTGAAGGAATTGAAGGACCAACTGAAAGATTTGCTGGAGAAAGACTTTATTAGGCCAAGTGTTTCTCCCTGGGGAGCACCAGTGTTATTTGTAAAGAAGAAGGATGGGACGCTGCGTATGTGTATTGATTACAGACAGCTAAACAAGGTAACTATCAAGAACAGATATCCCCTCCCCAGGATTGACGATTTGTTTGATCAGTTGCAGGGTGCAAAGTGTTTTTCCAAGATAGTACTGCGGTCTGGTTATCATCAGGTGCGAGTTAGAGAGACAGATATCTCAAAGACTGCATTCAGGACCCGGTATGGGCACTATGAGTTCAGGGTGATGTCTTTCGGGTTGACCAACACCCCAGCAGTATTCATGGATTTGATGAATAGGGTGTTCAGGTCATTCTTGGATATGTTCGTTATAGTGTTTATGTTACACCCCGTAGTTCAGGTCATGCGTTTGAGAGCGTACGAAAGGGGGTAAAACTTAAAATTTTCTAAGGATAGGTTGACGGATCGTTCCGGACGGGTTTTAGTCAAGTTTGGGGCGAGTTATGACCCGATACATTGAGAGTTCCTAAGTGTTTCAGAGGCCCAGGGCATAGTTCGTTGAGTCTAGATTCCAACGCAACCAACCGTTCGTCGATAGGACGTCGGAGTAGAAAGTTATGGGAGTTACAAGTTCGGTCTGTGACGGACAAAAATGTGTTTCGGAAAAGAGCGGCGGGCCGCCGGAAGCGAGGCCGGCGCGGAAGATCCGGTGGTCCGCAGAGTTGCGGCCGCGCCGGAAGCGAGCCGCGCGAGGCGGATTTTGGGCGGAAAAACTTAGAAAAGTCGATTTTCTCTTTTTAAAGGCCATGGGAGGGTGACAAGTGTCCCCCATCCGATTTTGCTTGCATGCCTTATATTGACCAAGTCTTGAAGACTTGGTCATCTCTCAAACACCTCCTCTCTCTAGAAAATTTAGCTCTCCTTCTGCAGAGTTTTAAGAAGAAAGAAAAGCCTAGGAAAAATCAAAAGGTGGCAAGAAAGGAAAGGTTATTACAAGCTTGTGAAGACTATTGTGGTGGTATTCTTGGAGTAGAGGCTAGCAATTGTTGGAATAAATTGGCTAAGAGCTTTAAGGTAACATTTCTTCCTTTAGAATTAGTTCTAAGTGTTGCATGTTTAGAAGAAAGAACTTGTGGTAGTAGATAATGCTCATAGAATCATTGCATGCTAGAAATGTAGTTTGGTTATGAAAAATGGGTTAAGAGGAGATATTAAGCATGTGGTAGCCTAAAAACTTCCTTAGGATTGTTAAGTGAATTGTTGGATTGATTGAGCCTTAAAATGTGGTGTTTTGATGGTAAATTCGGCCTTGAGAAAGGTGGCAAAGTATGTAGAAACAAAGGAAATGCTGCCGAATTTTCTGTAGAAAGATAGAAACTTGTGTTTCGGGGTTAATAGACGTTTGTGACCTTTATAGGTGAAAGTACTAAGAGTAGCGTATTCTACTCGAGGAGTGGAAAGGGCTAGCAAGGTTGTAGTACTTGGAGCTTTTTGCTTATTGTCGATAATCGTCGCGAGGTATGTGAACCTCTTCCTATCTCTTCTAGCATGATATGTGTGAACTATGTAGTACGGTAGACGTACATGTGTTAACTGTGTTGGATTGTTCTTAAAACGTAAAGTGTTATAACGGCTTTATGGGAAGTTGGTTATAACAGCTTTATGTAGGTAAGAAAATACTTTGTGGTTTTAAAAGGTAACTGATGTGAATTATAACTGGCTAGTCATAATAAAGAACTTGATGTATTTCAAAAGATTTATAAATCGTTTTGGAAGGGAGAGTAACACTTGGTTTTAAAAGGTTTTAAAAAAAAGAGTTATACTAGCTTTATGGGGAGTTAGGTATAATGTCTTAAGAGGGGTAAAGAAAATGGTTTACTGATGTTAGAAGTTAAGAGACTTGATCTTATAAGATAAGAGACTTAACTTATTTGTTTTAATGTGAATGTTTGCGTGAAACCTCATTCGTGAGTAATGAGTACTTGGTTTTATTTAAAGGGATAATGGTTTACTGATTTCGGAAATCAGAATGTGTATCGACAGACCACTGCAGCGTTAATAAAGGGAAATGTATTGAATAATGATGAATTGTATTAAAACCAGTGAAACCTCCATCTGCATAGAAACTAAGATGAGACAAAATGATATACATTTTCTAGATCATGGTCTGTAATAAGAATGTTGTAAACAAGAATAACCTACTCTCACGTGAGACATATATTACTCAATTGTTCTAAAAGGAATCAAGTGATTAAGTTTGGAAACTATGAAACCATTTGAAAATGAGAAGCTTGAGTAATTGAAACTAGGCAACCGGAACTTAGGAAAAGAATGTTGTTACTTGATTTTGAAAAGGAATGTGGGTTGGTCATTCTAATACCACGTATGCTTCCATTGTTCGATTATGAGTTCTTGGGGACGTCTGCATGATGAAGGATTCCACGGGTATGCTTCCATTGTTCGATTATGAGTTACTTGGGACGCACGCCGATGATGAAGGATTCCGGGTATGCTTCCATTGTTCGATTATGAGTCTATTTGGGCGCATCGGTGATGGAGGATTCCACGGGTATGCGGCCATGATGAGGGTTCGTTTCCTGTTGTGATATTTTGTTCCATGGATTAGCTCTCGTGAGGTCTCACGCGAGGTGGATCTAGTAGTTAGCCTCGTACTTGCCGGTCGAGGCGTGATGCGGGGTGGATCGGTAGTTGGCTTCGTACTTGCCGGTCGGGGTTAGGCGAAGTGGTGTGATGAGGTGGATCGGTGGTTAGCTGCGTACTTGCCGATCGGCGGCGTGGCGCGAGTGGATCTGGTAGAGGCTATCGCACTTGCCGGTCGGCCGTGATTCGGGTATAGTATTGTTGAATGCGGGTGGATCGTAGGCGGCTTCGTCTTCTGCCTCGGTTGAGGATGCGCAGGTGGATCGTAGCTATGCGCCGTCTTGCCTCGTCGCAGTTACGATACAGTGGGATCTAGTGTTCATGTACTCTTAGTGTTGTTATATCATGCGCGGTGAGGAAGGAATTCCACGCATGATTGATATTACGGGCATAGACCTATGGTTATATTTGAGTGATGACTTAGAGGCGTGAGTCACGACTTGACATATTTGCGTATATGTTGTGTCTTGTAGTTTAGTTTGTCATCATGTCTCATGCTTTATATATGCTATATGATTTCATTACTGATTTTTGATTTCACATACTTGGTACTGTTATCGACCTCGCCGAGTGCGTTACGCCGCAGTCGAGATCGTAGTTTCTTCGATCCGCACTCTTGGGATCACTGTTCATTTCTTGAAAGCTCCATCTCTCCGAGGCTTTGTCTTTTGGGTATGATTCCCGAGGTTATAGACTTTTGTACATTCGGGGTATGGCGGGGCCCCGTCATACGATTGTTATTCCAGAGGTGCGTAGTCACGTTTGTGGTTTGGTGTAAGGACTAGTTATCTTGTTTCACATTTGATTAAGCTATTTTATGAAAGCGGCGCTTGGCTTGCTAGTGATGTTTACCTTATCTGATTTTGTATTATGTATGTTCATTGCTATTCTCTCGACATATACGGCGGTGGTACCGATAGGTACGGTCGTAGCCCCGGTGAGTCGTGACAAAAGTGGTATCGAGCGATTAGTCCTCGGAAAGTGTCTGACGTGTCTAGTAGAGTCTTGATTATCGGTGTGTTGTGCACCACATCTATAATCGTGAGGCTGCAGGATATTTAGGATTGGTTTCCATTCTTCTCACTCTAAGATCGTGCGATGAAATTTGTGTGGTTAGGGTCGTCTCTCCAACAAGTTATGTTGTTCTTGCCACGAGAAAGGCGTGATGACCCGAAAGATTATGTGGATTGCATATCCAGGTTAGTTATGATGGTAGTATAGTGGGTATAGTGACATACAGCTATACAGATTTATGTATAAGGGTCAGACACGTGTTGCCTAGAATGATATTGGAATACCAGGGATTGATAAGGACTAATTAGATACCGGGAAGGTATGGAGTGGTTTGATGAACTCTCATCAAGGTTGTACGTACTAATTTGAGATAATTAGGAGATGATGAGTTGTCTGAGAAATAAATGGACCCTTAGGAAGTTTAATTAAGAGACCTAATGGGAGACTATGGTTGTAAATTAAGCTACGTGGTATGCTTAAGAGGATAGTACAGATGAGATTCGTGCGGATTAAGTGATGGGATTGTTGTAAGATTTAGTATCATGAACGAGGGATATTGAGACTATGTACATGTGTTGGAATAAGTTGGTAGATACGAACGGCAAAATATGTTAGGCCGTGAACGAGAGTAGGTGGTAATGGTTCATACTTTGGACTCGTTTTCCTGGTTGATTTATGAGGAATGATTAAGCATGTGCGATATCTTATGGTCACAAGTGGCATAGTAAGGTCCTATTAAGCGTGAGGTACGAGGAGGTATCGAGGAATATTAGATTGGCTCCAAAAGAACATTCGGGGACGAATGTTTCTAAGGGGGGGAGAATGTTACACCCCGTAGTTCAGGTCATGCGTTTGAGAGCGTACGAAAGGGGGTAAAACTTAAAATTTTCTAAGGATAGGTTGACGGATCGTTCCGGACGGGTTTTAGTCAAGTTTGGGGCGAGTTATGACCCGATACATTGAGAGTTCCTAAGTGTTTCAGAGGCCCAGGGCATAGTTCGTTGAGTCTAGATTCCAACGCAACCAACCGTTCGTCGATAGGACGTCGGAGTAGAAAGTTATGGGAGTTACAAGTTCAGTGCGCAGACGGACAAAAATGTGTTTCGGAAAGAGGCGGCAGGGCCGCGGCGCCGGGAAGCAGGGCCGCGGCGCCGGAAGATCCGAGGGTCCGCAGAGCCGCGGCGCGCCGGAAGTGCGCGCGCCGAGGCGGATTTTGGGCGGAAAACTTAGAAAAGTCCGATTTTCTTTTTAAAAGGCCATGGAGGTGACAGTGTCCCCCATCCGATTTTGCTTGCATGCTTATATTGACCAAGTCTTGAAGACTTGGTCATCTCTCAAACACCTCCTCTCTAGAAAATTTAGCTCTCCTTCTCTAGAGTTTTAAGAAGAAAGAAAAGCCTAGGAAAAATCGAAAGGTGTGGCAAGAAAGGAAAGGTTATTACAAGCTTGTGAAGACTATTGTGGTGGTATTCTTGGAGTAGAGGCTAGCAATTGTTGGAATAAATTGGCTAAGAGCTTTAAGGTAACATTTCTTCCTTTAGAATTAGTTCTAAGTGTTGCATGTTTAGAAGAAAGAACTTGTGGTAGTAGATAATGCTCATAGAATCATCATGCTAGAAATGTAGTTTGGTTATGAAAAATGGGTTAATAGGAGATATTAAGCATGTGGTAGCCTAAAATCTTCCTTAGGATTGTTAAGGGAATTGTTGGATTGATGGAGCCTTAAAATGTGGGTTTTTGTTGGTAAAGTCGGCCTTGAGAAAGGTGGCAAAGTATGTAGAAACAAAGGAAATCTTTGCCGAATTTTCTCAGAAAGATAGAAACTTGTGTTTCGGGTTAATAGCGTTTGTGACCTTTATAGGTGAAAGAACTAAGAGTAGCGTATTCTACTCGAGGAGTGGAAAGGGCTAGCAAGGTTGTAGTACTTGGAGCTTTTTGCTTATTGTCGATAATCGTCGCGAGGTATGTGAACCTCTTCCTATCTCTTCTAGCATGATATGTGTGAACTATGTACGGTGAGACGCATACGTGTTAACTGTGTTGGATTGTTCTTAAAACGTAAAGTGTTATAACGGCTTTATGGGAAGTTGGTTATAACAGCTTTATGTAGGTAAGAAAATACTTTGTGGTTTTAAAAGGTAACTGATGTGAATTATAACTGGCTAGTCATAATAAAGAACTTGATGTATTTCAAAAGATTTATAAATCGTTTTGGAAGGGAGAGTAACACTTGGTTTTAAAAAGGTTTTAAAAAAAGAGTTATACTAGCTTTATGGGGAGTTAGGTATAATGTCTTAAGAGGGGTAAAGAAAATGGTTTACTGATGTTAGAAGTTAAGAGACTTGATCTTATAAGATAAGAGACTTAACTTATTTGTTTTAATGTGAATGTTTGCGTGAAACCTCATTCGTGAGTAATGAGTACTTGGTTTTATTTAAAGGGATAATGGTTTACTGATTTCGGAAATCAGAATGTGTATCGACAGCTGCACCACCGCAGTTAATAAAGGAAATGTATTGAATAATGATGAATTGTATTAAAACCAAGAAACCTCCATCCGCATAGAAACTAAGATGAGACAAAATGATATACATTTTCTAGATCACGGTCAGTAATAAGAATGTTGTAAACAAGAATAACCTACTCTCACGTGAGACATATATTACTCAATTGTTCTAAAAGGAATCAAGTGATTAAGTTTGGAAACTATGAAACCATTTGAAAACGGCTTGAGTAATTGAAACTAGCAAACCGAACTTAGGAAAAGAATGTTGTTACTTGATTTTGAAAAGGAATGTGGTTGGTCATTCTAATACCACCGTATGCTTCCATTGTTCGATTATGAGTTCTTCGACGCATCTGCCGATGAAGGATTCCACGTATGCTTCCATTGTTCGATTATGAGTTACTCGACGCATCGCCGATGACGGGCGATTCCACGTATGCTTCCATTGTTCGATTATGAGTCTATTCGGGCGCATCGGTGATGGAGGATTCCACCGTACGCGCCACGATGAGGGTTCGCTTTCGCCGACAGATTTTGTTCCATGGATTAGCTCTCCACGAGGCCCATCACGCAGGTGGATCTAGTAGTTAGCCTCGCCCCGCCGAGACGTGACGCAGTGGATCCGTAGTTGGCTTCGTACTTGCCGCCGTGTTGGGGCGAGTGTGTGCGCAGGTGGATCCGTGGTTAGCTCGCGTGATTGCTGGCCACGACGTGGCGCAGGTGGATCTGGTAGAGGCTATCGCACTTGCCCGGCCGCCCGTGATTCGTATAGTATTGTTGCTGCACGTGGATCCGTAGTCGGCTTTCGTACGCCGGCGGTTGGCGACGCAGTGGATCTCGTAGCTATGCCTTCGCATTTGCCTCGTGACGGCTCGATGACACAGTGGGATCTAGTGTTCATGTACTCCTTAGTGTTGTTATATCATGATCACGGCTGGCGGAAGGAATTCCACCGCATGATTGATATTACGCGTAGAGACCTATGGTTATATTTGAGTGATGACTTAGAGGCGCGAGTCCTCGACATACGATCACAGATATGTTGTGTAATCGTAGTTTGTCATCATACATGTCTCATGCTTTATATATGCTATATGATTTCATTACGATTTTCATTTCACATACTTGGTACTGTTGATCGACCTCCTTCGGCCGCGTCACGCCGCAGTCGAGATACGTAGTTTGTCGATCCGCACTCGGGATCACTGTTCATTTCTTGAAAGCTCCATCTCTCGAGGCTTTGTCTTTTGGGTATGATTCCCGAGGTTATAGACTTTTGTACATTCGTGGTATGGCGGGCCCGTCCCGCCACGATTATTATTCCTAGGTCCGTAGTCACGCTTTGGGCCGTAAGGACTAGTTGTACTGCTTCACATTTGATTAAGCTATTTTATGAAAGCGCGCTTGCCGGCTGCTAGTGATGTTTACCTTATACTGATTTTGTATTATGTATGTTCCGCCGCTATTCTCTCGACATATACAGTGGTACCCCGATAGGTACTACCATGGCTGGTCGTGATGATTTATCGATGATATCTTGGTATATTCGCACGAGCGCGAGCATACAGATCATTCGAGGTATTGGAGTCCTCCGAGACCGCAACAGATGCCAAGTTCTCGTCACGAGTTCGTTGGCGTCGGTGGCTTTCTTAGGGCATGTTATCTGGGCCGATGGTATTCGGTAGATACAATAAGATTGAAGTTAGCCAAGACTCGCCTGCACCCACTACACCGACGGAGGTGCGCAACTTTGGGCCTTGCGCTTTATTATCTGAGGTTTGTAGAAGTTTGCTTCTATCTCAAAGACTTTGACTAAGGCGACTCGTAAGCACTATGTTCGTGACTGATACTTGTGAGGAAAGTTTCCAGCTAAAGGAGAAGTTGACGACCGCCCAGCTTCTTACTCTTCCGCAGGCTTAGATGGATACGTGGTTTCATCGCGACGGCGTCAGTGTCGGGCTTGGGTGCGTCAAAGACGCAGCAGAGTTATAGCTTACGATCTCGACTTAGGATCGGTAGAAGAACTATCCCACACATGACTTGGAGTCGCGCAGCGATTCATGCCTCAAGATCCGGAGACATTATTTATATGGAGTTCACGGACATTTACACACACCACAAGAGTCTCCAAGACATCTTCACCAGAGGAGCCGAACTTGTGGCGCAGACGGTGGTCGAGCTACTTAAGGATTACGATGTTGATATTCGTACCACCCGCGGAAGGCCGGTGTAGATGCGCCAGTCGCAGATCGATGGGTAGTATGTCCGATGTTCACCGCAGGTTATGGATACGGTCCGAGAGTTACATCGCCTAGCGAGCCTCGGGTTCGTTTGGTTGATTACGATAGTGCGAATTGGGTTCGAGAGGTTGCCGAGTCTTCCATCGTCGATGAGGTGAAGAGGCGATATGAGGATCCGATTTTGCACGTACATCGAGACGCAGCTCTCCGTGAAGGAGAAGAGTCTATTTGAGGTAGCGCTGATGGTGCTAAGATTCGAGGGCGGCCAGGTGTTCCGATGGACAGACTTCGCCGCCAGAGATTTCGTGAGGCACACGGTGCTCGTTATTCTATTCATCCGGTCGACTAAGACGATCATGACCTCGAATGCGTGTATTGGCGGATGGCCTAAAGAGGACGTTGCGGAGTTCGCGCATGCGTCGAATCGTGCCGAGTTAAGATTGAGCACCGTGCTCTGGGTCATTGGCAGTTATTGATATTCGACTGGAAGTGGGAGGTGATAAATATGGATTTTATTACAGGGCTACCTACCACTCAAAGGAAGCATGATTCCATTTGGGTGATTGTCGACAGTCGAAATCACCCATTTTCTTCCGCCGTAACGACGTTCTCACCGAGGACTATGCCGATTATATATTAGAGAGATTGTGAGACCGCACGAGTCCCTGTCGATTATATCGATAGATGAGCCCAGCTTCGCTAACTTCGGAGGTCTTTTCGAAGGATTAGGGACACAGGTGAGTCTCAAGACGGCGTTTCATCCTCGTGCCAAGCGGACGACAGCCGCACTATCCAGACACTCGAGGATATGCGCGGGCTTGTGTTATTGATTTCGTGGTAGCCGGGAGGATCATTTGTCTCTTGGAGTTTGCTTACAACAACATCTACCATTCCAAAGATTCGATGGCGCCTTACGAGGCCTTATACGGAGAGAAGCGCAGTCACCGATAGTGATTCGAGGTGGAGAAGTTCGATTAGTCGGGCCGCACTTAGTTCAAGCGATGGATAAGGTGAAGCTTATCCGAGAGCGGTTGTTAGCGGCTCGAGTCGACAAAAGTCGTATGCGCACCATCGGCGTCGACACTTGGAATTTGAGATGACGATTGGGTTTTTCTAAAGGTATCGCCACGGCGGCGTGATGAGATTTGGAAAGAGGAAGCTTAGCCCAAGGTACATTGGGCGTGACGGATTGTCCGTAGGGTAGCGGTGGTTGCCTATGAGTTAGATCTGCCGTCCGATTTGGAGGCGGTACATCCGATTTTCCATGTGTCCACGTATTGCGGAAATGTATTGGAGATCCATCTGAGTGCACCCGGTTCATGATGTCCAAGTGACGGAGGAGTTATCGTATGGAGAGTCCCATAGCGATACTCGATCGTCAAAGTTAGCGACTTCGACGAAAGACGTGGCTGGCCAAGGTCCTATGGCGAACGCAACAGGAGGAAATGACGTGGGAAGCAGAGGATGACATGATGAAGAAGTACCCTCACCTATTTCCTATACCTCCAGGTAACCCACTTTCCTGCTTGTTAGTTTTGATTTAGCATTTACGCTCAAGATGTGGCTCGCGGAGCTTCTTTATTTGCAAAAGAACAGTTAAGAGGGTCTATGTCGATGTTGTGATTTGAGTAAACCTAGAAGGAACATTCGGGATGAATGTTTCTAAGGGGGGAGAATGTTATACCCCGTAGTCCTGACCCTACGTATGAGAGCGTACGAAAGCATGTAAGACTTAAAATTTTCAAAGGATAGGTTGACGGATTATTCCGGACGGATTTTAGTCAACTTTGATGCGGGTTATGACCCGATACATTGAGAGTTCCTAAGTGTTTCAAAGTCCTAGGGCGTAGTTCGTGGTGTCTAGATTCCAACGCACCCAACCGTTCGTCGATAGGACGTCGGAGTATGAAGTTATGAGAGTTACAAGTTCAGTGCGCAGTCGGACAAAAATGTGTTTCGGACAAAGCGCGATGGGCGCGGCCGGATGCAGGGTCGCAGCGAAAGTACCGAGGGTCGCTGAAGTTGCAGCCGCGCGCCAAGATAGCAGGCCGCGCGAAAGTTCGCAGAGGTCGCGGAGGTTTCATTGCCGCGGCCGAGGCGGGCCGAGGCGGGATTTTTGTGCGGAAAAACTTAGAAAAGTCAGATTTTTCTTTTAAAAAGACCTTGGGAGGGTGACAAGTGCCCCCCCCATCTGATTTCTTGCATGCAATATATTGACCAAGTCTTGAAGACTTGGTCATCTTCCAATTTCTCTCCCTCTCTCTAAAAATCAGCTCCTCCTTCTCTCTACATTTCCAAAGGAAATCCAAGCCTAAGGAAAAATATGAAAAGTTAAGAACAAAAAAGGAAGCTTGTGGCTAGCTTGTGGTGGTGTTCTTGGCAAGGAAGCTAGAAAAATATTTGGAATAAGTTTGGCTAAAACTCTAAGGTAATGATTCTTCCTTTAGATTTAGTTTATAGTGTTGCATGTTAAGAAGAAAGAACTTTTGGTAGTAAATAATGCTCTTAGAGTCATTGCATGCTAGAAATGTGGTTTGGATATGAAAAATGGGTTAAGAAGAGATTATGAGCATGTTGTAGCCTAAAAACTACCTTAGAATTGTTAAGTGAATTGTTGTAACTTATGGGGCAGAATTTTACACACCCAAGTTTAGGTGTGTAATCCCCTTTGAATTGTTGGATTGATTGAGCCTTAAATGTGGCAATTGGATGATAAATTCAGCCTTGAGAAAGGTGGCAAAGTGAGTAGAAACAAAGGAAATGCTGCCCAATTTTCCATAGAATTTAGTGACTTTGAACTTGGATTGTTCTACATTAAGATTAGAGGTTAATAAACGTATCATGGTTATTTTAGGTTGACATATTACTTGCGGTAGTTTGGACTTAGCAAGTGGATTGACCAAAGAGGTATGTGAAGCTTTCCTATCTCTTGAGCATGAATAGATGTAACTATGTAGTACGATAGACGTACAAGATTTGGTATTCTTACTTGTTTTAAGTATATAAATACTTGTGTCGTTTTAAGAATGTATAAGTCCCTTAGTTAGGGGAAAAGTGTAGTTTTACTAAAGTGAAGGGTTAATATAACAACTTTATGGGAAGTTGGTTTATTAGCTTTATAAAAGATTAATGAGAAGAGATTTACTCTATGTAAGACAAGTAAGGACAAATGATTTGATTTATGAAAGGCAAATTGATTTTAAGGCATCAATTGCCCAAGAGCTTTATGTATGAAAAAGAGTCACTTTTAAAAGAATTGAAGTATGTAGTACTTGGGTTAAATTCCCGGTTTTCTTTTATTAAAGATATGATTAAGTGCCTTAAGTAAACTAAAATGAGTGGGTATATGAACAAGACTAATAAGAAGTTATAAGTTTTCTTAACTTATTTATGATTATGATATGATGATTGTTTGAGCTAGGGTAAGAGTATATCTGAGGGGCAAGCCCCAAGATCGTTATACCACCTACCTGGGGTAAGAGATGTCCGGCGGGCAAGCCCCAAGATCGCCATACCACCTTCTTCGTAAGAGTATATCCGGCGGGCAAGCCCCAAGATCGTTATACCACCGCCTTGGTGTAAGAGTATATCCGGCGGCAAGCCCCAAGATCGTTATACCATCCGTGGTAAGAGTATATCCGGCGGAAAGTCCCCAAGATCGTTATACCACCTGCTCGTGGATTTGCTACCCACGACGCGAGGAATACCTCACGCGAGTCCCATGGGCTTACGCGGTGAAATAGTCCCACGCGGGCGGTACAACCTATGCGAGGAATACCTCACGCGGTCCACACGACCTATGCGGTGAAATAGTCCCGTGAGTAGGGTGCTTATTGATACTACGCGAGGTACCGCTTTGATCCTAAGGCCCCTATTTTATGCAGTATTATATTTATATATTTGTCACTCTTATTGTTAGTAAGGCACAGTAAAAGGTATTTTATTGTCTTCCATGACTCCAGCTTACTCTTAGACTTATGATATCATTATTACAAGATTTTCCAAATTTTTACATACTTGGTACATATTATGACCGACTTTCCTGGCCGCGTTCATGCCGCAGGTGGTAAGGCATTGAGGATCCTCGCTTCAGGATCACTATTCCTGTCGAAGCTCCATCCTCCTAAGCTTGTCTATCGGGTACGGATATTCCCCGACGCTATAGGTATTTTGTACATTCGTGGTATGGCGGGCCCGTCCCGCCACGCATATCTTTAAGTGCGTGGTCACCTATGTGTTTTGGGCTATAAGAACCCGTTGTACTACTATACTTTTGTTTAAAGAATGTTTTATGGAAGACAGCTTTATCGGCTGACCAGTGATGTTTACCTTTTTATAAGTTATGTGTTATGTATGTTCCGCTATTCTTCGACATATACCGGCGGTACCCTGCAGGTACCGGCCGCGGCCCCGGTCGGGTCGTGACATCGGTCACATGACGCGATCGCCGCAAGCTCAAATTGGAACAGAGTCAGAAGGCCAAAAGCAAGACAAAGGCTAATGTCGTCGAGGACATGTTTCTTGACGACATGATTGATGAGTTCTATTTGGTGGTACTAGAAGCAAGAATTCCAAGCAATCGTGGATGGGCACGGGTGCTACCCGTCACATATATTTCGATAGAGATGTCTTAACCACGTATACACCAGTTACAAACAAGAAGTTGTTCAAGAGCAACAATATTTCCTCTGACGTGCTGGGGGATGAAAGGTGGTCCTGAAGATGACTTATGGCAAAGAACTCACTCTGAAAGAGGTGATGCATGTCCCTGTAATTAGAAAAAAATAAATTTCAGGTCATATATTGGTTAATGCTGATTTTAGGCTAATTCGGTGCTAAGTCATCGAGTCGTGGCGTCATGCGCCTCGAGGCTCACCACAAGGCTACCTGCAGTAAAATTTGAAATGAATTTTTTGATTTTTAGAGACGTTTGGGTTGCCCTCAATGACATTCATTCCAGCATTATTTGGTTGATAAATTGGTGCCATTACTTAGCAATTCATTGTCATTACATGGGGTGATTCAATGTCATTACTTGGCACTTGAAGAGACAAAATCTTACACTATAAATTGAGGTCTTTGGCTCAATTGTTAAACACTTTGTATTTTCAGAAAAACTTCTTCCTCTCTAGCATATTTCAATACTCAAAATTCTTCAAGAGAAACACTTGAGTTTACTTTGCTCAATTGTGTTAGTAGATGTTTTATCTTGGGAGATTATTGTCAATCAACGTAAAATGATATATACGGGGCAATCTTGTCTTAAAGACAGAGTGTCATCACCCGACTCCGCAAATACTCAGATCAAATATTGGTTCTTGTTTTCAGTTGTTTGTTTAAGATTATTTTTTTGTTTTATGTTTTTCTAGTTCTTATAATAGGTGTTTACTATTTTTCGTTTGGTGATTTTATTTTTCCTAACAAAACTATATCATAATGTGAGCATTTTTATTACCAATAAAAGGATATCAAGTTACCCAATCACAATCATCCCCTCATAGCAAGTCCAAAACTGAATATCTTGGAGCGTGGACAGTAAAATATAAGGATCAACATCGTGTAAATGAAAAATTAAATTTTACTTCAATACCATGATAGGAGAATGGATGTTAAATTAACTCAACCACAAAATTATCCAAAAGAATATGATTGTCAAAATCATATAAAGAGATAAATAATACTGAACAATGTGAGACTCTAAGGGCTCATTTGATACATCGTACTGGACTGTACTAATTTCATTGGACTGGACTGTATTAATATATAATGGACGATATTAGAGTATTAATATATAATGAAATGTATTTTTTTTAGTACAGTACAGGGGAGACCCACCTGCTAGATGGGTCTCAAAAATGGCTGTTGGACTGTACTATTTCTAAAATAGTACAGTGCAGTGCGGCTGAAAACGCCTACCAAACATTATATTATTTTTTTATTCAATACAGTGCAGCTTAATACATCATACCAAACGTGCCTAATAGTACTACAAAAATAATTTAAGATATACGTGAGCGAATTCGAACACCACCTTTTAAATAAAGTACACACCAATTATACTAAGATGAAATACTATCAAAGAGGAATACCATATTGAAATTTGAAATATAAAAAATTGTGTTTCTAAGTATAAGAAATTGTATTAGAGAATGGAAGGAAAGCACTCGTGTGGGCTAGAGCCTCTAGACACGTGACGAGGGAAGGCCGGTGCGGAGTACGGGCAAAGGACAGAAGAAGTGGGTGAGGAAGGCACATGTGAGCTCTACTCCTTACTTTACATTCTTTTTTCGTCTCCCCCCTAAGTGCTGTCTTCAATTTCTTTTTCTTTTTCTCGCAAAATGTATGAACTTTCTTTGGCTCATATTTAGGAAATTTTTAGTGCATGTCAAATGCTTAATACCTAGATAAATTATTTAGTTTGTATCTTTAATTATACACATTAACATCATTTAGAATGTGCATGAGGTTTTACAATTTAAAGAATTATCATTGTGTACCATGATCGCTAACAATTTCATCACTTAATAATCACGTGATATGTTAAAATTTGATAGTATTACTTTATATTTAAAGATAATATAATTTTATAAATAGTCAATATACAATGTATTATTCACATATCAAAATTATATATTTTAATTAATTCAAGACTAAATATATTACTTCATATATCATATGGATAGGGCTGTCAATTTCACCCTGATCCGGTTGATATCCGATCCACCCGATCCGATTGATATCCGATCCACCCGATCTGATTATATGGAAGAAAATCCGATAAAATACGGATTTTAATTGGGTGACGGATGGATCGGATCGAATTCGGGTGGACATACATCCAACCCACCACCCGACCCATTCATCCATCCATTTATAAATTATTTTTATATATATATGAGTATAAGTTGTATAATTATTAGTGTAAATAATTTTTACACAATTACATCATATTTATATGTTATAGCATATAAATATCCTATTTAAAGATTTCAAATCTTACATTTTAAAGAGGTATATGAATTCATTAAACTTGAAGAAATTCCAGAGAAAGTGATAATGCGTACTTTAACAATTGATGAGACAGATTCATAATTAATGAGTGTTGGTTTCTTTTTAAAAACAAAAAAGAATATTTTACTTTAGTATAATGAGTCTTCAATCTTATTTTATTTTTTAAGATACAAACACCTAAGCCAGTAAGCTACTAAAATATGGTATGATAACTAAATAATGAGTAATTTTCTAACGCACAAAAAAACTTTCAATCACAAAGTTATCCAAAGTAAATAAGGCCACTGATTTGATTTTTCCTTATTTTGACGTGATAGCTGATTGAAGACTCTTTAATTAATTACGTATTAAATTAGGAATGAAAATTCATAAATTCGCGAAGCACCCGATCCACCCGATTCACCTGATGGGTGAATCGGATGTGGATGAAGAAAAAATAGGATAATGGATGGGTAGGGTGATAGATGAATGATTGTTGGTGGATCGATGCGGATTGAGCTCCACCCGATCCACCTCTATTCATTGCGAGCCCTACATATGGATCAAAAATAAGAATTACTCATAATTTTAGGGACCAAAAATGTTAAAGAGAGTGTTTAATTGCATATCCAAACACTTGTTAAATAGGTATTCGGCAAAGGTACATTCGGAAACGACAACACACAGAGGCCATATTCATTGCATGAAGCTGATATGATCAATTTGCGGTTTTCGATGATCCAACATATCTCATTCGCCCCATTTAAAACACATTGCTAATAGTGATAACCACTAACCACTATATCTGTCTAACGGATCAATCCGCACCGGTAGCCCGTTACCGGGTTGAACCTGCTCGATCTACACGTCCATTTCACCTGGCCACTGCCGGCCCTGTTCATTATCGAATTTTTGGCGCCCGCATGATCCGTGTTGAACCAAGCTTACCTGGTCCTGCTTTCTTCTTTTTAATTTCGAAAATCTAACTAAATTCAAATTAAATATGTAATATAATAATATAATATAGTTTATAACTTTATACTTTATAGTTATATTGTAGTTATATAAACTATATTATTTTTTTATTTTTTTATTTCAAAAAATTATTAATTTATTAAATTAGTAGACATAAGATAAGTTAACAAATATTCAAATAACAACTAAAGAGATAATAAAATAAAAACTAATGATAAGATGTAAAATTTCGAACTTTCATTATTCATAATGCTAATTGTTAATAAGAGTACATAATGAAGTAATAATAATTGTTATTTACATATTATGCATCCTTCTCACAAGTTCTTCGTAATTTATAGGTTGATTGAATTGGTTATACTCCATAGCCTTTAAATCTGGAGTATTAATTCCAGTCCCGGTTGCGCTCCCGATTTCCAAAATATTGTCGATTTCTTCATCTTCCAGAGAGTCAACGTCTTCATATCCTTGATTTCTTCTCTCTGATCTGATCCAATTTCTTAAGCATACTAACACTTCTAATATGCTTCGGCCAATGAGTGACGTGTGTCTCCTATTTAATTTTGTGCTTGGCTGAATGCACTTTCAGAAGCCACTGTTGAGATAAACACATTAAGGACGTCCCGTGTCATAGCTGCTAGTACCAGAAATTGTCTTTTGTTATCCTGTCATCATTGTAAATGTTGAAAGTTCTTCTTCGGCTCCGTTGACTTTTGCAAATAAAATTGCATCTCATCACAATTTCGAGTTGTGTTTGCTTGTGTTGTTGCAAAAGTGCTCCATATAGATAAAGATTCATTTTCATCGTCTTCATCGAATACTGCAGATGTAGACACAGAAGCAAAAGTAGAACTAGAAGGAATATTAGTAGCGGAGTCTTGTAATGTAGCATAATAATCATATAATTTAGCTAAATTAGTATCAAGTTTACATATGCAATCAAATAAAGATGGAGTTTCTGTTTCACCTACTTCCATATAAGTATATAATCTAAATATTAAATTATGACAATCTACTTTTTTAATAGAAGAATTTAAGACTGCACCAATACAATAAATATCAGGAATAGAGAAAAAATATTTTTTAAAATTTTCAAACATAAGTGTAACTGCATCTTTATATTTCACATTTGATTTTAAACCATAAAGTAAATATGAAATTTCAGCTATATGAGCTAAAGCATTACAAACTTTGGGTAATAAGATCCTAAAATTCAACGATGGAGTGTAAAATTTACGTAATTTTTTTAAAAGTTCACCAATTGATTTTCAATGTTCGTCTGTTAACATATACATCACGTTCTTACAATGCGCATTTGCAACATGTGTTATGGGGTCTTTATACTTATAACAATCTTTTAACAATAAATAAGTATAATTTCACCGTGTAATAATCTCCTCTGGCATGAATTTAGGTCTCAAATTAAATTGTTTACATTTTTTTTAAAATTCTATAATTCTATTTTTCCTATTATTACCTTGAATAACTTCAACAGATCTTTTGACAAGTTTTATTTCAGGTGCAAATAAATCAAGACCACTTTTAACAATTAAATTATAAATATGACAAGCACAACGAACATGAAATATATCAGGAAGTGGTGGTTGTACTTCCGCTTTTAAAAGATCTACAGCAGCAGTATTATTAGATGCATTATCGAATGATACACAAAATATTTTATTATAAAAATTATATTTTTGGGCATAAGAACAAATAGTTTCGCTTATATATTTTCCACTATGACTTTGATCCTCGTCATACGCAAAAACAATAATACGTTTTTTCATTCTAAAATTTTCATCAATCCAATGACAAGTAATTGTTAAATAATCATAACCGTTTAAAGCATGTCTAATGTCTGAAGTAAAACTAACTAGACATGGAAGGTTAGCAAATAAATATTGCAAAGAAATAACATAATCATTATGAAGTCTAAAAATATCGACTCTAGTAGTACTACGAGGAACGCCTTTAAAAAAAAGATTATATACTCTTTGAATATATGTAATTAAATATGAAGAAGAACAAAAAAAAAGGTAAACAACCTCCGACAATCATTTTTGCTAATTCAATGCGATCCTTTTTTGGATCGTACTTAGTCACCCCCTAGTTAATGAATTAAGTTGTTGTTGACCGGATTCTAAATCAGAGGCAACATTTCATTGTGCCATATGATCATTTTTTATATGTCTACCTATAGTACCCGTCTCCCCGTCACCACCCCCTCTCTTATGTTTATAAGTTTTCCCACAAATATTACATCTAACTCTATCGGTGTTCCCAACTCTATCATAAAAGAGCCACACTTTACTCCTTTTTCTCCTTACTTCTGGTTCTGGTAAAGGAGGTCTACGACTACCACTAGCAGTACCGACATTGACAGAAGGAATACTAGTAGGTGTAGGAGGTTCATTTTCTTCAAGTTCAACAATATTATCTAATTGAACGTTATCATATTCATTATCTTCTATTCCAAAATTTTCTTGCATTTGATCATAATCTATATTTTGATTAGATGATGAAGAACCTATATATTTTTTACCCCTTGACCTAGATTTACGGCGTAGTCCCAATAAATTTGCCCTTAGCGAAGACATTATAAAATATTTAAATAATCAACAAATAAATATGACAATTTAATATAATAATTAGAGAATGAAACGAGTGTACCAAACTTCGGGATTCAGAATTCAATTGAAACTCGAAACTCGAAGTCTTGCGTCTTGCTACTTTGAATTTGAAAACTAATAATAATAATAACTTGAAAATTGATAATAAAGATAATTAAGAGAGTATGAGAAATTGAGAATAAGAGAATTGAGAAAATTGTTGTGTGATAAAAATGAAAAAAATATAGAGAATTTATAAAAAAATTAAAGGGTAAAAATGTAATTAAAAAATAATAAACAAAACAAAAAAACAAAAAAAAAAGAAACCAGCCAAACGGTCAAAATGACCGTTGGCATCCCCCCCACCCCCTCCCAACGGTAACATTACCGTTTGGGTCGAAAAAATTGTGCAATTGTTTTTTTAAAATTTATGTGTTACCGGTCCGGACCGGTTAACCGGTAATGTAACCGGTTTCCGTTACCGGGTCTAACCGGTCCGGGCCTTACCGGGTTTTTATATAACCCGTGCAGGTTGGGGGCCAACCCAACCCCCAACCCAATAAGCACTTACCGGTCCGGATCGAATTTTCTACCGGGTCAACCGGTCCGGTTCCGGGTCAACCCGGACCGTTAGACAAGTTTATGTAAAACTAACTAGGCATGGAAGATTAGTGAACAAATATTGCAAAAAAATAACATAATCATTATAAAGTCTAAAAACATCGGCTCTACAAGTACTACCAGAAACACCTGTAAAACAAGAATTATATACTATTTGAATATATGTAATTAAATATGAAGAAGAAGCAAAAGAAAAAGGTAAACAACCTCCGACAATCATTTTTGCTAATTCAATGCGATCCTTCTTTGGATCGTACTTAGCCAACCCGTCGTTAATGGATTAAGTTGTTGTTGACCGGGTTCTAAATCAGTGGCAACACCCCATTGTACCGGATGATCTTTCGTTAAATGCCTACCTATAATACACGTCTCACCGTCACCACCCCCTCTCTTATGTTTATAAGTTTTCCCACAAATATTACATCTAACTCTATCGGTGTCCCCAACTCTATCATAAAAGAGCCACATTTTACTCATTTTTCTCCTTACTTCTGGTTCTGGTAAAGGAGGTCTACGACTACCACTAGCAGTACCAACATTGACAGAAGGAACACTAGTAGGTGTAGGAGGTTCAGTTTCTTCAAGTTCAACAATATTATCTAATTGGACGTTATCGTATTCATTATCTTCTATCCCAAAATCTTCTTGCATTTGATCATAATCTATATTTTGATTAGATGATGAAGAACCTACAAATTTTTTACCCCTTGAACTAGATTTACGGCGCAGTCCCGACGCGATTCCCCTTAGCAAAGACATTATAAAATATTTAAATAATCAACAAATAAATATGACAATTTAATAAAATAATTAGAGAATGAAACGAGTGTACCAAAACTTCGGGATTCAGAATTCAATTGAAATTCGAAGGCCGAAGCTCGAAGTCTTGCTACTTTACAAATTAATAATAATAATAATAATTTGAGAATTGATAATATAGAAAATTAAGAGAGTATGAGAATTGTATAAATAATTGTGTGATAAAAATGAGAAAAATGTAGAGTATTTATAGATTTTTTTAAAGGATAAAAATGTAATTAACAAAAAAATTCAAAAAAAAAAAGAAAAAGCCAAACGGTCCACTTACCGTTGGGCACCAACATCCCTTTAATTTTTTTCCCTTACCGGTTCGGATCGGACCGGTTAACCGGTAAGGTTACCGGTTTCCCGTTACCGGTTCAACCGGTCCGGGTCCTTACCGAATTTCTCTGTAACTCATGCGGGTTGGGGTTGGGACCAAACCAACCCCCAACCCGGTAAGCCTTATCGGTCCGGACCAGATTTTGTACCGGGTCGATCGGTCTGATTACGGGTCAACCCGACCCCTTAAACAGGTATACTAACCACTAGTGACCACTTAACACATATGCTTTTTGTTAACAAAAATATGAGTAATTAGTACGTATACAATAACAACATATTTTGTGTAATTGGATAAATAGGAGTTGGGTAAGGTTAGATGTACATAAATCTTATCCCAACTTTTGTGGGTAAAGTAATTATTTTGGGTAGACCTTCGGTTCAAAAGAATTATAACCAAATCACAATTGAAAAGCATATAGCGACAACAAAAATTGTATAATGAATCATGTATTTTGGTAATGTTTATTTAAACCCAAAAATGCAAGAGAGGAAAGGTTAAATCAAATTACTTCCGTGTCCCAAAATATGTTTCACTTTCATTTTTTCGAAAGTTAATTTAATTAATTTTCAAAAATAAATTTAATCAATCTTCAAAGATAAATTAGATTAAATTGACGCAACATTTTAGAATTAAATTTAATATATGTTTGAAAGTTTTACAAAAGTATTAAAGTTGCACTACTTTTTATTTTAATATGATGAAAAAATATAATTAAAATGTTATTTAAAATTTTGTAGTTTGTATTTAAGAAGCGAAAGCTGACACATTATTAAGTGGGAGGAACAATCTAAAAGTAAGGTAACAAAGCTAACATCATCATATTTGGTACTAGAGGTTTCTGCACCTTTAAAGAAAAAAACATGTTGGTGTATTGATCAACTTCTTTTAAACTACATTAACAGCTCAAAGAAAATAAGGTGGAAAGACAAAGAACACGAACCAGCGAGAGAAAGATTGTGACACAAATTCAAGCAATCGTAAATTGAGAATCAAATGCACGATAAATATTCCAAATTTTACCACACGGTGAAGTTACGAGCATCATTTATTCATAAAAACATTTTTTGTTTAATTTGACTATTCAATAATAGTGAATACTAATACTACTAAATTTGGTGTCACATTCTAATTTTCATGTTAGTACACTTGTTCTTTTTCTCCTTTCATTATAATGTTTCATTCTAATCTTCATGATTATTCTTAAGTTTCCCCCCCCCCCCCCCCTTATTGTTATAAGCATTACTATAACAACTAACTGTTTAAAATATTTATTAAACGCGAAATAAAATTAATCTTATTTAATTACGAATCGAACAATTAGGGGTCCACACGTCGAAAATGTTGTTTCCACACACGTGTACATACAATGCCAAGGATCATAATTTCCTTAATTGAAGAGATATTGGTACGTATACGAATTGTTTGAGACGTAAGGTAATAGACGGTTATTGGCCAAATGATGTTGGTTTCACGTTGGTAAATGAAGGAAGAAATGTACAAAGTGTGAATGTCGAAACGAGTCGGAAAAAGGACCGCGACGCCGAAAAAACATCTCGGCGCCATGCGCGCCACTGCAGATCGCGACGGTGGCGCCGGAACTCTCAAGATCCGCGCCAACTCGCAGTGCCAAGGCCATAGCGATTCATCCGTTGGAGAAGAATAAAAAACTGACGTTTGAGCTGACTTTGGAGGATTAACTCTCCATTATGTTACTCATGAATTCAGCTATTATTTGGCTGAATTGTAACTCCATATTCAAGGCCATTACATGGTCATTCAAGGCCATTATTAGGCTTATGGAAGGTCATATTCTCCAACACTATAAAATGATGTCTTGGTCTCATTTGGAAACACACTTTTTACACACTTAACACATTCTCTAGACAATTTCCTGAAATTGTTCTTACTCTCTAGCAATCAAACACTCTAAGATCTTTCTTTCTATAGCGAACTCTTGAGTCTCCTTTGCTCTTTAGTTTGGTTGCTGTTTTATCTTGGGAGATAAATTGTCATTACAACCGTTGAAAGGATATACGTGGCAATATTATCTTAAGGATAGATTGATCATCAATTGACTCAGCAAGACAAGTTACATTATTCACATTGGTTGTTGTTGTTACATTCTCATTTCCTTTTTCCACCCAAATATCCAACAAGCTTAAGATAATATTCGCTATTTCAACAACAACAATGTCGGCTGAAGGTTAACTCAACGATATGAACAACGACACTACTCAAGGCAATTCCAATGTTTCAACTCCTGATGACTATGAACTCCCTAAAATGTTCAAGGGTACCCTCCTCAACAAGTGGCAGAAAAATGTAATGTTTTTCCTAACAATCATGGGACTGTCACGTCTCCTAACCGAAGATCCTCCACTGGTTGGAGAAGATACGGACCCTCAGCCAAACGATATGACGGGAGGGAGCCGAGGTATCCATGTCTCTGATGACATGAAGGTGGCTTTTGAGGCATGCAACCACCGTGGTAAAGTTGGTCACATGGCCAAAGACTGCCGCAAACTCAAAAAAAAAGGCCAAGGACAAGATTAAGGCAAACATAATCAAAGACACATTCTTAGACGATATGATTAAAGAATTCTCAGCGGTGGTTCTTGAAGCAAACCTCGTTGAGAATCCGGTGCAGTGATGGTTGGACACAGGTGCCACCCGTCATATATGTTCCAATAAAGAAGTCTTCTCCACTTAAACACGAGTAACAGACAAAAAGTTGTTCATGAGAAACAACTCTTCTTCAGAAGTGGTGGGGGTAGGAAAAGTGATCCTAAAGATGACGTCCGGGAATGAGCTATCTCTAAAGAAAGTGATGCATGTCCCAGAAATCCGGAGAAATCTAATTTCTGGACCTTATTGGTTAATGCTGGCTTTAGACCAGGGCTGGCCAGATGGTCGACGGCCCACCGGTCGGGTTTGCTCGTGGGGCGGTCGGGGCGAGAAAAGGCGGGCGGCCGGGGCGGGCCCGGAGAAGGGGTCGGGCGGGACCATACCATGTCGCCCCGATCCCGCCCCGCTGGGTAGGCCGGGACGGTCGGACGCCTGGGTCGGGACGGGACGGGTTGGCGGGTTTTTTTTTTTTTTTCCACTAAATTAAAAATAATAAATTACTAAGTACTAACAAAGTAACATTAATGTAATATACATATACTATAATATTATAGACTTATAGTATTATAATTTATAATTATAGTATTATAGTATTATACTCATATAGTCATATATATAATATATTTATAAAGTATAAAGTATAAACTATAAAGTATAAAGTTATAAACTAAATAATTAAACAAAGACAAGAATAGTGTAAAAAAAACATCCCAAGGCTGTTTTTGTGCCTTTTATATTATTAATTTCATTGAAATATGAAATATCAAATATACAAGATTCAAAATTACATTGTAGTGTACTGTTGTTGAAAAAAATTGCAAAAGAGTGAAAGACATAGAAAAATTTAAAAATTGCAATGAAATAAATTACCAATTTGAAAATATTTTTTCTAATTTCTTTATAATTTCTTGTGGTTCTTCTATTGAATTGGTATATTTTGATCAAATTGTTCCACGCCGCTACTCATGCCTTCGATAAAATGTCGTTGTAGTTGTCGCCATCTTCTTCGCACTCGTTGATCGCGCCTCCTTCGCCTCCGCCGTATCCAATCTCTGAATAGTACCGCCATCTCCAAGCCGCTCTCCGCTAATGAGTGTCTGTGCTCTCCTATTTGAAATCGCCACGTAAAAGCGCTTTGATCGATGACGCTGAATGTTCAAAATATCTCGGGCCATCATTGAAAGTGTCGAATGTCTTCTCATTCGCTCGATATTTCAGCAAGTCTTCCTTTCCTTCTTCATTGATAATCGCTGTAAGGTAAATTACCCCGCAAAACAAAAACATCGAACTCACTAATTTGGTTAGCATCGCTACCACCGCACATTTTATTTCGAGGCTTTCAATAGAATTAATATTAGGCCTAGCCACGTAAACCGCTTGTCTTTTTGTGTTGTTGAAGAAGATGATACAAAAGTCGGTTGGTTACTAGCACTTTCTTCTGGTAATGCCGATATACTTTTTGCATTCATCTTCTACGCTATTCAACACTTCTTCTAGCGTTAGTTCAATAGGTGGTTCAACATTTAAATTTTTGGGAGTTGGAGGTGGTAGTACGTCCATACAGTTATATATATTTTCAATAAGACTTTTACAACCCTCTACTTTAATAGTCGGGTTTAATACGACCAATAATATAAATAGGGAATAGGAATAAAATATTTTTAATTTCATAAACATTTTTTTAATAGAATGCAGATAAGGTGTTTTTCCATATATTCTTTAAGAAGTAAAAATATTATAGCTATATAAAACAACATAGTTGAAATAGTAGGATAATATAAAGTAGAAAATTTTTTTGTTGCTCGTTGAAAATTTTCTAAAAATACAATAAGTTCTCTAATTTTCTCCCAATCAGTATCCACAATCATATCATTTGGATTTTGATTATGGCGTTAAAAATAAAGTAATAGGTTTTCTATAGTCATAAGCAACAACTAGTTGGTCATATAAAGAATTCCACCTAGTTGGTACTTCTTCTGAATTTTTCTCAGAAGATAGTCCACAATCGTGGCAAGTTTTTATATTCTTTTCTTTGTTGAATTCTATTATTTTTAAAAATAAAGTGTATAACAAATTGTATTTTTCAAGAATATCTTGAAAAAGTGAAAGACCGCCCTTTACAACTAAGTTATAAATATGGCACGCATTTGATATGAAAATGTGTTGGAAAAGACTGAGTTAAAACATTTCTTAAAATACTAATAGCGTAATTGTTAGAAGATGCATTATCTAATGTAATACTCATAACTTTATCGGTTATTCCGTAATAATCGTGATCAATAAATATTTTCTCAAATAAACTCACCAAGGTGCCTACTATCTATATATCTATATGCTAAAATACGTTTTGCATAGACCATTTATAATCTATCCAATGACAAAGTTACCGTTAAATAATCATGCGTTAGTACTACGACCTATATCGGTTAAAGCGACTTTGCAATTTAAATGATATAATGCATAACGTAAATCGTTGATATTCATGCAAATTTAAATACATCTCTTTTAACAGTTGATCTAGGAAAACCTTTATAAGCGAGGATTATACATATCTCTAATATAATGAATAAAACCAGGAGATTCAGAAATGAAAAAGGCAAACCCTCCACAAAGAACTAATTTTGCTAGTCTTCCTATCTTTATGTTTATCGTATTTAGGGCCTACAACTCCCCGTCATAGGGTTAATTTGACCTGTACTTTCTCCAGACAAGAGTATCGTGATGTGAACCTTGTCCCGATTGAGAGGACGACTTCTCACGTTCTTTTCAAAAATGTATTGGCGTGCAAGGCTTTGTGTTTTTGCAATAGGTGTCTTCCTAAACCCCGTCCCACCATGACCTTGTCCGATTTTAAAAGAATAAACATTTTTACAAGTTTTACATACACTACTTGATTAGCTACGTCCTCACAAAATATTTCCATACAGCTGATTTTAATGGTCGTTTTGCCGGACCTCGTCTCATAGTAGGGGGGATAGGAGGCATTTCACTAGTGGGTGTATCATCATCATCTTCATTAATAGGTGTATCATCAACTAGAGTGTCATCTAAATTAAAATCTTCTTCAATTTCAGGATAATCATTTGTGTCAAGATCATATGGTATTTCAGGAAACATTTCAGGATCTATAAAATCATCTTGTCTAGGAATAACTGGAACAGGAATACTAGAAGAAGTACTCTTGCCCTTGTTACCACCCCTACTAGAAGAAGCCTGACCCTTACCCTTACCCAACATGCCTCTTAGTCCTTTCATTTTAATTATGCTAATAAATAGTTAAAGATAATGAAATTAAATGTGCTAAATGAAATAAAAACAAAATAATAATTTAATGAGAGAACGAATGTACCAAACGCCGACGTAGAGTCGACGTGTAATCGAGAGGTTGAAAATTGAAACTTTGCTCGATAGATAATCCTCAAGCTAGTTGCCAACTTCACTCCCAATTCTCAAATTAATAAATAGATTGAATATGTAGACAATGTTGTATAGAGAATTAGAGATTGATTGAGAGATTAGAGAGTAGAAAGATTTGTGAAAATAATAAGAAGAGGAATGAGGTATTTATAGGGGTTAAAAATGAATATAAAGGGGGTAGGGGGGTTGGGGGAGGCCTAAAATGGCCGTTGTCCAACGACCAAAATGTAAAATGGCCGTTGGACAACGGCTATTTTGTGCACCGGGTGGAACTGGGGCGGGAGTTGGGGCGGGGTCGGGGCGGGGGCGGGGTGGGCTCGGGGCTCAGGGTCGGGCTGGCGGGACCATACTGCCCCGCCTGCCGAGCCCCGGTCCCATTTTTTTTTTTTTTATAACCGCAGGTCGTGTCGGCCTGGCCTGGTCGGCCTGATCGGGACGGTCGGTCGCCCTACCATCGCCACCTTACTTTAGACTAGTGTTAGAGGCTAACAAGTTTGTAATAACTAAAAATGGAACCTTTGTAGGAAGGGCTTCATCTGTGAATGTCTCTTTAAAGTTAATGATGCACCTATAATACCTTGTGTTTCAACTATCAATAAAATTGAGTCTTCCACTTACTTGATTGAGTCATCTAATTTATGGCATCATAGATTAGCACATGTTAACTATCAATCTCTACTATTATCGTCTATTGACATAAACCCTCAACGTAAGTGTGAGGTGTGCATTGAGGCAAAACTTTCCAAGAGTCTCTTTAGATCCGTCGAAAGGGAAACCGCTCCTCTAGAACTCATACACACTGACATATGTGATTTAAAGTTCGCTCAAACTAGAGGGGGGAACAAATACTTTGTGACTTTCATAGATGATGGCACAAGGTTTTACTACCTTTACTTACTAAAAAGTAAAGATGAAGCCATTGAAGCATTCAAACGCTACAAAACAGAAGTTGAGAACCAACTAAACGGACGGATTAAAACAATCCGTAGCGATAGAGGGAGAGAATATGTAGCACCTTTTGAAGAACTTTGTACCCAATCGGGTATAGTTCATCAAACAACGACTTCTTACTCACCTCAATCAAACGATGTTGCTGAACGCAAGAACCGAACTCTAAAGAAAATGATGAATGCTTTACTCATTAATTCGGGTCTTCCTCAGATTTTGTGGGGAGAAACTGTCCTTACCGCAAATAGGATTCTTAATAGAGTCTCACACAAGGGTAAAGACAAAACTCCATACGAGCTATGGAAAGGGAAAAACCTACCTATAAGTATTTGAAGGTATGAGGTTGTCTAGCCAAGGTAAAAGTACTGTAAAATCCGGAAAAAATAAAAATAATAATATATAGTTGTGGTTGGGTTAATAAAAAAATATATATATAAGAAAACAAAGAATAAATTGCATGGGATAGAGTTAGTGTTAAAGTTGGATAAATAGATAGATAAAATGAAAATAAGAAAAAAAAAAAAAAAAGTGAAAGATGCATGCAACACTTCTTTCCCTTCTCCCCCCCTTTTCATTTCCCCTCCAACTCTTGTCATTTCCACCTCCCATAGGTTATATAAAATTCTCCACTTATACATTGTATTTACACACAAACAAAGTACATAACATAAAGGTTAGAAAATCAGAAAAAAACAAGTGAAAAGAAGAGGAAAAAAATACCAAGAGGGCAAGAAGAACAAGAAGCAAAATACTAGAGAGTAAGGATAATTTTAGCAACCACACAACAATAATCTTCACACTTACAAGGTGAGTTTTCTCACTCAGAAATTCTTGGTAACATACTTTATTTTAAGTTCAATACATGTTAGAATAAGAATTGAGTGTTGAAAAGAAATATTGAACTTTTGATTGTTTAGACAACTAGTTGCGTCATGAATTTTACGAACTGTTCTCACTGGGTTATAATTGTTATAATTTGATGAAATTCGAAAGAGTCGTACACCTCTCTAATATGATCATATAGAACAAAAAATGAGGTAAAATGGACATACGGTTTGAAAGTTATCATAGTTCAAAGTTCCCGCCTTAGATTTGGTCGAAATTCGGAAAGGCATAATTACAGACTGTTTTTATTGAGTTTTACTTATTAGAATTATATGAAAATTTACATGGTTATAAATCTCTCTGTTACAGACAGATATAGATAAAGAGTTATTAAAACGGACTTACAAGTTGAGAGTTATTGTAGTTTGAAGTTGCTGCCTCGGATTCATCGGAATCCAGAAGAGCAGGACGTGGAAACGTAAAACTGTACTAATATGTGGGGAATATGAAAATTGTTTCTAAATGAAAGTTCCAGATCTCTCTGTTGTGGACATTTTGAGACCTTATGGGGGTCTATCCGACTTACGGATTGAGAGTTATCGCTGTTTAAAGTTTCTGCCTCGGATCTATCGAGATCCAGGAAGGGCAGCGAATAAAAGTGTAAAACTGTACCAAATGGTACAGAATATGAAAGGATGGTTTACATGGAGACGTGTATCTCTCTGTTCTAGTCGTTTTGAGATTTTATGGGGCTTGAACGGGTTTACAGATTAGGAGTTATGACTATTCTAAGATTGAGTTCTGTTTAATAAATATTCTGCCGAAACAAATTTTATGTGGCTGTTTTGAGGATAAATTTATGTTAGTTACCCAAAGTAGTTTTAAATGAAATTTGGTACAGTGAAAGATCTCCGTCTTACCTTAGTTCCCGCTTGAGAAACACCTTAGTTGGAGTTATGGTTAAAAAATTATAATCGTTACAAATATGAATGACAGGATGTTGGGAAAGAGAATATTATTTATTCGATCTTCTGAAAAATATGAAAAGTGAATACGTGTTCACATAAATATATAAATATAAACCTAATGGATCGGGTTGCACGCCGCAACAAAACGTAAAGTGAATACGTGTTCACAAATACGTAAATATAATGGGTCGGGTTGCATGCCGCAACAAAACGTAAAGTGAATACGTGTTCACAAATACGTAAATATAATGGGTCGGGTTGCACGCCGCAACAAAACGTAAAGTGAATACGCGTTCACAAATACGTAAATATAATGGGTCGGGTTGCACGCCGCAACAAAACGTAAAGTGAATATGCGTTCACAAATACGTAAATATAATGGGTCGGGTTGCACGCCGCAACAAAACGTAAAGTGAATACGCGTTCACAAATACGTAAAGCTAATGGATCGGGTTGCACGCCGCAACAAAACGTAAAGTGAATACGTATTCACAAATACGTAAATATAATGGATCGGGTTGCACGCCGCAACAAATATGAAAGATGAATACATGTTCACCTATATATAAATATGAAAAGTGAATACGCGTTCACAAATATATAAATGTAATAAAAATATGAAAATGCAGGGGAATGTCTTAACGTACAATACGAGATAAAATGAAGTGTTAGTTAAACCGAGAATTTCCTATGAGGAGTTGTTGCATATTTAAAAATGTTGTAACCTGATATGTTTTTGCAATATGCTTATTACGTTATAATGTGATTACACTTGAAATATTGTGGTGTTACTTTGAATTGCAGGGTAAGGTTCTCACTCAGCCCCAGATGGTAGGGTTGACTCTTTATTTAACATGTTTCAGGAAAACGTGATAGAGGAAAGGCTCCACGCCAAGGCTAGCGATCGTCCCGCAGCCTCTTGTCATACCAAGTCCATTGTTTCGGGCTTGGTACTCGTCAGGTTCAGAATGTCAGTTCCAATGTCTCGGAAAATGCCCGTGTGGAATGGTCTCGCTTCCAACTTAGAATAATATTTGTCAGTATGTCTATGTAGAAACAATATTTGCACGAGCATGGGCTCGCGTTATATTTTCAATAAAGTCATAAACAAATTTCTTTATTGTTATTTTTATTAATAGCTCCGTATTTGAATATAAGTTTAAATTTCTAAATAAAGAGAATTAAATGGTGCTCCTGGTGGAAAATAATTGTCCAGGTGCCATCACGCCCTAAGTAAAGACTTAGGAAAAGTCGGGGCGTGACAAGTACATATGCCAAAGCAAGTCAAGATCGGACCTAAGACTGGATTGCATATTCATAGGATATGCCAATAATAGTAGTGATTATCGCTTCATAGTGCATAAGTCGGATGTACCAGATATTCATGAAGGTACGAGCATGGAATCAAGGAACGCAAGTTTCTTTGAAGATACATTTCCTTACAAGGAAAACAACATAACTGTTCTCAAACGAAGTTATGATCAAATCTATGAGGATCTAGGAGTCGCTGACTACATAGAACCAAACGGTTCAGATCTGGTAAATTCTGAAGTAGCTGACGATCCGGAATTTAGTATTCCATATTCTCAGAACTTGGAAGATTCAGAGATGAAACCAAGGCAAAGCAAAAGGGCTCGGAAGGACAAGTCCTTCGGTCCAAACTTTGAAGCTTATTTGGTTCAAGACGAACCACAGACAATCGCCGAAGCATTGTCAACTCCAGAAGCACCTCTCTGGAAGGAAGCCTTAGAAAGCGAGATAGAATCCATCCTGCATAACCACACCTGAGAGTTGGACGATCTTCCTCCAGGACACAAACCTTTGGGTTGTAAGTGTGTCCTCAAACGGAAGTTAAAGGCAGATGGTTCTATCGACAAATACAAGACTAGGTTGGTAGTCAAGGGCTATCGCCAAAAGGAGGGCCTTGATTACTTTGACACCTACTTACCGGTGTCTAGAATGACATCCATACATGTTCATAACTATCGTCGCCTTGCGGGATCTTGAAATACACCAAATGAATGTTAAGACAGCCTTCCTAAATTGTGATTTGGAAGAAGAAATATATATGGATCAACCCGACGGGTATGTGGTTCCAGGACAAGAGACAAAAGTGTGTCGGCTTGTCAAATTGATGTACGGACTAAAATAGGCCCCTAAACAATGACACAAGAAATTTGATAGTACTCTACTATCAAAAGGGTTCGCCATTAATAAATGTGACAAGTGTGTTTACATAAAAGGAAATGTCGATTCGTTCGTCATGATATGCCTTTATGTAGATGACTTGTTGATCACTGGTAGCAGTCCTAGTATAATTCTAGAGACTAAGAACATGTTAAAACAACGTTTCGACATGAAATATATGAGGGTCGCAGATGTCATCTTAGGGATCAAGATCTTTAAGACATCTAATGGACTGGTCTTGTCTCAATCTCACTACATCGAAGATGTACTGAAAAAAATTGAGATGTTTGACAGTTCACCAGTGAGGACACCATTGGATAGAAGTCAAAAGATTGACAAGCATTTTGGTGTACCTATACGTCAGGAGCGATACACAAAGGTGATTGGGAGTTTGATGTATCTCACAAACTGCACTCGATCAGATATTTCTTATGCAGTCAATAAATTGGCTAGGTTTACCTGAAATCCAAGTGAGGATCACTGGAAAGCGTTGAATAGGGTGCTTCAGTTCCTGAAGTTCACACTAAATTTTGGGTTACACTATTCGAGATATTCAGCTGTACTAGAGGGGTACAGTGACGCAAACTGAATATCTGATAGCAACGACATCAAGTCCACCAACGGATATATATTTACAATCGGCGGTGGAGCTATGTCTTGGAAATCCTCTCTACAAATATTTATTGTCCGATCCACGATGGAGTTGAAATTCATCGCTTTAGAAAAAGCATGAGAATAAGCTGAATGACTTCATGATTTTCTAGAGAATATTCCATGTTGGGATAAACTCGTGTCTTCTGTAATAATCCAATGCGATAGTCAGTCGGCTCTAGGAAGGGCACGAAGTTCCATGTACAACGGTAAGTCTCGTCATATTCGACGGAGACATGAGTCTGTAAGGCAACTGATCACCTAAGGTATTATTTCCATTGATTACGTAAAATCAAAGAAAAATATCGCTGATCACTTGACGAAGGGAATGACCAGAGATCAGATGTTCTGCCTGTCTAGGGGAATGGGCTTAAAACCCAAATAGTAAGAACAGATACAGTGGACACCCAATCTTACAGACTGGAGATCCCAGGATTAAGATTCAATGGGAAAATTAAATTATAAAGGTTCCGTGAGCGCTTCGGTGGAAGCAAGAGCACTTCGGATTATGATTTCTTCTTAAGAAACATAATCAAAGGCCATTCCCGTGATAGACAAAAAGTGTTCCCTGTAGAGGGGTAAATGATAAGTTTTCAAACCTTTAATGATCCTCAATACTTGAGGTTAGGTTAGGAAATTTTTAATGGTTTCTAACGCTTGTATAGCTGGGTATTGCAGGATACCTTGTAGGAGACCACCTATTTAAGTACGAGGACATGCCGCCTCAAATGAACGTACTTAAGAATCCAAGTGTGTTCACGGCCCACGACAGACAAAACACTAGAAAGATTGAGTAGGAAATATGTTGTGTTGGTATCATTATCTTGGCATATACTAAACACTGACGGTTCAAGACATCACGTTCACCGCGCAGTAAATATGTCCGATGGTATTCTACTATGGAAGGTTCAAAGCTCCGGCTACCTATCCAGATGCAACATCGTTCCGCCAAGTGATTGCTAGAACGACACCGTATGCGTGCACCAAAATCTCTTCCAAGAGGGGATTGCTGGAAATATTTATTAAACGTGAAATAAAATTAATCTTATTTAATTACGAATCGAAACATTAGGGGCCCCACACGTCGGAAACGTTATTTCCACACACGTGTACATACAATGTCAATGATCATAATTTCCTTAATGGAAGAGATATTGGTACATATACGAATTGTTTGAGACGTAAGGTAATAGACGATTATTGGCCAAACGACGTTGGTTTCACGTTGGTAAATGAAGGAAGAAATGTATAAAGTTTGAATGACGAAACGAGTCAGAAAAAGGACCGCGACGCTGGAAAAACATCTCGGCGTCGCGGCGCCGCGACACCACCTGCAGGACCGTTGTGCCGGTGACGCCCCGAACTCTCTGAAGTTCCGGCGCCTCGGCGCCAACCTGCAGGGCCGCAGCGCTGCGACAATTTCAGTCCGTTGGAGATGAATAAAAAACTAACGTTTTAGCTGACTTTGGAGGATTAACTCTCTATTATGTTACTCATGAATTCATTCATTATTTGGCTGAATTGTAACTCTATATTCAAGGCCATTACATGGTCATTCAAGACCATTATTAGGCTAATGGAAGGTCATCTTCTCCAACACTATAAAATGATGTCTTGGGCTCATTTGGAAATACACTTTTTACACACTTAACACATTCTCTAGACAATTTTCTGAAATTGTTCTTCCTCTCTAGCAATCAAACACTCTAAGATCTTTCTTTCTATAACGAACTCTTGAGTCTCATTTGCTCATTAATTTGATTGTTGTTTTATTGATAAGTTGACATTACAACCGCTGAAAGGATATACAGGGCAATATTATCTTAAGGAGAGATTGATCATCAATTGACTCAACAAGACAAGTTACATTGTTCACATTGATTGTTGTTATGCTTGATGAAGCGCGGGGCCAAGGTCGCGGGTCGATCCCCGCATAAACCTTAGTTGGCGCATCGCACATGACATCAAGTGTGGTTAATCGGTGGCGTGGTTTGCGGTATTGCGTCGGCCGAGATTTACCCTGCTTGCTCGAAAGAGTAGCGGCGAGATTCGCCGTAAAATAAAAATAAAATAACTAACATAAATTAAACGTCTAATATCATGTCAAATATCGGTGAGTGCAATCGAGCTCTATCCATTTACACGGTATGTATCAGCTAATCAGATAATTTGTTTTGCCAATAATTATCAATCTAACTCGATTCTCAACAACACAAAATTTAGACTATTTCACATTTAAAATTATTTCTTACAAAAACTTTGAATGATTAATGAAAACGAACATTGCGTTATTGATTTAATGGTAGATTACCATCACACCATTGACTAAGATTGCATTTTAAACGGAAAACCTAAAGCAATTTTGTTGAAACTCCCATCTATAAATCCGCTCATTGATTAAGCGAAGTGGAGAAACAACCTTTCTGTTACCATATAAGTTGCGTGACATGTTTTTTCCTAAATCTAGGTAACAAAAGTAATCAAATTAATTACTCCAAATCTAATCTGATCTCATCAATTATTTAAATCAAAGAAAACGTTAAAGTCGGCTACGGCTGTTCAAACTGGCACGAAGGCCGTTATGATGGTTCAGATTTTGCAGCCTGGCTTCATCAAAGTATTAGTACCCTTCTCCTACTGTTATTTGTCGTTTAGTGCCAGCTCATCACCACCCAAATATTAAATAAATAAAAACTACTAAAAGTAAGAAGATATCAAATCCCATGAAAATGCTCTCCAGCCTGGCTTTAGTCAAAGCCCATCAACTCATCTTCCCTTAACCGTACGTACACTTTGCAAAAATATAAATAAAATAAAAAATTATTATTAACTTCCAAAACGGTCGGTGATTTGAAATTCTATTTTTTCATAAATCTAAATCAAAATAAACCGTCTCAATTTACGTCTCACTATTTTTGTTTTAATTCCTCCTAACATGAATGTTATAAATCCCTATTTGACAGCTATTTAATGGCAATATTTTAATTTTATTTTTATTGGATCTTATTTAATTTTAAATCTGTATTTATTGTGAAAAAAAAATTAACAAAAAAACAATAAAATAAATAAATATAATATTTTTTTCCTTAAATTTTGTGTTCGATTAAATGATATACGGACGAATGTAGGATATTTAAAAGTTAAAACCAACTAATAAGATTTTAGAAGTGTGATTTAAATAGGTGTCTATTTAAACGTTTCATCTTACGACGCGTGTCCTTTGCCAGCTGTATTGTTGTAACTGCTAACCGGTCGCTTCCACCTCCTCAACCGGTCATCCCTATCCTCTTTCCTTCTTGTAGTATATAACTATATATAAACCCCTCTCTCTCCCCCACCATTCGTCGTTCAGTAAAGGCGAGGCTCCGCCTCCCACCACCGTCAAATTTGTAAATATTCCGTCACCGGAAATCTCTCAATTTACGGTTTAATGGCGGGGATTACGCAGAGGAAAGAATCGGATCGTATCAAAGGTCCATGGAGTCTTGAAGAGGACGAGCTATTACAAACCCTAGTGGAGAAACATGGGCCGAGAAATTGGTCTTTGATAAGCAAATCGGTTCCGGGTCGATCCGGAAAATCATGTCGGCTCCGGTGGTGTAACCAGCTTTCCCCTCAAGTGGAGCATCGTGCTTTTACTGCTGAGGAGGATGATACAATTATTCGGGCCCATGCGAAGTTCGGTAACAAATGGGCTACGATATCCCGTTTGTTATCGGGCCGGACTGATAACGCTATTAAGAACCATTGGAACTCTACTCTTAAACGTAAGTGTTCTTCTATGTCCGAAGATTTAAGCTTTGATACCCCTCAACAGCCATTAAAAAGATCTTCTAGTGGTCCTTGTACCAACTTTTCGTGTTTGAATCCGGGTAGTCCATCTGGATCCGACTTGAGTGATTCAAGTCTCTCGGGATTTCCCCAACCCCTTGTTTATAGACCCGTTCCCCGACCCGTTGGGATTTTCCCTCTTCCAGTTCAACAGATCGAATCTGTTCCATCTGTGCCCGTACCCGACCCACCCACTTCCTTATGCCTTTCTCTACCCGGATTCGGATTCCATGAAACCTCAAATCAGCAAACCCAAGCCCCTCCACCACCACTACCGCCGCCGCCTCCTCCTTTGCCGCCGGTGGATAAACCGAATCCAGCTACGGTACTGGCTCCGGCGCCAATAACATCTGTGCCAGCGGCTTTCATGGCCCAGCTTCCTCAATCGCAACAAAGTTTTGATTTTTGTGCACCAAAATCAGGAGATAAACAGTTTTTTACAGCAGAGTTTTTATCAGTTCTGCAAGATATGATTAGAAAGGAAGTGAGGAGTTACATGTCTGGGTTTGAACAGAATGGTGTATGCATGCAAACTGATGCAACAATGAATGCTGTAATTAAGCGTATGGGCATTAGCAAGATCGAGTAATTCATTACTGCTGGAAATGTTCTTTGTTAAGGTGTTGTTCAGACAACAATGAGCAGCAGCAAAGAGAAATGGGACTGAAAATGAAACAATGATGGAAGATCGTAGTTGTCTTCCTTTTCCCTTTTTATTTTCTTAAATCTTTTTTTTTAATGCCTTCCGTAGAATTCCTTGTTGGTTCTACAAAAATAATAATTATGCAGTAATGTACAGATGAGAGGGAGAGAAAAGAGAAGAAAAGAAATTGGAAAATGCATGGAAAGATCTCCATTCCAGCAAACCAAAAAGAAATTGAGAATCTCATTCCCGTGTCTCTTCTTGATGATGAACTGCTCCTCTAAATTGATAATATTTGACCAAGTGTTGAGAACACAAATTTAATTCATGAACTAGATAATTTTAACAATTGTTGAAGTATTATTGAGAGGATTTACGTTAGATCTATGCTAAAATATTATTTAATCAATTTTAGAAACGTGTTGTTTCATTTAGCAGCAGACCGTTTAAACGAAATTGATATATAAGAATTCATATGACCGGCTTTAAGCTAGCGTTTGGTTATGAATTTTGGAATAGATTTTAAAATTTTATATTTAAATATTTATTTGAAAATATATTATTTCAGGTTTTGGATTTTTGAGACTCACTCAAAAAACTTTTAATTTTTTTCAAATTAAAATGTATGTCAGAACATAATGTTAAAAATTCAAAATTTTTAAGTTTCAAGTCTTAACTTTAAAATTTATAATCAAATGGAAGATAAATAGTTTAGGATTGAGTTACACATATTGAAAAATGTGTAATGAGAAGCAGGGGCGGATTCAGTGGGGTTCACTGGAAGTTTGTTTATTCAGTTGCTGATTTACAGCTAATGCCACCCTGTTAATGCGCTATTAGTCAAAGAACATGCTTAAGTTGCTTAGTTTGTGATATGATGGTTAGGCAAATGTTGATTATAGTCGGTTAAATTTACCCTTTTTGTTAGTGGTGGTAGATGCACTATGTGCTACACATGGTACAAGTTCTTAATAAAATATAAGTGGAACCTAATCTAGTTTTGAAAAGGAACATTCGAGAAAACCTCCGGACATTTGGAAATTTTGGAAGAACGTTTTATTGGGCCATTCGATTGGTGGAGGGTGACACAGACCCTCCTCCCTTAGCAACATTATCTCTCCTAAACTACAAGCGAGTTTTCATTCAATTCTGTTCATGTATATTATTTATTCAATATTGACCGATAACTCTCACGTAGTTTGGTTCGCTAGATAAAGTTATTTGTGTAATAATAATTCTGGAACTAATTTATCTCACCTCTCAATTGTAATAAAAACATTAAAGTTTGAGGTATAAATTTATTATGAGATTAGTTATACTTTCAACTAAATAAAGTATAATTTTAATTCTGAAATATCTCACCTTATCTCATGAATCAAACGACTCCTAAGGTATAAGCACTAACAATCTAGCCTAAGGTACTGAGTTGCGACGTAGAGGGCACTTGATCGGGGAAAAATTGTAGGATTTTGTCGGGTTCGTACACGCAGCGAAATTTAAAACTTATGTTTCAAACCCGACGACGGTCAAACTGTAGGATGATTATACAATGTAAAAAACACAAAACAATAATGTAATAATTCGATGGAAGACTTACATTGTAGATAGCAACTTGAAATATGGAGCTTTGTGTAGTCCGAGGGTGCGCACGCAAATGTCCCTCGATTTGCAAGTACTGAAACTTCGATGTAATTGCTAAGTCTTGGAATGCTAGGAATTTCGATAGAGCTTTAGAAGAGATTAGTCTCTTGCTTTTGGTGTAGTGAAATGAGAGGGGGAAACCCTCTTATTTATAGTTATAAAAGACAACCTAGGGTTCCCCATGGGCCAGCCCATATAACAAGTCAGCAATTTGGGCGGTAGTCGGACCATCGACGCCTCAAAGACGCCTTAAATCAAGGGTACCGCGATCCTGTTCCATTTTCTGCCTCATTTCTATTTCTAATATCCCGGTCATCAACCGAACATATATATAATCTCTCTCTAATTACATCTTTCAATCGAATCTGAGTGTTCACTCGAATATACATTCAAGGAATGAATCCTAATCTTGGCTCACATACCACATTTAATCTACTTCGTAATGCATCCAAAACAAGCCGTGTCTCAACCTATAAGGCATTTGAGCTTAGGACATGATCAAAGTACATTACTTCGTAAACAAACGAAGTATTTCCTTTATTTCACTCCTCTCCTTCCAACAAGTCGAGTTCAAGCAGTTTCGCACCTCTCCTGTAAGTCTTTTGACTCATTGCACGGCTCGGCTCGTTCTTCAAGCCCTATTTCTCCCTTCCCCCTCTCCCCGTTCCTACCGTCCAAAACAGACTATGGAGTATAGCTAAATGGTAAAGCATCGGTTTTTGGTACCGGCATGCAAAGGTTCGAATCCTTTTACTCCAGATTATGAACACCCGATCGGATCTGTCGAAACGGTAGCGACTACAAGGAAGCAATCGATGCGATCCACGAGCATGAGCCAAAAGTTTGATGATATTGACCTCAAGTCTAAGGACTTCTATCTCCCACATGACGATGACATTATAGACATATAACAAAACAGTACATCAACAGGGTATACCAATACTTCAACAAGTATTCATGTGTTCATCACGAGTTGTCATAACTCGTAGCAAGTGAGATATACTACATCCCCTAAGGATATGATGCAGACCACATGTCGACGTATTACATATCATCGATATCCCAATCTCGATGATCACTAGTCGAGATAATTTAAGAGTAACGTTATAACATTAATTCTCACATCATCAATAAACACGTAAACTCTAGGGATGCATTTATAGAATATTATAAACAATCAACTAATAATTCAACAAATGCAAATGTCATAATATTAATCATCATTAACATGAATACGAATATGTATAAAGTACATTTTGTCCTAATATAGATTGTCTCTAGGACATACATATACTTTCAATATCCCACTTGGCCTAGAGTCAATCACCAATATATCTAATACCCATGTTCTCAAAATGACTATTATTCTTCACCAAGCTTAATGGTTTAGTAAACGGGTCTGCTAGATTATTTTCTGTGGGAACATAATCTATCCTAATATCTTCAGCTTCCACCATCTCTCGGAGAATGTGGTACTTCCTCGGTACATGCTTGTTTCTGTTAGTTGATCTTGGTTCCTTTGCTTTGCAATAGCACCAGTGTTGTCACAATAAATGGTTATTGGACAACTAACACTCGGAACAACCCCTAGTTCCTTCAGGAACTCAGAAATCGCGACAACTTCCTTAGCAGCTTTCGATCCAGCAATGTACTCCGCCGATGAGTCGAGTCGTGATGGTAGCTTGTTTGGAACTCTTCCAGCTCACTGCTCCTCAATTGAAAATAAACGTGTAATCAGACTGTGATTTGAAATCATCAACATCTGTCTGGAAACTAGTATCGGTATACCCAGTGGCAACCAGCTTATCCCTCCATCATAGACTAAGAAGTAATCTTTAGTACGTCTGAGATACTTAAGAATACTCTTGACAGCTTTCCAGTGTTTCTCACCAGGATTTTGCAGGAAATTTGAAGTCATACTAAGTGAAAATGTCACATCTGGCCTAGTACAGGTCATGGCATACATGATTAATTCTATAGCCGAAGCATATGAGATCCTCTTCATGCACTCAAGTTCTACAACACTAGAAGGGCAACCTCATTTAGATAACTTGATGCCTTAACCTATTGAAAAACCGCCTTTCTTGGAATTCTCCATTGAAAAACGTCTAAGCACTTTGTCTATGTAGATTGACTGTGACAGCCCCAACAATATATTAGGTCTATCTCTATAGATCCTAATTCCCAGAATGTACCAGGCTTCACCTAAATCTTTCATCATGAAGGTCTTGGACAACCAATCCTTAACTGACTGCATGAGAGTCTTATTGTCTCCCATTATCAATATGTCATCAACATATATAATAATGAAGACAATACTCTCATACTTGCATTTGATATAAACACAGGGATCCTCTTTGCTTCTGACGAAATCAAAAGATTTGATAGCGTTGTCCAAACAAATGTTCTAACTCCTAGAGGCTTGCTTAAGCCCATAAATGGACTTCTGTAGCATGCACACAATATTTGGTCTGCACCTGGATGAAAATCCTCGGGTTGTTTCATATACACTTCCTCAATTAGATTACCATTGAGGAATGCAGTTTTGACGTCCAACTGCCAAATTTCATAATCGTAATGTGCAGTTATAGCAAGCAAAATCCGAATAGACTTTATCTTAGCCACCGATGAAAAGGTTTTATCATAATCCACGCCAGGACGCTGAGTAAAACCTTTAGCCACTAGTCTAGCTTTATAAGTCTGAACCTTGCCAGATGCATCAATCTTCTTCTTGAAGACCCATTTGCATCCTATGGGTTTAAACCCATTTGGAAAATCAACCAAGTTCTACACTTGATTGATATACATAGATTCCATTTCAGATTTCACGGCTTCTTGTCATCTCTTCGAATCAATGTCTAGCATTGCTTCGCTGTAGGTTATAGGCTCGTCATCATCTGGAATATCTAGCTCATTTTTTGTTTCCACAAGTAGATTTAGTCTTTTCGGAGGACGATGAGTTCTAACAGACCTACGAAGTTGAGTGTATTGCAGTTCAGTTACAGGTATGTTCGGATTTTGAGAAGGTTCTTGTGCGTTGGTTGATCCACCAACATTAGAGCTTTCAGGAATATCATTTTCATGTCTTTCCTGAATGAGAGGAGGTGCAACTGGTGCACTAGCTCCCAAGGTCTGTGCAGGAGGATCTTGCATTTCTGCATTTCTCCTCGTAGCACTCCCACTGGCCGAAGGGCGTACCATGAGTACCCAATCTTCGCCATAAGCTCCCACTGAATCCTTGCCTTGTTCACTCAGCAAGGGTTCAACCTCTATGTTACTTTGTTCTTGAATTTCCTTAAGTTCTATCTCTGTGCAACTCTCTTTCTTGTAGACAAATTCATCTTCAATAAAAGTTGCGTTCCTAGAAACAAATATCTTATGTTCTCCAGGAAGACAGAAATAGTATCCCTTAGTTTCCTTTGGATACCCAACGAAGTAACATTTCTCACTCTTAGATTCCAACTTATCAGTGATCAACTTCTTGACATATGCAGGACACCCCAGGGCCTCATGTGTCTAAGTGATGGCTTCTTGCCACACCATACCTCATATGGTGTCTTTTCAACTGATTTAGAAGGAATTCTGTTCAGAACATATATCGAGGTTAGAATAGCGTATCCCCAAAGGTATGTTGGAAGAGCTGAAAAGATCATCAAGGAAAGAACCATGTCATTAAGTATTCAAGAAATTCTTTACTTAAGTATTCACCCCCATGATCAGATCGAAGAGTCTTGATACTCTTCGAGAGCTGCTTCTCAGCTTCACACTTAAACTTCTCGAAGGCCTCAGATTTGTGTCTCATACACATATCCATACCTCGATAAGTCGTCTGTAAAAGTAATGAAGTAATAGAAACCTTCTCTAGCTTGAGTCGAAAATGGTCCACATACGTCAGTATGTACCAACTAAAGCACCTCCTTGGCACGGATCTCATTTCCAGAAAGAGGTTTAATGGTCATCTTACCATTCAAACAGGATTCACAGTTACCATAATATTGTAAGTCAAATGGTTCAAGGTAATTTAATTTCCTCAACCGTTCTATCCTCGTTTGGTTGATATGACTAAGTCTGCAATGCCACAAGTAGGTAGAATTTCTTTAATTTAACTCAGCTCTTTTATTTTGTACATTGAAAATTTCTCTGCGGCAGTTTAATGTATACAATCCATTCACAAGAGGCGAAATTCCATACACAACATTATCAAAAGCCAAAATCATATTGCTATTATTAATGATTGAGGAAAAGCCCTCAGTGTCAAGTACATGAATGAAAATGATGTTCCTTGTCAAAGAAGGAACATAATAACAATTGTTCAACATTAAAATATTGCCGGAAGGTAAGTCTAATCTATAATCTCCCACGCGCTCAGCATCAACACGTGCTCCGTTTCTGACGCGCAGGTCCACCTCTCGAGGTCCGACCTTCCTGCTATTAGTTAGCCCCTGCACATTTGTATAAATGTGTGAGCCACAAACGGTATCTAGTACCTAGGAATGAGAATCATTTATAGATAGATTAATTTCAATTACAAACATACTTTGTCCACTAGAGTATGATGCACCTGGTGTCATCCCTCCTCCTGGAGCTGTACAGTCCTTTCTCCAATGCCCATTTCTGTTGCAGTTCATGCACACATTCGATGCTAGAAGTTTCTTCTTCTTCTTCGCCCCTCCTTTGGGCTTCATTGCTGCTGCCGGAGCAACAATTTTGCCCTTCATCTTATGTTGCCCCTTACCTTTCGGTTTGGGATAACTAGAGGAGCCAACCATCATAATAGGTTTGCTTTTGGAGACCGAAGATTCAATTTTTTTTAGCATATTGTGTAATTCTGGAAACTTCGCCTTAGTTCCATTCATATTGTAATTTATAATGAAACTCTCAAACGAATGTGGAAGTGAATGGAGGATGAGTGTGGTAGCAACTCTGTCGTGAAACTTTATTTCAATGGATGCCAACCTTTCTATCAACTCAGTCATTTTCAGCATATGTGGTGACACTTGGCCCCCTTCAAATGAGTTTACACTTAAAGAGTTCTATGAGCAGCTCATACTCCATTGTCTGAGACTGAGAGTCATAGAGACTCTTCAAATGTATAAGCATTTCATCGGGCCCCATATTCTCATGTTGTCTTTGTAATGTATGTGACATAGAAGACATCATCAAACACTGAGCTGAAATGGAATCATCATAATGTTTTTGATAAGCCACTCTATCAAAGGTTGCATATTTGGCAGAGTCCTCCCCAGGCACTGTAGGGAATACATGGTCCAATATATATTCAATTTTCTCTTGTCTCAGGACTATTCTTACATTCATGAGCCAATCTATAAAGTTGGGTCCAGTCAATCTATTGAATTCCATTAGCATTTTCATTGAGAAGTTTGACATTCTGAAGATTTGAAGATATAGGTAGACATGAAAATGCAATAAAAAGTCATTCTCCTAATTATGCACATTCATTATATGCTAATTTAACATGACCTTTTGTTTAATTAGCTCCCACTATTTTTCATACTTCTACGACCCCAAGGTAGAATACAGACCAAAATTGTTTTTTAAGGTCATAATGGGCCAAGATCCAAACATATGTTATATCCACGTTTGCTTTGACTGATAGCTTCAATAGCAGATTTCAGTAGGTTCTCAACCAATTGTAAAGCTTATTCACAACTCTTGGTTTGATTAAATATCTTTCATTTTAATCTTACGTCTTTAGATTAGTCCGACATTTTGGCGCCAAGATTCATCTAAACAAGTCAACCCCATTATGCGACTGCATTTAAGTATCTAAGTAAATTTAGTCTTTGCAAGCAAACACTTTGGTGTAAATACCTGTATCACCGAAAAGGATTTTGTACACTAACAATTATAATGGACGACGCGTTTTAATTAGACTTGTATTTTAATGTTTGGGGAACATTTTCAATTTTGGGAATTTCAGCCAAGATCAACAATTATGTCATACATCATATGACACCCTATCATGCAATTTCTAAACACGTTTATATGGGTAACCATCAAACCCATTAGACATGATATAAGTTGGTTTTAATCACATACTGGGCGCCGTCTACTCAGACAGTTATAGTGGTCATTGAAAGTAAACAATTACTGGGCGCCGCCTACCCAGACAATAATTGCGGACGCTATGCTAATAATTTAAATGCATCACATTCAAACACTTAGCACATTTATATATTATAGAATAATATACCATTAATGATAATCATGAGTCTATTTGTTTAAACTCTAAATCTATGTCTATGCCAAACAATCCCTAAACATTTTCTGATTTTAAGATTCTAATTTTCAGGAATTCTGCAAACTCTTAAATACAGGTTAGTCCCTCAAGAATTTAAATGTTCATTTCGAACCCCAATAAATTCAAAAATACAATTTTAACTGTCAGAAAATATTTTCAATTTTCAGGGACCTGCTTGCAATTTCCAAAACTTAAAATCAAATTCCCAAAAAATTTCTTTAATTACATATTTGCTCGAAAGGACCAAATATGTCCAATTAAAAACTTTATTTTCAGATTCTGTTATTTTGAAAACTTTAGAATCAGAATATGAGTATTAAAACTTCAGTTTCTGATTCTGATTTTTTTTTTGAAAATTACCGTCGGCATCGCGGCCCCGTAGGTCAGGCACCACGGTGCCTGACGGGTAGTGAGTCCGAAAAATTTATTTCAAGCTTCTGGATGAACAACATCGTGACCCTATTGAACAGAGCCGCGATGCCGCCGCAAAACCCTAGTCAGCACCGCGGTGCCTCAACTCCAGAAACACAATTTCTGTAATTTCAAAACCTTAAAACTGGTTTAGGCTCAATTTTGCAGATCCATTCCGTACCCCTTTCACTATTTTACAGCACATTCATCAACCATCATCAAATCTCTTCTCGTTCTTCGTCTCAATGCACCATGTTCAAATCGAACCGATTATGTCATACATCATCAAACTTAGGTGAGTTATATTTGAATGACTTCCTCGATTACATCACTGTTTAACAGATCTGGAGACAAAACTATGCGTTCTTGGGATTTTAAGGTTTTAAAGCTTTTAAACGACATAAATCAAATTTAAATAAATCTTAACTCATATTATCATTAATATTCATTGTTTAATCAAACAAAACAACCCAGGCTCTGATACCACTGTAGGATTTTGTCGGGTTCGTACACGTAGCGAAATTTGAAAATTTATGTTTCAAACCCGACGACGGTCAAATTGTAGGATGATTATACAATATAAAAAGCATAAAGAAATAATGTAATACTTCGATGGAAGACTTACATTGTAGATAACAACTTGAAATCTGGAGCTTTGTGTAGTCTGAGGCTGCGCACGCAAATGTCCTTCGATTTGCAAGTACTGAAACTTTGATGTAATTGCTAAGTCTTGAAATGCTAGGGATTCCGACAGAGCTTTAGAAGATATTAGTCTCTTGCTTTTGGTGTAGTGAAATGGGAGGGGAAACCCTTTTATTTATAGTTGTAAAAGACAACCTAGGGTTCCCCATGGACCAGCCCATATAACAAGTCACGGTGGGCGGTAGTCGGACTCCATGGACGCCTCAAAGACCGCACCACGGATAAGTGGCACCGCGGTGCCCACATGCGTTTTTGGCACCGCAACCTTAAATCAAGGGCACCGCGGCCTTAAATCAAGGGCACCGCGGTCCTGTCCCATTTTTTGCCTCGTTTCCATTTCTAATTTCCCGGCCATCAATCGAACATATATATAATCTCTCTCTAATTAGATCCTTCAATTGATGGAACATTTGACTTAGTGATACCCTTCATGTCTTTACATATCGACACTAATTACATTAGGGTCTATACGAAAGTCCTAGACTGCGCCGGAAGACGAACTCAATATGTAAAGTTTTGCTACATGAAACATGTGAACTGAACATCTATGTGGGAAGATAAAATCCTTTCATTCATGACACACTCAATCAAGATTAGGATTTGTCAAGTGTCTACCCAAATGACTTGATATTATAACTCATCTATATTAGTTGACAACAGGACCATATCAAAGACATGTCCATTGCACTGACCAATGACTTAGTCAACCTAATACCATATGAGTACCTGAGTGTTCACTCGAATATACATTCAAGAAAATAAATCCTAATCTTGGCTCACATACCACCTTTAATCTACTTCGTAATGCACCCAAAACAAGTCGTGTCTCAACCTATAAGACATTTGAGCTTAGGACAAGATCAAAGTATATTACTCCGTAAACAAGGTGATATTAACCTCAAGTCTAAGGACTTCTATCTCCCACATGCCGATGACATTATAGACATATAACAAAACAATACATCAGCAGGGTATACCAATACTTCAACAAGTATCCATGTGTCCATCACGAGTTGTCATAACTCGTAGCAAGTGAGACATACTACATCCCCTAAGGATATGATGCAGACCACATGTCGACGTATCGCATATCATCGATATCCCAATCTCGATGATCATTAGTCGAGGTAATTTAAGAGTTACGTTATAACATTAATTCTCGCATCATCAATAAACACATAAACTCTAGGGATGCATTTATAGAATATTATAAACAATCAACTAATAATTCAACAAATACAAATGCCATAATATTAATCATCATTAATATAAATACGAATGTGTATAAAATACATTTTGTCCTAATACAGATTGTATCTAGGACATATATATTGTCACGACCCGACCCGACGGGCCGCGACTAAATGCACTAGTGACACCATATACTAACCTGTCACGTAAACATTGAGGACAATATAAAATCTGGAAGCATAACGCTGTAATCATAACATACGTCCGAATAGGCAAGCCGGCAAGACTGCCTTTACACATGAATAACCCTGTCTCATGAGGAGTCACATCTAAATCAACATATCAAATAGGCGAGCCAACAAGGTTGCCACTTTATACAGGGACATCCCAAAATAGAGTACAACCACACATATACAAAAAAACCACATTTACCACCCACAACCGTCTACAGACCTCTAAGAGTACAACAATGACATATGACGGGACAAGGCTGATGCGCGATTTATGCACACACTTAACGCAAGTGCACATGTCGTGACAAGTAATATAGTCTAGGTAAGACCGAATATCATCCTCAAGGACTGGTTTTCAAGTACCGATTATCTATGCTTTAGTTTCTATTTGATTAACGTTAATTGAGTTGGAATTCTAAACTAATAATGCAGGAAATAAACTAATTATAAAAATACTTTGAATTAAATCAGTTATGATGGAGAATTAAGGCTTCCAAGATCATCAACTATCCACTCTATTCAATCATTAATACAATTAGACTAACTTCTTCTTATACGTTAAGATAGCAGGTTAACTAGACCGTTTTATACTCTTGTTAAGGTAATATAAACACTCAACCCCAATGGAGAACCCTTCTACCTTTCGGTGACAAGATTGACTACAAAGGAGGATTAAGAGCAATAACCTATTAAGTTACACAAGTATCGGGGTACTTTCGTCCACGATTTAAACCTATGTTTATTCAACTATAGCATATTCACAATCTCCCCTTCCGGCTTTCGATTAGAAATCATATAAGTTATGATAATTAGTGATCAATTAATTATCAAGCAATCAAAACAACTATTGAATAAATCTTAAATAAGTGAAGAAAAAACCAAATTAATATATTAATTTATGAATAGAGTTTTAAGTGAATCACAAGGAAATCCCTAACAAAGTAATTAGCTCCTAGCCATAGTCACGGTAAGAACTAATATAATCTCCATACATGAACTGAAATAAACAAAACAAAAAGAAAGAAAAGAAAATACTCAAGAACGAGTCTCCAAGCCTTCTAGCATCCAAGGATTGTGTTGTGGAATATTTACAAGATGGATTGGTGGATGGAGAATGAAATAGTGGATGGAATGTAGGATGGTGGATGTAGAATGAATTCTTCTAATGATGTAGAGACTATTTATAGACCAAGAATCCTTTAGGTAAAGGGTTAGGGATTATGTAGGTAGGAAAGGTTATGAAATCCTTTTAGGTAAATGTTTTAGGAAAAGGGTTAAGGAATATGTAAGTAGGAAAAATTATCCCTTTTGGACTCTGAAAATATGTCAAATTCGGCCCAAAAACTCAGATATCCCGCGTCGGCCCGGCCCTGTGATCAGCGCGGCTGAAAATCGAGACTTTGGGGCGACTTGATGGTCGGCGCGCGGCTCTAACACCCGCGCCCATGGCCGGTGACGGCATTCTTCCAGATTTTTCGTTTCTTCGTCCTTTGTTCGTCCGATCTTCGTCTGATTTCTTCTATATTTTCTGGAACTTCTTAGGCTTCATTTCTTGGCCCTTTTAGTGTGCAATTCCATCTCAATTAAGCTCATTTCCTCTTCTTTTCGTCATTTTTCCATTTCTGACCGCTGTGACACAAAAGAAAGGAAAACGACTCTAATACTATACTAAACATAAATAAAATGAGTAAAATACTAACTAAAAATGACTCAAAAAGTGTATATAAAATACACCGATCAAGGGCCCTGTCATGCCCATAAATATACATAAGTCGTAATAAATGTTTGTACCAAAATGACAAGCTCTGAATCAAAGGAGCTTTTCAAACAGCTGAGCAGGAACCTAGACCGGAGGATCATCAAACTGAGCACCTATACCTGCGGGTATGAATGCAGCCCCCTGAGGAAAGGGGGTCAGTACGAAATAATGTACCGAGTATATGAAACATAAAGTACAAAATAGATAATCATAATTGGTCAAAAGCGTACAGGGGACATGTAAGATTATCAAATGTCAAGCTAACTGTGCCATAGAAAATAGAGAATCAACTGTTCCTTATAAAAGTGAGAGCCATATCAAAATCAGGGATGTCTGTCCATAAAATCATCTTATCTATATACATTGTCGGTCCTCTAGAGAGGTACTCGGTGGGATCATCATATCTATATACATTGCCGGCCCTTTAGTGAGGGACTCGGTGGAATCATCATATCTATATACATTGTCGGCCCTTTAGTGAGGGACTCGGTGGAATTATCATATCTATATACATTGCTGACCCTTTAGTAAGGGACTTGATGAATTCATATAATCATATCCAGCACGAGTAGAATATCATAAGTAACTTATACAATTTAAATCATCATTTGACTCTCAATGGAATAAATAAAAGGCACTATCATATCATGTATCATTTTAAAACATTCTTTGTAAACTCAATAACTTTATTAACTGAACTTCTTACTAGAAAGTCAAAGACACTTCTCTTGACAAATATATTTAAAAGTTAGACTATGTAGGAATCATGTACGTCTGCCGTACTTTCATTAAATTATGCCAAAAAGAAAGAAGGGAGAGTTTCACATACCTCTTAGTCGAACTAATCAACTTAATATTAAGATACGTCTCGTCTAGTACGTCAACCTATAATAATGGTAATACGTTCGTCAATTCTATGATCACTTAGCATACTTTATATCGAATGACAACTTCTTATTCTATAAAAATTCGGGCAACACTTCCCCTGTTTATATGTACATCCACAATTTACAACAAAGGTCAACCAAACCAGTAACCAAGCACAATTCCAAGATATAACCAATTAGTCTCATGTACTTCATATACGCTACCATAATATATTCTTTGTGTTTTACATGTATGCAATACGACAACTTCAACAACCAAGTAGTGCAAGTTCTACAATTTTCAACATAATACCCTTTTTACTCTTTAATTTTTAAGACAGGTATTAGTAATTACCACAACATATATATATATGTTTATAACCAAATCTCCAACATTTAAACTTCACAAAATCAGCCCCTAACTCGACGCGACAATGTCCAACAATTTCAAGCCAGTTTTCGGCCAACATCCACAAAACCAATTCTTTTCTTAATTCCTTAGAATCCAATTCATGTTTCAACACTTCCATAACTAATTACACCTTTAATTATCAAGATTTCTTTTCAATTTCAACATGCGATTAGTGGCGATAATAACAATAACATAATCAAATTCAACGTTCATAAAATCAGTCCCCAAAAATTGGTAATTACAACATCACAATAATCACATGCAATCTCAAATTCCAAATTCTTTTCATCAAGATTTTATCCTTAAACTACAGCATCATTTAATCCTCCAATTACTCAATGAAAAAAAGAATTTCTTACCTCAAAATGCCCAAAACAGTCCTGATTTCCAGCCCACTGTTCTATCGATCTTTGCCCAATTTCTTGCCCAATTTTTCACCTTTTCAATTTTAATTTGACATGCATGAATCCCACAATGTTAATTCATCACTCTTACACGTTTTTCTTCCTTAGATTTCAACTTTAAAATCTGGAAATCACTGCCCAGAATTCGGCCCAGCTGTTCCGATTTTCTCACTGTCTTTGGGCAAATTTTTGGCTTTAAAATTTGTAGCAACTTAGTCTATGTACAAGGGTAAGACATTCTTCAATTGAGATATGGATTTGGGTGTGGTTCTTGGCTAAGCTTGATAGGGAAGGAGGAGAGAAGAGAGGGAAGTTTTTCTCTTTTCTTGAATTAGAACATAATGAAGAAGAAGAAGGTGTAATAGGTTTAATAAGGCTAATTTTTTTAAAATCTGAAATTTACTACTTACACTTTGGTCTATACTAGAATAATTAAATTAATCACGCCTCCTTTAATTCTCGAAAGTTTCATAAAGCCTCGTATTCTCGTTGTCGTAACTTATATATGTTACTAGTCCATAACGAGCTATTTATATAACTATCATTTTCAATTGTCATTGTCACGCCCGGTGTAACAAAAAAAATTCCGAAATCACATCCTTCGTGTACTAACTTCCGTATTAACATATAAACATACTTAATAACCAATATTCGTATCCTATTTCCTTAATTACGTTCTTAATTATCACCTTAATCTTACGAGGTGTAACATCATTTCCCCCTTTAGAAACATTCGTCATCGAATGTATATTATGGGTCTCATGCTATAATTTTTTTGGCAGAGTCTCCTTTATAACTATGTCTATCCATCTGTATTCAACAAACCAACAGATGCCTCACAGGGCCACAATATAACACATATATAATTCACCAATTACTATAATCATATAAGTAGTTGAATTGAATTACTTGTAGGCCTAGGGAACAATTGAGGATACTTCTTCTGAGTACGAGGTAAGCCTGTAATGAAGTCCATATTAATCACTTCCCATTTAACTATCTTACTTACTAGTCTTAGCCTGTAACCTTCAAACATCGGCATTATCCGAGGAATGTCCTTTAGAATATTTTGTTGCCATGAAAATATGAGTTTGCACATCTTATAGATAGTCATATTGATCTCCTATATCACCTTGTGGATAGTTTTCTGCCTTCATGCAACCCAATATTTCCCCATTTCCATATCTACCGCATAGGGATAAGTGGTACAATTCCGTGTACTACTTTGAACTTGGAGGGGCAATAAACATTCACCACACTTGCGATATTTGTGTCACCTACCGAAACTGAGTCATAATACCTACATCAGCGTTACCGTATCTGCAAAACAACCAATTGATTCATGGTATCATATTGTCTATTATCACACCAGTAGCATCTAGCTTCAGTCTCTTTTCCAACTCTTATTAAGACATCTCTACTTGTATTTTAAACTCCCATAATCTCTAGAAGAAGAATGAAATCTTACAAGGTAATCCTGGTATCCATATATTCTTAAAAGCATCAGATTTGTGTGATTTCCTTCTTAACAACTCTCATGCACTTCCTACTGTAAATTTACTTGAAGCTGTAATTATCTACCATGACATATCACATCCTTCTGTTAATTTATGCAACTCTAATTCTTGTGTGATATGATCCACTATATCCCTAGAAAAAAATAGTTGTTGCAAATTCTACAAATCCCATCTCCCATCTATCATAAGTTCCTAGTTTTTTTTCAACCCCGAAATTAACAGTTCCACTCCTTGGCTCCTACCACATTTCCTGCTCAATGCCATCTCAAGCTTCCAACATCATTTTCCATACACGAGAGCATCATTTCTATTGTACATTTAGAGGATAACGTCTTTTGCAATATTAGATGCACATAAAATTATCTCACAATCTGTTAGATGTTTGGAATTTCACTAAAGTTTAGCACATAAGGCTTCAGACACATCAAACAATGATTTAAGTCCTATGCTTCATTTATCTCTAGGTAAGCACATATTCAACCATGAGGACCAATGCTTCATTCTGTCTTCATCACTATTATTTCAATAAAACCTTGCAAAGACTTTATGTAACTCATTTATGAAATATTTTGGAGGCTTTGTAGCTAATAATAGATTGATTATCATACATAAAAGAACATTGGTTATCAAAGTAGATTTTTTTTCCAAATGATAGTAATCTTCATTTCCAGACTTGTAATTTATTCCTCACCCTCTTTATCAAATTATTGTAATCATCTTTCATTTTCCTTGCCTGAGGTATGAAATAAACTTACCCCTCGGCGCTGCTATATTCCCCTTCCACTCTATAATTGGCTCGCCTGGAAACTGATATCGAACTAACTTCTCTCTACAATCGACTTAGCAAGACAAGAAGCCAACCAATCCATACCCATAATAACATCAAAGTCAGTCATATCTAATTCTATCAAATCTGCTATGGTATGACGACTATATATGACCACCGAACAATTTTAATATACCCACTTAGCTATGACCGAATCTCCTACCGGTATAGCTACCTCAAATGGTTCAATCGACTCAGGTTTTATCCCGATTCTACTAGCAACGACGGGAGATATATATGACAAGGTGGAACCTGGATCTATTAATACATATACGTCACAGAAAAAGGTCGATAATATTCATGTAACAACATCTGGTGACGCCTCCTGATCACGCCTACTGGCTAAAGCATATATGCGGTTCAAAGGACCGCTAGAACTGAGAGCTTCGCCACGGCCTCTACCACGGCCTGCTGGCATCTGAATACCCTGCCCTATAGGGCGCATAGCTATAGATGATGATGAACCCGATGCTTAGGCCAGTAAGTGAGCCATACCACTGTCTTTCTTCTATAAGGACAATCTCATCTCATATGGTCTTGACGTCCGCAAGCAAAACAAGTACCTGTAGTAAGATGACATTCCCCATGATGGGACCTACCACACTGAGAACACCGAGGAAAAGGTGACCTCGACTGACTAGAACCCCATTCATCTGCGAACCTGAAGCTCTGGAGCTCTGACTAGCTCATGCATACCCCGTGTGGTCAAATCTCCTACTCGTGAACTGAGTGGGTGAACTCTGTGCTGGCTGGAAAGAATATCTAACATTCTGTTGAGGCTGCCCGCTTCGAAACTCACCCGAATATCCAGCCGACCTGGCCCTTTTATGTTGGTCCCTATCATGACCTCTGTCTGGTTGTCGCACTCTATATCGGTCCTGTCTGGATACGAGCAATATCCATACCCGACTGAAGAGACACCGTCATACACCCATCGATAAAATAGTGATCCAACCCCATCACATAGCGATGTTCCCTGTCTGCCATATCTGCTATAATAGTGGGTGCATATCTGGCCAATGAATCAAACTCAAGGTTGTACTCTCTAATGCTCTTACCACTCTGCCTCAAGTTTAGGAACCTGTCAACTCTGGCCATCCTCATCTCTGGAGGTAGAAAGTGGTCAAGGAAGGCCTCCGCGAACTCATCCCACATGGCTGGAGGAGAACTATCGCCTCTAGATAGCTCTCATGACTCATACCACTTAAGAGCCACGTCACGCAACCGATATGAAGCCAACACAACAGACTCAGTCTCTGAAGCCTTTATCACCCTCAACGTACGCTGTATCTGTCGGATGAACTCCTGTGGATCATTTTCGGGCCTTGACTCGAAAAACTCTAGTGGACTACATGTCACGACCCGACCCGACGGACTGCGAATAAATGCCCTAATGATGTCATTCTACTAACTTGTCACACATAATCCAATTAATATTAAAGAAAGTATGAAATCCGGCAGTATAATGCCGTAACAACAAATTATGCCAGAATAGGCGAGCCGACAAGGCTGTCTTTACACAAGACTGTACCTGCCTCCTGAGGAGTCACAAATAGCCAACATAATATAATAAGCAAGCCGACAAGGCTGCCACTAAATAATATCACGTATACACGGACCAACACATAATACAATGACATAGCTGACCAAAACAGATTACAAGTCTACATACGTACAACCCACAACTGTCTACAGACCTCTATGAGAAGGATAACATCATGTGACGGTACAGGGCCCCGTCATGCCCCTAAATATATACATAAGTCCAAAAAGAGGTTATGTACCAAAATGACAAAGCTCTGGATCAAATGAGCATTCCAACCAGCTGAGTAAGAGTCTTAGGCCTGTGGATCACCAAAATGAGAACATGTACATGCGGACATGAATGCTGCCCCCCGAGGAAAGAGGGTCAGTACGAAATAATGTACTGAGTATGAAAAACATGAAATACTGAAAATGAGATCATAACTGTGTCATGCAAAATAAAGAATCATATCAGTAATCTTGAATGCTTACCCATAGAGTCATCATGTCCATATATATGTATATATATGTATATATATATAACATGTCTCGGTCCTCTAGTGAAGGACTCGATGGAATTATCAATATAACGTGTTCCGGCCCATTCTGAGATTCGGTGAAATCATCAATATAACATGTCCCGGCCTATTATGGGACTCGATGAAAGAATCAATATAACATGTCCCGGCACATTATGGGACTTGGTGAAATCATCAATATAACATGTCCCGGCCCAATATGGGACTCGGTGAAATAAAGTCATTATAATAAACTCTTTACTCAAAATCATAGACATTTCTCAAGACTAACATCTTTAGGAAATAGACTGGGTAGAAATCATGTACGTCCGCCGTACTTTTATAAAAATCATGCCAAAAGAAAGAAGGAAGAGTTTCACATACCTCTTAGTCGAACTAATCAACTCAATATTAAGATATGTCACGTCTAGTACGTCAACCTATAACAAATGGTAATACGCCCGTTAATTTTATGATTTCTAGCGTAAGTTATATCGAAAGACGTCTTTCTTTTCTATAAAAAATCGGGTAGCACTTCCCTTGTTTATATGTACATCCACAATTTACAACAAATGCCAACCAACTAATAACCAAGCATAATTCCAAGATATAACCAATTTAGTCTCATGTACTTCATATACGCTACCATAGTACATTCTTTTCCTTCTACATTTATGGAATATAATCAAACAGAAATCGAGGTGACTAACACACCTATTCATTAGGTTCCTCCAATCTTTTAGTCACGTTAAAACAATCCATTCAAGCAGTCCAATCTTGTAGCAACATCGAGAGTTCAAGAATGTGAAATAACTTCTACACCTTAATTCGTTCAAGACAATAATAGGTAACTACCTCAACATATATACATGTTTATACTTATATTTTAAGCACTAAAACAGCCAGTAATACATTACAATAATGTTCAATAATTTCCATACCAATTTCGGCCACAACATGTCACAACTCTTATAACTCTTTTCTTAATTCTTAATCCAACTCACCTTCCAACAATTCCATATTCAAATACATCTTTAAACATCAAGGTTTCCTCCAATTGCATCATGCAATTAGTGACAATATTAACAACACAATAATCAAAGCCAAGATATACCAAAACAGTCCCAAATTCGGCTATAGCAACAATTTAGTCATATGCATTGTCCAAATTCCATGTTTTCTTTAACACAAGTTCAAGTCTTAATTTACAACAACATGCAACTTCAATTATATCTTAAGGAGAATAATTCTTACCTTAATCTAAGCCCAAAAATAGTCCCAATTTTGGTCCACTGCCTTTGTCCGAATACCCACTGTTTTATCGATTTTTCTTGTCCAATTCTTCACTTCTTCAACTCCAATTCAACATGAATGAATCCCACAATGTTAACCCATCATTTATACATGTTTTTCTTCCAAAAATTAGTCTAAAAAATTAGAGAATTGGGGCTCAAATTCGCGGGCAGCAGTGGCGAAATGCCCATTGTTCTTGTTATAAAAACTTGGCTAGAAGTGTAGAAAAATTTACATAAAATAGGAGTTGATAAGGGCTTCAATCTTGTTAAGGAAATGGGGGGGGGAGAAATTGTCTAGGAGAGGAGAGGAGTGAGATCGATGGGGAGGAGAGGGACTGATATGAGGGATTTCAATTTTAATTAAAATGAAAAGAAGGAGTATAGGTTTAGTTTAAAACAAAATTTTAATTCTCTTATTACACTTAGGTCCCTAAAATACTACATTTTAGTCTCTCATTGTCTATTTAAATTAAATAAATCCCCCAAGTAATAAATCTTAATCCCACTTCTTTTAATCTTAACTCCCGTTTCCTTTAATTTCCGGGGATTTCATAAGGTCTCGTATTCTCCATGTCGTAATTCTTTTAATATGTTACTAATCCATAATGGGAATATACAACAAGCATTTTTTAATTCCCTTGTCACGCTCGTTGTAAAAAAAGTTTTTCGGAATCACATCCTTAAGTATTTTAATTTCCTTAATGACGTCCTTAATTATCGCCTTAAACTTACGAGGTGTAACATCCTTCCCCCCCCCCCCCCCCCCGAAACATTCGTCCTCGAATGTTCATAATAAGTCTTATGCCAGAAAAAATTTCGGCAGAGTCTCCTTTACAACTATGCCTATCCACCTATATCCAGCAAACCAACAAGTGTCACACAGGGCCACAATATACCACACATAAGAAATTTATAGTCACTATAATCAAATAAGTAGTTAGATTGAATTACCTGGAGGTACAGGGAACAAGTGAGGATACTTCTTCTTCATTTCATCTTCCCCTCCCAAGTCATTTCCTCCCTATTGTTGTTTCTCCACAGTACCTTGATGGAAGCCACATCCTTCGTCCGTAATCTCCTGACATGGCAATCAAGTATGTCTATGGGACTTTCCTCATAAGACAGCTTCTCTGTCACTTGGACATCATCTACTGGGAAGACTCTGGAAGGATCACCAATACACTTACGTAGCATCGATACGTGGAAGACTGGGTGTACTGCTTCCAAATCAGATGGTAGCTCCAACTCATAGGCAACCTTGCCTATCCTACGAATGATCTGGTAAAGCCCAATGTACCTTAGGCTAAGCTTCCCTTTCTTGCCAAACCTCATCACACCCTTCATGGGTGATACCTTCAAAAATACCTAATCACCAACCTGGAACTCCAAGTGTCGATGTCGATTATCAGCATACGACTTTTGTCGACTCTGGGCTGCTAATAATCGTTCTTGAATGAGCTTCACCTTATCAACAGCTTGCTGAACCAAGTCTGGACCGATCAACTTAGTCTCACCTACGTCAAACCAACTAATTGGTGACCTGCACTTTCTCCATATAAAGTTTCATACGGGGTCATCTGGATACTAGAGTGATAACTGTTGTTATAGGTAAACTCAATGAGTGGTAGATGATCATCCCAGCTACCTCTGAAGTTAATAATACATGCTCTCAACATATCCTATAATGCCTGAATAGTATGATCCGCCTGCCCATCCGTCTGAGGATGAAATATTGTGCTGAGACTCACCTGTGTTCTCAATCCCTTCTGGAACGACCTCCAAAAGTTAGCTATAAATTGAGCTCATTAGTCATATATGATAGATGTGGAAACTCCGTGCAGTCGCACTATCTCCCTGATGTACAGTCTAGCATAGTCCTTAGCTGAGTAAGTAGTCCTAACTGGAAGAAAATTGGCTGATTTTGTCAGCCTATCCACAATAACCCATATGAAATCACATTTCCGCTGTGTGTGAGGTAAGCCTATAATGAAGTGCATATTGATCACATCCCACTTCCAAGTCGGGATCTTTATCTCCTATAATAACCCACCAGGCTTCTGATGCTCGACCTTAACCTGCTAACAATTCGGGCACTGGAAAATAAACTCTGCTATGTCTCTTTTCATGCCATCTCACCAATACAAGCATCTAAGGTCATGGTACATCTTCGTTGACCCTAGATGAATAGAATAACGGGCATTGTGTGCCTCTCCCATAACCTGTTGTCGTAGCCCTACAACATTCGACACACATAGCCTACATTCGTACCTTAGCACACCATCAGGGGTCACCTCAAATAAAGGCTTCTACTTTCGCAGAGTTGCATCTCTATACCGTACCAGAACAGGATCCTCATACTGACGTCTCTTTACCTCTTCCACGATAGAAGACTTAACAACTTCCCGAATAAGAACCCCACTATCTCCTGAATCCGTCAACCGGACTCCAAGACTAGCTAGCATGTGTATCTCACGAATCATCTCCTTTCTGTCCGGCTGTACATCCGTCAAGCTACCCATGGATCTACGGCTAAGAGCATCTGCCACAACATTGGCTTTCCCCGGGTGGTACAAGATATCAACATCATAGTCCTTTAGCAACTCTAGCCACCGTCTCTGCCGTAGGTTCAACTCCTTCTGCTTAAAGATATATTAGAGACTCTTGTGATCCGTATAAATATCAATATGAACCTCATACAAATAATGTCTCAAAATCTTCAAGGCTTGAATCACCGTTGCTAGCTCCAAATCATGAGTGAGATAATTCTTCTCATGTTTTTTGAGATGTCGGGAGGCATAAGCTATAACTCTGTCATGCTGCATCAACACACAACCTATCCCAATACCTGAAGCATCACAATAAATGACATAACCATCCGGTCCCTCGGGTAGAGTCAGAACTGGAGACGTAGTCAACTTATCATTCAACAACTGGAAACTGTGCTCACAAGCATCCGTCCACTGGAACTTAACTGCCTTCTGAGTTAGCCTGGTCAAAGGCACTGAGATCGAGGTAAACTTCTCAATAAACCTCCTGTAATAACCTGCTAGCCCCAGAAAACTGCGTACCTCAGTAGGTGTAGTAGGTCTGGGCCAAGACTTCACTGCCTCAATCTTCTGTGTATCCACCCGAATACCATCAGCCCCGATAATATGCCCCAAAAATGTCACTGAGGCCAACCAGAATTCACACTTAGAGTACTTGGCATACAACCGTTGGTGCCGGAGGACCCTAAGTAATGTCCTCAAATGGTCTGCATGCTCCTGCTCTGAATGGGAATAAACCAGGATATCATCAATGAACACAATGACGAACATGTCTAAGAACGGCCTGAATATCCGATTTATCAAATCCATAAACACCGCTGGAGCATTGGTCAATCCAAAAGACATTATCCTAAACTCATAATGTCCATATCGGGTTCTGAATGCTGCCTTTGGAATATCTTCCTCCCTTACCCGCACCTGATGATAACCTGACCGCAAGTCTATTTTTGAGAAACACTTAGCACCCTGCAACTGGTCAAATGGATCATCAATCCTGGGAAGGGGATACATGTTCTTGATGGTTATCTTGTTCAGCTGCCTATAATCAATACACATCCGCAGCGAACCATCGTTCTTCCTCACAAATAATATTGGTGCACCCCAAGAAGATGTATTAGGCCTAATGAAGCCTTTCTCTAACAAGTCCCTCAGCTGCTCCTTCAACCCCTTCAACTCTGCATGTGCCATTCTATAAGGAGGAATGGATATAGGTTGGGTACCTGACAATACATCTACATTGAAATTTATCTCCCGCTCTGGAGAAAGACCTGGAAGATCATCTGGGAATACATCCGGAAACTCACTAACTACCGGAACTGACCGAAGAGCTGATACCTCTGCTTCTGTATCATGCACCCGAACCAAATGATAGATACAACCCTTTCTGACCATCTTTCTTGCCTTGAGGTATGAAATAAACTTACCCCTCAGCGATGTTGTATTCCCCTTCCATTCTATAACTGGCTCGTCTGGAAACTGAAATCGAACTAACTTCTATTGTCACGACCCGACCCCGGGGCTGCGACTGGTACCCTACCGGGGTACCCTGTCAGGTATATGTCAGAGAATAGCAGCGGAACATACATAACACATAACTTATAAAAAGGGTAAACATCACCGGTACCGATAAGGCCGCTTTCCATAAAACATACTTAAACAAAGTATAGTAGTACAACCGGTTCTTATAGCCCAAAACATATATATGACCACGCACTTAAAGATAACAATCGTGGCGGGGACGCCATACCACGAATGTACAAAATACCTATAGCGTCGTGGAATGTCCGTACTAATAAACAAGCTTCCGAGGAATGGAGCTTCGACAGGAATAGTGATCCTAAGAACGAGGATCCACAATCGCTTACCGCCTGCGGCATTTGACGCGGCCCAGGAAGGGGTCGACACAATATGTACCAAGTATGTAAAAGTGAAAATATCGTAATAATGATATCATAAGTCTAAAAGTAAGCTGGGGTCATAGAAGAAAAACAAAATATCTTTTACTGTGCCTTACTAACAATGAGAGTGACAAGTATATATATATAATACTGCATAAAATAGGGGCCTTAGGATCAAAACAGGGTACCTCGCCCGTAGCATCAATAAGCACCCCTACTCGCGGGACTATTTCACCGCGTAGGTCGTGTGGACCGCATGAGGTATTCCTCGCATAAGTGTACCCGCACGCGTGGGACTATTTCACCGCGTAAGCCCATAAGGACTCGCGTGAGGTATTCTCGCGTCGTGGGTAGCAAATCCACTGAACAGGTGGTATAACGATCTTGGGGACTTACCCCTCAGATATACTCTTACCCTGAAGCAGATGGTATAACGATCTTGGGGCTTGCCGCCGGATATACTCTTCTTTGAGCGGATGGTATAACGATCTTGGGGCTTGCCCGCCGGATATACTCTTACCGAAGAAGGTGGTATGACGATCTTGGGGCTTGCCTCGGACATACTCTTACCTCGGTAGGTGGTATAACGATCTTGGGGCTTGCCCGCCGGATATACTCTTACCCTAGCTCAAACTCATCATATCATAATCATAAATAAGTTAAGAAAACTTATAACTTCTTATTAGTCTTGTTCATATACCCTCTCATTTTAGTTTACTTAAGGCACTTAATCATATCTTTAATAAAAGAAAATCGGGAATTTAACCCAAGTACTACATACTTCAACTCTTTTAAAAATGACTCTTCTTTATACATAAAAACCCTTGGGCAATTGATGCCTTAAAACCAATTTGCCTCTTCATATACTTATCTTACTTTAGAGTAAATCTCTTCTCATTAACCTTTTATGAAGTTAATAAACCAACTTCCCATAAAGTTGTTATATTAACTCTATACTTTAGTAAAATCATCCTTTTACCCTAACCAAGGGACTTATACATTCTTAAAACGAAACAAGTCATTATATACTTAAAACAAGTAAGAATACCAAATCTTGTACGTCTACCGTACTACATAGTTTCATCTATTCATGCTCAAGAGATAGGAAAGCTTCACATACCTTTTTGATCAATCCACTTGCTAAGTCCAAACTACCGCAAGTAATATGTCAACCTAAAATAACCATGATACGTTTATTAACCTCTAATTTCAATGTAGAATAATCTAAACTCAAAGCCACTAAATTCTATGGAAAATTGGGCAGCATTTCCTTTGTTTCTACATACTTTGCCACCTTTCACAAGGCCGAATTTATCATCCAAACGCCACATTTAAGGCTCAACAATCCAACACTTCAAAGGGGATTACACACCTAAACTTGGGTGTGTAAAATTCTGCCCCAATAGGTACAACAATTCACTTAACAATTCTAAGGTAGTTTTTAGGCTACAATATGCTCATAATATCTTCTTAACCAATTCTTTCACATTCAAACCATAGTTCTTACATGCAATGAGTCTAAGAGCATTATTTACTACCACAAGTTCTTTCTTCTTAACATGCAACACTAAAAACTAATTATAAAGGAGGAACCATTACCTTAGAGCTTTAGCCAAATTTATTCCAACAATTTTGCTAGCCTCCTTTCCAAGAATACCACCACAATAACCTTCACAAGCTAGCCACAAGTTTCCTTCTTGCCTTTTTCTTTTCAGATTTCTCCTAAGGCTAAAATATCTCTTGGAATTTTAGAGAGAAGTGAGAGCTTAAGCTTTAGAGAGAGAGAGAAATTGGAAGATGACCAAGTCTTCAAGACTTGGTCAATATATTGCATGCAAGAAATCAGATGGGGGGGACACTTGTCACCCTCCCAAGGTCTTTAAAAGAAAAATCGACTTTTCCTAAGTTTTTCCGCCCAAAATCCGCCTCGCCGCGTCTGCTCGCGCCGCGACAAACCTCCGCAGCTTCTTCAACTTCCGCGCGTCTGCTTCCCGGCGCCAGCGCCAACTTCAGCGGCCCTCGATTTTCGGCGCGCATGCATCCGCGCCATGCGCGCTTTGTCGAAACACATTTCTGTCATTGCGCCTTCGAACTTGTAATTCTCATAACTTTCTACTCCGACGTACTTTCGACGAACGGTTGGTTGAGTTGGAATCTAGACTCGACGAACTACGCCCTAGGCCTTTGAAACACTTAGGAACTCTTAATGTACCGGGTCATAACCCGCCTTAAAGTTGACTAAAACCCGTCCGGAATAATCCGTCAACCTATCCTTTGAACATTTTAAGTCTTACATGCTTTCGTACGCTCTCATACGTAGGGTCAGAACTACGGGGTATAACATCTATCTACAATCAACATTGGCAAAACAAGAAGCCAACCAGTCTATACCCATAATGACATCAAAGTCGGTCATATCCAACTCTATCAAATCTGCCAGGGTATGACGATTATATATCACCACCGAGCAATTTTTATACGCACGCTTTACTATAACCGAATCTCCTACCAGTGTAGCTACCACAAATGGTTATATCAGCTCTGGTTCTATCCCTATTCTACTTGCAACAAGATGTGATATGTCGGACAAGGTGGAACCTGGATCTATCAAAGCATATACATCACAGAAAAAAGACCGATAATATACCTGTGACAATATCTGGCGACGCCTCCTGATCACGTCTACTGTCCAAAGCATAAATGTGGTTCGAAGGACCGCTAGCACTAGAACCTCCGCCACGACCTCTACCATGGCCTGCTGGCGTCTGAGTACCTTGCTCTGTGGGGCGCATATCTATAGATGATGACGAACCAGCAACCGACCCCGTAGGCTGAGCTATACCACCCGAACAACCTCTATAGGGACACTCTCTCATCATATGGCCTTGACGGCCGCATGAAAAATAAGTACCAATAGCAAGACGACATTCCCCAGGATGATGTCTGTCACACTGTAAACACCGAGGAAAAGATGGTCTCAACTGACTAGAACCCCTGCACCTCTGAGAACCTGAAGCCCTGGATCTCTGACAGACTCCTGAATACCCTGGACGGTCGAACCTCTTATCTGTAGACTGTAAAGGAGCACTCTGTGCTGGCTGAGATGAATGTCTGACCTGCTGCTGGGACTGTCTACCTCGAGACTCACCGGAAAAAACTGCCGACCTAGCCCTCGTATGCTGGTCCCTATCATGACCTCTGTCAGGCTTCCGCCCTCTATGTCAGTCCTCAACCCCCTGTGCATAAGCTTGAATCGTGGCGATATTCATACCCGGCTGAAGAGCCACTACCATGCAGCCATCGATCAAATAGTGGTCCAGCCACATCACATATCGGTGCACCCTGTCTTCTATATCTGCTACAATAATGGGTGCGTATCTGGCCAATGAATCAAACTCAAGACTGTACTCTCTGATGCTCCTACCGCTCTGCCACAAGTTTAGAAACCTATCAACTCTGGCCCTCCTCATCTCTGGAGGTAGAAAATGGTTAAGGAGAGCCTCTGCGAACTCGTCCCACACGGCTGGAGGAACACCCTGGCGCCTAGACAGCTCTCACGACTCATACCAGTTGACAACTACGTCACGCAACCGATATGAAGTCAATACAACCGACTCAGTCTCTTAGGCCTTTATCACCCTCAAAGTCCGATGTATCTGTCGGATGAACTTTTATGGATCATCCTCGGGCCTTGAACCAAAAAACTCTGGTGGACCACAGCTCAAGAAATCACGGACCCTCAAACTACCCGCACCCTCAAACTACCCGCTCCGGGGTCAACTCCTGGTCCCTGCCTATATGTCTGCGCTTCCACTAACCTAGTCAGCAGCTGAACCGCATCTTTCATGGCTCTGTCCTCTACCCCTGGCTGAGGAGCTGGAGGCTCAGGTGCTGGGGTCTCGGAAACTGGTGATGATGCCCCCTGAACTGGAGCCTCTGGTGGTGGCGATGAAGCAGAGCTCATCGACTGGGGTACAGTCTCTAGCATAAACTAAGTACGTGACCTGACTCTCTGAATCCGACTAGTATCCCCAGCTGTAAATTTGCCTCTCTGGGCCGCTGTCACCTTCTTCGGAGGTATAGCTGTAAACATAGTAAGTTGTCAGAATGAGATCATCCTAATAACATAGCTCTATTGCACGATCTAAAAGATGGAAAAATAGAAATCAATCTTAAATGCCCGGCAGCCTCCTGCGTATAAGTATGGTGCACAACATACCCATACACAAGACTCTACTAGACACGGTCTGTAGACATTCCGAGGACTAACTGCTCTGATACTACTCTTGTCATGACCCGACCCGACGGGCCGCGAATAAACGCCCTAATGACGTCATTCTACTAACTTGTCACACATAATCCAATTAATACTAAGGAAAGTATGAAATCCGGCAGCACAATGCCGTAACAACAACATATGCCAGAATAAGCGAGCCGACAAGACTGCCTTTACACAAGACTGTACCTGCCTCCTGAAGAGTCAAAACTAGCCAACATAATATAATAAGCAAGCCGACAAGGCTGCCACCAAATAATATCACGTATACACGGACCAACACAGAGTACAATGACATAGCTGACCAAAACAGATTTACAAGTCTACATACATACAACCCACTACTGTCTACAGACCTCTATGAGAAGGATAACATCATGTGATGGGACAGGGCCCCGTCATGCCCCTAAATATATACATAATTCCAAAAAGAGGTTCTGTACCAAAATGATAAAGCTCTGGATCAAAGAAGCTTTCCAACCAGCTGAGTTGGAGTCCTAGGCCTGTGGATCACCAAACTGAGAACTCAGTACTGCGGGCGTGAGCAGCGGCGCCCCAGAAAGAGGCGTCGATGCGAAATAATGTACTGAGTATGAAAAACATGAAATACTGAAAATGAGATCATAACTGTGTCATGTAAAATAAAGAATCATATCAGTAATCCTGAATGCTTACCCATAGAGTCATCATGTCCATATATATGTATATATATAACATGTCTCGGGCCCCTCTAGTGAGTGACTCGATGAGATTATCAATATAACGTGTCCCGACCTATTCTGGGACTCGGTGAAATCATTAATATAACATGTCCCGTCCTATTATGAGACTCGGTGAAATCTTCAATATAACGTGTCCCCGACCATTATGGGACTCAGTGAAATCATCAATATAACATGTCCCGGCCCAATATGGGACTCGGTGAAATAAAGTCATTATAATAAAATTTTACTGAAAATCATAGACATTTCTCATGACTAACATCTTTAGGAAATAGACTGGGTAGAAATCATGTACGTCCGTCGAACTTTTATAAAAATCATGCCAAAAGAAAGAAGGAAGAGTTTCACATACCTCTTAATTGAACTAATCAACTCAATATTAAGATACGTCTCGTCTAGTACGTCAATCTATAACAAAGGGTAGTACGCCCGTTAATTCTATGATTTCTAACATAAGTTATATGGAAAGACGTCTTTCTTTTCTATAGAAATTTGGGCAGCACTTCCCCTGTTTATATGTACATCCACAATTTACAACAAATGTCAACCAACAAATAACCAAGCATAATTCCAAGATATAATTAATTTAGTCCCATGTACTTCATATACGCTACCATAGTACATTCTTTTCCTTCTACATTTATGGAATATAATCAAACAACAATCGAGGTGACTAACACACCTATTCATTAGGTTCCTCCAATCCTTTAGTCACGTTAAAACAGTCCATTCAAGCAGTCCAATCTTGTAGCAACATCGAGAGTTCAAGAATGTGAAATAACACTTTTCTACACCTTAATTCGTTCAAGACAAGAATAGGTAACTACCTCAACATATATACATGTTTATACTTATATTTTAAGCACTAAAACAACCCGTAATACATTACAATAATGTTCAATAATTTCCATGCCAATTTCGGCCACAACATGTCACAACTCTTATAACAATTTTCTTAATTCTTAATCCAACTCACCTTCCAACAATTCCATATAACAAATACATCTTTAAACATCAAGGTTTCCTCCAATTGCATCATGCAATTAGTGACAATATTAACAACACAATAATCAAAGCCAAGGTATACCAAAACAGTCCCAAAATCGGCTATAGCAACAATTTAGTCACATGCATTGTCTAAATTCCATGTTTTCTTTAACACAAGTTCAAGTCTTAATTTACAACAACATGCACCTTCAATTATATCTTAAGGAGAAGAATTCTTACCTTAATTTAAGCCCAAAAACAGTCCCAATTTCGGTCCATTGCCCTTGTCCGAATACCCACTGTTTTATCGATTTTTCTTGCCCAATTCTTCACTTCTTCAACTCCAATTCAACATGCATGAATCCCACAATGTTAACCCATCATTTATACATGTTTTTATTTCAAATATTCATCTAAAAATCAGAGAATTGAGGCTCAAAGTCGAGGGCAGCAGTGGCGAAATGACCATTGTTCTTGTTATAAAAACTTGGCTAGAAGTGTAGAAAAATTTACCAAAAATAAGAGTTGATAAGGGCTTCAATCTTGTTAAGGAAATGGGGTGGGGGGGGGGGGGGGATCGGCTAGGAGAGGAGAGGAGTGAGATGAGGGATTCAATTTTAATTAAAATGAAAAGAAGGAGTATAGGTTTAGTTTAAAACAAAATCTGAATTCTCTTATTACACTTAGTCCCTAAAATACTACATTTTAGTCCCTCGTTGTCTACTTAAATTAAATCAATCCCCCAAGTAATAAATCTTAATCCCACTTCTTTTAATCTTAACTCCCGTTTCCTTTAATTTCTGGTGATTTCATAAGGTCTCGTATTCTCCATGTCGTAATTCTTATAATATGTTACTAATCCATAACGGGAATATACAACAATCAATTTCAATTCTCTTGTCACGCTCGTTGTAAAAAAAGTTTTTCGGAATCACATCCTTAAGCATTCTAATTTCCATAATGACGTTCTTAATTATAGCCTTAAATTTACGAGGTGTAACACTACAGCTCAAGAAATCATGGACCCTCAAACTATCTGCTTCGGGGTCAACTCATGGTCCATGTCTATAAGTCTGCCCTGCCACTAACCTAGTCAGCAGCTGCACCGCATCTCTCATTGCTCTGTCCTCTGCCCCTGGCTGAGGAGCTGGAGGCTCAGGTGTTGGGGCCTCAAAAACTGAGGATGCTGCCCATTGAACTGGAGCCTCTGGAGGTGGCGACGGGCGAGCTCGTCAGTGCAGTCTCAGACATAGGCGAGTCACGGACTCGTAACTCTCTGAATCTGACTAGTATCCCCTGCTGTACATTTGCCCTTCTGGACCTGGTAACTCTCTGAGGCATAATTGTAAACATATTAAGTTGTTAGAAGGGGATTATCCTAATAACATAGCGCTATTGCACGATTTAAGAGATGAAAGAATAGAAACCAATCCTAAATGCCCGGCAGCCTCCTGCGTATAAAGTTCTGTACCAAAATGACAAGCTCTGAATCAAAGGAGCTTTCCAAACAGCTGAGCAGGAACCTAGACCGGAGGATCACCAAACTGAGCACCTGTACCTGCGGGCATGAACGCAACCCCCCGAGGAAAGGGGGTCAGTACGAAAGAATGTACCGAGTATATGAAACATAAAGTACAAAACAAATAATCATAATTGATCAAAGCATACAGGAAACATGTAAGATTATCAAATGTCAAGCTAACTGTGCCATAGAAAATAGAGAATCAAACGTGCCTTATAAAATGTGAGAGCCATATCAAAATCAGGGATGCCTGTCCATAGAATCATCTTATTTATATACATTGTCGTCCCTCTAGAAAGGGACTCGGTGAAATTATCATATCTATATACATTGTCGGCCCTTTAGTGAGGGACTCGGTGGAATCATCATATCTATATACATTGCCGACCCTTTAGTAAGAGACTCTGAATTCATATAATCATATTCAGCACGAGTAGAATATCATAAGTAACTTATACAATTTAAATCATCATTTGACTCAATGAAATAAATAAAAGGCACTATCATATCATGTATCATTTTAAAACATTCTTTATAAACTCAATAAATTTATTAAATGAACTTCTTACTAGAAAGTCAAAGGCACTTCTCTTGACAGATATCTTTAAGAGTCAGACTATGTAGGAATCACGTACGTCCGCCGTACTTTCATTAAATCATACCAAAAAGAAAGAAGGGAGAGTTTCACATACCTCTTAGTCGAACTAATCAACTCAATATTATGATCACTTAGCATACTTTATATCGAATGCCAACTTCCTATTCTATAAAAATTCGGGCAGCACTTCCCCTGTTTATATGTACATCCACAATTTACAACAAAGGTCAACCAAACCAGTACCCAAGTACAATTCCAAGATATAACCAAATTAGTCCCACGTACTTCATATACGCTACCATAGTACATTCTTTTTGTTTTACATGTATGCAATACGACAACTTCAACAACCAAATAGTGCAAGTTCTACAATTTTCAACATAATACCCTTTTTACTCTTTAATTCTTTAAGACAGGTATTAGTAATTACCACAACATATATATACATGTTTATAACCAAATCTCCAACATTTAAACTTCACAAAATCATCCCCTAACTCGACGCGACAATGTTCAATAATTTCAAGCCAGTTTTCGGCCAATATCCACAAAACCAATTCTTTTCTTAATTCCTTAGAATCCAATTCATGTTTCAACACTTTCATAACTAATTACACCTTTAATTATCAAGATTTTTTTTTTCAATTTCAACATGCGATTAGTGACGATAATAGCAATAACATAATCGAACTCAACGTTCATAAAATCAGTCCCCAAAAATTGATAATTACAACATCACAATAATCACATGCAATCTCAAATTCCAAGTTCTTTTCATCAAGAGTTTATCCTTAAACTACAACATCATTTAATCCTCCAATTACTCAATGAAAAGAAGAATTTCTTATCAAAAAATTTCTGGAATCACATCCTTCGTGTACTAACTTCCGGATTAACATATATAAACATACTTAATAACCAATATTCATATCATATTTTATTAATTACATTCTTAATTATCGTCTTAATCTTAAAAATGATTACATACATCGATTGCTTTGTCTTACGTTACCCCTTCCAAGACACTTTTAAGATAGGCGCAGATTAATTATGCTTTGTTACTACAATGGTAGAATATGATGCTATGATGGCTTGCATAATGGTATCCACTTTTTCTGCGTTTAGGGCAGAACATTGTTGGATTAAGTGTCTGTTTGGATTGACTTCTGGGTATTCATTTTCGTGATAATGACAAAATTGACATGTTTGGTTTGACTTTTCGTGTCGCTCGGTCTTCGTAAGACTTCCTGCATAAACTAAAATTTGTATTCTACTGTAAGTGCAAGTACACTTCGCCATTTATTTTAATTTGAATTTTACCATTTCCTTTATTACCTCTTTAATTTTCATCAACAACTCTATCCACCTTCATTACCATCTTTAAATATCTAGAAATAATTACTAAAAAAAAATCAAATATACAACCTTCATTACCCTCTTTAAATATCTAGAAATAATTACTAAAAAAAATTAAATATACTACTCATGTTCTGTTTTAATTAAAAAAAATCAAATTTACTACTAAAGTTGACATTTGTTCATGTGTAATTGCAGATTGGAACTTTAAACTCCTCAAACATCCTAACGATGTCCGATTATACGAGGATTATAATTCTCCTTTTTCTATTGTCTTCTTTCAAATACTCCGAATATTACTACTATAATACATTATATTTTGAACAAACAAGAAATAAATATACCCAAATTGTATTTATATTTAAATACTATTTGCACTTTAAATTAGTATTGTAATAATATTCTACTAATATTTAAGTACTATATTACAATTCAAATTCTATTATCTATTTGTAATTTTTATTTATATGTATTGACTAAATGTCCATTTTGATAATTCTACATTTAAAAGCAATTTTGATCAAAACTATTCAAATATCATTTATTGATAACAATCACTTTTTGTATTGTTGCATCCAAACATAAATCACTTCTGCCAGAATTACTTATAACAAAATCACTTCTGTCAGAAGCACTTCTGCCCACCGCCAATCCAAACAGGCCCTTTAAGTTGTTGCCCTTTTCTTCTTCACTCGATTGTTCATTTCTACTCCACATTAAGTTTGTCTAGGGAGCAGATGCATATTGTTGGTAGTAGGAGCACACAAAGCTAAACCTGAAGTTATGCTAAATCTCACCTATTGTTGGATTGACCTAACGAACTATCTTAGACGTTTCTGATTCGTTGGTTCATTGGATTGTTGGTTGATGTCAGTTTCTGGGGACCATATTGGGCTGGGCCTATGCACATGAGAATTTTTCCTTTTCCTCGAGTGCAGTTATACTATTTTGAGAACTACACAGAGATAATAGAATACCAACAATATACTTTAAGGAATTTTGGAGACATTCAATCAACTGATTAGTTTCAGTCTCTTTGAATAGTGAATAGTGAATATTGAATAAATGATGCTAACTAGCTTAAGATTGAAATAGTTAGTACATTAAAAAACTAATGTGTTACGAGAGATAATGACAAAATAGCCAGTAGTCATACTTATGATTATTACTATGGTCAGCAATTAGATATGGGCTTAGATTGGGGAGCTTGGAAACGAGTAGGACCAATTTGAATGATTTTGTTAGGTTATCAACTAACACCAATGTAGATTCATTTATTAATTATTGACTATGAGACAGTTGATCATGACTTGGATGACTTTTATAACTGAATTTGTTTGCACAGTTGCAGATGTCTCCAGCCTGTTAAATAGGTTTTGGTCAAAGACATACCAAGTTTGCTTAATGGCTAATATTACCCTATGTTGGTATGCGTTATTTGTGTGGCTGGGCTTGATTGAAGATTTGCTCCGATAGGAATTTCTCTGATTTGTCTAATAGTTATAGTTATTGGTTTTCTTTTTGTTATTTTACCATTAGATATTTGGAACTCGACTAATCTAGATTCGCGCTGAGTGAGTTTTCTATCAGGAATTTCTTCACTCCTAGGACTCGAATGAACGTTCATTCAGGTCCTTTTCCTGATTCATTCTGAGATGCAAGGGCCCTGATGACGTTCAATAAATGATCAGGCTAATTGTGATTTCTGCTTTGCTATTTCATGATGCTACTCCAGCAAGAGCCAGAATGTAAAGTTTTCTGTTGTGATATTAGAATTTGTAATGATGCATATATTATTGTATTCATGGAATGAAATAGACATGGAAGACATTTCCTTCATGGTATGAAGAGTGAAAAATTAACAACTCACCCTAGCCCTAAATTTAAGCCCCCTATTCGGCTTTTTCCTCAACTACACCCTATTTAGGGTTTCTTCAAACACCCTAAACTGAAACCCTACCCTATATTTTTTCTTCTCCACTTTTCTTATTTGTTTAGGGTAACAATGGCCGACCAACACAAATTTCATCCCACTCTTGCCGTCAACAACGTCAAGAAATTCATTCCAGTGATTTTTGAGATGGAAAAAGGGCAATATTCATCTTTGGTGGAGTTATTCAAAATCCATTGTCGTGCATACCAAGTCATAGACCATATTATTTCTCCTAAACCTCAACCCGATGTCACGGAGAAAAACATCGATGTGGCATTATGGTCTCGCTTGGATGCTATAGTCCTTCAATTGGTTTATGATACTATATCAAACGATCTTTTGCACACCATATTAGAATCGAATTCGACGGCGCAACAAGCATGGGAGTTTGCAAACTATTTTTCAAGGTAATAAAATTTCTAGGGAAGTTCATCTAGCAAATCAATTCACCAATGTCAAATTGGATGATTTTTCAAACGTCTCCACATGTTGTCAAGAGTTGAAAATGTTTGCCGATCAACTATCAAATGTCGATGCACCGGTGGCGAATCAAAGATTGGTTCATCAATTAATTGCGGGATTGAATGAACAATATGATGGTGTTGCTACATCTATTCAACGAAGCAATCTGTTACCACTGTTCTATGAGGCTTGTTCGATATTGATTCTTGAAGAAATTTGGAAACAAAAATAGGCGACGACGGCGAGAAACAATGTCGGAACTGCCCTCCTTTCCACCAACACGTATACCGATGATTTTGGCCCTCAAAATTCTGGTTCGGGCAGTGTTACAAATCGACACAATAATGGAAATAATGGGGTCAAAATTGCAACAATAAAACAAAGGGAAAAATAATGCGGAAAGGACGCAATGGGGCGAGGTAAAATCGCCGATGGCAAGAATAACCGATGCAGGCGAAAAATGCACTTCACCGGCAAAGAACTCAACCATCCAGCCGGCGGGCAGTACACACCGTGAGGCTAGCAGCCGCAACAGTGGGCAACCGCTCCCCGCCCGTACCCACGGATCAGTGGGCCAGGCCTCCTCCAACATCTCGGTAGCCCGGGGTTCTCGATTCTCATCGGCAACAAGCTTTTACAGCCCATGGACTATCTTCCGCAAGTTATGTTCCGACGGACATCAAGTACGACATGCAAAATATGACTCAATGTTCCCGATGACAACTGGTACATGGACACAGAGGCGACCTCCCACATGACGGCATCCATATGTACTCTCTCATCTTATTTTAATATGAGCAGTAATAAAAATATTGTGGTTGACAGTGGACAAGAAATTCCAATTCGTGGTATTGGGCAATCCAAAATACCACCCCTTACCCACCTTTAAATTTAAACAATGTCTTACATGCACCCAAACTTATTAAAAACTTGGTATATGTGCGTCGTTTCACAACTGACAAAAATGTTTCTGTTGATTTTGATCTGTTTGGGTTTTCTGTGAAGGATTTAAGGATGAAAATACCACTAATAAGATGTGATAACACTGGGGGTCTGTACCCCGTTACCACCACCAACAACAACCAAGCCACCTCTCCATCAACCTTTGTTGCTTTATCTCCTACTTTATGACATACCCATTTGGTACACCCGGGAGCACATGTGCTAAACTCCTTTCAGAAAAATAAGCTTATTGATTGTAAACCATCTTTGGGTTCTCATGTGTGTCAATCTTGCGTTTTTGGGAAATATGTTAAATTGTCGCTTTCTTTATCTACTTCAAGCACTATTATGCCATTTGATATCATGCATAGTGACTTATGGACATAACTGATTTTAAGTTCGGGAGGTCATAAATATTGTATGCTTATTTTGGATGATTACTCTAATTTTTTTGGACATTTCTAATTGGAAGGAAATCAAATGTTCACAATATTTTCTTGCAATTTAGTGTGTTTATCCAAATCGAATTTGAGAAATCAATTAAGTGTTTTCAATGGGAGGGAATTTATAAATGATCAATTTAAGGAGTTTTGTCACAAAAATGGTGGTCTTTCGTCTCTCTTGTCCACACACTTCTCCTTAAAATGGGAAAGCTAAACGAAAAATAAGAGCGATAAATAATTTAATCCTCACACTTCTTGCGCATGCGTCCATACCACCATTATTTTGGCATCATGATCTTCAAATGACTACATACCTCTTAAACATTATTCCTAGTAAGATACTTCCAAACCACTCACCCACACAAATTCTCTATCATCGGGTCCCCTCCTACACACATTTGAGGGTTTCCAGATGTTTGTGTTATCCCATTTTTCCTTCCACAATGATAAACAAACTTCAAGCCCGTCCAACTCTATATGTATTTTTAGAATATCTATAAAACCATAGGGGTTATAAGTGTTATGATATGTCTAATGGAAAAATTATCATCCATCGTCGTGTTATTTTTGATGAGTTCAAATTCTCATTTGCCGATATACAAACATCTTCCCCACCCACGTATGTTTTTTTGGACACGGGCTACATCATTTTTTGCAATATGATTTTCATAGCCTAAATATGAGGGAGCTCACTGCTCCCTCTTCCGTATCCTCGGCCCAACAACTTGCCCGCAATGGGCCAACCCAAATGAGGGAGCCCACAACTCTCTCACCATTTCGCTCGGTCCATAACCCCACCTGAAATGGGCCAATCCAACCCTCTGTCACGGCCCAACTTATTTCCCAACAAAAATCAGCCCAAATGAGGGAGCCCACTACTCTCTTTCCCTTTTCACTAAACCGACAACCTGGCACACTGCCTCCAGCCCAACCCGAGGAGCTCACTACTCCCACGGTCCAATGGCAGGCCAGGCCCACTAATCTCTCAATCGAAATTCCAGTAACCTATCAGTCCATCTCGGCCCACCCCGATCTATTGAAACTCGTGCCATGTGTGGGACTTTTAAGCCTAAACGTCAGTTTAATCTTACGTCCTCTGTCCAACCATCCCCAGTTCCCCGAAATTTGAAAGTTGCCTTATCGGACCCGAATTGGAAAGTTGTCATGATAGATGAAATTAATGCTCTTATTAAAAATAAGACGTGGAGTTGGTGCCTCGTCCATCTAATGTTAACATAATACGTTCTATGTGAGTTTTCTGTTATAAAAATATGATGATTTTTTTTAAAAGAACAAAGTCCGTCTTGTTGGTGATGGCAGATCTCAGTAGGTTGGAGTGGATTGTGGTGTAACTTTTAGCTCGGTGGTTAAACCAGCGACTATCAAGACAATTCTTAGTCTGGCTCTGTCAAAATCATGGTCCATTCATTATTTGGATGTCAAGAGTGCATTTCTACATGATCATCTACAGAAAACAAATTACATGCACCAACCTTTGGGTTTCCGAGATCCTACTCATCCTGCTTATGTTTGATTGTTGAATAAATCATTATATGATTTAAAATAGCCCCCTGGGGTGTGGTATAACATGTTTGCAGGATTCGTCTCCACATTGGGGTTCTCACGTAGCAAATCTGATAAGCCTTTGTTCATTTATAAGAAAGGGAATGACATGACATATCTTCTTCTTTACGTGGATGACATCATCCTCACAGCATCACCCGAGTCACTTCGCTAGTCTATTATGTCCCTCCTTGCTTCAGAATTTTCTATGAAGGATTTGAGCCCTTTAAACTATTTTTGGCATCGCATTAACTCAATATGTAGGTGGTTTGTTTCTTTGTCAAAGAAAATATGCCGAGGAAATAATTGACAAAGCCGATATGTCATCTTGCAAACCGTCACACACGTCGGTAGATACCAAGGCAAAATTGAGTAACTCTTCAGGTTCTCCATACGGCGATCCAACAGACTACCGCAATTTAGCAAGGATATTGCAATATCTCATCTTTATGAGACCTGATATCTCATATGCAGTTCAACATGTCTGTTTACATATGCATGACCCAAAAGATGAACATATATGGGCTCTCAAACGAATTCTGCGATATGTTCACGATACTCTTAATTTTGGGTTGCATCTGTATAAGTCAACCATTTTTGGTCTCACGTCTTATACAGATATTGATTGGAGTGGATGACCGGACACAAGACGTTCCACCTCTGATTATTAAATGGGAGACAATTTAATCTCGTGGTCGTCAAAACGCCAACCAACACTATGTCGGTCGAGTGCTGAAGCAGAATATCGAGGGGTAGCTAATGTTATCTCTGAATCATATTGTCTCCGTAATCTTCTATTGGAACTTCATTTTCCGATAGAAAAATCACATAGAAAAGGATATTTTATTTGTCCGCGAAAAGGTTGCTCGTGGACAAGTTTGTGTTCTCCATGTGCTGTCTCGCTATCAAATTGCAGATATATTCACGAAAGGTCTTTCGCGCATACTCTTTGATAATTTCAGGAACAGTCTCAGCATACGAGAACCTCCCGATAAGAATGCGGGGGACTGTTAGATATTATGGAAATAACCATCAAATCAAATAACATAACTTATAATTAAGATGCAAATATAATTAGCATATTCTTAGGACAGTCTACCATAATTATAGCCTAGATTATTTCTTGTAATGATATATATATTATTATATTCATGAAATGAAATAGTCATGGAATATATTTCCTTCCATATATAATTCTGAGCTATATAGTAGGAGGCGGCTAATAGGACAATATTAAAGGGGTGGTTGAAGAATTTGATAAGTGAATTATTGATGAATCAAACAGGAAAAGACAGTGTGGGGGCAAAAATAGAGGAATTTCTTTGACCTGAAAAGAATGATCATTTCTCAACTTGCTAAAAAATTCAACTAAAATTATTCATTTCGTTAATATCTCATAGTGCTCTTAAATTTCTTCATGATTTTTCTGTTGCTAACTCCGGAATTAGTTTTTTTAGTGTGCAATTGAATACAGACAATGGATATATATATACTATTACTAACCGATGATTTCGTCAGTTAAAGAACTGGTCTAAGTTTGCTTATGAGGAAATACCAAAGTTATATTCAGTATAGCAAAGTTGTAATATTTAATGAAAATGAAAAAGGAGTATGGTGACATTAGAGAATAATAAAGGAATGGTAGTACTAATAATATAAATTAATCGGTTATAAGTTATAACAAATTCTTACTTTATTTTTTAGAATAGCATATCAAGCTTGATAGGAAAGTTAATCTAATGTTATTGGTCAATGTTACCTCAAAAATATATGTTTAATTTGAGTACACAAGAATTTATACTACCAGATAAAAGATTAAGTAGATTAACTATCTGCTAGAACAAAGTTAAAAAATAGTACTACTACCATTGAAGCAATAGTGTTAGTAAAATGTTTTACACTATCAATAAGCAAGTTAAATCCAAAAACTCATAGCACGAAAATTAAACTCAATGATCTAGTAGCTCAGTTTGTTGGCTACCGAAACCTTCACCTTATTGGTGAGAGTTTGAATCCCCATGTTGTAATCTCCTCCTCATTTCCCCTTCCCCTACCCGATGTAATAAAAAAAAAACTCAATCACAAAATAGGAGACAAACCTTGTATCCTATAGTTTCTTACGCTTGAGAGGAACATATATATCTGTATTTTTCTGCAAAACAGTCTTATGAGAGCAGGTAAAGACTGAGCTTTCTTTCCCCTTTTCTTTCGGAAGTGGCAATCTACTTTGAATTTTGAATGCCTTAATTATCATGCAATAACTCTTGTCGGCTTCACTTTATGAAGTTGGATTTATGTGGTTCTATTAACTTAAACAACGACTAGGCAAAGAATATATTTTGCTCATTAATTCGTGGTTCAGAGGGAAGGATGTCTCCTCGAGTATTAGATTGAGATCAAATATACATGTATATCGTGTGTATACTTAGTTATATTTAACAGCTTCTCCATCAGCACAGTATAACTATATACAATTGTCGATGTATTGCCATAAATTGTTCATATTTTATTATTTCAATCGACACAACCAACACCGCCTGCACCAATAAAGTTTCATTCTGTGTTGATATACATAGGAATATAATTTTTATTTGTCATTAGTCTATCGTCCACATTCACAAAACGTAGATACCTTCCCATTTTATACCTTTGACGGTTCAAGTCACCAAGCTTAGAGACAGCAACCTACTATGAAATATTGATTCCAATTTCAACCAACAAATTTAAGAATTTACACACCTTAGATAACAAAAAGATGAAAGCACCAGCACCTCAACCAAGTGATGGCATTAGAACAAGAAGAAAACCATCATCAAGGGGGCATCCAAGATTCGTAGGCATTCGCCAAAGGCCATCAGGGAGATGGGTGGTCGAGATCAAAGATTCTTTGCAAAAAGTAAGGCTATGGCTCGGAACATTTGACACGGCTGAGGATGTTGCACTGGCTTATTGTTGAAATAAGCATTGTGGGTTGATTATAAGAAGAGTCCATAAGAGAAGCCCATTAAGGGAGCCTGTAGGGTTTATTGTTTCAGATGTATATGTAGTTATCTACTCTTAGAACAAGAGATAGAATGTAACTCTTGTAAAAGAGAGACGAAACCCTTCTTCTTCACCTACTCTTCTTCTTCTTCACTTCTATCTATGTATTTTTTTCTTGTATTGATATCACAGTTGTATACTATGAAGATCTTCTGATTTTATCTTCTTCTTCTCTATTTTTTTGTTCTACTGGGTTGCATGTGCTATTCTCTCTATCTTGCATATATCGAAGGTTCTCTTCCCAGATTAAGTCGACCAGTAAGCTTGGTTCTCAACATGGTATCAGAGCCCTCGATCAATGGGTCAAGCTGAGCGCATCACATGTGAAATCTTCGAAAGAAATCTGTAACAAAAATTGATTTCTGTGTTCTTCTTCTTTCTATTTATTTCCTGTGAACTTACGAAATCTATATACCCTGGGAACATCTCTGTATCTCTATTATTGTGTGATCCGAGATTCGACAATCCATTCTTGTTTTTCTACTTCTAAAGAATTGTCAAGAAATACAAAATGAATACCGGTTCTGAACAAAACCCTCCCACAACTCTTCTTGAAGGAAACCCTAATCCCACAACTTCCAAACAACTGATACCAAGAGAAAAGGGAGGAATTTCCTCTGTCACCACAGTATTTGACCATAATCATCCCCTCTACTTACAAGCTTCCGATGTCAGTGGAGTCTCCTTAATATCCTTTCAACTTTTGGGATCTGAGAACTACACAATATGGAGCAAGTCCATAAGGATATCCCTGCTAGGAAGAAACAAGTTGGGCTTTGTGAATGGAAGATGCACCAAGGATCAGTATGAAGAAAAAATGTGGGACCAATGAGACAGGGTCAATGTTGTTGTCCAAGAATGACTGATGAATGTTGTGTCTAGCAGTCTACTAAGTGAGGTATTATATGCAGAATCTGCTTATGAGGTGTGAGAAGATTTGAAGGAAAGGTTCGACAAGGTGGATGAGTCAAGAACCTATGATTTGCATAGGGAAATTGCTACCCTAACACAAGGGAATAACAGTGTTGTTGAATATTTTACTAAACTAAAGACACTATGGGTGGAGTTCCAAGCCTTAGTTTCACCCCCTAACTGTGCATGCCCTACATCTAAAGATTTCACAGATTACCTACAAAGGCAGAAGTTGTATCAGTTTCTCATGGGCCTAAATGAAACATATATGCAATCTAGGTCACAGATCTTACTCATGACACCACTGCCTACAGTAAATAAAGCATACTCTATGATTGTGAGTGATGAAAATAAAAAAGGGATCAGTGCCAGAGCTGCAAGTCTGCTAGGGGTTGGGCCAAGTAGTATGGGACACAATGGAAATACGAGTTCTGCATGCCTATATTCTAAGACAGGAACAACATCCAAATCTCAATACAAAAGAAATACCAATCTATTCTGTGATGTGTGCAAAATGAGGGGACACACAAAGGAATTTTGCTACAGAATAGTTGGTTACCCTCCCGGTTTCAAGTCAAAAAGGAAGGAACGCTGTTAACAATGCCTGTACTAGAGGTCCTGAACACATCCCTAACCCTGGGCACAACACTCAGGGGCCCAATCCTGGAGACTCTGGAAGAAATTGGCAAGTTGAAGGAGCACCTGTCTTCTCTCAAAAACAATACGAGCAGATCATGAAACTACTAAACTAGAACAACGCCGACCATCGCAACTCGTAACGCAGATTATCGGGCGTGACACATCTCTAGCAAATACTGCAGGTATCACTAAACTCAAAGCCTTACAAGTATATAATATAGTCAAAAAATGGATAATAGATACAAGTGCCACAAATCATATGGTCTCTAATTTAGATATGTTAGACAAATAACAAAATTAGGAGAAAACACTACAACTACTAAGAATGTATTCCTACCAAATGGAGAAACTGTTAAAGTCACTCACACTGGCACAAGTAACCTGTCTACAAGAAGCACACTCAGTAATGTTTTCTATTTAAATACAATTTATTGTCTGTATCTCAACTAACTACAGAATTAAAGTGTGCAGCTATTTTTTATCCTGATTTCTGCTTGTTTCAGGATCTCTAAAGTGGGAGGGTGAAGGAGATTGGTAGACTCCAGGATGGCCTCTATGTGCTAGTTAACCACTCAAGTACTATACAAAATCCAAGGAAGTTAGGACCGAATGTAAAAAGCAAAAGAGTATGTCAGACACTCAGAAGAAGACATTAAACTGTGGCATAGAAGGTTTGGCCACACATCTAATAAAGTGCTAAGTAAATTGATTACTGCTAGTACTGATGTTATAGCTAAAACAATACAGAGTTGTAATGTGTGTCCTTGTGAAAAGCAATATAGACTGCCCTTTTCTAATAGTAACACTTGCAGTAGCTCTAGATTTGATATGGTACATATGGATGTATGAGGTCCTTACAAAGTTGAAACTTATAATGGCAAGAAATACTTCTTAACCATAGTAGATGACTATTCTAGAATGACTTGGATATACTTACTTAGACTGAAATCAGAAACCTGTGTAGTTATTAACCAATTCCTTAGCTATGTATCTACTAAATTTAATCAAATGGTTAAGGTGGTTAGAACTGATAATGGCACTGAATTTGTAAATGATATCTGCAGTAGCCTTTTCCAGAAGTTAGGAATTATCCATCAGAAGTCTTGTGCATACACACCACAGCAAAATGGTGTGGCTGAAAGAAAACATAGGCACATACTAGAAGTGACTAAAGCCATAAGACTTCAGGCCAATATCCCTATCAAGTTCTGGGGCCTATGTGTGCAGGCTGCAGTATATTTGATAAATAGATTACCATCTTCCATTACTGGGATAACACCCTATGAAAGAATTTATCAACAGAAGCCCTCTATAGAACATATTAGAACTATAGGGTCCATGTGCTTTGCTAATGATCTGACAGTCTAAGATAAGTTGCAATCTAGAGTTAGATGTTATGTACTGATGGGGTTTTCAGATACACAAAAGGGGTATATATTATATGATTTGAGATCTAAAGTATTTCTGGTTAGTAGAGATGTTAAGTTCAGAGAGACAGAATATCCTTTCAAGGATAATATAGCTACTGAACCTGTTTACCAAAATCTACAGTACAATATACACCAACCACAACCTGAAGACATTTCACAAACTATTACCCAGATTAAGCCTATTGAACTACATAATGATCTTACTAATACCACAACGACTCCTAATACAGTTGATATTCCTAGCAGTGCTGAGAATAATACTGATAATGTGCAAACTCTAAGTAACAACCATGACAGTTTTGAGGATCATCAGCAACCAGATAACACCCTAAGTGTCAGAAAGTCTAGCAGGACCAAACAACCCCTAATATGGCTCAAAGATTTTGTTACCTCTAATGCTAATAGTGTACTCTATCCTATTAAGGACTCTCTATCCTATGAACACTTAAGTCACAAATATCAGGCTTTTCTAACTTCTTTTTCTGAGATCACAGAACCTAAGAATTATAAGCATTGTGGGCTGATTATAAGAAGAGTCCATAAGGGAAGCCCATTAAGGGAGCCCGTAGGATTTATTGTTTCAGATGTATATGTAGTTATCTACTCTTAGAATAAGAGATAGAATGTAACTCTTGTAAAAAAGGCAAAACCCTTCTTCTTCTTCACCTACTCTTCTTCTTCTTCACTTCTATCTCTGTATTTTTTTCTTGTATTGATATCACAGTTGTATACTATGAAGATCTTCTGATTTTATCTTCTTCTTCTTTATTTTCTGGTTCTACTGGGTTGCATGTGCTATTCTCTCTATCTTGCATATATCGAAGGTTCTCTTCCTAGATTAAGTCGACCAGTAAGCTTGGTTCTCAACACTTATGATCAAGCCGCGCGCACACTAAGAGGGGTTAATGTTTGAACTAATTTTGAACTACCCGCGTCTGATTCTCATCAAGGTAGGAGTAGTATTCTTGAAAATTCTGAGCCTTTTAACTTTGAAGAAGCCGAACTGAGGAACCTGACAATGGACTTGTTGGTGCACTTAAAGCTAAACTCTTTAACAGCAAGAATTCAAGATCTTTTATTCAAGCTTATGCCTCTAATTCCAATTCCCAATTGACATCCAAAATTAAACCATCAGTACCAACACTTGAAATCAAGAAAACATCCTCCTCACAAACAGGACAAGCTGAGAAATTACCTAAATGAGATCATACACATGTAAATAATATTGGACACGATAAATTAGGCTTATGTAATCACAATCTTGATTACATAAGCTTAATGACTAGTGATCAGCCAATGGTGTCATCACAGTGGCAATATAACCAGTGGCATAGTGGGACAAATTCAGCAATAATGTGGGCTAACGAGCAAGGACGATTGCCTTGGGGAGAACCACAGATGAGTCGTGGCCATGATGAGGTTCCATTTAGTACTACAAATAATAACATTAACACCGACATTAGGGGAAGTAGATGTTTTAAATAGGCCAATGATGATGCCCCATATGAATGGATTAACACAAACAGCTTCAGTTCCAACTGAACAACAGTTGCTGCAGTTTGAAAATGGGCTTTGGGGTACTGGTGAAAGTGCAGCTTGGGATCCTTTCCTTTTATCATCTGTCTGGGATAATTTCTAGCACTTGCATAGTTGTGTGAGACAGTTTCTAGGATTTAAGCTTTGATAGACATCAGAGTTAACGGAATTCTTTATTTTTTTAGGGTTCTTTAATGTCTTGTTTACCCTGTTTGTACTATTTTATGAGATTACTTATTACTAATACCAAAGCCTCATAGAGAGTGTTACTAATAACGGAATTATTTATTTGTGTTTACTGCTTTCTTACTGTATTTCTCTGGCTTCCAATAAAAAAACTCTCCCACTAAAATTATGACAACGCCCATTACCATCCTTTTTCTTTAGTGTTTCCTTTTCTTTTCCAAACATTGCATTGCTCACGCCTAACAGAAATACGCTATAGCAGCCACAAATTTTTACTTGTACTTGTACACTTTCAATAACCAGCAAGGGACCAAGAGAAATATGAACCACCACAAATCAAAAGAACATGGATGTCAAAGAATGTGAGAGGGGCTACGGGGCAAAATCTCAAATAATTTTGTCACCAACGACAATCAACCTCTTAAGAGTCAGTTTGGTTTGACGGATTGGATACAACAGTCATGGTATAAAAAATTAATCCAGTGCTTGGTTGGTCTTTTGAATCCTGCGTAGCTAATCCACCAATTGGTGTATTCAGTTTGATTTGATCGATTGGATACAATAGTCATGGTATAAAAAATTTAATCCAGTTTGGTTGGTCTTTTGAATCCTGCGTAGTTAATCCACCAATTGGTGTATTATTTTAGACTTAATAATATGGAATAACACTACATGGGTCAAACATCAAAAGGCAAAACCACCCTTTATCTTTTCCTCAAATCCATCATTAATACTCTTTCAATTCTATCTAGTTCAAAAAATAAACCCACATTTTAAAATTTTAGCCTACATACCCTATTTTTAGTACAAATAACAAACGCTCAATAAAAATAATCTGTGTTATAATCCCCGCATTGTTAGTCCTTGTGGTACACAATTCCTGCATAACTTAGTTTCTTAACCAAACGACCCCAATGTCCGGATGACAATGGTTCTCTCTTCACAAAGCTACAACATGCCTGCAGACTCAGGCAGTCTACATTTTTTTGTGGCTTAAATATTACTTTGACCATCAACCTTCTTCCCAGTCTATGTCATCTTCTTCATCGTTGTCATCTCCCGAAGCATCTGCTTCAACATTCAAGTCTACCTTGAGAGCTCCAGTTGTATTATTACCTGAAACATACCCAATGTGAACATGAAAGTTGAACTTCAAAACTAAACAAATAAAACACGACCTATAAATTGAAAGCAAAAAAGAAGAGGCCTCGAGGTTCCACCTACGCACCTAAACTTCGCGGGAAACTCATTATACCTTGTCCTTGTCCAAAATGTATCTACTGCCACTCTTAATAGTCTAAGATTACTTCTTCCTAAGAAGTGCATGACACGTGTCACTCACTGTGCTACACATGTCATAACTTGAAAAAAACCAGACCGCCCATTGTCACTCCCTCGCGCATGACCCCACGAAAATTTCATACGGAAAGAGAAGGAATTTCAAGTTTCTGCCTTTAGTTACTCTAATTTGATGATAGCCAGTGCAGGCAGCAACATCAGCACTGGCTATAAATTTAAGGAAAATCATAAAATAATGTGCTGCCTTACAGTATGCTATGAATTCAGGTTGTTGAGGGAAGTGGTCAACATATCCACGCAAGAAGGGACATAACATGGTTAGAACAAGAAACAAGCACGCATGTCTCTCTTTTCCTATTAGTTGGTATAGGAAGAAACCTATCTTCCTTGACCTAAAGCATATCTTTTTACACTAATTAGTGGAACAGATATAGAAGAGTACTTGAAACTGATATTAGACTCAATTGCTCAATTTACAGGCCCAACTACTATAAACTCCGCAGAACTTGCATGGCATTTGCAGTCGACTTTTCTTATTGAGTAACTAGACTTCCAAAGACCATAATATCCTAGAAAATCAAGGCTCTATGAACTCTGGAACCTTGAGCATTAAAGGGCAGTCCGGTGCACTTAGCTCTCGCGGTCCGGGGAAGGGCAAGATCACGAAATTTATTGTACGCAGCTTTACCTCACATTTCTGCAAAAGACTGTTTCCACGGCTTGAACCCATGACCTCCTGGTCACATGCTAACAACCTTGAGCATTCTCAAACAAAATTATACCTCTCTTCTCTTATATGGATTACCACATGGCTTATGTCATCCACCCTTGAAAATTTTTGGTCATATATTCCCGTTCTCAGCTATCATAGATTAGTTGTTTTTATTCAAACAGGACAGAAAATAGTGTATGCAATCTATATCTCTATCATATGAGTGTATAAATGAGTATTATGTGCCAAAACTCTTTCAGATTACATAGTGAAAGATGTTAAAGAGTTGTTAGCATACTTTGATAAGTTGCATATTCTTCAAAATTTTCTTAAAGTATACTACTATCTGCCCCAACTCTTTCAGATTAAATAGTGAAAGATGTTAAGAGTTGTTAGCACACTTCGATACATTGCATATTCTTCAAAATTTTCTTAATGTTCCTTTTCTTTTTAAAGATCTGATGATAACCAAAAAATATCCCTTGGGTTAGCAGGCCCAATCAGAGGGCCCATAGGTCTGAAACTCATCGGAATATAGGCCAACCCATCTACCCTGTCCCGTCTTAAATATCACGCTTCATGTTAGTGTCAGAGTTCAAACTCGTGACGTACACCCACAATCCACACATCCAGGGTTGCATCCTTACAATTGAACCAAAGCCCTGAGGGCTATTTTCTTAATGTTTTGAGCGATAATTTTTCAGAATAACATTCAACAATTAGGAGAAGAAGGGATGTTCGCGCTGTAAAAAAAAACATGGTGGAGGAAGCTTTGGAATTTGTGGGAGACCAAAAATAAAAGGAAGGCCAACACTTCAAGCAGCTAAACCCCACAGGATTCTGATGCACAAAGTATATCATTTTAATCCATTTGTTCCATTTATGGTTTCTCTCCATTTTATAAGGACTCAAACAAAGGATTTGCACAATCAACATATAAGGTAAGGAGTTGAACTCATGATGTAGCAAGTTAATAACTTCAATTACTTGCGCCTCCATAATCGACGTCTTTGAACTGCCCTCATTTCCTCAACTACTTAAGAGATTGAAGTATTGAAGGCAGTCTGGTGTACTAAGCTCCTGCGATGTCCGGGGAAGGGCCGGACCACAAGGGTCTGTTGTACGCAGTCTTACCTCACATTTCTGCAAGAGGTAGGTTGTTTCCACGACTTGAACCAATGACCTCCTGGTCACATGCTAACAACCTTGAGCATTCTCAAACAAAATTATACCTCTCTTCTCTGGTATGAATTACCACATGGCTTATGTCATCCACCCTTGGAAATTTTTGGCCATATATTCCCGTTCTCAACTATCATAGATTAGTTGTTTTTATTCAAACAGGACAGAAAATAGTGTATGCAATCTATATCTCTATCATATGAGTGTATAAATGAGTATTATGTGCCAAAACTCTTTCAGATTACATAGTGAAAGATGTTAAAGAGTTGTTAGCATACTTTGATAAGTTACATATTCTTCAAAATCTTCTTAAAGTATACTACTATCTGCCCCAACTCTTTCAGATTAAATAGTGAAAGATGTTAAGAGTTGTTAGCACACTTCGATACATTGCATATTCTTCAAAATATTCTTAATGTTCCTTTTCTTTTTAAAGATCTGATGATTACCAAAAAATCTCCCTTGGGTTAGCAGGCCCAATCAGAGGGCCCATAGGTCTGAAACTCAGCGGAATATAGGCCAACACATCTACCCTGCCCCGTCTTAAATATCTCGCCTCGTGTTAGTGTCAGAGTTCAAACTCGTGACGTACACCCACAATCCACACATCCAGGGTTGCATCCTTACAATTGAACCAAAGCCCTGAGGGCTATTTTCTTAATGTTTTGAGCGATAATTTTTCAGAATAACATTCAACAATTAGGAGAAGAAGGGATGTCCGCGCCGTAAAAGTAAACATGGTGGATGAAGCTTTGGAATTTGTGGGAGACCAAAAAAAGGAAGGTCAACACTTCAAGCAGCTAAACCCCACAGGATTCTGATGCACAAAGTATATCATTTCTCTCCATTTTATAAGGACTCAAACAAAGGATTTGCACAATCAACGTATAAGGTAAGGAGCTGAACTCATGATGTAGCAAGCTAATAACTTCACTTACTTGCTCCTCCATTATCAACGTCTTTGAACTGCCCTCATTTCCTCAACTACTTAAGATATTGAAGTATTTAAGGCAGCCCGGTGTACAAAGCTCCTGCTATGTCCGGGGAAGGGCCGGACCACAATGGTTTGTTGTACGCAACCTTACCTCACATTTCTGCAAGAGGTAGGTTGTTTCCACGACTTGAACCAATAACCTCCTCGTTGCATGCTAACAACCTTGAGCATTCTCAAACAAAATTATACCTCTCTTCTCTGGTATGAATTACCACATGGCTTATGTCATCCACCCTTGGAAATTTTTGGCCATATATTCCCGTTCTCAGCAATCATAGATTAGTTGTTTTTATTCAAACAGGACAGAAAATAGTGTATGCAATCATTTCTTGATATCTCTATTATAAGTGTATAAATGAGTATTATGTGCCTAAACTCTTTCAGATTAAATAGTGAAAGATGTTAAAGAGTTGTTAGCATACTTTGATAAGTTGCATATTCTTCAAAATCTTCTTAAAGTATACTACTATCTTCCCCAACTCTTTCAGATTAAATAGTGAAAGATGTTAAGAGTTGTTAGCACACTTCGATACATTGCATATTCTTCAAAATATTCTTAATGTTCCTTTTCTTTTTAAAGATCTGATGATAACCAAAAAATCTACATTGGGTTAGCAAGCCCAATCAGAGGGCCCATAGGTCTGAAACTCAGCGGAATATAGGCCAACCCATCTACCCTGCCCCGTCTTAAATATCACGCTTCGTGTTAGTGTCAGAGTTCAAACTCGTGACGTACACCTACAATCCACACATTCAGGGTTGCATCCTTACAATTGAACCAAAGCCCTGAGGGCTATTTTCTTAATGTTTTGAGCGATAATTTTTCAGAATAACACTCAACAATTAGGAGAAGAAGGGATGTCGCGCTGGAAAAGTAAACATGGTGGAGGAAGCTTTGGTATTTGTGGGAGACCAAAAATAAAAGGAAGGCCAACACTTCAAGCATCTAAACCACACAGGATTCTAATGCACAAAGTATATCATTTTAATTGATTTGTTCCATTTATGGTTTCTCTACATTTTATAAGGACTCAAACAAAGAATTTGCACAATCAACGTATAAGGTAAGGAGCTGAACTCATGATGTAGCAAGCTAATAACTTCAATTACTTGCGCCTCCATTATCAACGTCTTTGAACTGCCCTCATTTCCTCAACTACTTAAGAGATTGAAGTATTTAAGGCAGTCTGGTGTACTAAGTATATCCGGGGAAGGGCCGGACCACAAGGGTCTGTTGTACGCAGCCTTACCTCACATTTCTGCAAGATGTAGGTTGTTTCCACGGCTTGAACAAATGACCTCCTGGTCACATGCTAACAACCTTGAGCATTCTCAAACAAAATTATACCTCTCTTCTCTTGTATGGATTACCACATGGCTTATGTCATCCACCCTTGGAAACTTTTGGCCATATATTCCTGTTCTCAGCAATCATAGATTAGTTGTTTTTATTCAAACATGACAGAAAATGGTGTATGCAATCATTTCTTGATATCTCTATCATATGAGTGTATAAATGAGTATTATGTGCCCCAACTCTTTCAGATTAAATAGTGAAAGATGTTAAAGAGTTGTTAACATACTTTGATAAGTTGCATATTCTTCAAAATCGTCTTAAAGTATACTACTATCTTCCCCAACTCTTTCAGATTAAATAGTGAAAGATGTTAACAGTTGTTAGCACAATTCGATGCATTGCATATTCTTCAAAATCTTCTTAATGTTCCTTTTCTTTTTAAAGATCTGATGATAACCAAAAAATCTCCCTTGGGTTAGCAGGCCCAATCAGAGAGCCCATAGGTCTGATTCATTTTTTATAAAAGTAACAAAAAATATGAAATAGAAATTTGATGATGGGTAGGGCAATGGGGTGGGGTGGGGTAGGGGTAGGGGTAGGGGTAGGGCGGATGGTAAGAAAAAAATTCATATTTTTAATTTTTTTTTTTATAAAAGTAATAAAAAATATGAAATATAAATTTGAGGATGTGTAGGGCAATGGGGGTGGGGGTAGGGGGTAGGGTCGGGGTAAAGAAAAAATTATATTTTTTAATAAGTTTTTTTATAAAAGTAACAAAAAATATGAAATGGCAATCTGAGGCCATTGGGTGGGGGTGGGGTAGGGGGTAAGAAAAAAATTTATATTTTCAATCATTTTTTATAAAAGTAACAAAAAAGTATGAAATGGAAATTTGAGGATGGGGTGGGGTTGGGGGTAGGGCGGGGGTAAGGGGAAGAAAAAAATTCATATTTTTATAAAAGTAAAAAAAATATGACATAAAAATTTGAGGATGAGGTGGGATAGGTGTGGACATATTTTGAGTCATTGACTATCATATTGTCGTTACATTTCTTATGTATAATATAATATTATTTTTTGATTAAATGTTGCAATTAAATAATATTTTTTTTAAAATATTAAATTGTAAAGATATACTAATTTTTAGAAACATATGATAGAAAAAAATATTTTAAATAGTTTTAAATCTATTAAAAATAATATTCTAGTAAATTTGCATAAATGTTAGCCAAACAGGAAACTGTTTCTGTTTCTCATAAGCACTTCTATAATTATAGGTCAAACACCCTAACTGATTCTCCAAAAATAATTTCTGCAGAACTACTTCTGAGAAACAGAAACACCTTTGCAGAAGCTTGGCCAAACAGACCCTAAGTGTTGTTAAGTTTTCTTCAGAATAATTCATCATTTTGAAGTTTGAACTAGGTTTAAGATTTTTCATATACTTTGTATGCTCATGTTTAAAAATAAGTTTACTAGGTGACTTCATTTTCGGAGTAAAATGATTATAAGTGATAGACTTCATTTTTGGATTGTAGAGTGTTCTAACATTAAGATCAGTGACCTTTTCCTTAGAAGTCCATTAGACGTTACCTCTATGATGACATCAGTTGGTTAGTTGATGACAGAGCTATAATTATGATTTTTAATCATCTGTTATTTTCTTTATAAATATATTCGTGATAATTACCTGGGGAAAATGGTTAATTACTGATCTTAGGTTATAAATTCATTATTGATGTAGGTTCTCTTCTTTTGGTATATGGCTTGTATACGGGGTTTCTCAATTGTTAATAAAATTATTTCCTTATAAAAAAAATCATAATCTATTTTCGTTGCAAAAATTCGATTTCTAAGGCTTCTTCTAGCTGTTTCTGGAAACCTTCCCTGCCTAGAACAGTTGCTTTAATTTCCAGTTCCTCTGTGAGGAGTGAGAACCAAGAGTTGGACTAAAAGGATAAAAAATGTTGCTTCTCGGAAGTCTTTTCGTTGCTAGTTTTCTTGTGACTGAAGAGTATGTCTATGAAAGGGTTGAACCAGATGTTTATAGTTGCTAACTGTAATGGCTGGATGAATGGTGAAAGGGTTGAACCAGATGTTTATATTCTTCCTGACCACAATATTACTCATCTATCACATATTTGTACCTGCTGACTCAACAAAGCTGCGGCACACTGGGGGATTTTTTCAGTGCTTTGAGAGTTTGAGGTATGTAAATGTCTCCTCATGGAATCATCTATACTTGGACTTCTTTTCACTTTACCCTCCCTACCCAACCCCCCTGTTACTCATATTCAACCAGTGGACCTCAAAGAAAATCTCTTCATTGGTTTTGAACAGCTACTATGAGGACTATTTCTGCATCATTTCCATTTGGGTCATACACTCAAGTTTTTATTTCTCCTGAGATAGCAATATCCTCAGTGAGTCTAGCTGTCTAGGAGCCTCCTTGAGTATCTTCAGCTCTCAATTACTATTCGACGAGAAGGTCATTAATAAGGTATGCTTGTATAATGAATTGGGAAAGTAATACACTGGAATTTTGGATTTTGATCTTCAAAATAGTGAAGTCAAATAGGAAAATCTGCAGAAGTGGCTTGTGCTTTTCTCTGTTCAATTTTTGCAATCTTTTGCTCCAATTCATGCTTACTTGTTATTCTGTTGCCCTTCTATTACTCCTCCCTAAAGAATGTAGGTGATTACTGTATTGCATGAACAATTGGTTGTCAAGAAAATATCTTGGTTATTTTTCTTCTTCCTTGTTATTTCTTTGGCTACTGCTTCATTTGTTCGAATGCACTTTATGCTGCTTTAATTCCTTATATGAGTCTACCGTTTTTTTTGCTTTACTTTTTACTCTTGCTTTGTTTTGATTGACTTATTTGTGATTATCTTTATTGAATCGGCGATCTTCCTAAAACAAACTCGACCTAACAAGTGGAGGTAAAGTCACAGATATTTTACCCTCCCTGCACTTACAGTGAGATTTCACTGGATATGTTGTTGTTCTGTAATCAAGAGTACATTTTAATCAATATTTCAATATTTTAGTTGAAGCAGTAATATTAGATGAGGTTCAAATGTATAAGTACTGATAATATTTATGAGCAAACGGATATATTTGCAGAGTTTATTGGAAACATTCAGTGATCCAAATCAAAAGGCCCAAAAACCAGTCTTCCAGGTTCCAGCAAAACCAATAAACTGATTTGTTAGGATTGTTCTTGGATGCTTCACAAATAAGATCATTTAGGCCATTGTTTAAATTTCATTTTATTTGATAAATTTGCGCAAATATAAACTTAGTATTATACATTCAAAAGAATGAAAATTCACGCTCTTACAAGTTTTGCGACCAAGCATAATGTTGTTACACTAATTCCCATCCTACCTTTCTTATTAAATTGTTCACGAATCTTAAGAGAAACAGAAATCTACTACTGAATCAATATATGCAAAATTATATAAAGGAGAAACATTTAGCACCGACTTTCAAATAGGATAACAAATTTTGATTTTCTTAATACAACCAAACAACTGGCAGATTCCAATCTCAGCCTAATCCAATATGTATTTAATAATACACCATTAATACATCCCAATCGCCAACACATCATCTCGAATCGTGACAACCCCTTTTTTCCAATCTTTTCCCCAAAGCCATTATTATTGCCAGAAAAGCGTGGCCACCTCTTTGTTCTTATCTGTTTGTTTCCTGCCCACAATATTTCATTCTAATAATACTCAAACAACCAACTCACAATTAAGATTAATGCTAATCACATAGCAATTAGTATTAATCAGGCCTCAATTTTACATTAACTGCTTGGAAAATCAAATGCGTACATATGATACTGATACATAAGACATGTAGATCTAAGCATAAATGATTCAATACAGTAAAAACGCAAGCCATAAGCAGAAAATTTAGGATAATATAATGTTAAATTTCGAAATTGAATAATATCAATTAAGTTGATTTATTAGCTTGGAAGGTGGAGTTAACATCTGTGTACATTTTATCTGTCTCAGACCCTACGAGGTGTGATGTGTACACTTTACCCGTCTCAGACCCTACTAGGTGTGTTTTCACTGGGTAGGTTGTTGTATTAGCTCTGAAATTCATCTTCTCATAATACCGAATCGATAGCAGGGATAGCGAGAGATTGACTTCATCTTTTCCCCATCGAGTGTTCGTAGCGGCGTATTTCAACGGCCGAGTAGGCGGCAGCGGAAGGCAAGGCCAGGCGGAATCTGGAGGAGGAGCCGAAGAAGACGACGGCGGCGAAGGCTTTGAGAGTGGCCAGAGGTAGAGCGAGTAGAGTCGTCGGAAACCGCCGAGAGCGAGGACGACGGCTCGTAGCTGTTGTTGTTGGTTACGGTTGTGTTTTGTGCAGATCATCTCCCAAAGCCGCTCATCTAACGCCGTTTGGTTCCACTGTTTGCTAACACACGCCGCCGTAGCTAACGTGCGCCCATCGACATATTTCAGTACTTCGTACAGCAGATTCTCATCTAACAACACCGCATCCGTTTCCTCCGACGACTCTATAACCTGCTTCATCTTTATCTTCTTCTTCAATTCGCCGTCTCCGTCTCCGGCAGAGTTTGTACAGCTAGTTTCTCCGGCGTCAAATTTCCGCTTCATCGGCAACTTTATCTCTTCCTCCGACGATTCTAGAACCTGCTTCTTCATCTTCTTCAACTCATCGCCGCCGGCGAAATTGGCGCAATCGGTTTCTCCGCCGTTGAATTGCCGCTTCATCTATAGATCTGAATGAGGAGATCAAAAGGATATCGAAGGTCTTTTATTTCCTCGATTAGGGGGTGGGGATGGTGGGCGTTTAGGGGAGTGGGGGTGTAGAGATTGATTATCGAAGACGACAAAGAATAGAAAATAATACCATATAATAAATTGGAATAGAGCTAAGCATGTCCTTGTCTTTTTATAAAGCCCTTTGTCTGATTCAATAACAATGCCTAATGGGCAGTGTTTTTGGTCCATTCCTTCGGCTTTCCCCATTTCGTAGACTAGTTGGCATTAACTTCGTTCTCTCCATTCAACAGAAAAAAACTTTTATATTTTTAAATATTAAAATTATTTTCGGTCAAATTCAATTGAAGAGTTATATTTCACAATTTATGAATACCATTGCGCTATATGGTTTATATTATTTATTTTTAAATGTTCTATACCTTTTAATAATAGTGTTCATAAGAGTATTTGATTTTAATTTATCTTTTTCTAACCGTTTCATTTAATTAATTGATACATTTATCTTTCTCGATATATCACACTTAATTAAACTACATTGATAACGAAAAAAACATATTTATTAAGAAAATAAGCATGGTACCAAATGATTTCTTGTTTTTAATATATTCAATATTTTAAAAGAAATTTGATTTGCCATAAAGGATTAATGTTTGGGACCCCAAGAAGTACAATGCAAAGAGTATAATTTTCATAAAAAGGACATAAAATTTATATAATATTTCCTATTAACAAAGTTCAGTTTAACCTTGTCATAGATATTAATCATAAAAAAAAATTCATACTCTTCCTATTTTTAGGTCCTTCTCATCGCTTTACTTCAACATAGCAATTGTGCCTCAGTGTCATTAATGCCAAAAGCAGGCCATCTCACGATTATTATTAAAATGTAATTTAAGCTTAATAAATGATAATACTAGTGCTTAAATAGATCATATAAGGAGATCAAATGGATTCGAGCCAATTAGATGAAGAGGTTAGCGGAGATGAATAAAGGATAATAGTATAGCTTAAACAAGGAAGAACAATATCTTAGGAAATAGCTTTCAGAAAATGACACCTTAACACTTGATATGTCTGTCTATTCCTCAATCATTTTATGTTAACTTACCACCCGATATAAGCTTTTTGTGATGGATTTGAAGATCAAGATGGAGAAGAAGAGGAGCGTTGTGGATGACATATTAAGAATCAAATAGGAAAATTTGACCATGACTAGTGTAAAGAAGACGGGGGAGAGGTTGATGGCCAAAGGATTGGGGAGTAGTGGGGATACGACCGGTATGTAGGGCAGGACGACCAGTTGCATTCGAGAGGTAGCTAGAGAAGTGCTTGGGGTCTCGCGGGATAGGCGTGGTGGGCATCGAGGGGAATGGTGGTGGAATGGTAAAGTTCACGAGATGGTTGAAGCGCAAAAACGGCGTATGCGAAATTGGTAGAAAGCAAGGATGAGGTGGAGAAGTGGACTAATAGGGAACTATATAAGATGGCGAGAAAGGAGACTAAACTTGCGGTTACAACAGCGAAAAAATGGCTTTTGAAAAACTGTATGTGGAATTAGAGGAAAAAGACGGGGATTGGAAGTTGTACGGACTAGCCAAGGCGAGGGAGAGGAGGACCCGTAACTTGGATCACGTAAGGTGCATCAAGGATGAGGATGACGAAGTACTGGTTGAGGACGCGCATATTAGACGGAAGTGGCAGTCTTACTTCCATAAACTCTTGAACTAAAAAAGAGATAGAGAGATTGTGTTGGGAGATCTGTAGCAATCTGGTAGGCACCGGAATTTTGGGTATTGTAGAAACATTAAGGTTGAGGAGGTTAAGGGTGTTGTTTGCATGATGCACATGGGACGAGCGACTAGGCCTGATGAGATCCCAGCTGAATTTTGAAAGAGCGCAGGCATGGCAAGTTTGGAGTGGCTGACTGAATTATTTAACGTGATTTTTAAGACGACGAAAATGCCTGAAGAATAGTTGTGGAGTACAATGATGATATCCAGAGTTGCAACAACTATAGGGGTATCAAACTGCTAAGCCACACAATGAAAGTGTGGAAAATGGTCGGAGATGAGAGTGAGAAGAGGCGCGCGTCTATTTCCTTGAACCAGTTTGGTTTCATGTCGGGGCATTCGACCACATAAGCCATCCATCTTATTATGAGGTTGGTGGAGCAGTATAGAGAGGAAGAAAGACTTACATATGGTTTTCATCGACCTCGAGAAGGCATACGACAAAGTCTCTAAGGAGGTTTTATGGAGATATTTGGAGGTTAGAGGTGTACATGTGGCGTACACTAGGGCGATCAAGGATATGCATGATGGATCCAAGACTAGAGTACGGACAATAGGATGAGACTCGGAGCATTTCTCAGTGATGATGAGGCTGCACCAGGGATCAACTCTTATGTCATTCCTATTTACCTTGGTGATGGATGGATGGACTGACCCGATAAATCCAATGGGAGGTATCAATGGACGGACTGAACCGATAAATCCAATGGGAGGTACCATGGTGTATGTTATTCACAGACGACATAGTCCTGATTGATGAGACTCACAGCGGAGTGAACACCAAACTGGAGGTTTGGAGAAATATTGTTATACCCCGTAGTCCTGACCCTACGTATGAGAGCGTACGAAAGCATGTAAGACTTAAAATTTTGAAAGGATAGGTTGACGGATTATTCCGGACGGGTTTTAGTCAACTTTGATGCGGGTTATGACCCGATACATTGAGAGTTCTTAAGTGTTTCAGAGGCCTAGGGCGTAGTTCGTGGAGTCTAGATTCCAACGCAACCAACCGTTCGTCGATAGGACGTCGGAGTAGGAAGTTATGAGAGTTACAAGTTCAGTGCGTAGTCGGACAAAAATGTGTTTCGGACAAAGGAGGCGCTGGCGGACGCAGGTCGCGCACCGAAAGTCGCTGGTCGCCGGCCGCTGGCCAGATGAGCAGCGTGGCCGCGCGCCAGATGCCAGGCGGCGCGAAAGTTCGTAGAGTGCGGAGGTTTCACGGCGCCGAGGCGGGCCGCGCCGAGGCGGGATTTTTGTGCGGAAAAACTTAGAAAAGTCATATTTTTCTTTTAAAAGACCTTAGGAGGGTGACAAGTGTCCCCATCCGATTTCTCAGATGCAATATATTGACCAAGTCTTCAAGACTTGGTCATCTTCCAATTCTCTCCTCTCTAAAAATCAGCTCCCCCTTCTCTCTACATTTCCAAAGGAAATCCAAGCCTAAGGAAAAATCTGAAAAGTTAAGAACAAAAAAGGAAGCTTGTGGCTAGCTTGTGGTGGTGTTCTTGGCAAGGAAGCTAGAGAAATATTTGGAATAAGTTTGGCTAAAACTCTAATAATGATTCTTCCTTTAGATTTAGTTTATAGTGTTGCATGTTAAGAAGAAAGAACTCGTGGTAGTAAATAATGTTCTTAGAGTCATTGTATGCTAGAAATGTGGTTTGGATATGAAAAATGGGTTAAGAAGAGATTATGAGCATGTTGTAGCCTAAAAACTACCTTAGAATTGTTAAGTGAATTGTTGTAACTTATGGGGCAGAATTTTACACACCCAAGTTTAGGTGTGTAATCCCCTTTGAATTGTTGGATTGATTGAGCCTTAAATGTGGCAATTGGATGATAAATTCGGCCTTGAGAAAGGTGGCAAAGTGAGTAGAAACAAAGGAAATGCTGTCCAATTTTCCATAGAATTTAGTGACTTTGAACTTGGATTGTTCTACATTAAGATTAGAGGTTAATAAACGTATCATGGTTATTCTAGGTTGACATATTACTTGCGGTAGTTTGGACTTAGCAAGTGGATTGACCAAAGAGGTATGTGAAGCTTTCCTATCTCTTGAGCATGAATAGATGTAACTATGTAGTACGGTAGACGTACAAGATTTGGCATTCTTACTTGTTTTAAGTATATAAAGACTTGTGTCGTTTTAAGAATGTATAAGTCCCTTAGTTAGGGAAAAGTGTAGTTTTACTAAAGTGAAGGGTTAATATAACAACTTTATGGGAAGTTGGTTTATTAGCTTTATAAAAGATTAATGAGAAGAGATTTACTCTAAGTAAGACAAGTAAGGACAAATGATTTGATTTATGGAAGGCAAATTGATTTTAAGGCATCAATTGCCCAAGAGCCTTATGTATGAAAAAGAGTCACTTTTAAAAGAATTGAAGTATGTAGTACTTGGGTTAAATTCCCGGTTTTCTTTTATTAAAGATATGATTAAGTGCCTTAAGTAAACTAAAATGAGAGGGTATATGAACAAGACTAATAAGAAGTTATAAGTTTTCTTAACTTATTTATGATTATGATATGATGACAGTTTGAGCTAGGGTAAGAGTATATCTGAGGGGCAAGCCCCAAGATCGTTATACCACCTACTTCAGGGTAAGAGTATGTCTGAGGGGCAAGCCCCAAGATCGTCATACCACCTTCTTCAGTGTAAGAGTATATATGAGGGGCAAGCCCCAAGATCGTTATACCACCGCTTTGCAGTAAGAGTATATCCGGCGGCAAGCCCCAAGATCGTTATACCATCCGCCGTGGTAAGAGTATATCCGGCGGAAAGTCCCCAAGATCGTTATACCACCGCTCCGTGGATTTGCTACCCACGATGCGGCGAATACCTTACGCGAGTCCCATGGGCTTACGCGTGAAATAGTCTCACGCGGCGGTACACTATGCGAGAATACCTCACGCGTCCACAGACTCCACGCGTGAAATAGTCCCGCGAGTAGGGTGCTTATTGATACTACGCGAGGTACCTGCTTTGATCCTAAGGCCCCTATTTTACGCAAAGATTATATTTATATATTTGTCACTCTCATCATTGTTAGTAAGGCACAAGAAAAGGTATTTTATTTTCTTCCATGACTCAACTACTCTTAGACTTATGATATCATTATTACAAGATTTTCCAAATGCACATACTTGGTACATATCAGGTAATCGACCCCCTTCCTGGGCCGCTCATGCCGCAGTGGTAAGCAGATTGAGGATCCTCGCTTAGGATCACTATTCCGGTGTGAAGCTCCATCCTCCTAAGCTTGTCTATTGGTACGGATATTCCCCGACGCTATAGGTATTTTGTACATTCGTGGTATGGCGGGCCCCGTCCGCCACACGCTTGTTATCTTTAAGTGCGTGGTCACCTATGTGTTTTGGGCTATAAGAACCCGTTGTACTACTATACTTTTGTTTAAAGAATGTTTTATGGAAAGACTTTATCTACCGCCGTGATGTTTACCTTTTATAAGTTATGTGTTATGTATGTTCACGCTATTCTCCGACATATACTGACGGTGGTACCCTGCAGGTACTGCCATGCCCGGTCGGGTCGTGACAAATACTCTAGAGTCTAAAGGGTTTAGGTTGAGTAGGACCAAGACATAATATTTGGAGTTCAAGTTTTGCATCGGCAGCGACCCTGAGACATGTGTGGAGGTAAGGCCTGGTACTCAGGTCATTCCAAAGAAAGGAAGCTTCAAGTACCTTAGGTCTATTATCCAAAAGAACATAGAGATTTATGACGATGTCACACATCGTATTGGGGCAGGGTAGATAAAATGGAGGCTCGCATCTGGAGTCTTGTGCTACAAAAAAGTGTCACCAAAACTTAAATGCAAGTTCTATAGGGTGGTGGTTAAACTGATTATGTTGTATGGGGCGGGGTGTTGGCCAGTTAAGACTTCACACATACAAAAGTTGAAAATTACGGAGATGAGGATCATGGGATGAATCTGTAGGCATACAACGAGATATAGGATTAGAAATAATGATATCTGAAAGAAAGTGAGAGTGGCCTCGTTGGATGATAAAATGCGGGAAGCGAAGTTGAGATGATTTGGGCATGTGCAGAGAAGAGACACAAATGTCCCAGTGCAGAGGTATGAGAGGTTGGTTATGGACGGGTTACGAGGGCAGAGGTAGTCAAGAAGTATTAGGAACACTGCTGAGACCCTACCAAGACATAGCATAATCACAATCAAAGCAAGCATTGCATAGCAAGATAAACACTCAGAGACACAAAATTAAAGCTATATGAACTGGTAACAAAAATCGAATACGTCATGGTAGTGTATTCTACCAAAAGGAACAGTAGCTAACACAAATAAATAATATAAACAAAGTACACTAGGAAACGCATAGCCGCAAAAATCAAACTACATGGAATATAAAGCAACATTACGTCTATAAGTGTGATGAGCTAATCGACCCTACATTGCTCACACTACAACTATCATTTTGTGGGCGTCAGTATGACTACGCTCGACTATCTACTACCCTTCAACCCTAATTCGCGTTCTCCACAAACCTCTATCTAAGATCATGTCTTCAGTAAGTCACACATGCGTCATATCCCGTCTAATCACATCTCCCCAATACTTCTTTGATCTACCTATATCCCTTCTGAACCCGTCCATAACCAATACGTAAGATAATTGGGGAATTTGCTATTTCTGGATTAAAGACTAGGCGTAGTATATTCCATGAAAAAGCAATGAATCCCATAGGCTATGTAAAATTAAAATGCAATAGTCACACTCACACGGTGTTGAGTCCAAATTAAAAGCGACAAATTTGGGAGCAGATAGACGTTTTGGAAAGCGGGAAATTTCAAATCGAAGAATGGGAGGCAAACCGCTATTGTGAACTAACGTTAGGGTAAGGTAGGTAGTTCCAGGAAATGTAGCAAAGGTCAACTGTGCTTAAAATATTAAAAAACATTATCTCATTAAACAATCTCTTAGATAGTGTATATTCATAGTCCGAAGGCAGACCAGCAAGAAGGAATGTAAACATATCAAATTGGAACACCGGTGCATTGGGTTCATGTGAACCTATACTTCTCTTCCTAGATCATATATGATAATGTTATAAAATTTAAAATACTTAATATTAGTAGAATATTCATCATATATTTTATAATTATTAGTGTTATATAATTATGATAATTATAGAATTTCTTATGTATTAGGATTTCACATTATACACAATATATAAGAAAGATTAATACAATTCTACATGGTATCAAGAGTCAAAAATTTCTCTCTGCCCCACCACTGCATCCCCACTTCTCTCTTAAACACATCCTTTATGCCCCAAACATCATCAAAAACCTAATATCTGTTAGAAAATTTATCACCGATAATTCCGTTTCAATTAACTTTGACCCATTTGGATTTTCTGTTACGGACCTCCGTATCGAAAAACTACTTACGAGATGCAATAGTGAGGGGGACCTATGTCACGCCCTTTTTCGACCGCGACTTTTTAATAAAAAGCTCCTGCTTAGAAACAGTGTTAGGAAATAAATAATAAATGCTAAAGTGCAAAAAGTGCTTAAAAATGTGTTAAAATGCTAAAAGTACAAAAGGTGCTAAAATGCTAAGGGGTGCTTAAAAAGTGCTAGCATATTAAAAAGTGCTAAAAGGTGCTAAATGCTAAAATGTCAAAAGATGCTAGGAGTGCTAAGGGTTCGCGGAGTCGCCACCTAATTAATTGGGTGAATTAGGACACCTAAATGTTAACTAGTTTAAAGTAAACATTAACTCCATTTTAATGGTCTGCTAAACTTAATGAGATTCTGGGTAAGGGTTCTTTATTAATCTAGAGGGAAGGGGTTAGGCACCCTCTAAGATCCGCTAACTTGTGGTTGTCCTGCCAAACCTAGGGTTAATTATTATGCTTAAAAATGCTTGTTTTGAAAATATAAAGGATGCTTCAAAATATTTTATAAAAGGAGGCATGTTGATAAAAATGCTATAAAGTTTTAAAGTGTGCATTTATATTGTTTATAGTGCAAAGTTGATTTATGGACTATAGATATGTATTTATCTGCAAAATCAAAGAAGTGGTGCGTTAGTTTTAGATATGCAATTTTAACAATTAGGAAAAAGATTAAATATGAATGAGAGGCCTAAGATAGATAAATTAGAAGTGTGTTTCAAGTTTTAAAGCTAACCACCCCATTTCATGTATTCAAGGATTAATTGTTCTAGACAACCTACTAATTACAAAGTTAAATAATTAGGCAACAATTTAAACAAATAAGATAAAAGGTGGATATGATCGCGGCTTTCAAGATGTGTGGCAACATCATCTTATCCTATTTTGTCTTAAGAATTTCTGAAGCGGGAATGCGAATGCGGATGCACATAGACGCGGGTTGCCATTTGAAGTAGCTCGTGATGAGTCTCGCCGGGAGACTCTTCATTTTTGCTCCGGTGCATTTCATGTAGCAAAAAGAAAGATAAGGATTAGTAAATATCCAAATTTACCCAATAACGCAAGTAAACGTTCACGCGAATTTAGACATTTGACTATAACAATCCAGAATAAAGCGCAGCGTAAGAAGATTAGCAATCCGTAATAGCGTGGGCAACAAGCAAGACATCAAGATTGTTCAATTAAAGATTGGACCTCGTGCAACCAACACGCAGAGAATATAATGCAAGCCCAAGACACATAATTTCCGATTTTCGTTATAAACAGTGGACAAGAGAACAGCCCGATGTTTATTTTTTTTTCAGATTTTAAGAAGCAAGGTATATCCATTCTGCCCATACAAAAGACTATGTGACAACACACATATGAGAATAAATAATGGGATGAGTTCAAGGACACATACCAAAGAAGTCTCAGGAAACTATCTAAGACAATACATTGACTCAAAATTAATAGAATTGATACAGAAGCAAATAACGAGAGAGGGAGAAAATGAGACTATTCAACTGCAATTAAGAAACATACTGACAGTTACTAGATTCCTATTTACTACAGGATCGAGAGAGTAGCATAAGGATATCACTTGAAACTTGGAAGTTAGCCAAAGTGTGCAAACATGCTTAGCTCATTATTTTTTTTAGCCCAACACAGATAATGACGCAGTTCAGTTATATTAAACAAATGTACATTAAACATTTAGCACAGGTATTAGTAGGTGAACATGCCATTCCTAAACTCACATGAGATTAATCTGGGCAGACACCAGTTAAACTCAACAACAAATAGACAGTCCCAATTGCTAGAAGACAACAAGAAAAATCAATCATCTCGACATCTGTTTAATATTCAAGACGCACAGCGATATACAATGAACTAAGGGGGATTCTCTTCATATTATCCTAGACCTGTATCCGATACGAATATGACCAGTTTACTGGAAAACATGCCAAAATACCACGCATTTACACTCGATCAATCATAACACAAACCTCACTCTCGACAAGCACATAAACCACTTATTTTACTTATCGTGATCAATCGCGAGGATCTGTTTAAGTAGAGTAAGGCATGTTAAATATCATACAACAATATTAACAAATATAGTCCAAGTACCTATAACGGAAACACATAAGTTCGCATAACGAATTAAAATTTTGAGAGGAAAATGGGTTTACCTTCTCCGGACAGCGACCCGGGGCAGCGTATCAAGTCGTCGATCCACTCGACGGGTTTTGGGTTTGCGATGTGAATAAAAGGGCAAAGTTTGTTTGCTGATTTCTTGGCTGGAATTGAAAGAAGGGGTTTTCGAACTTCCTATTCTTGCGATGCTAATGGTCTGGGTGACTGCTTCCCCCTTCTGAGCTCTGCCTTGATGCATGCGCTGGTTTTGCCCTCCAAACTCGATTCTCCCTGATGCTCGCTCGCTCGCGCACGTAAAAACGATGGCTACCGACCGAGCTTTGCCTCATCGTTCTGCCTATCATGTTCTACTACTCTGCTCGCATATGTAAAACGATTGCTACCTCCCTGAGCTCTGCCGTACTGTGCTCTGACGTTGCATGTGCTTTATATAGCCATGGTTTGAGTTCTAATGTTGGTAAGTAATCAAGGTGCGATTTTGGCTAATATTTGGTGTTGATTCGTGCTTGATTCGTGCGATTCGAACAGGTTATGGTAAGGTAAACGATTTGGAGGATTTGGTTTAGTTATGGTAAGAAGAGCTGGGTCGTGCGTGGGTAGCGGAAACCCGATTCTCCATGAAATTCGCATGGCGGCGACGTTCTCGCTTTGTTTGCTTAGGTTTTCGCTTATGAGATAGCGATAGTACAGGAAATAAGGGTTGGTCGTCGCGGTCCGCGTCAAGGGAAAATAAAGGGTACTGGGCTTGGGCGACGGGTAAGGGGTTCTGGGCTTGGGCGACGGGTAAGGGGAACTGGGCCTGCGGGTTGGGTATTAGTTTTAGGTATTTAATTAGTTAATTAGTGGTAAATTAAATTAATAAATTGTTATTAAATTATTTAGGTGCTTTATTAATCTAAGCTTGAGTTTAAATTATTATAAAGAATAAAGACGGGTGTGCTATTTAATTAGTGCTTAATATTTTAATGCGATGTCGTTATTAAAACTTATGCGTATTATTATTATTTAAGCTAAGATTAAATAATTATGAAATTACTTTGCGTATTAATGAATGCGGCTATGCTATTTGACACGACGTCATTGCTAAGTTAATTATTTATTTATTTTATTTATTTATTTTATTATCGTTTAAGAATTATGACATGGCTTAAAATTAATAAATGCGGGCGCGAGACTCTAAGTGCTTAATATTTGCGTAAGATGCGGTTCTATTATTAAATTGCTTATTTATGTCTGTATTAATGTTTTATCGCTGTATTTTATTATTTAAAAAATTATTTGAAAATTGGTGTAATTTCGTAGTTAATGATCGGCGAGGGTCAAAATCGTGTCAACAACTTGTCCTCTTTGTATGGAGATGATGGAAGAATCTTCTGACAAAGACGCCGACTCATAGCCAATTTTGTCTCGATCTTCGCACTGCCAAAATGCTCGCAATTAAGACAGTACCGACGCGGCTCAAATCGCCGCAGTTGTCGAAGTTACGACGACACCGGGCTACCATGGTCAAACACCGCGGCTAACGCGACTAAACTTGTCCCAAATGTCGAAGTTACGACGACACCGCTACCATGGTCAAAACACCGCGCGCTAACGCGACTAGCTTGTCCCAAAGTTGTCGAGTTATGACGACACCGCTACCATAGTCAAAACACTGCGGCCGACGCGACTAATTTGTCCCGTTGTCGAAGTTATGACGACACTGGCCGCAAAGCTAAAATAAGTAAAAATAAAATAATCGCTCAACTCGCGTATCGTTATCGCTTACGATGCTGGTTTTACGGTGACGCGAACGAGCGACCGACGCTGAGGCCGCTTCTCGCCATTCATCAGCGTCGCCCCCAACAAATTGCCCCGACTCAGAAGAGAAAATCCACGCCAGGCTCCTTCTCCGCACGCTAAGACTTAAACAAACGGTTAGTGCATAATCATTAAGGCAAAATGACGATGCATAATAATTTTTAATGCAATGCAACCGTGAGTAGAAAATGTTATCCCGCAAAAACGCTGACGCTCGCGTTGACGCATGTCGCAAATATTGTGATTTCGCCGCACGGACGTGCCGCGATTGTGAACGCGATATGTTGTCATTGCCGCACCGCTTCGTGAGACTAAAGCTCGCGAAGAGTTAGTACATAAATCGCTAAGACGTAATAATAAAGCACGCAATAAGAACGCACTTCGGTAGTAGAAATCGCCCCCGCGTGGACGTGATATGTCGACGCCGCTGCCGCTTGTCAGGCCGATAACGCCGCTTCGGACGGTTGCCGGGCGGCGCTGCGTAACGCCGGCGATGTCGCTGTTCGACGGTTGCCGGGCGCTGCCAGGTGTACGCATTGCTGCCGACGCCATTATCCGGACGATTGCCGGCCGCGCCGCTGCAGACGATTGCCGCCGGGCGCTGCCGCGGACGCATTGTTGCCGACGCCGCTGTCCGGACGATTGCCGCGCGCCGCTGCGCGGACGCAATGCCGACGACGCCGCTGTTCCGGACGATTGCCGGGCGCCGCTGCGCAGACGATTGCCGCCGGGCGCCGCTGCGGACGCATTGCCGACGCCGCTGTCTCGACATATTGTCAGCGCGCCGCTGCGGACGCACGCCGATGACGCCGCTGTCCGGACGTATTGCCGCCGGGCGCCGCTGCAGACGATTGCCGCCGGGCGCTGCGCGGACGATTGCGCCGACGCCGCTGTCCGGGCGACGGCCGGGTGTTGCGCTGCAGACGACGGCCGGGCGCTGCCAGCGGACGATTGCCGACGCCGCTGTCCGGACGACGCCGCGCCGCTGCTGCGACGTATTGCCGCTGGCCGCTGCAGGACGCATTGCCGACGCCGCTGTCCGGACGTATTGCCGCGGCGCTATCGCGGACGCACGCCGACGACGCCGTTATCCGGACGATTGCTGCCGGGCGCCGCTGCGCAGACGATTGCCGCCGCATCGCCGCGCGGATGCATTGCTGCCGACGCCGCTTGTTCGGACGATTGCCGCCGCCGCTGCGCAGACGCATTGCTGCCGGGCGCTGCCGCGCGGACGCATTGCTGCCGACGCCGCTGTTCGGACGTACGCCGCCGCGCCGCAGGCATTGCCGGGCGCCGCTGCGGACGCATTGTTGCCGACGCCGCTGTTCGGACGTATTGCCGCGCGCCGCTGCGCGGACGCACGCCACGACGCCGCTGTCCGGACGTATTGCCGCTGGCCTCGCTGGGACGATGCCGCCGGGCGCCGCCAGATGGACGCATTGTTGCCGACGCCGCTGTTCGGACGATTACGCCGGGCGCCGCCGTGCACGCATTGTTGCCGACGCCGCTGTCGACGCATTGCTGCCGACGCCGCTGTTCGACATATCCGCCGGGCGCCGCGCAGACGATTGCCGCCACGCCGCTGTCCGACGATTGCCGCTGGGCGCCGCTGCACAGACGATTACGCCGCTTCAGTAGAATAAATGTCCCGCAAGCTAAGTTTGAGAAAAATTAGTGTACACCGCTTAAGCGAAATGATAAATATATACGAGAAGTGCAACTCGCTGGTAGATGTCGCCCCGATATGCCGATGATGTGAATATCGAGATGTCATTCTGCACCGGATATGTTAAACGCCGAATCGATTTAATCGCCACGATGCTTTGTCACAGGCGCGCTGGTTGCAAATTTGACTTCATGCTCGAGCCGATGCTACCGATTTTGTCGCGAATTTTGAATTCGATCGCTGATCGCCGATGCCTCTCTCGCTTCGCCGTCACGCTTCGCTACTAATTTGATTGTCATATCCCTTCGCCGCCGCTTCTTTTCTCGCTTCGCGAAAAATCTTTTGCCATATTTTTCGCTTCGCTATTGCACTTTTCTCGCTTCATAATATGAAAAGACCGCGCCAAAGAAAATTTGTGAGTTCGTGGGTCGACCAGATATTTGACGCCGCTTGTTCTCGACATCCGCGTTCGATCGCTGACTCGCAACCCCTCGTTTCCTACCTTGTCCCGCTTTGAATACGCAAAGGCGCTGGCCTAAAGCTGGTCTCACCCGAGTTGCTTGGTATTCTCGTTATTTTCGTAACGGCGGAAAGCTTCCTAACGCGTGACCGGCCGATTTAGGCCGCCACGATCCCCACGAGGAATCAGTCATGACGTAGTTCATTACAAGCGAATATCGGGTAAAATTCTAAGGCGGACCGAGGCCGATAGGCCGCCACGATCCGCCAAGTGGAATCAGTCGAACATAGTTCCACCTGCTTTGCCTATGGGACCAAGACGTTCACTGCTCGCTTCAAATGCCTTTGAATCACCATGCCATCGACCATGCCTTTGAACTTGTGAAATATCGATGCTCATTGCTTAGTCAAATACAAATCGACTTTCGGAGATGATAAATCTTTTAGACAAATGTAGCAAATCAAGTTAGTAAAGCACGTGATTTTGCAAAAGTGTAAAAATATTTAGCAAGTACATGTTGCACATAAATTGTTGCATTGCAAGCGAGTCCTAACATGCATGGGGATCCCTTTATGCCAGAGGTAGGCCTAAACGTCACTTATGCGAGATTATGATGGATTTGTCCAAATCGTCCAACTGTAATGCTTTTGTTGGAAATGGCGACCAAATGACGGTGCACTTTTTCCAATTTCAGCATGTCATGATTAAGCTTGGATTTGTCTATCATTGTTACGCTACACATAATATGCTGGTCGTCATTGGGTCGAGAAACCCGCCGACAAGTTCGTGTCTTCTAATCATGCGTCGATGCCAAGGACCGACCCACCTAAGGTAAATGCATGCATGCCCTAAAATAAAGGGTGGTATAGCTCTATCTTAAGTTTCTAAGATTTGGCTTTCCTAGACGCAAGGTTCCCGAGCGGACAACTCGAGTGAGAAGGCTACGCGGCTACCGGTTAGACCGGACACTCCACGTATATTACCAACTCTCCTAAATTTGGATTTTGAAGAAAGAATTTTGCTGATGCACCAAGCGCACCTCGCATGTAGTGTGTGATTGTGTGAATTTTCCAGAGTGGAAGAAATATGAGCGGAATGTCAGTTTAAGAAAAGCATTAAAGCAAGTAGCAATTAAAAATAAATAAAACAAAATACAACACACAAAAATTAAAATGCAAAAATAATTGCCAAATAATAACCCTAGGTCTGTTGTGGTTAAGAATCTTAATTCCCCAGCGGAGTTGCCATTTCTGTCACGCCCTTTTTCGGCCGCGACTTTTTAATAAAAAGCTCCTGCTTAGAAACAGTGTTAGGAAATAAATAATAAATGCTAAAGTACAAAAAGTGCTTAAAAAGGTGTTAAAATGCTAAAAGTACAAAAGGTGCTAAAATGCTAAGGGGTGCTTAAAAAGTGCTAGCATATTAAAAAGTGTTAAAAGGTGCTAAATGCTAAAATGCCAAAAGATGCTAGGAGTGCTAAGGGTTCGCGGAGTCGCCACCTAATTAATTGGGTGAATTAGGACACCTAAATGTTAACTAGTTTAAAGTAAACATTAACTCCATTTTAATGGTCTGCTAAACTTAATGAGATTCTGAGTAAGGGTTCTTTATTAATATAGAGGGAAGGGGTTAGACACCCTCTAAGATCCGCTAACTTGCGGTTGTCCTGCCAAACCTAGGGTTAATTATTATGCTTAAAAATGCTTGTTTTGAAAATATAAAGGATGCTTCAAAATATTTTATAAAATGAGGCATGTTGATAAAAATGCTATAAAGTTTTAAAGTGTGCATTTATATTGTTTATAGTGCAAAGTTGATTTATGGACTATAGATATGCATTTATCTGCGAAATCAAAGAAGTGGTGCGTTAGTTTTAGATATGCAATTTTAACAATTAGGCAAAAGATTAAATATGAATGAGAGGCCTAAGATAGATAAATTAGAAGTGTGTTTCAAGTTTTAAAGCTAACCACCCCATTTCATGTATTCAAAGATTAATTGTTCTAGACAACCTATTAATTACAAAGTTAAATAATTAGGCAACAATTTAAACAAATAAGATAAAAGGTGGATATGATCGCGGCTTTCAAAATGTGTGGCGACATCATCTTATCCTATTTTGTTTTAAGAATTTCTGAAGCGGGAATGCGAATGCGGATACACATAGACGCGGGTTGCCATTTGAAGTAGCTCGTGATGAGTCTCGCCGGGAGACTCTTCATTTTTGCTCCGGTGCATTTCATGTAGCAAAAAGAAAGATAAGGATTAGTAAATATCCAAATTTACCCAATAACGCAAGTAAACGTTCACGCGAATTTAGACATTTGACTATAACAATCCAGAATAAAGCCAGCGTATAAAGAAGATTAGCAATCCAGAATAAGGTGGCGGGCAACAAGCGAAGGACATCAAGATTGTTCAATTAAAGATCGGACCTCGGGTGCAACCAACACGCAGAGAATATAATGCAAGCCCAAGACACATAATTTCCAGATTTTCTCGTTATAAACAGGGGACAAGAGAACAGGCCCTGGACAAGCTATTTTTTTCTGATTTTAAGAAGCAAGGTATATCCACTCTGCCCATACAAAAGACTATGTGACAACACACATATGAGAATAAATAATGGGATGAGTTCAAGGACACATACCAAAGCAGTCTCAGGAAACTATCTCAGACAATACATTGACTCAAAATTAATAGAATTGATACAGAAGCAAATAACGAGAGAGGGAGAAAATGAGACTATTCAACTGCAATTAAGAAACATACTGACAGTTACTAGATTCCTATTTACTGCAGGATCGAGAGAGTAGCATAAGGATATCACTTGAAACTTGGAAGTTAGCCAAAGTGTGCAAACATGCTTAGCTCATTATTTTTTTTAGCCCAAAACAGATAATGACGCAGTTCAGTTATATTAAACATATGTACATTAAACATTTAGCACATGTATTAGTAGGTGAACATGCCATTCCTAAACTCACATGAGATTAATCTGGGCAGACAGCAGTTAAACTCAACAACAAATAGACAGTCCCAATTGCTAGAAGACAACAAGAAAAATCAATCATCTCGACATTTGTTTAATATTCAAGACGCACAACGATATACAATGAACTAAGGGGGATTCTCTTCATATTATCCTAGACCTGTATCCGATACGAATATGACCAGTTTACTGGAAAACATGCAAAAATACCACAGACGACACTCGATCAATTGCTAACACAGCCCACTCTTGACAAGCACATAAACCACTTATTTTACTTATCGTGATCAATCGCAGGATCTGTTTAAGTAGAGTAAGGCATGTTAAATATCATACAACAATATTAACAAATATAGTCCAAGTACCTATAACGGAAACACATAAGTTCGCATAACGAATTGAAATTTTGAGAGGAAAATGGGTTTACCTTCTCCGGACAGTGACCCGGGGCAGCGTATCAAGTCGTCGGTCCACTCGACGGGTTTTGGGTTTGCGATGTGAATAAAAGGGCAAGGTTTGTTTGCTGATTTCTTGGCTGGAATTGAAAGAAGGGGTTTTCGAACTTCCTATTCTTGCGAGGCTAATGGTCCGCGATCGCTTTCCTTCCGAGCTCGCCTTGACGACGCGCTGATTTTGCCCTCCAAACTCGATTCTCCTCGATGTTCGCTCACGCTCGCCGACGTGTAAAAATGATGTTCACCGACCGAGCTCGCTCACCATCGGCTCGCTTATCATGTTCTACTACTCTGCTCGCATATTTAAAACGATTGCTACCTCTCTGAGCTCTGCCGTTGCATGTGCTTTATATAGCCATGGTTTGGGTTCTAATGTTGGTAAGTAATGAAGGTGCGATTTTGGCTAATATTTGGTGTTGATTCGTGCTTGATTCGTGCGATTCGAACAGGTTATGGTAAGGTAAACGATTTGGAGGATTTGGTTTAGTTATGGTAAGAAGAGCTGGCTGGGGTGCGTGGGTAAAGGGAAACCCCGGATTCTCCGGCGAGAAATCCGGGCATGGCGGCGACGGGTTCTCAGTTTTGTTTGCGTTTAGGTTTTCGTCGGCGGATGAGACGATGTGCATACGGAAATAAGGGCTGGCTCGTGGTCTGCGGGCTGAAGGGAAAATAAAGGGTACTGGGCTTGGGCGACGGGTGCGGTTCCGCTTGCGACGTAAAGGGAACTGGGCTCATGTCAGTATTAGTTTTAGGTATTTAATTAGTTAATTAGTGGTAAATTAAATTAATAAATTGTTATTAAATTATTTAGGTGCTTTATTAATCTAAGCTTGAGTTTAAATTATTATAAAGAATAAAGACGGGTGTGCTATTTAATTAGTGCTTAATATTTTAATGCGATGCCGTTATTAAAACTTATGCGTATTATTATTATTTAAGCTAAGATTAAATAATTATGAAATTACTTTGCGTATTAATGAATGCGGCTATGCTATTTGACACGACGTCATTGCTAAGTTAATTATTTATTTATTTTATTTATTTATTTTATTATCGTTTAAGAATTATGACATGGCTTAAAATTAATAAATGCGGGCGCGAGACTCTAAGTGCTTAATATTCTGCGTAAGATGCGGTTCTATTATTAAATTGCTTATTTATGCCTGTATTAATGTTTTATGGCTGTATTTTATTATTTAAAAAATTATTTGAAAATTGGTGTAATTTCGTAGTTAATGACTGGGCGGGAGGGTCAAAATTGGGTGTCAACAACCTATATCCTTTCCTATCCACGTCCGCTGCTAGTGTCCACCCTCCCACATCTCTAAATGCCCTTGTCACTCCTCCCACAATTTTAACAACCATATCTCCCTCAACATGACATAGTAGACTTGGTCATCTGGGTTCTCACATTTTTTATTCTCTTAGAAACCGAAATTTAATCCAATGTAACAAAGGGAGTTTTTTTCATAGTTGTTCCTCTTGCCAGTTAGGGAAACACGTTAGACTACCATTTACGACTTCTATGACTATTACTTTCTCTCCCTTTGATATTATTCACGCTGATTTATGGACATCTCCTATAACTAGCAACTTAGGTCATAAATATTATTTGGTATTTTTGGATGATTTCTCTCATTTTCTTTGGGTCTATCCACTCAAACTCAAATCTCAAGTGTTCTCAAATTTGTTGAGTTTTGTACACTGGTTAAAACGCAATTTGAAAAAGACATAAAATCGTTTCAATGTGATAATGGTCGTGAGTTCAATAATTTCATATTTCATATTTTGTGCGGCTAATGGCATGATTTTTCGTTTCTCGTGCCCCCATACCTCCCATCAGTATGTATGTCATCTCCATAAGTCACTTGATGATTTAAAACAGGCCCCTAGCGCATGATATGATCGTTTTGCACAATATCAATATGCGGATATATTCACTAACGAACTGTCTAGACATCTATTCCTCGACTTCAGATCCAGTCTAAGCGTCTGACCTCCTTCCGCTCCGACTGAGAGGGTGTATTAGTGAATATTAGTAGAATATTCACCATATATTTTCTAATTATTAGTATTGTATAATTATAATAATTATAAATACTTTTTGTATTAATATTTCACGTTATACACACTATATATATTATACTAATGAAAAAGACTCTTCAAAAAAGATTAATACAATTCATACACTTAAATATAATGTGTGCACCCAAGCTCAAATTATAATTAATGTGATGGTTATTGAGTACACATGTCTAAGTGAGGTAATCTTACTTCTATCATGTTGTATTTTCTTTTTCTTTAGAATTGGGTGAGCACCTATGGAAGTGATTATTGATGTCACTTCTCGTGTTTTAATTAAATAGTTTTTTTCTTTATTTGTTTAATTTATCCTTTCAAAAATATGAAGTCTAGCGCATTGAAGTCCCTATTTCTCTATTGTGGCCGCAAAATTTTATGTAATTAAACTAAATATGTATATTAAAACCAGTAGTAATGAATGGTATAGCATATAATCATTCGGCCGTTCAGCTTATCCCAACATATTCCACAAGAAGTGTAACTATATATAAAACAAATTACTCTATTTTAACATAAAATCAATTTTGAATTTATAATTTCAAAAGCATAATGAATTCGATTATAAAAAACCTACATATTGAGCCGGTTAAATTATATCATGAATTCAACTTTTCATAATAGTATATTCATTTCTCCAAATCTTGAATCGACCTCTGTTCACGTTGTCATTGTCGCTGTATAAAAATTAAACCATTGTCTAATGTTGAAAATATTTATTAAACGTGAAATAAAGTTAATCCTATTTAATTATGAATCGAACATTAGGGGCCCCACACGTCGGAAACGTTGTTTCCACACACATGTACATACAATGCTAATGATCATAATTTCCTTAAATGGAAGAGTTATTGGTACGTATACGAATTGTTTGAGACGTAAGGTAATAGACGGTTATTGGTCAAATGACGTAGGTTTCACGTTGGTAAATGAATGAAGAAGTGTATAAATGTGTTTAAAGATGAAACGAGTCATGAATCGCCGCGTTCGATATCGCCGCGGTACAACTCTCGGTCAGAGCGCCGCGCGCCTCGCAGGCCGCGCCAGTAGTCCGCAGGTCGCGACGAGACGAAAGATACGACTGGGCTGGTTTTTGAGGCATTAAACCTCCATTACATCCCAAATGAATTCAGCCATTATTTGGCTGACTTAACACTCCATAATCAAGGTCATTACATGATCATTCAAGATCATTACATGGGCAATTGGAGAGTCATCTTCACAACACTATAAAATGAGGCCTTAGGCTCATTTGCAAAACACTTGAAATCTGAAATACTTCTTCTTCTCTTGCAATCACAAAACACTCAAAGATCTTTCTTCCAAAGCAAACACTTGAGTTTCTTTTGCTCATTTGTTTGATTGCTATTTTATATTGGGAGATAAGTTGTCATTACAACCGTTGAAAGAATATACGGGGCAATATTATCTTAAGGATAGATCAAGAATTTGGTCGACTCAGCAAGTTCTTCTATTTGATCATTTCCAAGTTTTATTACAATTTGTTGTTGTTGTTATTTTTCCGTTTTACACATTACCACTCACATCTAATTAGATTTTTAACGGGCTTCAACATCATTGGTTGATTCACACCCCTTATTAAGGATCAGTTCAAATTAGGTATACAAAATTTTGGGAACTAGCAATATCGAATGAGCACCGTCTATACTCGGCATGGTAATGTGTAGACTAGAGGACACATCAAAAAGGAGCTTTCCACGAAAATAACACATATTATATGTACCTATCCTTTTTTTTTCCACAGGTTTTCTTGTCATGCCACCTGCCATCAAAACTAATGCTGCAATAATATCGGCCTTTCAGACCTACCCTCCTCCGGATGCAGCTTCACCTATTTCGTTTCTGGCAAAATGAGCAAACTAGACAGAGCCATGGTTAACACCGAATGGCTCGATGAAGGCTGGTTTGGGCACGCCAAATTCATTCTCCCAGGAACATATTCTGATCATTCTCCTTGTATTGTTTCTCTATTTGAACATACAAGGCCCCATAACAGACCTTTCAGATTCTTCAACATGTGGGCTGCCCATCATGACTTTGGGAATACTGTTGCTAACGCATGGTCATCTGCTTGCTGGGGCACTGCCCAATACATTCTCTGTCGCAAGCAGTCCTCTCTCAAGTGGTCTCTCAAGCGACTCAATGATAAGAACTTCTCTCATATCTCTACTAGGGTTAAGAGGGCTAATGTGGAATTGGCTGAAGCACAGGCCTATGGTTTAACCAACCCTAATGACTCCAACAACCAGCTCCTGATTGTTTCTCTTAGGCATAAGGCTACCCAACTAGCTGACGCTGAGAGGAGCTTCATGAGACAGCTGGCCAAGTGTGATCACCTCAAGAATGCGGACATATGTACTAAATTTTTTCACTCGATGGTCAAACGGAACAAAGCTAGAAACTTCATTGCCTCTATTAATAAGCGTGATGGTTCACTGACTAACTCAATTGTCCAAGTTGCTGCTGAGTTTGTTGACTATTACAAAGGGCTCATTGGTACGAAGGACGCATGTTCCCCCATTGATCTCTCGGTAATCTCTTCGGGAACGTGCATCTCCCATGAACAAGGGGAGGACCTGATCAGGCCGGTCACTGATGCTGAAATTAAAGGGGCGCTATTTGGCATGGGGGGCGATAAAGCCCCAGGTACTGATGGTTATACCGCCTATTTTTATAAGAAGTCCTGGGACATTGTTGGTAAACATTTTTGTGATGCGGTTTTGGAATTCTTTGCTACAGGTCAAATGCTTAAACAAATTAACCACATGGTTATTGCCCTAGTTCCTAAAACACCACACTGCTCTTCGGTTGGTGATTACAGACCAATTTCTTGCTGCAATATCATTTACAAGGTTATTATCAAGATCATTGTCTCTAGTTGGAGGTGGTTCTTAGTGGTATCATAGACCATGCCCAATCAGCTTTCGTTCATGGAAGCAGCATGGTCGAAAATATTCACCTCGCACAGGAACTTTTACGCAGCTACAGCCGTAAGAGGATTTCCCCACGCTGTATGCTGAAGGTTGACCTTACCAAAGCCTTTGACTCTGTTGACTGGAATTTCCTGCGGTCCATTCTCACTGAACTTAACTTCCCGGAACGCTTTGTCAACCTCATTATGGAATGCATCTCTACTGCTTCATATTCTGTCTCCGTCAACGGTAGCATCTTTGGTTTTTTCATTGGACAGAAAGGCCTTAGACAAGGTGACCATATTTCACCTTCTCTCTTCGTCATCTGCTTGGAATACTTATCTAGGCTGATCAAGAAATACACACATGAGGAGGAATTCAATTATCATCCGAAATGTGGTAATCTTCAGATTACGCATTTGGCCTTCGCATATGATTTATTACTCCTTTCTAGGGGTGACTCTCACTCTATTCGGATTATTATGAAATGCCTTCACAGGTTCGGTCACTGTTCGGGGCTTAATGTGAATGCCCTAAAATCTAACCTTTATTCAGCTGGTATTTCCGAAGATGAATTGGATCTCATTAAGCACATTACTAACTTTGGCTCTTTGCCTTTTCGATACTTAGGCATCCCCTTAGATGCTAAGAATCTGAGAGTTATCCACTATGAGCCGCTTATTCAAAAAGTTGCTTCTTACATCGGTTCTTGGAACAGTGCTACTCTCTCTTATGCGGGCAAGATGTAACTTATTAAATCTGTCATGCAAGGCGTGGAATGCTTTTGGCTCTCTATCATGCCCATTCCAGCTACTGTTACTGATAAAATCACTCGACTTTGCAGAGCCTTTCTTTGGCGTTCGGACCACCCCTATCTCATGGAAGTCTTGCTGCATGCCCAAATCAGAAGGGGGACTTGGGTTCAGGGACCTGCGTGCTTGGAATCGTTCGTTACTCACTAAATGTCTTGGGGATATACATCAGAAAAAAGACTCGCTATGGGTACGTTGGATCCACCATAAATACTTGCTTAACTGCGACTTTTGGTCTTGGGCTGCTGGCAAAGGTGACTCTTCCCTCGTAAAAAGACTATTTATCATTCGTGACCAGATTATAGGTCGGGTTGGGTCACAAGCTTGTGCCATAGAAACCATCTCTTCTTGGCATAGAGTTCTGTCGGCTGCTGGTGGCATTCAGACAGCGTACGATTTTTTCAGACCGCCAGGAAATACAGTTGCTTGGTCCTGAGAGGTTTGGAATTCTTGTCTGTTGCTGAAGCACTCTTTTATCCTTTGGATGTGCGCCATAAAAAAACTGCGTACTAAGGACACTGTCTTTTATTTTGACACCCCTCGGATGTGTGGACTTTGCTCTAGAAATGATGAGTCCAATGCCCATTTATTCTTCACCTACGAATTGACAGCCTACATCTGGCAGAGTATCAGAATCTGGTTTTGTATTACTAGAGCCATGAGCACTATTGACAGTGCGTTGAAATACTTAAGAAATTAGGGGCGTGGCACGGGCTGTCAGGCTAAGGCCAAAAGGATTGCCCTTGCAATAATGGTCTACCATATCTGGACTGTGCGTAACAGTATTACTTTTGATGGCAAGAGACTTGACAGAGAGGCTCTCATCTTCAAAATCAAGACTAGTGTCTATTCTGTTTTGTTCTCTTTATTTTCGCAATTTACTTACTGTTTTGAACACTTGGCCCTTGGTAATAATCCTCATTAGCAGCTTTAACGCTAGGCGCTCTTCCCTCATCATGGGTTTATCCCATTGGGTTTACCATGATGAGGGTTTACGGAGGCTGCGGCTGCAATCTTATGTCAGTATCCTCTGACATAAGGGATTGACAGGGGCCACCTGTATGGGCCCTCTTGACTTCCCGACCTGTGGGACATGCTTGAGTTTTGGTTATGACGCGAAAGAATCAAATGACCACCCGGATTGTGGGCTGTGCATTCTGATTCCCAACATCATTTCGCCTATATAGGCTCTCTAGACTTCCCGGCCTGTGGGATAAGCTTGAGTTTATGCATGGCGTTAATGAATATTGTGACTACCCGATTTGTGGGATTTGCGCGATATTCCTAAACGCCGTTCATAATATTTTGTCCGTGGGTTTGCCCTCGGTTGGTGCAGATCCTTTATATATTTTTACCGTTCCACCAAAAAAAAAAAATGTACCCTCATGCAATATGATTGAATAAGCATAACAAAGACCGCGTAGAGAAAACAAAGCTCACACGCAATTTGATCCAAAAAGGTTGTTCTCGTGTGAAATGAAACCAATCGATCTGTGTGTCTCTTCAATAAATGCATACTATTATTTACATATGTGATATCATCAAGTGTAAAGTTTAAATTCCAAGTCCAACTACTCATAAAACGGTCCTTGCCTTAGTAAAATTAGCCGAAAGAATTGAACAAAGTATAGCCCTTCCTCCCTCCTAAGTCAAACTTGCTATTTTTAGCTATTTAATTAGTGTCCAATTCTATTCAAAAAGCTCCTCACCGTCATTAATTAGTTGCAACATAATGTTATACCAAATCACAAATTTTAGATATTTTTCTTCCCTTTCTTTTTTCCACATATTTTTGCACGAAGGTGTTTAAGAATTCACAATTGTTGTTCTACTTAGGGGTCATTATTTTATTCTCTCAGAAAATTAGGGAAGACATAGCTACTTACTGTGGAAGCATTGTTGTAGATGCATACTGTAATTGCAAAAAAATATACTCCATACGAAATGAAATACTTTACTTTGTGTTAACATTTTAGTTTTTTTATTTATTTAATATATTCAAAATGTACAGTGCTATGTCAATTATTCTGGGAGGAACCTGCAATATCTTCTTCCACACTGTGCCTTTTACATGCTAATAAATGGTGACTGGCTGTATGATTTCTCATGGAAATATATGCAATTTCAATTTCAGAAAATAATTATGAAAGATGAAGAAATTCTGGTTTTTGTCCTACATTAGTTAGATATCATAAAGAGATCCTAATTGTCAAGCAAAGTTATCTGCGGTGATGATTTTCCTCTTCCTCAAATCGATGCTGCTCCTTTGTACCGCCTTGACTTGGCTCACTGATGTCCTACATTAGTTAGATATCATAGTGATTCAGATCAAGCTTATTTCCATAAATTGAATTATAATTTCCCATGAAAACCATGATGACTTACTAAATTAAGCCAGAAGGAATGCAATAACAGAATTACAATATTATGTGTGTGTGTTATAGGGTTAGTGCATCTCTACTTTCAGAATTCCTAATCCTTCATCCGTTTTAATTGGATTTCGATTCATCTTTTCAATTTAAGTTTATTCGATGTCAATAAATTATGATTCTCTAAATTCACTCTCCTTCCTATTGAAAATGAAATGTGAATTTGTAGAGTATCAAAACCCCAAATTCAAAATTTATGAAAAATCGGTACCACCTCAACTATTGACTTCATGAAATGCAAGAGTAATTATTGGCGACGTAAATCTTGGGAGATTTGACCAGTGTGACATCTTCCAAAACTCAAGTTTTACTTGTGGTTTAAAGCTTAGTCCAAATATAGTCTCTCAGTTTTTTAGATTACAAATCAGTGCCTAGCTATCTATTGTTCAATTTATGATGATACCAATTACCTTGGAATAAGTTAAGTATGACGGACATGGAAACAAATTAAAAAAATGTTCACACCAAAATAATGAAACTTGTTTCGGCACATATATATTTCAACATGCCTGCACTGTGCCACATGCTACCAATTTTTTGTGGGTACACCATGCCACATTAATAGAGATCTAGGGACGAATTAAATATAACTTTTATCGTCTTGCATGCATATAATTATACATTGTAGTTACTTTAACTAATACTAAGTTTATTTGAGCAGTCGATTTATGTGTAATAAAGCACAATTCAAATCTGCTTAGACTTGGTATTAGGAACATAAAAAATACTTCACCAATTTTTCTTTTTCAATTTCAACTATTTGATCAACCAAATCATGTCCAAACAAAAGGAATAGTTGACTTTGTTGTAATCACAAAGTACGACATGTGGTGCAACTTGAAATTAAAACCACTCCCCCCGTGGGAAGCATTGCGACTTACGGCCATGTAAGTCAAAAGTTAGATTTTACGTGGTTGGAACTGATAGCTTTTCTACCTGCTAAAGCTGACTGACATGCATGTTCATAAAGACTAAAGAGAGCAAAGAAATTTATTGTATAACATGCTATATTTCATGCTATAGAATAGGAACAAGAAAAATTGTAGCTCCGTGGTCTTATACTGCTGTTCCAAGAAGTCCAGCTAATGTTTTGTACCTCATGCTTTTTACAAGGGAATTTTTCTGGATCAACAAGCTGTATGTATTACTAATATTGAAAAGAATTGTCGCTTATTTACGTGCTTATTCTTATGAAGTGTGCCATTTTCTCAACTTCTCTGTCCTATTCCACAGATCAAATTTGACTAAGAATATAATTAAGTTACTTCGAAAATAATTAAATTACTCATGGTTCAAATTTTGACTCAATTGTTCAGCAGATCTCAGTGGAATTTTGAGTAATGGGTCATTGGTTGCAGCATTTGCCTGCAATACTAGGCCAATGCAATGCAGCTGTGAAATTCGATTTTCAAAAATGTCGAAGCGTATAGAACGTAAGGTTTCCACCTTTTTTATTTGATAACCGTGGTGTCTAGATCAGTTTATACCCACCTATATTAATTTCACGAGGTTTGTAGCCACTCCCATCTAACACAAATAATGAATAATGTTTTCCATCAATGCTTGCACAAATGAAAACTCACATAGTAATATTTTCGCCTCAGATAGGTGTATCTCACGAGGTTTGTCTTTAACTTCTCAACACCCCGCATTGACGAAATTATCTTCTCCCAATAGGCCATGCATAACGTTGAATTCAGTATATTTCTTATCCTGGAAACTTTTGTAGGTTGGCAACTACTGCGTAATCATACACTTGAGAGTTAACTCCGGTCGTCTAACAGTCAATGTCTCCAACCCTGCAGATATAAGATAAGAGGCTACATCCACTTTGCATCCCAAGAGCCAACTCGAAAGGCAGAAGATTTGCTGATGAGGTTGGATCTTCTTTTTTTCCGATAAGGTAAAAGTTTAATGAGGTTGGAATTTTCTAATGAAGCCAAGCCTGGGAAAAAAAGAACGGTACGGTCATAGACAACTTGTTAAACTGTTCTCTTTTTAAACATGGAATTCCAAGAAAATGTGCTTTGTCTTGAAAATCTAGTATACTTGCCTTCCATTTTGACAAGTTCAATTTATGAAAAAGTAGTCATTCTTGTGCTCGCGCCGAAGCGCCTTTTTACGATAAAAACTTATTTACATCCGGTGTCCATTGTTTATGTATTCATTGAGTTGGTGTAAACACCACCACATGCACCATTTTACTTCTTGGTACGGCCTCTTGTAAGCTGGCACTTGGCAGCAGCAATCATTTCCAAAAGCTAAAGAAAATACTAATCTTATCTTGGCAGCAATCCACCATTCCCATGAGGTTCCCATTAAAGCTAGGTAACAATGCCGCAAATAATAGCCACCGTAGTGGTAAACATGATAATTTTCACTTTGCTTCTCTTTCGTGTCAATTCTCTGTCATCTGAGTTCTCTGGTAATAGGGAGGACATGACTGTTGCACCTTTAGAATATATAAATTAAGAGACACCAAAAACAACAATATATCCAGTGAAATTCCGTGGGGTCAGGAAGGGTAGAGTGTACGCAAAGACTCTCGGATAAATTAAGAGAGTAAAGGAAAATAAAGGGGAATCAGATGAGGGATATTTTAGGCCTATAGTAAAGAGAGAACAGCCCTCCCTCACTACTACAGTTAAAGCTCTTTTAGACACCCTTTCTCGACTACTCAATAAGCATAACAAGTTAATCAGCGCAAGTCAAACATGCCAAGCCTTAAACTGGGCAACTACCCACCTATCAAATGTTGCTTTCGGCATGTCCATATTCGTTTATGACCTTAACCCTAGATAAGATGAGCTAGTGCTGCAGAGAGAGTGAGATTAATATCCAAATTCACAATATTAGCAACTAACTCATCATGCCAAAGTATGAGCTCGCCCAATACCGATCAGAAAACCAATTTTCTTGGTCCCCTAGCTCCATCACATTTTCCCTAAGGTTCTTCTGTTCTCTGAACTCCTCCCTAAAGTTCATCTAGTTCACGCATACATGGTATTCGATAAAAAATTCAAGTAGCAGGCTTTAAGTAACTTCCACGTCATATTAGTCAGTTGGTTCCCAAGTTCATGAGATTCTCCCTAATGTGCGCAAAATCAGAAATAGCCCACAATGTATTCGCATCACATCTCAGCATAATCTATTCCACCAGTAAAGGGAGCTAACTAGAAGATAGCATCCGCAATCAATCAGAACTGTGTGAACGTGACAGCAGTATATATAAACACCACAGATCTCGGCAAAAATACGAACAAACAAACAAGCACAGCAGTGACGGACTTTCAGAGAACAAATGCTTTTCATTCTCGTACGCTCCTCCTAACACTGTCCATGAACTGAACTTAACAATTCTTTTGCACTAACTAGAGTAACATATTTAGCTTCATCATGTTAAAACTTGAAGACCAGTAAAATGTTTGTCACTTTAATCCCAGATAAAAAAATGAATGAAGCTTCGGTAAGGAGGACTGGGGCTAACCCTAATGCTCTGGCAACTACTCCCTGTGATAATCTGAAGCTTGACGTATCCAAATCAAAGTTTTCAGGGACTCAAATTTTATCACATTCTCCAGAATGTGCATGGAGCTTATAAATAAGTATAGATTGTGTTCATATTAATTGCACCTAAACATCTGCCAGAGTATAGGGAAGCAAACAAACATGCCAGCTTCATAAAAGGAAATATGCATGTCTAACCTCCAAAGTAAGTAATAAACAAAAAGCTATTCATAACTCACTTTCTGGAATTGAAACAACAGAACTCTGCGAGCAAATCTGTCTTCTCCAAAAATCTACTGTCTCAAGAGGACACCTCTCGACTTCCTTAGCTGACTCCATCCTCCCTGCTCATCTATTTACTTAAACGGCTATTTAGGAATATCTCCTGTTGATAGATCTTGAAACCAGATTAAAATCAATTACTTGATATCTTAATAGTTCTATCCATTGATAGAAATATCTAGATGTATATATGGACCTCATGTCTAGATATAGGACAGACTTTGTTAACCAACAAAAGGTTCACTTTGTCCTACATTGTTTTCCGTCAATGTAAGCTGAGTGCAAGGACATTCACTCTAGAAAAACTTCCTCTCTTACTTTTAGTTTGCACCATTTACATACGTTTTCCTTTTATTTCTCATAGATTTAACTTCTCTGTATCAATGATATACATTTATTCTTGCATAAAACCGAGAGCTCAGTACAAGCCACCTACCCAGAATATATAAAACATGAAGTTGAAGCACAATGAACAGAAGAACCAAACAATGAAATGAAGTGTATAATAACAAGCATCCACAGGTTCAAGCCAACTCACAAAACAAATAGTCAGATTAATAAGCATTAAAAGGAAATATAAACAAAGTAATGCCAAAATCATCAATCAACCACCTTTAGATAGCAATTTCAAGGTATCTAACATTACATTTAACCACCTTAACAATCCATAGACAACATAAAGCTTGTAAGTAGTTGAATTAACCAAACCCTAACATTTTCTCACTGCAGAGGCAAATATTTAAAATAAAAATAAATGACCTCAGTGCACTTTTTAAGACTCGGTTTCAACGGATGAGACTTCTCCAGTGAGACCAGAAGCCGATGAGGCTTCCGAAGCATCAACCGGCGACTCCGATGGTTTACTCTCACTCTCCGTCAAAGGAGTAGAATCAGCAGCAGGAGCAGATCTGGACTTAACGGTATCGATCATACGTTTACTGATCTCTTTTGAGTAAACCTGAAGTATTTTAACGCCGTCATCTTTATCGGTGGCCGCGGATACAGCGTCGGCGAAGGCCTCTTCCTCGATCTGTTTTGCTGTATCGGAAGCCTCGTCTTGTGGGATAGTTCCGTAACGCTTTGAGAGTATGGAAGGTGTTGATAGAGACTCGATGAGGTGGTTAATGACGGCGTCGCGAATGCGTTGAGTCGGTGGCCAAATGGTGAAGGTAAGGCTCTTCGGTTTGTTTTGAGGCTCGTGAGATGAATCGGTTTCCGCCATTGATAGTGGAGTAGAGGTTGGGGTATTCTGGAACTTTCTGTTGTTGTGCTCGTTACAATTTGGATAAATATAAAAGGGAAAAATGAGAAAATCAGGGGAAATATTAAAGACAAAAATTAATTTACAGTTTGCGAAAAAAGAGGCGTATCTCGACTGCTGTTATTTTAGGAGGGAATTTCAAAAATAGTCAACTTTATGACTGTTATTTTAATATTATTTCGTTCATGCTACATATTTCATTCTTATTATCTAAAAATTAAAATTTTAACTATATTTCATTAAAATATTATAAACTTAACAACAAATACAATTGCAACTTGAAACTTATAATTTTCTGTGTGAAATTTAGAATACTGTTTTGGTTTTTTGAGATGTAAAAGTCCTTTATAATTTATATTTTTTTAATTCAGAATACAATTTATAATTTTTTGAGATATAAATTTAGAATATTCTGAAATTTATAAATTCAGAATATTATAAATTGTGTCTAAGTAGACAATAAAAGGATACAAGTGAATGGTAGTAGAACAAGTCCGTGCGCAATTAATTGTTGCGCAAAAGGAGTGAATCATAATGGTGTGATTAACTCCTTTGCGCAATAATTTATTGCGTAAAGGGGCAATTTTTTTTTTTTTGTTAACTTTTTTATTTTCCAACACTTATTATTATTTTGAAGGTTTGAAATTCATGTGTTTTTCATACTTTGACCAAAGATTAGTCCAGTGTCGAGACTTTTGAACGTCAATGTTTTATATAGAACCTGATATTTTTTCGGCGAACAATAATGTAGGCTCCGAAGTAAACTTTCGGATCGTCGTTTTAGGTGTTGTAAAGTGTCCGAAGTAAGTTTTGTTTAGAAACTAGTTATCACTAGATTTAAGTGTTTTATTTTTTAGAGTTTTGATTTAAGTGTTTATTTTTTAATCGAGGCATAACTTTAATTTTACAAAGTAGTTATTCAACACTATTTTTTTTCTAAAAATAATAATTACATGCATCTATTTAACCTCTCATGTGTTTCAATAATGTCAAATCACTTCTATTTAATAAAATATTTAACTTTCGACTTTGAGCAACGAGAAAATATCAAAATAGTTCTAAAGAAGTTGATATAACAATGAAAACATTATAGCATACTTAAAGTTTAAATGATTGTATTGTTTTATTCTTATAGCTTGAAATATTACGTGAATATTTTATCCTATTATTAAAGCATGATAAATATTAATTTGAACAAGAATTTGGAAGTATCAATTTTTTTTGCTTAGGTAATGAAATTTGTAATTTATATATAGGTTAAGGGTTTTTATGTCTAAATATGAATTGATTTACTTTATTGGAAATAAGGACGTAGTTTAATTACCTTATTGTCCAAAGAAATTCTAAAATTACTTTGGACTTTCGTATAAGTTCAATGATCATGTGAGGAATTTACTCATGATGATTTTTTAACTACATTTCAAATAGGGGCTATGGGCTATTTCCGATTACACGTTCAAGACGTGGCAAACTCGCGTTATTTTTATGTGATTTGGATCATTTGCACTTTTGTCACTATTTTGTTTTTGCTCCTATAATAGAAATTGTGTCTTTTAGGACATAATGTTTTTATGAAATTCGGCACAAGTTATGTTGGATCCGTAAAGAACTTATGCCTAGAAAGACATAAATTTCATTAGAGGGACAAAAATTAGAGATCAACCCATTTGAAGGCAAATCGTGTGATTTCTTGATGTAATTTTTTAGATCAATTAAGTGTGTAGTCCATTATAATCTGTTGAATTAGAAGGTCTGGAATGTAACAAAAAAATAGTAGAGGGATGAAGCATTATTCACTGAGTTTCGAATTATTCACCTATAATTATAATATGTTGAATTAAAAGGCCTGAAATTTATGCAATGTGTTTTTAAATGTTGTATAATTATGTAAAGTTCTCATTTTTCAAAGACAGTGAGGCGAACCGGTAAGTAAACGCTATTTATGTACACATAAAGTTATAATTTATATTAGGATATTTATCTGGCATAACTAACATCTACTAGTAGTATTTATAATTAGTAGCTATAATTTAAAATAATTACAATACATAACTAATTTTGAATAGCTAATTACAATTCACATCAAAAGTTTCTTAAATTTGAGTGTATTTTCTCATATCTAAGCGTATTTTATTTCTTGTATTCAGATATGAGTGTTTCATATCTGAGTGTATTTTATTTCTTTATTTTAAATTTGAGTGCATTTTATTTCTTATATCTCATATCTGAGTATATTTAAGTGCATTCGGTATTTTTTTAGTGTAAATACTTCTTTTTTTTGTATTTTTCACTTGTATTTCTATATTTTGAAGGAGTTTTTTTATACAAATGAATATAGTTGAATATCTCTGTATTTTTTTCATTTACATTGTTTGAATATACCCGAATGTAAATATAATAAATTGAATACAATATAAAAATAGCTATGAATCAATATAACTGAATTGAATATAACTGAATTGAATACAACTGAATTTAATACAAGATAATGTACTTACAAAATATAATTAGCAAAAATATAGTCATGCCTAAAAAAAATAAAGTATAGTCATTTGTGAAAATTGGATCTCTCCTTGCGTGTTAGAGAACCTTGGAGAAGACTATGTAGTTGATCCCTTCTTGTGATCGATTTTAGCACTAGCATGGTTCGCTTCGGCCGTGTCATTAGCGTCAATGATGATCTTTCCATCTCTCACCAACGTCATGATCTTCTCCTTTAAGACGAAGCATCTTGTTGTAGGGTGACTGACGATGCATTGATATTTGCTTTTCACCTTTCCGTCAAATCAGAGCGAGAGCCAATCGGGTCGATCAGAATGTACTTATTTCACAGCGCTATAACATTCTCAAGTTAGGGTCTGACTATCTCTATTCTAAGTAGCACCGGAAAAAGTACACACTAAGCAGATCTTTACCAAAGTCATATCTCCATAAGCATCCAAAGCAGTCTACTCATTGGTAGTGAAAAAGCAAGAATATAGATATGTTTACGAAGCCAATAGTCACTCATCTGAGCCATCGAATTCGAATTCTGCTATGTTGGTGCGCAAAGCAAACACGCAAGGACTGCGTATTAACTCAAAGCTGAGAAAGGAGTGTGGTGGAACGCAAAATCAGAACTATTGTTAGGCGTATTTTGTATACGCTTTTGAGTCATTTTTAGTTAGTGTTTTTCCCATTTTCGTTTAAATAAGTGTCTTGTTAGGGTCTTTTTCCTTTCTTTTGAGTCACAACGGTTCAAAAAGACAAAATGACGAAAATGAGCGAAAAGTGGGCATAAAAGGAGAGTCTCGGGGCAAAAAGGACGGAAGTTGGCATTTCAGGACAAAAAATTGCAGCACAGCGGTGCTATTCATACAGAACCGAGGTGCCATAACTACTGAGAGGCTACAGGACTTTCGACACCGCGGTGCTATTCTGCAGAACCGCGGTGCCGAAGTGTGAATTTTCAGATGCGAAATAGAATTGGCCAAGGGCAGAAGGGTCCATAGGACACGAAATTTGCTACATACCTAAGCCCTAGGGATTAGTCTAGTTAGGGAGGTTGGACATTCTATCACACAACACAACTCAGGGCAGATTTGAAGCTAGAATTGGAGACTTCAGTTCACAATACTTTTTTTTTTTTTTAATTCAGTTTATGTTTGGAATTGTAGTAGTTCTTAGCGTGACTATGGCTAGGAGCTAAACACTTTATTAGGGCTTTCCTTTTGAATAGCTTGAAACTCTATTTCATGACTTAATGCATTAGTTTGATTCCTTCTTCACTTGATTAAGATTTATTCAATAATTGGTATGAATGTTTGATAGTTAATTGATCACTAATTGTCATAATCTATATGATTTCGAATCAAGAACCGAGATGAGATATTTGGATATACTGTAATTGAATAGACATAGCTTAAAATTGCGGACGAAAGTACCCCGATACTTGTGTAGCATTATAGGTTATTGTTCTTAATCTTCCTATGTGGTAAATCTTATCATAGAAATATAAAAGGGTTCTGTACTAGAGTTGAGCGATTATATATCCTAACCGGAATATAAGGCAGTCTAGTTAACTGCTATCTTAACGTAGAAGAAGAAGTCATTCTATTTGCATTAAGGATTGAATAGGGTGGATAGTCGAGGATTTTGGAAGCCCTAATTCTTTCATAACCGATTACAACTTCAATAGTTTAGTTAATTCTTGCAATTATTCTAGTAGATAAACAAAAAACCCAACTCAATTATCGATTGCCAAATAGATAACATAAAATAGATGAACGGTAATTAGAAACCAGTCTCTGTGGACGATAAACTCGGTCTTACAGACTATATTACTTGTGAACGATACTGTTACACCCCGTATTTCCAAGAGATTGAGATGAGAACGTGCGTAAGGAATTGAGATTTGAATTTTGAAAAGAAAGAAGATTACTTTTCTTAAAGAAAAATATCGGGAATTTGTGAAGGAAAGGTTTATTAATTGGAATTTGGTTCTCAAATTTGGTATTTGGGACTTATAGATTATATTAGAATTTTGAATTTTAAGTTCCAAATTTGGTCATGTGGGGCCCACGGAAAAAATTTACGGTTTGGTGGGGCCCACAAGATTTTGAGATATTTTGGCCAAATATTGATATTTTAGCCAAATATTGATATTTTGGGAAATATTTTTTTACGAATCGGAGAGCGAAACGTGTCCCCCCCCCCCCCCCCCCCCACTTGTCTTGGTCTTGAAAGACTTTGACCTTAGATATTTAGAGACAAGTGGACAAGTGGGTCCCACTCCACTTGTCTTGCTACACTTAGTCCATACACTTGTCAAGCATCCAACCTATGAGATACATTATATATGAATACAAGTGCAAGACTTGTTCAACACTTAGAAAAAAATCCAACCCTCTCCTCCATAGAGCTCTCGGCCAAGGGGCCTCTTTGAAGACCAAAATTCTTCAATCCTTGTTGATAAATCCTCAAACTTAAGGCTAAGATCCCTAATGTAGTACTAAGCAAAGATAACCCCTTAAACCCCAAGAATCATATGTTGGCCGAGAATAGAGGGTGAAATCCTAGGAGTTCCGTCGATTTTTTGGAAGTGAAATACAAAGTGAAGTTGTGTATAAGCTCATAGGGGTCACACATATGTGATTGGAACTTAAAGAAGTGGAGCGAAACAAAAACTGCGGACCATGCACCCCCGGACTGTTTTGGACATTTTTGAGGCTAAAAATGAGGTAATAATTCTTCTTCCTTCGCAGTAATTGGATATTACTTATTGTTATGTTTAGTGGATGAACTTTTATTAAGGAAGATATGAAAAATAAGGTGTGCATGCCCTCTTTTGGGAAGTTGGGCCGAGAGCAACCTTTTTGTCGTTGTTGGATTCGTTGGTTTTTGTTGTCGTTATTTACACGTGTTGCATGTTATATAATGAAGGAAATATTGTTCTTGATAGTTAATATAACTTATATAACATGTTGGAATGAGAATTGGATTAAAAGGAATTAAGGAAAATGACTTTGGATTGTTGTAGTTGTTGTTGGCCGAAAACTGCCTAAAACTGTTAGATGTCGTTGGGTCGTTTTTATGGACTGTTTTGGGGTATTGTTATGCTAGAAAATCAGCCCCTAAACATGCATGATTAATGTAGTAATTGGCTAATGAAAGTCCTGAGGAATAAGGGTGTTAAAGGCTTCACATTGTACCCTTAATGTTGGATAAATTGTGGACTGTTTTATGGACTGTTTTGTATAGATTGTGGGGCAGAATTTTACACGTCAAGTTAGGCGTGTAATCCCCTTTGGTTAACTGTTGGTTTTGCCTTAAATGTGGCTTGTTGGTTGATGAATTCGAGCCTTGGAAAAGGTGGAAAAGTACGTAGAAAAAAAGGAAGTGCTGCCCAAATTTTCGTAGAATTAAAGGGTCATTATTTGGTATAAGTCTTATACTAGTAAGCTTGATATTGATAGAAGTGCTATCGTCATTATAGGTTGAAGTACTACGTGTAGCATATTCTACTTGGAAGGTGGAATAGCCAATAAGGTTGTAGTACATTGGGGCATATGCTACTTGTCGTGTTGGTTAGTCGTCAATGAGATATGTGAACTCCTTCCTTCTATCGGCATGATTGTTTCTTGAAGTATACTTGCCTTATTATTGGAGTATACATGACTTGTTTCTTGAAGTGTACTTGCCTTGATTTGAAAAGTATAGATTACTTGATTTGAAGAGTATAGGTAATTCGATTTGAAAAATGTAGTAACTTGATTTTAAAAGTGAAAGTACCTTGATGCTACAAATTCTAGTGTCTTGAGTTATTGGATCTTAATCCTTATTGACGCACGACGTGATAGTACCATGGGATTTCTAAATGAAAGTTAGTGTATGTGGAACTTCTTCTACCTTCTTTGAGCATGACTTTTATAAAAACGAGCGCACGATGAACGTACAAGTTTTAAATGAAATCGGATTCATTATAGTACTTGATTTGATAAGTACAAAGCTTACTTGATTTTAAAGAGATAGGAGTAACGTAATAGGAAAGAATGAGTCATTGAGATGAAAAGAGACTAAGTGATAATGCAAAAATGTAGAATTTCGTGCAGGATCGCAGATGTTCCAGCACGCGCGCTCTAGTGCAGGTCACGCACGCCTCTTCCGGTGGGGTCGAGGTTAGTCAGGGAGCGGGGTGGTGTTTCAATGCCACGGTATCGACCCTAGTGAGTACAAGTGACTTGATGATTAAAAGAATAGGTTACTTGAAGTTAAACGTACACTTAACTTGATTTTAAAAAGTATAAGTGTCTTGATACTATGGGTGTTAGAATCTTGAGGTCTTACAAAGGAAATAATGTACGGTGAATGTACATACTACTTTTGGGTTTAACTTCCTAATATTACATGATATGTACGGTGAATGTACATAGTATTTTTGGGTTTATCTCCCTTATATTGCATGATGTTATTCTTTGTATAAAGAATAGATGTACATAGTACTTTGAGTTTCATTCTCTAATATTACATGACATGACAATGTCTTGGTTTTATAAAAAGGAAAGATGAGATAGTGCCTTAGTTTTCTAAAATGAAAGTTGTTGTAGTGGCTTTATGGGAAGTTGCTATAACGACTTTATGGGAAGTCAAGAGATGGTTTAAAATGTCATATGAAAATCATGTGAGAATGTCCATGATTATGACTTATATATTATATGAAAATCATGTGAGAATGTCCATGATTAAGTCTTTAATATAATACATGAAATGAAAGTGTCTTGAGTTTTTAAAGTGATAGTTCATTTCACATGCTTTAATGAGAGTCAAAGAGTAGTTTAACTTGCATATGTTTGTTCATGATAGCCTTTCATGCAAGTATTATATTCTCACATCACTGCGTCCCTCGTAAAAAGGGTCGGCGACTTTGTGTTGTTCATTACGGGTTCAATTTCCCGGGTTACTATATATTTCATGGAATTGCTCTCCATGTTGCGGGTTCAACTCCCATGACATCAGTCAATGGATTTTCTCTCCACGATGCGAGTATTGCGTATATGCTCATTGCGGGTCCACAGGGCCTATGCGAGTGAAATAGTCTCATGCGGGTAAAATAGTCTTATGCGGGAAAAACAGTCATATGCGGGTCCACAGGGCCTATGCGAGTGAAATAGTCCTATGCGGGTCCACAAGACCTATGCGGGTGAAATAGTCCCATGAATAGGATTGCATAACGATATTACGGGCGGGTGGCCCTAAATTGGTCATGACCTTCCTATTTTGAAACAGTACAATTTACTCTCATTACTCTCATATTTGCAAGGCTCAGTTGTACTGTTATTTTGATTATCATATTTGACATGGCACAATAGTACATTGGTACATTGATACAGTAGGAAATTTCAGACTGTGAAGTTAAATGTACAATAGTACAAAGAGTACAAAGGCGATGCTGATACAAAGAGTTCAAAGGTACAGTTGATACAAAGAGTACTGATGGTACAAATGATACAAAGATACTGGTACAGATGGTACGAAGGTACAGGGGTACAGTGATACAAGGTACAGTTGGCCGTTATTTTATATGACACGGTTGGATCTGGTATTTGATTATTTTTACTTGCCCCTGTCATTCCTTGATCAGCCATGATTATAATACTGTACTTTATTTCCGTTCTATACTTAGTACTTGATGTACTGACCCCCTTCGAGGGGCTGCGTTCAAGCCCGCAGGTAATACGTACTCAGTTGGGTGATCCGCGAGCTTAGGATCTCCACTCAGCTTTCAGTGAGACAACTCCACTACTCCGGAGTCTTGTCATGTTGGTACAGAGTGTGTATTAGAGTCTTGTACAGTTATGGGTACGGCGAGACCTTGTCCCGTCATAGTAATTGTCCAAACTCTTAGAGGTTTGTATTCATATGCTGGATCGCGTGAGTCAGATACATTGTTGCATTGCGGCCAGACTCATTCGGGTGTTATGTATATTATGGCAGCCTTGCCGGCTTTGCCTTTGTTTAAAAAGAAAAAATGAGTGTTATTTATCTTCCGTGGTTTACTTGTGTTGTATGGGTAGAAGGGTGCCCAGGTAGGGCACCAGTCACGGACCCGAAGTTCGGGGTGTGACAGATATGTACACTTGCGTGAGCAATTGGACACGGTCTTAACAACTATAAACAACATTGTTAGGACTTCTCTTGCTCATGTATCCATACCTCCCATATTTTGGCATCATGCACTTCAAATGGCCACATACATGTTGAACATTTTTTCTCATAAGAATATGTCTTACCAAGATCCACTAAAAATGCTTTATTTATGAGAGGTATCATATCTTCATTTAAGGGTGTTTGGTTGTCTTTGCTACCCCTTTTTTCCATCCACCACAATCACCAAACTTCAACCCCTCTATTCCTTATGTCTTCTTGGGATATCATACTCATTAACGTGGTTATAAATGCTATGACATTTCTTCCAAAAGAATCATTGTCAGTCGTCACGTAATTTTTGATGAAGCAGTTTTTCCTTTTGCTAAGATCCATGAAACTGGGACTCATACTTATGATTTTTTGAATGATGATAGGCTTTCATATCTAACACATTTTTTCACAGTCCGAGATCCCCTAGAGAACAATATGTGGGCCCACTAGACCAAGGACTGATGGTCCAACCACTGGAAATTTCTGTCCAGTAGCTTGGGCCATCAGAATCGAGGCCCAATGACCTTCACTCCAACTCCAACATAGTACAGCCCCAGTCCCTGGGCCATAACGCCTATCCAGGCCTAAATACCAACCACATGCTTCATCAGCCCATCCCAATTTCGCTGGACAATGGCGTCCAGTCCACTGCTTACCTCTCGGCCAGTGACGTCCAATCCACCGGCCCAACAACCCGTCCGGTCACCCGTAGTCAACATGGTATTGTCAAACTCAATATCAAATACAACCTTCACACATAAGTCTTCAAATCACCTTTGTCTCATAACCTAGTGTCTGTTCTAAAAGACCCGAATTGAAAATAATCATGTATTATGAATATCATGCTCTAATTCAAAATAGGACATGGGATTTAGTACCTCGTCCATCTAATGCTAATATAATTCGGTCTATGTGGATTTTTAGCCATAAAGAAAAATCTGATGGATCTTCTGAGCGGCATAAGACCCATCTTGTAGGTGATGGAAAGACGCAACAGGTTGGAGTTCATTACGGGGATACGTACAATCCAGTGGTCAAACCAGCAACTATCAGAACAGTTCTCATCATGTCTCTCTCAAAAGAATGGTCACTTCATCAATTGGATGTCAAAAATGCCTTCATCCATTGACACCAGAATGAGACTGTTTACATGCATCAACCATTGGGATACATAGATCCTACACATCCCAATCATGTGTGTTTTCTCAACAAATCATTATATGGCCTCAAGCAGGCCCCCAAAGCTTGGTATAAGCGTTTTACAGACTTTGTGACACACATGGGTTTTCCCCACAGACGTTCCGATAACTCTCTGTTTATTTATCGTCAGGGTAATCATACTTCTTATCTTCTTTTATATGTGGATGACATTATTCTGACAGCATCTTCAGATTCTCTTCGCAAGAGCATCATGTCACAGCTTAGTTCCGAATTTGATATGAAAGATCTTGGTGCACTACATTACTTTCTAGGAATTGCTGTGACACGCCATGTATGTGGTTTATTTATCTCCCAAAAGAAGTATGCATCTGAAATTGTGGAACGAGATGGAATGTATTCGTGCAAACCTTCAGCAACTTCGGTAGACACCAAGTCAAAATTGAGTGTCATCTCTAGCAAAGCCTTTGTTGATCCTACATTATACCGCAGCCTAGCAGGAGCTTTGCAGTATATCACATTCACCAGGCCAAATATTACCTATGCAGTGCAACAAGTGTGCATATTCATGCATAATCCAATGGAAGAACATATGCATGCGATCAAACACATTGTGCGATATATTCAAGGCACTTTGGAGTATGGATTACATCTTTACCCGTCTTCCATCTCCAAATTTGTTACTTACACAGATGCAGACTGGGCAGGTTGTCTGGATACCAGACGCTCCACCCCCGGTTATTGTATCTTCATCGATGACAATTTAATCTCATGGTCCTCCAAAAGGCAAGCTAAAGTATCACGCTCCAGTACCGAAGCTGAATATCGTGTTGTTGCCAATGTTGTGTCTGACTCATGCTGGATTCGGAATATGTTACTTGAGCTTCATTGCCCCATTCCGACAACTACTCTGGTATACTGTGATAATATTAGTGCAATCTATCAACGCACTAAATATATTGAGTTAAATATTCATTTTATCTGTGAAAAAATGGCTCGCGGATAAGTGCGAGTGTTACATGTTCCAACGCATCATCAGATCGCAGATATCTTCACGAAAGGGCTTCCGCTGATATTATTTGAAGAGTCTATGGACAGTCTCAGCATTCGCCGCCCTCCAACTTCGACTGCGGGTGAGTGTTAGAATATTCTAAGGTTGTCCAACGGGGCTGGGCGGGGTCGGGTCGGGGTGGGCGGGGTCAGAATCTGGCGGGGCTGGGGGTAGGTCAGGGTCGGGGTCGAGATCTGTCGGGGCTGGCGGGGTGTGCCTCCGCCCCGTCCCGATCCAGATGGGGTCGGGGTTGGGGTCGGGTGGGGTCATTTCTTTTTGCCTTTAAATTAAATAAATAAATAACACACATACACAACAAGATAGTTTAATAAAAACATCTCAAGACTGTTTTTGTGCCTCTTATATTATTCGACTAGAAGTATGATTTTTTTTGTAATACAATTTCAAAATTGCAACTTCGTGATATTTAAAGTTGCAAATAAATAGCATAGTAAAATTACAATTAAAAGAATTACATTTTAAGAAACACATTTTCTAGTTTGTTTATAATGTCTTGTGGTTCTTCGGTTGGAATTGGTATATCTTGGTAAAATTGGACGACGTCGCTTGCACATCCGTCGGATAAGATTTCGTTGTAGTTGTAGTCTTCTTCTTCGTCGATCTCCGGTTGGCCGCACCTCCTACGCTCCGCACGAATCCAGTCTCTGAATAGAACTGCAATCGCTAATGAGTCTCTTGCCAATGAATGTCTGTGCTCCCCTATTTGAAATCTTCCCGCAGAAAATGCACTTTCGGACGCTGTTGATGACGCTTGAATGTTCAACACATCTCGGGCCATATTTACTAGTGTTGGAAAATTCTTCTCATTCTGCTTCCAGTATTTTAGCAAGTCTTCACGTCCCTCTTCATTTTCAATTGTTTCGTACGGTACAACACCCTCCAAAACAAAAACATCTAACTCGCTAATTTGGTTAGAAACGGTATCACTATTCATTCTCTGTCCGAGGCTTTGAATACTAGCCGCATAAACAACATGTCATTTTTTGGGGTTGTGTTGAAGAAAAAGAAGATGACATGGAAGTCGGTTGGTTGCTAGCACTTTCTTGTTGGTAATGCATATATATTTTTTTACATTCATCTTGAATGTTAGACAACACTTCTTCTCTACTTATTTCAACAGGTGGTGGGTCATTTGGATTTTTAGGAGTTGGAGGTGGAAGTGTAGCTATTCAATCGTAAATAGTTTCAACAAGATTTTTACAACCGTCTAGTTTAATAGACGGATTTAATACAACACTAATAAAAAATATTGAGAGAATAGGAATAATTTTTTTTTAATTTTTTAAAACATTTTTTTAATAGGTTCATTATAAGCTGGTTTTGCCATATATTCACTAAGTAATATAAATATTAGAGCTATATAAAATAACATTGATGAAATAGTAGGATAATAAATCCCGGAAAATTCTTTAGTAGCTAGATAAAAAAATTCTAAAAATATATTAAGTTCTAAAATTGTATCCCAATCAGAATCTATTAGCATATCACTAGAATTTCGGCTACGGGCGTTAAAAATTGAGTTATAGGTTGTCTATACTCATAAGCAACACTTAGTTGGTTGTATAAAAAATTTCATCTAGTGCATACTTCTTCGGGAACTTTTCTGTAAGTTAGACCACAATCGTGACAAGTTTTTTTATATTCTTTTAGTCGTTGTATTATATTATTTTTAAAAATATAGTTTATAGCAAATTAAATTTTTACAAGAATGTCTTCAAAAAGTTTTATATCATCCTTTACAACTAAGTTATAAATATGACATGCACGTTTTATATGAAAATGATCTGGAAAGGATGGAGTTAAGACAGTTTTTAATATTCTAACAGCAGAAATATTAGAAGAAGCGTTATCTAATGTAATAGTCATGACGTTATCACATATGTCATAATAAACGCAAACATAAAAAATAGTTTCTTGAATAAAATTACCAGTGTGCCTTTCATCAATATATCTATATGCTAAAATACGTTTTTGCATAGACCATTTATAGTCTATCCAATGACATGTTACAGTTAAATAATCATGACCGTTAGTATTACGGCCTATATCAGATGTGATAGATACTTTTCCAGGGTAATTATATAAATAATAACGTAAATATTGTTGATATTCGTGTGCAAATTTAAAAACTTCTCTCCTAACAGTTGATCTAGGAAACCCGTTATAAGCAGGATTGTACATTGATCTTATATAATGAATAAAATCAGGAGAATCAGGAAATGAAAAAGGCAAATCCTCCATTGCAACTAATTTTGATAATTCTTCTCTATCTTTCATTTTATCGTATTTAGGGCCTTCAACTGCCCCCGTCATAGGGTCAATTTGACCTTGTACCTGGTGCGGGACAGTATGTGAAGCTTGTCCCGACTCAGAGGTCATTGATGACTCACCCTTCACTTGAGCCTTATATTCTTCCCACCTAGCTTTGTGTTTGGTATTCAAATGCGTAGTTAAATCTCCTGTCCCGCCATGACCTCTTCCTATTTTGAATTTATAAATATTTTTACAAATTGTGCATCTAGCAGCTTCATTTTGTACGTCTCTATAAAAAAAAAACCATACAAATGATGTTAATTTTCGTTCTGGTGGGCATCGTCTCATATTAGGGGGAATAGGAGGCGTTCCAGTTTGAGGTGCATTAGTTGGCGTGTCATCTAGATTAGTTAGTGTGTCATCTAGATGTTCTAAATTAAACTCTTATTAATTTTCAGAAAATAGTTCATCGTCTAAATCTACCGGTACTTCAGGAAAATTTTGAGTATCAATAAAATCATCCTGTATAGGAGGAATAAGATGACTAGAAGAAGGAACATTGCCCTTGTCACCCCTACTAGAACCAGACATACCCAACATATCTCTTAATCATTTCATTATAATTTATGTTAATAAATAGTTAAAGATAATGAAATTAAGTGCTCTAATTAAAATAAAGAAACAATAATAATTTAATAAAGGAACGAATGTACCAAACGTCGACATAACGTCGACGTGTAATCGAGAGATGTTGAAAATTGAAACTTTACTCAACGGATGATCCTCAAGCTAGTTGTCAATTTTCAAATGAATAAATTCAATTGAATATTTAGAAGACAGTGTAAAGAGAATGAGAGATTATTAGAGAGATTGTAATTGTAAGAAGATTTGTGAGAAAGAATGAAGAAAAATTAAGTATTTGTAGTTGAAAAAATTGTGTTAAAGTGTAAATATAATAACTTAAGGGTTAAAAATAAATATTAGGAGGTTGGGGGAGGGGGGAGGGGTGTAAAATGAAGGAGGTTTATTCGAAGAATCCGTCCAACAGAGAGTTGATGAGGAGGGCGAAAGTCGTTGCGCAACAAGCAGCGGATGAGCGCACTAGCACGAAAGTTGGCCGTTGCACAACGGCCAAATTGGTACAAAGTCGTTGTGCAACGACTAGTTAGGGATCGGATGTGGTGTGGAAAGGTCGGTGTCGGGGCTGGGGCGGAGTCGGTTTTTTTTATCGACCTCGTCACCGATCTGAAATCCGATATCTGATACTGGATGCAGTCTTGAGGAGGGTCGGGGTAGGTATACCCCCGCCCCATTGGACAACTTTAGAATATTATGCATTAATAGTGATTAATATAGTAATATTATGTATTATTTTGTATTAATGTAGTATCATATTGTATATGGTAGGCAGTATCACAGTAGATAGTAAAGTAATAAAGAAGGAAGATTCTTAGGGATTGAATAGGCAAGAATCACTTTTCTTTATTCAATGTATATGATGTATATATTCTCACCATATGCAAGAAATATATTTGAGGAAAATACTATCAAAGTCTTACAGCTAACACAACTAAATAAGCTAAACAAAATACCCTAAAAATTTACCCCCGTGTAGTTTATCTCGTTATAACATCTTATTTGACCTTTTTTTTCTTCAAGTTATCAACTCAAGTTTGTTAGAAGTCACCCGCAAGGGTAGCCAAGTTGGTGTAGCAGTAGAGCGCGGGACCGCAAGGTCACGAGTTCGATCCCCTGCATAAACCTTCTTGGTTGAGCCTGTCATACATGGCTTGCCAAGTGTGGTTAATCGGCTGACGTGGTTTGCAGGCTATTGCGTCAGCCCGGGGTTTACCCTGTGCGCACTCGAAAGAGTAGCGACTGCGGGTTCCTTTGTCAAAAAAAAAACGTTTGTTAGAAGTCGTAACGTGAAGTTGAACTTTTAAATACTCCAATAATATATGTTGAGTTTAATAGGCTGGTTGTGTAAATGATTTTTACACAATCAAGTTGTATACGATAATTACAGAAAAATCTCTATAAAAGCTTAATTTGTAACGCCGAAAAAGTTAACAAATTTATGATAAAGGTTTTTAAATATGGTAATAATATGAATTGCTTTTTTACAATAGAAGCGTATATTACTTAGATCCATATTCAAGATGTTTGGTTGTGAATGTATAAAAAATGAACTAAAGATCAAATTATATAAATTATACTCTAATTTAGTTTTAATTTATATCAACAACAACAACATAACCACTGTAATCCACATCGTGAGGTCTGGGACAAATTGTCAGACGGAATGCCCCATACAGGATCTTTAATTTGTTAAAGATCTTTAGCTATAGGGGCATCTTTAGTTTCAATTTATATCTCTTACTTTTTTTTAGTGTGTTTAAAAAATAATGCATTTTCGATTTGATAACTCATTAATTTCAACCCACATTATATTTAAAATCACAAGATCCAAAGAGTATTTTGATATATTACTCATCAATTTTAGTGAAAGAGCGTAACTATTCAAAAAATCTCACTTTGTTAAGCTTGTTAACAAAGACACAAAATGAAATTGAGGAGTATGAATAAGCTTACCAATATGACATCTGTGTAACATTCAGGCTGGGCTCTCTGCCAGACAACAACGTGTGAATAATTGTTTTTCTATGCACAGTCAAAGATAAATCACCATCTCTGCTCTTTCGACATTCATCGATTAGGCCCTGAAGAAATTTATCTCTTGTTTTCTTCAACTCCACCAAATTCTTCTCCAATCCTTGAAATCTAACCCATTGAAGTACTGGAATGTGATCACAAATATACATCATAGTTGGGCCGAACATGTCATGAGACGGCTCGGCCCAACGTTTCCCCGCGGCCATTTCGTGAACACCTCGTAAACTAATTTCTCAAAACAGAGTTTTCAATTTCACTTTCTGGGTTTCTCCTCCTTTGTAGTCCAAGTTTAGTTTTTTAGCCACAAATCAGACTTCTGTTAAAAAATTATACTGTATATTATGTATATTCACAATGTATATTTGTGACAGTTAGTTAGTTAAAAATCAAAGTTAGTTGGGTTGATTAGTTAGCTAGGTTCAGATAGTTATGAGGATAATTAGCTAAGATCAGTGGGTTATAAAATACAACCCCATATCACATTGTAGAGAGTAAGACACTCAATGATTGAATACACATTTTCTCTCCTCCTTCATTCTTCTCTACATTTCATATTTTCATATTTCCATAACTACTGCTTCTTCTTCTTACTTCTTCAATGTTGAGTGTTCTTTCATGTTCTTCAATGATCAATGTATGATGACGAATGATAAACTCAACAGACACAATTATCACTTGAGAAATACCAAACGTAGGTACATAATTGGGTCATATTTGCAAGAAAGTGATTTCAAAGTTTGGTGGACACGGGATTTGATAAGATAGAGGTGTCTACGGGTGGCAGATGAGTTGTTTGGGCTGAAGTTGGGCGGGTCAAGATGGGCTGAAGTTGGGCGGGTCAAGATGGGCTGAAGTTGTAGATGGGTCAATGTTCAACCCGCCCAAAACTTACATGAGCTAAGATGGGCGTGTCAAAATGAGCTAAAATGATGGGTCATAACCCATATTGCCCAACTTGACCCATTACTTTTACAAAATTTAAACTTACCTTCTATGATGTTATTTTATTTTGTATGATATTTGATTTTTCCATATCTTTATTTTTAAAATAAGAATAATATTTTTAAGAATTTTTTCATTTTTTATAAAAGCAAAAAAATTATGAAATAAAATTTTGAGGATGTGGTGGACCATAGGGGTGGACAGGATAGGTGTGGATAGGGGCGGAGGTAAGAAAAAAAATCATATCTTTTTATAAATAATTTATAAAAGTAAAAAAATATAAAATAGAAATTTGAGAATGTGGTAGGGCGGGAGGTGGGGGTGGAGGTAAGCAAAAAATTCATATTTTTTTATAAATTATTTATAAAAGTAACAAAATATAAAATAGAAATTTGAGTGTGGTGGGGTGGGGTAGGGCAGATATGTAAGAAAAAAAATCATATTTTTTATAAATTGTTTATAAAAGTAAAAAAATATAACATAGAAATTTGAGAATGGGGGTGGGGGGGGGGTGGGATGGGTAGGGTAGGGGGAGGTACGAAAAAAAATTATATTTTTAATTTTTTATAAATGTAACAAAAAATATTAAATAGAAATTTGATGATGGGGTGGGGGTGAGATGGGAGGGGGAGTTAGGGCAGAGAGGGGTAAAAAAATCATATTTTTTATAAATTGTTTATAAAAGTAAAGAAATATAAAATAGAAATTTGAGAATGTGGTAGTGCGGCGGGAGGGATGTGGGTGTAGGTCGAGGAGTAGGGAGGTACAAAAAAATTCATATATATATATATATATATTTTTTTATAAAAGTAACAAAAAATATGAAATATAAAATAGAAATTTAAGAATAGGTAGGTAGGGGAGAGGTAAATTGTTTTTTCATATCTTTAATATTCTTTTAATAAAAGTAACAAAAAATATGAAATAGAAATTTGAGAATGGGGTCGGGCAAGGGGATGGGGTAGGGAGGGGGGAGGGGAGAAAAAGTTTCATATTTTTAATAATTTTTTATTAAAGTAACAAAAATATGAAATATAAATTTGAGGACGGGCAGTGGGGTGGGGTGGAGGGGGGTAGGGAAGGTAAGAAAAAAATTCATATTTTGTATAAATTGTTTTTAAAAATAAAAAATATATAAAATAGAAATTTCAGAATGGGTTAGAGGGGGAGGGGGTAGGATGTGATGTGGGGGTAAATGGGTAGAAGTGGGATGGAGTGGGGTGGAGTAGGCAAGGTAGGGGCAAATATGTGAGGGTGGTTCAGTGCTTGAGTGGGGGTTGGTGGATGGGTAGTGTGGTTGGAGTGCGTTAGTGTATTTTTACTATTCCTAAATAATAAAAGAATTTTTAAATAATTATTTATCAATAAAAATCTTAATCTAGAGTGAAATTTTAATCATTAAAATTAAGTATTTTCGTGAGTCAAGTTTGGGCATTATCATGGGCTAATTTGGATTGTTGATTTATGATAGGTCAACTTGGGTTCGCCCAAACCAACTCATCATCAAAATTACTCTTGCCCAAACCCGTAAAATCTTGGACGGATTAAACGAGTCATTTGGGGTTGAGCTAATTTTGACACCCCTAGAGGTGTCCAATAATTTGTACAGTTGGTGGACTTGGAGGAAGCTTTTTCTTTCTTGCATTTTGCAATTTTAGAATGTTAAAGATAGAGAAAATCAGGAGTATAGTGAAGAATGTGTAGCCCATCACCATATTCATGGATTTTACAGCCAAGAATATTAGATATCAGAGTCGATAGTATACGTTTTACTTTTTATTGGATCTGAACTAATGACTAGCGCTATATGAATACAGTACGATAATCACTTAGTTAAGTAGACCATTTATCATATCAACAATAACAACAATAACATAACATGTATAATTCTTAAGAACTAAATATTCCGTAAGTTTCGAGGGGACTACTTTATGACGATGGACTATCGCCATAGGGGATTTACTGCACAAAGGAAAGGTTTTATAATGTGATGATGGTGACTATCATTTCTTTGTCCATATACTGTGTAACGACCCGTTTGATCGTTTAGCACTTTAAAACTATGAAAAAGAATTATGACATTGAAAATACGAGACTTTATGAAATTCTCGAGAATTAATGGAAGCGGGAGTTAAGATTAAAAGAAGTGGGTTTAAGATTTATTAATTGAAGGACTTGGGATCAAAGTTTTAATAAGTTTTTGGGAGATTAAATTAAGAGGAAAATTAGGGGCTTATATGCAACTTTAATTTTTAGATTTTCTTTTAACCTATTAACTTTCCCACTCTTTCTCACATTCCATCTTCAAGAACACAAAACCCTAGTAGAAAAGAAAGGAGAGGGAGAAAGGGGAGGGAGAAAGGAGAACGACGAAGCAGCAAGAAAACCCTAGAGGAAGAAAGAAAAGAAATGAGATGGAGAAGGGAACGTACGCAACAACAACCAGATGCAGGAGAAGAAGGGAGAAAGAAGGAAAGAAGAAAGGAAAAAAGAAAACTCTAGCAATCAAATTCAGGTTAGATTCTATATTACATGGTTGAGTTAATCTATTCGTGATCCTTATAATAACGTGTTATGAATGAAATCAGATTTCAAAGAGGTCATTACACGAAAATTTCACAATCCACTTGAATAGAGAAACTTGAGGGATGTAACATGACATAATGATTACTGCAGCACATTAAACGTAAAAACTGTATAAATCCGTAAATAATATAAAAGTATGCGCTGAACGAAAGTTGTATATTACTCTGTTACCGTCAGTTTTATATCTTACGGAGATAAATTCGACTTATGGTTTGAAAGTTATGACTGTTTAAAGTTTCTGCCTCGTTTTACCGAAACTCAGGCGACACATCATATAAAACGTGAAATATGTACAAATTCGTAGGGAATATGAAAATATAGACTGAAATAAAGTTGTAGATTACTCTGTTTTCGTTAGTTTGATATCTTACAAAGATAAATCCGACTTATGGTTTTGAATTTATGACTGTTTGAAGTTTCTGCCTTGTTTTACAAAAATTCTGGCGACACAGATTTCATAGGGTTGTTTCTTTCGTAAATTTTTCACCATCTACACTAAGTATTGTCAGGTGGGATTTGGCTTAATAAGATATTCTAGTGTTGCCTTCGATGTGGTACAATAAGCACCTTATTTGGAGTTACGAATTTAATGTTATATCTTTTACAAGCGGGAGATACGAGAAAGTTAAAAGAAAGGAATATTATGTGTTTGTCATGAAGTTATGCTAATATTTTTATAGGGGTATGGGTTTAGTCATACAATGGAAATGGTAAAGATTTTGTTAATATAAAGATCACAATATGGGTGTCCTTAGATTCGTATTATAATGTAGTTCCCATATTTTCTATATTTTAATCGTTCAGAGGCTCTACGCAAGGGGAAAACATTGGTTAGATTGTTCGTGCCACCTGCTCGGCATTGAGGTAGGTTACAGTTTACTTTAGTTAGACTCTGATTATAGAATCGTATGTAGTCGTAGGAAGTGACGGGGATAGCATGATAGGTCTTCGGGCAAGAAGTGAAGATAAATTACTATTACGTTAGTTCCGTCAGCTGTTATGTGGGCTTGTCGCCATATGTGTTATTTTGTGTGATTATCATCTGATTTGACTTGTAATTGTTGATTGTTTATTGGTGACACGTGTTGAGACTTGATATTGACATACTTTTCATATTATTTTGTGATGATGGAGAGGTGAGAGACTGAGAGTGAGTGATAGCCTCCGAGGTTTCTGTCGGAGAGTGGGAGTGATTGCCTCCGAGGTTTCGGCCGGAGAGAGGGAGTGATTGCCTCCGAGGTTTCTGCCGGAGAGCAGAAGTGATAGCCTCCGAGGTTTCTGCCAGAGAGCGGGAGTGATAGCCTCCGAGGTTTCTGCCGGAGAGCGGGAGTGATTGCCTCCGAGGTTTCTTCCGGAGAGCGGGAGTGATTGCCTCCGAGGTTTCTGCCGGAGAGCGGAAGTGATTGCCTCTGAGGTTTCTGCTGGAGAGGGAGTGATAGCCTCCGAGGTTTCTGCCGGAGAGCGGGAGTGAGAGAGGTGACATTGCATTCATCCACTCATATTTTGACTGATCATTTAGTGAATTATGTTTGTCTTGGTTGATTTCATGATTTCTTTACGCTTTACTTATATATGATATGTGACCATGCCTGATTGCTCTATGTGCTACTTGTTGATTTCAACTTCTTCATGTGTTATCTAATCACCGTCGGCCTATGATGCTTACCGGTACAAGTGTTGTACTGATACTACTCTTGCTGCACTTTTGTTGAGTGCAGAGTACGATCCAGGTTCCAGCTCTACGCCCCGTGGCTGATTCACGAGGTGGACATCTTCTAGTCATTCAGGGTGAGCTATTTGGTCGTCTGTGGCCCCTGAAGGGCTTCTTAGTTAATTCCATTTTTCTTTGGGTATTGACAGACAGTATGTAGCCTTCGGGCATTCTTCCAGGCTTCTATTTTTCAGACTTGTTAGTGCTCTTGTACCCTTTTAACCAGATTTTGGGAAATTAAGTGGTTAAGACTTACAATTTATTTTCCTTATTTATTTTTCCGCTGATTTACCTTGTTAATGATAACGTGGTTCGCCTAATCGGGGGAATATGGTAGGTGTCATCACGACTCGGGAGTTGGGTCGTGACAAAGTTGGTATCAGAGCTTTAGGTTAATCGGTCTAATGAGTACAATAACAATGTCTAGTAGAGTTCTGCGGATTGATATGTAGACGTCCGTCCCCATCCTCGTGAGGCTATAGGACATTTAGGAAATACTCCACTTCTTTTCTCTTTTCGTGCTAGTTCAATTCGATTGGTATCTGGTTCATTCTTTTCGTGCGAGTTCAATCCGATTGATATCTGGTTCATTCCTTTCATGCTTGTTCAATTCGATTGGTATCTGGTTCATTCCTTTCGTGCGGGATTTTTCAGATTGATATCTTAAACTTATTTATATGTTCGTTCACAGGTGGTAAGACTATTTATGTGATTCATATAAAGTATATTCTCTCTATCCTATAGGTTGAGGTGTACTGACGAGAATCCAAATAGTTTATGGTTGGTGACGAATAATCATAATGGTAAAATATTCGTTTGATGGGAGCATGAGGTGTGCTTAATTTGGTATTGCGCGGGAGAATGAATGGCAAAGTTGAGTGTCGGCAAGATGGGAGTGTGTGGGTTAAGCACAAGTTGTTTAGAGGTTCTTCAAGGAAATATCTATTGCCTTTACATCAAGTGGAGAAATTTTCTCGTGGAGATTGAATTTTATGGGAAGGGGAGGTTGAAATCTTTCAGTGAAGGGTGTGATGCGGCTATCACATGTATTATTTCGGGTTGTCACCGATCGGTTTCTGTCTTATTTGAGCCATGGTCTACTTTCTCTTATGTGTCCATCTATTTCTCTATGGGTTTTGATATGCTTGATGTACCTATTCGTTTCTATACTCATGTCGGGGATTCAGGGATAATAGGTCGAGTCTATAGGTCTTGTGTGGTCACGTTATGGGGTATGATACTTGAAAGACCGAGGCGGATATGTGGAGTAGATATCCTCAGTTGTTCGACAGTTCTGGTACCTCTTTTCCTCCACCCCTACCTTGTCGCTCGAGGACGAGCAATCGTTTGATTGATATCTAATGTAACGATCCGTTTGGTCGTTTAGCACTTTAAAACTACGAAAAAGAATTATGACATTGAGAATACAAGACTTTATGAAATTCTCGGGAATTAATGGAAGCGGGAGTTAAGATTTAAAAGAAGCGGGTTTAAGATTTATTAATAGAAGGACTTGAGAACAAAGTTTTAATAAGTTTTTTGGAGATTAAATTAAGAGGAAAATTAGGGGCTTATCTGCAACTTTAATTTTTAGATTTTCTTTTAACCTATTAACCTTCCAACTCTTTCTTACATTCCATCTTCTAGAACACAAAACCCTAGTAGAAAAGAAAGGGGAAGGAGAAAAGGGAAAGATGAAGCAGAAGAAAACCCTAGAGGAAGAAAGAAAAGAAATGAGAGGGAGAAGGGAACGTACGCAGCAACAACCAGACGCAGGAAAAGAAGGTAGAAAGAAGGAAAAAAGAAAGGAAAAAAGAAAACCCTAACAATCAGATTCAGGTTAGATTCTATATGACATGGTTGAGTTAATCTATTTGTGATCCTTATAATAACGTGTTATGGAATGAAATTATATTTCAAAGAGGTCATTACACGGAAATTCCACAATCCATTTGAATAGAGAAACTTGGGGGATGTAACATGGCATAATGATTACTGCAGCACATTAAAAGTGAAAACTGTATAAATCCGTAAAGAATATAAAAGTATGGGTTGAACGAAAGTTGTAGATTAATCTGTTCCCGTCAGTTTTATATCTTACGGAGATAAATCCGACTTATTGTTTGAAACTTATGACTGTTTAAAGTTTCTGCCTCGTTTTACCGAAACCCAGGCAACACAACATATAAAACGTGTAAACTGTACAAATCCGTAAGGAATATGAAAATATGGTCTGAATGAAAGTTGTATATTACTCTGTTTCCGTCAGTTTTATATCTTACGAAGATAAATCCGACCTATGGTTTGAAAGTTATGACTGTTTTGAAGTTTCTGCGTTATTTTACAAAATTTCTGGCGACATAGATTTCATAGGGTTGTTTCTTTCATAAATTTTTCACCATCTACACTAAGTATTGTCAGATGGGATTCGGCTTAATAAGAGATCCTATAGTGTTGCCTTCGATGTGGTACAATAAACACCATATTTGGAGTTACGAATTTAATGTTATATCATTTACAAGTGGGAGATACGAGAAAGTTAAAAGAAGGAAATATTATTTATTTGTCATGAAGTTATGCTAATATTTTTTATAGCGGTTATGAGTTTAGTCATACAATGGAAATAGTAAAGATCTTGTTAATATAAAGATAGCAATATGGGTGTCATTAGATTCGTATTATAATGTAGTTCACATATTTTCTATATTTTAATCGTTCAGAGGCTCTACGCAAGGGGAAGGCATTGATTTGATTGTTCGTGGCACCCGCTCGGCATTGAGGTAGGTTACAGTTTACTTTAGTTAGACTCTGATTAGAGAATCGTATGTAGTCGTAGGAAGTGACGAGGATAGCATGATAGGCCTTCGGGCAGGAAGTGGAGATAAATTACTATTACGTTGGTTCCGTCAGCAGTTTTGTGGGCTTGTCGCCATATGTGTTATTTTCTATGATTATCACCTGATTTGACTTGTACTTGTTGATTGTATATTGGTGACACTTGTTGAGACTTGATAATCATGCCTGACACTTTCCATATTATTTTGTGATGATGGGGAGGTGGGAGACTGAGAGTGAGTGATAGCCTCCGAGGTTTCTGCCGGAAAGCGGGAGTGATTGCCTCCGAGGTTTCTGCCGGAGAGCGGGAGTGATTGCCTCCGAGGTTTCTGCCGGATATCGGGAGTCATTGCCTCCGAGGTTTCTGTCGGAGAGCGGGAGTGATTGCCTCTGAGGTTTCTGCGGAAGGGTGGGAGTGATTGCCTCCGAGGTTTCTGCCGGAGTGCGGGAATGATAGCCTCCGAGGTTTCTGCCGGAGAGCGGGAGTGAGAGAGGTGACATTGCATTGCATTGCATTGCATTCATCCACTCATATTTTGACTGATCATTTGGTGAATTATGTCTGTCTTGGTTGATTTCATGATTTCTTTACGCTTTACTATATATGATACGCGACCATGCCTGATTGCTCTATGTGTTACTTGTTGGTTTCAACTTCTTCATGCGTTATCTAATCATTGTCGGCCTATGATGCTTATCGGTACAAGTGTTGTACTGATACTACTCTTGCTACACTTTTGTTGAGTGCAGAGTACGATCCAGGTTTCAGCTCTACGCCCCGTGGCTGATTCGCGAGGTGGACATCTTCTAGTCATTCAGGGTGAGCTACTTGGTCGTCCGTGGCCCCTGAAGGGCTTCTTAGTTAATTGCATTTTTATTTGGGTATTAACATACAGTATGTAGCCTTCGGGTATTCTTTCAGACTTCTATTTTTCAGACTTGTTAGTGCTCTTGTACCCTTTTGACCAGATTTTGTGAAATTAAGTGGTTAAGACTTATAATTTTTTTTTCCTTATTTATTTTTTTGTTGATTTACTTTGTTAATGAGAACATGGTTCGCCTACTCGAAGGAATATGATAGATATCATCACGATTCGGGAGTTGGGTCGTTGTCTGACAAGGTTGCATGGGCGGCTGATGAATGAAAACTAACTTAATATCCCGTAGCATTAATTTCTCAAGATTGGCTTTTGGGTTGTCGTTTATAATAAGTTCAATTAAATTGAAGTAAGCAGTGACGTCAAATACACACACTTATATTATAAGTCAAATGAGTCTTTACTCTGAACCAAATTAATGGATCAGCCAAGTTTTAGATCTTGTAAGATATACTTAAAAGATTATGTACCGTTCAAGAGAAAAATGCACCATAGTGTCATGAATAGTAATGCATTGAATAATTGCTATGTAGGTAGTTGAGTTCGTTAGAAAAGTGGTTAATTAGTTGCATAATTAGTTAAGTTAATTAGACATAATTAATAGAATGATCTAGAAATGTAAGTGGGTATATATATGATTGTACTCTGCCATATTAAAAAGTAGATATCATTTTCATAAGCCTGCTACTTCTACTACATCTCATCCTTCTCTTCACTGCTCACATCTTCTTTTCCATTGTTTTGCACTACTGCACAATGAATCAATGGCTGATTGTGGCCTTCGATCTGTGTTTGAAGTTCAATAAAACAGTAACACTAACATGTACACATTGAGCTCTTTATTTTTATAGTTTACGTTTTTGCTATTATACCAGATATGGCGCTGACAAATTAAGAAGATAGAGATTTTATTCGATTTGATTGTATGAAGCTCCAATTTTCTAGGGTTGCCAAAGTCCAGGTTGTTCCACATGCAACAAATATTATAGGAGTATCAAATAAAACCCAGGCACACACTAAACTTGCATTCACCAAATAACAACTTAAGAGTTGTTTCATGTTTCATTTCCACATTGTCCTTAAAACTCATATCTTTATTTATTAACATTCCCGTAGAACACACAGGTAAATTTTAAAAACATACATAAACAGGAGCAGATCAGCTATATGGTGAATAGATTATCGAGGAATCGAATACAATTCTTGTGCGGAATGCAGATAACCTCGAAAGGCTTATCCTTATTCAAAGTGATCCTAGAATCATAGCGCTCTTCCAAGTTTTCCTCTAATTCCACGCTTTCCCAATCGAACCACTGAACCAACGAACCTAAAACCAATGAAACAGCGCGTAAACCCATAGTGGCTCCAGGGCATGCTCGTCTCCCCATTCCAAATGGTACAAATTTATAATTGAACCCCTCCTTTTCCCCTTCCATTTCCCTAAATCTCTCCGGTTTGAACTTTTCAGGCTCGTCCCATAACTTGGGATCCCTGTGGATGGCCCAAGCGTTAACCATTAGGATAGTATGTTTTGGTACATCGTAGCCACCAACAGTACAATCTTGTAATGAGTAGTGAGGCAATAGAAGAGGTACTGGAGGGTACAATCTCAACGTCTCGTTGATAACACATTGCAAATAAGGAAGATTAGTGAGATCAGATTCATCTAGCAAGCGCTCGTACCCCACTTTGCTATCAATTTCAGCTCTCAGCTTGTGAAATGCCTCCGGGTGAGCTAAAAGAAGGCTCATCGCCCATTGGATGGTCATCGATGTGGTCTCTGTTCCCGCAATAAACAAAACCTGGCAAACCAGAAGTTTTTTATTTGGCAAAAACTTGTGTAGAAACAATTCACAAATATAATCATCTTAAAGTTCAAAAGCGTGCTTGTTAATACTAGATTGTAGGGTTTTGTATCCTCTTGATAGTTCAAACCAGCGTGCTTGTTACTTGTCTATTTCACCTGCAAATTATAGCAAACAGAAAAGGCAAAGTCTAATATTAACAAATTAAAGTTCTCGAAACTGATGTGACAATTCAAAATCTGGAACTTGTTCTGAATGATACATCTGTTAGCTGTCATTTTAACCTCTACCATCCAACTATCTACATGCTTATAAGAACATTAGCAAGAAGCTCTTAACTTTCCCAAGGCACAGATATTCGGAGTCACTTAGTGGGAGTGAGTCAGGAAGAAGAATGTAGAGGAAGCCGACCCTGCTACTAAGAGGATGTTCAATTCTTAAAATATCCTATATACGTAGGGGGAAGGGATCAAATATCCCGATGGCATCAAGAGTAACAATACACTTTATAATGCTACAGGCTACAACAACAGGTATAGTAAGCAAAATCATATGAAAAGAGAAAACGGGTATATGAGATAACCAACTACGAGAAAAATATGAGAACGACCTCTGTCATAGAGGGAATTGCACGTATAGAAAGTATTGATTTGATCCATGTCATAATCTTTATGGGATACATATCAGTGAATATGAACAATAGGAGGAAATTTTGACCTGCTTGTGGCCATAGTTGAGTGAACGTACCGTTATAACACTTTTAATGAGATCATCTGTGTAGAATTCGGGTTCTGATTCTTGCAGAGACACGAGAGTTTCAACCAGCGTACTCTTCTTCTCCCTGTTTCTATCAGTACTAATAACTTTCTTCTGTCGAAATTCGTCAAATAAACTATTCAGGAATTCATTTCTCTTCTTGTGAAGTGAGACCATACCTTTCTCTATCCCTTTGTACCCAAACCATTTCAATACTGGAAAGAAATCACAAACATTCATAACCAACAAGGACGGGAAGAAAATTCCCCTTATCTCTTCAATGATTTGTTTCCCCTTCTCCGTTCCTATATCTTCCTCACTTACGCAACGTTTTCCAGTTCCAGTTCTCATCATAACATTGAATACAAAAGTAAAAACCCAACTACTCGAGTTAACTTTTGCACCATTAGTCCCATTCTTATTGCTAGCTTTAAGCAAACCGTGAATAAGAAGTCCGATTTCTTCACTTCGCATAGCACAAGACTTTTGAAGGCTATTGGAAGAGAATAACTCAATAACAGTTAAACGGCGAAGAGCCCTCCAGAGATAGCCGTAGGGAGCCCAAACAACAGCCGTATAGTTGAAAGAAAACTTATCTCCAGCCATACTTTGAGGACGATTCGCAAATACGATGTCGTTTTTTGTGAAGCATTCTTCCACAGCGGATGGAGATGACACAACAAGCATATTTCGGCAGCCGAACCGGAGGTACATAACCGGTCCATATTTAGTTGATAACGAGGTTAATGTCTGGTGAAGTGAATTTTTTATAAGATAAAGATGGCCGATTATTGGAAGAGACAAAGGACTAGGTGGTAGACGTTTTCTGGGATGAAGCAAATGTTTCAATAAAAATATAACAAAACATAGCAAGATAGCTAAGTAGTAGTAGTAGTTTGAGTTCAGATTCTCCATGGGCGAAAAGTTGAAACAACAGAGAATTGTAGTGCTTAGAACTCAGGGCAGTGTACTTTTAAAACAGATATGTCCGTTTTTATATCATTGGTCATTACCAGAGCAATCAATTACCCTATATTTGGATGATTTGTTACGTTGATGTATCATATTATATTGTAATGTGTTTAATATATTATACTCTATTATTTTGATATAATACAAAGTTTGAATACCCGTCGATACATAATGTCACACATCAGTAATTTAAAAGATAATAAACCTACAAGAAAAGTAGGATATGAGTTAGAATTGTTATAAAAAGGTACGGTAAAGAATAAAATATGATTATTAGATAATAAGTAAAGATAAAATGAGAAAACGAAATAAGATAATGACGCGATCACACCAAATTGATCGTTACAAAAAAATGAGACTTTTCGACGTTACATGACAATGAATTTAACGATGATATAAAATAAAATTTAAATAATAATTAAAATAAATATCATATTTAAACTAACAACATAATAAAACGTACAACCATCCAAACATAGAGTTAGTGTATGGAGAAATTTCGTAAGCAATGACCATATATATAGCTGACGATTTTAAGTAATCGACAAATTCATAGTATGCTGGAGAGAAATTGTTGATGGTACGTTGTATCACTTTGATAAAGGATGAAGCAGAGACAGAAAGATGAGACTGAGAGTGAGCGAAGGGTCACGGACTCACGTACGAGTGTAACAAACATTTTGTCATTTAATATATTTTTTATTGCACAAAAACTTCACTATAAAGGATCTCGTTCCCATCCATCTCCATCCACTTTCTTATGGAAAAAGAAAGGGATTTTTTTCGTTTAGGTCCCTTTGGCCAAAATTAATTATGGCAGTAGCTTAATTATATAAACACTAATACATTGTTATGTATATTACAAGTATAACATATGTATATATTTTATATATGATATGTATATTTTGAGTGTAAATATACAAAACATATACAAAGGTATTGAGCTGTAATTTTTCCAAAAAGAAAATATCAACGACCCTTAACCTTCTTCATAAATATTAACTAATCGCTGACTCGCTCTTTCTTCCTTCCTTTCTCTCTAGGAATCAATCAAAACACAGAAAATTAAGTAAAGTTATAAGCTCTCTTTTTCCTTCATCTTTTAACTAGTCTCTAGTACACAAAAAGATCTGTTGGGGAAACGTCGCATAAATTAGGTTACTTTAATAGTACTTTTCAAAATTAATGTTCAAAATAAATAAGTGAAAACGAATATGAGAATGGCAATGAAAAGATAGAAGCACGGATAATTTAAATCTTTTGGAATCAGTACTACAGTATATAAAACTGAAAGTGTTTGTTTGATTATATACATATGATTGTTTTAAATAATTGTACTTAAGCTAATTACATGTTCCATTTACACAATGTTTTCAACTTAGATCTTATTTAGTACATTCCATTAGAACACTAATTAGTATACACAAATACACATGAGCATACGTATTTGTATATGAATATTTAATCTCACAGCTGGAAAAGGAGTTGAATACAATTCTCTCGTGGAATGCACATAGCCTCCATAGGCTTATCCTTATTCGAAGTTACTTTAGAATTATAGCATGCATCCATGTTATAGTTTTCCTCTAATTCCACATTTTCCCAATCAAACCACTGAATCAACGAAACCAATACCAATGAAACAATGCGTAAGCCCATAGTGGCTCCAGGACATGCTCTTCTCAATGGTACAAATTTATAATTGAACCCTTCTTTTTCTCCTTCCATGGCATCAAATCTCTCTGGCTTGAACTTTTCTGGCTCGTCCCATAACTCGGGGTCCCTATGGATAGCCCAAGCGTTAACCATTAGGATCGTATTTTTTGGTACACCCTAGCCCCCAACAGTGCAATCTTCTAACGAGTAGTGAGGCAACAAAAGTGGAATGTACGTGTTTATGATCGAGTGGTCTCAGTAGGAGATGGAATTACACGTGTTTAAGATTGAACGAGATTTAAGCTGGGAAAATGGTTAAAATTGTGAGCAATGTAAAAGGAATATCTTGAATCTTGAGAATGAGAATGTAGGTGACTCTTGTACATAGTGTTTGAGTTCGTAGAAGATTTGAAAACACCGATATATAAAAATGGAATTGCTCTTAAACTGCGACAGACAGTATTGTGCATATATCAATTAATGCTGGCTGAAATATAGTTGTCCAAGCATTATAAATTACGTAACAGTTAATACTGGTAAGAGTATTTTTTTAAACCATTCGGTACTCGAAGTTCACTGATCGGACTAAGCTGGATGTCTGTCAAATAGGTCCACTAAGAAGTAAAACGCTTCATACTAAAGAAGTTTTCTTCATTTTCACGTCTCAAGCTCGTGATTTCTACTTAATAGTGAAGAGATCACAACAATTTCACTACACTTGATGGTACTACATCAAAATGTCGGCAATCTTTCTAGAATACTAATGCGTTGGTTTGTGGAAATTTAAAGAAATCTTGCAAAAAAAGATACGAATTTAGACATGTTTGCGTAAATTTTTTTAAGCAGTGGGTTTAGAGTTGATTCTTTTAAAATAAATAGTCATTTTCCACTGATAAAACACTAAAGTGATAGTGATCTATTAGAAAAATTTCACAACTTATAATATCTACACATGTTTGATCTTTTTCATATGAAATTGCAAAAAAAAAAAAAAAAAAAAAGTTATTCAGACTGACGGCCTATATATGTGGTGTTAAAGTGTATACTTAGAGATGAAGCCTTAAAAGTTAGAAAGGTCAAGTGCCAATTTAGAAAATTTAGTTGGTGTACTAGGTGATAGTAATAAACACTGATTTGATTGATCAAGAAAGAAGATACATACTCTCACACCCGTAGTTTTACTCATTGTGGGACAAAAGCAAAACGAATGACAAAGAGTGCGAATTAGGCAACTTTGGCCGTGACACAATGTCAAGAATTAGTACATTGTCCCTTGACATTCAAACCAATGCGAGTTAGGTGTTGGGGTGAAAAAAATGTTGGGGTGAAAAACAAGAATTCGAGTGAGTGAATATTCTTGAGTGAGGGTCGTGTGGTGGGAGATCATGCGGGTTAGCAAAAGGGATATGGAACATACACAACAAGACATGCAGATTCAATGACATGAGAAATGCAAGAATTGGCTAAGTGTTGATGGACGGTCAAAGAGTTATCAAGGTCCAAGTGGTTAGCCAAAGTCTAAGTGAAGAGGAACGTGTATTGTGGCTTGCGGGTGTGGCCAATGTTCGTGTGAGTGTGCGGGACACGAGGGAAGTGTTCCAATACATGTGTGAAGACTTGAGGCAGAGTGTTAGCACGTGGAGGTGTAGTAAAAATATTTTATCAAGTCATATACACATGGAAGGCACAAAGAGGCGAGTTGACAAAGTCCAATGCACAAAGTTAGGTCTTATGAGTTAGGGGCTTGGTCGGGTGTGTGCGGGTGGTTCCTTTGACCATGGGAGATGGTACAAGACACATACAATGTGGTATGGTCCATCGAAAAAGGGTTGAGCTTGAACAAGTCTTCAAAGACCAAGTCAATCCTAGTTTCTGAGAAGTTTGTTGCATGTTCGGGTTCAAGGTTAATTTCGGGTCAAATCATTGCATGGAATGGTGTGCGGGTTATTTGGGGGTGTCCCGCAAGGTGTGAGGGACCCTACCAAATCGAGACTAAGTCAATATGACCGTTGGAGTTGCTTGTGGACAAGTTTTATCAAAAACGGGTTGAGGTAAAAACGAAAATGTGCAAAACGTGGTAAATGGTTGTTTGTGTGCAAGTGCGGCTTAGTTAAGGGTTGGGAGCTTGTGGAGATGACCAAGTCAATACCAAGAGGTGTACAAATGAGAGGAAATGAAGAGAGACGCGTGGAGGTGTCTTCCCCTTTCTTTCGGTCAAAGCAACAACATGTGGAAGACATGTGCTTACACATTTGTGTTTAGTGTGTGAGTGGGTTGTAGTGTTGATTTCGTGTTCCCCTTTGTAAGCATTATGTTTCCCCTTCCCTTTACTATAAATAGACTAGGAATTAGTCTAGTTTAAGTATTCATTCACCACCCGAAATGTAATCCAAAACGGAATTGTCTCACAAAGAGGATACAATCCGCACCTGAGAAAAAACTGATAAGGTTCATTACAGTGTGAGTCTAGTTGAGTCTTCCAATGGAAATTCGAGTTAGGAATTCCAAATATGTATAGTGTTAGTCGAGTATTGCCCTTCGACTAAGCCAAGTGTAAAAAGCATAAAAGTGTCCTTTGTACTTGTTTGAGTGAGAAATAAAAAAAAGGTTGGACATTTGTTGCCCTTAAACTATTTGTGTGTTGTTCCTTCATTCCCAAAGCATTTATTCTACGTGTCAATAAGTTTAAACGCTACAGCAAAGCATTGAAATTTACTTGATGTTGAGTGAACTTTAAAGACGGCTTGGGTCGGCAAGCGTAGTTGCTAACTGTCAGGCTTCATCGTAGGCGAAAATTTATACTCGTTGTACGAGGGTGTTACACATACCACCTAGGATTATGTCCAGATGGATGGAATCTGTTCGTCTTTCATTTCATGAGAGATTTTCTTTTCAAAATCAGGTAACACAAAAAATATAATGAAGGCATGCGAATTATATTAAAATGGAGAAATGCAATTATGGACTCTAATAGAAAAGTCATACCTTGCAACAAAGCTCATACATAAAGGAAAATTAAAAAAGAGAGGGAACTCCAGAAAATAATTAGGAGACAAAAGATGGAGCTCTTACATAGTCTTAAATCTTAATTGAAAATTAAAATAAAAGGAAGAAGAATTAAATAAATATTTTTGAGGTTGAGGCATAGAATTTTCACCAGTCCAACATTAATATTTTTTACTTGTCCCTTTCAAGATATAATAGTCTGAAAACATCGTCCTACTCAAATAACTTTGAACTAATTGTTGAGTCTAAATCTCCACCAATAAGAACACATTTATTCAACAAAAAACTTTTTTTTTTTAACTAATAAGTTGGAGACTTGGTTTTTTTTTTTTAACTTTTCACTGTACCAACCTCAATTTTTTCAGGCACACTACAATTTTATTGCACACTTCTCTCATACATCAACCCAAGGAAGAAACACTATTAATTATAAGTGTAAGAACTGTTCCATAGATTAAATAACAAGGTATGGCAGTCCACCAGAAGAAGAAGAAGAACATGATATTAGTAGTTATATGAGTTACACGAAAACATAATGATTATTTTCTTACTAATTAATTTATACAGACTAAAATAATGCACTTTAATATTAAAATACACATGCTCCAATGCTTACTTTCCAAATGAACTCTACACACCTTGATTTAAAAATTCAAGGATTCAGTGGTTATTAAAAAAGGAAGGTCCAGAAACAGATATGATTAAGGCCACAAGGTCTTTCTGTCTTTACGTGGGTGGTGTGTTCAAAGAAAAACAGTGTCAAGTTTATGAAAATCTGTCTCTTTCCTTGTTCTTATTTCAATGAGTTCCGTACCACCTGAAGGCTCGGAATTCAGAAGAAAAAAGTAAGCCTTTTATTGCTCCAAGAAAGGTGGAATCTCTAGCCCTGGAGCTCAACACTCCGGTCCGCCTGTGAATGAGATAAATTCTGATAATCAATTGATTTCAATGGTTAGATCAATATCACGTTGTGCACAAGGGGTCCTCCTTTATTTTAAGAAGAAACCTCACACTGCCGCTGTCGAAATTCGATTTTTGGTCATTGCTCCAAATATCACCTTGAAACTAATTGAGCTGTCTAAATGGACAAAGTAAGCCTTTTATGTTTTTGCTTCTCGATGTGAAAAAAAAGAAAGTAAAGTAGACAAACTTGGCTTTTATTCTTCTAATTACTGTCCTAAATAACATGGCACGCTGGATATATAATTAGCTTAAACAGTATCAATTCTTTATTAAGGTTAAAGGGACCAATTATACTAGCCAAAACCTTTAGCTAGGGGCATTTCAGTTCAATAAATTAGGTGGGTTATCCGGATTTAATTTTTAAAGTAAATTTAAAATTGTATTAAAATCAGGACTATAATTAGGATAACTTATTTCATTTAGAAGCTAGGTGAAATAAGTTATCCAAGTTATAGTTCTGTCGGATATCCCGATTTTAGATCGTTTGGTTTGAGGGATAAGAAATTATAATGTTGGGATTAAATTCTAAATTAGTGTATGCTATGTTTGGCAGATTTTTTTATTTTGATCGGATTAGAAATTCTAGAATTATTTATACTAAAGTTATAGTATTATTTTATGTAAGATGTTGGAATAGTTTTCCTTAGGGATTTTTTTCATTAATCATAATATATATAGTTGTACAAAAGTGATTCTTAATACAATAAGAATTCTAAGTTACCTTAAATACATGATACTAATAAATACAATATATACTGTGAATATTTGAAGAATATTCGCTAACACACCCCCTCAGACGGAGCGGGAGGAGGCCGAATGCTCAGGCTAGATCTGAAGTCTGTGAACAGTTGTCTGGGTAGTCCCATTGTGAAGATGTCTGCATACTGATAAGAGAAATATACATGTAGAATTTTGACAAGATCATGTGCCACCTTTTCACGAACAAAATGAATATTCATCTCAATATGTTTGGTCCGCTGATGCTGGACCAGATTATGAGACATATAAATAGCAGATATGTTATCACAATAGACTATAGATGCCTTACGCAATGGACAACTCAGCTCCAAGAGGAGATTCCGGATCCAACAGATCTCAGCAACTACATTAGCAACACGCCTATACTCTGCTTCGGCACTGGATCAGGATAACGTAACTTGTCGCTTGGCAGACCAAGAGATCAGATTATCCCCTAAGAACACACAATAGCCTCGGCAGAGCATTCGCGTGTCCGCACCGCCCAATCAAGATCTCGTGTAGGAAAGTAACTTGTTCGAGCGGAGGGTAGATGCAACCCATAGTCGAGAGTGTCCTTAATGTATCCGATAATACGCTAAGAGCAAAGAAATGGGGTTCCTCTGAGCACGTGAGCAACGCACACACTTTGAACGACATATGCAATGTCGGGCCTGGTGAAAGTGAGGTACTGAAGAGCACCTGCAAGACTTCGATAGAGAATAGGATCGCATCGGATCACCTCGTAAGACCGAGCTTGGATTTGAATCAATGCGAGTAGGCATAGCCTGCACCGACATCTTAGCTCAACACAATTTCTTCTACATACTTACGACTCGGGAACATAGTATTCGCAGATCTAGTGATCGATATACCAAGTAACTCAGCTTGCCCAAATCAGTCATAGCAAATTCAGTTTTGAGAAGAGCAACAATGTCATTTTTCAACTTATCATATGAGGCAGTGAGAACAATGTCATCAACATATAATAACAAGTAAGCGATGTCACTACCATGATGAAAAATGAACAGAGATGTGTCACACCTGCTGCAAATAAACCTAATCTGCATAATATACCTGGCAAACCGGTCATACCAAGCACGAGGTGCCTGCTTTAGACCATAGAGTGACTTCCTGAGACGACAGACATAATGAGGAACAACCGAATGAACAAAATCAGGTGGCTGATGCATGCATATTGTTTCTTTCAAATCCCCATGAAGAAATGCATTCTTGACATCCAGCTGATGAATCGGCCACTTATTACCCATAGCAATGCTAAGAACAGTACGAATCGTAGCCGGTTTAACAACCGGGCTAAAGGTATTACCACAGTCAATTCCCTCCTGCTGATTAGTGTCATTTGCCACAAGTCTAGCCTTGTAGTGTTCCAAAATACCATTATCTCTGAATTTGTGACGAAAAAGCCACAAGCATCTGATCACATTCACCCCTCTGTTCTAGGGACAAGATCCCAAGTATGCTGCTTAGTTAAAATATTATATTCCTCAGACATGGCTGCATTCCAATTAGGGTCAAGTTTGGCCAATTTGGGGTTCTTTGGGAGTGGATAAATGGTTTGGACAGACAGGTTAAACTGGACTTTAGGTTTGAAAATCTCGTGTTTTGGCACGAGTTTCCATTTGGTGACTGGGGACATTCGGTGGTGGGATTGTTGAAGTGACAGGTTCAGAGGTTAGTTCACTGGAAGGGTGGCACCGCGGTGCATTCTCTCGGCGGGCCGGGCGGCGAGGAGAGCAGTGAACTCACTAGAAGAGGGGCACCGCGGTGCATCCTCAAGGCGGTTTTAAAAGTTCTGAAGGAAGAGGGGGCTCACTGGAAGGCAGGCACCGCGGTGCTAAAAGTTCTGCAGGAAGAGAGGGCTCGCTGAAAGGATGGCACCGCGGTGCATCCACTATGGACCGCGGTTTTGAAGTCGAAATTTGGGTAAGTTGACTTAGAATGGTTGGGGATATGACTGGTTGATCAAGAAATGAGTAGTGTGGTTTCCGGTATTTTTGAGGGTTTGAAACGGAAATATCGTCTCATTGAACGTGACGTGACGAGAGATGTGAATTTTACGAGTGGACAAGTCATAGCACAGATAACCCCTATGGTTGGGTGGGAAACCGAGGAATACACAGGGTGTAGTTCGATGAGCCAACTTATGAGGGGTGGTGGAGGTAAGATTGGAATAGCATAGACATCCGAAGATCTGTAGGTGGTCAGAAGAAGGAGTTCTACGATATAGAATGTCTGTGGGGGTCTTATTTTGTAATGTGCTAGTAGGTAAAATATTTAGAAGATATTCTACCATTTTGACAAAGATAGACCCGCAGAGATGATGCATACGCATGAAATATGAAGTACGCACCATGTTATTAATAGTACGAATAATTCGTTCAGATTTACCATTTTGAGGTGAGCTGTGAGGACAAGAGAAGCGAAACACCATGCCTTGTTGGGAGCAAATATTATGGAAAGCCGAATTATTAAATTCGCGTCCGTTATCACATTGAAATGATTTTATGGATTTTTCAAACTGAGTTTTAATAAATCTGTGAAACTCAAAAAATTTAGCAAAAACTTCAGATTTGAATTTTAGAGGATAAATCCATACAAAATGTGAGAAATCATCCAATAGCACAAGATATAATTTATGACCTAGAGAGTAAATAACAGGAGAGGTCCACAAGTCAACATGAACAATGTCATATGGTGAAACTGTAATATTCATTGAATACATGAAAGGAAGACGAGTATGCTTGCCAAGCGGGCAAGAAAAACAACGTTGGACAAGTTTTCCATTATTACATTTAATACGCTGATTATTTCTAAGAAAAGAAAAAACATGATCTCCTGGATACCCAAGCTTATTGTGCCAGGTGGATGGAGATAATGCAGCAAGGAAGACTGGTTGTTGAGTTCTGACAACGGAAGAGTTTGTGAAGGGGTAGAGGTCTCCCACACTATTGCATCGAGTAAGAATTATCCCCGTATTGAGATCCTTCATAGAGAAACCAAAAGGGTCAAAATCTACAGACACCCAATTATTACGAGTGAATTTCCTAACAGATATCAACTTTTTAATAATTTGATGGGCGTAGAGGACATGGTTAAGTGAGAATGGTGGATGAGGATTTTTTATTTGTGTATTGCCATAACCTGTAATTGAAATGCGGTGACCATTGCCAACAGTAATGTATTGAGGATACTTTAACTGAAACAGTTTGGAGAAACTACCTGAAGAGTTGGTCAGGTGTGATGTGGCTCCGGAGTCCATATACAAATTATCACGATACCAGAAGTGAGTGTGTTGAAAGCTTAGCCCAAATCGATGGTCAGACCGGGCTAAAGGAAACCGCTGGTGACATCGACGGCTGCTGAGAGATGGGCCTGTTGGTGTTGGACCGAGGATACCGACCGCCATTATTCTTAAATCGCCCAGCTTTGCTGGATCGGGCCGCCATCGCCGCCGCCGATATTCGCCACCGCCGAGGCGATGGCGCATCGTTGTTTGTGCTTTTTCTTTGCCTCGGCCCTTTCCCTTGTTTCCTTGTCCGCGACCTCTGTTGCCTTTGCCTCCACCGCGGTTTTGCTGTTGCTAAGTTACCTTAAATACATGATACTAATAAATACAATATATACTGTGAATATTTGAAGAATATTCGTTAACATTTTATCCTACACTTCATGTAGGAGAAAAATCTCGGGATTAAAAACCAGAAGAACACATTTACCTTAAACTCTTCTCTCAAAGTTCTTTTACAAAATCAAGGTTAAAATTGAAAGTAAAAATTTATCACACTTTATCTAGTTTATTTGTAAAGAATGGATCTTGGGCCTAACTCAACCCCAAAAGTTAGCTTGTAGGGTGAGGATTGTCCAAGTCCATATAAAGAGTCCATGTTCCAATTCTATTACCGATGTGGGACTCTTAACACTCCCCACACGCCCAGACATTATTAACTGGAGCGTTTTATAATTTGGAGGCCCAACATTGATAAACAAAAAATTGAAATAAGTCTGGCTTTGATACCATCTAAAGGATGGATCTTGGGCCTAACTCAACCCCAAAAGCTAGTTTGTAGGGTGAAGATTGTCCAAGTCCATGTTCCCATTTCCTTACCGATGTGAGACTTTTAACATTATCAAGCATGTGTTATATTTTACCATGTATTTTATATTTTACCATGTATATCCCCTTTACAGTTGAATAAACCAAAGACCTCCTAATAAAAATTTATTCACTAAATAATATCGTTATTATAACTCAATCATTATTACTTTTGAAATAATGTGTTCACCAACCAAACGATCCCTTATTTTTATATTTCACCTTTTCTTATTTAAGTATACTCGAAAAGGTCAAGTATTTTTTGTTTCAATTAGCATGAAACATGAACGTTGATCTCGTTCCACTTTATTGTTTAATTGACCTTAATTATAGTATTAAAAACCATATTAGTAAGGCGTGTTGATGTTATGACCATGTCATCCTCCTTTGTCCAATTTTATTTTTAAAGTAATATTTTGGTTCAAACTTTGTCCCAGCTGCATGCGTGGTTTCAGACATGTTGGCGCTAACTCTTGCAATCTGTCAGGAAGAAATACATTTTTTTAATTAAAAATAATGATAACTCAAAAATACTAAAACAAAGATAAGATCAAACACGCTAAATATGAGGTTACACTCTTTTAGACGTGCGAGGATAATTATTTTTTGAAAAGTCAATCATATCAACGTCTAGGAGTAAAGACTATCAAATAGTCAAGTTCATAGTTATCTTATTAATCAAAGAAAGTATTGATTTTTCATTTAAAACACCTTTAAAAAATAGCTAGGTATAACTCGATTCTAATTGCCTCTATCGTTGATAGTGGCATTATCGTGACTTTGTGAAATACTGCGAAATTTGTAGTCAATATCAATATCAACGGTTGCTTCAAAAATCTTAGCCAAAACAATTTGGAGTTGATAGCGAAATCATTTCAAGTCAAGTTTGTGGATATTAATATACTCGCGTAATCGATTTATCAACGAATCGAGCAATTGTAGTTTTTTAAAAGATCAATTCAAATCCACTAAACAAATAATACTTTTTTTTATTCGATTTGGTTTATATAAAAATGAAGAAAAAAATGAAATTATATATACGGATTATATATAATACTATAAGTTGATTTTATATAAGTAATTTTATATACATTTTCAACAAAAAATATTTTTATTAGTTCTATCATTAATAGTCTAATTGCCTTTTAAATCTTAAATTAAGCACGTTTCTTAAAAGAAAACACTAAATTCAAACCTTATTTAGCAAAGAAAAAAGGAAAATGTTTAACTTCAAAAATAGATGACCTAACCTAAATAATTATCATCTCTTTGTTTCTATTTGGGTAATTTCACAGACTTCATAGTTAGCAAAACCAAATTTTATTAGCATACATAATTTTAGTAGCTTACCAGATTTGCTTCTTCTTTTTTTGTCACGTTTTATTTTATCTACACATGAACTATTTAATTAGTTATTCATTATATTACTAATCATTAGACAATGTTTTTAAGTTAATAAATATAAACCGAAAAGAAATCGCCATATCGATCCAAACTAATAATTTGTGTAATGTTTGATTTTAATAGTTAAAAACTCAATAAATTGATTCTTGATTTTAGTTTACGTTATCAATATCGCTTGCTTAAACTTTCCCCACAAGAGTCTGAAAACATGAAACGCGAAGAACATAAATCCAAATTAGAGAGAAGTGAAATTTCCTCAAACGTACTGAAAACATGAAACAAACAGCAAATCCTTTATTTACATTCTTTTTTCTTACATAAATAAAAAGGAGAAGTAATTAGTATAACTACTACAAGTCGTAAAGTAACACCACTCATTATTTCACCACTGGGAAATCACGAAGCCCAAGTTGTCAACGATTATGAAGAGGGTCAGATTCATTAGGAACTCTCCTTTTACTTGGATAAAACACATCAATTGAGTGCCTCGTCAGCTTCCAATTATTTTGCGGCTGCTGTTTCTCTGTTTGTTTCTCCGTTATGGCAGCCACCATTGTGTTGTTTTTCGCTGCAGAGGCGAACAATAATACCTGAAAAACCAGCATCACTAGCATTTGCATATGACCTACCTTAATTTGCATTATGCTGTTGAAAAGAACAGAGCTCTTATAATATTAAGGATGGTCTGGTGGACTATCTGTCAGTAATAAGGAAGGAAACAAAGATCTTCTGGGGTCCAACTCTATAAGAGTGAAGAACCCACAAAGAGAAAGGGTGGAATAATATGAAAGCTTTCCTTTGTTAAATGAATGGAAGTTGGGGTAAAAAAAAAAGACGAGAGATGAGGAGTATTAAGTACAGAATTTACATTCTGTACGTTAATGTAAAACTTTGTCACATATATAAATTTTATGAGTTCTAAGTGATTAAACGGGATATGGCGTAAGTGTGACTTATTGAGAACATGATTTTAGATAGAGGGTTGTGAAGGACACGTATTCGGGTTGAAAGGTAGTAGGTAGTCGAGTGTAGTACTACTTATACTCACAAAATGATAGTTATATTGTGAGTAATGTAGGCCCGATTAGTCCATCACACTTATAGGCACATTATTGCTTTATAGTCCCTGTAGTTTGATTTCTGCTGATATATGTTTCTAGTGTACTTTGTTTATATTATTTATATGTGTTAGCTTCTGCTTACTTTTGGCAGAATGCGCTACCATGACGTATTCGATTTTTGTTACCAGCATGTTTATATAGCTTTAATTTCTTGTCTCTGACCGTTTATATTGTTTTGCAATGCTTGCTTTGATTGTGATTATGCTATGTCTTGAGCTGAGGGTCTCCCGGAAACAACCGCTCTACCTATCAAGATAGAAGTAAGGTCTGTGTACACTCTACCCTCTTCAGATACCACGTGATGAAATTTTACTGGATATGTTGTTGTTATAGTAATTTTTGTGTTTTGAATTTTATTTTATTTTTATATATATTTAATGAATATTTTAATAACAAACATAGGGTTGCTACTTCATCACATCTTTTTTACTCTTGTATTTCTCATATTTGTTTTGAAAATCACTTTTCTTTAGTTAAAAGATTTTTCGAAAACAATCTCTCTACGCCGCGAAGGTTAGGGGTAAGGTCTGTGTACATTTCATCTTCCCCAGAACTCACTTGTGGAATCACACTATGTAATCGTTTGGACATGTGATTTCATCTCATTAGATGAAATCTCAATTCATCCAAAAAGGTATGACTTGGGATTCCAAATAATGATTTCAAAATTTAAATGTAAAAATTGACCCATAAGTTTATATTTTGTAAAAATGGATTCATAAGTTGGTAGATACATTTACCAATTATTTATATTAAATATTAAAAGAACTACAAGTTGGTATTATATTTATAACAATTTTACTTTTATTGAGGATTATATTAAAGAGTAGTTACACTACAACTCATGTTCGATTTTAATTTTCATTTTATTGAACTAAAGTTTGATCAATTGATATTGTATTTTTTAGAAAGACCTTCGAGTTAGGGTTGTTCAAAAATCGATCTGGATCAGAAAAATAGACCGAACCGGACTGGACTGGACCAGAAAAGACCGGACCTAAGACAACCGATTCGATCTTCGGGTCGGGAATATTTTTTTTCGGGTTCTGGTCCGCTCTAAACCCGAAATAACCCGAGACCGGACCGGACCCGATTATAAAAATAAAGAAATCCTTTACGTTAAGTTTCCAATTTAGTTAAATTATTAATTTATTATTATATTCTCAAAGAAATTATATCATTTATATGAGATATGGCGGCTAATGACGGCTACTAATATAATGTTTTCATCATTTTTATATTTTTCTTCATTTATTTTTTATTTTTACTTATTAATTTTTCTATAACAATTTTTATTATTTACACTTTGTATACCAATAAAAGATGGTGCAAGCTCTTATTTGTGCATAAGATTGGATTCACCCTCGAAAAGATAAAGAAAAGAGGATTGATGTAGAGGAAAAGTTGGAGGAATTGGAGCAACTTGAGAAAGGTATTTTATAAAATTATATTATACTTAATAATTTCAAAATAATATATTATACCTTCACTTTTATTATTTTATTTGTTTATTATTATTATTATTATTATTATATAGAATTGAAAAACTCTAATTTGAATGATGGTGATTGGTGAATTCGAAGTTGTATTTGCTTCATGCAAAGTAATGAAAAAGGTAAACGACCAATCATCTAATACTATATAATGTAAATATTAATTCCTCATGATTTTTATTTGATATTAAATTTGAACTAATTAGTTTTTTATTGAAACTTTTTGTTGCAGATTGATGTTGATGGTGTAAGGATTTCATTACTATCATTATTGTTCAAGATTTGAGGATTTTTTTTTAATTCTTAATAGCATTAGATTCAATATTTCTAGTAATTTAATTTTGGGATTATTTTTGGACATGAAGTTGCAATATGTGACTTAGTTCTTCTTATTTTCTTATACTTTAATTGCATTTTTTATCTCTACTGCCCATGAACCGTATTCGTATGGTCCGTAGTGATAAATATTCAAGTACTTTAAGCTTCAATACATGAATTCTGATCAAATTTAAAAGAGATATAAATTAGTCAAATTACTTCAACGTACCAGATTTATAACAAAGCTAATGCAAAGAAAATTAAACTTTCTTTAGAACCAGTCCGGTCCAGGACCTATAATTGTCGGTCCGATCTTCGGTCTTCCATTTTATAATTTCCGGTATTCAATGCGGTCCGGTACGGTTCGGGTTTGGACCGGTGAACAACCCTACTTCTAGTAACATATTAATTTTGTTGTGAACTATGATTGTTCATTTGGTAAGCTTGTATAAGGATTGAGAAAGTTTTGATGGCTTTCACAAATTGTGGGGGTTTTATGTCTCTAAGAAAAAATACAAACTTAAGAAATTAAAATTGTATGTATAAACAAAACTTTAACTTCAAATTATCATGATTTCATCTCATAATTTTATTTATAATTTTAAATCATTTTCAAACGACTCCTAAATATGTTATTGTTGTTGACTTGTTGTTATAACTTATAAATATAGGATTGCTACTAGATTTGATCAAACCCAAAACTTACCTTCTAGCTCGGCCTATGCATAGGTAACCCCAAAGAACAACACATAATATACCACAAAAAAAAAATGATCATGAGTTGGTTGGGATCCTTCACAATTAACTAGAAACACAAGTTCGAGCCCTCAAAATATAAAACTTAATGTTAAAGAGCGCATATATGAGCCTATCAATTGCGATCCAGATTAATCGAAACAACTATGAATTTCAGATAATCAAATAGAATATACCTAAAAATAAGCTAAAATATAAGGCATATAATCTATCAAATGTGTTAGGAGTATAATATATTACTCTATTCATTTCAATTTGTTTGAAGGTTGACCAATTTAAGCAGTCAAACGGTTTTTTCTTTAACTACGATTTTCTCTAACACTCTTTTCATATATTATAAATTATTAATTGTGCAAATTTATAGTACTTTTATGTAGTTTTTAAATATATAAATTTTATTATAAAACATTCGAAGAATCTATATTTAAAATTAAGTCTGTCAATCTGGTCAACATTTAAATAAATTGGGAGGGATGGAGTACCACTTTTTAAGTTAAAAAATATTGTTATGTTCATTGAGTGGTATAACCCTGCACAAGGGAGACAACACACGATGGGAGGGCTTTCCTTATGTTTTCTTACTTTATGGTAAATGTTTTGCTTACTTTGTGGTAAAGGCCAAATGGGTATTAGTAATATATTCTGTGTTTCACGTGAACTTTTTCTAGTAGGCTTTTTGTTTTGCTTCTCTCGCTTTCAGTCCTTTAAAATAAGGCCTAAGGCCAAAATTACGTATGATATGATCATATGTAGGGATGTCAGTGGGCGGGTAAATACGGGTATCGCCTCGCACCCGCACCCGCTCCAATTGGGACGGGTATGGGGATAGTTTGGTGGGTGGTGGGGTGGGTATGGGTATCAAAAGTGTTATCCGCCATGGGTAGTGGGGCGGGGGTGGATTTCATATAAGACCACAAGACTCGCCGCCCCGCTACTCCGCACTGCACTCCACACCGACCGTACCCGCACCGCCCATATCCGTATCGTCTATTAGTTTAATTAGACTATTTATGAATTTATTTGGCTCTTTGATTTAAAATATGACTTGAGTCAACCCGCACCGTGTCCTGAAAATCATGAAAGTACCTCTTTCCATTTTTTTTTACATAAACAGTAGTGTACTGATCCTGAATGTACCTCATCCCTTTGTTTATAAAATGGCTTTGTACTAATCATGAAAGTACCTCTTTCATTTACTTGCTGTTTAGTTTCCCCCTTTGTCCACAACTGAGTTTCATGCTCCTAATTATGGAAATCCTGAAAATAATATTAGTACGATAATCTACTTTTATTGTCCATTTGCATTTCTGGTATATGAAAATAGTAAGTTTAATAGGATGCATGCTTAGGTTAGGCTTGCATGTGTGGATGAAACATCTCTAATCTTGGAATGCCCATCATTTGTGTTTTAATGTTTGCCAACTTTTCAGCGAGCATTTATGCTAAGTTAAAACCTTGATCTTGTAGTGGAAAGATGGTTAACCGAGATTCAAAAGTTAACCTGGAGAGCTCTGTGTATAGTTGGGTTCGTCTTTTTGACAAGGCAAATCCTGGAAACTAGTTAATCATTTTTTTGGGACCGTCAGAAAAAGAGAATGAGATTAATGGGTACCCGCCGAGTAAGTGGGTACCCGCGCGGAGTAAGTGGGGTGGGGACGGATGGAAGAATTACTACCCGTGATGGATGGTGGGGCGGGGGTGGGATGTGTTTTAAATGGTGGGTACGGATACGGGGTACCCTTCTCCCGCCCCGCCCCATTGACATCCCTAATCATATGCAAACAAAGCATGACTTCTAGTGCTTTAGTTTTGTCTGCTTTGGGAAGTAGTCAACTCAATACTTTTTAGCTACTTCTGCAATGCTCAGATATTGTACTACTAATTCTCTATATAATCCTCGAACGAGAGGAAAAGTTGTTGAAAATCAAAGTCTTGAACTTTTATGATAAAAACTCTGAAATCTTTAGTGTCACAGCATCAATTGATCTGTTTTTTGTTCTGTGAAATATTGAAATGGAGTAAAAAAAAATCATGTAAATTTTGGAAAAAAGAATCTTACTGCGTGAATAATCTGCACATACATGTAGTACAGGATTGAATGGTTAAATCACTGGACATACTTTTTTCCAAACTTGAGAGCACAACTAATTTTAACTTGAATTGTTGGTGAAAAAATATCCCTGAAAGTGAACTACTCAGAAATACAATTCCCCAAGTTGAGGTCCTGATTTTCTTGAGAGTAACCAATTTATAAGCCTATGGGACGAAGTATGGAGTGCTACAAGTAGAAATATAGTAAAGTTTTTTTTTAAATGCGTGGCCAAAATATGTTATCCTTCTACTCGCATTGGGCTTTTTTTTTGTGCGAATTTCCCCTCAAACGCTTTGCCCTTCGTATATGTGGTCTTTAATTTTTTCTTTTGCTATATTTTTATGAAAATATCTCTACTTCGCAAGACATAGTCTCTATAATATTTTTTTTCTTCGAAAACTGAATTTTTGCCTCGCGCGGTATAATTTTTTTAGGAATTAAGTTATGCGACATAATTTTATAGTAATTTTTAAAATTATGTTGAGTGTTGGAAATTATGCCTTATCCGGCATAGTTTGTGCATATGTTGTGATACATATGTTGAAATTAAACGTTAATTATGTCTGTCGAAATTTGAAATTATGTCTTTTTTCATATTATGTTGAGTGTTGACAGTTATGTCTTATCCGACATAATTTATGGATTGTGTATGATACATATGCCGCAGACGTAACATTAATTATGTCGAGCGAAATTCTAATTATGTTATCCAAAAAATAATAAAGGGTATATTTTAAAACTCTAATTTAAAGGGCAAAAATTAAAGACCATCCCAAAATAGGGGAATTTGTGCGAATGTCCCCATTGGGCTGGTGAAGAAATGGGCCTATTGGACAAAGTTTTCTTTTGAACATTGACTATTGTCAAATCTAGGAGTCCGAGTAAATTCACTGTTGAAGCAAATAAAACTTTTGTACTATATTTTATGTGAAGTATCTTCTTCATTATTTACCGTGCAAAATAATCTCAGAAAAGAGTTAAATCGTAGCTAATACTCCAAAAGATATATATGATCAAAAGTATAACTAAAGACAGAGACTAATATGTAGTTAAATCATAATTTATTTTATTAAAACCTTCCTCTCCATTAGGACAGTTAACGGTCCGGATACTCGCGGTAATTACCTGAGAATCGGATCGATAAACCCGGACCTAAAAGTTAAAGGTTCGGATACGAATACCAAAAAATTATCCAGACCGATAAGGAGTCGGTCCGGTAACCCGGTAAAATACCTGGTAACACCCACCCCGCAAGCCCCCACTCTCCCCACCCACCCCTCCCCTAGTCACCCCTCCCCCAGCAAGCCCTAATTATATTTAATTGCAATATTCTCTAATGTTGAACTATTTTACATGTTTTAAGAATATATGTGATGTAGATTTTATGTTTTAATGTGAAGCATTGACATAAATTATAGGGAGAAAAGAAAATAATAGTAAATTGGTGAAACTTTAAATGCCCATAACTCTCTGCTCGGACGTCCGTTTCACCTAAAAAAAAATTGATGCGTATTTTTTCGAGACGAAGTCGGACCCAACCGCATTGGAAACACCAATTTCTTCAAAAACATCCGTCTTGCCAATCAATTTCACTTTTCCCCCAAATTGTTACGTTTTTCCCCTTTTCAAAGCTAAATATCTCGCGATATACAATGAATTTCAACGTTCAAATTTCGTGGTAATGTGTCCAAAAATGTCAATTTCAATATTGGAAAATCAATTTTTTTTAAATCTGGGCCCCGGAACCCGATCCAGAAAAATCTTACCGGTCCGGACCGAGAACCGGACCGATAAGATTTCGGTCTGATCCCGAATCTCGACTCAGGACCGAAACCTTCTCGGTTTGGACCGGTAAGCTTATCGGTCATATGTCGATATCCGAACCGGACCGATAACAACCCTACCCTCCATTAATATAAATGGAAGTTATAAAACTTTTCGAGTTGACGAAATTAGTAATATTATCTGTGAACGTATTGAACAATATAATAGAGAAGTAAATATTGTAAATACCGGTACCGTACTTCAAGTAGGCGATGTCATTGTTCGTATTCACGGTCTTGATGAAGTAATGGCGGGTGAATTAGTAGAATTTGAAAAGGGTACACAGTATGCTCAATTTGGAATCAAATAATGTTGGTGTTGTTTTAATGGGCGATGGTTTATTGATACAAGAAGGAAGTTCTGTAAAAGCAACGGAAAGAATTGCTCAGATACCCGTGAGTGACTAGTTGTCCAATTCCTCCATCAAATCTTCTGACACGACTCTTTATATATGATAATTGGTTGAAGACAAACTAGTCATCTACTACAAGTCCCGTGTTGAAACCTCATTCGAGGAATTGATGGTTTGGGGAAAGCAGTTCAAGCTATTATATTCCGAGCCTGCTCTCCATTTCCACCGTTGATGCAATAGAACCACTCCTTCGTATACGTCAGGATTCCATTGATGAGAAGGGGCGCTTTCAGCTTCTTTCCGACGCAGTCAAGTTGCGTAGCTGTTCTAAGGAGAGTGTTTCCTGATTTCGAGCAAATGCAATGCGACATCCAGGCAAAAAATGGTTGGGGTCCGATTGAACCGAAGCCCGTAATAGGAACTGTGAAAAGTTTGACGCACGATCGGACGTGAATAGTCGACTGGAGGAGATTTCAGAGGTTGCCTTTCCACATGAGCCTGGTGCTGAGATGACTTAGAACCAATAGTTCATTATCTAATAAATTTTTCCGCTCTAATACTCTGCTTTAGCCGTCTTTGGTTTCATTGCTTGTTGTTTTGTCTGGTTCAATGGAGCATCTTAAACAAGATGAAATTGAGGATATATATTTTAGAGTTTTGGCTTCTGCCATTTAAATGGTCTTTGAATGCAGTTCGCGGATGTTGAGTCAGAAAAAAAAGGACTTTTTGTAACATGCGAATTGAAAGCTAAAAAAGGAAATTTCTCGTATGAGTTCACATCTTACGATCAGAAAGAAAGATTCCATCTCGTCTTTAAAGCAATGGTCTATGACTCCGCGGCTTGCTTAGGTTATGAGAGCTCCTTTGTTATTTTTGTTCTACCGTTAAGAGAAGGATCATAAGCCCTAGTCCCAAGCTAAACATCATATTCATCTGCACCTGAAAGGGATTCGGTGAGCAAGAACTTATTTTATTGTGGATTTGATGGGCTCAGTGTTTTCTTTCTTTCTAAAAGGGAAGTGGACATATACCCAATTTTGGTATCACTATTTAAGTTATGCATTAAGTTTGTATTTTTTTTACATATTTATCCATTTCGGAATAATTTTAAATATGCGGTGTATAAATTAAATTTAGACAAAGCATGGCTTCAGACAAAATATGGCTAAAGTTCAACCATTTTTGTCTGAACTTCAGTCATGTCATTTTTGCCTAAATTTATTCTACAAATGGTTGAGTTCAGTCATCTTTGTTTGAACTTCAGTCATATAAAAGATTAGGCTTGACTAACTCATATCACATATTTAATATATAATAAAAAAAATTGGTATAAGTTAAACAGTGTCCAAATATGAATCCCGTGAAATTTTTACCTTGAGATGCTTTTCAGCTTGAATTTAATATATCAGTGTACAGATAATGTATATGTACTGTATAGATATATACAAATTAATATACTTTATGTACATAAGGTATATGTTTTGTATAAACTATACCTGTCTAACGGATCAATCCGGAACGGGTTGAACCGGTTACCGGTCCGATACACTGACTTATCGGGCTTACCCGTCCAGTTCATTACCGGATTTCCGGTCGGCCCGTGCGGGTCCGGGTTGAACCGGGCCTACCAGTCCGTTTTTTTTTTTGTAAATTTCAAAAATCTAACTAAATTCAAATTAAATATGTAATATAATAATATAATATAGTTTATAACTTTATACTTTATAGTTATATTGTAGTTATATAAACTATATTAATTTTTTTTTATTTTGAAAAATTATTAATTTATTAAATTTTAGTAGACATAAGATAAGTTAACAAATATTCAAATACTAAAGAGATAATAAAATAAAAACTAATGATATGATGTAAACTTTCAAACTTTCATTGTTCATAATGTTAATTGTTAATAAAAGTACATAATGAAGTAATAATAATTGTTATTTACATATTATGCATCATTCTTGCAAGTTCTTTATAATTTATAGGTTGATTGGATTGGTTATACTTCATAGTCTCTAAATTTGGAGTATTAATTTCAGTCCTAGTTGCGCTCTCGGGTTTCCAAAATATTGTCGATTTCTTCATCTTCCGGAGAGTCAACGTCTTCATATCCTTGATTTTCTCTCTCTGATCTGATCAAATCCCTTAAGCATACTAACACTCCTAATGTGCTTCTGCCCAATGAGTGACGTGTGTCTCATATTTGATCTCGTGCTTAGCTGAATGCACTTTCAGAAGCCATTGTTGAGATAGGTACATTAAGAACATCCCGGGCCATAGCTGCTAGTACCGGAAATTGTCTTTTGTTAACCTACCACCATTGTAAAGGTTGAAAGTTCTTCTTCAGCTCCGTTGACTTTTGCAAATAAAACTGCATCTCATCACAATTTCGAGTTGTGTTTGCTTGTGTTGTTGCAAAAATGCTCCATATAGATAAAGATTCATTTTCATCGTCTTCATCGAATCCTGCATATGTAGACACAAAAGCAGAAGCAGAACTAGAAGGAATATTAGTAGCGGAATCATGTAATGCAGCATAATAATCATATAATTTAGCTAAATTATTATCAAGTTTACATATGCAATCAAATGAAGATGGAGTTTCTGTTTCACCTACTTCCATATAAGTATATAAACTAAATATTAAATTATGATAATCTACTTTTAATAGAAGGATTTAAGACTGCACCAATACAATAAATATCAGGAATAGGAAAAAAAATTAAACTTTTCAAACATAACTGTAACTGCAGCTTTATATTTTATATTTGATTTTAAACCATAAAGTAAATATGAATTTCAGCTATATGAGCTAAAACATTACAAACTGTTGGGTAATAAGATCCCGAAAATTCAACAGTAGCAGTGTAAAATTTACGTAATTTTTCTAAAAGTTCAGCAATTTATTTTCAAACATCGTCAGTTAACATATAAATCGCGTTCTTACAATGAGCATTTGAAACATGTGTTATGGGGTCTTTATACTTATAACATTCTTTTAAAAATAAATAAGTATAATTTCACCGTGTAATAATCTCTTGTGACATGAATTTAGGTCTCAAATCAAATTGTTTACATTTTTCTTTAAATTCTATAAGTCTATTTTTTCTATTATTACCTTGATAACTCCAACAACTCTTTTGACAATTTGTATTTCAGTTGCAAATAACTCAAGACCACTTTTAACAATTAAATTATAAATATGACAAACACAACAAACATGAAATATATCAGAAAGTGACGGTTCTAATTCTGTTTTTAAAAGATCTACAACAACAATATTATTAGATGCATTATCGAATGATATACAAAATATTTTTTTTATAAAGATTATAATTTTTGGTATAAGCATAGATAGTTTCGCTTATATATTTTCCAATATGACTTTGATCCTCGTCATACGCAAAAGTAATAATACGTTTTTTCTTTTTAAAATTTTCATCAATCCAATGACAAGTAATTGTTAAATAATCATAACCGTTTAAAGCATGCCCAATGTCTGCAGTAAAACTAACTAGTCATGAAAGATTAGTGAACAAATATTGCAAAAAAATAACATAATCATTATAAAGTCTAAAAACATCGACTCTACAAATACTACGAGGAACACCTGTAAAACAAATATTATATACTCTTTGAATATATGTAATTAAATATGAAGAAGAAGCAAAGGAAAAAGGTAAACAACCACGACAATCATTTTTGCTAATTCAATGCGATCCTTCTTTGGATCGTACTTAGCCAACCCTCCCGTTAATGTATTAAGTTGTTGTTGACCGGGTTTTAAATCAGTGGCAACACCCCCATTGTACCGGATGATCTTTCGTTAAATGCCTACCTATAGTGCCCGTACCCCGTCACCGCCCTCTCTCTTATGTTTATAAGTTTTCTCACAAATATTACATCTAACTCTATCGGTGTCCCCAACTTTATCATAAAAGAGCCACACTTTACTCCTTTTTTCCTTCTGGTAAAGGAGGTTTACGAACTACGACTACCACAAACAGTATCAACATTGACAGAAGGAACACTAGTAGATGTAGGAAGTTCAGTTTCTTCAAGTTTAACAATATTATCTAATTGAATGTTATCATATTCATTATCTTCTATTTCAAAATCTTCTTTCATTACCTACATATTTTTACCCCTTGAACTAGATTTACAGCGCAGTCCCGACACAATTTTTCTTAGCAAAAACATTATAAAATATTTAAATAATCAATAAATAAATATGACAATTTAATAAAATAATTAGAGAATGAAACGAGTGTACCAAACCTCGAAATTCAGAATTCAATTGAAATTCAAAGGCCGAAGCTCGAAGTCTTGCTACTTTGTAAATTAATAATAATAATAATGACTTGAGAATTGATAATATAGATAATTAAGAGAGTATGAGAATTATAGAAATAATTATGTGATAAAAATATAGAATATTTATAGATTTTTTAAAGAATAAAAATATAATTAACAAAAAAATTTAAAAAAAATTCCAAATTGTACACTGACCGTTGGCCTCTCCCCCAGCCCCAAGGTAATGTTACTCCCACGAATTTAAACCCCCAATTTGAGTCCTATTTCAAATCCTTACTCCCAGGAATGATTCTCCTTTATCCTCCATTTTTATTATCAATTTAAACAAACAAAACTATTGAACTCAGAATTCAATGCTAACACTAAATCAGTGTTCGAATAGTGGAATTGATTTCTTGAATGGTTATTTTGAAGAGAAATGGAAAGATTCCTTCATTGAAGTGGCAAGATCTGCTACATGAACAACAAAGCCATGGTAGAAATATCCGTCCAATAGTGAGGTTTGGGGGTGAGGGTAGCAAAGTTGGGGCCGAAGAGGATGGAGCGCGATGTGATATTTAGGGTAAGAAGTGGATTGTTGAGCAAACTAGATCACTTATGGTTGTGGATATTGGGCCATAATTATTCTTAAAGAAAAGTGTTAAAACCGAGTAAATGGGCTGGCCGGCCCAAATGTTAATAGCCCAAGAAAGGCCTGAAGTAGTCATTTCAGCATCTACGCACCACCATGTATTAATATCTCAAATTACAAATCCCGGAGCTTAGCGATGAAGATGACGTTTGCTACGGAAGAACACATCTAAAAGTAACGTCTCCTTCGACCTTCATACTTACATACATACATACATACATATCTGTCGAAAGCACATGGTGTTTTTTTTCTCCGGCTCAAAATATGATCTCTATTACCTCGTCGGAGCTCAACTACCTCGCTTTCCGCTACCTTCAGGAATCAGGTACTATCTCCTTTCCTAGGGTTCAATTTGTAATTTATATTTGACAAATTGATATTTTGTTTCGATTTTGAACTTCCTGTTTGACTAGGTTTGGTTATGATATACTCTATTTGGTATTTCTTTTCTTATGGAAAGTTAATTTGATAGTTTTTTGAGTCAATCCGACTAGAATGATTTGTGTTGTTACTGGAAAACCCTACGCCCCAATTTATGAGAAGGAGACACGGAGTTAAAGAATTAAAAGATGACTTTTGGAATTTGTGGCCTAAAATAAGTCATAGATAGATTTTTGGGTGGCTATAAATCATCTCATTAAGGTAAAGTAGGAAGTTTAAAGTTAAATTGTTGTTAAATATAGAATGATATCATTCTTTGTGGGATTGACTAAAAGGGAAAGAGTGTCACATAAATTGGGACGGAGGGAGTAGTTAAACCTTACTTAGTTTGTATCTCGGGAAGAAAGTGTGGTATATTGTAAGATGGACGGAGTAATTTCTACTTTTGAAACAATGCCAAGAAAGATAGACTAATTTCGAGCAACCTGAAGGATTCAAGTCCTAATATGGAATATTATGTTGTCTTCTGTTTATATTTTGGTCCTTTGTTGTGACGTCGATGCTAAGATTGTAAGTTTGTGACGATGATGCTAAAGATTGAAAAGGAAGTGGACGTTCTTCTTTATAATTAATAAACTTCAGGGTCTTTGTAATGAATTCCCCTGAGAAATAGAAAGAAGCTGTTTAGCTATTAACGTAAGTTTAGAAGCTTTCACGCTCAAATTCTTCTCTCTGTTATTATAAGGGAGAGACAGAAAAAAGAGACAATGCTTACAGGGCTCAAGCAAATGCAGGATATTATCTGTAATTCTGTGGCATTTTAATTTGCTTTGACATGTAATAGGTCATGTTCCCTGGATAAAGGCGAACTCAACGTTTGCTATCAATTAATGATTGTTTCATACACTTCCTATATTAATGGATTGCAGTAGACTAGAATATTTCATCATTTAATGTGTTTAAAAAGGATATATCTGGCCTAGCGCAAAGTTTCTGATTTATCCAATGTGAATTAGTGCAGAACCACATAATGTCAGTTAGATAGGGATGGTTATTTTAACTAGTTAAAGATAGGATGCTTAAGTGAGAGTACTCTTACATGTGCATGTTGTGATTTTCATTTAGAAGCAAAGTAGTTGCTGGGAAATAGTATTGTGTCGGTTCGGTTAATATAGAGATATGCCCTCATTGTCTTGGGCTTCTTCTCTTACTTCTCCTTTATCCATGACCTTGGTTGTTCTTCAATTTATTTAATTAAGATTCAGAACATCAATTTCTAGTAACTTTGTTGCTATGATGGACATATTTTTGGTAAAATGAACCCTTACTGCTAGGTCTCTTAGCTCAGAATTCTTGTATCTTCTATCTATTTATTGATTTCAGTTGAAGTTCTCTTATTATTAATGTTTTCATAGTCTTTCACCACTCTTTGTTGTTTAGTTTGTCATCTTGAATCTCCTGGTTTTCTGACTTCTTTACAGGGTTCACGCATGCAGCATTTGCTTTAGGATACGAGGCAGGGATCAATAAGAGCACAATAGATGGAAATTTAGTTCCTCGTGGTGCTCTGGTTACCTTTGTACAGAAGGGAATTCAATATCTAGAATTGGAAGCAAATTTGAGCAATGTAAGCGCGAAATTTGTGACGCTTTGATGTTTGTGTCCTGAGTTCAAGGTCTTTTGAAGACTTCCAACTGACTGATAATAAATAAGGCATGCAGGATGACACAGATATGGACGAAGACTTCCAGTTTTTACAACCCATTGATCTGATCACCAAGGATGTATATGAGCTACAGAAAATAATAAAAGAAAAAAAGGAAAAGCTTCGGAAAGATAAACCTCGGGGAAAGGACAAGGATATCAATGACCATGAGAGGGAGCATGAACGGGAACCTGCTAGAGAACCTGTTAGAGAAAGAGAGAAGGAAAAACAACAGAAGGAAAAAGAGCGAGATCGAGAAAGAGAAAGGATTGAGAAGGATAAGGAGAGAGAAAAAAATAAGGAGAAAGAAAAACCACGTGAGGATCTCATGGACACGAAACCCAATGGAGATAAAGAGATTGTTAAACACGAGGAGAATGGAAAGGCTGGAGGTATTATATTTTTGTAGCTTCTTACTTGCAATTCTTTACAAACTTTACTGCAAGACATCCTGGAACATACATGCATCTGATACATTTGGTCTGAACTTTATTAATCGTGTTAAAGCATAAAATTTCTACTCACCTGACTCTTTGGAGTTGCAAAATAGATCCAGAGCCCATGGAGATTTGCACAAGCTCAACCTCCTTGCCATGTAAAATCCCGAGTTCTGATTTACTGGTTTTGGAAGGCCATACGTCCGAGGTGCGATTAGATAGATACTATCTACACCTCCTCAACTGATATCACTCTCATACAATGATTTGATAAACTTTGTTGATATCAGCATGACACTATTTGTTCTTCTTAACTTATGGCAGGTTTTTGCATGTGCCTGGAGTCCTGACGGTTCACTTCTTGCATCTGGGTTAGCACATCAGTATTTCTTTTTATGCTGCTCTTATATAGGAATCAATTGATATTTCACTTTATTCTCTTGTCTCCATTTTGCGAATTTTAGCACTTTGGAGATGATCATTGTTCTTTTTCAAGACCTAGTTGTTAGTATCTAATTCATCTCACAAATCCATTCGAAACCTCCTTAGCCTGCCTCTTTGGACTACTTTAGACGTTATTGAGTATTGACATTTCTGTGTTAGATGCATTTACCTGGTTCATACATCAAATGTTTAATAGTGGGGAATATAATTAGTCTTCTTAGATGACCTTTTTTTGTATTGTTAATAGTCTTGTTAGAGGACTTATATTGTTTTTGTTGCTGTTATTATTGTTATATTTTTATTATATATATATTTAACTTAGTCCTGGTTCATACATCAAATGTTTAATAGCGGGGAATATAATTAGTCTTCTTAGATGACCTTTTTTTGTATTGTTAATAGTCTTGTTAGAGGACTTATATTGTTTTTGTTGCTGTTATTATTGTTATATTTTTATTATATATATATTTAACTTAGTCCTCACTTTTGATTTTATTTGGTATTGTGATGATGTGAATTGAGCTTAAATGGAGAAGTGAGGATTCATATAGCCAACCCCAACTTGTTTGGGATTGAGGCATAGTAGTTGTTGTGTACATCAAATGTTTACTATAAAGGATGATGTCTTATTTAGGGGAAGTGGGTAACCTTCTATGTTTATATAGTTCAACTAGTGAACACCACCCCCTGGGGAAAAGGCATACAGTAGAGACAATCTAAAAGGATTTTGTCCAAGAGTAGAAACAGAAGCCCCAGAAGTAGTCAGGATATGCGACGGGGTAAGGGCTTTTGGTCTTATCAAATCAGAAAGTCTTACTATTTAAAAGGGGGAAATGAATAATAAATCTCTTTCGTATATACCGATAGAGGTATGTGTCGTACCTGGATGGTTGGAGATATTTGTGAGGACAACCATTTGTCTTCTTAAAACAAGCCTGTTTTCAGCATGTCGCTTTTCAAAATTTGAAGGCTTTACTTTAAGTTGTACCATACCGATAGAGGTATGTGTCGTACCTGGATGGTTGGAGATATTTGTGAGGACAACCATTTGTCTTCTTAAAACAAGCCTGTTTTCAGCATGTCACTTTTCAAAATTTGAAGGCTTTACTTTAAGTTGTACCTTGAATTTGTTCATTGGAGGAAATGTGTTTGCATTGAGAATTTTGTCTATGATATCACTTCGTGCGTTTTTTACCTCCTTCAGATTTCTTGACTACAATAGATCTCTTCTTGTGGCTCAAGTTCTCTACTTTTGTCACTAGAATGCTACTTTTGACTTGTATGTTCACAGTAATGATATTGACATCCAAGCAAATAATTCATTTAAATTGAGACTGTACTGCACCTAAATAATGAACAATATGACTTACTAATAACCAAAATCTTGAATGTCATTACTATGTCGTATACTTCTCGCTACATTTCTTGAGTTCAATGTTCTAAATTGTAAACTCTTTCGCACAGGGTATGCTTACATCTAAAGGTCAAGACCAGCCTTAAATTATTATTAGGATTTTACTTTGTTTTACAGCTAATTATATGAAATCCTTAACTCAGGTCTGGAGATTCTACTGCTAGGATTTGGAGAATTGGAGATGGTCCTTGTAATTCCCATATGCAAAATGGACCCGTGAATGTCCTGGTATTAAAGCATTTTAAAGGTCGAACAAATGAGAAAAGCAAGGATGTCACTACGCTTGAGTGGAATGTAAGCTTTTGTAGATTGTTACTGGCTATCCTTTTTATTTGTCTTTTCTACTTTCTGTATCTATGACTTCTTTCTTGTGTAGGGCGAGGGAAACCTACTTGCAACAGGTTCTTATGATGGCCAAGCAAGAATTTGGAACCGAGATGGTAAGCAATCTTCTTTTAACATTTTCTTGCTGTTGAACAATGGGTTATGATAAATGCAAAAGTAAAGTTGGTCCTGACGATATTGAGTGTATGACACACCTTTGAGTGGTATAATTCCCTATGTTTTTATGGCTTTTTTTAACTATCTTTGAGGGAGGAAGTAGATTATTTTATTATTACAGCATCAAGAGGGTGTTGCTTTACAGCATGTGCAAACAACAACTACGCCTCAATCCCAAACAAGTTGGGGTCGGCTATATAAATACCCACTTCTTAGCTGTACTACGATATACATGATAACTTGGAGTTGAAACTGAAAAGCTTTAACCTTTCTGGACCTATAAAAAAGCTTCAACCTTTCTGGAATTGCCAGCATTTGTCTGTGAAGGATCGGTCTTCCTAAAATCACTTTGCTATTGTAGTTGGTGCAATTCATCCCTCATTTCTCCCTTTCCTTATTCAACTTCCCTTTCTTGAGGGATGCATTATCAGAATTCTCATGTCCAGTTATTAAGAATGCAATTTTTCCCCCTGAAGGACTATGGTGGATCACATATTTGATTCTAAAAAGCATGCGAAAGAACTGATTTATTATCCACCAATCTTCACAGAATTTTAAACATCTACCACCTTGAAAGGATAGTTGTAAATATGTACTAGCTACTTCAGCTGCCTAACTTATGCTACTCAATAAAGGGTAGCCTCCTGCCCATTAGTTTTCAGCCTTGAGAGAGCTGTGAACCACGTATAAGACCAAAAGGATGATCTGCATCAGGAGGTTTCTCACGCCAATGAAAGTATAGTTGAAAAAGTATACTACCTATAGCATCTTCCCAACTTAGTCCCACGGTTTACTTCAACAGCAAAGATAGTATAGCGCGAGATGTGTTGTAGATGCACGTCACAAGGTCGAATTCCATTGGTTATTAAGTCTGATATACAAGAGGAGAAACCAGATGGATGAACCTATTTATCCACCAAATTTCGAAACTGCTATCAGTAGATTTCATGATTATAACCCATAATCATGATTATAACCCAATCATGGCGTTGTCCAATTTCTTTGACTCGTCTATACCATATCGAGTCCCCCCTTCCCATAATCTCACAGATTTCCCTTTCCACAATTGGGAAAAAGTATCCTCCTTGATATAGACTATTAATTTCAGAATATGTTGGAAAGTTGTCAAACTGGTTTATTTTATCCAAAAGTTCAACTGCTGTTAAAATCTTTCCTTGCTTACTGTGTGGGGCACCTGTCTTATCTTATGGCACTAAATGTCTACTGCTGATATTTAATGATTGATCTTACGAGTCACTTCATATCCAGGGGAACTGGTAAATACTCTAATCAAACATAAAGGGCCAATCTTCTCTTTGAAGTGGAATAAGAAAGGTGATTATCTCCTTAGTGGTAGTGTAGACAAAACTGCAATTGTGTGGGATGTAAAGTCAGGTGAATGGAAGCAGCAATTTGAATTTCATTCAGGTGCTTTTCCTTGTTCTGTTTTACTGTTGTCCTAAACTTTTCCGCCATGATACAATTTGGGTTCTCTTCCTTGTCTAATCATTTATATATTATTGTATTCCAGCTCCAACTCTTGATGTTGATTGGCGAAACAACAATTCCTTTGCGACCTGCTCCACTGATAACATGATTTATGTTTGTAAAGTTGGAGAGAGTCGGCCTGTCAAAACTTTCTCCGGGCATCAGGTGATGTCCCAGTACTCTTTTTTTTGGGGGTGGAAAAATTGTTCAATGTTTTGTTACTGTTGCCAGTAAGTATTTTATTGGTGCTGGTGTACTGTGCACCTTTCTGAGGGGAGACGGGAGAACGAGAAGGGCATAAAAGATCAACTCTCTTGAGCCTTGTGATCATCACGTCATAAAATGCTCTCAAAATGCTCCGGACAAAAGCCTAATTGTGAACATTATCCTAAAATGTGTACATCTATTGCCTTGGTTGAGTTACCTGATTAATAAGATGCAACCTGTATTTATTGTATCTTTATGTCTTTGTTGCATGTGATGTTTTAACTTGTATTTACACATATGGTGTAATGAGGTGATAGGCTAAAGAATCTTGTGACCCCTTTCTCTGGCCATGAAAAAAATTGGTTTAGGCTGCTCAAGCAAATGCATTATCATGCAGCTGTGCACTTCTCAGACAATCATTTCCGTACCATCTATTTGGAGTTTTATCTTATGAGCTGTGGTTCTATTATTTTGTGTTCTAGACCATACATACTATTTTTGCGAATTTAAGTCCCATTCAGATGCAAACTTTTAGCATGCTAGATTGTAAGAAACACACGTCTTTAGCACTCTTTTGGTGAGCATAGTTAAAGTTTTTATCTTTTGATTGCAGAGTGAAGTCAATGCAATCAAATGGGACCCCTCAGGATCCTTGTTGGCATCATGCTCTGATGACACCACAGCTAAGGTAATTGCTAACATACTCTTTCTTTAAATTAATAGCAGGAGAAGTGTTTCCTCCACAGGTTTCAGAAAAGGGCTGATTAGGGCATTCCTGTTGCCTAGTCTACTAATTGCACTCATATAGTTATCCAAATTTTGAATTTAGTCATTACAGATTAGCTGATACAAATATCTCTAATTATTTTTCTTCTGATAATTCTGCTCATCATTTTTCTCTCTTGGGAGTCCTGATTGATATCTTTTATTCATTTAACTTATTCAAATAGTTGTATGTGACGTCTTGCATAAGTAACCATTTCTTCTGATAATTCTGCTCATCATTTTTATTCTCTCTTGGGAGTCCTGATTTATATCTTTCATTCATGTAACATATTAAAATAGTTGAATGTGGCGTCTTGCATCTGTAACGGATACATACTAACTAGGTATTGCAAAGAATGTGATAAGTTTGTTTTCAAATAATCAATAAGGTCTCCCTTAACCTCGTAGAAAAACTACGTTTCAATCCCACACTAGTGAGGTCCAGTATATCCATTCTGCTCTAACTTGGGCTTGTTTCATTTCACTATGCAAAAATTTGTCCTTTTAGGACAAATTAGTTCTATCAAGCTAGGGATTCTCTACATTTCACACCAGTCCCTATGATGTCGAACACCTTTAACATTTCATGAAAACAAGAAGTTATCATGCTTAACAACCTCTTCAATTTTAAAAAATGCATTTCGGCCTAGATTCCTGAATACTAAATCAGTAATCCCAAGCCAGTTCATTTTAAGATAGGATTTCAAATTTGCTGATTCTATGAATAACTGTTGATTGATCTGTGTAAAATTGGTGGATGACTCTTATCCCCTGTGCAGATATGGAGCGTGAAACAAGATTCCTGCTTGCATGATTTCAGAGAACATGCCAAGGTGCAGAATAGAAGATTATATACATATACAAATAGGAATTTAAATATGTTGCTTCTCTTTTCCTGATTTTGTTTGATTCACGTAGTCAGATCACACATCAGTTTAATAAAGTATTCATTTTTTAGGAGATCTATACCATCAGATGGAGTCCAACTGGCCCTGGTACAAGCAACCCAAATCAACAGTTGTTGGCAAGGTAAATATGCTACAAAGATCAGCCCTCAGGTGTTTCTCGCTTATCAGAAACCTATTGGCTCAGACCATACTTTGCATGACCTACTGTTTCTACCATAATTGTCTGTTACTTGGTAACCTCGAGGCTTCTTGTTCCTATAAGATCTCATCCTATGATTGTATTATAATTTATGGGTAAGGGATGACAGTTCTCTATGTTACATAGTTTTTGGTGATCTATAGAAAACTAACAAAGCTATTATCTACAACAACAAACAACCCAGTTGTGGTTCCACATGATGGGGTCTGGGGAGGGTAGGATGTACGCGTACCTTACCTACCTTTGTGAGGTAGAGGCTGTTTCCGGTAAGACTCTCGGCTCAGAAGAAAAGTACATGAAAGAAAACAAATAACATGATATAAAATAAATGTGGAAACATATAGTAATGCCCAACAAGAAAATAAAAACAATGTGATATCTGACAACTACTACTAAAAGGAAGAGCGGAGAGGAGGAAAACTCGCCCCCTCCCTCCCTCACTTAGCTACTTACTACTAGCCTTCTACCCTAATCCTATATCTCCATATCTTTCTAAGGTCATGCACTCAGTCAACTGAAGTTATGTCATATCTTGTCTAATCACATCCCCAGTTCTTCGGCCTACCTCTACCTCGCCTAGTTACAACCAACCTCTCGCACCTCCTTACTGGCGCTTCATCGTCTCTCCTCTTCACATGTCCGAACCACCTCAACCTTGATTTCCTCATCTTGTCCGCCACTAATGTCACTCCCACCTTGTCCCGTATAACTTCGCTCCTAATCAATCTCTCCATCTGAGCATCTTCATCTTCTGAACGTGGGCATTCTTGATTGGCCAACACTCTGCATCATACTGCAATGTTGGTCTAAACACCACTTTGTAGAACTTTCCTTTGAGCCTTGACGACATATTCTTATCGCACAGTACCCCGGAGGCAAGCCTCCATTTCACCCACCCCGCTCCAACGAAGCTATTATCTATAGAGAAAAAAAGACTAACAAAAGCTATTATCGTTTTGAACTTGTTTTCCTCCTTGTTTCGTGTTCTTGCTGATCCATGGCTGTTTTCTTTTCAGTGATTCACGGTGTAGATGGAAAGTTAATGATCCAATTTTTCAAACCAATTAACCCCCTCTTATCTTCGAGATGGCCTTCAAATTGAGTCCAATGATACTCTTATTTTTCTACATCTTATTTAGTATTGGAATGAAATGGGCTAGAATTAATTGGGATGAATATAGATGACTCACATGGCCGAACTCAACTACTAGATTTGGATTGAAGCATACATGGTCGTTTACTTATTTTATTTTTCTCTCTTTTAAAACATGGGGGAAGATAGCTTCCTGCAAACTCCTCACTACACTTCTTATATTTCATAGAACTACAGTATCTCCAGAAATATATGATCTGCACATTAGGAGTTCTATTTTGGCCCCTACTCTTGCGGTCTTGCCTTACAAATGCTGTCCCTGTAATTTACCTTCAATATGTCCTCGTTTAGCTACCTGCGTGTTACATTGTTTATGAAATAGCTTAGGTTTGTCTGATTGGCTTCATCTTCTATATCCCTTCACCTCTGAGGAATAATCCAAGTATATTAGACAATGAAAACCTTATTTTGTGGTACTTCACTCTAATAATTCTTGTCCCTATTCTTTCCACCAACTTATAATTTCTTGTGCAGTGCCTCATTTGACTCCACAGTGAAGCTATGGGATGTTGAAATTGGCCGCCTCGTCCACAGCTTGAATGGCCATAGGTAATGGATGTAATTCTCTTGCTGCTTATCATGTCTTCCAGGAAAAGAGTTGTGAAATGATCACAAAATCTCATAAGAGAAGTCACTGCTGCATAACAAAAATAGATAGCATTATAAAAAAACGAAGGAAAAAAGTACGACTTGTTTACTTGTGGGACGAAAACAAATTCCGATACTGATGATTTTTTTGTTTTGCTTGGTTGAAATATTGATTTCTTTTATTATTTTTATTACTAAAAATAGAAATATTGATTTCTTTTATTATTTTTATTACTAAAAGTTGAATCATTATCATTATTGTTACCACCGGTTTACTATTTTTTACTTTCAGGAGAGTGCCTTAAGGGATAGAGTTGAAAAGCTAGACAGTTTCTCTTGTGTGCATCTTTAAATATTTCTATTGTTCTGGTTATGTGACTGGATTTCTGTTAGTACTTATTGAGGTCTTCTTCCATTTTAAACCTAGGGATCCTGTCTACTCTGTCGCATTTAGCCCAAACAGTGAGTACTTGGCAACTGGGTCATTGGATAGATGCTTGAATATATGGTCTGTGAAAGACGCCAAGGTCATTAAAACATACAGTGGAAATGGTGGGATCTTTGAAGTGTGTTGGAACAAGGAAGGCAACAAGGTTGCAGCTTGTTTTGCAGACAATGTGGTCTGTGTCTTTGATGTTCGGATGTAGGGGTTGAGGAACAAACATGAAAAAAGATCATGTTGAAGATAGACGAAATCCCTCACACTTGTAACATGCTATGAGTGAATTTGTGACAAATGTCTGCTTGGACGCATGTAGAATTGTAGAACAATTGATATTCAACAAATCAATATTTATAGCGCGTTGTAGATATGCAGATAGGATGATGGCACTAACCTAGGTTTAGGTTTTGGTACTGCTGAAGCTGTAATTACAACCATTGTCGATTGTACTGTGTTGGAGTGAGAAGCTGCAGCGGCAGTGACAGTTCTTTCGTAACTGTATTTGTTGCCCAAATGCTGATATTGAGTTACATTAATTGTATTTCCTCGCCAGTTTCCAGTTGATGTTCTATTGTTAATTCCGTGGAGCGGGTTCACCTCCTACTATTGCAAACCCAGTATGACTATGAGACGGGGTTAGAATGGTATGCTGGTACTCAAGCCACATAGTTGGCAAAGTACCCGATATAGACTTTCCATATATCGACCTTGATGTAAATTGTAACATTTAGAATTTGGACAGATCACTTAAGAGTAAGCCTCTTGAGTTGGGAATGGATTTTTTTTCCGGAAGGGACGGGGAAATACCTCATACAAAAGTATCCAGTAGTTCAATACGTTGTTAGACTATTGCCATGTAAAAAAGAGGTGGCGGTTAAGATTTCATTTGTCGATAAAAGATTAACAAAAATAGACACATTTTAGTACCAAGGGGAAAAAAGAAAAACAAAAGTAACGATGTCATCTTTTGCAGCAGATTGGATGCAACTCCAAGTCTCCAACGGTCCCCTAATAACATTAAAGATTGTTACTTTAAAAAAATTAAATGTTTCTGCTAAAGAAATACACTAAACAGTAAGCTAGTAGATTTTCATATGTTATCATTCATATAACATCATCTCTATAAGAGTTAAAAAAAATTAAAATCTAAAATATTTAACCTTTCTATAACAACTTTTACGTATAATATCAATAACCGTCTTTATAACAATATGTTTTTTTGTAAAATTACCTTATATAACAATTATCTTGTTTGTTTTGATAATATAGTGATTAATCATCTTTATAAAAATAGAATTATTAAGATTATTAATAATAGGTCTAGAGATTTTGTCCAAATATTTTGATACTTTAATATAGGGTGGCGAAGCCCCACCCGCACTGCCCCGCCCCTACCCGCATTCGCCCTCGCCTGGCCGCCCCGATTAAATTAAAAAAAAATTAGCGGGTTCGGGGCTCGAACCGGGACGGGACATGGTATGGTCCCACCGACCCGGTCCCGCTAGGACCCGACCCGTCCCGGTCCCGCCCCAGTCCCGCCATTTGTCAAAAATAGTCGTTGTCTAACGGCCGTTTTACATTTTGACCGTTAGACAACGACCATTTTTGGCTTCCCCCACTCCCCTACCCCCTTTATATTTATTTTTAACCCTTAAGTTATTATATTTACACTTTAACCCAATTTTCCAACTATAAATACCTCATTTTCTCTTCTTATTTCTCACAAATCTTTCTACATTTTCTCTAATTTCTATACAACATTGTCTACTACATATTCACTCTATTTATTAATTTGAGAATTGAGAGTGAATTTATGAAATAATTCCTTTCTAACTCTATATCATCTTCACCCTCCACATTTTCATCAAATTCATAATTCCTTTTTTCATTGATGAATTTATGAAATATATCTCTTGAAATACATCATCTTTCTTTGTTTTCTTCAATTTTTTCCATGTAAAATAAGCAGGAAAGTGTTAATACCCAGAAAGGTGTTGAATTTAGGAATACCCAACTGAGAATCTTGAATTAAATTTAAGAAACAAATTATTTTTTTTATAAAATGGGAATATAGGAAATTATATCGCCATGGGAGGTTATAAAAGAGAAGAAGTGTTGAGTAGCGACGTGGAACAATTTGACCAAGATATATCAATTCCAACCGAAGAACCACACGAAATTATAAAGAAACTAGAAAAAGTATTTTCAAATTGATAATATATTTCATTGCAATTTTAGTAATTTTTTCTATGTCTTCTATAATGTTGTAATTCTAAATCTTGTATATTTCAATGAAATAATTAATAATATAAGAGGCACAAAAACATCATTGAGATGTTTGTTTTTACTCTTCTTGTCTTTATTTAATTATTTAGTTTATAAATATATATGAATATAATACTATAATAGTATAATATGAGTATATGACTTGACTATATGTTACTTTGTTAGTAATTTAGTATTTTTAATTTAGTGGGAAAATTAAAAAAAAAAAAGGGCCCGCCCGCCCCGCCCCGTCCGACCGACGCCTGGCCCCCGACTCGCCACCGGATCGGTGATCGACGGACACTGATCGTCCCGCGATGACGGTCCCATCCGCCCGCCCACCCACCCGCCCCTCTTCTCCGTCCCGATCCCGTCCCAACCCCGCCTATCCCGATCCCAGTGGGTCCGGCCCGGCCCACTGATCAGCCCGACCCACTGATCAGCCCTACTTTAATGTATTATTTTTGACAAAATATTATGTGAATATATATTTTTATCATTAAAAGATTTTTCTTTGTTATACAATGTGTTATTAAGCTTAATATTTGACAGTTAAAATGAAAAGTTAGGTTTTATGTATTTTTTTTATCTATACTAATATAACAGTAAAATATTATTTAAATATTAATAATATTATATGTGTATAACAGCTCTTCCCAATAGCATCAAAAATAATTCGGACCCAACAATATTATTATTAAGAGGTTGACTATATTAATAAGAGTGAGTGATCCTAGTCCTCCGGGACATAGTCCAGTGGCAAAGTCTGAGCGCTATAAGGCGCTCTGACATGGACAGAGTGGGTTCGATTTTCCGCAAGCACGAAGTAACTCTGCATGTTGGGAAATTGAACCTTGTCTCATTGATCAGTTGTACGCTCCCAGAAACTGGCCACTGGAGCACATCTCGCGATTTACTGGTAATAGTGTTGAAGAACCGGTGCTATTACCTCCAAGACGCCCTGATAATACCAAATAAGTGAATGACGCAGATCAAAACCCTGATCATAAATAAAAAAAAAGTGTGAGTGATCCTATGGGCATATTAATAATTTTGTTTTGTATCCTTTGGTCGACCCATTGTAAAATCGGACTTGCAAATTGACATCCACGTGTAGTTTTTGGTGACACCTGTTTCTCACTTCTCTGCTTCCTTCGTATCAAATAATCTACACTTCCAGATGATATTTTGCCTTGTCTAATATTTGTTCCTGTTTTTTTGTTTTTGTTTAGAGATTTTCAGTTTTGGCTTATGACTAACCGGTAAGCATTCTTGCAGGTTTTATTTGCTGTATCACCACTAACTCTACAAGTTATGGAATTTTCTTATGACTTATCTAGAATGATTCTACTTATGATGTTCTTGAATCTTTGTTGTCAAAAAAAAAATGAAAATTTTATCAAATGTTATTGTAGAATTTCTGAGGCTTTGGTTCTTTTGTTAACTAATTTTATCAAATGTAATTTGTTATAACTATTACACAACTTGAGGCTTTTAGCTTCTCATGAAGAGAATTTTGGGTTCTTGTGTACAATATTTTGGAAAACATAGTTATTGGAAAACAATAATTAGTGTTAGTGAGAAAATAGCTCTGATTTGATTTCTCCTACAACGGATCCTCACTTTAATAAGTGACTAAGTAATTAACTTTTAAGCTGAGATATGAAATGTGAACTTAATTTTAAGGTATCAATATATTGGTAAACTTGTGGCTTAACCAATTTTTTTTTGTAGGAACTGATTAATTTGTTTATGAAATTGCAGATGAATGTGTGAAGTAGATATTCAGTTATCATTTTTTATTTGATTTCGTATCATTTAAATGTGCAATAATCTGCTTCTCATAATAGCACGGATAACCTTTCATCATTTATTGTTGCGACTTGTGAGTGATGATGTGTGCTATAGTCCTGGCAGATTGCCCATCCAAATTTGCTATTACATGCTTTATAATATTAATTCAATTCTATAGCTTTTAATGTGCTACAAAATCATGGATCCTCTGCTGTGCTATTTCGATGAACCGTTCTCATGGACAGGTGATTTCTTATTTTGTTGAACCACATGAGCCTTCTATTTCACTGAATCCACCCCCATCTCTACAGAGCCCCGAAAGCTTATATGATCTCTAGGCTGTAGAGAAAGGGCCTATGATTCAATCATTGAATCTCAGCGACGCGGTGAAAGATCTAAAAGAGGTGGATGAGCCTCTGTCGCCACTCCTTTCGTAGTCAACCCAGCCGGGGTGGGTTTCTCAAGTTTCAGATCAAATATGGGCTTCGGTGCCATCGTGGAAGGCCCTACCATGTACATAGAATATCGACTGCCTTTGGGCTTTCCTTCTTTCTACGGGTCAACTACCCTTATTAGTATCCGTCTAGGTAGGCGAATCATGCTACAATTCGAAATTCTTTTTCAAAAGTATACGGATATTCCCGAAGGCGGGTGATGCCCAGCGAATTCGAATTCTGCTATGCCAGTGCGCAAAGCAAGCACGCAAGGACTGCGTAAATCTTTGGTCTGCCTATCATTGTCCAAATAAACCCCTCTGGCCGAAGACTAGTGGTAGGTGGTCCTGCGGAGCTTTTGGAAAAGGGTAGCATGTGTGTAAGCACAACAATGAACCGCGGCGAACCCTCAGACGACCTATCTAAGATTAGGGGGGATCCTCAGTAGTGGTGACCCTTTCACTCTTCCACGGACTGATACATGTACCGAATGCTCATATGGGAAAGTTGACTCCTGGGTCTGGAACCTGGGGGGTTGCTCCGAGAAATCCTTTCTTTCTCGTCCACTCAGGCGGTGCGGACACACCTGCGATTACAGGTGACAGTTACAAGAATGGCGGGGAAGTTAACAGTTCGTTTTCTTCTTTGGGCTCGGGTCGATAGTAGCTGTTAGACATATTTTATATACACTTTTGAGTCATTTTTAGTTAGTATTTTTCGTATTTTCTTTGAAATTAGTGTTATGTTAGGGTCGTTTTTCTTTCTTTTGAGTCACTGATGTGCGATTTATGCACACACTAAACGCAAGTGCACGTGTCGTGACAAGTAATATAGTCTAGAAGATCGAGTTATCGTCCTCAGGGATTAGTGTCCAATTATCAACCTCTATTATGTAGTATCTATTTGGTAACCGATAATTTGATGAATTATTTATAGCTATAATTATAGATGCTAACTAAATTACTTTATTTTACTTCAGATATGGTGGAAACAGGGCTTCCAAATCTCCTCAACTATCCGCTCGGTTTACTCGTTAATGCAAATAATTATGGTTCTTCTTCTATTTTGAGATAGCAGGTTAACTAAGCCGTTTTATACTCCTGTTAAGGTAATATAAACACTCAACCCCAATGTAGAACCCTTCTATCTTTCGATGATAAGATTGACTACAAAGGAGGATTAAGAACAATAACCTATCAAACTACACAAGTATCGGGGTACGTTCGTCCACGGTTTTAACCTATGTTTATTCAACTATAGCATATTCACAATCTCCCCTTTCGGATTTCGATTATAAATCATATAAGTTATGATAATTAGTGATCAATTAATTACCAAGTAATCAAAACAAATATTGAATAAATCTCAACAATAATAAGAAGAAATCAAAACATGCATTAATTCATAAGAGCGAAGGTTCAAGCGATTCGACATGGAAAGCCCTAAATTAAGTTAGTTCCTAGCCATAGACATGCTAAGAACTAAACTAATATCCAACATAAACTAAAAAGAAATAAAATAAAGAACAAGAAATTACACAAAAGTAAGTCTCCAATCTTGATCTCCAAGTTGTGAGGAATTGTCAAGTGTGGGATCCCCCAAATCTGACCTAAAAAGGTCCTTTTTATAATCTCAAAAATGTCCAACAACTTTTCCTTCTTGGCCTTGGCCATTTCCCGCCAGAATCAGCCATGCGCCAAACTTCGCGCTCTGTTCTTTGGGCGTCGTGGCGCTCTGCTGCTGCTGGTTGGTGGCGCCGCGGCGCCGCCCTGTTTCTCGCCCGAGTTGTCAACTTTAGCTTTTTGAGCTCTGAAACCTCTGTTTCTGTCATCTTTTCACTCCTTTTCACCAATGTGTCACTTTAAACCATTATGACTCAAGAGAAAGAAAATCTATCCTAAGACGACACATATTTGTACAAAAATGGGCAAAAGACTAACTAAAAATGACTCAAAAGGTGTATAAAATACACCGATCAAATACCCCCAAACTTAACCTTTGCTCGCCCTCGAGTAAAGATCAAAAGAAAGAAATAAAGACACGAAGGAAAAAAAAAACATGACTCAAAGACATTGATCAATTTGCTGCATCATTGTTACTTAGAAAAGCATGATGGTTAGGAGAATAATATGCAGGAACATATAGCATGAATTTTTAGCATTCTAAACACATCAAGTCAGATATTTCGCAAATTCAATTTAATCATGCTCAATGGAAGTAAGAATACCTAACTATGCATGTCAATTTCAAAATCCTATGACATGTTTACTTGCTATTCTCCACTAATCATGGATACACACATCAGAGATCATCAGGGCTTTTCAGGGTTGTAATGTAGGCTTAGGCAGGGGTACATAAAAATAGGCTTTTAGGCTCAACTTACGTACCATAAGCTCTTTTTCTTTCAACTCTTCCCTTTTCTTTTGATTTTTTTTAACCTCATACCTATCTTTCCCCTCTTTTGTTTTGAGAGAATGAGGTGTATTATGAATAGCAGGCACCCCCAAACTTAGGCTTTTGCCTATTTATTATTATTTTTTCATTGGGGTGCATCAAAATTGTTCAATATCTTTTTGTCTCTTTTCAACACTTTATATTTCAAACAACTCAATTTTTCACTTATGGCACAAATATAGAATTATAGAGTGTCAAAGAAAGGTCATATTTTCGGCTCAATGGGGCTGACTGGTGATACAATTGTGATGTCAGGGATAGACAATGAATGGTAAGAAAGAGCTAACAAAGAAATGTATGAGTCATCTCCCTAACATGTATATCCTAACTATTTCGCCTCAAATATCAAGCAAGCAGACACATATGTTTAATCACTTAACAATGCATAAATCAAGCAAAATACCCCCAAATAGTTCGATTTCATGAATTTTTGGCATATCTAACCTAAGTGTTCAGATGATTGCTTCTAATTCCATTACATTATTCAACTTTACTTCACTAGACGTTTTCATGCATGATCTTATAAAAAAATTATGACTCAAAAATACTCAAAAACACACAAAATAAATCACAAAGACTTAAAACAATAAAACACCCCCCTGATCGGTGTATTTTATATACACCTTTCGAGTCAGTTTTAGTTAGTCTTTTGTCCCATTTTGCACATATAATTGTCGTATTAGGATAGTTTTTCTTTCTTTTGAGTCAAAGTGGTTAAAATGGCCAAATGGCGGAAAAGGAACAAAAAAGAGGCAAAAGAGATGCGGAAAGCAGAGAAAGTGGCGAACAAGGCTAAAATCTGCACTGCAGGTGCCATCATTCGTGCAGGCGTGCAGAAGATCCAGCGCGCCAGCTAAAGGGCCGCGGCGCCCACTATACCGAGAGGACGAAGACTGGCGCGCGCGCCTCGTGAGACTGAAGGGCGCGCGCCTAAACATCCGGCGAGCTACAGAAGATCCAGGCCGCAGCTACTCGCATAGAGCGTGGCCGCGCGCCAAAACACCCGACGGACAGAACTTCCGGCCGCGCGCCGTCGCAGGCCGCGCCGACGCGGAAAAATTAGGTTTTTGACGAATTTGGGCCAGCCCGAAGGAAAAGAGGAGGCGGTTCATGACTATAAAAGGAGAACCCTAGGCAGTTTTTGGGGGTTCCCTTCTGGCACAACACAAGACTTTTTGCTTGGAGATAGGACACCATTAGTTTAGTAATTTCTTTTCCTTTTCTTTACTTTATTTCAATTTTGCATGATGAACATGAAATTATTTCTTGTCATCTTTATGGCTAGGAACTAATTCTCTTATAGGGCTTTCTATGTTGAACTTCTTGAAACTTATGTTATAAATTAATGCATGCTTATGGTTATTGTTCTTATTGAGAGATCTATCCAATAATTGAGTTGAATTCTTGGTAATTAATTGACAACTAATACTATATGATTTCTAATCAGATTCTGAAAAGGGGGAATTGTGAATATGCTGTAAGTTGGGTAGACATTCTTGAATTGGAGATGAAAATACCTCAATTAGTATGTAGCGTTGATGAGAGGCTTAACAACCCTAATTTTGCGCATTGTGCGTGACGGTCAACTAGGTTTTTGTTCTTAATCCTCCTATAAAGTTACCCTTACCAGCGAAAGTTAGGTAAGGAACGATACTGGGGTTGAGTGTTTATATAACCCTAACGGGAGTATAAAACGATTTCGTAAACCTGCTTTCTCCAAAAGAAGAATACCATAAGTAATGCATTAGCAAGTAGCATAAGCGGATAGTGAGGATACATAGAAGCCCTATTCTCATCACAACTGAAGTAAACCTTTATAATTGAATAGCTTTTATAATTCGTAGTTATAAACAACCAAATCAATTATCAATTCGCCAAATAGATACTAGAAAATAGATAGTTGGTACTTGAACCCTAATCCCAGAGGACGATATTCGGTCTTATCTAAGACTATACTACTTGATACGATAACGTGCACTTGCGTTTGAGTGTGTGCATCTTAACGCGCATCAAGTTTTTGGTGCCGTTGCCGGGGATTAGGCATAGTTCAATATCAAAGTTGCCTATTTTTTGATTTCTAATTTGGTTTTTAACTTTTCTTTTAATTTTTAATTTTTACGTCTTTCTTTTGAAAAATTCGAGGTGCCGTGATTTGTTGTTTGTTTTTGGTCTATTTCAGGAAGTCAGTTTATGCGACGGAGAAGAGGAGTAAACACTTTTGTTCCATTCAATCCAGAAATTGAGAAAACCTGCAAACAGAACAGAAAGAATCAGCGGATTGCAACCTTGCTAGAGATGAACGACATTCAGAACAACGGGATGGGAGAAGGGTTAGGAGAAAATCAACCCCATCCAGGAATACCTCGACAAATGCCAATAGACGTGGAAGAGAGAGTCCAAATCCAGCCAGAAAGAAGTTTGAGAGATTATGTGCTGCCAAGAGTGAATGGAGCACAGACTTGCATTAGGCTCCCGCACAGAGCCAACAACTTCGAGATAAAACCAGCGATTCTGAGCATGGTACAGCACACAGTGCAATTCGGAGGACTGCCATCGGAGGACCCACATATGCACATAGCTAATTTCTTGGAGCTATGTGCAACTTTTAGATATAACGACGTTACTGATGATGCCGTCAGATTGAGGCTCTTTCCCTTCTCACTCAGGGATAGAGCAAAAGTATGGTTGAATTCCTGTACGATTCGATTTTCACATGGCACGAGTGGGCACGTAAATTCTTAGCCAAGTTCTTTCCTCCGTAAAGCAAAGAAACTAAGAGGAGTTGAACAACTTCTACCAAGCTGATGGAGAGTCCTTATATGAAGCTTGGGAAAGGTTCAAGGATCTACAAAGGAAGTGCCCACACCATTGAATTGAGTTGTGGAACTTGGTCCACATCTTCTACAACGGGCTGAGCAGTACAACCAGAACCATTATAGATGCAGCAGCATGTGGAGCATTCATGAGGAAAACAGCCCACGACGCTCATGAGTTATTAGAAGATATGGCCACTAACAACCATGTCACTGAAGAGAGGGCGACTAGTGGGAGAAGAACCGTGGGAGTCCACGAGATAGATGCTATCACGCTTGAATGCCCAGTGGCTCTTCTAGCGAAAACAGGCAAGAACATACAAAGGTCGATAAATGCCGCATGATGCCTAAAAGGCGCGAGATATGGTGCCCACATACATTTGATAGGTGTCCTTCAATGATCCCAACAATATGCCAATGGAGCAGCAGAGTGTCAGCAAAGAGGTAATTACGAGGCAACAGAACAACCCATACTCAAACACTTATAATCCAGTGGAGAATCACCCAAATTTCTCATGGAAAGGAGATCGGGCCGAGAATCAATATCGTGGCGCAGAACCAATATCGTGGCGCAGAATCGATATACGGGCGATGATCGTAACCAAGCATACGTAATCAATGCCTTCATTCAAGCCCCACAAAGATCAGCTCAATGCACCTGCTCGTAAAGAAAAGTCGGATGATAAGCAATGCGATAAAGATTGCCAATGCCTGCACTCCGCCATGAAGCTAGATCCTCATTCACGAACTTGGAAACTCAAGTGGGTCAGCTAGCAAAGCAGGCAAACATCGACCACGAGGCATTGCAAGTAACACGAGGTAAATCCAAGCGATGCAGCAAGCGAATCGAGAAGCGGCAACAAATTGGAGCAGCAACCACCTCAGCCAGTAGTTGAGAAGAAATCAGAGTTAGAAAAAGAGAAGGTGATTGAGCCTAGCCCAGTGATAGAAAACTTGCAGAAGAGTATACAGAAAATATCCCTTTCCCAGAGATTACAGAGAAAGGCGGTCGATAAACAATTTTCCAAATTTTTGGAAGTATTCAGGAAGCTGCATATCAACATACCTTTTATAGAGGCTTTGGAGCAGATGCCTTTCTATTTCAAGTTCATGAAAGAAATCTTGGGAAAAAGAAGAAAGGCGGAATATGAGATAGTAGCACTAATAGAAGAGTGTAGTGCTATCCTGCAAAAGAAGTTGCCACCCAAGCTAAAGGATCCTGGCAGCTTTACACTACCTTGCACAGTGGGCAGGGTGACTTGCAACAGAGCTCTATGCGATTTAGGGGCAAGTATAAACCTGATGCCCTTATCAGTTTTTAAAAGATCGAGTTGGGAGAGGCCAAACCAACCACTGTGAGTCTGCAACTAGCTGACAGGACAGTGGTTCATCCACGAGGAAAAATTGAGGACGTGATTGTGAAAGTAGGAAAATTCTTCTTTCCTGCAGACTTCCTCATTCTTGACATGGAAGAAGACGCGGAAATCCCTATCATATTGGGGAGGCCATTCCTAGCAACGGGAAGAGCTTTGATTGATGTTGAAAGAGGAGAATTAACACTAAGGGTGGAGTCTGAAGAAATGGTGTTTAAAGTTTTTAAACATGTCATTGAGCCACCAACAATGAGTAGGTGCTTTGCAATCAGCACCATCAAACCATGCGAGCCGATACAAGTCAACCAAAGAGCAATGAGCCCAAGAAAGCAAGCATGGTTTGCCGAAATGCCACTAAAGGAGGTAAGTGTTCCTGAACTCCCTATTACTGATAATGCCAAAAAGAAAAGAAGAAAAAGAAAACGTCAAATGTGGAGGAAATGGATAGGTTGGAGGCTTAATTCCCCCCAAGGTTATTAAGGCTAAGGAACTTGCGTCCGGCTAAAAGACGTTAAAGACATCGCTTCTTGGGAGGCAACCCAATGTTTTTAATTATGATATTTCAATTTCTGTTTTTATTTTATTTCATCTTGATCAGTTTCACGGTCTTGGGTTCTTGTGTCTATGTGTGTTGACAGGTGAAAGCCAAGGATGTGGAAGGCGAAAAATGAAGAGAAGCCAAGGATACCCGTAATCGCCATAGGCCGCGCGCCATTTACGTGCCGCGCCAAATGATCAGAAGACGCCCAGAACTTTTCGCGCCGCGGCTCCCAATTCCAGCGCCGCGGCGCTACAACGGAAAATTTGAATTATGGAAGACACCCTGAGCCGAAGGTCCTATCGCCAAACCAAAACACCAAGAATGCTCCTCCCCTCACGGAATTCAAAGCATTATCCACCGCCACCACCACCATTTTAGCCAAAGTCTGTAAGTGTCTTTTCTTTTATTTTCTTTGAGTCTTGCACACATTGGGGACAATGTGTGATTTAAGTTTGGGGGTGTTTTATCTGTGTGTCATGTTATGTTTTATTTAAGTCTTTTTATTTGTTTTATGTTTATTTTGAGTCACCAATTTTTTTTTTCTTTTTTGAGTCATAATTGCCTGTCAAAGATCATGTATGCTATAGTTGCTAGAAACACCTAGTGAAGTAAGGTGGAATAATGTAAAGAAATTGAAGCAACTATCTAAACACTTAGGTTAAATATGCCAAAACTCATGTAACTGTCTATTTGGAGTTTCTTGCTCGAATTACGATACTAAATGATAAATGCTTATGTGTTATGATTGCTTGCTATTTGAGGCTAAATAGTTAGGATATGCATGTTAGGGAAATGACTCGTGCACTTCTTTGATAGCCAATTCTTACCACTCTTTTCTATCCCTGACTTTAAAATATCCCTAGTCACCCATTGAGCCTAAATTTGAAACTTCTTCTTTGACACCATATATTCCCACAAATTGTGCCATAAGTGAAAATATGAAATAATGGAGTACATTGTGTTAAAAAGAAGAAACAACAAGAGTGAACAAGTTTGATGCACCCCAATGGAAAAGTAATAAGAAAGAGGCAAAAGCCTAAGTTTGGGGTGCCTATTAGTATAATACACTTCACTCTCCCAAAACAAAAGAGGGGAAGGATAGAATTGAAGTGAAGGAAAGAATCAAAAGAAAAGGGAAAAATTGAAAAGCCAAAAGAGCTTATAGTACGTAAAAATGAGCCTAAATGTCTATCTTTACCAACCCCTACCTAAGCCTACATTACAACCCTTAAAGTCCTGAAGATCTCTTTTATGCATATCTAGAATTAGTGGAGAATAGCAAGTAAGCAAGCCATAGGAATTCTTGAATTTATATGCATGATTTAGTATATTGACTTCCATTAAGCATGATGAATATGAGTTTGCGAAATATTTAGCTTCATGTGGTTAGTGTGCTGAAAATTTCATGCTATATGATTCCTCGTATTATTCAGCTAACCTTCATGTTTTTCTAGTTAACATTTATGCAGCAAAAGTGATCAATGGCAGGGAGTCCTTTTATTTTTCGTTCTTTGAGTCTTGTTATTTTATTTCTTTCTATCTTTGCTCGAGGGCGAACAAAGGTTAAGTTTGGGGGTATTTGATCGGTGTATTTTATATACACCTTTCGAGTCAGTTTTAGTTAGTCTTTTGTCCCATTTTGCACATATAATTGTCGTATTAGGATAGTTTTTCTTTCTTTTGAGTCAAAGTGGTTAAAATGGCCAAATGGCGGAAAAGGAGCAAAAGAGGGCAAAAGAGATGCAGCGAAAGCAGAGAAAGTGGCGAACAAGGCTAAAATCCGGACGGCGGCGGCTCGCCTCAAAGCACTGCGGCGCGCCATCATTCGAAGAAGGTGCAGAAGATCCAGGCGCGCGCTTAAAGCGAGGCCGCGCGCCACTATCGAGAGGACAGAAGACTCGGCGCGCGCTCGAAGACTGAACGAGCCGCGGCGCTAAACATCCGGAGAGCTACAGAAGATTCAGCGCGCGCCTCGAACAGCGATAGCGAGGCGCGGCGCCAAAACACCCGGACGGACAGAACTTCCGGGCCAGCGCGCTGTCGCAGGCCGGCGCCGACGCGGAAAAATTAGGTTTTTGGACGAATTTCTGGGCCAGGCCTGAAGGAAAAGAGGGAGGCGGTTTGCAACCTATAAAAGGAGAACCCTAGGCAGTTTTTGGGGGTTCCCTTCTGGCACAACACAAGACTTTTTGCTTGGAGATAGGACACCATTAGTTTAGTAATTTCTTTTCCTTTTCTTTACTTTATTTCAATTTTGCATGATGAACATGAAATTATTTCTTGTCATCTTTATGGCTAGGAACTAATTCTCTTATAGGGCTTTCTATGTTGAACTTCTTGAAACTTATGTTATAAATTAATGCATGCTTATGGTTATTGTTCTTATTGAGAGATCTATCCAATAATTGAGTTGAATTCTTGGTAATTAATTGACAACTAATTATCACTATATGATTTCTAATCAGATTCTGAAAAGGGGGGATTGTGAATATGCTGTAAGTTGGGTAGACATTCTTGAATTGGGGATGAAAATACCTCAATTAGTATGTAGCGTTGATGAGGCTTAACAACCCTAATTTTGCGCATTGTGCGTGCGGCCAACTAGGTTTTTGTTCTTAATCCTCCTATAAAGTTACCCTTACCAAATGAAAGTTAGGTAAGGAGCGATCTTTGGGTTGAGTGTTTATATAACCCTAACGGAGTATAAAACGATTTCAGAAACCCGCTTTCTCCAAAGAAGAATACCATAAGTAATGCATTAGCAAGTAGCATGCGGATAGTGAGGATACATGTAAGCCCTATTCTCATCACAACTGAAGTAAACCTTTATAATTTAATAGCTTTTATAATTCGTAGTTATAAACAACCAAATCAATTATCAATTCGCCAAATAGATACTAGAAAATAGATAGTTGGTACTTGAACCCTAATCCCAGAGGACGATATTCGGTCTTATCTAAGACTATACTACTTGATACGATAACGTGCACTTGCGTTTGAGTGTGTGCATCTTAACGCGTATCACCCCCCCCCCCAAACCTAAATCAAACATTATCCCTAATGTGTGCAAGACTTAAAAATAAAAGAAAAACGGGACAACTTACAAACTTGGTTTAAAATGGTGGCGGTGGCGGCGTATAATGCATGGCAGATAACGTCAGAAATCCCGTCAGAATGGAAGAGGGAAATCGTTTATAGGACTCTTTTATTTTTCAGATTTTTCGCCGCGCGCCAGGTTCGAGATCGATGGCGCCGAGCCGATTTTCTTCTCTTCACGCTCGTCCTCCAATTTTGGCCTCAGACTGTCATCACAACATGCAAACAATACCTCCCGTGAGACTGTTCTAACTAAAACTAAATTGCATAAAATAAAATAACCTTGGGTTGCCTCCCAAGTAGCGTTGTCTTTAACGGCTTTTAGCCGGACGCAAGTTCCTTATCAAGAGACATGGGGTAAATTAACCCCACAGCCTATCCATTTCATAATCATTTTTATCTTTCGCCTTCTGTTTTTCTTTTTCTCTTTTTTCTCAAGAGAAGGTTTAGCGTTGCTCACCTGGCGGACTGATTTCCTTTGTTTTGGCTTGTGCTGGCTCAACCGATGTGCTGACAGTGCTGACTGCAAAACACTTCTTATGACTGGGGGTTCAACGATGTGTTTAAACACCTTGAACACAATCTCTTCATTCTCAACTCTGAGTGTCAGCTCGCCCTTCTCCACATCAATCAGGGCTCTCCCAGTTGACAAGAATGGTCTTCCCAAGATGATAAGGATTTCATCATCTTCCTCCATATCAAGGATGAGGAAGTCCGCAGGAAAGAAGAATTTTCCCACCTTAATCAATACGTCTTCAATCATTCCCATGGGATGCACCACTGTCCTATCCGCCAACTGCAAGCTCACAGTGGTTGGTTTTGCTTCACCCAAACCCAACCTCTTGAAAACGGACAAGGGCATGAGATTTATGCTAGGCCCCAAATCACACAGGGCCTTGTTACATGTTACTCTACCAATTGTGCAAGGCAATGTGAAGCTCCCTGGATCCTTGAGTTTGGGGGGTAATTTCTTCTGCAGGATGACACTGCATTCCTCTGTCAATGCCACTGTCTCATACTCAACTAGCTTCTTCTTTCCAAGAATTTCCTTCATGAATTTAAAATAAGTAGGCATTTGCTCCAATGCCTCAATGAACGGAATGTTAATGTGCAGCTTTCTGAATACCTCCAAGAACTTGGAGAATTGCTTATCAACTGCTTTCCTTTGCAACCTCTGAGGGTAAGGAATCTTCTCTGTATTCCTCACCGAACTGTTGGAACCTTCTCTAACATAGAGCGGTCCTCAGTAACCCCCTCCTTCTCTGCATCTACTCTCTGCTCAACTCTCTGTTCTACCACAGGCTGATTGCTTTCCACTTCTCTGCTGCACCGCCTGACACTGCTCTATGGGATTCATCTCTGTATTACTAGAAAGAGTGTCATGTGGCCTGTTGTTTGTCATCTTTGCTAGTTGTCCCACCTGCGTCTCCAAATTCCTGATAGAGGATCTTGTCTCTGCCATGAACTGGTTCTGTGAGTTGGTGAGTGTCAACAGGGCTGCTCTCAACTCATCTGGCTTTTCTTGTTGAGCAGGTGCACTGAATTGTTGTGAAGATGATGCCTGGTTAAATGGTTGCCAATTTTGGTATTGGCCTCGAAACTGGTTCTGCTGCCCTTGATCACCCCTCCATGAAAAGTTAGGGTGATTTCTCCACCCTGGATTGTAGGTATTTGAATAGGGGTTGTTCTGGGGTCTTTGGTAATTCCCCACTGCCTAACATTCTGCTTGCTCAATAGGGATGTTGTTGGGTCTGCTGATGGGCACCTATCAAAGGTATGAGGACCCCCACACATCTCACAACTCAATGGCATCTGAACTGCATTCACTGACACTGTGTTCTGCTGCAGTTGCTTGGTCAAGAGAGAAACCTGTGCATTTAACGCGGTGATGGCATCAATCTCATGAACTCCTATTGCTCTCCTTCCACTTACCCCTTTGTCATTGTCACATGGTTATTTGTGGCCATGTCTTCTAGCAAATCATGGGCCACCTGCAGCTGCGTCAGTCAATGATGGTTCTTGTGGTCCCGCTTAGCCCATTGTAGAAAATATGGACCAAATTCCACAGTTCAATGCTATGATGTGGACACTTTTTTTTGTAGATCTTTAAATCTCCCCCAAGCCTCATAGAGTGACTCTCCATCAGCCTGGTAAAAATTGTCCAGCTCTCCTCTCAGCTTAGCGGCTTTTGACGGTGGAAAGAACTTTGCCAAGAACTTCTGTGCCAACTCCTGCCATGTGAATATAGAATCTGTAGGCAGGGAATTCAACCACACTTTTGCTCTATCCCTGAGTGAGAAGGGAAAGAGCCTCAATCGGATGGCGGCGTCAGTAACGTCATTATACTTGAAAGTTGCACACAGCTCTAAGAAATTTGTTATGTGCATATGAGGGTCTTCAGATGGCAACCCTCCGAATTGAACTGTATTATGCACCATACTCAGGATCGCAGGCTTGATTTCGAAATTATTTGCTTCTATTGCTGGGAGCCTGATGCAAGTTTGTGCTCCATTCACCCTTGGCAGCACATAATCTCTCAAGCTTCTCTCAGCTTGGACCTGGACCCTTTCTTCCACATCCATTGGTAACCTCCGGGGCATCCTTTGGTTAGGTTGATGATCACCTAACCCTTCGTTCATCTCATTGTTATTCTGCAAGCCTCTCATTGCTATTAAGGCCAAAATTCGTTTGTTTCTCCGGTTCTGCTTGTAAGTCTTTTCAATCTCCGGGTTGAAGGGAACAAGTGTATCTGCTCCTCTTCTCCTTCGCATAAACTAGATGCCTGCAACAGATCAAAATCAATAAACGGATTACGGCGCACAGTTTCAAAAAATATAAAATAAAATAAAAAGAAAAATAAAAATCAAATTAGAAATTAAGAATAGAAAGAATGATATTGAACTACGCCAATCCCCGGCAACGGCGCAAAAAACTTGATGCGCGATTTATGCACACACTAAATGCAAGTGCACGTGTCGTGATAAGTAATATAGTCTAGAAGATCGAGTTATCGTTCTCAGGGATTAGTGTCCAATTATCAACCTCTATTCTGTAGTATCTATTTGGTAACCGATAATTTGATGAATTGTTTATAGCTATGATTATAGATGCTAACTAAATTACTTTATTTTACTTCAGATATGGTGGAAATAGGGCTTCCAAATCTCCTCAACTATCCACTCGCTTTACTCGTTAATGCAAATAATTATGGTACTTCTTCTATTTTGAGATAGCAGGTTAACTAAGTCATTTTATACTCCTGTTAAGGTAATATAAACACTCAACCCCAATGTAGAACCCTTCTATCTTTCGATGACAAGATTGACTACAAAGGAGGATTAAGAACAATAACCTATCAAACTACACAAGTATCGGGGTACTTTCGTCTACTATTTAAACATATGTTTATTCAACTATAACATATTCACAATCTCCCCTTTCGGATTTCGATTAGAAATCATATAAGTTATGATAATTAGTGATCAATTAATTACCAAGCAATCAAAACAAATATTGAATAAATCTCAACAATAATAAGAAGAAACCAAAACATGCATTAATTCATAAGAGCGAGGTTCAAGTGATTCGACATGGAAAGCCCTAAATTAAGTTAGTTCCTAGCCATAGACATGTCAAGAACTAAGCTAATATTCAACATAAATTAAAAAGAAATAAAATAAAGAACAAGAAATTACACAAAAGTAAGTCTCCAATCTTGATCTCCAAGTTGTGAGGAATTGTCAAGTGTAGGATCCCCCAAATCTGACCTAAAAAGGTCTTTTTTATAACCTCAAAAACGTCCAACAACTTTTTCTTATTGGCCTTGGCCCATTCCTATTTGGATTTGGCTGATTTCCCGCTGCCAGAATCAGCCATGCGGCTGAAACTTCGCGACTATCACCTTCTAACATCTCGAGCTCGGTATTGTACCTTAACCGTACACTTCACACCCACCCAATCGTGAGAAAATGACGATTCACTAAAAAACTTCTCTTTTTGTTTTGACGTTGTCAACATCCCGAAAGAAAATTCCTTTGTTAGTGATGTTCTTTGGGCGCCGTGGCGCTCTGCTGCTGCTGGTTGGTGGCGCCGCGGCGCCGCCCTGTTTCTCGCTCGGATTGTCAACTTTTTAGCTTTTTGAGCTCTGGAACCTCTGTTTCTGCCCTCTTTTCGCTCCTTTTCTCCAATGTGCCACTTTAAACCATTATGACTCAAAAAAAAGAAATTATATCCTAAGACGACACGCTTTTTTCTTTTTTTCTTGCTTACGCAAATTGCCCGCTATGTAGTTTGTTTTCCCGCAGCTTCCCTACGTCCCCCTTTCATATTTGTACAAAAATGGGCAAAAGACTAACTAAAAATGACTCAAAAGGTGTATATAAAATACACCGATCAGTCACATCGGTCCTAAATGAAGAAATGACAAAAAGAGGACGGAATTGCACACTAAAAGGATCAAGAAATGAAGCCTAAGAAGTCCCGGAAAGCATAGAAGAAATCTTACGAAGTCCGGATGAAAAAAGGACACAGAATCGCAAAATCTGGCAGAAGACGTCACAGGCGCCGCGACGCTAATTAACTTGCATGATTTTATCGCAGTATTTTCGGCGTCGTGGCGCCAACAGCAGGGCCGCGGCGCCGAGGCGGGATTTTTTATTTTCTGGGCCGATTTTCGAAGGGCTAAAGGGTCTGAAACATAATTTTTCTCAACTATATAAATTCCTAAAACCCTGACCTTAAGGGGATATCTTGTACATAATTTTACATTCTACTTTGGAAGGAAAAGGAGACCACAAGCTACAAGATTGGAGACAACTTTGTTCAAGTTCTTTCCTTTTCTCTTTTATTTATTTCAGTTTATGTTGGATTGTAATTTAGTTCTTAGCATGACAATGTGTAGACCCTAATTACTTTTAATTAGGGCTTTTCATTGAATCGCTTGAAACTCGTTTTCATGAATTAATGCATTAGTTTTGTTTCTTCTTCATCTTGTTAAGATTTATTCAATATTGATTTGAATGTTTGATAATTAACTGATCACTAATTGTCATAATTTATATGATTTTTAATCGATATCCGAGAGGGGAGATTTGGATATGCTATAATTGTATAGACATAGGTTAAAATCGTGGACGAAAGTATTCCGATACTTGTGTAGCATTTTAGGTTACTGTTCTTAATACTCCTATGTGGTAAAATCTATCATAGAAATATAGAAGGTTTCTGCATAGGGTTGAGCTTTTATATATCCTAACCGGAATATAAGACAGACTAGTTAACCTGCTACGTAGAAGAAGAAACTATTGTTGTTGCATTAAGGATTGAAAAAGAGTGGATAGTCAAGGATATTGGAAGCCCTATTTTCACCGTAACTGATTTACACCAAAGCATATTTAGTTTAATTCTTGCAATTACTCTAGCTAGTTCATAGATAAAATCCAAACAAACTATCCTTAGCCAAATAGATAAAATAGATTAGATGTTCGATAATTGAAAACCAGTCTTTGTGGACGATATTCGGTCTTACAGACTATATTACTTGGAACGATACGTACACTTGCGTGAGCATTTAGAAAATTGCTAACAGTAGCCGTGGTAGTAATGCCCCGGAGCCCTGCTACCGACCCGAGGCGCCGATCGGGAAAGTAAAGTTGCTCGAGGACTTCTACTGGGAATGAAAGTTCCCTATTATAGGATCCCTAGTAAAGCCAATTTCAGAATTCGAATTCATGCGTTGGAATCTCTTTTTCTTCTTTATTATCTAATAGATCGCTTTTCCATTTCCTTATCTGATCCGAGATTTATCAACATTGATAAGCTTTCTAGCTTGTGCATGTTCCTCCTACAGTTTTTGCCCGTTGGTAATACGATAGAATACATTACCAAATTGGGAGTTCAGATATTTAATTAACCCAACAAATTTTCAATTGATGAGTCAGTTCATTTCATAATACTTTGATAACTGTCTTTTCTGAAGCTTCTATGAATGCATGTATATATCATGGTGTATACGGATATAAGAGCAAAATTTAATTGAATCTCAATTTTTGATGTGAATTTCTTTGCAGAAAGACAGAGATACAGTGAAATCAGGTTTTGATTGTGTTGAGGATCTGGATATTCATCAGTATACAGTCCCGGATATTCATCAGTATACAGTCTTTTACTTAGTAGTGCTTGTGGTTGTTTCTGTAATGCAGGAGTTGCTAGTGGTTATTTCTGTAGTAGTGGTTATTTCTGCAAGGATAGTTATTATAAATAGTTGCAATGTTTAGTTAGAGACTTAAGTGAAATCATATTATATTAAAGTCTGAGAAGCGCACATTTGGCTCCCCAAAAAATATCTTTCTTTCTTCTTCACTTGCTCTGCTCCGCTTGCTCATCTTCTCGATTCATTGCTGCTCGATCCTGCAAACTTTAACATGGTATCAGAGCGGGATAGATCTGAGAGGCGCGATTGAAGAAACTGAAAATATCAGAATCATCTGGAAAAAATCAGAATTGAAATCAAGGAACTGAAATCAAGGAACTGTAATATTTAGGTAATCACTGTAGAATATACTTTTCTTCTGAAAAATAAAAAATGGAGAATCGAAGAACTGAAAATCGAAATCGTGATTTTCTTCTAAAAATCAGAGAATCGAATATCGATTCATCTTATTTGTTCCGCGATGGAGATGCTATCGTTTTCTGTGGATACACTCCGCCTTTGGCTATTGTTGCTACGTCAAAGATCGTCGCGAATGTGTGTGCTTCTGAGGCATGCTAGTCGAGTTGATGTGATTTAGATTCCAAGGCGCGGAATGATCAAATTCGGTATCGATTTGTGATTTCTGGAAATTCAACTTCATTTTTCTGTGTTGTTGAATCGTTTTGTATTGTTAAAATTGATTTTGTGCTGACGAATTGGAGAAAAATGTCGTGTTAGTTGTTGTGATTGGTTTCTGTTCTGTGTTGGCGAGTCGTATTAAAACAGGATCAGTGTTGGTGAATTAATAATGCTGATGTAGTTGATGTTGAGGTTAATAAACCAGTAGGTTTCTATGCTGGTGTTGAAGATGCCTCTGTGTTGGTTGCTGGAAACCAAGAAACATGAGTAATACTTAGGAGAATTATCTTGCTGCTGTAGTGAGGCATTATTGTTCTCTGGTTCTAAAAGATCAAATAATTTAATGTGTTCAGAAGATTCTTTTTGGTTTTCTTCTGTTAGGGATGCTGAGTTTGAATTCGTGAATAAAGGTGCTGTTCGACATGAAATTTTCCTTAATTTGCAGATAGACTAGGGACTGCAGTGAAGCGTATAATTGCTGAAGGTAAATACACGACGATAGAAGAATCGAGGAGTTTTCAGCGACAAATTGATTGAGAACTGAGGGATACTTCGTCGGAAACAATATGGATTGAGTTGAAGCTCGATTCAAAGAGTTATTCACACGTCGATCAAGTGTTAGATTGCCTGTTTTTTATATGTTTAGCTTAGGATAGGAGAATCGATGATTTTTAGCCGGAATTGGACTAGAAATTGAGGGAGACTCCGCTGCATATCCGAGTCCGCTGCATATCCGAGTTTATTATGATAGCTTGCGTGATGAGAATTGAGGGATTCTCTAGGTCCGAATGAGACTAGAGAACGAGGGGTTCTTGCCGTCTAGCTTGCGTGATGAGAATCGAGGGATTCTCTAGTCCGAATGAGACTAGAGAACGAGGGGTTCTTCATTATTATTGTGGGAGTTGAAGCTCCTACTTGATGCCGCTATGTTGCTGCTTTTACCTACTGATATTGATGCTTAAGATTAGTGGGGTCTTATGAGGTGAAGAAAAGAATCAGTGGGATCTAATTCCTGCCATTTTGATGTTTGTTTCTGCTGCAGGACTAATTTTTTGGACTGATTTTTGTGTTGGTATTATTGTTGTTGGTTTTTCACCATTTTCTGGTGTGGTACATGTTGTTGATGGTCGTGCAGCAGCCGAGGGACATGAAATCAAAACAGATACAAGAAATGGTGCTGCTGCGACTTCGTTGGTTGATGGATATAATGTTGATGTAGTGGATGAGTATAGAAGGCAGCTAAAGATGAAGCAATACTTGAAAATCTAAATGGAGAGGAAAAGCATGGATGTTCGTGACTGAGTTGCAGAAAAATCCTCTTAACTGCACGCATGTTAAATGACATCTTGAAGAATGTCTAATTTGATGCATTGAAGATTGTCTTCAATAAATTCCAGTCAGTTTTGCATAATGCTGGTAGCATATGCAAGTTACCTATTTTTCCACTATTGCATGAGTCGCTGATGATGCCGAGGATCGCTCTTGTCGCCGCTTCAGTTCCGGACTCGTGTCTCGAGCTAGCCGTTTCGATGCCTAACTTGAGGGGGTGTTGAGGATCTGGATATTCATCCTGGATATTCATTAGTATACACTCTTTTACTTAGTAGTGCTTGTGGTTGTTTCTGTAATGCAGGAGTGGCTAGTGGTTATTTCTGCAAGGATAGTTATTATAAATAGTTGCAATGTTTAGTTAGAGACTTAAGTGAAATCATTATATTAAAATCTGAGAAGAGCACATTTGGCTCCCCAAAAATATATATCTTTCTTGCTCTGCTCCGCTTGCTCCTCTTCTCGATTCATTGTTGCTCGATCCAGCAAACTTAGTTTTAATATGTAACTTAGTTTTAATAAGTGGATTACTTCTTCCCAAGAAGTAATCCACTTAAAGCTAATGTAACCTAGTTTTTTCCCTTCTGCTTATCTAAACATATCGCAGGTTACTCTAGGTTGATGGATGACTCTTTTCCTCCACTCGTCAATATTTAGTGGCCTAATTTATTGTCTTTTTTTTTTTTTGTAAAAATAATTGCAGGTGAAGCACGTCACTTTTAGAACTCACTTTTGGCTTTTTTTGGCAAACATTTTTGTGATCATTGTGCTCATGGAACAAAGGTGATTATATTATATGTCATGGCTTGTGTTCGTGAAGTGACATGGCTGGGATGGATGTTGCAATTGAAGATGGTGCTTATGTCATATCCATTTTCGTTGATTTCCTAGCCCTTTCTGGAATGACAATATTGCACTTGGCTCATTTAGTATGGCAAAGGGATTTTTTGTAAGTTGCTCAGCTGAAATTGAAGGTCCATATAATGGTACCTTAGCAAATGAGGGCCCTTGGATTCTTACTGTTGATACTAGCATGATTGTCAAGATGTAAGTTGCTCAGCTGAAAGTGAAAAGGTGAGATTTGTCTTGCTACTTTTACAAAGTGATTTACTTTTTGCCGCTAATCTAAGCAAGGAATATTTCAGTGAAAGAGGGTTCTTAAATACCTACAAATTCTGTTAAAAAGTTGATGTGCTATACCATCTAAGTTTTTTTCTAGATTTCGGTGCTACTTGGTCAATATCGCCCTGCATTGCATTAGATACCCATCAACAAAAGAGCTGTTTCTCACGCATACACTTGTGTTATTTTGCCAACCAAGAAGCCTAAAATACTTTCGGGAACTTTGCAGGAGGCAAAGTAGCTACATCACATGCATGTAAAATTGCGGCAGTATATTCTCAAATATGGATGGTCTCGAAACAAATGGTATGTCTTTTAAGGCAATGTAATTATAAATAAGCATTTATCTGGATGCAAATATTAAGTTTCAACCTCTAAACAAGGGGTAGGAATAAGCAATGTTTGGGGAGAGAAGGGGAAAATGATCCAAGAAACCCTATAATCCTATCTAGAAAATTACATATGCTGTTTATTTAGACAATTCTTTCTCACGGATGAATACTCTATTACAGTCAAGAACTAGGCCTAAAATGTGCTTGAGCTAGATGATTTTTCTTGATCTACCATCTAACTTAAATATTTTCTTGGATCTTTTTTATTCTTGGAGTAGGCAATAAGTGAGGTGAAGCTAACTTTCCAACCAAATGATGTCCCTCCAGCGCTACTACCAATAGTCTACCCAGCATTGAACAACTGTTATTTTGGTGATTTTATTTGTAGCACAGAATTAATTGCAAACATATTCCACAATTTATAACGGGTGGCACGACAGCAAAACATATTCCACAATATTATGAATGACCTTGTAGACCTTTATTCCTCAATATAAGAAAGACTATTGAAGTGTTAATATTTGTAAACATTTTATCAACTTGACAACAATGCTTCCTTTTGTGTGTGTTGATATTGAATTTTCTTTTTATCAATCTTGTCAAGTGGTAATACAAAGAACGGTGTTAGGCATAGCACCAAACATCCAGTACAGCAATAAGTATCTGCAATGGATTAACGAAGATAATAGAGAAACTATTAGCGAGTACAACATAACAAACATGGACAAGATGTTTGTTGTTTTCGACGCACACACAAGTATACGTGATCGTACGAGTAGTGATTTTAGAAATCGAATGTCGAATCCATATTTTTGTGATTAACTGTCAATTAAATTAATTTTAATTATCTAACAAGAGATGAGATGCGAATGTTTTAATTATAAACTATCTAAAAATAAAGAAAACAAGTAATGAACTTTAACCAAGAAAGAGTGTTTAAATGTTATCAATGAGATGAATGTTTCAGGGTTGTGGTTGGTTCACCAATTCTATTAAGTTTTCAAACTATTTCTCCTTAATCAGAATTATTGACGATTGTTAATTAACCGGATAGTTAACTCTCGTAGTATTCTCCCAAACTACTACTTGCCTATTCAAAACAGTTCGCTGCATATATTTCTATGGAATTGACATGTTATGAACGCAATTCGTTTATGGTATCTAATTGAACGCGACTGATCTGTTATGTATGATTCTTTATCGAGTCCCATGGGATGGGCCGAGACACGTATTCCATCTGATTCTTTATCGAGTCTCATGGGATGGGCCGAGACACGTATTCCACCTGATTCTTTATCGAGTCCCATGGGATGGGCCGAGACACGTATTCCACCTGATTCTTTATCGAGTCCCATGGGATGGGCCGAGACACGTATTCCACATGATTCTTTACCGAGTCCCATGGGATGGGCCGGGACACGTATTCCACATGATTTATACCTAGATCGCTGCAGCTGAGGAAGGAGTTCCACGCACGGAGGATGACTTTGAGGCGTGAGTCCACGACTTGACACGATCGCTTTTATATTTGTGAATCGTAGTTTTGTTATCATACATGTCTCTGCTTTATATAGATCACATACGATTTCATTTACAGATTTTCAGCCACATACTTGGTACCGTTGTCATCGACTCTTCGTGAAACTGCGTTCATGCCGCAGGTAGGTACATCGGTTGTGGATCCTCGCCATGGATCACAGCTCAGTGTTAGGAAGCCCCGTTTCTTGAGCTTATCTTTTGGTATGTTACCACGAGTCCAGTAGGTTCTTGTACATTCAGGGGTATGGCGGGGCCCTGTCCCGTCATAGTTGTTGTCACTTCTTAGAGGTCTGTAGTACTGTTGTGGGCAGAGTTTGTAAAAAGGATAACTGTTTGGGTTTTATGTATATATACAGAAGGCAACGGTTTTGGTTGGCCTGTTTTATTTATCTTGTCTCTTGTTTCATGTTTATGTTTTATTTCCGCTGATTTTCTCTGATGTTGTATCACTAGGGTGCCCGGGGTAAGGCACCAATCACGGGCCCGGGTTCGGGTCGTGACACAAATGGTTTCATGTTGGTAATGAAGGAAGAAGTGTACAATGTGTTAAAAGATGAAACGAGTCATGAATCGAGACGCGGTGATGGAGCGCCGCGGCGCTGTATCATCAGGGCCGCGGTGCCTCCTCCCCTGAGTCGCGGCACCTAATTTCCAGTAAGTCACTGGAACATTAGGGTCGTGGCGCCTTCGACGGGAGGGGAAGAGCCGCGACGCCTCCAAGTAAGGATCGCGGCGCTAATTGACGATTAATGTTCCAGTGATTCACTGGACGTTAAGCGCCGCGACGTCTCCCAGTAAGGGTCGCGACGCTTGGCTTCCAGAATTCACGATCAGGAGACGGAAATACATGACTCTTGGCCTGGTTTTGAGGCATTAAATCTCCATAACTTCTCAAATGAAGTTAGCCATTATTTGGCTGAATTACACCCCTCAATTATGTGCAATTACATGGCATTCAAGGCCATTACTTGGCCATTTGGAGGGTAATCTTCCCAACACTATAAAATGAGACTCAAGGCTCATTTGAAGACACTTGAAATCTGAAATACTTCCTCCTCTCTTGCAATCTCCAAACACTCAAAAATCCTTCTTTCTTTGTGAACACTTGAGCTTTTCTTTACTCATTTGTTTGATTGTTATTTTATCGTGGAGATAAGTTGTCATTACACCGTAAAAGGAATATACGGGACAATATTATCTTAAGGAAAGATTGAATATCAATCGACTCAGCAAGCCCTCTTATTTGCTTATTTCCATATTTTCGTTCTAACTTCTTGTTGTTGTTCTTACTCCCGTTTCCTGGTTACCACACATTTTTCTCACAGAGATTTCATTTGTCGATAAAAGATTAACAAAAATACACATATTTTAGTACCAACGGAAACAAGGGGAAAAAAGAAAAACAAAAAGTAACGATGTCAGCTTTTGCTCATGGAACAAAGGTGATTAGATTATATGTCATGGCTTGTGTTCGTGAAGTGACATGACTGGGATGGATGTTGCAAACTTGCAATTGAAGATGGTGCTTATGTCATATCCATTTTCGTTGATTTTCTAGCCCTTTCTGGAATGACAATATTGCACTTGGCTCATTTAGTATGGCAAAGGGATTTTTTGTAAGTTGCTCAGCTGAAATTGAAGGTCCATATAATGGTACCTTAGCAAATGAGGGCCCTTGGATTCTTACTGTTGATACTAGCATGATTGTCAAGATGTAAGTTGCTCAGCTGAAAGTGAAAAGGTGAGATTTGTCTTGCTACTTTTACAAAGTGATTTACTTTTTGCCGCTAATCTAAGCAAGGAATATTTCAGTGAAAGAGGGTTCTTAAATACCTACAAATTCTGTTTGCGAGTTAAAAAGTTGATGTGCTATACCATCTAAGTTTTTTTCTAGATTTCGGTGCTACTTGGTCAATATCGCCCTGCATTGCATTAGATACCCATCAACATAAGAGCTGTTTCTCACGCATACACTTGTGTTATAAGAAGCCTAAAATACTTTCAGGAACTTTGCAGGAGGCAAAGTAGCTACATCACATGCATGTAAAATTGCGGCAGTATATTCTCAAATATGGATGGTCTCGAAACAAATGGTATGTCTTTTAAGGCAATGTAATTATAAATAAGCATCAGACAAGGACAACACCAGCTATTTGAATTCTAATTTATCTGGATGCAAATATTAAGTTTCAACCTCTAAACAAGGGGTAGGAATAAGCAATGTTTGGGGAGAGAAGGGGAAAATGATCCAAGAAACCCTATAATCCTATCTAGAAAATTACATATGCTGTTTATTTAGACAATTCTTTCTCACGGATGAATACTCTATTACAGTCAAGAACTAGGCCTAAAATGTGCTTGAGCTAGATGATTTTTCTTGATCTACCATCTAACTTAAATATTTTCTTGGATCTTTTTTATTCTTGGAGTAGGCAATAAGTGAGGTGAAGCTAACTTTCCAACCAAATGATGTCCCTCCAGCGCTACTACCAATAGTCTACCCAGCATTGAACAACTGTTATTTTGGTGATTTTATTTGTAGCACAGAATTAATTGCAAACATATTCCACAATTTATAACGGGTGGCACGACAGCAAAACATATTCCACAATATTATGAATGACCTTGTAGACCTTTATTCCTCAATATAAGAAAGACTATTGAAGTGTTAATATTTGTAAACATTTTATCAACTTGACAACAATGCTTCCTTTTGTGTGTGTTGATATTGAATTTTCTTTGTATCAATCTTGTCAAGTGGTAATACAAAGAACGGTGTTAGGCATAGCACCAAACATCCAGTACAGCAATAAGTATCTGCAATGGATTAACGAAGATAATAGAGAAACTATTAGCGAGTACAACATAACAAACATGGACAAGATGTTTGTTGTTTTCGACGCACACACAAGTATACGTGATCGTACGAGTAGTGATTTTAGAAATCGAATGTCGAATCCATATTTTTGTGATTAACTGTCAATTAAATTAATTTTAATTATCTAACAAGAGATGAGATGCGAATGTTTTAATTATAAACTATCTAAAAATAAAGAAAACAAGTAATGAATTTTAACCAAGAAAGAGTGTTTAAATGTTATCAATGAGATGAATGTTTCAGGGTTGTGGTTGGTTCACCAATTCTATTAAGTTTTCAAACTATTTCTCCTTAATCAGAATTATTGACGATTGCTAATTAACCGGATAGTTAACTCTCGTAGTATTCTACCGAATTACTACTTGCCTATTCAAAACAGTTCGCTGCATATATTTCTATGGAATTGACATGTTAGGAACGCAATTCGTTTATGGTATCTAATTGAACGCGGAGTCTAGGTATATTCCTGTAAAAAATGGATCTTGTAATCTCAAAAGCTAGCTTGTAGGGTGATGATTGTTCAAGTCCATATAAGAAGTCCATGTTCTCATTCCACATCCGATGTGAGACTCTTAACAATTTCTATCCTAGCCACAAATTCTAGCCCAACTGTAGGGATAATCAGATCACGCCCTCTTTAATCATTCTCTAATCTATTGGTTGAGTTGTGGAGCCTAATTTATAATGTAAGGTTATTTAGTGTAGGGTATTTTGAGAATTTTAGTATTATGTTCGCCCTAGTTTTCGCTATATATAGACTAGGGCGCCGTTTTCTTTCTTGGTAGTTGTGCAAGAGAGCAAGAGAGAAAGAGAGAATTGTAAACTCAAACTCCCTATTTGATTATAGTAAAATCTGCAGCGGCAAAATGGACGTAGCTCTCGCATTGAGGGTGAACCACTATAAATATGTGTGCATTATTTGTTCCTCGCTTATTTACTATTTTCTGATTAGGTAGGATTTGAGACTCAAATCCTAACACTAACAACATCTTTCCCAAGTATGCATATTAGATAGTCGATAGAACTTAACTGTTGGCCAAATAATCAAGCAATTATACACATAATTAAAGAAATAATCAAAATCAACAACTCGTATTAAAATAAAATAGTCTTCAAACGTCAATATTCATGGCTATACCACAACCCTAGAACGCGGAGTTTAACTCCACATAAACATGGAGGAAAAATAATAATTCATACAAAGAAACATAAAAATTTGTAGAAAGAAGAAGAAAAGTAGAATTCAATAACTTCGACCTTCACGGCAGCTTCAATCTCTCTCTAAGTAAAAGATTCTGAATTCGGGATCACAAGATATCCCAAAATTGTTTAAAAATCATGTCTTATGAATTATTTATAGGGGTAGAAAAATGCTCAAACGAAATAACTGATTCCAAAGCGAAATTGAAGAATTTTTGTACCAAAGCAAGGTAACAACTCGCTTTCGACTTCGCCCAGAGAAATTTGTGTTTCTTCACATTTTGGTTTGCTGTTTTCTCACTGATCCACTGCCACGTAGAAGCTTGACAATGTTCCATTCTAATCAATTATTAGTTCCTGCTTCTTTATTCTGCCCATTTTCAACTCTTTTGCCGCCTTCTTCCCGTCATTAGCTCATCATGCTTCATATTATTCCCCTTTTTATTCTTTTTTGTAAGTTTTAAACTTTTCATCCAATTTAGCTTCAAATCTCTTCATTTTTACACCGTTTTATTTCTATGTGTTGAGTTATGCAGAAAGCAGCAGTTTGTTAGAAGTTTGTTAGAAGTGGTTAGAGTTTGTTAGAATTAGTTTAGAATGGGTTGCTTAGTCAATTTAGTCTACAAGTATAAATAAGTGTAATGTTCATATTGCGAAAAATAGAAAGAAAAGCTTCCACAAAATCCTCGCTTCATCTTCCCTTCGATCTGTTCTACACTGTACAGAGCAGTTTGTAATTGTCCAGATCCTTTCAGATCTTTTGCATGCAACAGCAGCTCAATTCATATTAAGCACAAAGAAATATAACTTATACTCAAATGACGATTAAAAGTACTAAAATGTGAGGCCAACAATGATTAAATGTATATATTTTTGGTCGAACATCAATATTTGTCATTGTATATCCATTATAATTTAGAAAAATCAAACTATAATCACATTTTCAAAAAAGTTCTTTCGTAATCTATTTGCAATAAAATGAATCTCAACCATCATTTGCTTCTTGGACACATGGCAAGAATCCAACAATGTATTGATCTTTACTGGATAGTTTACTACTTGGAGCGGATCCGCTCCCTCATGAGTCATGTGAATGTGATAGTCATTAATTATGGAACAAGATACTCGCTGTCTTCAATGTGGATATTGAAAAAATAATCCATGAGAGGAACAGAGCTTCACAGTTCACACTTTCAAAATGAAGGATAAATAAGTTGGAACATAAAGACTTATAATGTCATATGGTATCAAGTATCAACAATATCCTATTTCAAAATGAAAGGAAACAAAATTTGAAATTGCAGTCGGACCTCTTATGAGAAATAAGATCACCAGAATTCTAAAATCTTATGCCATTTTTCCGCCAATCCATATGTGCCAAAGATTGAGGACTATGAGTGTACGGTGCTATCCTTATCCTCTTTTTCTCACTCTTTTGGTGGTTTGTCAATTTGAATCTATTTTCTTTATGCTACCGAAAGACGGAAAGGGGATCCGACTTCATGTGATCGGTCATGAATTCAAGTCGTGGAAACAATATCCGGCAGAAATGCAAAGTAAGGCTGCATGCAACAGACCTTGTGGTCCGGCCCTTCTCCGAATCCCTCGCATAGCGAGCTTAGTGCATCGGGTTGTCCTATGCCATTTTAGTGTAACTTATATCATCATTGGATAATATCTAGTTTTCTACATAGCACTCAAACAGTATCCAGTAGTTGCCTGATGAAGATATTTTTCTATTTTTTCATAAAATAACAAACCTGAAGAGAGACTAACAGTTGCAAACTTATACAAGTAATTCTGTAAATGAACACAGTGGCTTGATTCAAAAATCTATTCTTAAGTTATGAAGCTATGAGGGCTTTTTACATGAGTGATTTGAATCTCTATCAAATACTACCAATTACCAAACACCATCCCTGGAATAAGACTTGTAAATGAAACCAATAACTTCACAATCCATTAAATGGTTCTAAGCCAAACATCTATGACTTTCAGACTGAGCTACAAAAAATCTGTCAAACTACCAGTTAGTAAATTCTTGCACCACATTCATTCTAGGACTGCAAAATCAACTAAAACAAACACTAAAACTAATGTCCACAGCATCCTTAAAGCCCCGTTGGCCAGCCATCCAGGTTAAGCAAAACCAAGAACACAGTCCATTGTTTCCAGGAATCATTGGCACTTTCTAATCTATATGTCCAAGCAGAAGCCTAATCTCGAAAGAATGAAGCTGGTATTTCCACAGGAGAGGTCAACATCGACGCACATTTGAACTGTACCAAGTAAACCACAAACAATCAAGTTAGATAGCTGAATTAAACAAGCACCTACAACAAATTTTACCAACAATCAACTTAGATTAATTAATACCTTATGCTGCTTATATTTGCCCCTCACAGCCACTAAAGAACCTCCTCTTCTACTTAATTGCAAGTCATGTAAAATAAGGACACATTCCTTCAAGTCCGATGCTTTATATCCCGAGTATTGTTGAAGAGACAAACTCCAAGGATGTTCATTTGGTCGTAGTGTAAACCTAGAAAGGAATACAACAGATGCAGCCACCAAAGAAGGTAAGAATTTTACGCAGCTATAATCCAATATGCTTAGCTCTGATAGGTAATAGCCCAAAAACTCCAACTGCAAATTGGGAGTTTTATAATCTTCTTGAGCAACCCCAGTAAATCTCCTGAGAAATGTTTTCACTGTGGGATTACCCATCTCAAAGTTAAGCGATTTCAGCACATCAGCCTCCATCTTCACCACCTCTTCTTTAGTATATGTATTGTCCGTAATGTAACAAAATTCTTCAACATGTGGTGGACTAATCTCTTCATACTTCCTGTAAATTACCATATCAGAATACACTCATTAGCCAAATCAAATACATAACCAAAAAAAATAGGTTAGTTTTATTTTTGGACCACTCTAAAACATAATAGGACGGTAAATGTATATGTTATGTATGTCAAGTATAAATATACATACAATGTACATATAATACATAATCATTGTATAGGTTTTGTATTTGAAGTTCCCTTAATTAATTTTGGACAACTGGCCAAAAAGGAAAAAAACCCTAAATTCAATGTGAAGCTGAGATACTTACGCAGCAATGAGCATCGAGGAAACACCTAAAAGCTGAAGTTTTTGCCTGGGGATGACATTCATTGACAAAAATCTGTCAAGATATGAAACAGTAAGATATAAAGTGTCTGAAAGTAGCTTGTATTCCTCTGCAACTTCCACTAGCCAATCAACCAATATCCCTCTCATATTTGCACTCACATCCTTCTGAACTTTCTCTAAATAATCAGGCAAAGGTCTCCTCTTTTCCTCAATCTGAACACAAAAATCACCAAATGTGTCAATAACCAAATAATGCAACAATACTAAACACAAACACCCAACACCAGTATAGACCTTAAACTCAAATTCAATAATTCACAACACTAAACACACTTAAATTTCCAGTATCCTACCTTTAATTTAAACTAGTCCAATTGCAAAATAAGAAAACAAAATCAAGTTCTATTATGTCGAATACCATTGAACAGATAACCATAAAAACTATTAATTTCACCTCATTTGAACCAATTACATACAGATATAATACACCATGAAGCACTACACTGACCTCCATTTTACGAAGATAATCGTATATATCAGAAACATAAGCGCTACACATCTGAGGGTCATCCACATTGTCAGTTTTACTAGTCACATCCCTTTTCACCTTCCTCTTAGTTTGGTGCCTAGATTTGGGTCCCACATTAGGAAAATTGTGAATCTCACCCAAAACAACCCTCTTCTTGCTCGGCCGTTGTTGTTGTTGTGTAGCCATAGCCTCTGCTGCCCTTTTTTTGGCTAATCGTGTAACTCTGCCAGTGTTGCAATTTTCTTTATCTGCCATTACTACCCTCTTTCAGTTACAGTTACAAGAAGTAGCAAGAGCAATTGAAGAGTTGACGAAATTGTTTGGAGGTTTATATGAAAGTTTTGTTTTTGGGAAATGGGATTTGGAGGGAAGTATTGTTTCAGATTTTGAATTTCCAAGTCTTGCACGCTCCCGGCTTAAATAAATTCAAAATGTACTACTACTATGAATTTACAACTGTAATTCTATTTGAAGATATTAGTACTTCTAGTCCCTTATTTATTGGTTAATTCTAATTTTGGTCTTTATCATCTACTACTATGATTTATCACAATTAATTTTTAAATATTTTGATTTTGGTCACTCTACAGTCAGATGTCTTGATTACAGTCAGGTCTCTTCATACAAGTCATACTCCATCCATCTCAATTTATATGTTATATTTTTCTTTTTAATCAGATCAAAAAATAATAACATATTTATTTATTTATAAATAATTTAACTTTATATTTTACTCTTAACGAGAATATCTATAATCACACAAATATTTTTGGTTTGTTTAATTCAAAAATCATTATTTATTTCTTAAACTATTCATACAAACGGGGTCATTACAAGAAATTTGACTTTGAAATATTTTTAAAACTACATTATCATCAAATATGAAGTTACATTACAAGTTTAATATAAAACAAATATGATTAAGTAGTTACAAGTGATAATTTTTTAACATTAACAAGTGGAGAGATCAAAAATATAAATTTTGATTAGTTGAAAATTAAATATACTAATCAGATATTATAAGGACTAAAATGAGACGTTACCTATAATTGAGGGACCTGTGCTATTAACCCTTCTAAAACAAAATCCCGCGCGCGGTCCTACAGTCCCCAACCCCGCTAATTTCCTTTTTAATATTTTAGATGAAATTGTTAAATATAATAGGGGTGATTTGCACAAATGCCTCTATTTTGGGGTGGTATTTAATTTTTGCCCTTCAAATTTGCGTTCTTTAATTGTTGTCCTTTATTATTTTTAGCGCAGCTTATTAGAATTTCGTAAGGTATAATTAGTGTTTATCTTCAGCATATGTATCATACACAACCCACAAATTATGTCGGATAAGGCATAACTTTTAACACTCAACATAATATGAAAAAAAATATATAATTTCAGATTTCAACGATCTTAGTTAGCGTATAATTTCAACATATGTATCATAACATTTACACAATTATGCCGGATAAGACATAATTTCCAACATTCGACATATTTTTTTAGTATAAAAATATGCCGCATAAATTAATTTCTACATAATTTATGTCGCGAGAAACGAAATTTCAGTTTTCAAAGAAAAAAATATTATAAATACTATGATTTGCGAAGTAGACCTAGATATTTTCATAAAATAAATAATATGAAAAAAAAATTAAAGAGCACATATATGAAAGACAAAAATTAAATACAAGTGCGTTTGATGGGCCATCCGCATAAAAAAAATGATATAATAGTAGTCCTTTACTCCTGTCTTCTCTTTAAGTAACGCTTCGTTCAAGTATATTCAAAGGTAGTTAACTTGTTTGCCCATAGTTTGAATTTTTTTGGAAGTTCTTCTTATTTTTTTAGGGGAAAATTACTACTATACTTATTATAGAGAGTTAGGATGTGATCAAATTTAAGGAAAAGAGTGGTGGTCCTGTTAAATATACGGACAATACAATATACAAAGTATATTGTGTGTATATTAGATGGTCACGGAAGCCCAGGCCAGTTCTGAAAAGTCCAGTCCGTGTCATCCACTTTAGTGTATATCTAATTTATGGTATATTTGTATATTAGACTTGTATATTAATTAGTCTTGTAATCTTACCATAATTGTATGATTAGTCTCCATATAGAATATGAATTTAAAAGTAGAATAGGAAAATGATCTTTCTATTGTAACTTGTATATATATGTCTTTCATTAATAATAAAATTAGTTTGGTAAAATAAATTCTTAATACTTTCTTAAGAAAAATGTCAAATCAACATGGTCAAGTAACATAAAACGGAGAGATGGGAGCGGAGCCAGGACTTTGGACAAGGGGATTAGAAAAGCTAAATGATTGTCTCTAGTAAAGTGCCAACTGCCTAATGGTCGACAGTGGTCGGTCCCATTGGTGGTGGTCTATCGTTACCCCGTACCGATCCCGAGGTGTCGGGGGTGGGGTCGGGGTGGCTCATTTTTTTTACCCTTAAATTAAAAAAATAACACATACAACAAGATAGTTTAATAAAAACATCCCAAGACATTTTTTCCTGCCTCTTATATTATTTAATAGAAGTATGATTCTTTTTTTGTAATATAATTTCAAAATTTCAACTTCGTAATATTGAAAGTTGTAAATAAATAACATAGTAAATTACAATTAAAAGAATTACATGTTAAGAAACACTTTTTTCTAGTTTCTTTATAATTTCTTGTGGTTCTTCTGTTGGAATTGGTATTTGTTGGTCAAATTGGTCGACGTCGCTTCCACCTCCGTCGGATAAGATTTCGTTGTAGTTGTAGTTTTCCTCTTCATTGATCTCCGGTTGGCCGCACCTCCTACGCTCCGCACGAATTCAATTTTTGAATAGAACTGCAATCTCCAATGAGTCTCCCGCCAATGAATGTATGTGTTCTCCTATTTGATATTTGTCGGCCGAAAAAGCGCTTTCAGACGATGTTGATGACGTTTGAATGTTCAACACATCTCGGGTCATCTTAGATAGTGTTGGAAATGTCTTCTCATTCTCCCTCCAATATTTTAGCAAGTCTTCACGTCCCTCTTCATTTTCAATTGCTTCGTACGGTACAACACTCTGCAAAACAAAAATATCAAACTCGCTAATTTGGTTAGAAATGTTACCACTAAACATTATATGTCTGAGGCTTTCAATACTAGTCGCAGCATGTCGTTTTTGATGTTGTGTTGAAGAAGAAGAAGATGGAGTGGAAGCCGGTTGGTTGGTAGCACTTTCTTGTTGGTAATGCGTATGTACTTGTTTTACATTCATCTCATATGCTAGACAACACTTCTTCTCTATTTTTTTCAATAGGTGGTGGGTCATTTGGATTTTTGGGAGATGGAAGTTTATCTATGTAATCATAAATAGTTTCAATAAGTGTTTTACAATCGTCTATTTTAATAGACGAATTTAATACATCGCTAATAATATAAATTGGGGGAGTAAAATATTTTTTCATTTTTAGAAACAATTTTTTAATAGGTGTATTATAAGATGGTTTTTCCATATATTCACTAAGTAATATAAATATTAGAGCTATATAAAATAACATTGATGAAATAGTAGAATAATAAATACCAAAAAATTCTTTAGTAGCTAGATAAAATTTCTCTAAAAATGTAATAAGTTCTAAAATTGTATCCCAATCGGAATCAATAATCATATCAGTAGGATTTCGATTACGGACGTTAAAAAATTGGGTTACAGGTCTTCTATAGTCTATACTCATAAGCAACACGTAGTTGGTTGTATAAAGAATTTCATCTAGTGCATACTTCTTCGGGATTTTTTCTGTAAGGTAGTTGACAATCGTGACAAGTTTTTTTATATTCTTTTATTCTTTGTATTCTATTACTTTTAAAAATAAAGTTTACAGCAAATTATATTTTTCCAAGAATGTCTTCCAAAAGTGATAGACCATCCTTTACAACTAAGTTATAAATATGACATGCACATTTTATATGAAAATAATCTGGAAAAGATGGAGTTAAAACATTTTTTAATAATCTTCAGCAGTAACATTAGAAGAAGCGTTATCTAATGTAATAGTCATGATTTTATCATTTAGGCCATAATAATCGCAAGCTGAAAAAATATTTTCTGAAATAAAAAGATCAGTGTGCCTACTATCAATATATCTATATGTTAAAATATATTTTTGCATAAAAATGTATAGTCTATCCAATGACATGTTACAGTTAAATAATCATGGTCGTTAGTACTACGGCCTATATCAGACGTAATAGATACTTTGCCAGAAAATGATATAATTAATAACGTAAATATTATTGATATTCGTGTGCAAATTTAAAAATGACTCTCCTAACAGTTGATTTAGGAAAATCGTTATAAGTAGGATTGTACATTTCTCTTATATAATGAAAAAAATCAGGAGATTCAGGAAATGAAAAAGACAAACTCTCCACTGCAACTAATTTTGATAATGCTTTCCTATCTTTATTTTTATCGTATTTAGGGCCTACAATTTCCCCCGTCATAGGGTCAATTTGACCATGTACCTGGTCCGAGACAGTATGCAAATATTGTCCCGACTGAGATGACATTGACTCACCCTCCTTTTTAGCCTTATTTTCCTCCCACCTAGCATTGTGAAATCTATTCAAATGCGTAGTTAAACCTCTCGTCCCACTCTGATCTTTTCCTACTTTAAATTTATAAACATTTTAACAAATTGTGCATCTAGCTACTTGATTTTCTGCGTCCCTATAAAAAAAAAGTCCATACATCTGATGTTAATTTTTGTTGTGGTGGGTCTCGTCTCATACTACGGGGAAATGAGGTGGTGCAGTTTGAGGTGCATTAGTGGGCGTGTCATCTAGATTAGTGAGTGTGTCGTCTAGATTATCTTCTAAATTAAAGTCTTGTTGAGTTCCAAAAAATAGTTCCTCGTCTAAATCTAATCGTACTTCAGGAAATAATTCAGTATCAACAAAATCGTCATGTCTAGGAGGAATAGGATGACTAGAAGAAGTAATCTTACCCTTATTACTCATATTGCCCCTACTAGAAGAAACAATACCCTTACCCGTAATCATACGTTTCAATCATTTAATTATAATTATGCAAATAAATAATTAAAGATAATGAAATTAAGTACGCTAATTAAAGTAAAGAAACAACAATAATTTAATGAAGGAACAAATGTACCAAACGCCGACGTAAAATCGACGTGTAATCGAGAGGTTGAAAATTAAAACTTTGCTCGTATGGATGATCCTCAAGCTAGTTGTCAACTTCACTCCCAAATGAATAAATAAAATTGAATGTTTAGTAGACAATGTAGAGAGAATGAGAGATAGAATGAGAGATAATTAGAGAGATTGTAGGAAGATTTGTGAGAAAGAATGAAGAGAAAATGAGGTATTTATAATTGAAAAATTGAGTTAAAGTGTAAATATAATAACTTAGGGGTTAAAAATAAATATTAAGGTGGGTAGGGGGTTTGGGGTGGGGTGGGGTGGGGGTAATTTGGTTGTTGCTGTCACGAACCAAACTCCGGGCCCGTGACTGGTGCCCTACCTGAGCACCCTTCTATCCATACAACACAAGTAACCCGCGGAAGCTAAATAACACTCATTATTTTTTTTTTGCAAATGCAAACCCGGCAAGGTTGCCATAATATATAACACCCGAATGGGACTACAAATATACAAAAATATAAATACAACTCACGCAAGTCCAGCCCACATATGAATACAGACCTCTAAGAGTTTGGACAGTAAACTATGACGGGACAAGGCTCCGCCGTACCCCTGAATATACCTAGCCATAATGGAAGACCTGTGCCAAAATAACAAGCTCCGGAACATTGGAGCTATCCCAAAATGCTGAACAAGGATCCTAAGCTCTCGGATCACCCAACTGAGTACCTAATACCTGCGTGCATGAACGCAGCCCCCCGAAGGGGTCAGTACAACAAGGTACCAAGTATGTAAACATGAAGTCCAGTAAACAAGATCATAATTGTACAAAAGAATGACAGAGACAAGTATGAAAATCAAATACTAGATCCTACCGTGCCAAAAATAAGAGCCAACTGTACCACTATATTGTTGTATCACTGTATTGTTGTATCACTGTACTAATGTATCATTGTATCGTTGTACCATCTTCATTGTATCAGTATTCAGACATCACCGCACTCTTCAGATCATCAGATTGATGTACCATTATACTCTTGTATCAGACATGCATTTTTAAAATAAGATTCAACCGTGCCCACGATACTTCCTATTAAAATGAGAGTCATGTCAAAATTAAGAACGTCTGTCCAAATAAACAAATACTGTTATGCGAGGTATGACATGTCCCGACCCATTCTGGGACTCGGTGTAACGCTCTATAAGTCATGCAAGGTACGACATGTCTCAGCCCATTCTGGAAATCGGTGTAACGCTCTATAAGTCATGCAAGGTACGATATATCCCGACCCATTCTCGGACTCGGTGTATGATTGGTGTATTTTATATACACATTTGAGTCATTTTTAGTTAGTCTTTTACCCATTTTTGTACAAATATGTGTCGTGTTAGGATATATTTTCTTTCGTTTGAGTCACAATGGTTTAAAGTGGCACATTAGCGAGAAGGAGCGAAAAGAGGGCAGAAACAGAGGTTCCAGAGCTCAAAAAGCTAAAAATTGCAACCCGGCGAGAATATGGCGCGGCCAACCAACCAAAGAAGATCGAGCCACGGCGCCAAGAAGCAGAGTCAGAGTTTCAAGGCCGCCGACGCGGGAAAATTGACAAATCCGAATATGATTGGGCCAAGGCCAAGAAGGAAAAGGTTTTGCACGTTTTTGAGGATATAAAAGGACCTTTTAGGTCAGATTTGAAGGAGTTCCACACCTTACAATTCATCACAACTTGGAGATCAAGATTAGAGACTTATTTTTGAGTAATTTCTTATTCTTTATTTTATTTCTTTTTAGTATATGTTGGATATTATTTTAGTTCTTGGCATGTCTATGGCTAGGAACTAACTTAATTTAGGGCTTTTCATGTCGAATCGCTTGAACCTCATTCTTATGAATTAATGCATGTTTTGGTTTCTTCTTATTATTGTTGAGATTTATTCAATAATTGTTTTGATTGCTTGATAATTAATTGATCACTAATTATCATAACTTATATGATTTCTAATCGAAATCCGAAAGGGGAGACTGTGAATATGCTATAGTTGAATAAACATAGGTTTAAATCGTGGACGAAAGTACCCCGATACTTGTGTAGCTTAATAGGTTATTGCTCTTAATCCTCCTTTGTAGTCAATCTTGTCATCGAAAGATAGAAGGGTTCTACATTGGGGTTGAGTGTTTATATTACCTTAACAGGAGTATAAAACAGCTTAGTTAACCTGCTATTTCAAAATAGAAGAAGAACCATAATTCTTTGCATTAACGAGTAAAGCGAGCGGATAGTTGAGGAGATTTGAAAGCCCTATTTCTACCATATCTGAAGTAAAGTAAAGTAAAGTAATCTAGTTAGCATCTATAATCATAACTATAAACAATTCATCAAATTATCGGTTACCAAATAGATACTACAGAATAGAGGTTGATAATTTGACACTAATCTCTGAGGACGATAACTCGGTCTTCTAGACTATATTACTTGTCACGACACATGCACTTGCGTTTAGTGTGTGCATAAATCGCGCATCAATGTAACGCTCTATAAGTCATGCAAGGTATGACATGTCCCGGCCCATTTTGGGACTCGGTGTAACGCTCTATAAGTCATGCAAGGTACGACATGTCCCGACCCATTCTGGGACTCGGTGTAATGTGCTATAAGTCAAATAAGGTACGACATGTTCCGGCCCATTCTGGGACTCAGTGTAATGTGCTATAAGTCAAATAAGGTACGACATGTTCCGGCCCATTCTGGGACTCAACGTAATTATAAAGGATTGTACACCTATAGCTATTACAAGCAACTATGTACAATTTAAATCATCTTTGACTCTCATTAGCACAATTAGAATGAACTGTCTTTTTAGAAAAACTCAAGGCATTATCAAACGAATAGGTAAACAACTTTCCTTTTATAAAATTCAAAGTACTATCAAAAGGGAAAATATCACTAAGGATTAGGATCCGCTCAGTTTATAAAGATCAAGTTAAGTATATGATCCACTCGTCGTTTGTACCAACTCGATAATCTAATTCGTCTCGCTCCTCTGGCTAACATTATGGAAATATTTGCATGGTGATAACTGTTGACACCCAATTTTGACCCTCCCGTCCAGTCATTAACTATAAAATTAGACTAATTTCGTAAAATAATTTTTATGATTTTTTATAATAAAAATGCATCGATAAAACATTAATACAGGCATAAATAAGCAATTTAATAATGGCACCGCGTCTTACGTAGAGTATTAAGCACTTAGAGTCCCGCACCCGCATTAATTAATTTTAAGTCATGTCAAACAATTCTTAATAATTAATAATAAATACATATTTTAAATAATTTAGCAATGACGTCGTCGCATTTATTAATACGCAAAACAATTTCATAATTATTGTAGCGCCTAAAGTCATATTAAGATAATTTAATTTTAGCTTAAATAATAATAATAATGCACAATAAATAAGTTTTAGTAAATAGCGCCGCATTCTAAAATATTAAGCACTTAAATAACACGCCCGCATTTATTATTTTAACAAGTAGATTAATAAAGCACCTAAATAATCTAATCCTAATTAAAATAACTTACCACTAATTAAATGCCTAATAATGAAAACTAACCTAAACTAATAACACTAATAACCCACCTAAATTAATACCATCAGCCCATTTTTAATTCACACCCCAGCCCAATTACCCACGCCCAGCGCAGGCCCAGCTCCCCGCTACCCGTCGCCCAGGCCCAACCCGATCAGCCCACACCCGCAACCCATCCGCCCCATTTCCCTTTTATTCCCTTCACCCTCGTCCCTTCCCCTTCAACAGCCCTTAGAAAAAAAAAAACCTAAAGAGAGAACCCTAAAAACCTAAGCTTCAATCGCCGCCACGCCCGAATTTCTCGCCGGAGAATCCGGGACTTGCCTTACCCATGCACACAGCCAGCTCGTCCCTTACCATATCTATCACCCAAAACCTTCCTAAAGCTACACAAAATCTACCCAAATCTCGTCAGCAAATCGTAAGAATCAATACCAAATCGTCCACAAACTGGTGCAAATCACAATCAAAGTCTACCTAATTTAGAGCCCAATTTGGAGCTATATAAACCAACCTCTATACACTTGAAAGGGCATTCGAAAATAGGGAGGAGGGCAGAGCTCAGTAAGGAAAGCATCGGGTAGTTCTGGCTCAGTACCCAGAGTATTAGCATCGCAATAACAGGGGCTTCGAAACCCTTCCTCTCCATATCAGTCAAGAAGCCATCCACAGATAAACTTTGCCCTTTTTCGCATCGAAAACCCGAAACCCGTCGAGTGGACCGACGACTTGATACGCTGCCCCGGTTCGCTGTCCGGAGAAGGTAAACCCAAATGCATTTTCAATTAAATTCTCATTTTTATGTGCGCTATAGATTCAGTGAATTAATCGCATTTGTTACGAATGTTTGAATCAGTTTGAGTGGTTTGAGTAAGCTTAGATCTGTTTTAAATCCTATTTTTGACGGTTTAATGTCCTCATAAGTCTTTGTTTATCTGGGTTTCACTGCTCTGGTATGTGTTATGTGATTATCAGCACGATTAGTTAACTGGAGTGATTAATATGTCAGTTTAAGATTAATATTAATTACGTATAAACTATGTAAAATTAAATCCCTTTGAATCCTGTTTCCTCTTATTTAATTGTGTGTACATTGGTATTTGTGCATTAACAAGCCTATTTAGTATGGTTTAGTTCATTAAGTCGTCGATTAAATTCACATTTGACAATACGCTGCTATAATCTGAATAGATTGAGTATTATATGATATTACATATTTTCGATCTGTTGTCAATATAACTAATTAACTGTTGAGGCTGGAATATATTATGTGGTTTTGTTTGTGAAATGTGGTGCTATTTGTTGCTGGCTTTAGTATTCGAAGAGGTTGGCATAATGTATGGCCATACTCTGCAATTAGATATCCCCCCTACGTTTTGTATGTTAACATTATGATAAAGATGAAGTTCTTGGATGCCTGTCCATGAATACCTTTTTTTTGCTACAAAAAAATAATAATGACAAGTTGGCATGATTATAATTATTATCAGCACGTTTATGAATCTATAGGCTAAATATGCAATGAAATAACTTAAATAAGGGTCATTATGCTAAATCTAGGATCACCGTATGCTCGTGTTCAGTGTAACATGTCATGGGATATGTGTGTTTGATTGATCCTATTAAAATTTTAGAAATGTTGAAAGACTTTTTGGACATTAAAAAAAAAAATCCAAGACTCAGGAACCCGAATTTCAATCTCTGTTTTGAATTATCGTCGATTTTCTAGTTCTGCATATTGCTCGCTTACTAATGGCCCCTTAAAATAGTTGTTTGAACCAGGTTGTAGATTTATTTATCCGGACAGGACAATCTATTTTAGACTCCTATATTTACATAGGAATCATGAGCATTTTATTTACATTGTTTGGAGCATATACTAATCTTTATCTTCTTCTATTTTGCATGAAACGACGAGCAACAAAGAGTCTCACGGCGAGACTCGTGGTAGTAAACGTGAAAACCCACATCTATGTGCATCTATGTTTGTGCCGTAAATTCCAAGCCGCGTGAAAAGACATCGCCTTTTCTTCGAGTCATCTTTACTTATTTTTATTCTGCCTTATTTATTTGTTGTAAATTAATTGGCTAACGCTACACTATTAATTAGCATTTAGAATAGTTAAACCTGGAATCAATAGCTAGAAATGAGTTTGCCTTGCCTTGTTTAATAGTCATAATAGATCACTTAACACCCTACATTCGCATAATAAGCTGGGATATTATTTGCCAAACATTCTTAAAACCGTGTTGCAAATTAATACGAAATACAGAATAAGAAATATTCCTATGGCATAAGAAAAACGTTTTTATTTTACTTTATCTTACAAGCACACGTTTGTCATGATAAGCTTACATTATTGTGTTAGGTGATACATACTCCTTAGGTAAAAGAATACTTGCACACATTTTACTCCTGTTATACCTATGTTTAATATAGTATTTAGGCATCTTAAATTGCATATTTCTCAAAATTGACTTTGACTTTGACTTTGAATACATAAATCTTGCAAAAAATATGTCGTATACTCTCCCTCTTAAAACGTTTTTAATATACCTTTTCCTTAGCATAATAATTAACCCTAGATTTGGCAGGACAAACGCAAGTTAGCGGATCTTAGAGGGTGCCTAACCCCTTCCCTCTAGATTAATAAAGAGCCCTTACCCAGAATCTCATTAAGTTTAGCAGACCATTAAAATGGAGTTAAATGTTTACTTTAAACTAGTTAACATTTAGGTGTCCTAATTCACCCAACTAATTAGGTGGCGACTCCGCGAAACCTTTAGCATTTTAGCACCCTTTTAAACTTTAGCCTCTTTTGCAATTTTAGCATCCTTTTAGCATTTTTAAAACCTCTAAGCCTCTTAAACTATTTAGCATTTTATTATTTATTTTCTAACCTTTTTATTTGAGCAGGAGTTTAGAAAATAAATGTCGCGGTCGAAAAAGGGCGCGACAATAACGGATCCGAATTTTCAAATTAATCAATTTTATGAGCCATTAGGTTATATATTAATAATGATCTTAATAATATTCATATAGTCATAACTTTGCGCTCAAATGTCCGATTTACCCTTTTTTTTTAATTTCACGTATTTTTTCGAGACGGGGGTGGTCAAACCGTGGCCAGTCCAATTTTCTGAAAACGTCTTTTTTTCCACTCAATTTGAATTTTCCCCCAAATTGTTACGTTTTTTCTATTTTCAAAGCTAAATATCTCGCTATATACAATAGATTTCGACGTTCAAATTTCGTGGTAATGTGTCAGAGAATGTAAATTTTAGTATTGGAAATTCAATTTCAAAAAAAAAAAAACGGGTCGACTCGACCCGAGAAAAATAAAATTCTGGAAATTAATTTTGAAAAATAATATTCTGGGAATTAATTTGGCGTCACAATCTACGTGGCAATACACGTGGCAGTCCGCGTGGCAAGATAATAGTAAAATGAGAATTATTTTTCAGACAATAGTATTTTGGGAATTACTTTTTAAAATAAGAGTATTTTGGCAATTTGCTCACTTGCTACCTCCACGACCTTGACAAATTTCACCTTACATATGCAACACAATTTTCTGGTGAAGGGGTTCGATTCCGCCACCCTGGCTCAGCCCCCTGTAAGGATTATAATGTAAAGATTAGTAATGTAGGAATTTAAATGTATAATTATAATATAAGAATTATAATGTAACAATGATTTATTATTAGATATTTTGAATTTATTATATTAAAAGTTATTATATAGTGTATATTTTATAATATGTTCCTTTAACAAATAAAATAATTGTTACTAGATAAAGGGCTATTTTTAACATTCAATAATTTTAATTCATGTATTACTAATTTTTCTATTTTAAATTTATATTTTATTTGATATAAAATAATATATAAAATTTTACATTAACTTATAAATATCTATTACTAAAAGAGGAAAAGTAAATCATTAGTAACCATAAATGAAGGATTGAAAATTTTGAGGATAAAATACACCTTTTTCCTATAAATTGAGATTTGATCCCATTTCTACCCGCCGTGTTTACTTAAACGTTTTCAAATTTCATTAACTGAATGAGATGAGGAAACTTTTTTCTAACTTTTTTACTATTTGCATGTCCATAATGCGTTAATTTCTCGTCTGAGGTTGATTGTTTCTCATACTTTGTTTTGCTTTGCCTGATTATGCTTTGTCTTGAGCCGAGGGTCTCTCGGAAACAGCCGCTCTACCTACTAAGGTGGATGTGAGGTTTGTGTACATTCTATCCTCCTCAGACCCCACATTTCACTGGGTATGTTGTTGTTGTTCATCAAGAAATAACTGAATGAGATGAGGAAACTTTTTTCAACTTGAAGATGGAAGTTGAAAGGAATAATATTTTTCAGTATGTACAGGTTAAAGTTTTCGGGCAATCCCTAATTTTAACTTAATTAGTAGTCTATTCTTCTTATTTCCTCTTCTCCTTTCTTATTTTCTTTTTAAAATTCTTGTCCCTTCGCTTTTTCTACTTGGAAGGCCATTTAAAATTAGAGAAGGATTGATCACGATTAAGGGTGTCTCAATAAAATTAATGGTCTTACAAAATTTATATAATAAAAATAAAAAAACTATCTACTTTTTAAGAGAAATATTTTAAAACTTCGAATTAAATTACTCAAATTTTCATATTATTAAATAGAGTTTTTAGAACAATATTCAAGATAATGTATTTAAAACACATGACTAACATCTTATTAACTTGAATTTATTCTTACTATTATAAATATTAATGTTACTATGTGAAGTAAAAGGTAACAAGTATGAAAAATTAAAAAGACAGCAATACTTTTATGTATGTGTATATACTTTGTTTTGGATTAAAATTTGCCTTTTTCACAATCTTCAATATTGTTTAAGAGAAAATAAAATAATAAAATTTATCATTAAAAAAATTTAAAGCCTCAAAAGTTTGGGAGCCTAAAGCAATGATTTTACTAACCTCGCCCTTCAATATATTTTTCTCTCTTGATAATACTAGGAGATTCTATCTTTCAAAATTGGATGACATAAGTAGAAGTAGATGCATGTATATATAGAGGAGAGAGGCGGTGGAGAATGGAGGTGTGGCAATTCTCCACCGCCTTTGACTATTCAAAGCCGTAATCAAGAATCATTTTGCTTCTTATTTAATTGGTCCACAAAAGTGGCAATTCTCCACCGCCTTTGACTATTCAAAGTCATAATCAAGAATCATTTTGCTTCTTATTTAATTGGTCCACAAAAGTGGCAATTCTCCACCGCCTTTGACCATTCAAAGTCGTAATCAAGAAGCATTTTGCTTCTTATCTAATTGGTCCACAAAAGTGGTTTTACCGTCACATATTGGGCGAGAAGTTTCAACTTTCACTTTAGTGAAGACATTTATTATTTTTGTAGGGAATTACTTAGTTGCATTGATGGAACTATACCTTTAGCTGAACCTGGTTAATACCATTGTCAAGAGAGTGAAGAATCCAAAAGGTCAAAATATGATATCTGTGTTTGAAAGATAACATTAAGAAGGATGAATTGATGAACTTTTTGTTCATTCGGGTAACACATAAGCAGTCTTTGAGGCAGGTAACATGCTTCAAGAAAAAGTTGGTTAGTAATAAAATTACACAGATGCAGAGTTGCAATTAGAGGAATCTAGGAGTAGTAGTACTGCTTAGGAGAGCCAGATGGCTCTTAAATTGACCATAGAGCTTCTTTTCATGCAACTAAGGTTGTTGTGAACTGCCCGCATAGGTGTAGCTCAGTTGGTTTCAGGGTGATAGATTGTCTCTAAGGTTGTTTGTGAACTGTTAAAAATATCCACTCTGTATTTTAATTGATTATGCTGACCATTTTTGTGTTAATTTTAACGAATGGACTAAAGCAATAACAAAAGCTTATTTCCCTCACCAAAAGATTATTCTAATAAACTTCTCAATTTAGAAAAGAAAGTAGTTCATATAACAACATTCCACTATGAGAATTCATGTTGACAGAATACAAATGAAGAAAGTAAAATAGCTTGCCAAAGTTCATAGTTGACAGAATGCAAATGAAGAATGTAAAAAAAGAAAATAGCTTGCCAAAGTTTCAGATATTTAATTGAAGTTGTACCTTGGTAAGACCTAACTTCATACATTTTTGACAGAAATTGCGGCCTTGGTAAGGCCAAAGTTCAGATATTTTGACATGAGGTCAAGGCATATATTTGACTGAATTTCAGATATTTCATTACTAAAAAAAGCGCAAACTTACATGGTATTTGGCTGTTGGTTTGTTCGGCAGTCAAGTAGTAAAGAATATAGACGAATAGAAAGTTTCAATGAATTAAACTGACCTGTGGCTGTGTAGTGGTTTGTGCTTGGGGAGAGTTATAATTTTCCTCCAATACTTGCTGATCAAAAGTAGAACGTGAGTTAAAAATGGCTTATAATTAAGCAAATTAAGAACAGATTCATGATGATCATATCAAATAATTAACTTGATAAACTTACTTTTCGAGTTTATACTTGTTTTAGTGTCTCTTGGAGTATTTCTTCTCTATATTGTGCCTCTCATTTTGTGGTAATTTCACAAAACCGCATTCATACATTACGCTTGAATACATAGTAAATTATCCTTGCAATTAATTACGTGCTCATTGCTATTGTCAGTGTATATAACTTTAAATTTTTATGGCAAGTCATTTACCTTAGTTGCCTTTCCATGTCTTCTAGTTGAGTCTGGCATCTAATAATTTCTTGTTGAAATTCCTGCAAGAGATGTAAATAAATCTCAAAACTAAAACGGGTATATCAGCTGATTAATTCGCAGAATTTTGTGGCAATTATATATGACTTAGGAGTATTTTCTGCATACCTCTATTTGGGAATCAACGCTCACTGGGCTGCTTCACATATAAGAAGGAAAATTATCATTTCATATTAGAAGCTAGAGATGTCATGAAGGTTAATTGAACCTAGGAGCTTCATAAGTTCGATCTGTTTCACATTTTAGCCCTTTGGAGATGCTGCAAAATTCATCCAAGGAAAAAAAGAAGAAAAAGAAATTAGTTGTAGTTCATTTAAAGGAAAAAAGAAACAAACAATTTGTACCTCTTGGTTGTGTAGCCTTTACAACAGAAAACAGATCAAAACAAACAAAGATAAAAAAGCACAACACATCAATATGAGCTCGAGAAAAAAAGAAAAAAATATTTTTCTATGTAAGCAAGGGGGCAATGTATTCTACTAACTAGAATTGATAAAATCACTTGAGATGGATTAGTGAATTTTGAATACAGTATGGTAAAATTACCGTCCCCGATCATGCTCGGGGAGATTCACATAACGTGCCATAATATCTTCAATGCTGTTTAAAGATTAATTTGCAATGGAGAAATTGATTCTTGAGATCATAGAAGTGTAGAAATGAGTCAATTGGCAATAGGGGCAGTCCGGTTCACGCGTTAGTAGAGCTCGGAAAGGGCCGATCCTCGAATGCAATGTAGACAATCTAACCTAATGCTGCTTGGCTAGAAAAAGATGGACGATCATTCAAAAATCGTTTATGCATAAAAATAAAAAAAATAAAAATATAAAACTGCGAATAAATCTATAAAGAACTACAAAATCAATTAAGCCGAGAGAATAATAGGAAGTTTTGTAAATCCAACCTTTTATTTCCAGAGAAGGTACTAACTCGACCAGAAGGAGAGAACATGATGAGGGCAACATCAACATCACAAAGGACAGATAGTTCATAAGCTTTCTTGATAAGACCATTCCTTTGTAGGGATTTGTTGGATGTAAAACACACAAGTAAGGCACAGCGAAAGTTTAAAATTTTGTTTACTTACTTGCTCCAACAAAGATCGTCTGGTATGATTATGCGATAATTCAAATCTGCAAAAACATGAAAACTTACAGTTTATGCTTTTAATGCAGTCTCTACTAAAAGGTGCGCACGCGATTGTCAATCCGGGTGCAAGCCTTGCTTCAGTATATTCCTTTGCCCAAGAAAGCTAGAAAATCTTGACAGAGGTTTGAGAGAATTTATTTCCTGAACTCTAAGTTCAGAAAGTGGAAAAAATGAGTTCTCTTGAAATTATGGGTTAAGTGTCAAATATATAGTGAGGAAACCCTAAACCTAATCAGATTTGGATCAGGCTTCAAAACCTGACCCAAATCCAAATTGCAGTGGGCGACGAATCGCCCATCATTATGCTATGTTCCTTTATTTATTTTCTCAGACGCTTTAGTTCTAATTAAATCCAAGACTTAATTTTAACTTAATTAATTAATTTTCATCAAATGAAAATTATCCCATAATTTATTATAAAATAAAATATCTTGATTCAAAATCCGATATTTTACATTCTCTCAATATACCCTTAGACCGAAAAGACAATCGACTTAGTGTGACCTTTGGCCTTCACACACTCCAAGACTGACCAAATCAAGGTTCACACGAACTCCTAGACGGCCACGGTGACGGACCCAATATGTGAAGTACGTTTACAAGACTAAAGTAAACAAACCTCTATGTGAGATGATAAATTCCTTTCATTCGCGACACACTCGATCAAGCTTAAGATTTGTCAAGTGTCTATCCAAATGGCTTGATCACTTTATCTCATTTATATTAGTCGACAACTAGACCATATCCTAGATATGTCTCTTGCATTGGCCAATGACTTGGTCGACCTAACATCTCCGAGGTCGGTGTTCTCTCGAAATTCCAATCGAGGAATGAATCCTATTCTTGGCTCAACCACCACCTTCAATCTACTTCGTAATGCACCCAATACAAGCCGCGTCTCAACCTATAAGGCATTTGAGCTTAGGACAGGATCAAAGTGCATTACTCCGTAAACAAGGTGATATTGACCTCAAGTCTAAGGACTTCTATCTCCCACATGCTGATAATACTCTAGACATGTATAACAAATAGTTTATCAGCAGGGTATGTCAATACTCCTCTAAGAGTATCCATCACTAGCAACTATTGCTTGCAGTAAGTGAGATATACTACATTCTCTAAGAATGTGATGCAGACCACATGTCGACTTATAACATATCATTGATATCCCATTCTCAATGATCATTAGTCTAGGCTATTTTAAGAACTACACTCTATCATTAATATCTCACACACTATTAATGACAATGTAAGTTCAAGGGATGCACATTAATGAATAATATAAACAATCAAATAATAATTCAATAATTGCAAATGCCAAGTTTATATTAATCTTATTAATAATATGAATGTGTTCAAGTACATGTGCTCCTAAAATGATTGTTTCTAGGACATATACTTTCATCCTTCTCTTGGAGAAAGTAACTTGCCTATTTGTTGTATTCTCTCATAGAATATTTTCCGCAATCTTTATTCATCACAATATGTAAGAATATATACATCTTTACACTAATTAGGAAGAATCTAGAATAATCCTAAAAATATTCCTATACATTAAACTACTTACCATATAATATGAGATACTACATTAATATAAGATACTACACAATATTACTATAATAATGGTATTAACTATAGAATATTCTATTCTAAAATATTCTAATCTAACACTCCCCCTCAGTTGAAGCTGGAGGGCGCCGAATGCTGAGACTGTCCCGAAATTCTTCAAATAAAATCAGCGGAAGCCCTTTCGTGAAGATATCGGCGATTTGATGACGCGTTGGGACATGTAGTACTCGAACTTGTCCGGGTGCCACCTTTTCACGGACAAAATGGATATCCAACTCTATATGTTTAGTGCGCTGATGATGTATTGGATTTCCATAAAGATATATTGCACTAATGTTGTCACAGTAAACCATAGTAGCTTTCGGAATTTGGCAATGAAGCTCCAGTAAAAGATTTCGAATCCAGCATGAATCAGACACAACATTGGCAACGACATCAGATTCGGCCTTCAAAGACCGAGCGCGACATCGCTGGTTGCCGTTGGAAGACCAAGAAACTAAATTATCACCGAGGAATACACAATACCCGGATGTGGGCGTGCGTGTCCGGACACTGGCCCAACAGATCCGTCAGATAAGTGACAAGTTTGGAGACGCAAGATGGGTAAAGATGTAATCCATATTCCCGAGTGCCCTTAATGTAGCGTACAATCCGTTTGAGTGTCTGCATATGTTCTTCCATTGGATTATGCATGAATAGGCATACTTGTTGTACGACATAGGTTATGCCCAGTGCGGTAAAGTGAGATATTGCAACGCGCTGCTAGTCAGCGGTACAATGTTGGATCAAAAGGTTTGCTAGAGATGACACTTAATTTGGACTTTGTATCCACGGTGTTCTGAGGGTTTGCAGAGGCCATTCCACCGCTCCACGATCTCGATGCATACTTATTCGGGAGAGAAAAGCTCACTGCATGTCTTGTCACAAAGAATTCCTAGAAAGAAGTGCAATGGACCAAGATCCTTCATAGCAAATTCTGAACCAAGCTGAGACATGATATTCTTGCGAAGAGAGTCTGAGGAAGCTGTCAGAATAATATCATCCACATACAATAGAAGATAAGCCGTATGATTACCCTGATGATAGATAAAAAGAGAATTATCGAACCTACCGTGAAAACCCCATCCGTGATACAAAATCGCAAACCGCCGATACTGTGCCCACAGGTGCTTGTTTGAGGCCATACAAAGACTTGTTTAAGGTGCATACATGATTGGGATATTTTGGATCTGCACTTCAACGGGTTGGTGCATGTAAAGCCTCGTTTAGGTGCCATGGAGAAATGCATTTTTAACATCCAATCGCGGTGAAGTGACCATCCTCCGGAGAGACAAGCCGAGCAATCGCTCGATAGTAGCTGGTTTGACTACTGGACTGAATGTCTCTCCACAATCGATACCAACCTGCTGCGTCTTCCCATCACCTACAAGACGGGCCTTATGCCGCTCAAAAGAACCATCAAATTTTTCTTTATGGGTAAAAATTCACATAGACCGAATGATGTTAGCATTATATGGACGGGGCACTAAATTCCATGTCCTATTTTTAATAAGAGCTTGATATTCATCATCCATGGCCATTTTCCAATTTGGGTCTTTCAGAGCAGACACAGGGTTACATGGTAAAGGTGATTTGGACACTTGGGTGTGAAGGTTGTATTTAGTGTTGGGTTTGACAATACCATGTTGACTACGGGTGACTGGACGTCCAAGACAGTGGGTTGGGCGCCATTTGGTAATGACACGGGTAATAGGTTAAAAGAATTTTGTCCATTAGCAGTAGCAGTGACCGAACTATGGGACAATGGTTGGGTAAAAATTGGGTGTATTCCAACATCCAAAAACTCATAAGTGGGAGATTGTGACTCATTGATTTTTCTAAATGGGAATTGAGTTTCATCAAAGATAACATGACGACTAATAAAAATCCTATTGGAGGATAGGTCATAACATTTGTATCCCCGATGATGGGATGGGTATGCCAAAAAAACGCATGGAGTAGATCTCGGTTGTAATTTATGGATGGTGGTGGATGAGAACAATGGAAAACACAAGCACCCAAAAACCCGGAGATGAGAGTATGTCGGTTTCCGAAGGTATAGTAATTGAAGGGGTGTTTGGTGTGATGTATGTTTATTTGGTAGTATATTCAACAAATAAGTAGCCATCTGAAGTGCATGATGCCAAAAGTTAGGGGGAAGTGAGACATGAGCAAGGGATGTCCTGACAATATTATTTATGGTTCGTATTTTGCGTTCCGCCTGTCCATTTTGAGAAGATGTGTGGGGGTATGAGAAGCGAAAATTCAAACCATTTGTTTTGCAAAAATCCCAGAATTGTCTATTATCAAACTCCCGCCCGTTATCACATCGATGTTTTGATATCCCTTTCAAACTGCTTTTGGATGAAAGCTCTAAAACTAAGGAATGTAGAAAACACTTGTGATTTTTCGATATGGAAATGTCCACAAGAATTTAGAGTAATCATCTAAAACAAGCAAATAATATCTATGCCCGAAGAGCTCAAAACTGAGGATGTCCAAATATCACAATGTATAGTCTCAAATGGCAAAAAAGTGCAATTAGAAGACTCAAAAGGTAGTTGAATATGCTTACCCAAAGGACACGATCGACACTTATTAAGAGTTCGTGTACATGAAATTGAATTATCGTTTGAGAGAGTTTAAAATGCACTCTCCGGATGTCCCAAACGTTCATGCCATAAATTGGAATTAAAAACAACAAAATTAAAGTGTTTCTTGTCCGTTGTAGTAGTGAAGTAACTGGATAAAGTTCTCCCTGACTATCACATCTCATTAGCCGTGCCCCTGTCTGAAAATCACACACAGTAAAACCAAAAGGATCAAAAGTTACGGTAACCCAGTTATCTGAAGTAAACTTTCGAACGGAGATTAGGTTTTGATTAATCAGTGCATGAATAACATTTTTCAAGGCTAATGGTGGATTTGGTTTGGACAATTTAGTAGAACCATAACCTTTTATTGGAATGGAATGGCCATTTCCGGCGCTTATACCATTTGATTTGCTCAAATTAAAATAGACGTAAGATTACTCGATGACGTCATATGTGACGCTGCACCGAGTCCATATACCAATTCGTGTCCGTGGATTAAGCCCAGCGTGTGTATGGCATGTTCAATTTCGCCGATCGCCCATCGCTGAGTGGGCCTCGTTCCACGCCCGAGGCCCAAAGTGCCGCTTCCATCGCCGCCGCCTCCCGCCCATCGGGCTGGCCGCCTAAGGCTCTTCGCCGCTGCCGCCCACCGTTGGCCCATCGCCGCCGTGTCCAAAACTCGCACCGCCGCTTCCATCGCTGCCCATCATCTGGCCGCCCAAATCGATTCCGCTTCCATCGCTTCCCGCAGCTGGCCGGGCAAAAAGGCCGACCGTGGATCGATTTTTGGGTAGTTGAAATCGGGCCCGCCTGGGCCAGGTGGTAGGTGATGCGGGGTCCACTTAAGTCCATTGTGGCGTGCCCACTACTGCCGCCGCCGCCGCCATCATACCTCCACCGCCGTAACCACCGCCGTCGGAATTGCGATTATTCCCGTTTCTGTTGCGGTTTCCACCTTTTTTATTTATATGTCGTCCTTTTTTACCCCGGTTATTTCCATCATTGGTGACCATGTACGCCGATTCGGTTGTGTTCGCAACCTTTTTAGAAAAACCTTGTTCTTCTAGGATTAACATAGATCTTGCTTTATAAAATAACGGAAGTGGGTTACTTTGACGGATAACGGTGGCAACTCCGCTATATGCCTCACAATCCAAGAACAAGTTGTAGAACCAAACGGTTGTCGGAGACGGGGGAACCAACATTTTTTAATTGATCCGCCAACACTTTGAGGCGTTGACAATAAGCGGACGCATTAGGAAAGTCCTTCCTCCATATCAACACTGGAGAATTCTTGTTCCAAAGCAACTGCACGGAAATTTTGATTATCATAAAAAATGTCCCGTAATCGATTCCAAGCATCAATTGCCTTAGAATCTGTTTCCATGATCGTGTGCAACAAATCCGTGGATATTGTTGAATATATCCAACCAAGAATAGTGACATCTAGGACATCCCACAATTCTTTGTCTTCATCCGTTGTCAAGACTTTTTCTTTGTCTTTTTCCGGGAAAATGATGTGGTGAAGAACCCGGTGAAAACGACAACATATTTTGAAAAGTTCCGCCCAGGAAGCATAATGCACATTCTCCATTTGTAAGGTTATGGGAACATGAGTTTTGATATTGGAAACTCTGAGGGCTGAGTGATAAAACGATTTGGATTCAGACATGTTGATAATAGTTGGATGAAAAAACACAAAAACACGATGAACGGGAAAAAAAATATTCAAAATTTCGGTTTGGAGGAGACGAAATTCGAAAACAAAAGAAAAACAATTTTGGTGTTAGGAAGATGAATCTTTTCCCTAAGCTCTTGATACCATGATAGAATATTTTCCTCAATCTTTATTCATCACAATAGGTAAGAATATATACATCTTTACACTAACTAGGAAGAATCTAGAATAATCCTAAAAATATTCCTATACATTAAACTACTTACCATATAATATGAGATACTACATTAATATAAGATACTACACAATATTACTATAATAATGATATTAACTCTAGAATATTCTAATCTAACATAATGGTATTAACTATAGAATATTCTATTCTAGAATATTCTAATCTAACGTTCCCTATTTTCTTGATTTGAAGCTTTACTCTCCCCATCACTATTATTCCAGAGACCCTTTTCGTTCTGGATGCTAAATATAGAAGTACTATGAATTAACAAGTCTCATGTCTCTCTCAAGATATTTATTTATCAATTGGTAAATGGGTGATAAATTGGACCCAAGCTCAATTGATCCGTTCAATTCGCTCAGATATTAATGAGTTCGGGCAATGATATATTATTAAATGAGCTAAGTTTGGACTAGCCCAACTTAACTCATTCATCTTGAACAACTCAAATCAATCCATTACATTAACCAAAAGTAAATCATCTACTATTCTATTGTTTACCCAAGTCTTCTATTTCATTTTTTTTTACTTTTATAAAAAAATTATTAAAAATATAATTTTTTTTCTTACTTCCTCCCCTACCCCTCCAGCCAACCTCAAATTTCTTACCTATCCCCAACCTCCTGCCCTACCCCGCCCTACCACATTCCCAAATTTTTATTTTTATTTTATATAAAATTTTATAAAAAAATTAAATTTTTTTCTTACCTCCACCCCGCCCTACCCACACCTACCCTCCACCCCCACCATATTCTCAAATTTCTATTTCATATTTTTTTTACTTTTATAAAAATTATGGATTTTTTTCTTACACATACCCCTCACCCATCCACAAATTTCTATTTCATATTTTTGTTACTTTTATAAAAAATATTAAAAATATGAAATCCCAATCTCAAATTTCTATTTTATATATTTTTATTTTTATAAATTATTTATAAAAATATGATTTTTTCTTAGCCCATATCCACACCTACCCCCTCCACCCCCACATCATTTTCAAATTTATATTTCATATTTTTTGTTATTTTTATAAAAAAAATTATTAAAAATATGAATTTTTTTCGTACCTCCCCCTACCCCACACACCCGCCCTACCACATTCTCAAATTTCTATTTTTTATTTTTTTATTTTTATAAATAATTTATAAAAAATATTAATTTTTTTCTTACCCCTGTGCCCTAACCCCCCATCACACCCCATTTTCAAATTTCTATTTTATATTTTTTTACTTTTATAAATAATTTATAAAAATATGAATTTTTCTTACCCCATACCCACACCTACCCCCTCCACCCCACCCCATCCTCAAATTTCTATTTCATATTTTTTGTTATTTTTATAAAAAATTATTAAAAATATGAATTTTTCCGTACTTACGCCTACCCCAACCTCCCTCCCTACTCCCGCCCTATCACATTCTCAAATTTCTGTTTTATATTTTTTTACTTTTATATACAATTTATAAAAAATTTATAAAAAATATGATTTTTTTTCTTACCCCTCTGCCTTAACCCCCACCCCACCTCACCCACCCTCATTCTCAAATTTCTATTTTATATTTTTTTACTTTTATAAATAATTTATAAAAAATATGAATTCTTTTCTTACATCCACCCCCGTTCTACCACATTCTCAAATTTTTATTTTTTTTCTTTTATAAAAAATATTAATTTTTTTCTTACCCCTCTGTTCTAACCCCCCACCCCATTCTCAAATTTCTATTTTATATTTTTTTACTTTATAAATAATTTATAAAAAATATGATTTTTTTTTACCTCCACCCCCTATCTCCACCTCCCGCCCTACCACATTCTCAAATTTTTATTTTATATTTTTTACTTTTTATAAACAATTTATAAAAAATATGATTTTTTTTTCTTATCTTCACCTCCCGCCCTACCCTCCACATTCTCAAATTTCTACTTTATATTTTTTTACTTTAATAAATAATTTATAAAAAATATAATTTTTTTCCGGAAAATTAACAACTGTATTTGGCAACATTAGACAAGATGACGCCACTAACTTAGCGGCAGAAATAAGAGATGGCGGTCTATTTTTCAATCGGCGCCTGTTATTAGAGAGCTTCACGTATGTAGTTTTGTAGAGAAGGTAAGCAATTTTACTTGGACTTTCCACAATTCTAATCTCTCTTGAGTTCTTTGGCAAATATTGAGCTAGTGGGAGATATTTGGATTCAACCGATGATGAATAATCAAGTGGGAGCTAAAAAAAATTCACCTTGAAGTTATAAACAAGTCACTTGGAATTATTCAGCACTAAATATATAGCTAGGCGTTTGATGCTGCTTTAACTATATTTTTTTTTCCACCGACATTTAGTGAGAAATATGTGCTATATAAAATTGTAAACACATAGATATAGAAATATTCCTTATCCATAATTAAAATATTTTCATATATTGTGTAAATATAATTATGATAAAACTATGATTCCTCTTTTGTATAGGCTTATTATTCCTATTGTATAAGAGATGAATATTGTACTCTATATATACCTTGATATTAATGAAAGACTCTCCAAGGGAGATTAATATCATCTTACATGGTATCAAGAGCCTAAAACAAAAACCCTAGCTTTTTTTGTTGAGCTACCGCCGGCTCCCCTCCCTCGGTTGCCGCGACGCCTCCCCCTCATCTCTCCAAAAATTTTAGGTTTTTCTTTTTCTTTCTCCTGTTCTCTAAATGACTATCCCTGAATCTTTCACACTTTCTGAATCTTCTATCTCTACAAATTCCACCACCACGTTGTCATCCCCTTTTCATCCAGTCTTAACTATTACAAACATCAAGAACTTTATTTCCATTTTTCTTGATCAAGAAAACAGTCAGTATTCTCTCTGGGTTGAACTGTTTCGTAATCATGCATGTCTTTATAACGTCCTTATCACATCGATGACACCATTCTGCGCCCTCCGAAGGTTGATGAGTCTACTTGGCATCGTCTAGACGTCGTCGTCAAACAGTGAATTTATGGTAGTATTTCTCAGGACCTTCTTCTTACTATCATGATATCTGGCGCCACAGCCCTTGAGTTATGAAATCGTTTGGAGGAAATTTTTCAGGACAATAAACACACTCGTGCTGTGTATTTAGATGAGCAATTTAACAATACACGTCTTGAAAACTTTTCCAATGTGACTGAGTACTGCAAACAATTAAAGCTCGACGATCAACTTCACTGCCGTCGACGAGCTCGCATCGACACCAAACTGGTGTTACAATTGATTACTGGTCTTCCTAAAGGCGAATATGATACTTTGGCCACCATGATTCAACAGGAAGATCCGTTACCCAGCTTTAACAAAGCTCGCTCGCAGTTGTTGCTCGAAGAGACTCGACGTGCTAAGCAGGATGAGCACAGTCAGAAGGCATTAGCGGTCGAAACGCACCCTCAAGATCCAACGCCGCCAGAAAACTCTCAACCGCAGCAAGAATGCGGTGGAAAGGGTGGCAGGGGCCGCGGCAGGGGAGGCCGTGATCGTGGCAAGGGTCGCGGTCAATAGAACCAGCAGCAGCAACAACAACAAGAATTAGGGCTGTTAGCGGTTCGGATACACCCGGTAATTACCCGAGAACCGGACCGGTAAACCTGAAACGATACTCGGACCGAAACCTTAATGGTCCGGATACGAGTACCAAAAAAATACCCGGACCGATAAGGAGCCGGACCGGAACCCCAGAAATACCCAGAATAACCCCAACCCCACCCCTACCCTCCAAAGAAGCCCCCACCAAAGAAGCCCCCACCAAGAACCCTCCACCACCTCATGCCAGCTCTAATTAGTTGTAAATTAATGAAACTTTAAATGGTCATAACTTTGCGCTCGGATGTACGTTTGACCTAATATTTTTTTGATTTCGCGTATTTTTTCGAGATAGGGTCGGACAAACAGCTAAAGCAGTTTGGAGCAACCAATTTCTCAAAAAACATCCGTCTTGTTAATCAATTTCACTTTTACCCCAAATTATTACAAATTGTCCATTTCAAATCTAAATATCTCGCGCTATACAATATATTTCAACGTAAAAATTTTGTGGTAATGTGTCCGAGAATGTCAATTTCAGTATTGGAAATTCAATTTAAAAAAAAATTCGCCCGAAAATTCTTACGGTCCGACCGAGAATCGACCGATAAGGTTTCGTCCGAATCGATCTCATTCCAGATCGAACCTTACGGCCCGACCGATCCGACCGAGCAGCTTATCGGACCGGCCCAAGTGGATACCCGGACCGGCCAGCACCGAGCAATAAGACTAATGGATCGCAGAATCACTGGTCGCGGCCTCGCACGCAGACACAAAGACCGCGACGCCATAGTACAGAGCCGCGCGCCCGGGCCAGAGTCGCGACCGAGTCCATTCCAGCATCGCAAATCTACAATCCGTATTCTTACCCTGGTTTGTTGGGCCTCGCTCCAGCCTCGCAACAGGTCCACTTCATGCAAGGTCAAAGTTTGCAGCCCTCATCCGGCATGACACTCATTGAGTTGGGACAGACATTCAGCACCCTCTCCATGCAATAACCTGACAATACTTGGTACATGGACTCAGGCGCCACATCTCACGTCACCCAATCTGGAGGTACTATCCATAAACTGTTTAGTTTAAAGCATCCTCAATATGTTACAGTTGGTAGTGGATAACACATTCCAGTTAAAGGGTATGGTACCTCATACACACAACCTCCTCATCCACCCTTCTCCCTCAAAAACACCATATATGCCCCACACATGATTAAGAACCTCATATATGTCCGCCAATTTACTCGTAATAATTCTATCTCCGTGGATTTTGACCCTTTTGGTTTTACTATGAAGGATCTTCATACAGGGACACCTCTTACGAGATGCAATAGCACGGGGGATCTCTATCCATTCACTTCCACCTTCGCTGTCAGATCTTGCTATCCCGTCACTCTAGCGGTTGTTTCTTCTTCAACTTGGCATAATAGGCTTGGTCATCCAGGAGTCCCAGTTTTTAATTTTCTTAAAGGCAACAATTTCATTGCTTGTAAAGGGAAACTTGCCCAAAATTGTGCTTCTTGCTCTTTAGGCAAACATATTCGTCTTCCGTTTAAATCATCTACTAGTGTTACACTTGCTCCTTTTGATATTATACATGCCGATTTATGGACATCTCTTATCTCTAGTTCTCTCGGTTATAAATACTATCTTGTGTTGCTTGATGATTTTTCACACTATGTTTGGTTATATCCTCTTAAATTTAAATCGGAAGTGTTTGTCAAATTTCTTGAGTTTCGCAAGTTTATCCACACACAATTTGGAAAAAGCATAAAATCATTTCAGTGCGATAATGACCGTGAATTCAATAACTCTATGTTTCACCGATTTGTACAAATAATGGCATGTTTTTTTGCTTCTCATGCCCTCACACCTCACCACAAAATGGTAAAGCTGAAAGAATCATACGTACCATTAACAATATGATTCGCACCCTATTGATTCATGCCTTACTCCCTCATTCCTTCTGGGTATATGCTGCTAAAATGTCAGAATACATTCTAAATATTCTTCCTACTAGCACTCTTCACAATATGACCCCTACCGAAATCCTCTACCATAGAGTCCCCTCCTATGATCATCTATGGATTTTCGGTTGTCTATGTTATCACAACCTCAGTTCTACCGCCCCTCACAAGCTTGCTCCTAAGTCTACTCCCTGTGTCTTTATAGGATTCTCGTCAAATCATAGGGGCTATCTATGCTATGACTTGTCGACTCGTCAAATCCACATATCTCGTCACGTCACATTCCACGAGACCACATTCCCGTTTTCGAATCTTCCAAAATTACAAAAATCGGACTACTAATTTCTTGACGAGCCTGCCATATCTCCCCTCATCCTCGAACAGCTCACGTCCTCTGTTCCGTCGTCAGAGCCGCGGCCCCAAGGGGAGGCGCCACGACGCCCAAACTTCAGAGAAGCCTGTCAACCTTCTAGCGCCGCGGCGCTCGATCCAGGAGTCGCAGCTCCTCCGACGGTTTCATTCCCACCTTCTCCTTATCCGACTTTACCCACCGTCTCAGATACCACTCCGCCACCCACTGTCCCTACTCATCCAATGAAAACTCGTTCAAAGCATGGAATCTTCAAACCCAAAGTCCATTTCAACTTGTCTGCCCAAACCATCTCTCCACTTCCAAAGAATCCAAAATTGGCCAAACAAGACCCTAATTGAAATGCGGCTATGTTTGAGGAATTCAATGTTTTAACGAAACAGCACACGCGGGATCTAGTACCTAGACATGAGGGGGTGAATGTAATTCGATGTATGTGGCTTTTTCATCACAAGTTCAGAGATAATGAGGATCTTGAGAGGTATAAGGCCCGTCATGTGGCTAATGACACAAATCAACAGAAGAGCATTGATTGTGGAGATACCTTCAGCCCGGTTGTCAAACCGTCTACTATTCACACAGTTTTGAGCATTGCCATGGGCAAACACTGTCCGATCCATCAACTTGATGTGAAGAATGCATTCTTACACGGGGACTGAGAAACAGCAGATACGATCACCGCCGAGTTCACCCATCCAAAGCCCCTCACTATGCGCTGCCTCCGTAAGTCACTATATGACCTGAAACAGGCTCCCCGTGCGTGGTATAATCGATTTGCCAGGTATATCTTGCAGATTGGGTTTGTATGCAGCAAAAGTGATATATCACTCTTCATTTTTCATCGAGATAGTAGCACTGCTTACTTATTACTGTACGTGGATGATATTGTTCTGGCTGCCTCCTCAGATAAATTGAAAAATGAGATTATTGCCTTGCTTAAGTCCGAATTTGCAATGACTGATTTGGAAAAGCTGAGTTATTTCTTGGGGATATCAGTGACCAGGTCTGTCAATCACGTGTTCTTGTGTCAGCGTAAGTATGCAGAGGAGATAGTGTACAGGGCTAAGATGGCGAATTGCAAAGTTATGCCTACTTCAGTCGATTCGAAATTTAAGCTCAGTGCTATGGATGGTGCTCCAGTCTCTGATCCTACTCTGTATAGGAGCCTTGCAGGTGCACTTCAGTATCTCACATTTACCAGGCCAGACATAGCTTATGCTGTTCAGTAAGTGTGATTATTCATGCATGCCCTCAGGGAGTCTCATTTCACTGCTCTTAAGCGTATCATTCGATACATTAAGGGTACTCTTGATTATGGTTTGCACCTATACCCCTCTGCGCCAAACAGGTTGCTCTCATATACGAATGCAGATTAGGCAGAGTGTCCGGACACGCGATGCACCACCTCCGACTTTTGTATTTTCTTAGGGGATAATCTGATTTCTTGGTCTACCAAGCGACATGCTACCCTATCTAGATCCAGTGCCGAGGCTGAGTACAGAGGCGTTGCAAATGTAGTAGCTGAGATTTGTTGGCTCAGAAACTTAATGTTAGAACTTCAGTGTGTTTTGCGTCAGACATCTATTGTGTACTGTGATAACATCTCTGCCATCTATTTGTCTCTTAATCCGGTTCAACATCAGCGAACCAAGCACATTGAGATAGACCTACACTTTGTTCGTGAGAAAGTTGCTCTAGGCCACGTCGGAGTGTTACATGTTCCATCATCCTATCAGTATGCAGACATATTTACCAAAGGACTTCCCAGACAGTTGTTTCTTGACTTCAGATCCAGTCTCAGCGTCCGGTCTCCTTCTGCTACGACTGAGGGTGTGTGTAAACGTGTAAATATAGGAAACAATATATTCCTTACCCATAATTAGAATATTTCCATATATTGTGTAAATATAATTATGGTAAGACTAAGATTCCTCTTTTGTATAGGCTTAGGATTCCTATTATATAAGGGATGAATAGTGTACTCTATATATACCTTGATATTAATGAAAGACTTCCCAAGAGAGATTACTATCATCTTACAAAAATAATTTTTTTATTTCATTTTCATCGAATCAGCTCATTGAAAAAACGCATGGTGAGAAATATGTTTACATTGAAACGCTGGAAAACTCTCTATATTTTCTGTGTGAAAGCACTATTTTTTATATTTTTTCTACCGATGTTCAGTGGAAGAAATTTAGTGATAAATTAGAGATTTTTTATCAGTAATTCGTGCATAGAAGGTATACTTTTAATTTGATGATGAGGACTTAAGGTAAAAGTGTTGGGTTTTGATATTGGTGAATAGGAAATGATGGGATAAAAATTAAAGAGGGTAAAAGGCTCTTTTGTCCCACATCGAAAAAAGGGAAGGAAAGAGAGGTGTATATATTACATTACACCTTCTCGAGCTGCTAAAAGGGCAAGACCCCGCTGCCGCCGCCGCCGCTTCGGCTTCGGCTTTGGATTTGGATTGATTGATAATCTTTTTGGACAAACGTTTCTTTAATTAAATTAATTAATTAATTATTTAATTAAAAACAAATCCAAACGGATCGACCCGCGACCCGATCCGACCCGTCCGGCTCTCCCTCTCTTTTTCGAATTTCCCTCCAAAATGAGGTGACTATTCTGAATGGTTGCAACCATTCAGAATCAGTACCTCTAACCCTATAAATTCTTGATTATTTCAAGAATTTATTAACTAATTCATATTCTAATCAATTCTGAAATTCTGAAGTTGCTCTTCAACTCGAAAATTTCATTCTGTGTGATATACTGCCGTTGAGTGGTTCGTTGCTACCGGAATTTGGAGTACTACTATTCTGGTAAGATAATCGTTCTATCCTGGGAGGCGATATTCCGTTAACCTCGAGTACTGTGAGGGGAATAATTTCCTTAAGGACACACTTTGAACTAAGTGGGCTCGATTACATTCTGAAATTATTTTTCCAAAACAGATTCTGTTTTCGTTTATTGTTTCATTAATGTTATATGTTTCTCTAAGTGATTAACATATTGTTTTGACATTATTTAGCCAAATACAGATTATTATACCAACAATCTTAAGGAAATTATGTTTATTGTATTTTAATCTGTATCCTGGTTTGGAGATTAAAACCTGTGTGGTTTTCTACTCCGTATGTAATTTCATATTCTAACTTGAAGATATAAAAACTTCGTTGGAATATTAAAGTCCAGGAAAAAGTGTTTTCCAAAAGAAAAAAAAAGTGTTTTTTCGGGGAAAAAAAAAGTGTTTTTTTTGTATGTTGTTTGGAGATTAAAATCTTCGGATTTTCTACTCCGGTTGAGATTAAAGTTTTCATAACTTTCTACTCATTTGGATACTTGATTTGAAGATATAAAAACTTCATCAAGTATACAACATACAATTTACTACACTTCGTTTCTATCAATTTTGATTCGGTTTGAAGAAATAAAATCTTCACCGTTGTGTATTATATTTGTTTCTATCAAAATTGATTCGGTTTGAAGAAATAAAATCTTCACCGTTGTGTATTATATTTGTTGCTATCAAAATTTGATTCGGTTTGAAGAAATAAAATCTTCACCGTTGTGTATAACGATTTGAAGAACATAAAAACTTCATCGTTCTGTTTAAGGAGATTAAAACTTGTGTAGTTTTCTACTCCATATGAATATTAGTATTCCGACTCGAAGATATAAAAACTTCGTTGGAATACTAAAGTTTCATAATTATTGTAACACCCCATTTTAACCGGAGTCGAAAACGGGAGTACTACGTATGGTTGATTCCTAAATTTGTTTTAAGGAGTCGCCACCTAATTATTATAGTGAATTAGGACACTTATTAAATAGCATAAAAATGCTATAAATGATCTCCATCTAAAGGTCTGCGAAAAGCTATGTGAGATTCTAGGTAAGGGTTCTTTATTATCCTAAAGGGAAGGGGTCAGACATCCTATAGGATACGCTAACTTGCGGTTATCCGTTCAAACCTAGGTTAATTACTTATTGTCTTTCTATTCTACCTATTCTAAGCATTTTACATAATTTACAATTAAAATAAAATACAATGTAAAATAATAAAACTGAAATTAAATGCGGCATAAAATAAACTCCGGGGCATTCTTTTTGAAATTCATCTCCGGATACCTGCATAAACACTTAGTAAAAGTGTTAGTAATAGAATAAATAATTTTAAAATAATAGCAAAAATTAACAAACAAAGCAAAATAAATCCGTCTTTTGTACAGGGGAGGCCTTGGAAATCAGACGGAGATTCCTTCATCGGGCAATATTACTAAAAATAATAAAATAAATAAAACCTTCGGATCCGCGCCAAAACAGTAATAGTTTTAAACACGGAGGGCTCAGATATGTAAAAATAAAGTAGGGACCTTAAATGCGCGCGAGAATTCGCCTTGCCAACGCATGTTGGTTATCCGGTGTAAGTGGAAGAAATCATCCTTGCCCAGAAAGCTTCATTTATTTTATTTTCCGTCTTTGCAACTGTGGAGGCCTCAAAAATCGACGGATAATTTTTTCATTGGCCATACAAGTGTAGCATCTGTTCTTTTAATCAGTAAAATACCAACAGTGTAGTATTTGTTCTAAATCAGTAAACCAGCAAAAATGCCCAAAATCAATAGCAATATGGCCAAACCAGTCCAATAATATGGCCAAAAACAGTAGTAACAATGCCGAAAATTAGTAGCAAATAGCCTAAAAATCAGTCCAGCACCATAGCCAAAATCAGTAGCAAATAACCAAAAATACGCAGCAAGTAGTCAGATGGCCAAAAGATCAGTCCAACAAAATCAGTCTAGAACATGGCTAAAGTCAGCCAACAAAACCTAGTAAAAATCAGTCAAGAGCATGGCTAAACTCAGCCCAACAAATAACCAAAATTAGTAGCAACAACGACTGAAAATCAGTAGCGAAAATGGCTGAAAATCAATCCAGCAAATAGCGAAAATCGGTCCAGCAACAATAACCGACAAAGTCGCCGGAGTTCTAAGGCTCCGGCAGGTTACAAAAATAACAAAAATCAGTCCAAACAAACCGCAACATACATAATAATAACGAAAATGAAACAAACAGCGGGCAGCGAGCAGCGGCGTCGCTTCCACGACGAGATCGCCGGAGCGACGCCACCATGGTGGGTTCGACAGTGGTGTTGCTAGGGGGTGTCTACCGGAAGGTGAGTGTTGGCGGTCGCATGGAGGTGTTCGCCGGTGATGGACGGCGTTCGTGGAGAGGCGACGGCGGAAGGCGAGGAAGAGGAGCGCTGGCGAAAAGGGTTTGAGGATGTTGCTAGGGGGTTCGCCGGGAGTGGGGAAAAGGTGGGGTTGAGGGCTGTCGGCCAGGGTAGTTCGCCGCGAGATCGGCGCGACGGATCGGCGGCGACGGCAGGGTGAGGAGATGAGTGGAGAGGAAGGGGTGGTCGACGGAGCGAGAGGAGAGAGGCGAGGTTCTTTGGTGATGTGGGAAGGTCGCCGGAGTTCAACTCCGGCGAAGAGTGGCGGCGGCGACGACGGGGAAGGGGAGTTGAGGGAGAAAGGGATCAGAGGGTAGGGGTAGACTGCTGGAAAAAGGTTTTTTGTGCTGCTGAGGGTGAGTTAAAGGGAGAAAGTGAGGGCTGGTCTTGTGGGCTGATGTTAAGAGGGCAGGGGTGAGGGTAGTGTAAAAGAGAGTGAGCGATAAAGTGTGCCCGGGTGTGTGTGTTTTTGTATTGAGAAGAGTGAGATGTAGGGTAGATGTAGGGTAGGGGAACAGTTATGTGGGCTGATAATTCTGAAGTGATGTTGGAGTGTAGAAGAAAAAGAGTGTTGTTGAAGTGATGTTGGAGTGTAGAAATGGTGAAACAAAGTATGGGGGGTGGAGTGTGGTAAAGGTAAAAGAGGTATGGGGTGAAATAATAAATATAAAAAAAAGTGTTGGATTTGATTAATTCGGATTGGGCTTCGGACTTGACTGGTTTGACAAAATGCAAGGCGGGTTAATTATTTAAAAATAAAATTATTTAAAAAGATGCAAGATTATAAAAATGCAAATGCCGACGCAACAATACTAAAATGCAATATTTAAAACATGTTTAATGCCTGATTAAAAGTAAAAACGGGATGCCAATTAATTATTTAAAAAGATGCGAATATTATTAAAATAAAACGATGGCGTAACAATAATAAAAACATAATATTAACAAAACATAATGCTTAATTAAAAAATAAAAGATAAAAAATGCAAAAAGTGTTGATTAAAATGCGATGTGCTAAAATACTTAAAATTGAAACAAATATACAAAAAACGGGTCAAAATTGACTGTCAACAATTATACTACGATTTGAAGAAATAAAATCTTCATCGTTTAAGTTTATAATTCGACTGCGATTTGAAGAAATAAAATCTTCATCGTTGAAGTCTGTGAATTAATTGCTATTTTGGTTTTATTAATTAAAACAGTTTGTCGATTTGACTGTGACAAACAATGGCAATTGAAATCGAACTACTCTGCAAATATCGCATCACTACATTACTACAACGCTGCATGAGCACCACTACCGAGAAAATCGCGAGGTTCACCGGTGCCAAATTTAAAGGATGGCAGCAAAGAATGTTCTTTTGGCTTACCACTCTTGGTTTGCAAAAGTTCACCGGTGAGACCTCTCCGCTCGCCACGACATGCCCGACAACGAGCGATTCATGGTTACCGAGGCTTGGAAACAGCTGATTTTTGTGCAAAGGCTACATTTTAAGTGCCTTAGAAGATGACTTGTACAATGTCTACAAGCAAGAGAAACTTCCAAAGAACTATGGAGTGCACTTGAAAAGAAGTACAAGATGTAAGATGCTTGCTTGAAGAAGTTTGTGGTTGCCAAATTCCTAGACTATAAAATGGTTGATGGGAAAACAAATTGGAACCCAAGTTCAAGAGCTTCAACTTATCTTCCATGACCTTATTCTTTGAAGGTATGGTAGTGAATGAAGCATTCCAAGTGGTTGCAATGATTGAGAAATTGCCGTCTTCGTGGAAAGATTTCAAGAATTATCTTAAGCACAAAAGAAAGGAAATGAAGTTGGAGGATCTTGTGATTCGTCTCAAGATCGAGGAAGATAACAAAACCGCTGAAAAGAGGTATCGTAAGAGTTCACCAATTGAAGGGGCCAACATCGTTGAAGATGCTGCTCCGAAAATGAACAAGAAAAGAAAGAGGCCTTCTGGAAAAGAGAAGGTTTCTAACAAGAAAAAGTTCAGCGGCAATCGCTTTAATTGTGGGAAAGTCGCCACAAAGCCCAGATTGTCTTCTCCCGAAAAAAGACAAGGGAAAAAGACAAACCAATATGGTGGAAATGAATGATGATCTGAGTGATCTGTGTGCAATGCTGAAAGAGTGCAATTTGGTTGGAAACCCAAAAGAGTGGTGGCTGGATTCTGGTGCCACTCGACATGTTTGCGCTGCAAAAGAAGCATTTGCAACATATGCTCCCGCTGGACCCGAAGAGGTATTGTTTATGGAAATACCGCAATGACAAGGTTGAAGGATATGGGAAGATACTTACGAGGATGACTTCCGCAAGGTCTCGACTTCAACAATGTTCTCGCACGTTCCAACAATTCGGAAGAATTTAGTTTCAGCCGGACTACTCGTCAAAAACGGGTTTAAGTGTGTGTTGGTTAGTGAGAAAATTGTAATAAGTAAGAATGATATGTTCATAGGAAAGGGCTACCTCACCGAGAGCCTTTTCAAACTCAATGTAATGGTTGTTGTGATGATTAATGAAAATTCACTGCCTTACTTATCGAGTCAAATGATTTATGGCGTGTTCGTTTAGGACATGTCAATTACAAAACTTGCGAAAATTGATCAATTTAGAAGTATTGCCTAAATTCGAGTGCAACAAATCAAAATGTGAAATTTGTGTTGAATCTAAGTTTGTTAAACATCCATATAAGTCTATTAATAGGAATTCAAATCCTTTAGACTTAATTCACACAGATATATGTGATATGAAGTCAATACCATCTCGTGGTGGGAAAAAGTATTTTATAACTTTCATTGACGATCGCACTCGACATCATTATGTGTATTTGCTTAATAGTAAGGATGAAGCAATTAAGGCATTTAAGCAATACAAGAACGAAGTGGAAAATCAATTGAATAAAAAGATCAAAATGATTAGAAGTGATAGGGGTGGAGAGTACGAATCTCCTTTTGCAGAGACATGTTTGGAATATGGAATTATTCATCAAACTATCGCCTTTACACACCACAATCAAATGGAATTGGAAAGAAAAACCGAACATTAAAGGAAATGATGAATGCCTTACTAATTAGTTCCGGCTATCGCAGAGCTTGTGGGGAAGCTATCTCATACTAATCGAATACTCAACAGAGTACCCCACAGCAAAACACAATCTATTCCATATGTTCTATGGAAAGGAAGAAAACCCAACTTGAAATATTTCAAAGTGTGGGGGTGTTTAGCAAAGGTCCAAGTTCCTTTGCAAGGGTAAAAATCGGACCAAAAACTGTGGATTGTGTTTTTATTGGCTATGCTACAAACAACAAAGCTTGTCGGTTTTTGGTTCACAAATCGGACAATCCCGAAATTCATGTTAATACGGTAATTGAATCAGATAATGCTGAATTCTTTGAAAACATCTATCCGTATAAAACTGAATGTGAGTCGTCAAGTGAAAGATCTAAACGATCGCGGAAGAACCAAAGGAAAGTATACCAAGCAAAGAGGATCTAAGGCGTAGCAAACGTAAAAGACATCTACTTCCTTGGACTGCATTTGTAACATTCTTGCTTGAAAATGAGCCTCAAACATTTAAAGCAGCAATGTCATCTTCTGATTCAACATTTTGGAAAGAAGCAGTCAATAGTGAGATTGAATCAATTTTAAACAACCATACATGGGAGTTAGTTGATCTTCCTCCTGAAAATAAACCTTTAGGATCAAAATGGATCTTTAAAAGGAAAATGAAAGCTGATGACACTATTGACAAATACAAGGCAAGACTTGTGGTCAAAGGTTATAGACAAAAGAAGGTCTTGATTACTTTGACACATACTCGGTGACAAGAATAACATCTATTCGGGTGTTAGTGGCAATCGGCGGTCAGATATGGTCTTGAAATCCATCAAATGGATGTCAAGACAAATTTTCTTAAATGGAGAATGGAGGAAGAAATTTACATGGAACAACCTGAGGGTTTTGTGGTTCCTGGTAAAGAAAGGAAAGTGTGCAGACTTGTGAAGTCACTTTATGGACTTAAACAAGCACCCAAACAATGGCATGCAAAATTTGACCAAACAATGTTGGCAAATGGATTTAAGATTAATGAGTGTGACAAATGTGTTTACATTAAAAATACTCCAAATCATGAAGTCATTATTTGTTTGTATGTTGATGACATGCTGATAATGAGTAAAAATATTGTCGATGTAAATGCTACGAAGCGTATGCTCGCTAGCAAATTTGACATGAAAGACTTAGGGGTTGCCGATTTGATCTTAGGAATTAAGATCCATAAAACTCCACAAGGTCTAGCATTATCACGATACATTATATTGAAAAAGTACTTGACAAGTTCAAGTAGTTAAATTTCAATGCAAAGACTCCAATTGATGTAAGTTTTGCACTTCAAAAGAATGAAGGTGAAAGTGACTCACAATGGACTATGCACGAGTTTTGGGAAGTTTGATGTATATTATGAATTGTACACGACCGGATATAGCATGTGCTATAAGCAAGCTGAGTCGATTCACGAGTAATCCCAATCAAACTCATTGGATGGCAATGAAACGAGTCTTGGGATATTTACAACACACCCAAAACTATGCTTTGCATTATAATAAATATCCCGCAGATTTGAGGATATAGTGATGCAAATCGATCACCGGATCGTTTGAAGTTAAATCCACGAGTGGATATGTTTTCACCGTTGGAGGAGCGATGTCTTGGAAATCATCAAAAGCATACGACGCCCGCTCTACAATGGAATCAGAATTTATAGCTTTAGACAAGGCCGGTGAAGGTTCGAATGGCTCCTAATTTCTTAGAAGATATTCCATTCTCGCCCAAACCTTTGGCTCATATATGTATACACTTTGATACCAAGCAAAGAATAGGTAGTGGAGCATAATGTATAACGGAAAATCTCGTCACATACGACGGAGACACAATACTGCGTTAGACAACTCCTTCTAGTGGCGTTATCACAATTGATTATGTAAAGTCAAGAGATAACGTGGCGGATCCGCTTACAAAAGGCTTATCTAGAGAGGAGTTGGTAGATCATCAACGGAATGGGGTTAAGGCCAAGGACAAGTCATCACGGCGGTAACTCTACCTAGCGATCGAGATCCCAAGAGCTAGGTTCAAGGAGATCAAACAAAGTCAGGATCGATTCAACATTGTCAAATAACTCAACCCATTCTCGGATGAAGACAATGTTCGTAAATAAGGATAAGACTTTATGGCTTGTTAATGAGTTAATAAAGCATTAAGGTTTTTAATGGTTATCTAAATCGCGATGTATGACCGGATAACGTGGCTATAGGACCACATGTTTAGAAATCACCTATGTGAGTGTTAAGTGTAAGCCGCTTTAAAGGGAATGACAAGAAAGGCCCATTCTCTACGCACTCGTAGACCAAAGCGGTGTTCATGGTCAAACGAACACAACCGTGAGAACCATAAACGGTTGAGGTTGATTGTGTGTCTTATGTTGTCTAGGTATACAACAAAGTTCGACGGTTCAAAGATATCAAATCTACTTGATCGAGTATATCCGATATAAGTTCACTACGGAAAGTTCAAAGGAAACCTACTTATCCGGACGCAATAATTCTCGCCAGTATATCACACTCGTCCGCATTCTTCTATCTTATAATCATTCCCCATTCATGTAGGATTGTTGGGTTTTGATATCGTGAATAGAAATGATGGGATAAAAATTAAAGAGGTAAAGGCTCTTTTGTCCCACATCGAAAAAGGAAGGAAAGAGAGTGTATATATTACATTACACCTTCTCGAGCCTAAAAGGGTTGAGAGGGCAAGGACCCGCGTCTGCGTCGTCGCTTCATTTCGGCTCGGCTCGGCCGACTGGTTGGATTTAGATTTGGATTTGGATTTGGATTTGGAAAAAGATTGATTGATAATCTTTTTGGACAAACGTTTCTTTAATTAAATTAATTAATTAATTATTTAATTAAAAACAAATCCAAACGGATCGACCCGCGACCCGATCCGACCCGTCCGGCTCTCCCTCTCTTTTTCGAATTTCCCTCCAAAATGAGGTGACTATTCTGAATGGTTGCAACCATTCAGAATCAGTACCTCTAACCCTATAAATTCTTGATTATTTCAAGAATTTATTAACTAATTCATATTCTAATCAATTCTGAAATTCTGAAGTTGCTCTTCAACTCGAAAATTTCATTCTGTGTGATATACTGCCGTTGAGTGGTTCGTTGCTACCGGAATTTGGAGTACTACTATTCTGGTAAGATAATCGTTCTATCCTGGGAGGCGATATTCCGTTAACCTCGAGTACTGTGAGGGGAATAATTTCCTTAAGGACACACTTTGAACTAAGTGGGCTCGATTACATTCTGAAATTATTTTTCCAAAACAGATTCTGTTTTCGTTTATTGTTTCATTAATGTTATATGTTTCTCTAAGTGATTAACATATTGTTTTGACATTATTTAGCCAAATACAGATTATTATACCAACAAAAAGTTGAGCGGGTTTAGCTTAGTTAATCAATCATGTTAAAAGGTGTTTTTTTGGACTCACTTCGCACAAACAAATTATTATCAAATGATTTGAGGGGATGAATATGGAGATCGACGGCAGAAATAGCACTAATGAAGAGCTAATAACAACCTTTATAAATGATAGATTAGGGGAACATGTCAGTTTGATATCTTTACTTGTAGTTTAGAGATGCACACATCAGGAAAAAAAACATAAGAACATTAGTGATCATAATTACTCGATTGATCGTACACACTACGATCTCTAATTAAACTCATTAATATAAGTGATAGGTATGTGGTGCTTAGTTGCATGGGGAGATTGTTGAGGGTGAGAGCTAATTAAGTCCTAAAAGGAATTGATAAGAAATTAGGTATACCGATACTATTATATGATGAGATTTAAGAAAAAAATTGATTTTAATTCAAAACAAATAGTGTCACGCGATATAGTAAGAGTATCTTTGATTTGACTGACTTGAGCCAACATTTTCCCACCGGTTACCTCCTTCCTGTTAGTGTTCTTGGTCTAATTTTCCACATCAAAACAATATAATTTTCGCAAATCTGGTTAAAACGATATATATTGACATCGGAATTAGTAGAAGATTTACCAAACCAATAAAAGTCAAGACCTTAAACCAGTTTTAAGTCAGAATTTTATTTACAATCACAACTAGAAATAGAAATTTTTCTCATTGATATTTAATGAGAAATTTGTGCTATAAAACATAATTTAAAAGTAGGGAATAATAATAACATGACAGTCAAACACCAACCAGAGTGTGATGATGGAGGCTCATTATTAAATTAGAAATTATGATTTCAAACTTAAAAAATAAGTTATTTCATCCATTGTACCTATTTTGAACATAAGTATAATGATTTCAAAAACTATTTGGAACGTATAATATCGTGGCTAGTTGAAACTCTATAATTGTTTGGTAGAGCTTAAAAAAGATATCATTCACCCATAATACCTTTTGGACTAAAAAACAATGTCTTGAAATTTTAACTTGTAATTCATAATTGTTTCCTCGAGTTTGAATGAACCTTATTACAAAAGTTGGATTGGAACTCTAACATAACATGATGGAGTTCACCTCGAAATAGTTTTTTTTTTTTTGCATTAAAGAATGGTTAGATGTTAAAAAGTGTTGAATGATGGTTAACTTGATTAGACATCCAAAAAGTGGTTATTTTGTCAATTTCGGCCCATATAATTTCTTCATGGAAGAATTAATCTAAATAGCCGCTTATTCAACCACTTAATTAAATTAAAATTGCAGGCTAATATATAGTATATGTAATATGTGTTTAGTCATGTATAATTAGTGGATAATTCACTTATACCAACTAAAAAGACAGTACATCTGACCGGCTATTTACCTAAAGATTCCTAATCCATACAGGTAGGGTTTTGTTTTTTTTGCTCTGATTTGTGAGAATAGGTGGGCTTTTCTTTTTTCTTTTGTTAGGTCCAGTCAATTCCTCCTTCAAAATTGGGCTTCCACTCCGGCAATAGTCCAAAAGATCATAGCATGCCTTCTCACTAAAGTTTGTCCATGTTTTATAGTGAGTTGTGACAAAAAAGTTTCCAAAATCTCGTCTTCACCATAAATATTAACTAAGGGTTTGTTTGGAAAGAACCTGGTAATTTGAATTGGTGTAATTATCAGGGTAGTAATTACACAACTTAGTAATTACGCAGTATAGTAATTATGTAGACTTATTTGTCTGTCATAATGTAATTGCTGAGTAATTACATGTGTAATGTTTGGTTGCACAAGTGTTATTACACAGTTTGATTTAAAAAATAAAAATTAATTATCAAATATTAAATGTTAACATTTGACAAATATTTACCTTTATAAATGATTGTTAAATTATGCGTTTAAGGTACATATTTTTTTAAAATATATTAATTAATAATTATATATTTGTAACTAATACTATAAAAATAATTTATATATTAATAATATTTCAACTTGATTAATTATATAACTAAAGCATGCATTTTGTATGAATATCAGGACGACATGTCTGAGAAAAAGATAAATATTTATAAATATAATGTCATAACATTATCTAATATTTGACAAAAAAAATAGCCTGTCAATTCTAACTGAAAAAAGAACGGCATGCAATGTGAAATAACAAGTCAATACTATTAAGCAAATAAATTAGAAGCGAAAATATATATATATATATATATATATATATATATATATATATATATATATAACAAAAATAAAATTCCAACATAATTTAAATAAATATTATTCAAAAGAAAAGCACAAGTCTATCAAAAAAAGACACAACTCTTTAACCTCATTTCAAAATATTAACCAAGTTTGTTAATGATTCATTTTGCTAATATTAAGAGGTTTAGTTTAAAAAATGAGAGTAATAATGTAGTTACATTAAATGAAGAAAATAATAATAAAAAAAGAAATAAAAAAGAAGAGAATTACATGGAATCACAAAAAGTAAACGTTGGAAAATCAGAAAAAAGAAAATGAAAGATAAATAATGTATAAAAGAAAATTATATTTTAAAAAATAATGTTAAAAGTAAAAATAAAAAAGAAATTAAAATAATAGAAATAAAAAAACAAAAAGGAAGGAATTTAAAAAGTAATTTTATAATTACATCATGTAATTAAACGAATCATTTATTTAGATACCAGATGAATCAATGAGTTATCATAATTTTTTAATCAACCCCCTTCTGTATTGATTTATGAGAGAAGCCAAAATACTTTGATTTCTTATGTTTTATAAACAAGATCATACCTTACATAGCAAACATGTTAATTAAAAATCAATATTAGAATCTAGATAATTAATACTAATTATTCAACAAATTTGATTGGTTCATACGAGTTGATTTTCTGTTACGGTAAATTGATGAAACAATAGCCAGTCCAATGGCTCCCCCCCCCCCCCCTCTTGAGAATTGAAAAGTGTAATTACTATCTCTCAATTACACTTAATTACATGCTGATTATGTAATTATTTGGCCTGAAAACGGCCCTAAAGCTTTTATCTCTTTTGGACAGTGATTCTAAGAAAAACTATGTCCTAACTATTTCACTTGGTTAAAAAAATAGTTATAGTGACTTTCATAATATTGAAGTAAAATTGACTAATTTTTTTGTTACAAAAAATAAAAAGTTGAACAAGAAAACAAGAGTGGGGACCAACCACCTAATCCAGCAACAAAAACGAAAAGTATAGTTTTCATTTTTTAAGAAAATTATTTTACAATTATTTACACTTCACTAAACCTTCTTCGTTATACGATACAATTCCCCGTTCTTTAATATAGATGATGGCTTAATATAACTATTTTTCATCCCCATTTCACCTTAATGAAAAGTAAAAAGATCATGCACATCTTGGAAATTATTGACCTAGACTTGGACCGAAAGCATTTGCTTCTTCCATCTCAATTTATATGATATAGTTTAAATTGGTACAAAGTTTAAAAAATAATGAAAGACTTTTGAATCTTATGATCTAAAGTAAACCAAAAATATTTGTGTTGTTATAGATCATCTCATTAAACGTAAAAAATAAAGTTTAAAGTTAAATTATTATCAAATAAAAAAATGTATCATTCTTTTGGGACTGACTAAAAAGAAAACCGTGTCATATAAATTAAAATAAAGGAAGTATCTGTCAAACTCCAGATAACACTAATTATTACTTGTAAAAAACATCCCAAATAACCATAAGAAACGGGATGATGGAGTTGGCCTACTGAACGCACCTAATAATGAAGAGTGTTAACTATTGAACACTCATAGAATATAATCTTTTTATGTTATCAGGTAAAGTTCACCAATAATTGTTAGTATAATTAGGGACATAATTCCTAATTATTTTCATCATATCCCATATTATTAATTAAGTTATAATTAGAATCATATAATTAGGATGATAAATGAATTATATTGACTAGCATATCATTAGAGTTAGCCAAAATTGATTAGGTAAAATTATATATATTTGTATACTTGGAATCAAATAAATCAAGAAATTCATTTTCTTCATGGTATCAAAAGCCACAAATTAATTTAGCACACCCCCTACTCAGCCTTACCCTTCCCGTATTTTTTCTCTCATTTTCTTCCTTTTCCGGGTTGTTTTGGTGGAACCCTAAGGGTTTCCCTCAAAAACCCTAAACTGTCCTTCCTCACAACCCTAAACCGTCATAAACTAAATCTAACCCTAACACCAACTTTGGCTAACCCTAAACAACAACCCTAATAACGCCCTCCCTTCCATTATTTCCTAGCCGACAATCAATTTCGGGTTAAGGTTCCTCCTCCACTCACAAATTATTTTTCTTATTATATTTTCTCCTACCTTTATTCTACTATTTTTGTGGGTATCAATGACCGACAAATAAAAAATTCATCCTGCTCTAGGCGTAAACAACATCAAGAATTTTATTTCAATTACACTTGAGATGAAAAAAGGGCAATACTCCTCGTGGGCGGAGTTATTAAAAATTCATTATCGCACATATGAAGTAATAGACCATATCATCTCTTTCGAGTCTTCATCGGACACCACCGGTGTTGACAAAAAGTTATGATCTTGCTTAGATGTCATAGTCCTTCAATAGATTTACAACACCATCTCCAATGATCTTTTGTATACTATTTTGGAGCCTGACTCTACGACTCAACAAGCGTGAGAACGATTACAAAACATTTTTCAGAATAATAAACTTTCTAAGGCGGTATATCTTGAAAACCAATTCACCAACGTCAAGTTAGATGATTTTTAAACGTTCCCACAAATTGTCAACAGTTGAAAATGCTCGCCGACCAACTATCCAACGTTGGTGCGCCAGTGATGAATAATTATTCAATTAATTGAAGAGTTGAATGAAAATTATGATGAGGTTGATATGTTCATTCAATAAAGTAATCTGTTGCCTCTATTTATGAGGCTCATTCGCAATTAATTCTTTAAGAAACCCGCAAGGCAAAACAAACAGCATCGGGGGAAGCCACTGTCGGAACTGCCCTCGTCTCCACCAATTCATTTTCTGCGGATTTCAGATCCAAAATTTTGGTTCGGGTGGAACTGAAACTCGCAACAACAATGGTTAAAAATGGGGGTCAAATTGTAACAATAACAAAGGAAAAAATAATTGTGGAAAGGAACGGGGTAGGGACGGCGGCCAACTAGCCGGAGGCAACAACAACCACCAGTAGTAGGGGCAGTGACGGACCAGCCAGTGGCAGCTGCAAGCCTAGTTCGGCGGAACCAGTGAGCGCATTACCTGTTGTGGGCTTGGACCCCAAAACGGGTTGCCCCTTCGTGCCCATACCCTATCGCGTCGTGGACTAGGCCCCCCTCTTCAAACCGATAAACGGACTTCTAGGATCTCATCCACACTAAGCATTTGCAACCCATGCACCATCTTTCGCAAGTTATGTTCCAACCGATATCGAAAAGGCATGAACAACATGAATATGAATGTTCCAGATGATTCATGGTACATGGACACATGGGATACGTCACATATGACGACATCTCAAGGTAAACTCTCGTCTTATTTTAATACGAGCAAATAAAAATATTATTATCGGCAGTGGGTAGGAAATTTCAATTCATGGTATTGGTCAGGTAAAACTTCTCCCTCCTCACCCACCATTATACTTAAAAACATCTTACATGCACCAAAACTGATTAAAAACTTGGTATATGTACGATGTTTTACAACAGACTAATATTTCTATGAATTTTCATCCGTTTGGATTTTCTGTGAAGGATTTTCATACGGGGATGCCACTATTGAGATGTAATATCATGGGGTACTTGTATCCCATCACTACCATTTCCAACAACCACGTGACACAACCATCAACTTTTACAGTTATTTCCCCTATCGTATGTCACAATCGGTTGGGACACCCGGGAGAACGGTGTTCAATACTCTTAGAAAGAATAATTTTGTGGCTTGTAACAAACTTTTAGGCTCTTCTGTTTGTTAAAATTGTGTGTTTGAAAATCATGTTAAATTCTTTTTTCGTCATCTAGTTCACATACGTGTATGCCATTTGATCTTATGCATTGTGATTTGTGGACATCACCAGTTTTGAATTTTGTAGGTCATAAATATTATATGCTTATTTTGGATGATTATTCGAATTTTCTGTGGACATTTTCCTTAGGGCAGAAATCTCAGCTTTCACCGTTTTAAATAATTTAGTGTTTTTTATCAAACCCCAATTTGATAAATTCATTAAATATTTTCAATGTGATGGGAGAGAATTCCTAAATGCTCAATTTAATGATTTTTGTCACCAAAATGGGATGTCTTTGCGTCTTTCATGTCCACATACATCACCTCAAAATGGAAAAGCCGAAAGAAAAATTCGAATGATTCGCACACTTCTTGTGCATTCATCCACACCACAAATGTTTTGGTATCATGCACATCAAATGATCGCATATCTTTTAAATATTCTTCCTAGAAAATTACTTTCCAAGGTGTCACCTACACAAACGTTGTACTATTTAAGGGTTTTTGAATGTTTGTGTTATCCCTTGTTTTTGTTCACAATCATTAACAAACTTCTGGCTCATTCCACCTCTTGTGTGTTTTTAGGATACCCACAAAATTATAGGAGATATAAATGTTATGATATGACGAATGAAAAAATTATTATATCTCGTCATGTAGATGAGTCTACATTCCCGTTTGATAATTCTCATGTGGCATCCCACCTTCATATAATTTTCTAGAAGATGGAATACATCTAATTTTACAACACCATCTGAATACCCAAAATCATATGGGACCAACCCAAAATACTCCCCACACCGTATCGTCCCAACCACAAAATGGGACTGGCCAGTCCGTGGTGAGGAGGTCTCTGTCTGTTTACCGTCGGCCTCAGCCCAGTCTATATTTCGTGTCTGGCAAGCCCAAATGAGGGAGCCCACTACTCCCTCACCAATGTCCACAAACCGGCACCCATGTCCTTCACTTCAGGTCCAAAACATTGACTCAATTCAGCCCAATCACCAAGCAGTAATTTCACTGTCAATTTTGGCTCAAACCTCCCTTAGACCAATAACCTACCCGATATCCCAACTTCCACACCACTGACCATTGAAACTCGTGCCATGCACGGGATATTTCAGCTCAAATGTTATTTTAACCTAACGTCCTTAGTCCAACCATCACTTCTCCCAAAAAATCCCAAAATAGTCCAATCAGACCCGAATTGGAAAGTTGTTATGTTAGACAAAATTGATGATATTATTAAAAATAAGACGTTGAAGTTAGTGTCCAGTCCATCTAATGTGAATATCATCAGGTCTATGTGGGTTTTCTGTTATAAAAAAATCCGGATGACTCATTTGTGAGATACAAAACTCGTCTTGTTGGTGATGGCGTGTCTCAGCAGGTTGGTGTGGATTGTGGTAAAATATTCAGTCCGGTAGTTAATCTAGCTATTATCGGGACTATTCTTAGCCCGACACTGTCAAAGTCCTGGTCCATTCATCAGTTTGATGTCAAAAATACATTCTTACATGGTCATTTACAGGAGACAATTTACATGCACAAGCCTTTCGATTTTTGAGACTCTACACATTCAGATTATATTTGCCTATTGATTTTTTTTATATGGTTTGAAACAGACTCCTCGGGCATGGTATAACATGTTTGCAAGGTTTTTATCCACATTGAGTTTCTCACACAACAGGTTCGATCAGTCCTTGTTCATTTATAAGAAAGGAAGCGACATGCCATATATCTTACTATATGTAGATGACATCATTCTCACGGCCTCATCTACATCACATCGCCGGTCTATAATGTCCCTCATTGCAGCAGATTTGCAATGAAGGATTTCGGTCCTCTAAATTATTTTTTGGGTATTGTTGTAACACAATATGCAGGTGGTCTGTTTCTCAGTAAAAAAAATACGCCAATGAGATCATTAACAAAGCTGATATGTTCTCCTACAAACCATCACACACACCGGTTGATACTAAGGTCAAATTGAGTAACTCTGCTGGTACTACATAGAATGATCCAACACATTACCGGAGCCTAGCAGGAGCCTTGCAGTATCTTACTTTCACAAGACTTGATATCTCTTGTGTGGTTCAGCAAGTGTGTTTACATATGCATGATCGGGAAAAAAAAATATGGGGGCTCTCAAGCGAATTCTGCGGTATGTTAATGGTACTCTTCATTTTGGATTGCATCTGTATAAGTCCTCCATTTCGAGTCTCTCATATTATACAGATGCTGATTAAGGTGGTTGTCTGGACACACGTTGTTTAACCTTTGATTATTGTGTATTTTTGGGAGACACCCTCATTTCATGGTCCTTGAAACAACAGCCGACGATGTCTCGGTCAAGTGCTGAAGCAGAATACCGAGGGGTAGCTAATATGATAGTTGAATCATATTGGCTTCATAATCTACTACTAGAACTCCATTATCCGTTTGCAAAAGCAACAATCCGGTAACCCTATCCAGCATTTTTAGGCGTATTTTGTGTACGATTTGAGTCATTTTTAGTTAGTATTTTCCCATTTTCGTTCAAATAAGTGTCGTGTTATGTTGTTTTTCTTTATTTTGAGTCACAACGATGTAAAAAGATAAAATGGCAAAAAGGAGCGAGAATTGGGCAGAAAAGGTGCTCCCGAGGCAAAAAGGACGAAAATTAGCAAATCAGGACGAAAGATTGTCAGCACCGCGGTGCCAATATGCAGAACCGCGGTGCCATATTTACTGAGAAGCCACCGGATTTTCAGCACCGCGGTGCCAACATGCAGAACCGCGGTGCCACTATTACTGATAGACTGCAGGAGTTTCGGTATCGCAGTGCCGTTATGCAGAACCGCGGTGCCGGTGCGGAAAATATCAGTTCTGAATAAGAATTGGCTAAGGGCAGATTGGTCCACCGGGCACGAAATTTGGAACATATTTAAGTCATAGGGATTAATGCTATGAGGGAGGTTGATCATTCTACAACAAAGCACAACACAAGACAACAATGGATGCTACAATTGGAGACTTAGTTCGCAGTAATTTCTTTTCTTTCATTTTTAATTCAGTTTATGTTGGTATTTGTATTAGTTCTTAGCTTGTCTATGGCTAGGAGCTAAACACTTTATTAGAGCTTTCCTATTGAATCGCATGAAACTCTCTTTCATGAATTAATGCAGTAGTTTGATTTCTTCTTCACTTGATTAAGATCTAGTCAATAATTGGTATGAATGCTTGATAATTAATTGATCACTAATTATCATAAAATATATGATTTCAAATCAAGAACCGAGAGGAGAGATTTGGATATGTTGTAATTGACTAGTCATAGGTTAAAATCGCGGACGACAGTACCCCGATACTTGTGTAGCATTATAGGTTACTGTTCTTAATCCTCCTATGTGGTAAATCCTATCATAGAAATATAGAAGAGTTCTGCAATGGGGTTGAGTGATTATATGTCCTAACCGGAATATAAGACAGTTTAGTTAACCGCTATCTTAACGTAGAAGAAGAAGTCATTCTAGTTGCATTAAGGATTGAATAAAGTGGATAGTCGAGGATTTTGGAAGCCCTAATTCATTCATAACTGATTACAACTTAAATAGTTTAGTTAATTCTTGCAATTATTCTAGTAGTTAAACAAAAACCCAACTCAAATATCAATTGCCAAATAGATAACATAAAATAGATGAACGATAATTAGAAACCAGTCTCTGAGGACGATATTCGGTCTTATCAGACTATATTACTTGTCAACGATGTGTGCGCTTGTGTGAGCATTCGAAATATCGCTAACAAGATTTTGGCGCCGTTGCCGGGGACTGTCGTACTTCTAATATCGAATTATCTATTTTTATTTCTAATTTGTCCTTATTTTTATTTTTTATTTTTACTATTAGAACCCTGTTGCCTTGAATTTGTTTGTTGATTTTGGTCTATTTCAGAAATCTAGTGCATGCGAAGAAGGAGAGGAGCAGATACACTTGTTCCCTTCAACTCGAAAAATTGTGCAAGCAAAACAGGCGTGAGAAAAGAATTGCTGATTTACTAGCCATGAAAAATTAGCAGAACAACAACGGGGTACCTGACGAGGGGTTAAATAATGAGGTACCGGCTGCCATGGGACAAGTCCCACCACCTGCATAAATGAGCTTGGGAGATTATGTTTTGACCACGGTTACTGGTGCACAGACATGCATCAGGCTCCCATCAATAGGGGCAAACAACTTTGAGATCAAGCCAGCCATCCTGAGCATGGTCCAGAACACAGTACAGTTTGGGGGATTGTCATCTGAAGACCCCACATGCACATTGGCACTTTCAAGTACAATGATGTTACTGATGATGCCATTAGGCTGAGGCTCTTCCCGTTCTCACTTAGGGACAGAGCCAAGAGCTGGTTGAACTCACTACTTGCCAACTCTGTCACTACCTGGCAGGACCTAGCCCAAAAGTTTCTTGCAAAGTTCTTCCCACCTTCAAAAGCGGCAAAGTTAAGAGGAGAGTTAAATAATTTTTACCAGGTGGATGGTGAGTCGCTCTATGATGTATGAGAGCGATTTAAGGACTTGCAAAGGAAATGCCCCCATCATGGCATAGATAAGTGGATGTTAGTCCACATTTTTTATAATGGGCTGAGTGGTACTACTCGTACCATCATTGATGCTGCAGCAGGGGGAGCCTTTATGAGAAAGAGTGTCAATGAGGCACATGAGTTACTAGAAGACATGACTGCCAACAATCATCAAGGAGCAGATGACAGGTCAGTGAATAACATGAAGACTATGGGCATACATGAATTAGATGCCATCACTGCCTTGAATGCACATGTGGCCCTTCTGACGAAGCAACTGCAGCAGAGCACCATGTCTGTGAATGCAGTCCAGATGTCTGTAAATTGTGAGATTTGTGGTGGACCGCATTCCTTTGACAGATGCACAGCGGTGGACCCTAATAATGTGCCAATGGAGCAGGTTCAGGCAGTTAGAAACTTTCAACGGCCTTATAATTCCAACACATACAATCCATGGTGGAGGAATCACCCTAACTTTTCGTGGAGGAACGACCAAGCCGAGCAGCAACCATATCAATGTAGTTATCAGAACCAGCAAGGACAGAATCAAGCTACCTCATCCCAGCAGTTAAGACAACCTACACAGCAGGAGAAACCTGAAGAAATGAGGGCTGCATTGCTTACACTCACTAATTCGCAGAATCATTTATGTCTGAAACCAGGTCATCTCTTAGGAACCTGGAAATGCAGGTTGGGCAACTAGCAAAGATGGTAACCAACAGGCCGCAGGGTACTCTCCCAAGAAATACAGAGGTCAATCTAAGAGAGCAATGTCAGGCAGTGTTATTAAGGAGTGGAAAGCAGTTGGAGCAGGTTGTTCACTAACCCGCAGTGGTTCATAAAAATGTGTGAGAAAGCAGTTGAGGAAGGAAATGAGGGGGTCACTGAGGACCATCCTACAGTTGAGAAAGCTCCAGCAGCACCTTTGAGGGAATACACTGATAGAATCCCTTACCCTCATAGGCTCCAGAAGAAGGCCATAGACAAGCAGTTCTCCAAGTTCTTGGAGGTATTTAAGAAGTTGCACATTAATATCCCATGCATTGAGGCGTTAGAACAAATGTCCGCATACTTCAAATTCATGAAGGAGATACTTTAGAAGAAAAGAAGGTTGGCAGACAGAGGAGTGCAGCGCCATACTACAAAAGAAACTGCCTCCTAAGTTGAAAGATACAGGAAGCTTCACCCTGCCCTACACTATTGGCAACGTAACATGCAACCGGGCGCTGTGTGACTTAGGGGCTAGTATCAATCTCACGCCTCTGTCTGTATTCAAGAGATTGAGTTTGGGGGAAGCCAAACCAACCACAGTTGATCTGCAGCTAGCTGACCAAACTGTGGTGCACCCCAGAGGCATAGTTGAAGATGTGCTTGTCAAGGTAGGAAAGTTCCTCTTTCCATCAGACTTCCTCATTCTTGACATGGAGGAAGATGATGAAATACCCATCATTTTGGGGAGACCATTCCTTGGAACGGGCAGAGCTCTAATTGATGTGGAGAAGGGGGAATTGAGACTAAGGGTTCAAGAAGAAGAGATGGTATTCAGGGTGTTCAAATCCATCAATGAGTCTTAGGCTAGCAACAAGTTCTTCGCAGTAAGCACAACTGACACAGTAGATCAGCAAGCACAGACAAAAACTTTGGAGATCATTCCTACAGCTGTGAACCCACAGACTAGTTTGAAAGCTGCAACAAAAGTTCATGATATGAAGGCTGACAAACAAGTAAGTCCCACTAAACCCAATGCAAAGAAAAAGAGAAATAGAGTGAGGAAAAGGAAGATGATTTTGAAATGGATAGGTTGTGGGGTTAATTTACCCCCAATGATTTGATAAAGAACATGCGTCCAACTAAAAGACGTTAAAGACAACGCTTGTTGGGAGACAACCCAATGTTTTTAATTATATTAGTTAGATTTTTATTTTAGTTTGTTTTATTTTATATTGAACAGTCTCACGGTCTTGAGTTTTGTCTTATGTTTTGATGACAGGTAGACTAGGGACTGACCCTAAGGGAGAAAGAATCAAAAGCGCTGAAACTTCAGAGAGCCCAAAAGATGTGCAATTTCTAGAATCTCATCCCAGACCTCTGTTATTATCGATGTGTTGTGTCAGTAATTTGTCCTTTATTTCTAGTCTTCATACATAAGGGACAATGTGTCGTTTAAGTTTGGGGGAATCTTAGTTTATTTTGTGTGTCTGTTTTGAGTCTTTTTTATTGTCTTTTATTTGTTCTATGTGTTTTGTGAGTCAATTTTTTTATGGATCAAACATGTTGTAATTGCTAAAGACATTGAATGGATAAAGTGGGATAATATAATGGAATTGAAAGCAACATTCTATGTGCTTAAGTTAGATATACCAAAAATTCATGACATCTAATTTTTTGGGATATTTGTGCTTAGCTTATGTGTGTTAGTTATGGAAAGAAAATTTGTAAAATGTCTAGAAAGTCTGTTTTTTTGTTACTTGAGGCGAAATAGTTAAGATGTACATGTTTTGGGAGATGATTCAGACATTTCTTTGATAGGCCTTCTGACCATTCATTACCTACCCTGACATGAATTGTATCACTAGTCAGCTCATTTGAGCCTAGAATAAGATCTTTATTTGACACCCTATGATTCCCTGTTTGTGCCATAAGTGATAATTGAAAGTTAGTGGAATGAAAAGTGTTGAAAAAGAAATAAAAAGAGATTGAAAAATTTGATGCACACCAATGAAGAATATGCAAAAGCCTAAGTTTGGGGGTGCTTGTTATTTATAATGTATCTCATTCTCTCTAAATAAAAGAGGAGAAAAATAGCTATGAGATTAAAAAGGTAATCTTCATCATTGTTCTTGCAATTTCAAGGCTAGTAGGGAAAGTAACTTGCAAGTTTGGGGGTGGTACGTACTGTGGTGGTAGGGTGTTGTGTAGTGTGGTGTTTGCTGCGGTGGTTGTTCGTTGTGTAGTTGTGTGGATTGAGGCGTATTGTGGTGTAATTGTTGTGTTTGCTGCGGTAGACCGATTTTTGGTTGGTTATTGTTGATTGTGTGAGTGATAGTTGTTGGGAAACCTCAAAGAAACAAAGGAAACGCTGACGAAAATTTTCCAACAATTCTCACAATGGCCTCTAGGAAACGAACTTCTAGAGTTTCCCCATCTTCATCAGCCATAGAGTATGATGTGACTCGATTCATCAACAAACAGGCGGAGGATCGATACAATAAGATTAGTACAAGGGCATTGATACCAGAAAGTGGCATGGACTACCACGCCATGCCATTTGATGATGATGGTGACTACGAGCCTATTAGGGCCATGATCGAGGCAAATGGGTGGAGAAGTTTCACCATACCAGAGAGGATCCCACTTAAGAATTCTAGCCTTGTGAGAGAATTCTATGCGAATTATCCAGAGCAAGAGGATGCGAGATGCTTTGTTAGAGGGAAATATGTGTCTGTGAGTTCTGAAGTTGTGAATGCGCTACTAAGAACCTATGATGTTGATGACCAAGACTATAATTCAAACCACTTCAGAAGTTGGTTAAGAGACTGTCACGACCCGACCGGGTCGCTGATCGTACCTGCCGGTACCATCGTATGCATCGAGAATAGCAATGAACATACATGAAACAAAATCTGTATAAGGTGAACATCACTAGCAAGCCGATAAGGCCGCCTTTCATAAAATAACTTAACCGAAAGTGAAACAGTACATCTTATTATTACAGCCCAAACCACAAACGTGACTACGCACTTCTGAATAATAATCACAAGCGTACAGGGCCCCGCCATACCCCCTGATTGTACAAAAGTAAATAACCTCAGGGAATCATACCAAAAGACAAAGCCTCCGGAGGGATGGAGCTTTCCAGAAAATGAACAGTGATCCTTGTCGCGCCCTTTTTCGACCGCGACATTTTCTAAACTCCTGCTCATATAAAAGGTTAGAAAATAAATAACAAAAAAAGCTAAAATGTTTAAAAGAATGCTAAAATTGCTAAAAGGATGCTAAAATTGCAAAAGATGTTTAAAAGCTTAAAAGGTGCTAAAGGTGCAAAATACTAAGAAGTGCTAAAAGGCTAAAGGGTTGCTAGAATGCTAAGGGTTCGCGGAGTCGCCACCTAATTAATTGGGTGAATTAGGACACCTAAATGTTTAACTAGTTTGAAGTAAAACATTAACTCCATTTTATGGTCTGCTAAACTTAGTGAGATTCTGGGTAAGGGTTCTTTATTAATCTAGAGGAAGGGGTTAGGCACCTCTAAGATCCGCTTAACTCATGTTGTCTGCCAAAACTAGGGTAATTATTATATTTTTAAAAAATGCAAAGTAAAAGATCTTCCCGCTTAATAAAATGCTAAAAAATGTTAAAATGTTTAAAGGTGCTTAAGTCTAAAAAGGGCAAAGGTGTTATAAATAAATAAAAGAGTCAAATGCTAAATGTTTAAAGTGCTTAAAATACTAAAGGTTGCTAAAATGTGCTAAAAGATTGATTTTAAAGCTAAAGGGTGCTAAAGGTGCTAAGAGGTGCTTGACAGTGCTAAATGCTAAAATGCTGAAAGTAATGCTAATATGCCTAAAATAGGAGGTGCTAAAATGTTAAGGACAAAATGCGCCAAAGGCGATATTTAAAGATGCTTAAAGGATTGCTAGAATATTAAAAGTGCTAAAATGTTTAAGTAATTTTAAAAGTAAAGGGGTGCTAAATATTAAAGGGTGATTAAAAAATGTTAAGAGGGCTAGAAATGCTAAAGAATGCTAGGAAGGTGCTTTATGGGCCATAGATTTATCTGCGCAATTAAAGAAGTGAGGCGTTAGTTTTTAAAACTGTGCAGTTAGGATGCCTAAATACTATCTTAGTTAGGAATATAATAGAAGTAAAATGTATGCCAGTATTCCTTTACCTAAGGGGTATATATTGCTTAGCATGAGGATATAATATTTTGTGATAAGAGGGAGGACGTGTCTATTATGCAAAAGCAGTATTTCTTATTCTGTATTAATAGGAAATTATACCACGGTTTTAAGGATATCTAGGTAAATAATATTTCAGCTTATTATGCAAGTGTAGGATGCTAAATGATTTATTATAACTATTAAACAAGGCGAGGCAAGCCTAAAGTACGTAAATCAAACTGATTTCTAGCTATTGATTCAGGGTTTAACTATTATAAATGCTAATTAATTAGTATAGCGTTAGACAATTAATTACAATCAATGAATAGGGAGAGGATATGAATTAACAATGGCGACTCGAAGAAAGGCGATGTAATTCCGCCTATAGCTTTGGAATCTCTGATGCGGAGTGGAAATGCACATAGATGCGGGTGTTAAATTGGTTGCGACGAGTCTCGTATTGAGACTCTTCCCTTTGCTCCAAGGCATTGCGTTTCATGTAAAAAATAAGAAAAGATAAGGATTAGTATATGCCCAAAATACCGAATCAGAGTCTAAAGCATATAATTCAACTTAGACAACCAACAAATAGAGTAGTGCAAATCCATAAATAAAACTATGCAGTTACGTGAGAATGTTCTATTCAGCAAGTAGACCGAATGGGCCTGGCCATAAATGTAATAGCCAGTGAGTAACAATACCATAACTAAATGGGCTTAGCCCACACATGCAAAAAAAACTGAGACTTATGGGTTCTGGATGTTTTATGCAGGATCGCAAATGGAGCAGTGGGCTTTGACAAACTCAACAACTAAAGCCAATTTATCAACACATGCACAGATAGTAATTGCTAACAGAAACGGTCAGAATATACCCAAAAATACACACAATATACCTGAAGACCTGCTGCAGTATATGGGTTCTCAAATATGTTGTAAATACACTAAAATTAGACTGTATACTCCTACAGGTGGTGGTTAAAGGCTTAAAATGCTACATGTTGTCATTAAGGCATTACACTTTTAGGCAAGCAAAGGGAAATGTATGACCAATTTGAATACACACAGGAGACAAACAATAAGATTAGTGACCATTTTAGGACATCATCTTAAGTATGCAGGGTTGTGGATATGGAAGACATGAGCAACCCTGCTTAGCAATTTCCTTTTAGAGTAATGACCTTCTCAATATAAGTATAGTGATCAAATTTGGATACCCAAGAAGAGAAGAGAAAATATATGATCATTATAGACAGATGTCAAAGCAAAATAGGCAGATTCAGATTTAGTTAGAGAGACTACGAATTCTTTGATATGAATCATACATGATATAACCAACTAAGGATACATGTACGTGTATTTGAGCAAGATGGTGATGCAGTAGGTCTTTAATGCACAGAAACAGCCTATGTCCTCATAACGTTACAGGGAATAGGTGAAACAGTTCACTCTAAGATCACCCTTAACATATTCACTATATGACGCATGGTTACAAACTAAAGGTAAACTGCAAATAGGGATACAATTTACCATGCCATGATTCTGGACTCTAAATGCATTTATAGGAAGATACATGTACAAACCTTATGCAGTCCCAACAAGGAAACTTAAGAATTGTTATGACATGGCTAATTGATAAGCAGGCATTCATATTTACAGATAACTCATTCTTGATTATTAATATGGTAAAATGGTCTAAAATGTGCCGACAATAAAATTAAAATCAAACTCAACACTTGCTGATCTCGACTCTCATCTTCAAGTGCAAAACAGACCTTACGACACAATTCACTTGACAGAACAACATCCATATTTCACTGATGCGGGGTACAACTTCAAAAACAGCACATCTACGACATACCTAATCAACTGAATAATCTCCTATGATTTTCTATCATTACAGTCCATCACGCATTAAGTGAAGAACAATTTTAACATAGTGAGTGAAACTACTATTTAGCACATAATTCAATCCATCTCATAAATCTCAACAATAACTACACCATTAAGCCATACGACAAATGCTAAGATTGGCCTAAGCACGTTGACGATCATCACGATTGCAGTATGAATAGCGATTCATTTTAATTGACAGGTTCAAGTAGTCGACTCAGTACGCATAAAAAAACCATTAATGTCACTTAGTATATGCTTAATCAGTCGTACCGAATATGTATCATAAACACAAATAACAAACGAAATTTAAGACAGAAAGGGTGATAGATTTACCTTCTCCGGACAGCGAACCGAGGCGTATCAGACGTGTCGATCCACTCGGAGTTTTGTGCGATGCGATAAGATGGAATGAAGCTGTTGCTTTGAGAATACTTACTGATTCGTGACGGAGTCTTACGAGGAAGACGAAAGGGTTTGTTTTTATGTTCTTGCCTAAGGTTTTTCCTAATCTCTGAATCGATGCCTCATTGCATGCATAGTGGTTCTATATTTATAGCTAGGATTTGGATTCCAAGTTTGGTATTACTGATTTTCGAGTGATTGTTTACCAAAATAGGTGCTGATTTGGTTCGATTTGAAGGGGATTTTAGTGCGATTTTAGGTGTTATATGGTAAGATATCGTTGGAGAAGGTAAGGGGAAACCCCGGATTCTCTGGCGAGAATCTCGGGTTGGGGTGCTGGCGGTGACAGGGTGCGATGGCAAGGGGCGAGGTGAAAGCGGCGATCGCTCTTTTTTAGGGTTTCTGCTGCGTTTGAGGACGATGGAAAAAGGGCTGCTGAAGAGGGCTTCTGTCTTTTGGTGTTTCTGGACGAGGAAGGGTGTGTATAAGGGAATGGGGCCTGGGCTTGCGGGTCGCGGTTTTTGGGCTGGGCGAAGTGGGCTGGGTAGTATTAGTATAAAGGGCTGGGTAATGGGTAGAATCAATTAGGGGTATTAGTATTAAGAGTTTTAATTAGTTTAATTAGTTCTTAGGCTAGTTAATTAATTAGCTAATTAATTCTAGGTAAGTGTTTTAGGTATTAATTGTGATTAAATTATCTAAAATAAATGCGGGCGTGCTATTTAAATTAATGCTTAATACTTTAGAATGCGGCGCTATTTATTAAAACTTATTATTATGCATTATTGCGAAGTTGAATTAAAATTGAATTGAGTTTAGATTAAATTATTTAAATGCTAGATATTTAGGAATTGTTTAAAGCTTTATAAATGCGGTGCTATTAAATGCATATATCAGATTAAAAAATTGACTTTAAATTACAAATGATTACTAATAAATGCGGCTATGCTACCTGACACGACGTTATCGTTAAATTATGCATTTATTAATTATTTAAGAATTACGACAAAGCTTAAAGTTAATGAGTGCGGGCGCGGGACTCTAAATGCTTAAAACTCTACGTAAGACGCGATGCCATTATTAAATTATTTATTTATGCACAGATTTAATGTTTTATTGTTGTATTTTATTATAAAAATCCTAAAAATTATTTTACAAAATTAGTGTAATTTTATAGTTAATGGCCGGACGGGAGGGTCAAAATCGTGTCAACAGATGTCCTCTTTGTATGGAGATGATGGAAGAATCTTCTGACAAAGACGTTGACTCAGCCAATTTTGTCTCGATCTTCGAGTTGCAAAATGCCGGGCGGTAGACAAGGCGCCGACGCAAAAATCAAACCGCCCCAAAGGTCGAGTTATGGCGACATTGGGATACCATGGTCTAAACACCGCGCGCTAACGTGGACTTAAATCGCCCCGATGTCGAGTTATGGCGACACCGCTACCATGGTCTAAACACCAAGGCGGGCTAACGCGGACTTAAAGCTGTCCCAGTGTCGAGTTATGATGACACTGGGTTATGGTGCAAAAGTAAAAGAAAATAACTGGCTTGAACCTGGGGTGTACTGCTATGGCTTGTGGTGCTGGGTTCTATGGTGATGTGGAGCGAGTGGACCGACGCTTGAGGCCGCCGCCAATCGTTGGGAAGGTTGGCCCCAACAGATTGCCGGTCAGAAGAGAAAATCCACGTTGTGCTCCTGCTGCTGCATGCTAAGACTTGAACAAACGGTTAGTGCATAACTGCTAAGGCAAAATAATTTTAAAAACAATGTAACTGTGAATAGAAAAGATTATCCTGCAAAACGCGATGCCTGTTGTGTTGATGCGATTTTGCGAATGCTGTGATTTTCGTCCTTGCACAGACGTGTTGCGATTGTGAACGCGGGTATGTTGTCCTTGCTGCAATTGTCCTCGTACTAAAGCTCAAGAAAGAGTTAGTGCATAATCGCTAAGACGTAATAATAAAGCATGCGTAAGAAATGCAATTTCGGAGTATAGAAATCGCCCCCTGCGTGATATCTTGATGATGGCGCTGCCGGACTTGTTGTCTTGATAAGCGCCGCCGAACGTGTTGCTGCTGGCGTCGTTGCGTAGACTTGCTGTGCTGATAACGTCATTGTCTGGACGTATTGCTGCTGGCGTCGTTGCATGGACTTGCTGATTACGTCGTTGTTTGGACGTGTTGCTGCTGGCGTCGTTGCATGGACTTGCTGATTACGTCGTTGTTTGGACGTGTTCTTCCGGGCGCCGTTGCATGGACTTGCCGATTACGCCGTTATGCGGGCGTGCCGCCGGGCGTCGTTGCATGGACTTGCCGCTTACGCCGTTGTTTGACGCGTTCTTCCGGGCGCCGTTGCACGGACTTCGCCGACACGCCGTTGTGCGGACGCGTCCGCCGCCGCGTCGTTGCATGGACTTGCTGATTACGTCGTTGTCTAGACGTGCTGCTGCTGACATCGTTGCATGGACTTGCTGATCACGTCGTTGTCTGGACGTGTAGCTGCTGGCGTTGTTGCGTAGACTTGCTGTGTTGATAACGCCGCCGTTACGGGCGTGTTCGCTTCCCGTAGAATGAATGCTCCTGCAAGCTAAGCTTGAGAAAAGACGTTAGTGTATACCTGTTTAATTGATATGATAACTAAATATGAGAAGTTCAATTTTATGGGTAGAGATGTCGCCCCCGAGATGTTGTCTTTGCGGACATCGCCGAACGCGGTGACGAATTGTCATGATGCCTTTGCTGTGTGCGATGCGTGGGTTGCAAATTTGACTTTATGCTCGAGTTGATGCGCTAGGTTTTGTTGCGGAACTCAACTTTGATCACGATTGTTGATGCCCTTTCTTTGCCGCTTGCTGCGGACTTTGGATTGTTGTCATCCTCTGCCTTTGCTGCTTCTGTTAGTATGAAAAGACCTGCGCTCAAAAAAAAAATTTGTGAGTTTGGGGGGGGGTCGTTTCATATTTGACTTTGCTGTCTTGTCCCTTGATGTCCGCGTGCCTGGCTTGTTTGGACTTGCAACCCCTGTCTGGTTTCCTACACTGTCCCAGTTTTGAAAAGGGTGTCTGGCCTAAAATGGGTCTCAATGTAGTTGTTTGTAGGCTATGTCATTTTCAAAGCAAAGGGAAAGTTTCCTAATGGTGTGACCGAAGCCGATTTAGGCCGCCTACGTATCCCCATGAGGGAATCAGGTCGAACGTAGTTCATTACAAGCGAATATTGGGAAAATTAAAATTTCTAGATGTGGGACCGAAGCCGAGACGGCCGCCTACGTATCCACTAAGGGAATCAGGTCAAACGTAGTTCATTACAAGCAAAACGAAAGAAAACATTATTAAAGCTTAAAAATGAGTTTATAAATTATTCTGCTAAAATAAATTGTTTTTCCTATCCAGGCTCTAGGCGGACCAAGACAAGGGTGCAAATCCAACCAATACGCCTTCTTGCTCTGCATCATGGCTGGCTGGGTCTTCATGCTCTGCTATCTCCCTCTTCTGGCCTCTGCGTGGTGCATGCTCGGATAAATGACTGATTCGAGGGCGGAATGGGCATAGGCAGGGGAGTGTATTCCTCATCTAAGGTTATCAGGTGCACATTGACGTGGCCGTGGTTTGGCAAGGGGTTATCATGCACATTTGGGGCAGGATCCTTTAGCTGAATTACCCCTTCTCTGATCGGTTTCGATTACGCCCCCGAGGAGCGGCAACCTTCTGTCATGTCCCGGCTATTGGAGTGATACGCGCAGCGCTTGTTCTCATCATACCATCTCGGGATAGGTCGTGATCCTTCCGAATCGGTTGGATTAGACTGCACCGCAACCTTTCATATATTTGAGGTATGGGTTCGGTAGTGGGTGCGAACTTTGGGTGGTTTTCCTTCAAAATTCTTATTTGCTCGGGTCGTTGGGTGCTCTATTCTGGCGGGCTTGATGGGTGGATCTATGCGCGTGATAAACGGGTGCTTGTGAAGTGTTATATATAGGCCGTGTGTGGTAGTTGTGGTAGTATGATGGGTTTGGTATGTTATGAATGCTTGGGTTTGCGTTCAGTACAAACATGGAAGGGAAAATCGCTCTTTCTTCCTCCGTGAAGTACTCCCAGTGTCCCCGATCAATCGCCTTATTAGTTGCTGTAATGCCGCGATTTGTAATCCTACCGCTTTAATACCTTCTTCACGGTCGCCCATTCTAATAACTCCGCAAAATTCCGCCCATGACACTTATCATCCGCTCATAGTAGGTTGCGCCCTTCAAAGATTGCACGAATAATGTGGTCATCTCACTCTCCACCACGGGTGGTCGTGACTTCTCGCCTCAACGCCACCTCATGGCGTATTCTCCGAATGTTTCGTAGTCTTCTCCAACTTCATTAAGTAGAACTCGCCCACAACGCTTCCGTGTTGAACTGAACCGCTTCCACAAAATCTTGGGCCAATGCATTCCAAATGGCGCCATTTCCGCGATTCGCCGGTATACCAATCTAGTGCCTCGCCAAGCTCCGAATGAACAACTTCATAATGACCACTGGTTCTTCCTACCCCGATTAGCTTGTCGCAATATGACCTCGGTGTGCGGGGTGCTTTTCCATCAAATAGTTCAAACTTCGGAACCTTGTACCCCATAGGCAGTTCCACGTCTGGATGCATGCAAAGATCCTCGTAGTCTAGTCCTTCGTGACCTTTGTCCGATCGCATGCCCCAAACCGCTTCTTTCAGACTATGAATTTCTTTGGCCACATCCTCGTCCATTTTGGCTCGGACTTCCTCTCCATCTCTTCATAATGATCCTTCGCGAAGCACGGACGGTAAAAGGCCGGGTTTCGCTGCATAAGTCACCGTTCGGGTTGTTTTGGGTCAGTAATGGGTGTGCGTGGGTATTGGTTGGCCCGGCGATTAGGGCTGATTATGGTGAAGCGGGGCCGAGGTATATGGGTAGTAGGAGGTCATTTGGTGGGGTTGAGGGTCACGGGCGGCGGCGTTTGTTCGTGATCGTGGCCTTGTGAGAGTTCGGGAGATATGTGCGTGGAGGTCGATCCGGGATGGTTTGTGAAGTAGTGGCCCTTTGATCCGCATGGGGTATTCAAGCTAATGGATAGGTTGGTCGATTCGTAGCCTCTCCATCTCAACTGCATATCGACAATTTGTTGCGAACGTGGCAATACATTCTTCCCGATCGTGATATTCCTCCCTTCAAGGTTCTGCTACCGACAGAATAATTCCCAAACCATTTGGCTCAGACGCCCCCGAGCCAGTCATATCATCATTTCTTGCCTTGGACCTGGTGAAGTGTGGATGCTCCGACATTGTTGAGTCAAATACGAACCGACCCTTTGGGGAGGATGATAAATTTTCTAAAAAATGCAACAAACGATGTTAGCACAAAACACATAATTTGCAGGCATGCAGTAGATATATCACACATAGTACATTCAAACGTTTCCTAACATGCAAAGGGGACCTCTTTATGCCAGAGGTAAGCCTAAACGTCACTTATGCGAGATTATGACGGATTTGTCCAAGTCGCCCAACTGTAATGCTTTTGTTGGAAATGGCGACCAAATGACGGTGCACTTTTTCCAATTTCAGCCTGACATGATTAGGTTTGGATTTGTCTATCATCGCCACGCTACACACAATATGCTGGTTGGTCGTTGGGTTGAGAAACCCGTCGACAAGTCTGGTGTCTTCCTAATTGTGGTGTCAATGCCAAGGATTGACCCACCTAAGGTAAATGCATGCATGCCCTGAAATAAAGGGTGGTATAGCTCTATCTTAAGCTCTAAGATTTGGCTTTTTCTAGACGCAAGGTTCCCGAGCGGACAACTCGAGTGAGAAGGCTACGCGGCTGATCAGACGAACCGATCTAACTCCGCGCAGGCGCCAACTCTCCTAAAATTTGGATATTTTTTGAAAGAAATTTGCGGGTGCGCGGAGCACACCAAATGAGTGTGTGATTTGTGTGAATTTTCCAGAATGGAAGAAATATGAGCGGAATGCCAGTTTAGGGAAAGCAGTGAAGCAGGTAGCAAAAAATAAACAAAATACAATACAAAAAAAAATTAAATGCAAAATAATTGCCAAATAATTATCCTAGGTCTGTTGTGGTTAAGAACCTAAATTCCCAGCAGAGTCGCCATTTCTGTCGCGCCCTTTTTCGACCGCGACATTTTCTAAACTCCTGCTCATATAAAAGGTTAGAAAATAAATAACAAAAAAAGCTAAAATGTTTAAAAGAATGCTAAAATTGCTAAAAGGATGCTAAAATTGCAAAAGATGTTTAAAAGCTTAAAAGGTGCTAAAGGTGCAAAATACTAAGAAGTGCTAAAAGGCTAAAGGGTTGCTAGAATGCTAAGGGTTCGCGGAGTCGCCACCTAATTAATTGGGTGAATTAGGACACCTAAATGTTTAACTAGTTTGAAGTAAAACATTAACTCCATTTTATGGTCTGCTAAACTTAGTGAGATTCTGGGTAAGGGTTCTTTATTAATCTAGAGGGAAGGGGTTAGGCACCCTCTAAGATCCGCTAACTTGCGGTTGTCCTGCCAAACCTAGGGTAATTATTATATTTTTAAAAAATGCAAAGTAAAAGATCTTCCCGCTTAATAAAATGCTAAAAAATGTTAAAATGTTTAAAGGTGCTTAAGTCTAAAAAGGGCAAAGGTGTTATAAATAAATAAAAGAGTCAAATGCTAAATGTTTAAAGTGCTTAAAATACTAAAGGTTGCTAAAATGTGCTAAAAGATTGATTTTAAAGCTAAAGGGTGCTAAAGGTGCTAAGAGGTGCTTGACAGTGCTAAATGCTAAAATGCTGAAAGTAATGCTAATATGCCTAAAATAGGAGGTGCTAAAATGTTAAGGACAAAATGCGCCAAAGGCGATATTTAAAGATGCTTAAAGGATTGCTAGAATATTAAAAGTGCTAAAATGTTTAAGTAATTTTAAAAGTAAAGGGGTGCTAAATATTAAAGGGTGATTAAAAAATGTTAAGAGGGCTAGAAATGCTAAAGAATGCTAGGAAGGTGCTTTATGGGCCATAGATTTATCTGCGCAATTAAAGAAGTGAGGCGTTAGTTTTTAAAGCATGCGATTAGGATGCCTAAATACTATCTTAGTTAGGAATATAATAGAAGTAAAATGTATGCAGATTCCTTTACCTAAGGGTATATATTGCTTAGCATGAGGATATAATATTTTGTGATAAGAGGAGGGCGTGTCTATTATGCAAAAGCAAGATTTCTTATTCTCAGTATTAATAGGAAATTATACCACGGTTTTAAGGATATCTAGGTAAATAATATTTCACTTATTATGCAAGTGTAGGATGCTAAATGATTTATTATAACTATTAAACAAGGCGAGGCAAGCCTAAAGTACGTAAATCAAACTGATTTCTAGCTATTGATTCAGGGTTTAACTATTATAAATGCTAATTAATTAGTATAGCGTTAGACAATTAATTACAATCAATGAATAGGGAGAGGATATGAATTAACAATGGCGACTCAAGAAAGCGATGTAATTCCGCCTATAGCTTTGGAATCTCGATGCGGAGTGGAAATGCACATAGATGCGGGTGTTAAATTGGTTGCGACGAGTCTCGTATTGAGACTCTTCCCTTTGCTCCAAGGCATTGCGTTTCATGTAAAAAATAAGAAAAGATAAGGATTAGTATATGCCCAAAATACCGAATCAGAGTCTAAAGCATATAATTCAACTTAGACAACCAACAAATAGAGTAGTGCAAATCCATAAATAAAACTATGCAGTTACGTGAGAATGTTCTATTCAGCAAGTAGACCGAATGGGCCCGCCATAAATGTAATAGCCAACAGTAACAATACCATAACTAAATGGGCTTAGCCCACACATGCAAAAAAACCGAGACTTATGGGTTACTGGCGATTATGTGGATCGCAAATGGAGCAGTGGGCTTTGACAAACTCAACAACTAAAGCCAATTTATCAACACATGCACAGATAGTAATTGCTAACAGAAACGGTCAGAATATACCCAAAAATACACACAATATACCTGAAGACAAGCTGCAGTATATGGGTTCTCAAATATGTTGTAAATACACTAAAATTAGACTGTATACTCCTACAGGTGGTGGTTAAAGGCTTAAAATGCTACATGTTGTCATTAAGGCATTACACTTTTAGGCAAGCAAAGGGAAATGTATGACCAATTTGAATACACACAGGAGACAAACAATAAGATTAGTGACCATTTTAGGACATCATCTTAAGTATGCAGGGTTGTGGATATGGAAGACATGAGCAACCCTGCTTAGCAATTTCCTTTTAGAGTAATGACCTTCTCAATATAAGTATAGTGATCAAATTTGGATACCCAAGAAGAGAAGAGAAAATATATGATCATTATAGACAGATGTCAAAGCAAAATAGGCAGATTCAGATTTAGTTAGAGAGACTACGAATTCTTTGATATGAATCATACATGATATAACCAACTAAGGATACATGTACGTGTATTTGAGCAAGATGGTGATGCAGTAGGTCTTTAATGCACAGAAACAGCCTATGTCCTCATAACGTTACAGGGATAGGTGAAACAGTTCACTCTAAGATCACCCTTAACATATTCACTATATGACGCATGGTTACAAACTAAAGGTAAACTGCAAATAGGGATACAATTTACCATGCCATGATTCTGGACTCTAAATGCATTTATAGGAAGATACATGTACAAACCTTATGCAGTCCCAACAAGGAAACTTAAGAATTGTTATGACATGGCTAATTGATAAGCAGGCATTCATATTTACAGATAACTCATTCTTGATTATTAATATGGTAAAATGGTCTAAAATGTGCCGACAATAAAATTAAAATCAAACTCAACACTTGCTGATCTCGACTCTCATCTTCAAGTGCAAAACAGACCTTACGACACAATTCACTTGACAGAACAACATCCATATTTCACTGATGCGGGGTACAACTTCAAAAACAGCACATCTACGACATACCTAATCAACTGAATAATCTCCTATGATTTTCTATCATTACAGTCCATCACGCATTAAGTGAAGAACAATTTTAACATAGTGAGTGAAACTACTATTTAGCACATAATTCAATCCATCTCATAAATCTCAACAATAACTACACCATTAAGCCATACGACAAATGCTAAGATTGGCCTAAACACGTTGACGATCACAGTTGCGAGTATGAATAGCGATTCATTTTAATTGACAGGTTCAAGTAGTCGACTCAGTACGCATAAAAAACCATTAATGTCACTTAGTATATGCTTAATCAGTCGTACCGAATATGTATCATAAACACAAATAACAAACGAAATTTAAGACAGAAAGGGTGATAGATTTACCTTCTCCGGACAAATAACCGAGGCGTATCAGACGTTGTCGATCCACTCGGAGTTTTGTGCGATGCGATAAGATGGAATGAAGCTGTTGCTTTGAGAATACTTACTGATTCGTGACGGAGTCTTACGAGGAAGACGAAAGGGTTTGTTTTTATGTTCTTGCCTAAGGTTTTTCCTAATCTCTGAATCGATGCCTCATTGCATGCATAGTGGTTCTATATTTATAGCTAGGATTTGGATTCCAAGTTTGGTATTACTGATTTTCGAGTGATTGTTTACCAAAATAGGTGCTGATTTGGTTCGATTTGAAGGGGATTTTAGTGCGATTTTAGGTGTTATATGGTAAGATATCGTTGGAAGTAAGGAAACCCCGATTCTCCGCGAATCTCGGGTTAAGTCTTGGCGGTGACAGTGCGATGGCGCGGGCGAGGTGAAAGCGCGATCGCTTCTTTTGTGGTTTCGCTGCGTTTGAGGACGATGGAAAAGTGGTCAGAAGAGGCTTCTGCTTGGTGTTTACGGCGGCGGTGTGTATAAGGGAATGGGGCACAGGCATGTCGCGTTTTTGGGCCGGGCTGGCCGGGTAGTATTAGTATAAAGGGCTGGGTAATGGGTAGAATCAATTAGGGGTATTAGTATTAAGAGTTTTAATTAGTTTAATTAGTTCTTAGGCTAGTTAATTAATTAGCTAATTAATTCTAGGTAAGTGTTTTAGGTATTAATTGTGATTAAATTATCTAAAATAAATGCGGGCGTGCTATTTAAATTAATGCTTAATACTTTAGAATGCGGCGCTATTTATTAAAACTTATTATTATGCATTATTGCGAAGTTGAATTAAAATTGAATTGAGTTTAGATTAAATTATTTAAATGCTAGATATTTAGGAATTGTTTAAAGCTTTATAAATGCGGTGCTATTAAATGTATATATCAGATTAAAAAATTGACTTTAAATTACAAATGATTACTAATAAATGCGGCTATGCTACCTGACACGACGTTATCGTTAAATTATGCATTTATTAATTATTTAAGAATTACGACAAAGCTTAAAGTTAATGAGTGCGGGCGCGGGACTCTAAATGCTTAAAACTCTACGTAAGACGCGATGCCATTATTAAATTATTTATTTATGCCTGTATTTAATGTTTTATTGTTGTATTTTATTATAAAAATCCTAAAAAATTATTTTATAAAATTAGTGTAATTTTATAGTTAATGGCTGGACGGGAGGGTCAAAATTGGGTGTCAACAATCCTAATAGTGCGGACCAGCAAGCTACGTATCTCGACCTGCGGCATGAACGCAGCCCCCCGAAGGAGGTCAGTACAACAGGTACCAAGTATGTGAAACTGAGAAAATACTGAAAATACCTCATAAGTCTAAAATAACTGGGGACATGTATAAAATCGCTTTACGTAACATCACCTTACCAACAATGAGAAAATCAGTCATATACTATACTGCATGAAAATAGGAAGCTCATAATCAACACGTCCAAGTAAACTCATATAGAGACCATGGAAGCATACCCGTGGAATCCTTCATCACTGACGGCACGTCCAATAAACTCATACTAAGACAATGGAAGCATACCCGTGGAATCCTTCGTCACTGGCGGTACGTCCAATAAGCTCATACTAAAACAATGGAAGCATACCCGTGGAATCCTTCATCACTGACGGCACGTCCAATAAACTCATACTAAAACAATGGGAGCATGCCCGTGGAATCCTTCATCACTGGCGGCACGTCCAATAAACTCAACAGGTGGTATGACGATCTTGGGGCTTGCCCCTCATTCATACTCTTACCCTGAAGAAGGTGGTATAACGATCTTGGGGCTTGCCCCTCATTTATACTCTTACCCTTCATACTGCGTGCCTAATCCTTCATCGTAAGCATGTCGAGTGCATACCCGTGGAATCCTTCATCATCAAGCGACGTCCAAGTAAACTCATAACTGATCAATGGAAGCATACCCGTGGAATCCTTCATCACTGGCGGTACGTCCAAGTAACTCATAACTTCTTTAGGCTTTCATTAACATACAAAATGAATCTCGTTTTCATGACCTTATTCAAGAAAACCCAACTCTTTAACCTTTCATAAAGTTATTATAACCAACTCCCCATAAAGCCGTTATACTAACTTTATGCTTTAAAGCTTTAGACGTTCATACTCTTTCATAAGGCCACATAACTAACCTCCCATAAGGCCGTTATAACTCCTTATGTTTCAAAAGATTTCGTTCTTTTTATTAACCAAGAGACTTATACTTCAAATCAAACTCACACAATTTCCGTAATACTTCTTCATGTCACGAAATCCTTATCTACCTTATTTAGGTTAAACCATTACTTAGGAATAAGTGGGTTAGCTCTCTAACCCAACCAACTTAGACATTTTCAGAAACAAGTCAAGTACAACAAATAGATTTACTTCATTTAAAACACGTCGCTCACCGTACTATATAGTTCAAACTACTCATGCTCAAGAGATAAGAAAGCTCCACATACCTCTTTGGTCAATCCACTTGCTAAGCTCAACTACCGCAAGTAATATTTCAACCTATAATAACCATGATAAGTTCATTAACCTCTAATTCCAATGAAGACTAATATAAATCAAAGGCACTAAAATTCAATAGAAAATTGGGCAGAATTACATTTGTTTCTACTAACTTTGCCACCTATCTCAAGGCCGAATTTACCATCAAAACACCACATCAGTAAGGCTCAATCAATCCAACATTTTAAAGGGATTACACACCCAAATACCAATTCTGCCCCATAAGTTTACAACAATTCACTTAACAATCCTAAGGTAGTTTTTAGGCTTCAACATGCTCATAAACTCTTCTTAACCCATTTTTCATATTCAAAACACATTTCTAGCATGCAATGACTCTAAGAGCATTATTTACTACCACAAGTTCTTTCTTCTTAACATGCAAAACTAAATCTAAAGAAAGAATCATTACCTTAAAGTTTTAGCCCAAACTTATTCCAAATATTGCTAGCTTCCTTGCCAAGAACACCACCACAACAATGCCAACAAGCTAGCTACAAGCTTCCTTTTTGGTTCTTAACTATTCAGATTTTTCTAAGGGTTTTTAGAGAGAAGGGGGAGCAATTTGAGAGAGAGAGAGAAGATGAAAGATAGAAAATGTCCAAGTCTTGGTCAATATATTGCATGCAACAGAAAATCAGATGGGGACACTTGTCACCTCCCATGGTCTCTTTTAAAACAAAAATCGACTTTTCTAAGTTTTTCCGCCTAAAATCCCGCTGGCGCGTGCCATCTCCGGCCACAAGGGCTAAACCTCCGCAGCTCGATCTTTCGGCGCCATGCCTGCTTATTCCGGCGGCTGCAACTTCAGCGACTTCGAACTTTAGGCGCCGCGTCGCATCCGGCGCGCCATGCCGCTTGGCCCAAACGCATTTCTGTCCGATCACGCCGAACTTGTAACTCTATAACTTTCTACTCCGACGTACTATCGACGAGCGGTTGGTTGCGTTGGAATCCAGACTCAACGAACTACGCCTAGGCCTTTAAAACACTTAGGAACTCTCAATGTACCGGGTCATAACCCGCCTCAAAGTTGACAAAACCGTCCGAACGACGTCAACCTCGCCTTCGGAAATTTTAAGTCTTACATACTTTCAGACGCTTCCATACGTAGGTCAGAACTACGGTATAACATTCTCCCTTAGAAACATTCGTCCCGAATGTTCTTTCGAGCCAATCTAATATCCTCGGTACTCTCGTACTTTACACTAATGGAACTTTATTATGCCACACACGGTCCTAAGATATCGTACACACATATCCACTCATCACTATCACACAAGCATAACAGACCCCAGTGCACTAACGCTATCTTAATTCTTTTCAAGGCCTAAAAGGATTTTCTTATCGCATTTCCAACTCATCGCTAGCATACATACATAACCCTAATATCCTCCACTCATGGCATTCCATCATACAACAATCCTATCATGCATACTAATCTCTAAAGGGTCAAAGGTATACCGACGTCATATAAAGTGTCAAAGGACCGCTAAAATCGAACCGCTACCACGACCTCTGGCGTCCGCCGGTGTATGAACATCCTGCCTAGCCATTGAAAGTGAAGAACCCGAATCGATCCAATAGATTGTGCCATCCCACCGCTACTGCCTGGACATGCCGCTAAATGGCCTTGTTGGCGCAGTGTAACAAGCTGTCGATCTAGTCCGACACTCCCAAAATGAGATCTACCACAATGACCACATCGAGGCAAAGGTGGCCCCCCCTGCATACTATCTTCGGATACCTGTGAACCTGTCGCCCCGGAGCCTTGACCTGCTCCTGAATATCCCTGACGGTCAAACCACCCGCCGGAAGACCGGGAAGGGGCACTCTGGAATGTAGACCCAACTCGCCACGAGGCCGCCCACCCCGAAAGCTATCCTCGAAACCACCGCTGCCCCGCCTCTTGCCGGGCCGACTGGCCGCCCTCACTCTCCTCGCCCTCAATCCTCGCGGCAAACGCTGCATCCTGGCAATATCCATACCTGGCTGAAGAGCCACTCCCAGACATGCAGTAATCATGTAACGATCTAACCCCATCACATAGCGGTGAACTCGGTCCGCCATGTTTGCCACAATAGTGGGCGCATATCTGGCCAATGAATCAAACTCTAGGTTGTATTCCCTGATGGTCTTCCCATTCTGTCTCAATGCCAAAAACCTATCCAAGCGGGCTCTCCTCGTCTCGGGAGGCAAAAAGTGACCGAGGAAGGCTTCCGTGAACTCATCCCAAGCAGCTGGAGGAGCACCCACACCTTTTGACAACAACCACGACTCAAACCAATTCAACGCAATATCGCGTAACCGGTAAGAAGCTAACACAACGGACTCCGTCTCCGAGGCCCTAAGCACCTGCGTAGTCCGCCGCACTTGTCGGATAAACTCCTGAGGATCCTCCTCAGACCTCGAACCATAGAACTCGGGTGGATCACAACTTAGAAAGTCCCGAATCCTTAAACTGCTTGGCCTAGGGTTAGCCACGGCCTCGGCGATCTTGCCGCCACAATGCTAGTCAACAACCTGATCTGCTACCCATAATCCCTATACTCTGCCCCCGGCTGTGGAACGGGAGGCTCTGGTACCGCGGTCTCGATGGCGTGTTCGCCTCGAACTCACAGGCCGGGCGACGTCGTGGAACTCGCCGCCCGAAACATCATCTCCGGCAAAGATCGGGCTCGGCCTCGTAGCCCTCTCAAGGCCCCGCTGCGCTCTCAATCGCTTTGCCTTCGGGCTCTGGTTGCCTTACGTGGAGGCATCACTGCTATAAAAGAATACGTCAGAGGGAGCCCAACTTATAACACAACTCTAAGGCACGATCTCAGAGTGAGAATAATGGAAACCCATCCTAACTATCCTGCAGCTTCCTGATTATAGATGTGGTGCACAACACACCGATAATCAAGACTCTACTAGATACGGTCTGTAGACACTTTCCGAGGACTAATCGCCTGATACCACTTTTGTCACGACGACCCGGCCGCTGATCGTACTTACCGGTACCCTATCGTATGCATCGTAGAATAGCGGTGAACATACATGAAACAAAATCTGTATAAGGTGAACATCACTAGCAAGCCGATAAGTCCGCCTTTCATAAAATAACTTAACCGAAAGTGAAACAGTACATCTTATTATTACAGCCCAAACCACAAACGTGACTACACTGCAGGAATAATCGCGTGACAGGGCCCCGCCATACCCCGATTGTACAAAAGTAAATAACCTCGTGAATCATACCAAAAGACAAAGCCTCCGGGATGGAGCTTTCGGAAAATGAGCGGTGATCCTAATAGTGCGGACCAAAGAAGTTACGATCTCGACTGCGGCGTGAACGCAGCCGGCGAGGTCGACAACAGTACCAAGTATGTGAAATCGAGAAAATACCGAAAATACCTCATAAGTCTAAAATAATCGGGACATGTATAAAATCGGTTACGTAACACCGCACCTTACCAACAATGAGAAAATCAGTCATATACTATACTGCATGAAAATAGGAAGCTCATAATCAACACGTCCAAGTAAACTCATATAGAGACCGTGGAAGCATACCCGTGGAATCCTTCATCACCGACGCACGCCCGATAAACTCATACTAAGACAATGGAAGCATACCCGTGGAATCCTTCACATCGGGCGGCACGTCGATAAGCTCATACTAAAACAATGGAAGCATACCCGTGGAATCCTTCATCACCGATTTGCACGCCCAATAAACTCATACTAAAACAATGGGAGCATGCCCGTGGAATCCTTCATCATCGGGCGTCGCCCAATAAACTCAACGGTGGTATGACGATCTGGGGCTTGCCTCATTCATACTATTACCCTGAAGAAGGTTGTATAACGATCTTGGTGCTTGCCGCTCATTTATACTGTTAACCTTCATATCGCATGCCTCGGAATCCTTCATCGTAAGCATGTCGAGTGCATACCCGTGGAATCCTTCATCATCGCAGACGTCCAAGTAAACTCATAATCGATCAATGGAAGCATACCCGTGGAATCCTTCATCACCAAGCGATGCGCCCAAGTAACTCATAACTTCTTTAGGCTTTCATTAACATACAAATGAATCTCATTTTCATGACCTTATTCAAGAAAACCCAACTCTTTAACCTTTCATAAAGTTATTATAACTAACTCCCATAAAGCCGTTATACTAACTTTATGCTTTAAAGCTTTAGACGTTCATACTCTTTCATAAGGTCATATGACTAACCTCCCATAAGTGCCGTTATAACTCCCATGTTTCAAAAGATTTCGTTCTTTTTATTAACCAAGAGACTTATACTTCAAATCAAACTCACACAATTTCCGTAATACTTCTTCATGTCACGAAATCCTTATCTACCTTATTTAGGTTAAACCATTACTTAGGAATAAGTGGGTTAGCTCTCTAGCCCAACCAACTTAGACATTTTCAGAAACAAGTCAAGTACAACAAATAGATTTACTTCATTTAAAACACGTCGCTCACCGTACTATATAGTTCAAACTACTCATGCTCAAGAGATAAGAAAGCTCCACATACCTCTTTGGTCAATCCACTCGCTAAGCTCAACTACCGCAAGTAATATTTCAACCTATAATAACCATGATAAGTTCATTAACCTCTAATTCCAATGTAGAATAATCTAACTCAAAGCCACTAAAATTCTATAGAAAATTGGGCAGCATTTCCTTTGTTTCTACTCACTTTGCCACCTTTCTCAAGGCCAAATTTACCATCAAAACACCACATTGTAAGGCTCAATCAATCCAACATTTTAAAGGGGATTACACACCCAAATACCAATTCTGCCCCATAAGTTTACAACAATTCACTTAACAATCCTAAGGTAGTTTTTAGGCTTCAACATGCTCATAAACTCTTCTTAACCCATTTTTCATATTCAAAACACATTTCTAGCATGCAATGACTCTAAGAGCATTATTTACTACCACAAGTTCTTTCTTCTTAACATGCAAAACTAAATCTAAAGAAAGAATCATTACCTTAAAGTTTTAGCCCAAACTTATTCCAAATATTGCTAGCTTCCTTGCCAAGAACACCACCACAACAATGCCAACAAGCTAGCTACAAGCTTCCTTAATGGTTATTAACTATTCAGATTTTTCTAAGGGTGTTGAGAGAGAAGGGGGTGCAATTTGAGTGAGAGAGAGAGAAGATGAACTATAGAAAATTTCCACGTCTTGGTCAATATATTGCATGCAACAGAAAATCAGATGGGGGACACTTGTCACCCTCCCATGGTCTCTTTAAAACAAAAATCGACTTTTCTAAGTTTTTCGCCCGCCTCGGCCGCGCCATGCCGGCGGCCATGAAACCCGCGCAGTTTCTACGATCTTTCGCGCGCGCGGCCTGCTATTCGGCGCGCGCCGCTGCAACTTCAGCGACCTTCAGACTTTAGGCGCCGCTGCCGTGATCCGCGCCGCGCTCGCGCTGGCCCGAAACGCATTTCTGTCCGACTGCGCACTGAACTTGTAACTCTCATAACTTTCTACTCCGACGTACTATCGACGAACGGTTGGTTGCGTTGGAATCCAGACTCAACGAACTACGCCCTAGGCCTTTAAAACACTTAGGAACTCTCAATGTACCGGGTCATAACCCGCCTCAAAGTTGACAAAAAACCGTCCGGAACGACCCGTCAACCTGTCCTTCGGAAATTTTAAGTCTTACATACTTTCGTACGTTTTCATACGTAGGGTCAGAACTACGGGGTATAACAGAGACGTCAATCACATCATGTGGAACGTGGTGGCGGATACATTATGCTACCCAGTCGCTGAGTTTAATTTTGCCCGCAACGGATCCAGGAGGCTTGCCCGGTGCCAATTTAATAGAATAGCCAGAGGATGGTTATATTTCTTAAGTGCTCGCTTGATTCCGTCAACGTATTTCACCAATTTACCCAAAGACAGAATCAAGCTTATCTATGACATCATGACGGGCATGACAATTGATGTTGGGAGAGAAATAGTGCAAACCATAAAAGAGATTAGCAGGCTGACTACTACGGGCGGACTGGGATATGTGTCACTCATTTCTGTCGTATGTGATAGGCATGGAGTTCCAACATCGCCACATATATTCTTGAGAAGAGTCAGTCTCCTGTGACCTACAATTTAGTGCACTCTTTCCTTGACCCAAATCTAGGACCAGGAGCAAGAAGGGGCCCAACAGCAGCAGACGCAGCAGCCATGTATGATGAAGAGCCTGAGGCAGAGACACAATGATAAGCGGTAGCGATCATCAACCTCCCATCGCCTCGTGCCTTCAATGTCAATGATGGAGCAGATGCTCCTAAATAAACAACGGATGCTGCGAAACCATGAGAGCATGATGCGACACCACGAGTAGATGGTGCAAAATCAGCAGCAGATGATGCAAGAGCATCAGGACCTGACCCAACACGTTGATAATGTAGGTTCCATGTTCACCCAATGGTTAATGCAGTATCCGCCGCCACCACCACCATTTTGAGTCGCAGTATGTCTGTAAGTCTTCCCGTTTTAATTATTGAGTCTTTTACACATTTGGGACAATGTGTTGTTTAAGTTTGAGGGGGAGTTCTTATTTTATTTTATTTTATTTTTGTGTCTATTTTTTAGTCTTTTATTTTGAGTCTTTCGTTTGTTTTTGTGTTTTTTTTTATGATCATGCATGCTGTGCTTATTTGGAATGCCTAGTGAACTAAGTGGGGTAATGTAGTGGAATGAGAAGCAAAAATCTGTGTGCTTAAGTTAGATATGCCAAAAATTCATAAAAAATTGATTATTTAGAATATTTGGTGCTTAGCCTATGTGCTGTAAATTGAAAAATGTCTGTGAAGTCTGCTTGATTGTTATTTGAGGCGAAATAGTTAAGATGTACATGTTAGGGAGATGATTCAGGCATTTCTTTGTTAGCCCTTCTTACCATTCATTACCTACCTTGCAATAAATTGTATCCCTAGTCAGTCCCTTTGAGCCTAAAACAAGTGGTTTTCTTTGACACCCCATGATTTCCTCGTGTGCCATAAGCGGTAATTGAAAAATTGGGATGAAAACGACTGAAAAAGGAATACAAAAGAGAGTGAAAAAGTGATTCACCCCAATGAAAAAAAATGTAAAAGCTTAAGTTTGGGGGTGCCTATGTGAATTGTTTCATGCTCTTAAAAAGAGGAAGGGGATATAGGTATGAACTGAAAAGAATACCAAAAAGAAGGACAAAATGGTTGAGTAAGAAAATGCTTATGGTACGTAAATTGAGCATAATTGCCTAATTTTACCTACCCTTGTGTCACGACCCGACCCCGGGCCCGCGACTGGTGCCCTACCTGGACACCCCCTCTTATACCCTCACTTCACATATAAACATAAGCCAATAAAATATGGAAAACTATATAAGTAGCAACAAGGCAAGCCGGTGAGGCTGCCGCTATATATATATATATCGGAACATCCGACAATACAATTATACAATTGGCCCAAAAATAAATACAACTCCCGCAAGTCCAGCCCACATATGAACTATTATTCTAGAAAAACCAAGGCAACGCCATGCCTTTTTTTTTATAAACACCAAGGCAATATCATGCATTCTTTTTAGAACTACCAAGACAATATCATGCCTTCCTTTTTATAAATATCAAGACAATACCATGCCTTCCTTTTTATAAATATCAAGACAATACCATGCCTTCCTTTTTAGAAAAACCCAAGACACTAACACCCGTAGTATCAAAGTACTTTCTACTTTTAAAATCAAGTTACTTAATTTTTTAAAACAAGTTAAGTATACTTTTAACACCAAGTGATTTATACTTTGCAAGTCAAGTAACTTCCTTTATATACTACCATGAATTCGATTTCATTTAAAACATGTACGTCCACCGTACAAACATTTTATAAGGTTCATGCTTAAAGAAAGATAGGAAGAGTTCCACATACCTCTTCGGCTTAATCCACACGCTAAGTAGAATACGTCACCTGTAGAATGTCAACCTATAATGACAATAATACTTCTATCTACTTCATGCTTTCTAAGGTAGATTAATACCAAGTAAAGAGTTTCTTATTCTACGGAAAATTGGGCAGCACTTCCCCCGTTTCTACGTACTTTTCCACCTTTTCAAGGCCCGAATTCAACAACCAACAAGCCACATTTAAGGCACAATCAAAACAACAACCAAAGGGTATTACACGCCAACTTGACGTGTAAAATTCTGCCCTACAATTATATAAAAACAGTCCATAACTGTCACGACCCGATCCCGGGCCCGTGACTGGTGCCTTACCCCGGGCACCCTAGTGATACAACATCAGAGAAAACCAGCGGAAAATAAAACATAAACATGAAACAAGATATATGATCATAAACAAAGCAACCAAAAATTGACTTCAGATATATACATTAAACCCAACGCTTTAATCCTTTTTACAACCCCGCCCACAACAAGATTACTGCACTTAAGATTTACAATAACCATGACGGACAGGCCCCGCCATACCACGAATGTACAAGAACCTACAACTCGGGAACACATACCAAAGAATAAGCCTCGGAGAAACGGAGCTTCCAATCTGTTGAATCGTGATCCTATGGCGAGGATCCACTACCGATGTACTCTACCGCGCAGATGAACGCACCGGCGAGGTCGGCAACAGTACCAAGTATGTGAAATCGTAAATATCAGAAATGAAATCATACTAGTCTAAATAAAGTAGGAGACATGTATGATAACCAAACTACAGTTCACCATATAAAAGCAGTCATGTCCAGTCAGGGACTCACGCCCTCAAGTCGTCACTCAAATATAACTATGGGTCTCACGCCCACAACATCAATCATGTTCGCATCACGCGCATGCCCCGGATTCGGTGCCGGTGACATGTCCATGATGCAACAATAATAATGCCCCACGCCACGCCCCGAGTGCGCCGGTGTAGACATCGTCCACGTGACATTAACAACAATATCTTGGGTGATTAACCCCGCCGAACGCCACACGCCCCGGACCAGACGGTGTAGACATGTCCATGTAACCACAATAACAATATATCGTGTAATCAACCCCGCCAGACGCCACATGCCCCGAGTCGTGACGGTAGACGTGTCCACGTGACATCAACAACAATATACCGCACAACCGGGCTATCACAAACAAGCTCAAGCAAATTACCATACTTCTAGACTTTTATAAAAGATCCACTCCTTCCCAAGAAGTCACACGATATCAACACTGCGCAACAAAGGCTATCACAACAAGCATAGGCGAGTTACACAACAACAAGAATAGGCAAGTTACACAACTCAAGGTACTTCCATTTCGTATCAAAGTCTGGGTTTTAACCCTAAAGTACTACGTACATTAACTCTTTTTAAAGGATCTGTTTCTTTCACAAAAGTCACATAATGCCCGTAGCATAAAATAGAGTGACTATCTTTTTTAGGTAAACCAAAATACTTCCCTTTGTAAAATCAAGTAACAACATTATTTTTCAAACGTTCAAGTTTGCCTAATTTCAAATGCTCAAGTTTCTCATTTTAGAAAGGTTTCATAACTCATAGTCTTAATCTCTTTTAAAACAATTGAGTAACATATGTCTCAGACGTGGCCGTTTATTCTTGTTTACAACAATCTTGTTACAAAGACCGTGATCTAGGAAATGTAATACAATTTTGTCTTATCTTAGCTATGCGGATGGAGGTTTCTACCGGTTTTAATAACAATTTGTTATTTGTCAATACACTTTCCTTTATTAGCGCTCGTGGTTTGTTCGACACTTATTCTCATTTCCAAATCAATAAAATATTTTTTTAAAACCAAGTACTCATTACTCGCGAATGAGGTTTCACAACACTTTTAACAAAATGTTAATTACTAAGTAAAACAAGTTAAGTCTCTTATCTTTCAAGATCAAGTCTCTTAACTTCTACAATCAATAAACGATCTTTTACCTACATGTAGTCGTTATAACTAACTTCCCATAAAGCTATTATAACACCCTATGTTTTAAACCAACCAACTCATTTAGCACACGTATCGCTCACCGCACTACATAGTTTACAAAGCATCATGCTAGAAGGATAGGAAGAGGTTCACATACCTCGCGGCGATTATCGACAATAAGCAAAACGCTCACGATCAGAACCCGCTAGCCTTTTCCACTCTTCAAGTAATACGCTACTTGTAGTACTTCCACCTATAAGGCCACAAACGCCTATTAACTTCTAACCGCATCGCCCATATTCTACGAAAATTGGCAGACTTCCCCGCGGCAGAAATCTCCTCTTCTATCGAGGCCGGCTACCAAGCCAACCAGGGGGGGGGTTTATACGTCTAACCAGACGTATACAATTTCTACTATACAGTAATACCACAAGTCTCATACAAATTACTATGTAATTACAATTCGATTCTTCTTTATATTGAGCTTAAGTCAAAAGACATTGCCGCAAAGCTATGTTGATTCTATATATAGTATACTTCAACTATATAATCCTACAACATGTAATTTCCAATTACAATAAGGGACAAGAATATTTACCTCGATAAGCCCAAAATTATCCAAGTTATAATGTCGGTCTGAGCAAGGTTTAGCTCCTACTCGTGCGCTCCAAACAACCCTTAGAAGTTCTAACCAACTTCTACTTAAATACTTCAACCAACTATGAAGATTTCCTTGTGGTTTGATTTGAGACTAAAGGACAAAAGGTAGTATTTCCTGCTCTACGTATAGAGGTAACTTTTGGAATACTACAAGGTAAAGGCTAAGGTATTTTGGGCATTATAACAATACTTGGAGGAGTATTTCAATACCACAAAAAGTGGGTATATAATCTGAAACAACTAGGCTAGGGGTGTATACTCTACCAACCCCACTAGTGGTACTCGGCGAGGGCCTCACCGTGGGAGAGGAGGCTAGGGCGAGACAACCACACAAAGGGAAGCTCTCAAGACTTAGAGATTTAGGATGAATAAGTCTTGAAGGGGAGGGTATTTATAGGTCAAGCAAAGGCCAACCAATGGCCAAGATCATGCCAAGTGCAAGGTAAGTGTAGGCCAAGATGTGCCCAAGTGCCCCTAGTCCCTACTCCTTAAAACCTCACAAATATCTACACAAAATATCCTACCAACTTGCCTCCAAAATCGTCCAAAAGCCGCCCACCTTCACCAACTCGGGTGACAAGTGTCGCCTCTCGTTGGTCCAAAACATTTCGTCTCTAAAAATCCGCAAAAATACTAAATGACATAGCCGGAATTTTCCTTCGCAAAGTTTGTAAAGCGTTTAAAAACTCTGTCGGTGTTGTGCACAAACATATTTCGGCGAGGTGCCACGTGGTGACACGTGTCGCCCCCGATTCGTCCAAAATATTTCGTCTTCCGAAAATATCCAAAATCCCGGAAATCTCAAAAACAAAGCGGGCTCCACAAAACCGTAAATTTCTCCTGTGGGCCCCACGTGACCATTTCCGAAAATAAAATCCCAAAATTCTAATATAATCTATGAAGTCCAAATACCAAATCTGGGAATCCAATTCCCATTAATGAACCTTTTTCTTCACAAAAACCGAAAACTTTTCCGTCGAAAACTCACATCTTTCTTTCTTTTCAAAATTTCTGCCGTACTCTCGTACGTACGCCCTCACTTACATACCCTGCAACTACGGGGTATAACAATAACTAACCAACATTAAGGGTACAATATGAAGCTTTTAACACCCTTATTCTTGAGGACTTTCATTAGCCATTTTACCATATTAAACATGCAACGTAGTGGCTGATTTTTCCAGCATTATAACACCACAAAACAGCCCTTAAAAGACACGACGACGCCTAACAATTTTTGGACAGTTTCTCGGCCACAACACCACAACCATCCAAAGTCCTTTTCCTTCATTTCTTTTAATCCAATTCTCATTTCAACATGTTATATAAATCATATAAACTATCAACAACAATATTTTCTTCATTATATAACATGCAACAAGTGAAAATAACAACAAAAGGACCAACGAATTTCAATGGCCGAAACTGCCATGTCTCGGCCCCAACATCCAATATTGTCCAAACCTTTTTTAATCTTCTTTCTTTTTAGTACAAGCTCATTTATACACTACCACAACATGTAATCTTCAATTACTTCAAGAGGAAAATGATCCTTACCTCAAATAATTCCAAAACAGTCCACTTTAAAGTCGGTCCTTAGATAGTCTTAGCTCCTATTATTCAAGTTCCAACCACAAATATGTATCCCTTACAACCTTATAACCAACTCCCCTTCAAGTTTCAACACCAAAAAGTTGAAGAGCAACCCTAGGGTTTCAAGACCATTACACACGACTTCAAGGGATATTTGAGGTTAATGGTGCTTAATCTTGGCTTAACACTTGGTTGGGGACCTTAATCATGTATCAACAAACTAAACTTGGAAGATTAAGAATTTGGTTCTCCAAATCTTAGCCTTGGCCGAGAGCAACAAGAGAGAAGAGAGATAGAAAATATTGTGAAATTATTCTAAGTGTGAAGTCTTGCAAGTCTCTATGTATAGATAATGTCTAGTGTTAGCAAGACAAGTGGATGGGAAACTTGACACCCTTCTATTGGTCCAAGTGTTACCCCCTCAAAATATCTAGATATTTTATCCCAAAAATATCTCACTAAAAACGTGGACCCCTCAAAATTTTCGACGGGCCCCATATTATTAGATTTGACCCTTCATAATTATATACTAATCCTACAAATCAAATTTGAGAATCAAATTCCAAGTTATTAACCTTTTCCTTCACAACGTTCCGAAATTATTCCTTAAGGAAAAAGTAATTTTTCGTTCGTTCCAAAATTCAAATCTTATTTCCTTACGTACGTTCTTATATAATTTCCTTGAAAATACGGGGTGTAACACCCTGCCTAAGACTACATTACAACCCTGAAAAGTTCTGATGATATCTAGAATGTATGTCTATGATTAGTGGAGAATAACAAGTAAATAGACCCATATAACTAAATGAAATTGACATGCACATGTTAGGTATTCATGCTTCCATTGATTATGACTGAAATGAATTTGCGAAATATCTGACTTGAAATTCTAGATTGCTAAATTCATGTTATATCTGTTCCTACATATTATCCCAACTGACGTTTCGTGTGTTTACGAGTAACTCGCACCGCTTCATTTGAGTCTCTTTGATTTTGTTTCTTTGTTTTTTGTGTTTTGATCTTTGCTCGAGGGCGAACAAAGGTTAAGTTTGGGGTGTTTGTTGGGCGTATTTTGTATACGCTTTTTGAGTCATTTTTAGTTAGTATTTTCCCATTTTCGTTCAAATAAGTGTCGTATTAGGTTGTTTTTCTTTCTTTTGAGTCACATCGGTGCAAAAAGGCAAAATGACGAAAAGAAGCGAGAATTAGGCAGAAAAGGTGCTCCCGATGCAAAAAGGACGAAAATTGGCAAATCGGAATGACGGATTATCGACCGCGTGCGATATACGATATCTGCGATTTGCCGTATTCTTGAAAGACTGCAGCAGCGGTGCATGTAGAATCGGTGCCATTATTACTGAGAGACTGCAGGAGTTGTCTCAATTCCGAAGAAGAATTGGCTAAGGGCAGATTGGTACATAGGGCACGAAATTTGGAACATATTTAAGCCCTAGGGATTAATGCTATGAGGGAGGTTGGTCATTCTACAACAAAGCACAACAAGGGAAACTACAATTGGAGACTTAGTTCGCAGTAATTTCTTTTCTTTCGTTTTTAATTCAGTTTATGTTGGTATTTGTATTAGTTCTTAGCTTGTCTATGGCTATGAGCTAAACACTTTATTAGGGCTTTCCTATTGAATCGCATAAAACTCTCTTTCATGAATTAATGCATTAGTTTGATTTCTTCTTCACTTGATTAAAATTTAGTCAATATTGGTATGAATGTTTGATAGTTAATTGATCACTAATTATCATAATCTATATGATTTCGAATCAAGAACCGAGAGGAGAGATTTGAATATGTTGTAATTGACTAGACATATGTTAAAATCGCGGACGACAGTACCCCGATACTTGTATAACATTATAGGTTACTGTTCTTAATCCTCCTATGTGGTAAATTCTATCATAGAAATATAGAAGGGTTTTGCACCGGGGTTGAGTGATTATATGTCCTAACCGGAATATAAGACAGTTTAGTTAACCGCTATCTTAACGTAGAAGAAGAAGTCATTCTAGTTGCATTAAGAATTGAATATAGTGGATAGTCGAGGATTTTGGAAGCCCTAATTCATTCATAACTGATTACAACTTAAATAGTTTAGTTAATTCTTGCAATTATTCTAGTAGTTAAACAAAAATCCAACTCAAATATCGATTGTCAAATAGATAACATAAAATAGATGAACGATAATTAGAAACCAGTCTCTGAGGACGATATTCGGTCTTATCAGACTATATTACTTGTCAACGATGTGTGCGCTTGCGTGAGCATTCGAAATATCGCTAACAAGCATCAACGCATCAAATACATTGAAATGAATATCTTATTTGTCTGAGTAAATGTTGCACGTGGACAAGTCTGTATTATCCATGTACTGTCTCGTTATCAGATTGCTGACATCTTTACCAAAGGTCTTCCGCACGTATTGTTTGTTGATTTCAGGGACATTTGCAGCATACGAGAACCTCCCGCTAAGACTGCGGGGGACTGTTAGGATAATTAGGGACATAATCCCTAATTATCTTCATCATATCCCATATTATCAATTAAGTTGTAATTAGAATCATATAATTAGGATGATAGATCAATTGTATTGATTAGCGTATCTTTAGAGATACCTAAATTAATTAGGTAGAATTATATATAAATACTTGGGATAAAATAAATTAGGAGATTCATTTTCTTCAATAATAATACGTAACTGTATATAAAAGTAATATAGTAGCATGTAAAATATAATTAATGCACAACTAAAACAAAAAAGAATCTCGTGATGAAGTTTCGTCGAACATGATAGACCTACCTTCCATGTGATACTCCCTCCATCCCATAATAGTTGAACATATTATTAAAAATATTCACCCCAAATTATTCGGTAACTTTTTAAAAATAAAATAAAATTAATTGAGTCTTTTCTATTTTGTTTTTTAACATTAATTATTTTTAAAGTATTCAATATTTACTAGAGTGCAACTAATTAGATAGAGATAAGGATAGTGTAGTAAAATTATCATTCTTATTTATGATTCTTAAGTGGCGTGTACAAGTGAAAGTAGCCAAATAATATGGGACCGAAGAAGTATTAATTTTCAACATTTCATCCTTCTAGAAATAAGGAAAATAAAAGGAAAGTGCAAAGAATATTTTTGGGTGACTTTAACGCAAAGAGAAAATAAAATAAAGCGTAGAGATTAATCTATTGACTTTGAAGTTGCATAAGTCTTCCTATTTTTGGCTAGTTGCTGATGCCAACTTCCATGTCTTTACACACCAAAAAAAGAAGATGGTTGATCCTACCTTGTGTCCCACTAATCTAGAAGAAAATTAGAGTCATAATTATTTTTTTCATATATAATTTATACTTTGTGTCCCACTAATCTATGTCTGCCACTGCCTAAAGTTTTTTATAGTCGCAGCCTTATTTGACATTAGTGTGTGAACACATATATTGCGGTTTTTACTTTTTTACTCTATATCGACAACAAGCACTTTTCCGAAGAAACAAAGTTATGTTTGGCCAAGCTTTTGGAAAAGTGTTTCTGTTTCTTAAAATAGTTCTGCGGAAACAATTTTTAGACATATAATTATAGAAGTACTTTTGAGAAACAGAAACAGTTTTCTGTTTGGCCCACATTCAGGACTGTCTCAAATATTTTGGGGGTCCTGTTCTAATTCATATTTTGGGCTGGTATATCACAGTAATATATATGGGTTATATTTTTTGGAGGCCCCTAAAATCTTTGGGCCCTGTGCTATAGCACAATTGGCACAAGCCCAAAGACACTTCTGCCCACATTTATGCAAATTTACTAGAATATTCTTTTTAATAGATTTAAAACTATTTAAAATATTATTTTCTATCATATGTTTCTAAAAATTAGTATATCTTTACAATTTAATATTATTTTTTTAAATTATTTAATTGCAACATTTAATCAAAAAATAATATTATATTGTACATACAAATGAAACGACAATATGATAGTCAATGACTTAAATATGTACAAACCTACCCCGCCCTATCCACACCTACCCCACCCCATCCTCAAGTTTCTATGTCATATTTTTTTTTTACTTTTATAAAAAATATGAATTTTTTTCTTCCCTCTAACCCCCCCCCCCAATCCACCCCCATTGTCCTAGCCCATCCTCAGATTTCTATTTCATATTTTTGTTACTTTTATAAAAAATGATTGAAAATATGAAATTTTTTCTTACCTCCCCGTCCACCTACCACATTCTCAAATTTTTATTTTATATATTTTTTACTTTTATAAACAATTTATAAAAATATGAATTATTTTCTTTTCCCCACCCCGCCATACCCTTACCCCCACCCACCCCACCTCATTGCCTCTACTCCATCCTCAAATTTCTATTTCATATTTTTGTTACTTTTATAAAAAAATTAAAAATATGAATTTTTACTCCCGCCTACCCCCGCCCGATCCTCAAATTTCTATTTCATATTTTTTGTTACTTTTATAAAAAAAAAAAAAAAAAAAAATCATTTTTTTCTTACCCTCCCTCCGCCCTCCCCCCTACTCCCACTCTACCCCATTCCCAAATTTGTATTTTATATGGGGATATTATATGAGATTAAAATGAATTTTACGAAAAGAAAAAGGTAAATGGGTCCAAAAAATTAATTTAATGGACAAAAAAGACTTCTCGAGAAGCACCAAATTGGTGTTTCTGTTTCTCTTTCTATCTGGTAACACTTTTTAGCTTTTTAAAAAAGTGTTTCTACTTCTAGAAAATACATGTTTGACCAAAAGCTTGGCCAAACAAGTACTAAATCCCTCGTTTCTAATTTCTCTTTTATTTCAATAATCCTTAATTTATATGATGCACATCTTTAACAACTGCTACATAATCTTCGAATTTAATTAATACCCGTATATCTAGAATGCTTATTTAAATTATTATTATTATGTGCGAGACGCTCCAGTCAAATCGTAGGAGACTTTGGTGTAGTACAATTCTTCACACACACTGACACACACACAAAATGGAAACTTCTATCATGGCTGAGGGTGAGATTATGACCATTTGCTAATTTGCTCTAGCGAGTAGCGAGATATGCAATCATGATGACTAAAATTTCCGGAGAAATGATTTTTTAGCGCGGTACATTTTTTTAAAAATTTTTATAACGCTTTTATAAGAGATCTTCATTTTTTATATATAAAAGATATGAAAATATTATTTTTATATTCAAATTATAAGAGGCCAACTAATCTCATTTACTGTTTCTTGAGATACAAGAGGAGGCATCATAAATTCCTGTACTTTATGCAGTTTAAAAAAACATTGACTCTTCTTCTTTTAAATTTAAGAATCGAGGTTTCACTGCATGGTAGCGAGCTGGCCAGAAGAAGAGCGACCGCATGGTCGCGAGTTCGATCCTCGCATAAACCTTCTGGTTGGCGCATCACACATGGCTGCCACAGTGTAGTTTCTGGCGACGTGGTTTGCATTGCTGCGTCAAGTTTCACTGTCTTGTATTTCGAAAGAAGAATGCGGATGCCTTCACAACAAAAAGAATCGAGGTTTCAAATTATCAAAAAATAAAATAAAAAATAGGCGACTTGACCTTGGAGGAGCAACAAAATTGAATGCAATGAGTAATAATTGTCCTAAAATAAATAAGGACCACCAAAATATCAGATCACTCAATTTAAAGACGATTAGTTGACAACATTTATTGCATACTAAAGTTTCCTTTTGCGATACTTTCTCTCAATAGCGCAATTGGAAATGATCCTAAACAATAGGGTGGACAGTAATCATAAAGATTGTTTTTATGATAAGGGAATTCGGAATTCTTTTGTCTTTTAGATGCGCACATAAAAACTCCGTTTATGTGCAAGTCTATAAACCTTACCTGAGAGATAATCTACACTAGACAAGTGTCACAAGTCTGTCCAAAATCATAAAAATTGATAGTCACCTAGCAGCACAAAAAAAAAACAGAATTACTCCATTAGTTTATTAATTCCTAAAACCTGAACTAGACGAGTTACCATTGTTTGCTTTAAAATATTAGGAGCAAAAAATCAAGAATTAAGAAGGAAACTGCCTTCATGGAAGTATATCTTTTCTATCCCACCTGATTCGGGTGAATGATGAATATAATTCTGTCACTCTTAATTAAAAAATTTAAGTTCAAGCTCTAGAAATAATAAAAATATTACTAGGAGACACTTTCTTTTTTAATAAACGTTATATGTTGTGTAATTCAAATTAATCAGCGTGTCAATATAAATATCCAAGACCAGAAAAGAAAAGAAAATCACTACATATTGAACCTTATACTACACTTTAATAATTCAAATTTCTAGAACCCAAAGAAAAGTCCAAGACATTGGTAAAAAGAAATGACCCCCCGCGGAGCACAGACGAGTTGATAAGTGATAATGTGATTGGGTGGAAATACTTCGATGTCACGTGTTCGAATTATTGTGGTGTGATTCTTTCTTTGAAATCTGCGAAGTTGTTGTTGAGTTAGGTATGCCGTTGATCATCATGGAAATTTCTTCTTTCGTCGTATCCCTCAATTTACAACACACCTGTCCAGGAGCTTCTATACATGTGGGGTTTCTCGTTTGCGACTTTCCCCATCAAAGAAATGACCCCATTATCCACGACGTTGAACCCAACACACAAGATCTCCCATTTGAATCACAATATAAACACATTCACTTTCCCATCTACTCCCAAAATTACAATTCCAATGGATCACATTTTCACTCCAATTTTATACGCTCCTCTTGTACTAGCATTATACATTATCACCAAACATTTCTTACGCAAATTACGAAATCAACCACCAGCACCGTTTCTAATTATTCCAATAATTGGCCATCTTTATCTCTTCAAAAAACCACTTCAACGTTCATTAGCGAAAATCTCCGATCGCCATGGCAATGTTCTTCTCCTCCAATTCGGTTCTCGAAAAGTACTTTTGGTTTCATCCCCATCGGCAGCTGAAGAGTGTTTTACGAAGAACGATATAATTTTCGCCAATCGCCCTCATTTAATGGCCGGGAAACATTTGGGATATAATTTTACGTCGTTGGCTTGGAGTTCGTATGGAGATCACTGGAGAAATTTGCGAAGGATTACTTCGGTTGAGATGTTTTCCACTCATCGTCTTCAAATGTTTCATGGAATTCGTCTTGATGAAGTGAAATCCATGGTTAAGAGGATCAATTCCTCTGCTATGGCTCAGAAATCTGTGGATATGAAGTCTATCTTCTTTGAGTTGATGTTGAATGTCATGATGAGAACAATTGCTGGAAAAAGGTATTATGTCCGTTCACTTGTTCATTATATTGAAAATATATTTTTATTTTTATTCGTAGACAGTGGCGGATGCAAGTGTATACATGCACCACCAGATTTTTAAAAAAAAATTGCCTTCTAGGCATAAAAAAAAAGATTGCTATGCAAAATATTATTATTTCATATGTTTGCACCACCAAAATTTGTCGTCTGGACGCCACTGTTCATAGAGATCTTAGTAGTTCAGTTGGTTAACAAAGTAAAAGTAAATAGTTAACCAATTGAGCTACTAAAATTCTTATTTTTTACTTGTCACTTTTAACATATAAAAAACATAATTTTTTCATGTTTTACCGTTAGTATAATTACTTATTCCTTAAATCGGTTTCAAGAGCTAAGACTAAATATTAATTAATATGAGTATTGTGGTAAAATACTCATATCAATTACTATCCTTTCTAAAAGGATGTGCAAAGTCCTGAACGGTAAAAATGAAAGGAGGAAGTATGCTCTTGTTTGTGCGTGCCTATTTAGACTGAAGATTACATTTTTATTTACTGAATTGTGTAATACGCACTATTTGTCCGGACCTGATTATTTCACGAGCCAAGCACATAAATCATAATAGGAAGGGGCGAATCAACCTATTACGAAGGAAGTTCAATTGAATCTCATACAAATATGATGAGAATATTTTTTTTTTTTGTATATTTTAAAATTTGAATACGCTTGACATACAGGAAGCTTCTAGTGTAGTTATCAAGATGAATCAAAATTAGATTCAGTTTTTGACTCCATCCCTAGTAATGAGTGATGATGAGACTTAAAACTTAATATATTTGCGTTAAAATGTGTGGTTACCCCTTTTAGGTTATACAATTTGAAGTACTATAAAAGGAAACACACTTTATTTACTTAATTATATTTTCAGATATTACGGAGAAAATGTAGAGGACATTGAAGAAGCTACAAGATTCAGGGAAATGGTGCAGGAGACTTTCAGGATCGGTGGTGCGACGAATGTAGGCGATTTTCTGCCGGCGTTGAAGTTGTTGGTGAGGAAATTGGAGAAGAGTTTGGTGGTGTTGCAACAGAACAGAGATGAGTTCATGCAGGATATGATAAAAAATTGCAGAAAGAGAATGGAGAAAGAAGGTACTGTTACTGATTCGGAGGTAGAAGGGAATAAGAAATCGTTGATTGAAGTATTGTTAACACTGCAAGAAAAGGAACCGGAATATTACAAAGATGAAATCATCAGAAGCCTTATGCTTGTAAGTTACTTCAATTTTGCATTAATCCTAAACTTTGAATTAATATTAATCTCTGCCTCTAATTTCTTCAGCAATCAAACCTCTTTATAGCAATATTATTTTTTTGATATTTGTTTGCTTTTATATCAAAATGTTATTATAGAAAACATATAAGATCAGTTTCACATAACATATGAATGTCATAGTAAAATATTATTATAGAAAGTGACTGTTATATCGAACCTTGACTATATAAGTATTTTTTCTAAAGATGAAATTAAAATTGATTAATATGCTATAATTCATGGGTGGTCAACAAGTTTAGTACAAAGTTGAATGCCAATTTGGAGAATCGCATGGATGAAGACCTACTACTATTCAAACCAAGCACTTAAAAAGGAAAAGAAAATAGATAGATAGATAGATAGATAGAAAAAGAGTTTTAACTTTTTTTTTTTTTTTTTTGTTGACGAAGGAACCCGCAGCCGCTACTCTTTCGAGTGCGCACAGGGTAAACCCCGGACTGACGCAGTAGCCTGCAAACCACGTCAGCCATGTAAACCACACTTGGCAAGCCATGTGTGACAGACTCAACCAAGAAGGTTTATGCAGGGGATCGAACTCGTGACCTTGCGGTCCCGCGCTCTACTGCTACACCAACTTGGCTACTTATATTGAAAGTGTTAATATTTTTTTATACTCTCAGGTCTATAAAGGAGAATACTACAAAATAATGGTCAGAATTAGGGATGTCAGTGGGGCGGATAAATGCGGGTACCGCTCCGCACCCGCTCCAGTTGGGGCGGGTATGGAGGATGGTTTGGTGGGTGGTGGGGCGGGTATGGATATCAAAAGTGCTACCCGCCATGGGTAGTGGGGCGGAGGTGGATTTCATATAAGACCCGCACCGTACCCGCCCCGCCACGCTACCCACACCGTCCGTACCCGCATCGTCCGTACCCGTCTTTCTTCCTTTTTAATACCATACGTGCATTTCACTCTCAAGTTTAACATCCTTTCTCCTTCTCCAGTAAGTAAAGCTCACTATATTTGCCTTACAAAAATCTTCTCTATACCACTTATTTACAAAGTACCAAACAAGTAGAGATATAAAGTATAGCAAGACGAAGTGTTGCATAAAAAATGGGAACAGATTGGGCGCCATCGATAATAGCGGTGAGATTATTCATATTATTGTCACCGGTCGCTATTCGATTGCCTTCAAGAACAAGATTCTGCGAGTTCTAAATATGTACACCGATGGGATTTCAAGATTGCTCATGCCATCTTATACTTTTGTATATTTACCCTTTGTATTATAGCCTTTAATCTCCACATGGTCCGATTTTTCCTTCCCTCCAATCAAGATTTAGTAATAATCGTAACCTTTTTTTTGTGTTTCTTCCCCGTATAGTTATACTATTTCACAGGTAATTTTAAAAGTGTTTTTCAGGGTGTTATCATGATCAGTTCATGCAAATGAAATCAACATTTTTTGGATCAGCTTTTGATCATGAGATTCTCTCTATATCTTCAAGATACTACATAATATTTTTAAACTAGCTACATAGGTTCATAGATGTTAGAGATTCACTACTAAAAAAAATAAAATTCTGCTATGCAGTATCATTCAAATGATAGATTATATGTTCTCGTAAATAATGAATATTGAATCTAACTCAAATCCAAAAATTAGCTTGTAGGGTGAGAATTATTCAAATTCATATAAGAAGTTCATGTTTTCATTCCATATTCGATGTGAGACTCTTAACACTCTCTCCTACACTGGAGCGTGGATAATATAATTTGGGGGTCCAACATCGGTAAATAAAGAATTGGAATATATCTGACTCTGATACCATGTAAAGAATGAATATTTGGCTTAACTCAAACCCAAAAGCTAGTTTGTAGGGTGAGGATTGTTCAAGTCCATATAAAGAGTTCATGTTCCCATTATCCGAGGTGAGACTCTTAACATTTCTTTCGAGAAAGAGGTGGACAACTATGCATGGTACTTCTCGACCTGTCTTCGAAGAAGGGAAATTATACTAGCGACTCATGAATAATGTAGATTGGACGAGTCAATAACTCGAACGCGTTCTATCTTTTTCTTGAGCACTTAGCCTCTATTTTTTTTAAATTGATTAAAAACTGAAAAAAGGTTCGAGTTAGTTATAAATTATGAACTAGAATTTATATCAGATTGTTAACCATGTGTAATTATTTTTCACACTGTAGTGCATAAAATTAAAGCTTTTTTTTGTATATATTTGTAGGTTCTATTAGCAGCAGGGACTGATACTTCAGTTGGGACAATGGAATGGGCTTTATCTCTAATGTTAAACCATCCTGAAACTCTGAAAAAGGCACAAGCTGAAATCGACGAACGTATAGGACATGAACGTTTAGTCGACGAGTCAGACATCAACAACCTACCTTACTTACGTTGCATTATAAACGAGACATTCCGAATGTACCCTGCAGGACCTCTGTTAGTCCCTCACGAGTCGTCTGAGGAGACCACCGTAGGAGGGTACCGTGTACCTGGAGGCACAATGTTGCTTGTGAATTTATGGGCTATACACAATGATCCAAAGCTTTGGGATGAACCAAGAAAGTTTAAACCAGAAAGATTTGAAGGTCTTGAAGGTGTTAGAGATGGGTATAAAATGATGCCTTTTGGTTCTGGAAGAAGGAGTTGTCCTGGAGAAGGATTAGCTATTCGAATGGTGGCGTTGTCGTTGGGATGTATTATTCAGTGCTTTGATTGGCAAAGAATTGGCGAAGAATTGGTTGATATGACTGAAGGAACTGGACTTACCTTGCCTAAAGCTCAACCCTTGGTGGCTAAGTGTAAGGCACGACCTGTAATGGCTAATCTACTCTCTCAAATTTGAAAACAATTGGTCTTGAACCACAAGTTCAAACTAGAATATTATTCATATTGGTCACCTATGTTAATGTCTCAATTTTGAATTATTTTATGTCTCAATGTATTCCTTGCTTAGTAAATTGAAACTGGTACTTCAAAAAGAGAAAAGCGTTGCTTTGGTTCTTTCCATTTAATTGACACTATGATCGGAGGGAGAGAGTGTCTAAGAGCGAGAGCTTGATTTATAAAATAAAGTTGAGGCGTGTAAATAATTTTCGCTCAATCTTATGATACAAATTGTAACAGAACAAGTAATGTGCAGAAATTAAAGAAGAGAAAAATAAGAAACTGCTAGTTTGTATTTGATAATGGTCGAAGAAGACAACCAGATGAGGTATTTATACCCATCCTCTGAATTACAATTTATAGACTCAGGGGACCAAAAAATAATAACTCAAACTTAGGGGTAAAACTTAACAACTGAAAGTTAAATAGACTACTAAAAACTTAAGGGACCAAATTAACACTTCTCTAGTTGTAGGTCGCAATGTACAATTGTGACAAATTCCTTTGAAAAAGACACTTCTCTTATAGCTCTTTGTTGCGCTTCAACAACCTTATCAATTGGACAAGAAAAAGAATCAACCTTATTAATAGAGGGGCTAATTTTCAACGTTTTGTCCTAACTTCCCTCATTGGCGTAGCTTACGAAGAAAATTTTAGAAGTTTGTATTTTCAATTTTTCATATTGACAAATCATAAGAAAGCTAAAGCTTACAAAGTAATGAAGCCTCATTCGACTGTCTCTGTTTTTCCGTATGCTATGAGCCATCATGAACATAGTTTAATAAGCTGGTAAGTTGAGAAAAGGATATTCTTTTTTTGGAGGAAACAACACAAAAGACAAACAAATGTGTTGGAAATTAGTGAGTATTTCAAAATTGATGTAAATCAAGATGCTAGAAAAATAAATTGAACCACTATCAAACAAGAAAGATAGGATACAACAATACGATTAAAAAGTAGAAATGAGGGAGAATAGACTTTAGAAGAAAAGAAAGGATAATCTAATAATTAAAATACAATAATGATTAGATTTAATCCAAGAGAAAGAGAATTTGAACTCATATAAGGGAATACTTACCCTAGTAATTGGAGGGATGAAAGGAGTCATCCCGAAACTTAGAAAGAAGCCTAAACCACAATATTCATCCAAAAACTAACTAATGAAATAACATAAGGTAGTTTATACTAGACTAGGCTAAGCCTAAAAACTAATGCTTATAACAGAAATATCCTTAATGAAATAAGGACATTCTTTAGTATTCTTAGGGATTGATGACTTGATGACTTGCACTTATAGAATAATCTCTTTGCATACATAACCATGTTCTCCCTACTTCTGCCAAGTTGGAGTTTTGTACTTCCACTTTAGCATATTTTCAAGCTTCAAGTATACATTTCAAGCATCCTTTAAACCCCAAATTAGCGACCCCTAGCTCGGCTTGGTGTTAATGTTCTTGATGAAGTTCGATTTGCATAAAAAGAAAGGATCCCTTATTTTTATTAACTTATTATTTATTATGTTGCCTTAACTTGAAATAGTCATACTAGTCAGGGGCGGATGCAGATGGGTGCAAGCGGATTCAACTATAGCCAGGGATTAAATCTCTTTCGCTAAAAAGTTATACTATGTAAATAGGATTACTTTTCTGCATATATAATATAAGTTGTTGAATCCCTTTGACATTAGATTTTTTGTGAATCCCATTATTTGAATTACTAGTCATTATAGAGTTTAAGGAGCTCTGTTGGGTCCCGGGGCTATGGATAGGTAAGAATAAAATCGAACAGCAAGAATCACTGAAACGGTTTCAAATGTTGCCTACAATGTTGAGACAACATTTCTGGCAACACTGATAAAAAACAGAATAAACCTTAAGAGTATAAATACAGCGAAAAAGTAAAAGACACAAATGTTTATATTTTCAAGGGTATATATTAATATATCCCTTGATGGTCAATGACCGAAAATTATATACAATTACAAATGAATTTCTTTTTACAAATTGTGCATTACAAACAAAAAATAAATTACAAAAAAGAAAGTCGCAGATGACTTCACCTAAGTTAAAAAGTCTAAAAAGACAAATACAACATCTTCATTACAATTGCATTTACATTGAGCTTAATCTAGAATAGAGATAACAATTGTAATGTGGGACATATGTTGTTAAAAGACTTAGGCTAAAATAAAATGTTTTGATCCAGATTTCTGAAGCGAAATCCCGAGAACTCTCTTGGTATTTTTACATTGTGATTCTGGATGACAATACTCTGAAGTTCCTCCTCTATTTATAGTGTGAAACTTCCTTGAAACTCTCACTGGTTGGTTGTGAAAGTTGAAAGAAAGAGGGCAACAACTTGGACCTCTTCCAGCTCCTTGAATTTCTCAACAGCTTTGACTTGGTCTCCAAGTTTCTTTGATTCCAAGCTTGAATCCTTCGATTCCCACGTTTTAAACACAACTCCATATTCAACTTGCTTATGGCATTTTTTACTCACAGTAACAAATATTGTTTTGGTCGAAAGAATAGACAAAATCGTTTCCAAAGATGTTGGGTGAGATGTTGCGGCAACATCTCAGACAACATCTGCAGGACATTGCGGATGTTGCGCAACACTGTAGGCAACATCTGCAGAACACTGTAAGATATTGTCCAGACATAAAACCTGGTGTTATCACAACACTCACATAACATCAACAATCTCCCTCTTTTTGTCTTTCTTCACAAAATACCATACAAACCTAAAATGCCTAAGATACGACTGATTGTAAATATTTCTCTTAACATTCCAAACTCAGCAAGATTGTAGCCATGCTTCCCCTCAATCTGCAGTTTCAAGTTTCAAGTATTGTATTATAATTTGGGTTAGTAAGAACATATGTTTGTCAGTCACAACATACATACAATATTGTTGTAAGTACCAAGAGACTAACATCCATACATCATCCACAAATAAAATATATACAGATATATTTACAGGCCAAAATAGAACTGTCTCATTGTCCACACATATCAATATCCATCAGCGTGAAGTAAGACAAAACCAATTTAGGAGAAATATTGGTCAAAATGTTGCATAACATTTGTCCCAACATATCTCTATACATGTATGTAGATATGTTGTTACACATGTTACAACACTAATTCCAACATTAACAATCTCTCTCTATTTATCTTTTTTTCACAAAACTCACACATTAACCAAACATGAACAGTTCAGGTTCAACATCATCATTCTCCCTTTTGCTATTTAATCAGCAACAGCAGCATCAGTCTGAGAAGCAGCACCAGTAGGATGTTGTCCCAACATCGCAGACAACATCCTTATGTTCAGTAAGTAGTAGCAGTCTCCATTGTATAGTAGAGCTTGTACAACTTCAGCTTCCTCCCCCCTGTATTTCAGCTTCCTCCCCCTGCATAGAAAAATATTTTCTCCCCCTTTTGTGGAGAAACCAGTATCATGAAATGGAGACAGTGTTGCCTAGATCGTTGATAACATTCCTGGCAACATCGCTATTTCCTGCTTCATTCTTTCAGTTCAAGTCATTGTTTCTATCCTAGAGGAAGATGATTGTCCAGTTTGCTGAGAGGTATTGAGCTTGGGTTCTTTGTATTCGACGGATGGCTAATGTTCATTGGATGGAGTGGTATTTGACAGTTGTGTCGACATTGAAGAGGTATTATATTGGTGAATATATAGGAGAGAATTTTGGAAATTAATCAGGATAACAATTATCCATGATTGGAGTGTGAATTGATGAGTTCATTGGATAGATAGAAAACAGTCCAAGGAGATGATTTTTGTTTATTTTTATATAAATTTAAAACATTTTTTTTTAAATTTAAAACAAATTTTTTTTTCGGGAAAAACTCTTGAAATGACATGAAAAATAACAAACAAGAGAAGTATTATACACAAGACAATATTTCTTTAAGCAACTCGCAACAATATTTCCCAAAAAATAGGTAGTGTAGATTAGGATTCTACACTCCTCAAATTAAGACATTAACGACATAAAACTGATTTTAAATTTAAAAATAAAAACTGTCCAGTATTAAACGTGATTTGAGGTTAATGATTTTAATTTAAAAAATAAACAGGAATAAATAAGGCATAATAAACAACAAAAAATTAATTTTCTGAAAGAACAATCAATATATTGGATCGTGATGTTGTCAGTAATGTTGGGGCAACATTTTGGGCAACACATGTATTATGACACCACATGAACTTCTAGATTTGACATTAACATTAGACACATTATGTATATATTCCATATGAGTTTGATCCCTGGACCAATGTAACATTTTCCATCATGTCTTTAATCAAACTTAGTTGACCATATAAAAAAATGAAAATAATATTTGAGGTATTTTCAACCTTCTTTTAAGCACATGATACTCCTATACAATAGGAACGGTATCAATTTAGAGCTTTGCACTTTTATTTTTTTATTTTCAACATTGCCAAATCTTTAGTCGAGACTTTGCCTACCTTTGATACTCCCTTTTTATAATATATATAAATAATTTATATACATCATCGCAGAGAACAATATTATCTCTCAGTTCTTGTTCTTGTAGCATCATACTTGAATGACCAATTCATGCACAATACTATTATATCGCCAAAGTATATTGACAAAACAGTAAATGTTGTCTAGAATGTTGTGCAACATTTCAAGCAACATCTACAAAAAACAACCTTATTTAAAACACATACCAATATATATATTTTTTTCAAACTAGAAAATCTCTCATGATCTAAAGTCTTAGTAAAAATGTCGTATATCATATAAATAAGATTGTTGCCAAGGTAAACAATATCCTCTACTTGTATTCTTCTATCATTCACATCTCCAGCCCAATCCTTGTCACTAAATCCTATTAAGTTAGGATAAGTGTCATCGAAATACCAAAATTCCCAACTCATATGTGCCAACAACATATCGATTAATATGTTTCACGACATTTAAGTGGAATATTTTGGAACAGGCTTGAACATATACACATACAAATACACTAAACATAATGTTGGATGACTAGCAGTAAGATACAAAATACTACCTATCATGGATTGGTACAATGTTGGGTCACATCTTCGTCAACATCGTCTTTACATACCTTTTTTGCGAAAAGTTCATTGAAGTTTTCATATGTTTAGTATTCTCCAATCCAAATCTTCTAACTAGATTCTTGGCGTATTTGGTTTGTGAGATGAAAGTTTCATCTTCACTTTGCTTTATCTGCAGGCCTAAGAAATAAGTTAGTTCCCCAATCATGCTCATCTCAAATGTTGATCACATAGCCTCGACAAAAAAGTCTTAAGGTACGACTGTGAGGTCGAGCCAAAAGCTATGTCATTTCCATAAATTTGAGCAATGATAATATTACACCATGACGTTTTGTAAATAAAGTTCTATCAGATTCATCACGACTAAAACCAAAATCAAGTAGAAGTCTAATCAAACGACCATACCACACACAAGGAGCTTGTTTCACCATATACAAAGCATTTTTATTTTTTTTGCTTGTATACATAATGTGGGTGGTGAGGATTATCAAAACATAGTCTTCCTTATCAAGAAAAACCATTTAGGAAAGATACTTTTAACATTCATTTGGTACAAGATAATTTTTAGACAACAATCAATAGCAAGAGTAAGTCTAATCGATTCAATTCTATCCACATGTGCAAAAGTTTCGTCATAGTCCATACCTTTAGCATGAGTATAGCCTTGAGCCACTAGATGAACTTTATTTTGAACTATAGTTCTCGATTAGTCTGACATATTTTTAAAGATCCATTTAGTTCCAATAACATTTGAATTGTTAATACTTGGAACCGAATCTCAGACATCATTTCGAGAATGTTGCTCAAGCTTTTCTCGTATTGCTTGAATCCAAAAATCATCTTTTAGTGCTTCCAAGATATTTTTGGTTATGTAGTTATGAAACAAGAAAGACTAACATGTTGGTATACGGTAGACATACACACATACCTTACCATCTTTCGGTAGTTGATTGACTATTTCTCTCTTGTTATAATTCCTTCACAAACTCCCCCTATCACATGGTTTGAGGGATGATTCTTACTAATCCTTGATGAAGGGTATCTTCATACTTGATCTAACATTTCAATTATGGACTCATCCTCCACCTTCGACCCTTGTGGTCTCTTCAGTTGATTCAGATGTTGCCTCTGATGTTGTGACAACATTTGAGACAACATCTGATTCTGCAGTTTGCTCTTTTTCTGCTGTAACTGCAATGTTGTTTTTTGATGATTTACATGTCACATCAGTAAGATCACAAAAAATAACATTGACCAACTCTTGTACGGTCTTGGTCCTCAGATTGTACATATGATAAGCCTGACTATTTTGTGAATAACCAATAATCATTCCTTTTTCATTCTTAGAGTCAAACTTCGCCAAATGATACTTGTCATTTAAGATGTACCAAATGCACCCAAAAGAGATATAAAAGTAACTCAATTATTATTTCAAAGGATGTCATTTTAGTACTTGGCCTTAGGTAGACTCTATTAGAGATGTGGTGTTTAAGACTTCTACCATAAAAAAAAACTTCTTTGACATTTGTTTAGAACTTAACATCCCTCTTCTATTTCTTGCAAGATTTTGTTTGTCCTTTATGTTACCCCATTTCACTGAGGAGTTTTGGGAACATAAAATTTATGGAAAAATCTCTTTCTTTTCACACATTTTTGCAAAAGAACGGTTTTCAAAATCCTTTTCATGATCGGACCTAATCCAAAAATAGGAGAACAAAACAGATTCATAATGTTAGAGTGTAAAGCTTTAAACATATCAAATGATCATGATTTTTCGTTTGAAGAAATATCTCCATGTGTACCTAGAAAAATCATCCACAATAACAAAGGAATACCTCATGCTCGTAGGTTGTCTACTTCAATTGGATCCATTAGATCCATATGCAATAACTGAAAACAGAAAGACATACCTAAATGTTGTCCATCGTGTTGGGCAACATGTGTTTGCTTATCTTTCATACAAACTTCAGAGACAATTTTACCTTGAGATCATCATCACAAAGCTGACTTATGCTAAGAAGGTTAGCAACTAAGCCATCAACATTAAGTACATTCTTCAAGGCTGGTATATCAGGAACCATTCAGTGTTCTTTTACCAAAAAAACATGATCTTACTCTCACCAAAAGTCACGTAACCTCTATTGAACGACTTTTAATTCTTCATAAAGCCTTTCGTACTATTCATGTGGCATGATGCTCACAATCAAAGTACTAAGAACCTGTAATGTTAGTTCTTTAATGCAGTAATGTAGATATTACCAGTTAAGACCATTTTAGAAATCCAATCTCTCTTAAAATATCTTCTCATTGTCTGTTTAGAAATGTAGCTTCGAATGTTGTCTGAAATATTTAAACAATATTTTAGACGACATTTTAGGTGTAACACCCCATTTCGACCGGAGTCGGAAACGGGATTACTGCTATGGTTGATTCCTAAAATGTATTTTAAGGAGTCGCCACCTAATTATTATAGTGAATTAGGACACTTAGTTTATTGCAATAAAAATACTGCAATTGACTTCCATTTAATGGTCTGCGAAATTAGTGAGATTCTGGATCAGGGTTCTTTATTATCCTAAAGGGAAGGGGTTAGACATCCTTTAAGATCCGCTAACTTGCGGTTATTCGTTCAAACCTAGGTTAATTATTTATTGCTCTTTTTATTCTACCTATTCTAAGCATTTATAATTAAAATAAAGTGCACTACACAATAATAAAACTAAATTAAATGCGATATAAAATAACATTCCGGGACATCTTTTAGTCCTTTTTAGACTTTCTGCACAAGATGATCTCCGGCTACCTGCATAAACACTTAGTAAAAGTGTTAGTATCATAATAAATAATTTTAAAGTAATGACAGGAATTTAATAAGTAAAGCAAAAAATAAATAAATCAAATCTTTTGCAGGAGGCCTTGGAAATCAGACGGAGATTCCTTCATCGGCCAATATTATTAAAAACAATAAAATAAATAAAACCTTCATATCCGCGCCAAAACAATAATAGTTTTAAACACGGAGGGCTCAGATATGAAAAATATATAAAGTGGGACAGCCTAAACAATTGCGGCTACGAGAATTCGCCCTGCCAGCGCATGTTGGTTATCCAGTGTAATTGGAAGAAATCATCCTTGCCCAGAAAGCTTCATTTATTTTATTTTCCGTCTTTGCAACTGTGGAGGCCTCAAAAATCGACGGATAACTTTTTCATCGGCCATTCAAGGTAGTATATGTTCAAAATCAGTAGACCAGCAAAAATGTCAAGAATCAATGGCAGTAAGGACAAAAATCAGTCCGCCAAAGAATGACCAAAATTAATAGCAAAATTCAGTACGCCAAAAATGGTCAAAATCCGGTATGGCGGTGAAAAAGCGATGAAACATGGCCTCAGAATACTTCAGCAAAATAGCCACAATATGTTCAAAATTAGTCTCAACAGCAGAGTAAAAGGCAAATCAGTCAAAACAGTCCAGAAAATGACAAAACCTATTGGTTCAAGGGCATCATCAATCCGTCAAAATGGCCCAAAAATCAGTCTCACAAATAGCAAAACAACAGGCATAGCTAGCATAACTCGTCTAAAAAACATGGTGGTCACCGGAGTTCGAAAGAACTCCTGCCGAAAATGCAGAGAAAAAATGAAAATCAGTCCAGATAACTGAATCAACCGAGAAACCCAACTAGTGAACCCAAACAGAAGTCGCCGGAGTTTTTTAGAACTACAGCGAGAACTAAAAAACATAAAATCAGTCCAAAACCAACCAATATAATAGCGTCAAAACCAAAAATGAACAAAGCGTGGGGACGGCGGCGTCACTTCAACAGTGTAAAACCGGAGCGACGCCACCGTGGTGAAGCACGATGCGATGGTGTACGACGGTGGCTTGGATGGTGAGGCTCGTCGCGACCAGATGGTTTCGCCGGTTGTGGCGGCGATGGTGTGGTCGCCAGATTGGTCGAGGGCGATGGGGTGAGGCGACGGGGGGAAGGGTGACGGGAAGCAGTGGGTTGGGAGAAGGCTGATAAATGTGTGTTGCGGCTGAGGTTAGAATGGGCTAGGGTAGGTTTTTAAAAAGGGGGTAAGGTTTTATTTATAGGGTAGATATTTTAGGTTTAGGTTTAGGTTTTGGGGGGAAATAAAAAGTGTGGTATTGTTTTGGGGGGAAAAATAAAAGAGTGTTTGGTTGAAATTAAAATGGTGTTGGATTGGACTGATTCAAATTGTGTCTTAATTTGGGTGGTTTGACAAAATGCAAGAGCGAGTTAATTATTTATGAAAATTATTTAAAAGATGCAAAATTATTAAAATTCAAATGCCGATACAATAATACTAAAATTCAATATTTAAGACATGTTTAATGCCTGATTAAAAGTAAAAACAAGATGCCAATTAATTATTTAGAGAGATGCAAATATTATTAAAAATAAAACGACGGTGTAACAATAATAAACATAATATTAACAAAGACATAATGCTTAATTAAAAATAGAAAGATAAAAATGCAAAAATGCAGATTAAAATGCGATGTGCTAAAATACTTAAAATTGCAATAAATATCGAAAAGCAGGTCAAAATTGGTATCAATGGCGTGTCCTCTCTTTGTGCGGAGATGATGGAATAGTCTTGGACAAAGATGTTGACTTGTAGCCAATTTTGTCTGTTTATAAGCTGGAACTCAAAAATAGGGATGATGCAGATCCAAAATGTCCCAGATGTCAAATCATGATGACACCGGTCGTTGTGATGCAAAAATTAAAAGCAAAGTGACGATTAAAAATGTCGATGTCGAAGTATGATTGACACCGGGTTGCGGTGATGTGGTCTTTGAAAAGATAAGGTTATTGTAGATGAAATGGCGTCGTTTTGGACGCAATGCAAATGTTAAATCGTTGCATAGACGAAACATGGATGGCCGTTCGTAGGCTTAAAAGAAATGGCGTCGTTGCGTAGACGATCACGGATGCTCGTCGTTGCATGGACGAAACATAAATGAAGCCGTTGCATAGGCTTAAATGAAAATGACGTCGTTGCATAGACGCGATACAGATGCTCGTCGTTGCGTGGACGAAACATAAATGAAGCGTTGCGTAGGCTTAAATGAAAATGACGTCGTTGCATAGACGCGATGCAGATGCTCGTCGTTGCATGGACGAAACATAAATGAAGCCGTTGCATAGGCTTAAATGAAAATGACGTCGTTGCATAGACGCGATGCAGATGCTCGTCGTTGCATGGACGAAACATAAATGAAGCCGTTGCATAGGCTTAAATGAAAATGGCGTCGTTGCATAGACGCGATGCAGATGCTCGTCGTTGCATGGACGAAACATGAATGAAGCCGTTGCATGGGCTTTTAATGAAATGGCGTCGTTGCATAGGCGCGTCTGAGATGCTCGTCGTTGCATGGGACGAAACATAAATGAAGCCGTTGCGTAGGCTTAAATGAAAATGACGTCGTTGCGTAGGCGATCTGGATGCTCGTCGTTGCATGGACGAAACATAAATGAAGCGTTGCATAGGCTTAAATGAAAATGGCGTCGTTGCATAGCGCGATCACGGATGCTCGTCGTTGCATGGGACGAAACATAAATGAAGCGTTGCGTATGCTTAAATGAAAATGCCGTCGTTGCATAGACGCGATGCAGATGCTCGTCGTTGCATGGATGAAACATAAATGAAGCCGTTGCATAGGCTTAAATGAAAATGGCGTCGTTGCATCGACGCGATGCAGATGCTCGTCGTTGCATAGACGAAACATAGATGAAGCCGTTGCATGGGCTTAAATGAAATGGCGTCGTTGCATAGACGCGATGCAGATGCTCGTCGTTGCATGGACGAAACATGAATGAAGCCGTTGCATAGGCTTAAATGAAAATGACGTCGTTGCATAGACGCGATGCAGATGCTCGTCGTTACATGGACGAAGCATGAATGAAGCCGTTGCATGGGCTTTTAATGAAATACATGGGTTTAGGGGCGTACCTGCTTTGTGACCCGTCTGGGTTGAGATAGCGTCATTGCATAGACGTTGTGCATTTGTGACCCGCATTGGTTTATTGTTGTGTTTCTGCCTTTGCTGATATGAAGATCCTGCACTCAAAGAAAACTTGTGAGTTTTAGGAAATGAGTGGTTGATTAGCGTCGATTCTGTAGCTTTGGCTCTTGACGCTTGCATTCTTAGTTTTGCCCGAAGACCTAGTTGGCTGCTTTTTCTGTCTATTGTCATTTTCTTTGCGAATTCCTTAAAATGTCGGTTTACAGTAATGAAGATGTTGAACTGGGTAAGGTTGCATCTTGACGCTATCAAGGCGATCAGGTAAGCATTTTTTTTTATAATGAATGAAAAGCTAATGCGAGAATATGGACAAAATCGAGTCCAGTGCAAAATAAGGAAGAAATATTTTTAATGGAGTGACCGAAGCCGATGTGGCTGTCTACGTATCCCGCCGAGGGAGACAGGTCAAGACATAGTTCATGCTGCAAAAAATAAGAATTTTTTATGATTTTAAAATGTTGTGGGACCGAAGCCGATGTGGCCGCCTACGTATCCCGCCGAGGGAATCAGGTCAAGACGTAGTTCGTGATGCAAAATGATTTTTATGTAATATGCATTTTGTTGTTTTTTCTGAAAAAATGGAAGACGACATTACGTTCTGACTCCAGTTGATACCAACAATTAGTATTGTGCATAAGGATGTTCTTTTATTGATTTCAGTCTAATCGAGATTGACTCTGGTGTAATTCACACAGTTTCAGATAGTACCTCAAACATATCTGAGTGTCGACACACTTGCTTGCATCCAAGGTTTCGAACTACACGTAGCCTCACGTTTCAAATGCCTCACTGAAAGAAGGTCTCATCTCACACATATATTTCAGTATTTTGAATTTTGGGACGTTGAAAGAATTGCGCTCACACTCAAAAAGATGTTCAATGCATGCAATTGTGATACCATAGGCTTGACCGTCATGTAAGTATCCACTAATGTGAGAACCCTCAGTATAAGATCATGTAGGGCTTGTAACGGGCTTGTAATGTAGGTTTGGGGAAGGGATGAATATCATTTGGATAAAAGTGACTAATCATTCCTCGAGAGTTGGAGTACGTCCATGATTGATATTTGTGCGCTTTAATGCTGACTTACTTTCTTTTTGTCCCAGTTTTTCTGTATTGACTTCTTTTGAATCTTTCATTTGGAGCCCTTTTTTTTTTCGGGGTTATGTATTCCCTTTTTTTTTTTATCGGGGCTTTTGATTTCCTCTTTATGTGAAGTCGTCTCTGCTTTCATTCTTTGAGACTTTGACAATTTTTGTCTTTGCAAACTTCAGCTAGAATTTTGTCAGCCACTTGCACATTTCTAAAGCACTCGAGGAGGTCGGGCCAAGAGATGGATAGTGCGTACGCACTCAGAAAGGTTATAGGTGTAATATGCGGTTGTCGAAAAATAGGTTTTAGGCTCAAAGGGGTGTACTAGGGATAATGTTATTTGGTAGGCTGAAAAGGCTCAAACGGGTCAAAGAAAGCCTACGATCATTTCCCACACCGAGTGTTACTCAGGATTTCGCCTCAACAAACATTCAGGCCAAGTTCTAGATCACAATGCAATGCAATTGAACTTATTCAAACACTCACCACACAATGCATATGAAATGATGAGGTCGGTTTCATTCTTATCTTGGAAACATACAAGACAATGTCATCTGCGGGTATGAATAAGAGGTACCAAAAGAATCTATGGTTTACCACAAAGTCAACCCATACTGATTATCACTTGTTTTTTATTATTATTTTTTTTGTTTATGCACATTTCTAACTGTGTTGGTATTAACAAAGTCAAACAATAATACTTACAAAATGTTTTTGTATTTTTTGAATAACATTTTTTTTTTTGTATTTTTTGAAGAAAATATACATTTTTTTTTTTTGAATAAAGTGTACCGAACCCGAATAGGGCTGCCTACGTATCCCGCCGAGAGAATCAGGTGCGCGTAGTTCGTTCAAATATGTTATAAAATGTATGCTTGAAAACATATATATAAAAAAATAGCAATGTAAAGCTGTGCAAAAGAAATGATTGTCCGCTGTGGACAAATGCAAAGTAAAATGAATGCCCGAAAACATGATGAATGGGATGCATGAGTGAGAAATGCGATCTTTATTATTTTTTTGTGGTTTTTATTTTTGTGGTGTCGAACCCAAAATGAGTTGCCTACGTATCACACCATGTGGTGAGAATCAGACACGCGTAGTTCGGAATAATTATGCTGTAAAATGCATGATATGCGAAAACTATGTAATTAACGCTAAACATATTAATTTAATTTGCAAATATGAATAAAAATACAAAGTATAAAAGAATTGAGAGCGATGTCTCGTTGAATCTGGTATAAACTGACTTCTATTAGTCAACATAATTCTCGCTCCTTGTGATGACCTTTTTTTTTTCTTTTGAGCATACTCGACTATTTGCGAGGACTGTTTTCCTGCAAAAATATGAGAAATAGGTGAGAGTATGAAAATGACAAAATAACAAAATGAAGGGGTGTGACCATATAGTCAGAGACTCCCCTGATTGGTTCGACCGGACTGGTGGCTGATGCTTCACAAAGTCCAAGTCGCGCTATTCAAGAGTGATTTACGTGATGAAGTCCCGATTGCAATGTGAAAGCAAAAATGCAAAAATACAAATGCTCGAGCCCGGAATCACAAAAGAGCAATTATTGAATTAAACAATATGTACAGAGTTGTTAGTGACAAACCATAATAAACAAAAAACATGCAAATCAAGCGCGTGCCCTAATATGCTTGGGACCTCTCTTATGCCAGAGGTGAGCCTAAACGCCAAATATGCGGGATTATGATAAATAGGTCCAAGCCGTTAAACTGCAATATTTTGTTGGAAATGGCGACCAAATGACGGTGCACTTTTTCCAATTTTGACGTGTCGCGACCGTGCTTGGATCCGTCTATCATCATCACGCTACACATAATATGCTAATGGGTCGTTGGGTTGTGAAACCCGTCGGCAAGTTTGGTGGATTTCTAATTGTGGCGTTAATACCAAGGATTAACCCACCTAAGGTTTATGCATGCATGACTTAATAAAAAGTGGTATAGCTCTATCTTAAGTTTTCTAAGATTTGGCTTACTAGACCTGATGGTTCCCGGCGGACTACTCGAGTGAGAAGGCTACGTGACACCGGTTGGATCGGATTCTCCGCGTCTATTACCAACTCTCCTAAATTTGGGTTTTGAAGAAAGAATTTTGCTGATGCACCAAGCGCACCTCGCGTGTAGTGTGTGATAGTGTTAATTTTCCAGAATGGAGGAAATATGAACGGAATGACAATTTAAGGAAAGCAATAAAAGAATGTAGCAATTAAAGTAGTTAATTACAAAATAAAAGCAAACAATATAAAATATTTACAACAAATATAAAAGCAAAATAAAGTGCAATATTTAATTAACCTGAGTATGTTATGATCAAGAACCTGATATCCCCAGTGAAGTCGCCATGCTGTAACACCCCATTTCGACCGGAGTCGGAAACGGGATTACTGCTATGGTTGATTCCTAAAATGTATTTTAAGGAGTCGCCACCTAATTATTATAGTGAATTAGGACACTTAGTTTATTGCAATAAAAATACTGCAATTGACTTCCATTTAATGGTCTGCAAAATTAGTGAGATTCTGGATCAGGGTTCTTTATTATCCTAAAGGGAAGGGGTTAGGCATCCTTTAAGATCCGCTAACTTGCGGTTATTCGTTCAAACCTAGGTTAATTATTTATTGCTCTTTTTATTCTACCTATTCTAAGCATTTATAATTAAAATAAAGTGCACTACACAATAATAAAACTAAATTAAATGCGATATAAAATAACATTCCGGGACATCTTTTAGTCCTTTTTAGACTTTCTGCACAAGATGATCTCCGGCTACCTGCATAAACACTTAGTAAAAGTGTTAGTATCAGAATAAATAATTTTAAAGTAATGACAGGAATTTAATAAGTAAAGCAAAAAATAAATAAATCCGTCTTTTGCACAGAGGAGGCCTTGGAAATCAGACGGAGATTCCTTCATCGGCCAATATTATTAAAAGCAATAAAATAAATAAAACCTTCATATCCGCGCCAAAACAATAATAGTTTTAAACACGGAGGGCTCAGATATGAAAAATATATAAAGTGGGACAGCCTAAACAATTGCGGCTGCGAGAATTATACTGCCGGTATGTTGGTTATCCAGTGTAATTGGAAGAAATCATCCTTGCCCAGAAAGCTTCATTTATTTTATTTTCCGTCTTTGCAACTGTGGAGGCCTCAAAAATCGACGGATAACTTTTTCATCGGCCATTCAAGGTAGTATATGTTCAAAATCAGTAGACCAGCAAAAATGTCAAGAATCAATGGCAGTAAGGACAAAAATCAGTCCGCCAAAGAATGACCAAAATTAATAGCAAAATTCAGTACGCCAAAAATGGTCAAAATCCAGTAGCAAACTGGTCGAAAAACAGTAGAACATGGCCTCAGAATACTTCAGCAAAATAGCCACAATATGTTCAAAATTAGTCTCAACAGCAGAGTAAAAGGCAAATCAGTCAAAACAGTCCAGAAAATGACAAAACCTATTGGTTCAAGGGCATCATCAATCCGTCAAAATGACCCAAAAATCAGTCTCACAAATAGCAAAACAACAGGCGTAGCTAGCATAACTCGTCTAAAAAACATGGTGGTCACCGGAGTTCGAAAGAACTCCTGCCGAAAATGCAGAGAAAAATGAAAATCAGTCCAGATAACTGAATCAACCGAGAAACCCAACTAGTGAACCCAAACAGAAGTCGCCGGAGTTTTTTAGAACTACAGCAAGAACTAAAAACATAAAATCAGTCCAAAACCAACCAATATAATAGCGTCAAAACCAAAAATAAACAAAGCGTGGGGACGGCGGCGTCACTTCAACAGTGTAAAACCGGAGCGACGCCACCGTGGTGAAGCGATAGCGATGGTGTCTGACGGTGATCGATCGGTGAGTGAGGCTCGTCGCAACCAGGGGTGGTGGTTTCGCCGGTTGTGGGCGACAGTGGTGTGGTTCGCCAGATTGGGGCGATGGGGTGGCGACGGGAAGGGTGACGGGAAGCAGTGGGTTGGGAGAAGGCTGATAAATGTGTGTTGCGGCTGAGGTTAGAATGGGCTAGGGTAGGTTTTTAAAAAGGGGGTAAGGTTTTATTTATAGGGTAGATATTTTAGGTTTAGGTTTAGGTTTTGGGGGGAAATAAAAAGTGTGGTATTGTTTTGGGGGGGAAAATACAAGAGTGTTTGGATGAAATTAAAATGGTGTTGGATTGGACTGATTCAAAATGTGTCTTGACTGGGTGGTTTGACAAAATGCAAGACGAGTTAATTATTTAACAGAAAATTATTTAAAAGATGCAAAATTATTAAAATTCAAATGCCGATACAATAATACTAAAATTCAATATTTAAGACATGTTTAATGCCTGATTAAAAGTAAAAACAAGATGCCAATTAATTATTTAGAGAGATGCAAATATTATTAAAAATAAAACGACGGTGTAACAATAATAAACATAATATTAACAAAGACATAATGCTTAATTAAAAATAGAAAGATAAAAATGCAAAAATGCTGATTAAAATGCAGTGTGCTAAAATACTTAAAATTGCAATAAATATACGAAAAACGGGTCAAAATTGACTGTCAACATTAGGCAACAACTTTTTTACAGAATTTTAAAGTTTGAAGTAGTATGTCATTATATTTCCAAGGAAATTTAAGTAACTACCCACATACTTTAGATTAATCTTTGATTTAGAGTTTTAGACAAGACAATCTTTCCTTTAAAAACATTTTCTCATTTTTATCAACAAAACTAGGATAAACAATTTTAAGAGATTTTTTATATCCAATACCTGCATATGAAGACTTACTGAAGTAAATAATTTCATCCAATTTTAAGAACCTCGTGTTGAGCTTCTGGAAAGTGTCTACGGCAGAATCCAAATTTTACACGAATCTCACCAAATTAGAGATCTTTTTTGGTAAGTGCTACCTCTCAATGGGTAATTGTGCATTTTAAATCATGATTCTCACGAGTTAAAGATTTGACTTTTGAGTCACGTTTCTCAGATTCAATAATTAAAGCTTTACAAAGATTTTGTACATGCTTAATCATGTCAACTTGATCCAATCATTGAGCCACACTAGTTGAAACAAAATCACTAAAACAATTTACATCTGCAAAGTTAAAATATTCATACCTTAGAGATGTTCCCGCAGATGTTGTTGCTGATGTTGCCACAGATGTTAAGACAACATTATCGATGACATCTTCGTTATCGGACAAAAACTGTTTGAAAAGAGCAGGCAACATTGCTTGTGATTTTGGTTCTGGATCTCTTTATTCGTCATCACTAAGAAAAACTCACCGACTCTTACCAAATTTACAAGAGTGTTTGTACATTTATTAGCATAATGACCCCACCTTGAGCATGCATGTTCGGACTCAATTTGCTTGAGATCAAATTTGGTATGATCCGAATTGAATTTCTTTAGTTATCTTTTTGTGTATTTGGAGAAAATCTAGTGGACTGATGATTAAAGATTTGACTTTGGTACTCTTTGGATTTAGACTTAAACCTATCATTGTTGATCTTTCTCACCATCGAAATGAATTTTCGAGAGAGCAAGACAACATTAGCACCATCACAAACTTCTTCAATCACACAAATCTTTATATTGAACTTCCTAGAAGAGAATAGAGAGTCTTTACCACAAGTTGGGTGTTGGTTAAAGGAACACCAAACACTTGACATTTATTAGAAGGTAAGTTGGCGAATTAAAGGTGGCGATGGTAGGCCGACCGGTCGATCCGTCTCGACCATTTGCGGGTCCGCCTCGAACCGGGCGGGACATGGTATGGTCCGCGACCCGATCCGCTAGGACCAGGCGATCCGTCCCGTCGATCCTTGCCAAAAATAGCCGTTGCAATAACGACCATTTTACATTTTCTATGTCTTTTGTAAATTTTTTCAACAATAGTACACTACAATGTTGTTATTCTGAATCTTGTATATTTCAATAAAATAATTAATAATATAAGAGACACAAAAACAGCCTTGAGATGTTTTTTTTACACTCTTCTTGTCTTTGTTTAATTATTTAGTTTATAAATATATATGAGTATAATACTATAATAGTATAATATGAGTAAATGACTATATGTTAATTTGTTAGTAATTTAGTATTTTTAATTTAGTGGAAAAATTAAAAAAAAAATCGCCATGGCCCACGATCGGATGATCGGGGCGGGACAGTATCGTCCGCTAGTACCGGTCCCTTTGACCGACCAGGCAAGCCCGCCTCTCTCCGTCCCGATCCCCTCCCGAGCCCGTCTATCCGATCTCGATGGGCGGCCCGACCAGCCCACCTGGCGAATGTTGTCCAACATTTATTCCAACATATTCACACACATGAAATATGTTGTCACAAATATTACGACATTCATTCCAACATAATCAATTTAGAAATGTCATTCAACGTTTCAAAATAAGATTTTATGCCTTCCGTTTCTTCCATTCTCTCAAAAGTTTCTTTTTCCATTGTAGCTCGCATTATTGGTTTCTTCCGCCGTCCATTTAGATTTGGGTGTAACAAGAATGTCACATTCCTCATCCGGCGGCTACATTGGTACAACATACCATGGATTATAGATATTCATGTCCCAACATCAATTAATTTGATATGAGAACATAGACGATCCGATAGGCATAATTTGAACCAACGGGAAGTCTGCCAATATTTTGGATTTGCCGGATCCATAGCTTAGAATAACAAGACCAAGCACTTATTATGTCAAAGTGTTGGATTTGATATCACTTGTTGGGTCCCGGGGCTATGGATATGTAAGATTAAAATCGAAACAACAAGAATCACTGAAACAGTTTCAAATGTTGCCTACAATGTTGAGACAACATTTCTGGCAACATTGGTAAAAAACAGAATAAACCTTAAGAGTATAAATGCAGCGGAAAAGTAAAAGACACAAAGATTTATATTTTCAAGGGTATATATTAATATATCTCTTGATGGTCAATGACCAAAAGAATTGTATATCTTATATACAATTACAAATGAAATTCTTTTTACAAATTGTGCAATACAAATAAAAAAGAAATTACAAAAAGGAAGTCGCACATGACTTCACCTAAGTTAAAAAGTCTAAAAAGACAAATACAACATCTTCATTACAATTGCATTTACATTGAGCTTAATCTAGAATAGAGATAACAATTGTAATGTGAGACAGATGTTGTTAAAAGACTAAGGCTAAAATAAAATATTTTGATCCAGATTTCTGAAGCGAAATCCCGAGAGCTCTCTTGATATTTTTAAATTGTGATTCTGGATGGTAATACTCTGAAGTTCATCCTCTATTTATAGTGTGGAACTTCCTTGAAACTCTCACTTGTTGGTTGTGGAAGTTGAGAGAAAGAGGGCAGCAACTTGGACCTCTTCCAGCTCCTTGAATTTCTCAACAGCTTTGACTTGGTCTTCAAGTTGCTTTGATTCCAAGCTTGACTTCTTCAATTCCCACGTTTTAAACACAACTCCATATTCAGCTTGTCTAGGGCATTTTTAACTCACAGTAATAAATATTGTTTTGACCGGAAGAATAGACAAAATCATTTCCAAAGATGTTGGGTGAGATGTTGCGGCAACATCGGAGACAAAATCTGCAGGACACTGCGGATGTTGTTCAGGCATAAAACCTGGTGTTGTCACAGCACTCACACAACATCAACAAGCTCTAATATGAAAAAATTAATCTGGCTATACTAGTCGTTGAACTATGTGATTTTATAGTTAAACCTCTCTATAACAGTCATCAACATTTTCGTATAACGATCAGGATTTTTTAGAACAGACTTTTCATATTATGTTACATTACGTATATGTTTTTTATAATAACATTTCACTATAACAACAAAAAAATATCCGAACAAACAACGTTGTTATATAGAGGTTTGATTGTATATTGAGTATTTTTGAACTCGAAAACATAGGTTTTCTAGTTCCCAATCTATTTTCTCTTCTTTTATCTAAGCTGGATTTTTCCTCTTGAAATCTATTGTTTATGCTTGTAGTTAAGCACTGGAAGAGCTTGTTTATTCCCGGGGAATACGCCTAGTTTATTATTCTTCGTGGGGGCAAAATATCTTTAAGGATAGTGCATTGACACGCCTCAAGCTTTGTTCTATTTTTCCAGATTATTTTCCACAAAATGTTATGTCCAACAAGAAACTGGTTTCCCTTTCCTATATATAGGGTTGTTATAGGTCCGGGTATCGACATATCAGAATCGGACTGATAAAGTTATCTGTTCGGACCGGAACCAGATCGATAAGAATTCAGTCCTGAAAAGAGATTCGGGACCGGGCCGATAAGGTTACCGGTCCAGTTCATGATACTGTTTCCGGTCCGAAACCGGTCCGAAATATTAAAATTCATGTTTTACTTAAAAATTTCTGCTTTACTTATAATTGTTTTATAAAAATTCATGTTTTAATGCTTTACATAGTACATATTAACAAACTTAAAGCAATATATAATATCAATATTCCAAGGATTGATAAGATAGTTACCGGGTATCGGATCGGAACTGATAACATAAGTTATCGGGTAATTAGACCGGGTTGTCGGACTGAATCCTTATCGGTACGGATCCTTATGTATGATACTCATATTCGGACCGTTAATTTTTCGGTCCGAGTATCGGTCCGAATATTTTAATTCGGTTCTCGAGTGGTTCTCTGGTGTATCCGGAATGATAACAGCCGTACCTATATATATATATTACGCAAGTCGAGCTTAATCAAAGCATTTGTAGTCACCAAAGAATATCGCAATGGAACTCTCCTCCATCTACTTGGCAATTCCCATGTTTCTAGCACTGTATATCTTAACTCAACATGTCCTTCACAAGCTTCAAAATCTTCCACCTTGCCCATTCCCAATTCTTCCAATTATCGGTCATCTTTACCTGCTAAAAAATCCCATGCACAAGAATCTCTCAAAACTCTCGAAAACATACGGTCCAGTACTCTTTCTCCAGTTTGGCTCCCGCAGAGTCCTTATTGTTGCTTCTCCATCAGCTGCTGAAGAATGTCTATCCAAAAACGACATTATACAGATGAAATGATCAGAGGCCTTATGATGGTAAGAATTAACAGTGTATACAAATATATCCAATCACTTCCAATACAGGGCCGGAGCTTTTTTTTTCTTTTGGGTGGGGTGGGGTGGGGGTTAGGCTAGAAAATTGTGTTATATATACGAGGCTAAAATTAGTTCTTATGTATATATTAGATGTTGAAGCCCCTTGGCTCATAGCATGTTTGGCCAAATTTATGGGAAGCCAAAAATGCTTATTTTTTTCCAAAAACAAGTGCTTATTTTAGAGAACTGAGGTGTTTTGGGGAAAAATAGGTGCTTTTGAGTAGTCTCAGAAGTTGTTTTTAAAGGCTAAAAAAGTAGTTTTTCTCCAAAAGCATTTTTAAAACCTTGGTCAAGTACAAATTCCTGCTCTAATACCAAAGATTTGGGATTAAAAATGATTAGCGATGACCATTGAATAAGTTACTTTGGCTTGAGTTGGGATAAAAGCACGGATTGTATATGAACCATCACTAAAGTGTTTTTCAAATTGATTGGCCGAACACAAACCGCTACTCTTCAAAAATACGTTTTCGAAAAGCACTTCTAACAAAAAAAAAACACTTTTCAAATAAGTTAGAAGTTTGACCAAACATGATTTGTAATTTTGTATGTTTATCTCTCTATATTTTGAAATGGAACGTAATTAACTTGATATGCTATTTGGCAGACACTTCTAACAGCTGCAAGTAACACCTCAGCAGATACAATGGAGTGGACAACGACTCATTTGCTAAACAACCCAGAAATCCTAAAAAAGGCAAGGGCTGAAATTGACCAAGTCATCGGACAACAACATTTGATCGACGAATCGGCTGTACCTCAGCTACATTACCTCAAATTAATCATCATGGAGACACTAAGGATGCACCCAGTAGTCCCATTGCTCCTGCCACACGAATCATCCAAAGATTGCACGGTCGGAGGTTTTCATGTCCCACGAGGTACAATGTTACTAGTGAACGTGTGGGCGATACAGAATGACGAAAAGATTTGGATTGATCCTGAAGTATTTAGTCCAGAAAGATTTGAAGATACGGAAATGGGAAATGACAACGGGAATCAGTTCAAATGGTTGCCTTTTGGGACAGGGAGAAGGCGATGTCCTGGAGAAAACTTAGCCATGCGTATGATCGTGTTGGCACTGGGATCACTAATTCATTTCTTTGAATGGGAAAGAATTGGTGATGAAAAAGAAGACATGAGCGAGTTGGGTGGTTTCTCTGCACCTAAAGCTCGACCTTTGGTAGCTAATTTTCGTCGTCGACCAACAGTTGTGTCTCTTCTTTCTCAAACTTGATTTACACTCTCCTATAGAAAATATGAACTTCTTGTACTTTTTCATTTTTGTTTAAATTGAGTCAGTGAAGATCTGTATAATCGATCTCAAGTTTTTTGGGATTGAGCCATAATTATACTCCTTTGCGTAGTATTCAGACTGGTCTGGCAAATATAAAACCAAAAATGAGTCCAAGATGATTGGCCGGAATGATTTTTTGTGTTTCTCATATGATGTCTTTACTAAAGCTCTATTTGCTGTACAGTTTTAAGGAGTTTCTTCCTAATTTTTGTCCTATTAGGTTTTATAGAAAACTTAGCCACACAAAGATTTAACATTCTGGATTTCTTGCCATTCATGAGGTGGTTTGGGTTTCACAGTTGAGGAAAGATTGATGGAATTACAGGAGAAGAGGGATAACTTTATGCAAAAGGAAATAGACTGCCACGGTTAAAGACTAGTGGTTCCTTTCTTCCAGCAGAGGTTGTGTCAGGGAAGAACAAAACTATCATGGAAATCTTGTTAGATTTACAGAAAACAGACCCCGAATACTATACACAGATCCGAATTCAAGATTTAAACTCTAGGGGTGTGTAAACATTAAAATTGGTAACATTGAACTCATTATATTTTTAAAATTATGGGTTCATAGTACTATTTATTTCAGTTTAAATGAATTTCTATACATATTTGTGCTCCACCATTAATATTACTGGGTTCAGATGAACTCGGTGTTAGAGGCTGCTGGCTGCACCCGCCTCTGACTACACAGATGAAACTATTAAAAACCTAATGTTGATAAGATTATCAGACACATCTATAAATCCAGAAATTTTAAGAAGGCACAGGCTGAAAGTGAAAAACATGTTGAACAACACCGCCTAATTGATGAATCTGATTTGGCTCATAGAAAGCATTTGCATCTCTGGGTCTGGCTACATGTATTTCTCTTGTTAAACTTCTTCTAAAGCAAATAAGAGCTAATTAAGTAATACGGAAAGTCCACATGATGCTCCCTTCCACGTTATCTCACGCTAAGCCTATTTAGAATGTTTCTATAAGTAAAATCTTTTCCTTTATATGAATTTGGTAAAGGAAGAAAGGGAAAAAAAAGGAGAAATAAGATAAATACTACAGGAAACCTCAAGGAGTTAGACCTTCATTTCTGCTGTCTCATATTAAATGTGCTATCAAGTGACTATACACAAAGAAACAATAGAGGTTTAAAGCCAGAAAATGTAAGTATCATATACCATATATATACAACGTCTAAATCAAGATGTAAAAGCAAGAAAATGCCATTGCTCCAGACGTCTTGCCCTGCGTCACAAATAATCACTGACTCAATCAATTCAAGGGCGGCCCTATTTCGGGGAGGTTCACTTTGTTAGTTTTTAATTTAATTCCTTCTTGTTAAGTTCACAAGAACTACTTTTAAAACATAAGTTTTTACAACTAACCAAAGTGATAATGGATTAAACAACTACGTACCTGGCCTAAAAGACTTGTTGCTTAATTTAATAACATAGGTAGATAAAAATATATATTCCAGTTTAAGCTGCAAAGATCTTAATTCAATCTAGCATACTTAAATCTAAATAATCAGACATAATACTACAGTACTAATTATCTCTATCCTTTCTGAATACTGATTAATGATCCATGGACAGTCTTTATCTCTATTCCTAGTGCTGTTTTTCATTCTTTATATCATCAAACAACAAAAATTCTTGTAAGTTGGTACTATAACCCCATTTCCAATTTATCTATCCAAGAATTATATATTTTTCTCTCCATTAACTTGATCGGTTAGTTTATATTCTAAAAAATTGCAGTAATGTAAATCAAATGAATGAATGCTTATTCTGTTAAAATCTTTTATTCACTTAAATAACTTGATTTATTTGGCTCACTAACCTTTAAAAGCTCTAACAATCATGTCAAAATCTCATAAATACCCAAGAAGTTAGGCCAAGCATGGCCATACTAATAGTATCACTGTTCACAAAAAAGAACATAAAAATCACGAAAGGGGAAGGGTAAGAATGAGCTCTATATCATTGGCTATACTTCTTTCACTTCTTAAAAATTTCTAAAGCAAATAAGAGTTGACAATTAGCAGAAAACCATTTCCATAAAGGAGTTCTTTTCTATAGCTGGAGAGGTTATTGAATTAATTAAACTCGAGAAATATAAACTTAAGAGTAACATATGAAGTAAGAGATAATTTTTGCATAAAACTAGTTAACTCCTTATGCTTCTCCTATTAGTTTAATTTAGTATTCCCTTATGCCTTCCCTTTATTAGACATGATCACATGAATGAGATATAATTTGAGGATTATAACCTTAATATAAAAAAGGGACCGGTAGGGGAGAAAATATAAAAAGAAGAAACAAGTTTTCTTTTTTACTGTTATGCATGCATATGACAAATTGACATTTATTAGTGGTGATGTTAGGGGTCCCTACCATGTTATCTCAAGCTAAATCTATTTAGGACTTTTTCTGGGAGATGTCCCATCCCGTCGTCCCGCCGGAAGGGGACCGATGTTGGCGGGGATTTTCATTTTTTTAGACACTTAATTTAAAAAAAACGGTTAATATAAAGTTATAAACACTTAAATAATTGAATAAGATAGTGTAATAAAAATATCCCAATACTATTTTTGTGTCTCTTATATTATTTAATAGATTTTTTTTTGTAATACAATTTCAAAATTACAACTTTGTTTCGTTGTTCAAAAGTTGCAAATCACATAATAAAATTGCAATAAAAAATTACATATTTAAAAGCACATTTTTTAATTTCTTCACAATGTCTTTGTGATTTTTCGGTTGGAATTGAAAGTTGTTGGTCAAATTGATCGACGTCGCTTCCAGAGTTCCAGTTCCCTCAGATAAGATTTCGTTGTAGTTTTCGTCGTCTTCTTCGTTGATCTCTGGTTGACCGCATATTCTACGCTCCGCTCGTATCCAATCTCTGAATAGAACTGTAATCTCCAAGTTGTCTCCCGCTAACGAGTGCCTATGCTCTTCTATCTGAAATCTTCCAGCATAAAAACGCTTTCAGACGCTGTTGATAACGCTTGAATGTTCAACCATTTCAGGTCATCTTTACTAGTATCGGAAATGTCTTCTCATTTTCCCTCCAGTATTTAAGCAAGTCTTCACGTCCTTCTTCATTGAGAACTGCTTGATACGGTATAACACCTTGCAAAACAAAAATATCAAACTCGCTAACTTGGTTAGCAGTGGAACCACTAAATATTCTATTTCTAAGGCTTTCAATACTAGTCACAGAAACAACATATCTTTTATAAGGTTGTATTGAAGAAGAAGACGAAGAAGAAGAAGAAGTAGGTTGGTTGCTAGCAATTTCTTGTTGGTAATGTATATATACTTTTTTGCATTCATCGTGTATGCTAGACGAAACTTCTTCTTTAGTTGGATCGTTATGTGGTTGTTCATTTGGGTTTTTTGAAGTTGGAGGTGGAAGTACTTCCTTACAATCATAAATCGTTTCAATAAATGTTTTACAATCGTCTATTTTAATAGTCGAATTTAATACAACACTAATAATATAAATAGTGGGAATAGGGAAAAAATATTTTTTAATTTGGTAAACATTTTTAATAGATGCCTTATAAGATAGTTTTTTCATATATTCAGTAAGTAACAAAAATATTAGAGGTATATAAAATAACATAGTTGAAATAGTAGGATAATATATATCAGAAAATTCTTTAGTTGCTTTAAAAAAAATTCTCTAAAAATCCAATAACTTCTGAAATTTCCCCCAATCATTATCTACGAGCATATCACTTGGATTTCGATTATGGACGTTAAAAATAAAGTTATAGGTCTTCTATAATCGTAAGCATCAAGTAGTTCTTCATATAGAGAATTCCACATAGTCGCTACTTTTTCAAAAAAAAAAAAAATTAAATTGAATTCTTCAAATAGGTCGATGGGGAAAATAAAACTCCCCACCTTGGAATAGAAATGATCTTTATTCTTTTGTCAATAAAAAAGTTATTATTTAGTAAATAGAGGATTTTCTAATTCAATTATTTTATATATCAATCATAAAAGCGAAGAGAGTTCTATTACGTATTGATTGGTGAGCTAATCAATATCAAATATGTATCCACAATCGTGACAAGTTTTTTTATATTTTTTTTCTTTGTATTTTATTACTTTTAAAAATAAAGTTTATAGCAAATGTACTTTACTAAGAATGTTTTCAAAAAAGTGATAGATCATCCTTTACAACTAAGTTATAAATATGACAAGTACATTTTATATGAAAATGATCATGAAAAAATGGAGATAATAAATCTTTTAATAATCTAATCACTAAATTATTAAAAGTGGCATTATCTAACGTAACAATCATAATTTTGTCAGTTATACCATAATAATCACAAACTTCATGAATATTTTGTGCAATATAAAGTCCAGTGTGTCTATCATCAATATATTTATATGATAAAATACATTTTTGCATAGACCAATTATGATCTATCCAATGACATATTATATTTAAATAATCATTGTCGTTAGCACTGCGGCCTATATCAGAAGTGATAGATACTTTGTCAGGAAAATGATCTAATACATAACGTAAATATTGTTGATATTCGTATGCAAATGTAAAAATGTCTCTCCTAACAGTTGATTTAGGAAAACCGTTAAAAACGTGATTATACGTATCTCTTACGTAATGAATAAAATCAGGAGAGGAAGAAAATGAAAAAGGCAAACCCTCCACCACAACTAATTTAACCATATTTTCCCTATCTTTGTTTTTATTATATTTAGGATAAAAAATTCCCTCCGTCGTTGGGTTAATTTGACCATGTACTTGATCCGGGACACTATGTGAAACTTGTCTCGACTCAAAGCGCATTGTTGCACCCGACTTTGTAGCCTCGTAATCATCCCACATAGCTTTATGAAAGCCTTGTACATGTTTTAATAAACCTCCCGTCTCACCTGACCTTTTTCGATTTTAAATTTATAAACATTTTTACAAATTTTACATCTAACTACTTAATTCTCTTGGTCCCTATCAAAAATATCCCATGCACCTGATTTTAATTTTCATTGTGTGGGGTAGGGATAACAACGGATAGGATCTGTACCGGATCCTACTAGATCCAGATCCGTTTTTCATACCTCTATCCAGATCCGGATCCATAAAAATCAGATATAAATCCAGATCCATTGGATCCACGGATCAGATCTAGATCCACATCATAGAAAAACAAAATTACAAGAGCCTAACCTCTTAAAGAGTTCATCACATATAAGGTTGTCTCCATATCTTGTAGCTCGGTAATGTCAAAATTTGGAAATTTGAGACTCAAACAAGTGCCAAATTATGAAGACAAATAACAGTACTTTATATATGGGACCTTGAAGCTCAACAGATTAGTACTAAACAATTTGAAGAAAAAAGATTACAATTATTAAGCAAACGGCTTGAATAAATTTGATCAAGAAATGAAGATTTTAGCACTCTGAGACATCGCATGTAACACATCTGAAAAAGTATAACAAACACATAAGCAAGTATGCATATGTATAAAATTAAAAATAGATGTAAAGAAGACAAAATTGTAATCTGCTGCAATTGGGGAAGACCCATTAGTTTTTTTTTGATGTTTTAAGTCGGTCAGCGCTCGGGTTAAAAAGTAAAATTGAGTTAATATAATCATACAAACATACTGGAGTTACTATAATAGAAAAACTATACATTTAATATGTTGCTATACAAACATAAGGAATCTAATCTAAATTAATATAATCATCAGACTGGTCTTATGGATGTATAATATATTTAATAAAAAATGGATTCACGGGTCGGATCTGGACCGGATACGGATCTCAAAGACAAGATTCATATCCAGATCTGATCCGTCATAAACGGATCCGGGTCCGATCCGGATCCGTCAGATCTAAATTTTAAAGATCCATATCCTATAAAATGGATTTGGATCCACCAGATCCGGATCGGGTCCAGGATCCGTTGCAATCTCTAGTGTGGGGCCTCGACTCATACTAGGAGGAATAAGAGGCATTTCAGTTTGAGGCTGAGACTCAGTCTGAGGTTGAGGTTCTTCAGGTGCACTACAGGGTGTGTCATCTAGATTATCGCCTAAATTAAAGTCTAGTTCAGTTGCAGAATATATCTAATCATCTAGTGATATATCATTAAAAAATCAGTTTCATCTATATGAGTGTAATCAATCAAATCATCCTGACTAGGAATATGATGATTAGAAGAAGTACCTCTGTCCTTATTACCCCTACTAGAAAAAACACCTTTACCTTTACCCTTAATCATACGTCTAAATTCTTCCATTTTAATTATGTCAATAAATAATTAAATATAATAAAATTAAGTGCGATAATTAAAATACAGTAACAATAATAATTTAAAGAAGGAGCGAAGGTACCAAACGCCGACGTGTAATCGATGTTGAAAATTAAAACTTTGCTCGATGGATCGCAAGCTAGTTGCCAACTTCACTCCCAATTTTGGAACTTTGATACAATTATACAAATGAACAAATAAAATATAATATTTAGTAGGCAATGTAGACTTGTAGAGAGATAGATTGAGAGATCAGAGAGATTGTAGGAAGATTTATGAGAAAAATGAAGAGGAAAATGAGGTATTTATAGTTGAGAAATAGAGTTAAAATGTAAATATATTAACTTATGGGTTAAAAATAAATATTAAGGGGGTAGGGGGGTAAAATGATCGTTGTGTAACAACCATTTTTGCAAAGGGGAGGGCGCGGGCGGGATCGGGTCGGGGCGGGCGGGATTGGGTCTGGGGCGGGACGGATCCGGGCGGGACGAGCCCAGGTTCCATCCCCGTTTTATTTAAAGCGGGATCGGGCTGACCTGCCCCGTTGGCCAGCCTTAATCAAAACTATGAGAAATTAGGGTTTAAATTCCTATAAAAATAACACTAGATGATTTCTTCTCATTTTCTGTGTTAATATGAAGCCGTCAGTTATTTCATTAAGGGAGTCACAAATATATATATATATATAAAGGTATTCAATTAACTATTACTATTCACTATAGTATAGGTGACTCTTCCACCGAGAGATATTAAGAGTGTGTTTGGTTCGCATGAAATCCAGTAAGGGAATGGAATGGAAAGGAAATGGATTACCTGATTGTCCTTACATGTTTGGTTCTAGGTGGTCCGGGGTCCGGAGACCGGGGTCGGGGGTCCGGAGTGGTCCGAGTGGTCCGGGGTTCGGGTTGGGGAAAGAGAATCCAAATACCTAAGGGGGTGGGGAAATCAAGGAAAGGGAATGAAAGTGGAAAAAGGGTAAAGAAAATGAAAAAGTTAAGGTCAAACAAATAACAACAAAGGAAATTTCATTCATCCATTTCCTTTTCCTTTCCTGTTTACCCCGAACCAAACGCACCATAAATACCCAGTGAAGTAGGCAAAAATTTCACAGGTGGCTTGTACCCAATTTTTTCTCACAATTTCAGTGAACTTCAAACAACTGCATTTCCTCTAGTTATTCTTCTTCTTCCGATTCAAAAGCTCTGCTCGGTGTTGGTTAAAACTTAAAAGAGATATCATGACTTATTATATTGTAAATTTGCATATATTTTTCTTTATTTTTGGGTTAATTTTGGAATGAAAATAAATAAATTAGATTGAGGTATGCACAAGTGAAATGAAGGTGTCAAACAAAATTGCCCTGAAATGTTTGGGACTATTAGGCCAAACACCAGACAAAAATATTGAAACACTTCAACCATATATGGCTGAAATGCATGCAAAAATACCTAAGTAACTCGGTCATAGGTGGCTTAAGTTCAATCATACCAACATATATATAAGTTTTGCAACTTTAATCTTGTATATAGAAGTTGTTCCTAAAGTGGGTAAACTTGAAAAAGTATGAACTTTACCTACAACTTAATTAAATGGTGGTCCAAATAATCAAGTATTTGTGCACTTCGGCACAAGCTGTCTGTAAACTAACCTTATGAAAGAAGAGACCAGAAGCAAGTAGATGCCATTGCTCCAAATATCCTATGTTGTCTAGCCTGGACAAAATAATGAACTAACCTAGAGTACAGCCAGATTGCGTCTTGCCATTCGTCATCAATCATCCATTGCCTAAATAAATTCATAGGTCCTCTTTATGGGATGTTTACTTTGTTAGTATTTAATTCCTTCTTGTTGGTTCACAAGGATAACTTAGGCAATGGATAGACTTCATAGACAAATAAATAGCCTGCATAGACTTCTTGTTTAATTAAGAAAACAAAATCAAGATTTAATAATATTATTTTTGTCTAAGCGTACAATAGACCCTTGTGATCCGATCCTTCCCCGAACCCCGCGCATAGCGGGAGCTTAGTGCACCGGGCTGCCCTTTTTTTGTCTAAGCTCCACAGATCTTAATACAAGCTAACAAAACTATTTAATTATCTGGCATAACACTAAAATACTAATCATCTTCATCATTTCTTTGTTAATGATCCATGGACAGTCTTTTTCTGTACTTCCCAGTTCTATTCTTTGTTCTTTATATCATCAGCCATCATTTTCTTCACAAGCTACATAATCTTCCCCCTAGACCATTTCCAGCACTCCCTTTCATTGGCCATCTCTACTTATTAGGTAAACCTTTCCACAGAGCCTTATTCAAAGTCTCAAATCGTTATGGTCCCGTAGTCTTTCTTCAGTTTGGCTCTCGGCCCGTCCTCCTTGTTTCATCACCTTCAGCAGCAGAAGAATGCTTTACCAAAAATGATATCATCTTCGCTAATCGTCCTGATTTTCTCAGTGGTAAGTATTTTGGGTACAATTTTACCAGCCTCGCCTGGTCCTCTTATGGAGAGCACTGGAGAAATCTTCGAAGAATTTCCTCTCTTGAAGTTTTATCTTCCTATAGAATTCAGACACTATCAAGCATCCGTTCTGATGAAATAAACTACCTGATACGTAGACTCTTTCGAGTTTCCATAGAGAGTTCGGAAAAACCTGTGGAGATGAAGTCATCTCTTTTTAACTTCACGTTCAATGTGATATCAAGAATGATTGCAGGAAAAAGGTACTACGGGGAGAAAGTAGAGAACTCGAAAGAAGCTAAGCTATTCCAGGATATATCAAAGGATACAATAAACACTATTCCAAAGTCTAATATTTTGGATTTCTTGCCATTTATGAAGTGGTTTGGGTTGCATAGTGTTGAGGAAAAGATGAGGGAAGTACAGGAAAAGAGAGATGACTTTATGCAAAAGGAAATAGACGAACATCGTCGGTTAAAAACTAGTGGTTCTTTTCCTTCAACAGAGGTTGTGGCAGGGAAGAAGAAAACTATCATGGAAGTCTTGTTAGATTTACAGAAAACAGACCCCGAATACTACACCGATGAAACAATTAGAAACCTAATGTTGGTAAGACTATCAGAAATCTGTGTTTTTTCCTTTCTTTTTGTACATGAAGATCCACTCAGAAGATTGTTTCCAACATGTTTCACATGTTTTTCTTTGCATGTGAAAAGGTCTTCTTACACTAGATTCTTTATTCTTAATGACCATCAATATTTCCTTTGCTTGTGTTATCTTGAGTTAATACTATGTTAAGCTTCAGATGGAACTTGACATAAATTGGTATACTTACTGCTGGTGTTTCTTAAAAAGATATGCTTAGATGAATTTAAATGATTCTGTGCCAAGATTGGTATGTACATGTTATAGGCAGATGATATTGACTATTTTAATTCTACTTATGTGCCTTACTCTAGATATCGACCTTGAAATGAAAGCTATATTGGAACTTTCAAACTCATTGACCCTATAGACTCGTCTTTGCTTCTGTCTATATCTATCGTACCTTTAAATGTTGTTGACTAGTTTATACACTTTGTTTTCTTATGCATGCAGGTCCTACTACAAGCTGGATCAGATACTTCAGCTGTAACACTAGAATGGGCTTTTACACACTTGCTTGACAATCCAGAAATTTTAAAGAAGGCACAGACTGAAATTGACAATCATGTTGGACAAGACCGCCTAATTGATGAATCTGATTTGGCTCAGCTTCCTTACATTCCATGCATCATCAATGAGACATTGCGGATACATCCAGCAGCCCCTTTACTTGTGCCTCACTTCTCATCAGAAGAGTGCAAGGTTGCGGGCTATCAAGTTCCTTGTGGAACAATTCTAATAGTGAATGCATGGGGCATACATCATGACCCTAAGGTATGGGAGGAACCAGAAAAGTTCAATCCTGATAGATTTATAGGCTTTGAAGGTGTCAAAGAGGGCTGCAAGTTTATTCCGTTTGGATCAGGAAGGAGGGGTTGCCCTGGCGAGAACCTAGCAATTCATGTCATTGGACTGGCACTAAGTTCACTTCTTCAATGCTTTGAGTGGGATAAGCCCAACAGGGAGATCGTCGATATGAGTGAAGGCACTGGATTCACACTTTCACCAAAGCTTCAGCCTCTATTGGCAAAATGTTCTCCACGACCAAACATGGTCAAACTTCTTTCTGAAATCTGACCCTAACCAAGATTCTAATAATGTACGTCATTACTTCCATATGAATAACTATGCATTTTTAAAATCTAAGTTTCTTATTCTATCACTGAATTGGCGAGGAAACCTAACGACGAATATGAAAAACAAAGAGGAATCGTGGGGAAGAACAAAGAAACGTTGCATAATTTATGTATTCAACAAATCCCTTGGATTGTACGAATGTGAATTCATTCTCCAGAATTCTACCCTCTCATGGTGAGATTATCATGAATTAGATCAGATGCCTGGTGGTGTCATGCTCTCCTTAGAAAATGCTTATTTTGTTTATCCACAATCGTCGTTCAGTCAGTTGGACCTCATTTCTTAACATTGTTACTTTGTCAAGTGTGTCGCAGAAAACTTTTCAAGACAATCCTAATTGCTAGCTCCAATTCATAGTTTTGTTATGGAGATACAGGGGAAATCTTTTTCATGACACCTTATCAACTTCTTACTGGTATAGTACTACTATAAAATGCATATGTGACTGTTCAGAGCCCTCCAGGATTAAGAAAAAATTATCCCCAATACACAGCACACGACCAAAAAAGAAGGCATAAGTTCCATGATGTTAATACCTATAGTACTGCAGATTGTTCAGTTGTTGACAGAGCATATTGATTCTTAGACCTTGCATTATCACATGTGCTTTCATCAAACAGATGGTATGCATGGATAAGACTATCTAGTTTCAGAAATATATTGGTCTTTTTTCCCACAATCACAGGTCTAATAAATCATCATATGAAAGACACGTCTAAACACTCATCTAGAAATCAAGCAATTGCTGGCGTATTAACAACACATTTGAAATCACTAAAAATCATAAATCACCATTATTACATCTAAAGGTGTCAAATGTGCTGCTTAGATTAAATAATGAACGGATCAAAACGGCTTAGCTCAATATGGCCTCATACAATACAAACACCCATTTAATAGATGGTTTACTTTGGGTTACAATCCAAATTGATTCAATGGAAAATTACCATTCTCTCAACCCTTTAAAGTTTGAACAAGACGAAATGACTATTACATTATGTTAATATTTTCACATATTATGAGCAATGTAATGTTGATAATATGGTGAGAAAGTCAGTTAGAAGTAGTTGGGGCTGTTAATGTTTGTTAAAGAGTAGTTAGTAAGTTTAATTAGTTGATTGTAATTACTTGTAACTAATGAGGCTTATGAAGCTCTAGAATATTCTTTCTTGACTTTGTAAAGTGTGTGTATATATAATACACAACACTACACGTTTGATAATCAATACAACAGTTTCTTCTCTTTCACTTCTCCTCTCTTTCGCTCATCTCTATCTCTCCACCCACTCTTCTTCATCCCCTTTTTTCCTTTCTCATAGTTTTTGTACTTCCTGTTCCGCTTGCCAATTGTACATAATCAATACTTGTATTGTAAGGATGAAAGATCACCGATTGTAGTTATCTACATGGTATCAAAGCAAGGCGATGTAACGATCGAAATATTTGCTGCAATCGGTGATATCTTATGCACAGAAGATCAAATTTGTGAGTTTGATCCATAGAATCTGAAATTGAAAGAAGATGAAGTTGATCGAGGGGATCTCTTTTGCATGCACAAAGAGATTCGAGAGATTTACACATCGATAGTAGATAATCAATGGTTTGAATGAATTCAGTGATAAATAGATGAAAATTTTAGATCTAATTCACTGTTACATTGCTTTTCCTTCTTGATTGAGTGCAAATCTGGTGAAATTAGTTTTTTGCTAGACAATATTGTTTCGATTTTGTTGAATACAGTTCTAGAAAATTTGTAATAGTTTAGAGATGAAAAATATTGGAGAAGAGTTGTCGAGTGACAACAGCAGTGGTAGTTAACATAGATCACAACCATCCACTATCCACTGTACCTTTTACCTTTCGATGCACCAGGATCCTTGACAATAGGAGTAATACTGAATGGGATGGATAATTACTCATTATGGAGTAGAGCAATGAAGTTAACATTATTGGGGAAGAACGAGATATGATTTGTGGATGGGACTGTTAGAAGGGAAGGTTTTCAAGGAGATTTGGCTAGATTGTGGGATATGTGTAATGCCATCGTCGTTTCGTGGCTGATGGGAAATGTATATAAAAGTCTTCTTAGTGGCATGCTATTCAACTCAGATGCGCACATGATTTGGGAAGAATTGAAGGAAATGTTTGACAAGATAAATAGTTCAAGAGCTTTCCAACTACACAAGGAAATCTTTTCTTTGAGGCAGGGAACTATGCCAGTTTCAATCTATTACAGTAGATTGAAGGATCTTTAGGAAGAATACGATTCTATTGTGAAACCACCTTCTTGTTGTCCTAAATCAAATGAGTTCATTAACCACCTACACTATCAGAGGATGCTACAATTCTTGATGGGATTAAATAAATGATACAATTAGGCTCGAAGCCAAATACTCATGATGCAGCAAGTACCAAGTCTGAATCAGGCATATGCTATGGTGAATCAGGAGGAAAGCCAAAGAATAGTGACGAAACATGAGCTTTCGAGTCGGCGAGGTCGCGGTGATGTTCCTGACAAGGAATCTTTGGTAGAGGTGAAGGTGGAGCACCGAGACAGAAAAAGCCATACAATCCAAATGCACACTGCGATTTCTGTCATGGAAAATGACATTTTAAACAAGATTGTAACAAACTAATGAAGTGTGATTATTGTCACAAAACAGGTCACTTGCAAGATTGGTGTTACAAACTATTTGGATATCCAGAGAATTCTAAGTCCAAAGAGAAGAAAGCATATATAGTGGCAGGAGGATATGGGTTCACAGAAGCTGATGGCAATGAGAATGATCCATATTGCAGCAGAGGGAATCCATATGCAACATCACCACTTATGCAGTTGACACATGATCAGCAACAGCAGCTTATCAACATATTAAATGAAAGAACAGAAGCTAGAGCCATGGCTAATATGGCAGGTAAAGGTACATTTGACATTAAAGAGTTAGTGCAGTGGATTGTAGATACAGGGGAAACCAATCACATGATTGGTGATCCAAAACACTTACATAATAAGTACTTGACAGAGAGTGCAGGTGATCGGTGTATTTTATATACACTTTTTGAGTCATTTTTAGTTAGTCTTTTGCCCATTTTTGTACAAATATGTGTCGTGTTAGGATAGATTTTCTTTCTTTTGAGTCACAATGGTTTAAAGTGGCACATTGACGAGAAGGAGCGAAAAGAGGACAGAAACAGAGGTTGATACTTGGACACTAATCCCTGAGGACGATAACTCGATCTTCTAAATTATATTACTTGTCACGACACGTGCACTTGCGTTCAGTGTGTGCATAAATCGCGCATCAAGTTTTTGGCGCCGTTGCCGGGGATTGACGTAGTTCAATATCATTCTTTCTATTCTTAATTTCTAATTTGGTTTTTATTTTTCTTTTTATTATTATTTTTTATTTTTTGGTGAAACCGTGCGCCGTGATCCGTTTGTTGATTTTGATCTGTTGCAGGCATCTAGTTTATACGAAGGAGAATAGGAGCAGACACACTTGTTCCCTTCAACTCGGAGATTGAAAAGACTTGCAAGCAGAACCGGAGAAGCAAACGAATCTTGGCCTTAATAACAATGAGAGACTTGCAAAATAACAATGAGATGAACGAAGGGTTAGGTGATCACCAACCTAACCAGAGGATGCCCCGGAGGTTACCAATAGATGTGGAAGAAAGGGTCCAGGTCTAAGCTGAGAGAAGCTTGGGAGATTATGTGCTGTCAAGGGTGAATGGAACACAGAATTGCATCAGGCTCCCAGCAATAGGAACAAATAATTTCGAAATCAAGCCTGCGATCATGAGTATGGTGCAAAATACCGTTCAATTCGGAGGGTTGCCATATGAAGATCCTCATATGCACATAGCAAATTTCTTGGAGCTGTGCGCAACTTTCAAGTATAATGGCGTTACTGACGCCGCCATCCGATTGAGGCTCTTTCCTTTCTCACTCAGGGATAGAGCAAAAGTTTGGTTGAATTCCCTGCCTACAGATTCTATATTCACATGGCAGGAGTTGGCACAAAAGTTCTTGGCAAAGTTCTTTCCATCGTCCAAAGCCGCTAAGCTGAGAGAGTTGAACAATTTTTACCAGGCTGATGGAGAATCACTCTATGAGGCTTGAGAGAGATTTAAAGATTTGCAGAGAAGTGTCCACATCATAGCATTGAGGTGTGGAATTTGGTCCATATTTTCTACAATGGGCTAAGTAGGACCACAAGAACTATCATTGACGCAGCTGCAGGTGGAACCTTCATGAAGAAGACAGCACATGATGTCCATAATTTGCTAGAAGACATGGCCACTAATAATCATGTGACAGATGATAGCGGGGTAAGTGGAAGGAGAGCGATAGGAGTTCATGAGATCGATGCCATCACAGCGTTAAACGCACAGGTTGCTCTCTTGACCAAGCAACTGCAGCAGAACACAGTGTCAGTGAATGCAGTTCAGATGCCATTGAGTTGTGAAATGTGTGGGGGTCCTCATACCTTTGATAGGTGCCCATCAGCAGACCCCAACAACATCCGGATTGAGCAAGCAGAGTGTCAGGCAGTGGGGAATTACCAAAGGCCCCAGAACAATCCCTATTCAAATACTTACAATCCAGGGTGGAGGAATCACCCTAACTTTTCATGGAGGCGTGATCAAGGGCAACAAAACCAGTTCCGAGGACAATACCAAAACCAGCAACCATTTAACCAGGCCTCACCTTCCCAACAGTTCAGTACACATGTTCCACAAGAAAAGCCAGACAAATTGCGAGCAGCTTTGTTGACACTCACGAATTCACAAACCCAGTTCATGGCAGAGACACGATCCTCTATCAGGAACTTGGAGACGCAGGTGGGACAGCTAGCAAAGATGACGAATAACAGGCCACATGACACTCTTCCTAGTAATACAGAGATGAATCCCAGAGAGTTGTGCCATACGGTGCAGCTGAGAAGTGGGAAGCAGCTAGAAAAGTCTACACCTCAGCCTGTGGTAGAACAGAGAGTTGAGCAGAGAGTAGATGCAGAGAAGGAGCGGGTTACTGAGGACCGCCCTATGTTAGAGAAGGCTCCAACCGTTCCAGTGAGGGAATACACAGAGAAGATTCCTTACCCTCAGAGGTTGCAAAGGAAAGTAGTTGATAAGAAATTCTCCAAGTTCTTGGAGATATTTAGAAAGCTGCACATTAACATCCTTTTCATTGAGGCGTTGGAGCAAATGCCTACTTATTTCAAATTTATGAAGGAAATTCTTGGGAAAAAGAAGAAGCTAGCTGAGTATGAGACAATGACATTGACAGAGGAATGCAGTGTCATATTGCAGAAGAAACTGCCCCCCAAGCTTAAGGATCCATGAAGCTTCACATTGCCTTGCACAATTGGCAGGGTGACATGTAACAGGGCCCTGTGTGATTTGGGGGCCAACATAAATCTCATGCCCTTGTCCGTTTTCAAGAGGTTGGGGTTGGGTGAAGCCAAATCAACCACTGTGAGCTTGCAGTTGGCAGATAGGACAGTGGTGCAGCCCAGGGGAATAATGGAAGATATATTGGTTAAGGTGGAAAAATTCTTCTTTCCTGCAGACTTCCTCATCCTTGATATGGAGGAAGATGATGAAATCCCTATCATCTTGGGAAGACCATTCTTGGCAACTGGAGAGCCTTGATTGATGTGGAAAAATGCTAGCTGAAACTCAGAGTTGAGGAAGAAGAGATGGTGTTCAAGGTGTTTAAACACACCGTCGAACCCCCAGTCATAAGCAGATGTTTTGCACACCGTTAACACATCAGTTGAGCCAGTACAAGCCAAAGCAAGGGAAATCAGTCCGCCAGTACAGGTGAGCAACGCTAAACCTTCTCTTGAGAAAAAGGAGAAAAAGAAAAACAGAAGGCGGAAGAGAAAAATGATTATGAAATTGGTAGGCTGTGTGGTTAATTTACCTCATGCCTCTTGATAAGGAACCTGCGTCCGGCTAAAAGACGTTAAAGACAACGCTACTTGGGAGGCAACCCAAGGTGTTTTTTTTTAAAAAAAAAAATTATGCAATTTAGTTTTAGTTAGAACAGTCTCACGGAAGGTATTGTTTACATGTTGTGATGACAGGTACAAGGCTAAAAAGTGGAGGACGAAAAACGTGAAGAGAGGAGGAAATCGGCTCGGCGCCACGGCGCCCAGCAGAGGGCCATGGCGCCGAGAATGCAGAAAGGCGCAGGAAATTGGGCGCCATGGCGCCGGTTGCAGGGCCGCGGCGCCAAATCAGAGCGCCACGGCGCCGGAAGTTCAGAGGGTCGCAAATATTTGGGCGCAGCGGCGCCTATATCAGGGTCGTGGCGCCGCGACGAAAAAACTGAAATTTAAAGGAGCCCTAATCCGATTTCCCCTCCGCAAATCAAAAACCCAAAACTCTTCCTCTCTCCAAAACACACGAAATCAACCTCCTTTATTCAAAATCTTCCACAAACTAAACTCAATCACAACCAAAGTACTTAAATTCCTTGCACCTTTAACCATCACAAACAACAACCCTCATTCCATTAATTCAATCCATCACTAGGAACAAGAAAATCTTGAAGAACACCATCCAAGGTAACTTTCAGCACTTTTCTTGAAATTTTCAAAGCAATCAGGGGAGGTAATTCATAAGTCTGGGGATGTGCTTTATTGGTGGATAGTGTGGGGTGTGTTGAAGTTTGGTGTGAAAATTTTGCGTAAGATTATATGTGTCGCGCCCGTTTTTGACCTCGGGGTCTGAACGGTATCCGCAACGCTGCTCTTTGGCGCGGTTCCCAGGATGGAGCAATAGTGCTGATTTTAAGGAGTCGTCACCTAATTAGTTAAGTGAATTAGGACACTTGATTTATTGCAATAAAATACTGCAATTAATCTCCATTTAATGGTCTGCGAAATTAATGAGATTCTAAATCAGGGTTCTTTATTATCCTAAAGGGAAGGGGTTAGGCATCCTTTAAGATCCGCTAACTTGCGGTTATTCGTTCAAACCTAGGTTAATTATTTATTTCCCTTTTTATTCTACCTATTCTAAGCATTTTTTTCATAATTTATAATTAAAATAAAGTGCAATACAAAATAATAAAACTAAAATTAAATGTGACATAAAATAAAACTCCGGGACATCTTTTAGCCCTTTTTAGGACTTCTGCGCAAGATGATCTTCAGGTACCTGCATAAACACTTAGTAAAAGTGTTAATAGTAGAATAAATAATTTTAAAGCAATGACAAGAATTAATAAGTAAAACAAAATAAATAAATCCGTCTTTTGCACAGAGGAGGCCTTGGAAATCAGACGGAGATTCCTTCATCGGCCAATATTGTTAAAAAACAATAAAATAAATAAAACCTTCAGATCCGCGCCTAAACAGTAATAGTTTTAAACACGGAGGGCTCAGATATATATAAAAATAAAGTGGGACATCCTAAACAAGTGCGGCTGTGAGAATTCGCCCTGCCAGCACATGTTGGTTATCCTTTGTAAGTAGAAGAAATCATCAATGCCCAGAAAGCTTCATTTTATTTTATTTTCCGTCTTTGCAACTGTGGAGGCCTCAAAAATCGACGGATAACTTTTTCATTGGCCAATATAGTATCATGTTCAAAATCAGTAAAATACCAAATATTCAAGTGCAGCAATATGTTCAAATCAGTGTAGTGAAATAGTACGAGGGGTAAAACAGTCCACAGACAGTGAAAATCCTCCCAAGTGAGCAACACAGTAGCAAAAGAGAGCAGCAACCAACGAACAAACTGGTAAAAATACAACTTTAAATTGGAACAGTAGCGGAGCAATGGTTACCGGAAAATTCAGAACGTTGCCAAAGCCACACAAAAATAGTGCAAACTCAGATAAGTGGCGAAAATGTCAATAATCAGTCCGACAAAAGTAGCACAGCAACGGTTCGCCGAAATTTTAGATTCCGGCCAAACCCAACAGAATCAGAAAATTGATACAATGAAACGAAGCAGCCGAGAAATCCCAAAGGAAAGCCACCACAAGGGTCGTCGGCGTTTAAACTCCGGCGAGATATCCAAAGACAAAATCAAAATCAGTCCAACGATAGATAACCAAAAGAGAGACGAACTAGTAGTCATTTCTCTGCCAGACGCCTCAAACAATCGTAAAACCAAAACAATCCAACAACCAACAACAATATTAAGGGATTAAGACCAGTCCAAAGAAAACTAGCCCAAACGGTAAGTAGTAAACATCAAAATCAGTGAAAAAAACCAGCAACATACACAAAAGGGAAAGGAGAACGACCAGCGTCGCCTCGTCGGAAAAATACCGGAGCAATGCCGCCAGTAGTTGTCCGACAATGGCGGTGATAGGTGGTCGACGGTGAACAGTGGGGTGATGGGTACGCTGGTTCAGTGAAGTTTGCCGACGAGTCACTGGTTGTGACGGGAGAGCAGTTCGACGGGAGCGGGAATGGGGTGTGGGGTTGACGGGTAGTGGTTTGATGGTTCGCCGGAGCTTCAAGCTCCGGCGATGGGGTTGCAGGAATGCGTGTGTGTGGGTTCGATGGTGTGGTGGTTCGCCGGTGATGGCGGAGTTGACAGTGGTGAGGTTCGGGTGTTGTGGTAGACGAGGGTTGGGGTTCGCCGGCGAGCTGATGTTTGGATGGTGTTGAAGGGGGGTTCGCCGGTGTTGTTGCTGTGGGAGAGATAATAAAGTGGGAGAGATGAAGAAGAAGAGGATTTAAAAGATTGAGTGAGATGTTATGCAGTTGTTGTCTTTTTTGTTGGGTTGCGGCAGACCTCCTCCTTGAGGGGGTAATATTTATTATATAGGGGTAGGATTAGGTTTAGGTTTTTTTTGGGGGGGGGGGGGGGAATGAAAAGTGGGTTTTGATTTTAGGGGGAAAAATAAAAAGATGAAAGTTTGGATGAAATTAAAAAAAATGGGGTTGGATTGGACTGATTCAAATAGTGTCTTGGACTGAACTGGTTTGACAAAATGCAAAAAGGATTAATTATTTAAAAGAAAAATTATTTAAAAAGATACAAAATTATCAAAACTAAAAATGCCGATGCAATAATGATAAAATGCAATATTTAAGAAATGTTTAATGTCTAATTAAAAGTAAAAACGGGATGCTAATTAATTATTTAAAGAGATGCAAATATTATTAAAATAAAATGACGGTGTAACAATAATAAAAACATAATATTAACAAAGACATAATGCATAATAAAAAATAAAAAGATAAAAAATTCAAAAAATGCTGATTAAAATGCGGTGTCCTAAAACACATAAAGTTGCAATAAATATACGAAAAACGGGTCAAAATTGACTGTCAACAATATGTAGTGATCGTAGGGTGTTGTACCGGTGCTTTGAGTGAAGTTTGGGGGTTGAATGGTGTTGTAGTTTGCTGAGTTTGTTGTGTGTTGATTGGTGTGATTGAAATTTGCTGGGTAATCTCACTGAAACAAAACAAAAATGCTGCTGAAATTTTTTCAAAATGTCTGCCAGAAAAAAGAGAGCTTCCACATCCAACTCCGTTCCACAATATGACACTACTAGGTTTGTCAGTCAAAAAGCAGAAGACAAATATTACAAACTTAGTACTAGACCCTTGATCCCTGAGCGAGGAATGGAGTACCAAAGGGAGTCATTTGAGGATGGAGATGTCTATGAGCCTATTCAGGCAATGATAGAGGCCATGGGGTGGAAGAGATTTGTTAATCCGGAAAGAATAGTACCACAGAACACCGTAATGGTAAAAGAATTCTATGCTAACTTTCCGAAAAGGGTAAATGGTAGATGCTTTGTGAGAGGACAGTATGTGCCTGTGACGGCTGATGTGGTGAATGAGTTATTAAGAACAGTCGATGTTGAAGAAATAGGCGATGATCGAAGCTATTTCAGAACATGGTCTAGAGATGCCAACAACATCGATTGGGATATCGTCGCAAGCACATTATGCTACCCTGGGGCTGAGTATGATATTGTACGAAATGGATCAAGAGGACTGAGCAGATGTCAGTTCAACAAAACAGCCAAGGGTTGGTTATATTTAAATCGATGCCACCGATTCCATCGACGCACTTCACCGGAGTGCCAGCGGATAGAATAAAAATGATATATGGAATTATGGAAGGGAAGACAATTGATGTTGGGAAGGAGATATTGCAGAACATTGGAGAAATCAGTAGGTTGGTCACTACATGTGGGTTGGGACATGGATCACTTATTTGCAGTTTATGTTCTAGACATGGAGTCTCAATCGCCACGACCGACCGGGCGCGATCGTGCCCTACCGGCACCCTATCGTATACATCGAGAATAGCAATGAACATACATACACATAAACTGAACAAAGTAAACATTATCGCAAGCCGGCGCCGCTTCCATAAAATAAAATTAATCGAAAGTGAACAAGATAACTTATTCTTACAAACCAAACCACAAACGTGACTACGGACTTCTAAGAATAACAAGCGTATGGCGGGGCCCCGCCATACCTGAATGTACAAAGTCTACAACCTCGGGAATCGTATCAAAAGACAAAGCCTCCGAGAAATGGAGCTTTCCAAGAATCGAGCAGTGATCCTAAGAGTGCGGATCGCCAAGCTACGTCACTCAACTCGCGGCGTGAACGCAACCCCGGCGAGGTCAAGATGCAACAGGTATCAAGTATGTGAAACTGGAAAAATACTGAAAATACCTTATAAGTCTAAAATAACTGGAGACATGTATAAAGTCAGTTTACAGAACCCTGTGCCTTACCAACAATGAGAATATCAATCATATACTATACTGCATGAAAATAGGCAGCTCATAATCAAAGCAAGGTCATCCGCCTCACAGTATCATTAAGCACTCCTACTCCTGGGACTATTTCACCCGCATGGGTCATGTGGACCCGCATGAGGTATTCCTCGCATAGGCTGTACTCACCCGCATGGGACTATTTCACCCGCATAAGCCCAACGGACTCGCATGAGGTACTCCTCGCATCGTGGGTAGCAAATCCACTAACAGTGGTATAACGATCTGGGATTTACCGCGATATACTCTTACCCTGAAGAATGTGGTATAACGATCTTGGGGATTTACCCCTCAGATATACTCTTACCTCTCATACTGCATGCCTCGGAATCCCTCATCGTAAGCATGTCCAAGGTGCATACCCGTGGAATCCCACATCACTGACGGTACGTCCAAGTAAACTCATATAAAGACCATGGAAGCATACCCGTGGAATCCTTCATCACTGGCGGCACGTCCAATAAACTCATACTAAAATAATGGAAGCATACCCGTGGAATCCTTCATCACTGGCGGCACGTCCAAGTAAACTCATATAAAGACCATGGAAGCATACCCGTGGAATCCTTCATCACTGGCGGCACGTCCAATAAACTCATACTAAAACAATGGAAGCATACCCGTGGAATCTTTCATCACTGGCGGCACGTCCAATAAACTCATACTAAAACAATGGAAGCATACCCGTGGAATCCTTCATCACTGACGGCACGTCCAAGTAAACTCATATAAAGACCATGGAAGCATACCCGTGGAATCCTTCATCACTGGCGGCACGTCCAATAAACTCATAACTTCTTTAGGCTTTCATTAACATATAAAATGGATCTCATTTTCATGACCTTATTCAAGAAAAACCAACTCTTTAACCTTCCATAAAGTTATTATAACCAACTCCCCATAAAGCCGTTATACTAACTTTATATTTTTAGAAATTAAGACATTCTTACCCTTTCATAAGGCCGTTATAACTAACTTCCCATAAAGCCGTTATAACTCCTTATGTTTCAAAAGATTTCGTTCCTTTATTAACCAAGAGGCTTATACTTCAAGTCAAATTTACACAATTTTCAAAATACTTCTTCATGTCAAGAAATCCTTGTCTACCTTACTTAGGATAAACCATTCCTCAAGAACAAGTGGGTTAACTCCTTAACCCAACCAACTTAGACATTTTCTTAAAACAAGTCAAGTATAACAAATGGATTTACTTCATTTAAAACACGTACGTCTACCGTACTATATAGTTATAATTACTCATGCTCAAGAGATAAGAAAGTTTTCACATACCTCTCCGGTTAATCCACTTGCTAAGTCCAATACACCACACGTAGTACGTCAACCTAAAATGACCATAGTACGTTTATTAACCTCTAGTTCAATGTAGAATAATCCAAGTTCAAGTCACTAAAGTCTATGGAAAATTGGGCAGCATTTCCTTTGTTTCTACATACTTTGCCACCTTTTTAAAGGCCGAATTCATCATCCAAACGCCACATTTAAGGCCCAACAATCCAAACATTTCAAAGGGGATTACACAACTAAACTTGGGTGTGTAAAATTCTGCCCCATTAGGTACAACAACTAACTTAACAACTTTACGGTAAAATTTAGGCTACAACATGCTTACATCCCAACCTTATTCAATTTCTTCAATTCCAAATCATAATTCTCACATGAAATCCTTCTAAGAGCAATATTTACCACTACAAGTTCTTTCTTCTTCACATGCAATACCATAAACTAGCAAAGAGAGAGGAAATGTTACCTTAGAGTTTTAGCCAGATTAATCCAACAAATTTGCTAGCCTCCTTTCCACAATCACCACCACAACAACTCCTACAAGCTTGCCAACAAGTTTCCTTCTTGCCACATTTTCAGATTTTTCTCCAAGCCTTGCTTTCTTCTTAATTTTCTAGAGAGAAGGGAGAGCTTAATTTTCTAGAGAGAGGGATGAACTTGAAGAATGACCAAGTCTTCAAGACTTGGTCAATAAGTAGTGCATGCAAAATCAGATGGGGGAGGACACTTGTCACCCACCCATGACCTCTTTAAAATAAATTATCAGATTTCCTCAGTTTTTCCGCCAAAAGTTCCGCCTCGGCGCCGCGGCCCTGCAGCCGGCGCCGCGGCGCTGAAATCTCCGCCACCCCTCTGAACTTCCGGCGCCGCGGCCCTGCTTTCCGGAGCCGCGGCGCTGCAACTTCAGCGCTCCTCGAATAACCGCGCGCTGCATCCGGCGCCACAGCCTCGGCCAGAAACCATTTACGTCCATTGCGCGAACTTGTAACTTCCATAACTTTCTACTCCGATGTCCTATCGACGAACGGTTGGTTGCGTTGGAGACTAGACTCAACTAAATACGCCCTAGGCCTTTGAAACACTTAGGAACTCTCAATGTAGCGGGTAATAACCCGCCTCAAAGTTGACTAAAACCCGTCCGAAACAATCCGTCAACCTATCTTTCGAAAATTTTAAGTCTTACTCCCTTTCGTACGCACTGCATGACCTGAACTACGGGGTGTAACATCAACCCTAGCTACTGATATATATAAGATGGGCCAACCTCCTGTGTCATATTGGATAGTGCATGCCTTCCCAGAACCAGTCCTCCAGTGAAGCAGAAGGAGACCGGCGCAGCGTCGAGGCTGCCATGGATGAAGATGAGCCTGAGACAGAGGCTCAGCATGAGGCAGGTAGTAGCCTCCAGCAGCCCCTGGAATTGGAACATCCGGTGCCTATGATGGAGCAGTTGCTCATGAACCAGCAGAGGATGATGCAGAGTTTTGACACAATGATACAAGGTCAACAGGACCTGAGGCAAGGCAATGAAAGAAATAAGCGGGAGTAACAAATGAACACGAGATTTGATGAGATGAGGTCCTTGTTCAACCAGTGGTCCATGCATTATCCGCCGCCACCACCACCATTTTAAACCAAGTTTGTAAGTTGTCCCGTTTTTCTTTTACTTTCGAGTCTTGCACACATTAGGGACAATGTGTGATTTAAGTTTGGGGGGGGGTGTTTTATTGTTTTGAGTCTTTGTGATTCGTTTTGTGTGTTTTGAGTATTTTTGAGTCATATTTTTTTTTTAAGATCATGCATGTTGTAGTTACTTGAAACGCATAGTGAAGTAAAGTTGAATAATGTAATGGAATTAGAAGCAACCATCTGAACACTTAGGTTAGATATGCCAAAAATTCATGAAATCGAACTATTTGAGGTATTTTGCTTGATTTATGCATTGTTAAGTGATTAAACATATGTGTCTGCTTGCTTGCTATTTGAGGCGAAATAGTTAGGATATGCATGTTAGGGAGATGACTCAGGCATTTCTTTGTTAGCTCTTTCTTACCATTCATTGCCTATCCCTGACATTACAATTGTATCACTAGTCATCCCCATTGAGCCAAAAATATGACCTTTCTTTGACACCCTATAATTTCATATTTGTGCCATAAGTGAAAAATTGAGATGATTGAAATATAAAGTGTTGAAAAAGAGACAAAAGAGAGTGAACAATTTTGATGCACCCCAATGAAAAATAATAATAAATAGGCAAAAGCCTAAGTTTGAGGGTGCCTACTATTCATCAGACACCTCATTCTCTCAAAACAAAAGAGGGGAAAGATAGGTATGAGGTTAAAAAAAAAATCAAAAGAAAATGGAAGAATTTAAAGCAAAAGAGCTTATGGTACGTAAATTGAGCCTAAAAGCCTAATTTTATCTACCCCTGCCTAAGCCTACATTACAACCCTGAAAAGCCCTGAAGATCCCTAATATGTGTATCCATGATTAGTGGAGAATAACAAGTAAACATGCCATATGATTTTGAAATTGACATGCATAGTTAGGTATTCTTACTCTCATTGAGCATGATTGAATTGAATTTGCGAAATATCTGACTTGATGTGTTTAGAATGCTAAAAATCCATGATATATGTTCCTGCATATTATTCTACTAACCTTCATGTTTTTCTAAGTAACAACAATGCATCAACTTGATCAATGTCTTTGAGTTATTTTATTTTCTTTTCTTTCGTGTCTTTGTTTATATTTTTGATCTTTGCTCGAGGGCGAACAAATGTTAAGTTTGGGGGTGTTTGATCGGTGTATTTTATATACACCTTTTGAGTCATTTTTAGTTAGACTTTTGCCCATTTTTGTATAAATATGTGTCATGTTAGGATATATTTTCTTTCTTTTGAGTCACAATGATTTAAAGTGGCACATTGGCGAGAAAGAGCGAAAAGAGGGCAGAAACAGAGGTTGATACTTGGACACTAATCCCTGAGGACGATAACTCGATCTTCTAGACTATATTACTTGTTTCGACACGTGCATTTGCGTTCAGTGTGTGCATAAATCGCGCATCAGCAGGGAAGGTACATCTACCAACATGTGACTCAGCCACTGTGTCTCATGTTGGAGATCATCACTTAGGAGGAGGTGACATTCTCAAAAATATTTTATGTGTTCCAACATTCAAATTTAACCTCATGTCAGTTTCAAAGGTGACCAGGGAACTGCATTGTAGTGTTAAATTCTTTCCAACCTATTATGTGTTTCAGGAACTCTCATCTGGGAAGGTGAGGGGGATTGATAGAGAAGAAGGAGGGTTGTACATAGTAAGCTTGGATTTTCAGAATAAAGAAAGCGGGCGAAGGGTGTATGGCGTGATTCGATCGGAAGATCACGACTTGACATCAAAGGCTATGTCATGTACCCATGAGTGTAATAAAGAATATCTCATGTATTAAAATTCCTCATGTTTTACAGGAATGTAAGATCTGTCCTCCTGCTAGACAGACCATAATTCATTTTCCTAACAGTTTTAGTAGGAAGACAAGGGCTTTTCAATTGTTACATGTTGATGTATGGGTTCCTTACAAAGTAGAGACACACAATGAAATGAGATACTTCTTGACAATTGTGGATGATTTCTCTAGATGGACATGGATCTTCTTAATGAGGTTAAAATCTGATGTGGTCACAGTTCTTAGAAATTTCTTTATTGAAGTTAGAACACAGTTTCAGGTTGAGATACAAAGATTGAGGTCTGATAATGGGGGTGAATTCTTCAATAATAACTGTAAAGAATTGTTCACAAAATATGGTGTGATACATGAGAGTTCTTGCCCTTACTCACCACAGCAAAATGGTGTGGTAGAAAGAAAACATAGGCACATACTTGAATTAACTAGAGCTATTAAATTTCAGGGAGGACTGCCAGACAAGTTCTGGAATTATTGTGTAGAAGGTGATCTGTATGTCATCAATAGAGTACCCTCAACTGTTATTGGCAACAAATATCCTTATGAACTGATGTACAACAAAATACCATCACTCAACCATTTAAGGGTGATTGGTTGTCTATGTTATGCAATAGTTCTGCTCAGGCAAGATAAGTTTAGTCCTAGAGCAGTGCAAGCTATTTTTCTTGGCTATGGTGCAGCACAGAAGGGATACAAACTCTATGATATTGAGAACAACACATTCTTCATGAGTAGAGATGTAGCCTTCATGGAGAAAGTTTTTCCTCTCAAATGGAATTCTGATGACCCTATCCCTCATATTAGCTCACATGATATTTTTTCCTTTGATAATCTTGTCCATTCTCAGGTAGCCAATATTCCACAAACAGTCTCATCTAACATTCCCTCAACATACACACAGGAGATAGTTCCACCTGTAGCTGAGCCTTTACAAGGAGTTCCAGAGATTGATCATTCAGTGGTTGCTGATTCAAGCACCAATACTATGAGGTCTGCCAGAAATTGCAAGCCACCAATATGTCACAATGATTATGTTACTCGGTCATCACAGTGTCTCTATTCTATCTCAAATGGAGTAGATTACACTGGAATTGTCTCCACAATACCAAAGTTTTGTAGCACAACTCTCAACCATTGTTGAACCTTGTTCTTATTCAGAAGCTGCCAAGGACAATATGTGGGTTGAAGCAATGAGGGCAGAGATCAAGGCTCTTGAAGACAATGGAACCTGGACATTGGTTTCTATTCCAGAAGGCAAGAAAGCTATAGGCTGTAATTGGGTGTATAAGATAAAGTATAAAGCAACATGTGGAGTGGAAAGATATAAGGCAAGACTTGTCGTAAAAGGCTACAACCAGAAGGAGGGACTAGATTATCAAGAAACCTTCTCACCAGTGGTCAAAATGGCCACTGTGAGATCATTACTTTCTATTGTTGGAGCTAAACAGTGGGTGATCCATCAGATGGATGTTTATAATGCATTTATACAAGGTGATTTGTATGAGGAAGTATACATGAAAGTGCCTGATGGTTTTGTTGTTGATCAAGGCAAGAAACAGGTCTGTCGGCTATTGAAGTCTTTGTATGGTTTAAATCAAGCTTCAAGGCAATGGAATATTAAACTGACCACTGCCTTAGTAGATGTTGGTTTTAAACAGAGCCATATAGATTATTCCTTATTTACCAAGCATGATAGTGACAGTATTGTAGTGATATTGGTGTATGTTGACGACCTGTTGATTACTGGAGACAATATGAATCTGATTCTTTCGACAAAACAGATTCTGCAGAATGCCTTCAAAATAAAAGACTTGGGGAAGCTTCGATATTTCCTTGGTATTGAGTTTGCTAGGAGTTCTCAAGGAATCCTCATGCATCAAATAAGGTATGCCTTAGAACTAATTTCAGATATGGGGCTTTCTGGTGGCAAACCTGTGTCTTCACCAATGGAGATGAATTTGAAGCTTACTACTAATGAGTATGATCAACACACTTCTGATAATTCTATTGATATTTCTATTTCCAAGCCTGTTGATTCTACTGATGATTATACTTCCAAGTCACAACCAGACCTATTGTTGCCTGATCCTATCATTTACAGAAGATTGATTGAGAGGTTATTGTATTTGACAAATACAAAGCCGGATATAGCTTACTCAATCCAGTGTTTGAGCCAATTTATACAGGCTCCGAAAACATCACACGTGGAAGCTGGCCTTAGGCTTGTGATATATATAAAGCAGGATCCTTGTTTGGGTATCCTCATGAGGAGCTCCACTTCACATCAGTTGCGAGCATTTTGCGATGCTGATTGGGCATCTTGTGTTAATAGTAGAAGATCAGTGACTGGTTTCTTGATTTTCTTTGGATCTTCTTTGGTGTCCTGGAAGTCGAAGAAACAGGACACTGTGTCTCGCAGTTCTGCCGAGGCAGAATATCGTGCCATGGCAGCATCAGTGGCAGATGTGATGTGGCTCACTGGTCTCTATCGAGAACTTGACATACGTATCACTTCACCAGTTCCTTTGTATACAGACAGTAAGTCCGCACTTCAGATCGCAACAAACTCTGTCTTTTATGAACGAACCAAACACATTGATATAGATTGACACTTTATCCGAGAGCAAATTCAGAAGGGCTTGATTTCGACTTTGTTCTTGTCCTCCAATGAACAGCCTGCAAATTTGCTGACCAAATCTCTCCGTCGTCCTCAACATCAGCATTTGGTTTCCAAGCTAGGAATGAAGAACATCTTCATTTCTCCTAGCTTGAGGGGGGCGTTGATAATATGGTTGAGAAAGTCAGTTAGAAGTAGTTGGGGCTGTTAAAGTTTGTTATAGAGTAGTTAGTAAGTTTAATTAGTTGGTTGTAATTACTTGTAACTAATGAGGCTTATGGAGCTCTAGAATATTCTTTGTAGACTTTGTAAAGTGTGTGTATATATAATACACAACACTACACGTTTGATAATCAATACAACAATTTCTTCTCTTTCACTTTTCCTCTCTCTCGCTCATTTCTATATCTCCACCCACTCTTCTTCATCCCCTTTTTTCCTTTCTCATAGTTTCTGTACTTCCTGTTCCGCTTGCCAACTGTACATAATTAATACTTGTATTGTAAGAATGAAAGATTACCGGTTGTAGTTATCTAGTTATATCGAATACGAATCCTTAAGTCTTGATATTGAATTAGATATGTACTTATGATCTTGTACAATATTAGATTGGATAGGATCAAAATCTCATAATAGACAAGGAGAAAAAGTGGCTGAATAACAAGAGCCGGCAGGCCATAATGTAATGCTATAACAAGCGGTGTAAAAACCTTTGAATTATCTAATGGTGTTGCTTTAAGATGCGACCATTTAATGGTTAAAATATATCCGTCTACTCATAAATATGTGTATGTGGGGGCAAAAGAATGATCCCCATGCTAAAAATGAAATGACAAAGTTGGACAAAGGCCCAAGAAATTGCTATAACTAGCTTTGATTGAGGACAATTTTCTAGTTATATTTCTAATTAACCTAACACATAATTAGCAACAATATATGCTAGAACTCAAAGAGGACAATTTTCTTACATTAACAGTAAGTTTTGGTGACAACATAAATGTAAATGCTTAAAGAAAATTATGCATTACCTTATCCTTCGTTTTGCGTTTATCATTGGTTTTCGTAAAGAGAGACATATACTTCAGCCTCAAGATTGTTGTAGAATGTACAGAATCTATTTAATTTTTAATTAAAATCTCGGATTCGAGTTGAAAATGAAATAATAGTCGGCAGGGGGTGTTTCCTTTTCGAATAGGCCTTACACAATGTGAATCCAAATTAGTCAGATCCCCAAATTAATATCGAACATCAAGGGAACTAGGGTTGTGCAGATTAACGATAAATCAATAATCCCAATCGATAATTGGGTTAATGGTTTTGGTTATTGGTTTAGTTGTTAAGGTATCGATTAAATGTCACGAGTTATTGGGTTATTGATTCGGTTCTCGGTTTAGTCACTTTGTTTTAACGGGTGAACCGATAACTCAATAGTAATAAGTGTAGAATGGTGTAATTCTCCTTGTTTAGAGTTTTCTCATTAATTCGATATATATATATATATATATATATATATATATATATATATATATATATATATCTCCTTCTGCCTCCTTGGCAACCATGGTGAGGTTGGTTTTTCGTGGGTTGTGAAGGATAGAGGGGTGTGTTGATGGTTGGAGGTACGTCAACCGCCAATGCCTATTGAGTGTGCTCGTCCTGTTTGACTCGTCTAGTCTCCTCCAACAACAATTGTGAATGAGCCTTGTTGAATCTAGAGAAGGGATCAACTTGTTTGATCATCATCACAAGTGTATCATACTCACCCTTCGGCAAACCATTGACAAGTTGTAAAACCATATTTGTTTCGAAAATCGAAGTGCCAACATTAGAAAATTGATTGGCAAACAATTTTAGTTGTTTACAATAGTCTGACATATTGGTAAATTTTTCAAGACGAGTGTTTTTGAATTGTTTCTCCAAATAGATTGCATGCGTATGTTTGTTGTCTTGAAAGATTTCCTCTAGATGTGTCAATAATTTGTGAGTCGAGGCACCTGTCTTCATAATAGTATGAAGTAGATCCTTAGATATGGTGTCATATATACATTGCTTGACGATGCATCAAGGCACTTTCATGGTTTTTTGTCCACGTCGGGCAGACGGGGTGTAGTGGCATCGATGTGATCAAGAATGTTGTAGGCACAAGCATGTATTTGAAATAACTCAATCCACGAAGAGTATTGTCCATCCTCCTGATCAAGAATCAAAGGGATAAAGTTTTTTATGTTCGTCACGACAAATGTAATGAAAGGTGTTGGGAAAGGAGAAGGATATGTGACGTCTTGTGTGGTGGAGGAGGAATCAGGAGAAGCCATGTTGCCGCCGGAAGTAAGAAAAAATAGGGGTGGTGTGGCGGAATTAGATGTAGGTATTGCTAGGGTTCCATCATTACCGAGTAACGAGAGGGGGGTTGGGTCGGCGGCTGACTAGAGTTTAGGGTAGGTTAGGGTTTTGGTTTCTGATACCAAGTAGAGTGGTGTAATTTTCCTTGTTTGGAGTCTTCTTATTAATTCAATATATATGTGTGTTTACAATTGTAATTATAATTGTATGAGAATATATAATTTACATAATTACACTCAAATAATAATTACAAAATATATAAAAAATATATATCTATTCTCTATCAATAAGTAATTTCTGAACTTGCATGTTACTCCGTTAGTATTGCTCTACTTTGGTGGATCAATTATGAGCTACTACTATTAATATTGTTCTTGGTTATGGTTTTATTTTGCAAATTTCTTGAACGAAAATCATTAAGCTGTTGGAAAGCCCGGAAGAGATATAGATTCAATAACACAATGGTTTGCGCTTTTTAAAGTGAAATAAGACGCTTGACAGATCGAAACAAATCTAATGAACTTGCAAAATTTTATCCGGAGGTCCTTATACTTCAGTTAGACTTTATTTTAAGTGATTCTCAATAAATTTTTTGTGTGTGAAATTTTAGCGGTTAAATTGATAACTGAACATATAATAATTAATAATCGATTAATCGAAAATCAATATTTTAATGATTATTTAATGATTTAGCATATCTATAGATTAATAAGTCAGATAACTTTCAAAATCAAACTGAACGGCAGCTTAGGGTGAACAATCCAAAAGTAATCAAAATAGGTACCGGTCTGTGAAAGGAAAGGACATATGCTTTGGTTCTGTGACATGATGCGTTGGTTTGAACAATTTATTGAAAAGGCTTTTGGAGTATTTTTCTAGGGCAATCTATTACCGTAGAACCAACATTGATACTTCTTCAAAGTGAGATGAGTAGAAGTTTATGCTCTAGAAAACGAAAAAAGGAATACTTGAACAGAATAGGTATAATGCCTTCTTGCTTTTTTAACTTTTAAAAACCAACGACCAACATTTTGCTATATGAAATTCTGTTATGATATGTCCCTCATTCTTTTGGTGCGTTCATGCGTTTTATCTTTTTCCTTAAAACGACGCAACTCATTGCATAATGTATTACGTAACTGATCAATTACGTCCGATTTATATTTTCAAGAAATATTTTTATCCATATATGATGTTTATTCCAAATAATTAATGAACAAATAAACGTGTTATATATACATACACTCAGAGTCGTCCTGGGCGGTTGAGGCGGCGCCGTCGCACAGGCCCCCCGGCCGGCAGGGCCTCCGCCCTTCTTTTATTGATTTCAAGTATTAAGATATGTATTAAAAATGTCTCCAATCGTATCAGTGAAAGTTGTAGCTTAGCTTTTGAAGATTCCCTTCAAAAGTTCTTCCCTAGTGAGAGGTCCGCGTGTTCGAATCTAATGAGATATTAAGGTATCTCTTTCGTAACATTATTGATGAAATTGAAAACATTAAATCGAATATAGTGTTTACTATACATTTATTTGATGTTTTGATCAATTTTTTTTTAATATTGATTAATTAGTTAATTTTAATTTTTCTGTGAATAAAAAATGCCTCTTTTTATTTCTCGCACCGGACCTTTAAAAGTGTAGGAACGACCCTGCATACACTTCTATCACTTTACTATTATTAACTACTATATTCGAATAAAAAAGAGTGTTCACTTAGTCATTTGCACACTTCTTAAGAAAATACTAACTTTTAGACAAAAATATGTAATTTGACTAAAATATCCCTAATTAAATAGATTTTGATCACTTAACACTTAATATTAATAAATAGACACTTTTTTTAACTAAAAAATAAAGCTTAAGTAGACACTTTTTCAATCGGGAGGAAGTAGTATATGTATATCTAATCTCACCTGAGCAAAATATCAGTTGACCATGTTGAATTAATGTAGTTTAGACTAGTGTAAATATGGAGTATGTGTCAGTTTTGTTTCCTCTATTTTCATTTACATTAATATTTTTATTTATTTTTACTTCAAAATTGGTAAGTCCATATCTTATTAAAAAAGTCTCTGTTTTGCTCTCTCCTTGGTCAGAAGATCAGCTACCCTGTTCTACGCTCGATAAGTGTGATTAGGGGTGGATCTTCAATATTCGATTTCGTATTACTACAAAAATAAATATAGAATTGACAATAAAATTTTAGTAATACTAAATATATTGTTGCTAAAAAATGTGAATGGTAAAAAAAATTAATATATTGTTGCTAAAAACGTAAATGGCAACAACTTATTGCGAAAATTCCCGCATCGAAAATTATTTGCAACGGCATACAATAATTTTTATTGTTGCGAAAAGTACTTTTGATAATAACATTTAACATATGACAATAAAAAATGTTATTGGGCAAATGTATTTCTTCTTGTAGTGTATTTCTAAAGCTGTGCCGGCTTAATGAGAAGGTGCCTTAGGCCCCCAATATTGAGGGGCTCCAAAATTTATAGTTTTACATATTATTTATATATTAAAAAATATTATGAAATGTGACAGAGGGTTTCAGAGAAATAACTCAAATTTCATAACAAACATGTATATATGAAAATTAATAATTTAATGACGATACTGATAAAAACTTTTTAATAAAAGTCTCTTGTGGTATTTTTTTAGAACTGATCTTTTTTAAATAAAAAGTGCATCAAGTCATTGTTCACTTCAAATTAAGTGGACAAGTATTATAAATGTTTGAAATTATGTTGATAGTTAATGACAAATGAATTGATATTATTACCGTATGTGGATTATAAAAAATATATAAAATCAATGAGTGTTTTTTTCGAAATATATTATACAAGCTTTTGTGAATAGAGTAATTAGATATCTTTAATAGTGGGCTAGTAGATAGTCAAGTGAACAATTAAGATATATACAAGATGGTTCGTACAACATCGTTAACGAATTTTACTTATAAATTTTATTAATAAATGAAAGGCCTCTTATTATGGTTTGACTTTAGGCCATCAATTTCGTTGAACCGCTCATGTTCTAAATTAAGTAATTCAGTAATCAGTAATTGAAAGTAGATATCAAATAGGTGTTGAAAGGAAAGATATTTTGACAAAATATGTGTTATGAGTTTTGCCCTGATTTTTTTTTATCATAATTGAGTTTTACTTTTCTGTTGAAGAAAAGTGAAAATATTACTATAATTGCTTTTACTTTTTCTGAAAGGAAAATATATTTTTCTTTCATATTTGGATATTCCCTTTAGTTGGAGTAGTTTTAGACATTTATAAATTGAAAACCTCATTTCCACAACTAAGAAAACACAATAACATTCACAATGTAGTCATTTATGTATTTTTGTTTAGGAGGAGATTTTTCTCTCAATAGCTTTAGAATAATTTTATTTATATTTGTTTTATCATTAATGGGTCAATTGACCAAATTCATATCATAAAATAGTCTTTTTACAATCTTCTTTGTTGTCTAATTTATCGTCGTTTAAGATTTGCAATTATTAGCTTCGGCATAACGTCTTGTTATTTTGATCCCAACAGTATGTTCATAATTTATCCAACATTTGACATGTTAGCTTTTCGAAAAATCACATATAGAGTTCAGATCTCCACTCTCAAACCCTAGCATTATGAATTTGACATTATAGGTTAATCATGAATTCTAAATCACTCGTTAATGTTACTCCTATATATGGTAAACAATTCATTAGGAGTAGGCGTTCGATATTCAATTAGATTTTTCAAAGTTCGACTTCTTTCGATAATAAAATTTTCTGATAGAATATTTTCCTCTATACAATAATTTTCTACCATATATGAAGAGATCTACATTAATATAAAATATACACATAATATTCTATTAATGACCCTATTCTAGAATATTCTAACTAATATTCTAATACTCCCCCGCAGTTGAAGCTGGAGGGCGCCGAATGCTGAGACTGTCCCGAAATTCTTCAAATAAAATCAGCGGAAGCCCTTTCGTGAAGATATCGGCGATTTGATGACGCGTTGGGACATGTAGTACCCACACTTGTCCGCGTGCCACTTTTTCACGGACAAAATGGATATCCAACTCTATATGTTTAGTGCGCTGATGATGTATTGGATTTCTAGAAAGATATATTGCACTAATGTTGTCACAGTAAACCATAGTAGCTTTCGGAATTTGGCAATGAAGTTCTAGTAAAAGATTAGAATCGGCGTTAATCGGACACAACATCGCAACGCGGTATTCGCCTTCAAAGCTGAGCGCGATCGTAGGTTGCCGTTTGAAGACCGTGAAATTAAATTATCACCGAGGAAGACCTGATACCCGGATGTGGGCGTGCGGTGTCGGACAACTGCGATCTGCGTCTGTATAAGTGACAAGTTTGGAGACGCAAGATGGGTAAAGATGTAATCCATATTCCTGAGTGCCGCTTAATGTAGCGTAATCCGTTTGAGTGCTGCGTATGTTCTTCCATGGATTATCGTGAATAGAAACACTTGTTGCGACATGGGTTATATGCAGTGCAGTAAAAGTGAGATATTGCAACGCGCCTGCTAGGATGCGGTACAATGTTGGATCAGCAAAAGGTTTGCTAGAGATGACACTTAATTTGGACTTTGTATCCACCGGTGTTGCTGAAGGTTTGCAAGAGGTCATTCCAGCCCGTTCCACGATCTCAGATGCATACTTCTTCTGGGAGAGAAAGAGCCCGCTGCGTGTCTTGTCACACAATTCCTAGAAAGAAGTGCAATGGACCAAGATCCTTCATAGCAAATTACAACCAAGTGAGACATGATATTCTTGCGAAGAGAGTCCGAGGAAAGTCGAGAATAATATCATCCACATACAATAGAAGATAAGCCGTATGATTACCCTGATGATAGATAAAAAGAGAGTTATCGGACCGGCTGTGTGAAAACCCCATCTGTGATACAAAATCTGCAAACCGCTGATACCAGGCCCTCTGGGTGCTTGTTTGAGGCTATATAAAGACTTGTTTAGCAGACATACATGATTGTGATATTTTGGATCTCTGTACCCCAATGGTTGGTGCATGTAAACAGTCTCATTTAGGTGACCATGGAGAAATGCATTTTTAACATCCAACTGGTGAAGTGACCGTCCTCGGAGAGACAAAGTGAACATTGTTACGATAGTAGTGGTTTGACTCTTTGGATGAATGTCTCCCACAATCGATACCAACTGCTGCGTCTTCCCATCACCTACAAGACGGGCCTTATGCGCTCGAAAAGAACCATCGATTTTTCTTTATGGGTAAAAATCCACATAGACCGAATGATGTTAGCATTAGATGAGCAGGCACTAAATCCCGTATCTATTTTTAATAAGAGCTTGATATTCATCATCCATGGCCATTTTCCAATTTGGGTCTTCGGAGCGGACACGTGGTTACATGGTAAAGGTGATTTGGAAACTTGGGTGTGAAGGCTGTATTTAGTGTTGGGTTTGACAATACCATGTTGACTACGGGTGACTGGGCGTGTTGTCGGGCGATGGGTGGGCCATCGCCAAATGTGGTATTTGTAAATATGGGCCTGGATCAGGGGCTTGGGTTGCATTAGGGGGAAGGTTACTATTGGTAGGTGTCAAAGCACACGGGCCTGAATGTGTATCAGTATCCAAGACAGTGGGTTGGGCGCCATTTGGTAAGGACACGAGTAATGGGTTAAACGAATTTTGTCCATTAGCGATGTGATGGCCAGAACTATGGGACAATGGTTGGGTAAAACTTGGGTGTATTCCAGCATCCAAAAACTCATAAGTGGGAGATTGTGACTCATTGATTTTTCTAAATGGGAATTGAGTTTCATCAAAGATAACATGACGACTAATAAAAATCCTATTGGAGGATAGGTCATAACATTTGTATCCCCGATGATGGGATGGGTATCCCAAAAAAATGCATGGAGTAGATCTCGGTTGTAATTTATGGATGGTGGTGGATGGGAATAATGGAAAACACAAGCACCCAAAAACCCGGAGATGAGAGTGTCGGTTTTCGAAGGTATAGTAATTGAAGGGGTGTTTGGTGTGATGTATGTTTGTTTGGTAGTATATTCAATAAATAAGTAGTCATCTGAAGTGCATGATGCCAAAAGTTAGGGGGAAGTGAGGCATGAGCAAGGGATGTCATGACAATATTATTTATGGTTCGTATTTTGCGTTCCGCCTGTCCATTCTGATAAGATGTGTGGGGCGTGAAGCGAAAATTCAAACCATTTGTTTTGCAAAAATCCCAGAATTGTCTATTATCAAACTCCCGCCCGTTATCACATTGGATGTTTTTGATATCCCGTTCAAACTGTTTTTGGATGAAAGCTCTAAAACTAAGGAATGTAGAAAACACTTGTGATTTTTTCAATATGGGAAATGTCCACAAGAATTTAGAGTAATCATCTAAAACAAACAAATAATATCTATGCCCCGAAGAGCTCAAAACTGGGGATGTCCAAATATCACAATGTATAGTATCAAATGGCAAAAAAGTGCAATTAGAAGAAAACTCAAAAGGTAGTTGAATATGCTTACCCAAAGGACACGACTAACACTTATTAAGAGTTCGTGTACATGAAATTGAATTATTGCGTTTGAGAGAGTTTAAAACAGACTCTCCCGGATGTCCCAAACGTTCATGCCATAAATTGAAATTAAAAACAGCAAAATTAAAGTGTTTCTTGTCTGGTTGTAGTAGTGAAGTAACTGGATAAAGTTCTCCCTGGCTATCACATCTCATTAGTCGTGCCGCTGCGAAAATCACACACAAAAACCAAAAGGATCAAAAGCTACGATGGCAAGGTTATCAAGTAAACTTTCGAACGGAGATTAGGTTTTTGATTAATTGTGGTGCATGAATAACATTTTTCAAGGCTAATGGTGGATTTGGTTTGGACAATTTAGTAGAACCATAACCTTTTATTGGAATGGAATGGCCATTTCTGATAGTTATACCATTTGATTTGCTCAAATTAAAATAGGACGTAAGATTACCTTGGGATGACGTCATATGTGACGTTGCACCTGAGTCCATATACCATTAGGTATGCAGTGGATTAAGCGGGGTGTGCGTGGCATGTTCGATGTCGCGGTTGTGCTGTTGAGTGGGTCTCGTTCACACTGAGGCCCAGCGGTCATCCATGGCAGTTCCAGATCATCTTTGGTGGCCCGCCATTCTTTGGATCGCCCAAAACGCCCAGATTCTTTATCTTGCCAGCTCCCACCTGGCTGTTGGGCTTGTGGAAATTCGGCCAATGATGAAATTTGGACAAAAAGTGAAGAGTGGGTGATTTCTTTGGGTATGGATAATTGGAATTGGGCACGCCGGTTGTAGTAGGGTAAGAGACAGGGGTCGGCCCAAGTCCATTGTGGCGAGCCAGCTGCTGCTTCTTCTGCGCCTGCCCGCTCTGCTACCCCATGGCGGCTTCTGCTGCGCCGCCACGGAATCGCCAGTAACACGTCGAATTCCGCCCATGCCGGATTGCGATTATTCCCGTTTCTGTTGCGGTTTCCACCTTTTTTATTTCCATGCCGTCCTTTTTGACCCCGATTATTTCCATCATTTGTGACCATGTACGCCGATTCGGTTGTGTTAGCAACCTTTTTAGAGAAACATTGTTCTTCTAGGATTAACATAGATCTTGCTTTGTAGAATAACGGAAGTGGGTTACTTTGACGGATAACGGTGGCAACTCCGCTATATGCCTCTGTCAATCCGGCAACAAGTTGTAGAACCAAACGGTTGTCGGAGACGGGGGAACCAACATTTTTTAATTGATCCTCCAACACTTTGAGGCGTTGACAATAAGCGGACGCATTAGGAAAATCCTCCATATCAATACTGAAGAATTCTTGTTCCAAAGCAACTGCACGGGAATTTTGATTATCATAAAAAATGTCCCGTAATCGATTTCAAGCATCAATTGCCTTAGAATATGTTTCCATGATCGTGTGCAACAAATCCGTGGATATTGTTGAATATATCCAACCAAGAACAGTGGCATCTAGGACATCCCACAATTCTTTGTCTTCATCCGTTGTCAAGACTTTTTCTTTGTCTTTTTCCGGGGAAATGATGTGGTGAAGAACCCGGTGAGAACGACAACATATTTTGAAAAGTTCCGCCCAGGAAGCATAATGCACATTCTCCATTTGTAAGGTTATGGGAACATGAGTTTTGATATTGGAAACTGTGAGGGCTGGGTGATAAAACGATTTGGATTCAGACATGTTGATAATAGTTGGATGAAAAAAAAACGATGAACAGGAACACAAACAAAAAAAAATCAAATTAATGACCCTATTCTAGAATATTCTAACTAATATTCTAACATTTTCAAAGTTTAATCCGGTACGATAATCAAATTTCGATACAGTAAATCTCGATTCGACTCGGTACCCTAGATGTGGTTGACTGTTGGAGCTCCCAGCGTGCATCAGGTACCTGCACTTGAATCAAGTTGCAGAATCAATTAAGTTGCAGAGCCAAGTTGCATCAAGTACATGCATTCAAGTTTCAGGGTGGTAGATTGCCCAAAATAGGCAGGTTTGAATTCTGGTAGCCGCAGTGTGGAGTTTCATTCTTTCTTTGTGGGGGATGACTTCTTGTGGACGCGCCTCCCACTTAGTGAGCCGCTGAGTCACCATAATTTACCTCCTCCACCAATTTCTGTTGGGCCGGAGATGGGGGCTATGTGGGCGAAAGATTTCGCCTTTTGGCCCGAAGAATCAAATAGGGTAAGTGGCCATGCATGTATTAATGACCTATGTGGGAAGGACTACACTTCATTATCCACATAAGTGGTGGTTGTTTATTCAATCTGCTCTTCTAATTAATTGTTCTTTATTGATAGAAAAATATAATGTATTAGGTACTATATATCTTTGTACTAAAGATGAAAGCTGCAAAAAATTTCAGTGCTTATTATTTTATTTTTTTCCAACTTTTAGTGCGTATTATTAACGTGCTGATTTTGTATAGTAAAACCCACTTTGAAAAAAAAAAGAAAAGATTTTAACTCATTATTGATTGCGTTCAAGATACTCATAGTACTTTAATAAAGAAAAGTTTATAACTACAATCCCTTTTCTCCACGCATCTAACTAAGTTCGTGCAATTCGCTGGTTTAAGCATATAAAGACAGTGATGATATGACACAGCTTATTGAATTATTTCTCAAAAAAAGATACTTTTGGGAAAGAAAACTAAAAGCGACAAATTTCTTTATCTTTTAAACTTTTGTTTTTCCCCTTTTACCTAATTATGCACGAATTGATTATCAAGTAAGAGTAGGCGTAATATAAGAAAATTATAATAAAGTACTACATTTTCTATCTCATTTTATGAGACATATTTTCTTGTTGGTTTTATCGAGCTTCTCACAATAATACAAAACGTATTACCCACTTCTTACAATCTGACTTGATCTTGGGTAGACCTACTACAATTTCAAGTTAATACTGTAATAGTAACTTGATCCACAATTAAATAATTTATAGATATTTATTATATTTTTAATCTCAAGACTACATGAATCTTGATTATTCATTTTAAATTCTCTCATGTAATATTTAATTAATTAATAAACAATAAAGTTCAATCTCAGATTTCTTTTACATTTTCTAAGAGTGTTAAAAAACTTTAAAATGAAAAATTGAATAAATATGAAATTTGGCTAAGGAATTGGAATTTGGAAAAGCACAGTAACCATCACCCCTTTATAATCCTAAAAGCAGCTCATACAAATATATATATATATATAACGACCATTGCCAGTAAGCGCCACGAGCCCGACGCAAAACCTTAATTCTTTCTATATCTGGCCTTCGTCCACCACCGTCAACTCACCACCTTTTTGCTAACATACGCCTCCTATACGCTAACATACGCCTCGTTTTGTAACAATTACGAACAAAGGATAACCCAAAGTGAGGAATTATGTGAGTGGTACAATGAGACAATGAGCTCTTCTCCAAAACAAGAAAATACATATCCGGATTCCAAAGACGAAGAATCTCGACGCCTCCTTACCTTACCTCTGCCACAGTCAACGTCTCCGTTAATTAACGGCGATGCTGATGATAACAACAGCGAAGAAGAAGAAGAATTCGCGTACGGATCTGGTGAAAAGATCCACATCGTTGATTTCGAATCAGAACCAATAGACGGTGTTGATTACAGCACGGTGCCGCCATTTTCATGGAAGAAGCTATGGCAGTTTACGGGTCCTGGATTCTTAATGAGCATAGCTTTTTTGGATCCGGGTAATTTGGAAGGGGATCTACAAGCTGGGGCAATTGCGGGTTACTCACTTTTGTGGTTGTTGTTATGGGCCACTGTTGTGGGCCTGATGATCCAGTTACTGTCGGCGAGAATTGGCGTTGCAACGGGCCGGCACTTGGCGGAGCTTTGCCGGGAAGAGTATCCTAAATGGGCTGGGCTTTTACTGTGGTTTATGGCTGAGGTGGCGTTAATCGGAGCTGATATTCAGGAAGTTATAGGAAGTGCTATTGCTATTAAAATACTTAGTCGTGGGTTTATTCCTCTTTGGGGTGGTGTTCTTATTACTGCTTCTGATTGGTAAATTTTTGCTTAATTAACTTGTTTAGCTTAAAAGATCATTGCTTTAGCTCAAATTAGCATTTATTTGGTAGTAGTATTAGTTTGTTTGCCAATTGGATGTGAAAAATATAGTCTGTTCAATGCTCATCAACTGGGATCATAGTTTGCTTTTACATGTAATATGTTTCTTCTTCATTTGGGGGTTTATTAAGTGTACTTTTGTTCTATTTAGAGAATTGTATGTAATGTAAGGGTTAAGTGTGAGATTTAAAGAACCCTTAGTTTGCCGTAATAGTATTGGAATGAAATGGACCTAAATAGGGTGACCTGATACAAAGGATTCATTTAGCCAACCCCATATTTTCGGGATTGAGGTGTAGTTGATTGGTTGATGTAGTACCTTTCTAATGGAATTAATCTGCTTTGGTGTTCTGGTTTGCATAACTTACCATCATAAACCTGAATTTATGTTTGGATATTCCTCTTATTAATTGATCAATCTGTTGACTAGTTTTTCATTTGTTCTGTTTTGTAAACAGCTTTCTTCTTTTGGTTCTTGAGAACTATGGGATAAGGAAGTTGGAAGCCGTGTTTGCTGTTCTTATTTTGACTATGGCACTGTCCTTTGCTTGGATGTTTGGAGATGCCAAACCAAGTGGGAAGGAACTTCTAGCAGGTGATTTTCTTATTCTTCCATTTGTTTAGTTTAAATACATGAAATTAATGTGGGTAGGTGCTGATATGTTTTCTTTTCGAATGTGTTTCAACATCTTCACAGGTCTCTTGATTCCAAAACTCAGTTCAGGGACAGTTCGGCAGGCTGTTGGAGTAGTTGGTTGTGTAATAATGCCTCACAATGTATTCTTGCATTCAGCTTTGGTGCAATCCAGGGAGATTGATTTGAAGAAAAAAGGGCAGGTTCAGGAGGCACTGAATTACTATTCAATCGAATCCTCCTTTGCCCTTCTTATATCCTTTATGATCAATTTGTTTGTCACAACTGTCTTTGCCAAGGGATTTTATGGCAGTGAGCAAGCTAGTAGTTTAGGCCTTGTAAATGCAGGGCAGTTTCTTCAGGACAAGTATGGTGGGGGACTGTTCCCAATTCTCTATATTTGGGGTATTGGATTATTGGCAGCTGGGCAGAGTAGTACGATAACTGGTACTTATGCTGGTCAGTTTATCATGGGAGGTTTTCTAGATCTACGCTTGAAGAAATGGCTTAGGGCGCTGATCACTCGAAGTTGTGCCATTTTGCCGACAATTGTTGTCGCTCTGATTTTTAATAGATCTGAATCATCACTCGACGTTTTGAATGAGTGGCTTAATGTGCTTCAGTCTATACAGATCCCTTTTGCGCTCATACCCCTTCTGACATTGGTGTCCAAGGAGGATTTAATGGGTACTTTCAAAATCGGGCCTACTCTCGAGGTAATTTGAAGTTCCCCATATCTGTGTTTTTCAGCTTCATGTCTATTTACTTTCTAAAGATTAGACATGAAACTGTCTCAAGAATGGTCAAATCCTTTATTTGTTTATGTGTTTTTTACCAGAACAACTATGATTTTAAAATTCTAATCATCTTAGTTATCTTGGTGGCTAGCAATTTTGTTTGAATTTGATGTCAGAAACTGTAGAATTTTGAACTGTTGACAGAGAATGGGAAAAGTAAAAAAAAAACTAGCAAAAAGAACCTAGTTTGTGATTAACACCATGAGTGTGTCATTTTGATATGTGTGTAGGCTGTTTGTTTGGTCCATAATAACATAAATAGATACACCATCAAGTCATTTTCTTGTGTTTCAGTATAGGTATGCTTCTATTTGAATCATCTTATTTATTTTGAACTAGTAGACTTTTTCTATGATACGTGGACCTTTAATTGTTTTGATGTACCCTGAATTGAATGGGTGTGACTGGTATGAGTAATTAGTTGCAAAATTCTCAGAAGATAATAGAGATTAGGAATACCTTGCATGTAACCTTACCAGGTATCGGATAAATACCACATCATAGTCCATATATCGTAGGTCCTTGCGTGTTTGATGTCTAAACGCAAAACTCTGAAAATTAACGATATGTATTTTATATTATTTTCATTTATTTTGATAATGGTGGTGTCCGAATCAGAGTTAACCTTGATAATCTAGCGAGCACTGGTGCCTCCCACCAGCACAATACCGGTTAACTTTGTCCGCGAAAGCCTAGACAATTCGAGTAAATAACTAGCTTCTTTTGTATATACTGGAAATTGAACGTTAGTCACTTAGTCTCCATGGTCCATTCGATCTTCATTGACCGCTAGGCTACACCTGTCGATGCTTAAAGATATATATCTAGATCAATTGATAATGGGGAACCTTAGTAATAATTTTACAAAACATTCCATAAAGAACCTTTTTTTATTTGTTTTGTGGTTGTACCAAGCTTGACACGTTTATGACTAAGACAAACTACAAAATGTACAGTTCTTTTGGAATTTTCTATCTTATTTGTTATATTGCAGACTAAGTTACCCTTATTGCATGTTTGAATCCATCGTAAACTCATTAGCATTTCAGCTTTTGTATCCTAAATTTTGGACTGTCTTGTGTGGGGTGCATTCTTTATGCAAGGAATCCTATTTTGAACTGCCTGTTCATTCTTACTGTAGAGAATTGCATGGACTGTTGCTGTACTCGTGATGGTGATAAACGGTTATCTTTTGCTAGACTTCTTTATCGCTGAGGTCAACGGACTGCTGTTTGCTTTTCTGGTCTGTTCCGGGACTGCAGGTTATATTGCCTTCATTTTGTACCTTATTTCACATGGAGGTGGCAATGTTGCCAATTGGTTCAACCTACTCCGCACAAAAGGATATAGCTATGCTGGTCAATGAGACATCGAAGATAATATATTCCATCAAATCCGAATGTGGTAAATAGTAAATCACTACATGGCAGAGTGGCCATGGCTCGGGAAGTTTGGTTACTGAAGCATTCTTTGAATTTAAGAGATTCCAATTTCATTGTGTCCCAACTGTCAATAGATGTCCAGAAATTGTCAGCATTTACTTTTTGCTGTAGGTTCCCAAAAAAGAAATAATGGAGCAAACTATCCATGATATTGACATCAGTTATAGAGGATGAGGTAAGTGCATGTTTGGATTGACTTTTGGTGATTCTGGATTTCTGGGTACCTATTTTCGTGAAAATCAGAAAATTGACATATTTGGTTGGCCAAAATCAATTCTGGGCTAGAATTGATTCTGGCAGGCTAGAATTGATTCTGGCATAATCAATTTTGCCATTTATTTCAATTTGAATTTTACTCTTTCCTTTATTACCCTCTTTAATTTTCATCAACAACTCTATCCACTTTCATTACTCTCTTTAAATATCTAGAAATAATTAATAAAAAAAATTCAAATATACAACTTTCATTACCTCTTTAAATATATAGAAATAATTACTAAAAAAAATATCATATATACAACTTTCATTACCCTCTTTAAATATCTAGAAATAATTACTAAACAAATCAAATATACTACTCATGTTCTGTTTTAATTAAAAAAAATCAAGTATACTACTCATGCGAAATATTCAATTATTACCACTCAAGTTTAAGGTCCACAATAGAAAGAACTTTTGGGGTATGGAAGAACAGATTTGCAATTTTACGTCGCATGCCCAAGTTCAATTTTGAAACACAGGTTCAAATAGTCGTCGCAACAATGGCTATACACAACTTTATCAGAAGGAATATAGAAAGGGATATTGATTTTGATCTTTATGAAGATGAAAGCACAATCATTCACCATGATGATTATCATAGATCATTTAACTTGGATCAATCACAAGATTTTAATGTAGTTTTTTCATCAGAGATGGATCACGTTCGAGACTTAGTCTGCAATCAAATTATAGAGTACATGCAAAATTAGTATTGTAATAATATTTAAATACTATTTGCACTTTAAATTAGTATTGTAATAATATTCTACTAATATTTAAGTATTATATTGCACTTTAAATTCTATTATCTATTTGTAATTTTTATTTACATACTTCCATCTATTTATATGTATATTTTTATTTATATGTATGCCCATTTTGGTAATTCTACATTCAAAAATAATTTTGATCAAAACTATCCAAACATAAATCAATTATAAGAATCACTTTTACATTGTTGTATCCAAACATAAATCACTTCTGCCAGAATCAATTTTGTCAGAAGCTAATCCAAACACACCTTAAGTATATAGCACCGCCGGATTAAGATACTTCTTCATTGAAGGTACATACAATCCACAATGTTGTATTTATCGAATAGATGCAGAAGAACTTCAAAGCCATTGAATTTTTACAAGAGCTTAGTGCACCGGACTGTTTTTTTTTTTTTTAATTTTCTATTGTGCAGTAATGTAATTTTCGGTTTAGCTGTTTAGAAGTGACTTACATCAATACAAGTGAAGGGTTTGGATCTTTCTTGTGATAGACTTTTGATGTTTTTACTCCCATCTTTTTTCATTTTGTTCTGTATTTGGATGATCGTGATACCAAATTAAAGGAGGAAAAAGGGAATCAGTACTGTTTATAAAGCATTTTGTGCTGTATTTGGATGATATTAAGCACTATAAATTATTCAGTAAGAAATACAACCCCCTTCCCACATCCCGGGCCCGAAAACCAATCCAAATCTATATTCTTAATCAGAGATTTCTTTTGAGCAAACTATTCTTAACAAGTCAATTGATTTTTTTTTCTGATTTTGAACATCTTGATAGTTAACTACGAAAGCATGAAAGACATCTTTGTCAAAACAATTATCATTTGGATATTATAACACAACATTAACAACAAAATAAATAAATAATACTAATTTTTTAAATATTTGAAATAGTTGGAATGTATGTATAACAAGTTGAAATTTTAGGGTAGATATGCGTAATTCTCAAACTATTTTTACTGTGATTATTTTTAATTCTTATTATCATTATACTATTGTCATTGTGGTTACTATTACTTGAAACCAAAAGGGATCTGCTTGTTAGCTATATATCAGGAGGTAGAAAATGCGCTTCACAGTTCACAATATATTTCAATTTTCAGGTTTCAAAGACTTCAAAGTCACATGTAGCCTGTAGATATTGGCTAGTTCAACTTTTTTTTTTGGTGAATGTTCGAATTCTCGCGATTTAATCCCTCCTCATTCCCCTTCCCCTACTCTTAAGTCTTATGTAATAAATAAATAAAAAAGTCATGTAAGTTGACGAAGGTAATGGGGCACAATTTTTCTTCCTCAACATAGTTTGAAACAAAGGGAATCAAATATTTTATAACCATTGAGACAATACATGCTTTTGATGATCGACAGATCAAAATATTCCTCCGGCTTTATAACGTGAAAGAAAAAAAAAGCAAATTTGAATAGAATAAATGCATATGATGGTCCCCCAACCTTAATCACCGACGCAAATGGATCCTGTCAATGTGAAAATTGTTAATTCATTGACAAGATCTAGGTCTCTGTGTCATATTAGAGAAAAACATTTGGCTATGACTTGTAAGGAAAACGCGTTGAACTAAGTCGAAAACTATGGTGAAATCTCCATCATCGGAGCATAATGGCGTACTTGGAATTAACAAACATGAAACCAAAGATCAAGAATCCAACTATCTATTATCTGACGATGATGATGATAAGGATAAAATTTTGGCCATTGAAATCGAGAAAGCCGACATGGATGATGTTCCAGGAGTGGTCTCACCATTTTCCTGGAAGAAGCTATGGGAGTTTACAGGACCAGGTTTTTTAATGAGCATTGCATTTCTCGATCCAGGTAACTTGGAAGGAGATTTGCAGGCCGGAGCCATAGCGGGCTACTCGCTTTTATGGCTCCTTATGTGGTCCACTTTCATGGGCTTGCTCATTCAGCTATTGTCCCTGAGATTGGGTGTTGCTACGGGCCGGCACTTGGCTGAGATCTGCCGGGAGGAGTATCCTAATTGGGCCAGGATTTTGCTTTGGTTAATGGCGGAGGTGGCCTTGATCGGAGCTGATATTCAGGAAGTTATAGGAAGTGCCATTGCTATTAAGATACTTAGCCGTGGGGTTATTCCTCTTTGGGGTGGTGTCCTTATTACTGCTTCTGATTGGTAAATTTTCCTTTTACTTGGGTTTCTTTTCATGTTTCCCGTTTGTTTTTTTGTTATAAAGATGGTGTCCCAGCTAGTTTGAGAGCATGATATCCTGCTAGTCTACTACCTCCCACCAACGGTAATTTTGTCCACCGAGGCTTTGACAGAATAGAAGAAATCATCTAGCATCTTTTTTGTCTAAGAATTCACCTACATAGCTGTCCACCCAACTGCTTAAACTGAAAATAGCAGGCAAATGTATAATATATGTATAAATTAAAATCCGTATATATGTATAATCAGTGTATAATCTATATATTCCGATTAAGAAAAGTAAATAGTAAATCCTGCCAGATATTTGTGTAAAGATCCCTTTTTTTCTGTGCTGGGATTTCACCCCTTAGCTCACATAGTTGTTGGCTTGTCACCCACATCATTGACCATTAGGCCGCAGTCTTGGATGATGTTTCCCTTTTGCTTTTGTTATTCAATCCATTGAAATTGAAAATATGTTAGCTTTTGATGTCTTTGCTTACAAAATATGAATAGAATTCTATAGTAGAATGTTCTTGGAGTGTATGAATCGGTTGGTCTGCTGACTGTGATTGTTTTGTTTGAATAACAGCTTCATCTTCTTATTTCTGGAAAATTATGGAGTTAGGAAACTAGAAGCGTTTTTCGCTGTTCTAATTTCCACTATGGCATTATCATTTGCCTGGATGTTTGCTGACACTAGGCCTAGTAGCAAGGAACTAATAATAGGTCAGAATCTTGTTTTCACATTTGCATTTCTTTACTACTGTAGTCAATATCATTTCTATGCTTACATTAAATTCTTTAGCTTCAATATTTTTCAGGTCTTTTGCTACCTAGACTCAGCTCAAAGACAATTCAGAAGGCTGTTGGAGTTGTTGGTTGTGTTATAACTCCTCACAACGTATTCTTATACTCCGCTTTGGTGCAGTCCAGGAAAATTGATCCTAAAAAGAAAGAAAAAGTGCAAGAGGCACTAAACTACTATACGATCGAGTCTACTATTGCTGTTTTCATTTCATTCTCTATCAATTTGATGGTAACAGCTGTGTTCGCTAAGGGATTTTATGGAACTCCACGAGCTGATAGTATAGGCCTAGTAAATGCAGGGCAATATCTTCAAGAAAGGTATGGTGGAGGGTTGTTCCCGATTCTCTACATATGGGGCATTGGCCTTTTAGCAGCTGGTCAAAGTAGCACGATGACAGGTACTTATGCTGGACAGTTTATAATGGGAGGTTTTTTGAATCTGCGGATGAAGAAATGGATAAGATCAGTGATTACAAGGAGTTGTGCCATTGTGCCAACCATAACTGTGGCCATCTATTTCAACAGATGGGAAGATTCACTCGACGTTCTGAACGAATGGCTGAATGTGCTTCAAGGCATGCAGATCCCATTTGCTATCATTCCTCTTATAACATTAGTGTCAAATGAGCAGATCATGGGAGTCTTCAAGATTGGAAAGCTCATGGAGGTTAGGCATCACAAGCTTTTCCATACCGATTTATAATAGAGATTGCCTTGTTAACGGCCTTTTAGCACGATGATGATCCTTTCTAGGCACTAAATCCTAACATGTTTATCTTGCATATAATTAATACTCTAGTTATAGTTGCTTATCAACAATGACTCAAACTAGTCTCACACCCTCTTAGACATTTTCTATACATCAGTACAAATAAGGCATCCTTGACCTCTTTGTTTGCTGATTTCGCTGTTCTGTATCTGGCTTGTCCTAACCTCAACAAACTAACTGGATAACAAGACGAAATACTATCTCCTCGATGTCTTGGGGAAAGAATTTTATGTTTTTATTCTTATGCTTCCACTATTATAGTTTCCTCACGTCTATGCTGTTTCACGTGATTCTTTTAGAAGGTAAAATAAACTTGTGCTATTTTGCATAATTAAAATGCCACAATTGTCTGTACTCCCCTTAAATAGGTCAAGTTGAAGTAGAAATGAGAAAATTGAAGGACAATCTTAATTCTTGTTATCTTTACTGAATTGGAACATCTACAATCTGATAAAACTATGACCTCGGAAATTAAGAATGTAAAGAAGACTAGCCATGATAGTTGGAGAACTTTTGCTCAAGTTTTGTATATGAGTTGCAACCTTTTTGGACGTTTTTTCAATTAAATTTGGTCTTAACTAAAAAAAGAAGTGACTGCCTTTCTGAGTACCAAAGGCTATTTAATCTTATTTATGCACAAAAGAAAATGTTAAATTTAATACAGAGGACCATATGATCAGTATCTCATACTTCAATTCTTGACTGCAGAGAACTGTGTGGACAGTAGCTGCCCTGGTAATAATGATCAATGGATATGTCATGTTGAGCTTCTTCCTTTCTGAAGTTAAGGGCCTGCTTTTTGGTTTTGTGGTTTGCATTGGAGCTTCGTCATATGTGGCTTCTCTTGTTTATCTCATTTCTCGGCGTCATAACCAGGCGGAGTTGAATGGTTTCACTCACCTTACAAATTGAGCTGACAGTCCTATAAAATTATGTAATATTAAAACATAACAGGGCCAGAGAAATGCCAGATAGGAGAATACATTTGTAAAGGAGAGTTCTTGATTGTGATAACAGCCCTTAGGAGTACAGTCTTGAATCTGAAATTCTTGAAATTTGGCACTAGAGAGCTATGACAAAAGCTGAATGAGACATGTATCACAAGCAGCAGATAATCTCTCCCACATTGACTTTACCACCAATGGCGAGGGCGTGATTTTCACCAAGGGGTTATCGTCTACTATATATATATATAAATATTATCTTGTATATACAATGTGACTATCCGGCTAGGGGGATCAGGAAGAACCCCTTCCGCCCCTCTAGTTCCTCCCCTGTCACCACTGTTCCCTCTCTTCCAAGAATGAAAATTTTGAAGGAATTTCAAGGAACAAATGTCATCTGAAAATGTATGTCCTGTTTTCAGCTTTTATCATCATCATCATGTAATTCTCATATATCAAATATAGATACTGACCTATCCTTCTGTCATGGATTAGGTAAAGTATTATACTACTAATTAACTTCCTGCTCTCTCTAGTCTTTCAACTCCATTCCACTTCTTCCTCTGCTGGGCATTATGCTATTAAAATGGACTCGTCTCTTACATGTCCTTGAAATTTATGACATGTTTGGCCATATTGATGGGGGGAAAAGGGTGAAAATACATTGCAACTCCTTCAATCTGATGAATCATCTGTTGTCGAATCTGTGAAACTCATATTCACTATTCATTTGGATCCTTTGCGGCTGATTGGACAATACTGAGAGAACAATTTTCTTTGCCAATTTGCAAAGGTACTGATGTTATACAGAGTTCATCCTTAATGTATCTTTTACAATTGATGCCTTTATGACCAAAATGATTTACCTTCTTTCAAGTTTCAATCAACCATAGCATGTGATGATTTTGAACTGCAAGGTACTGTGTGTGCTGAATGGGTTTGCTCATTTCTCTTTACTCCTTCGTAGCTTTGTGTACTTGAATTGAGTTTAATTTCTCTCTTCCACTGTTAGATTACTTGAAAATATATTATACTCCTTAGGTAACTTCTAATAGCAAAACTGATATGTAACCTATAGAAATGGTAAATAATTAGCCAAATACATCTATGGCCTCTTAAACTTGTCATTATATTTTATTTAGACATTCGAACTAATGTCTGTTGCAATAGAGCATCTAAAAAAATGTTCCTATTATACACTCATGGCTTAAATTTTTGATTTTTTTTGCACGTATTCTTAAGTGTTCATTATGTAGATAAATTAAGCACTTAAATTGTCATTTCTTTTAATTATACATATCAGCCTCAATTGGAACGGACCTAAGCTTTTAGGATTACTGTACGAAGTATTTGAAATACAGGAAAGAAATACCAGTAATATTTTCAAAGGGGTTGCAAATGGATCTACCGGTTCACCGCTGATGTGTATAATTAAATGAGGTGACATTATTTTAAGTTATTAACTTATTCACGTAATGGACGCTTGAGAACATTCACACAAACTTTTCAAAATTTGGACGGAAAGTATCTAATATGAATAATTTATTATGTGATCAATTAAAACGAGTCGTAGTTCGAGTATCTTATTGATAGGCTTAATTCTAGTCAAATTTGTCAAAGTTTTACAACGTTTAAACGGAAGAAAGATAAATGTCATGTTATTCAAACTATGATTCAAATTGTAATCCGTTGATTGGTAAAAGTAAACAAAATTTCTACGTAACCTGTTTGGTTAAGGTTTAGGAAGTCAAACGAGCTTATTTAAAAGAATGTTTACTTTCCAAAGTTGAGGTGTTTGATTAAATTTTTAGACGGAAAAAGTGTTTTTGAGTAGTAGAAAAAGTTATTTTTCATAAGCTGAAGAAAATAGATTTTTTCGTCAATATTTTTAGAATTTTGGTCAAGCACAAATTGCAGCTCTAATATTGGCAAAGTTACTGTAATTTGCAAAAAAAAAAATCTGATAAAAACACTTTTCAAATCAAGCAAATTTTAGAATTTGACGGGAAAATACCGTAAACAGCCTAACGTTTGATTATTCAATTAAACAACTTTATAAAGTCGCACGCACGAAATTATAGTAATATATAAACGATCTTTACTTTTATATATAAATAAAAGTTCAAAAAATAATATATAAAAGATTTGAAAAAGTCATTTTCTTCCATTCAAATTCGTAAGTAGTTACTAGAGATCCACTATTAAAGACGGAAAACGCATTAACTTTTAATATAAAAAAAAGGGAAAAACGCATTAATTACTCAATGTAAAATTAGAAAGACCATCCAAGTATTCATTATTATGGAGTTGAGCATCATCCTTTTATTCACATGTGAATTATTATGGAGTTGATAATTCTAGTGCGTTATTTACTCCCATCTCGGAAGTTAATACGAGTTTGAACAAATGAAACTCGCGTATAAAGTGCATTTATCGGTCGTTTCATTTGCAAATACTTAGCACATCATATTGTATTTCAAATTGAATAATTCAACTTTAACACTCGGTAACAAGAGATTTTTATGTCTTATATAAATTTACTATGTCATTTTTATGAGAGATTATTTTTATACATAATTTTTTTTTAAAATAACACACAAGAGATCTATAAGGAGAATTCTTATCCCTATCAAAAGTGTTAAATTGTCAAGACAATTTTATTTTTACATATCACATCACATACTTTACACCACAAGATTCAAAGAATAATTTAATACATTTTATACACAAGTGGAGTTTGATGATGCATATTTTACCTCTACCTTTATGGAATAGAGAGATTGTTTCTGATAAACCATCTGCTCGAAAATAGCACAACAAAACAACAAGATGAACAAAACAATTGAACCAACAAATAATGTTACGAATTGAAGAATAAAATATTATGCGAAAATTAAATACTACTACTAGATAAGGAGAAGATGAGAAGAGGAAACTAGCCTCCCACGTAAAAGTACGATAACACTCGGCTACCTACTACCCTTCTATCATATCCATACATTCCTATCTAAGATCGCATTTGGACATGAAAATTATTTCCTTTTTCTCAAAAATAGTTTCTAGATATTGTATTGGAGTAGTTAGTTTTTCAAAATGAGTTTCTCAATTTTGAAAAAAATATTTTTGATAAAATTGTCAAGTGAAAATTATTTTCACTCACAAAAAAATTACCTTTTTCGGCCAATTTTTAACATACTACTACTAATTTAGTTATGCATTGTCTAATTCCTTCCTGGAATAACAATTCATAGGAGTTACTATTGGTCTTAATAATTATTGGTAAATCAATATTAATCCCACACCATTAGTTAATACCTCTACTAGTGGGACCCCGGAGATCTGTTTGTATTCCTTTTGAATGCTAATTCAAACGTGTTTTAAAACTATTATTACAGATCTTGAGCATAATTATAGCAGAATCAATATTCTAAGGACTATTTCTTTTCATCTTGAATACTAATTAAACGATTGGTGTAGATACATTCTTTAAACCGAATCAGATTATAACAAACCCGGATTTATTAGAATATGATAACTGAATTGACCAAGATTTTGGGGGAAAATGAGTAATTTTTTTTAGTAGTAGCAAAAGTAATTTGAGAGGATGAAAAGAGTAAAAAAAATAAATCAAAAAACACATTTGAAACCTTGGTCAAACACAGTTATTGCTCTAATATTTGCGAAACTCATAATGCGTAGTCTAAATACTCAGAATTTTCGTCTATCTTATTATTATTTTTTGTTGTTGTGAAGGCCGCATTGCTTCTTTCGAGTCGCAAGAGTAAACCCGGTGTACGATAAGCGCAAACCACGCCGATCGCTTAAACCACACTGGCAAGTCAGTGTAACAGCTCCCAAGAGGCGGTCAGAGGCGTTACGCAGGGTTTCGAACTGCCTCTCCCACACCACCCAATGAGGATACCCTCTGCCTTCAAGACCAACTGGTCTAGGGCTTCGGATTTCGTCTATCTTATTATAAAAAATAGAAAACTTGGTAAATTTCACTAGCCGTTGAGGTATAAAAATGTGAATTTAGTACTTTTTAATTATCATTATTTATATTTAGTACTTTTTAATTCTAACATCTCAGTTGACATGTTTAAGATTACAAAATTTAAAAGTCATTTTTCACGTATACTGTATACATATGTAATTTAAGCCGCAAAATTTAATAAAAATATCTACTTTCTTAAATCCCAAACCTAGTTGGAGTATGTATAACTTATGCTCCAAACTATTTAAAGTATCTTCTTGTTCTTTGAATTTTTTGAACTATAAATAAACAGGAGTAGAAGAAATAATATGAATGCCTACTAAAGCACACCAAGAACTCTTCAATCTGTTATTCAATAGACATTCGATCATGTTCATTACGTAATGTGAAACTTCATACTTTGACAGCAGATGACAAAAAAATTAGAACTAATATCATTTTGAAAGACTAAAAAAGGTTAAGAAAAACTAAAAAAAGTTATTATCTTGTATTGAGATTTTATTAATAAAAGCTCACACAAGTGCTGCTAGGAGGTTTATTTATTTTTAAGTAATAAGCATAGGCACGTAACACATATACTAAACAAAGTTCATATTATGAAATGTAAGCCATTTTAGTTTGATGTTCTAGATGCACAAATACAAGTTCATTTATCCAATTTAGCATATATCAACAGAAAGATAAACTTTTTTTCTTATTTTACTCTAACATTAATTACTTGTATTCAAATTATTTTTTAAATCTATTGAGACTATACACCATATTATAATAAAATAAATATTTCATCTATTAAAAGGCGTGGCCTCGACGGAGGACAAAATTCAGGAAGCGAGACTGAGATAGTTCGAGCATGTTAAGAAGAAATGTATGGATGTCTTAGTGCGGAGGTATGAGAGATTATCTACGGATGACTTCATGAAAGGTAGAGTTAGGCCGAAGAAATATTGGAGAAGAGTGATTAGATATGACATGGTGGGGTTACAGCTTACCGAAGACATGATCTTAGATAGGAGGTTGTGAATGATACAAATTAGGGTAGTCGGGTAGTGGGTTCCATACTAGTAGTCGTAGTATTGTTTTTTGTAGTTTCTTGTTCTTCGATTTCTGTTAGTATTTATTGTATCCCATGCCTGACGTAGGATATTATTTTGTTGTAGTTACTATTTTTATTTCTATCTGACATGCTTTGCTTGTTTTTCTATTGCTTTATTGTTACTATTGTATTGCTTTATCCTTAGTCGAGGTTCTATCGGAAATAACCTTCCTATCTCTCAAGGTAGAGATAAGGTATGCGTATAATTATCTACCATCATCAGACCCTACTTACGAAATTACATGAGTATGTTGTTGATATTATATTAAAAGGTGTGCAAAGTCAACGGAGGACAAGTAAAAGTGAACCGACCAAGTAATTGAGAAAAAGGACCTACAAGAATTTCTTTTATCCTTTTGCATGTAAATTTCACTTAATTCACTTCACCTTTTGAAATGAACAATAAACCTTATTGATCTTAAATCAACAATAAAAAATAAAAAACAAATCAAATTATTTAGTGTATATTAAAATGTCCAAATAGTCCTCAATTAACATGGAATATAATATGTACTTTTTTGAATATCTAAAAAATTGAAGTAATTATATTGTATATTATATAAAATTTTAAATTTGAAACCTCTAGTTTTTCTCCTTAGCTCTTCTTTTGATTTTCAAAACATCGTTTTGCTTCATGAGATATTCTTTTTGTTGAACTTAAAATTTATCATGACCCATTTTATTACTTATATTATTAAATTATTAAACTTTTACTTCAACTAATCAATTTTCTATAACACATTTATTTTACTTTCATGTCAATTTTACATATTCAAAAATGTAATTTTTTTTTATCAACTTTACAAACAGATATAAACTGAAAATCATTAATCTTCAAGAGGCAAACAGGTCTAAGATAAATAGGATGAACCAGAAAAAAGAATTACATAATCAGTGGTTTATACCTCAAATTCTTTCGTTGAACGGCATAAAGCACACTGGGTGCGACATAATTAACCACAATCATTCATAAAATTCATTTAAATGAGATTATTACTACCTTGAGAAGAGGGAAGAGCAGTTTGACGGAGTGGATGCGACGACAAGTGGAAAAGGGCGACGACGAGCAGTGAGGAAGGGTAAGGCGACATCAAGGTATGGTAGGAGATGCGATGACGAGCTGGGGGAAGTGTATGGTTGCAATCGATTGGGGATATTAAAACACTGAAATCGATTGGGTAGCCGAAAGTGTATGGTTGCAAAATGTCGGGATTAGGACGACGCAACTAATGATACCAACCTCAGTCGTCGACTGTGTCTCAGGTCGTCGAAAAATGTTATGGCGGCGGCTAGGGTTTTCAGATTTTTTGATTGGGTGTTGTGGCATTTTGGTGAGAATCGAACAACGTTGGGGTGTCAAAATGACGGGAAGGTGATGCCGAGTGTGATTGTACCAATGCCGAACCTTGAAATCACCGGAATCAGCCGGAATTTGCAAAAAACCGACCGGAATCGACGGGCTTGCAGTGGGTTTTTCGATCTAAAATTGACGGATATGTAGGATGAATCGATGGTGGTACTTGGTATGGAAATGACGGGCTTGAAGATACGAAGCTATTGGACTAAGTCTCGTCCCCGGTGGATGCCGAAATTGGCCGGAAATGGAGAAACTCCGGTCGTTACTACCCTGCGTCTCATGCCCTTATGGAAGAGAAGACGCAGAGCATTACATAGGCTGTCTAATAAAAAAACTTGGGACGCACTGTCTAATAAAAAAATTAAGGGACCGTTGCATTAGCCTATATGAGCTGTTGCATTAGATAGGCTAATGCGACGGTCGTGTCTGGTGTTGCATTAGACGATATAAGCCGTCGCATTAGCCTATCTAATGCAACAACCACAAAATTCCGTTGCATTAGCCTATTTTCTGATTTGGTATAACTTGAACCCGTCGCATTAACCACATCTAATGTGACGGCTGTACATATGACGTTGCATTAGATAGACATGAGCCATCGCATTAGGCCAGGAATGTAGTAGTATTTAGCTATCTTTAATTTATTATTTTCTACGTAACCTATTTTACATCAATTTGTTATAAAATCTGCTGGTATTAAAATAATCCAAAATATATGATATTAACATAACCATTTTTTATAAGAGACCTACAATGTAAAATAACCAAAAATATACTTGGGTAGTTAGGTCTTTACTTGGACTAATGCTGGAAAAGGGTATCCGACCGAGACTTCAAAAAGTGAAGATATTGCTATGAGTGAGAATCGAACTTGCTACCTCCACTACCTTGACAAATTTCACCTTACATATGCAAATAATTTTCTGGCGAAGGGGTTCGGATCCGCCATCCTGGCTCACCCCCGATAAGGATTATAATGTAAAGATTAATAATGTAGGGATTTAAATGTATAATTATAATATAAGAATGGTAATGTAACAACTATTTATTATTAGATATTTTGAATTTATTATATTAGGGTAGAAGGGTATAGGTAGTGGAGCGTAATCACATTTATAGGCGCATTATTGCTCTATAGTACTCTATAGTTTGATTTCTTCTGCTATGTGTTCTTTAGTGTAATCTATTATCTTATTTAGTTGTGTTAGCTACTACTTCCTGTTGTTAGAATGCATTATCGCTGCGTATTTGATTTTTACTATCTGCATGTCCATAATGCGTTAATTTCTCGTCCAAGGTTGATTGTTTCTCATAGTTTGTTTTGCTTTGCTTGCTTTCGATTATCTTTGTCTTGGTAGAAGTGCTTGGAAGCAATGCCTACCTATTAAGGTGGATGTGAGATTTGTGTACATTCTATCCTCCTCAGACCCCACATTTCACTGGGTATGTTGTTGTTGTTCATTAAAAAAAATTATCATGACCCATTTTATTACTTATCAATTTTATTACTTTCATGTCAATTTTACATATTCAAAAATGTAATTATCAACTTTACAAACAGATATAAACTGAAAATTTTTAATCGAAATATTAATAGGTTAAATATTACTTATACACATTAAACTTTAAATACTCCTAATGATATTCCACATTTCCTCAATAAATAATGAAAATATCATATGTTCCCTTATTTGAATCAACTTAGTAGTCCTACTAGTATTACTTATGTGGAAACCTTTTTGAAGTCAAAATAATAGAGAGAGAGGACGCGCTAGAATCGAGATATTTCCTTATTTTGCATGGAGAGAGATTTTGTAACAGTTGTTTCTCTTCTTCTCTAACTCTTCACTCTCCCATATTTCTATATTATTCAAAATCCCCCTATTCTCCTTCTTTTTCCTTTAAATCCTACTAAAACCCTACTAATCTCTCTGTAACGGACGGCGATGGACCAGGGAAAAAGAAATCTTTATTTTCCGGCGTCTATGTTACAAGAAAATAACTCCGACAACACACCTCGCCGGAACGGCTTCACTGAGTTTCATCCTCGTAACATTTGTCCCCAACCCTCCATTGAATCGATGTTTTCCGGTTTAAGCATTCAAGGTGATCAGCTTAATACGCCGTCGTTTGGTGTTCCTCATGTGTATAATGAAAATTTGATAGGCTTGAGAGCTCAATACAGTGCTGAATGGCAAGGTTTAATCCGGGCCCACCAGAATCTGAATGTGGGCCCAAACCCAGACATTCTCCCAAGAATGATGATGAATCTACCTGTTGCACTTAATTATATGAACAATTTTGTACCAAGAAATTTGAATTTTGGGGCACCCAATTTAAAGGATAACCAATCTGGTTTAATGGATTGTAATGAATTGAGGGGAAAAATGGTTACTTATGCAAAGGATCAACAAGGAAGCAAAATGCTGCAGGCAAAGCTAGAGAAGGGTAATATGGAAGAAATTGAAAATATACTTAGTGAAGTGATTAATTATGTTGGTGATTTAATGAACAATCAGTCGGGGAGCTATGTTATTCAGAAGCTTTTTGTTGTGTGTAACGAGGAGCAAAGGACAAGTATTATTCATGCAATAACTAAAAGTACCCATCAGTTTATTGGTATATGTTTCAGCCAACATGGGTATGTGTGATTAAATTAATTTTAATATTTTGTCAAGTAGAAACTTTGGTTCTTGAGTATGCATGTTTTATTATTACAATGTGTGTTTACCAGGGCTCGAGCAATGCAGAAATTGTTGGACAACCTTAGTACTCCACAGCAAAGATCATTGATTTTATCTGCTATAACCCCTGTTGCTGTTGCACTGGCTAATGATCAAAGTGGTCAGCATGTTATACAATATTGTGTCAAGACATTCTCTATTGAGTACACCAGGGTAAACAATTCTTATAATACTGCTGTTATTGTCATTTTCTTCCTGTGTGCCCCACCTTTTATTAAATTATTAGTATTGAACTTGTGGCTGCATTCTATGTTGTTGTCAATAAAGAAAGAGTTAACAAGTCTGATTTTTGTTCTCATCCGTTGGTACACAAAAGAATGTACTATTTCCTGTACAATAACTTCTACGTGTCATTTAAGAGTCGTTTGGTTGCTCGTTACAGTTATGCACGGTTTAATTATCCATGTATTACTTATTTCGTCTTCTACCCTGTATAAATAATACATAAATTTTCTCATAACTTATACATGTATTAGTTATGTGTGATTGTAAACTGATAACTTAGTGTGTTGAATTTTGTACATAACAACTAGAATGTTATCAAATGTGGTACTAGTTATATTGGTTTTAATACATGAATAACTCACTTCCTAACCAACAACAAAACATAACTAGGTATGGTGTAGTATAAAGCAAGCTTATTTCAACTAGTTGTCTGCACTAACCTTGGTACTTCTTCATCTTAAAACCCAGAAGTTTATTGGTCTTTCTGTCATGTTTAAGTGTAAATGGATAAAGATGAAGGTTATAGTTGTAGCGATGGCGAGCATATGAACGAGTATTCTGAGTTAGGATATTGTACGAAATAAATATTGTAGCTCCTTCTCTTATCGATATAGTTTTAAGGATCAACGTAGAAGACTGTTTCGAAAGTTTAGCCTGTTCACATGGTGGCAGATTAAGATTTTGAAGAGAGTGGGTTGTTTTCTTTGTATATGTATATATATGTGTGTGTGTGTGTCTGTATGTATATATTAAGTTTGAGCACGCAGCAAATTTTGCTGAGCCTGCTGAGTTGCAAAGTTTTAGTGCTATTAGCTTTTGCTGTACTAGATACAACTAATTTCATTGCTGCAAAATAATGAAGCCCTGTAATGCATATGTGATAGTTTTTATATTTATACTTGTTTACCTCTACTTGTACGCTAGCCTAGAACCTTTCAGAAAGACATTCCTCTAAGGTAACCCTAAAGGATAATGACATGCATATGCTTATAGAACTTTGTTATATTTGCATTACTTTTTCTTATACGATGCAGAGTCCTTAGTCCTTGTTGTTTGAAATTTATTTACTTAATGTAAGGATAGAGACTTTCAAGGGTAGGCAAAACTGAATTTATAAAAGATTGTGTGTCAGAATTTGATCTAAGTTGAATTCTTCTGGTAGATGATTGAGAAGAAAAACTTAGATCAAATATAAAGATGCCATAAAGAGTGTGTACGAAAGAGCCGTCACAAGTGTGCAAGTAGTGGGAGGATAACATAAGAGTTGCGCATAACCGTGAATTCACAAGGTGGGCTTGCCTTGAGTGGCTACTTGCTTACTTTTACGGAAGAATTAACTAATAGAATACAAGCTGAAATTCCATCCTAATTGATGAAACTATAAGAGCTAATAAAAAAAAAATTATGAACACGCAACTTGGATGGTAAGGAGTAGACTAGATTATGTTGCTTAAATGAAGAAAATTTAGATACTTGTGATCAGTCTTCCAGGAGAATTACATTGATGAAGATTTAACACATAATGTTAAAGTTGTATAGTTGAAAACTTGAAATAGAGGAGTGCCACAAGAGTAATATGTGATAAAAGAGCACCTGAAAAAGTGGAAGGCAACTTTTATGAACATTTGTGAGATTAACAATGCTATATGAGTGAATTTTTAGCCCCTGAGGTTTAACATATTCACAAGATGAATGTCATTATTAATCTTGTGGCACATATAAGGTAATTGACTATCTTAATTTTGATGTACAAATACTGCGCCATCTTAGTGTTGATTCTCAATTATTACTGATTGAGAAAATATGGATCCACGTTAATACATGATTGCACAAGATTAGAAGTAATCATACCCGAGAAGATACAAACAACACATAGGGCCGTTTGGTTCAGAATAAGGTTATCCCAAAAATATAATCCCCAGAGTATAACCAGGATAGACAAACCCACCTTCAATATGGGATAAGACAATCCCATGATTTTGGTATAAATTTTGTCCTGGTTTTAGCTTAATATGCACAACCAAACACTAGAGAAGTTTAATCTCAAATTTTATACTGGGATAACTCCCAATCCCTGTAACCAAACAGTCCCATAGAGGATAAAATGAGAAGGTTGCTTGATATGGTTTAGTCGTGTTTTATGTAAACTTTCATATGGACCAGTTTTCCTTAGATGCGGCAATATGATAGTTGAAGGTAATAAAGAGGGACTAGATGGATCAAAAATCACATAGAAGGCTGTCAAAATAATCTACATCTCGGAATCAATACGGATTTAGCTAAGAGCCGAATATAATGGAAGTAAAGAATACATATAAGTGATATCAACAGTTGTGTAAGGCTTAGCTGTTGTTTCACTTTAAATTAATTGTTTATTAGGAATCTTATTTTGGTGAGGAATTTTTATTTCCGTGTTGACATATGAATATGTAGTTCTAAAGAACCTAATTTGCCTTCAAATATTTAGTAATGGAATTATATTGACCTGAATAGATCTTAATGGATACAGAGTGTTCATGTAGCCCGCTCCTTCTAATTTGAGATTAGAGGTTAGTTGATTGATTGTTTGATTGTGTACTTACGGTAATTTAAGACTCTTTCTTCTTTAAGTTGTCCATCTACATATTCAGGTACTTGCTAAGCGCAAGTATTTCTAGATTGCAAGTATATATATATATTCATATTGTTTCCCCCTGTATCCTACCTCTTCCATTAGTTAGATTAGTGCTTCTGTTTAACTTAGGTTTCTGCCTGACAATTATCTCACAAATGAACTGTATATTGCAGCATCTTCTCAATGAAATTGCAAATAACTGCTTTGCAATTGCTACCCAAAAAAACGGGTGCTGTGTGCTGCAGTCATGCGTAGAATCCGCTTGTGGAGAACTCAGAGACCGCCTAATAACTGAGATATTAACAAATGCAGTGCAGCTATCAGAAGATCAATACGGGTAATGACTGACTCATTTTCTTTTTCTTGTTTTTATGTAATGTGTGAATGTCAAGCTGCTAAAAATATAGGTCTAATTGCTTTTACATTCCATTTCATCTAGCAACTATGTGGTGCAACATCTTGTGGGACTGAAGTTACCACTAGTTACCGAAATGTTACTGGATAGGCTTCAAGGAAACTTTGTGACTCTCTCATGCAATAAGTACGCTAGTAATGTTGTTGAGAAAATTATCCTCGAGTCAGGAGAAGAGCACTCCACGAGAATTATCACTGAGTTGCTCAGAAGCACAAGTGCTTCAATGCTACTGGTGGATCCTTATGGTAACTTTGTCATCCAGACAGCACTGCAAATTGCAACGGTAAGTTTAGTTCACTAAATTCCTTCGTCTATGAGTCTGCTGGAGCTGCAAATTCAGCTTGGATTAAAACAACCTTCTAGGGATTCTCTTTTTTCTCAGCAATTCTATGGTAAAAACTTGTCAAATTATAGGCGTGATTATTCTGAGCTATTTAGACTTTTAATATTGCAGAAGATAATATGAAGGGAAACCGCAAGTGGAGAAAGAGCAAATTTGATTTGTATTATTGACACTTCTAGGGATAGCATAGATGTTCTTATGTATGAGAGTAATCAAATAGTTCTTCGGTCTACTATGATGTTTAAGTTCCTCCCGGTACTATATTTCTGAGTAGCCCTTGGCTTATATATTCAAACAAACTTGGATGGCACAATTGGAAGTTGTTCTTCCTACCTTTCCACTCCCTAGAATTCCTCCATGCAATATAAGGGAAGTTGGAGAACTTTTACAGATGCATGCGGCTAATAAAAAAATATTTCTCACTAAAGTAGTGACCTCTAGAAACTGACTTGTGACAGCCAGTAGTGGATATGATAATCGTTTTATGTGCTTCATTGATCAGCTTTGGCTCCATCTGTTGGATCTCATGAAAGCATATGCTCTCCGGTTTTTCTGTCTTTTTCTTCCCGGGAGAAGAAATGTTATAGGAGTACTAACTAAAACATGGGAAATCAAATCATGTTTTATTAATGATGAATCTGTATTATAATCTATCTACCTTCTTCTGCTTATTAAACCTCAGTGTCACTCGAACAATGTTGACATTGGTTCTATATTTTTTTGTTTAAAATCTATATTGCGAGTTATTATAACATGTGCATTTTGTTAATTTGACTGAGTAGGGCCATGTCTTCAATGCTCTCTATAAACTGATCTGCGTGAATTCTGCATCGATGCAAAGTAACCTTTATGGGAAGAAGATCCTTGACCGGTTGTTTAGCAAGAAGTATCCTCTACATTGTACAAGATTTTACAAGCGACCACTATAAGTTAACTCGAGAGTAGTTGATACTACTGCGCTGAGCCTTCATTCTTTTGATTTGTCTGATGGAATTCGGGTTTAGTAGCATCCATCTTTTATGTTGTTTGTTTGCTATGTATGTTAAAGATCTGAAACTTGTAGGAGCATAAAGCTGAGTATGTAAATGAGCATATATGTGATTTATATGGCTGGTAGAATTCGTACTGTATATTTTTGGTTCTATCGTTGTTGGTTGTTATATCATAATATATATGGCATGTAGACAATATTTGTTGAATAAGTATCTTATAATATTCGTTTATTGCTTGATGGGATTGCAGTTGCAAGTATTTCTCCTTCTGATCTCACCTTCTTACACGTCCAAATTTGGTAAAATGTTTCAGATGCATTCTGTTTCTGCTTGTTGAGATCTCTATTCCCAACTCATCATACAAACTTTTCAGATGATTTAAGGTGCTTTTACTTCTTTTTTTCTTTTTTGGAGGAGAAGAGTTATGTAGGAGACTCTCGATGGTAGCGCTAGAGTGATAAATGTAGAATGTAGATCCTTCCCCCAGAAAATTGTAGTGTAGTTAAAATCTCTAGGTAAATACTTACCCGCACCTTGATTTGTGTGAAAGGAAAGAAGAACACACTACAGAAATCACATGATTCAGTACTAATTGAAGTAATGTAGATGATGTATATTTGCACGATCAGTCATTCTTGATTGTAACGAGTCTTAGAACTACCCCTTTTTTATGGTTGTTATTATTCTGAGTAGTAACTCACAGCCCCAACAACCATATTGAACATTGAATACTCAAGACGATAGCATGTGAGGCGTAGTTTGTCTGGTACTATTACAATAAATGCTCACCCACGGCTGAAGTGGAGGTAGAGTAGAAGGTACGGTTCCCCTACTTAAAGAGATGAGTGGATCTAAGCTAAGCAAACTGCAAATCATATATAAAAATTCAAAAAGATTACAAAAGTAGAACCCCCTTTATTTATTGTTAAAAGTATTTTTTTGGGTCTAACCTTCACACTATTAATGAGTTTAACATCCCAGAAAAATTATATGTAGACACAAGATTTGACCACTTAGATATTTGGGAGACATAAATTCAAGGGCATTTAGGCTTGCCCTTAGAGTTTTTCTTATCCCTGTAGCAAGGACACTCATGCTTGTTCCCATAAGTTCCAGACGGCACACACTTGCATTCTTCACAGCAAATCCCACAGTACTTCAAGCACCTGTCTGATAATCCTGCCTTTGAACACCTCTGCTGGCACTTTGAATTACAATAACCTTACAAAGAACACAACCCCAACTCATAATTAGACCAAATAACTTAAAATCAAAAAAGAAAGAAAGCAATCATGAAATCTTAGATTTAATTATTAGCAACAACAACAATAATATACTCAGTGAAATGTCCGGGGAGGGTAGAGTGTACGGTGACCTTACCACTCCTAATAGAGAGACACATTTAATTATTAGCGAGAGCAAAAATACTAATTCCTTCGTTTTTAAGGTGTTTGATTGAGCAGGAGTCTAAGCAAGAAAAAAGACTTTTGAATTGGTAATCTAAAATGAGTTATCAATATTTATTAATCCATGATATTTTTTTTAGTCTGTCCCAAAAAGAATGATGTATTTCTATATTTAGAAATAATTTTACCTGAAATTTCTCATTTTACTCTTAATAAAATGATTTACAGCGACACAATTATCTATTACTTATTTTGAATCATAAATTTCAAAATTATATGTGCCTTATCAAACTATATGGAGGGAGTACTATAGAAAGATGTTATTTTTTTTAGTCTGACTAACAAAGAAAGAACGTCACATAATTTGGAAGAAAACAATAGTGTTTTCTATATAAATTTTGGTGGACAATATCATCTGATACTTGTGTTGCTGGTCTTTTGTTGTACCGTAAAATTAATCGAAGTGTGCACTAACTGATCCGAACATCATAATTATATAATTATATATATATATATAAGAAGGGCTAACACATTTAAGTTGATCAAGAAATTTGTACTTACTTGAACCAGCAATAGAGGTTTGAATGAAAGAAGGGGAAACAACAAGAGTGACCAAAAGCAGAGTTGCAAGAAATAGCTTCATTTTTTTGAGCTGAAAATTGAAGAGTAGTGAAGGGAAGCATAGCTGGATGGTTCTAAAGGGACAATATATAGCCAGGAGAAAAGTTGGTGGTCATCCAAAGATAGTGGCCCGGTGGCCATTAGTCAAATTGTGGCGTAGGGTCATGAAATTCGATCTCGGATCGATACGTTTCAGGCGTATTAAACGATAGCTTAACCGCATGCACGTGTTGCGATGTGGGTTTGATACTCCTCGAGATAATCCTCGCAGTGGCCGGACCAGTAGCATTGATCCGTTGGTGGCGATCAGACACTAAATGCGGGGCGCACATCCCGCGATTTACCTGGCGATGGCGGCTAAGAACGGGTTACATTCGCCTAGGAGAAAAGTTAGTGGTCCATTAAAATTGTGTTTCCCAACTAATTAAGTAAACAGTGGGTCTGACAAAACAGGGAAAAAAGAAACTTATTGAACACCTCTAATATTTATATCAACTGACCATAATCATTTCTTTTTTGCATGAACTGTTATTAGTTAATAATGATTAATTAGTAATATATAATATCATTTTAATATATCACTAATCACAGTAAATTAACTAGTAATATTTGTGTAATTCATATACTATGACCGCATGTGTTTATATTTAACCATCTTGCAACGAGAGCTTTTTTTTTGGCGAATTTACCCTATACGACATAACTACATGTCAACTTTAGACATAACTTCAAACCACAGACTTTGGCAATCCATAACTTCAAATTCAAAGGGTCGTGAAGGAAATGTTTTCAATATTTGATTCCTTGAATATAATATTATATTATATACATCAATACAAGATTAAAGCTAAACTATAATTAAGGTAAAATATACTATGAATATTTACATCTTAAATGTAAGATATTTGATTTGATTATGGAAATAAATATATCAATCCCCCGCAGTCTTAGCGGGAGATTTTCGTATGTTGAGACTGTCCCTGAAATCATCAAAGAATATGCGCGGAAGTCTTTTTGTGAATATATATGCAATCTGATAGTGGGACGGTACATGAAGAACACGAACTTGTCCATGTACAACCTTCTCGCGGATAAATAAAATATCAATTTCTATGTGTTTTGTGCGTTGATGTTGGCCAGGGTTCCCTGACAGATATATCGCACTCACATTATCACAATAAATCACAGTTTTCTTTTCGATCGGACAATGAAGCTCCAATAGAAGTTTATGGAGCCAACATGATTCAGAGATAACATTCGCTACCCCTTGATATTTTGCTTCAGCACTTGACCGAGATAGAGTGGGTAGGCGCTTTGACGACCACGAGATTAAGTTATCTCCAAGAAACACGCAATAACCAGAGGTGGAGCGTCTGGTGTCTGACATCAGTGGCGGATGCAGGAATATTTTCAACTGGGTGCACACATTTAATAAATAAGGGATAGGTCGGTCACCATACATTATATATACATAGATTTAAAATTGTAACCTAGCTAAACCGTGTAATTTTCTGACGAAAGTGGGTGCACTTGCACCCATAATGGAGGTTGTGCGTCTGCTCCTGTCTGACATCCACCCCAATTAGCATCGCTATTGTTATACCCCGTATTTCCAGAGTATGTACGTGAGGGCGTACGTACAAAAGTTTAAGCCTTAAGTAGACTAAGGGACAAAATTTTGTGCACAACTAGCGAAAAGAATCGTTTTCCGACGAAACGTTTTCCAAACTTTGCGAAGGGAAAATTCCGGCTATGTCATTTATAATTTTTGCGGATTTTTCCGAGAGATGAAATATTTTGGACCAACGAGCGAGAGGCTTGGCCTGAGTGGGCCGGCAATCCATGGGCTCCTTTGGCACGTTTTTTTAATGTTTCATGCCTTAAACATTTGGTCAATGTTTGGCTAGATATTTTGTGTGGTAGATGAGCAAGTGGGGCCCACAAACACATGTCCAAATCTTCACCATACACTTGCCCACCACTTGGCTTGATCTTGGCCATTGATTGGCCTATAAATACCCCTCCAATGCAAGACTAAATCTTCATCCAAAAATCATTTTCCAAGTCTCAAAAATCCCTCCCCCTTAAGTGTTGTATTCGTCCAAGGCCTCCCCCCCCTTGGTTGAGAAATACTTCTCCAAGTATTGTTGGAATTCCAATACCTTGGCCCAAATACCTTGTAGTATTCCAAGGTTACCCTTATACTAAAAGCCCAGAAATACTATTATACTTCCTTTAGCCACTAAACGAAACCCTATGGAAAAATCTCCATAATTGGTTGGAGTACTAAGTAGAAGTTGTGTAGAACTTCTAAGGGTTTCTTGGAGCGAATTGGAGCGCACGGAGTAGGAGTTAAACCTTGCTCAGGATCGACTTTAAACTTGGATAATTTTGGGCTTATCGAGGTAAATAATCTTGTCCCCCTATTGTAATTGGAAATTACATGTTGTAGTAATATATAGTTGAAGTATACTATATATAGAATGAATATGGAGAAGAATTGAACTGTAATTATATAGAAGGATATTAAAAAAGAGCATTGGACTGTAATTACATAGAAGGATGTTAAAAGGAATTGAACTGTACTTACATAGGACTGTATTTATTCTGATGAACTTGTGTAGCTTAACGGGTAGGGAAGTGCTGCCCGATTTTCCGTAGAATAGAGAACCTACTGCTTAGAATATTCTGCAGAGTAGTCTAGACGTTGATAGACTTGTATGACCATTATAGGTTGAAGTACTGCGAGTAGCGTATTCTACTCGAAGAAGTGAAAAGGCTAGCAGGATTACAATACTTTGGAGCTATTTGCTAATAGTCGATAATCGTCGCAAGGTATGTGATTCTTCCTATACTCTTGAGCATGATATTTTAAAAGAATATATATATAGTACGGTGAGCGTCGTGTGTTAGCGAGCGTAGTTGTACGGCAATGTCTTTTGACTTAAGCCTGAATAATAAGAACCTTAAAGTATTTCAAAAGAATTAAGAAACCTTTTTGAAAGAAGAGAATACTTGGTTTTAAAAACTTAAGAGTTATACCAGCTTTATGGGAAGTTAGGTATAACGACTTAAGAGAGATAAAGAGAATGGTTTACTGATTTTAGAAGTTAAGAGACTTGATCTTAAAAGATAAGAGACTTGACTTAATTGAATTGATATGAATTTTGTTAAAAGTGTGAAACCTCATTCGTGAGTAATGAGTACTTGGTTTTAGAAGGAATAATGTTTCTTGATTTGAAATCGAATAAGTATCGAACAAACCATCTGGCGCTAATAAAGGGAAATGTATTGAATAATGAAGTATTATTAAAACCAGTAGAAACCTCCATCTGCATAGAAGCTAAGATGAGACAAAATGATATTACATTTCCTAGATCATGGCTGCTTTTATAAGATTGTTATAAACAAAGAATAACCTACTCACACATAAGACTTATTGATTTAAAAGAGAGTACGTTATTTGATTAAGACTATAAACTATGAAATCTTTCGAAACTAAAAGACTCGAGTATCTGAAATTTGGCAAACTTGAACTTTTGGAAAAGAATGTTGTTACTTGACGTTGTTCTAAAAAGTGCAAGCCACTTGGTTTAAAATAGGGTAAAGTACTTAATTCTAAAACATGAACGTATTTGGTACTACGAATAATAGTATCGAGTTGTTTTTACGTAAAAAGAGGTCTTTGTGAAAGGATAAATGTATGTAGTACCTTGGGGTTAAAAACCGGATTCGTTGTAATAAAATAAATGTCTGTGAGTATGATTAAACTTGCCTATGCTTGTGGTGATAGCCTTTGTTGTGCAAGTATTGTATTTCTGTGCTACCGCGTCTCTCGTTGGAGGGCCGGCTATCTGAGTGATTGATGGACATACTGACACGATGGGTGGCCCACGGGTATGCTTCCACTAATCGATCATTTTGGACATACTGACACGATGGGTGGCCCACGGGTATGCTTCCATTAGGAGAGTTATCTTGTTATTTGTTTTGGGGACATACTGACACGATGGGTGGCCCACGAGTATGCTTCTTTTTTTTATTGTTAACTTGTTACTTCCTTTTGGACATACTGACACGGTGGGTGGCCCACGGGTATGCTTCCATTAGGAGTGTTATCTTGTAAATTGGCTTGGACATACTGACACGATGGGTGGCCCACGAGTATGCTTCCATTCTGATTGTACATTGTTATTATTGTTGCATCCTGGACATGTCTGCACCGATGGAGAATTCCGGGGGCATGTGGCCATGATGCGAACATGATTGATGTTGTGGGCGTGAGACCCATAGTTATGGTTGAGTGATGACTTGAGGGCGTGAGTCCGATGGCATCGCTTTTATATTGGAATCGTAGTTTTGTTATCATACATATCTCTGTTTTGTTTTGGGTATTATGATTTAACTACGATTTTCGATTCGCATACTTAGTGCCAGGTTATCTTGACCTCGCCGGGGCTGCGTTCATGCCGCAGTAGAGGTACGTCGGTTGGCGATCCTCGCCAGGATCACAAATCAGCGTTTTGGGAAGCTCCGTTTCTCGAGGCTTATCTTTTGGTATGTTACCACGAGTGCAGGGTTCTTGTACATTCGGGGTATGGCGGGGCCTCCCGCCATAGTTGTCGTTACATTCTTAAGTGCAGAAATCGTTGTGGGCAGGGTTTGTAAAAAGGATTAAACTGTTCAACTTTGTAATTATATATATATGCCGAAAGGCGATTTTCTCTCAGGTAAAATGTGTCTCTTTTCACATTTGTTTCATGTATTGTTTTTATGTTCCACTGATTACTCTGATGTATGACTACTTGGGTGCCCGGGTAAGGCACCAGTCACGGGCCCCGGAACGGGTCGTGACAAAAGTGGTATCAGAGCAGTTAATCCTCGGAAAGTGTCTACAGACCGTGTCTAGTAGAGTCTTGATTATCGGTGTGTTGTGCACCACATCTATAATCAGGAGGCTATAGGACATTTAGGATTGGTTTCCATTCTTCTCATTCTGAGATCGTGCCTTAGAGCTGTGTGATAAGTTGGACCCCTCTGACGTATTCCTTTCCTTTACCAGTTGTTACACCCCGTAGTTCAGGTCATGCGCATGAGGGCGTACGAAAGGGAGTAAGACTTAAAATTTTCAGAAGATAGGTTGATGGGTTGTTCCGGACGGATTTTAGTCAAATTTAAGGCGGGTTATGACCCGGTACATTGAGAGTTCATAAGTGTTTCAAAGGCACAGGCGTAGTTCGTTGATTCAGATTCCAACCGTTAAATCGATAGGGCGTCGGAGTAGAGATTATAGGGTTACAAGTTCGGTCGTGATCGGACGAAATGTGTTTGAGCGAAGCGGCGGCATGGCCGCGGATCTGATGGCGCGGCGCTAAAGTTCTGAAGTCGCTGAAGTTGCAGCCGCTGGCGCCGGAATAAGCGGCGCGAAAGATCGAAGAGGCTGCGGAGGTTTCAGCGCATAGGCCAGGCGAGATTTTGGGCGGAAAAACTTAGAAAAGTCGATTTTTGTTTTAAAAGAGACCATGGGAGGTGACAAGTGTCCCCATCTGATTTTCTGCATGCAATATATTGACCAAGACTTGGACATTTTCTATCTTTCATCTTCTCTCTCTCTCTCTCAAATTGCTCCCCCTTCTCCCTAAACTTCCAGGCCTCTCTCTAGAACCCCTAGAGAAATTCTTAGCCTAAGGAAAATCTGAAATTAAGAGCGAAGGAAGTTGGTGGCTAACTTAAAAGTGTTATTGTGGTGGTATTCTTGGAGGAAAGGCTAGCAAGGTGTTGGTATAAGCTTGGCTAAAACTTTAAGGTAATGATTCTTCCTTTAGATTTAGTTTATAGTGTTGCATGTTAAGAAAGAACTTGTGGTAGTGAATAATGCTCTTAGAGTCATTGCATGCTAGAAATGTGGTTTGGTTATGAAGAATGGGTTAAGAAGAGATTATGAGCATGTTGTAGCCTAAAAACTACCCTAGAATTGTTAAGTGAATTATTGTAAACTTATGGGACAGAATTTTGGGTGTGTAATCCCTTTAAATTGTTGGATTGATTGAGCCTTACAATGTGGTGTTTTGATGGTAAATTCGGCCTTGAGAAGGTGGCAAAGTGAGTAGAAACAAAGGAAATGCCCAATTTTCTATAGAATTTTAGTGGCTTTGAGTTAGATTATTCTACATTGGAATTAGAGGTTAATGAACATATCATGGTTATTATAGGTTGAAATATTACTTGCGGTAGTTGAGCTTAGCAAGTGGATTGACCAAAGAGGTATGTGGAGCTTTCTTATCTCTTGAGCATGAGTAGTTTGAACTATATAGTACGGTAGACGTACGTGTTTTAAATGAAGTAAATCTATTTGTTGTACTTGACTTGTTTTACGAAAATGTCTAAGTTGGTTGGGTTAGAGAGCTAACCCACTTATTCCTAAGTAATGGTTTAACCTAAATAAGGTAGATAAGGATTTCGTGACATGAAGAAGTATTACGGAAATTGTGTGAGTTTGATTTGAAGTATAAGTCTCTTGGTTAATAAAAGAACGAAATCTTTTGAAACATAAGGAGTTATAACGGCCTTATGGGAGGTTAGTTATAACGGCCTTATGAAAGAGTATGAGCGTCTAAAGCTTTAAAGCATAAAGTTAGTATAACGGCTTTATGGGAGTTAGTTATAATAACTTTATGAAAGGTTAAAGAGTTGGGTTTTCTTGAATAATGTCATGAAAATGAGATTCAATTTGTATGTTAATGAAAGCATAAATAAGTTATGAGTTACTTGGACGTACCTCCAGTGATGGAGGATTCCACGGGTATGATTCCATTGTTCGATTATGAGTTACTTGGGCGTCGCTTGATGATGAAGGATTCCACGGTATCTTCCATTGTTCGATTATGAGTTACTTGGGCGTACGCGATGATGAAGGATTCCACGGGTATGCTTCCATTGTTCGATTATGAGTTACTTGGACGTCTGCTTGATGATGAAGGATTCCAGGTATGCTTCCATTGTTCAGTTATGAGTTACTTGGACGTACCGCCAGTGATGAAGGATTCCACGGGTATGCTTCCATTGTTTTAGTATGAGTTTGCTTGGACATACCGTCAGTGATGAAGGATTCCACGGGTATGCTTCCATTGTTTTAGTATGAGTTTGTTTGGACGTCTGCTTGATGATGAAGGATTCCACGGTATGCACCTTGGACATCTACGATGAAGGATTCCGAGGCATGCAATATGAAGGGTAAGAGTATAAATGAGGGGCAAGCCCCAAGATCGTTATACCACCTTCTTCAGGGTAAGAGTATGAATGAGGGGCAAGCCCCAAGATCGTCATACCACCTGTTGAGTTTATTGGACGTGCCGCCAGTGATGAAGGATTCCACGGGTATGCTTCCATTGTTTTAGTATGAGTTTATTGGACGTGCGCCGCGATGATGAAGGATTCCACGGGTATGCTTCCATTGTTTTAGTATGAGCTTATTGGACGTACCGCGATGTGAAGGATTCCACGGTATGCTTCCATTGTCTTAGTATGAGTTTATTGGGCGTGCGTCGGTGATGAAGGATTCCACGGGTATGCGTCCATGGTCTCTATATGAGTTTACTTGGACGTGTTGATTATGAGCTTCCTATTTTCATGCAGTATAGTATATGACTGATTTTCTCATTGTTGGTAAGGTGCAGTTACGTAAACTGATTTTATACATGTCCCCGATTATTTTAGACTTATGAGGTATTTTCGATTTTTTCCCGCATGCCGGTACTGTTATCTTGACCTCGCCCGAGGCTGCGTTCATGCCGCAGTCGAGATCGTAACTTTGGTCCGCACTCTTAGGATCACTGTTCATTTCTGAAAGCTCCGTCCATCCGGAGGCTTTGTCTTTTGGTATGATTCCACGAGGTTATAGACTTTGTACATTCGGGGTATGGCGGGGCCACGTCCCGCCACGGTTATTATTCCTAGAGTGCGTAGTCACGTTTGTGGTTTGGGCTGTAAGAATAAAGTTATCTTGTTTCACTATCGGTTAAGTTATTTTATGAAAAGCGGCCTTATCGGCTTGCTAGTGATGTTTACCTTATACTGATTTGTTTTATGTATGTTCATTGCTATTCTCGACATATACACGGCAGTACCGGAAGGTACTAGTCGCGACCCGAGGTGGTCGTGACACGATTATGCCTCGCGTAAAGCAACCGGGCGAGAAGGCAAAGCGGCGAGGCTGCGAGTAAACACGGAGGATTCTGGGCGAAGGCCCGGTCGTTACGAATCTGCCGACGGCGAGTTTTGCGACGCCGCCCGGCCAGCGAGTTTAGAGCGCGGCGGTGGCTGCGAGACTCTGATACTGAGCCTCGGTCCGCGGCTGGAAGCGAGATGAGATGGGTACAAAGAGATGGCGATTCTTGGCGGTCGTGGCAGATATGAGGATAAATTTGGATCATCGGTTCGATTCGATAGCACCGTAGTTCACCCGAGGTCGGATAGTTTGAGGCTACTGGACTTTACGAGTTGTAGCCGCGAGTTACGGGTCAAGGCACGAGGATGATCCGCGGGAGTTCATTCGGCGATTCTGACGGATCGTAGAGTGATCAAGGCTTGAGACCGAGTCGGTGACTTCGGTTCGCGTCGGTGCGTGATCTGCGATCGTGGTTTGATTCGTGGGAGCTGTCCCGGGGAGAGTATGCACTTCCGGCCGTATGGGATGAGTTCTCAGGGGCATTTCTTGCACATTTCTTGCCTCCACGGATGAGAAGGGCTCGGGCCGACAGATTTTGACGTTGAGGCGAAGCAGCGTCTGATTCGAGTACAATGTGAGTTCGACTCTTTGACTCGGTATGTCCCCGCTGTAGTAGCTGATATGGAGGACAGAGTACACCGCTACGTTACCGGTTAGATGACTACTTAGCAGAGGCTTGTTCGGGTGTAGCTCTTCAACCGGGCATGGACATTGCCCGCATGCGAGCTTATGCACTGGGTGTGAGGCGGAGAGGTCGGCGGAATGGCCGAGATCGGCGAAGAGGCGAACAGCGAGGTCTTTTGGCGACTTTCGAGGCGGACCGCCTCGAGAAGACTAGTTATGCGCCTCGCGATCTGAGTAGTCCTCCACAATCTTGAGCATCCAGAGTATTCGGGAGCGGTCGGGGCTCGAGGTTGATTTTCGGGAGAAGCGGTGTTAGCGGTGAAGCCACCCCTACCTCGTTGTGGCCGCTGTGGTAGACTCCATAGTGGGGAGTGTCGTGCTAGTTCGGGAGTTTGTTTTACATGCGGCCAGCAGGGCCATTTTGTGAGAAACTGTCCGACCGGAGGTAGCACTGGTGGGGCAGCACATACTATGGGATCTATGGCTGGTTCATCACCTTGTACAGCTATGCGCCCTGCAGGGCAGAACTGTGATTAGAGTAAAGCGGTAGATACAGGTATATTCTTACCCCTCTAGAGACTAGTATGCGTTGATGATATGATGATGTGCTAAGTATTATGTTCAGATAGCATTATGCTAAATTGTGATTTAAAGGCCTGGTTAGTAAAGGGTAAGGTTGGGTACCTAGAAATTGTGGGCCTTAGAATATTATACGTGGAGACCTTAGATGCAAGGCCGTCCTGAGTAAAAGATTTTGTTTACAATTGACCTTTGTCGGAGTGCATAGTATACGTGGGGTATACTTGTGTGATAAGTCCCTGAGCGGTGTGACATGAAAGAGGGTAGTTGAGCTAAGAAGACCACTAGGTTTTCGTAACTTGATTAGTGAGATTGTTCCGTATCGGGGAAAAAGTGTTTGGCGCGATAGCGGGTCGGGTTGAGTACCGATCGCGGGTCAACCCGCGGCCTGTATTGTGGTGGGGTCAGTTCTGGGTGGTCCCGCCGGGTGGTGGGGTCACGAGGGTGCTAGGCCCAAGTTTAGATGACCATCGTATGAGTTCGTGGATATGTTCGACCAGAATCGGATCGTGAAGGCCGGGAATGGCCTTAAAGAAGATCGAGGCTAGTAAGATGACCAAGTTTGGAGGTAGTGACTCCAGAAATTTTGGGAACTGAAGTAATGACTGAAGTATGGTACGTATACTAGAAGAGTTCAAGTGTTCGAGAAAAGTACGACGAGTAAGGAAAGAAGTGAACATGTGCTGAGAGAATAAAGACGATCAGTACTTTGTGAAGTAAAGGTGAGATGGGAATATCTTTTAGACCGGGGGTGGAAACTTTTGTAATGCTAGAAGTGATTCCTCGTTGACTTGGGTTAAGTAATTGCGCGTGTGTTATTTTATGGCCAGGTGTGGCATTGGCAACTTGTTAAGAGGAACTTATCGTTATCCGTCTTGAGAAGGAACATTCGGGACGAATGTTTCTAAGGAGGGGAGAATGTTATACCCCGTATTTCCAGAGTATGTACGTGAGGGCGTACGTACAAAAGTTTAAGCCTTAAGTAGACTAAGGGACGAAATTTTGTGCACAACTAGCGAAAAGAATCGTTTCAAAACGCGTTTTCCAAACTTTGCGAAGGGAAAATTCCGGCTATGTCATTTATAATTTTTGCGGATTTTTCCAAGAGATGAAATATTTTGGACCAACGAGAGGGCGACACTTGGCCCTCAAGTGTACGGCAATCCATGGGCTCCTTTGGCACGTTTTTTTAATGTTTCATGCCTTAAACATTTGGTCAATGTTTGGCTAGATATTTTGTGTGGTAGATGAGAAAGTGGGGTCCACAAACACATGTCCAAATCTTCACCATACACTTGCCCACCACTTGGCTTGATCTTGGCCATTGATTGGCCTATAAATACCCCTCCAATGCAAGACTAAATCTTCATCCAAAAATCATTTTCCAAGTCTCAAAAATCCCTCCCCCTTAAGTGTTGTATTCGTCCAAGGCCTCCCCCCCCCTTGAGAAGCCTTGGCCGAAAGTATTCCCCCCCCTTTGCCTAGTTGTTTTCGTATAATACCCCCCCCCCCCCTTGGTTGAGAAATACTTCTCCAAGTATTGTTGGAATTCCAATACCTTGGCCCAAATACCTTGTAGTATTCCAAGGTTACCCTTATACTAAAAGCCCAGAAATACTATTATACTTCCTTTAGCCACTAAACGAAACCCTATGGAAAAATCTCCATAATTGGTTGGAGTACTAAGTAGAAGTTGTGTAGAACTTCTAAGGGTTTCTTGGAGCGAATTGGAGCGCACGGAGTAGGAGCTAAACCTTGCTCAGGATCGACTTTAAACTTGGATAATTTTGGGCTTATCGAGGTAAATAATCTTGTCCCCCTATTGTAATTGGAAATTACATGTTGTAGTAATATATAGTTGAAGTATACTATATATAGAATGAATATGGAGAAGAATTGAACTGTAATTACATAGAAGGATATTAGAAAAGAGCATTGGACTGTAATTACATAGAAGGATGTTAAAAGGAATTGAACTGTACTTACATAGGACTGTATTTACAGTAGACTTGTGTAGCTTAACGGGTAGGGAAGTGCTGCCCGATTTTCCGTAGAATAGAGAACCTACTGCTTAGAATATTCTGCAGAGTAGTCTAGACGTTGATAGACTTGTATGACCATTATAGGTTGGAGTACTGCGAGTAGCGTATTCTACTCGAAGAAGTGAAAAGGCTAGCAGGATTACAGTACTTTGGAGCTATTTGCTAATAGTCGATAATCGTCGCAAGGTATGTGATTCTTTCTATACTCTTGAGCATGATATTTTAAAAGAATATATATATAGTACGGTAGACGTACGTGTGTTAACTGAACGTAGTTGTACGACAATGTCTTTTGACTTAAGCCTGAATAATAAGAACCTTAAAGTATTTCAAAAGAATTAAGAAACCTTTTTGAAAGAAGAGAATACTTGGTTTTAAAAACTTAAGAGTTATACCAGCTTTATGGGAAGTTAGGTATAACGACTTAAGAGAGATAAAGAGAATGGTTTACCGATTTTAGAAGTTAAGAGACTTGATCTTAAAAGATAAGAGACTTGACTTAATTGAATTGATATGAATTTTGTTAAAAGTGTGAAACCTCATTCGTGAGTAATGAGTACTTGGTTTTTAGAAGGAATAATGTTTTACTGATTTCGGAAATCAGAATAAGTATCGAACAAACCACTGCAGCGCTAATAAAGGGAAATGTATTGAATAATGAAGTATTATTAAAACCAGTAGAAACCTCCATCTGCATAGAAGCTAAGATGAGACAAAATGATATTACATTTCCTAGATCATGGCTGCTTTTATAAGATTGTTATAAACAAAGAATAACCTACTCACACATAAGGCTTATTGATATAAAAGAGAGTACGTTATTTGATTAAGACTATAAACTATGAAATCTTTCGAAACTAAAAGACTCGAGTATCTGAAATTTGGCAAACTTGAACTTATGGAAAAGAATGTTGTTACTTGACGTTGTTCTAAAAAGTGCAAGCCACTTGGTTTAAAATAGGGTAAAGTACTTAATTCTAAAACATGAACGTATTTGGTACTACGAATAATAGTATCGAGTTGTTTTTACGTAAAAAGAGGTCTTTGTGAAAGGATAAATGTATGTAGTACCTTGGGGTTAAAAACCGGATTCGTTGTAATAAAATAAATGTCTGTGAGTATGATTAAACTTGCCTATGCTTGTGGTGATAGCCTTTGTTGTGCAAGTATTGTATTTCTGTGCTACCGCGTCTCTCGTTGGAGGGCCGGCTATCTGAGTGATTGATGGACATACTGACACGATGGGTGGCCCACGGGTATCTTCCACTGTCGATCATTTGGACATCCGACACGATGGGTGGCCGGGTATCTTCCATTAGGAGAGTTATCTTGTTATTTGTTTTGGGGACATCTTGACACGATGGGTGGCCCAGTATGCTTCTTTTATTGTTAACTTGTTACTTCCTTTTGGACATACCGACACGGTGGGTGGCCCAGGTATGCTTCCATTAGGAGTGTTATCTTGTAAATTGGCTTGGACATACGACACGATGGGTGGCCCACGAGTATCTTCCATTCGATTGTACATTGTTATTATTGTTGCATCTGGACATATACGCAGATGGAGAATTCCGGGGCATGTGGCCATGCGAACATGATTGATGTTGTGGGCGTGAGACCCATAGTTATGGTTGAGTGATGACTTGAGGCGTGAGTCACGACATCGCTTTTATATTGTGGAAGCGTAGTTTTGTTATCATACATATCTCTGTTTTGTTTTGGGTATTATGATTTAACTACGATTTTCGATTCGCATACTGTACCGGTTATCCGACCTCCTTCGGGCTGCGTTCATCTGCGCAGTGAGGTACATCGGTTGGCGATCCTCGCTTCAGGATCACAAATCAGCGTTTTGGGAAGCTCCGTTTCTCGGAGGCTTATCTTTTGGTATGTTACCACGAGTGCAGAGGTTCTTGTACATTGAGGTATGGCGGGCCCCTGTCCCGCCATAGTTGTCGTTACATTCTTAGAAGTGCAGCAAATCTTTGTTGTGGGCAGGGTTTGTAAAAAGGATTAAACTGTTCAACTTTGTAATTATATATATATGCCGAAAGACGATTTTCTCTGAGGTAAAATGTGTCTCTTTTCACATTTGTTTCATGTATTGTTTTTATGTTCCACTGATTACTCTGATGTATGACTACTTGGGTGCCCGGGTAAGGCACCAGTCACGGGCCCCAGAACGGGTCGTGACAAAAGTGGTATCAGAGCAGTTAATTCTCGGAAAGTGTCTACATACCGTGTCTAGTAGAGTCTTGATTATCGGTGTGTTGTGCACCACATCTATAATCAGGAGGCTATAGGACATTTAAGATTGGTTTCCATTCTTCTCATTCTGAGATCGTGCCTTAGAGCTGTGTGATAAGTTGGACCCTCCGGCGTATTCCTTTCCTTTACCGATTATGCCTCGCGTAAGGCAACCCGGGCGAGAAGGCAAGCGCGGAGCTGCGAGTAAACACGGAGGGTTACCGGCGAGGCCCGGTCGTTACGAGATCTGCTTGACGGCGAGTTTTGCGACGCCGCCCGACCGGCGAGTTTAGAGCGCAGCGATGGCTGCCGAGACTCTGATACACGAGCCTCAGGTCCACGGCTGGAGCGGATGAGATAAGTACAAAGAGATGGCGATTCGCGGCGAGTCGTGGCCGATATGAGGATAGTGGATCATCGGTTCGATTCGAGCACCGTAGTTCACCCGAGTCCGGATAGTTTGAGGCCACTGGACTTTCGAGTTAAGCGCCAGAGTTCTACGGTCGAGCACGAGGATGATCCGCAGGAGTTCATTCGGCGATTCTGGATCGTGAGTGATCAAGGCTTCGGAGACCGAGTCAGTGACTTTCGGTTCGCATCGGCTGCGTGATACTGCAGTCGACTGGTTTGATTCGTGGGAGCTGTCCCGGGGAGAGCATGCACTTCCAGCCGTATGAGACGAGTTCTCAGGGGCATTTCTTGCCTCCACAGATGAGAAGGGCTCGGGCCGACATATTTTTGACGTTGAGGCAGAACGGGCGTACAGTTCGGGAGTACAATGTGGAGTTCGACTCTTTGGCTCGGTATGTCCCCGCTGTAGTAGCTGATATGGAGGACAGAGTACACCGCTACGTTACCGGGTTAGATGACTACTTAGAGGCTTGTTGGTGTAGCTCTTCAACCGGGCATGGACATTGCCCGCGTGCGAGCTTATGCACTTGGGTGTGAGGCGGAGAGGTCGGCGGAATGGCCGAGATCAGAAGAGGCGAGCAGCGAGGTCTTTGGCGACTTTCGAGGCGGACCGCCTCGGCCAGACTAGTTATGCGCCTCGCCCGATCTGAGTAGTCCTCCACAATCTTGGGCATCCAGAGTATTCGGGAGGCGTCCGGGGCTCGAGGTTGATTTCGGGAGAAGCGGTGTTAGCGGTGAAGCCACCCCTACCTCGTTGTGGCCGCGGTGGTAGACTCCATAGTGGGGAGTGTCGTGCTAGTTCGGGAGATTGTTTCACATGCGGCCCGTAGGCCATTTGTGGAAATGTCCGGCCGGAGGTAGTGGTGGGGCAAACATACTATGGGATCTATGGTGGTTCATCACGCATGCGACTATGCAGGCGTAAGCGTGATTAGAGTAAGCGGTAGATCTGGTATATTCTTACCCTCTGAGACTAGTATCGTTGATGATATGATGATGTGCTAAGTATTATGTTCGGATAGCATTATGCTAAATTGTGATTTAAAGGCACAGTTAGTAAAGGGTAAGGTTGGGTACCTAGAAATTGTGGGCCTTAGAATATTATACGTGGAGACCTTAGATGCTGGCCGTCTGAGTAAAAGATTTTGTTTACAATTGACCTTTGTCGGAGTGCATAGTATCGTGGGGTATACTTGTGTGATAAGTCCACGAGCGGTGTGACATGAAAGAGGGTAGTTGAGCTAAGAAGACCACTAGGTTTCGTAACTTGATTAGTGAGATTGTTCCGTATCGGGGAAAAAGTGTTTGGCGATAAGCGATGGTCGGGTTAATCTGCGTCGCGGGTCAACCCGCGGCCTGTATTGTGGTGGGGTCAGTTCTGGGTGGTCCCGCCGGGTGGTGGGGTCACGAGGGTGCTAGGCCCAAGTTTAGATGACCATCGTATGAGTTCGTGGATATGTTCGACCAGAATCGGATCGTGAAGGCCGGGAATGGCCTTAAAGAAGATCGAGGCTAGTAAGATGACCAAGTTTGGAGGTAGTGACTCCAGAAATTTTGGGAGGCGAAGTAATGGTGAAGTATGGTACGTATACTAGAAGAGTTCAAGTGTTCGAGAAAAGTACGACGAGTAAGGAAAGAAGTGAACATGTGCTGAGAGAATAGAAACGATCAGTACTTTGTGAAGTAAAGGTGCGATGGGAATATCTTTTAGACCGGGGGTGGAAGCTTTTGTAATGCTAGAAGTGATTCCTCGTTGACTTGGGTTAAGTAATTGCGCGTGTGTTATTTTATGGCCAGGTGTGGCATTGACAACTTGTTAAGAGGAACTTATCGTTATCCGTCTTGAGAAGGAACATTCGGGACGAATGTTTCTAAGGAAGGGAGAATGTTATACCCCGTATTTCCAGAGTATATGCGTGAGGCGTCGTCAAAAGTTTAAGCCTTAAGTAGACTAAGGGACGAAATTTTGTGCACAACTAGCGAAAAGAATCGTTTTCCGACGAAACGTTTTCCAAACTTTGCGAAGGGAAAATTCCGGCTATGTCATTTATAATTTTTGCGGATTTTTCCGAGAGATGAAATATTTTGGACCAACGAGAGGGCGACACTTGGCCCTCAAGTGGACGGCAATCCATGGGCTCCTTTGGCACGTTTTTTTAATGTTTCATGCCTTAAACATTTGGTCAATGTTTGGCTAGATATTTTGTGTGGTAGATGAGCAAGTGGGGCCCACAAACACATGTCCAAATCTTTACCATACACTTGCCCACCACTTGGCTTGATCTTGGCCATTGATTGGCCTATAAATACCCCTCCAATGCAAGACTAAATCTTCATCCAAAAATCATTTTCCAAGTCTCAAAAATCCCTCCCCCTTAGGTGTTGTATTCGTCGAGGCCTCCCCTTGAGAAGCCTTGGCCGAAAGTTTTCCCCCCCCTTTGCCTTGTTGTTTTCGTATAATACCCCCCCCCCCCCCTTGGTTGAGAAATACTTCTCCAAGTATTGTTGGAATTCCAATACCTTGGCCCAAATACCTTGTAGTATTCCAAGGTTACCCTTATACTAAAAGCACATAAATACTATTATACTTCCTTTAGCCACTAAACGAAACCCTATGTAAAAATCTCCATAATTGGTTGGAGTACTAAGTAGAAGTTGTGTAGAACTTCTAAGGGTTTCTTGGAGCGAATTGGAGCGCACGGAGTAGGAGCTAAACCTTGCTCAGGATCGACTTTAAACTTGGATAATTTTGGGCTTATCGAGGTAAATAATCTTGTCCCCCTATTGTAATTGGAAATTACATGTTGTAGTAATATATAGTTGAAGTATACTATATATAGAATGAATATGGAGAAGAATTGAACTGTAATTACATAGAAGGATATTAGAAAAGAGCATTGGACTGTAATTACATAGAAGGATGTTAAAAGGAATTGAACTGTACTTACATGGGTGTATTCTGATGAACTTGTGTAGCTTAACGGGTAGGAAGTGCTGCCCGATTTTCCGTAGAATAGAGAACCTACTGCTTAGAATATTCTGCAGAGTAGTCTAGACGTTGATAGACTTGTATGACCATTATAGGTTGGAGTACTGCGAGTAGCGTATTCTACTCGAAGAAGTGAAAAGGCTAGCAGGATTACAGTACTTTGGAGCTATTTGCTAATAGTCGATAATCGTCGCAAGGTATGTGATTCTTCCTATACTCTTGAGCATGATATTTTAAAAGAATATATATATATAGTACGGTGAGCGTCGTGTGTTAAGCGAGCGTTATGCGGCGATGTCTTTTGACTTAAGCCTGAATAATAAGAACCTTAAAGTATTTCAAAAGAATTAAGAAACCTTTTTGAAAGAAGAGAATACTTGGTTTTAAAAACTTAAGAGTTATACCAGCTTTATGGGAAGTTAGGTATAACGACTTAAGAGAGATAAAGAGAATGGTTTACTGATTTTAGAAGTTAAGAGACTTGATCTTAAAGATAAGAGACTTGACTTAATTGAATTGATATGAATTTTGTTAAAAGTGTGAAACCTCGTTCGTGAGTAATGAGTACTTGGTTTTAGAAGGAATAATGTTTCTTGATTTGGAAATCGGAATAAGTATCGAACAAACCAACTGCGGCGCTAATAAAGGAAATGTATTGAATAATGAAGTATTATTAAAACGGTAGAAACCTCATCTGCATAGAAGCTAAGATGAGACAAAATGATATTACATTTCCTAGATCATGGCTGCTTTTATAAGATTGTTATAAACAAAGAATAACCTACTCACACATAAGGCTTATTGATTTAAAAGAGAGTACGTTATTTGATTAAGACTATAAACTATGAAATCTTTCGAAACTAAAAGACTCGAGTATCTGAAATTTGGCAAACTTGAACTTTTGGAAAAGAATGTTGTTACTTGACGTTGTTCTAAAAAGTGCAAGCCACTTGGTTTAAAATAGGGTAAAGTACTTAATTCTAAAACATGAACGTATTTGGTACTACGAATAATAGTATCGAGTTGTTTTTACGTAAAAAGAGGTCTTTGTGAAAGGATAAATGTATGTAGTACCTTGGGGTTAAAAATCGGATTCGTTGTAATAAAATAAATGTCTGTGAGTATGATTAAACTTGCCTATGCTTGTGGTGATAGCCTTTGTTGTGCAAGTATTGTATTTTTTTATTACTCTGGCGTCTCGTTGGAGGCGGCTATCAGTGATTGATGGACATCTTGACACGATGGGTGGCCACGGGTATGCTTCCTGTCGATCATTTTGGACATACTGACACGATGGGTGGGCCACGGGTATGCTTCCATTAGGAGAGTTATCTTGTTATTTGTTTTGGGGACATATTGACACGATGGGTGGCCCACGAGTATGCTTCTTTTTTTTGATTGTTAACTTGTTACTTCCTTTTGGACATACTGACACGATGGGTGGCCCACGGGTATGCTTCCATTAGGAGTGTTATCTTGTAAATTGGCTTGGACATCGACACGATGGGTGGCGCGAGTATCTTCCATTCGATTGTACATTGTTATTATTGTTGCATCTTGGACATATGCACGATGGAGAATTAGGGGCATGTGGCCATGATGCGAACATGATTGATGTTGTGGGCGTGAGACCCATAGTTATGGTTGAGTGATGACTTGAGGGCGTGAGTCCCTGACATAACTGCTTTTATATTGTGAACTGTAGTTTTGTTATCATACATATCTTCTGTTTTGTTTTGGACTGTTATGATTTAACTACAATATTTTCAGTTTCGCATACTTGGTACCTGTTATGCGACCTCGCCCGGAGGGCTGCGTTCATCTGCGGTAGAAGTACGTCGGTTGGCGATCCTCGCTTAGGATCACAAATCAGCGTTTTGGGAAGCTCCGTTTCTCGGAGGCTTATCTTTTGGTATGTTACCACGAGTGCATGGAGTTCTTGTACATTCAGGGGTATGGCGGGGCCCTGTCCCGCCATAGTTGTCGTTACATTCTTAGAGGTATGTAGTACTGTTGTGGGCAGGGTTTGTAAAAAGGATTAAACTGTTCAACTTTGTAATTATATATATCTTAGAAAGCGATTTTCTCTCGAGTAAAATGTGTCTCTTTTCACATTTGTTTCATGTATTGTTTTTATGTTCATTGATTACTACGATGTATGACTACTTGGGTGCGGGTAAGACACGATCCACGGGCCGAGCGAATCGTGGCATTATAAGATGTGAGACCGGAAATGGTTGACTTATACAGATGTAACCCAAAATCAAAAGTACCCTGAATATAGCATATAATTCATTTGAGGGGCCTCATATGTTCCTGTCACGCCCTGACTTTTCTTAAGTCTTTCCTTAGGGCGTGATGACACCTGGACAACTATCCATTTCCAGGTGAACCATTAACTTCTTTTCTTCTTAAATTAAACCTGAACTTAAGTGCGGAAATAATATATATGATAGACAATTCATGGTTAATAAAACATATAACTTTCTCTGGAGTAACACGAGTTCATACTCGGACAACTACATTGTTCTAAACTAGACGCAATTAAAGTTTAGATATGGAATAAGAAATTTAGAATCTAAAGAGAGACATGATATTCCCTCAAGAAACACCACGTAGTTCTTAAAACCTACTTATAAAATAATGAAAGTCACCAAGTCCGAAGAAATGGATTGGTGGAACAATGAGGCTGCGGAACGGTCGCTAGCCCTGTTGCGGAGCTTTTCCCCTATCGCCCTGTCCAGAAATATGTTAAATAAAAGAGTCAGCCCTACCATCCGGGCTGAGTGAGAATCTCGTCTTACAATCCAAAATAACCTCACAATAATTCATGTCGAGCCCTTTTCCGACCGCGACATTATTAAGAATAGCGAATCCCTGCTCAAAATGCAATGTTAGAAAATAAATAATAAATGCTAAAGTGCAAAAAGTGTTAAATGTTTTAACAAGGTGCAAAAAGTGCAAAAGAGGCTAAAATGTTAAAAGGGTGCTAAAATGCTAAAGGGTTGCTAGAATGCTAAGGGTTCGCGGAGTCATACTAATTAATTGGGTGAATTAGGACACCTAAATGTTTAACTAGTTTGAAGTAAAACATTAACTCCATTTTAATGGTCTGCTAAACTTAATGAGATTCTGGGTAAGGGTTCTTTATTATCCTAAAGGGAAGGGGTTAGGCACCCTAAAAGATCCGCTAACTTGCGGTTGTCCGTTCAAACCTAGGGTTAATTATTATGTTAGAGAAAAATGCAAAATAAAGCTCCACCTGCTTAATAAGATGTTAAAATGTTAAAATGTTTAAAAGGTGCCTTAAAGTAAAAGGTTGCTAAAGGTATTAAACGCTAGAAGGGCTCCTGCTTAGAAAAAGTGTTAGAAAAATAAATAAGATGCTAATTGTTTAAAGGAAGGCTTAAAAGTATTTAAAAGGGTGCTAAAATATTAAAAGTGCTAAAAGGTTAAAAAATGCTAAAAAATGCTAAAGTTTTAAAAAATGCTTAGAAAGCTTAAAAAGCAAGGTGTCAAAGGTGCAAAAGGAGTGCTAGCGTATTAAAGGTGCTAAAAGTGCTAAGAGGGGCTAAAAGGCTAAAGGTGCTTAAGAGTGCTAAAGATTAATTTTAAAAGTAAATGGTGCTAAAAGTGCAAAAAGAATGCTAAATGTTAAAGAGTGCTTAAAAGGTGCTAGAAAGGCTAAGATGCTAAAGGTGCTTTATGGACTAATTATATGCTCATGCAAAGATTATTTACGGATTAATTGTGTATACTGCTAGCTAAATTAATCTTGCCTAACCTGCGTACAGTATTATATAAGAGGTGTTTTAAGACGATTTTTGAGAGTTTAGGAGAAATCTGTTATGTATTTTAATAAGAAACAGAATGTTGGTTTTATGATGCAAGTTGAATCCTCTAAATTATTTTTGCAGAATTTAGACATGCTTAACAATCCTAAGAGACAAATAAAGTAGAAGTGTATTCCTAAATGTAAATTACCTCCCATCTCATATGTTCAAAGGCTAATTGCTAGAAGTTCTCCTATTAATTACAAAGTTAGAAAAATAATTTGCAATAAACAAATAAGGCATAAATGAGGTAATGAGGTTAAGGGAATAAAGGAGTTGAAGTGGATGACTCAGTCTGTTGTTTTAGGCATTTCTGAAGTGAGGATGCACATAGACGCGGGTGAATGCAAATCTTCAATTGATGGAAGGCACAATGAGTCTCGCTATGAGACTCCTCCTTTTGCTCCGATAAGTGTCATGTAAAAAAAAGAAAGTGATAAGGATTAGCACGAACCCAAACAATAATTGATATAAATAATTAGAACGAGCACCTAACGTATCATGATGACTCGAGGCGAAAGGAAAAGCGGCGAGCGATCGTTGGGCCACAGGTGCGGCGATTCGAGAAAATGCAAAAAGGAACACTATTGTGATGCTAAAAGCGGCGTGGCGGAAAACAAATTCGGGCAAGCGTGACACACATGGAGAACAAGATGAAAAGCACTGAAAAGCGCGATCGAGAGCAAATTCGGATCCGCAGAGAGAACAATACTTGAGGCTAAGAGGACATCCATCATGTCTAATAATCGGGAGCAGATCTAGTTCCAAATTAGGTATGAGGTAATTGCCTATTTTAACACTCCCATATATAGGAATGAGAACACAATTCATTCATTTTTCTTTGTTGTATAAAAGGTGAAATGACAAACATCGACTACACTTTATTTGGCAATAGGCAAACTAAAGAGGATGATCAAATTACTTACTACGTTGATATAGCGGCAGAAAGCAAGCGATAAAGCGACGAGGCGAGAATGCAAAATAAGGCCTAAGGCAACCTACGAGAAGGAAAAGAAAAGAAAGCGTTGGCTCGGGGCATAGCAAGCGATAAGGCAAAGCAGGAAATAGGCGGTTGACAATATTCCCTATTCTTTCTTAGACATGCATTTAATCTAAGTGTGTTAGGCTTGTACATCTCATGGAGAACATAGAATGCGATCAATTTCGATAGATGCCTTAGGTAAATAAGGATCTTTGGACAGCGACAACATAGTCGGTGAGACGACCATATGCTTAACCATTTATAAGAAATAAGCAGGTTTCTGAGGTAAATTCGGAGGCGAGACAAAATAACACATACTCTGCAATAGCGGTTTAGGCATGGATTTCATGGACGAGAATTAAGGACACTTTTAAGTGAGACATCTTCAAATGATTTATTAGACCTTTCCATTCAAGTGCGGTTTCAACATTAGGCTATATTTATACATGCTTATTATATGAAACATGGTTGTAAGTTAAACTAGAATGTGATTATGACTTGACATGACATAGGCTAACTCGATTAGTGCGACAAGGCAAATGATATCCAAACAAAGCCGAATATACGAGGATGATACCAAATAATTGCCAATCTGTATCACTTAGCGGCCGTGGCGAGCGAACAAGACAGAATGACTAAGAAGGTAGTCGACTAATCACTAACGTAACCCCTTTCGACATATACTTAAACCACATATTTTGCTTACTATGTTAACTATAAACTTATGTCGATGACTTTAATAATTGAATACATTTATATATATACTAAGACATGCTAAACATTATACCACACTATTAACAACCGGTCAAGTACATATGTGCGAAACACGTAAGTTCACATAACAAATTGAGATTACGAGAGAGAAGCGGATTTACCTTCTCGGACGACGAGCGGCGTATCAAGTCGTCGGATTCGCTCGGAGGTTTGGTTTTTGCGATGCGACTAAAGGGGTAAAGCTGCTTACTGATTTTTGTCTAGAATTAAGAGAAAGATTTGGGCTTCTTACTTGCGCGATCTTTGAGTGGTAGTTTGTCGATTCTTTGGACCTCTCTCGTATTGTGCTTCTCCCTCTTTCTGCTCTACTCTCCGTCTCAATTTCTGACCTAAACTGCTATCTCCTAACTGCTGCTCAGGTTCCCCCAACTGAGCTCTGCTCTGTGTCTGACTCCCTAAATTGTTATGTGGCTGCCCCTCGACTCTCTCGTATATGCTCTACTGTGGTGGTTCTTAACTGCTGTCCCTCTTGTTGCTATTTTCTCTTCTGAGCCCTGCCTTACTCTGTTCGCCCCCCTTTTCTGATGCCTTTGCATGTTCTTATATAGCCCCCATTTGGGTTCCAAGTTAGGTAAATAAATAAAGGCTGATACCTGTGCTTGATTGGTATGTGATTCGTGCGATTTGATTCGATTTCGTATTGATTTGTTACTGATTCGTGCGATTTTGTGCAGGTTATGGTAATAATACGTTGGCTGGGTGTACGTGGTTAAGGAAAGGCCCCGGATTCTCGGCCGAAATCGGGGTGTCTTTGGTGTTGTGACGGGGAGGAAGGTCGGTAGGGTGCGTGGATAAAGGAAACCCGGATTCTCGTGAGAAATCGGGTATGGCGATGGGAGTGAGGTCGGCGATTCTTTAGGGTTTCGTTAGGTTTCTCTGAAATTTGTCGAGTGATGGGAGAAAGCAGTGAGGGTAGCGGCTTAGGCGTCTTGGGAAATAAGGGAAAAAGGGAATGGGGCCTGGGTGTTGGGCCTGCGGGTGCGGGTCGCGGGTTGGGCTGCGTTAGTGGGCTGGGTAGTTAAAGGGTAGTATTAAATATAGGGGTATTAAGTGTATTAGGTAGTTTAATTAATTAATTAATTAGTGATAAATTAAATCAATAAATTGTGCTTAGATTATTTAGGTGCTTTATTAAAATTATTACAAGAATAAAATGGGCGTGCTATTTAATTAGTGCTTAATATTTTGAAATGCGGCGCTATTATTTAAAATCTTATTATTGCATTATTGCGAAGTTAAATTAAAATTGCATTGAGTTTAGATTAAATTATTTAAATGCTAAATGCAAGTATGATATTTAAGAATTGTTTAAAGCTTCATAGATGCGTATTTATTAGATCGTGTATTAGATTGATTTTAAATTACAAATGATTATGAAATTCTCTTGCGTATTAATAAATGCGGCTATGCTATTTGACACGACGTCATTGCTAGATTATTTATTTTATGTATTTATTAATTATTTAAGAATTACGACAGAGCTTGAAGTTAATTAATGCGGGCGCGAGACTCTAAATGCTTAATACTCTACGTAGAAAATGCGAAGTTATTATTAAATTATTTATTTATGCCTGTATTTATGTTTTATTCGCTGCATTTTATTATAAAAATCCCTAAAATTATTTTACAAAATTAGTGCAATTTTATAGTTAATGGTGGGCGAGAGAATTCAAAATTGGGTGTCAGCATTTGTCCTCTTTGTATGGAGATGATGGAAGAATCTTGGACAAAGGCGTTGACTTCATGTAATTTTGTCTCGATCTTCAGTGCAAAAATCTTTGGGCGGTAGACAAAGTGTATGCAAAAATCAAAATCGTCGGTGTCGAGTTATGGCGACCTTTGGGCTACCGTGGTCGAAACACGGGCGGGCTAGCGGTCTCGAAGGCTGTCGGTGTCGAGTTATGGCGACAACTGGACTACCGTAGTCAAAACACCAAGCGGGCTAGCGGACTTAAAAGGCATCCCGATGTCGAGTTATGATGACCTTTGGGCTATGGTCTAAAGTAAAGAAAAAATAAGCGGCTTGAACACAGGATGTCTGCTATGGTTTATGGTCTTTGGGTTATGGTGATGTGGAAGCGAGTGGGCCAAGCGGCAGGCGCTCTGCCGTTTGTTGGGAAGGTTGGCCCGACAAATTGCCGGTTATTTGTAAGAGAAAATCCACGTTGTGCTCACTGCTCATGCATGCGTACTAAGACTTGAACAAGCGGTTAGTGCATGCTGTTAAGGCAAAATGATGATCGTAATTTTAAAACAATGTAAGCGTGATCTTTGCAAAAATGTGATGCTGCTTTGTGTTGATGCGATGTTGTGAATCTTTGTGATTTTCGTCCTCGCGCGGGCGTGTTGCGATTGTGAGCAGCGGATATGTTGTCTTTCTTTTGTGTCACTGTATACTAAAGCTCGAAAGAGTTAGTGCATAAGCGCTAAGGCGAATAATAAAGCATGAATGAGAAAAAATGCAATTTTGAGAGCAGAGAAAGTCGTCCACGTGTAGATGCGATATCTTGATGATGGCGTCGTTTTGGACTTCTTTGTCTTGATAACGTCGTTACTGGGCGTGTTATTCTTTGGCGTCGTTGCGTAGACTTGATGTCTTGATCGCGTCGTTACTGGGCGATATTCTTCTTGGCGTCGTTGCGTAGACTTCTTTGTCTTGATAACGTCGTTACTGGGCGTGTTCTTCTTTGGCGTCGTTGCGTGGACTTGTTGTCTTGTCGCGTCGTTGCACGGGCGTTCTTCTTTGGCGTCGTTGCGTAGACTTCTTTGTCTTGATAACGTCGTTACTGGGCGATGTTCTTCTTGGCGTCGTTGCATAGACTTGATGTCTTGATAACGTCGTTGCGGGCGATGTTCTTCTTTGGCGTCGTTGCGTAGACTTCTTTGTCTTGATAACGTCGTTACTGGGCGTGTTCTTCTTTGGCGTCGTTGCGTAGACTTCTTTGTCTTGATTCGTCGTTGCGGGCGATGTTCTTCTTTGGCGTCGTTGCGTAGACTTCTTTGTCTTGATACGGCGTTACTGGGCGATATTCTTCTTGGCGTCGTTGCGTAGACTTCTTTGTCTTGTCGCGTCGTTACTGGGCGATGTTCTTCTTTGGCGTCGTTGCGTGAACTTCTTTGTCTTGATAACGTCGTTACTGGGCGTTCTTTGTTGGCGTCGTTGCGTAGACTTCTTTGTCTTGATAACGTCGTTACGGGCGTTCTTCTTTGGCGTCGTTGCGTAGACTTCTTTGTCTTGATAACGTCGTTGCACGGGCGTTCTTCTTTGGCGTCGTTGCGTAGACTTCTTTGTGTTGATAACGTCGTTGCACGGGCGTGTTCTTTGCTCTGTAGAATAAATGCTCACGCAAGCTAAGCGAAAGCGTTAGTGTATACTGTTTAAACAAAATGATAAATATATATGAGAAGTGCAATTTTATGGATAGAGATGTAATCACGATATGCACGGCGAATCTTGAGATGTTGCCGCTTACTTGCTGGGCGAATTGTTATGATGCCTTTGTTGTGTGCGATCGCGGGTTCTGAGTTTGATTTTATGCGAGTTGGTAGCTAGGTTTTGTCGCGGAACTTGAACTTTGGCTCGATTGTTGATGCCGCACTACATTCTTCTTTGCTTTTCTTTGCGGATTTTGGATTGTTGTCATCCTCTGCCTTTTACGCTTTTTCTTTATACGCTATCTGAAGAAACTTTGTCGTATTTTTACGCCCGGCTATTGCACTTCTGTACATTAATATGAAAAAACTGCGCTCGAAAATTTGTGAGTTTTGGGAAGTCGGTCGCATTTGACCGCGCGCTTGTCCACTTGATATCAGTGTGCACGGCTGTTTGGACTTACGACCCTGCAACTTCTACGTGATCCCAGATTTTGAAAAGGGTGTATGCGGCGCAAATGGGTCTCGATGTAGTTGTTTGTATGTTATGTTTAGGGCACGATTTGGCTGCATGGTTGCCATTTGTTGTGGTAGCTGGGCGAGCTGCTCGATCGGATCTATGTTGCTTTTCTTTTCTGAGACCTCTGCTTTGCTTATAGGAACGAGCGAGTTCGCACCGTTCTCAAATGCCTCGAATCGGTCATGTCATTTGGGCGTGTCTTTGATCTTGCGAAATATTCTTTGCTCTGTTGCTTAGTCAAATACAAATCGACCTTTTGGGAGATGATAAATCTTTCTAAAAATGCAACAAGCGGTGTTAGCATAAAACACATAATTTGCGGTATGTAGCGGATATATTGCACATAGCACGTTGACGTTTCCTAACATGCGGGGACCTCTTTATGCAGGAAGCCTAACGTCAACTTATGCGAGATTATGACGGATTTGTCCAAGTCGTCCAACTATAATGCCTTTGTTGGAAATGGCGACCAAATGACGGTGCACTTTTCCCAATTTTAGCATGTCATGATTGGGCTTGGATCTCTTTGTCATTGCCACGCTACGTAATATCTTTGGTTGGTAGTTGGGTTGAAACGTTGACAAGTTTGGTGTCTTCCTAATTGTGGTGTCGATGCCAGATTGATCCACCTAAGGTAAATGCATCGTACTAAAATAAAGGGTGGTATAGCTCTATCTGAGTTGCTAAGATTTGGCTTTTCTAGGCGAGTTCCCGGCGGACAACTCGAGTGAGAAGGCTACGCGGTGTCAGACGAACCGATCTAACTCATGCGGCGCCAACTCTCCTAAAATTTGGATATTTTTGAAAGAAATTTGCGGGTGCGCGAAGCACACCAGCGCGTGAGTGTGTGATTTGTGTGAATTTTCCAGAATGGAAGAAGTATGAGCGAAATGTCAGTTTAAGGAAGCGATAAAGCAGTAGCAATTAAAATAAATAAAATCTGACACACAAAAATGCAAAAGTAATGCCAAATAATAACCACAGTGCATTGTGGTTAAGAACCTAAAATCCCAGTGATCGCCATTTACTCGCGCCTTTTCCGCCGCGACATTATTAAGAATAGCGAACCCTGCTCAAAATGCGATGTTAGAAAATAAATAATAAATGCTAAAGTGCAAAAGTGTTAAATGTTTTAACAAGGTGCAAAAAGTGCAAAAGAGGCTAAAATGTTAAAAGGGTGCTAAAATGCTAAAGGGTTGCTAGAATGCTAAGGGTTCGCGGAGTCGCCACCTAATTAATTGGGTGAATTAGGACACCTAAATGTTTAACTAGTTTGAAGTAAAACATTAACTCCATTTTAATGGTCTGCTAAACTTAATGAGATTCTGGGTAAGGGTTCTTTATTATCCTAAAGGGAAGGGGTTAGGCACCCTAAAGGATCCGCTAACTTGCGGTTGTCCGTTCAAACCTAGGGTTAATTATTATGTTAGAGAAAAATGCAAAATAAAGCTCCACCTGCTTAATAAGATGTTAAAATGTTAAAATGTTTAAAAGGTGCCTTAAAGTAAAAGGTTGCTAAAGGTATTAAATGCTAGAAGGGCTCCTGCTTAGAAAAAGTGTTAGAAAAATAAATAAGATGCTAATTGTTTAAAGGAAGGCTTAAAAGTATTTAAAAGGGTGCTAAAATATTAAAAGTGCTAAAAGGTTAAAAAATGCTAAAAAATGCTAAAGTTTTAAAAAATGCTTAAAGCTTAAAAGCAAGGTGTCAAAGGTGCAAAAGGAGTGCTAGCGTATTAAAGGTGCTAAAAGTGCTAAGAGGGACTAAAAGGCTAAAGGTGCTTAAGAGTGCTAAAGATTAATTTTAAAAGTAAATGGTGCTAAAAGTGCAAAAAGAATGCTAAATGTTAAAGAGTGCTTAAAAGGTGCTAGAAAGGCTAAGATGCTAAAGGTGCTTTATGGACTAATTATATGCTCATGCAAAGATTATTTACGGATTAATTGTGTATACTGCTAGCTAAATTAATCTTGCCTAACCTGCGTACAGTATTATATAAGAGGTGCTTTAAGACGATTTTTGAGAGTTTAGGAGAAATCTGTTATGTATTTTAATAAGAAACAGAATGTTGGTTTTATGATGCAAGTTGAATCCTCTAAATTATTTTTGCAGAATTTAGACATGCTTAACAATCCTAAGAGACAAATAAAGTAGAAGTGTATTCCTAAATGTAAATTACCTCCCATCTCATATGTTGAAGGCTAATTGCTAGAAGTTCTCCTATTAATTACAAAGTTAGAAAAATAATTTGCAATAAACAAATAAGGCATAAATGAGGTAATGAGGTTAAGGGAATAAAGGAGTTGAAGTGGATGACTCCGTCCTATTTGTTTCTGGGCATTTACAGTGAGGATGCATGTAGGCGGGTGAATGCAAATCTTCAATTGATGGAAGGCCTGATGAGTCTCGCTATGAGACTCCTCCTTTTGCTCCGATGCGTGCCATGTAAAAAAGAAAGTGATAAGGATTAGCACGAACCCAAACAATAATTGATACAAATAATTAGAACGAGCACCTAACGTATGTCGCTGACTCGAGGCGAAAGGGAAAAGCGGCGAGCGATCGTTGGGCCACAGGTGCGGCGATTCTGAAAAATGCAAAAAAGGAACACTATTGTGATGCTAAAGCGGCGTGGCGGAAAACAAATTCGGCAATAGCGTGACACATGGAGAACAAGATAGAAAAGCACAAGAAAAGCGCGATCGAGCAAATTCGGATCCAAGCAAGAGAACAATACTTGAGGCTAGAGAGGACATCCATCATGTCTAATAATCGGGAAGCAGATCTAGTTCCAAATTAGGTATGAGGTAATTGCCTATTTTAACACTCCCACATATATAGGAATGAGAACACCAATTCATTCATTTTTCTTTGTTGTATAAAAGGTGAAATGACAAACATCTTACTACACTTTATTTGGCAATAGGCAAACTAAAGAGGATGATCAAATTACTTCATGCTACGTTGATATAGGCGAAGCAAAGCAAACGATGAAGGCGAGCGAGAATGCAAAATAAGGCCTAAGGCAACCTCTGAGAAGGAAAAGAAAAGAGAAGCGTTGGCTCGGGGCATAGCAAGCGATGAGGCAAAGCGGAAATAGGCGGTTGACAATATTCCTATTCTTTCTTAGACATGCATTTAATCTAAGTGTGTTAGGCTTGTACATCTCATGGAGAACATAGAATGCGATCGATTTCGATAGATGCCTTAGGTAAATAAGGATCTTTGGACAGCGACAACATAGTCGGTGAGACGACCATATGCTTAACCATTTATAAGAAATAAAGCGAGTTCTGAGGTAAATTCGGAGGCGAGACAAAATAACACATACTCACAATAAGCAGTTTAGGCATGGATTTCACTGGACCAGAATTAATGACACTTTTAAGTGAGACATCTTCAAATGATTTATTAGACCTTTCCATTCAAGTGCAGTTTCAACATTAGGCTATATTTATACATGCTTATTATATGAAACATGGTTGTAAGTTAAACCTAGAATGTGATTATGACTTGACATGACATAGGCTAACTCGATTAGTGCAACAAGGCAAATGATATCCAAACAAAGCCGAATATACGAGGATGATACCAAATAATTGCCAATCTGTATCACTTAGCGGCCGTAGGCGAGAACAAGACAGAATGACTAAGAAGGTAGTCGACTAATCACTAACGCAACCCCTTTCGACATATACTTAAACCACATATTTTGCTTACTATGTCAACTATAAACTTATGTCGATGACTTTAATAATTGAATCTGTTTATATATATACTAAGACATGCTAAACATTATACCACACTATTAACAACCAGTCCAAGTACATATGACAGAAACACATAAGTTCACATAACAAATTGAGATTCTGAGAGAGAAGCAGTTTTACCTTCTCCGGACGACGGGCGGCGTATCAAGTCGTCGGATTAGCTCGGAGGTTTGGTTTTTGCGATGCGACTAAAGGGTAAAGTCGCTTGCGATTTTGGCTAGAATTAAGAGAAAGATTTGAGGCTTCTTACTTGCGCGATGCTAGTGGTGCAGTTTGTCGATTCTTTGGACCTCTCTCGTATTGTGCTTCTCCTCTTTCGCTCTACTCTCGTCTCAATTTCGACCTAAAGCGCTATCTCTAGCTGCTGCTCGGGTTCCCCAATGAGCTCGCTCGTGTCGACTCCCTAAATTGTTATGTGGCTGCCCCTCGACTCTCTCGTATATGCTCTACTGTGGTGGTTCTTAAGCTTCTTTGTCCCTCTTGTTGCTATTTTCTCTTACGAGCCTGCGCCCTCTGTTGCCCGCACTTCGATGCCTTTGCATGTTCTTATATAGCCCATTTGGGTTCAAGTTAGGTAAATAAATAAAGGTGATACATGCTTGATTGGTATGTGATTCGTGCGATTTGATTCGATTTCGTATTGATTTGTTACTGATTCGTGCGATTTTGTGCAGGTTATGGTAATAATACGTTGGCTGGGTGTACGTGGTTAAGGAAAGGCCCCGGATTCTCAGGCGAGAAATCCGGGGTGTGCTGGTGTTGTGACGGGGAGGGGAAGGTCGACTGGGGTGCGTGGATAAAGGGAAACCCCGGATTCTCCGGCGAGAAATCCGGGTATGGCGATGGGAGTGAGGTGCGGCAGTTGCTTTAGGGTTTCGTTAGGTTTCTCTAAGGGCTGTCGAGTGATGGGAGAAGAGAAACGGCTGAGGGTAGCTGGCTTAGGCGTGCTTAGGGAAATAAGGGAAAAAGGGAATGGGGCCTGGGTGTTGGGCCTGCGGGTGCGGGTCGCGGGTTGGGCTGCGTTAGTGGGCTGGGTAGTTAAAGGGTAGTATTAAATATAGGGGTATTAAGTGTATTAGGTAGTTTAATTAATTAATTAATTAGTGATAAATTAAATCAATAAATTGTGCTTAGATTATTTAGGTGCTTTATTAAAATTATTACAAGAATAAAATGGGCGTGCTATTTAATTAGTGCTTAATATTTTGAAATGCGGCGCTATTATTTAAAATCTTATTATTGCATTATTGCGAAGTTAAATTAAAATTGCATTGAGTTTAGATTAAATTATTTAAATGCTAAATGCAAGTATGATATTTAAGAATTGTTTAAAGCTTCATAGATCACGTATTTATTAGATCGTGTATTAGATTGATTTTAAATTACAAATGATTATGAAATTCTCTTGCGTATTAATAAATGCGGCTATGCTATTTGACACGACGTCATTGCTAGATTATTTATTTTATGTATTTATTAATTATTTAAGAATTACGACAGAGCTTGAAGTTAATTAATGCGGGCGCGAGACTCTAAATGCTTAATACTCTACGTAGAAAATGCGAAGTTATTATTAAATTATTTATTTATGCCTGTATTTATGTTTTATTCGCTGCATTTTATTATAAAAATCCCTAAAATTATTTCACAAAATTAGTGCAATTTTATAGTTAATGACTGGACGAGAGGGTCAAAATTGGGTGTCAACAATTCAAATACAATCATGTTATAACATAATAAACAGGTTATGAAATGAACTCCAACACTTTCAATGTTCCACAATTCAATATTCACATAATATTATTTTTTTTCAACTCGTTTCAGGGAATACTCAGCTTAACCAACATACATTTTTTTTGGTTTAACTCCTGAAGATTAGCGCGCGGCCGGAACTCTGCGACACTCACGAAGATTAGGCGTGCATGGCTAGCCTATTTGGTAGGCCGCATGTGCTGCTTTGTTTGTGCCCGGTTCGCCACTTTCTCGCTTTTCGAGCTCTGGAACCTCCGTTTCTGCCCTCTTTTCGCTCCTTTTCCGCCAATGAGCCACTTTAAATCAATATGACTCAAAAGAAAGAAAATCTATCCTAAGACGACACTTATTTGTACAAAAATGGACAAAAGACTAACTAAAAATGACTCAAAAGGTGTATATAAAATACACCGATCACTTGTATATCACACTCGTCCGTACATTATTTTATCTTATAGTCATTCCCCATTCATGTGGGGGATTGTTGGGTTTTAATATTGGTGAATGGAAAATGATGGGATAAAAATTAAAGGGAGTAAAAGGCTCTTTTGTCCCACATCGAAAAAAGAGAAGGAAAGATAGGTGTATATATTACATTACACCTTCTCTAGTTGCTAAAAGGGTTGAGAGGGCAAGGACCTCTCGCGCCGTCGTCGTCGCTCGCTCGGCTCGGCTTTGGATTTGAATTTGAATTTGGATTTGTCAAAAGATTGATTGATAATCTTTTTGGAAAAACTTTTCTTTAATTAATTAATTAATTAATTATTTAATTAAAATAAATCCAAACGGATCGACCCAAGACCAAGTCCTTTTTCTTTTCGAATTTCCCTCCAAATTTGGTGACTATTCTGAATGGTTGCAAACATTCAGAAATGGTACCTCCAAAACCTATAAATTCTTGATTTGTTCCAAGAATTTATTAACTCATTTCTAATACGAATTTCTCTACAATTCGAAAATTCATTCTTATTCATTCTGTGTGATATCTTTGGTTGAGTGGTTATTTTGCTCAGAATTTGAAGTACTACTATTCTGGTAAGATAATCGTTCTATCCTGGGAGGCGATATTCCATTAACCTCGAGTACTGTGAGGGGAATAATTTCCTTAAGGACACACTTTGAACTAAGTGGGCTCGATTATATTCTGAAATTATTTTCCAAAACAAATTATGTTTTGTCTACTGTTTTTCTTGATTAATTTACTGTTAAGTAATTTCTATACTGTGTAATCTGTTTTTTACTTAGTGTTTAAACAGATTGTGTTGAAACATTATTTTGGTCATATACAGATTATTATACCAACAGAAACAATGAAGGCAACAAGGTCGCAGCTTGTTTTGCAGACAATGTGGTATGTGTCTTTGATGTTCGGATGTAGGGGTTGAGGAACAAACATGAAAAAGATCATGTTGAAGATAGACGAAATCCCTCACACTTGTAACATGCTGAGTGAATTTGTGACAAATGTCTGCTTGGACACATGTAGAATTGTAGAACAATTGATATTCAACAAATCAATATTTATAGCGCGTTGTAGATATGCAGATAGGATGATGGCACTAACCTAGGTTTAGGTTTTGGTACTGCTGAAGCTGTAATTACAACCATTGTCGATTGTACTGTGTTGGAGTGAGAAGCTGCAGCGGCAGTGACTGTTCTTTCGTAACTGTAGTTGTTGCCCAAATGCTGATATTGAGTTACATTAATTGTATTTCCTCGCCAGTTTCCAGTTGATGTTCTATTGCTAACTCCGTGGAGCGGGTTCACCTCCTACTATTGCAAACCCAGTATGACTATGAGACGGGGTTAGAATGGTATGCTGGCACTCAAGCCACATAGTTGGCAAAGTACCCGATATAGACTTTCCATATATCGACCTTGATGTAAATTGTAACATTTAGAACAACACCACTTAAGTGTAAGCCTCTTGAGTTGGGAATGGATTTTTTTTTCCGGAAGGGACGGGGAACGGATACCTCATACAAAATTATCCAGTAGTTCAATACGTTGTTAGACTATTGCCATGTAAAAAAAAAGAGATGCCGGTTAAGATTGTTGGAAATTTAATAGACGTGAAATAAAGTTAATCTTATTAATTATGACTCGAATAATTGGGGCCCCGCACGTCGGAAACATGGTTTCCACACACGTGCACACGTTGTGCCAAGAATCGTAAATTTCTTAAGTGGAATAGATATTGGTACGTATACAAAAGATTTGAGACGTAAGTTAATAGACGGTTATTGGCCAAATGACAAATGGTTTCACGTTGGTAAATGAAAGAAGAAGTATACAATGTGTTAAAAGATGAAACGAGTCATGAATCGTCGCGGTGCTGGAGTGCCGTGGCGCTGTCTCATCAAACCGCGGCGCTGGTAGCGCTGCGACGCCTCCTCCCCTGAGTCGCGGCGCCTAATTTCCAGTAAGTCACTGGAACATTAGGGTCGCAGCTCCAAACCGAAGGGTCGTGGCGTCTTCGACGGGAAGGGAAGAGCCGTGGCGCCTCCAAGTAAGGGTCGCGGCGCTAATTTAAGATTACTGTTCCAGTGATTCACTGGACGTTAAGCGCCGCGGCGCCTCCCAGTAAGGGTCGCGGCGCTTGGCTTCCAGAAGTCACGATCAGGAGACGGAAGACATGACTCTTGGCCTGGTTTTGAGGCATTAAACCTCCATAACTTTCCAAATGAATTCAACCATTATTTGGCTGAATTACACCCCTAAATTATGTGCAATTACATGGTATTCAAGACCATTACTTGGCTATTTGGAAGGTCATCTTCTCAACACTATAAAATGAGACTCAAGTCTCATTTGAAGACACACTTGAAATCTGAAATACTTCCTCCTCTCTTGTAATCTCCAAACACTCAAAGATCCTTATTTCTTTGCGAACACTTGATCTTTCCTTTACTCGTTTGTTTGATTGTTGTTTTATCTTGGGAGATAAGTTGCCATTACACCGTAAAAGGAATATACGGGGTAATATTATCTTAAGGAAAGATTGAATATCAATCGACCCAGCAAACCCTCTTATTTGCTTATTTCCAGATTTTCGTTCTAACTTCTTGTTGTTTTTACTCCCGTTTCCTGGAAACCACACATTTTTTCTCACAGTGTTAAGATAATATTCTGCTTGAAACAACAACATGTCTGCTGAAGATCAATTCAACGCTGAGAATGCCACTGCTCAAGGCAATCACACTGCCTTCAATCTCACTGCCTTCAACCCCACTGCTCAAGGCAATCCTACTTCCTTCAATATCACTGCTCAAGGCACTACCGCCGCCTTCAACTCCACTATTTTTGGCACTTCTAGTGCCTCCACTTCTTTTGGCACAACTGGTGTCAATAATTTCTTTGGCACAACTAATGTCACCACTGCTACTCCAGGAGTTTACAAAGCCTATGGTACTGGCCAAGGAATCCAAAACGCCTATGATCTTGCTAGAAGCGTTTCCAACGCCTTTGCAACTGCTCAAGGGAGCGTTGCAGCTCCAACACCCGCTGGTTTCCACCATGAACGTCCCGAGAAGTTCATTGGTGCTCACTTCAAGCGATGGCGACAAAAGATGATGTTTTTCCTGACGGTTATGAGACTCTCACATTTCCTAACCGAAAACCCTTCACAAGGTGGGAAAGATGTGGACCCTCAGCCAAATGACTTGGCGGGGGGGCCAAGGTAACCATGTCGCTGACGACATGAGGATGGTTCGCGAAGCATGGAAACATAGTGATTTCATGTATAAGAACTATATTCTAAGCAGTTTGTCTGATCCTCTCTACACGGTATATTGTACCATTGAAACTGCCAAGCAGTTATGGGACAAACTTGAGAAAAAGTCCAACACCCAAGATGCGGGTGCCAAAAAGTTCATCGTTGGGAAATTTCTAAGATTTCAAATGGCGGACAACAAAAGCGTGTCATCCCAAGTCCAGGAATTTCAAATGTTTGTTCATCACCTGGATTTGGAAGGGTTGAGGCCTAACGAGCAATTCTTAGTTGCCTCATTAATTGATAAATTACATCTTTCGTGGACTCAGTTCATGAACTATCTAAAACTCAAAGGAGATGATCTTATTGTCAAACTCCAGATTCAGGAGGACAATAAAAAGGAAATGCCAAAGGTGAAACAACCCGTTGAGGCTAAGGCAAACCTGGCGGAAGTCAAAGGGAACCCGAGTAAAAAGCTGAAGTTCCAGAAGGGTGGGAAGGCCCAAACAACTGAAAATTTTAACGGAAATTGCAATCATTGCGGTAAAGTTGGTCACATGGCCAAAGATTGCCGCAAGCTCATACACGAGAATAAAGAGAAGGCCAAAGGCAAGGCTAAGGTAAACATCGTCGAAGATACGCTCCTATACGATATGATTGAAGAATTCTCAGCTGTTGTGCTAGAGGACTACCTCGTTGAGAATCCAACGCAATGGTTGCTGGACACGAGTGATACCCGCCACATTTGTTCCAACAAAGACGCCTTCTCCACGTATACACCAGTCATAAATAAGAAGTTGTTCATGGAAAACAATTCTTCTTCGGAGGTGCTGGGGGTATGAAAGGTTATCCTGAAGATGACATCCGGAAAGGATCTGACTTTAAAGGAAGTGATGCATGTCCCAGAAATACGAAGAAATTTAATTTCTGGAACTATATTAGTGAACACTGGTTTTAGGCTAGTGCTAGAGACTAATAAATTTGTAATCACTAAAAATAGAACATTTGTAGGGAGGGGCTTCGCCTGTGAAGGCCTCCTTAAGGTTAATGCTACACATGTAATGGCTTCTACTTCATCTATCAATAAAACTAAGCCTTCTACTTATTGTCGAGCCCGTTTTTTACCTCGGGGTCTGAACGGAACTGCAACGTCGCTCTTTTGGCATTGTTCCCTGGATGGATGAAAATTCTTGTGTTGAGGAGTCGCCACCTAATTATTTAAGCGAATTAGGACACTTGAACTATTGCAATAAAAATACTGCAATTGATCTTCATTTAATGGTCTGCGAAATTAATGAGATTCCGGGTCAGAGTTCTTTATTATCCTAAAAGGAAGGGGTTAGTCATCCTTTAAGATCCGCTAACTTGAGGTTATCCGGTCAAACCTAGGTTAATCATTTATCAGCTTTAGAAAACATGCGTTTTGAAAATATACGGTTTAAGAAAAAGAATGTTGCAATACGTATTTGCGACGGACCTAAAAATAAATAAACTAGCGGTTTCCAATTTTAATCTATCCCTTTTTAATTATTAATTCTATGTCTACCTATTCTAAACATTTTCAATAATTTACAATTATAATAAAATGCAATACAGAATAAAATAAAATTAAAATTAAATAAAACAACAAAAATAGAACTCCAAAGGACATCTTGAAATGTATCTCCGGGTACCTGTATAAACACTTAGTAAAAGTGTTAGTAAGAGAGTAAATAATTTTCAAATAGTGACAATAATTAATTAATAAATTAAAAGTAAAACCCGTCTTTTGTACATGGGAGGCCTTGAAAATCAGACGGAGATTCCTTCATCGGACAATATTGTTAGAAACAATAAAATAAATAAAACCTTCAGATCTGCGCCAAAACAATAATAGTTTTGAATACGGAGGGCTTACATATATAAAAAAGTGGGACATCCTAAACAAGTTCGGCTGCGAAAATTCGCTTCGCCAGCACATGTTGGTTATCCGGTGTAAGTAGAAGAAATCATCAACGCCCGAAGATTTTATTTTCCGTCTTTGCAACTGTGGAGGCCTCAAAAATTGATGGATATTTTTTCATTGGTCAATGTGTAGTATCTTGTTCAAAATCAGTAAAATACCAAATATTCAAGTGTAGTAATATGTTCAAAATCAGTAAATAATGAAAGCAGCACCATAACGGATACATAAATACCAAAATAGATCAAACAGTCCACAATAACATCCGACCCAGTTTCTGACCTGTATCCGACCCATTTCAAAAATCTAACCCTGATCAGAAAACTCCGCAAGGGCCAGAAAATCCGACCCAAATCAGAACAGACCCGGATCGGAAACATGCATGGCAATTTTTATGCCGAAAATAAGCATGGCAAACAGCGGTGAAATAGCCAAAATAGAGCAAAGTCGAACCGGCAAACGCACAACAACATAACCATAAGAGAGATAACAATAAGAATAACGTCGCCGGATAATACCCATGGTAACAGTGACGAAAATAACCAATAAGAGAAAATAGCAACAACTGTTAGCATCGCTGGAGTTCATGTTAGGCAATTTCCACGTGCTCAACGTAAGTGTACGTATCATTACAAGTAATATAGTCCACAGAGACTGGTTTCTAATTACCGAACATCTATTCTAGGTTATCTATTTGACAAACGATAATTGATTTGGGTTTTTATCTAACTACTAGAATAATTGCAAGAAGTAAACTAAATTGTTGAGGTTTAATCAGTTATGAAGGAATTAGGACTTCCAATATCCTCGACTATCCACTCTTTTCAATCCCTAATGCAACTAGAATGACTTCTTCTTCTACATTAAGATAGTGGTTAACTAGACTGTCTTATATTCCGGTTAGGATATATAATCGCTCAACCCCAGTGCAGAACCCTTATATATTTTTTATGATAGGATTTACCACATAGGAGGATTAAGAACAATAACCTATAATGCTACACAAGTATCGGGGTACTTTCGTCCGCGATTTTAACCTATGTCTATTCAATTACAGCATATCCAAATCTCTCCTCTCGGTTTTTGATTCGAAATCATATAGATTATGATAATTAATGACCAGTTAACTATCAAACATTCATACCAATATTGAATAAATCTTACTCAAATGAAGAAGAAATCAAACTAATGCATTAATTCATGAAAAAGATGTTCAAGCGATTCAATAGGAAAACTCTAATAAAGTGTTTAGCTCCTAGCCATAGTCACGCTAAGAACTAATACAAATACCAACATAAACTGAATTGAAAACTGAAGAAAGAAAAAGTACTCAGAACTAGGTCTCCAATGGTAGCCTCCAATTTGTCTTCAATTGTGTTCTGTGATAGAATGTCTGACCCCCTTCAATAGAATAATCCCTAGGGCTTAAGTATGTTGCAAATTTCGTGCCCTCTGGACCATACGCCGCCAGCCAAATTTACTTCGGATTCTGAATTTCCCGCATCGGCACCACGGTCCTGCAGAATGGCACCGTGGTGCCAAAAGTCCTGCGGGTTCTCGGATCTTCTGGCACCGCGGTGCTGCTCTGCCTTCGTCCGAATCTCCAATTTTCAACCTTTTGCTGCCTCGGGACCCTCCTTTTATGCCCATTTTTCGCTCCTTTTCGTCATTTTGCCTTTTTGAACCGCTGTGACTCAAAAAAAGGAAAACGACCCTAACACTACACTTATTTAAACGGAAATAGGAAAAATACTAACTAAAAATGACTCAAAAAGCGTATACAAAATACGCCTAACAGTTCACAAACTCCGGTTAGGTTCCAAACCGCGAGAATCAGTCCAACAAACAAAGCATACCGCAGATTGTCGGAGTTCACAAACTCCGGTTAGGTTCCAAACAACAAGAATCAGTCCAACAAACAAAGCATACCGCAGATATATATATGAAATATAAAGCAAAATAGAGGTCGTCAGAGTTTAAAAACTCCGGTCAGTTACCCAAAAGAGAAATCAGTCCAACATCAATAGCAGTTACCAAAAATAAACCAACAGGGGTACCGAAATAGTGAAGGGTCAACATAAACCAACATAGATCACTCCAGCAATATACCCAGATTCAATAATAAGCAACGAGAGGGCGGCGTCACTTCCACGGTGCAACACCGGAGTGACGCCGCCAATGATTGTCCAACAGTGGCAGTGATGGGTTGACGGGCAGAGTGTTCGCCGGAGTTCTGGTGGTGTAGGTGATGGGAAATGGGATGGTGGTTCGCAACGGGGTGATGTGAGGGTCGATGGGAAAGGAGAACAGTGAGAAGATGATACAAAATGACAAAGGGGAGATATATGGAATGGGAGAGAGGGATAGTAGTGCTAAAAATGAAAGAGCTGTGTATATTGAGAGGGGGGTGCGGCTGAGTGTTGTAAATAGAGAGGGAGTTTTTATTTATAGGGTTTTAGGTTTTTGGGAGAGAAAATAAAAGTGGGGTATTGTTTTGGTTTTAATAAGTGGGGGAAGTGTGTTGAAATGATAAAAGAGGTATTGGGGTGGAGTAAGAAAAGTATGGGTAAAAGATATTATAAAATGACATGATGGAAATAAGGACGGGACATGGTATGGGGTTTGAAAAAATGATTTTGGACTGATCTGAATTGGCCTCGGTTTGGACTGATTAAAAATATAAAAGAGTTTATTATTTAAAAGAAAAATTATTTAAAGAGATGTAAAATTACAAAAATAAAAATGCCGATGTAATAATAAAAATATTAACAAAAACATAATATTTAATTTAAAAATAAAAGATGCGATGTCATTTTGTGAAAAAATAAAACATAGAATATTAGGTAAAAATATGCAAAAATGATGATTAAAATGTGGTGTCCTAAAATACATAAAATTGCAAGAAATGACTAAAATATGGGTCAAAATTGGGTGTCTACACTTACTTGATTGAGTCTTCTAATTTATGGCATCATAGATTAGGACATGTCAACTATCAGTCTATTCAAAGATTGGTAAAGTTGGATTTACTTTCGGCTATCGACATAAACCTTCAACGTAAGTGTGAGGTGTGCGTAGAGGCAAAACTTTCCAAGAGTCCTTTAGATCCGTCGAAAGGGCAACCACCCTCTAGAACTCATACATACTGACATATATGATTTGAAGTTCGCTCAAACTCGAGGGGGAACAAGTACTTTGCGACTTTCATAGATGATATCACAAGGTTATGCTACCTTTACTTACTTAAAAGTAAAGATGAAGCCTTTGAAGCGTTCAAGCGCTACAAAGCAGAAGTTGAGAATAAACTCAGCTGACGGATTAAATTAATCTGTAGTGATAGAGGAGGAGAATATGTAGCGCCTTTTGAAGAGTTCTATACCCAATCGGGTATAGTTCATCAAAAGATGGCTCCTCACCTCAATTAAACGATGTTGCAGAACGCAAGAATCGAACGTTAAAAGAAATGATGAACGCATTACTCATCAATTCAGGCCTTTCCCAAAACATGTGGGGAGAAGTTGTCGTCACTGCAAAAAAGATTCTAAATAGAGTCCCGCACAAGGGCAAAGACAAGACTCCATACGAACTATGGAATGGAAATAAACCCACCTACAAGTACTTGAAGGTTTGGGATTGTCTGTCCAAGGTAGAAGTACCTAAGCCAAAGCAGGTCAAAATTGGACCTAAGATTGTAGATTGCATATTCATCGGATATGCCAATAACAGTAGTGTTTATCGCTTCCTAGTGCATAAGTCGAATGTACCGGACATTCATGTAGGTAAAATCTTGGAATCAAGAAATGCTAGATTCTTTGAAGATATGTTTCCTAAAAAGTAAAGTAACATAACCTCTAGTAAACGAAGTTATGAGAAAACCATTGAGGATCTAGGGGTCGCTGACTGTCCGGATCCGAACGGTTCAGATATAATGAATTCTAAAGTGGCTGATTATCCGGAATTCAATGTTCCAGATTCTCAGGACTTGAAAGATTCAGAGATGGAACCAAGACGAAGCCAAAGAGCCCGGAAGGACAAGTCCTTCGGTCCAGACTTTGTAGCTTATTTGGTTCAGGACGAACCACAGACAATAGCTGAAGCTTTGTCAACCCTATAAGCACCGCTCTGTAAGGAATCTATAGAGAGTGAAATAGAGTCCATCCTACACAACCACGCATGGCAGTTGGTTGATCTTCCTCCGGGGGACAAACCTTTGGGTTGTAAGTGGATCCTCAAACAGAAGTTAAAGTCTGATGGATCTATCGACAAATACAAGGCTAGGTTGGTAGTCAAGGGCTATCGCCAGAAAGAATGTCTTGATTATTTTGACACCTACTCTCCGATGTCTAGGATGACATCCATACATATGTTCATAGCTATCGCCACCCTGCGGGATCTTGAAATACATCAAATGGATGTCAAGACAACATTCTTTAATGGTGATTTGAAAGAAGATATATATATGGACCAACCCGAGGGGTATGTGGTTCAAGGATAAGAGACAAAAGTTTGTCGGCTTGTCAAATTTTTGTACGGGCTGAAACAAAAAGAATGACATGAGAAATTTGATAGTACCCTATTGTTGAAAGGGTTCGCCATTAACGAATGTGACAAATGTGTCTACATGAAAGGGAATGCGATTCTTTCGTCATGATATGTCTATATGTAGACGACATGTTGATCACTGGGAGCAGTCCTAGGATAATCCTAGAGACTAAGAACATGTTAAAACAATGTTTTGACATGAAAAATATGAGTATCGCAGATGTTATCTTGGGGATCAAGATCTCTAAAACATCTGACGGACTGGTCCTGTCTCAATCTCATTACATCGAGGATGTATTGAAGAAATTTGGGATGTTTGACAGTTCGCCACTAACGTCACCACTGGATGCAAATCAAAAGATTGATAAACATCATGCTACGCCCATTCGCCAGGAGCGGTATGCACAGGTGATTGACAGTTTAATATACATCATAAACTGCACTCGACCTGATATCGCTTATACAGTCAACTTGTTGGCTAGGTTCACCCGTAATCCGAGTGATAACCACTGGATAGCGTTGACTCGGGTATTATGATACCTAAATACACGCAAAACTACGGGTTGCATTATTCGAGGTATCCAGCTGTACTAGATGAGTACAGTGATGCAAACTGGATATCTGATATAGATGATATCAAATCCACCAGTGGGTATGTGTTTACAATTGGTGGTGGGGCTGTGTCTTGGAAGTCTTCCAGACAAACCCTGATTGCCCGATCCACGATGGAGTCGGAGTTTATCGCTTTGGACAAAGCAGGAGAAGAATTTTAATGACTTCATAATTTCTTAGAAGATGTCTTATGTTGGGACAAACCCGTGCCTTCTGTAATGATCAACTGCGATAGTCAATCGGCTCTACGAAGGGCACGAAGTTCAATGTACAATGGAAAATCTCGTCACATTTGACGGAGATATGCGTTCGTTCGGCAGCTGATCACCACGGGTATAATTTCCATTGATTACGTAAAATCTAAGGAAAACATCGCATATCCCTTGACGAAGGGTGTCACGACCCGACCCCGGATCCGTGACCGGTGTCTTGACCCGGACACCCTTGTGACACAACATCAGAGAAAACCAGCGGAATATAAACTCACAATAAACAACTATAATGATATAAAATAGTCTAGCCCAAAATGGTTACCCCAAAAGTACATAAAACAGAACAGTTACATCCTTAAACAAACCAAGTTATGACAAGACTACAGGCTTCTAAGAAGGAGTAACACTATGACGGGACAGGGCCCCGTCATGCCCCTGAATGTACAAAATATCAACAACACCAGGGAGAACCATACCAAAAGTCGAGCCTCCGAAGAAATGGAGCTCCTGACACCTGAGTAAAAGATCCTAGGAATGAGGATCTACCACCGCTTCCTTACTCGCGCAGATTGAACGCACTCGGCGAAGGGGTCGACACAACGCATCAAGTATGTAAAATCGAAAATACCGTAGTAATATCATAAGTCCAAAATACACGGAAGTTATAGATCAAAATCAAATTAGTTGACCGCGTGCCTTACTAACAATGAGAGTAACAAGTATAAGTATAATATCGCGTAAAAATAGAGGCTCATGATCAAACAGATCTCTCGCCCGTAGTATCATTAAGCAATCCTACTCGCTGGATTTGTTTCACCCGCATGGATCCTGTGGATCCGCATAAGGCCATCCGCCTCGCATGAGACTATTTCACCCGCATGGGACTATTTCACCCGCATGGACCCAGTGGGCCCGCATGAGTACAAGCGTCACACTCGCATCATGGGTAGCAAATCCATGGAATACGCAGTAATTACAATGATAATTCATAAATCAGCACATCCTTCTAGTATACTTAACATAAGCGCTACCGTCTTATCAGAATACTCAGTGATAACTATTATAATACATAAATCAAAGACAACCTACTAGTATACATAACATAAGCGCTACCTGCTTATCATAACATAATCAAGATAAGAAATCTTCTAAAATTTTATGAACATTATTAATATAAATCCTCTCATTTTAGCTCATTAATGCACTACATGTCTTTTTAAGAGAAATCAGAATTTAACCCAAGTATCACATACCGTAAACCTTTTTCGAAATGACTCCTTTTTATAAAACTTCCAAGATACTAATACTCATAGTATTATGTCACAACCACTTTCAAAACACGTCACAATTTTCCATTTAGAAAATATCCCAAGCTTCTAAATCAAGTGACTTCATTTCCTTTAAAACCTTAGGCCATTAATGCCTTAAAACAATTTACCTTCCACAAATTCAACTCATTTTCCCCTTGCTTATTTTATGTAAAGTAAACCCTTCTTTATTTACCTTTTTCCCAAACTAATATAACCAACTTCCCATAAAGCCGTTATATTAACATTTTACGTTAATCAAACACATTTCCCTATGTCCAAGGGACTTATACCTTTAAAATGAAACAAGTATCATATACCTCAAAACAAGTGAAGATTATCAAATCTTGTACGTATACCGTACTACATATATACAACTACTCATGCTCAAAAGATAGGAAAGCTCTACATACCTCTTCGGTCAATCCACTTGTTAATTCCAACTATCGCACGTAATACGTCAACCTATAATGACCATAATACGTTTATTAACTTCTAGTTTCAAAGTAGAATATTTTCAAGTTCAAGGTTACTAATTCCTATGGAAAATTGGGTAGCATTTCCTTTATTTCTACTCACTTGCCACCTTTTCAAAGGCCGATTTTTAACACTCAAACGCCACATTTAAGGCCCAACATCCAACCCAACACAAAGGGGATTACACACCTAAACTTGGGTGTGTAAAATTCTGCCCCATAAGTTATAACAATTAATCTTAACAAGTTTAAGGTAATTTTTAGGCTACAACATGCTCACATAACCTCTTTAGCCAAATCCTTCATACCCAAACCACATTTCTTGCATACAATGACTCTAAGAGCATTATTTACTATCACAAGTTCTTTCTTCTTAACATGCAACACTAAAAACTAATTATAAAGGAAGAATCATTACCTTAGAGCTTTAGCCAAATTTTTCCAACAACTTGCTAGCTTCCTTTCCAAGAACACCACCACAACAACCTTCACAAGCTAGCCACAAGCTTCCTTCGCTTTACTTTTCAGATTTTTCCTAAGGCTAGAGTATCTCTTGGAATCTTAGAGAGAAGGAGGAGCTTGAAATATTTAAGAGAGAAGGAAGAGCTTTTGTCTAAGAGAGAGATGAAAGATGATTAAAGACTTGGTCAATATAATGCATGCAAAATCAGATGGGGACACTTGTCACCCTCCCATGGCCTTTTTTAAAAGAAAAGATCTGATTTTCCTCAGTTTTTCCGCAGATTTCGCTGCCCTCGCGATCGCCAAGGCCAGAATCTGCGGACTCTCGGAACTTCCGGCGCCGAGGCCCTGATTCCTGCAAGCTGCCTCAATTCCACTCGCCATGGCGCGCCCGGCCATGGCCGAGGCCCCTGACCGAAATTTTCTGATTTCGAGTCCTAACTCCTTTCGCACGGCCCCATACGCACGGCCTGAACCACGGGGTATAACAAAGGGTATACCCAGAGATCAGATGTTCTGCTTGTTTAGGGGAATGAGCTTAAAACCCAATCAATAAGAACCGATACTGTGGACACCCAACCTTAATGATCCTCAAATAATTGAGGTTATGTTGGAGAAACTTTTAATGGTGCCTAACACTTGTATAGTGGGGTATTGCAGGTGATGCGCGATTTATGCACACACTAACGCAAGTGCACGTGTCGTGACAAGTAATATAGTCTAAAAGACCGAGTTATCGTCCTCAGGGATTAGTGTTCAATTCTCAAATTCTATTTTATGGTATTTATTTGGTAACCGATGATTGATAAAGTGTTTATAACTATAATTACGAATGCTAATTAAACTACTTTGTTTTACTTCAGATATGATGGAAATAGGGCTTCCAAATCTCCTCAACTATCCGCTTATCTTACTTGTTAATGCAATTAATTATGGTTCTTCTTCTATTTTGATATAGCAGGTTAACTAAGCCGTTTTATACTCCTGTTAAGGTAATATAAACACTCAACCCCAATATAGAATCCTTCTACCTTTCGGTGATAAGATTGACTATAAAGGAGGATTAAAAGCAATAACCTATTAATACCACACAAGTATCGGGGTACTTCGTACACGATTTAACCTATGTTTATTCAACTATAGCATATTCACAATCTCCCCTTTCGGCTTTTGATTAGAAATCATATGGATTATGATAATTAGTGATCAATTAATTACCAAACATTCAAGACAATTATTGAATAAATCTCAACAACAACAACAAGAACTAAAACATGCATTAATTCATAAGAATACGTTTCAAGTGATTTGACATGGAAAGCCCTAGATTAAGTTAGTTCCTAGCCATAGACATGACAAGAACTAAACTAATATCCAACATAAACTATAAAAAAATAAAACAAGAAACAAGAAATTACTAAGAAGTGGTCTCCAATCTTGATCTCCAAAGTTGTGTGAATTGGAAAGGATGGGAACTCCCAAATCTGACCTAAAGGCTGCTTTTTATAGCCTCCAAAACGTTTTCCAGGTTTTCTTTCAGGCCTTGGCCCATTCCCATTCGACTGCGCTTTTCGCGCCACTGCATGTTCAGAATCAGCTGGCGCCTGAACTCTCGCACTGTAATTTGGGCGCCGTGACGCTTTGACTCTGGCTGGAGCCGCGCCGCCTCGCTTGCGTCTTGCCGCTAACTTTCTCGCTTGAGCTCGAACCTCTGTTTACGCCTCTTTTGCTCCTTTTCCGCCAATGAGCCACTTTAAACCAATATGACTCAAAAAAAAAGAAAATTTATCCTAAGACGACACGTATTTGTACAAAAATGGGCAAAAGACTAACTAAAAATGACTCAAACGGTGTATATAAAATACACCGATCAGCAGGATACCTTGTAGAAGACCAACTATTTAAGTGTGAGGACAGGCCGCCTCAAATGAACGCACTTAAGAATCCAAGTGTGTCCACGGCCCACGACGGACAAAACATAAAGAAGGATAGAGTAAGGAAAGGTGTTGTGTTGGTATCATTATCTTGTCTTATACTAAACACTGACGGTTCAAGACTGCGCAGTAAATAAGTCCGATGGTATTCACCTATGGAAGGTTCAAAGCTACGACTACCTTTTCAGATGCAACATCGTTCTGTCGGACGATTGCTAGAAAGGCACCATGTGTATGCGCCAAAATCTCTTCCAAGAGGGGATTGTTGAAAATTTACTAGACGTGAAATAAAGTTAATCCTATTAATTATGACTCGAACAATTGGGGCCCTGCACGTCGGAAATATGGTTTCCACACACGTACACACGTTGTGCCAAGGATCGTAAATTTCTTAAGTGGAATAGATATTGGTACGTATACAAAAGGTTTGACACGTAAGTTAATAGACGGTTATTGGCCAAATTACAAATGGTTTCATGTTGGTAATGAAGGAAGAAGTGTACAATGTGTTAAAAGATGAAACGAGTCATGAATCGAGCCGCGGTGATGGAGCGCCGCGGCGCTGTATCGTCAGGGCCGCGGTGCCTCCTCCCCTGAGTCGCGGCACCTAATTTCCAGTAAGTCACTGGAACATTAGGGTCGTGGCGTCTTCGACGGGAGGGGAAGAGCCGCGACGCCTCCAAGTAAGGATCGCGACGCTAATTGACGATTAATGTTCCAGTGATTCACTGGACGTTAAGCGCCGCGACGTCTCCCAGTAAGGGTCGCGACGCTTGGCTTCCAGAATTCACGATCAGGAGACGGAAAGACATGACTCTTGGCCTGGTTTTGAGGCATTAAATCTCCATAACTTCTCAAATGAAGTCAGCCATTATTTGGCTGAATTACACCCCTCAATTATGTGCAATTACATGGCATTCAAGGCCATTACTTGGCCATTTGGAGGGTCATATTCTCAACACTATAAAATGAGACTCAAGGCTCATTTGAAGACACTTGAAATCTGAAATACTTCCTCCTCTCTTGCAATCTCCAAACAGTCAAAAATCCTTCTTTCTTTGTGAACACTTGAGCTTTTCTTTACTCATTTGTTTGATTGTTATTTTATCGTGGGAGATAAGTTGCCATTACACCGTAAAAGGAATATACGGGACAATATTATCTTAAGGAAAGATTGAATATCAATCGACTCAACAAGCCCTCTTATTTGCTTATTTCCATATTTTCGTTCTAACTTCTTGTTGTTGTTCTTACTCCCGTTTCCTGGTTACCACACATTTTTCTCACAAAGATTTCATTTGTCGATAAAAGATTAACAAAAATACACATATTTTAGTACCAACGGAAACAAGGGGAAAAAAGAAAAACAAAAAGTAACGATGTCAGCTTTTGCTCATGGAACAGCGTGATTAGATTATATGTCATGGCTTGTGTTCGTGAAGTGATACGATCGATGGATGTTGCAAACTTGCAATTGAAGATGGTGCTTATGTCATATCCATTTTCGTTGATTTTCTAGCCCTTTCTGGAATGACAATATTGCACTTGGCTCATTTAGTATGGCAAAGGGATTTTTTGTAAGTTGCTCAGCTGAAATTGAAGGTCCATATAATGGTACCTTAGCAAATGAGGGCCCTTGGATTCTTACTGTTGATACTAGCATGATTGTCAAGATGTAAGTTGCTCAGCTGAAAGTGAAAAGGTGAGATTTGTCTTGCTACTTTTACAAAGTGATTTACTTTTTGCCGCTAATCTAAGCAAGGAATATTTCAGTGAAAGAGGTTCTTAAATACCTACAAATTCGCTTATGAGTTAAAAAGTGATGTCTATACCATCTAAGTTTTTTTCTAGATTTCGGTGCTACTTGGTCAATATCGCCCTGCATTGCATTAGATACCCATCAACATAAGAGCTGTTTCTCACGCATACACTTGTGTTATAAGAAGCCTAAAATACTTTCAGGAACTTTATGAGGCAAAGTAGCTACATCACACGATGTAAAATCGCGAGATATTCTCAAATATGGATGGTCTCGAAACAAATGGTATGTCTTTTAAGGCAATGTAATTATAAATAAGCATCAGACAAGGACAACACCAGCTATTTGAATTCTAATTTATCTGGATGCAAATATTAAGTTTCAACCTCTAAACAAGGGGTAGGAATAAGCAATGTTTGGGGAGAGAAGGGGAAAATGATCCAAGAAACCCTATAATCCTATCTAGAAAATTACATATGTTGTTTATTTAGACAATTCTTTCTCACGGATGAATACTCTATTACAGTCAAGAACTAGGCCTAAAATGTGCTTGAGCTAGATGATTTTTCTTGATCTACCATCTAACTTAAATATTTTCTTGATCTTTTTATTCTTGGAGTAGGCAATAAGTGAGGTGAAGCTAACTTTCCAACCAAATGATGTCCCTCCAGCGCTACTACCAATAGTCTACCCAGCATTGAACAACAGTTATATATTATGAAGGAAAAGGGTCATATTTGCTCTCAACGTTTAGGAAAAATTTGTATTTGTCCTCCGTTAATGTTTGTGGTTAAATATGCCCTCCGTTAGTCCAAACCTTTTAAATTTACCCATTTTTAGACCATCTCCAACAGGGGACATTGTCCTCGATAATTATACACAACATGAGACAATTTGAATGACATGTTGACGTGAAAATAAATCGGAATTATTGAATATATGAGAGATAATCTTGCCACGTGGAGACAATGTCTCCTGCTGCACATAATTATCTCATGTTTTCTTTGTCATACATGTGGCCAACGACGATCGCTGTAAATTCATTTTCCACCACTACTTTAATTGGTATTTTTGACCAGTAATTTGACCGAATTTAAAAAAAAAAATACACCATTTTTTTTAATTTTTCAAGATCTATAAAAAGAAACTAAGTTTACTTCATTTGGACATCGAAATATTTTGGCTATTTTCTCCAAATTTCTATCTTCTTCCAAATTATTTGCTATTTTTTTTAATATGGATCCTAATCAAAATTTTAATCTTTCTTCAAATTTTATATTTCCTAACCAACTACAAAAACTCAATATTCAACGTCAACAAAATTCTCAAAATATATCATCCAATTTTCAATGACATATATGATGCCAACTAATTTTGGTATATGCAATATCCGTATTAAGTGTCAAAATTAAATAAATATAAGTAATTTATAATTTTATTATTATATGTGTAGTAACATGAATTACAAGAATAATATCATATACAAAATAGAAAATGAGATAGCATGAATATATATGGTGGGTATATGTATTTATGTGGAGAAAAGAGAAAATGAATTATTTTATGAAATATCTTATGTTGTGGAGTGTATGTGATAAATGAAGATATTTGATGATATGGCAGGAGATAAAGGTGATTTCAATTATCTCCTGCTGGAGATGGTCTTAACGGGTCTGTCACGTGGCTGCCACGTGACAAATACGTGGACGACACATAATGGCGTCGGCAACTGGACGGAAATTGTGGTTCGTCGAAAAAGTAACAGTTGAACTTCGGGGGTGGGTGTAGATTGAAGAGAATGATGAGACGAACGCAATGGTACCACCCAATGTCGTCGTCGATACCTTAAATGACCGGAAAATGCAAAAAAAAAAAACAGTCGGGTTTTCCGATTTGGTCGACCGGAAAAATTGGTAAGAACTGAAGGTGGTGGATGGGTGTAGCACGTCGGCGAGATGATGGTGAGTCTATTGGTACCCCTGCCGACCGCTTGTAGTCAGTGGTTAAAATCGATCGGCGATACAGTGGTTTATGAACTTCGATTTGTGCTAAGTTGAAGTAGAGGTTGAATCAAACTGCGGCGTGGGTATGGAATTGACAGGGAAATGACGGTGGTCACAAAGGTGTGTGCCATTGCCGTCAATTCGATCGGAGTACGCCAGAAAATTCAAATCTCCGTCAGGGGTATATACGTCCAGAACTTCGATCATCAAATTGACAAAGAAAATGATGAAATCGACGGTAATAGATAGTATAGAATTGAAGAGGATGAAGAGACGGATCTTTCGGTATATCACACGTCGCTGGAGCTATCGTGGTTTTGCCGGAAATTTCAATGTGTCGTCCGCGTGGCAGCCACGTGACAGATCCATTAAATATGGATAAATTTAAAAGGTTTGTACTAAGGGAGAGCATATTTAACAATTTCAAAAAAGTTCTTTCGTAATCTATTTGCAATAAATTGAATCTCAACCATCATTTGCTTCTTGGACACATGGCAAGAATCCAACAATGTATTGATCTTTACCGGATAGTTTACTACTTGGAGCGGATCCGCTCCCTCATGAGTCATGTGATAGTCATTAATTATGGAATAAGATACTCGCTGTCTTCAATGTGGATATTGAAAAAATAATCCATGAGAGGAACAGAGCTTCACAGTTCACACTTTCAAAATGAAGGATAAATAAGTTGGAACATAAAGACTTATAATGTCATATGGTATCAAGTATCAACAATATCCTATTTCAAAATGAAAGGAAACAAAATTTGAAATTGCAGTCGGACCTCTTATGAGAAATAAGATCACCAGAATTCTAAAATCTTATGCCATTTTAGTGTGAGTTTCCGCCGATCCATATGTGGCAAATATTGAGGACTATGAGGGTACGGTGCTATCCTTGCTCCCTTTTTCTCACTCTTTTGGTGGTTTGTCAATTTGAATCTATTTTCTTTATGCTACCGAAAGACGGAAAGGGAATCCGACTTCATGTGATCAGAACATGAATTCAAGTCGTGGAAATAATATCCGGCAGAAATGCAAAGTAAGGCTGCGTGCAACAGACCTTGTGGTCCGACCCTTCTCCGGATCCCTCGCATAGCAAGCTTAGTGCATCGGGCTGTCCTATGCCATTTTAGTGTAACTTATATCATCATTGGATAATTTCTAGTTTTCTGCATAGCACTCAAACAGTATCCAGTAGTTGCCTGATGAAGATATTTTTCTATTTTTTCATAAAATAACAAACCTGAAGAGAGACTAGCAGTTGCAAACTTATACAAGTAATTCTGTAAATGAACACAGTGGCTTGATTTAAAAATCTATTCTTTAGTTATGAAGCTATGAGGGCTTTTTACATGAGTGATTTGAATCTCTATCAAATACTACCAATTACCAAACACCATCCCTTCACAATCCATTAAATGGTTCTAAGCCAAACATCTATGACTTCCAGACTGAGCTACAAAAAATCTGTCAAACTACCAGTTAGTAAATTCTTGCACCACATTCATTCTAGGACTGCAAAATCTACTAAAACTAATGTCCGCAGCATCCTTAAAGCTCCGTTAGCCAGCCATCCAGGCTAAGCAAAACCAAGAACACAGTCCATTGTTTCCAGGAATCATTGGCACTTTCTAATCTATATGTAGCCTAATCTCGAAAGAATGAAGCTGGTATTTCCACAGGAGAGGTCAACATCGACGCGCATTTGAACTGTACCAAGTAAACCACAAATCAAGTTAGATAGCTGAATTAAACAAGCACCTACAACAAATTCTACCAACAATCAACTTAGATTAATTAATACCTTATGCTGCTTATATTTGTCCCTCACAGCCACTAAAGAACCTCCTCTTCTACTTAATTGCAAGTCATGTAAAATAAGGACACATTCCTTCAAGTCCGATGCTTTATATCCCGAGTATTGTTGAAGAGACAAACTCCAAGGATGTTCATTTGGTCGTAGTGTAAACCTCGAAAGGAATACAACAGATGCAGCCACTAAAGAAGGTAAGAATTTTACGCAGATATAATCCAATATGCTTAACTCTGTTAGGTAATAGCCCAAAAACTCCAACTGCAAATTGGGAGTTTTATAATCTTCTTGAGCAATGTTTTCACTGTGGGATTACCCATCTCAAAATTAAGCGATTTCAGCACATCAGCCTCTATCTTCCCTTCGATCTGTTCTACACTGTACAGAGCAGTTTGTAATTGTCCAGATCCTTTCAGATCTTTTGCATGCAACAGCAGCTCAATTCATATTAAGCACAAAGAAATATAACTTATACTCAAATGACGATTAAAAGTACTAAAATGTGAGGCCAACAATGATTAAATGTATATATTTTTGGTCGAACATCAATATTTGTCATTGTATATCCATTATAATTTAGAAAAATCAAACTATAATCACATTTTCAAAAAAGTTCTTTCGTAATCTATTTGCAATAAAATGAATCTCAACCATCATTTGCTTCTTGGACACATGGCAAGAATCCAACAATGTATTGATCTTTACTGGATAGTTTACTACTTGGAGCGGATCCGCTCCCTCATGAGTCATGTGAATGTGATAGTCATTAATTATGGAACAAGATACTCGCTGTCTTCAATGTGGATATTGAAAAAATAATCCATGAGAGGAACAGAGCTTCACAGTTCACACTTTCAAAATGAAGGATAAATAAGTTGGAACATAAAGACTTATAATGTCATATGGTATCAAGTATCAACAATATCCTATTTCAAAATGAAAGGAAACAAAATTTGAAATTGCAGTCGGACCTCTTATGAGAAATAAGATCACCAGAATTCTAAAATCTTATGCCATTTTTCCGCCAATCCATATGTGCCAAAGATTGAGGACTATGAGTGTACGGTGCTATCCTTATCCTCTTTTTCTCACTCTTTTGGTGGTTTGTCAATTTGAATCTATTTTCTTTATGCTACCGAAAGACGGAAAGGGGATCCGACTTCATGTGATCAGAAGGTCATGAATTCAAGTCGTGGAAACAATATCCGGCAGAAATGCAAAGTAAGGCTGCATGCAACAGACCTTGTGCTGCTTATATTTGCCCCTCACAGCCACTAAAGAACCTCCTCTTCTACTTAATTGCAAGTCATGTAAAATAAGGACACATTCCTTCAAGTCCGATGCTTTATATCCCGAGTATTGTTGAAGAGACAAACTCCAAGGATGTTCATTTGGTCGTAGTGTAAACCTCGAAAGGAATACAACAGATGCAGCCACCAAAGAAGGTAAGAATTTTACGCAGCTATAATCCAATATGCTTAACTCTGTTAGGTAATAGCCCAAAAACTCCAACTGCAAATTGGGAGTTTTATAATCTTCTTGAGCAATGTTTTCACTGTGGGATTACCCATCTCAAAATTAAGCGATTTCAGCACATCAGCCTACATCTTCACCACCTCTTCTTTAGTATATGTATTGTCCGTAATGTAACAAAAATCTTCAACATGTGGTGGACTAATCTCTTCATACTTCCTGTAAATTACCATATCAGAATACACTCATTAGCCAAATCATATACATAACCAAAAAATTTGGGTTAATTATATTTTTGGACCGCTTTAAAACATAATAAGGACGGTAAATGCATATGTGATGTATATCAAGTATGAATATACATACAATATACATAATCATTGTATAGGTTTTGTATTTGAAGTGCACTTAATTAATTTTGTCAATAACCAAATAATGCTACAATACTAAACGCAAACACCCAACACCATTATAGACCTTAAACTCAAATTCAATAATTCACAACACTAAACACACTTTTAATTTAAACTAGTCCAATTGCAAAATAAGACATAAGAAAACAAAATCAAGTTCTATCATGTCAAATACCATTGAACAGATAACCATAACAACAACAACTACTACTAAGGATCTGTTTGGCCATGAAAATTAATCACTTTTTTCCACACACAAAAATTACTTTATTTCAAAATCAGTTTTGGTTTAAAAATTTCCAAATCCAACTTGAGTTGGATTCCAAATTGGGAAAAGTGCTTCAAATATACTTTCGAACTCCATTTCCATAAATTCCTAATAAAGTACTCTATTATATCCTTTTGCAAAAAATATAAACAAACACAATTTTATCATAAATTTCAAATAAAGTGAAAAATATTCGTAATCTATCGCCAAATTCCTACTTGGATTCAATAATTTATAACATAAGCATAGTCCAATTGCAAAATAGTATAATACACAAGAAACAATAGCATTTAACAAATAACCACAACAACTACTAATTTCACCCCATTTGAAGCAATTAGTTTTATTTTCAATAAATAAATGATGATTTGATATAAGTAGTTGTTAATATTTATATATGAATAAATAAATTGACCGACGAACCGACCCCCCTTGCACCATCGTAGTCCTGCCCCTCCTGAGAGAGTAGCTAAAATGTACTCATTCTATTCAATCTTATTTGTCCACTATATTAAAAATAGACTTTCATTACTTGTCCATAGTAAATACGCAAAAGCTAAAGGATGATGAATGGGGCGGGGGCGGCGAAAGGCAAGAATAATATTAACCCTCTAAAATTTAACTCATTCCCCGTTTAATATTTCTCGTCTTCTTAAAATTTCTTGCTTTCTTTTTTCACTTTGCTATTTTCTACTTTAGTTTAAACTTCTTATTTTTTCTTTCTATCTTTGAAAATCATCATGGATCATGAATGGAAAAATAGTAATGTGATTTATGAAATGAGAGAGAAAGAGGAATAAATAATAAGGATCCTTAAATTTGAGAACAAGGTAGAAAATACATGAATAAAAAGTGTAGTATTTAATATTTTTGTTTAAATAATTGGCGACTTTGGACTAGAAGGCTTCCACACATGCTTGGATTGCTTAAGTATGTTTAGAAGAGGCATAAAGAAATATTTCAAGACTAACAACATGCTCAATAGACTACACTAGACAATTTAAGAATGGGGGACCAAGCAAATGATCACATATTTAGTCCAAGTCTCCTCTTAAGTGTAGTGTGTTTTCATAAGAGCCTTTTTGTAATAAAGAAATTTAGTTCTAGATATAAATAGCTTAGGTTAGGGTTTGTTTGAGGAGACTCTTTATGAGTTTGTGGGTTTAAACATTTATCTCTTCATTGATTCTCTCTTGAATATCTCATTGTGAGTACATTCATATATGATTTCAATTCTCTTCTTCCTTATATTATTACATGCAGTTAAATGATTTATTTAAAGGTTCTCGATTGGTAGCCCAAATCTCCTCTTAAGTGTAGTGTTTTTCACAAGGGTCTTTTTGTAATAAGAAATTTTAATTTTAGGTATAAATAGCTTAAGTTAGGTTTTTTTTATGACTGCTTATGTTTATAAATATTAATACTCTTTATGAGTTTCTTTTCATTGATTCTCTCTTTAATGTCTCATTGTGAGTACATTTATGAGTTCAATTCTCTTCTTCCTTGAATTATTACGTGTAGTTGTATGATTAATTTAAAGGTTCTCAATTGATTAATTGTGGGTCTTTAAATTTTTTCAATTGTGTATTTACCCTTTTTTTCTTCAATCTATCATACTTTATTTCACTACTATATTTCTGGCCTAATGCGACGCTTTAAAATCGTCGCAATAGGGCCCTTTTGCCGTCGCATTAGGTCTAATGCAACGACAAGAAGCTGTTGCATCCTCTGGCGTTGCATTAGATCTAATGCAACGACTAAAGGGACCTAATGTGATGGCCTTGTATAGCCGTTGCATTAGGTGCATATCTAATGCGGCGGTTGTACAAGGCCGTCGCATTATGTGCATATCTAATGCAACGACTGATAGACCTAATGCGACGACCCTGTACAGCCGTCGCATTAGATATGCATCTGATTTGAAGAGGCTTAGAAACACCTAATGCAACGACTAAATGGCTAATGCGACGGTTTGAAGAAAAAAAACAAATTATGCGACGACTGTATGAGATAATGCTATAGAAAAAAAAATGACAACATAAATAATAAAAAGAGAAAGATAAGATTAAAAAATGATTGTCATTGATACGATATTACAATATTACACTCCATAGGACATATTTTTTTCTACTCCATTTACAATAACTTTGCCCTCTAATGTGCAGTTGTAATATAACACCTCTGAGTATCAGCACATTGGACTTGGCTACCATCAACACATTGATCCACAAAGATAGCATCTACCCTACCCTCAAATGCTGAATATGCCTCCCTTTGCAAACTGCTCCACATGAGATATAGCATCAACATCAGTGATCCAGTTCCTTACATCAAATATCTTCCTTACAAAATGCATTGTTGCTCAATATGATCCCTTTTCAAACTGCTCCACATGTTTCCCAGCCAAACACCCATCAAATATTTGAGAGTTCTTCGGCATGCCCCTTTCTCATCTGTAGAAGCAATGACATGGGTGACACTTAAATCCCAGCTCTAGACTACTGTCACTCTAGACAACCTCTTTAATGTAGAACAAGCCCTGCAAATTGTGGATTTAAGTTATCCAGTTAATGAATATTATTTGTCTCAAACAACTATGATCTGTGAAAATATCCTGTTTGCTTACCTTTTCATCAGCAGTCAGAGCTGGACAACAGAGCACCAAGTTCTTATTCTTCTTCTGAGTCCTCCACTGCAAAATAGCAGCATTATCAGGTGTTGCTAAGACTTTGGGTTGGCGATTACGAGAATTTCTGCAGATTAAAGAAAAAAAGAAGGGGAATAAGAACTTTGAGACAATCTAAAAGTTAGCTCATTGTAAAAATCTGTTGGTCCAACCTTTTAATACTTTCTCTAATCTTAGACTGTTTCACAAGGACCTCACATGGAAGCTTAAAGTTGACATGTAAAGGGCATAACATAACAAAGTTGTCCTGAAATAAGGAAAATAGAGTAAGTAATGATTTTTTATGAAATACAGGTCTGAGGGAACAACTTCGATACATACATAATCCAATTGACACTCTGGTGTCAATTTGGCACAAGGAACATGAAAGCTTTTGCGACAACTTGTCTCATAACACCCAAGGGCTGCCCTTTTACCCCACAGAAAAACAAGTAATCCTCCGGCTCCTCTTCACCTAAGATTCAAGGTTGATCGCGGCATCATCTTCAAAATATACATTAGGGGCCCTGCAGATATGCATTTATGCTTTTTACACTAGCAACAATTTGTCTTGTAACAGATTTAAAAAGTCTAAAATGATTTAACTCACAAATGAAGAAAAGGTTTCGACAAGACAAATTGCAGTAGATTGAACACATTAAATGCAGATAAGATAATTTGACTTATTATATAGAATAAATACAAACTTCCTTAAACTTGACATTTGTGACACTCATGATGAACTTATCTAGAAATGACGAATTTTGTGATGTTATTAAGATGATCTTCAAATTACTATACCACATTTATATGAAAGAAACATAAAGAGACTTATCATTACCATTTTGTACAATGTTTATGCACATTTATAACTCCTGATACTCCATTGACATCTCCTTTGACAGGCTTTTCATTAACATAGCTTAACATGACTCCTGAATCCTGAAATTTGATTATGGAAAATGAAAGTATATAATCAATATACAAGTCAAGAGGCAAATAGGTCTAAGAATAAATAGGATGAACCAGAAAAAAGAATTACATAATCAGTGGTTTATACCTCAAATTCTTCCGTTGAACGGCAGAAAGCACACTGGATGCGATATAATTAACCACAATCATTCATAAAATTCATTTAAATGAGATTATTACTACCTTGAGAAGAGGGAAGAGCAGTTCGACAAAGTGGATGCGACGACAAGTGGAAAAGGGAGACGGCGAGCAGTGGGGAAGGGTAAGCCGACAGCGAGGTATGGTAGGAGATGTGATGACGAGCTGAGGGGAAGTGTATGGTTGCAATCGATTGGGATATTAAAACACTGAAATCGATTTGGTCGCCGGAAGTGTATGGTTGCAAAATGTCGGGGTTAGGACGACGCAACTAATGATACCAACCTCAGTCGTCGACTGTGTCTCAGGTCGTCGAAAAATGCTATGGCAGCGGCTAGGATTTTAAGATTTTTTGATTGGGTGTTGTGGCATTTTGGTGAGAATCGAACAACGTGGGGGTGTCAAAATGTCGGAAAGGTGATGCCGAGTGTGATGGTACCAATGCCGAACCTTGAAATCGGCGGAATCGGCCGGAATAGTCTCGTTTCTTTCCACTCCTTTCCTTTTAAAGCGATCTTTACAAAAAACCGACCGGAATTGATGGGCTTGCAGTGGGTTTTTCGATCTAAAATTGACGAATATGTAGGATGAATCGATGGGGGTACTTGGTATGGAAATGACGGGCTTGAAGATACGAAGCTATTGGACTAAGTCTTGTCCCCGGTGGATGTCGAAATTGGCCGGAAATGGAGAAACTCCGGCCGTTACTACGCTGTGTCTCATGCCCTTATGGAAGAGAAGATGCAGAGCATTACATAGGCTGTCTAATAAAAAAACTTGGGACGCACTGTCTAATAAAAAAATTAAGGGACCGTTGCATTAGCCTATATGAGCCGTTGCATTAGATAGGCTAATACGACGGACGTGTCTAGTGTTGCATTAGACGATATAAGCCGTCACATTAGCCTATCTAATGCAACGACCACAAAATGTCGGTGCATTAGCCTATTTTCTGATTTGGTATAACTTGAACCCGTCGCATTAGCCACATTTAATGTGACGGCTGTACATATGACGTTGCATTAGATAGACATGAGCCGTCGCATTAGACCAGGAATGTAGTAGTATTTAGCTATCTTTAATGTATTATTTTCTACGTATCCTATTTTACATCAATTTGTTATAAAATCTGCTGGTATTAAAATAATCCAAAATATATGATATTAACATAACCATTTTTATAAGAGACCTACAATGTAAAATAACCAAAAATATACTTGGGTAGTTAGGTCTTACTTGGACTAATGCTGGAAAAGGGTATCCGACCGAGACTTCAAAAAGTGAAGATATTGCTATGAGTGAGAATCGAACTTGCTACCTCCACAACCTTAGACAAATTTCACCTTACATATGCAAATAATTTTATGCCGAAGGGGTTCGGATCCGCCACCTGGCTCGCCCCCGGTAAGGATTATAATGTAAAGATTAATAATGTAGAGTTTTAAATGTATAATTATAATATAAGAATGATAATGTAACAACTATTTATTATTAGATATTTTGAATTTATTATATTAAAAATTATTATATAGTGTATATTTTATAATATGTTCCTTTAACAAATAAAATAATTGTTTCTAGATAAAGGTCTATTTTTAACATTCAATAATTTTTGTTAATTCGGGGAGGGGTAGAGGTGAGCCAAAAAAATATTGGAGAGATGTGATTAGACGGGATATGACGCATGTGCAACTTACTGAGGACATGACCTTAGATAGAGGTTGTGGAGGACATGTATTAGCGTAGAAGGGTATAGGTAGTCGAGTGTAATCTTCTTTACGCTTACAAAATGATAGTGTAGTATTATTGTAGGCTCGATTAGTTTGTCACACTTATAGGCGCATTATTGCTCTATAGTACTCTGTAGTTTGATTTCTTCTGCTATGTATTCTTTAGTGTAATCTATTATCTTATTTAGTTGTGTTAGCTACTACTTCATGTTATTAGAATGCATTATCGTTGCGTATTTGATTTTTACTATCTGCATGTCCATAATGCGTTAATTTCTTGTCTGAGGTTGATTGTTTCTTATACTTTGTTTTACTTTGCTTGCTTTGCCTGATTATGTTTTGTCTTGAGCCGAGGGTCTCCCGGAAACAGCTGTTCTACCTACTAAGGTGGATATGCGGTTTGTGTACATTCTTTAATCGAAATATTAATAGGTTAAATATTACTTATACACATTAAACTTTAAATACTCCTAATGATATTCCACATTTCCTCAATAAATAATGAAAATATCATATGTTCCCTTATTTGAATCAACTTAGTAGTCCTACTAGTATTACTTATGTGGAAACCTTTTTGAAGTCAAAATAATAGAGAGAGAGGACGCGCTAGAATCGAGATATTTCCTTATTTTGCATGGAGAGAGATTTTGTAACAGTTGTTTCTCTTCTTCTCTAACTCTTCACTCTCCCATATTTCTATATTATTCAAAATCCCCCTATTCTCCTTCTTTTTCCTTTAAATCCTACTAAAACCCTACTAATCTCTCTGTAACGGACGGCGATGGACCAGGGAAAAAGAAATCTTTATTTTCCGGCGTCTATGTTACAAGAAAATAACTCCGACAACACACCTCGCCGGAACGGCTTCACTGAGTTTCATCCTCGTAACATTTGTCCCCAACCCTCCATTGAATCGATGTTTTCCGGTTTAAGCATTCAAGGTGATCAGCTTAATACGCCGTCGTTTGGTGTTCCTCATGTGTATAATGAAAATTTGATAGGCTTGAGAGCTCAATACAGTGCTGAATGGCAAGGTTTAATCCGGGCCCACCAGAATCTGAATGTGGGCCCAAACCCAGACATTCTCCCAAGAATGATGATGAATCTACCTGTTGCACTTAATTATATGAACAATTTTGTACCAAGAAATTTGAATTTTGGGGCACCCAATTTAAAGGATAACCAATCTGGTTTAATGGATTGTAATGAATTGAGGGGAAAAATGGTTACTTATGCAAAGGATCAACAAGGAAGCAAAATGCTGCAGGCAAAGCTAGAGAAGGGTAATATGGAAGAAATTGAAAATATACTTAGTGAAGTGATTAATTATGTTGGTGATTTAATGAACAATCAGTCGGGGAGCTATGTTATTCAGAAGCTTTTTGTTGTGTGTAACGAGGAGCAAAGGACAAGTATTATTCATGCAATAACTAAAAGTACCCATCAGTTTATTGGTATATGTTTCAGCCAACATGGGTATGTGTGATTAAATTAATTTTAATATTTTGTCAAGTAGAAACTTTGGTTCTTGAGTATGCATGTTTTATTATTACAATGTGTGTTTACCAGGGCTCGAGCAATGCAGAAATTGTTGGACAACCTTAGTACTCCACAGCAAAGATCATTGATTTTATCTGCTATAACCCCTGTTGCTGTTGCACTGGCTAATGATCAAAGTGGTCAGCATGTTATACAATATTGTGTCAAGACATTCTCTATTGAGTACACCAGGGTAAACAATTCTTATAATACTGCTGTTATTGTCATTTTCTTCCTGTGTGCCCCACCTTTTATTAAATTATTAGTATTGAACTTGTGGCTGCATTCTATGTTGTTGTCAATAAAGAAAGAGTTAACAAGTCTGATTTTTGTTCTCATCCGTTGGTACACAAAAGAATGTACTATTTCCTGTACAATAACTTCTACGTGTCATTTAAGAGTCGTTTGGTTGCTCGTTACAGTTATGCACGGTTTAATTATTCATGACATTTATTTCGCCTTCTACCCTTGTATAAATAATACATAAATTTCCTCATAACTTATACATGTATTAGTTATGTGTGATTGTAAACTGATAACTTAGTGTGTTGAATTTTGTACATAACAACTAGAATGTTATCAAATGTGGTACTAGTTATATTGGTTTTAATACATGAATAACTCACTTCCTAATCAACAACAAAACATAACTAGGTATGGTGTAGTATAAAGCAAGCTTATTTCAATTAGTTGTCTGCACTAACCTTGGTACTTCTTCATCTTAAAACCCAGAAGTTTATTGGTCTTTCTGTCATGTTTAAGTGTAAATGGATAAAGATGAAGGTTATAGTTGTAGCGATGGCGAGCATATGAACGAGTATTCTGAGTTAGGATATTGTACGAAATAAATATTGTAGCTCCTTCTCTTATCGATATAGTTTTAAGGATCAACGTAGAAGACTGTTTCGAAAGTTTAGCCTGTTCACATGGTGGCAGATTAAGATTTTGAAGAGAGTGGGTTGTTTTCTTTGTATATGTATATATATGTGTGTGTGTGTGTCTGTATGTATATATTAAGTTTGAGCACGCAGCAAATTTTGCTGAGCCTGCTGAGTTGCAAAGTTTTAGTGCTATTAGCTTTTGCTGTACTAGATACAACTAATTTCATTGCTGCAGAATAATGAAGCCCTGTAATGCAGGTGTGATAGTTTTTATATTTATACTTGTTTACCTCTACTTGTACGCTAGCCTAGAACCTTTCAGAAAGACATTCCTCTAAGGTAACCCTAAAGGATAATGACATGCATATGCTTATAGAACTTTGTTATATTTGCATTACTTTTTCTTATACGATGCAGAATCCTTAGTCCTTGTTGTTTGAAATTTATTTACTTAATTAAGGATAGAGACTTTCAAGGGTAGGCAAAACTGAATTTATAAAAGATTGTGTGTCAGAATTTGATCTAAGTTGAATTCTTCTGGTAGATGATTGAGAAGAAAAACTTAGATCAAATATATAGATGCCATAAAGAGTGTGTACGAAAGAGCCGTCACAAGTGTGCAAGTAGTGGGAGGATAACATAAGAGCTGCGCATAACCGTGAATTCACAAGGTGGGCTTGCCTTGAGTGGCTACTTGCTTACTTTTACGGAAGAATTAACTAATAGAATACAAGCTGAGATTCCATCCTAATTGATGAAACTATAAGAGCTAATAAAAAAAAAAATTATGAACACGCAACTTGGATGGTAAGGAGTAGACTAGATTATGTTGCTTAAATGAAGAAAATTTAGATACTTGTGATCAGTCTTCCAGGAGAATTACATTGATGAAGATTTAACACATAATGTTAAAGTTGTATAGTTGAAAACTTGAAATAGAGGAGTGCCACAAGAGTAATATGTGATAAAAGAGCACCTGAAAAAGTGGAAGGCAACTTTTATGAACATTTGTGAGATTAACAATGCTATATGAGTGAATTTTTAGCCCCTGAGGTTTAACATATTCACAAGATGAATGTCATTATTAATCTTGTGGCACATATAAGGTAATTGACTATCTTAATTTTGATGTACAAATACTGCGCCATCTTAGTGTTGATTCTCAATTATTACTGATTGAGAAAATATGGATCCACGTTAATACATGATTGCACAAGATTAGAAGTAATCATACCCGAGAAGATACAAACAACACATAGGGCCGTATGGTTCAGAATAAGGTTATCCCAAAAATATAATCCCCAGAGTATAACCAGGATAGACAAACCCACCTTCAATATGGGATAAGACAATCCCATGATTTTGGTATAAATTTTGTCCTGGTTTTAGCTAATATGCACAACCAACACTAGAGAAGTTTAATCTCAAATTTTATACTGGGATAACTCCCAATCCCTGTAACCAAACAGCCCCATAGAGGATAAAATGAGAAGGTTGCTTGATATGGTTTAGTCGTGTTTTATGTAAACTTTCATATGGACCAGTTTTCCTTAGATGCGGCAATATGATAGTTGAAGGTAATAAAGAGGGACTAGATGGATCAAAAATCACATAGAAGGCTGTCAAAATAATCTACATCTCGGAATCAATACGGATTTAGCTAAGAGCCGAATATAATGGAAGTAAAGAATACATATAAGTGATATCAACAGTTGTGTAAGGCTTAGCTGTTGTTTCACTTTAAATTAATTGTTTATTAGGAATCTTATTTTGGTGAGGAATTTTTATTTCCGTGTTGACATATGAATATTTAGTTCTAAAGAACCTAATTTGCCTTCAAATATTTAGTAATGGAATTATATTGACCTGAATAGATCTTAATGGATACAGAGTGTTCATGTAGCCCGCTCCTTCTAATTTGAGATTTCAGGTTAGTTGATTGATTGTTTGATTGTGTACTTACGGTAATTTAAGACTCTTTCTTCTTTAAGTTGTCCATCTACATATTCAGGTACTTGCTAAGCGCAAGTATTTCTAGATTGCAAGTATATATATATATATTCATATTGTTTCCCCCTGTATCCTACCTCTTCCATTAGTTAGATTAGTGCTTCTGTTTAACTTAGGTTTCTGCCTGACAATTATCTCACAAATGAACTGTATATTGCAGCATCTTCTCAATGAAATTGCAAATAACTGCTTTGCAATTGCTACCCAAAAAAACGGGTGCTGTGTGCTGCAGTCATGCGTAGAATCCGCTCGTGGAGAACTCAGAGACCGCCTAATAACTGAGATATTAACAAATGCAGTGCAGCTATCAGAAGATCAATACGGGTAATGACTGACTCATTTTCTTTTTCTTGTTTTTATGTAATGTGTGAATGTCAAGCTGCTAAAAATATAGGTCTAATTGCTTTTACATTCCATTTCATCTAGCAACTATGTGGTGCAACATCTTGTGGGACTGAAGTTACCACTAGTTACCGAAATGTTACTGGATAGGCTTCAAGGAAACTTTGTGACTCTCTCATGCAATAAGTACGCTAGTAATGTTGTTGAGAAAATTATCCTCGAGTCAGGAGAAGAGCACTCCACGAGAATTATCACTGAGTTGCTCAGAAGCACAAGTGCTTCAATGCTACTGGTGGATCCTTATGGTAACTTTGTCATCCAGACAGCACTGCAAATTGCAACGGTAAGTTTAGTTCACTAAATTCCTTCGTCTATGAGTCTGCTGGAGCTGCTAATTCAGCTTGGATTAAAACAACCTTCTAGGGATTCTCTTTTTTCTCAGCAATTCTATGGTAAAAACTTGTTCAAATTATAGGCGTGATTATTCTGAGCTATTTAGACTTTTAATATTGCAGAAGATAATATGAAGGGAAACCGCAAGTGGAGAAAGAGCAAATTTGATTTGTATTATTGACACTTCTAGGGATAGCATAGATGTTCTTATGTATGAGAGTAATCAAATAGTTCTTCGGTCTACTATGATGTTTAAGTTCCTCCCGGTACTATATTTCTGAGTAGCCCTTGGCTTATATATTCAAACAAACTTGGATGGCACAATTGGAAGTTGTTCTTCCTACCTTTCCACTCCCTAGAATTCCTCCATGCAATATAAGGGAAGTTGGAGAACTTTTACAGATGCATGCGGCTAATAAAAAAATATTTCTCACTAAAGTAGTGACCTCTAGAAACTGACTTGTGACAGCCAGTAGTGGATATGATAATCGTTTTATGTGCTTCATTGATCAGCTTTGGCTCCATCTGTTGGATCTCATGAAAGCATATGCTCTCCGGTTTTTCTGTCTTTTTCTTCCCTGGAGAAGAAATGTTATAGGAGTACTAACTAAAACATGGGAAATCAAATCATGTTTTATTAATGAGGAATCTGTATTATAATCTATCTACCTTCTTCTGCTTATTAAACCTCAGTGTCACTCGAACAATGTTGACATTGGTTCTATATTTTTTTGTTTAAAATCTATATTGCGAGTTATTATAACATGTGCATTTTGTTAATTTGACTGAGTAGGGCCATGTCTTCAATGCTCTCTATAAACTGATCTGCGTGAATTCTGCATCGATGCAAAGTAACCTTTATGGGAAGAAGATCCTTGACCGGTTGTTTAGCAAGAAGGATCCTCTACATTGTACAAGATTTTACAAGCGACCACTATAAGTTAACTCGAGAGTAGTTGATACTACTGCGCTGAGCCTTCATTCTTTTGATTTGTCTGATGGAATTCGGGTTTAGTAGCATCCATCTTTTATGTTGTTTGTTTGCTATGTATGTTAAAGATCTGAAACTTGTAGGAGCATAAAGCTGAGTATGTAAATGAGCATATATGTGATTTATATGGCTGGTAGAATTCGTACTGTATATTTTTGGTTCTATCGTTGTTGGTTGTTATATCATAATATATATGGCATGTAGACAATATTTGTTGAATAAGTATCTTATAATATTCGTTTATTGCTTGATGGGATTGTAGTTGCAAGTATTTCTCCTTCTGATCTCACCTTCTTACACGTCCAAATTTGGTAAAATGTTTCAGATGCATTCTGTTTCTGCTTGTTGAGATCTCTATTCCCAACTCATCATACTAACTTTTCAGATGATTTTTAAAACTTTTTTAGAGACCAAAGTGAGGGATTTTTCTTAATTATAGTACTTTGTAGTGAAAAAACTCCAGATCAAGTACTTTGTAGTCTTATCAAGTTAAAATTTTGAAAAATGTATGGGTCTGTTTAGGCTAAATCTCTAAGAATGCAATTGAGAGGTCTAAGCTATGCAAATTATATATTAAAATTCAAAACTCCAGTACATTTAATATGCAAAAAAATTGATAGTTCAAAAGTAGAACCCCCTTTATTTATTGGTAAAAGCATTTTTTGGGTCTAATCTTCACACTATTAATGACTTTAACATCCCAGAAAACTTATATGTAGACACAAGATTTGACCACTTAGATATTTGGGAGACATAAATTCAAGGGCATTTAGGCTTGCCCTTAGAGTTCTTCTTATCCCTGTAGCAAGGACACTCATGCTTGTTCCCATAAGTTCCAGAAGGCACACACTTGCATTCTTCACAGCAAATCCCACAGTACTTCAAGCACCTATCGGCTAATCCTGCCTTTGAACACCTCTGCTGGCACTTTGAATTACAATAACCTTATAAAGAACACAACCCCAACTCATAATTAGACCAAATAACTTAAAATCAAAAAAGAAAGAAAGCAATCATGAAATCTTAGATTTAATTATTAGCAACAACAATAATATGCTTAGTGACATGTCCGGAGAGGATAGAGTCTACGCAGATCTTACCACTACTTTAGGAGGCAGAGAGGCAAATTTAATTATTAGCGAGAGCAAAAATACTAATTCTTTTACCCTTAATAAAATGATTTACCGTCGCACAAATATCTATGACTTATTTTAAACCACAAATTGCAAAATTATATATGCCTTGTCAAACTATATGGAGGGAGCGCCATAGAAAGATGTTATTCCTTTTTAATCTGACTAACAAAGAAAGAACGTCACATAATTCGGAAGAAAGAAAGAAAACAATTGTGTTTTTTGTATAAATTTTGATGGACAGAATTATCTGATATTTATATTGATTTGATACTTGTTGTACTGTAAAATTAATCGAAGTGTGCGCTAACTGACCCGAACATTTAAGACGATCAAGAAATTTGTACTTACTTGGAACAGCAATAGAGGTTTGAATGAAAGAAGGGGAAACAACAAGAGTGACCAAAAGCAGAGTTGCAAGAAATAGCTTCATTTTTTTGAGCTGAAAATTGAAGAATAGTGAAGGGAAGCATAGCTGGATGGTTCTAAAGGGACAATATATAGCCAGGAGAAAAGTTGGTGGTCATCCAAAGATAGTGGCCCGGTGGCCATTAGTCAAACTTATTACCAGGCCACAAATTGATTCTCTGGCGAATCACGCAGATACGCCTCAGACAAAGTCTGTAGAAATTAACTGCGGGCATGTTGCGGTGTGGGTTTGATACTCCTCAAACAATCCTGTCGTGTGGCCTGACCAGAAGATTGATCCGTTGGTGGCGATCAAGATGCGGCGACATCCCGCGATTTACACGCGGTGTGAAGCTAAGAACGTTACATTCGCTTCGCGAAAGATAAGATCTGCATTTCATTATGGAGCGATATGCATTTAAGCGCCACCCCTGCACTGAATTATCAAAAAAAAAAAAAAATGGTGGTCCATTAAAATTGTGTTTCCCAACTAATTAAGTAAACAGTGGGTCTGACAAAACAGGGAAAAAAGAAACTTATTGTTCACCTCTAATATTTATATCAACTGACCATAATAATCAATATATGACACACATTTCTTTTTTGCATGAACTGTTATTAGTTAATAATGATTAATTAGTAATATATAATATCATTTTAATATATCACTAATCACAGTAAATTAACTAGTAATATTTGTGTAATTCATATACTATGACCGCATGTGTTTATATTTAACCATCTTGCAACGAGAGCTTTTTTTTTGGCGAATTTACCCTATACGACATAACTACATGTCAACTTTAGACATAACTTCAAACCACAGACTTTGGCAATCCATAACTTCAAATTCAAAGGGTCGTGAAAGAAATATTTTTTCTGAATATTTCATTCCTTGAATATAATAATATATATATCAATACAAAATTAAAGCTAGACTATAATTAAGGTAGAATATACTATGAATATATTACGAATATTTACATTTTAAATGTAAGATATTTGATTTGATTATGGAAATAATCAAGGATTATTTTCATAATCTACCCGTCCCCCGCAGTCTTAGCGGGAGGTTCTCGTATGTTGAGATTGTCCCTGAAATCATCAAAGAGTACTGTGCGGAAGTTTTTTTGTGAATATGTCTGCAATATGATAGTGGGACGGTACATCAAGAACACGAACTTGACCATGTGCAACCTTTTCGCGGACAAATAAAATATAAATTTCTATGTGTTTTGTGCGTTGATGTTGGACAGGGTTCCCTGACAGATATATCACACTCACATTATCACAATAAATCACGGTTGCCTTTTCGTTCGGACAATGAAGCTCCAATAGAAGATTACGGAGCCAAGATGATTTAGAGACAACATTCGCTACCCCTCGATATTCTGCTTCAACACTTGACCGAGATAGAGTGTGTTGGCTCTTTGACGACCACGAGATTAAGTTGTCTCCAAGAAACTTATACTAATCAGAGGTGGAGCGTCTGGTGTCCGGGGCTCCGGGCATCCAACCCAATCAGCATCGGTATAAGACATGAGACCATAAATGATTAACTTATACAGATGTAACCCAAAATTAAGAGTACCATGAATATACCGTAGAATTCGTTTGAGGCCCTCATATGTTCCTCCTTCTAGTCATGCATATGTAAATAGAACTGCTGAACCGCATATGAGATATCAGGTCTCGTAAATAAATGATATTGCAAGGCCCCTGCTAGACTGCAGTAATGTGATGGATCGCCGTATGAAGATCCTGAAGAGTTACTCAATTTCGCCTTGGTATCTACCGGCGTGGGTGACAGCTTGTAAGATGACATATCCGCTTTGTCAGTTATCTCCTCGACGTATTTTCTTTGACACAGAAATAGACCACATGCATATTGAGTTACATCAATGCCCAAAAAATAGTTTAAAGGGCCCAGATTCTTCATAGCAAATTACAAAGCAAGAAGAGACATAATAGACCGATGAAGGGAATCGGATAATGTTGTGAGGATGATGTCATCTACATATAGAAGAATGTATGTCATGTTATTCCCTTTCTTAGAAATGAACAAAGATTGATCAGATTTACTATGTGAGAAGCCTATTATTGAAACAAACCCTGCAAACCTGTTATACCACGCTCTGGGGCATGTTTGAGATCATATAGAGATGTTTCAATAAGCAAACATAATCAGGATGAATATTATCTCGAAAGTCCAAAGGTTGGTGCATATAAACTGTTTTATGTATGTGACAGTGTAGAAACACATTCTTTACGTTTCACTACAATACATGTCAACCTGCTGAGACCTGTCATCACTAACAAGACAGGCTTTGTGATAGAAAACCCACATAGAACGTACTATGTTCACATTAGAAGGAAGTGGCACCAACTCCCACATCTTATTTTTAATAAGAGCATTAATTTCATCTATCATGACATCTTTTCAATTCAGGTCCGATAAGGCAGCTTTCAGATTTCGAGGAATCGGGAAAGGTTGGACAAAGGACGTCAAATTAAAATGAATCTTAGACCGAAAAATCCCATACACGACATGATTTTCAATGGATCGTAGTGGGACCGAGATGAACTTTTGAGATAGTGGTAGAATTTCGATAACTGGACTTGGCTGAGATGGACTACTTATTTGGGCTTGAGGAATTGGGCTAGGGTACCGTCACGACGGATAGTGAGTAGCTGGCTCTCATTTGGATCGCCCAATTTGGTTTCTACCGGATCGACAGAATGGCGGCGAGTGTGCTCCTCATTTAGGCCGCCCAATGATTTTATGGCCGACTGACGGAGTGGAGAGGGGGCAGGGCCCCCCTCATTTGGGCTTGTGGGGATTGGTCATTTAAATGATATTTCAATATCGGATTTAGCCCATCATCCAAAAAAATATATGAAGGCAGGAAAGACGTGTGTATGTTGGCAAACGGGAATTTGGACTCGTCGAAGACCACATGATGAGAGATGATCATTTTCCCCATAGACATATCATAACACTTATATCCCCTATGATTTAATGGGTATCTCAAAAATACACACGGAGTAGAACGGACCTGAAGTTTGTTTATGATTGGGGAAGGAAAAATGATAACACAAACACCCAAAACCCTCCAAATGTGTGTATGAAGGAATACGATGATAAAGAATTTGTGTGGGTGATATGTTTGACAGTAGCTTGCTAGGGAGAATGTTGTGGTCATTTGAAGGGCATAATGCCAAAATGATGGTGGTATGGACGAATGGGCAAGAAGCGTGCAAATTAAATTATTTATTATTCGTATTTTTCGTTCAGCTTTACCATTTTGAGGAGAAGTGTGCGGACAAGAGAGAATAAATATCATACCATTTTTGTGATAAAACTCCTTAAATTGGTCATTTATGAATTCCATCTCCTTGTCACATTGAAAGCATTTGATAGACTTCTCAAATTGTGGTTGGATGAAAGTACTAAATTGTATGAAAATAGTGTGAACCTGTGATTTTTTTCCAATGGAAAATGTCCATAGAAAATTAAAGTAATCATCCAAAATAAGCATATAATACTTATGACCCGCCGAACTTAAGACTGTGGATGTCCACAAGTCACTATGCATGAGATCAAATGGAAAAATAGTTTTTGAACTAGATAAATAAAAGGAATATTTAACATGCTTCCCAAAAACACAAGCCTGACAAACATGAGAATCCAAAATTTGTTTACAATCAATAAACTTATTTTTTAAGAAAATTAAACATCGGTGCTCCCGGGTGTCTCAAACGATTATATCATATGATAGGAGAAAGAGCTGCAAATGTTGATGGTGAGAGGACTTGGTTGTTGGTAGTGGCGGTAATAGGATACAAATCCACAGTGCTACTACATCTCATTAGTGGCATTTCCGTCTGAAAATTCTTCACAGAGAATTCAAACGGATCAAGATTAACAGAAACATTGTTGTTAGTGATGAACCGACGCACATAAATTAAAATTTTAATAAGTTTGGGTACATGTAGTTCAGGGACGCCAACGGGCGTAGTGGCGGTACCTGCACTGCACTCCACCACCTAAAACCCACCTCCACCCCGCCGCCCACCACCAATCACGGGTAGTAAATTCTTCACCCGCCCGCCCACTTACCTACTGTACCCATCACCTAGAGTAAAAAATATAATAAAAAATGAGGTCAAGAAAATGAAAAAATGAACTTTTTTCGCTATGGTGTATCAAATATTAGGAATATTAAAAGGTTAAAATAAAGCGTGAAATTTATATAGAAGAGACAAGAAATTTTCTAGTCCTTTCAAATAATCACAATTGTAAAAAAAGGAAAAGAGAAATTCCAATATCATTACCAAAGTTGTCACATATGCACTGGTAGAGTTGTTGTATTCTACCATACATTTTCACACAAAAATATTTAAAAAATTGAAGGGTACCGTACACTTTATTTGAAATGAATAATAATAATAATAATAATAATAATAATAATAATAATAATAATAATAATAATAATAATAATAATAGAAAATCAGCATAATTAAATAATCCAACACAAACACGTATGCAGAATGGCTGGTCAGGGTAAAAGGGGCGGTCTTATATAAAATCCACTCGCCACTACCCACATGGCGTAGCACTTTTGATACCCATATCCGACCACCCACCAAATCATCCCCATACCCGTCCCAACTGGAGCGGGTGAGGAGCGGTACCCGCATTTACCCTCCCCAGTGGCATCCCTATGTAGGTCATTGTTTAACTATAAATGTGGGAGAAGGGGATATTTAATTATCCAATACCACGAATTGGAATTTTCTATCAACTGTCAACCACAATATTTTTATTACTGCTCATATTAAAATAAGATGAGAGATTCCTTTGAGATGTCGTCATGTGTGATGTTGCCCCAGTGTCTATGTACCATGAGTCATCGGGAACCTTGATACTCATATTGTTCATGACTTGCTCGATGTCCGTGGGACATAACTTGAAGACGATGGTCTATGAGCTGAAAATGCTTTATGTGGATGGCTGCCTAGGACTCTAGGCTGCCGGGGTGTATTGGGCCTGGCCCACTGAGTTGTCGGATAAAGGGAGGGAGGGCCCCACTATTACGGGTTCCAGCCCCAAGGCGGAAACTGGCCCCCACTTCCCGATGTCGTTATATAGTTGTGGCTGGCTGGTCGCTTCGCTCACGCTGGCCATTAACTCCGCTTGAGTGCTCCTCCGCCACGACCCTGTCCTTTTTCACCATTATTTTTTTCTTTGTTATTGTTGTGATTTTGACTCCGTTTTGGTCTATTATTTGTACGATTTGTACCACTTCCCGAACCAAAATTTTGAGGGCCAAAATCATCGGTATACATGTTCGTGGAAAGGAGGGCGGTGTCAGCATTGTTTGCGTTGTCTTAATTTTCGGGTTTCTTCAAGAATTAATCTTGAACGAGCCTCATAAAAAGGTGTTAACGTATTACTTTATTGAATGAACGTAGTAACACAATCATATTGTTCATTCAAACCCACAATTAATAGGAGAAATAACCTTTGATTGTCACCGGTGCACCAGCATTTGATAGTTGATCGACAAACACTTTCAACTCTTGACAATAAGCAGAGACGTTTGGAAAATCATTTATTTTGGCATTAGTGAATTGATGTTCAAGATAAACCGCTCGAGAATTCTTGTTATCTTGAAAAATATTTTGCCAACGCTCCCATTCTTGTTGAGTCGTCGAATCCAGTTCCAAAATAGTGTGCAAAAGGTCGTTTGATATTGTGTCGTAAATTCATTGAAGAACTATAGCATCCAAGCGAGACCAAATGGTCATGTCAACATCGGTGAATTTGTCCATGACTCTCGATTCAGAGGGAAGGATATGGTCGATGACTTAGTATGCTCGACAATGTATTTTGAATAACTCCACCCAAGAGGAATGTTGCTCTTTTTAATTTGAATAAATTTCTTGACATTATCTACGGCAAGAACAAGATGAAATTTGTGTTGGTCGGCCATTGTTTCCCTAGAGAAGAAGAAAAGCCAAAAAAAAAAGTATGGTTTTGGCAAGGAAAGAAACCGAAAACAGTAGGTTTCGGCTAGGGAAGGGGGTGGCGGAACCCTAATTAGGGTTTGAGGAGGAAGGAATTGACCGAAAAATGTAGGGTTTCGGCTTAGGGTTTTGGCCAAAAACCAATAAGGTTTCGACTTAGAGGGGAGGTGGCCGAGTAGAATTAGGGTTCTGGGGATTACTTTTTTGCTTTTAATACCATGAAGGAAACGTTTTCCGTGAATATTTAAGTCCTTGCATACAATATTATATATACATTAAAGACTAAAACTAGGCTATAATTAAGGTAGAATATACTACGGATATATTACGAATATTTACATTCTAAATGTAAAATATTTGATTTGATTTGATTATGGAAAATTTATGCAGTTTGAAAATTTTCAATCTGAAAATTAGGAACTGCCAAACTTAAATTGAAACATAAATTTAAAGTTTGGCATACAAGTATACGTCGTGTAATACGAAATTAATCAGTTGCATGGGATAAGGATCATACTGTTATTTCATAACGCATTTACCCTTTTTATTAACGAAGGACGCGGACTAGGTTGTTGGATGTTGATTGCCCATTAAAGTCGGTTGAATAAATTAAATATAACACGCGGTTACGCCAAAATTTAGGCTTTTGTCCTCTTCTTCTTTAGTAGTACTATGTTTGGCATCTCTGCAAGCTGGCTATTAAGGTTTTCATGGATTTTTAATGCACTCTGTACAATATTTTTAGTAATCTTTTCTTCTTTGGTGAAAAACAAAAGTGACGTATCAGTATGAGTTGTTTTGGTGAGGTCACGTACGGTACAAATTCTATAAATTAATATTCTTGAGATTACTAAAATTTATTAATTAAAAGAGATATTAATAAACACAAGATCAAATCATGCTAACACAAATAAAGTATATACACAATATGACTTCTCATCTTAAAGGTGTGAAAAATCAATACGAAATTCGAAGAGCATTATGCAAGCACAACAAGGATAATCCAAGTGTCACTCAAAAATAATTGCAAGAATGGATTTCTAGTAACTATGGTTTGTGGGTGAGTCAAGGGACGATATCGAATACAATTAAGCGGTCTTCAAAATATCTATCACTTGCTCCTGGTTAAGCGACACAAATCGGCGAAATTTCCTGACCTAGAAAAATCTCTCTATGAGTGGATTCTTTTTTTGTTGACGGCGAATCTGCACCGCTTTCTTTCGAGCAAGACAGCAGAAACCCCGACCGACGCAGATGCGCAAACCACGCCAACATGTAAACCACACTTGGCAAGCCACGTGTGTGCTCAACCAAGAAGGTTTATGCAGGATCGAACTCGCGACCATGGCCCCGCGCCATCACACCAACTCGCTACCTCATGGTCTATGAGTGGATTCTTCAATATCAAGAACATGTGAATATGACATGAGAGCTAATCATCGAAAAGCGGAAATTACATTGAATAATTTCTTGTTGAGCTATGAGAAAACAACATCAAAAGTTCTTGATAAGAAAAATTAGAGATGAGATTCAATATGACATTAATTTCAACAAAAAACAATTGAATCATTTTTCAATAAGTCTTCATAAATCACTCATGTAATATGTAGTATATAAGAAATTATTAATTTATATTTTACATAGGGTCTATATGAGTAATCAAAAATATATTATCTTATAATTTTAGCAAATTATTAAATTAGCACGTTATCTCAGAATTGAGACCGATCAAAAATATTATTTAAACGAGTTTATTAAATAATTAAATATTAATTAATAGAGTTTCTACCTGCTTAACTTCACTATGAAAAATTGAGCAAGATTTACTCAACTTCAATACTCGAAGTCACCACTATCTAGCTCTGCTTATATGTGACACGTCGAGAACTATGAAAAGTACTACTCTAAAATACTAAGTGGTTCGACAAGCACCCTAAAATGTAACTTAATGATCAATAAAGAATTATACAAGGTAATACTATTAGAGATCTTTTGCAAAGATTTCGGGCCCATGCATGCTACCATTTTGACTTGTCGTTTGTTGATAATTGAATGTACTAGTGCTATTTTTTCTCTACCCCACCATGATGTTTTGTTCAAGAAATTAAAAGCATGGACAGGTGTAGTTGCATGGGCACCTCCTCCTAAGATGTTTACATGGTTTAGATCTTTCTAGACACAGAAAAATAACCAGCACATAACAGAGTAATGATTTCTTTATTTGTTTCTTTTTCTGTAAAAGTGATTTATTAACACACAGCTAGAGAGTTGCATGCTAAGGAAAGTGAAGTGGCCGGCCTGGCTTCTTTGCAGATCCATTCGTGCAATTCACGTGATATGTCGTCTTCTTTTTTTCTGAACTTGTCCTACCAGTGAACAGATGCCATGTATATATTGGTTGGCCTGACTTTTTACTTTTGCTCAGATGCAGGCGTGGTATATAAAAAGGGATAAAATTAGGAATAAAGAGATTAAGGATAATGTTGAAGTGGCCTCTTTAGAGGATACAATACGGGAATTGGCTGCGATATGCCCCGTAACCAAGTGTAAGAGGTTGGTTTTAGCGGCTTGAGGAGGAATAGAGGTAGGTCTAAAAAGTATTGAATGATGTGATTCGATAAAACATGCCACCCTCAGCTTACCAAGGATATAATCCTTAATAGAAGGGTGTCAAAGTCTAGTAGTAGTCGGTTCTCTTTTTCCTAGTCCTAAAGTGTTAATATTATTCTCATATGTTTTATTTTTAAATTTTTATTATTACACGTTGTTTCTTTAACCTCAATTATCTTATTATCTTGCTATTTTTTTGCTTGTTACATCGGCCTCTTTTACATATTTTCTTGAACGGATAATTTATCGAAAATCAACTACCTTATCAAGATACCAGTTCTATCTTCTTTAGATCCTACTTATTGGGTTTATCATTATTGTTATTCTTGTTTTTACAAGAACTAAAGAAGCTTGATAATTTTGAACACAGCAGAACTCAAGTGAAGGTCACTACTCAAATTCAAACTAGCTAGTATCATCATTGCAGGAAGTCAGAATTCTGATAGATATATTTAAGGTTAATATATATTATAATTTGTCAGTAAAATATTATCTTTTGCATGTAATTCAAACACCAACAATGAAGTTTGTGTATTCATTAAAATAGTAGCAGTTGCTTAGTCTTTTTCTACCTTGCTTGCGAAGGCTTGGATCGAATAATAGCTATTTTTGTAAAGCAGAAAAGATTAAAAGGAAACTCTTAAATCTTAAAGTTCGTGTACAATATACTTTGCATTTCAGTTTGATTAAATTTCAAGATTAAAAACTTATTTCCTTGACATTTGATCTCGCTCTCGTAGTAGTAGTACGTTATGCTACATTTTCAAGTCGTATACACTAAGTTATTCAGTAATTCTTAATAATTGAAAGAAATAATCTCTTGATTATTATCATTAATGAAGAGGTATATATACAAATATATAATATCTAAATATGGAAAATAAATTTACCTTGTCCTAATACAAGACTAATATTTTTTTCTACTATAATACTAATATCATAATTACATTTGTACAAAAATTCTACAACTATGATAATTTATGATAAAAAATCGGACTAAGTGATATACACGGTTTGATCGTGTATACACTGTCTTTCAATAATTATAGACGTGAGACGAGGAAGGAGCAATGTACATGCATATGAGAGGCGGACATAGCTTGTAATTTATGAATTCGTGTTAATTCATTAGCTTTATTCAAATCTTGTATGTTTATATCAAGAAATTTATTTTAAAATATTTGATTTAAACTCAACATATTGTTATATAGTATTAAACTGAAATCACTATAAAAACCACAAACGTTTATTTTTTTTATTATAGGATGAATTAATAAATAACCATAAATATAATTGGGACTTCACACTTTGGTATTTGAGATGTGTCGGTGCCCAGATGTTAATGCTACCTGAAGCTTGTCCTATTTAGGACAGAGATTGTTTCCCTGAATGTTGTGGTTGTATTAATTACTTTGTGTCCTATATTAACTTTTGTTAATTCCATTTGTTTGTAACTTTGTAACACAATTGACTGTAATTGTCAAATGGTCAGAGTTGAAACAAATTGAGTTAATAAATAGATTAATCATAACTTAATTCGCTCAAAATTTAGTTGTGTTAAGATGTGTTAGAACAAACTAACTCAACCTGCTTAACACGTGTAAATTGATTATGCGAGTACATTATTATGGTTAAAATCGATAAATATTGACTTCTCTGAGTGTCAAATATGTGAATAGGAATATCAAAATGAATTAGAGTAACCCAAATTCGAATTGATGAGACACATTACATATTTATTGGTCAAAATTGACACCCCTGCCACCTATCAACTTTGCATTATGCCGCTGTCATGGCTATACTACCGACGCGGTTTGCGCTTACTTGTCGGTCCAAGCACTGCAAGACTGAAGAAAGAATGGCCATGCGGCCTTCACAAAAAAAAAAACTTTGCATTATCTCCACCGAACAACCTTGGAGGATAGCTTTTTTAAGGCATAACAAAAAGAAAATACAAAGTATTAAAAATGTTTATGTGGGCCTCAAGTCGTGAGACGTCACTTGTAGAATTATATTGAGTATGTTGTTGTTGTGGATATAAAGTTGAAATCGAGATATGAAGTATCAAACTTTATATGTACGAATGAAGTTTGGGTATGTTATTATTGCTATTGGCATAAAGCTTAAATCAGGATATGAAGTATCAAACTTTATACGTTAGTTGGGGACTATCAATTTGTCTGAAGTTTAATATATTGAGTATGTTGTTGTTGTGGATATAAAGTTGAAATCGAGATATGAAGTATCAAACTTTATATGTACGAATGAAGTTTGGGTATGTTATTATTGTTATTGGCATAAAGCTTAAATCAGGATATGAAGTATCAAACTTTATACGTTAGTTGGGGACTATCAATTTGTCTGAAGTTTAATATATTGCTTAGGCAGTTTGAACTTCAAACATTTAGGTCTAAAGTTTGACTTGACAGTTATCAAATCCAGATTTGTATGTCTGAAGCTTGAGCTACAAAATGTAATTTCAAACTCGTAATTCATAGCTCTGTATTTGGACTTCAGTTTGAATGAAGTCCAACTTCAGACATACATGTTAAGCTTTATAAAGTTACCAACTACATTAATTCCCACTAAAAATATGTTGTGAATATCCCAGTAACTTTGGGCCTCGAAAGGCCCAAGCTATACATCTTCATAATCCTTGATGGGTTGAACGATTGAGAGCTTGATGTTGAGTGTTGATAATCCTTGTTGGGCTGAAATTGGACGTCGACATCTTGGTAGCCTAAGATTGGGCTGGACTCTTCTTACTTTGTGGATCAGTGAGTCCATTCCATTCTTCACTGGATCCATATCTACTTCAAAACTTTTCCTATTTCACTTTCTTTTTCTGAATTTTCTTAAAACTCTATTCATATGCTAAAGAAGTCGAAATAAAGTAATCTAAATATGTTTGAAGTAATAAACCACAAGCACCGTTCACTTTACTTTAGTTGTATCGGAAAACTAACAGTTAGGAATCTATATATAAATAGCCGACTGAATTCACTACTTATTTTTCCTAACTAATATACATAAACTATATACTGACTATACATAATTATATGCATGACTATTTTTAATTTAAACGATTGGGTGGACGACTATTTAGTTAGTTCTTGTAAAATTTATTTGCCCAATATGGTCCCATAAAACTTCTTCCAATTCAATAAAGCTCAGTGAAGCTAAATCAATTGCTATATTTTTCTCTAATCTCTGCCACTAATTAATCAAATAAATTATTTGGCAATTCTAGCCTGAAAATTTCCGACACAAAAACAAAAAACGGACCAACCATTTAAGACTTTATAAACCTTGTTAGGAAATTCTGTTGAACCCAAAACAAACTTGTGGGACTTATCTTTGATTTGTAAATAATAACAAGTCACACCTCAATTACCCCACTTTCCACTAATTTCAATCTCTCTCAACTAATTAATAGAAATACCATATTTTTCTACAAAAATAGTCACGCAGACAATAAATTCAAATATTTTGCATTAAGTTCATTACACATTCACACCTACTCACAAGAAGACTTCTCTTTCATAAAATTAAATAAGAAAAAGAATCATTTTTTATGATAATTTAATTGATTCTAAGGCCGTGATATACTTACCATAGTTAGTGTTTAATATTTTAATAAATTGTGAACTTGTCATTTTATACATGTTTGAATTTCTATAGTTTGATACTTTTCGCCCCTGGGAAGTGTTTTGAGAGCAAGAATTCGCCCCTCCTTATAGAATAAAGTCAAGCAGCTTTTTTTCTTGGTCATATTTTAATTTTAATTATTACTTACCCAGCTCTTATAGTAATATACTAATAGCACAAAGTTCAACTTCAAATGAGATTATTTAAGTATTGTGCTTATGTAATTGCATCCATCGTCGTATTCTATTGCAGAAATTGATCTTTATTATATATGGAGAATTACGGATCGAGCTAAAATTAGAACAAGACATTTAAGAGTAAAACAAAATATATATTTTTTTAATAAACTCCGTTGTGTCAATTTATTCACATTGCCAATTTTAAACTCGAATAAAGGAAAAAGGTTATAGACCAATGTATGATGATCATATAAAATATGGTAGGACGACATACTCTCTTAAGCACGTGTTACATCGACAATCGTGTGATGATACATGCGCAAGGGGTGAGCTTAATTGAATCGACATAAATTGCCCTAATTGGTTTGGCAGTAAAGCATAAATGTTCTTCTTGGTGCTGTCTCTTTAATAGAAAATTCCAATATATTTGTCAAAAATGGATCCTTGTTTACGAATCATTTTTGTCCTGTATTTAGTAGAACCTAGAGGCATGCACAAATGGAAACAAAAACAATTTTGTAGGAAAATTATTTATTAATTTATTTCATTCTCATAGTCAAATATATATACAAGTATATAATGTTAACATTAAGGAAGAATAATCTAATTATCCTAAAATTAAGTTATATTAATTTACAATCAAATCCTAATCATAATAAATTATGATATTACAAAATATATGATTTGAGATAATTATGGGATAGCCCCATAATTATTCTAACAGTCCCCTGCAGTCTTAGCGGGAGGTTCTCGTATGCTGAGACTGTCCCTGAAATTATCAAAAAGTATGTGCGGAAGACCTTTTGTAAAGACGTCGTCAATCTAATAACGGGACGGTACATGAAGAACACAGACTTTTCCACATGCAACCTTTTCTCGGACAAATAGTATATCCACTTCTATGTATTTTGTGCGTTGATGATGGACATGATTACCAGAAAAGTATATCGCACTCATATTATCACAATAAATCATGGTTGCATTTTCAATCGGAGAATGTGGCTCTAACAGAAGATTACGGAGCCAACATGATTCAGCAATCACATTGGCTACCCCTCAGTATTCTGCCTCAGTGCTCAACCGAGACAACGTGGGTTGTCATTTAGACGACCATGAAATGAGATTGTCCCCCAAGAACACGTAATATCTATAGGTGGAACGCCATGTGTCCGGGCAGCCACCCCAATCCGCATCTGTATAAGATGAGAGACTCGAAATTGAGGACTTATACAAATGCAAACCAAATGAAGAGTATCCTTAACATACAATAAAATTCTCTTGAGGGCTCTCATATGCTTTTCCTTTGGATCATGCATGTGTAAATATACTTGCTGGACCGCATATGAAATATCAGGCCTTGTGAAAGTCAGATATTGCAAGGCCCATGCTAGGCTAGTAATGTATTGGATCGATGTATGGAGTACATGTAGAGTTACTCAATTTGGCCTTAGTATCAACCGATGTATGTGATGGTTTGCAGGAGAACATCCCGACTTTTTCAATTATTTTCGCGACATATTTATTTTGACTGAGAAATAGGCTACCTGCATATTGAGTCACAACAATGCCTAGAAAATAATTTAAAGGACTCAAATCCTTCATTGCAAACTCTGTCGCAAGAAGGTACATAATAGACAAGCGAAGTGATGTATATGATTCCATGAGAATAATGTCATCGACATATAGAAGTATATACGTCATATCATTTCCCTTCCTATAAATGAACAACGACTGATCCGACTTATTGTGGGAGAATCCAGTTTGGAGACAAACCCTGTAAATCTGTTATACTATGCTCAGGGAGCCTGTTTCAAACCATATAAAAAATTCAAAAGGCAAACATAATCTGGATGAGTAGAATCTCGAAAACCCAAAGGTTGGTACATGTACACAGTTTTGTGTAAGTGGTCATGTAAGAATGCACTTTTGACATCTAACTGATGAATGGACCAGAATTTTGAAAGTGCGATGCTAAGAACAGTCCTGATAGTTGCGGGCTTAACCACCGGACTGAATGTTTCACCACAATCCATGCCAACCTACTAAGACTTGTCATCACCAACAATGTACACAGTTTTGTGTAAGTGGCCATGTAAGAATGCACTTTTGACATCTAACTGATGAATGGACCAGAATTTTGAAAGTGCTATGCTAAGAACAGTCCTGATAGTTGCGGGCTTAACCACCGGATTGAATGTTTCACCACAATCCATGCCAACCTACTAAGACCTGTCATCACCAACAAGACGAGCTTAGTATCTCGCAAAGAAGCCGTCAAAATTCTTTTTATATCAAAAGACCCACATAAATCGGATTACGTTTGCATTAGATGGACGTGACACTAATTTCCACGTCTTATTTTTAATAAGAGCTTCAAATTCGTCTAACATGACAGCTTTCTAATTCGGGTATGATGAGACTGCTATGGGATTTTTCGGAAGTGGTGACGATTGGACTGAAGCTGTTAGGTTAAAATGACGCTTAGGTCGAAATATTTTGTGCATTGCACTGGTTTTATTGGTCCGAGGTTGGGGAGTTGCGATGTCGGGTACGCAAGTGGGCTGAGTAGCTGGCCGAGTTTGGGCCAAAACAGTGGATTGGGTGAGTGTCACGAGCATGGGGCAGAGGTCTCCCTTCGTCGCTGGGCTTGCGCGCTACTAAATATGGAATGGGCTGAGACCGAAGGGAGAGAGGAAGTGACCTCTGCTCCTCGTACTGGGCCAGTCATATTTTGTGGTTGGATTGGGACGTTAGGCAATGGTGTTTGGGCTGATCTCACACTGTTTTGGGTGTTTAAATGGTGATTCAAAATCGAATGTATTTTGTTATCCAAAAAATCATATAAAGGTGAGGATACCACGTAAGATTTAGCAAATGGGAATGTAGACCCATAAAAAATGACGTGACGAGAAATAATGATTTTCTCATTTGTCATATCATAACACTTATATCCCCTATGATTTTGTGGGTATTCCAAAAATACACAAGGAAGTGGAACAGGCCTGAAGTTTGTTAATGGTTGAGAACGGAAACAAGGGATAACACAAACACCCGAAAACTCTTAAATGTATAAAAGATGAGAGACAATGGTACAACATTTGTGTAGGTGACACATTGGAGAGTAGTTTACTAGGAAGAATATTTAAAAAATATGTGGTCATTTGAAGTGCATGATGCCAAAACTTTAGTGGTGTGGACGAATGCATAAGAAGAGTGTGAACCATATTGTTAATTGTTTGAATTTTTTTTTCGGCTTTCCCATATTGTGGTGATGTATGTGGACACGAAAGACGCAAAGACATCTCATTTTGGTGACAAAAATCATTAAATTAGCATTTATGAATTCCCTCTTATTGTCACATTGAAAACATTTAATGGATTTGTCAAATTGAGTTTTGATCAAAAACACTAAATTATTTAAAAATGATGTAGGCTTGCGATTTATGTCCTAAGGAAAATGTCCACAAAAAAATTGAATAATCATCTAAAATAAACATATAATATTTATGACCTGCAGAACTCAAAATTGGTGATGTCCACAAATCACAATGCAAAAGATCAAATGACATAAGCGTAAGTGAGGTAGATGATGAAAACAGAATTTTAACTTGTTTTTCCAACACACAAGTTTGGCAAACAGGAGAGTCCAAAAGTTTGTTACAAGCAACAAAATTATTCTTCGTAAGAATATTAAAAATTGGTGATCCCGGGTGTCCCAACCGATTGTGTCATACGATAGGGAAAATAGCTGCAAAGGTTGATGGTTTGGTCATATGATTGTTGGAAACGATATTGATGGGATAAAGTCCCCCGTGCTATTACATCTCATTAGTGGCATCTCCGTCTGAAAATCATTCACAGAAAAGTCGAACGGATCAAAATTCACAGAAACATTGTTGTCAATTGTAAAACGTCGTACATATATCAAGTTTTTAATTAGTTTTGGTGCATGTAAAACATTTTTCAAATATAATAGTGAGTGTGGGTGGTAGTTTTACCTGACTAATACCATGAATTAAAATTTTCTACCCACTGCCGACAATAATATTTTTAACTACTCATATTAAAATAAGACGAGAGATTACCTTGAGATGTCGTCATGTGAGACGTAGCCTCTGTGTCAATGTACCACGACTCATCTGGAACATGCAGATTCATATTATTCATGATTTGTTAAATATCGGTAGAACCTACAAAAGACGGCGCTTGGGCTGCAAACGCGTGTTGCGGACGAGATCCTAGAATTTCGGATTGTTGGTTTGAATATGAGGGTCTGGACCATGATGCGGTAGGGTACGAGCATGGAGGGGCAGCCCACGGTGGGTACTACCCCACTGGTTGGGTCGCCACTATCCCTGTTGGTTGGTGTTGCCGCCGCCCATCCCCCGTCCCTTTCCACAATTATTTTTTTCTTTATTGTTACAGTTTGACCCCCATTTTTTATCATTATTGTTGCGGTTTCTTGTGCCAATCGAACCCAGATTTTGTAGCAGAAAATCTGTGGAAAATGAGTTGGTGGAGACGAGGCCAGTTCCGGCGGTGGCTGCCCCGGAGGCTGCCTGTTTTGTGTTGCATGTTTCCTCGAGAATCAATCTCGAACGAGCCTCGAAAAATAGAGGCAATGGATTACTCAGCTGAATGAACGTAGCGACTCCATCATATTGTTCATTCAATCCTACAATCAATTGAAGGATCAACCTTTGATTTATTACCGGCGAAACAACGTTGGATATTTGGTCTGCAAGTACCTTCAACTCTTGACAATAGACGAACACGTTTGAGAAGTCATCCAATTTAACGTTGGAAAATTGGTGTTCAAGATATACAACCCTAGAAAGTTTGTTATCTTGAAAAATATTTTGTAAATGTTCCCACGCCTGTTGATCCGCAGAGTTTGGCTCTAATATGGTATGCAAACGGTCATTGGAGATAGTGTCATAAATCCATTGAAGGACTACAACATCAAAACGGGACCATAACTTTTTGTCTACCTCAGTGGTGTCCGATGATGACTCAAAATGTATGATATGGTATATCGCCTCATATGTGCGGCAATGAATTTTGAATAATTGCGCCCAAGAGGTGTATTGCTCTTTTTCCATGTCAAGTGTTATGAAAATAAAGTTCTTGATGTTGTTTACGGCAAGAGCTGGATGAAACTTTTATTTTTTGGTCATAGGTTCCACGAAAAATCAAAACAAATGGAATGATAGAAAATTATTTTGTGTTTGATGGAAGTGTAGTAACTAACCCTAAGTGGCGGCAAGGGTTTTGGAGAGAAGAGAAAAAATGGTAGCCGAGGGGGTAGTGGTTTAGGGTTAAAGGTGTTGTTTTAGGTTTAGGATTTTTGGGAGAAAACCCTAGTGTGGCCGAGAAAGAAAAGAATATGAAGGAGGAAATAAATGAATTTCGGCTAAGGGAAGAGAGGTAGGGTTTAGGGCAAAAGATTTGTGGCTCTTGATACCATATAGGAAATTGATTTCTTGATTTATTTCATTCTCGTAGTCAAATATATATATACAAGTATGCAATGATAACATTAAGAAAGACTAATCTAATCATCCTAAATTAAATTATTTTAATTTACAATCAAATTCTAATTATGATATTACAAAATATATGCTTTGAGATAATTATGGGATAGCCACATAATTATTCTAACAAATTTATTGCTCAATGATTTTCTCGGCTTTCTTTTTGCGTTTATTAATTTTCAAAAGAAATTATATCTTACCCAACATTTTTTTTTTTGTTGACGAAGGAACCCGCAGCCGCTACTCTTTCGAGTGCGCCTGTGGTAAACCGGTGACCGACGCAAAGAGTCGCAAACCACGTCAGCCATGTAAACCACACTTGGCAAGCCATGTGTGACAGGCTCAACCAAGAAGGTTTATGCAGGGGATCGAACTCGTGACCTTGCGGTCCCGCGCTCTACTGCTACACCAACTTGGCTACCCTTGCGGGTATCTTACCCAACATTTGACCATGCATGTAATGGTATTAAATTATATATACACAATACCACAAAATAAATAAATAATATCAAACATTTGCAAGAAGCTTGTGTACTGTATAATGTGTGATGTAGTTGGCACTTGGCATTGGAAAAAAAAAATGAGTAGGGGAGCCAACAACTTAGAGACAAACACCAAAGGACATGAATCTAATTTTTGTTGACAAAAATAAGGTAGGAAGAATGAGATTGGCCATAAATAAATATATTAATTATGTGGAGTTAAATAAACAAATTTTAGTTGCATATATACTTATATAGGCATCCTCTTCCGTCAATTGCGCCAAAAAAGTCCTTAAACTGATTACCTTCTTTGTTGACATTCCCATATGCTTTTGCTCCCTAAAGAAATTTCACCTACATTATATTTTGAACTGTATGTGTGAGTTGTGCCCCATTCTAAATTTGAGAGATATTAATATTTTGGGTAATCTATCACCCTGAAATCAACTGAACACTTATTGATATTCAACATGGCCAAGAAAATATTTTGGACTTCTTTAAAAAGTGTTTTCATAAAACAACACTCAAAAAGTTCTTTTTGGAAAAATTAGTCAAAAGCAAAGTGCTGATAGAAGAGCTTATGAGGTAATTTAGTAAAACACAATTTGCTATTTTATAATCTCTTACTAATTTCATTAATTTAAATGATTTGTATACATGATATACAATAATAATTTTAGGCTATAATTACGGAAATTAAATATTCACCTAACTAATATAAAACATTGCTACAATAATTACAGATATACAAAATCACTAATTATTGTAAAGAATGGATCTTGAGCCTAACTCAACCCCAAAAGCTAGCTTGTAGGGTGAAGAATGAAGATTGTTCAAGTCCATATAAGGAGTTCATGTTCTCATTCCATATCCGATGTGAGACTCTTTAACACTCCCCCGCACGCTCAGACCTTGTTAACTGAAACGTAAATAATATAATTTGGGGGTCCAATATCGATGAATAAAGAATTTGAATGAGTCTTCCCAGACCTTGTTAACTAGAGCATGAATAATATAATTTTGAGCTCAACATCGATGAACAAAGAATTTGAATGAGTCTGGCTCTGATACCATGTAAAGAATGAATCTTGAGCCTAACTCAACTCCAAAAGTTAGCTTATAGAATAAAAATTGTCCAAGTCCATTTACATGTTCTCATTCCATATTTCATATCCGATGTGAGACTCTTAACCATTATAGAAAAATAATATATTCTATCATCTAAAGTACTTCTCTAAAAATGTATTGTGATAAGGTCGATTCAATTTGACAAAATAGTCATGTCTCTTCAATTCATCGTTATGAGTTGATCAATCAAAATAATACAAAATGCATGTTGCACTACAATGTGCTTCAACAGTGCCTTCAAAGGATTGATGATTGCTCTTATTGCCTGCCTATCAATACCTATATTTCTGTTTTTATCATTAATACTTATTACTCCATTGTATTAACATGTCTCAATTATTCAACAAATTAATGAAACGATATGGAATGTCTAAACATAAAATTTTGGGTTAAAGGGGTGCAAATGAGTACGAACCTGTAGAATTTGTAAATAGCCATAAATTTTCATTTGTGTTTTGTGAGTATATCAATTACTCCCTACATTTCTTATTTTACAATTCTTATAAAGTAAAAGAGATTTTCAAATCTTGAATTCTTAAATTAAAGGCGTGTGTTTGTATCAAAATATATTTTGAATTTTATGATTTTAAACATGTTGTATAAGATGTTGAAATTTAAAAGTTACTCCCTCCATTTCTTTTTACTTGTCCTTTGTTGATATGACTGTTGACACCCAATTTTGTCCCATCTTTACTGAACATTTCATTTAGATCGTCCTTTTATCTCCAATTAATTTTACTATGCTTCTCAGTCTTGAAAATCGTCGAAAAATAAGTAGTTTTAATATTCTTCACTAATTATCGCATAATTTTACAATATCGAGTATTACATTTTTTTTTTAATAATTAAAATATAAGCAGAATAATTTTAATATCTCGTCGTCAGTATTGATGATCGATTTTCTCTTAATATGTTCTTCAATTACTAAATTAATCATTTTTTATGAATATTATATTTAAAATTAAATACATATATTAAATCTTTGTACCATAATTTATGTATGTGTGCACTTTTGAAATTAATTAGGACGGAGAAGCATATTTTAATTAATTAGAGGAATTGGATTAAGTTACCCATTAATACCATAATCTTCTAATTTAATCCTCAAAATTTTATACTCCTAATTTTCTACCCAATTCTCATCCCCTAAATATATAAATCCTAATACCTTTTTATTGTCCCATTTCAACCCACCCGCGGCCCAAACATCCCATTACCCCTTTATTTTCGTCAAAACCCTTCCCAAGCCCACCATTTTAGAACGCGACACCCACAAGTCCACATGCCCGTCACCACCTTCTATTTCCGCCTTCATCCCCAACATACCCACTAAAAATCAAGCAAACCCTCCTCCGGATCGCGACACCCTTATGACCGCGATCGATCGATTCTCTCCTTTACCCGCCGGATAAACGCCACAACCAACAACCCTATATTCTCTGAACTAAACACCCATCTCAAATCAGAAGACCTCAAATATCCATTCCCAAACGAGAACCCCATTTCTTGACCAAAAACAATCCGCCGTCGATTTCCAACCAAAATCGACGAGCACCCATCGCCATCACCCTTCCCTTTACCCATCGTGCATCTCCATGCCCATACCTGCAAAACCCACAAATCCGCTTATTTTTACCCCTAAAGCTGCGAATGGCGGACTACACCTCTGCTTACGCACGATCTCTGACTCGAGCCATGCACTAGAGTGATCTCAACGGTAACACCCGCCTCGCATCAAGCCCTTTATTTGAAATTCAAATTCTGGAGAAATGAAGGAGATTTCAATTCGATATAAATCTGACCCGTGGGGTTGTGTTTTAGAGCCAGGGGTTTTTTGAACAAAAGATCGAAAATTTATCTTGAAAGACCAAGAACAAAACCCAGATTTTGTTACCGTAAAAGGTTGACAAAAATCAGAAACAGATCCTTTACTTTACTCTCAGTCCGAAAATTAGAAATAATAAACTTCTCCAAGCAGATTCGACGTTCGAAACACGCCTCGGTTCGCTGCCTGAAGAAGGTCAATAGAACTCTTTCCTCTTTTGTTGTTTTGCTATTTAGTTTATATTATGTGGTATGTATGCCATGATCATGTGTTGGTTAACTGTGTTTGGTTTAAATTAGTTATTGTGTAGGTATGTTAAGTTAGTTTCAAGCGCGTTCATTTATATTTATAGTTATTTAAGTTCAGATTAGTTGTTAAACCCGTTCAAATTAAGACACGATTTCTGAAACTTTTAAGTTAATCCATTAAAATGGGTTAGCTCAAGTTAGTTCTGTTATCTGAACCAGTTAGATTATTTACTAATCAAGTTTAATTGAGATTGTTGATTGGTTTATGGTTAATAGAGAAATATTGATCATGTTATGTTGGATTATTTGTTGTGTTTGTTCATTAGTTATCACTGACATATTAGATCACTACTTGGCACTTATTGTTATACTATTAACCTGATTAGTCGAAGTTTGTGTTTATTAGGTTAGTTTTTGGCATGTTAACTTATATGTTGTTTAATTCATAAACATGTTCTTTGTATGGCTAAAACCTTTATTCCTCTTAATAGGTTGCCCGTATATGTTTAAATGGCTTATTTTACTCAAGTGTTCATGGTGTCTTGGTTCTTGAAATTATCACGTTTGAGCATGTCTATTTTTATTAGTTGTTAAGTAGGAGTATATTGAAAAGATCCTATTTTGCCATGATGGTTCAAATGAGAAGCCTGCATTAGTTTTCCTCACATGATTTATCAGTGCATGAATTTGATTCTTGTCTTTTATGTCCACTGAAGGCATGTTGGCATTCTCTATTAGGATATGTGTGATCTGTCTTAACTATCTAAGCCTATTACGTAGCTTTGTGTGTCATGTTAATCATGTGTGTCTTTGTCTGCATGTATTTTAGTTTGTAAGTCTGGATTTATGCCAGTATAAGTAGGTATTTTTGAGATGTTGGCACTGTTTGAAAGACAAAAATGAAATGAGTATACAGATTCTGGAAAGTATGCCTATGGAATTTTGTATGTGTCTACTATGTTAAAACTTTGTTTTTTTCTTTGGGGCCATTCTGTGCAATGGAATTTTGTGAACGTGAGTGTTTGTTAACTGGTCGCATTTTGGGTCGATTTGTGTTCCTTTTACATCTGAAATTTATGTCCCGGGCCTATATTTTTATCCCATATACACCTTGAGGCCCAGTATTTTAATCAAAACTGTTCAGACTGATTTGCGCCCCCTGTTTTGACTGCTTTCGGTCTGATCCTTGGCCATTTTGGACTGATTTTCGGGATATTTTGCTATTAATTTCTGAACCCTTTACTTTGCTGATGTAGTTAAGTAATACGCATATATGTGTTTTAAGTTTATATGAATATCTTATTTGTTTATTATTGACAAGGTGTGGAATATTTCCTAATCCTTTCCTTTTCTTTTTTTTTGTTTTACATGAAATGCATCGGGAGCAACGAAGAGTCTCGTTACGAGACTCATCATAACTTTGTCAAGTGAAGACCCGCGTCCAACACGTTGCATCTTCCTGTTTCGGAATTCCTATACAAAATAGGGCGGGATGACATCGTCACTCGCTTTAGTCGCTTTAATTCTTTAAATTCCGTCATCTTTATTTGTCGTCTTGTTATTTTATTATGTAACCATGTATAATTATTGAAATGCTTAGAATAGTTAGGCCTAGATTAACAATTAAAAAGGGGGTAGTTCTAAAATCGGAAACCCAACGCTAGATTATTTTAGGCTCGTTATACATGTCTAAGCTTTCAAAACAATTTGATCACCTTTTTATTTGTATGATTAATCATAAAAAATAAGGTTTTACTTTTACCTAATTTGCTAAAAAACAAACTTTCACAAAAAATCGTCTTTTGGTATTATAAATAAAATTGTTTTCTCTTTACTGTCAATTGCCCAAACATAAGTATTTTACAAATAAAAATAAATATTTTTACCCATATATGTATTTTATAAATAAGTCTTACAACTCTTTTATGTTGTCAAAAATGCATCTTTTGTTATTAAAATACTTGCAACGTCTTTTATGTAACATTTATAAAAGCATGCATTTCTTAGCATAATTTTAAACCTAAGTTTGAACGGACAACCGCAAGTTAGCGGATCCTTTAGGATGCCTAACCCCTTCCCTTTAGGATAATAAAGAACTCTTACCTAGAATCTCACATAGTTTCACAGACCTTTAAAATGGAGATCATTCGTAGTATTTTATGCTACATTTTTAGTGTCCTAATTCACTATAATAATTAGGTGGCGACTCCTTTAAATACACATTTAGGAATCCAACCATGTAGCAGTAGTCCCGTTTCCGACTCCGGTTGAAATGGGGCGTTACAGCATGGCGACTCCGCTGGGGATGACTAGGTTCTTAACCATAACAGACTTAGATTAATTTTTGTGCTTTATTTTTGTCTTTATTTGCTTAAATTGCTTCTTTTGTATTTTATACTTATTTGCTTTTATTTTTACTTTGTCTAAACTGTTCTTCTTTACATATGAATATTTGCATGCTGTCTTAAATTGTTATATGTTAATGTTTTTCCTAAATTGACATTCCGCTCATATTTCCTCCATTACGGAAAATTAACACTATCACACACTCGCTTTGGTGTCTTGCGCACCGCAAATTTCTTCAAATGTCCAAATTTTAAGAGAGTTGGCGCTGCGGAGTTAGATCGGTTCGTCTGATCAGCCGCGTAGCCTTCTCACTCGAGTTGTCCGCTCGGGAACCTTGCGTCTAGTAAAGCCAAATCTTAGAAACTCAGGATAAAGCTATACCACCCTTTATTTTAAGGCATGCATGCATTTACCTTAGGTGGGTCGGTCCTTGGTATCGACATCACAATTAGGAAAACACCAAACTTGTCGACGGGTTCCTCAACCCAACGACCAACCAGCATACTATGTGTAGCGTGACAATGATAGACAAATCCAAGTCTAATCATGACATGCCAAAATTGGGAAAAGTGCACCGTCATTTGGTCGCCATTTCCAACAAAAAGCATTACAGTTGGACGACTTGGACAAATCCGTCATAATCTCGCATAAGTGACGTTTAGGCTTACCTCTGGCATAAAGAGGTCCCAAACATGTTAGAGCACGCACTTGATTTGCAATTTGCTTATTGTTATGTATTGCCTGCAATTCTTTGCATATTATACTAACTTGGTTTGCTTCATTTATTAGAAGGTTATTTTGCTTAGCATATCCCCAAAAGGTTGATTCGTGTTGACTGGTAGAAGCACAATCATCCAACAAATGACCAATTCAGAGGCACCAGAACGAAACAACTTAGGACTCGTCCCGTTCTGTAGAGGATGCGAGGCGTTAGAAAGGAGAAACACGATGATCAAAACCTCGCCAAACTATTGCGAGAAATGGAAATCATGCAGCCGAAATAGAAAGGCTCAAATATCACAAACATGTCTATTAGTTTGACGCACCACTCCCGAGCAAGGGACAAATGCAATCATGTCACAAACCCTTGAGCTTCCACTTCCCCAAAACTCCCCGCAAAGACCGCAACATACCAGCTCATACCAAAATGTCACTCACCCGGTCAATTTGCAAACCGACCTCCAAAATGATCCGTTTATTACATACACATCTTATCCTCCACCTACCTATATCTCCCCACTCAGTCCAAATTGCCAGGCCACCCAATACGAGCAGAAGACACATCACTGGTCCTAACAAACAATATGGGGATTAACATCCGACCAAAGCCAACCATTTATTATGCATGCATCCTCTCAAGAGACAGATCAATACAAGGAAATGGAGCGGCAGACTCGAGCCAGAGCTGATGAAAATATGGCAAAAGAAATCCGTAGTTTGAAAGAGGCATTTAGAAGCATTCAGATGAACAAGGGGGAGACAGGTTTAGAATATGAAAACTTATGTATGCACCCCGATGTTGAATTACCTATGGGATACAAGGTGCCCAAATTTGACATGTTCGATGGAAAGGGGAATCCTCGAGCTCATCTAAGGTCATATTGTGATAAATTGATTGGAGTTGGGAAAAATCAAGCAATCATCATGAAATTATTCATCAGGAGTCTAACCGGCGAGGCGCTGGACTGGTACACATGCCAAGACCCTCGAAAATGGGACGGTTGGAATGCCATGGCACAAGATTTCATGGATAGATTCAGATTCAACACTGACACCGTACTGGATAGATTTTATCTTATGAAACTTGAAAAGAAATCCACAGAAACTTTCAGGGAATACGCCCTGAGGTGGCGGTCGGAAGCAGCAAAGGTCCAACCTCCAATGGCAGAGAGCGAAATGACCACCTTGTTTGTGCAGTCATTAAAAGACGCGACGTATTATGAAAAGATGATCAGTGTAATTGGGCGAAGTTTTGCAGAAGTCGTGAGAATGGGCGACTTCGTGGAAGAAGGCATTAAGACAGGCAGGATTACAAACTTGACGACCTACGTGCAACTAGCGAGCAATGCGATCGATTCCATGAAGGTACCTCGCGGAGGAAAAGGGATCGTCACCTCTGTCATGGTCATTCGGGAACATAGGCGAACAACTTCCGTGTATCAAAGCCCACCGCGTTCTTACTATAACCAAAACAATCAAAATCCACGATCATACTATCAAGATCGCTACCCATATCCTGCTTACCATACCCAACAAGCATATCCAAAATACTCACCACAATCACGAACGTGCACCAAAGCGGACCCAAACCGCGTAAATCGAAAGAAAGCCAGCGAACCTATACACCTTTAGCCGAACCTATAGCCCAAGTGTATGAAAGTGAAAGCCGCGAGAATACTCGGCCAATTCCCAAATACCCCGTGCCTATATCCCAGGCACGATGAAACCAAACATTGTGCATACCACTCCTGTCGAGGGCACGACATCGCAAATTGTTATACACTCGAGGACAAAATAGAGAGTTAATCGAAGAGGAGTCATTCGGTGAAAGATGCCCTCTCGTGGTAAACAATAACCTTATTCGGCCATGAAGATGCCCGTATGAGCATGATAGCTAAAGATGGAGAAAAGCGATGCGGAAGGACTATTACGCCCGGCCGAAAGGGAAGAAAATTGAATCATCGACCAAACCGGAGAAGAGGAGGTGCTCATGCCGAGATTGTTTAACCGATGAATAAGTCGTTGTTTAGTTGTGTCTTTGCAAGAGACGATCCTCAAGACTCAACCATCAAGACTCGAGCAAGAAGAAGTGGACTCGTGCCCCTGCCTTGGCCCGCCGAGTCCTGAAATAGTTAGTTTAATATATTTTGCCCTTTATATGTATTGGAACTACGTTCGACCTGATTCCTTTGGCGGATACGTAGGCGGCCACATCGGCTTCAGTCCCACCTTTAGAAATTTTAATTTCACCCAATTTCGCTTGTAATGAACTACGTCATGACCTGATTCCCTCATGTGGATACGTAGGCGGCCTAAATCGGCTTCGGTCACACCATTAGGAAACTTTCCCTTTATTTTTGAATCATAAAACGAGAATACACACCCACTTTTAGGCCAAACGCCATTCGCACATTCAAAACTGAGACAAGGTAGGGAACCAGGCAGGGGTTATGAGTCCAGGCAAGGCAGACGTCCGAGCATCAAGAGTCAAAACTACAAAGTCAATGCGAATCAACCACCCCTCAAACTCACAAATTTTCTTTGGCGCGGTTCTTCATATTAGCGTAAGCGTAAGCGGACATACATCAACAATCAAATCCATGACAAAGTCTAGCGCGTCATTTCGGACCTGAAGTCAAATTGCAGTCATGCGATGCACAAACGCACAACGAAGACATCATGACAATCCATATGGTTCACAAAAATGCATTACAACAACATCTCAGCATTCACATCATCTGACATATCAGGGACGACATCCCACCCATAGAATTACACCTCTCATATATATTTATCATTTCGTTTAAACAGGTATACACTAATTTTTCTCAAGCTTAGCTTGCAGGAGCATTTATTCTCTACAGAACGGTATCAATGACATCCTTTATTACGTCTATTCAACGACGTTCATCTTATTACGTCCACACAACGGCGTCCTCATATTTTCGGCTATCAATGACATCATTTGTTACGTCTATTCAACGACGTTCATCTTATTACAACGACGTCCTCCTATTACGTCTATCCAACGACGTTATTTCTTATTACGTCCACACAACGACGTCCTCCTATTTTCGGCTATCAATGACATCATTTGTTACGTCTATTCAACGACGTTCATCTTATTACGTCCACACAACGACGTCCTCCTATTACGTCTATCCAACGACGTTATTTCTTATTACGTCCACACAACGACGTCCTCCTATTACGGCTATCAATGACATCCTTTATTACGTCTATTCAACGATGTTCATCTTATTGCGTCCATACAACGACGTTTCTCTTATTACGTCTATTCAACGGCGACCATCTTATTGCGTCCACATAACGACGTCCTCTTATTCCGTCTATCAACGACGTCTTCTTATTATGGTCGCGTGACGTTAGCTCAATTACATCTATCAACGAAGTCCATCTTATTACGCTACGCGGCGCTTATCTATATTTCGTCTAAACAACGACGACTCATATATCGCGTCACTCAACGGCGCGATCTTATTCGTCATCGCGGCGACTTCTATATCTCGTCCACAGACACGCATCATCTTATTGCGCCTAAGCACCGGTGTCATCTTCATCACAATACGGCCATAAGACGACGCTAAGTCCGAAAACGACGCCGCATCCGAAAACGACGCCAAAGTCCGAAAACGACGCCACGTCCGAAAACGACGCCAAGTCCGAAAACGACGCCAAGTCCGAAAATGACGCTAAGTCCGAAAACGACGCCACGTCCGAAAACGACGCCACGTCCGAAAACGACGCCACGTCCGAAAATGACGCTAAGTCCGAAAACGACGCCACGTCCGAAAACGACGCCCGCGTCCAAAAGCGGCCAGTCGAAAACGATGCCGCGTCCGAAAGCGGCTAAGTCCAAAGCGACACGCGTCAAAACGGCGTCGAGTCAGAAAACAACTCGGTCGAAACGACTCCACGTCAAAGCGACGCCACGTCCAAAACGACGCTAAGTCGAAAGCGACGCCACGTCCGAAAAGCGGCCAAGTCGAAAGCGACGCCAAGTCGAAAACGACGCCAAGTCCGAAAACGACGCACCGTCCGAAAACGACGTCGAGTCCGAAAACGACTCCGAGTCCGAAAACGACTCCACGTCCGAAAACGACGTCATCAGCATATCACATCTACGCAAGGACACTTTCTCTACTCTAAAAAAAAAAAATGCATTCTTGTTCATGTTTTATTACTCTGTCTTAGCAGTTATGCACTAACTCTTTCTTGAGCTTTAGTCTACAGGGGCAGTTGGAATAAGGACAACATATCGCGTTCATTTGTCGCCGTCGGTCTGGCGAAATCACACGGCATTTGCGTGAGCATCGCATTTGTCGCAAGATAGCATTTTCTACTCGCACAGTTACATTGCTTATAAATTCATGCGTTATCATTTGCCTTAACAGTTATGCACTAACCGTTTGTTTAAGTCTTAGCATACAGAAGCGAGCACAACGTGGAACTACCTCTTCTGGCGAAGCAATTTGTACCTCGAATGTCGATCCGCTCTCCTCGGCGTCTGCCGCAATGACCCCGATGTCATCATAATTCGACATCGACAAATTTTAAATCTGCTCCCGCTTTGGTTTTAATTTTCTAGCGTAACAGAACCCAGTGTCATCATAATTCGACACTGGGACAAAATCTTAAATCTGCTTCCGCTTTGGTTTTAATTTTCTAGCGTCACAGAACCCAGTGTCATCATAATTCGACATCGACAAATTTTTGAATCGTCGTCCGCTTTAAATTTTTCAAAGATCACCACGGTAGCCCGGTGTCGCCATAACTCGACACTTCGACAAAATTTGAATTTTGCGTCGACCTCGTCTTAATCGCCCAACATTTTTAATTCTAAGGATCGAGACTAAATTGGCTTTAAGTCAACGTCTTTGTCCAAGATTCTTACATCATCTCCATACAAAGAGGACAAGCCGTTGACACAATTTTGTCCCATCTTTCTTGATCATTTCATTTAGATCGTCCTTTTATCTCCAATTAATTTTACTATGCTTCTCAGTCTTGAAAATCGTCGAAAAATAAGTAGTTTTAATATTCTTCACTAATTATCGCATAATTTTACAATATCGAGTATTACATTTTTTTTTTAATAATTAAAATATAAGCAGAATAATTTTAATATCTCGTAAATCGAGATTGATGATCGATTTTCTCTTAATATGTTCTTCAATTACTAAATTAATCATTTTTTATGAATATTATATTCAAAATTAAATACATATATTAAATCTTTGTACCATAATTTATGTATGTGTGCACTTTTGAAATTAATTAGGACGGAGAAGCATATTTTAATTAATTAGAGGAATTGGATTAAGTTACCCATTAATACCATAATCTTCTAATTTAATCCTCAAAATTTTATACTCCTAATTTTCTACCCCATTCTCATCCCTAAATATATAAATCCTAATACCTTTTATTGTCCCATTTCAAATTTCATGCCCAAACATCCCATTACCCCTTTATTTTCGTCCAAACCCTTCCCCAAGCCCACCATTTTAGAACGCAGCCCAACACCCACAAGTCCACATGCCCATCAGCCCACCTTCTATTTCCCTTCTTCATCCCCAACATACCCCTAAAAAAAATCTGAAGCAAACCCTCCCTCCAGATCGCCGACACCCTTATGACCACCAGTCAGTCGCCGATTCTCTCCTTTACCCGCCGGATAAACGCCACAACCAACAACCCTATATTCTCTGAACTAAACACCCATCTCAAATCAGAAGACCTCAAATATCCATTCCCAAACGAGAACCCCATTTCTTGACCAAAAACAATCCGCCGTCGATTTCAACCAAAATCGACGAGCACCCATCGCCATCACCCTTCCTTTACCCATGAGCATCTCCCATGCCCATACCGCAAAACCCCAAATCCGCTTATTTTACCCCTAAAGCTGCGAATGGCGGACTACACTCGTCTGTTTACGCGCGATACAACTCGAGCCGTGCGCAGGAGTGATCTCAACTGTAACACCCATCTCGCATCAAGCCCTTTATTTCAAATTCAAATTCTGGAGAAATGAAGGAGATTTCAATTTGATAAATAAATCGACCCGTGGGGTTGTGTTTTAGGACCGGGTTTTGAACAAAAGATCGAAAATTTATCTTGAAAGACCAAGAACAAAACCCATTTTGTTCTAGTAAAGGTTGACAAAAATCGAAAGCAGATCCTTTACTTTACTCTCATCAAAATTAGAAATAATAAACTTCTCCAAGCCAGTTCGACGTTCAAACACGCCGGTTATTTGCTGAAGAAGGTCAATAGAACTCTTTCCTCTTTTGTTGTTTTGCTATTTAGTTTATATTATGTGGTATGTATGCCATGATCATGTGTTGGTTAACTGTGTTTGGTTTAAATTAGTTATTGTGTAGGTATGTTAAGTTAGTTTCAAGCGCGTTCATTTATATTTATAGTTATTTAAGTTCAGATTAGTTGTTAAACCCGTTCAAATTAAGACACGATTTCTGAAACTTTTAAGTTAATCCATTAAAACGGGTTAGCTCGAGTTAGTTCTCGTTATCGAACCGATTAGATTATTTACTAATCAAGTTTAATTGAGATTGTTGATTGGTTTATGGTTAATAGAAATATTGATCATGTTATGTTGGATTATTTGTTGTGTTTGTTCATTAGTTATCACCGACATATTAGATCACTACTTGGCACTTATTGTTATACTATTAACCGATTAGTCAAGTTTGTGTTTATTAGGTTAGTTTTGGCATGTTAACTTATATGTTGTTTAATTCATAAACATGTTCTTTGTATGGCTAAAACCTTTATTCCTCTTAATAGGTTGCGTATATGTTTAAATGGCTTATTTTACTCAAGTGTTCATGGTGTCTTGGTTCTTGAAATTATCACGTTTGAGCATGTCTATTTTTATTAGTTGTTAAGTAGGAGTATATTGAAAAGATCCTATTTTGCCATGATGGTTCAAATGAGAAGCCTGCATTAGTTTTCCTCACATGATTTATCGGTATGAATTTGATTCTTGTCTTTTATGTCCACCGAAGGCATGTTGGCATTCTCTATTAGGATATGTGTGATCCGCCTTAACTATCTAAGCCTATTATTACGTAGCTTTGTGTGTCATGTTAATCATGTGTGTCTTTGTCTGCATGTATTTTAGTTTGTAAGTCTGGATTTATGCCGAGATAAGTAGGTATTTTTGAGATGTTGGCCTTTGTTTGAAAGACAAAAATGAAATGAGTATCTGATTCTGGAAAGTATGCCTATGGAATTTTGTATGTGTCTACTATGTTAAAACTTTGTTTTTTCTTTGGGGCCATTCTGCGATGGAATTTTGTGAACGTGAGTGTTTGTTAACGGTCGATTTTGGGTCGATTTGTGTTCCTTTTACATCCAAATTTATGTCCCGCCTATATTTTTATCCCATATACACCTCGAGGCCCGATATTTTAATCAAAACTGCTATTGATCGATTTCGCCCCTGTTTGATCGCTTTGATCGATCCTCGCCATTTGGATGATTTTGGGATATTTTGCTATTAATTTCAACCCTTTACTTTCTTGATGTAGTTAAGTAATACGATATATGTGTTTTAAGTTTATATGAATATCTTATTTGTTTATTATTGACAAGTGTGGAATATTTCCTAATCCTTTCCTTTTCTTTTTTGTTTTACATGAAATGCATCGAGCAACGAAGAGTCTCGTTCTGAGACTCATCATAACTTTGTCAAGTGAAGACCCGCGTCAACACGTTGCATCTTCTGTTTGAATTCCTATACAAAATAGAGGCGGGATGACATCGCTCACTCGCTTTTAATTCTTTAAATTCCGCCATCTTTATTTGTCGTCTTGTTATTTTATTATGTAACCATGTATAATTATTGAAATGCTTAGAATAGTTAGGCTAGATTAACAATTAAAAGGGGTAGTTCTAAAATCTAAACCCAACGCTAGATTATTTTAGGCTCGTTATACATGTCTAAGCTTTCAAAACAATTTGATCACCTTTTTATTTGTATGATTAATCATAAAAAATAAGGTTTTACTTTTACCTAATTTGCTAAAAAACAAACTTTCACAAAAAATCGTCTTTTGGTATTATAAATAAAATTGTTTTCTCTTTACTGTCAATTGCCCAAACATAAGTATTTTACAAATAAAAATAAATATTTTTACCCATATATGTATTTTATAAATAAGTCTTACAACTCTTTTATGTTGTCAAAAATGCATCTTTTGTTATTAAAATACTTGCAACGTCTTTTATGTAACATTTATAAAAGCATGCATTTCTTAGCATAATTTTAAACCTAAGTTTGAACGGACAACCGCAAGTTAGCGGATCCTTTAGGATGCCTAACCCCTTCCCTTTAGGATAATAAAGAACCCTTACCTAGAATCTCACATAGTTTCACAGACCTTTAAAATGGAGATCATTCGTAGTATTTTATGCTACATTTTTAGTGTCCTAATTCACTATAATAATTAGGTGGCGACTCCTTTAAATACACATTTAGGAATCCAACCATGTAGCAGTAGTCCCGTTTCCGACTCCGGTTGAAATGGGGCGTTACAATGACAATACTCTCTTTAAAAATTATTTATTTGGAGTTTGTTTTACTAAATTATTTATAAAAAGTGACATTTTTTATTAAAGGAAAAGTAATAAATATAAATTAAAATAGAGAAGTACTTATTTTAAGAATCTTGAAAGAATGAGTCACCAAAATTCCTTAAGCACTAATACCACACTTTATTAATACTTGAATTTTTATTTATTTTTATTTTAGGCTTTTTGCTCTCAGCAATATTGTACTGTTGCCTTTGGCACAAAACAGCAAAATGTGCCCCTTTGTCCTAACCTCTTTGGCATACTGCACTCAATCCCTTATTCTTTTTATTTCTCTCTTTTCACAAAGCAAACTCTCTCTTTAATTTTGTCCTTTGCATTTCCTATAAATATATTTTTTTGACCGAGATTACACACTTCTCAATGGATATTATAGATTCTAAATCAAATTGGCATCAGATGATGAAATTTATATTACTACTATACTCTATAATATAAGAAAATGAGTACCAACATGTGAATTGCGATTAGCGCGGTACAAAATTTGGTCCGGATCGAAAAAAAGATCGGATCAAACCGGATCGATAAATTCGATCCGATCTTCGATTCTAATTTTTTGAGAATTCGGTTCTCGATTTGATCCGAATCGATCCTATTTGATTTTACCCTGATGTGCAGTCTTAACTGCGATGGTCTTTTCTACTTTGGCGCTAATGTACACGTCAGTTGATTCCACTGATGATTTGAGAATCTCAATCTCTGAGTTTCTGACTTTGACTTCTAATTTATTGTTAGAATAATATTATCATTATTAATATTATTTGATAAAATATTATTATTATGTTCCTAGCTTAAGTTGTAGCATAGCCAGAACTTTTCCAATAATGAGAATTAAAATATAAAGAATATACATAGAAATCATGAACATACATGTCTATTATAGAATTGTTTCTCAGGAACAGAAATAATTTTGTGTTTGACAAATATTTATGCAAATTTACTAGAATATTCGTTTTAATAGATTTAAAACTATTTAAAATATTCTTTTCTATCATATGTTTCTAAAAATTAGTATATTTTTACAATTTAATTAAAAAAAATTATTTAATTGTAACATTTAATCAAAAAATAATATTATATTGTACATAAGAAATGTAACGACAATATGATAGTCAATGACTCAAATATGTCCAAACCTACCCCCGCCCTACCCACACCTACCCCATCCCATCCTCAAATTTCTATGTCATATTTTTTTTTACTTTTATAAAAAATATGATTTTTTTTCTTCCCCAACCCTACCCTCAACCCCATCCCATTGCCCTACCCTATCCTAAAATTTATATTTCATATTTTTTGTTACTTTTATAAAAAAAAAATATGAACGCCCTACCCCTACCCTCACCCCACCCCATTGCCCTACTCATCATCAAATTTCTATTTCATATTTTTTGTTACTTTTATAAATAAAATAAAAAAATCTTACCCCCGGCCTACCCCCTACCCTACCCTACCTCTATTCCTGAAATTCTATTTTATATGAGGATATTATATGAGATTAAAAGGAATTTTGTGAAAAGAAAATGGCAAATGGGTCCAAAAAAAATTCAATGAATGAGCAAAAAGGGTTTCTCCAGAAGCACCAAATTGGTGTTTCTGCTTCTCTTCATATCTAAAAACACTTTTGACTTTTAAAAAAAATGTTACTACTTCTGAAAAAAAGATGTTTGGTCAAAGAAGTATTTCTGAGAAGTTTGACTAAATACCACCTAAAACTTTGTTTCCGAAGCCCGAATAGGATAGATCATTTCTGCCAATGAATTAAATGAACGTGGAGCCCGTCTTCTACGATCCGTATTTCTAGTTTTCTACTGCTCAAGTTGGTACAGTTACATAAATGGCTACAATGGAGCAATTTACCTATGAGATGAATTTACGGATTGAACTAATTAATTTATCCACTCAAGTGGATTTCCCCTATTACATATGTATAAATAAATAATAAAATAATTTATAGAGGTGTCAATTGATCACTTTGAAATTCAAATAAGAGAGAAGATTGTTGAAAGCTGAGAGTGAGTATGAAAACAATTTAAGGTGGTGAATCCACTAAACATTGAAATTTAAATGCGTCAAAATAGAGTAAATTACATAGAGATGATTCAGAATTTATGGTTCACTGAGGTACAAACTAATCACGCAAATTGGCAAACAGTTGGTTTGCACTCAAGAACAAAGCAATCTTAGATTTGGTCACAAACAAAACCTTTCAGGTAAATGATTTCTCATGGCACCCACATCATGTTCTTTGCCCACGTTAATAGTCTTTTACCTATGCAACACCTAATGTGTGAATGGTCCGAAAATTCTTTGTTTGTTCTTAGGAATAGTTGTCAATATTTTATAGGTAGAATATATCGACCTTCCCTTAAATTTGCTATTAAATTTCATTTAGACACTTAAATTATAAAATATTTTGATTGAGCACTTGAACAATGATAAAGTGCTCCTATTAAGCACTTCCAATTCAATATTGAAAAAACTATTATGCATGTTCTTAAACATACATCCATTATATAGATAAGTTAATCACTTAAAATATGTCATCTCTGTTAATTATATATATTAGTTTAATAAGAAGTAAAAACTCATGCATATTCCAATTGATGATGATGTGTGTATAAATAAAGGAGAAGACATATTTTATGTAACTGAAAGAAATAATCTCTTGATTATTCTCATTGATGATGTTGTATTTATATACAATTTACAATCCCTAATTATGAAAAAATTTATTTACTATAACAATAAATCATAATTATACTTGTACATCTTACAACTATGATAAATTTGTACAACAAAGTTGGGTGCAATTTGGTTTCAGTTTCCCGTGGTATACACACGAGTATATTTCTGTCACACCCCCGCAGTCATAGCGGGTGGTTGTCGTACGCTGAGATTGTCCCTAAAATCTTCAAATAAAACCAAGGGAAGATCATTAGTAAATATGTCTGCAATATGGTACCGCGAAGGTATATGGAGGTCGTGTACTTGTCCACGAGCTATCTTTTCTCGAACAAAGTATATGTCCATCTCGATATGTTTTGTGTGCTAATATTGGACCGGATTTTCAGAAAGATAGAATGCACTCACATTATCATAATATACCAAGGTAGACTTCTGAATAGGAAAAATGTAACTCTAGTAGAAGATTACGTAGCCAACTTGACTCAGATACCATATTGATTATCCCTCAATACTTGGCCTCCGCACTGAATCATGATAAAGTAGTCTGGCGTTTTGCCGACCAAGAGATCAAGTTATCGCCAAGGAACATACAATAACCAGATGTCGAACGTCTAGTATCTGGACAGCCACCCCAATTAGTATATGTATATGACACAAGAGTAAAGACCGAGGACGGATATAAATGTAATCCAAAATCAAGTTTGTCATGTATGTATCAGATAATACGTTTGAGCGCATGCATGTGCTCAATCCGCGGATCATGCATAAATAAACACCCCTGATGTACTGCATACGTAATATCTGGTCTTGTGAAAGTCAGATACTGAAGAGGCCCTACAAGACTACGATACTGGGTGGGATCCTCGTATGGTGTGCTAGACGTAGCACTCATATTGGGTTTCGTATCAACCGGAGTAGAAGTAGACTTACACGATGACATGTCAACTCTCTCAATAATATTTGTCGCGTAGTTTTTTGTGATAAAAATAAACCATCTGCATGACGAATAAATGTAATGCCCAAAAAATAGCTCAAGGGCCCCAAGTCCTTCATAGCAAATTCTGAACTGAGAAGGGACATAATAGACTTACGTAGATTATCATATGAGGCAGTCTATATTATATCATTAACATATTATTCAGAGAAGTACCACGATGATAGACGAACATAGAATGATCAGATCTGCTATGAGAAAACTCAATAGTAGACACATAATTTGCAAACCTTTTATATCAAGCCTGTGGGTTCTGCTTAAGCCCATACAAATACTTTTTTAGCAAACAAACATGATGAGGATAATTGAGGTCCCTAAAACCCAAGGACTGATGCATGTAAACTGTCTCCTTAAGATCACCATGTAAGAAAATATTTTTTACATATAGCTGATGAATGGGTCATGCTTTCGAGAGAACTAAACTAAGCACAGTGTGAATGGTTGTCGATTTGACCATCGGATTAAATGTTTCTCCACAATCCACTCTAACCTGTTGCGTTTTACTATCACCTACAGGACATGTCTTATGTCTCTCAAAAGAACCATCAGAACATGAACCGAATAATAATATCACCAGGTGGACGGGGCACCAACTCCCACGTCTTATTTTCAATAAGAGCATTATATTCGTCATACATGAGCAATTTCTAATTTGGGTCATGAAGGGCAGACACATGGTTATGGGGTAGGGGAGATTTAGTGACATTAGAATTAAGATTAAAATATCGTTTCGATTTAAAAAATCTCATTTATATATTAGTAACGGGCCCTTGACTCAAGGTAGAAGTGGATGAGATTGGGAAAATTATTTGGTTGGCAGCGGACTGGCCAACTAGCAGTATGTCTACTGGCCTAACAAAGGTACGAAAAATTGGAACTGCATCGATCGACGTGGGTAGAAGCTAGGTCGATCTGGATATTGATCTTTGGCCGAGACATCACCCACCTTGAGACCATACGGGCTGACGATGTTGGACCAGGACAATATGGGCCAGCAGGCAGTGGATCTACTGGCGGATTCGGTTCACGGGACATTTAAGAGAAATGGTTGATAATATACGGTGAGATCCCATCATCCAAAAAATTATACGAACTAGACACGGGACTACTCAATTTAGCAAATGAAAATTTGGACTCATAAAAAATAACATGATGACTAATTATGATTTTGTTAGAGGATAAATCATAACACTTGTAACCACGATGATTAGATGAATAACCCAAAATACACACGCGGTAGAGCGGGCTTGAAGTTTATTAATTGTAGTAGACAAAAAAAGTGGATAGCATAAACACCCAACACCCTAAGATGAGAATACTAAGAATCTTTATTGTAAATAATTTTAAGTCGGGATTGATATTCTAGGTCTTTAAGAGGGAGGATGCTGAGTAGATATGTAGCCATTTGCAATGCATGATGCAAAAAAAAAGTGCTAATGACGCATGGGCTAGCAAGGTACGGACAATATTATTTATGGATCGGTTTTTTCTCTCGGCCTTCCCATTTTGTGAGGATGTACGTGGATAAGAAAATCGAAAAAATATGTCATTTGTGTCACAAAATTCTCGTAACGACCCATTATCATATTGCCTGCCATTATCACATTGAATATTTTTACTTTTCCGTTCGAATTTGGTACAGATGAGTGCTCTAATTTTGAAGAATGTGAAAAAGACTTGAGACTTTTTAGATAAAGGAAATGTCCACAAAAAATTAGAATAATCATCCAAAAATAAGACATAATAACGATGACCCAAAGAACTTAAAACGGGAGATGTCCATAAATCACAATGAATAATGTCAAAAGGCATCAAAGTACGAGAAGTATAGGCTACTAACGATAATCTAATATGTTTTCCTAATGGACAATAAGAACAAAGTGTAGTACTACGTGTACCCTTACAATCAATAAAATTATTTCTATTCAGAGAAGACATAATAGATGATCCTAGATGGCCCAAACGTGCATGCCACAAGGAAGGAGTAAGAGCGACAAAGGTAGAAGATGTGGATTGACTCGTGGAAATGGTGGTGATTGGATAAATCTCTCACCTACTATTGCATCTCATTAGAGGTATCCCCGTATTGAAATCCTTCACAGAAAATCCAAACAGATTAAAATTAACAAAAATCCAATTATCAATTGTGAATTTTCATACAGATACTAAAGTTTTAATTAAGTTAGGGGCATGAGACGAGAGGCGGACGTGGGGGAGATAAATTCATATGACCATAATCGCGAATTAGAATTGAGTTGCCATTACCAATAATAATACCACAATTTTGGCTTAATTTGAAATAAGACGAGAGAATACCTTGTGCGGAGGTCATATGAGAAGTGTCTCCGATGTCCATGTAACAATTTGCGTTCGGGAATGTAATCCAACTGTATGCATCGCAGCCTCAATATTCGTAGGTGTCAGGACCAGAGTCGGGCCCGCAGCAATGAAGGCATGTTGAGGCCGAGACCCGAACATGCTTGCCTGCTGCCCTGGCCTAGCACTGGATCGGGAAACTAGGCCTGGAATCTGACTGAAATTGAGCTCAGTTTCCAGGATATGGCGTCGGTGGAAAAAAAGGTTGTTGAGCCAATGTCCACTGCCCCGCACTATGGTTAAGAGGCTCAAGGTTGCGGCCAGTTGTCTTGCGGTCCACTATTCCGAGCACCACTTTTGCCACCGCTACTGTTCCGGCCACCACCACTACCGATGTTACCACCATGACTGCCTCCGTGGTTCTTACCATTGTTTTTCTGATTTTGGCCCTTTTTTCTGCCACCGTTGACATAATTTTGGTGTGAATTTTTAGAGAATGAGTGAGGGTCGTCTGACGTGGCCATAATCATGATGGAATTTGCTCTGGTAGCTGCTTTCTTAGTCAAACCGGTCTCTTCAAATGTGAGCATGGAACGAGCCTTCTAAAATGGCGGGAGAGGATTACTTTGACAAAGCAGTGTCCCTGTTGACACCCAATTTTGACCCGTCATTTCTTTCATTTTTAAGTATTTTCGCACACCGCATTTTAATCGTTATTTTGCATAATTTTACCTAATATTCTATGTTTTATTTTTTTTACAAAATGGTTTTGCATTTTTTATAAACATTAGGTCTTTATTAATATCATGTTTTATTATTATTGCAGTATTTTTATTGCAATAGTTCAAGTGTCCTAATTCACTTTAATAATTTGGTGGCGACTCCTCAATAACAACATTATTGCTTCATCCAGGGAACTACGCCAAAGAGCAACGTTGCGGATACCGTTCCGACCCCGAGGTCAAAAACGGGCGCGACAGTCCCAACTCCATTATAGGCCTCGAATATACCTGCAACCATCTGAAGAACAAGATGATAATTGGTAACGGGTCCACCAATATTTAGGAGTTGATTCGCCAATTTCTTCAGCCTTTTACAATAGGCTGAGACGTTCGAAAAATCTTCCATGCTGACATGAGAAAATTCATGCTCAAGAGTGACATCACAGGAAGTTTTGTTATCTTGGAATATATCACGCACCCTATTTCAAATTTCCATCGATGTAGCGTCGGGTTCAATAATCGTCTGCAAGAGGTTTGTAGAGATATTGGAATAAATCCACTGGAGAGCGGTAACATCAAGTGTTGTCCATAACGTAGGATTATCCTCGGGGGTAGGCACATTTTCCTTGCTAGTTACTGAGGGAATGATGTGATGGAAAACTTGATGCGAGTGTGCGTGAACCTTGAATAATTCCGCCCACGTCGCGTATTGGATGTTTTCCATCTCAAAAACATTAGGGATGTTGTTCTTGATGTAGGAGACTGTAAGGGCAGGATGAAACATGTTCTTTGACGTAGACATAACGAAAGAACAATATGTGAATTAGGAATTTGGAAGAAAAATTGAGAAGAGATGAAAAAATTACACAAAAATCGAGAAAGTGCACGAAAAACGAGACTGAGAAAGGGCAACGAAATTGTGTTTGTGAGAAGATATTTTAGCCCTAGACCTCTGATACCATGAAAGAAATAATCTCTTGATTGTTCTCATTGATGAAGAAGTATTTATATACAATTTACAATCCTAATTATGAAAAATCATACTCCTACTATAACAATAAATCTTAATCTACTACAAGAATCCTACAACTATGGTAAATTTGTACAACAAAATTGTGTGCAATTTGGTTTCAGTTTCTCGTGATATACACACAAGTATATTTCTGTCAGTAACTTAATTACGTAATGAACATTTATGAACACACGCAAAAACTTTTTTAAAATATGAATATAAAGTGTCTAATAAAATATATTTTTATTATGTGTTAATTAATTAAAAATCTAAAATATCTTATTATTTGAATATCTAAATAAAATTTAATTATAAGTTTAATTGATAAAGTATTCAATCTTTTTATTTGTAGGCTGTAAATTAACCGTGAGGCATAATAATGAGGTACATGCGTGATTGTGGATTGTCCATCCAATTGTTTGAAGCCTGCATAGATTTCAGCCTACTGTACTCATTTTGCATTGTCATCATTCATCATTCATCAACGTCACATGGTTAACGAAGAACCTAATTTAATTATTTCAATGGATAGAGATGATTGAGATTGCTCCACTTTTAATCAGGTTTTGAGTGAGGCATATAAAGAAATTTTACAGGTCTAATTGAATCAGATAGGAAGCTTGTGGTTAGAATGGGTCAGGTTTAATATTTTTACTTTTTGGCTTCAAATATCAAGTATCACGTTATTAAAGTAATGGTTGAAGATATTATTTTCAGATTTTAGTGATCTTTTGAGTAAAAGAACAAAAGATAAGCGATATTTCTGTCACAAAAATAAATAAAAAGTGTTTATGTTTATATGTCTCCATTAAGTAATGAGCTCGGTCTTGAATACAAACTTGAGGTTATATAGAAACTTCTTGATCGGAAGTGCTTCAATTTACCTTATTGAACCTACTCAACACGAATCCAAATTAATTTGGATACTGAGCTTTGAATAATAAATGTTTGAGCAGGGAAAAACACTCACATTGAATGAACAAGTCTATTAACTAATTAAGAAGTAAATGAGCGATACTTTTTGTGATATAGATGATGGATTATAAATGGAAAGAATCTAAATGTTCATGTAATGAATTATTACTAACTACTCCTGAAAAATTATTTTGAAAATTAATAAAGTTATCTAAATGTGCTATAGAGTAATGAATTATTTTGAAATTTTGTATGTTAAAAAGTTTTCTGTCCAGATTGTGGTGATAATTAAAGAGAAAAAAATGAAAATTATGAAAATTAGAGAAGAAAATGAAATACTAGATCATAGTATAGCATCCTACAAGTCCGAGGGGTGCCAAAAAGGAGCCAACCCGGCGCAATGGGCGCATAGATGATTTGAATGGAAATATCTAACCACTTTGATTCCTATTGCAAAATTGTCAAAAATATACTAAACAGTATATCAAGTTGATACATATATTATCAATAGACAATTAGTCACCTAAATGGGAAACAATTAAGATGGTTGCTACGTGGGCATAGGGGGTCCTTTGTGTTGTATTGACAGCCAAGAATAAGATAGAGCTACAGATCAGAGTCGGAGTTAGAATTTTAAGTATATAAATTTTAAAATTATAACGAGACTTAATATTTTTTGGATAAGTGTTTTGTTTTTTTTTCTTATCAGGTGTTTCGTATTTACATTGAAGTCTGATAATATTTGAATTTGTGTCTGATAGAGCCCATTTTTGGGAAGCGCTCTCTATCAATGATTTTTCCTCATAAAATGACTCGAATATCTGAGTTAAATTTACTGAATTTTACTAAACCAGGCAGTAAACTAAACTGTAAATTTCAAGCTTTGGTCAACATAATTAATGTTTCTTAGAAGATTAGGGACATTTTCATGAAAATAAAGTACTTAGCTTCTAAGCTCTCTTTTCCCCCTACAAATACCAAAAAGATGTTTGAATATTTGTCAGCATCATTTTAGCTTTTAAATCAATTTCTCTACTTATACGTTAGCAGAATGAAATAACACTTGAAGCTACTCACACCAATTATCCATATTTACTGTATAAATAATCAAGTGTGCCATTTTCAAAATAGGTGTGAGTATTAATGTGTATTAAATAATAAAATGGGAATGTAACAATAATAACAAGAATATTATAATCTGGAAATAAACAAAGTAGTAGGCTTGCTGAGTCGATTGTTGGTTCAATCTATCCTTAAGATAATCTTGCCCCGTATATTCCTTTAAACGGTGTAATGACAATTTATCTTCCAAGATAAAATAACAATCAAATAAGTGAGCAAAGAGACTCAAGTGTTCGCTTAGGAGAGAAAGATCTTGAGTATATTGGTGATTGCAAGAGAGGAAGAAGATTGACAACAATCTGAAATTAGGTGTGTTTGTGAATTGAGACAATATCTCAATTTATAGTAAGATGAATTTGTCTTCCTAAATGACCTAATAAAGGCCTTCAATACCATGTAATGGCCATTGATTAGGGGTTACAATTCAGTCAAGTAATGACTGAATTCATGAGGCAACTAATGGAGACTTAATGCTCCAAAGTCAGCCCAAACGTCAGGTAAAAATCGTGTCCAATGGTAACACTGTAGTCGAAGGGCCGCGGCGCCTCAGGCCCTGGGGCCGAGGTACCGCGGCCCTTTGGGAAGGCGCCGGGGTGCCTAAATTTCAGTAGCTCCAGTGACTTTTACCGTGATTAGGACTGCGGTCCTTTCGAGAGGCGCCACGGCGCTTCAGGTGTCGCGGTTCAGCCATCGCGCCGTCGCAGTCCTTCACCCATTTCCTGACTCGTTTCATCTTTTACACATCGTATACTTCTTCCTTCATTTACCACGTGAAACCATTGTCATTTGGCCAATAATCGTCTATCATCTTACGTCTCAAACAATTCGTATGCGTACCAATATCTCTTTCATTACGGAAATTACGATCCTTGGCACTTTATGTGCACATGTGTGGAAATCGTGTTTCCGAAGTGCGGGGCCCCAATTGTTCGAGTCGTAATTAATAAAATTTACTTTATTTCATGTTTAATAAATATTTTCAACAATCCCCTTTTGGAAGAGATTTTGGCGCACACACATGGTGCCTTTCTAGCAATCATCTGGCGGAACGATGTTGAATCTGGAGAGGTAGTCGTAGCTTTGAACCTTTCATAGTAGAATATCATCGGACTTATTTACTGCGCGATGAACGTGATGTTTTAAACCGACAGTGTTTAGTATAAGCCAAGACAATGATATCAACACAATATTTTCCTTACTCTATCTTTCCTAAATGTTTTATCCGTCGTGGGTCGTGGACACCTTGGATTCTTAAGTACGTTCATTTGAGGCGGTCTGTCCTCGTACTTAAATAGGTAGTCTCCTATAAGGTATCATGCAATACCCCAATATACCAGTGTCAGGAATCATTAAAAGTTTCCCCAACCTAACCTCTGTATTGAGGATCATTAAAGGTTTGGAAACTTATCATTTACCCCTCTACAGATAACACTTTATGTCTATCACGGAAACGACCTTGAATTATGTTTCTTAAGAAGAAATCATTATCCGAAGTGCTCTTGCTTCCTCCGAAGCGCTCAACTGAACCTTTACGATTTAGTTTTTCCATTGAACCTACTTTCTGGGATCTCCAGTTGGTAAGGTCAGTATCCACCGATCGATTTGGTTTTAAGCTCATTCCCTGCATGCATAAGACATCTGATCTCTGGTCATTCCCTTCGTCAAGGGATCGACAATATTTTCTTTAGATTTAACGTAATCAATGAAAATAAGACCCAATGTGATCAACTGCCTAACAGACTCATGTTTCTGTCGAATGTGACGAGACTTGCCGTTGTACATAGAGCTTTGTGCCCTTACTAGAGCCTACTGACTATCGCAGTGGATCATTACAGAAGACAATAGTTTATCCAAACAAGGGACATCCTCTAAAAAACCATAAAGCCACTCAGTTTCTTCTCCCGTTTTATCTAAAGCGATAAATTACGACTCCATCGTGGATCGGGCAATAGGGGTTTGCATAGAGGATTTCCAAGACACAACTCCACAACCTATTGTAAAAATATATTCGCCGGTGGACTTGATGCCTTTGCTATCAGATATCCAGTTTGCGTCATTGTACCCCTCTAGTACCGCTGAATATCTAGAATAGTGTACCCCGAACTTTAGCGTGAACTTCAGGAACCGTAGTACCCTGTTCAATGCTTTCCAAATATCATCACTTAGATTATGGGTGAATCGAGCTAATTTATTGACTACATAAGCGATATCAGGTCGAGTGCATTTTGTGAGATACATCAGACTACCAATCACCTGCGCATATTGCTTCTGGTGTATGGGTACACCATGATGTTTGTCAATATTTTGACTTCTATCCAATGGTGTCGTTACCGGTGAACTGTCGAACATCTCAAATTTCTTCAGCACATTCTCAATGTAATGAGATTGAGACAAGACCAGTCCGTTAAATGTCTTAGAGATCTTGATCCCTAGGATGATATCTGCGATACCCATATCTTTCATGTAAAAATATTATTTTAACATGTTCTTAGTCTCTAGGATTATCCTAGGGATGCTTCCAGTGATCAACAAATTATCTACATAGAGACATATCATGACGAACGAAATGGCATTTCCTTTCATGTAAACGCATTTGTCACGAACATACGTATGGATGTAATTCTAGGCACCGACGAGTAGGTTTCAAAGTAGTCAAAGCCCTCCTTTTGGCGACAGCCCTTGACTACCAACCTTGCCTTGCATTTGTCGATGGATCCGTCTGAATTTTAACTTCCGTTTAAGGATCCACTTACAACCCAAAAGTTTGTGTCCCGGAGGGAGTTCAGCCAAATCCTAGGTATGGTTGTGCAAGATGGATTCTATCTCACTTTCTATAGCTTCTTTCCAGAGCGGTGCTTCTGGAGTTGACAATGCTTCGACGATTGTCCGTGGTTCGTCCTGAACTAGATAAGCTTCAAAGTCTGGACCGAATGACTTGTCCTTCCGGACCCTTATACCTCGTCTTGGTTCCATCTCTGAATCTTCCAAATCCTGAGAACTTGGAATACTCTATTCCGGATACTCAATCCCTTCAGAATTCGCTAGATTTGAACTGTTTGGATTCGGGCAGTAGTCAACTCCTGGATCCTCAGAGGGTTGCTCATAATTTCATTTGCGAGAGGTTATATCTCTTTCCTTATTAGGAAATGAGCCTTCAAGTAAACTAGTATTTTTTGATTCCATAATTGTACCTTCATGAATGCCCGGCACATCTGAATTATGCACTAGAAAATGATAAACACTATTGTTATTGACATATCCGATGAATATGTAATCCACAGTCTTAGGTCCAATCTTGACATGCTTTGACGCGAGTACTTTAACCTGGCCAGACAACCCCATACCTTCAAGTATTTACAGATGGGTTTCTTTCATTTCCACAATTCGTAAGGAGTCTTGTCCTTACCTTTGTGGGGAACTCTATTAAGAATTTTATTTGCGGTAAGAACAGCTTCTCCCCATATGTATTGGGGAAGGCCTGAATTGATAAGTAAAATATTTATCATTTCCTTTAGTGTTCGGTTCTTGCGTTCAGCAACACTGTTTGATTGAGGTGAGTAAGGAGTCGTTGTTTGATGGACTATACCCGATTGGGTACAAAATTCTTCAAAAGGCGCTACATATTCTCCCCCTCTATCGCTACTGATTGTTTTAATCCGTCCACTTAGTTGGTTTTCAACTTCTGTTTTATAGCGTTTGAATGATTCAAAGTCTTCATCTTTACTCTTATTTAAGTAAAGGTAACAAAACCTTGTGCTATCATCTATGAAAGTCACAATGTACTTGTCCCCCTCGTGTTTGAGCGAACTTTAAATCACATATATCAGTGTGTATGAGTTCTAGAAGAGTGGTTTCCCTTTCGACGGATCTAAAGGGACTCTTTGAAAGTTTTGTCTCTACGCACACCTCACACTTACGTTGAGGGTTTACGTCGATAGACAATAATAATTCCAACTTTACCAATCTTTGGATAGATTGATAGTTTACACGTCTTAATCTATGATGCCATAAATTAGAAGACTCAATCAAGTAAATGGAAAGCTCAATTTTATTGATAGTTGAAATAAAAGGCATTACATGTGTATCTTCAATCTTAAGGAGGCCTTCACATACGAAGCCCCCTCCTACAAATGTTCCGTTTTTAGTGATAACAAACTTATTAGCTTCTAACATTAGCCTAAAATCAGCATTAATTAGTAAATTTCCAGAAATTAAGTTTCTTCGAATTTCTGGGACATGCATCACTTCTTTCAGAATCAGTTCCCTTCCGGACGTCATCTTGAGGATTATCTTTCCTACCCCCAACGCTTCTGAAGAAGAATTGTTGCTCATGAACAACTTCTTATCTGTGACTAGTGTATATGTGGAGAAGGCGTTTTTATTGGAACAAATGTGAGGGGTAACTCCCGTGTCCAATCACCATTGCGTTGGATTCTCAACAAGGTTGACTTCCAGCACCATTACTGCGAATCCTTCATCCATATTATTTAGGAATGTGTCCTTGATGATGTTTGCCTTAGCCTTTCCTCATTGGTTGAGCTTGTGGCAGTCTTTGACTATGTGACCAACTATACCACAGGGGTTGCATTCAGTACGGACTACCTTTACATCATCATAGACATGGATAACTCAGTTCCCTCCCGCCATATCACTTGGCTGAGGGTCCGCGTCTTCTTCAACTAGTAGAGGGTCTTCGGTTAGAAAATGTGATATTCCCATAACCGTCATGAAGAGTAACATAGTAGCAAAGACGTTTGAAACATCTTGAGCAACGGGGTTGAGGACATTGGGAATACCTTGAGCAGTGAGGTTCATAGCGTTGACTTGATCTTCAGTAGACATGTTGTTGTTGAAACAACCAAGATTATCTTAAGCTTGTGAGTATTAATGTGTATTAAATAATAAAATGGGAATGACAACAACAACAAGAATATTATAATATGGAAATAAACAAAGTAGTAGACTTGCTGAGTCGATTGTTGGTTCAATCTATTCTTAAGATAATCTTTCCCCGTATATTCCTTTAAACAGTGTAATGACAATTTATCTCTCAAGATAAAACAACAATCAAACAAGTGAGCAAAGGAGACTCAAGTGTTCGTTTAGGAGAGAAAGATCTTGAGTATATTGGTGATTGCAAGAGAGGAAGAAAATTGACAACAATCTGAAATTAGATGTGTTTGTGAATTGAGACAAGGTCTCAATTTATAGCAAGATGAATTTGTCTTCCTAAATGACCTAATAAAGGCCTTTAATGCCATGTACTGACCATTTATTAGGGGTTACATTTCAGCCAAGTAATGGCTGAATTCATGAGGGCCGCGGTGTCGGGAAGGCGCCAGTGTGCCTAAATTCCAGTAGCTCCAGTGACTTTTACCGTGATTAGGGCCGCGGCCCTTCCGGGAGGCGCCACAGCGCTTCAGGTGCTGCGGTTCAGCCATCGCGGCATCGCGGTCTTTCACCCATATCCTGACTCGTTTTATCTTTTACACATCGTATACTTCTTCCTTCATTTACCAACGTGAAATCATTGTCATTTGGCCAATAATCATCTATCATCTTACGTCTCAAACAATTCGTATGCGTACCAATATCTCTTCCATTATGAAAATTACGATCTTTGACACTTTATGTGCACGTGTGTAGAAACCGTGTTTCCGACGTGCGGAGCCCCAATTGTTCGAGTCATAATAGAATTTACTTTATTTCACGTTTAATAAATATTTCCAACGATAGGCAAGTCAAGTCACTCACTTTTACATAACTATATACATAGAAATTCAAATTATGTCATGAGAATAAATAAAAGAAAAATGGGATAAAAACAAAAATAGAAGAAGCCGTATCACTATCAGTTCGGGTCACGATTACAACTCATCAGCTGCTCCACTTCATTCTTCCTTTACTCTTCAAATTCATTTCCCACATGCCTATGTATTAATTCTATATTTTATGTTGATTATTATAAAAACGTTTAGAGAGATTCATAAGAATTTTAAAAGTTATTCTGCTCATATATCTCAAAGAAAATTCAAAAATTGTATGTGTCGTAGAATACCAGATTCATGATCTAGATTTATGATTTAAATATTCTTTTAAGTTATATAAATCTTTTTTTATAAATATGTATATTATAGAAATAATTGTATCCCTACCTATAATTAAAATATTTTCATATATTGTGTAAATATAATTATGGTAAGACTAGGATTCCTCTTTTGTATAGGTTTAGAATTCCTATTGTATAAGGGATGAACATTGTACTATATATATATATTTTGATATTAATGAAAGACTTCCAATGAAGATTAATATCATCTTACATGGTATCAAGAGCCTAAAACAAAACCCTCCGGACGGAGATTGACCCTCGAGTGCAAAGGCAGAAGGGAGCATGACTGCAAGATCCACCCGTCGAGCAAGGACGAAAGTCGGCCTTAGTGATCCGACGGCCCGCCCCGCACCGATCGGACATGTGTGCCGCCGCCGACCCCCTCCTGCGCCCGCCACTGCCCACCCCTATCCTCCCAAAATTCTTGGTTTTTATTCTTCTTTTCTCTCTTCTCTAAATGGATACTCATGATTACGCTTCTGATTCTAAAGCATCTACCTCCATAAATCTCACCACCACATCGCCATCCTCTTTTCATCCTGCAATCACTGTTACCAATATCAAGAATTATATTCTCATTCTTCTTGATCAAGAAAACATCGATTCTCTCACGAATCGTTCCGTAATCATGCATGTCTCTATAACGTGCTTGACCACATTGACGACACTATTCCGCGCCCTCCGGAGGTTGATGAGTCTACTTGGCGTCGTTTTGACGCCGACGTCAAACAGTAAATTTATGGTATTATTTCTCAGGATCTTCTTCTTACTATGATGAAATCTGGTGCCACAGCCCGTGATTTATGGAACCGCTTGGAGGAAATTGATCAAGATAACAAGCACACCCTTGCGGTGTATTTGGAGGAACAATTTGACAATACACATCTTAAAAATTTCTCTAACATGACTGAATATTGCAGACAGTTGAAAGTACTGGCAGATCAACTCTCCAACGTCGACACGCATGTCTCGGACACTAAGATGGTGTTGCAATTGATTGCAGGCCTTCCCAAAGGCGACTATGATACATTAGCCGTCATAATTCAACAGGCAGATCCGCTTCCCAGTTTTAACAAAGCTTGTTCGCAGTTGTTGCTCGAAGAGACTCGCCGTGCTAAGCAGGATGAGCATACTCAGAAGGCGTTAGCTGTCGAAACACACCCTCAAGATCCAACGCCGCCAGAAAACTCTCAATCGCACCAAGAAAGCGGTGGCGGTGGTCAGCAGAGGTCGTGGTCGTGGTAGGTCGGCCAGCAGCAGAATGTGGCCCACATATTTAGTCTGGCACGCGCCCCAACAATACATGTACATCGCCGCGCCGCCACCGCAGTTCCAGCACCAACAACCCTCATCCCACATGACACCCACTGAGTTGGGTCAGGCCTTCAACTATCTCAACATGCAATAGCCTGACAACAACTGGTACATGGACTCCGGCGCCACTTCTCACCTCACCCGATCTGCAGGTAATATTCCCAAACTGTTTGGTTTAAAGCATCCTCAATTTGTGACAGTTGGTAGTGACCACCACATTCCAGTAAAGGTTTATGGTACATCATACACACCACCTCCTCATTCATTCCCCCTTCAAAATACCCTATATGCCCAACATATGATTCAAAATCTATATCCGTAAATTCACTCGTAATAACTCTGTCTCCGTTGATTTTGACCCTTATGGATTCAATGGAGACGATCTTCATACGGGGACACCTCTTACAAGATGCAATAGCACGGGGGATCTCTATCCATTCACTCCCAACTCCGCTGCCAGATCTAGCTCTCCCGTCTCTCTAGCGGCTATTTATTCTTCCACATGACATAATAGGTTTGGTCATCCAGGAGACCCAGTTTTTAATTTTCTTAGAGACAATAATTTCATTACTTGTAATGGGAAGCTTGCCCAAAACTGTGTTTCTTGTTCTTTAGGTAAACATACCCGTCTTCCGTTTAAGTCATCCACTAGTGTTACTTTTTCACCATTTGATATTATACATGCCGATTTATGGACATCACATATTAATAGTTCTCTCGGTCATAAATACTATCTTATCCTACAAGATGACTTTTCTCACTTTGTTTGGTTGTATTCTCTCAAATTTAAATTGGAAGTGTTTGTCAAATTTCTTGAGTTTCGAACATTCATTCAAACACAATTTGAAAAAGGTATAAAATCTTTTCAGTGCGATAATGGTTGTGAATTCAACAACTCTATGTTTCACCGTTTTTGTACTAATAATGACATGGTTTTTCGCTTCTCCTGCCCCCACACCTCCTCACAAAACGGTAAAATTGAAAGAATCATTTGCACCATTCACAGTATGACCCCTATCGACATTCTCTATCATAGAGTCTCTTCTTATGATCATCTCCGAATATTTGGTTGTCTACGCTATCCTAACCTTGCCTCAAGTGTCCCTCACAAACTAGCCCCCCGGTTCACTCCTTGTGTCTACCTAGGCTTCCCGCCGAACCATAGGGGTTATCTATGCTATGATTTGTCCACTCGTCAGATCCACATCTATCATCACGTCACATTCGACGAGACCACATTCCCATTTTTGAATCTTAAAAAGTTCCAAAAACCGAATTACTCTTTTCTTGACGAGCCTGCCAACTATCCCATCATCCTAAGTCAACTAGAGCATAACAATTCTTCTTCAGCGTCAGCGCCGCGGCCCCAAAACTCCTGCTAACAGGTCCCTGATTCACCGTCGACAGCGGCCCGGCCCAGTGCTGAGGCGCCACGGCGCCAAAACATCAGAGAGGTCTGCTCCCCTCCACACGCCACGCGCCGACGGTTCCTTCTGTCGCGTGGCCTACTCCGATCTCGTGCTCCATCTTCGTATCCAACAAATCCCTCCGCCTTGGAACCTCCTACTATCCCCACTCACCAAATGGAAACTCGTGCAAAACATGAAATCTTCAAACCCAAAGTCCAATTTTACTTGTCTGCCCAAATCATTTCACCAATTCCCAAGAACCTTTATTGGCCAAACAAGACCCTATTGGAATGCGACTATGACTGAGGAATTCAATGCTTTAACTAACAACACACATGAGATTTAGTACCTAGACCTGAGGGGGTGAATGTAATTCGTTGTCTGTGGCTATTTAGTCACAAATTCAGAGACAGTGGAGATCTTGAGACTTATAAGACAAGACTTGAGGCTAATGGCACAAATCAGCAGAAGGGCGTTGATTTTGGTGAGACCTTTAGCTCGGTTGTCAAACCGGCTACCATCCGCATGAGTTCAGCGTAAACTAATCGAGCCCGCTGAGTCGGACCGTGGTCGTCCGTCTCCGCTCACTACCGATAAGATCTCTGAGATTGACTTTTGAGTATTGCCATGGGCAAACACTAACCGATCCATCAGTTTGATGTGAAGAATGCATTCTTACATGAGGATATGAGAGACACAGTCTACATGCATCAGCCGCCAGGATTCACTCATCCAGCAGTTCCTCACTACGTGTGCTGTCTCCGTAAGTCACTATATGGCATGAAACAGCCCCCCCCCCCCCCCCGTTCGTGGTAAAACCGCTTTGTCAGGTATATCTTGCAGATTGGGTTTGTATGCAGCCGGAATGATACATCATTTTTCATCGAGGTAGTAGCACTGCTTATTTATTACTTTACGTGGATGATATTGTTTTTACTGCCTCCTCCGACGGATTGAAAAATGAGATTATTGTCTTGCTTAAGTCCGAATTTGCAATGACTGATTTGGGCCGAAGTTATTTTTGTGGATATCGTGATCGTGTCCACAATCATATGTTCTTGTGTCAGCGTAAGTATGCAGAAGATATTATGTACAGGGCTAAGATGAAAAAGTGCAAAGAGGTGCCTACTCCCGTTGATTTTAAATCTAAGCTCAGTGTCATGAATGATGTTCCAGTCTCTGATCCTACTTTGTATAGGAGCCTTGCAGGTGCACTTCAGTATCTCACCTTCACCAGGCCAGACATAGCTTATGTTGTTCAACATTTGTGCTTATTCATGCATGCCCCAGGGAGTCTCATTTCACTGCTTTTAAGTGTATCATTCGATACATTAAGGACACTCTTGATAATTGTTTGCACCTATACCCCTATGCTCCAAACAGGTTGCTTTCATATACGGATGCAGATTGGGCAGGGTGTCCGGACACGTGACGCTCCACCTCTGGCTTTTGTGTTTTTAGAGGATAATCTGATTTCTTGGTCTGCCAATCGACATGCTACCCTATCTCGCTCGGTCTGAGGCCGAGTACTGAGCGTTGCAAATGTAGAAATGAGATTTGTCGCTCGAATTTCTCGTTAGAACTTGATGTTCTTTCGCGGACATCTATCAGGTAATCGTGATAACATCTCTACCATCTATTTGTCTCATAATCCGGTTCAACATCAGCGAACCAAACACATTGAGATAGACCTACACTTTGTTCGTGAGAAAGTTGCACTAGGCCATGTCAGAGTGTTACATGTTCCATCATCATATCAGTATGCCAATATTTACCAAAGGACTTTTCAGACAGTTATTTATTGACTTCAGATCCAGTCTCAGCGTCCGGCCTCCTCCCTCTCCGACTGAGGGGTGTATAAACATGTATATTATAGATACAATTGTATCCCTATCCATAATTAGAATATTTCCATGTATTGTGTAAACATAATTATGGTAAGACTAGGATTTATCTTTTGTATAGGTTTAAGATTCCTATTATATAAGGAATGAACATTATATTTTATATATATTTTAATATTAATGAAAGACTCCTCAAAAGAGATTAATATCATCCTACACTTTTAACCGAAGATAAGTAACAATATGATATAAAGTATTCAGTAAATAAAATATAGAATAGGTTTATATGATCATTTTCTTTTATTCAAAATTTAATTTGTCACAGGAATTAGTTTCCTCTCGGGTTCGGCAACCATGTGTACCCTCATAATTTTCGAGGTAAGACATATTTACAATTATTAATGTTCTTTTAGTTACATGACTGACTCTTCCGTAAAAGGTCGATAAAATATAATCTAGCAAGGGCGGTTTTACAAGTTCGGCATACGAATTCAACAAAATTCAATAACGTTAACTTAAATCTTGTATTAATTTTAAAAAATTCACTTAATATGTACATAATTTTAATCTAGCATTCAATAACTTAAAAATAAAAATTCTGAATTTATAAATTTTAAATTCTGAATCCATCTTTATAATTTAGTAGATCTACATAAGATGGAAAATCTTTATAGCATCATTATTGTAGTGTTCAATTAAACCATTTCGAGAGCAATGATATGAGATAATATGGATTTACTATTAAAAATTATAGTATCAAATTTGTATGCTTAAATGTAACCAAAAAACAAAGGAAAAGTAAAGAGGAAAAACAGTATCTTTTCCACACCAACCAACCAATGAAAGCGTAAGGTGAAAAGGGACAAAAGAAGGCGCCTAATGCTGTGCTTCTCCTCATCCTTCATACGTCTACCTGGCCTCTTGACATTTCACCCTACCCGATGCACCTTTCTTACTATTCATTACTTCCTCCTTCAAAAATATTATCCTAAATAGTGTCTTTCTAAAAAATAACAACTTTATCTATTAAGGTAGATGTAAGTTCTGCGTACACTCTACTCTCCTCATACTTCATATTGTGAGATTTTACTGGGTATGTTGTTGTTGTATTATATTATTGTAATTTATCTCATAAAATTAAATTATTTTTAAATATAAAAATATGTCAATTTTTTGGAACAAATTAATAAGGAAAGTATGAATATTTACTATAATCAATCTATTGTACGTCTATTGAGCGCTAGTTAAATTCAACATGTTAATCATTCTTCCGGATTTTCTTTATCAAATCGATTTTATTTTAAGACTTTTTCTTAGTTCAATTTTAGTTTTTTTTTTTGCAAGAGTAATTAAAAAAAAAACAAGAGGTCATTACAAGAGTTATTAGCATATGGAGTAATAAATGTAGGGAATGATGACTAGATTAGGAGTGCCCTTAGAGGTTCCAAAACTTTACATATTATATAAACGCAAAAGCATAGAAATGTTTTGCTTCTTCACAACGGCATGCCCCTTCCCCCACCTCCCTTTGTATCCTTCTGCTTCTGCCTTTAGTTCTGCATTCTTGCAGCATTTCCATACTCTCCCTTCTTTGGCTCTTCCACACTTGATTTGGGTGTTTTCTGCTCACTTCTCAAACTGGGTTGGGGTTTTTAAGAGTAAAATGGAGAAGAAACAAGGTTTTTTCTCGGCTTTAAAAGATGAAGTTGTTAGGGGATTATCACCTGGTCGGTCAAAGGGAAGAAGCCCATCACCATCCGGGTCGGGTCTACTCCGTCGTCGGAAGGGAACTTACGCGCCGCCACCGGAAGTGTATATTTCAAGATCGGGGAGTTTGAGGCCCTGTGTAGAGACATTGTCGCCGTTGATGGAGGGTCCGGATCCGAACGGGTCGGAAGTTGGGGACTCTAAGACTGATAGGTGGTGGATGAAGGGTCAGTTATGTCGGGCGCCTTCCGTTTCCACTTCCGGGTCCGGGTCGCATTTTCAACGGTCGGATCTGAGGTTGCTTCTTGGTGTCTTGGGTGCGCCGCTTGCACCGGTACATGTTAGCAATAATGAACCTTTGCCTCATCTCAGCATCAAAGACACTCCCATTGTTAGTATCTTTTTGTTCTCTTTTACTCCCTCTGTTTCAAACTATTTGTCTAGTTTTGACTTGATAAGGAGTTTAAAAAAATAAAAAAGAAAGTTGGAATTAAAAAGCCAGAAAAAGAGACAGTTACTCATTTTGAAACGGACCAAAAGAAAATTAAGACAAACGTCTTGAAACTGAGGGAATTTTTTGGATTTAAATGTAACTGTTTGTGTTTTTATTTGTTTAGTGTGAGATGTGACAAAGGTAGTTGTAATTTGGTTTGATTCCAAAAAAATTGCTGCTTTCAGTTTTTTACTAAATAAAAGTATGTTTTTGGACTTCATTGAACTAATAACTGTATGAAACTGAGACTTTTGGTGTATATTTTGCTGTCGTTTTGCTTTCTTTACTAATTTTGGCTGTTTTCTTGGCTTCTCTTTGAATGCATGATAGGGAAATTGGTTGAATGGTTGTGCCATGTTTGTTGGCAAATCTATATGGACATAAATTCGTTTAGATAGAGTTGGAAGGAGGAGTTAAGATTATTAGTTAAATGTTGCTACATCCACGTTGAGGTCCAAAAACAAGAATGGGCTCCATTTGATGGATCTCTATCTTTATTTTTTTATGTTTTGTGGTTTTGTGTGCTTGTCTATCGGAAACAACCTCTCTATTATCCACAAAGGTAGAGGTATGGTCTTTGTACATCCTACCCTCCCCAGACTCCACTTGTCGAATTACACTATTTTTTTTGGTTGTTGTTGTTGTGTTTTTGTGTGCTGGAATGGCTATCTGGATGTAGCCACTTGCCAATGTTTTAGTTGGTGGACTATCAACGTCTTCATTTAAGGCAATGTAAGGATAATGGTGGTCCTTAAATGAGTTTTATGCTGTTGTATTAAGTTTTGATCTCTTTGCAAATGTATTTTTTAATTTTTACTATGAGTTTATTTGGATTTACGCGTAGTTGATTGATTGACTGTGTGTTACTATGAACTTGCAGGAGACTTCATCAGCTCAGTATATATTGCAGCAGTATACAGCAGCCTCGGGAGGACAGAAACTTCAAAACACGATGTATAATGCTTATGCAATGGGGAAGGTGAGGATGATGGCATCAGATATTGAGACGGCTACAAAGGTAATAAAGAGCAGGAATTCATCTAAGACAGCTGAGTCTGGGGGATTTGTGCTCTGGCAAATGAACCCTGACATGTGGTATGTGGAGCTTGCACTTGGTAGCAGTAAAGTTCATGCTGGCTGCAATGGTAAACTTGTGTGGAGACATACCCCTTGGCTCGGTGCACATGCTGCAAAGGGACCAGTTAGACCATTGAGACGAGCACTTCAGGTACATTTGTTTATGTCTTTTGGACCACTCTAAAAAATAATAGCCGGCAAATGTTTATGTTTTGTATATTACGTATACATATAATGTACATATGATATAGCACGCCCCCAGCTTCTTAAGTTTGGGAATTGTGCCGGACCAATGCTACAAGCTTCCGGAATCCAATGGAATCTTCGTAAATATACATATTATATGCATAACTAGTGTATATGTTTTGTATATTTTGGCTAGCGCATGTAATTAATTTTGGTTGACGGGCCATAAATGAAAAAAGCCCTTTGGAATACAGTCTCCTTACTTTCTTTTGTGGTCCCTCAATTTCAATAAATGACCTGGTCCCTAACTTACTTGTAGGGACTTGATCCAAGAACTACTGCAAACATGTTTGCTAGTGCAAAATGCACCGGGGAAAAGAAGATCAACGGTGAGGATTGTTTCATTCTTAAACTTTGTGCTGATCCACATACATTGAAAGCCAGGAGTGAAGGACCAGCCGAGATCATTAGACATGTCTTATTTGGCTATTTTAGCCAAAAAACAGGGCTTCTTGTACATCTGGAGGACTCACATTTGACCCGAATCCAAACAAATGGTGGTGATGCTGTTTACTGGGAGACGGCAATCAATTCATTCCTTGATGATTATAGGCCTGTTGAGGGGATCATGATTGCTCATTCTGGACGATCAGTTGTAACCCTTTTCCGATTTGGTGAAACAGCTATGAGTCACACCAAGACCAGGATGGAAGAAGCATGGACTATTGAGGAAGTGGCATTCAATGTTCCAGGTCTATCAGAAGAATGTTTCATTCCTCCGGCTGAGCTAAGATTTAGTTCAATTGGTGAAGCGTGTGCGCTTTCTCAGGGAGAGAGGGTAAAGACTACTGTGTCTACAGCTGCCGCTGCAGCTTACCGAGCTAAGGTTGCTGCTTTGGATAAATCACGAGACGTTATTGTCAATAACATTGTACTGAAGATGAATTATTAGATCTGTGTCTAATTTCTTAAGATGTTAGGTTTTGTTGGTATACATAGGGCTGACAGAACCAGGTAAGTAGTAAGCTAGGTGTCAGATGATTGAGAAATTTTGAGGTTTTATAGAAGTCTATCTCAATCTGTAAATATTCACAGGATATCTTGTTTCAATTAAGATTCCCTTTGTGGAGTCGACTCTATCAATCTGCATTTCTAGTAAATGATGTAGGCCTTATATTTTTTCGTCTTCCCCCCCTATCCTCATTAATTACCTACATGTAAACTTTCAATTGTAGCACTCCATATCCTATAACAGCTGCAGGGCCTACATTTTAGTACGTCTGAAGGTTTAAACTGTTTATTTCTGTCATATGAAGGTAGTTGAATAGTTTCACTCATAGATATTTGCTGAAATTTCAGAGGGAAGGGGAAAAAGAAGTTTGTGTTTGTCCCTTTCCCCACGCTTAAGACCTGAAACCCAATTCTTTATGGTCTTTTCTTTATAGTGATGATCATTGCTGCTATTAAAAGTGTAGGCAATTTATAATTTTGCAGTGGGGCTGTTTATAAACATGGCATGATGAGTGATTATTGTTAAGGGGGCACTCTTTCTGCTGGACCTTATTTCATCTTAGTTGCAAATAGTATCTAATTCCAATTTTACTTTTTTCCTTTGTTCTGTGTGAAAATGTTGACAAAAAGAGAGAAAAAAATGCAGTCTATCTAGAGATTATGATTGCAATACTTGAATGCAAATGGCGCCCAGTATGTATGCGTTGAAATTGGACCGCGCACGTATTGCAATCACCATCATTCATTAAAGGCCTACCGAGGCAATATTTCATGAAATAAATATTAGAATCTAAAAGTTAAAGAGACTGTGGGAGTCACAATTCTTCAATCGAAAAAACCCCGGTGGTGTGGGTATACAGTGCGGGTCACTGCTCTTCATTTCACTTGAAACAAGAGTTTCGTGTCGAGCATAAAGATTGAATCAATATTACCATATTATAATCCTCGAAATACCACAACTCTCAACTGGACTTATGAGCAAACTGAAATTCTACCGTCCGAGTCAAGTCATAAAACTGAAACTCTACCGTCCGAGTCAAGTGTTAAACCAACCAACACTTCAAGCAAAATCCATTGCTGAATCTCCTGCCAAGTCATCTAAGCTCAAAACACAAATCAATTCGTTTTTGTTTTGTAGCCGCATTGACGGTCCAACACAAGATATGATAATGTATACCATAAGATATGATCATGATACTATAAATTTATCGTTTCGTTTTAAAAAATCATTTACCATATTTGATTTTTCTAAGCTTGATTTTGGTGTGAATAAGCAACTATTAGGCCTCAATTTTTTGCTCAAGGGTTGAACCGGTGGATGTCCTGGTGTAGTGTATAGCTGCAACCATTACTTATGAAAAGATACGGCGCAACTTCAGCTTACCGAGGACATAACTCTTGATAGGAGGGTACGAAGGTCGAGTTTCAGAGTAGAAGGCTAGTAGGTTTTCACGAGGATTTCTTTTTTGTACTAGGAATATTATTATCTTTGTGCACTAGCTTATACTTTTTAGATCTCTATTACGACTTGATTGTTGCATTACTTCATTTATCCTATTATATCGTTGCTATTAGGGCTCGTTTGGTACGTCGCACTGGACTGTACTAATTTCATTGGACTGTACTAATTTAATTGGACTGAAATGTATAATATATAATGAAAGGTATTAGATTATTAATATATAATGTACTGTATTTTTTAATTTTTAGTACAGTCCAGGAGAGACCCACCTGTTAGATGGGTTTAAAAATGGCAGTTGGACTGTACTATTTCTAAAATTAGTAGATCAAAGGTCATGAAAACGCCCACCAAACGTCAGATTATTTTTTGTTCAAGATACCCAAATTTTAATACAATGCACCAAACGCGTGCCCTTACTGTCTATTTACATGTGGTAGTTATTGCTTCTTTCTCAGAATGTTTTATCATGGCTTATTCGCTTTCGTTGCTTACATTTTCATACTTCTTTAAATTTCTTACACGCGTCTGACCGTTTCTTTTACTTTTGCTTATGCTTTTTCTTGAGCCGAGGATCTTCTGAAAAAAAACCTTTCTATCTACCAGATAGAAGTAAGGTCTGCGTACACTCTATCATCACCAGACCACATGTTGTGCGATTTCACTGGATATATTGTTGCCGTTGAATATATAGTGAATATTTAATTTTTATATATAATTTCGAGCCGCAAATAATAGTAATTCATATGAATCTTTTGTCAAGACGATAGATTCGTCCCGACATAGGACCACCCCTTTTTTCTTTTTGACGTAAGTAGGTGAACATTGCACTTGAGAGATGATGTTCTTTGTTCCAAAAAGAAAAAGAGATAAGGTGAATATAGATGCTCATAATTGTGGGCCTGTGCTAAACGTAAGATCAGAGCAGGGTTGGACCCCTGAAATTTGGGAGACGCTGACTCTGATCTGAAGAGAGACTTTCACTTGAAAAAACTTATTCACACCGGTGTTTACATAGTTAATAGAAAGACATTTTCACATCAATTTATTAGTTGACCGTTTGATGTAAATATCAAGTTTACCTTAGAAATCGTAGTGACTCAAAGTGAAGTTGCATCAATTAGATTCCAATCTCGTCAACAGATTTTGTAGTAAAAAGGAAATAAGGCATAGGGAACATATAACTTTTTTAAACATCAGTTTTCATTAGTTTCTCCAAAAAAAAATAAATGGGCAGGTTAGGACCAGGGAGGGGAAAAGGTCACAAAATTTGCCCCCTGGACTTGTACATATAAACTTAGTTTGAGATCTTGGACTATCTTCATCTTATTGGGGCCAAACAGAACCATCCAAGTTTAAGCTACTATCATATAATTAAGAGCGAAATTGATATAAATGTCCACCCATTACAAAAATAATCAGCAGACGTATAGTATACACATACATATGTATATATTATGTATATTGGCTAGCGGATATAAATATTTTTAATCGAGCAGCTAAATGTGTAACTTTCCATAATTAGAACTTCAACCTCAAGTTTAATTACTATCATATACCAGTTCTTAACTAGCTAATTGACCCGCCTAAATGCAGTAACTTTCTCATCGTTTCAAACATGTAATGTTTATTCTATTAATCTATTGTAAATGTTATAAAGTGTAAATAGTCAATAATAATCGTCGAGAACAGGAAACTAATAGCTTTTGTTCCGTAGTTTACGTTCCTTGTATGCCACTAATGAACGTCATCTATATCTAACGGTATGGGGTAAAATTTGTATTTTACAGCTGAACGAATTCTATTATGACACGTGACAAAGAAGATGAGTCAGATTCAGATCAATCACCAACCAGTACCCCGAGGCTCTTGCGTTGCATCGGAGGTATTGAAGGGTCAGTAGTACCGAAAAGCAGAATGCGGAAGGGCGAATTCAATTGACAACGACAACCGTTACAAAAATGGTCTTGCACCTCCCACAGTGCATTAATGGCACTAATGATCACCTTTATTGTCCGTTATTTCTACTACGTGATTATACTGTTTAGGATGATTAAGTAAATAATCTAAAACTGATTAAAGTAGAAAATTGCCTGTGTTCATTTTTTGAATATTGGGCTATCTTTTACTCCTAAGTCCTAACTAGCTAAGCTATTGTTACAAAAGCTCCAGGCTTATTATAGACGAAGTGCATACACTGTATCAAACCAGAAAGCTGATTTGCTTTTCTTTTGTTAAGATAATTATGTTGGAATGGATCATTGACCGGAAAAGTTGACCAGAATGCCCTTGTTTTTTCCAAGAAGAAAACAATTTAATCACCAAAACTAATAGAAGCTTCTCTTAGGTTAGGGTCATAAACACTTGCAGAATATATGAATCTATCAATTATATTCGAACCTCACTCTTGTAATAAGAGCATATCCTTTTCTGAATTAAGTTTTATCTAGTGATTGTGTAGAAAACATCTATCCATTTAGGTCATCTTAAAGTTGAGTTAATTGTCTACGTTAAGCATAGATCAATCTTATGATTTTATTCGAATGCTAATACAGTAATAGCACATATATATAGTTTTAACGGAAGCTGAAGCTGCGTATTGATACGGTTTAAGTTATATATATTTTTTAATCGAGAGTCTATCAGAAACAACTTTTTTATCCAACGAAAGTAGGGGTAATGTATGCCTATAACCCATCCTTCCGAGACTATGCTGGGTATGTTGTATATTCATTACTAATGTAAATATTTTCTCACACTACCAAAATATTTTTAATTATTATAGAAGATTATATCGCTTTCCATGTTTTGTAAAGCTATTAATTAATATTTAAATATATAATTTACTTATAGTTATCTTTTAGGTGACCTGATGTATAATTTTTTTTTTATGTTGTTAGTATATAGAATTGATACTCAAATTGAAATTTTGAAAAAATGATGTATATGAAGCTGGTTGTATTACAATATTGAAGCTGTAGAATTTTTATACTATGACCCAAATATTAGTGGTTAATTTCACTCCGTCAATTAATAAAGAAAGTCATTTTAAGGGTAACATACCTTAGATTTGTCACATAGATGATACCCTTTTATCACGAGTTTAGGGGTTAAAGCACCTTATATTATCCACGCCTAGACAGTCAGAGGCGGATGGAGCACTATAATTAGGGGTTCAATTAACCCCAAACTTATGATGTGGGGTATAAATTTATGTGTAAAAATTTAATAAAATTATAATAAATTATAGATGTGAACCCATAATTTTTAAAATATAATGGTTCAATGTTAAAAATTTAAAAGATTAAACTCAGAGTTTAAATTCTAGTTCCGCGCTTAGTTATAACTTATAATTCATTAGCCATAAAGAAAGTTTAATGTACTGTTCCCAAGAAATTAAGCAGATGTCCTCCTCCGAACTATGTGTTAATAGTTAATACTAAATCATCATGATAAATTGGCACGAGTGATAAAGTATTAGACTATTAGTTGGCAAACCTTAATTATTTATACAAATTAATCAACATTACTTACTCTTTTTTTGTTCTAATTCGCCTATTAATATTTAATAGTCTGGTCCTTAGCAGCCGCATTTTATTGAGACCTTCCCCTTTCGTACTTGATTCTTTTTGTTATTTGGGTTCAAAGTGAAGAGGGACCACAATTTCACTTACGGATATAAAGGAATGTCACTCAAAATTATATCTAGTAGCTAGTATGAGACGAGGTCCGGCAAAACGACCATTAAAATCAGCAGTATGGAAATATTTTCACAGGGACTTACCGAATCAAGTAGCTATATGTAAAACTTGTAAAGCTGTTTATACTTTTAAACCGATGCCATGGTGGGACGGGAGGGGTTAGGAAGACACCTATCAGAAACACAAAACATTGCGTACGCCCAATACATTATTGAAAAGATGGTGAGAAAGCGCCTCTCAATCGGGACAAGGTTCACATCTTGTCTGACAAAGTACATGGTCAAATTAACCCTATGACGGGAGTCAGAGCCCTAAATACGATAAACATAAAGATAGAAGACTAGAAAATTAGTTGTTGTGGAGGTTTGCCTTTTCATTTCCTGAATCTCCTGGTTTTATTCATTATATTAGAGATATGTATAATCCTCGCTTATAAAGGTTTTCCTAGATCAATTAGGAGAGATGTATTTAAATTTGCGCATTTAATATCAATGATTTACGTTATGCATTATATCATTTTAATGGCAAAGTCACTCTAACTTCGATATAGTCGTGAGTAGTACTAACGCCATGATTATTTAACGGTAACATGTCATTGGATAGATTATAAATGGTCTATGCAAAAACGTATTTTAGCATATAGATATATAGATAGTAGGCACACTGGTCAGTTTATTTTAGAAAATATTTATTTAGTCTGCTATTATTACGGAATAACTGATAAAGTTATGAGTATTACATTAGATAATGCATCTTCTAACGTATCTGCTATTTATGTTTTAAAAGAAGTTTGTTACGCTTATTAATGTATACAATTGCGAATTAAATTATAATTTCGTACTACACATGAATGCTTATGCTCACTAACGAATGTTGGTATGTATTATAAAGTATAGGAAAAACCAACAGTATCACTTGGAATGAACCTTTTTTAACTAGTTCTATGCATCGACAATATGGAATATTTAATTTACACAATCAAATTATTTATAAGATAATTACAAGTAAACGTAATTCAAAGTATCAAGTAACCAATATGTAAAGAATTTCTTTTTGATATCCGTGGTGTTCAGGATAGTTTTCACGCACCTCGACTAATTTCACGAGATATTTGCTCCACAAAGACTTGAAAAAATGGGAAGAATTCACATAATGTTATTGTCTTCGAAACCCGATACTTCATGGTTCATAATCCACTTCATTGATCACTAAGTCCTTAAGTCGTACCTCCCAGCCCCCTTAGCTACTTGTACTAAAAAATTAGGTAGAGAGGGCAATTGAATCAGTCGTCATCCTTCGCTCTTGTTTTGGGTGCTCTCATATGTAAAGATTTTTTATAACTATCAAGTATTTTAATAAGTTATTGTTAAGAGTCCACATCGGATATGAAATGGGAACATAGACTCCTTATATGAACTTGGACAATCCTCACCCTACGAGCTAGCTTTTGGGGTTAAGTTAGACTCAAGATTCATTCTTTACACTAGATCGTAGTGACTCATTTCAATTTTTGTTCATCGATGTTGCCCCAAATTATATTATTCACGCCCAGCTAAAGGTGCGCGCATGGGAGTTTTAGAGTTCTACATCGGATATGGAGTGGGAACATGGACTCCTTATATGGACTTGGACAATCCACACCCTACAAGCTAGCTTTTGAGGTTGAATTAGGTCCAACATCCATTCTTTACCGTTATAGTAGATAATTTCTTGTCGCTCATTTCACATTGTTTGATAAACTACCTATAACTTTATTTCGTATGATCTGTTAGTGAAATGATCTTTTAAACTGTCATATAATACTAAGTTACTAGATATATATAAAATCCTCTCATGTATATGTTTCCACTTCCAAAAGACCACAACTTAGACCAATTCCTACTAACCTCCTAATTATCTCCTTTATACTAACTTGCAAATTTCTACACGTAAAAGCCTCAACCATAAACACACACTAAAAAACCCTAGAGTACTACTGAAAGTTCTCTTCTTGCTTCTTCCATGAATTCTCTCAAGAAAAAAGAAAAAGTTCCAATTACCACCATGCCTAGTGTGGATGAGAAATGTTGCTATAATAACCCTTTAGGATGTTTCTTTTGCATAATGAAGGAACCAAACTCATCAATTAGAAGCAATAGAATCAAGAACTACTTCAAAAAAATGCCTTTGATTGACGAAGATCAAGAACTTGTGCTAGTGTTAAGTGACCTTTGGATCATGGCAATGTCACAACCAAATGACACAGAGCTTCCATCCTTGGGCATTTTTGAGTGCATGGAAAGCCTAATCAACAAAGGTATAAATAACAAATCTTGGCTTCACAAAAATCAAAATATTTATATTCCCTATTATGCAGCTCATATTATTGGTTCTTATACAATGAACAATGTTGATTTTGCTATTAAAGCATTAGATTGTGGTGTTTTAGTCCTATTATTGGATCTTTTGAGAGGAAATATGACTTGGGTTGAACAAAGGGTGGCTATTAGAGCAATTGGTCATTTAGCAAGCTATGACAAGACTTTCAAAGATGTAGCAATTTATGAAGAAGAAATTGTGAAATTAGCCATGAAATTAGCTTCTACATGTCTTGAAGATGTGTACAAAGAGTTTGTTGGTGTGAAGGATTTAAATATGAGGTTGAAATATCATTGTGATTTGTTGACTAGAGGAGTTGGAGGTCTAGAAATGGAAAATAGGAAAGCTGAGGAATGGGCTAGTCAACTTCAATGTTGGAGTTTGCATCTTTTGAATTGCTTTGCAATTAAGGGGAGGTGCTTAAATCTTATTTGTGATCAAAAATTTTTGAAGGACTTGAGTGAAATGTGGGGTGGATTGGCTAATGATACTTCACCTGGAGGGCCTGGATTAGTTAGAGTTTTGTGTTATAACAAAGATGGAAGAAGATGTATAGCAGAATCAAAGGATGTAATCAAGAATCTTTGTAATCTTTCAAGATCATCAGATGATTGGCAATATATGGGGATAGATTGCCTACTTCTGCTTCTCGCTGATTCAGGTACTATTAAATTATATGAGCATCTAATCTAAAAGTTTTATGACTCAAAGAGAACGCTCTACTAATTGTTTAGTTATATTATGTTGTTAGAGAACACATGATTTTTGAATAATTCATTATATATGTCTCAACAGGTACCAGGTACAAAGTTCTTGAAGTCGTTTCCATGTGTCTTGTTGATTTGGTTGAACTTAGGACCCTTGGAGGCAAATCAAATGTTGGTAATACAATCACAAGAACTCTTCTTGATGATTTCAAACAAAGAAAGGTAAAAATCAAGAACAATGGTGTCCAACAAGTACTTGAAGAAATATGGGGTTTGAAAGTAGATAGGAAGAAGAGGGAGAAAAATATGAGTGATGAGGTACTTGAAGAGAAAAGGGTAATGGTGAGTTTGATGAAGCAACAAGGGAACAATAGTTTTTGGTTAGGGAAAATTGAAGAAGCAATGATAGAATATAGTGAGGCTTTGGATTTGTGCCCATTGAGATTTAGAAAAGAAAGAATTGTGCTTTATAGCAATAGAGCACAATGCAAATTGTTATTAGGAGAGGCTAATGATGCTATTAGTGATACAACTAAAGCTCTTTCACTTTCATCTCCTACTAATTCTCATGCCAAAAGCCTTTGGAGAAGATCACAAGCATATGATATGAAAGGATTGGCTAAAGAGAGCTTAATGGATTGTATTATGTTTGTTAATTGTTGCTTTAAGAAAGATTCATCAATGAAGAAAAATATGAGAATCCCTTATTATGCAGTTAGAATGATCAACAAGCAAATGGAGTCAACTTGGTTGTTTAAAAATGCTCAATTGAAGGCTTTTGCTGATCTTAGTGAAAAAACAAATCATCAACCACATGATGAACTTCAAATAAGCCACAAAGAGCATATAAATGTCAGACGTACAAGAATTCTATTGCAAAAGAAGGGTTTCATGGAAGGTATTTTTTTAATATTTCATGTTATCGAAAGATATAAATTAAATATCATCAGATCTAGTTTAACTTAATTAAATTTTGTGTCATCATAAGCTAGTTTAGTAGTCCAAATTGGATATTATTTGAAGCTAGTTAGAAGTCCAAATTTATTGTGTTCTATAAATGTAACATTTCTTGCAACTTTTCAAATTTATCATGTACTATATATGTGACATTATTTCTTAAGTGCCTGTGAACCCTTATCTATATATTTTTTCCATCTTTCAGAACTATCCAGTATATCAGAAGAGCCTCAGCTGATTGAAAAGGGTGACATAATTAGCAGGAGAAACAAGAAAGTTGTATTCACTCAGTCAATGTAGTGAAACTAGACATTTAATTTGATCATCATATATATGATCAAAAATTTTGCTCACACCTTCAATATATAATTAGTAATATATTCGAATCTGATCATTTAAGAAATCTATTTTTTCATATTGTTTTTTACAATTTTTGTCTTTATATATTCATCTAGCAACTTGAGAGACTGCTCAGTGCAGTGGACACGAGTTGGAATATATATCAAGTTGTCAACTAAACTAATTTAGCTTCTGTACCAGAAACTATTTATTTTGTTCTGTAGAAGTTGTGATGAGGAATGAGTGGGAAGGACCACATATCCACATTGTAGTTATTTAGTACTACTTCAAATAATTAAGGAATTTCAACTAATCAAAAAGAATGGAAATGCAACATTATAACTAACTTTTCTTGCAGTAGTCCAAACATTACTCCACTATCTCGATCATCTTGGATTCTAGTACGTGCTTTACATTAGTAAATACTGTTAAAATCTGAATTGGAGGTGAAATCGAGAAGAGGAAGACAGAAAAGAAGAGGTTTTGTGGAGAAGGAGACGAGATAATCGTGAGGGAGAGGGAGAGATCTTTTTGGGGAGCTAAAACGTAGCTCTTCTGTATATTGAATTATTCCTCTCAATGTAAAATACAAAGTATATCCTCTATTTATACTACTAGCTTTGCATTGCTACCCTATAGCCATTCTTACAGATATGACCACTAATAAACAACACACTAATGAAAGAAAAGAAACAACTAAAAAACAGGAAGTATATAAGTGTGTATACTTGGTGTATACTTAGGGGACATCTCAGATCTTCAACACGCCCCTCAAGCTAGGAACTAAAATGCTTTTCTTTAGTCCTAGCTGACAATATATAATCATGACTGAGCAAATTTATGAATGTAACATTTCCGATCTTCGTAAGCATTTGCGGCAAAGACTCTGTACTAAGGCAAAGAACTTTAATAGTTTCAGATAATTCGTAAATTCTTGAGCATCTCTGCACTACTTCTCTTTAAAACTTCATCCGGAAGAATGATCCTCCTTTATAAATTTTCAATTTCTTCAAAGTCATTGAACTCATTGAGGCTTAGCAATCAAAGAAGAATCGCAGCATCAAGAATAATCGTAAAAGCAAAGAATGCAGAATAACTAAGACAATTACGTGCATTATCTTCATGTCATTCAATCAGACCAATATCAAGAATAAATGATCGACAAGAGAGTGACCGGATATTCCTACCGGATTGCATCATTCTTAAATGAAGCAGACAACATTCTTGTAAGAGTTCTTCACAACGCTCACCATTTCGCCGAGCATCAGAGCGATTCTCGCTTAACTTGTCGTTGTCGACATTCACTTTCGTAAGCATTATCGACAAAGATCTTTGCTTTTATGGTCCTTCTTTCAGGACACCTCGCTTATGTTAATCGAGTCAAAAGCATTCACAAGAACATCACCCCGAAACCTCGAGGTGACCACTCCCGAGAAACATCACAGATCTTATCTCAAAAGGTCGAGGTGATTGCAAAGAGGCCGGCTGTGTTTTCGTGCAATCGGGCTCCATAACATATGAACTCGCCTAAAAATTGCGCATATTGTCTCCTATTGAGATCCGGGAAAGCATATCAACAATTTAACAAAGAATGCTCATAAATTCACCGTAGTGATCCGTGAATTTGAAGGAACTTAAGAAGACCAATTGTAATAGTGGCACCAAAGAAGAATATCGACGACACTGCCGCATAGCTTTCGCTTTGAATTTATCGTTCTTAATTCGATCGATAGAATGCAATACAAATAGCCTCATAGAACCCACCGATCTTAAGCAATAGATGGCTTTAGACGCAATGAATTCTGCATAATAATATTGAGGAAACACCGTGTAGTGCCTCAATCATTTTCGAATCCGTTGAGAAATCTACAGACGATGAGTTAAGCCTTTTGTAGTATTGTTTGAATCGAAGCTCTTCTCATTTGCAATCTCCACATTGATGTAACTTCTACTTCAAATGCAGCAGTGGAGGAATCAATAACAGTAGATTCTTCTGCTTACCACTCACTCACTACAACCCATCAGACACAACATTTACAAGTTCCTAGTCCCTAACTTGCATTTTCCAAAGATGACCAACAACATAATACCAAAGTGACCAATAACAACAATGTAAATAGCAATAGCACCACCGCAGCAGCGGTGAATATCGCAGAATAGCCGCAACACAAATGAGCGGCAATGTAAGCTATCATCAATTGGGATATGTAGTCTGTGGAGCCTTTCCTTTGTAAGTAGCATATCCAGATATACAAGCCATACAATCAACCTTTGCCTTGGCATCATAACGGATGTCCATACCAAATCATTACTCACTCTTATTATTAAGCCCAAATTACTGACCAGTGGTGTGCTCCATTTCAACATAATATTTGTTACAGTCAGTGTATGGACGTGCTCAATGTTTTCCAGACATCTTAAATGTCGTCACCTGACTCTTCAAAGAGTTTAACTCCTTCCATTAATTTCTCAGAATCGCTCTTGGATTAGAGATGCTTTTCCTTCAACAAGTGCAAAGAAGAAATTTAGCTTCAAAGAATATCGCAGCAGCAGCCTTCATCCGCACCATCGTAGTAATATCAAGAACATAGCAAATGAGCAAAGAACACGCTCATGGTCACTGTAGTAATATCTGCACCTTTAGTAACTTCAAAGCTGACAAGATCAAATGGAAGCTCATAGATTGCAACCTTCACAAGCTTGTCTCAGTCGCAAAGCATCAACAGTATGTTAACATAATTTTGTTTGGGTCATTAACAGCAAAACCAACAGCAGGCACATCAACAGCTCCTGCATTGAAACTAGCAGAAACCAAATCTCGAGTGAGAAGCCAACATATCCTCTGTTTGGAATTCTTTCTCCCATTTCCATCCAGTCCTGCAATACCTGCTGCATCTAAGGATGCAGTATCAAAAACTTGAACAAAGTGATTCAAGATGTATCACCAAAGAAGAGCAACATACGCCGTCTGCCAGAATATCTGCAGAGAGAAAAGCAAAGAATACCAAGTGACACTATAATTTGATTCTGAACCAGCAGCCATCATATCAGCAGCTACAGGCCTTTTATAAACTGAATCTCTTAGTTTCTATTCTTAATTTGACAGAAACCACTGGATTCATCTTGACGGAGAACCCCTCGTTCTCTAGTATCTCTCGGACTAGAGAATCTCTCGATTCTCTCTATGAATTTGTTCTGAACCAGCACCAGCAGACTACAATTCTGAACCAGCACCAGCAGAATTTGATAAGCGGCAAGAACCTCTTCGTTCTCTAGTCATTCGGACTAGAGAATCTCTTGATTCTCATCACGCAATCTATTCTTCAATCGAGCTTCAACTCAATCCATAACTAGTCTCCGACGAAGTATCTCTGCTTCACCAATTTGTCGAAAACTCCTTGATCCTTCTATCGATCTATTGTTCTAGCCTTGTTCTTAGCCGATAAGGCAAGTGAAATATTTCTCGTAAAGCAACAGCAACGACTATCAAAAACAGTAACTCCATTATTTCTTTCACCAACTGCTTCAATGCTAGAAACAGCAGCAGCGCAACAATAATGGAACTAATTTTTTCCAATCTATCGAATAAAATGTAACTACAGTTGATACAATTCTAGCATCCAAACAGAAAACAAAGAACGATTTAACGACAAATACGGACTGCAGAAAACACCACAACTATCAATATCTTTTCTCCAATTTCCTCAATTCACCAACACAAAGTAAATGAAGTTGAATTTCCATCAACTCGACTATTCGCGCGATCGCCGACGCCGCAACGATAGCCAAAGCGCGAGTGTATCCGCATAAAACGACAATATCTCCATCCGACTAAATCGATAAACGCGATAATCGGAAAAAAAGAAACAAAATAGGATGAATCGACTTTGAATTTCTCGATTATTCGTTGTCATCGCAACAAAATCGATCGATATACTTTATAGATTACCTCAATATTCTGTCTCCTTCGATTTTCTGATATTCGAACTTCTCTGTTTTTTTTTTTTTTTTTTCGATTCTCTGTTTTCGAATTGAACTCCTTCAATTGATTTCCTTCTTCAATCTCTTCTCCTTGATTTGAATCAATCGCTTAACCTCGATTTCAGATTCTTCGATTTCGATTCTCTATTTTCCAGACGAAATCGCGATCTCGATAACTTCCAGTCAATCGCGATTTGCTCGACAATTTGAGAAACCGTACGAATGCATTTAATCTCCAACGGATTTGAACAACGAAGCTTCCTCTTCGCCGTCCTTGAAATGCGAAATCTCCACTCACTGTATTCGCAAATGCGAAATCTCCACTCACTGTATTCGCTGGTCTTACTGGCAGTTTGAATAAAACAAATCACTAGACCTAATAGGATCTAGGCTCTGATACCATGTTAAAATCTGAATTGGAGGTGAAATCGAGAAGAGGAAGACAGAAAGGAAGAGGTTTTGTGGAGAAGGAGACGAGATAATCGTGAGGGAGAGGGAGAGATCTTTTTGGGGAGCTAAAACGTAGCTCTTCTGTATATTGAATTATTCCTCTCAATGTAAAATACAAAGTATATCCTCTATTTATACTACTAGCTTTGCATTGCTACCCTATAGCCATTCTTACAGATATGACCACTAATAAACAACACACTAATGAAAGAAAAGAAACAACTAAAAAACAGGAAGTATATAAGTGTGTATACTTGGTGTATACTTAGGGACATCCAGATCTTCAACACGCCTCAAGCTAGGAACTAAAATGCTTTCTTTAGTCCTAGCTTGGACAATATATAATCATGACGCAAGCAAATTTATGAATGTAATTTCTCGATCTTGAAGCATTTGCAGAAAGAAGACTGGCTGTACTAAGGCAAAGAACTTTAATAGTTTCTGTATAATTCTGTGTAAATTCCTTGAGCATCTCTGTATCTTCAACAAATACTAAATAATGTGTTTTCCTTACTTGGTCGATTAATTAGCTAAAAGTATTTAATTATTCTATACGTGGATGTAGAATTTTTTACTAAGAATTCCTCATTGTCTAAATATATACGTATTTAAAAAATGACTTTATATATATGATATAATTTTCTAGCGAAGAGAGTTTAATTTGGATGACTAATCTCACTCATTATGAATTTTTACTTGTAGTTATATTCTAAGTGACATAATAATATAAAGATTATTCTTTTACATTATGTATATTGAAATTAAACTTAATTAAAAGAAACTTAAAAGAGTATATATGACTAGTACTGTGGTGGATTGAAACTTTTACAAGCAGGTTCACATAAAGAAGAAAACTTTACGACTATCAAACTTACCATTCTCTCTTTTCTCTTTTCATTATTTTCCGGGTTCATGAAAACAAATACTATAAAAAAGCTATAATAATTTCACTGTCAAACTTTAAACCTACCTTGCTTTGGTACTTAATTTCTTGAACTTATTGGAAATTTAACGACTTCTTGAAGCTTATATCTATAATAAACTTATGTATACGTAAATTTCGAAGCTTAGCTTTTTCGAATTGAATATGTTAAAATATGGTAATGTCACCGTTTTTGGACTTTCTTTCTGTTACCATGGGGAATAGTAACTAACTATTACAAGTGCTTCGAAATGATAGACAATAACGATTACAATAGCAACAAGCTTTGTAGTAAGTAAGGATTATGACCACAACAAGCTTTTGAGGTCTTGAACCAGTCTTGAATCTTTGTCCCAATTGCCGAACACTCCTTGAATCTTGATAATCTGAAACTAAAAGACACTAAATCTAGAAAGGTTACAATTGTGCTGAGTCGAGTGATGTTCACTCTGTCCTTAAGATAAAATTGCCCCGTATATATCATTTTACGTTAATGGGTAATAGTCTCCCAAGATAAAACATCATCAAACAAATGAGCAAAAAAAACTCAAGCGTTTCTCAAGAAGAACCTTTGAGTGTTTGAAGTATGCTAGAGAGGAAGAAAATTTTCAGAACTTTGCAAGTGTTGCAAGCCTTTCAAGTTCAAGTACAAGTCATGAACAATTGAGCCAAAGGCCTCAATTTATAGTAGTGTAAGAAGGTCTCTTCAAGTGCCCATGTAATGACCATTCAATCCATCAAGTAATGCAGCCAAATAATGGATGATTTATGGAGGAAAAATTGACATTTGAATGCTCCAAAACGTCCATATAATCAGCTAAACTTTTGGACTTCCGCCGCACAGACACTGCCTCGGAAGCGCCGCGGCTGGGCCTCGGAGGTTCCACGACGTCACGACTCTAGTAAGCTCGGGATGAATTAGTGTCGCGCCCCGATGGTGGTGGCGCCGCGGCACCCCGGCTCCGTGGTGGCGCCGCGACCTTTTTCCGACCCGTTTCAATCTTATACTTCGCACACTTCTTCCTTCATTTACCAACGTGGAACACTCGTCATTTAGCCAACAACCGTCCAACATTTCATGTCTCAAACATCTACTTACGTACCAATATCTCTTTCACTAATGAAATGCATGCGATGTGTGAAAGACGAGCGTGGAAAACGACGCTGACGCCGGGCCCAATTGTTCGAGTCATAAATAAAGGGTGTTAAAGCATATGGCCAGCCCATATGCTGCAGGCAATCGACGAGACAGTGGCCCATTCAGCCGTGTGGGGCCTGTCCCTTTTCCTTTGTATATTTGGTGAATATTAGACTTAGGATTGTACCTTAATTAGTAGTGTAATATTACCATAATTGTAAAGTTAGGATTCTTATAGAATAGGGATTCCTAGATAGAATAGGAAGAGCCGAAGAGGATCTTCCTTGTATCTTGTATATATATGTCTTTCATTAATAAGAATAATCAGGGGATTATTTCTTTCAATGGGATAAACTTAATTCCACATTAGTAAATTTCCAACAATTATATACCTGTAGATATGTAACATGTGACATTTGTGTTCCTCCAAGTTACTCAAATTTGTGAGTTATATTATATATGAGTTATCGATATAATTTGTGATAAAGATGCAATTATAAGTTGGATGTAGAGAAGCGCTTCACGTTGAAAACTCGAAATTACGCTATGAGCCCAACAAACCTTAAACCTTAATCCTACTATCAATCTTTTTCTTATAAATTCTCTCTCTTGGCCACTGATTTAATTCTTAATCTAGAAAGCAGATTGTGATAATTATTAATCCGTTATCGGATAAAGATGGAGAGTTGAGGCACATGAGTTGCTTGAGCAAAAAAAAAAAAGGTGCATAAGTTGATAGCATAGTCAATTTATGATGATTTTTCATAATACTTATGCAAAAAATATTGAGCTTTGTCCGAGCTTGGATCCCGCAATGTAAGTAAACTCACACCAGCGGAGTTATGTTGTTGTTACGAGTATTGTGTGCATGAGTAGTCGAAGAATCGGGCTACTTTATTTGGTACTCCAAGGGAATGTCATAGTTGTGCCCTTATCATATAGATTTCTAATTGTATAAATACTATATAATGGCCATGCGGAACTTAAACTTGGCTTTGATATACATTGCCAACCGCACCCCTACCGTAGTTTTCTTTGCTGCCTTGTTTAATTTGAATTCCCTAGCTACTGCCCTCTGTGTTAGCATTGTGTAGCAATAATTGGTTTGTATTGTTCTTTGGTTTTTGAAGCCACCAATGGATTAGTTTGTTTGAGTCTAAGTCCTACAAGCCAAACTCTTTGGCCAGTTAAATTTATCAAGAGTAGTAAGAAAACCTATGTCCAGAAGTTCACAACAGAGTAGCTTTTAAGTATAATTCATAATCAAATCTTGATTAGACAATTTAGCACAAAAACAGCAGGCTCTAACAGTCAGAAGTACATTTCAACTAAAAGGGGTTCTTTTCCTGCTTATTTCTGTAAGTAAGAGAAAATATAACCTTCATCATCTGGCAAAGTTAAACTCTTTCTGGAAGCAAAGATAGTTTCTTGAGGAAACTCCTTGGTCATCCATCAATGTTAGTAATAGGTATGCTCTTGAAAACCGAAAGGGGAACTAATATTTTCACCAAAATTAATGCCTTTATTCTGCCTGGCCTTCCTTAATCCGCTTCATCTACAGGAGTATACCACGACGGTATGTGCTCTAAATTGCTCACTCTGTAGTTCAGCAGAAGCTCTTCATCACAAATTGCTCTAGTAGCAACAAGAACAAGTGTCTTCAGAATAGGGTCATCATTTGATTCATTGTTGCTGGACTTCCACGATTTGAACCTAAAGTTGCCAAATCTCCTCACGTTTGTTTCTTCACCGTCTCCAAATGAAAGATTAGGTACATAGGGTCTCATGTCCTTCTCAAGGAGAGGAAAATCATAAGGGCAAATCATTACATTGGGGACCATGCCTTTGGCTGGGTGGTTGGCAAAATGCGCAAATGCTAGAGGGTTTCTCCTTTCCAGCAATTCATGATTAACTCCATCAGAACCCTTTTCATCAGCTTGCATGGGACTAGTCCCATCCCATATTTCACGAGATTCACCACCAGCGCCCCAGGGTTGGGCATTGATCACAGTCCCATCATACCGTGTAATCAAATGTGAATTTTGGGCATCAATTCTAGGGTACCCAAGAATATAACGGTAATATTCTGGAGGGTAGATTACTCCAGGATAGAATGCTAAGACAGAACCAATATTGGCTTCACCTTGTAAGAATAAACCCTTCCCGGCATCTTCATGGGGAATTTGAGATGGTTTGACCTCGAGAGTGTAGCCCATAAGATCCTTTAACCTCTGTGAAACCTCTGCGCGCCGCAATGCCTTGGTTTCAGGTACAGCTGTGCTGAAATTTTTATCAGTAATCAAAAACCAGGGTGATGCAGCTATGAAGCCACTGCAAATAACAGATGAAATATAGTTTATGTGAAACCACCAAAGAGTTTCATGATCTGTGATTTGATGTTATTGCCTATGTTGCAAGGGATCAAATCTTTACACCGCTAGAACTGTCAACCAACTTCATTACAGATATCATGTTTTGTAATAAATGATCTTAAGGAAATATAATAGTGCCAATTGGCCTCTCCCAAAATGAAATAAAACAGTTGAAGTAACATTCCAGTTGGAATAATTACTCCGTCCTTTAGCAATTTACATCCAGCTCTCAGTAGCCGTATTCTAGGTGTTCAAAGCTGAGAGTTGATTTGTTATACCTAATCTATGTGGAGACGTGCACAAAGTGGAGCATACTGAAAAGTTTCCAAAAAGATAAATGAAGAAGAAAACTTTTACTTTTGAGGCATTACCTCGTATTAACCAGTCCAGCTTCAAGCTAAGCTATTCCCCCTTATGTTTGTGTAAAAGAAGTGTAAATCCATCTTACAAACCAAAAAAAAATAATAGAAACTTGATTAGCTTTTACATGTCTCTTGTAATATTCTACACCAGAAATCTCAAAGGACTCAGTGATTACCCACCAAAAGATGCAAGAGTAACATATTTCAGTGTACCTCAATAACGAACTTTTTTCTTTAATTGTATAATACTCAATAACAAAAATATTATCAACATTGCTTGAGAGCTAATGGTGTTTAAATATAAGAATGAATCAGATAAAGTAATGGCATTAACAAATATTACTACATATGTATATCCTGGAAATATATACCCAAAAGAATTTAATGACAACATGAAGCAAGGTAAAGCAATGTCAATAGAGCCGAAGTAGGACAAAATGATTGCAAACATTCACACTGAAATAGAGTGCAAGTACAAAATGCCAAAATAGATTTCACAACACAACAACCAAGAAGTCACGGCAAATTGAGCTTAAGATGCAGCTGATTTTACCAGTTTGATCTTGTAATGGGGAATTCCCACCAGCAGCAAAACCAAGTCCACTGTAGGGAGAAGAATTTTGTGCTGCAGGTGATGTGGCTTGATTGTCTTTGACCTTTTGATCAGGGAGTAATATGTCATCCATATACCTACAAAAGCTTGAAACCTGAGAATGCACATTCTCATGAACCTGCTTCTGTTGATCGGCTAAGGAGGCCTTGTTAGCCATATCAATTATCTCCTCCGCATCAGCTTCCTCAGCATTCCTTCCTAAACGGTTGTAACTGAAAAGTAAAGTTCACGGCAAAATGAAACAGTTGGTGCAATTATGCAAAAAGACACATCTAATTTCACCACCAAAGATTTCAAAACCACAATTTTTAACGCATAAAAGAAAATATTTGTTACGTCTACTATTTTAACAACAATGATAAACTAAGAATCAAAGAGGGGAAGAGAATAAAGAAACTCTCTCTCAATGCCTGCAGTTCATGTTGAAGCAGTAGGCCTCTATAGAAGAAGCAAAAAGGAAATGTGGAATAAAGACTGTACTTTTTCATAACCCTGGTGTCCGGGCCAACTCGCATACATCTAGACTAATTCCATAAGGTACCTGCTACCTTCCACCAGAAAAAGTATCGGGCGATTCTGTCAACCTAGTGTTTTCTGCATTTGATGGAAATTGAACTTGAGACCTTATAGTTCTCACCTATTGACCACTAGGTCACACATCCTTGTGGTGCATGCAATAAAGACTGGTTACCCCAAGCAAATACCTAATTCTCAAAAATAACTTAAAGCAAATAGAAATCCACTAATATCGAGCAAGTTCTTTCTTTTTCCCCCTTTTGATAAAGACCACTTATTAAGAAAACACAATTACATACTATGTTATGCTTCTATCATTATTATAAAGGAAACCTAAGAAATGTTGAATAAAGCTAGTAAAAAAAAGGGCAGCTGGTGCACTAAGCTCACGTTATGCGCGGGGTCCGGGGAAGGGCCGGACCACAAGGTCTATTGTTTGCAGTCTTAACTCACATTTCTGCAAGAGGCTGTTTTCACGGCTTGAACCCATAAATAAAGCTAGTACAGTATATAATTACACTGACAAATATAAAGCAGACTTACTAAGGTCTGCGTACACTCTAACTCTCCCCAGACCCCACTTGTGGGATTATATTGGGTATGTTGTTGTTGTTGACAAATATAAAGCAGTTAACCCATTAGATCATTTGTAATTGTACATTGATGCAATAAATAAATAAATAAATAAATAAATAAATAAATAAAATGTTACCTAGTGTACAGGAAGAGGAGATTTGTGTCAGCTTCGAACTGAAGAAGCCTCGATTCTCTAGCGAAAGTGGGACTTTTAGCAAGAATTTTTACTGCCTGAAAAATGTGTCCCGTAACAAAAAGAATTCAACTTTAGATAATTAAGTGTGTCAATTCAACAAGCAAATGCAATACCCCACAAGATGCTTACTGACGAAGAACAAGAGAGCAAAATTGAAGGGAAAAAAACAATGTAGACCAAAGTGTAAATATAAATAGTTTAAAGGGGGCGAGGCGAGAGAGAGAGAGAGATAACCTCTTGGAATTTGTGGAAGAGGAAAGCCATGGAGAGGTAGCTCTCGTTGCCTGCTGATGTTCTTGACTGGCTGCTCTACACTCGGCTCAACTTTGAGCAGCGTTGTAATTCCAAAGAGAAGCTATGGCAAAAATGGTCCCTTATGTTTGGAGTAAGTTCAATGTGGTCCTTTAAATACACTGTGCAATTTTGGTCCCTTAAGTTCGATAGAAATGCACTTTTTGTCTCTATCTAATTTCTAACACAATCTGATTGTCAGATTCTATGGGAATTGGGAACTATGAAAAAAAATTATTAATAGATTATTTATCATGAACTCACATTCGATGTGCGAATTTTTATCGTTTATGTTTTTTTTTATATCTATTTTAGAATTTGATTCAATTTTATGAAGTGTAGTTTATGTTATTTATGATGTCTGAGCTTTGAGATAGTTTTTTGTGTTGTAATTTATAAAATTTGACGACACTTTCCTAAAAATTAGGTATTTTCCCCATAATATACAATAGCTAAAAATTAGGTATTTTCCTGATAATGGACACTCAAAAGTGCTTTAGCTTGACCAATTTGGAGGAGCATAACTATTCGACGAATATTAAAGGGACTACTTTGAACCTAAATTCAAACAATTGGGATCTTTTTGTTATTTTCTCTAATTCCAAATATTGATACACTAATATAATGTTATAATATCTGGAAAAAATCACAAAATTGTACGATTAGAAAACCAAAAAGTGAGAATAATAGTGGGCTTTTTTCTCCTATTTTGTGTTGGTCTTTAATTTTTATTCCTCGTAATAAATAGCTTTTTCACATGATATTTTACAAGGTGGGGTAAAATTTAAAGATCGGGCCATTTGGAAGGCAAAACTCAAAGACTAGTCATTTGAAGAGAAAAATGTGCATTAATTTCACAGTTTTCCCTTCAAATGGGCTGGTTCCTTAACCCCGTGTTTGGATGGTTGTTTCCCGTGATTCATTATTGTATTATTTTTTATAAAATCATATTTATTTTTATTATCTTAAAATTATATTGTATAATGTTGTAAATTCATTATAATTCATTGGTTAAATAACCATGAAAAGACTTAATTTTTATAACCATAGATTTGATGATTTTAACGTGGTTATATATTTCATTTTTCCATTATACCTCACTCCACCCATCCACCTCTATCACACTCAAATCCACCTCACCCCACCCACCGCCCCTATCCCACCATTCATGACCCCTCACCACCACTCATCCACAACCCCACCGTACCAACCACACCACCACCCATGACCCTCCACCCATCACCACTAAATCCCACCACCATACCACCCACCACCTCCATCTCCACCATCACTTACTTATTTTTTAAAGTTTTCATTTTATATTTTATCTTAATTTTATTAATATATAAAAATCAGTTTGTAATTAAGGATTAAGAATATTTTAGTAAGTTTACATGTGATTATACAGTAATATACATTCAAATCAAATAATAAAAATATCATTAAATCACAACAAACGATATAATTTATTCAAACATTGTGTTCATTAATACAATACTAACATCATACTATATCATAATGTACATTAATAAAACACGGGAAACAATCATCCAAACAGAGGGTAAAAAGAACCACACAGCCTTAAAGCAGTTATGTACCAATAGGCATACAAATTAAAGACTAGGACAAAGAAGGCACAAAAGTGCAAACGGCCCGTTAATACTCCAATCCCAAACCGGTCACGCACACACTGCTCCGAATTTGTAAATATTTCTTCTATTGATTGGTAGTTTGTTTGTTCTCGGGGAAGCAATGGTGCTGACCAACTTCAATGGAACCGGTGTTGGTTTTGGTAAGCATAATTTTTCAGTGCCCCAATTGACTTTAGTTCTTGTCTGAACAAAAAGCTATTTTTCATATACTGATGCAAAAAAAATGAAATTGAATATTGTGTTTAGGTGCTGGCGTTGGTTGCGGATTCGGGGTAGGATGGGGTTTCGGAGGTTTGCTTCTTTCCTTTCGGTTCTAAAATATCCAATATGTGTGTGCTTCCAATTTCTTGCTTTTCATTTCAGTGTTTTTACATTATAAAAAAAATGAATTTTCAGTTATAACTAACCAAAGGGTCCAGCTTGGAACAGGGAAATATGTATTGTATATTAGGAGCTTAGTGGGGTTGAGCAGATTGGTTTCTTTTTGTACACTGTATAGTGATTATTGATATTACTGCTATACTCTGGGAATTCTTCTTCTCAATTTGCTTTAATGACTTCTTATACTTAGTAGTGAGACCGTGATGTTTCGGGCGTTATTGTACTTGTCCATGTATCTTTCACTATTAGTTCAAAAGGGAAGTTTTCATCTTTAATGAGTCCTTGATTACATGCCTGTGAATTGGGCTAACGTGGATTATAAGACTCGTCAGACATGAAAAATATGGTATTGCAGAAAGCGCAGTACTTAATCCGTATTCTTTAGCACCAGCTTGTTTGATTATGAACATAGATTGAAACGAACTATACATGAAAAGATATGATTAGTTTGTCATGTATCCAAGTGCACAATTTCTCTAGTTTTTACAGCACTTAGGCATTTGGTAAAATTTCATACATGTAAAGTCCAGATCCTTGTCCGGAAAAGAAAAATATACTTGTAGAGTCCAGATGTCAGAAGACCGTGAACATATATTCAAGAAAATCTATACAACACTACTTCATAATAGAACACTACATCAAAGATTTTTTAGGATACTAGTAGGTGTTGTTGTTATTTCTTTTAATAAGTAAAAGTTTCATTGTTAATAAGGATTGTCAGCACTAAGATAGTGCTAGTATTTAGGAAAAAGGGTATCCATCTAGACACAAACCTATAGACTAAAATGTATTGAGCTAATTAAGTTTATCATCCTATCTACCTCATGTACATTTTTCAGGTGCTAACAAGCTCAACGACCTATATCAGAATATATAGTGGTTGGCTTTGCACTTAATGCATATCTGATTCCTTTCTTTCGATAAAACCCAACAGATGCATGTGGAATTATCTTCCTCAGCTCTTCACTTTCCTTGACAGTTAATGGCATCTTCCGGTTTGTCCCAAACATGTTCCAAAACAAACCCCAAAGTTGTTCAGCGACAGAACAGTGAAAAAACAGGTGTCTGCTGTTTTTAACCTCTTTTAAGAGGAATTACTCAAAGGAAAGATCAGTACTTTTTGGCATCTGCTTGGAAGGGGACATGTTAAAGCATCTATCCTCATGATGGAGAGGATTGTTTTATGATAGTAGCTATATTAAATGTGCACGGAGGAAGTTAGGAAATTTACAGATTTACTTATCGAAGGCAGTGATAGCTGAGGAATAAATAGACCTGAGGAGACTTTTGAGCTTTTTTTGTGAACTATTCCAACTTAGAAACTGCTAGTCTTTCAGTTAAGCATGTTCATATCTATTATTTAGCACCATGTGAATAGTAGATTTTGGATGGAAGCCTTTCTGGAGATACCAAAGTGTCACTGTTGGTGGTCAGTCTAGAGCATGGGAGACGTAATTGTCATGATATATAGCAATTTTGTAGGGGCAACCTTACAAAATGATTATTTGTTCTTCCTAACAACACTGCTAGACATATTTGTTCTTCAGAATGATCATTGTTGTCTGATGAAAATCATCCTTTAACTTCTCTATATTTGCGTTTCTCTCTTTTTTTTTCCTTGTTCCCTTTCATCTGATTGTTGACATGGAAATGTTAAAAGTATCATATAATATATCTTTATTTTATGAAATTGATTATCCTCGTGTTTCTAAAGAAAACGAAGGAGATTATCCTTATGCCTCGAGTAGGTTAGGAAAGCTGTAGTGTTTCTCTAAGGGTTCAGACATATCTCTGTCCAAACATCCTAGCCTCCCTCCCCACTCTTTTCCCCAAGAGAAAAAGAAAAGGATATGCACTGTTCTCCATTCAATTATTTTTCAAAAAATCTTATATGCTTACCCTTCTCGTAATTTGTTCTTCACGTTTATTATAAGTCCTCTTTCTTTTTGCAAAATACTCTTCTCTAACAGTATCATCTAACCTATAATCTTGTTTTTTCCAGGCATGCCTTTGAATTTCTTGGGTCTTGGTGTAGGTAAAAACTAAATAACTAAATTTAAGTCATGTTTCGTGAAATTATATCTGTGGTCCAAATTTTTTCGATGTCATGTTTCACAATTATTATTTATAGGCGGCGGCTGTGGGATTGGAGTAGGCCTCGGATGGGGATTTGGCACTGCCTTTGGCAGCCAGTACAGGAACTCTAGAGTTACATTTGAAGGCAAGGATTTTGTCAATAAAGAGAGTAGTGAAGAAAGAGATTCTAAAGATGTAGCCAAAGGCACTGGAAAAGCTCATGCTTCTCAGTAATATTGTTACACATTTTTCCGTTTGATGCATTGATTGTCCCCAATTCTAAATTTGTCAAAGTTGTACCATCAGTTCCATTTCAGCTTTCACTTGGAAACATATGTAGTACCTCTTGACAGCACTCTTTTTCTATGGTGTGTAAAATTTGTTTGCGTTTAATGCTTGGAGAAAAAACTGTACCTGGAAGTTTTGCCAAACAAGAGGGAACAGATGAAAGAGCGTAATGGTACGCGTAATTTGATGAAGTACATAAGTCCCTATCATTCTTTACAATATTAATGCATGTAACTTAAATAACTTAGTGTCACACCCCTGGATTGGCTAATGGATAAGGTCGCGGTTTTGAGACAATAAGTGACCGAAGGAATGGACTAACCATGGACAAGGGTGAATATAGGAAGACTTCTCTAGTAGGAAGACAGTATGGGTCGAAGGAATGAGACAAGAAGGGACGAGTAGACACGAAGGCAAATCCACAAGACAATTCGGTATTGAAGAATTTGGCTAAGTGTGGCAGATTTGGCCAAAGCAGGTATGCGGAGCATATGGAAGTGAAATATGCTAAGGCATTGAAGACAATAGAATGTGAGAAGCACACGGGGCCAGATCATGTGCAAGGCACGAGGAGTTGAGCACGTGAGAAGCACGAGTTGACCAAGTCAGAGGCGAAAGAGACTAGCACGCGGGAAAAGCAGTTACGGTTAGTTCAACGTGTCCTATTTTCACGGTACTGATCCAATGGAAGTGCGGGTGGTGGCATTGGCTCCCGCAGGAGCATAGGGACACGTGGGATTTGGAATCAATCGATTTGGTTAAGTATTGAAGTCTCTGGACCTCAATCTTTACGACGTGCCAGAATGGTTCCAACAGGATTCCGAAAATGGTGCTAGAACGTGTTGTGCGACTTGGACGTGTGTGATGTTTTGTGATAACAGTGTGGTCAGCATAAAGAAGACACGGGCAAATGTTTCCTTGTCTTTATTGAGCACGTGATGATGCATGAAGTCTTCAAAGGAATACATGGGGCCGAAATTGTAGAGTAGTGTGCATAGTTGCGGTTGTGGACGGTTGTAACCGCCTCTACGTGATTGTAAAACGTGTAGAGTGTCTTCCCTATTGTAAGGCATGTTTGCCATTCCCTCCCCTATATATAAGCTTATGGAGTAGCTTAGGACGTCTCTTAGACCGGATATACCCCTAAAGAGAGTAGAGAGTCCGAAATGTAACCCAAGTGTACATAGAGTCGGGTATATGTCTATGCTGGAGTTTGAGACTAGCGTAGACCTTCCCAGTTGTGTTGAGTCGTGTGAGGGGTCAACAATATGTATGAGTGTTAGTGTAGGTTCTATCCATGTGACCAAACCAAGAGTATAAGGCATACAAGGGTCCTTTGTACCTATTCGACGAGAAATAAACAAAGGTTGGGCGTTTTTGCCCGTAAATGTTCTTGTGTTGTTCTTGTGTGTTGTTCTTTCGTTTATATAGTCTTCAAACATATATTCTAAAGTGTGTATAGTTTTAAATGCTTCCGCAAAGCGCTGAATTTCATTCTACATTGGATGAACTTGAAAAGGCTGAAGTTGGCGAATGAGGTTGCTAGCTGCCGGCATGCTCGTTGGGTGCGAAAAATTATATGACGTATCCGAGGGGGTGACACTAAGGGTGTGTGGTATGACGAAAAATGTTTTTTTTAAAACAAGTGGTTCTGATGTTTGGTAAATAAACAAAAAAAAAAAAAATCCAATTTATGCAAACACTATGAGGGTGGATGGGGTGGAGGGGGATGAGGGTGGGGTGAGCTGGGGGTTGGGGAAGAGGAGAGGTGGGCGGAAATAATAAGCATGAAATGTTCGTGAAACTTGTTTTTCATTCTTTCATCAGGAAAGTAATTTTTTTATTTTTACGGAACTTGTTTTCCTAGAAAAAAGTGTTTTATAACATATTTTGATCAATCAAACATGAGAAAATTGGAAACATTCCATACCAAATAGTATACCCTGAATTAATAATGTCGTTCTATACTACCTTTTGTTTCTCCTGTTTTTGGCTAAAGGGAAGTAACATGAAAATATTCTACCTTATTGCTCTTACTGAAAATCAAGAGAGAAATTTATTTCACCTAACAAGTCATCTCCAGTTGAGGAGGAGAAAGGTGACTGTTAAAGATCAGGTAGATACATGTAATATGAAACAAAATGGTAGATAATAATCACATGGGAAGAAACCTACCTACCATTCTTCACTCTCTTTTTCTTGCAGACCAATAAATCCCCATTGTCACTATAAATACTAAAACTCTCTATTCCATACCCCAAAATAAAAAATGGACAAAGAAAAAACGTTTACCCTTTCTCAAGTTGCACCACACAAGTCAAAGCAAGATTGTTGGATCATCATCAATGGCAGGGTACTATTACCACCCCCTCCCCCTCAAACTTCCCGTACCCTTGCTAGTAGCAAATATAGACTAGACACAAAATGTTCGACAGAACTCACTGTGTGTAGCTCAAACATATAGAACAAACAAAGACTATATTTCGCGATGAAGTCAGTTCGCTTCTAGAGTGGTTTGGAATTCTATTTTTATCTGTAAAGTTATTCAATTGATCCATCGAGGATAGATGGGAGCAGGGGTATAAGTAAGAGCTTCTTGAATGAGATGGCTATTCTGAATATCCCGGGAATAAGGCCTCCAACTCTTATGTTATAGACTTCATGCCCTCGCCTCTCCGCCCGCCCCTACTTCCCAGACCCTTACTAGTAGCAGATATAGACTAGAGACAACATGTTCGACAGAACTCACTGCTTGTAGCTCAAACTATACGTGTGTGACAAAAAAATTGGCACACGTATAAAGAGAAGAATCGTTGAGTTTGCCACTGTTCCCTACCCCATATTTATATATGCATGACATTATGTAAATATATGCTATGTTTTCTTCAGGTATTCGACGTAACGAAGTTTCTGGAAGAACATCCTGGAGGAGAAGTAGTGTTGATTGAATCAGCTGGAAAGGATGCAACTAAAGAGTTTGAATATATTGGGCATAGTAAAGTTGCCAAGAACTTGCTCTTGAAATACCAGATTGGACATCTTCAAGGCTATAAAATCCCAGATGATGATAACTTAGTTACTGATTCCTTTGAAGAACCAATAAAGGCCAAAGAAATGGAAGCTTTTGTGATCAAAGAGGATCCCAAGCCCAAGTATCTGATATTTGTTGAGTATTTTGTGCCTTTCTTGGCTGCTGCCTTTTATCTCTATTATCGCTATCTCACTGGAGCTCTCCAGCTTTGAACTCCCACAACAATAGATACAACGTATGATTTTCATCGGTAATTTAATATTTTTTTAGTGTGTTTTATATAAACCTTCAAAATGTGGAAAAATCAAAACATTGCAGATTTCAATTCTGGGTTAAGAGAGGTGATACTGGAAAATGTATTCCTAATTATTACTATTATTTTTTGAAATCCAAGAAAGCTGGAGTTAATGTTATTCTTGTTCATCGAGTTGAAAGTACACCATGATTTTCATTTCCAGAGCTTCTGACTAAAAGCTACAGGTTTGGACGAACCCAATAACTTTTTCTTAGATGAATTTTAAAAAAAATATTTAGGTTATTTTTTAATTACATAAGGGGTAGGGGAAGGGTAAATGGGGAGGGTCTTAGCGTGAGAATTCAAATCTTCACCAACAAGGTGAAAGTTCAAGTAGTCAACCAACTGAGCTACTAAAATAATCACGAACCCAATAACTAAAATGAGTTATAAGTTTTGTGGCTAATAAGAATCCACAAACATCAAATCTCTGCCCGTCTCTGGACGACAATTATGATAAAAGGGTTCAAGGTAACAATTTGAACACATGAGGCAAAACCATTAATGTAGTTAGAAGGTAACCAATTGAACACACGTCAATGGTAACAAATTGAACACATACACGCATGCCCCTCCCCACCTCCTTTGGCCCACAAATATGAATAAAGAAGCAATAATTAGGTCCATCAATGTGTTTAATTTGCTAGGGCGTGAGAAATATACACAATTGGCAAAACAAAAGAATGGTAAGAGAAGCTCAAACCCAAAAAGTGGCGGAAAAGGAAAAAGAAAAACACAATTTAGAAACATAGAATTAATGGACAATACAACAATATACATGATTTAGCAAGTCAAATAGGCCTAATCATCTCTTTCATTTCTGTATACATACAACAGAATATCATAATACAACATGATTTGCTCTCCACTAATGGCATCTAACTGAAGAGCCAGGAAAGAGGTTAAGGTGCTACTACATAGTATGTTGAGACAATAGCACTAGCTTCGCATTACCTGAACAAAGTTACATGTAATTTACACCCTTCCTCCATAAGGTAATACCAAAACTGATCGCACTAGACCGTTCTCCTCTGACCTTTTCGACGCTGCAAGCTTTATCAATTACAGGGACAAAGTTTCGTCACTCAGATTGTACGGACTGCCACTAAAACTGCAGCATAAAAATTAATAATTCAGGCGCCCAACTAACAGATGAAACTCAAATATATGTCACTGAGACACAGACTCAATATAAAACTGCAGTAACAATGCAGCATCAATACGAGTATACATTATACGAGGTCAAATATTGTAAACTATACATAACATAGCTCAACATAATACTAAAATGAATGCACACTGGCACCACAGGTTTTCAGCTCTATATACTTCATAACAGTACAAAGCCAATGATAGTTGCGAGAAGGAAACAAACTAACATAGTTGCTGCATAAGTGCATATCCTGTCAACAAGGGGGTCCATCTATGGATCTACGGCTGATTTACAAGCAAATTATGGTTCTATAAACTGTCATTTATGTTGTGAACTTTTACGATCTCATCCAAAGGGCGCACCACGACACGTTAAGATATATTAGGCTACAAGTATTTACTATTAAAGAATGAAATGGCAATATTCCAAGTATCACGGTGGTGCCCGGGACAGCTTGTGTGCACCTCGATAATTCCACGGGGTTCCTTAGGTACGAGTAAGAGCTACTTTCATTTCTTTTAGCCAACACGTGTGCTGAGAAAATAGAATGGAGAACCAAGACCAACTAGAAAGTAAGCTCTTTGCGTAGTGTAGGGAGGGCCAAAATCTATAGATGTGTGATTCAAACCCATTACCAAGGTCACCGTGGAGTGCAAATTGATTACAATGAAGTCATGAATTCCAGTATTACTTCATTGGAACAACGAGGGAGAGACCAGCAGACAGAACCAATCAAGAAAAATTATATATCATGGTTTAATGGCCAATGGTTTGCAAACATGTTTAAGTACAAAGTATAGTGGTAATAAGAGGTTGATCTTTGAGATAATTGGGAATCCAAATTTCTGCTCCACTGTACTTAGCTTCAATATATTAATCATGCTTTGTGGTCCAGTTGGGGGAAGGAGATAATGTACAAAGCAGACTCAAACTAGGTATTGGTAGATTCAGTGGCATCTTCTAACAGAGACAACCACAGACTGCTGATATTTGGGATCTCATCACAGATGTGGCAGTCAACTTGTGAAGTCAATGATTGTATTGGTGTTTGTGGCTGCTATTCTCTGTGAAGGAAATAAGGAATGTGTATCTAGTATCTTTCAAAGCAGATGTTCTTTGATTCTTTTTCTTTCTTTTGGTTGGAAGGAGTGGATAAGGAGAAAAAAAGTTGTTTGTTCAGTAGACGTCTCAATTGCAGAATATCTGTTCAGGCCTCGTAGCAGAACACAAAAGGAGCTTAGTTAACAGAAAAACTGCGATCATTAATATAACCCAGTTCCAAACTCAAGGCCAGATGCCTGATTAGTGATTAGTCTCTTTACCTGGGTTAATCTTACCCCTGTATATAATCCAGACATCTTATGAGTTATGATAGGGTTTTTTGTTATCTTTATATATGAGTTGATATTTCCTTCACTTTTGTAACAATGCATCTGCTTGATGCTTTTGTGAATAATAAACCACTTACTTTATTTTTTTTTAAAACAGAAAAGCTGCAATCCAGTAAAACTACAACAACGACATACTGTAATCCCACAAGTGGATCTGGGGAGGGTAGAGTGTATGCAGACCTTACACCTACCTTGAGAGGTAGAGAGGTTGTTTCCGGTTGATCCTCGGCTCAATCCAGTAAAATTACGGGGAACTAAAAGGTAATTACCTTTTGACTAATTTCCTAGCTCTCTTACTTGCTGCAAGTGCCAAATTTCTACAAAAGATTATCTATGTCCAACTTTTTATCTTCCTTCCTTTATTCCTGAAACTCTCTCAGAAACCTCTCGGTGTTACTCTTGCTGCCTCATACTCTAAACATTGTACATAGACAAGATGTCGATCAAGTTCATTCCGATTATCATTAGTCATACTGCGACGAAAGAAAAGGAAAGGAGTGGAACCTGTGAAACTTCTCACCAGGGAAAAATCCTATTTACCAAACTCTAAACACACTATAAGTACACTTCCTAATTCTGCAAATGTTGTTAAAAAGAGAACATCAATATACTCTTTGAAGAGAAACTTTACTTTATTTAAGTGTTGAAGTGCACACATTTCAACATGGTATCAGAGCAGTCAGGCCCTGAGATCGAATCTCAGGGCCGCCCATTATCGAAAAAGGAAATTTTCACATGCTTGACCCATGAAAAAAAATCACACCCGCACATGAGGGGTCGTGTTGAGAATATAATTAAATTTTAAAATTGTGCTCTCTCAAACAACTTAAGTTTTTAGATAAGATGGTCTCACACTTCATCCCAATTGGATTGAGCATCTAGTGTAATAGGTAGAATTACAGGGATATCCAGTACTTGACAGACACGATGTAGTTGAAGTAGTCGTGCTGAATGTCGAATATGACCATTAATACAATTCATTAGTTTAATCATACCAAGTTTATTATGTAGAAGAAAAAGAAAAGTAATTATACTCTTTGAGATGTTTTTCCCTTTCAAGTGGGAGACAAGTCAGGAGGGAGAGCCTTCGCTTATGAGTTGCTCCTTTGGTAACCTACAGGTTATGGGTTCGAAGCATGTAACAACTTCTTCAGAGAAATACAAAATGTCCTCTCACAATGGACTGGTGAGCACATGGTTCAGAAAGATGTTCCTCGCAGCTTGCAGTGGTGGGAAAACAGGAAATGGAAGCAGATGAAGAAGGAAGTCACGGTGGCAATGTGGGGTGCAATGATCTACCACACATGGAAAGCAAGGAACCGGAAGATATTTAGGAACATACATGTAAATACAAACTTTGTGATTACTCAGGTACAGAAAGAGGTGAGGGCTAGAATAGATATACTGAAGAATACAGGGAGAGCGCTACTAGATTCCAGTATTTGTTTCAGAGGCTGAGTAGTGAGTAGAATTTTGAAGTCTTTTTTTTCTCAGGAAATGTAACTAGAGTTGGCTGTTTTTTTTTGGTTTAGCTAGAGGCCTGGCTGTTCCCAGCACCCTTCCTAGAAGGTGGTTGGGACACTAGGTGCTCTTTAAATGTGAAGTTCTTTCTATTTTTGTTGCCCAACAAAAAGTGTATAACGTAGTTTCTTATCCTTCAATGTGTATCACTATTTGTTGTTGCACTTGTCTTGTATCTAGCTGTTTTATTTCTTACAGTTCTGCGTTGGTATATTTCTTTTGAGTTGTGGGTCTATCGAAAACAGTTTTTCTACCTCACAAAGGTAGGGTAAGATCTACGTACATCCTACCCTCTCCAGACTCCACTTGTTACACGGGTATGTTGTAGTTGTACAAGAAAAGACTGTTCCCTGTTTAGGCAAAGGCTCTGTTCCCTGTTTAGGCAAAGGCTGCTAGGTGGAGTAAACCAGCAATTATGAGAACTGGATGTGATCCACTGATCCCTTTCTAGAACTTTCTACAAACAACTTTCTATCCAAATTATACTTGAGTGGAATGACCCTTTTATTTTAACAACTATCTGTACCCAGGGAGATCCCAATCCAGACGAAATGAAGAAAAAACTCAGCAGCAGAGAAACTACACTATAAAGGATTTTTTTCTTAGTTTTTTCAAAATCCGTTTCCGGGTGAAAGAATCAACATAAGGTTAGATAGATAAAACAAGACAGCTAACTCACCAATCAGGAAAATGAGAAGAAACACTGAGAAAACTATCCGAACAGGTCGACGATACTGCATGTAATACTGAGACCTTTGTAGCTGGCGCTGAACGGCACCATACCAACCGGAGAGTTGCTTATTATAACAATCGTCACAACCATCAAGGTAACTCTTATTCCTCTCATAGCATGTGTTTATGCTCTGCAATAAAAGCACTAGATCTCATCACATTAACATCATTTAATTATATGGAAAATATACGACTATTTCTGGATCATTGATAAATACTACACTTGTGCCAACTGATTATATATAGTTTTGTACCAGTCCAGCTGATTTTACCTAGTTTCGTGCTTTAAGTTAAAACTTTAAAATTCTAATCCCTGACCTTTTGTGGAATATTTTGAGTATTTATCTCATATTATAAACAGTGTTATTTTGTAGTTTTACTTGTTTGGGTTCCCTTTTTCGACTTTTGTACTAATTGATATCAATAACTAAGTGAGAATTTTGACATTGTGATCGTATATAATGTACTACAAATTTGGATACTATAAGAACAATGCATCACCCTTGTTGGTGGCTGAGTGTGAGGCAATGTATTGTCAGCTTCTTGGTTGAACTTCAACTTCCTATAACCATTCATGGACCGTTTTAACTCCTTAGCGGATTCCAAGGCATTCAACAATCCCTGGTAACTGGGTATTCTGCGAGGAGGTGGTGCAGGTTCTTTGATGGAAACATCATTGCCAACTGCAATCTGCCATGCACCAATGTCAGCACTAGCACTTGCTGTTCTCCGGTGGCCCATAAACTTCTCGTCCTTTGCCTCACCTCGAACACCATCCTCCGAATGAGAAGGGTTCTGAGAACACTCTAAAACTGATTGATTTTGCAGCTCTACTCCATCTACTTTTGCATGGGTTATGCCTGCAGAAGAAGTGGACGGCCCAGATAGAAATGCAGCAAGTTCATTGACTTCTCCCTCATCCAAGCGGACCCATGGAAGTGGTGGTTTGCCTTGTGAAACAGCTGATTCATTAAGAGAATTTTCAACTTTCTTAATCTGACTGTCGATTGCAATAACAAATTCGTGGTGTCTATCTCTTGCATCATCAGCAGAGTTACTATTGTAGCTCAATCTAACTGCCCGGTCAAATTCCTCCAACTGCATTTACAATGCCATCCAACAAATTAACTAAACTCTCACCCTTTATACACATAATAAAAATCATTTCTTGGCTTTATTTCTATTAGGGGGTTTTGGATTTCCTACCTGCCATTTAGCAGTGCCATGGGTAGTTCTAAGGTCCCTTCGAAGCGCATCACAATTCCAACTACCAGAAGTATCTTTCAAAGCATGAATCCACGTCCTATAAGTTGATTCCATTCTTGAAAAATGAAAACAAAACTATGTCAATAAAAAAGACAAAACCCCACATACCAAAACTAATAAAGCTTCAATCTTTACATCACTAATCGTCAAAAAATCCAACTTAAATGATAATTCTAACAAAATCAATCTAAACCCACATACCAAAACTAATAAAGCTTCAATCTTTACATCACTAATCATCAAAAAATTCAACTTAAATGATAATTCTAACTAAATCAATCCAAACCCACAAACATATTAGAAAAATAAGGGAAATAAAAAGCAAAAAAAAGGTTACCTGTCAGCAGATTCTTGAACCTCTTCTGCAGCTGAAAAGAACGGATCTTTCTCCCACCTATCAAAATGTGATGCCATATCTTCTTATATTAATCACCAAATATAGAAAATGTTCACCAAAAATGAGCAAAATAATTTTTCCCAGGTTAAATCATGGAATAATGAATGAATCCAAGTGTATTTTTGACCCAGATTCAATAAATCCTCTCTTTCATATGTTGGTAGGAAGGTAGTTTACCAACAACAACAAAAATGAAACTGTTGGGTGAGGAGATAAAGGTAAATTAAAGTAAGCGTCAAAAACAGAACAGATGATTATTTAAAGGTGTTTGTGGCGCACGCCCAGAAAGAGGGCTGGGGAGAGTTTCAAGGAGAGAGAGAGAGGGGGGGTTATATCATATATGTGGAGAGGGACACGACACCGTTTAGGAGAAATCAATTGAGGTCCGAGCTGGTTTGACTGTGTTCTGTCGATGCCGATTTATTTACTATTTATTAAAGAATGTTCCACTGGCACCTTGTGGTTGTGGTTGTGCTTGCTACTTGGTGAAAATCAGCTGACTATGAAATCCATTAGGACAACAATGCTACAACTGGAAAATAGGATATAGAGTTATAATCTTTAAAGTGAATATGTTAAAATCACTTTAAATTATCACATTTTGCAAGTTTTATATCTAAAGTATTTTTTGGTTCCACCAGGTGTTTGATAATCACATTAGAGCTCGATTATATCCGAATTCGCGCCGAGTAGGACTTCATTCGGAGGAAAGCGCTCCCTGATTCTTCAATACTCAATGCTCGAATCCGAGACTTCTGTTTAAGGGAGGATCAGTCTCATCAGTTGCATCACATGATGATTATATCTAAACTATTGGATGTTTATCTAACCCTCCTGAGCTATCGTGAACTCATTATGCTAGGTGAGCTCATTTTTAAGATTTTTTTCATCTCCACCATCCCTCTGAAGTCTGAACAAGTTGTCTCGAACATTTTACCACGCATTCAACCAAAATATTTAATCTAAAGGGACTTCTAGTTGAGGCTCAAGGGGTAGCACGAACACTCAATAGTTTAGGCATGAAACTCGCAAAATGATGATAATTTAGAAGGTTTAAACTTGTTCACTCTAATTTTTATATAAATTGATTATCAATTCACTTAAAAATAATTTTGCATATGATTATTCATAAAAATATAAGAATATATTACAATATTATTATTTACCCGTAAACCAATACAATTAAATTTGTACACGTGGTGAAGGACACGTGGATCCCAAGTGACCAAAACAACAAGATAATTAGCAATTGAAATTAATATGAAATGAACTTAATATAAAGATTAAGATTATGATAGCCTGAGTCCTGGAGAAGCCTTGAACTGGGATCTTCAAACAAGTTGTTGGTAATACCGTTAAAATGCTAAATTGAGACAAATAACTTAGAACATTAGGTAAGCAATGAATATGTAATATAGTTCCAGAGATCTAGTAGCTCAATTGGTTGACTACCTGAACTTTTACTTAATTGGTGAGGGTTTGAATCCCCACATTGTAATACCCTCTCCCCTTCCCCTATACATTAAAAATAAAAAGACTTTGATTGCTGATATCCTTACAATTAAACTTTTGATGTTTTTTATATTTGAACTCATGGGTACACATTTTATGAAATATGCATCTACTATTATTATTATTATTACATTAATGATGTAATAACCGGATAATAAGGATGTCCATAAATATCTTTAATGCTCTTTTAGAAGGTGTAAAGACTTATTAGTAACGATCGTTCATTGAGATTCGAATTAACCCCTTAGCATTCTGCTTTCAGGTACATGTGGTTCTTAGGTGCCTCCGGTTCAATGCCAACACCTTCGTGGGCATTGAAGGTTGATCTGGAGCTGATTCATTCTCTTCGTCACGTGTCATGATATAATTCGTTCATCTATACCATACATCCATGCTAAAATACATTAATATTGTCAAAAACATCATTTTAGTGTAGAGATACTTTATGTTTTATATACTGATAGTGGATTTTTTTTCTTTTTACATAATGAAATCATTATAGGTATATTTTTAAAACATATATTAAATAATAACCTGATAAAATTAAAATTAATGAGTAGCCCCACTTTCCCAGGGTAGTTCCTATTATGAACCAATTCATATTACTAACTAAATTAATTTGCCATCTTTGGTTAATCGGCTTTTAACAACTTTGTCATCTCTTGCTGTCCCAATCCCAAACAATAGTTTTGATTTTTTTTATTTTTATATTATGAGTCAGTTACGATTACCTGTCACTTCAATAAGTAATTTGGGGCCCTGAGAAGGAAGGAGAACTTAAAATTCTTATTGAAATTTGAACATATTTATATCTTCTGTTGAGAAAAATTAATATGGCTGTTGAGTTTATATGGCTGAGAAAGTTGATACCATAAATTGTTATTTTATTATTTTATTATTTGGTAGCTATAATTACTGATCTGATTAAAAATAATTCTTTTGATCCTTTAATTGTTAGTAAATTCTAATTTTGTTATCTAACTAAATGTGTTGAGCTTTCCGTTAATTGAAGTGACGCACTTTCAATTTTGTTGCTCGTATTTTTTCACATATTAGCAATGTATAATGTTAAGTTTGTAATATTATAAAAATTACTATAGTTCTAAAAAATAACTTAGATATAACATTTTTCCTACTTCCTAAAGGAGAAAAATGTTAAATATACATCACACGACCAAGCCCATCACAGTGGCCTCATTACCGTGACTGTCCATAATCCATTTATGGTATATTTTATATTACACTTGTGTATTAATTAGTCTTATAGTTTTACCATAATTGTATTATTAGTCTTCATATAGAATATGAATTTAGATGTAGAATAGGAAAAGAATTTTCCTATTGTAACTTGTATATATACACCTTTCATCAATGAGAATAATTAAGAGATTATTTCTTTCATGATATCAGAAGTCTAGGTTTCACATACCTCCTTCTCCAAAAGCTTCCGCTTGTCTCGATCTTCTCGATTTCTGAGCCCTTCCTCGGTTTTCGTGTCGAGTTCTTCCTCTTTTCTTCCCAAATTTTCTTCTCAATCCCTCAATCACATATTCGTCTATCGATATGTCTATAACAAAGAACATGTTCCATCTTGCCCTTACACTTTCTAACATCAAGAATCACATCCATCTTGTTCTTGAAATAGAAAACGTCTTATATGCGACGTGCGTCGAACTGTTCATGATTCACGCACACTCGCATCAAGTCATACATCACATAATCCTCGCGGATCCTGAGGATACTAAGTTGCCAAACGCGAGGATGATCCAAAGATATGGACGACGCTTGATGTTATCGTACTTCAGTTGATTTACTCCACTATCTCTACCGACCTGTTGCAAACGATTATTGAGTCAGACGCTACGGCAAAGGCTGCTTGGGATAGACTGCGTGACATATTCCAAGATAATTAGAACTCCAGAGTTGTTACACTTGAGCAGGAATTTTTCCACGTCAACATGAAAAATTTCCCGAACGTTTCGGCTTATTGCAAAAGGTTGAAAGAGTTAACGGACCAACTCCGCAATGTTGGTGCTCCCGTTAGTGACGATCGTCTTATTTTACAGATGGTTGTTTGCCTCTCCGAGGCCTATAGTGGCGTTGAAACTATTCTTCGTCAAAGTAATCCTCTCCCGAAGTTCTATCAAGCCCGTTCCATGCTTACCTTGGAAGAAGTCGGTTGTCATGATCCGACCCAACGGGCCGCACTAAGCGCCCTAATGACGCCATTAAACTAACTTGTCACGTAATCAGACTGACACTAAGGACGATATGAAATTCGACAGCATAACACCGCAATCATAACACATGTTCGAATAGGCAAGCCGGCAAAGCTGTCTTACACACAAATAACCCTGTCTCCTGAGGAGTCACATCTAAGCAAATATAACAAATGACGCAGTTGGCTGCTGCCAATCTGACGGAACATCCCAAAATGAAATACAACAGTACAACTGAACAAAACATATCTACAATCCTCATATGACGAACCCACATATATACAACCCACAACTGTCTACAGACCTCTATGAGAAGGATAATGACATATGACGGGACAGGGCCCCGTCGTGCCCCTAAATATACATGAGTCAAAATAATAGGATTCTGTACCAAAATGACAAAGCTCTGAATCAAATGAGCTCTCCAATCAGCTGAACAGGAATCCTAGACTGGAGGATCACCAAACTGAGCACATATATCTGTGGGCATGAACGCAGCCCCCCGAGGAAAGGGGGTCAGTACGAAATAATGTACTGAGTATGTAAAGCATGAAGTACTGTAAATAAGATCATATCTGGCCAAAAGGTAAGAGGAGACAAGTATAATAATCAAACACCAAATTCAACTGTGCCATATAAAAGTGAGAGTCAACTGTGTCTTATAAAAATAATGAGAGTCATATCAAAATCAGGGATGTCTTCCCCTAGAATCATCTTGTCTATATACATTGCCGGCGCTCTAGTGAGAGACTCAGTGGAATCATCATATCTATATACATTGCCGGCCCTTTAGTGAGGGACTCGGTGGAATCATCATATCTATATACATTGTCCGCCCTGTAGTAAGGGACTCGGTGGAATCATCATATATATATACATTGTCGGCCCTGTAGTAAGGGACTTGGTGAAATGGAATAGTAACACTTTGCACGAATAGATGTCAAGAGCAACCCTATGCAATTTAAATCATCACTTGACTCTCAATAAGATCATTAAAATAAACTTTTACTGTAAACATCAAAGGCACTTCTCATAACAAATATCTTTAGGAATTAAGCTGTGTAGAAATCATGTACGTCCGCCGTACGCTCATTTCATATAAATCATGCCAAAAGAAAAAATGAATAGTTCACGTACCTTTTAGTCGAACTAGCCAACTCAATATTATAACACGTCTAGTCTAATACTTCAACCTATAATAAAGAGTAATACGTCCGTCAATTCTATGATTTCTAACGTAAGTTATATTGAAAGACGACTCTCTTCTCTATAGAAATTCGGGCAGCACTTCCCCTATTTATGTGCATATCCATAACTTTCAAACAAAGCCAACAATACCAATAAGGAGATACAACTTCAAGATATAACCAATATAATCTCAAACATTCCATTAACGTCAGCATAACACGTTTCTTCTCTTTTACATTTATGTAAAACAACAACTACATCAGTCAAGGTGATTTATACACCTATTTCTCTTATTAATCTAATTCCTTTAACCATATTAAAACAACCCTTAAAGCAGTCCATCAATTCTAGCAACAACAACAAGAGTTCAAGTCTTCTAGTTTGCAACATATCACCTTACTACACTTTAATGTCTTTTAAGATATGTATTGACAATTACCACAACGTATTTATGAGTTCATAACTTATATTTTAAGCATTAAAACTCCGCAAAACAGCCCCTAACTCGACGCTACAATATCCAACAATTTCAAGCAAGTTTTCGGCCAACATCCACATTATCCAAGCTCTTTCCTTAACTCCTTAACATCTAATTCATGTTCCAACACTTCCATATGACAATTACAACTTAAAGTATCAAGATTCCTCCATTTTTAACATGCAAGTAGTGACGAATTAACAACACAATAAATACAAAATTAGTAAAATTATTTCCAAAATCGGTCCAACAATATTACAACAACCATTTGCATTGTCTCACTCCCATTTTCTCTTAATCTAAGTTCAACTCTTAACACAAATTCAATTCTCAAACTACAACAACATGCAACTTCAATTACACCATAAGAAGAATTTCTTACCTTAAATTTGCCCCAAAACAGTCCCGAAAATCTGCCCAGCAACCCGCGACTTCACTGCCCTATTCTCGCCATTTTTATCATTTTCTTCAACTCAAAGTGACATGCATGAATTCTATTATGTTAATACATCATTCTTTACTCATTTTTCTTCCAAAAACTTGACCCAAAATCTAGAAATTCCAAGCTTAAATTCGGCCCGCAGTGGCACGATGTCGCGCCCTTTTTCGGCCGCGACATTTATTTTCTAAACTCCTGCTGCTCGAATAAAAAGGTTAGAAAATAAAATAAAAGCCAAGATGTTTTTAAAAGAATTGCTAAAATGTTAAAAGAAAGTTAAAGGAGTGTTTAAAATATTAAAAATGCTAAAGATGCTAAAGTTTAAAAAAGGGCTAAAATTTAAAATGCTAAAGGGTTGCTAGAATGCTAAGGGTTCGCGGAGTCGCCACCTAATTAATTGGGGTGAATTAGGACACCTAAATGTTTAACTAGTTTAAAGAAAAAACATTAACTCCATTTCAATGGTCTGCTAAACTTAATGAGATTCTGGGTAAGGGTTCTTTATTAATCTAGAGGGAAGGGGTTAGGCACCCTCTAAGATCCGCTAACTTGCGGTTGTCCTGCCAAACCTAGGGTAGTTATTATATTTTTAAAGATGCAAAGTAAAAGATCTATAAAAAGTGCAATGTTAGAAAAATAAAATGCTGGATGTTAAAATAATGCCGAGTAGTTAAAAAGGTTTTAAAATGTTGGAAAATGTTTAGAGGTGCTAAGAGGTTAATTTTAAAGCTAACGGGTGCTAAGGTGTAAAGAGGTGCTTAAAAGTGCTAAATACTAAAGTGCTGAAGGCTAGGAGATAGATGCTAGCATGTTAAAATGTTTAAAAGGTGCTTAAAGTATTGAAAGGGCAACAGGTGCTATATGCTAAAGTAGAAAGAATGCTAGGAAGGTGCTAAAATGTTACTAAAGTTTAAAACATGCTTTAAATAATATATAATGCAAAAATAGACTAATTGACTAAATATACACATTTGCCTACCTTGATTAGTATAACACATGCTTAAGGGGGTTTTCTTAATATGAAAAATAAGATTTCTATATGGGTGCTATAGCAAATGAGTTAGAAATCTGGAAAAATAATATCATAGCTATATGTGATTAATTATGCAAGTTAAGATTTAATGACGGAAATGATGTCTAGACTACCCGAGTAATTATGTGATTAAATGGTTTAATAATTTAGGCAATTAACTTAAGAGGGGGCAAACTACCTTCTAATTTATTGCGTCAATGTTTAACTACTCCAAATGTTTTACTAATAGCGTAATGTTAGACAATTATATTACAATAAATGAATGGGGCGGGGAAGCAGAAAATAAAATGACCCTAAGGAATGGTAGCGAGAGCATTTCGCTTGTGGCTTTAGGATATCAGATGTGAGATGCAACGAGGAATGTAGGCACGGATCTTCATTTGGGAAAATAGTGATGAGTCTCGTATTGAGACTCCTCCCTTTGCTCCAAGGCATGTGTTTCATGTAAAATAAGAAAAGATAAGGAATTAGTACGAGCCCAATTAAATAACGAATAAGCACTTGGCACACAGTTCATATTGAAGCAAGCACACGTAAAGGCCAACAGAGCCTTTGTGACAGTCTTAAATCGCCAGTAGCAGAAAAATAGGGGTGAACAGGTATGCAGCCAACTGGTAGAGGGGAGAAACAAATGATAGGCAGGCCCCAAAATGTAGTAATTTATCAAGAGAGACAACATACAGAGAAAACAAATGAATAAGGCAGCAAACAGGGGCATGCAGGCAGCAAGCAATGGGTCGAGACAGAAGCAAAAACAGTCAAGTATACACCTAAATACATATAGTATACCTGCAGATCTGCTGCAGTAATGCTCAGATGTGCTAGATATGCTATTGAGATGTAGATGGCGTATAGACATAAGACATATGTATGCAACATTTTCGATTTCAAGAGGGGCCAACTTAGGCGCAGGTTTATGAATGCAAGTATTCAAGACTACATCTAAAAGTGTTGCTTAAACAACTGATATGAAAATGCTTAACATGGACAATTTAGAAACCAAGATACAATGAACACATATTTATAGTAGACAAGTTAGACATATATGTGCAACATCCCATACCACATATAAACTGGACATGTTTAGATCTGACGATAAAGGAGGAGAATTACAAGACACCTTAATGCTTAAACATACAAGTAATAATATACCGTAGTCGACATTTGGTCCCAAAAGCGAGGGGCGAGGGACAAGTAAACTGATGGGCTAACATGGGAAACAATCGAGATACATACTATAATTGATTAACAAGTTTCAGAAGTGTGATCCAAAGAACCAAGCAGGCAAACAGGAACATTTTGAAGACAGGATCAACTGCAGCATACGAAAGAGGAAGTGGTATTCCCTACTTGCACTAAACCATTTTCGAGGCGCAATAGGTTTCACAAATAGATTCGAAAATAAGGCAAAATAGACACATTGAAACTACTATACAATCACGTATTGAACCTATTAGCTTAAACTGGTATCAATCGAGTATAAGATAACCTTCCCAACTTATTTTTTGATCAAAATCAGAGACCATATCGGCAGTTTAAACAAACAAAAACAACCTATACAGTGTTAAAAGTACTTTAAACCAGGTATTTAAGTTAACTAGATGATTTGTATATGAACAGACTTAACACGACCAGCGTTTATCCAGTTAAGCATATACAACTAATCTAATAACGAACGACGACATTAAGCACAATTAAACAAAACATGATATACCGATAGTCACTAATCTTAACTAAACATAGTTAGTCAGCCACATAGCACATAATTTGACTGAAATAGAAAACTGCAAGAAGTAGGATTAAGAGGTGACGAATTTACCTTCTCCGGGCAGCGACCCGGGGCAGCGTATCAAGTCGTCGGGTTTCGACGGGTTTTGGGTTTGCGATGCGAATAGGGGCAAGGTTTAGCTGCTGATTTCTGATTGATTTGGAAAGAAAAGGTTTCGAGATTCCTGTTTCTTGTGACTCTAATTATCTGTTGCTGTGTTTCTTAGATGCTGTCGAGGTGAATCCACCATGCCTGTTGCATGTCAAAACTTGGATATTTATAGCTCCGATTTAGGTTCCAAATTTGGTAGGTTTGATATAGTTCTTAGGGCTGATTTGGTTGTGATTCTTGGTACTTAATTTGGACAAGTTTTACCAAAACCAGTGACGGATTTTAATGGTATATTTCTGTTGTGGTAAGTTTGGATGTCGATTTGGGTGCTGATTTAGAGCGATTTTTGAGGGGATTTGGTATGATTAGGTGTTTATATGGTAAGTTATTCGCTGGATGTGAGTGCATAGGTAAGGAAGGAGTTGATTCACGGATTCTCGGCGAGAATCACTACAGGAAGGTGCGCGATGGGGCGAGGTGTGTGTGAATGGTCGCTAGGTTTTCAGTGGCTTCGTCTAGGTTTTGCGTGAGGACGGGCTTCGGGTTAGGAAATCAACGTGGCTTCAATGGTGGGAAATAAAGCGGTAAGGCGTCTGTGGGCTTACTGCTCGGGTCATGGTGTCGGGTCGCGAGTCATGGATGTTAAAGAAATTGGGTAGTTAGTTTTAGGCTAGTTAGTTTAAATTAGGCATTTTAATTAGGTAATGTTTAATTAATTAGTGCTAAATAAACTAATAAATTGTGATTAAAATTTAGGCGCTTTAAAATTATTTAGGTGCTAAATTAGTCTAATTATTTAGGTGCTGAATTAGTCTAATTTCGAGCTATAAAACTATTATGATGATAAACGCGGGCGTGTTGTTTAATTAATGCTTAATGCTTTAGAATGCGCTATTATTTAAAATTTTATTGTTATGCATTATTGCGAAGTTAAATTAAAATTAAAATGAGCTTAGATTGAATTATTTAAATGCTAAATGCAAATATGATTTTTAAGAATTGTTTAAAGCTTTATAAATGCGACGCTATTAAATGCATGTGTTAGACTAAAATTAATTGACTTTAAATTGCAAATGATTACTAATTAATGCGCTTATGCTACGACACGACGTTATCGCTAAATTATTTATTTTATGCGTTTATTAATTATTTAAGAATTAACGACAAAGCTTAAAGTTAATAAGTGCGCGGGACTCTAAATGCTTAAGACTTTACGTAAGACGTGATGCCATTATTAAATTACTTATTTATGCTCAGATTTAATGTTTTATTGTTGTATTTTATTATAAAAATCCTAAAAATTATTTTACAAAATTAGTGTAATTTTATGGTTAATGGTCGGACGAGGGTCAAAATCGTGTCAGATGTCCCTCTTTGTATGGAGACGATGGAAGAATCTTCTGACAAAGACGTTGACTCATAGCCAATTTTGTCTCGATCTTCGACTGCGTAAATGCCGCGGTGTAAACAAAGCCGACACAAAATCAAACCGCCCCAAATCGAGTTATGACGACACCGGGTTACTATGGTCGAAACACCAAGCGCAGTTAACGCGACTGAAGATGTCCGAGGTCGAGTTATGACGACACCGGGCTACCATGGTCAAAACACCGCGGGCTAACGCGGCTTAAAGATGTCCCGATGTCGAGTTATGATGACACCGGGTTATGGTGCAAAAAGTAAAAGAAAATAATCGCCGAACTCGGGGTGTCGCTATGGCTTGTGGTGCTGGTTCTATGGTGATGCGAGCGAGTGGACCGACGCTGAGGCCGCTTCGCCAATCGTTGGGAAGGTTGCCCCAACAGTTGCCGGTTGTCAGAAGAGAAAATCCACGCCAGGCTCTCGCCGCCGCATGCTAATACTTGAACAAACGGTTAGTGCATAAATCATAAGGCAAAACAATTTTAAAAACAATGTAATCGCGTGAATAGAAAAGGTTATCCCGCAAAACGTGATGCATTGTGTTGATGCGATGTTGCGACGCCGTGATTTTCGCCCCGCACAGACGTGTTGCGATTGTGAACGCGGGTATGTTGTCCTTGCTGCAATTGTCCCTGTGTACTAAAGCTCAAGAAAGAGTTAGTGCATAACTGCTAAGACAGAATAATAAAAAAAATGCAATTTTGAGAACAGAGAAAATCTTCCTTGTGTAGATGTAATATGCTGATGATGGCGCTGCTGGACTTGCCGCGGCCGATAACGCCGTCGTTCGGACGCGTCTTGCCGGGCGCCGTTACGTAGACGCACGCCGATGGTGTCGCCGCCGACACAATGCTAATAACGCCGCGCTCGACGTGTTGCCGGCGCCGCCGTTAGACGCAACGCCATGGGTGTCGCCGCTGACACACGCCGATAACGCCGTCGTTCGGACGTTGCCGGGCGCCGCTGGCGCACGCACGCCGATGGTGTCGCCGCCGACACTATGCTCATAACGCCGTCGTTGCCGACGCGCTGCGCCGGGCGCCGCTGCGTGACGCACGCCGATGGTGTCGCTGCTGACACAACGATGATAACGCCGTCGTTCGGACGTGTTGCCGCCGGGCGTCGTGCAGACGCACGCCGATGGTGTCGCTGCTTGACACTATGCTCATAACGCCGTTGCTCGACGCTGCCGCCGGCGCCGCTGCGTGACGCACGCCGATGGTGTCGTTCGACACTATGCTCATAACGCCGCTCGACGCTGCCGCCGGGCGCCGCGTCGTTGCGTAGACGCACGCCGATGGTGTCGTTGCTGACACACGCCGATAACGCCGCTGTTCGGACGTGTTGCCGGGCGCCGCCGTGACGCACGCCGATGGTGTCGCCGCTGACACTATGCTCATAACGCCGTTGCTCGACGCTGCCGCCGGGCGCCGCTGCAGACGCAATGCGATGGTGTCGCCGCTTGGACACACGCCGATAACGCCGTCGTTCGGACGCGTTGCTGCTGGCGTCGTTGCGTAGACGCAATGCTGATGGTGTCGTTGCTTGGACACCATGCTGATAACGTCGTCGTTCGGACGTATTGCCGGGCGCCGCGTTGCAGACGCACGCCGATGGTGTCGCCGCCGACACTATGCTCATAACGCGTCGTTACGACGCGCTGCCGCCGGGCGTGCCGCAGACGCAATGCCGATGGTGTCGCTGCTGACACACGCCGATAACGCCGCTGCTCGGACGTGTTCTTCGCCGGGCGCTGCGTAGACGCACGCCGATGGTGTCGCTGCTTGGACACACGCCGATAACGCCGCCGTTCGGACGTATTCGCCGCTCCGTAGAATAAATGCTCTCGCGAGCTAAGCTGAGAAAAACGCGTTAGTGTATACCGTTAAACGAAATGATAAATGTATATAAGAAGTGCAATTTCACGGGTCGAGATGTCGCCCCCGATTATGCCGACGAATATCGAGATGTTTCTCGCACCGCAATCGACGAATTGTTATGATGCCTTTGTTGTGTGCGATGCGCGTTGCAAGTTTGACTTTATGCCCGAAGCCGACGCGCCAGGTTTTGTTGCGTAACTCAACTTTGATTGCCGATCGCTGATGCCGCCTTTTCGCTGCCGCTTCTTGCCGCGTCTTTGGATTGTTGTCATCCTCTGCTTTTGCTGCTTTTCTCTGCGAAGAGGCCTTTCGTCGTATTTTCTGCTTCGGCTGTTGCACTTTCTGCTTCTGTTAATATTAAAAGACCTGCGCTCGAAGAAAATTTTGTGAGTTTGGGGTCGATTCAGATTCGACTTTGCCGCCTTGTCCCTTGATGTCCGCGTGCCTGGCCTGTTTGGATTTGCAACCCCTGTTTGACCTCTTTGAGATGTTTAGTAGTGTTCCAAAAGCATTTTCCAAAATGAAGTGTTTTTTTATGAAGTAATGCACAAAACATCTTTAGAAATAAACATCTATATGACATGCGTAAACAATGTAAAAGCCTCGTCTAATTTGCCGAATATGACATGTATTTCGACCAAGCGAACATCCTTTGGAATCCTTGTTATTGCCTTCCTCACAGTGCGCAAAACTGTCTCAATTTCAATGTGTGTCGCGTGGGCGGAACTTAACTTCGTGATGAATTGCTCATAGACAAATGGGAAGATTCCTAACGGTGTGACCGAAGCCGATTTAGGCCGCCTACGTATCCCCATGAGGGAATCAGGTCATGACGTAGTTCATTACAAGCGAAATTGGGTAAAATTCTAAAAGTGGGACCGAAGCCGATATGGCCGCCTACGTATCCGCCAAAGGAATCAGGTCATGACGTAGTTCAGATTACAAGTAAAGGGCTTTTGATTTGCAGCGGCGAGACCCTATATGGGCTCTATGCATATCCCACCGGCGAATGCGCTTTACAATATAAAGGGATTACACGAAAGACAAATACTCCTAGACGTAATATCTCTTCATCAGATCTGCGTTGATAGCCTTGGGCCATACCTCGCCATCCATCTCAGCTAAGATTAGAGCCCCTCCACTTAAAACTCGATGAACCATGTAGGGCCCTTGCCAATTAGGGGCGAACTTTCCTTTAGCTTCACCTTGATTCGGAAATATGCGTTTCAAAACCAATTGTCCCGGTTTGAATAACCTCGGCCTTACCCTCTTATTAAAAGCTCTAGCCATTCTGCTTTGATATAGCCGCCCATGACGATCAGATTCAACCTTTTTCACAATCAACATCAATTGCTCATAACGATCCTCAGATCCACTCGGCCGCTCAACTCGGCTTCTTGATGATTCTCAACGATGGTATTTCCACCTCTGGTAGCACGGCTGCTCCATACACCAAAAGATACGCCGCCTAGAGAAGTTCGGATTGTGGTGCGATAACCCAAAAGCGCAAAGGCAAATTCTCGTGCCAATGTTTGTAGCTTGATCATCTTGCGCAATATCCTCTTGATGTTCTTGTTGGTCGCTTCTACCGCCTCCATTCATCCGAGGTCGAGACGAGTGGAATTACGCGAGTGATCTTGAAATTTCCACATATCTCACGCATCAAATTACCGCTGAGATTGGTTCCATTATCGGTTACAATTGATTCGAACCCCAAATCGACAAATGATGTTGTTGCGAACGGTCGACCACCACCTTTTTCGCCACCGATCCGTGTGATGACGCCTACCCATTTAGTGAAATAGTCAATTGCTACGAGGATGAATCTGCGCCCATTCAAGCAACGGGTTCGATGGGGCCGATGACATCCATGCCCCGCCGCGAACGCCAAGGAGAACTTGTCGCATTAAGCTCACTGGAGGCACTCGAATCAAATCTCCATGACCGCATTGCCGACATTTCTCGCACAAAGCGGATACAACTGCTTTCCATCGCCATCCAAAAATAACCCGCCGAAGAATCTTTTCGCCAAAGCAAAGCCGCTCATACGAGGTCCACACGCCCCTCCGTGTATCTCTTCTACTAGCTTGCTCGCTTCGAGCATCGACACATCTCAATAAGCCCAGATCCGAGTCCTTCGCACACAATTTCCCATTCAAAAGAAATGATTTGCTAGTCTTCGAAGTGTCCTCTTCGGATGTTGGTTATGCCTTCGGATATTCTCCCGCTGAGGTACCTTTTGATGTCATGGTACCATGGATTGCCGTCTGCTTCTCGCCTATACGGGAGCAATAAGCCGCTTCAGCACACTCACCGTGATCGATCGATGTAATTCTTGTCCTGATGTGAATCATGGAGGATAAGGTTGCCAACGCGTCAATTCGCTCGATCCTGAACATGCCTAAATTCTATGTGTGAACCTCTTCGTAATTCCTTCACGCAAAATGTAGGAAGTATCTTCATATTCTTGGTCGCCCATTCGCCATGTACCTGATGGATCAGTAAGTCTGAATCACCTATGACCAGCAGCTCTTGTATGTCCATATCTACGGCCATTCTGAGCCCCAATATGCAAGCTTCATATTCCGCCATATTGTTGGTGCACGGAACTGAGCCATGGAAATCGGATAATGCCGACTGCTTTCAAAACCAACACCGCCCAATGCCGACTTTGAAATTTGCCGCCCATCAAAAACATCCTCCAACCCGTAAACCTCGAGATATCTTCTCCGACAAACAATACCTCTTCATCAGAAAATAGGTTCGGCGGCTCGTACTCTTCATCGACCGGGTTCTCAGCAAGATGATCAGCTAATGCCTGTCCTTTTACGGCTCTCTGCGTGACGTAGACGATGTCGAACTCGCTCAACATAATTTGCCATTTCGCTAGTTTTCCGGTGGGCATGGGCTTCTGAAGGATATACTTAAGCGGATCCATCCTCGAAATGAGATAAGTAGTATCGCCGATAGATAGTGTCCGAACTTCGGCGACCCAAGTTAACGCGCAACAAGACGCTCCAAAGAGTATAACGAGCTTCATATGCCGTGAACTTCTTGCTCAAATAGTATATGGCCTGCCTTTTTCCTCGCTTTCATCGTGTTGCCCAACACGCATCCGAAAGCATTTTCTAACACGCATAAATAGAGTAGCAAAGGTCTCCCGCTCGAGGCACTAGAATCGGATTAGACAGTATTCTTTGATTCTCAAAAGCCCGCTGGCAACTGTTGTCCACTGGTAGTGCATCCTTTTCAATAATTTGAATATCGGCTCGCATATCACTAGATCGGGCTATGAACTCGCTGATGTAGTTGAGGCGACCAAGGAAGCTCATCACGCCCTTTTGCTTTTCGGAGGAGGTAACTCTTGGATGGCTTTTATTTTCGAGGTCTAGCTCAATCCTCTTCTCGCCACTATAAAACCCAACAACTGCGGAACGCCAAATGCGCACTTTGCGTGATTCAACTTCGTTATACCGCCTTAGTCGTTGGAAAAATTTCTTCAAATTTGCCAAATGGTCCTCCGCTTAGCGATTTGATGATGACGCCGCCCACATAGACCTCAATTTCTTTATGAATCATGTCGTGGAAGATGGTGGTCATGGCTCTCATGTAGTGGCGCCGCGTTTCGAGACCGAACGGCATAACTCGATAATAGTACACCACGGGTAGTGAATGCCGCTTTTTTCGCCCTCTTCTCGCCATAAGGATTCGATGATAGCAATAAGCAATCGATTTAACGATCAGAGTTCATGCTTCGCACAATTATCGATGAGTATATGGATGTTTGGAAGAGGAAAGTCATCCTTCTGGCCGCTCATGAGGTCTCGTAATCCACGCAGACTCGGACCTTTCCATCTTTCTTCTTTACCGCACGATATTTGCTAACCAAGTAGGATACTTTGCAACTCGAATTACCTTTGCCTCAAACCGTTTAGACACCTCTTTCTTTGACCTTCAAACTCATGTCCGGTTTGATCTTTCTACTTTGTTTTACTGGGAAACAAGATGGTTCAATAGGTAGCTTTGTGCGACGATGTGCAGACTCAAACTCGCATGTCCTCATATGACCAAGCAAACACATCGGTATCGCTTCGTGAGCTCAATTAATTCTTTCTTCCAGGCGACGCTTAGCGGCGCCGACTCTAGTCTTTTCACTGCCTCATCGCCTAAGTTTATTAACTCGCTTTCTTCCAAATTTGGTTTAGGCCTATCCTCAAAGTTTTCCACTCTTGGCTAAGTTCGATCATGACATTCCTCTTGTTCCTCTGGTTATGCTCGTCATTTGAACTTTGTTCGTTGGTCTCATTACATGTCATATTCAAGTTATCAATGTGTTTATTAATATGATCACGAAAGAAAAATGCTTAAAGAATTTAATTTTAACACAAACAAAATCTTTTAAAAGTCGCAAAATGTCCCGAATTTATGATGAAAGTAAATCGAGATTAAAAACATATTAAGAATCATAAATGTATGTCCTGCTTTCTTTCTAGATAAAAGGTCACACCGCTAGAACTAATCATAAATTCTACCAAGCTTCTGACGGCGTGACAGTGGTGCAAGTCCAATTATTCAGTCAGATCCATGCTCGCATCCCAAACGTGAGCTCTTCCTTGTGATCTCCTGCGATCATGCAACAATCGCCTCATCATCACCTATGAACAGATTCTCGAACCCTACCGCAAGATCATCCGGTCATCTTCTCTGATCCGATGGTATAGGCTTTGACGAACGACCGACCTGGGCGGAATGGGCGCAGCGAGGAATGTATCCCTTCTTCCGAGGTTCGTGGTCACCAAATCCTTCGAAGGGCTGGTACCCCAAACCAAAAGTGTCTCTCTTCCCAAATAACCGATAGGCTCGTGATCCCCTTCATCGACTCCAAGACCTCTGCCGCTCGTATCCGCTTCTTAACATTTCTGGCCACCATTTTGAGAGAACGTGGCCGCAATGGCGGACCCTACTTGCTCTCTTGATCTCATTAATATGAAAAACCGAACCATCCGACTGTTTCACGTCTTCTATGACAGGGATTGCATAATCAGTGTTGATGCTCCCCTTTTTATCTCCAAATACTACCACTTCACTGTGATTCCATATAAACTTTAGGCACTGATGCAAGGTGGACGGATCGCACTATTTCATGGATCCACGGCCTTCCTATCAACAGGTTGTAACATGTAGCAATATCCAATATTTGAAATTCCACAACGAATTCTGCAGGTCCGATCCGCAGTGTGAGGTCCATTACGCCTTCGACCCCTCTATGGACTCCGTCGAAACCTTTGACTCTGATATGACTTTCACGAATTTTCTTACATGCCTCAATTTCAACAAAGGTCGCTACGGGACAAATGTTGACTACCGAGCCTCCATCAATCAAGATCGTTGAAACAATCTTGTCTCGCGACTTGGATGGTGATATTCAATGCAGCGTTGTGTTCGACGCCTCACGTAACTCATCATCGTGAAAGGTGATTCGCGCCTCTAGTACCGTCCGACCAAAGCCGCCAAGTTCCCGTCATTGTACCTCCGAACGATGCATCCTTCAACACCTCCATCAATGCGCCTGTGCAGGCGTAATGCATTAACAATGAAAGTAGAGAAATACGCGCCGAGGTTTTCTTTAATCGCCTACGACGGAATACTCTTAGCCGGGCATCTTCTCCAAAATTCCTCGACTTCACTCACACGCTTTTTTGCGGTGCCTCCTTGGCTGCCTCTATAGGTGTGTAATACCTCTCGACTGGTTATACCGCAATGGTGACTTTCATGACCCGCTTCCCACTTTCTCCGCGATCCACCTTGACGGTGGTCCTTCCCGCGCTGAATAATCGTGATTGAACCTTTATGTCTCGGCGGTGCCCTTTCCAACTCAAATACCGCTTTTCGGTGATTGGTGGGCGACGAAAGCGTATGTTCGACTCTTCCTCACTTCGAATCGATCGGATGGTTCCTCCAAGTTGTATTCTCATCAAGGGCTATCAGTGCACATCGCGCTGCCGTGGTTGGCAAGGGATTATCATGCACGTTTGGGCGTGATCCTTCACCAATTACTCCTTCTTTGATCAACTCTTCGATTTTGTCCCCGAGGTGTAGCAACTTCCGTGTCATGCCCCGGCTATCGAGTGATACGCACAACGCTTATTCTCATCATACCATCTTGGGATAGGCCGAATCCTCCCCGAATTGGTTGGATCAAACTCGCACCGCAGCCTTCGTATATCCGTATGGGTTCACCACGGGTGCGGGTTCGATGGTTTTCCTTCAAAATTCGCATTTCGTCCGGGCGCATTGGGTGCTCGGCGTTGGGCGGCTTGATGGGCGTTGACGCGGCCGATAAACGGGTGCTCGAAGCGTTATATACGGGCCGCGTGGTAGGGGCGCAAGGCGTGTATAGTGAGGTGTAAAGTTTCGTCACGCGCGTGGTAGTATGGGTTTGATAGGGTGGTTCTCGTATGTTATGAATGCTTCGTTTGCGTTTGTACAAACATGGAAGCGGGAAACCGCCTCTTCTTCCTCGGCACTTCGATCGCCCCCGATCAATCGCCTTATCGTTGCTCGCAATGCCGCCGCATTCGTAATCCCGCCGCTTTAATACCTTCTTCTACGGTCACCCATTCTCGACGACCTGCAAAATTTCGCCCGACGACGCTTTATCATCCGCTCATAATAGGTCAGATCCTTCAAAGATTGTACAAATAGTGTGGTCATCTCACTCTCCACCACGCGTTGTACTTTGTCGCTCGAACGCCACCTCATGGCGTACTCCCTAAAAGTCTCCGTAGATTTCTTTTCCAACTTCATTAGATAGAACCTGTCCACACCGGTTTCTGTGTTGAATCCGAACCGCTCCACAAAGTCTTGGGCCAATGCATTCCAACTATGCCATTTACGCGATCTCGCTAGTGTACCAATCTATTGCCACGGTTAAGCTTCGAATGAACAACTTCACGATGATCACTGGTTCTTCCTACCCCGATTAACTTGTCGCAATATGATCTCAAGTGTGCACGAGGATTTCCCTTCCCATCAAATAAATCGAACTTCGGCACCTTATATCCCACCGCGCTCCACATCCGACGCATGCAAAGATCTTCATAATCTAGCCTTCGTGACCTTTATCCGATCGCATGCCACGAACCGCTTCTTTCAGCCGTGAATCTCTCTGCCACGCCATCGCCCATTTTGGCTCGACTTCCTTTCCATTTCTTCGTAATGATCCACTTCTTAGCGGCGGACGGTAAAAGGGTTTCGCTGTGTAAGTTAGCCGTATGCGGGTGGTTTGGGCCGGTAGCTGGTATGATGCGGCATTGGTTGGCTTGGCGACAGGGCTGATTATGGTGAAGTGATTAGGCGGAGGCGAGGTACGGGCGATGGGAGGATCATTTTGAAGGCGAGGTTGATGATCGTCGCGGCGGGCGATCGATCGTAATCGCGGCCTTTGTGGGAGTTTTGGGGGACATGTGCGCGGAGGTCGATCCGGGCGGTTCACGAGATAGTGGCCCTTTGCTCGCATGGGGTATTCAAACCGATGGATAGGTTGGTCGATTCGTAGCCTCTCCATCTCAACTCGCATATCGCTATCATTGCGGCAAAGTGAGCAATACATTCTTCCCGATCGTGATATTCCTCCTTCAAGTTTCGTTACCGACAGAACAATTCCCAAACCATTCGCTCGACGCCCGAGCTACCATATCGCCATTTCTTGCCTCGATCCGTGAAGTGTGGATGCCCGACATTGTTGAGTCAAAATACGAACCGACCTTTGGGAAGATGATAAATCTTTCTAAAATGCAACAAACAAAGTTAGCATAAGAACATAATTTGCAATTATGTAGCGGATATATTGCACACAACATATTCAAACGCTTTCCTAACACGCAGGACCTCTTTATGCCGTAGGTAGGCCTAAACGCCATATACGCGATAATGATGGATCGTCCGAGCCATCTGAGAAATGCTTTATCGGGACTAAAAATAATTAAATTGCAACAATGAAATGTTAAACTAAAGCTCTATTCCTAATGCTATATCAGGCCGCCGCTTAACGCGCGCGGTGTTGCTAGGCCCCGCTTCCCGCATCTTTCAAATATTGCATGATGTTTTGAAGTTGGTCCCACTGAACGGTGTTGTTCCCTAATCGCACACTTTTACCCAATTGGTCATGTCGATATCCTCGAAACCTTGCTTGCCTTCGGGGCTTGGATCGCTACAATCTTCCTTGAACCACGCACGATTCAGCGTACTCTCCCGCTTGTTCAGATTTGACATCTATTTTCTCAACGTTGTTCCATTCTTCAAGGATTTGCTTTTCTCGGGAAAGTGCAATTTTCCCAAACGCGACCTCAATCCTTCATGTCCGATCGAGCGGATTACCTCGTTCTTGACCAAATCAAGCGAGTACACGCAACGGAGCATATGGTCAAGTCCCTTAATCCGATGAGCTCGATGTAATAACGGTCCTTGCTCCTTACATAGGCTTTGTTGATACGGATAGCAGCTGGTACCTCCATTGCACTTGGTTGCTAGCGGGATGCCGTAAATTCATACCAATCCCTAGTACCGACGCGAAACAAACCGCTTCATCCCGTCGTAAAAACTTACAATCCTATAATCATTGCTAAAACAAATGTCCGCCATATTCGATCGCCGATAAAAGTGTTCCATGGCCCACATCCGTAAGATGAGATTGCATCCTCAAGAAATTGGTTTCTTCGCTTGCATTTTCCTAGAGCTCAAATATCTCACTAGAATCACGGGAACCAAAGTAAGTCGTGCCATTAATGCCTTCAAAACCATCCGGTCACGTAACATATGCAAGATCGATCCGCCCATGTTCGCGGAAACACTAGAGTGCCTAATAGAGCAACGGTGAATGCGGTATGTCGCCTAGTTTTCCATTGTCCCAAATCGCAAGAAAACTCCTTTCGAATGATCGATAGCTATCTTGGCGACCATATCTCTCGCAGATAATCTAGGAAACCCAATTGTTCTCGGCAACGGAGTTCCTTTGTGTTTTTAGGCCCATGTAATGCAAGAATCTCTTTCCGCATTGATTATAAGGGATGATTTGCCCTCTGCCTCGTAAGCTAGGCTCGTGAAGTAGTTGATCTCTCCAACGCGGGTGAGTTCAAGTCTCAAACTCAACACCGCTTTATCCGATCCTAATCGAATTAAGGCCCTAACTATATGTTGATCCGAGCGATGTCAAACAAAGCCGTGAGACAACCTAATTTGCTTCGATAATCATTTTATCACGCCGAAATTCTCCCACCAAACCTTTAGCTTTGTTTAACACCGCTACCATTCTCGACCTCCGGATTATTGGAATACCGCTCATCCTATACATAAATAGAAGTAAAATGCAAAAATTTCCCAATGTTAGCATGTCACGTTGGGCTCGGATTCGCCCATTAATATCACGTAGCACATAATATGTTGTTGGTCGTTGGGTCGAGAAACCCTTCGACACTGGGCTGCCTCCTAATGTGGTGTCGATACCAAGGACCACCCACCTAAGGTAAATGCATGTATGACTTAGTATGAAGGGTGGTATAGCTCATCCTAAGTTGCTAAGATTTGGCTTTTCTAGACGCAAGGTTCCCGAGCGACAACTCGAGTGAGAAGGCTACGCGCCACCTGTTAGACCGCACTCCACGATATTACCAACTCTCCTAAATTTGGATTTTGAAGAAAGAATTTTGTTGATGCACCCAAAGACCTCGCATGTAGTGTGTGATTGTGTGAATTTTCCAGAGTGGAAGAAATATGAGCGGAATGCCAGTTTAAGGAAAGCAGTAAAGCAGGTAGCAATCAAAAATAAAACAAAATACAACACACAAAAAATTAAATGCCAAAGTAATTGCCAAATAATTATCCTAGATCTGTTGTGGTTAAGAACCTAAATTCCCCAGTGGAGTCGCCATTTCTGTCGCGCCCATTTTCGACCGCGACACTTTTTCTAAACTCCTGCTGCTCGAATAAAAAGGTTAGAAAATAAAATAAAAGCTAAGATGTTTTTAAAAGAATTGCTAAAATGTTAAAAGAAAGTTAAAGGAGTGTTTAAAATATTAAAAATGCTAAAGATGCTAAAGTTTAAAAAAGGGCTAAAATTTAAAATGCTAAAGGGTTGCTAGAATGCTAAGGGTTCATGAGTCGCCACCTAATTAATCGGGGTGAATTAGGACACCTAAATGTTTAACTAGTTTAAAGAAAAACATTAACTCCATTTCAACGGTCCGCTAAACTTAATGAGATTCGTAAGGGTTCTTTATTAATCTAGAGGAAGGGTTAGGCACCCTCTAAGATCCGCTAACTCATATTGTCCCGCCAAACCTAGTAGTTATTATATTTTTAAAGATGCAAAGTAAAAGATCTATAAAAGTGCAATGTTAGAAAAATAAAATGCTGGATGTTAAAATAATGCCGAGTAGTTAAAAAGGTTTTAAAATGTTGGAAAATGTTTAGAGGTGCTAAGAGGTTAATTTTAAAGCTAACGGGTGCTAAGGTGTAAAGAGGTGCTTAAAAGTGCTAAATACTAAAGTGTCAAGGCTAGTGAGATAGATGCTAGCATGTTAAAATGTTTAAAAGGTGCTTAAAGTATTGAAAGGGCAATGTGCTATATGCTAAAGTAGAAAGAATGCTAGAAGGTGCTAAAATGTTACTAAAGTTTAAAACATGCTTTAAATAATATATAATGCAAAAATAGACTAATTGACTAAATATACACATTTGCCTACCTTGATTAGTATAACACATGCTTAAGGGGGTTTTCTTAATATGAAAAATAAGATTTCTATATGGGTGCTATAGCAAATGAGTTAGAAATCTGGAAAATAATATCATAGCTATATGTGATTAATTATGCAAGTTAAGATTTAATGACTTAAATGATGTCTAGACTACCCGAGTAATTATGTGATTAAATGGTTTAATAATTTAGGCAATTAACTTAAGAGGGCAAACTACCTTCTAATTTATTGCACAATGTTTAACTACTCCAAATGTTTTACTAATAGCGTAATGTTAGACAATTATATTACAATAAATGAATGGGCGGGAAGCGTAAAATAAAATGACCCTAAGGAATGGTAGCGAGCATTTCGCTTGTGGCTTTAGGATATCGATGTGAGATGCAACGAGGAATGTAGGCACGGATCTTCATTTGGGAAAATAGTGATGAGTCTCAGACAGACTCCTCCTTTGCTCCAAGGCATGTGTTTCATGTAAAATAAGAAAAGATAAGGAATTAGTACGAGCCCAATTAAATAACGAATAAGCACTTGGCACACGCTCATATTGAAGCAAGCACACGTAAAGGCCAACAGAGGCATCGGACAGTCTTAAATCGCCACAGTAGCGTAAAAATAGGGTGAAATGTATGCACCAACCGGTAGAGGAGAAACAAATGATAGGCAGGCCCCAAAATGTAGTAATTTATCAAGAGAGACAACATACAGAGAAAACAAATGAATAAGGCAAAGAAATGGGCATGCAGCAAGAAGCAATGGGTCGAGATGTATAAAAATACCAAGTATACACCTAAATACATATAGTATACTGCAGATCTGCAGAATGCTCGAATGCTAGATATACCTGGTCGATGTATGCAGAGGCGGGGATAGACATAAGACATATGTATGCAACATTTTCGTTTCAAAGAGGGCCAACTTAGGCGCAGGTTTATGAATGCAAGTATTCAAGACTACATCTAAAAGTGTTGCTTAAACAACTGATATGAAAATGCTTAACATGGACAATTTAGAAACCAAGATACAATGAACACATATTTATAGTAGACAAGTTAGACATATATGTGCAACATCCCATACCACATATAAACTGGACATGTTTAGATCTGACGATAAAGGAGGAGAATTACAAGACACCTTAATGCTTAAACATACAAGTAATAATATACCAGAGTCGACACATTTGGTCCCAAACCAAGGCAGGGACAGGGACAAGTAAACTGATGGGCTAACATGGGAAACAATCGAGATACATACTATAATTGATTAACAAGTTTCAGAAGTGTGATCCAAAGAACCAAGCAGGCAAACAGGAACATTTTGAAGACAGGATCAACTGCAGCATACGAAAGAGGAAGTGGTATTCCCTACTTGCACTAAACCATTTTCGAGACGCAATAGGTTTCACAAATAGATTCAGAAAATAAGGCAAAATAGACACATTGAAACTACTATACAATCACGTATTGAACCTATTAGCTTAAACTGGTATCAATCGAGTATAAGATAACCTTCCCAACTTATTTTTTGATCAAAATCAGAGACCATATCGGCAGTTTAAACAAACAAAAACAACCTATACAGTGTTAAAAGTACTTTAAACCAGGTATTTAAGTTAACTAGATGATTTGTATATGAACAGACTTAACACGACCAGCGTTTATCCAGTTAAGCATATACAACTAATCTAATAACGAACGACGACATTAAGCACAATTAAACAAAACATGATATACCGATAGTCACTAATCTTAACTAAACATAGTTAGTCAGCCACATAGCACATAATTTGACTGAAATAGAAAACTGCAAGAAGTAGGATTAAGAGGTGACGAATTTACCTTCTCGCAAATGACCGGGCAACAGATCAAGTCGCTTTCGACGTTTTGGGCTCATGCGAATAGGGCGAGTTTAGTCGCGATTTACGATTGATTTGGAAAGAAAAGGTTTGAGATTCCTGCTTTCGTGACTCTAATTATCCGTTCGTGTTTCTAGATCTTTGTCGAGGTGAATCCACCATGCCTGTTGCATGTCAAAACTTGGATATTTATAGCTCCGATTTAGGTTCCAAATTTGGTAGGTTTGATATAGTTCTTAGGGCTGATTTGGTTGTGATTCTTGGTACTTAATTTGGACAAGTTTTACCAAAACCAGTGACGGATTTTAATGGTATATTTCTGTTGTGGTAAGTTTGGATGTCGATTTGGGTGCTGATTTAGAGCGATTTTTGAGGGGATTTGGTATGATTAGGTGTTTATATGGTAAGTTATTCGCTGGATGTGAGTGCATAGGTAAGGGAAGGGTTCGATTCGCCGGATTCTCAGGCGAGAATCACGGCAGGGAAGGTGCGGCGATGGGGCGAGGTGTGTGTGAATGGCTGCTAGGTTTTCTAGGGCTTCGTCTAGGTTTTGCGTGAGGGACGACGGGCTCATGTTAGGGAAATCAACGTGGCTTCTGGGCTGAGGGGGAAATAAAGGGTAAGGCGTCTGCTGGGCTTACGGGTTTGGGCTGCGGGTGCTGGGCCGGGCGACGGGTCGCGGATGTTTAAAGGGCTGGGTAGTTAGTTTTAGGCTAGTTAGTTTAAATTAGGCATTTTAATTAGGTAATGTTTAATTAATTAGTGCTAAATAAACTAATAAATTGTGATTAAAATTTAGGCGCTTTAAAATTATTTAGGTGCTAAATTAGTCTAATTATTTAGGTGCTGAATTAGTCTAATTTCGAGCTATAAAACTATTATGATGATAAACGCGGGCGTGTTGTTTAATTAATGCTTAATGCTTTAGAATGCGACGCTATTATTTAAAATTTTATTGTTATGCATTATTGCGAAGTTAAATTAAAATTAAAATGAGCTTAGATTGAATTATTTAAATGCTAAATGCAAATATGATTTTTAAGAATTGTTTAAAGCTTTATAAATGCGACGCTATTAAATGCATGTGTTAGACTAAAATTAATTGACTTTAAATTGCAAATGATTACTAATTAATGCGGCTATGCTACCTGACACGACGTTATCGCTAAATTATTTATTTTATGCGTTTATTAATTATTTAAGAATTAACGACAAAGCTTAAAAGTTAATAAGTGCGGGCGCGGGACTCTAAATGCTTAAGACTTTACGTAAGACGTGATGCCATTATTAAATTACTTATTTATGCCTGTATTTAATGTTTTATTGTTGTATTTTATTATAAAAATCCTAAAAATTATTTTACAAAATTAGTGTAATTTTATGGTTAATGGCTGGACGGGAGGGTCAAAATTGGGTGTCAACACACGATTTACCCAATGTTTTTGTGCAAATCTTTGGCTTGTAATTTGTGGAAGAAAACTTAGGTTAGAAAGAAGAGATGAAAAGCTTTCATTTTTTGTTATGGAGAGGGTGTTAGGTTCGATTGAGGAGAGAGGGAGAGAAGAGAGAAGATTTGAAAAATGAGAAATTTAGAGATGAAAGGTTAATAATGTTTTAAGGGCAAAATCTGGGGAAAAAATTATTACACTTTGGTCCAATTCTCTTAAGTGTCTTCTTAAATTAACCCCTCAACTAAAATAAATCTCACTTCTTTTAAATCCCGAAAATCTCATAAGACCTCGTATCCTTGTTGTCGTAACTTATATAATATGTTACTAATCCATAACGGGGATATATTTAACTTTTCATTTCTCATGTCCATTGTCACACTCGTTGTAACAAAAACAAAATCCGGAATCACACTCTCTTGTATACTAATTTACGTATTAACATATGTAATTATACTTTATCCAATATTCGAATCTTACTTCCTTAATGACGCTCTTTAATTATTGTCTTAAACTTACGAGGTGTAACATCCTTCCCCCCTTAGAAACATTCGTCCTCGAATGTTCATAATAGGTCTCATGCTATAAAAATTTCGACAGAGTCTCCTTTATAACTATGCCTATCCACCTATATTCAACAACCAACAGATGCCTCACAGGGCCACAATATAACACATATACAACTCATCAATTACTATAATCACATAAGGAGTTGAATTGAATTACCTGTAGGCCTAGGGAACAATTGAGGATACTTCTTCTCAGTACGAGGTAAGCCTATAATGAAGTCCATATTAATCATTTCCCATTTAACTATCTTACTTACTAGTCTTAGCTTGTAACCTTCAAACATCGACATTATCTGAGGAATGTCCTTTAGAATATTTTGTTGCCATGAAAATATGAGTCTGCATATCTTATAGATAGTCATATTGATCTCCTATATCACCTTGTGGATAGTCACATGCCTTCATGCAACCCAATATTTCCCCATTCTCATATCTACCGCATAGTGATAAGTGGTACAACTCTGAATACTACTTTGAACTTGAAGGGGAAATAAACATTCACCACACTTGCAATACCCGTGTCACCTACAGAAACTGAGTTGTAATACCTATATCAGCGTTACCGGATCTCCAAAAACAAACAAATGATCCATGGTCTCATATTGCCTCTTATCACAACAATAACATCTAGCCTCAGTCTCTTTTCCAACTCTTCTTAGGACATCCCCACTTGTATTTTAAACTCTCATAATCTCTAGAAGAAGAATGAAATCTTACAAGGTAATCCTGATATTCATATATTCTTAAAAACATCACATTTGTGTGATTTCCTTCTTAACAACTCTCATGCACTTCCTACTGTAAATTTACTTGAAGCTGTCATTATCTACTATGACATTTCACATACTTCTGTTAATTTATACAACTCTAATTCTTGTGTGATATGTGTAACACCCCATTTTAACCGGAGTCGAAACGGTGTACTACGTATGGTTGATTCCTATGTTTTGATTTTAAGGAGTCGCCACCTAACTATTTTAAAGATGAATTAGGACATTTATGTAGTAAAATTGCTAAAATAACTCCATTTAATGATCTGCAAAACTTAATGAGATTCTAAGTAAGAGTTCTCTATTATCCTAAGGGGAAAGGGTTAGACATCACTTAAGATCCGCTAACTTACGATTATCCGGTCAAGCTTAGGCTTTAATCATTGTATTAAAATGCATGTTTTCGAAAATATAAAGTCAAAAGAAGAATGTTGCAAATAATTTATTTGAAGTATATTTTTCATAAAATTTGTAATAAGAAAAGACTTTTACATAAGAAATAGATTATTTGTTTATGAGTTTTTATGAAAATATATATATATATATATATATATATATATATATATATGTAAATACTAATAATGCATAAAAATGATTAAACTATTTTGAAAAGCTTAGACATGCATAACGGGCCTAAGAGATAAATAAACTAGCGGTGATTTTCCTATTTTTAACTACCTCTTTTCTAAATTATTAATCCTAAGCCTAACTATTTTATGCATTCTTATAATCATACAAATAATAAAATAGCGGAATTTAAAGAGTTTAAAAGAAATGACTAGGACGGATGAAGATATCATCCCGCCCTATTTGTTTAGAAGTCCCGAGGTCGGAAAATGAAATGTATTGGAGGTGGATCTTCATTTGTCATGGGCGTGATGAGTCTCATAGCGAGACTCTTCGTTGCTCCCGGTGCATTTTATGTGAATAAAGAAAAGAAAAAAAAAGGATTAGTAAATGTCTAACTAATCAAAAGAAAAATGTAGAGTAATACTAAAAAATTTAGCACATTTATAAACATAAAGAAAACACATCATTAAAAATTATCATATATCCAACAGTTCTCTTAATCGAACTTCCCTGCCAGTGAGTCAATGATTTAAAACAAAACACTAGAACTCAAACCATTACAAATTAATCTTAAAACTGGAATCATTTGTACCGTGGCGGAGAGTTATTATACCACTAGAAAATTCTTTTAACATTTCCCCTCCCTAGAAAAGAGATGGAAGAACATTACTTATACCCAAACTCATGTAACATTTCCACAGATAACCATTATTAAAAGAAGACTTAAACTCAGATATTATATCTAAAACCAAAGTGGAAGTAAAACATGCCAAATATATGGATCATTAAACCTCTTCTCATAGCTCTCGGAGTCGGATTAAAGGAGGACACTATGATTTATTCTATTTCGCAGGACAACGGCAAAAGGATACTAATGCAGAATCCTAATTTATCCTTTAGGCAGAAGGAAAGAACAACTGAATATTTTCTAGACTCCCTACTTTGAAACAACTATATATGCAAATATGATCCAAACCTACTGGTTATTCTAATTGTCACGCCCCGAACCGCGGGCCCGCGACTGGTGCCCTACATGGGCACTCTTCTATTCATACAACACAAGTAAACTGCGAAAGATAAATAACAATCATTTTTTTTCTTTAAACAAAGGCAAAGCCGATAAGGCTGTCATAATATATAACGCCCGAATGGAACTACAACTGTACAACAATGTAAATACAAATCGCGCCAGTCAACCCACATATGAATACAGACCTCTAAGATTTTGGACAGTAACTATGACGGGACAAGACCCCGCCGTACCCCTGAATATACCTAACCATAATGACAAGCTCCGAAACATTGGAGCTATCCCAAAATGCTGAACAAGGATTCTAAGCTCGTGGATCCACAATTGAGTACATAAACCTGCGGGCATGAACGCAGCCCCCCGAAGGGGGTCAGTACAACAGGTACTAAGTATGAAACGGAAATAAAGTACTGTAAACAAATCATAACTGTACAAAAGAATGACATGGACAAGTATGAAAATCAAATACCAGATCCTACCGTGTCATATAAAATAAGAGTCAACTGTACCTTGTACCACTGTACTACTTTCAAATATGAAAGTCATGTCAAAATCAGGGACACCTGCCCTCATAATATAATATCACAGAATCATGCTCGTGGAATACACCATCACTGTCAGCATATAACAAGTATAATATACAATCATCATCAGAGAAGCTGCCCGTGGAATTCCAACATCACTGTCGGCATGTACAAAGTATAATATATAACAATATCTAGGAAACATGTCCGTGGAATTCCAACATCACTGTCGGCGTGTCAACCTCACATAAGCATGCCCGTGGAATTCCAACATCATCGCTGTGTCAGAGAACAATATATAGCGATGCTCGAAGCGTGCGTAGAATTCCAACATCACCGTCGATGTCAACCTCGCGAAGCGTGCGTGGAATTCCAACATCACCGTCGATGTTCAGAGAACAATATATAGCGATGCTCGATGAAGCGTGCGTGGAATTCCAACATCATCACAAGATGTCAACCTCACAGAAGCATGCCCGTGGAATTCCAACATCACCGGCGTGTGCGTGGTATACTATCAAATCAAGATCACCGAATATGCCGTGGAATTCCAACGCCATCGCTGATCCATGATATAATATAAAACCAGCATCACTGGACCATGCCCGTGGAATTCCAACATCACTGTCGGCAGTCCATGATATAATATAAAATCAACCCTACAGAAGCATGCCTGTGGAATTCCAACATCACTGTCAGCATGTCCGTAGTATAACATATAAACAATATAACATGTATACATATAACAAAGCCCCCCCCCCAAGCGAGGGGCTCGGTGAGGTGAAATACAACACTTGCACGAATAACCTGTTATACCCCGTATTTCCAGAGTATGTATGCGAGGACGTACGTACGAGAATACGGCAGAAAGATTGGAAAGGAAGAAAGAGGTGATTTTTCCACGGAAAAGTTTCCGGTTTTTGTGAAGGAAAAAGGTTCGTTAATGGGAATTGGATTCCCAGATTTGGTATTCGGACTTCCTGGAATATTAGAGAATTATGGAATTTTATTTTCGGAAATGGTCACGTGGGCCCACTGAGAAATTTACGGTTTGTAGGGCCCACTTTGTTTTGAGATTTTGGCCATTGTGGATATTTTTTCGAAAGACGTTTTGAGGGCGATAGGAGGGTGACACGTGTCACCCCGCCTGTGGCTCGGGCCGGTTACATTTGGGCACAAGTGCCGACTAGAGTCGTTTCCGACGAAACGTTTCCACGCCTTTCGTAGGAAAATTCGCTATGTCCTTTTTAATTTTTGCGGATTTTTCCGAGAGACGAAACATTTTGGACCAACGGAGGGTGGCATGTGTCACCTCACATTGAAGCTTGGCCCGTCGAGTGGGCGATTAGTTCACGAATGGATTGATATTGTGGCTCACGTTTTGGCCCTATTGGTTCCTTGTTTTGTGCCTTGTTTTGGCCTTGTTTTGTGGCTTGTCTTGTGCCGTTTTTGTGGAGTAGGGTTAGGGTGCACTTGGCTTGATCAAGGCCTTACACTTGCCTTGCACATGGCTCGATCTTGGCCATGGTTGGCATTTGGGTTTGCTATAAATACCCCATTTGTGAAGACTTCATTCATCCACAAATGTTTCCGAGTCTTGAATCCCTCCTCCTCTTGTTGACTCGCCCAAGAGCTCCTCTCCCTCGAAAGTGGCCTTTGGCGTGAGGTCTCCTCCTCATGAGGTCTAGCTGGGTACCCCTGCCTAGTTGTTTTCGTATAATACCCTTTGTTGTGGTATAGAAATACTCCTAGTATTGTTATAATGCCCAAAATACCTTAGCCTTGTACCTTGTAGTATTCCAAAGATACCTCTTTACGTAGAGTCCGAAATACTACCTTTGTCCTTTTAGTCTCAAACCGAAACCCTAAGGAAATCTTCATAGTTGGTCAAGTATGTGAGTAGAAGTTGGTTAGAACTTCTAAGGGTTGTTTGGAGTGGTTTGGAGCGCACTGAATGAGCTAAACCTTGCTCGGGATCGACATTATAACTTGGATAATTTTGGGCTTATCGAGGTAATTATCTTGTCCTCTATTGTAATTGGAAATTACATGTTTGTTAGAGTATAGTCAAGTATACTATATATGGAACTACTTAGTATTCTGATGTCTTTTGACTTAAGCTGAAGAATAAAGAATCGAATCGAATCAGTATTTACATAGGATTGTATTGCGGTAGACTTGTGTAGACATCGAGTAGAATTGTACACGTCCGTAGGCGTGTAAACCCACGATTGGCTTGGTAGCCCTCGATAGAGGAGAGATTTACGCTGTATGTGTGAGGAGGTTCTTGAATTTTCTATAGAAAGATAGAAACTTGTGTTTTGGGGTTAATAGGCGTTTTGACCTTTATAGGTGAAAGTACTAAGAGTAGCGTATTCTACTCGGAGTGGAAAGGGCTAGCGAGTTGTAGTACTTGGAGCATTTTGCTTATTGTCGATAAATCGTCGCGAGGTATGTGAACCTCTTCCTATCTTTTTCTAGCATGATTGTTGTGAACTATGTAGTACGGTAGACGTACATGTGCTAAGTGTTTGGTTGGTTTAAAACATAGGGTGTTATAATAGCTTTATGGGAAGTTAGTTATAACGACCTTATGTAAGTGAAAATGGTTTACTGATGTTAGAAGTTAAGAGACTTGATCTTATAAGATAAGAGACTTAACTTATTTGTTTTAATGTGGATGTTTGTGTGAAACCTCATTCGTGAGTAATGAGTACTTGGTTTTAAAGGGATAATGTTTTACTGATTTCGGGAATCAGAATGTGTATCGACGCACAACCGCGGCGTTAATAAAGGAAAATGTATTGAATAATGATGTGTTGTATTAAAACCAGTAGAAACCTCCATCCGCATGTAAGCTAAGATGAGACAAAATGATATTACATTTTCTAGATCACGGTCATTGTAATAAGATCGTTATAAACAAGAATAAACTACTCACGTATATGACATATGTTACTCAATTGTTCTAAAAAGGAATCAAGTGATTAAGTTTGGGGAACTATGAAACCATTTGAAAATGAGAAGCTTGAGTAATGAAACTAGGCAAACCGAACTTAGGAAAGAATGTTGTTACTTGATTTTGAAAAGGAAGGTGGGTTGGTCATTCTAATACTACGGTATCGGGTGACTTTTATAAAAGTAATGGATCTCTTTAAAAGAACTTAACGTATGTAGTACTTTGGGGTTAAAACCCGGACTTTGGCATAAAATGAAAGTACTTTGAGTTGTGTGAAACTTGCTTATGCTTGTTGTGAAACTTGCCTATGCTTGTGATGATAGCCTTTATTGTACAATCGTTGTGTTTCGTGTTACCGCTCTCTCGATAGAGGGTCGTTGGTCCAGTTGAGAACTTACTTGACGCGTCGGCAGCGACGAGAAATTCCACGCACGTTCGCTGATAGTATTATTGTTGTTAATCGCTTTGGACATACCGACACGATCGCGTAGCGCGGGTATGCTTCCATTTTGGTTAAGGTCTTGTGGTTAATCGCTTTGGATATATCGACACGATCGCGTAGCGCACGTATGTTTCCATTTTGATTATCGCCAGGATTTCCCTTTGGACATACCGACACGATGCGTAGCGCACGTATCGTCCATTTGGAATGTTGTCTTATTTTTCCTTTGGACATACCGACACGATGCGTAGCGCACGTATGCGTCCATTTGGAATGTTGTCTTATTTTTCCTTTGGACATACCGACACGATCGTAGCGCACGGGTATGCTTCCATTTGGATTCTTTGTCTTGTTGTTGAGGTCACATGGACATGTCTACACCGATGCGAATTCCGGGCATGTGGCCATGGGACATTGGTATTATTGTTGCATCATGGACATGTCTACACCGATGCGCAAGATTCCGGCACGCGCCATAATGCGAACTCGATTGATGTTGTGGGCGTGAGACCCATAGTTATATCGAGTGATGATCGCTTTATGTTGTGAATCGTAGTTTGGTTATCATACATGTCTCCGCTTTATATAGACTAGTATGATTTCATTCTGATTGCATGCTTTCACATACTTGGTACTGTTATCGACCTCTTCGAAGCCGCGTCATGCCGCAGTAGAGGTACATCGGCCGTGGATCCCCGCTCTTAGGATCACAGATTCGTATTGGAAGTTCCGTTTCTGAGGCTTATCTTTTGGTATGTGTTCCCGAGTTGTAGGTTCTTGTACATTCGGGTATGGCGGGGCCCTGTCCGTCATAGTCGTTGTAAATCTTAAGTGCAGTAGTCTGTTGTGGCGGGGTTGTAAAGGATTAAACTGCTCGTGTTTTATGTATATACCGAAGGCAAATGCTTGGTTGGCTTTGTTTATTTATGATATCTCTTGTTAAATGACTCATGTTTTATGTTCCGCTGATTTTCTCGATGTATGTATCACTAGGGTGCCGAGGTAAGGCACGATGCAGCCCCGAACAGTCGTTACAAAAGTGGTATCGAGCGATTAAATCCTCGGAAAGTGTCTACGCATCGTGTCAGTAGTCTTGATTATCGATGTGTTGTGCACCACATCTATAATCGAGAGGCTGCAGACATTTAGGATTAGTTTCATTCTTCTCATCCCGAGATCGTGCCTTAGAGGCGTGTTGTAAGTTGGACCCTCCGACGTATCTCGTTTTACCGATTATGCCTCCGCGGCAAACCAGAGCCCGAAGGGCAAGCGGCCGAGGCGCTAGTGAGATCTGAGAGAGTTCGAGGCGCAGCCGTCGACTGAGTTGTGCTTGACGGCGGGCTTTGTAGCGCCGCCCAGCCAGAGAGGTTAGAGCGCGGCAATGGCTGCCGAGACCGCGATACACGAGCCTCCACCCCGATGCAGGCGAGAGGAGATGGGTTACAAGGAGATGGCCCGATTCTTTGGCCGGTCGTGGCGAATATGAGATAAGTGGATAGGCCAGATTCAGTTCGAGCACGATGGTTCACCCCGAGCAGATAGTTTGAGGCTACGGACTTTACGAGTTGTAGCGCCAGAGTTTTACGGTCGAGGCACGAGGATGATCCGCGAGTTCATCCGGCGATTCTGACGGATCACGCGGTGATCAAGGCTTGAAACCGAAGTCTGTGACCTTTGGTTCGCATCGGCCGCGTGATACCGCGATCGATTGGTTTGATTCATAGGAGCTTTCGGGAGAGCATGCACTCCAGTATGGGATGAGTTTTCGGGCTTTCTCACGCACTTCTTGCCTCCGCAGATGAGGAGCACGCGGCGGCATTTTTGTTCTTGAGACAGAGGCGACCGTCGGGAGTACAATGTCGAGTTCGATTCTTTGGCTCGATATGTCCCTGCGCTAGTTGCAGATATGGAGGATAGGGTGCATCGCTACGTCACCGGGCTTGATGATTATATGGCGAATCTTGCGCGGTGTTTCTCTTCACCGCATGGACATTGCCCGCATGCGCAGCTCATGCGCTAGGATGTGAGGCACGGAGGGTCGACGGAATGACCTGGATCGCGAGAAGAGGCCGGGGCGGGGTCCTTTGGTGGCTTTCGAGGCGGACCGCCAAAGAAGAGCTAGTTATATACCCCACCAAGATGCAGTGGTCCTCCACCGCCTTGAGATCAGTCGTGGCTCGAGGTTCAGATTTCGGGAGAGCAGGGGTGTTAACCAGCTGAAGCCACCCCTACCTCGTTGTGACCATTGTGGTAGACTCCATTTTGGAGAGTGTCGTGCTAGATTGGGAGTTTGTTTTGCATGCGGCCAGCAGGGCCATTTTGCGAGGAACTGTCCTACCAAGGGAAGCGCGGATGTTACGACTCAGCCTTCAGGATCTGTGGCTGGTTCATCACCTTCTACAGCTATGCGCCCTGCAGGGCAGGCCTATGATTAGAGTGGAGCGGTAGCTTCAGGTATATCCTTAACCCTCTAGAGTTTTGGTATGCTTGTTATGATGATCTCATTATTGTGTGCTATGTACGGATAGCATTGTGATATGTGTGAGTTAAAATGCATGGTTAGTTGGAAGGATACGTATGGAGGCATGGTAAGTGTGAACCTTAGACTATTTCACGACTGAGACCTTAGAGGTAAGGTCGTCTTGAGTAAAGGATTCGTTTTATGTTTGACCTTTATAAGGGTGAGTAGTATACGTGGGATTTATTTGTGTGATAAGTCCATGGGTAGTGTGAGATGGAAGTGGTAGCTTTCATGATGTGAATTAGTAAGATTGTTAGGATCGGGAACAAGAGTTTGCACGTTGGGGTCGGGTATAGGCCCATTTGCGTGTCAAACCGTAACCCGGTGTGGGGTGTGGCCAGTTCTTGGTGGTCCCGCCAGGTTGTAGGGTCACGAGGAAGCTAGGCCCAAGTTTGTATGATCATCGTATGAGTTCGTGGGCGCGTTCGACGAGCGGTTCGTAAAGGCCGGAATGGCCTAAGGAAGTTTGAGGTTAGTAAGATGACCAAGTTTGGAGGTAGTGACTCGGAGATTTTCGAACGGAAGTAATGACTGAAGTATGGTACGTCTTGGGAGAGTTCAAGTGTTCGAGAAGGGCACGACGAGTAAGGAAGGAAGATAACGTGTGTTATTTCGCGCTGCCGCGTGGCGTTGGCAATTTGTTAGAAGAGCTTCATCGATATCCGTCTTGTGAAGGAACATTCGGGACGAATGTTTCTAAGGAGAGGAGAATGTTATACCCCGTATTTCCAGAGTATGTATGCGAGGACGTACGTACGAGAATACGGCAGAAAGATTAGAAAGGAAGAAAGAGGTGATTTTTCCACGGAAAAGTTTTCGGTTTTTGTGAAGGAAAAAGGTTCGTTAATGGGAATTGGATTCCCAGACGGTATTCGGACTTCCTGGAATATTAGAGAATTATGGAATTTTATTTTCGAAATGGTCACGTGGGGCCCACGGAGAAATTTACGGTTTGTAGGCCCACTTTGTTTTGAGATTTTGGCCATTGTGGATATTTTTTCGAAAGACGTTTTGAGGGCCAATAGGAGGTGACACGTGTCACCCCGCCGTGGCTTGGCCGGTTACATTTGGGCACGTCTGCCTGAAGTCGTTTCCGACGAAACGTTTCCACAGCTTCGTAGGAAAATTCCGGCTATGTCCTTTTTAATTTTTGCGGATTTTTCCGAGAGACGAAACATTTTGGACCAACGGGAGGGTGACATGTGTCACCTCGCATCGAAGCTTGTGGCGTCAGTGGGCGATTCGTTCACGAATGGATTGATATTGTGGCTCACGCGTTTTTGGCCCTATTGGTTCCTTGTTTTGTGCCTTGTTTTGGCCTTGTTTGTGGCTTCTTGTGCCATGTTTTGTGGAGTAGGGGTTAGGGTGCACTTGGCTTGATCAAGGCCTTACACTTGCCTCGCACGTGGCTTGATCTTGCCGTTGGTTGGCATTGGGTTTGCTATAAATACCCCCTTTGAAGACTTCATTCATCCACAAATGTTTCCAAGTCTTGAATCCTCCTCCCTCTTGTTGACTCTCGTCCAAGAGCTCCTCCTCATGAAAGTGGCCTTTGGCCGTGAGGTCTCCTCCCTCATGAGGTCTGCCAGTGGGTACCCACTGCTAGTTGTTTTCGTATAATACCCCTTGTTGTGGTATAGAAATACTCCCTAGTATTGTTATAATGCCCAAAATACCTTAGCCTTGTACCTTGTAGTATTCCAAAGATACCTCTTTACGTGAAGTCCTAAATACTACCTTTTGTCCTTTTAGTCTCAAACCGAAACCCTAAGGAAATCTTCATAGTTGGTGAAGTATGTGAGTAGAAGTTGGTTAGAACTTCTAAGGGTTGTTTGGAGTGGTTTGGAGCGCACTGAGTGGAGCTAAACCTTGCTCAGATCGACATTATAACTTGGATAATTTTGGGCTTATCGAGGTAATTATCTTGTCCTCTATTGTAATTGGAAATTACATGTTTGTTAGAGTATAGTCAAGTATACTATATATGGAACTACTTAGTATTCGCAATGTCTTTTGACTTAAGCTTTGAAGAATAAAGAATCGAATGAATCAGTATTTACATGGACCGTATTGTGGTAGACTTGTGTAGTATCGAGTAGAATTGTACACGTCCGGTAGACGTGTAAACCCACGATTGGCTTGGTAGCCGGCCTCGATAGAGGAGGAGATTTACTGTTGCCATGGGGTGTCTTCGAATTTTCTATAGAAAGATAGAAACTTGTGTTTTGGGGTTAATAGACGTTTTGACCTTTATAGGTGAAAGTACTAAGAGTAGCGTATTCTACTCGGAGTGGAAAGGGCTAGAGGTTGTAGTACTTGGAGCATTTTGCTTATTGTCGATAAATCGTCGCGAGGTATGTGAACCTCTTCCTATCTTTTCTAGCATGATTGTTGTGAACTATGTAGTACGGTGAGCGTCATGTGCTAAGTGTTTGGTTGGTTTAAAACATAGGGTGTTATAATAGCTTTATGGGAAGTTAGTTATAACGACCTTATGTAAGTGAAAATGGTTTACTGATGTTAGAAGTTAAGAGACTTGATCTTATAAGATAATAGACTTAACTTATTTGTTTTAATGTGGATGTTTGTGTGAAACCTCATTCGTGAGTAATGAGTACTTGGTTTTAAAGGGATAATGTTTTACTGATTTCGGGAATCAGAATGTGTATCGACAGACCACTGCAGCGTTAATAAAGGAAAATGTATTGAATAATGATGTGTTGTATTAAAACCAGTAGAAACCTCCATCTGCATAGAAGCTAAGATGAGACAAAATGATATTACATTTTCTAGATCATGGTCTTTGTAATAAGATCGTTATAAACAAGAATAAACTACTCACGTATATGACATATGTTACTCAATTGTTCTAAAAGGAATCAGTGATTAAGTTTGGGGAACTATGAAACCATTTGAAAATGAGAAGCTTGAGTAATTGAAACTAGGCAAACCGGAACTTAGGAAAAGAATGTTGTTACTTGATTTTGAAAAGGAAGGTGGGTTGGTCATTCTAATACTACGGGTATCGGGTGACTTTTATAAAAGTAATGGATCTCTTTTAAAAGAACTTAACGTATGTAGTACTTTGGGGTTAAAACCCGGACTTTGGCATAAAATGAAAGTACTTTGAGTTGTGTGAAACTTGCCTATGCTTGTTGGTGTGAAACTTGCCTATGCTTGTGATGATAGCCTTTATTGTACAATCGTTGTGTTTCTGTGTTACCGCGTCTCTCGAGAGAGGGTCGGTTGACTGGTTGAGAACTTACTTGGACGTGCCGGCAGTGACGGAGAAATTCCACGCACGTTCTCGCTGATAGTATTATTGTTAATCGCTTTGGACATACCGACACGATCGTAGCGCACGGGTATGCTTCCATTTTGGTTAAGGTCTTGTGGTTAATCGCTTTGGATATCTCGACACGCGTAGCGCGGTATGTTTCATTTTGATTATCGCCAGGATTTCTTCGACATACCGACACGATCGTAGCGCACGGGTATCGTCCATTTGGAATGTTGTCTTATTTTTCCTTGGACATACCGACACGACGATCGTAGCGCACGGGTATCGTCCATTTGGAATGTTGTCTTATTTTTCCTTTGGACATACCGACACGCGCGTAGCGCACGTATGCTTCCATTTGGATTCTTTGTCTTGTTGTTGAGGTCACATGGACATGTCTACACCGATGCAGAATTCCGGGGCATGTGGCCGTGGGACATTGGTATTATTGTTGCATCATGGACATGTACACCGTCGCAAGATTCCGGCATGCGGCCATAATGCGAACTCGATTGATGTTGTGGCGTGAGACCCATAGTTATATCGAGTGATGATCGTTTTATGTTGTGAATCGTAGTTTGGTTATCATACATGTCTCCCGCTTTATATAGACTAGTATGATTTCATTTCTGATTGCATGATTTCACATACTTGGTACTGTTATGCGACCTCCTTCGGCCGCGTCACGCCGCAGTAGAGGTACATCGGCCGTGGATCCCCGCCTTAGGATCACGATTCAGCGTATTGGAAGTTCCGTTTCTTGAGGCTTATCTTTTGGTATGTGTTCCCGAGTTGTAGGTTCTTGTACATTCGTGGTATGGCGGGCCCCTGTCCCGTCATAGTCGTTGTAAATCTTAAGTCAGTAGTCTGTTGGCGGGGTTGTAAAGGATTAAACTGTTCAGGTTTTATGTATATACTGAAGGCAACTGTTTGGTTGGCCTGTTTATTTATGATATCTCTTGTTAAATGACTCATGTTTTATGTTCCGCTGATTTTCTCTGATGTATGTATCACTAGGGTGCCCAGGGTAAGGCACCAGTAACGGGCCCCGGAACGGGTCGTTACATAACCATCATGAGAAACCATGTACAAGTAGAAATCATCTTTTCACTTTACTAGAAGGTATGACACGTCTTCTACTTTAGAAAGCCTAAGGCATTATCATGACATGAAAGAGTAAGGGTAGAAGGAAATACACATCTTCTACTCTATAAAGCTCAACTATACAACGTACGTCCGTCGTATGTTCCCTCTCTTATAACACCCGAGACATTAACACCTATAGTCTCCAACACTTCCACTTTCTATCACCAAGTAACTTTCAATCTAAACCCAAGTTACTCACACTTTTCAAATCAATCCACTTCACCCCTTTTGAAACCCAAAGTACTATAGGTAGAACAACTTTCCCTTTAAGAACCCAAGGTACTACCAATGAAATAGATATAACAATCTTTCGTTTTAAAACCTCAAAGTACTATCGAAGGTATAGTTATAACAATCTTCATTTTATAAACTCAAGGCATTTTCATTTCATGAAATACTAAGGACTTGAACCCCAAAAGTACTACGCACATCTATTCTTTATAAAAGAATCATTTCATGTAATAAACCCCAAGATACTAACACTTGTAGTATCAAGGTACTTCTTCCTTCAAGATCAAGTAACTTCTTCTCTTTAAATCAATTAACTCGACTCCAATGTTTCCTAAAACTCTTACCAACATCTCCCATAAGACTTAGTAAGGACTTTAGGAAGAATTTAGATATGCATTTAGTATAAAATCAACAACACGAATATCCCTAACTTCTAGGAGTAGAATCACTTCTCTTTATAAAAAATAAAGTCAAGTATACTTCAAAAACAAGTCATGTATACTTCAATAACAAGACAAGTATACTTCAAGAAACAAGTCATGTATACTTCAATAACAAGGCAAGTATACTTCAAGAAACAAGTCATGTATACTTCAATAACAAGGCAAGTATACTTCAAGAAACAAGTCAAGTATACTCCAAATAATCATGACAATAGAAGGAAGAAGTTCACATACCTCGTTGACGACTGATCGGTGTATTTTATATACACTTTTTGAGTCAGTTTTAGTTAATCTTTTGTCCATTTTTACACATATAAGTGTCGTATTAGGATAGTTTTCCTTTCTTTTGAGTCAAAGTGGTTAAAATGGTCAAATGGAGGAAAATGAGCTAAAAGAGGGCAAAAGAGGAGATTCCAGAGCTAAAAACAGAGAAAGTGGCGAACGAGGCTGAAACCCAGACCAGCGCCGCGGCGCCCACTATCCAGAGAGGCTGCAGAAGACCCAGCGCCGCGGCGCCTCATGTCAGCAGGTGCAGGGCCGCGACGCCTAAACATCCGAGAGGCTACAGAAGTTGCAGCGCCGCGGCGCCAAATCACCCGAAGGATTGCAGAATTTCCGGCGCCGCGGCGCCTGTCTGCAGAGTTGCGGCGCCGACGCGGAAAAATAAGGTTTTCAGACGGATTTTGGGCCAGGCCTGCAGGGAAAAGTTGAGGCGGTTAGGAGCCTATAAAAGGAGAACCCTAGGCAGTTTTTAAGGGTTCCCCTTCTTGCACAACACAAGGCTTTCTTGCTTGGAGATTGGAGACCATAGTTTAGTAAATTTCCTTTCCTTTTCTTGTTTTTATTTCAGTTTTATGAAGAACATGGAATTAGTTCTTGTCATGTCAATGACTAGGAACTAATTCCTCTATAGGGCTTTCCATGTTGAATCTCTAGAAACTTATGTTATGATTTAATGCATGCTTATGGTTATTCTTCTTATTGTTGAGATCTATCCAATAATTAAATTGAATGCTTGGTAGTTAATTGACAACTAATTATCACTATATGATTTCTAATCAGACTCCGAAAGGAGGGGATTGTGAATATGCTGTAAGTTGGGTAGACATTCTTGGATTGGGGATGAAAATACCTCAATTATTTATGTAGCGTTAACGAGAGGCTTAACAACCCTAATTTTACGCATTGTGCGTGACGGTTAACTAGGTTCTTAGTCTTAATCCTCCTATAGAGTCATCCTTATCACCGAAAGGTAGAAAGGAGCAATACTGGAGTTGAGTGTTTATATAACCCTAACGGGAGTATAAAACGATTTAGTGAACCTGCTTTATCCAAAAGAAGAAGACCATAAGTTATTGCATTAATAAGTAACATAAGCGGATAGTGAGGAGACGTGGAAGCCCTATTCTCATCACAACTGAAGTAAACTCATTAGTTAAATTAGTCTTTATAATTCGTAGTTATAAACCACAAAATCAAATATCAATTTACCAAATAGATACCAAAAGATAGATAGTTGGTACTTGAACCCTAATCATTGTGGACGATATTCGGTCTTGCTAAGACTATATTACTTGTCACGATAACGTGCACTTGCGTTTAAGTGTGTGCATCTTTTCGCGCATCAAGTTTTTGGCGCCGTTGCCGGGGATTAGGCATAGTTCAATATCAAATTTATCTATTTTTAATTTCTAATTTGGTTTCTATTTTATTTTACTTTTACGACTTTATTTTTATTTCTTTACATTGTTTATTTTATTTCCTTTCTTTTGTACAAACAAGTGTGCCGTGATTCGTTGTTGGTTTTGATTCATCTCAGGAACACTTTAGATATGGATTTTTACTGTCAATATGATAGAGAGCCAACCATAGAGGAAGAGAGGGAGAAATTACGAGAAGCTATACTCAGTTTCACGAGGTACCAAAATCAGTTCATAGACGAAACGAGAATGGCCATGAAGAAGTTGGAAACACAAATAGCAGAACTCGCGATCATATTCAACAGCGAAACACAAGAAGAACAATCTGCACCTGGGGTAGGCAATGAGGAAACACAATGTCAGGCAATTGACCTGAAGGATGCCGAATCAGGGGAGATAGAGAGTTTGCAGCAGCAGTAGCGCCGCGACTCTGATGAGCAGGGCCGCGGCGTCGAAGATTCGGAGACAGGGCAGGAGAGTGAGCGCCGCGCCTGAGCGAGCCGGGCGCCGTAACCAATCGAGAATTTGCAGAATCAGTAATCGCACCCCGGTGATAATACCATATCCCCGAGTTAAAAACATGTACTCTTGATAAGCAATTCTCTAGATTCGTGGAGGTCCTCAAACAATTGCAACTCAATATCCCATTTGCTGAAGCATTAGAGCAAATGCCGAGCTACGTCAAGTTCATGAAGGATGTGCTTAGCAAAAGATAAGATGAGGACTACGAAACAGATGATGTTGGTGAGGAATGCAGTGCCATCCTACGAGACAACTACCCGGGTTACAAGATCCGGGAGCTTCACCATCCCATGCACCATTGGAAAGTTTGAATGTCAAAAGCATTGTGCGACTTGGGAGCAGCATAAATCGATGTCTTATCTAGTTTTACGCAAACTAGGAACGAGAAGTCAAACCTACAAACATCACTTTCGGTTAGTGACCGCTCAATTGTTCATCCGAGAGGAGTCATCGAAGATGTATTAGTGAAGGTGGACAAGTTCATCTTTCCCGCCGACTTCGTTATCTTAGACATACAAGATAACGATGGAATCCTCATCATACTTGGCAGACCATTCTTAGCCACAGGACAACTCTTATTGATGTTCACAAATGAGAGTTGAAGCTTCGAGTAGATGAAGAAGAAGTGATTTTCAATGTTTTTCAAGCAGCAACTTTTCCAGATGCAAAGGATAACTGCTCAGCCATTGATCTTATCGAAGAAGCAGTGTCAGCCAAGGAGTTCGGATATGATGATACGCTTGAAGAAGTACTGACCACATGGAATGATGATAGTAGAAACGATCCAGATCTGATGGAGTACGCGAATTGGATGAATGCTTATGAAAAATGGGATACAAGGAAGTATGAAGAGCTTGGACAGGTACCAGAAAGATCATTACCATCCACAGAGAAGGCTCCAGAGTTAGAGTTAAAAACCCTACCCAATCATCTACAATACCAATACCTAGGTGAAGAAAAAACCTTACCAGTGATCATTTCATGCCACCTATCCACCGACGAGATTGATAAACTGCTAAGAGTACTAAAGAATCACAAGCGGGCCATTGGATGGACATTAGCAGACATAAAAGGGATAAGTCCATCAACGGTAATGCATAAGATCCGTCTAGATGAGGAGAGCAGACCATCCATCGAAGCCCAAAGGCGACTAAACCCAAACATGAAGGAGGTAGTGAGAAAGGAAATCCTAAAATGGCTCGATGCAGGAGTAATCTACCCCATATCTGACAGCACATGGGTAAGTCCAGTACAAGTGGTGCCGAAAAAGGGTGGAATAACAGTGGTGACCAACGAAAGAAACGAACTCATTCCCTCGAGAACAGTCACCGGATGGAGAATCTGCATTGACTATCGCAAGTTGAATAAAGCAACTAGAAAAGACCACTTCCCGTTGCCATTCCTAGATCAAATGTTGGACAGACTTGCAGGGCATAACTACTACTGCTTTTTGGATGGATACTCAGGGTATCACCAGATTGCAATAGCCCCAGAAGATCAGGAAAAGACAACATTTACTTGCCCGTTTGGTACATTTGCATTCAGAAGGATGCCATTCGGACTCTGCAATGCACCTGCAACTTTTCAGAGGTGTATGATGGCAATTTTCTCAGATATGGTAGAGAGGACTATAGAGATCTTTATGGATGACTTTTCGGTCTTTGGAGCATCATTCGATGAGTGTTTAAGGCATCTAGAAGCGATGTTAAGTCGCGAAGAATCTAACCTTGTGCTAAAGCGGGAGAAGTGTCACCATGGTAATGAAGGAATTGTATTGGGACACAAAATATCAAGCCAAGGTATTGAGGTGGACAAAGCAAAGATTTCAGTGATCGAAAATCTACCACCTCCAGTATCAACAAAAGGAGTCAGAAGTTTTCTTGGACATGCAGGCTTCTATAGAAGATTCATCAAGGATTTTTCAAAGGTCTCAAAGCCTCTTTCCACATTGCTAATGACGGGGGTTGCCTTCGACTTCAATAAAGAATGCTTGTCCGCATTTCAAACGCTCAAGGAGAAGCTTATTTCAGCACCCATAGTCATTGCACCAAACTGGGATCTCCCATTTGAACTAATGTGCGATGCAAGCGATTATGCAGTTGGAGCAGTGCTTGGACAGAGAATCGACAAGGTATTTAGATCCATTTACTATGCTAGTAAAACTCTAAATGACGCACAGTTAAATTATGCAACTACCGAAAAGGAACTGCTAGCAATAGTATATGCATTTGAGAAATTCAGGCCGTACTTGATTGGGAATAAGGTGATAGTATACACTGACCACTCTGCTATAAAGTACTTGATGACAAAGAAGGATGCAAAGCCTCGCCTCATTCGATGGGTCCTACTTCTACAAGAATTTGACGTGGAGATTCGTGATAAGAAAGGAACAGAGAATTCAGTTGCAGACCACTTGTCAAGACTGGAAAACACAGAGAGCCAGAACACCAAGGATGTGCAAATAAATGATCACTTTCCAGACGAACAACTGTTTCAAGTAAGTATGAATTCTAATTTACCTTGGTACGCTGATTTTGTTAACTTTCTTGCAGCTAAAGTACTACCCCCAGACTTGTCAAGACAGCAAGTGAAGAGGTTTTATTCAGAAGTAAAGCATTACTATTGGGAGGAACCTATGTTATACAAACACTGTGCCGACCAAGTCATCAGGCGATGTATACCAGAGGAAGAGATGCACCAGGTTCTCACCCATTGCCACACCCTATCATGTGGTGGACACTTTGGGGCATCAAGAACAACGACAAAGGTACTGCAATGCGGATTCTATTGGCCAACACTTTTTAAGGATGCCCATACCTTTGTGAAGAGATGTGATAGTTGTCAGAGAACAGGGAACATCTCAAGACGAAACGAAATGCCTTCGCAAGGGATATTGGAAGTGGAACTCTTTGATGTGTGGGGAATCGATTTCATGGGACCTTTCCCGCCATCCTTTGGAAATCAATATATCCTTCTGGCAGTAGACTATGTGTCCAAATGGGTAGAAGCAGTGGCCACAAAAGAAAACGACAGTAAGACCGTTCAAAAATTCCTTCAAAAGAATATTTTCACAAGGTTCGGCACTCCAAGAGCCATCATCAGTGACGAAGGAAGTCACTTTTGCAACAAGCAACTGAATTCATTGCTTTTCCGATATGGAGTCTACCACCGCACTACAACCGCCTACCACCCTCAAGCCAATGGGCAAGCGGAAGTGTCAAATAGAGAAGTAAAGAGCATATTGGAAAAGACGGTGAACGACTCAAGGAATGACTGGTCTATCAAATTGGATGACGATCGGGCATACCGGACAGCATTCAAAACACCAATTGGTATGTCACCTTACAAATTAGTTTTTGGTAAAGCATGTCATTTGCCAGTAGAGTTGGAACACAGAGCGTATTGGGCAATGAAGAAGTTAAACATGGACGCCACGACAGCAGACGTAGAAGGCTACTACAGTAGCGAGTTGGAGGAATTCAGCACAATGCCTATGAGAATGCAAAGATCTACGCGAACGAGCGAAAGCACGTAGCACGAAGTTGATACCGAAAGACTTTCGAAGGACAACAAGTGCTTTTATTCAACTCAAGATTGGGATTATTTCGTGCAAGTTAAAATCACGTTGGACAGACCATACGGTGGTAAGAGTTTTCCCATATGGAGCGATTGAAATAAAAGGGAGAGAGAGAGCTGCCTTTAAAGTAAACGGACAGAGGTTAAAACCCTATCTGATCAATGAAATGGAATACATGAACTTAGTAACTTCTCATATCTTAGAATAATAAGGAACATGCGTCCGACTAAAAGACGTTAAAAGACAAATACTACTGGGAGGCAACCCAACGTTTTCAATTATGTTATTTCAATTTGTCTTTAGTTTATTTTATTTTGTTTTGGATACCTCACGGTCTTGGTTCTCGTGGTTCATGTTGTGTTGTGGTGAAAGCCAAGTACTTGGAAGGCGAAAACTGAAGAGAAGCAAAGGATCTCCGAAAAATCGCGAGGCCGCGCGCTGAAGCAGGGGCCGCGCAGAAGTTCGTAACCAGACAGAGTTTGGGCGCGGCTCCATTTGCGTGGCGCGCGCCACAACAAAGAAATATGAATTCGGAAGACGCCCGATCCGGAAGGCCCTAACGCCAAATCAAACACCAAGAGCTCTCCTCCTCACTAATTCAAAGTACTATCCACCGCCACCACCACCATTTTAACCAAAGTTTGTAAGTGTCGTATTCTTTTATTGTCTTTGAGTCTACACACATTGGGGACAATGTGTGATTTAAGTTTGGGGGGTGTTTTATTTGTGTCTTGTTATGTTTTATTTAAGTCTTTTTATTGTTTTATGTATTTTTGAGTCACAAATTTTTTTCTTTTTTGAGTCATAATTGTCTGTCAAAAGATCATGTATGCTGTAGTTACTAGAAACACCTAGTGAAGTAAGGCAGAATAATGTAATGGAATAAAAGCAACTATCTAAACACTTAAGTTAGATATGCCAAAAACTCACAGAAGCTGTCTATTTGGAGTTTCTTGCTTAAATTGTGCATGCTAAATAATGAAAACCTATGTGTTATAATTGCTTGCTATTTGAGGCGAAATAGTTAGGATATGCATGTTAGGGAGATGCCTCAGACATTTCTTTCATAGCCAATTCTTACCACTCTTTTCTATCCAGTACTTTAAATATATCCCTAGTTAGCCCCATTGAGCCTAAAAAAATGAAACTTCTTCTTTGACACCCTATATTCCCACACAGTGTGTCATAAGTAAAAATATGAAATAGTGGAATCAAGTGTGTTAAAAAAAAAAAAGTGAATGAGCTTGTTGCACCCCAATAAAAAAGAGTAATAAGAAAGAGGCAAAAGCCTAAGTTTGGGGGTGCTTGTTATTATTATACTCTTCATTCTCCCAAAACAAAAGAGGGAAAAAGATAGAATCAAAGTGAAGGAAAGAACAAAAAGAAAAGGGAAATACTGAAAAGCTAAAGAGCCTATGGTACACAAAAATGAGCCTAAATGCCTATTTTTACCAACCCCTACCTAAGCCTACATTACAACCCTTAAAGTCCTGAAGATCTCTTTTATGCATATCCAGGATTAGTGGAGAATAGCAAGTAAGCATGCCATAGGATTTTTGAATTTATATGCATGATTTAGTATACTGACTTACATTAAAGCATGATAAATATGAGTTTGCGAAATATCTAGCTCAATGTGTTTAATGTGCTGAATTTTCATGCTATATATATTCCTGCATATTATTTTGTTAACCTTCATGTTTTTCTAGTTAACACTAATGCAGCAAAAGTGATCAATGTCATTGAGTCTTTTATTTTCGTTTCTTGAGTCTTTTATTTCTTTCTTTCTATCTTTGCTCGAGGGCGATCAAAGGTTAAGTTTGGAGGTATTTGATCGGTGTATTTTATATACACTTTTTGAGTCAGTTTTAGTTAATCTTTTGTCCCTTTTTACACATATAAGTGTCGTATTAGGATAGTTTTCCTTTCTTTTGAGTCAAAGTGGTTAAAATGGCCAAATGGCGGAAAAGGAGCTAAAAGAGGGCAAAAGAGGAGATTCCAGAGCTAAAAACAGAGAAAGTGGCGAACGAGGTTGAAACCCAGACCAGCGCCGCGGCGCCTCCGATCGAAGCGGCGCGGCGCGCCACTATCCGAGAGGCCGAAGACCAGCGCCGCGCGCCATGTTAGCAGTGCAGGGCGCGCGCCTAAACATCCGAGAGGCTACAGAAGTTGCAGCCGCGACGCCTACGACAGCGAGATCGGCCGCGCGCCAAATCACCCGGCGAAGATTGCGAATTTCCGCGCCGCGTCGCCTGCAGAGCCGCGGCGCCGACGCGGAAAAATAAGGTTTTCAGACGGATTTTGGGTCAGGCCTGCAGGGAAAAGTTGAGGAGGTTAGGAGCCTATAAAAGGAGAACCCTAGGCAGTTTTTAAGGGTTCCCCTTCTTGCACAACACAAGGCTTTCTTGCTTGGAGATTGGAGACCATAGTTTAGTAAATTTCCTTTCCTTTTCTTGTTTTTATTTCAGTTTTATGAAGAACATAGAATTAGTTCTTGTCATGTCAATGGCTAGGAACTAATTCCTCTATAGGGCTTTCCATGTTGAATCTCTAGAAACTTATGTTATGATTTAATGCATGCTTATGGTTATTTTTCTTATTGTTGAGATCTATCCAATAATTAAATTGAATGCTTGGTAGTTAATTGACAACTAATTATCACTATATGATTTCTAATCAGACTCCGAAAGGAGGGGATTGTGAATATGCTGTAAGTTAGGTAGACATTCTTGGATTGGGGATGGAAATACCTCAATTATTTATGTAGCGTTAACGAGAGGCTTAACAACCCTAATTTTACGCATTGTGCGTGACGGTTAACTAGGTTCTTAGTCTTAATCCTCCTATAGAGTCATCCTTATCACCGAAAGGTAGAAATGAGCAATACTGGGGTTGAGTGTTTATATAACCCTAACGGGAGTATAAAACGATTTAGTGAACCTGCTTTCTCCAAAAGAAGAAGACCATAAGTTATTGCATTAATAAGTAACATAAGCGGATAGTGAGGAGACGTGGAGCCCTATTCTCATCACAACTGAAGTAAACTCATTAGTTAAATTAGTCTTTATAATTCGTAGTTATAAACCACAAAATCAAATATCAATTTACCAAATAGATACCAAAAGATAGATAGTTGGTACTTGAACCCTAATCCTTGTGGACGATATTCGGTCTTGCTAAGACTATATTACTTGTCACGATAACGTGCACTTGCGTTTAAGTGTGTGCATCTTTTCGCGCATCAACGACTAATCAACACGACAAGTAGCAATACGCTCCAATGTACTTCAACTTTATCGGCTATTCCTCAAGCCAAGTAGAATATGCTATACGAAGTACTTCAACCTAAAATGACAATAACACTTCTATCAACTTCAATCTTACTAGTGTAAGACTTGTACCAAATAATTGTCCTCTAATTCTACGGAAAATTGGACAACACTTCCTTTGTTTCTACGTACTTTTCCACCTTTTTCAAGGCCCAATTTATCAATCAACAAGCCACATTTAAGGCACAACCAACAGTTAACCAAAGAGGATTACACGTCTAACTTGACGTGTAAAATTCTGCCCCACAATCTATACAAAACAGTCCGCAAAACAGTCCATAATAAACCAACATTAAGGGTACAATGTGAAGCCTTTAACACCTTTATTCCTTGGGACTTTCATTAACCATTTACCACATTAAACATACATGTTGGTGGATGATTTTCCAGAAGTTTTATACCACAAAACAGTCCATCAAAACTGCATAACGATACCCCACAGTTTTAGGCAAATCTCGGCCAACAACTACAATTCAATTACCCTTTCCTTAATCCTTTTTAATCCAATTCGAATTCCAATACTTCATATAAGTTATATAAACTTATTAACAACAATATTACTCCATTATAACATGCAATAGGTGACGTTAATAACGACCATAACCAACGAAACCCGATAATCACCAAATATGTCCATTCACGGTTTAGCCCCAAAAATGGTTTAAACGCTTTTTATTCTAAATTCTTTTTAGCACAAGCTCGTTTATACATTATAACAACATGTAATATCCAATTACTTCAAAAGAAAGAAGAGATTTTACCTTCCAAATGCCTCAAAAACGCTCAAAACAGTCCGTAGGTGTTTGGCCCGCAGTTTTCGTTTCGCTCTACTTCTTCAAGATCCAATCACATATATGTATCCCCTACAACCTTAGGAGCAACCTATATTCACGTTTCGCTCCCAAAAAGTCGACGGAAAACCCCTAGGGTTTCACCCAACTTTCGGTCAATTAGAGATTTAGGGGCTAAGGGTGCTTAATTTTGCTAATCACTTGGTTAGGGACCTTAATATTGTATCAAGGTACAAAGCTTGGAAGTTTAAGATTTTTTTGCCAATAAAATGGCTCAAGGCCGAGAGCTATGTGGTGAGGAATATATTGGCTTTTGTGAAAATAATGTTAAGTGTAGAATGAAATCTTGCAAGCCTCTTGTGTATGTATATAATGTATTTAAAGGGGGAGATGATGACAAGTGTAGGGTTAAGATGGTGGACAAATGTGGGTGGGACCCACTTGTCCACTTGTCTCCAAAATATTCTAAAGTCCAAGTCAAGACAAGAGGCGGGGTGACACGTGTCACCCGCCTATTGGTCCAAAATTATTTAATCTCCCAAAATATTCATATTTAGCCAAAATATCTCAAAATATCGTGGGCCACAAAATCGTAAATTTTTTCCGGAACTTAAAATCCAAAATTTCAATATAATCTATAAGTTCCAAATACCAAATTTGAGAACCAAATTCCAATTAATAAATCTTTTTCCTTCACGAGGTTCCGAGATTTTTCCTTAAGAAAAAATAATTTTTCTTTCTTTTCAAAATTCAAATCTCAATTTCTTACGCACGTTCTCATCTCATTGTCTTGAAAATATGGGGTGTAACACTAATCCTTTAGATAATAACATGAGTTCAGACAAGGGAAAGTTCAATGTCTGGCACATAATACAACATAGTATGGTCCAGAAGCGAATAGGATCAGAATTATCGTTTACAAAGCTTCTTAGCATATTTTGTCATCTTAAACTCCAGTATACAGGTCCAAAGTTGGAAGGCTAATAAATGGCGACAATGAATATAGTACCAGACGACAACCTAATCCTCTATAATTGGCTAAGCCTAAAACCAGTTATTAAAAGCAAATTCTATATCATTAGGCCTGACCCGATATATTTAAATATTGACAAACAAACTAAAAACGGCAAACACTATAATAGCAAACATCGTGCGAGGTTTAGTTAATCCATACCACTAGGGATGTCAGTGGAGCAGGTTTAGTTAATCCATACCACTACGTATGAGAGCGTACGAAAGCATGTAAGACTTAAAATTTTCGAAGGATAGGTTTACGGATTGTTCCGGACGGGTTTTAGTCAACTTTGAGGCGGGTTATGACCCGGTACATTGAGAGTTCCTAAGTGTTTCAAAGGCCTATGATGTAGTTCGTTGAGTCTAGTTTCCAACGCAACCAACCGTTCGTCGATAGGACGTCGGAGTAGAAAGTTATGGAAGTTACAAGTTCAGTGCGCAGACGGACAGAAATGCGTTTCAGGCAAAGGCGACAGGGCCGCGACACCGGATGCGAGGCGCGCGGATATACCGAGGGGTCGCTGAGTTACAGCGCGGCGCCAGGACAGCAGGGCCGCGGCGCCGGAAGTTCCGAGAGTCCGCAGAGGTTTCAGCGCCGCGGCGCCGGCGTCAGGGCCGCGGCGCCGAGGCGGGATTCCTGGCGGAAAAACTTAGGAAAAATCAGATTTTTCTTTTAAAAGACCTTGGGAGGGTGACAAGTGTCCCCCCCATCTGATTTCTTGCATGCCTTATATTGACCAAGTCTTGAAGACTTGGTCATCTTTCAAATCCCTCTCTCTCTCTAAGCTTAAGCTCCCACTTCTCTCTAAAATTCCAAGAGGAATTCAAGCCTAAGAAAAATCTGAAAAGTTAAGAACAAGAAGGAAGCTTGTGGCTAGCTTGTTGGTGTTATTGTGGTGGTGTTCTTGGAAAGGAGGCTAGCAAAGTTGTTGGAATAAGTTTGGCTAAAGTTTTAAGGTAACATTTCTTCTCTTGTGGTTAGTTATTAATGTTGCATATGAAGAAGAAGGGATGTGTAGTAGTAAATAATGCACTTAGAATCCTTGCATGTAAGAAATGTGGTTTGGATATGAAAGAATTGGCTAAAAAGATATTATGAGCATGTTGTAGCCTAAAAACTACTTTAGAATTGTTAAGTGAATTGTATTACCTTTTGGGGCAGAATTTTACACACTCAAGTTTAGGTGTGTAATCAACTTAGATATGTTTGGATTGTTGAGCCTTAAATGTAGCATTTGGATGTTGAATTCGGCCTTGAGAAAGGTGGCAAAGTATGTAGAAACAAAGGAAATGCTGCCCAATTTTCCATAGAATTAGGGGCTTTGAACTTAGATTATTTCTACATTGAAATTAGAGGTTAATAAACGCATTATGGTTATTATAGGTTGACATATTACTTGCGGTAGTTGGACTTAGCAAGTGGATTGACCGAAGAGGTATGTGGAGATTTCCTATCTCTTGAGCATGAATAGATGTAACTATGTAGTACGGTAGACGTACAAGATTTGGTATTCTTACTTGTTTTAAGTATATAAAGACTTGTTTCGTTTTAAGAATGTATAAGTCCCTTGGTTAGGGGAAAAATGTGATTTTACTAAAGTGCAGGGTTAATATAACAACTTTATGGAAAGTTGGTTTATTAGCTTTATAAAAGGTTAATGAGAATAGGTTTACTCTAAGTAAGACAAGTAAGGACAAATGATTTGATTTATGAAAGACAAATTGATAAGATATGATTAAGTGCCTTAAGTAAACTAAAATGAGAGGGTATATGAACAAGACTAATAAGAAGTTATAAGTTTTCTTAACTTATTTATGATTATGATATGATGACAGTTTGAGCTAGGGTAAGAGTATATCTGAGGGGCAAGCCCCAAGATCGTTATACCACCTTCTCCAGGGTAAGAGTATGTCTGAGGGGCAAGCCCCAAGATCGTCATACCACCTTCTCCAGTGTAAGAGTATATATGAGGGGTAAGTCCCCAAGATCGTTATACCATCTGCTTCAGTGTAAGAGTATATCTGAGGGGTAAGTCCCCAAGATCGTTATACCATCCGCCTGGTAAGAGTATATCCGGCGGGTAAATCCCAAGATCGTTATACCACTTGTTCCGTGGATTTGCTACCCACGATCGAGGAATACCTCACGCGAGTCCTTATGGGCTTATGCGGTGAAATAGTCCCACGTGCGGGTACAACCTATGCGAGGAATACCTCATGCGGTCCACATGACCTATGCGGGTGAAATAGTCCCGGGAGTAGGGTGCTTATTGATACTACGCGAGGTACCTGTTTTGATCATGAGGCCCTATTTTATGCAGATTATATATATACTTGTCACCTCATTGTTAGTAAGGCACGAAAAGGTATTTTGATTGTCTTCCATGACTCCGGCTTACTTTAGACTTATGATATCATTATTACGATTTTCGACTGTACATACTTGGTACATATTGTGTACTGACCCCCTTCCTCGGGGGCTGCGTTCATGCCGCAGGTAAGGGTAAACAGATTGTGGATCCTCGATCTTAGGATCACTGTTCCGGTGTCAGAAGCTCCATCCCTCCGGAAGCTTGTTTTGTTGGTACGGTTACTCCCTGATGCTATAGGTATTGTGTACATTCAGGGGTATGGCGGGGCCTTGTCCCGCCACAGTTGTTATCTTACGTTCACGCGACCTGATATTACATATGTCGTATAGCAGGTGTGTTTGTTTATGCATGACCCTAGGATTGAACATATGAATGTGCTCAAACGCATTCTTTGGTACATTTAGGAAACACTTGATTATGGCATGCATTTGTATCTTTCGTCGACGTCTACGCTTGTCTCCTATACAGATGTTGATTGGGGTGGTTGTCCGGATACCGATTTGCCCACGTCCGCTATTGTATGTTTCTAGGTAATAACTTGGTCTCATGGTCTGCCAAACGTCAATCCACGCTATCACGTTCGAGTGTAGAGGCCGAGTATCGAGGGGTAGCCAATGTGGTTTCTGAGTCATGTTGGTTACGTAATATTCTTTTAGAGCTCCATTGTCATATTCAGAAAGCTACCTTGGTGTATTGTGATAACATTAGTGCCATCTACCTTTCTGGTAATCCAGTTCAACACCATCACACTAAACATATAGAGATGGACATTCACTTTGTTAGAGAGAAGGTAGCTCGAGGATAAGTATGTGTCTGCCATGTCCCATCCAGATATCAAATTGTAGACATCTTTACAAAAGGTCTTCCCTCCGTCCTTTTTGAAGATTTTCGAGACTGTCTCAGCGTACGAAGACCGCCCGCTATGACTGCAGAGGGGTGATGGTGTTAAAGGGTCTTCCCTCGGTCCTTTTTGAAGATTTTCGAGACTGTCTCAGCGTACGAAGACCGCCCGCTATGACTGCAGAGGGGTGATGGTGTTAAATGTACATCACACGTCCAAGCCCATCACAGTGGCCTCATTACCGTGACTGCCCATAATCCATTTATGATATATTTTGTATTACATTTGTATATTAATTAGTATTGTAGTCTTACCATAATTATATTATTAGTCTCCATATAGAATTTGATTTAGATGTAGAATAGGAAAAAGATTTTCTTATTGTAATTTGTATATATACACCTTTCATCAATGAGAATAATCAAGGGATTATTTCTTTTAAAAAATTACATATTTTTATTAATTAAATATTACATATACTAAGTCAAATATTATAAAGGTCAAAATTTTCTAATAAGTAAAGGATAAAAATGTTGTTATTCCTTTTCACACTATGTTGCAAAGGAAGATGCTTGCAATATTGTCAAATTGACATCATCAAGTCATCCTAAAACTTTCTTCAAATTGCAAACAGAAATGCTTGCTTTTGTTAGTGATCCAAAAAACAATACACACATCTTACACCTTGTGAAAGTAAAGAGTGGAGGATGACTTGATGATGTCAATAACTTTGGTTAAACGATTTATGGGGTCCTCCAATTTCTGTGAATGTGTCAACATGTGTCAACTAGGCTATTGAATTTTTTTTATATTCAAGTTTCCACTTGCGTCAGATTAGTTCTGGAGGTTGTAGTATCGGTCCCTCAACACTATTATTAGTAAATCGCGGAATGTACTCCAATAATCAGAGTTTGAGAACGGACAACTGATAACACCTACAAGGATCAATCTCAGAAGAGAGCAGAATGCTCCCACTGAGAATCGATCACACGCTCCGGAAGCTTGTTTTGTTGGTACGGTTACTCCCTGATGCTATAGGTATTGTGTACATTCAGGGGTATGGCGGGGCCTTGTCCCGCCACAGTTGTTATCCTTAGAGGTCTGTGGTCACGTATGTGTTGGGCTGTAAGAACAAGTTGTACTGCTATACTTTTGATTAGTATGTTTTTATGGCACTTTATCGGTGGCGGTGATGTTACCTTTTATAAGTTATGTGTTATGTATGTTCATTGCTATTCTCTCGATGTATACCGGCGGTACTCGGTAGGTACTAGTCGCGCCCCGGCCTCGTCGTGACAAAAGTGGTATCGAGCGATTAGTCCTCGGAAAGTGTCCACTGATCGTGTCTAGTAGAGTCTTGATTATCGGTGTCGTGCACCACATCTATAATCGTGAGGTCGCAGGACATTTAGGATTAGTTTCCATTCTTTCACTCTAAGATCGTGCAATGAAGTGAGTTATAGGTTGAACCTCCTCCGATGTTTTCCTTTATGTATCGCTTATGCCTCCACGCAACGCAACCGCGCCCGTAAGGGCAAGATACCGAGTGCCGCTAGTGGGACACGGAGAGTCACGAGGGCACAGGCCCAGTCCTTACCAGAGATGATGTTTAGGGCGGCGAGTTCCACGTCGTCGCAAGCCTCAGCCGATTTCGGCGTGAGCGGCATCGAGACGCATGCACGAGCCTCCATCCGATCGTGTCGAGTATAGAGATTACGGGGAACAAATTCGATTCTTGACGGCATAGTGGCGAGCGGCCGACAGAGCAAAGCGCCAACCCAGAGCCGATTTACTGATTCGGATTCCTGGGTTGTCACCCACCCGAGTTCTTTGGTTCGAGATTTGAGGAGGATCCGCAGGAGTTTGTCCGGCAGTTACAGCGGACCATGCAGGTGCTTAGGGCATCGGAGACTGAGTCTGTTATACTAGCTTCTTACCGGTTACGCGATATTGCGTTGAACTGGTTTGAGTCATGGGTGTTGTCGAGAGGTGAGGATGCTCTTCCAGATATTTGGGAAGAGTTCATAGAGGTTTTCCTGGATCACTTCTTGCCTCCTGAGATGAGGAGAGCCCGCGTAGATAGATTCTTGACCTTGAGGCAGGATGGGAGGACTATCAGAGAGTACAGCCTGGAGTTTGACTCCTTGGCCAGATATGCGCACACCATTGTAGCTGACATGGCAGACAGGGTTCATCGGTATGTGATGGGATTAGACCGTCATATGATTACTGCATGCTTGGGGGTGGCTCTTCAGCCGGGGATGGATATCGCCAGACGCAGCGCACGCCTGTGGATTGAGGCGAGAGAGACATGATCGGCTAGATTTAGGCCCGGCCCAAGAGGCGGGGCAGGTCTCGTGGCGATTTTAGCGGGCGATCTGCAGCAGACTAGGTCCACATTCCGGCCGGCGAGTGCTCCTTCTCGCTTTTCGGCGGGAGGTCCGATCGGCCGTTATTCGAGAGCGGTCGTGGCTCCGTGACTTGAGGTTTCGAGGAGGCGCGTCACCAATCGAGACCACCTACCTCTCGGTGCGTTCGATGCGGTAGGTCTCATCCGGCGAGTGCGTATGGGTTCGAACGCGTGTTACTCTTGTGGCGGCGAGGCCATCCGGAAGGATTGTCCGCCCCAGCGGCGGAGCGTGCAGTTCAGCCGACGGTCGGGCTTTGGATCTTCATCTTCGATGGTCGACGCCCCGGAGGCGGGTACTTATGGGCGGCGAGCGCGGCGAGAGGTCGTGGTAGGGTCCCGATTCTAGTGGTCCTCGAACCGCATCTATGCTATGTCCACCGACAGACCGTGAGGCGTCACGGATGTCCGCAGTACATTATTGGTTTCTTCTTGTGATGTATATGCTTTGATAGATCCGTGTTCTACCTTGTCCTATATATCTCCTCATATTGCGTAGAATAGGGATGAGCCCGAGTCCATAAGACCTTTTGAGGTGGCTACGCCGATGGTGATTCGATGATAGGCGGGTATATAAGGCTTGCCCGGTGACTATAGACGATCGTCGGACTCTGCCGACTTGATAGAGTTGGATATGACAGACTTTGATGTGATTATGGGTATGGATTGGCTAGCGTCTTGCTATGCCAATGTAGACTGTAGAGAGAGATTAGTTCGGTTCCAGTTTCCCGGCGAGCCGGTTATCGAGTGGAAGGGGAATACTGCATCGCCGAGGGGTAAGTTTATTTCTTACCTCAAGGCTAGGAAGATGGTGCGGAAAGGGTATATCTACCATATGGTTCGGGTATTCGACACTGAGGCTGAAATACCGGACCTTCAGTCAGTTCCGGTCGTTAGAGAGTTTCCAGACGTATTCCCAGATGAGCTTCCGGGTATCCCTCCTGAGAGGGAGATTGAGTTTTGCATTGATTTGGCGCCAGACACTCGACCGATATCTATTCCGCCATACGACGGATGGCGCCGAGTTGAAGGAATCAAGGACCAATCAAAGATTTGCTGGAGAAAGGCTTTATCAGGCCAAGTGTTTCTCCTTGGGGAGCGCCAGTGTTATTTGTAAAGAAGAAGGATGGGACGCTGCGTATGTGTATTGATTACAGGCAGCTGAACAAGGTAACTATCAAGAACAGATATCCCCTCCCCAGGATTGACGATTTGTTTGACCAGTTGCAGGGTGCAAGGTGTTTTTCCAAAATAGACTGATGCAGTTATCATCAGTGCACGAGTTAGAGAGATAGATATCCCAAAGACTGCATTCAGGACCCGGTATGGGCACAATGAGTTCAGGGTAATGTCTTTCGGGCTGACCAACTCCCAGCCAGATTCATGGATTTGATGAATAGGGTGTTGAGCTATTCTTGGATATGTTCGTTATAGTGTTTATTGATGATATCTTGGTGTATTCGCGCACGAGCGAGCATACTGATCATTTGAGGCGGTATTAGAGTCCTCCGAGGCCGCAATTGTATGCCAAGTTCTCGCGAAGTTCGTTAGCTTCAGTGGCTTTCTTAGGGCATGTTATCGGGTATGATATTCGGGTTGATACAATAAGATCGAGGCCAAGACTTGGCCCACCCACTACACCGACTGAGTGCGCAACTTTTGGGCCTCAGAGGTTATTATCGGAGGTTTGTGGAGAAGTTTGCTTCTATTTCAAAGACCTTTGACTAAGTCGACTGAAAATGCTATGTTCCGTGGGCGGATATTTGTGAGGAAAGTTTCCGGTTGCTAAAGGAGAAATTGACGACCGCCTCAGATTCTTACTCTTCCGGAGGGTTTAGATGGATATGTGGTTTATTGTGACGTCAGTGTCGGGTTTGGAGTGCGTCTTGACGCAAAGACGACAGAGTTATAGCATGATCTCGACGGCTAGGAAGCATGAGAAGAACTATCCCACACATGACTGAGTTGGCGATGATTCATGCCTCAAGATCCGAGACATTATTTATATGAAGTTCATGTGGACATTTACGCACCACAAGAGTCTCCAGTATATCTTCACCAGAGGAGTGAACTCATGAGTTCGCGAGAGCGGTAGTTGGAGCTACGGGATTACGATGTTGATATTTTATACCACCCGGGGAAGGCCAATGTAGTTGCAGATAGTCCGCACGGTCCGGTATCACCATCGACCGGACCGATAAGCACGGTCGGACCGGACCGACCGTAAGGTTTCGTCTTGGGGCGAGATCCGCCCCGACGAAACCTTATCGGTCCGGTTCTCGGTCCGGACCGGTAAGAATTTCCGGGTCGGGCCATTTTTTTTTTTAAATTGAATTTCCAATACTGAAATTGACATTCTCGGACGCGGTGCCACACAATTTTTACGTTGAAATCAATTGTACATCGCGAGATATTTAGATTTGAAAATGGGAAAAACGTAACGATTTGGGGGGAAAAGAGAAATTGAGGGCAATATGGACGGTTTTGGAGAAATCCGGTGAAGTTTAGTCCGTTTGGGATTATTCGTCTCGAAAACATACGCGAAATCAAAAATTTTTTTAGGTAAAACGGACGTCCGAGCGCAAAGTTATGACCATATAAAGTTTGATCAATTTACAACTAATTAGAGCGGGAGGAGTGGTGAAATTTGGTGGAGGGCGGGGACTGCACGGGTATTTCTGGGTTACCGGTCCGGTTCCTTTAATGGTCCGGGTATTTTTTAGATACTCGTATCCGGACCGTTAAGGTTTCGGTCCGGTTCTCGAGTATATCCGAACCACTAACAACCCTAGTTGCAGATGCCCTTAGTCGCAGATCGATGGGTAGTATGTCTGATGTACAGCCAGAGAAAAGAGATATGGTCTGAGAGTTACATCAGCTAGCGAGCCTTGGGGTTCGTTTGGTTGATTCTGATAGTGATGGAGTTCGGGTTCGAGAGGTTGCCGAGTCTTCCATCGTCGAGGAGGCGATAGTATGAGGATCCGATTATGGTCCCATCGAGACGCCTGCTCGAAAGAGAAGAGTCTGTTTGGTAGCACGATGGGTGCTAAGATTTGAGCGGTTGTGTGTTCCGATGTGACAGACTTCGCCAGATTCGTGAGGCACAGCGGTGCTCGTTATTCTATTCATCCGAAGTCGACTAAGATGTATCATGACCTCGAATCGTGTATTGGTGGGATGGCCTAAAGAGGGCGTTGCGGAGTTCGTGGCGCAGCGTCTTTGTCGCCAGTTAAGGTTGAGCACCGAAGCCCGTGGTCATTGCAGCTATTTATATTCGACTTGGAAGTGGGAGGTGGTAAATATGGATTTTATTACGGGATTACCTACCACTCGGAGAAGCGTGATTCCATTTGGGTTATTGTCGACGGTGTGAAATCAGCCCATTTTCTTCCGATCGGGGCGACTTTTTCACGAGGATTATGCAAGATCGTATATCGGGAGATTGTAAGGCGCACGGAGTTCCCGTGATCAATTATTTCGCAGAGGGCCCGATTTACGACTAATTTACGGAGGTCTTTCCGTAAAGGGTTAGGGACACAGTGAGTCTCAAGACGGCGTTTCATCCCTGCATCGACGGACAGCCGAAGCACTATCCGCAACGAGGATATCTGCGGGCTTGTGTTATTGATTCGAGGGTAGCCGGAGGATCATTTACCTCTCGTGGAGTTTGCTTATAACAACGGCTACCACTCTAGTATTCATGGCGCCTTATGAGGCCTTATATGGGAGGAAGTGCAGTCACCGATAAGCTGGTTCGAGGTAGGAAAATACGATTAGTCGGGCGGACTTGGTTCGAGCGATGGATAAGGTGAAGCTTATCCGGGAGCGGTTGTTAGCGGCTGAGTCGACAAAAGTCGTATGCGCAGATCATCGGCGTCGACACTTGGAATTTGAGATAGATGATTGGGTTTTCCTAAAGGTATCGCCCGTGAAGGCGTGATGAGGTTTGGGAAGAAAGGAAACTTAGCCCAAGGTACATTGGGCCGTATCAGTTGTCAGTAGGGTAGGCGAGTTACATGAGTTAGATCTGCCGTCCGATTTGGAGGCGGTACATCCAGTTTTCCATGTGTCCATATTGCGGAAATGTATTGGAGACCCATCTAGAGTGCATCCGGTTCATGATGTCCAAGTGGGAGGAGTTATCGTATGAGGAGAGTCCATAGCGATACTCGATCGACGAGTTAGGCGACTTGGACGAAGGACTGCTTCCGTCAAGGTCTTATGGCGGAACGAGAACAGGGAGGAAATGACGTGGGAAGCAGAGGATGACATGATGAATAAGTATCCTCACTTATTCCCTACACCTCCAGGTAACCTACTTTCCTGCTTGTTAGTTTTGATTTAGCAATTATGCTTGAGTAATGTTGTGGCTCGTGGAGCTTCTTTATTTGCAAAAGAATAGTTAAGAGGGTCTATGTCGATACTGTGATTTGAGTAAGCCTAGAAGGAACATTCGGGACGAATGTTTCTAAGGGGGGAGAATGTTATACCCCGTAGTTCTGACCCTACGTATGAGAGCGTACGAAAGCATGTAAGACTTACAATTTTCAAAGGATAGGTTGACGGATTGTTCCGGACGAGTTTTAGTCAACTTTGAGGCGGGTTATGACTCGGTACATTGAGAGTTCCTAAGTGTTTCAAAGGCCTAGGGCGTAGTTCGTTGAGTCTAGATTCCAACGCAACCAACCGTTCGTCGATATGACGTCGGAGTAGAAATTTATGAGAGTTACAAGTTCGGTCGTGACGGACATAAATGCGTTTGAGCAAAGCGGCGCGGCGCCGGATGCGAGGCATGCGCGGATATCGAGGGCCGCTGAGATTACAGCCGGCTGAGGCCAGACGCGGCGCGCGAAGTTCCGAGTCCGCAGAGGTTTGAGCCGCGGCAGCGTCGAGCCGGCGCGGCGGCGGATTCCTGGCGGAAAAACTTAGGAAAAATCAGATTTTTCTTTTAAAAGACCTTGGGAGGGTGACCAGTGTCCCCCATCCGATTTATTGCATGCCTTATATTGACCAAGTCTTGAAGACTTGGTCATCTTTCAAATCCTCTCTCTCTAAGCTTAAGCTCCCACTTCTCTAAAATTCCAAGAGGAATTCAAGCCTAAGAAAAATCTGAAAAGTTAAGAACAAGAAGGAAGCTTGTGGCTAGCTTGTTGGTGTTATTGTGGTGGTGTTCTTGGAAAGGAGGCTAGCAAAGTTGTTGGAATAAGTTTGGCTAAAGTTTTAAGGTAACATTTCTTCTCTTGTGGTTAGTTATTAATGTTGCATATGAAGAAGAAGGGATGTGTAGTAGTAAATAATGCACTTAGAATCCTTGCATGTAAGAAATGTGGTTTGGATATGAAAGAATTGGCTAAAAAGATATTATGAGCATGTTGTAGCCTAAAAACTACTTTAGAATTGTTAAGTGAATTGTTGTACCTTTTGGGGCAGAATTTTACACACTCAAGTTTAGGTGTGTAATCCCCTTTGATATGTTTGGATTGTTGAGCCTTAAATGTAGCATTTGGATGTTGAATTCGGCCTTGAGAAAGGTGGCAAAGTATGTAGAAACAAAGGAAATGCTGCCCAATTTTCCATAGAATTAGGGGCTTTGAACTTAGATTATTTCTACATTGAAATTAGAGGTTAATAAACGCATTATGGTTATTATAGGTTGACATATTACTTGCGGTAGTTGGACTTAGCAAGTGGATTGACCGAAGAGGTATGTGGAGATTTCCTATCTCTTGAGCATGAATAGATGTAACTATGTAGTACGGTAGACGTACAAGATTTGGTATTCTTACTTGTTTTAAGTATATAAAGACTTGTTTCGTTTTAAGAATGTATAAGTCCCTTGGTTAGGGGAAAAATGTGATTTTACTAAAGTGTAGGGTTAATATAACAACTTTATGGGAAGTTGGTTTATTAGCTTTATAAAAGGTTAATGAGAATATGTTTACTCTAAGTAAGACAAGTAAGGACAAATGATTTGATTTATGAAAGGCAAATTGATTTTAAGGCATCAATTGCCCAAAGATTTTATGTATGAAAAAGAGTCACTTTTAAAAGAGTTGAAGTATGTAGTACTTGGGTTAAATTCCCGGTTTTCTTTTATTAAATATATGATTAAGTGCCTTAAGTAAACTAAAATGAGAGGGTATATGAACAAGACTAATAAGAAGTTATACGTTTTCTTAACTTATTTATGATTATGATATGATGACAGTTTGAGCTAGGGTAAGAGTATATCTGAGGGGCAAGCCCCAAGATCGTTATACCACCTTCTCGGGGTAAGAGTATGTCGGCGAGGCAAGCCCCAAGATCGTCATACCACCTTCTCCAGTGTAAGAGTATATCTGAGGGGTAAGTCCCCAAGATCGTTATACCATCTGCTTCAGTGTAAGAGTATATTTGAGGGGTAAGTCCCCAAGATCGTTATACCATCTGCTTCAGGGTAAGAGTATATCTGAGGGGTAAATCCCCAAGATCGTTATACCGCATTAGTGTATTTGCTACCCACGATGCGAGGAATACCTCATGCGAGTCCTTATGGGCTTATGCGGGTGAAATAGTCCCATGCGGGCGGGTACAACCTATGCGAGTAATACCTCATGCGGGTCCACAGGACCTATGCGGGTGAAATAGTCCCAGGAGTAGGGGTGCTTATTGATACTACGGGCGAGGTACCCTGTTTTGATCATGAGGCCCCTATTTTATGCAGTATTATATATATACTTGTCACTCTCATTGTTAGTAAGGCACAGTAAAAGGTATTTTGATTGTCCATGACTCAAATTACTTTAGACTTATGATATCATTATTACGATATTTTCCGACTTTACATACTGAGTACATATCAGTGTCGACCCTTCCTCGGGGGCTGCGTTCATGCCGCAGGTAAGGGTAAACAAATTGTGGATCCTCGATCTTAGGATCACTGTTCCGGTGTCAGAAGCTCCATCCCTCCGGAAGCTTGTTTTGTTGGTACGGCTACTCCCTGATGCTATAGGTATTGTGTACATTCAGGGGTATGGCGGGGCCTTGTCCCGCCACAGTTGTTATCTTACGTTCACGCGACCTGATATTACATATGTCGTATATCAGGTGTGTTTGTTTATGCATGACCCTAGGATTGAACATATGAATGTGCTCAAACGCATTCTTTGGTACATTTAGGAAACACTTGATTATGGCATGCATTTGTATCTTTCGCCGACGTCTACGTTTGTCTCCTATACAGATGCTGATTGGGGTGGTTGTCCGGATACCAGACGGTCTACGTCTGGCTATTGTATGTTTCTAGGTAATAACTTGGTCTCATGGTCTGCCAAACGTCAATCCACGCTATCACGTTCGAGTGTAGAGGCCGAGTATCGAGGGGTAGCCAATGTGGTTTCTGAGTCATGTTGGTTACGTAATATTCTTTTAAAGCTCCATTGTCATATTCAGAAAGCTACCTTGGTGTATTGTGATAACATTAGTGCCATCTACCTTTCTGGTAATCCAGTTCAACACCATCACACTAAACATATAGAGATGTACATTCACTTTGTTAGAGAGAAGGTAGCTCGAGGATAAGTATGCGTCTGCCATGTCCCATCCAGATATCAAATTGTAGACATCTTTACAAAAGGTCTTCCCTCGGTCCTTTTTGAAGATTTTCGAGACTGTCTCAGCGTACGAAGACCGCCCGCTATGACTGCAGAGGGGTGATGGTGTTAAAGGGTCTTCCCTCGGTCCTTTTTGAAGATTTTCGAGACTGTCTCAACAGACGCATCGCCTATGTATGCGAGAGGGGTGATGGTGTTAAATGTACATCATACGTCCAAGCCCATCACAGTGGCCTCATTACCTTGACTGTCCATAATCCATTTATGATATATTTTGTATTACATTTGTATATTAATTAGTCTTGTAGTCTTACCATAATTGTATTATTAGTCTCCATATAGAATATGATTTAGATGTAGAATAGGAAAAAGATTTTCTTATTGTAATTTGTATATATACACCTTTCATCAATAAGAATAATCAAGGGATTATTTCTTTTAAAAAATTACATATTTTTATTAATTAAATATTACATATACTAAGTCAAATATTATAAAGGTCAAAATTTTCTAATAAGTAAAGGATAAAAATGTTGTTATTCCTTTTCACACTATGTTGCAAAGGAAGATGCTTGCAATATTGTCAAATTGACATCATCAAGTCATCCTAAAACTTTCTTCAAATTGCAAACAGAAATGCTTGCTTTTGTTAGTGATCCAAAAAACAATACACACATCTTACACCTTGTGAAAGTAAAGAGTGGAGGATGACTTGATGATGTCAATAACTTTGGTTAAACGATTTATGGGGTCCTCCAATTTCTGTGAATGTGTCAACATGTGTCAACTAGGCTATTGAATTTTTTTTATATTCAAGTTTCCACTTGAGTCAGATTAGTTCGGGAGGTTGTAGTATCGGTCCCTCAACACTACTATTAGTAAATCGCGGAATGTGCTCCAATAATCAGAGTTTGAGAACGGACAACTGATAACACCTGAAGCGATCAATCTCGTAATGAGAATCGGTAATCGATCACACGCTCCAAGTGTCCAGAACGTCTTAAGTATCCCTCATTTGCCATTGAACTGTGCCCGAGAACTTTGGTTTTTTTTTTCTAATCTTATCTGGACCATGGTCAACTTTGGTTGACTTGACTGTTGTCATGATGAAATAGGAATAAAAATTAAATTAGATCTTATTTATAAAGCAATATAGGAATTTTTCTTATTAGACGATTGAGATCTAAAATACTAGAAAACCACAATTTAAATTAAGTAGGGAACATGTTCAAATTAAATTAATCTAAGGTGGTATCCTGATCTAATTCATTAGATATATTGATTCCATTCACTTAAGAAATTATTCCTTGATTTCCTTCTATGAGCATGTGCGCGCTCTTTTCATTTTTAACAACTTTCAAGTTGTAGTTAAAGGGTTGTTATATTAAGTAGTAATATTTTATCATCAAAATATTCTATTCAATAATAAGTTTATTTAGTTATATATTAGCTATAGAAATAAACAATCTGCCTAAAATATAACAAATCTATATTTTAATGATAACTTAGATAAGAATCTTATCGTAAGACCAACATTTCAAGATTCTCATACCACCCTTTCGGGAAATTGGTGGCCAAGGCTTAAACTTTCAGACAACTCCGAAGATTGCAAAGCATTTAGAGTGTTGGTGAACGGAAAAGTCTTTCGCTATTTATGTGACCCTATCTCATGACTTTTAGAGCGGCCTAAAGTATATCATGATTCCGCTGCCTATCTATCGTTTAGATGACATTAGTGAGTAGGGAAAGCGTTTATAAATGGATACATTTAAGTAGACTCATTTATCTCTTTCGATACAATAATAAAATTTTATTTATAATAAGTGATTTACTTGATTAGTTAATTGGTCACATTTTATTCCTTGAGCGCGACATTTGCAATCATTTATTAAAGCTTCTCATTTATGTTCGGAAAGATTGTTCTAAATATCTTACCGTTAATTTTTTTTAATTATTTTGATTATTAGGGAAGCATCATTTGTAAGCTTAATGGACTATTAAATTACCTAGTTTATTTATAACTCGAGGACCAAGAGCGCAATCTGCCCTAAAACCCTGACAGTCACTTCAACTATTCGCACGGTTTCTGAAATGGCCGACGGCAAAGTACTCTGTGAAGCAGTTCGGAACGGTGAAATCAACATAATTAAATCTCTAATTAATTCCGGCACTGACGTCACCTTTTTTGACAAGGACGGACTTAACCGTACACGGTCATGCTGAGGTGGCAAAGTCTCTTCTAGATGCTGGTGCACTGTGGAATGCCCTAATTCCTTCCAATGTATCCGCAGGTGACTTCGCTATGGACGCTGGTCATCAGGATGCCTTTGACGTTCTTCTCAATTCCGGTGTGCTTACTTTTTAATACGAGTAGTCTCTTTCCTATGTTTTAGACCTGGCTATTAGTATTGGCTATACATCACCTGCGTTATTATTACCTTTGCTACATGGTGCAAATATTTAAAATCAATCCAGAAAAGGCGCGTGAAGGCCAACTCAACATCGAGGTGTGTTTTAATTTATACACAAGGAGTGATATTTTAGGTAGGTAAATGGAACAATGGATGGATGAGGTATGAAACTCGCTAGAAGGTAATATTTTAGGTAGGTAAATGGAACTATAGATAGATGAGGTATGAAACTCACGAGAAGGTAATATTTTAGGCAGGTAAATGGAACAATGGATAAATGAGGTATGTAACTGGCGAAAATGTGATAGTTTAGGTGTGTTTTTGACCATTAACTCTTAATAATATAACTTTCCGTTAATACAATGTCTGACTTCCTATATGAAACTCGTATAAGTAGTAGTAACAACATAACTTTTGAGAATATTTATGTACTCTTCTATGCTAAGATAGAATATGGAATAATAATATGTGCATTAGAAATACCTGGATTAGATGATTTACATTGCAAAAATTACTCTTAATGTAAGGGGACTTGTTTTGGTATCACATTTCCTGCATAACAGTCCCTGTGTTGTTATCCAATGCATGATAATTCATGTACTAATTCAGAACGGAGCAACCTGTTAGTCTATCTTATTTAGCTGCATAATTCCTCTCGTTTCAAGGATAGGAAAATATGTACTGTCTTCATTCCATTTATATGATGATGTTTGACTTGTCACATAGTTTAAGATATTAGTTGACGTCTATATTTTATTAGTGCTAGCGGAAGAATATAGTTAAATAATGGTCGAAAAATTAGTTTGATGAAGAATGTCATCTGTGGGATGGTGTATATTACCATATTGGAACATCACAAATGGAAAAAGTGTCATATAACTGGGGACAGAAGGACTGATTCGTATATCATGAAGAAAATAACATTTAAAAGTAAATAATTTATCATTAAATTTTTAATTATGGTATTGTAATTATTGTTTGTCTTGTTCCCCAATACGCCTGAGAGTCAACGTTATTTAAATTTGAAATTTGCAGAGTACTAGTATCGGAAAGGGTGACTCTAGCCATTAGTCTCTTTTAAACAGTGTGTAGTTCAACTAATCTGAGGTTGTTTAGCTTAATATTACTGATCAAACATGCTTATTATTGGTACAGCAATCCACACAGAATTAATCCTTGGAACAATTGCAAGGAGGGAGAATGCTAGGGGGAACTCAGATGGGGACTATTTAGATGATAGAGTTACATTTAGTGAAGATAAGATTATGGACTCTGATAGTAAGGCTGTTATGATGGCTTGGGAGAAGCCATTAATGGAAGCTCCCGCGAAAGCTGTCTGCTCAAATGGTGGCCACATACTGAACATTGGATTTGGGATGGGGCTCGTAGATACCGCCATACAGCAATATGTACCTTTATCACATACTATTATTGAAGCTCATCCAGAGGTCAATGACCGTATGATGCGCGCAGGTTGGGGTGAGAAGGAGAATGTGAAAATCATATTTGGTCGGTGGCAAGATGTCATTTTTGAACTTGAATCCTATGATGGTAAACTTCCACTTCTTTCCTTCCTATTTCCAAAAGAGGAAAGAATCTGTTTACTCAACATATGCTAGTAATACACTTTTGATTTTTGGTGTCTTGTTAGTGCATTGCTTGTTTTAAGCATGAGTTCCTTCCCTATACATTTCACTTTTGGTAGGTTTAAAATCACTCTCTCTCATCATGCCTATGAACGATGAAGGAAGATATGAGGATATACTACTTCAAGGTTTCATAACACTTAGTGAGGAAAACTTGAAAAACTTTCAGGAAAACAGAACATCAACATATCATTTTTAACTATGAAGTTGCTCTTCTTCTCCCTTTATTATACTGCTACATATCCCGAAATCGATAGTTGGTGCAGGATTCTTGTTGTTATGAATATTATGATTTTACATTATGTGAAGTTTGTACTGGTGGCTGTTAATACATTTTTCTTCAGGAGATGTGTGCACTGGCACTGCTGTACATAAAATTCACGTCCTCTCTAAAAACTGTGTAGGAGGTGTTTTTTATCTTCACGAGGGAGTAATTTTCTTCGAGCTACTAGCTATTGATTTCATATGCTGATTCTTGCTCTTCCAATGACATTAATGCCTCACAACAAAACAACATACAATGCTTTTTATACCTTTGCTTGCTAGCAAAAGCAATAACACAAATAATAAGCGGCATGGCCTGCTAAAATGATCAAAGAGTGTCAAGTTGGTCTACTTCTATAACTTGATGAAGCAAAAAGTTTTATATTTCCAATGTTGTAATGATCAAACATGTCAGATAGTTATTTAAGCTCGGTTCTCTTTTGCTAGATTAAAGTTTAGCATCTATCTGTTGCCTTCTTTTTTCATCTTTGTGATTTTCTCTTAACGTGTATCTACTCTGTTCTGCAGGCGTATTTTTTTACACTTGTGGGGAATATTACGAAGATATGCGGGAATTTCATCAACATCTTCCTAGATTAGTGAAGCCTGGTGGTATATATTCATTTTTTAATGGTTTATGTGGAGGTAACCCTTTCTTCCATACCGTTTACTGTCAGTTAGTCTCTCTAGAACTTGAGAGCTTGGGATATTCTACGCAGCTGATACCATTACCAGTGAAGGATTGTTTAGGTGAATCAGTGTGGGAGGGTATTAAACAGAAGTACTGGCAGTTAGATATGTATTACCTTCCTGTTGTCAGTCTATGATCGAATCAGAATGATATCTATGGAGCACCGATAATGAGGCATCAGATGAATGCCTCCTATAATCCTCTTCTTTTCTTGTTGTGTATTCATTCTGTAACGAATCTGGTAGTATTTCACTATCTTTGGTTTTGAAATATTATTATGCTGCTTATATTTTCTTACCAATTGGGATTGTTTGTGTGGATCGATGCATTAATGCTATTGCCAAGAAAAAAAACCAAAGAAAAGAGAGGGAGTGTAGGTGTTTGACATTTGACGCTTTATTTACTATTTCCTAAGTTAACTATTCTCTACAATTATTAAGTACATGAATCTTTTTACTTTACAAATGCTGGAAAAGGATTGAAAGTTAATGCTTTATTTACTATTTCAAAACCTAACTATTCTCTACAATTATTACATATATTTTACTTTAACAAATCCATTTAAAGTCTCTTCTTCCTTCCTAGGACCCAAACTGCTCTCCCCAGCCCCACAAGGGGGGGGGGGGGTTAAGGGATGTTGGAAAAGGATTTGAATTAGAGAACTTATTGCTGTATCAGTGAACTCTGACTTATCTCAAAGATAATTTTTGAACTTATTTTAAGTACCTCAAGAATCTAACTTCCTTTGAATCCTTTCTCTGCCTTCAACCTTGTTCCTTTGAGAGAAGAAGAGTGCATCATTCTCTGTTCTATTGCTGTTTGAACTAATTTGAGCTCTGTTTACAACCAGCTCTATGAAGCCCAACAAAATTAGTGAATGTTTGCACTCTCTTTGTATTCTAATGGTAATGTTTGTTCACTAAATTATAAAAAAATTAACGGGTCAAGAAACATTTTCCTTTTTCCGATTCTCTGTTTTTGTGCTGGAGAAAAAGTTGAACGTGCTGCTGGTTCTATTGGTGGAGTTAAGAAACTTGGTAATGTTAGTTTCCTAGAATACTGTTCATACTCTATTACCCTCTTTTCTCCTAATGAAATCATTTGTCAAACTTTAAAGGCTGGTGGATTTTGGATGAAGAGAGATGCTCCCAACTTGTAAGTCAGATAGTTAAATCAGCAACTTTGCACTATGGAATGGGTTCTGAACCCCTCCATATTTCAAAGAAAGTAATTCTATATTAAACTATAAGTACTTGAAAAGTCGAAATTACATAATAGGAGCGTGGATCTAGAATATTTTATGCCTCAAAGTAAAATGCTCAAAATAACATGTTGCAAAACACCTGAAAAAGAGCATCCATTTGAAGCCCCGAATGCCTAATAGCAGCAACAACTCGAAAGCTGATTTTGATAAAAATAGAAAGAGTAGGAACGCCATGCGTGAATGTTGTGAAAATTCATTCTCTGGAAACCTGGAGTAACTACATCTAGGTTTATATCTGCTCTCAAAGGCCATGCTGAGTCATTCCTCTTTCATTGTTACACTTTGCTTAAACCTCCTTACAACATAGGTATAAACTTGAATTTATTAACTCTCATTTGCTGTTAATTCTGGAATGATGTTATCCTTGTCTCAACTTAGCTTCATATAAGAGAATTTATTTGCCTTTGATAGCCATTGGAAATAAAACCTAGTTTACCCTCTTACTGATTAAAAGAACTTACATTGCCCTCTTGATTGTGTTTGTCGCACAACATGCTTCCTAAATTATTTTAGGCCATGAATGTGTCATCACTTCAAGGGATATTTAATTGCAAGTTGAGACATAATGCAAGCTGACCTGGAAACCACCGTCATAAAAAAAGATATTGTCAATGACTGAGTTAAGCCAGAAAGCCAAATTATATCCACCTGTATTGTGTGGTTCGGTACATAATTATATCTGGAAAATACAGCACCAGCCTTTTGCTGGACAAATCAACCAACCTTTTCATTGTCAAGAATTGCCTAGGCCACTTAACTATAGGTCAGGGCTACTTGTTCAGTTGGTGGAATATTAGAGAAGTAACTGCTGCGCACTAGTAATTATTTTAAAGGAATATTAGCACTTGTACATTTGCGGTGAATGCCTTGGAACTAGCAGAATCATGTCCAGCTGAAAGCAATTGGGCTAGCAACGATGTGTTGTCCATCTGACCACTCCAGTCGAGCGAAGCTAGTTGTGCCTGATGGCTTGGAACTAGCAGTGAATGTCACAGTGTAGGTTTTCTTTTCGTTCTTTCGACTGAAAGTAAGTGTTTGTGGCTCAACCAGAATCTTCACTTCCCGTGTTTCAGAAGAGACCGAGGCCTTGTATGTTGCTGGGTTTCCCACATTTGTTAGAGTCCTTGTGTATCTGGTCACTGTGGGTGTACTACTATCTGCATGTTCACCCCAGGCCGTTTCCAAAGGAATGGCAAAAGATGGGTAATTAAGATCAGCAACTCTATACTCCTTATTTGTATCACAGGAGATGTCTCTCTTTGCAATGACCTTGATCATACTTGGGCTGTAGTCCAAGGCACAAAGTAAGTTTATATAGTCATCGACTGTGAGATCATACACTAAACCAGGATTGACAGCTGCTGTTGGATTCACATGTCCAGCACCATAATCAAATGGTGTAGATGGCATTCCTGTTGCAACATCCTCAATTGTTTTTCCGTTCTTGTATGTGCTGTAGCTTGTAGTCATCAGTGCTGACCTTATAGCTGCTGGACTCCATTCTGGATGGGCAGCTTTGAGTAGTGCTGCTAGTCCACTTACATGGGGACATGACATAGAGGTTCCAGAGATAATGTTGTAACCTACATTCCTGGTGTCTTCTTGCAAACCAGTTGGTCCAACTTTCCCTGTCCAACCAGCAAGAATATTAACACCTGGTGCTATCAAATCAGGTTTAAGTATATCTGGTGTGATTGGATTTGGCCCTCTGGAACTAAAAGCTGCAACAACTGGTGATGGTTGAACACCCAACTTGGTACCTCCAAATGCAATTGTGGCAGTTGGATTACTGTTAGAAGCTATGTACTGTTTGATCAAGTCGCCAGCAGTTTGACCAACTGCAGCTGTAGGTATGAGATGTGCATCAGCAACCAACTCATCTCCGTAAGTGTCGGTGTTTGCCAGAATCATCCCTATTCCACCAGCATCCTTCACAACCAAACCCTTTTGTGCCCTTGCATTCATCCCACGTTCACATACGACAATTTTCCCAGCAACTTTTTCTGGAATCAGACTACCACTTGTGCATAAATTTCCATTTGATGCTTGGCTGGCATTTCCAGCATACACCAGTGGCATCAGAGAACTAGGCAATGCCTTTCCACAGTAAAGTGACACTCCATTGAGTTTTTTCCCATTTCCAATGCTAATATATGCTGGAAATTCACGGTCCATTGTTCCTGCACCTACAGTAGTTATCCATGGTGCAACGTTGGATAAGGTCCCAGCGCTTGGACCACCATTCCCTGCTGAGCATGAGACAAATATTCCTTGAGAAGCTGCAGAAAATGCTCCAATTGCAACTATGTCCCTGTAATAATCAGAAATTGTGCCACCAAGGGATAGTGAGAGCACATTTATACCATCTATGATGGCCTGGTCCATTCCTGCTAGTATGTCGCTGCTAAAACATCCTCCGGCCCAACATACCTTGTATGCAGCCACTCTTGCATGTGCAGCCATCCCATGAGCTGTACCGGCAGCATAACCAAAGAGGCTAGCTCCGGTTACAACCGTGCCAGCTGCTGTAGTTGCAGTGTGTGTACCATGGCCATCATCGTCCCTTGGTGACTTGGATTCCGTGGTCTCATCAATTGGCCCGAAAGCTGCTTCATAACCTTGTGAGAAAAACTTCGCACCAATGAGTTTCCTGTTACAGCTTGATGCGTTGAAGGTCTTGCCAGTTTGGCACTCGCCCTTCCATCTCGTAGGCACTGGACCTAGTCCAGTGTCATCAAAACTTTTTGATTCAGGCCAAACACCCGTGTCCAGCACACCAATAATGACCTCACTCGCCTCAGTCTGAAGAAAGAATGATCTACTTTCGCGTCCTTCAAGTCCCAGAAATGTAGGGGATCGAGTGGTGTGAAGCTCGTATCTTACTTCCTCGTGGACCGAGAGAACTCCTGGTTGCTGTTCAAGTGATTTGGCTTCATCAGCTGTTAGCTGTGTTGAGTAGCCATGGATGACAGTGTTGTAGGTGTAAAGCACGTTGGCGCTCTCGGATACCAACTTCAAAGATGAGTCATACCACTGAGTATGATCATCAAAATCAGCAGGCATGTTGGACTTATCCATGTGGATTATGTAAGTCTTCTTATTGTGGCCTGCATCAACAAGTACATGAAACAACACTAGGACTAGTGTTGAAAGAAACATGAGCCTGAGTCTTTCCATTTTTTTGAGGTTCTTAGTGTCAGGGCACCAGAAGGTGAAAGTTAGTTCTCTACTGAAAAGAAAGAGCTTTTTTCCCCTTTGGTGGAGAGGGGGTGGGGTGTTTGAGTAATAGCCGCTAACAGGCTATCGTATGTAATGCTGAAAGGTGATAATGGTTCATTGAGGGGCACACATTGGGGGCTTATTTATAGAGTAGCCAAGGAGTGTTGTGTTCATATATAATTCTTTGGGTTCAAATTTTTTATGTTTATGTAGGACCCACTTAGTTGACATAATTGAATCTTGTCAAAAAGATTCAACTATTTAATTTCCAATCAAATGATGCAGCTTTTAGGATAATCTTTTTTCTATCAATTTGGGGCTACAATATTGTTTTGTACTATCTGTCTGGTGCAGTGCAGTCATCAAGTGGAAGGTAACATTGTACGCTGTCTATCCACTCGTGTGTATAGCGTTTTACCATATGTACTAAGATAGAGTATTGGTCTTTCCTCTGTTGCATATTAAATTATTATTGAAAGGTCATGTAGAACCGAGGAAAAACAAATGCCTGAAAGTAAGTCTAGTATTGAAAGGTGCAGTTTTTAAAGCAGTACTTGTACGAAGATATTGCCATCTCTATTCAGTAGGAATATGAATGCAGTATGAGGGAGACAAACTGTTCCTTGTATGGGGGGAAGTGATGTGCACTTGTGAAGATTAGGATAAGAATCCTATGAACTACGTACTTTGAAGCGAGGGATGTTTCTTAGCGCTTTTTTTTTGTTTTCTTATAACAATGGTGTCATGACTTAGCTTGCGTGTACCTCGATTAATTTCAAGGGTATCTGCTATCTCCCATCAGCACAAGTACCGGGTAACTCTGACCACTAAAGCTTGAATAGATGGGAAGAAATCACCTCCACCACCATGAGGTAATGCGCTAAATGACTTGAACATACAACATAGAATATTATTTTAGTTCAGGTGTACAGCCGCAATGGGGTCAAAGGAGGAAGGAGGAAGAAAGGGTGATTATGGGTAGAGGTAGTGGTGGGGAGAGAGAAAGGAGAAATAGTAATTAAAAATTTAAAACTAAAAAATTAACCTTAATTATGGGACATGTGACTTGGTGTTAAGCTTACGCTCTTAAAGAATAAGAGTAAATTTAACCGTTTTAGTGACGGCAAGGACATATTGGGTTATACACCGCACATCTATGAGCTTTACACATCATTTTCCATACGAGTGTCTTCTAATTTATTTTGTACCAAAAAAAGATTCTTTTAATTTATTTTCTTTTTTGGGAGAAACATAGGAACGGAAAGTATGAAATTCTTATTCGAGTTGATTTCAATGGAAGCCTTACATTATTTAAATATCCAAATTAATGAAGAAAAAAAAAGGTATTAAATCGTCCACTATTGATAGAGTCCCAATCCCTTATTTTAATTGTAAAGACCAACCCGTATGAAGGGAATCCATGCAATTTTTGAAGCCTAACAGGCAATTGGTCATGGCCTTATATGGTACTAAAACGATTACGTTGTCTAGGGTATCCTCATTGGATGGTGTGGGAGAGTTTGGTCGAAGCCCGGTAACCCCACCTGCGCCTCTTGGGCTGTCACACTGGCTTGCAAGTGGTTTAAGCGGTGGCGTGGTTTGCGCTATTGCGTCGGTCAGAGTTTACCACTGTGTATTTCGAAGAAGCGGCTCGCGGATTCGCCGTCAACAAAAAAAAAAGGCTTAAATTATAAAGCTTAAAGGTAAATCTTTCAGTCTTGTACAGTTATTAGTAGATATGCTTCTTTGTCTTTAATAAAAATTGTTTAAAGATGCATGACCGACTGGTTTATAATTAGTCTGCTTCAGAATAAATAATAATCATACTAAATGCCAGCATTAATGAGATTGATAACAATTGGTGAACTGCTGAGCCCAGCCTGATTTCTTTGGATTATTATTAGCCCTATGTTATGTTCCCTACATTGTTCATTTTCATGTTGTAATCAACTCTCAATTTCAACCTTAACAGTGACAACTGCCAAACAAAACCTTGACAGAGGTTTGATCCATCGCAATGAGCTAACAGTCTTTGATGAATCTTCTAAAATACAAACAATTAAATATCCAGTGTAATTTTATAAGTGGTATATGGAAATGGTAGGATGTACACAGACCTTACCCCTACCTATGTTTCAGAATATGATTGCCCATTAAATTTGGAATTTGATTTCATTTCTAAGTGCTTATTTCTTAAAAAGTTTTAAAATAGGAATATTTTTTCTCATCTCGATTAAAGACAAAGGAGATGTGGGAGGTTGATAAAAGCCAGTTATCTACTTAATCGACTAAATAAACAAAGTTCAACTCCCTTCCACCACCATCATCACCAGAAAGAGAGAATTTTTTAAATCAATTGGCTGAGACATCAAAATATATAAATGTAATGTGGTTGAGTTAGTAGGGAAGTTCATTGGTCATTTCTTTCTCCAATATGTAGGTCATAAGTTGCTGAATCTAACACTTCGATGTCTACTAAGTGATGTATGAGATGGGACTTAATTTGTTCAATTTATGGTTGTCTTGTATGGTTCAGTTGTGTAGACAAAGGGGAAGAACTAAGAAGTAGACCCCTTCAGGGTTCCACAATTTCTGTCTTCCCCCTTGTAAATTTTGTGAAATCTTTCAAGAAATAGGAGCAAGTCTCAGAGCTTTCATATATTCCAAGAAGTAGCCTCAATCCTTTTTTGACAACTCTTTAATTCTAACTTTCCACATGACATGCTTAAGACAACAAGATTAAAAGACATTTTGGTACATTCAACATATCTTTAGTTAACAATTTAAAAGATTTAAAAGTCTTATTTATTTTTTAAAACTCCATACCAAGTCAAACCAGACAAACACTTTAAAACGGAGGAAGTATTATTCATCAAAAATGCCCACCATAGTCTTGGTGACACGAGGCACCATACACTTTGTGATTAATTCAATTCAGGAAATAGTACTAGTACCATTGTAGCAGTTGGCAAGCCAAAGTCACCATTTGTTTCAAAACAACTTTATGCATTTGACTTCTAAATGTAACACTTTGATGTCTACTAAGGTGATGTAACTGATACTCTGGAGTAGGGATCTCCCAAAAACATTGGTGTATTCTTGGGCAAGTAGATATGACAATGTTGATTTATTGGCTAGCTTATTGAACCAACTTATTTGAAGCCCAGTGATCATTTCAAGATTTTAAGTCGACAGTGTTGCTATTATACACACCGCTCCTTTGTGTGAATTGATATGATATTGATATAAATATCTATATTTTTGAAAAGCTTAAGCTCATATATAAAGCTTGAACTAAAACTGTTGAAGGCTACATTTGCTACTGACAGAGATCCATGTTTCCCCTACTTTCTTCCACACAAAATTTGCAGTCTTGAACTGCATCATGCAATTATCATACATCACACAAATTGGCCTGATTACCTACACGGCTACACCCTCCATCATACTGAACAAGCACAGATTTATCATACCTTTCTGCATATTTATATCTTAGTGAAAAGAACAGCCACCAAGAAAAACAAACATAATCTACTTTCTTTTCTATCCAATCCGGAGTTCTTCACATACATGTTTTACTAGTTCTCCAAAAGGCTTTTTTGATATCGCTTTTGGATAATTTCTTGTCAAGTGTGTAAACGTGTATATTATAGTAACAATTGTATCCCTACCCATAATTAGAATATTTTCATATATTGTGTAAATATAATTATGGTAAGACTAGGATTCCTCTTTTGTATAGGCTTAGGATTCCTATTGTATAAGGGATGAATATTGTACTCTATATATACTTTGATATTAATGAGAAGACTCCCTAAGGGAGATTAATATCATCTTACATAGTATCAAGAGTCAAATACCCAAAACCCTAGAAAAATCTCTTCTTGCCCGCCGAGAATCCCCTCCCCCTCTCGGATCTCGCTGCGGCCCTCATTCAATTTCTAGGTTTTCTTCTTCATTCCACTCTTCTCTAAATGGCTACCCCTGATTCTTTCACACTTTCTGACCCTTCCACCTCCACAAATACCACAACCACGTTGTCATCCTCTTTTCATCCTGCCCTAACTGTTACCAACATCAAGAATCATATTCTCATTCTTCTTAATAAAGAAAACAGTCAGTATTCTTCTTGGGTTGAACTGTTTCGTAATCACACATGCCTCTATAGCGTGCTTGATCACATCGATGACACTATTCCGAGCCCTCCGGAGGTTGATGAGTCTACTTGGCGTCGTTTAGACGCCGGCGTCAAACAGTGAATTTATGGTAGTATTTCTCAGGATCTTCTTCTTACTATCATGAAATCTGGCGCCATATCTCTTGATTTATGGAACCGCTTAGAGGAAAATTTTCAAGATAACAAGCACACTCGTGCGGTGTATTTGGAGGAACAATTTAACAATACACGCCTTGAAAATTTCTCCAACATGACCGAGTACTGCAGACAGTTGAAACTACTGGCGGATCAACTCTCAACGTCGACACGCCTGTCTCGGACACTAAGATGGTGTTGCAATTGATTGCAGGCCTTCCCAAAGGCGACTACGATATGTTAGCCACCACGATTCAACAGGCAGATCCGCTTCCCAGTTTTAAAAAAGCTTGCTCGCAGTTGTTGCTCGAAGAGACTCGACATGCTAAGCAGGATGAGCACAATCAGAAGGCGTTAGCTGTCGAAATGCGCCCTCAAGATCCAGCGCCGCCAGAAATCTCTCAACCGCAGCAGGGACGCGGTGGAAATGGTGATAAGGGTCGCGGCAGAGGAGGTCGTGGTCGTGGTGCGGTCGCGAACAATGTAACCAACAACAAGAACAACAGGGGCTCGCAAATCGGGCTCAGCCGCGGCGCAACAATATCCGTTGAGCCGCGCGCCGCCACGATTCGATGCAACACTCGCCCAAGATGACACCCATCGAAGTTGGTCGGGCCTTCACTCTCAACATGCAACAATATGACAACAACTGGTACATGGACTCCGGAGCCACTTCTCACCTCACCCGGTCTGCAGGTAATATTTCCAAATTGTTTGGTTTAAAGCATCCTCATTCATGATACTGGTAGTAGCACCACATTCCAGTAAAGGGTTATGGTACATCCTACACACCACCTCTTCATCCATTCCCCCTTTAAAATACCCTATATGTCCTATATATGATTAAGAATCTAATTTCTATCCGCAAATTCACTCGTAATAACTCTGTCTCTGTTGATTTTGACCCTTATGGTTTCACTGTAAAAGATCTTCATACGGGGACACCTCTTATGAGATGCAATAGCACGGGGGATCTCTATCCATTTACTCTCACCCCCGCTGCCAGATCTAGCTCTCCCGTCTCTCTAGCGGCCATTTCTTCTTCCACATGGCATAATAGGCTTGGTCATCCAGGAGCCCCAGTTTTTAACTTTCTCAGAGACAATAATTTCATTACTTGTAATGGAAAGCTTGCCCAAAACTGTGTTTCTTGTTCTTTAGGCAAACATACTCGTCTTCCGTTTAAATCATCCACTAGTGTTACTTTTGCACCCTTTGATATTATACATGCTGATTTATGGACATCACATATTGCTAGTTCTATCGGTCATTAATACTATCTTATCCTACTAGATGATTTTTCTCACTTTGTTTGGTTGTATCCTCTCAAATTTAAATCGGAAGTGTTTGCTAAATTTCTTGAGTTTCGAACATTCATTCAAACACAATTTGAAAAAGGTATAAAATCTTTTCAGTGCGATAATGATCGTGAATTCAACAACTCTATGTTTTACCATTTTTGTACTAATAATGACATGGTTTTTCGCTTCTCCTGCCCTCACACCTCCCCTCAAAACGGTAAAGCTGAAAGAATCATCCGCACCATTAACAATATGATTCACACTCTATTGATTCATGTCTCCCTACCTCCATCCGTCTGGGTCTATGCTGCTAAAATATCAGAATACGTTCTCAATATTATCCCAACTAGCACCCTTCACAATATGACCCCTACCGAAATTCTCTATCATAGAGTCCCCTCTTATGATCATCTCCGAATATTCGGTTGTCTATGTTATCCTAACCTTGCCTCTATTGCCTCTCACAAACTAGCCCCCCGGTCCACTCCTTGTGTCTACCTAGGCTTCCCGCCGAACCATAGAGGCTATCTATTCTATGACTTGTCCACTCGTCAGATCCACATCTCTCGTCACGTCACATTCGACGAGACCACATTCCTGTTTTCGAATCTAAAACAGTTCCAAAAAACGGATTACTCTTTTCTTGACGAGCCTGACATCTCTCCCATCAACCTCAATCAACTAGAACATAGCAGTTCTTCTTCAGCATCAGCGCCGCGGCCCCAAGGGTCAGCGCCGTTGTTACACCTCGTAAGTTTAAGGCGATAATTAAGAACGTCATTAAGAAAATTAAAATACTTAAGGATGTGATTCCGGAAAAGTTTTTGTTACAACGAGCGTGACTAGGGAATTGAAAATGATTGTTGTATATTTCCGTTATGGATTAGTTACATATTATAAGAATTACGAAATGGAGAATACGGGAGCTTATGAAATTTCCGGAAATTAAAGGAAACGAGAGTTAAGATTAAAAGAAGTGGGGTTAAGATTTATTAAGTGGGGTTAGAAAACAAGGATGATTAATTAAGAAGGTTGGCAAATATAGATTTCAGATTTTTAAATCTTCTAAAAGACCTAGAAGCCTTCTTCTTCCCCACTTTAGCAAGCATTTTCTCCCTCTCCTCCCCTCCATTTTTAGCCAAGAACCACCCTCCCTCAATCAACAATAATTGTAGATTGTTATTCCTCCTTTCTAGGTTAGTTTTCTATCTCAATTTGAAGCCATTTTTGCACACAGAAACTGTGGCAAATCGCCCACTGCTGGCCGAACCAGGACCCTCTTTTTCTCCAAATTTTGGACAAATTTTTGGGAAGCAAAATGTGTAAGAATGACGGGTTAACATTGTATAATGATTGCATGACAATTTGGAGTTGAAAGAAGTGAGAAAATTGGAGCAAGATCGACGAAACAGTAGCCGAAAATAAGGGACTGTTTTGGGTTTTTCTTTGAAAGGTAAGAATTATCCTTTTCATTACATAATTGGTAGATTAATTGATGTTATAGTTAAGGGATTAACCCATGTTAAAGAAGAATTGGAATTAAGTAGTTGCATGTTGTTGTAGTTGAAGATATGAACTTGTGTTAAGATTGAATTGGAAATATGAGAATGCATGTGACAATATTGAGATATATATGCCGATTGGGACTGTTTTGTATGGAATGGAGTTTAAGTGTTGTCGTTATTATTATCACCAATTGCATGTTTAAATTGAAGAAGAAATCTTGATACTTAAAAGTTGTAAATTGATTATATGAAAGTATTGAAAGGTGAATTGAATTCTAGAGAATTAAGAGGAAGTTATGGAATTATGACATATTGTTACTAGGACCAAATTTGGGCTATTTTATACCTTGGGTTTAATTGTTGCTATTATTATTGTCACTAATGGCATGTTGAGTTGAAGGAAACATTAATACTTAAGTTGTAATGGTTGTATGGAATTCTTGAAATATGAATTAGGTTTAAAGGACTCCAATTGGATTTTAAGGAATTATGAAAAGAGTTTGGTATTGTGGTGTTGGCCGAGAATTTCATGGAATTATTGAACATATGGTGTTGCATTTTAAGGGTTGTTTTGGTATACATATAATGCTGAAAGTTTAGTTACAATGAAGCATGTTCAATGTAGTAATTACTTATACATGTTTTAAAGAAGTTACATTGTTGTAAAGTGATGTGTTGCAAACTAGAAGACTTGCCCTCTTATTATTGTATTCCCTAAATGTAAGGAGAAAAGATGTATACTGATGGTTTATGTCAAGTATATGGAACTGGTTTAGTATACCCTTGAATTGTGACTTGTAAATTGATATTGTTGGCTTGGCTGAAATTTATGGATATGCACATAAATAGGGGAAGTGCTGCCCGAATTTCTATAAGAAAAGAGAGTCATCGATATAAAGTACGCTAGAAATCATAGAATTGACGAACGTATTACCATTATTATAGGTTGACGTACTAGACGAGACGAATCTTAATAAGGTATTTGAAACTATCCTTTCTTCTTTTGGCATGATTTTTATTAAGTAAACGTACGGCGGACGTACATGGTTTCTATACAGTCTAATTTCTTAGTAATATGGGTTATGAGAAGTGCCTTAGATTTCCAGAAAAGAATTCACTTTAATGATTTTATTTTATTAAAAGTCAAATGATGAGTTCACACAGAGTCCCATAATGGGCAGGGTACGGTATGTATACGATTTCACACCGAGTCCCATAACGGGCCGGGTACGGTATGTATATGATTTCACACCGAGTCCCATAATGGGCCGGGTACGACATACTTATGACTTCACACCGAGTCCCGTAATGGGCCGGGTACGGTATATATATGTGTATATGGTTTCATTCACACCGAGACCCTCACTGGGGGGCCGGGTACGGTATATCTAAGTTCATGACTCTTACTTCTACAAGGCACATTTGGATTTAGATTCTGATTATTATACATGTCTCCTGTTATCTATTGACCACTTATGATCTTCCTTACAGTTTTACATGTTTTACATACTCATTACATTATTTCAGATCGATCCCTTTCCTCGGAAGTGCGTGCCGCAGTACAAGTTCTCAGTTTGGTGATCCTCAGGCCTAGGACTCCTACTCAGCTGGTTGGAAAGATCCTTTGATCCAGAGCTTTGTCTTTTTGGTACAAAACCTCTTTTTAGACTTATGTAAATGTTTAATGTAAATGTTTAGGGGCTCGACGGGGCCCTGTCCCGTCATATGTTGTTATTCTTTTCTTAGAGGTTTGTAGACAGATGTGGGTTGTACGTTAATGGGTTGTATTATGTTTTGGTCAGTTGTATCGCTATACTTCCTTCTATTTTGTGGGAATGTTTTCGTATATAGTGGCAGCCTTGTCAGCTCGCCTATTTGATGTATTGACTGGTTGTGACTCCCTCAGGAGACAGGTTCATCCATGTGTAAAAGCAGTCTTGTCGGCTTACCTACGTGGACATGGGTTGTCATTGCAGTGTTATGCTGCCGGATTTTATATTATTATGGTATTTGTTGGATTACGTGGCAGGTTAGTATAATGACGTCATTAGGGCGCTTAATCGCGGCCCATCGGGTCGGGTCGTGACAGCCGCGACGCTAAAACTCCTGCGAACAGGTCCCTGCTTCACCGTAGACAGCGCCGCGGCCCAGTGTTGAGGCACCGTGGCGCCAAAACTCCAGAGAAGTCTGTCAGTCCTCCAATGTCGCGGCCCTTGATCAAGGCGCCACCGACGTTCCTCTCCAAAGATCGCGGCTCGATCACGGCACCGCGCCTCTCACGGTCGATCCTCCTTCTCTATATCCAACAAATCCTCCGCCTTGGAGCCTCCCACTATCCCCACTCATCAAATGAAAACTCGTGCCAATCATGGAATTTTCAAATCCAAAGTCCAATTTAACTTGTTTGCCCAAACCATTTCTCCAATTCCCAAGAACCCTATATTGGTTAAACAAGATCCTAATTGAAATGCGGCTATGTCTGAGGAATTCAATGCATTAACTAAATAGCACACATGGGATCTAGTACCTAGACTTGAGGGGGTGAATGTGATTCGTTGTCTGTGGCTATTTCATCACAAATTCAGAGACAGTGGAGATCTTGAGAGGTATACGACACGACTTGTGGCTAATGGCACAAATCAGCAGGAGGGTATTGATTGTGGTGAGACCTTCAACCCGGTTGTCAAACCAACTACCATTCACACGGTTTTGAGCATTGCCATGGGCAAACACTGGCCGATCCATCAACTTGATATGAAGAATGCATTCTTACATGGGGATCTGAGAGAGACAATCTACATGCATCAGCCGTCAGGGTTCACACATCCAGCAATTCCTCACTATGTGTGTCGTCTCCGTAAGTCACTATATGACCTGAAACAGGCCCTCCGTGCGTGGTATGATCGCTTTGCCAGGTATATCTTGCAGATTGGGTTTGTATGCAGAAAGAGTGATACAACACTCTTCATTTTTTATCGAGGTAGTAGAACTGCTTACTTATTACTTTACGTGGATGATATTATTCTAACTGCCTCTTCCGACGGATTAAAAAATGAGATTATTGTCTTTCTTAAGTCCGAATTTGCAATGACTGATTTAAGGAAACTGAGTTACTTTTTGGGGATATCAGTGACCAGGTCTGCCAATCATATGTTCTTATGTCAGCGTAAGTATGCAGAGGAGATTGTGTACAGAGCTAAGACGACGAACTGCAAAGAGGTGACTACTCCAGTTGATTCTAAATCTAAGCTTAGTGTCGTGGATGGTGCTCCAGTCTCTGATCATACTCTGTATAGGAGCCTTGCAGGTGCACTTCAGTATCTCACCTTCACCAGGCTAGACATAGCTTATGCTGTTCAGCAGGTGTGCTTATTCATGCATGCCCCCAGAGAGTCTCATTTCACTGCTCTTAAGCGTATCATTCGATACATTAAGGGCACTCTTGATTATGGTTTGCACCTATACCCCTCTGCACCAAACAAGTTGCTTTCATATACGGATGCATATTGGGCAGGGTGTCCGGACATGCGACGCTCCACCTCCGGCTTTTGTGTTTTTTTAGGGGATAATCTGATTTCTTGGTCTGCCAAGCGACACGCTACCCTATCTCGCTCCAGTGCCGAGGCTGAGTACAGAGGCGTTGCGAATGTAGTAGCTGAGATTTGTTGGCTCAGAAATTTACTGTTAGAACTTCAGTGTCATTTGCGTCAGGCATCTATTGTGTACTGTGATAACATCTCTGCCATCTATCTGTCTCATAATCCTGTTCAACATCAGCGAATCAAGCACATTGAGATAGACCTACACTTTGTTCGTGAGAAAGTTTCACTAGGCCATGTCAGAGTGTTACATGTTCCATCATCCTATCAGCAGATATATTTATCAAAGGACTTCCTGCATGCTTATTTCTTGACTTGAGATCCGTCTCGTCAGGTCTCCTCCCGTCCGATCGAGGGTGTGTAAACGTGTATATTATAGAAACAATTGTATCCCTACCCATAATTAGAATATTTTCATATATTGTGTAAATATAATTATGGTAAGACTAGGATTCCTCTTTTGTATAGGCTTAGGATTCCTTTTTTGTATAGGCTTAGGATTCCTCTTTTGTATAGACTTAGGATTCCTCTTTTGTATAGACTTAGGATTCCTATTGTATAAGGGATGAATATTGTACTCTATATATACTTTGATATTAATGAGAAGACCCCTAAGGAAGATTAATATCATCTTACAAAGTGATTTCATAATCAAAATGGTTAAGCAACAAAAGAGAAGCGATATGGGAGAGCACAAAGTATTTGTATGGAGTATCAGTTTCTTGGTTTTGCTGTATTTTGGGCTTTATGGATTTGTAACTGTTGAAGCAATCCGAGAAGCGAAGTTTTTTACTTCTCATGCTAAGGCTGCCAATGTAGTACTAACAACAGGTGGTTATGGGAAAGGCGTTGGAGGTGGTATTGGTTCTGGAGGTGGAAGTGGCTGGGGAGGTTTAGGATATGGTGGCAAAAACAGGGGAGGATGTGGTGGTGTAGGTGGAGGGATAGGAGGAAATGGTGGTTTAGGCTATGGCTCTGGTGGTGATTTTGGTGGTGGAAATGGTAACTGTGGTGGGATGGGTGGAGGTGACCAGGGTGGTCCATATGGTGGCGATAGTGGTAGTGACGATGGCTTTGGTGGAGGATTTGGTAATGGTGGTGGCTTTGGTGGAGGAAATGGTGGCGGATATCCAGGTTATGGTGGTGGCGGTGGGCAGTCTAAGTTTCCACAAGTGGCTGCAGGGCGGAAGAATTAGTAAAGAATATACTGGTGTTAACTGTTAACTAAATATCTCATGTAAAATAAGGACAATGTTTACTACTACACTAGTTTACGTTTTTTCCAGGCCCCTTTGAGATTCCGAAAAATGGACAAATTCCTTTTCTTAGGAACACATACAAGATTCGTCACTACAAAAAGGATAATGGTAACCCTACCATTAACTACTTCATTTATGAATTCATAGTAATAGAAATACATGTCCTACCGAGACAGAATTTGGAACTTGCTATCCTCTTGCCTAGCATGCAATGATTTACCTCCGTGAAAAGGATGATTCATTCGGATCGACATGAGAGAACTATTGTAAGCAGCAAAGTATGTTCAAAAACAAAATAGTATAATAAGAAACAAAGAGATTAGTATTCTCTTCATATAATGGAAAGCCACTCAAACAAGGAGATCATTGTTTATCTAAATAATATAGCGTCATTTTTATTCAGTGGAAATAACTATTTACATGTGCAAAGCAGATGCATAATACGATAAGGAAACATTAGGGAGAACCAACTTCTGTTGTAAACTGCAAGGACCTCAAGTTCTTGAAGCAGAAACTGCAGTGGACTTGCTGGTGAGTTGTTCAAATTCTTTATCCTGAAAGGAACATATGAAAATAGCTATAAAGTAAGTTCGTTCTGCTGCAACTAGCTACCAATTATACCTGCCTAATTATATTGAGAAATGATATATGATTTACTAAAGAACTATAAACCTATTCCATATCTGATCTCTGAAAAGAAATTTAAAAGAATTAGGATATCTACTAAATAAACAACAATAAAAGCAAAAAGAAATTTAGCTCACTTTCAATTTAAAGTTGTAAAAAGACTAGATCATTGGACTAGGTTAAAAGTGCATCAGAGGCCCCAAGACATTTACACTTCAGACACTTCTCGATCAAATTTTCAAGTCACCCTTAAACTTTGAGAATGTTTGCAATTTTAACGTTGTCCAATCGTTAGCCATGACAGCTATCGCTTCAATTAATCACACCCTCCCATTCATCACCTTCATATTTAACTTGGTCACTTGGGCAATCCGGGGAAATCCTATATCTGCCATTTTGGCTCAAGTTCAATCTCTAGTCTTTATATGGGCAAAGTTTAGTTCTCATCCTTTAAACCTACATAGTTTTTTAATAAACTTGTCTTTAGGACAATGGATTCATGGTGGATAGTAAATTGGTTTTCTAGAATCTGGTGTCTCTTTTTTCTTTCAAATCAAGAACCATTTCTCATTTACACTGATTTTGATGGGACTTAGCATAGTCAAAAATCTGCATAAAATTGAAAAAGTGGTCTAAAAGATGGAAGTAACAGAGGTATTCTTCCAGAAAGGTAACGAGAGAGACATTGAGATCACATACTCGAGCATGAGCAACCTCCTTTCTCAGCCAACCAAGATACAAAAGCAAAAACAGGATCTCATGTTTTCTCTCAGGTACTTTTATGAGTTGGTTATCACTTATCAGCAATTCAACAGATATATATGGATGGATTTGTGATGTGACAGTAAACATGAATAATTTACATCATTGGTTTCTACATTTACCAAGAATTTAACAGATGAAGCCATTATAGATTAGGGCACAGTTTACTAAGTTGTGTTCAAGCTATTCTAGTTACCAGGCCTGAATGGAAAATGAAAAAATAAGCAACTTTTTTGAGCTTTCATTTATTCCATTAGCTTCAGATATCAGGCCATAGTTGAAGATGGAGAAAGGTCAAGTTTGCATAACTACTCGAGGAGAGAAACCAGAGATTATAAGACGTAGCACCAGTCTACTGTGCACTGGCTTAAGTACTGGATATAACTGGGCGGAGTGATATGAAATGTGAGATCAGGCATGGTGTTCCGAAAAGCCAATCACACTGATGTAATTGACCGCAACGAGTTTAAGATAGCCTCAACCCTCAAGTAGCAAGAATGTTAAGAATTGATATTCTTTGAAATGTAATTAGAGCCCCAAACATTAAATCAAGTATGGCTGATAAACGTTCCTCATAAACAAATGGACAAATCTCAAAAAATTAGACTAGGATTCTCCTAAAAGGATGTCTGAGTGCAGACTGAAAAAAACAAGATCACCTAAGAAACAAAGCCTAACAAGGCAATAAAATAACTTTTAGAAACTGAAAGATCTAAAGAAAACTGTAGAAAGGATACCTCACAGAATATGGCATTTAACAACAACAAATGTTTCTATTACCCAGATCAGTCTGTTCTTATCCTAGAAGTGGACAGTTGAACTTGCAATTATCCAAGAAAACTTCAGTCTTGTGGAGTGATTTCTTTTTGCAACAAGAGAATTAATAAAAGGTTCAATGTGACATTGAATATTTTCACTGTTTTTGAAGTTTAAATTCAAACTACAGCAGGTTTGAGGGCTAAGTTTAAAAAACATGGAACATTGCTCCTTTGGATTCTCCAAACAAGTGAACATCACAACTAAAAAGCTTCAGAAGTTAATCGTTTTAACAAATTTTGCAGCATTACAGAATTAAAATGAGTTAGAAAAGAGTATGAATCACCTTTTCACCTCCAGAAAAATCACCTCCCTCTGCAGCATGGTTCATATCCCGTGTCCTGTAGATACATGCAAAAGCTAGTGAGAAAGGCAAAATGAGCAAAAAATAATCAAGATTCAATTGAAATAATGAACAATTGAAACTTTTGGAGGACATAAAGAGGAAAGTGAAATAGAAGTACCTTTCATCTTTGCTTATATCATTAATTGAATTTGGAATGTAATCTGGCTCTCCGGGCATTTTAGTTTCTGAAGACGATATTCCACAATCATCCTGCAAGGTAAACCATTAGGAGTGACGTTCCAATAAAATCATCAATGAGTAATCTATCCAAAAAAAAAAGTTTAGGGAAACATTTACAACCTTAGTATGATGTGTCCATCGCGGAACATGGTCTGATAGAAGCTTAATATACTGCTCCATAGCCACCTCCGGCTTCATGCTTCCCATTTTCTGCCATGCATTCCTTGCACAATGGAATTATTGTCCTCCATCACTTACACATAGCAGCTTTCATTCCTGTTGTATAACTAGCAATCAAACTACACCCGAAAGTAGTTTGAAGGTCTGTCCTTTACTACTTACTGTATTTAACCTAGGCATCTTATTTTAACACAATTTTCTTATGAAATAAATGTACTAATCATCATGCTCAGTTTCCTGCCTCCGTCCTCTTAATTTCACTACGAAACTCAGGCTTATATAAATCAAACTATCCTTTGGTAACCAGGAAACTATTGATTTGATGAAAAAAAGTAAATAAATAAATGTTACTCCTACCATGCAAGGGGAGAGCTACTTTAGGTTATATCATCCAACAAAGTCAAGGAATCAAATTCTGGATGATTTGACTCAAAGTCGATAAAACTATATGTGATATGGTGATTTATCTTCCCCATTTTCATCAACATTCCTTCTATTTTCAAAAGTATATAGAAATGATAGGCACTGGGAGAATGAATACCCGATAATATATTGATCTTTTCCTCTCCTACAAAAGGTTCTACTCATCCAATAGTCATCAAAGTCAAACTCACTTGATCAACACAACATTCACTACACAATTTTAGTTTCTTTAGTTCAAGCAAATCAACAAACATTAGATAAAATTATGCAATTGAATTAGAGCTCCAACAATTTGTTAAAATTCTGAGTAAAGGTCAATACCATTTGGCGCGGGCATAGACTTTCAATGCCATTGGTTGAGGTTCATGACAAGGCCCTTCCATTGCAATTTTCTGGAATCCATACAACTGCAACATCAATTCACTCCCCAAATTCTCCCCATCCACAAAGTTTACAGCCTTAACAAATTCCTCCTCCAATTCACTTCTCTCAATTCCTTCCCAATCATCATCACTATCTTCATCTGTCACCTTCTTATCTGTTTTCTTACTCAACCCTTCTCCTCCCTCAACCACCTCATTTTCACCTAACTTGACTTGATCAACAACCGATATATTCACGATATCTTTTTCCTTGACAACAACCAACTCATCAATCTTCTTAACTTCATCCCTTTCCTCTAACAACCCAATTTTGCTAGACATGTATTTATCCTCATGACCATCACATTGCTCAATCAAATTAAGATATTCAAGAAGCTTTTCTTCCTTAAAGTCATCACCTTTCTTTAAAATATCCTCAATTTTTTTCTCAATCTTGTTAACTTCATCCCTTTCCTCCAGCAACCCAATTTTGCTACACATGTCTGCATCATCATGACCATCAATCACCTCCCTTTCACCGCCACAATGCTCAATTAAATCAAGATTTTCAAGAACCTTTTCTCCCTTAAAGTCATCACCTTTCTTTATAATACCCTCAATTTTTTTCTCAACAAACACCTTTTTCTCTAAAGATACCTTATTTTCTCCAGCATTTTCAGACTGATCAACTACTACTCCTCCAACTTTGCAGGGCATCCCTTCAATATGATCAACATTTCCAACAACTTCTTGATCAACAAATTTGACTCTTTTTCTACTCCTAACAACCAACCCTTTTGTAATCTTTGCTTCCTTCACAACAACTTTCTCTTTATGATCAATCTTTTTTCCATCATTTGACACTGCAGCAGAAACCAATTTAACAATTATGCAAGAAAATATTAGAGCTACCATAGCAGTAACAAAATATTCCTGAAAAAGATCCATTTTTTAACGTTCCCAAATGATCTTCTTGGAGTACAGTATAGATAAAGATCAAAGATTGTTAAGATGATAATAATCAGAAGAGTTCAACTTTGAAAAGGATAAGAAAAATGAGGGAAATAATTAATGATGTGGAATTTTACTATGCTTAGGCAATTTCCATGCTATAATAATATTATGGGGAAAGTTTATCAATCATAAAGGGATATTTGCAGCTAAGAGTAAAGTATATTCGGATTTTTCTTGCTCCTATAATTGAAATTAATTTACTTAGGAGTATTACTTTTTTGTTTTTTTATCAACTGGGTCGTCAATTTTTTTAGTGGGTTCCAGAGCATGACCATCTTTATTTGGTGATTGGTTATGTCAAGACGGAAAGAGTGTAAATATGGCCCACGTTTCTTCATGTGTTGATCGTCTCCTCCCATTTCTGACGTGCCATCTTCAAAATCAAATGCTTTAGAGTTATGTGAGTTTGCTAAAGAAAATATTTTTCGTGTTTTGTTTAGTGAATGAAAAAATAGATTATGAGAAATATTTATTAATAATTGATACAAAATAATGATCGTAAACGTGTATAGTAGTATAATAAAATCTCTAAGGACTAAGATTTCGATTGTACACTGTATATATTGTACACTAGGATTTCTTGATGAGTCTTTCTCATTAATATCAATATATATAGTGTACAATATTCATCTCTTATACAATAAGAATTCTAGTCATAATTACAAGAGGAATTCTAGTCTTATCATAACTATATTTACATAATATATGGAATATATTTTAATTATGGATAGAGCTTTTATCCTATACACGTTTACAATGATTTTTTAAAAAACTTTTTTATATCGGGGGAGGAGGAGGAAAAAAGGAAAAGGGGTTTCAAATATGTCACTGTCTATAAGTAATTAAAGTCATTTCTTTGTAGGATGAAACTTCTCTTTCCATGTTATCTGTCTATAAGTAATTGAAGTAATTTCTTTGTATGATCAAACTTCTTTTTTTGGACAGTCTTTTTCGTAGTCAAACATAATAAATGACTTCCCCCCCCCCCCCCCCCCCCAAATACTCTCTTTAATATCAAACTCGCTTGTTTCTTTTTATTAAATCGTTGCTAAATAAGCTTACTCTACGTGTTAAGTTCAAAGTTCAATAGAGGCAAACATTTTTTTTTCCATCTATCTATGTTTTGATAGACATAATTATCTGATATTAATGTTGTTGGAAGGTAGCGAATATTTCGTGAAATTAATGGAAGTATGCATAAGTCGGCTCGAACACTACAAAGTATTAACAAAAACTAGTATGGGTTAATTTGTATCTTTATAAATTAAACAAGTTTTTCTTTGGATGTGGAGTAATACTTTAACCAAGTTTGGATTTTCTGTTTCATGACAGTTCTGCTTATCAATGTCAAGTTACCAAAATTTATATTTGAAGGGTTTAAGCTGCTCCATGTGTGGTAAGAAATGTTGTTCATCACTAAATAATCCCTTCATTATTTTCATTAATAAAAGAGTATATAAATAATTTTACAATTTTCATAATAGGAAAATCTTATTCCTGTTCTACTCCTAAAATTTTATTCTATTTGTACAATAATTATACAATTATGATAAGTGTACAATTCTAATTTAACTACAACAAAACCTTACCTAAAATAGACTACTAAACTGTGATATACACGGTATGTATTCACTGTGTATATCACGGGTTTAACAGCCCATGTTTGCTAAGTCAGCCGGTGATATACATGCCAAATATATCGTGTATATCACGGGTATTTATCACACCCCTACAGTCATAGCGAGCGGTCTTCATACGTTGAGACTGTTCCTAAAATCTTCAAAGAGAACCGATGGTAGACCCTTAGTAAAGATGTCTGCAATTTGATATTGTGAAGGGACATGTAGAACGCGTACTTGTCCACGAGCTACCTTTCGCGAATAAAATGTATATCCATCTCAATATGTTTAGTGCGTTGATATTGAACCGGGTTGCCAGAAAGGTATACGACACTAAAATTATCATAATAAACCAATGTAGCTTTGTGAACTGAAAAGTGAAGCTCTAAAAGAAGATTACGTAGCCAACATGACTCAGACACCACATTGGTCACCCCTCGATACTCGACCTTTGCACTAGCGAGATAAGGTAGCTTGGAGTTTGGCAGACCATGAGACCAAGTTATCTCAAAAAAATATGCAATAACCAGACGTAGAGCGTATTGTGTCCGGACAGCTACCCCAATCAACATCTGTATAGGAGACAAGAATAGAAGACGATGATGGATATAAATGTAAGCCATAGTCAAGTGCCCCCTGAATGTATCGAATAATGCATTTGAACGCATTCATGTGCTCAAACCTGGGATCATGCATAAACAAACACACATGTTGTACGATATACGTAATATCTGGTCTCGTGAAAGTAAGATACTTAAGAGCTCCGATAAGACGGCGATAGTGGGCCGGATCCTCGTAAGGTGAGCCAGCCGCATCACCTAGCTTGGATTTAGTATCTATTGGGTGGAAGTAGGCTTGCATGAGGACATACCAACTTGCTCAACGATCTCAGTGGCATACTTCCGTTGTGATAAGAATAATTCACCGGCATGACGAGTGACAACAATCCCCAAAAAGTAACTCAAGGTCTCTAAGTCTTTCATAGCAAACTCAGAACTGAGCATTGTCATGATAGACTGACGCAAAGAATAAGCCAACGAAGCACCATGATGATATATGAATAATGAATTATCGGATATGATGTGAGAAAATCCAATAATCGAAATAAAGTCTGCAAATCTTTTACACCAAGCCTGTGGGGTCTGCTTAAGCCAATATAAGGACTTCTTCAATAAACAGACATGTCAATATAAGGACTTCTTCAATAAACACACATGGTGATGATATTTGAGATCTCGAAAATCCAAGGGTTGATGCATGTAAACAGTCTCCTTAAGATCACTATGTAAGAAAGCATTCTTCACATATAACTGATGAATGGGCCATCATTTATTCTATCCCGTATTCTTTACACTCCCTCGCACGCCCAAACCTTATTAACTGGAGCGTGGATAATATAATTTGGTGGCCCAACATCGGTTAACAAAGAATTGGAATGAGTCTGGCTCTAATACCATGTAAATAATGGATCTTGGGTCTAACTCAACCCCAAAAGCTAGCTTGTAGGGTGAGGTGTATAAGTCCATATAAGGAATCCATATTCCATTCCATATCTGATGTATATCACGGGTTTAACAATCCATGTTTGCTAAGTTAGCCCGTGATATACATGACAAATATACCGTATATATCACGAGTATTTATCAATCAAAAATGCTTTCTGAAAAATAATTTACTCTGAGAAATTATTTTTACATCAATTTTAGGTATTTCGTTAAATGTTATGGCAACTTATAATAATAGGATAATGATGAAGAAAGATATATGTTAACAATAATGTTTATATGTGAGCTGAAATAAGGATACAGAGCCAAATTTTAGAATATACATTGACGGCATATATAACTTAAACTCTTGTTTAAATTTTGTGGTTTTTATCAATAGTTCTCCTTCTAATAATCGAACTTAACATTGGGTCAGAGCTAGGGGTGCAAGAGGATTCATCTGAATCCCTTTCGCTAGAAAATTGCGGTCTTATTTTTATGCATATATAATAGATGTTGAATATCATGACTATTTTAGTTTTTTCTTTGCTTTTAACATGCTTGCTGCAAAATAGGGGCCAAGGGAATATATGGTGAAGTACGATTAGTTGGAGTATTAGAACTAGTAATTAATTAGGAGGATAAAACAGGTCCTAGAACAAGTTATTCTAAATAATTGTGATTAAAGTTAAATACTATCTTATTTTAGGTTTTAACCGATGGTATTGAATAAAGTGGTAATTTTGTATGCTAAAGCTTGAATTGAAAAACAATTGTTTCATACCTAATATTAGTACTTCATTTTCCTAATTTGTTATGTCTTGATTTTATTCTTTTCTTGATTTTGTTTCCTTGTAGAAATTGGACACATCTATAAGAAGAGTAACTAAAATATACATTGTATATATACTTTTAAACATCTCAAGTTATGAATCATAATTAAATAAGATATATAAATAAAATAAGGAAGAATAAAGTCTGAAGTATATCACAAGTTCAATCACTATTAGATGGGTTAATTGTACTTTTGGTCCTCCAATCATTGGTAAATTTTATCTTAGTCTTTGTGTTATCTAAATAAGAATCTTTAACCTTTAAGTATTTGCAATGGCATTTTGATCCATTTGCTTTTAAATAATCACAAACTTTCTGAAATTTTACTTGTTTCACCATTTAATTACTCATGTATTATGTTAAGTTTTAATTGTACTTTTGGTCCTCCAATCATTGGTAAATTTTATCTTAGTCTTTGTGTTATCTAAATAAGAATTTTTAACCTTTAAGTATTTGCAATGGCATTTTGATCCATTTGCTTTTAAATAATCACAAACTTTCTGAAGTATTACTTGTTTCACCATTTAATTACTCATGTATTATGTTAAGTTTGTGTTATTACTCCATATTTAAAGTCAATATACTTCTAAAAGCAATATAAACATAACAATTGTTTTATATTAAGGGGAAAAAGACATACATTTTAATTAATTGAAGGCTAAATATGTTGAGTAAAACTCATAAATGAGGGCCCAAAATACTATTATCCCATTAGAAATTTGACGAGTCGTTACTCGTTACCGTGTTAGTTTGAAAACTCATGGTTAATATTTTTCAAGGGGAATATATGTGGTAATATCTTCTATAAGTTACACAAATTACAATTATTGATTTCTTAAATGATATGAATGTATTCTAAAGGGCAACCCGGTGTACTAAGTTCTCGTTATGCATGAGGTTCGGAAAAGGGTCGGACCACAAGAGTCTATTGTACGCAGTCTTATCTTGCATTTCTGCAAGAGGTTGTTTTCACGACTTGAACTCGTGACCTCCAGATCACATGACATCAACTTTAACAATTACTTCAAGACTCCCCTTCATATGAATATGAATGTATTCTATTGATCTAAAATTATTAGCCAAGAGTACAAGTTTATCGTAATTATCCCAATTTTATTTATAGCCCTCGAGAAAGAGCGCAATTCTTTAATGAACAGTTTGAACTGGGTTTAAAACCTTTAACACAACGCTAAATGACACAATTAACTAAATTATATAGCTTCCTTAATTCTTTGCTTTGGCATATTGACTTTGCGAGCAATAACTGACATTGTACAACTAGCAACATTTAAGTAAAACAAGGAAGAATATGTTAGTCCGCATGTGCAGCTCAATTGATTATCAAGGGGATAATTGGAAAAAGAAAGAATATGTTACTTGGTCAAAAATCCAGATGTTTATTCCCTTTATACTGGAGCTTTACCTGGACATGGGTCCCGTCAAAAGGATTTAAATTATATATATTGCCATTTTGTTTTCTTTTTGGGAATGGGGGCAGATGAAGGGATTTTAGTCTAGGTTTTCTGGTTTTGGGTTGGACGAATGGGCTTTGGGTAGATGGGCGTTTGGGCCACATATTTTTAAGGAGATTTTATTAGTTTTGGGCTTCGCGGGTTTGGCTAGTGTTTTAGTAGAGTTTTAAAATATTTTATTTAAATAGTGGGTTGTAGTATAAAAATAATTTAGTAAAAATATAAATTAAGGATAAAATACCAATGTGATAATAAATAATACAACAATACTTAAAAAATGTTTTAGTGTTTAATATAAAATGCGATGCTGTTTTATGAAAAACATAGAATATTAGGATAAAAATTATGAGTATGATAAAAACGTCACGATAGTAAAAAAATGCGAATAAAGATAATAATAGTAATAAATAGCGTTTATTTTGAGAATATTAAATTCATTATTTATATATGCATATGTATGTATTTATAAAAAAAATAAAGTTGTGTAAAAAAATAGTTTATTTTTATGATAAATAATTGAAAGAGGGGACAAAATTGAGTGTCGACAACAGCTATAAATATTCTGACAATACAAAAGGGAATATCTTGGTGTGCTCAATACAATTTTATCAGTGACCATATAGCTTTCCTTTTCATACACCATGAAAGCAACTGAGTTTTGACCCAAATGTAATGTCTATGAACATGGGCTAGTGAAAATGAACTGATCCAGGATACTGGACGTCCAAAAGCTGGGTTGGCTTTATATGAGCCCAAGCAATCGTTGAGAAAATTGAGGATCATTCGCGCAAATACCCTTATTTCGGGGTGGTCTTTAATTTCCCCCCTCAAATTTTTTATCTTTAATTTTTGTCATTAAACATTTTTTTTCACGGCATAATTTAGATTTCATAAGGCACAATTTACGTTTAACTTCGACATATGTATCCTAACATACACACAAATTATGTCAGACAAGGCAAAACTTTCAATACTCAACATAATCTGTAAAACGGCATAATTTGAGATTTTGTTCGACAAAGTTTACGTTTAACTTCGGCATATGTATTATAGCCTCCACACAAATTATGTCGGACAATGCATCATTTTCAACACTCAACATAATCTGAAAAAAATACAATAAAATTATGCCACATAATTTAATTCCTATAGAATTTATGTCGAGCAAGATAAAAGTTTAATTTCCGAAGATAAAAATATTACATAAACTATGTCTTACGAAGCAGGTCTGGATATTCTTATTAAATAAGTAGCAGGGTTAAAAGTTAAAAATCACAAATATGAAGGGCAAAAATTAAAAACTAGTACATTTGAAGGGAAATCCGTGCAAAAACTGAAATAAAAAATGAGTGTCATTTATTGCCTTGAAGTTGACCATCGAGTAAACTGCATTACTATGAGTGACCAAGATTCGAAAGTAATTTTGTCCTTCGGGGCATAGTCCAGTGGCAAAAGCCTGGGCGCTATAAGGCGCTCCGGCATGGACAGCATGAGTTCGACTCCCCGCAAGCACGAAGAAATTCTGCATGTTGGGGAATTGGACATTGTCTCATTGATCAGCTGTACGCTCTCAAAAACTTGGCCACAGGAGCATATCTCGCGTTTTACCTAATGATAGTGTTGAAGGACCGGTGCTATTACCTCCAGGACGTCTGGGTAATATCAGTGAAGTAGTCAAACGCAAGCCTGAAAACCTAGGTTATCAAAAAAAAATCGAAAGTAATTTTTAAACTCCTTTTACTTCTTTACTGGACCTTTTCTTAATTTAAAGGAATTTCAACTGTTGTATATTACTCCATTTGTCTCAATTTATGTAATACATTTTTTTTAGTCTGTTTCAAAAAAATAATAAATTTGTATATTTAAAAATAATTGAACTTAAAATTTCTCATTTTATCCTTAATAAAATGATTTACAATCACACAAATATCTATGTCTCATTTTAGATCACAAACTTCAAAAGTCTTTCTTTATTTCTGAAATTCCGTACTTAGTCAAACTGTATCACATAAATTGAGACGAAAAGAGTATAAATTTCTTGTTTAAGCTTTATATACATAGTGTTGACAGTCAATTTTGACCCGTTTTTGTATATTTCGTGCAATTTTAAGTATTTTAGCACACCGCATTTTAATCGTTATTTTTGCATATTTTTATATAATATTCTATGTTTATTTATTCACAAAATGACGTTGCATCTTTTTATTTTTATTTAAGCATTATGTTTTTGTTAATATTATATTTCTATTATAATAATATTTTGCATCTCTTTAATTAATTAATTGACGTCCTGCTTTAATTTTAATCAAGACATTAAACATGTCTTAAATATTGCATTTTTGCGTCGGCATTTGCATTTTAATAATTTTGCATCTTTTTAAATAATTTTTCTTTAATTAATTAACTCGCGTCGCATTTTGTCAAACCAGTCCAGTACGGAACCCAATCCGAATCATTCCAATCCAACACCACTTTTATTTTCATCCAAACACCCCCCTCTTTATTTCCCCCTCATTTTTAAATTTCAAACCCACCTTTCCCCCTAAAATACCAAAACCTAACCTACCCCCCTATTATTTAATCCTTACCCCCTCTTTATTAAAAAGAGGGGGGCAGCCCACGTTCAATAGAGGGGGGCAGCCCACGTTCGTTCAACATTTTAAAAAAAAGGGAAAGGAGGTCCCTCTCCTCCCTTCACCTCTGTCGTCGCCGCCTCCCGCCGCCTTTCACCGGAGCTTCGAGCTCCGGCGAACCCTCCATAGCAAACCCTAGCCGTCTACCCCTCTTCCCCAGCCTCCTGCACCGCGCTCTCCCTTTTCACCATCCGCCATAACTCCGTGAAGTCACGCCACGGAGTTCGAACCATCACACCCACACGCACGCACACACCGCGAACCATACCACTACGCCTTTCTATCCCATCGTTTCGTCGACCGTACATCGCATGGCGGCGTCGCTCGGCGACCTCGCCGTCGACGCCGCCGCTTCTCTGCCGGTAATGTTGAACATCGTCGTATTTAAAACTCCGTGACGTTGGTTTTTTCGGCGTCTGTTGGATCTGTTTTGCACCGTGTTGTTGGGACCGATTTTATTTATTTTTGGTAATTTAGCCGAGTTAAAAACTCCGCGAATCGTCATGCCATCGATTTTGTTTGTCGGATTTTTACATTTCCGATGACCTTGCTACGACATTCGATTTCCGTCGATTGTACCATCTGCGGTGGCGTCGCTCGGCGACCTCGTCGTGGAAGCGACGCCGCCGCTCTCTCTGCCTGTCGGTAATGTTGAGATTGTCGTATTTAAAACCCCGTGGTCTCTAGTTTTCAAACGAATTGCTCCATTCTTGTAGCTATTCTCGATGATTTGGATATCACCGCCTTAGTCCGCTGAATCCGCGTTTGGGTATTTTGATGTTTTCTTGGTTTCTTTGGGATGATTTTCTTTGTGATAGTGGATTGTTTTGACCATCAGCTCTTTGTTTTTGTTAAACTGATCGAACCATACCGCACTGTTGTTAAACCGATTTTGAGCAGATCTACACTATGTTATTTTACCGATTTTGAACAAATTACTACATTTGGTATTTTCTTGATTTTTGAACAATGATACTGCACTTGGCATTTACTGATTTTGAACTTGATACTACACTGGCCAAAGAAGGATTTATCCGTCGATCTGGAGGCCTCCGTGGTAAGCGAGACGGAATATGTGGGCGAGGAGGAAAGTGAAAAAGATTAGACGAGAATGCATAGTATCGTTCACCAGGAGGCGAGTCGACCGCAACCGTAGCGATATTGGCTTCTCATGTCTTAGTATTCTTGGCATAACACTAGCTGAGCCCACACTATATAAAAAATATATCTTTTACAACATATTTTACATATATATATCTATATATATACATATATTGTTGTTTGTTTGGTAATTTATTTATCATCTACTAACTCTTCTACTAAGTGTCTTTTGCAGGTACCCGGAGGCGCGCCCCAAAGTTAAATCATTCGCATAAAATAAAACAAAAGCAAAATATCGCTAATTTATCTTCATTACATCTTTTATGTTTATTTGCTTTCATTACTATCTTGTTAAATACATATCTATATTAAATATTTGCATGCCTAGTTTAAATATCTTTTGATTAGTTTAATAATTAGAATACCCTTAGAATTGCATGATATATTTAGCACAATAATAATTAACCTAAGTTTGAACGGACAACCGCAAGTTAGCGGATCCTTTAGGGTGCCTAACCCCTTCCCTTTAGGATAATAAAGAACCCTTACCTAGAATCTCGCATAGCTTTCGCAGACCTTTAAAATGGAGATCATTTGTAGTATTTTATGCTACATTTTTTAGTGTCCTAATTCACTATAATAATTAGGTGGCGACTCCTTTAAATAGCATTTCAGGAATCCAACCATACGCGTAGCGGTAATCCCGTTTCCGGCTCCGGTCGAAAATGGGGCGTTACAGATGGCGACTCTGCTGGGGATATTTAGGTTCTTAACCATAACAAACATAGATTAATTACTGTGCTTTATTTTTCTTATCTGCTTAAAAATGCTTCTTCTGTGTTTTACATTCATTTGCTTTTATGTTTTGTCTAAATTATTCTACTTTACATATAAATATTTGCATATTGTATTAACTGTTATTTGTTACCGCTTTACTTAAACTGGCATTCCGCTCATATTTCTTCCATTCTGGAAAATTCACACAACCACACACTACATGCGAGGTGCGCAGTGCATCAAAGAAAATTCTTTCTTCAAAACCCAAATTTAGGAGAGTTGGTAACATACGTGGAGTGTCCTGGCCTAACCGCCGCGTAGCCTTCTCACTCGAGTTGTCCGCTCGGGAACCTTGCGTCTAGAAAAGCCAAATCTTAGAAACTTAAGATAGAGCTATACCACCCTTCATTTTAGGGCATGCATGCATTTACCTTAGGTGGGTCAATCCCTGGTATCGACGCCACAATTAGGAAGACACCAAACTTGTCGACGGGTTTCTCAACCCAACGACCAACCAGCATATTATGTGTAGCATGGCAATGACAGACAAATCCAAGCCTAATCATGACATGCCGAAATTGGAAAAAGTGCACCGTCATTTGATCGTCATTTCCAACAAAGGCATTATAGTTGGACGACTTGGACAAATCCGTCATAATCTCGCATAAGTGACGTTTAGGCTTACCTCTGGCATAAAGCGGTCCCCTGCATGTTAGGAAACGTTTGAATGTGCTATGTGCAATATATCTGCTACATACCTGCAAATTATGTGCTTTATGCTAACACCGTTTGTTGCATTTTCTAAAGGATTCATCATCTCCCCAAAGGTCGATTTGTATTTGACTAAGCAATGACAAAGCATCAATATTTTCCAAGATCAAAGACACGGTCCAACGACATGACCGATTCAAGGGCATTTGGCGGAGCAGTGAACTCTTAGTTCCTATAGGCAAACAGGGTGCGAGAAAAGAAAAGCGAGATAGATCCGATCGAGCACCTCGCCCGATTCTGCAAAGAATGGCAACCCTACAGCCGAAATCGAAGGCCCAAACATCACTACATACAAGCAACTACATTGAGACCCACTTTAGGCCGCATAACTTTTCAAAATCGGGACAATGTAGGAAACCGGACAGGATTGCAAGTCCAAACAGGCGAACACGCAGATGTCGAGGACAAGGCGCGAAGTCGATCTGAATCGACCCTCCCAAAACTCACAAATTTTCTTTTAGCGCAGTCTTTTCATATTAACAGGCGAAAATCGACAAAAAGTTTCTTCAGATTAGCAAAAGCAAAGAAAAGCAACAAAGCGAAGGATGACAACAATCCAAAGTCCGCGGCAAAGGCAAAGCGAATGGAAAAGGCATCAATAATCGCGATCAAAGTTCAGAGGTCCGCAACAAAACCTAACGATCAACTCGGGCATAAAGTCAAATTGGCAACCCACGATCGCACACAAAGAAAGGCATCATGGCAATGTCACCGCAACGTTCGGCGTGTCCGCAAGGACAACATCTCAGGGATGACATCTCTACCCATAAAATTGCACTTCTCATATGTATTTATCATTTCGTTTAAACAGGTATACACTAACGCGTCTTTTCAAGCTTAGCTTGCGGGAGCATTTATTCTGGGCGGCGGCAAAGAATAATACGTCGAGCAACGGCGTTATCGGCGTGTGTCCAGCAACGACACCATCGGCGTGCGTCTACGCAACGACGCCAAAGCAATACGTCCGAGCAACGGCGTTATCGGCGTGTGTCGAACGACACCATCGCATTGCGTCTACGCAACGACGCCCGGAAGAATACGTCCGAACGACGGCGTTATCGGCATTGTGTCCGCAACGACACCGTGGCGTGCGTCTGCACGCAACGACGCCAACATCAATACGTCCGAACGACGGCGTTATCGCGATTGCGTGTGTCGACGGCGACACCATCGGCGTGCGTCACGCAACGACGCCGGCGGCAATACGTCCGAGCAACGGCGTTATCAACATTGTGTCGAGCAACGACACCATCGGCGTGCGTCACGCAACGACGCCAGCAGCAACACGTCCGGGCAACGACGTTATCAGCGTTGTGTCCAGGCAACGACACCATCATCATTGCGTCTACGCAACGGCGCCCAGCGGAATACGCCCGTGCAACGACGGCGTTATCGGCGTGTGTCGGCAACGACACCATCATTGCGCTTCACGCAACGACGCCAAAGGCGAATACGTCCGAACGGCGGCGTTATCGGCGTGTGTCGCAACGACACCATCATCATTGCGTCTGCACGCAACGACGCCAAAGCGGAATACGTCGAGCGGCGGCGTTATCGGCGTGTGTCCAGCAACGACACCATCGGCGTGCGTCACGCAACGACGCCAGCGGCAACACGCCCGTAACGACGGCGTCGCGATTGTGTCAGCGGCGACACCATCAGCATTGCGTCTACGCAACGATGCGGCGGCAACACGCCGAACGGCGGCGTTATCGGCGTGTGTCCAGGCAACGACATCATCAGCTTTGCGTCTACGCAACGACGCCAGCAGCAACACGTCCATGCAACGACGTTATCGGCCACAAAGAAGTCGCAACGACGCCCGGCCAAAGAACACGCCCAGCAACGGCGTTATCGGCCGCGACAAAGAAGTCTACGCAATGACGCCAAGAAGAACACGCGTCGGGTAACGACGTTACCAGCACATCAAGTCCATGCAACGACACCAGCAGCAACACGTCCATGCAACGACGTTATCAGCACAGCAAGTCTACGCAACGACGCCCGAAGAACACGTCGAACGGCGGCGTTATCGACAAAGAAGTCCACGCAACGACGCCAGCAGCAATGCGTCTACGCAACGACGCCAGCGGCAACACGTCCAGGCAACGACGTTATCAGCACAACAAGTCCGAAAATGACGCTATCATCAGCATATCACATCTACACAAGGACGATTTCTATACTCTCGAAATTGCATTTCTTATTCATGCTTTATTACTCTGTCTTAGCAGTTATGCACTGTCGCGCCCCTTTTCGGCCGCGGCATTTTTTAAATAGCGAACCCTGCTTAAAATAAAAATGTTAGAAAAATAATAAATGCTAAATTGCAAAAAAAAGTGTTTAAATGTTTTAACAAGGTGCAAAAAGTGCTAAAAGTTTAAAAGAGGCTAAAGGTGCTAATGCTAAGAAGTGCTAAAAGCTAAAGAGGTGCTAGAAATGCTAAAGGTTGCTAGGGATTGCTAAAATGTGCTAATATGCTAAAAAGATTAATTTTAAAGCTAAAGGGTTGCTAGAATGCTAAGGGTTTGAGGAGTCGCCACCTAATTAATTTGGGTGAATTAGGACACCTAAATGTTTAACTAGTTTAAAGAAAAACATTAACTCCATTTTAATGGTCTGCTAAACTTTAATAAGATTCTGAGTAAGGGTTCTTTATTATCCTAAAGGGAAGGGGTTAGGCACCCTAAAGGATCCGCTAACTTGCGGTTGTCCGTTCAAACCTATGGTTAATTATTTATGCTAAGAAAGGCATGTTTAAGAAATAATATTTGAAGTAAAAGAATGTTGCAAGTATTTTATATAAAGTAAGGAAAAATGTGTTCTTTGACGACATAAAAGGTTTATGATTTTATAAAATAGAATTAATTTTTGGATGAAAATATACGTTCATAAGATACTTAAAGAACATATAGATTTGCTATATTAGATAAAATATGCATTACATAATATAGTGCAAAGGTAATAATGCCGGAATCAGTTTCTTTGACAAAATATATCTAAGTAAATAGGCATGACATAATTTATAAAACATAGTACAAAGTTCAAAAATATGCATTCATGTTGTTTATAAAATACTCTTTTTGGGCAATGGAAAATAAAGGGAAAGATAGTTATTTTATGGATTTGCTTTGTTAATTATGCAAAATATAGTTTAGGTTTTAATTACTCTTTGCAATGAAAGAAAAAGATGTTCCGATATGCATGACAATCCTAAATAAGCAACTAGGAGAAGGCCAAATTCCTAATACCCAATTATCTTCTAATTATTGATTCAAGGTTTAGCTATTCTAGGCGTCCTACTAATTAGAATAGCGTTAGTCAAATAATTACAACAATAAATGGGGTGAGGATATGAATTAACAAGGACTCGAAGAAATGGCGAAGTCATTCGCCGGCGGCTTTGAATTTTGAGGCGGAGATGAGGATGCACATAGATGTAGGTCCTCGTTTGTTGTAACCCATGAGGAGTCTCGCAATGAGACTCTTTGTTTAGCTCCGATGCGTGTCATGCAAAAGATAAGAAGGTAAGGGTTAGTACATATCCAACTTTTATCAAAAATAATAAATAAGCATTTGGCATAAATCGGAAGCAAGCTGTTTTAGGGGGGGGGCAGGACCCTAAATAATTCTAAATTATTCTGAGCTATCATCCTACTTCAAACAAAACAACAGAGAAGAGCTGAAGTAATGGCTACTTAATGATAAAGGTTTAGCAGGAGATTTCCCCTCTTATTCTTCAGTGTTTTAAAATGGATGTATAGATCCAATAGGTATACATTTTTAGTAGGGAAAACAGAACACAAGCACATAATTTCAATAAGAGCAAAGACATTTTATCATTTATGATCAACTTAAGTAAGCTTTGATATTTAACTAACCCTTGCATGTGTTATTGCATTTTGACTCAAAGTAATAGACAGGTAGTCTCCCCGATATATATATATATATATATATATATATATATATATATATATATATTTATAAATATATATATATATATATATATATTTTGCTAATGGTATAAAGGATTTAAATAACTCAACCCAATAGGTGTAGGAGTAGACAGAGACAGGAATAAGCCCTAAAACGTAACATTTTCAGTTTCAAAGAAAGACCAATTAATCCTACACATGAAGCTACAACCTGAAGGCTGCAAACAGGGGATATAGCACGACGTGACATAGATAACCCTTCTCAACTCTATATGAAGCATGATGACATTTCAAACTAAGCATGACAGAGTTGGTTAAAGCATATCAGTTATCTTGTGTATTTAAATGCACACATAGAGGGAACTCAAAAGAGTTGACATTCTGGCAGGGAGTATGTTAATGCATTAACCAAAAGAATATGTGAATGATCCATTTGATATGCAGTAGCATGGTTCGAGTAAATCGATCCACAAGCCCACCTGTGGGGATATATCATACAGAAAATCTAAGGAAGCTCTTGAACAAATAGAATTCAATTTATATTGTTTCTAATCCACGTATGGAGTCAGTTTGTGTCCACTTAAATCTATGTGAGACAACTAAATATCTTATCAATATTCAACAAAGACTAAGATAGTGAAGATATCACGACCCAAGTAGTATCTATAAAATGACATTTGCGTAAAACAACTTGCCACTCTATAGAACTTATGCAAATATATCAATCATACAATTTTGGGCCCAAATCAACACATACCGCAAATAGAACATGTCTTGGACCTAGTAGAGACATCTAAGCTTACAGTATCTAATTCACGATTAATATTTAACTACAAGCTTATCAGGATTAGAGTCGTATTACACTAACAATTATACCAAGCAGTACACATGATAATCTTTGCCACCTGAATAGCGATCCGACATTACGCAACTCTTAAACTATGTTAAATAATGAAGCAAACCAAAACACCAATATTGAACGTACAGTAGTCCCAAACCAAACAAACATCTAATAATGTCAAATTTATTAATACATAATTGACCAAAAAAATGTACTGGAAGACACGAGAATACAAAATAACTAGAATCGAGAGTAAGTTGAGCAACGACAAACCATAAAACATGGAGATAAACTAGAATAGGGAGGAAGTTTGAGTTTTACCTTCTAGGCAGCGACCGGCAGCGTATCAAGTCGTCGGGCCACTCGAGGGTTGTTTTGCGATGCGAATAAAGGGGTAAAGGCTAACTGCTGATTTTTGGGCTAGAATTAAGAGAAAGATTTGGGCTTACTTGCGATGCTAATGGTCCAGTTTGTCTATTCTTTGGACCTCTCGTGATTGCGGCTACATTAGCAAAAGGGGTGAAGTGCGGATTGCTGTCGATTCTTGTTCTTGTTGTTTTTCCGATTCTCGCTGGTTGCATGCACTGATTTTTGCCCTCCCAGCCCTATCCTTTTGCTTGCGTAAATCAGCCTATATGTAGTCACGATTATGAGTCTCAAATTTGGTAAGATTGGGATCCCCTTTGAGACTGATATTAATGCCCTCTTTTAATCGATTTGGACCATTTTTAAGGTTGATTCGATGCAGGTTTTAGTCTTTGATTTATGAATTTGATTATGGTAAAGATTTCAAATTTTGGTTTTTTGGCAAGTTTTGATTTGGGATGAGTGATGAGGGATTCGGTTATGGTAAGAAACACGTTGGCTTGTGTGCAGGTGAAGGGAAAGGAAAGTCGCCGGATTCTCAGGCGAGAATCACGGCGACGAAGGCGTGAGGTGAAGGTGCGGCGGTTTCTCATATTTTAGGGTTCGTGGTTTTTGTTTTAAGGGAGACGATGGGGGGTTAAGGTGAAAATGAGGTTGGGTCGTGGGTAGTGGGCTGATAAGGGTAGAGGGGCGAGTGGGCTTGCGGGTTTGGGGCGACGTGGGCCGCGGGTTGGGTATTAGTGGAGCTGGGCTGCTGCGGATTGGGCTAAGAGTGGAAGAGGTGTGTTGCTAATTAGGTATTTATTTATTAGTTAGTGATAGATTAACTAGTTAGTTAAATTAAGTATTAATTTTAAGTGGGTCATTAGTTAGGTAGTTTTAATTAGGCTTAATTCTAGGAGTTAATTAATTAGCTAATTAATTCTAGGCAAGTGTATTAATTAATTAGTGATAACTTAATTTAACAAATGTGATTAAAATAATTAGGTGCTTCATTAATCTAATTGTTATGATAAATAAATGCGGGCGTGCTATTTAATTAATGCTTAATGCTTTAGGGTGTGACGCTATTATTTAAAATTTTATTGTTATGCATTATTGCGAGGTTAAATTAAAATTAAAATGAGCTTAGATTGAATTATTTAAATGCTAATGCAAATATGATTTTTAAGAATTGTTTTAAAGCTTTTATAAATGCGACGCTATTAAATGCATGTATTAGATTAAAATTGATTTTAAAGTTACCAATGATTACTAATAAATGCGGCTATGCTACCTGACACGACGTTATCGCTAAATTATTTATTTTATGCATTTATTAATTATTTAAGAATTACGACAAAGCTTAAAGTTAATAAATGCGGGCGCGGGATTCTAAGTGTTTAAAACTTTACGTAAGACGCGATGCCATTATTAATTAATTATTTATGCCTGTATTTAATGTTTTATTATTGTGTTTTATTATAAAAATCCTAAAAAAATTATTTTACAAAATTAGTGTAATTTTATAGTTAACGGTTGGACGGGAGGGTCAAAATTGGGTGTCAACAGATGTCCCTCTTTGTGTGGAGATGATGGAAGAATCTTCGGACAAAGACGTTGACTCATAGCCAATTTTGTCTCGATCTTCGAGTGCGAAATCTTTGGCCGGCGGTGCATGCGTGACGCAAACAAAAAATTGTCGGTGTCGAGTTATGGCGACCTTTGGGTTACCATGGTCTAAACACCAAGCGGGCTAATGCGGACTGTGTCCCGGTGTCGAGTTATGGCGACACCGCTACCATGGTCAAAACACTGCGCGGGCTAATGCGGCTTAAAGATGTCGATGTCGAGTTATGGCGACCGGGCTACCATGGTCAAAACACCAGCGCGGCTAACGCGGGCTTAGAGATGTCGATGTCGAGTTATGATGACACTGGGTTATGGTGTAAAAAGTAAAAGAAAATAAGCGGCTTGAACAGGGTGCATCGCTATGGTGGTGGTCTTTGGGTTCTACGCGAAGCGAGTGGACCGACGCTTGAGGCCGCTTCTGCCAATCGTTGGGAAGGTTGGCCCCCCAACAGATTGCCCCGGTTCGCTGTAAGAGAAAATCCACGTTGTGCTCCTGCTCCTGCATGCTAAGACTTGAACAAACGGTTAGTGCATAACTGCTAAGGCAAAAATAATTTTAAAAACAATGTAACTGTGAATAGAAAAGATTATCCTGTAAAACGCGATGCCTGTTGTGTTGATGCGATTTTGCGAATGCTGTGATTTTCGTCCTTGCACAGACGTGTTGCGATTGTGAACGCGGGTATATTGTCCTTGCTGCAATTGTCCCTGTGTACTAAAGCTCAAGAAAGAGTTAGTGCATAACTGCTAAGACAGAATAATAAAGCATGCGTAAGAAATGCAATTTCGGGAGTATAGAAATCGTCCCTGCGTGATATGCTGATGATGGCGTCGTTTTCGGACTCGTCGTCGTGGCGTCGTTTTCGGACGCGGAGTCGTTTTCGGACTCGGAGTCGTTTTCGGACTTGTCGTCGTTTTCGGACTTGTCGTCGTTTTCGGACGTGGCGTCGTTTTCGGACTTAGCGTCGTTTTCGGACGTGGCGTCGTTTTCGGACGCGGAGTCGTTTTCGGACTCGACGTCGTTTTTGGACGTGGCGTCGTTTTCGGACTTAGCGTCGTTTTCGGACGTGGCGTCGTTTTCGGACGCGGAGTCGTTTTCGGACTCGACGTCGTTTTTGGACGTGGCGTCGTTTTCGGACTTAGCGTCGTTTTCGGACGTGGCGTCGTTTTCGGACTTGGCGTCGTTTTTGGACTTGGCGTCGTTTTCAGACTTGGCGTCGTTTTTGGACTTGTTGCTGCTGCTCCTGTAGACTAAAGCTCAAGGAAGAGTTAGTGCATAACTGCTAAGACAGAATAATAAAGCATGAATGATAAAAATGCAATTTTGAGAACAGAGAAAATCTTCCTTATGTAATATGCTGATGATGGCGTCGTTTTCGGACTTGCTGTGCTGATAACGTCGTTGTCTGGACGTGTTGCTGCTGGCGTCGTTGCGTGGACTCATTTGGTCGATAACGTCGTTACTGGGCGATGTTCTTCTTTGGCGTCGTCGTGTGGACTTGCTGATCACGTCGTTATGCGGGCGTGTTGCCGATAACGTCGTTGCTGGGCGTGTTCTTTGCTCGTAGGATAAATGCTCCTGCAAGCTAAGCTTGAGAAAACGTTAGTGTATACCTGTTTAAACCAAATGATAAATATATATGAGAAGTGCAATTTTAGGGGTAGGGATGTCGTCCCTGATATGTGAATGCTGAGATGTTGTGGGTGCTGAGATGTCGTTGTCGTGTGCGAATTTGACTTTGTGTCCGAGCTGATGCGCTCGGCTTTGTTGCGGAACTTTGAGTTTTGACTGCTGATTCTGCTTTTGCTGCTTCTTTCTGCTTTTGCCGTATTTTGCTTCTGCTAATATGAAGAACTTTGTTGTATCCTCCGCTAATATGAAGGACCTGCGCTCAAAGAAAGTTTTGTGAGTTTTGGGGGGGGGCGGTTGATCCGCGTTGACCTTAGACTCTTGATGCTCGGATGTCTGTCTTGTTTGGACTCATCACCCCTGCCTGGTTTCCTACCTTGTCCCAGTTTTGAAAAGGGTGTTTGGCCTGAGGGGGTCTCAATGGAGTTGCTCGTATGTTATGTGCATTCTTGTTATTTTAGAACGAAGGGAAAGTTTCCTAATGGTGTGACCGAAGCCGATTTAGGCCGCCTACGTATCCCCATGAGGGAATCAGGTCATGACGTAGTTCATTACAAGTGAAATTGGGTAAAATTAAAATTTCTAGATGTGGGACCGAAGCCGAGACGGCCGCCTACGTATCCACCAAGGGAATCAGGTCAAACGTAGTTCCAATTACAAATAAAGGGCAAAATGCATTAGACTAACTATTTCAGGACTCGGCGGGCCGAGGCAGGGGCACGAGTCCACCTCTTCTTGCTTTGTGTCTTGGCCGGGTCTTCGGGATCACCTCTTGCGACACAACTAGACGAATGACTTATTCAATGGTTAAACAATCTCCGGCAAGGAGCACCTCCTTTTCTATGGCGGTTGGTTGATGTTTCAACTTTCTTCCCTTTACGGGCTGGCGTAATAGTCCCTTCCAGACTGTCTTCTTCATTTTCAGCTATCATGCTTACATGGGCGTCTTCGTAACCCGGAAGAACGTTATTATTTGCATTGAGAGGAGCATCTTTCAGCTGAATGACTCCTTCTTCGATTAATTCCTCTACTCTGTCCTTGAGTGTATAGCAATTTTCGATGTCGTGTCCCTCTGCACCGGAGTGGTATGCACAATGTTTAGTCTTATCGTGCCCTCGGGAAGTGGGCCTGGGAGTATTTCTGGGAATTGGATGGAGTATTCCTGCGGCTTTCAACTTCTCATACACTCGAGCTATGGGCTCGGCTAAAGGTGTGTAGGTTTTTGTTGGTTTTCTTTCGGCATCTATGCGGGGTTTGGGTCCGTTTGGAGTGCGGGTTCGTGATTGTGGTGAGTATTTTGGGTATCTTTGGTTGGGTATGGTAAGCGAGGATACTGGTAGCGCGATCTTGATAATATGACTGTGGATTCTGAGTGTTTTGGTAAGAAGGCGGTGGGCTTTGATATACTGGATGTTGTTCTGGCCTATGCTCCTGAATGACCATGATGGAGGGTGATGCATCTCTTCTCCTCTGGGAGGTACCTCCGATGGAATTTGACTGCACTGCTCTGCTAGTTGCCTGTAGGGCTGTCAAGTTTGTAATCCTGCCTGTCTTAATGCCTTCTTCCACGAAGTCGCCCATTCTTACGACTTCTGCAAAACTTCGCCCAATTACACTGATCATTCTTTCATAATATGTCGTGTCGCTTTAACGATCGCAACAAGGTGGTCATTTCGCTTTCTGCCATTGGAGGTTGGACCTTTGCTGCTTCTGACCGCCACCTCAGGGCGTATTCCCTGAAAGTTTCTGTGGATTTCTTTTCAAGTTTCATAAGATAAAATCTGTCCAGGACCGTGTCAGTGTTGAACCTGAATCTGTCCATGAAATCTTGTGCCATGGCATTCCAACCGTCCCATTTTCGAGGGTCTTGGCATGTGTACCAGTCCAGCGCCTCGCCGGTTAGACTCCTGATGAATAGCTTCATGATGATTGCTTGATTTTTACCAACTCCAATCAATTTATCGCAATATGACCTTAGATGAGCTCGAGGATTCCCCTTTCCATCGAACATGTCAAATTTGGGCACCTTGTACCCGGGTAATTCAACGTCGAGTGCGTGCATAAGTTATCATACTCTAAACCTTCCTCCCCTTTGTTCATTTGAATGCTTTTGAATGCCTCTTTCAAGCTGCGGATTTCTTTTGCCACATTTTCATCAGCTCTAGCTCGAGTTTGCCGCTCCATTTCCTTGTATTGATCTGTCTCTTGAGAGGATGCATGCACAATAAATGGTTGGCTTTCGGTCGGATGTGCTAATCCCTCATATTGTTTGTGTGTCATCTGCTCGTATTGGGTGGCTTGGCAATTTGGGTTGAGTCGGGAGATATAAGTAGGTGGAGGTTGAGATGTGTATGTAGTGAACGGATCATTTTGGAGGTCGGCTTGCAAATTGACCGGGTGAGTGACATTTTGGTGTGGTGGTATGTCGGCCTCTGGGAGCTTTGGGGAAGTGGAGGCTCAGGGGCTTGTGATACGATTGCATTTGTCCCTTGCTCTGGGAGTGGTGCATTCAAGCTAATAGACAGGTTTGTGATGTTTCGGAGCCTTTCTATTTCGGCTTGCATGATTTCCATTTGCTGCAATAGTGTGGCGAGGTGTTGATCATTGGTGTTTCTGCTTTCTGACGCCTCTGCATCCTCTACATGAACGGGGATGAGTCCTAAGTTGTTTCGTCCCGGTGCTTCTGGATTAGTCATTTATTGGATGATTGTGCTTCTACTAGTCAACGCGAATCAACCTTTTGGGGAATAAGCTAGGCAAAAATAAACCTTTAACAAATGAAGCAAACCAAGTTAGTATAATATGCAAAAGCTGCGGGCAATATATACAAATAAGCAAATTGCAAATCAAGTGCGTGTTCTAACATGTTTGGGACCTCTTTATGCCAGAGGTAGGCCTAAACGCCAGATATGCGAGATTATGATAAATTTGTCCAAGCCGCCCAACTGTAATGCTTTCGTTGGAAATGGCGACCAAATGACGGTGCACTTTTCCCAATTTCAGCATGTCATGATTGGGTTTGGATTCGTCTGTCATTGTCACGCTACACATAATATGCCGGTTGGTCGTTGGGTTGAGAAACCCGTCGACAAGTTTGGTGTTTTCCTAATTGTGGTGTCGATGCCAAGGATTGACCCACCTAAGGTAAATGCGTGCATGCCCTAAAATAAAGGGTGGTATAGCTCTATCTTAAGTTTCTAAGATTTGGTTTTTCTAGACGCAAGGTTCCCGAGCGGACAACTCGAGTGAGAAGGCTACGCGGCCACCGGTTAGACCGGGCACTCCACGTATATTACCGACTCTCCTAAATTTGGATTTTGAAGAAAGAATTTTGCTGATGCACCCAGCGCACCTCGCATGTAGTGTGTGTTTGTGTGAATTTTCCAGAGTGGAAGAAATATGAGCGGAATGCCAGTTTAAGGAAAGCAGTAAAGCAGGTAGCAATTTAAAATAAACCAAACAAAATACAGCACACAAAAATTAAATGCAAAAGTAATTGCCAAATAATTATCCTAGGTTTGTTGTGGTTAAGAACCTAAATTCCCCAGCAGAGTCGCCATTTCTGTCGCGCCCCTTTTCGGCCGCGGCATTTTTTAAATAGCGAACCCTGCTTAAAATAAAAATGTTAGAAAAATAATAAATGCTAAATTGCAAAAAAAAAGTGTTTAAATGTTTTAACAAGGTGCAAAAAGTGCTAAAAGTTTAAAAGAGGCTAAAGGTGCTAATGCTAAGAAGTGCTAAAAGCTAAAGAGGTGCTAGAAATGCTAAAGGTTGCTAGGGATTGCTAAAATGTGCTAATATGCTAAAAAGATTAATTTTAAAGCTAAAGGGTTGCTAGAATGCTAAGGGTTTGAGGAGTCGCCACCTAATTAATTTGGGTGAATTAGGACACCTAAATGTTTAACTAGTTTAAAGAAAAACATTAACTCCATTTTAATGGTCTGCTAAACTTTAATAAGATTCTGAGTAAGAGTTCTTTATTATCCTAAAGGGAAGGGGTTAGGCACCCTAAAGGATCCGCTAACTTGCGGTTGTCCGTTCAAACCTATGGTTAATTATTTATGCTAAGAAAGGCATGTTTAAGAAATAATATTTGAAGTAAAAGAATGTTGCAAGTATTTTATATAAAGTAAGGAAAAATGTGTTCTTTGACGACATAAAAGGTTTATGATTTTATAAAATAGAATTAATTTTTGGATGAAAATATACGTTCATAAGATACTTAAAGAACATATAGATTTGCTATATTAGATAAAATATACATTACATAATATAGTGCAAAGGTAATAATGCTTAATCATTTCTTTGACAAAATATATCTAAGTAAATAGGCATGACATAATTTATAAAACATAGTACAAAGTTCAAAAATATGCATTCATGTTGTTTATAAAATACTCTTTTTGGGCAATGGAAAATAAAGGGAAAGATAGCTATTTTATGGATTTGCTTTGTTAATTATGCAAAATATAGTTTAGGTTTTAATTACTCTTTGCAATGAAAGAAAAAGATGTTCCGATATGCATGACAATCCTAAATAAGCAACTAGGAGAAGGCCAAATTCCTAATACCCAATTATCTTCTAATTATTGATTCAAGGTTTAGCTATTCTAGGCGTCCTACTAATTAGAATAGCGTTAGTCAAATAATTACAACAATAAATGGGGTGAGGATATGAATTAACAAGGACTCGAAGAAATGGCGAAGTCATTCGCCGGCGGCTTTGAATTTTGAAGCGGAGATGAGGATGCACATAGATGTAGGTCCTCGTTTGTTGTAACCCATGAGGAGTCTCGCAATGAGACTCTTTGTTTAGCTCCGATGCGTGTCATGCAAAAGATAAGAAGGTAAGGGTTAGTACATATCCAACTTTTATCAAAAATAATAAATAAGCATTTGGCATAAATCGGAAGCAAGCTGTTTTAGGGGGGGGGCGGGACCCTAAATAATTCTAAATTATTCTGAGCTATCATCCTACTTCAAACAAAACAACAGAGAAGAGCTGAAGTAATGGCTACTTAATGATAAAGGTTTAGCAGGAGATTTCCCCTCTTATTCTTCAGTGTTTTAAAATGGATGTATAGATCCAATAGGTATACATTTTTAGTAGGGAAAACAGAACACAAGCACATAATTTCAATAAGAGCAAAGACATTTTATCATTTATGATCAACTTAAGTAAGCTTTGATATTTAACTAACCCTTGCATGTGTTATTGCATTTTGACTCAAAGTAATAGGCATTAGTCTCCCGATATATATATATATATATATATATATATATATATATATATATATATATATATATTTTGCTAATGGTATAAAGGATTTAAATAACTCAACCCATAGGTGTAAGGCGAAAGTGCAGATGCAGACAGAATAAGCCCTAAGCGTAACATTTTCGTTTCCAAAGAAAGACCAATTAATCCTACATACGGTTACAACACGAAGGCGCAAGCGGGGATATAGCACGACGTGACATAGATAACCCTTCTCAACTCTATATGAAGCATGATGACATTTCAAACTAAGCATGACAGAGTTGGTTAAAGCATATCAGTTATCTTGTGTATTTAAATGCACACATAGAGGGAACTCAAAAGAGTTGACATTCTGGCAGGGAGTATGTTAATGCATTAACCAAAAGAATATGTGAATGATCCATTTGATATGCAGTAGCATGGTTCGAGTAAATCAGTCCACAAGACCACATTTGGGGATATATCATACAGAAAATCTAAGGAAGCTCTTGAACAAATAGAATTCAATTTATATTGTTTCTAATCCACGTATGGAGTCAGTTTGTGTCCACTTAAATCTATGTGAGACAACTAAATATCTTATCAATATTCAACAAAGACTAAGATAGTGAAGATATCACGACCCAAGTAGTATCTATAAAATGACATTTGCGTAAAACAACTTGCCACTCTATAGAACTTATGCAAATATATCAATCATACAATTTTGGGCCCAAATCAACACATACCGCAAATAGAACATGTCTTGGACCTAGTAGAGACATCTAAGCTTACAGTATCTAATTCACGATTAATATTTAACTACAAGCTTATCAGGATTAGAGTCGTATTACACTAACAATTATACCAAGCAGTACACATGATAATCTTTGCCACCTGAATAGGCAGTCCCGACATTACGCAACTCTTAAACTATGTTAAATAATGAAGCAAACCAAAACACCAATATTGAGCGTCTGAGAGTCCCAAACCAAACAAACATCTAATAATGTCAAATTTATTAATACATAATTGACCAAACGAAATGTACGGGAAGACACGGAGAATACAAAATAACTAGAATCGAGAGTAAGTTGAGCGCAAAGAAACAATAAAACAGGTAGATAAACTAGAATAGGGAGGCAGTATGAGTTTTACCTTCTCCGGGCAGCGACCCGGGGCAGCGTATCAAGTCGTCGGGGCCACTCGAGGGGTTGTTTTGCGATGCGAATAAAGGGGTAAAGCTGCTTGCTGATTTTTTTGGGCTAGAATTAAGAGAAAGATTTCAGGCTTCTTACTTGCGCGATGCTAATGGTCCGTTTGTCTATTCTTTGGACCTCTCGTATTGTGCTTCTCTTAGCAAAAGGGGTGGGTCCGGATTCTTTGTCGATTCTTGTTCTTGTTGTTTTAGATTCTCTTGGTGGTCAGACGATCGATTTTTGCCCTCCCATTTATCCTTTTGCTTGCGTAAATCAGCCTATATGTAGTCACGATTATGAGTCTCAAATTTGGTAAGATTGGGATCCCCTTTGAGACTGATATTAATGCCCTCTTTAATACTGATTTCAGACCATTTTTAAGGTTGATTCGGTACCGGTTTTGGTGCTGATTTATGACGAATTTGATTATGGTAAAGATTTCAAATTTTGGTTTTTTGGCAAGTTTTGATTTGGGATGAGTGATGAGGGATTCGGTTATGGTAAGAAACACGTTGGCTTGTGTGCAGGTGAAGGGAAAGGAAAGTCGCCGGATTCTCAGGCGAGAATCACGGCGACGAAGGCGTGAGGTGAAGGTGCGGCGGTTTCTCATATTTTAGGGTTCGTGGTTTTTGTTTTAAGGGAGACGATGGGGGGTTAAGGTGAAAATGAGGTTGGGTCGTGGGTAGTGGGCTGATAAGGGTAGAGGGGCGAGTGGGCTTGCGGGTTTGGGGCGACGTGGGCCGCGGGTTGGGTATTAGTGGAGCTGGGCTGCTGCGGATTGGGCTAAGAGTGGAAGAGGTGTGTTGCTAATTAGGTATTTATTTATTAGTTAGTGATAGATTAACTAGTTAGTTAAATTAAGTATTAATTTTAAGTGGGTCATTAGTTAGGTAGTTTTAATTAGGCTTAATTCTAGGAGTTAATTAATTAGCTAATTAATTCTAGGCAAGTGTATTAATTAATTAGTGATAACTTAATTTAACAAATGTGATTAAAATAATTAGGTGCTTCATTAATCTAATTGTTATGATAAATAAATGCGGGCGTGCTATTTAATTAATGCTTAATGCTTTAGGTGTGACGCTATTATTCAAAATTTTATTGTTATGCATTATCATGAGGTTAAATTAAAATTAAAATGAGCTTAGATTGAATTATTTAAATGCTAATGCAAATATGATTTTTAAGAATTGTTTTAAAGCTTTTATAAATGCGACGCTATTAAATGCATGTATTAGATTAAAATTGATTTTAAAGTTACCAATGATTACTAATAAATGCGGCTATGCTACCTGACACGACGTTATCGCTAAATTATTTATTTTATGCATTTATTAATTATTTAAGAATTACGACAAAGCTTAAAGTTAATAAATGCGGGCGCGGGATTCTAAGTGTTTAAAACTTTACGTAAGACGCGATGCCATTATTAATTAATTATGTATGCCTGTATTTAATGTTTTATTATTGTGTTTTATTATAAAAATCCTAAAAAAATTATTTTACAAAATTAGTGTAATTTTATAGTTAACGGTTGGACGGGAGGGTCAAAATTGGGTGTCAACATGCACTAACTCTCTCTTGAGCTTTAGTCTACAGGGACAGTTGCAGCAAGGACAACATATCCGCATTCACAATCATAACACGTCCGTGCAAGGGCGAAATCACAGCATTTGCGGCAGACATCACATTTTCGCAGGATAGCATTTTTATACTCAAACAGTTACATTGCATATAAATTCATACGTTATCATTTGCCTTAACAGTTATGCACTAACCGTTTGTTTAAGTCTTAGCATACAGAATGCGAGCACAACGCGTGGAACTACCTCTCTTACAATGACCGAAGCAATTTGTACCTCGAATGTCGATCCGCTCTCCTCCAGCATCCTGCAACGCCAATGACCCCAGTGTCATCATAATTCGACACTGGACAATTTTTAAATCTGCTCCCGCTTTGGTTTTTACTTTAGCATCACAGCAACCCAGTGTCATCATAATTCGACACTGAGACATTTTTCAATCTGCGTCAGCTTTACTTTTTACTTTAGCATCGCAACAACCCAGTGTCATCATAATTCGACACTGGGACATTTTTTAATCTGCATCAGCTTTACTTTTACTTTAGCATCGCAACAACCCAGTGTCATCGTAATTCGACACTGAGACATTTTTAAAATCTGCGTCAGCTTTACTTTTATTTTTCTAGCATTGCAGCAGCCCACCCAGTGTCATCATAATTCGACACTGGGACATTTTTTAATCTGCATCAGCTTTATTTTTATTTTCAGCATCGCAACAATCCAGTGCCATCATAATTCGACACTGGGACAATTCTAAGTCTGCATCAGCCCCACTTTTGAGGACAAAATTGGCTACGAGTCAACGTCTTTGTCCGAAGACTCTTCCATCATCTCCGTACAAAGAGGGACATACTGTTGACAGTCAATTTTGACCCGTTTTTGTATATTTCGTGCAATTTTAAGTATTTTAGCACACCGCATTTTAATCGTTATTTTTGCATATTTTTATATAATATTCTATGTTTATTTATTCACAAAATGACGTTGCATCTTTTTATTTTTATTTAAGCATTATGTTTTTGTTAATATTATATTTCTATTATAATAATATTTTGCATCTCTTTAATTAATTAATTGACGTCCTGCTTTAATTTTAATCAAGACATTAAACATGTCTTAAATATTGCATTTTTGCGTCGGCATTTGCATTTTAATAATTTTGCATCTTTTTAAATAATTTTTCTTTAATTAATTAACTCGCGTCGCATTTTGTCAAACCAGTCCAGTACGGAACCCAATCGAATCATTCAATCAACACCACTTTTATTTTCATCCAAACACCCCCCTCTTTATTTCCCCCTCATTTTTAAATTTCAAACCCACCTTTCCCCCTAAAATACCAAAACCTAACCTACCCCCCTATTATTTAATCCTTACCCCCTCTTTATTAAAAGGAGGGGGCAGCCCACGTTCAATAGAGGGGGGCAGCCCACGTTCGTTCAACATTTTAAAAAAAAGGGAAAGGAGGTCCCTCTCCTCCCTTCACCTCTGTCGTCGCCGCCTCCCGCCGCCTTTCACCGGAGCTTCGAGCTCCGGCGAACCCTCCATAGCAAACCCTAGCCGTCACCCTCTTCCCACGGTTCCACTGCGGCGCCTCTCCCCTTTTCACCATCCGCCATAACTCCGGCGAAGTCACGCCGCCGGAGTTCGAACCACTGTCACACCCACACGCACGCACACACACTGCGAACCATACCACTACGCCTTTCTATCCCACTGTTCCCGTCGACCGTACCACTGTTATGGCGGCGTCGCTCCGGCGACCTCGCCGTGGAACCGACGCCGCTCTCTGCCGGTAATGTTGAACATCGCCGTATTTAAAACTCGCGACGTTGGTTTTCGGCGTCTGTAGGATCTGTTTTGCCTTGTGTTGTTGGGGACCGATTTTATTTATTTTTGGGTAATTTAGCGAGTTAAAAACTCCGTGAATCGTCATGATTTCGATTTTGTTTCGTTGTCGGATTTTTACATTTTCGATGACCTTGTCGGCGACATTCGATTTCCGTCGATTGTACCGCTGCGGTGGCGTCGCTCGGCGACCTCGTCGTGGAAGCGACGCTTCTCTCGTGCCGGTAATGTTGAGATTGTCGTATTTAAAACCCGTGGTCTCTGGTTTCAAACGAATTGCTCCATTCTTTGTAGCTATTCTGGTGATTTGGATATCACCGCCTTAGTCCTGCATTGAATCGCGTTTGGGTATTTTGATGTTTCTTTGGTTTCTTTGGGATGATTTTCTTTGTGATAGTGGATTGTTTTGACCATTGTGCTCTTTGTTTTGTTAAACCGATCGAACCATACCGCACTGTTGTTAAAGCGATTTTGAGCAGATCTACACTATGTTATTTTGATTTTGAACAAATTACTACATTTGGTATTTCTTGATTTTTGAACAATGATCGCACTTGGCATTTCACGATTTTGAACTTGATACTACATCGCCAAAGAAGGATTTATCCGTCGATCCGAGGCCTCCGTGGTAGCGAGACGGAATATGTGGGCGAGGAGGAAAGTGAAAAGATTAGACGAGAATCGTAGTATCGTTCACGGGGCGAGTCGGCCATGGCCGTAGCGATATTGGCTTCTCATGTCTTAGTATTCTTGGCATAACACTAGTGAGCCCACTATATAAAAAATATATCTTTTACAACATATTTTACATATATATATCTATATATATACATATATTGTTGTTTGTTTGGTAATTTATTTATCATCTACTAACTCTTCTACTAAGTGTCTTTTGCAGGTACCCGGAGGCGCGCCCCAAAGTTAAATCATTCGCATAAAATAAAACAAAAGCAAAATATCGCTAATTTATCTTCATTACATCTTTTATGTTTATTTGCTTTCATTACTATCTTGTTAAATACATATCTATATTAAATATTTGCATGCCTAGTTTAAATATCTTTTGATTAGTTTAATAATTAGAATACCCTTAGAATTGCATGATATATTTAGCACAATAATAATTAACCTAAGTTTGAACGGACAACCGCAAGTTAGCGGATCCTTTAGGGTGCCTAACCCCTTCCCTTTAGGATAATAAAGAACCCTTACCTAGAATCTCGCATAGCTTTCGCAGACCTTTAAAATGGAGATCATTTGTAGTATTTTATGCTACATTTTTTAGTGTCCTAATTCACTATAATAATTAGGTGGCGACTCCTTTAAATAGCATTTCAGGAATCCAACCATACGCGTAGCGGTAATCCCGTTTCCGGCTCCGGTCGAAAATGGGGCGTTACACATAGTATAATTTCTTAACGAGTTATCTCCACTTAACACGGTCACTGCCGAATGTCTAAATAAAAAAAAAGGTGACTATTTTCTTATTACCTTGAGCAACAACATATTCAGGATTTGAAGTTTATGAATATTTACATTATCCTCGGAATAATTTATAATACTCCTACAAATTAAGTTTACAGTTAAATTTTTATAGGTATTAAGTGAATTTTTTAATATAATCAAATCTCTTTATAACAATGTTGTTGTGTGGATATTATTAGCTGCTATAACAAAAACGTTGTTAAAGAGAACATGTAGCCTAACCTAACATGAAAATTCGATTCAAGAAAGAACTTAATCGTTATACTGAAATATTATAATAAAAGATGAATATATATATATATATATATAATTTAAATAAAAATTATTAATTTTTATAAATAAAGAATTTAATATTCTCAAAATAATCGCTATTCATTACTATTATTATCTTCATTCACATTTTTTACTATCGTGACGTTTTTATCATACTCATAATTTTTACCTAATATTTTTATTATTCACAAAATGACATCACATTTTATATTAAGCACTAAAACATGTTCTAAAATATTATTGTATTATTTATTATTACATTAGTATTTTGTCCTTATAATTTATATTTTTTAATAAATCATGTTTATACTACAACCTACTTTTTTAATAAAACACTTATCTTAAAACACTACCCTAAACCATTAAATTTCCAGCCCACACATGACAGCCCAATTCCCGTTTAATTTACGTCCAAGCCCACAGCCTATTTCTAATATTTCCCCAAAGCCCACTCCCTTCCCTCTTTCATTCTTAGAATAGGAACAAGTCCTCTATAACCACGAACAGAAATAGTACACCCTGTTTTCGTGATAAATCACTCTCAATCACGTGAAACCTTCAGAGAGGTCCCAACGTTCAGTTTGAGCATTTTTCTTTCTTTGTGTTTTGTTGTTTGACCCAATAAAAATTCGAAATGCAGAAGTCCCGTTTTCTTGAGGCCGCCGCTTTTATCTTTAAAAAACCCTAGAACATCTCTCGTTTTCTTCCCTAAATCTTCTTAAAAATGCAAGACTAAAACTACATTTGTGTGGCAAAAATTCGTGGTCTGAGAATAAGAACTCTCCTGGCCGCGCCTCACTTCCACTCTCAAAGCCTAAACACTTCTTATTTTTCTTAGCCTTTGAAATACAAGTTCTGGCCGCCTCTGTTCATACACTGAAAACCCCCAAATACTTCTCATTGTTAGCCTTCTTAATACAAGTTCTAAAACTACATTTATGGTTAGAAGAAAAAGACTAAAACTTCTTCCGCTGTTTGAGTAAGTCGTCGTTCCTGCTGTTGACATTCAATTTTGTCCCTCTCCTCTAACTATTTATCCGTAAAATTAAATTATTTTAAAACAATCGCAATTTTTTTTTATTATTTAACTTTCTCACTAAACCAAAATAAAATACACTTAAATATACCCAAAATAAAACTCACCTTCACTATCCCACCCCTAGTTTAATCCATCATAATTCAGCTCAACTTATTTCCAACAAAACTGTCACGACCCGATTCCGGATCCGCGACTGATGTTCTATCTGGGCACCCTTACAGATATACATCAATAGAAAATAGTAGCGGAACATACATACATAAACTTAACAAGAATTAAATAATAGGTTAGCCGATAATGTTACCTTTATGGATACATATAAACATGTAAAACCAAAAGCAATTACTTTTTTTTTTTTTTTTACAAAGTGGCGCAAGATATGATTCTGAGGCCATACAGAATTTCGACATAACCATTTGTGTGGGACGGGGCTCGCCATACCCTTAAATGTACATAAAACTACAACCTCAGGAAATCGTACCAAAAGACAAAGCCTCCGGAGAAATGGAGCTTTCAAGAATCGAGCAGTGATCAAAAGTGCGGATCGCAGTATGTACCTCAACTGCGGCGTGAGCACGGCCGAAAAGTCGATCTGAAATATGTATCAAGTATGTGGCCCGAAAATCTGTAATGAAATCATAACGATCTATATAAAGTGGAGACATGTATGATAACTAAAATAACGATCTGTTTGTGCCTTAGAAGTGAAAGTAATGAAAGTCGGTTTACCTTTTAGAGACTATTTCAACACACGAACAATAGTCACACGAGCTACGGACACCAAACCAAATATCATCACATAGTCGATGGGGTCTCAAGCCCAAATATCAAAGCGTGCGTGGAATCCCCCATCACCGCCGACCGTAAGTGTAAAATATAACCGTGTGGCGCGTGGCATCCCACTCATTGTCGGCGTACATATACAATACATATATATATCTTACGCGTGGAATCCCATCGCTGAAGCGGGCGTAAGTGTAACATATAACCGTGTGGCGCGCGTGACATCTCACCTCACTGTCGGCGTACACATATACAATACATATATATATATATATCTCCTTCCCGTGGAATCCCCATCATGACGGTAGTAAGTGTAACATATAACCGTGTGACGCGTGGCATCTCTACCTCATTTGTCGTCTGCATATACAATATATATATATATATCTGCGTAGTGGAATCCCTCATTCGGGTACATGACTTCATGGAGGGCTAATCCATGGGGTAATAGTACATAACATGGTCGCATGCCACGGAATCCCTCATCGTATAAGCATGGCCATAGGGTAATAATCGTATATAACATGCCCGTGGAATCCCTCATCTCGTACATGTCTTCGTGGGAGCTAGTCCGTGGAGTAATAGTCGTATGCATAACATGGTCGCCGGAATCCTCATCGTATAAGCGTGGCCATGGGTAATAAAACAAATCCGAATCTAACGCCTCACGATAGCATGCCGGAATCCCTCATCGTATAAAGCGTGTCGAGGAGTAATAAGAACAATCAGAATCTAACGCGTCACGGTCGCGTGCCGGAATCCCACATCGTATAAGCGTGTCCAAGGATCGATCACAATGGAAGCATACCTGGAAGCCTCGTCAGCGTCGATGCGTCGAGTAAATTCCGCAACAAGGCGGTAGGCCTCATTGAGTCACGGCAGCGTAAACATATAATACTTGCACTCAAGGCTATCACAAGCAAGCATAGGCAAGTTCATAAAATCTTTAGACTTTCATTTTATATACTCAAGACACTTTTCGTTTCACATAAAACAAATCCGGGAATTTAACCCTAAGTACTACGTACTTCCATTCTTTTCAAAAGATTCCTTTTCATATAAAACCCCAAGATACTAACACCCGTAGTATCAAGGCTTGTTTACATTTCACATAAGTCACTACGCTTTTAGAAATACATTTCTCGGCTTCTAAATCAAATGACCCTTACTTTAAAACTTTAAGCAAGTGATACCTTTAAATCAAATTACCCTTCCTTATTTCAAGTTATTTCTTTGTTTACATTATTAGAGAAAACCATTCTCTTAACCTTCCATAAAACCGTTATAACCAACTTCTCATAAAACCGTTATAACCTTTTATGGTTTTAGACAAATTCATTCCTTTTATAACCAAGAGACTTATACTTTCTAAAACCAAGTATCGTATACTTTCAAAATACTTCAAGTCTCTTATCTTTTAGAAATCAAGTTTATTATCTTTCGAATGTCAAGAAATCAATATTTTCCAAATCAAGTATTCTATGCTTTTAAAATCAAGTCTCATAACTTGAAAAATAAAGTCTCTTAACCTTTTAAGAATTCATAGTTCATAGTCTTGACACTTCATAACGTAAATTCTTTAAGTTAAGTAACATATGCCTTATGTGTGTGAGTAGGTTATACTTGTTTATAACGATTTTATTAAATCAGTCATGATCTAGAAAATGTAATACAATTTTTGTCTTATCTTAGCTTCTATGCAAATGGAGAATTCTACTCATTTTAATATAATCAATTGTCATTACATTTTCCTTTATTAACGCTGCAATGACTTGTTCGATACTTATTCTCATTCGTGCCGTAAATTAGTCAAGCCAACTTGGCTCCAAATACCTCCTAACGACTCTTACCAACATCCCCCATAAGACTTGGTAAGAACTTAGGATAACTTAGACATAACCTTTACCTAGAGTAAATCACATACATACATCTTAACTTCTAAGAGTAAAAGGGAACATGAAATAATACCACATGTATATTCCATACATAGAATCATGCCAAAGGAAGGAAGATGTTCACATACCTCGCGACGATTATCGACAAGTAGCAAAATGCTCCAAAGTACTTCAACCTTGATAGCTGTTGACAGTCAATTTTGACCCGTTTTTTGTATATTTCGTGCAATTTTAAGTATTTTAGCACACCGCATTTTAATTGATATTTTACATATTTTTACATAATATTCTATGTTTATTTCTTCACAAAAATGACATTGCATCTTTTATTTTTAAATTAAGTATTATGTCTTTGTTAATATTATGTTTTATTTTTTATAATATTTGCGTCTTTTTAAATAATTAATCGGCACCGCGTTTTTACTTTTAATCAGGCATTAAACATTTCTTAAATATTGCATTTTAGTATTATTGCGTCGGCATTTGCATTTTAATAATTTTGCATCTTTTTAAATAATTTTTCTGTTAAATAATGAACCCGCCTTACATTTTGTCAAAACCAGTCCAGTCGAGCCTTGATTTGAATCGATCGATCAACATTATCTTTTAAACACCAAACCTAGTCCCATCATATCTTTATCATTTTTCAACACACTACCCATACTTTTTTCCTACTTTTGCAGCACACTAAACCCATCCCCCTATTCCCCTACCCTATTCTCTATCATTACCTAGGGGCAGCCCATCAATCTGTCGACCCCTCTCTCTTTAAAACCTAAAACACAGACCCTATTAGAACCCCTTCCAGCAGTCTACCCCTACCCTCAGATCCCTTTCTCCCCCATTCTCCATTTTAAAAAAAAAATCCTCTCCTTCCTTTACTTCCCATCGCCGCCGCCTCCCTTCGCCGGAGCTCCAAACTCCGGCGAATACCCTCACAGACAGCCAGCCGCATACAACCTTCCCCCACTTTGCCTCCTCACCCTTTCTCTTTCACGCAGACCCTTCCACCCACTGTCCATCGTCGCCGCCACCGGCGAACCCGCTGCTCCTCTCACTTCTCCCGTCACCCTCTCCCCGACCTACTTCAAGACCACCGCCTCACCTCTTTCCGTCGCCACGCCTCTCTCGAACCACCGTCGACCACCGACGACCGCCATCGTTTCTCCGTGAACCCCCCCAAAGACCCCATACCACTGCTGCGTCGACCTCACCCGCGAACACCCCATTCCCGTCTACCTCACCCGCGAACACCACCATACTCGTCGACCTCGCTGCTTCGAGCCACCGCCACTGATTATTCTCCATTTTAATGGACTGAATTTCAGTCATTTTCGCTACTAATTTGGGTTATTTTAATGGACTGATTTTTTGTCATTGTTGCTACTAATTTTTGGCATTTTCTGGACTGATTTAGTCATTTTCTGGACTGATTTATTTTGCTATCTTCTTACTGATTTTTGGGTTGTTTGCTACTGATTTTGGCCATTGTTGCTGGACTGATTTTCGCTATTTGCTGGATCGATTTTCAGCCATTTTTCGCTACTGATTTTCGCCATTTTAATGGACTGATTTTCAGTCGTTGTTGCTACTAATTTTTGGTTATTTGTTGGGCTGATTTTAGCCATGCTCTTGACTGATTTTTGCTATGTTTTTTTGGCTGATTTTAGCCATGTTCTGGACTGATTTTTGGACTGATTTTCGGCTATTTTTGCTACTGATTCTAGGCCATATTTGCTACTGACTTTGGACTGATTTTCTGCCATCTTGTTATTGATTTTGGCTATTTTATCGGACTGGTTTCGACAAGCTTGCTTTTATTTTATTAAACTGAAGGAACAAATTTCTGCATTTGAATATTTGGTATTTTATTGATTTTTGAACAAGATGCTACACTTGTGTGGCCGATGAAGAAATCTCCGTCTGATTTTCAAGGCCTTCCATGTACAAAGACGGATTTATTTTGGCTTTATTTATTAATTATTGCAATTACTTTAAAAATTATTTATTTTATTACTAACACTTTTACTAAGTGTCTATGCAGGTACCCGAAGATCATCTTGTGCAGAAGGCCTAAAAAGGGCTAAAGATGTCCCGGATTTTTATCTCGTGTCGCATTTAATTTTAGTTTTACTATTTTGTATTGCATTTTATTTAAATTATGTAAAAACGCTTAGAATAGGTAGAATAAAAGCCAATATATAATTAACCTAGGTTTGAACGGATAGCCGCAAGTTAGCGTATCTTAAAGGATGCCTAACCCCTTCCCTTTAGGATAATAAAGAACCCTTACCCGGAATCTCACATAGCTTTCGCAGACCTTTAAAATGGAGATCATTCGTAGTATTTTATGCTACATTTTTAGTGTCTTAATTCACTATAATAATTAGGTGGCGACTCCTTAAAATGCATTTAGGAATCAACCATACGTGGCACTCCCGTTTCGACTCCGGTTAAAATGGGGTGTTACAATAGCTATTCCATCCTTCACGTAGAATACGCTATACTTAGTACTTCAACCTATAATGGCCATAATACGTCCATTAACCTCTAGCTTCAAACGTAGAATATTCTAAGTGCAAGGTCACTAAATTCTACGGAAAATCGGACAACACTTCCTTTGTTTCTACATACTTTTCCACCTTTTTCAAGGCCCGAAAAATCAATAACCAAACGCCACCTTTAAGGCCCAACAATTCAGCTAACCAAAGGGGATTACACGCCTTAACATGACGTGTAAAATTCTGCCCCACAATTAATACGAAATTGTCCAAAAGTTAAGGCAATTCTCGGCTAACATAAACAACAACTCAAAGTCTTTTCCAATTCTTTTCCAATCCAAGTCCTTAGGTCTAACATGTTATACAGTCATAGACAACTTTAACAACTATAATTCCTTCTTTATATAACATGTGATGCCTTAAACTAATAATCAAATTGAATTGTAATCTTAAGGGCTAAACATGCTAGTTTTCGGATTAGGATTCCAATAGCCAATTTACTTATCAAACTTCATACTATATACCTCATGCTTGCTAATATCCATAGCTACAACAATAAGTAATCCTTAATTGCTAAAACGACAAAATTTTTACCTTTACAAGCCCTTATAATATCCAAGATTCAAAGTCGCTCCTAAGCAATTCTTAGCTCCTTTCCTTATGTTCCAATCCGCTCCAAACACTCCTTAGAAGCTCATGAAGAACTCCTCTTCAAGTTCCATCTTCAAAGTTGAAGAACACCTTAGGGTTTCGCCTTGCGACTAACGTAAAAACGTCGTTTTTCCGAGATCTTTCTATTGAGATATCCTTACAATACCCCTAGGAACCTTGGGTTAAAGTCTTGTGATATTGGACAACAATTGATTTTTTTTTTTGTGGGTGAAGCCTAAAGCCGAGAGCTCTTTCATCTTCAAGACATGTTCTTGAATTTTTTTCTAAGTGTTAAAGGCAAGTCTTGCTACTAGGATAATTATATAAAATATTGGAGGGTCTAGATTATAACACTTGTTAGGGTTGGATGGAAGAGATCAAGCCAAGTGGCCCTTGGACTTAGTCAACAATATCAAGTTCTTTAATTAGCAAGACTTGGTCATTCTAACATTGGTCAAATGACCATTTTGCCCTTGGCATAATTCGAACAAGCCCATGTAGGGGGGGGGGGGGTGACACGTGTCGCCCTCCCATTCGTCCATAAATTTTCGTAACCCTCGTGGTCCCCACAAAACGTAAAATTTCTCGGGTGGGCCCTACGTGACCAAATCCATAACAATAAATTTCCATAATGATAATACATTCCATAATCCTCAAATAATGCATTTTGAGAATCTAATTCTCACCAACGAACATTTCCTCTCCGACGTTCGGAAGATTTTCCGTCGAAAAAACAATTCTTTCTTTCGTACCAATTTTCAAGTCTTGTGTTCTCGCGTCTATTCTCTTATTCATGTCCTGAAATTACGGGGTGTAACAAAAACCGTGGCCCAAAATACACCCACAAACCATTCATTATTTAAAACAAAGACAATTCAGCCCAAAGTCCAATTTTTATCCACCCGGCTAGCCCATTTGTTTCAGCCCAATTCCAAAATAAAATTAAAACCCTCTCATCCCTATATCCCCTTCTCCCAAAAGCCCTCCCATTAGCGAACCCAAAATCCAAAACAATTGAACCCGACATGTTCTCTTAAAACTTACCAAAACAAATGCCATAAAATCAGTCCCAAATCCCACCGTATCACCACCAAATCCTCATCTTTGGCAAGGATCTACTCAAACTTACCATAGATATCACCCGAAATTGAACCAATGTAAATGCCAAAATCGTCCAAGCCAGTTACCATAACAAGAACCATACCAAAATAATTCCTTGAATCATGTCAATAATTACCAAATTCGCCAAAGATTAGTGTCAAAATCAGAAGCAATATCTTCCTAATTTACAATTTATCATAATTCGAAACCTTGCATCAAAGAAATGGAAAAACTCATGCAAAATCGCACTATGAACAACACAAAATCAGCCCTAAAAAGCTTTCCCAAGTTTACCAAACTTAAAACCCAAAATCCTAACTATAAATACCGACTCTCAATACAAGCAAAAGGGGGCTAAAATCTCAGCAATCGGTCCAGAGTACAAAAATACCTACAAAGAACATTATTCTCTACGACTATTTTCCTTTAGTCTAAGCATTCGTTTTCTAAGTAGAAGTTTCACCCTTCCCATCGCATAGCGTAAATATGCGAGTGTCGTCGACATTCGAAACGATTCCTCAGTTCGCTTCACAAAAAAGGTAAATTCAACTCCCTATTGATTTCGTTGTATCTTTGTATTTCTGCATTTCGTCTCGTGCGATAAACATGTGTTAGTCAAGCTGTTTATATTATTGCGTTCATTAAGGCATAAATGTGGTCTGTCGTGTACGTGTGTTGTCGCGTATGTGTGTGAAACTAGTTCAAAGCGAGTTTGATAAGGATTATTGGGGTTGTTTGAATCTTTTAGTATGTGGTCAACATTTTGTACAAGGTCTAAATGCTAGCATATTAGTGGTATTAGTAATTGAATTGGTTGCCTGAACTGTCTATATACTAGTGTTGTTCTAAATATTAAAGAATTTCAGGGCGACATTACTCTTATTACTCCTCGTCTGTCGATATGTCGAAATACTTTAGGAGATTTGCCTATGTGAATAGATTGTTTGTATTCTTATACACGCTATAAGAAGTATGTCGTTAGAATAGTATAATACCTAGTCAATAGTAAAGACGAGTTGCTTGGAACACCTTTCCCCACTCCTCTCCATACTTATTGGATGGACCTCTTGGTCGTGGGACTGTCTGGTTGTTGTTCTTTTCTGATATGTCTATTTACATTTTAAGATCAATCACACCAACTGACTTAGAGTAACCATATTAAAATCTTTAAGTTCCCGTCAAGTTTGTGAAACTATATGCATACCAAAATAGTCTCTCTGAGCGGTGGTTTATCCTTCATATTTGTCTAATGAAACTGATTGTGTTTACTCCCTCTGCTTTAAGTGATAGAACTGGTCGCATTAATGCTTTTCCAAGCCATTCTACACTACACTTGTTTGTCGATTCACTGAGAGATATACACACTGACATTATATACATGTTTGCATTCCACGTTTAAATTACAGTCCCATCTTATGAAGTATGTTTCTTGCCGAAACTGCCTCAGTTTCTTTTTTAGTTATGTGATACCTTGGACATGTCTTTCCTTCCGTTGAGTTGTTGAAGGCATCAGACCTTTCTAGGAGACCACTTTAGTGTGATGAGTTTGCCACAAATGTCTTGGTTTAGCCTTAAAATCTGCAGGATCGAACTTAAGATTGTATTTGTCTAACTCCCATAATTATGACTAGTATACAGAAGAGATTCTATCTTTAATTGGACCTGCACATGTGAAGAATGTTCATGGCAAGTTATCATGTCTTGAGATTATTTGAAGTATGAATATTAGTTTGAGTTATTGTGTGCATTTCAAAGGTATTGGTTTCCAGCATTGTCTGTTATTCGAAAGTTATCATTATACTCACTGGAATCTTTGTTTACAATGTCAGTGAATTTATATTCCCTTAACATGTGTCTAATATGACCTCGTTGTCCTTGGTTTAATTTCTGTGTTTATTTGATTACAATTGTTGAATGAGATTTAAAAAATCTTTCTTGTTTTTATGCAAATTAGGGATACAAGGAAACTGTCAAATACTTTTTTTTTATAGAGTAAAAACGTGTAGAGTGGCTTTGTAGGATTATTTGTGTTATATAGTGTGAATCCACACACTGCATAATATTTTTATTTAGCACATCAAGTAAGAGCGGTTGATAAGGCTGGAATATATACTAATCCTTTTCTTCTCTTATTTTTACATGAAATGCATCGGAGCTAAACGAAGAGTTTCATTGCGAGACTCATCATGAGTTACAACAAACGAGGACCTACATCTATGTGCATCTTCATCTCCGCCTCGGAAATTCCAAGCCACCGGCGAATGACATCGCCATTCCCTCGAGTCACCTTTATTGTTTTCTTATCCCGCCCACATTTATTTGTTGTGAACTAATTGTCTAACATTGCATTATTAATGTTATACTTAAGAGTAGTTAATCTTAACTCAATAAATTAGAAGGTAGTTTGATACCAGAAATCCATTTCCTCTAAGTTAATTGTTCTTAGCTTGTAATACACCGCTTAAGTTACATTAAAACCACTTAGTAACTCTCGCTAGCACGGCTATTCATCTAGTTAAAATATTATCTAACATGAGGAACTCATTTTCTTATAAACTCCACTATTGCATACATTATTTTAAAAATCATACTTTTATTATCTCCTGCATAATAGTAACTTTTACATGTTAGGCATATTTTTATAAATGCATACTTTGCCATAACTAATTTTGCATTACTACCTTTTATATTATGCTATGCAATATAAACATCTTATTTAAGTATTTTACGAACGAATATGTTCCTTCAAAATTAACCTTATCTTTTATAAACAAACATTATGATTTTCTTTTATTATCAAAAAATGCATTTTTCTTAGGGATATTTACAACATCTTTTACTTAAATATATTTTTAACATGTCTTTCCTTAACATAATAATTAACCTAGGTTTTATCGGACAACCGCGAATTAACGGATCCTAAAGGATGCCTCGCCCCTTCCCTTTAGGATAATAAAGAATTCTTACCTAGAATCTCATTAAGTTTAGCAGACTTTTAAATGGAGTTAATGTTGACTTTAATTAGTTAGCATTTAGGTGTCCTAATTCATCCAAAATAATTAGGTGGCGATTCCTTGAACCATTTTACATTTTATCGTTTTTTTAATTTTATTTCTAACACTTTAAGCAAGGTTCGCCGAGAAAACGATAATGTCCGCGGTCGAAAAAGGGCGCGACACTTGCCTTGGTTTGGCGCACCACAAAAAGGTAAACTCACCCTCACTTTTTTTTTCGCTATTTAATATGCACTTTGTGGTATGTATTGGGTGTTTGGGTATTGATTAATCACGATTAGTGACTATTTAGTTTTCTGGGTCGTTAAACATGTGTTAGTCACTATTTAAGCTTGTAGATTGGTAGTCAAATATGCTTAGTTAAGGTTAGTTGTTATATTTGTATATGTTAGAATAATATTATTAATTAATATTAATAATATTATTAATGTAATATCTTAGTATATATGGTAGATTGTATAATCATAAAGTAGGGATATTATTATGCATTGAATAGAAAGATATTAGGGGATAAGAATAGGAAGACATTAATAATGTTATTAATGTAATATCTTAGTATATATGGTAGGTTGTTTAATCATAAAGTAGGGATATTATTATGCATTGAATAGAAAGATATTAGGGGATAAGAATAGGAAGACATTAGCCTATGTCGTACAACAAGTGTGCCTATTCATGCATAATCCGATGGAAGAACATATGCAGACACTCAAACGCATTGTACGCTACATTAAGGGCACTCAGGAATATGGATTACATCTTTACCCATCTTGCATCTCCAAACTTGTCACTTATACAGATGCAGACTGGGAAGGCTGTCCGGACACCAGACGCTCCACATATGGGTATTGTGTCTTCCTCGGTGATAATTTAGTTTCATGGTCTTCAAGCGGCAACCACGATGTCGCGCTCGATCTTTGCGAATACCGTCTTTGTTGCCAATGTTGTGTCGGACTCGTGCTGGATTCGGAATCTTTTACTAGAGCTTCATTGCCCAATTCCGAAGGCTACTATGGTTTACTGTGACAACATTAGTGCGATATATCTCTCTGGAAATCCAATACATCACCAGCGCACTAAACATATTGAGTTGGATATCCATTTTGTCCGTGAAAAAGTGGCTCGCGGACAGGTGCGAGTATTACATGTCCCAACGCGTCATCAAATCGCAGATATCTTCACGAAAGGGCTTCCGCTGATTTTATTTGAAGATTTTCGGGACAGTCTCAGCATTCGGCGTCCTCCGACTTCAACTGCGGGGGAGTGTTAGAATAATATTATTAATTAATATTAATAATGTTATTAATGTAATATCTTAGTATATATGGTAGGTTGTATAATCATAAAGTAGGGATATTATTATGCATTGAATAGAAAGATATTAGGGGATAAGAATAGTAAGACATTAGCCTAGAATCATTCTTCCTAATTAATATATTTTATGTATATATTGTTACCATACAAGATGAATAAAATGGAGGAAAATATTCTATCAGTATATGAGTTTAATAACTAATATGTTTTAATTATTATGAGGTCCTACGTGGCCCTTATTAGCGTGGTTTATTCCTTTGTTGATATGGTTATACGATGTTGTAAGCATAATTAGTTAGAATCCTTACTGTGTTGATTTATGAGTTGCTATGGACTATATAAATTATAGGGTATTCAAATAATGTTATATTAAGCTAGTCTAGTGAACAAGCCTACATTATGACACAAGAAGTCTAAAATTATCATTGATAGTGCGTGAGTCATAAAAATAATATGTTGACGAAAGATTAGCATACTAGTTAATGAGAACTTAGAACTACTGATTTTTTTGGGGTCATTCTGCTAAGAATTTTGGCCATTTAGTTGCTGGTTTTCGGGTTGTTTTGCGGACTTATTTTGTCACCCTTCGGACTGATTTTTGGTCCATTTGTCTTTGCTTAAATCTGCTATTTTGGAACTAATGTAATAAAATAATAAAAACACATATGCATTTAAGTTTGTATGAATACCTTACTTATTTGTATTATTGTGTAAGGTTTAAGATATATAATAATCTTTTTCTTTTCTTTTATTTGCATGAAATGCATCGAAAGCGAGATGAAGAGTCTCTATACGAGACTCATTATGACACCCGCATCATCCACCGCGTGTCTGCTTTAAGAACTCCAAAACAAATAAGGCGGATTGATATTGTCATCCGGCCCAATCTTTTACTCTCTTAATCCCCTCCGCTTAAACTTTGTGTTTTTTATTTGGTATTTGCACTTTTATTATCTAACTTTATAATTATTGGAATACTTAACTCTATTAGTCGTCAAATAGATTTGGGGTAGTATAAGTATAAAAAAATCATTTTTATTTACTTATTTTAGATTCGTTATACTTGTCTAAATTCCAAAAAAATAACTCAACCACTTTATCTATATTTCTAACCATATAATTCTTGTCAGATTCCCAGCATAAGCAAATAACGATTTTCTCATGAAGCTGTTTTTCCTATTATCAATTATAAACGCTTTATATATCATGCAATGCTAAAAGTCAAAATTTTGCAAATACCTAGAACAAGCTATATATTTTTCACGTTACTGTATATAAGTATGTCTTTCTACTCTTTTCCTACTATGTTGCACAATAGATATATATATTTTTATTAATATAACAATTTATATATTTTAAATAAATTATACTTCTATCTTATGTGTATTCTTATAAAATAAGTCTTCCAAGTCCTTTCTATCATCAAAATATATTTGTATTATATACTTTCAAATATCTTTTGCTTTGAATATTTTCAAAATATGTATTTGTTTATTATAAATAATTAACTTAAGTTTGACCGGACAACCGCAAGTTAGCGGATCCTATAGGATGCCTAACCCCTTCCCTTTAGGATAATAAAGAACCCTTACCTAAAATCTCATTAAGTTTTGCAGACCATAAATTGGAGTTATTTTTAAGCAGATTTTGCTAGAATAGATGTCAAAATTCATATTTAAAATAATTAGGCGGTGACTCCTTAAAATACAATTTAGGAATCAACCATACGTAGTACACCTTTTCGACTCATGTTAAAATGGGGTGTTACACCCCGCACGTCGGAAACATGGTTTTCACACACGTGCATATAAAGTACCAAGGATCATTATTTCCTTAAATGAAAGAGATATTAGTACATATACGAATTGTTTGAGAAGTAAAAAAATAGTCGGTTAGTGGCCAAATGACGAATGGTTTCACGTTGGTAAATGAAAGGAAGAAATGTGTAAGAGATGAAACGAATCAGAAAAACCCGCCACGGAAAACTGGAAGGCACCGCGGTGCCACAAGGACATGACCGCGGTTCCTGGAGGAACCGCGGTGCCTCCACCATGGAACCGCGGTGCAAATCCAATTTTCGGTTCCAGTAGCTTACTGAAATTTAGGCACCGCGGTGCCCTCCCAAGGGACCGCGATGCTTCGACGTTTTTCAGTAACGTAGTAGGCGAATTGAAACTGATTTTTGGACTGATTTTAGAGCAATTACTCTCCATTATTTGGCTATTGAATTCAGCCATTACTAGGCTGAATTAACCTCAATATCAATGGTCTTTACTTGACATTGATGACCATTCATTTGGTGAATTGAGAAGACCAAATCATCTACCTATAAATTGATGTCTTGGACACAATTGCAAACACATTACACATTGACACTTAAACAATTCTCTGAAAATTATCTTCCTCTCTAGCAGTCACAATACACTCAAAGATCTTTCTTATCAAGCGAACACTTGAGTTCCTTTGCTCATTTTTTTGATTGTTGTTTTATCTTGGAAGATAAGTTGCTAAAACAACCGTTGAAAGGATATACGGGGGCAATATTGTCTTAAGGAAAGATTGAAACTTTCATCGACTCAGTAAGATCATTTTCTTGTTTAATTTCCAGATTTATTATTTACGTGTTGTTGTTGTTGCTTTCACATTTCATTCTAATTTTATATTTATATTTAACAAGCTTAAGATAATATTCGTTGCTCTCAACAACAACAATGACTGCTGAAGATCAAATCAACGCTGGAAATTCGAACACCACTCAAGGCAATTCTAATGCTTTCAACTCTGGCTTTGGCACTACTAGTGTCAATCCTACTACTCAAGGTAACACCACTGTTTTTGGCACCACAAGTGCTAACATTGCTGCTCAATGCGTTCCAAACGTCCTTACTCCTGCTCAAGGAAGCACCAATGCTTCAACTCCGGTTGGCTTTCACCATGAACGTCCTGAGAAGTTCATGGGTGCACACTTCAAAAGATGGCAGCAAAAGATGTTGTTTTTTCTGACGGTTATGGAAATGTCACGTTTCCTAACCGAAGACCCTCCACAAATTGGGGAAGACAAGTACCCTCAACCAAATTATTTGGCGGGAGGGGGCCAAGGTATCCATGTCATTAATGGCATGGAGATGGTTCAAGATGCATGGAATCATAGTGACTTCATGTGCAGGAACTATATTCTGAATAGTTTGTCCGATCCTTTGTACACGGTATATTGCACCATCGGGACAACCAAGGAATTGTGGGACAAATTGCAAAAGAAATACAACACTCAAAATGCGGGTGCTAAAAAGTTTGTCATTGGGAAATTTCTAAAATTTCAAATGGTGGACAACAAAAGTGTGTCATCCCAAGTCCAGGAATTTCAAATGATAATACATCATCTAGACTTTGAAGGATTGAAGCCCAACGAGCAATTCTTGGTTGGGGCATTAATCGAGAATCTACCTCCCTCGTGGACTGAGTTTATGAATTACTTGAAATTCAAGACGAAGGATATGACACTAGACGAACTTATTGTCAAACTCTAAATTCAGGAAGACAATAAGAAGGTCATGTCAAAGGGGAAACAACCCGCCGAGGCTAAGGCAAATCTAATGGAAGTTAAAGGGAACCCAATCAAAAAGCGGAAGTTCCAGAAGGATGGCCAGTCTCACATAACTGAAAAGTTTAAGGGAACATGCAACTATTGTGGTAAAGTTGGTCATATGGCCAAAGACTGCCGCAAGAAAAAACATGATAATGCCAAAGGAAAGGATAAGGTAAATGTCATCGAAGACACACTCTAAGACGATATGATTGAAGAATTCTCAGCCGTTGTGCTAGAGGCCAACCTCGTTGAGAATCCAACGCAATGGTTGCTAGACACGGGTGCTACCCGCCACATCTGTTCCAACAAAGACGCCTTCTCCACATATACACCAGTCACAGATAAGAAGTTGTTCATGGGCAACAATTCTTCTTTCGAGGTACTAGGGGTAGGAAAGGTAGTCCTCAAGATGACGTCCGGAAAGGAACTGACTCTAAAGGAAGTGATGCATGTCCCGAAAATTCAAAGAAATTTAATCTCTGGACCTGTGTTGGTCAATGCTGATTTTAGGCTAGTATTCGAGGCTAGCAAGTTTGTAATCACGAAAATTGGAACTTTTGTAGGTAGGGGCTTCGACTGTGAAATCCTCTTTAAAGTTAATGCTAAACCTGTAATGCCTTCTACTTAGAGAGAGACTTTGCCTGTGAAGACCTCCTTAGGCAAATAATGCACTTGTAGTACCTTTCTTTTAACTATCAATAAAACTGAGTCTTCCTTACATAATTGAATCTTCTAATTTATTGCACCATAGATTAGATGTGTTAACTATCAATTTATACTGAAATTGGTAAAGTTGAAATCATTGCCGTCTATCACCATAAACCCTCAACGTAAGTGTGAGATGGGCATAGAGGAGAATCTCCAAAAAACTTCCCTTAGATACGTCGAAAGGAAAACCGCTCCTCTAGGACTCACACATATATCAACATATGTGTCTTGAAGTTCGCTCAAGCTAGATGGGGGAACAAGTACTTTGTGACTTTCTTAGATGATGACACAAGGTTGTGCTATCTTTACTTACTTAAAAGTAAAGACGGAGCTTCTAAAGCATCTAAGAACCACAAACCAAAGGTTGAGAACCAACAATGCCAATGTGTCTATTTTTTAAAACGAGGTCCTCGATAACGCGACATAAAGACTCCTTATTCTTATTTCTTATTTAGTATTTTGAATTAATTCTTATTTTTATTTATTTTCTTTTTTATTGAATTTTATTTTACAGAATAAACCTAAACTAAAACTAAAGTGAACTAAATATAGACAAGTATAAATCTAAGATATTCATACGTATGTTCATAACTATCGCCGTCTTGCGGGATCTTGAAATACATCAAATGAATGTCAAGATAGCCTTCCTAAATGATGATTTGGAAGTAGAAATATACATAGATCAACCCAAGGGGTATGTGGTTCCAAACAAGAGACAGAAGTTGTCGGTTTGTCAAAACGTGGTACGAACTGAAGCAAGCCCTAAACAATGGCACTAGAAATTATATAATACCATACTATTGGAAAATTTCGCCATTAACGGGTGTAACAAGTGTGTTTACATGAAAGGAATCTCGTAATGATATGCCTCTATGGAGACGACTTGTTGATCACTGGAAATCATTGATTTCTGAAACTCACTCTAAAGTTCGGGATACATGATATGAGATGTCTAAATGTACTAGAGGGGTACATCAGTACAAATTGGATATCTGATAGCGATGATATCAATTCCACCAGCGGATATATCTTTACAATCGGTGGTGGAACTGTGTCTTTGAAATCATCTAGGCAAACACTTATTGCCCGATCCACGATGGAGTCAGAATTCATCGTTTTAGACAAAGCGGGAGAAGAAGCTGAGTGGCTTCATGGTTTCTCTAGAGGATGCTCCTTGTTGGGATAAACTCGTGTCTTCTGTAATGATCCACTGCGATAGTCAGTCGGCTCTAGGAAGAACATGAAGTTCAATATACAACGGCAAGTCTCATCATATTCGACGGAGACATGAGTCTGTTAGGAAATTGATCACCTCGGGTGTTATTTCCATTGACTACATAAAATCTAAGGAAAAACCTAGCAGATCCCTTGACGAAGGGAATACCCAGAGATCAGATGAACTGTCTGTCTAGGGGAATGGGCTTAAAACCAAATCAATAAGAATCAATATAGTGGACACCCAACCTTACGGACCGGAGATCCCAGGGATAAGGTTCAATGGGAAAACTAAACTGTAAAGGTTCAGTTGAGCGCTTCGGTGGAAGCAAGAGCACTTTGGATAATGATTTCTTCTTAAGAAACATAATCCAAGATGATTCCCATGATAGACATAAAGTGCTACCTGTAGAGGGGTAAAGGACAAGTTTCCAAAACCTTTATGATCCTCCAAAGTTGAGGTTAGGTTGAGGAAATTTTTAATGGTTCCTAACGCTTGTGTAGCGGGGTATTGCAGGATATCTTGTAGGAGACCACCTATTTATGTGCGAGGACATGCCGCCTAAAATGAACGCACTTAAGAAACCAAGTGTGTCCACGGCCCACGATGAACAAAAACACTAGAAAGATTGAGCAGGAAATGTGTTGTTTTGGTATCATTGTCTTGGCATATACTAAACACTGACGGTTCAAGACATCACGTTCACCGCGCAGTAAATATGTCCGATGGTATTCTACTATGGAAGGTTCAAAGCTCCGACTACCTCTCCAGATGCAACATCGTCCGGCCGAGTGATTGCTAGAAAGGCACCATACACGTGCACCAAAATATCTTCCAAGAGGGGATTGTTGGAAATATTTATTAAACGTGAAATAAAATAAATCTTCTTAATTATGAATCGAACAATTAGGGGCCCCACATGTCGGAAACATGGCTTCCACACACGTGCATATAAAGTACCAATGATCATTATTTCCTTAAATGGAAGAGATATTGGTACATATATGAATTGTTTGAGACGTAAGAAAATAGACGGTTATTGGTCAAATGGCGAATGATTTCACGTTGGTAAATGAAAGGAAGAAATGTGTAAGAGATGAAACGAATCAGAAAAAACCGCCACGAAAAACTGGAAGGCGCTCCACCATGGAACCGCAGTGCAAATCCAATTTTCGATTCCAGTAGCTTACTGGAATTTAGGCACCGCGGTGCTTCGACGTTTTTCAGTAACATAGTAGACGATTTGAAACTGATTCTTGGGCTGATTTTGGAGCAATTATTCTCCATTATTTGGCTATTGAATTCAGCCATTACTAGGCTGAATTAACCTCAATATCAAATTATCAATGGTCATTACTTGACATTGATGGTCATTCATTTGGTGAATTGAGAAGACCAAATCATCTATCTATAAATTGATGCCTTGACACAACTGCAAACACACTACACATTGACACTTAAACAATTCTCTGAAAATTGTCTTCCTCTATAGCAATCACAATACACTCAAAGATCTTTATTATCAAGCGAACACTTGAGTTCCTTTGCTCATTTGTTTGATTGTTGTTTTATCTTGAGAGATAAGTTGCTAAAACAACCGTTGAAAGGATATACGGGGGCAATATTATCTTAAGGAAAGATTGAAACTTCAATCGACTCAGCAAGACCATTTTCTTGTTTAATTTTCAGATTTATTATTTACTTCTTGTTGTTGTTGCTTTCCCATTTCATTGTAATTTTATATTTATATTCAACAAGTGTTTAATTGGTTACATTTTTTTTATACTTTTGAATCTTGTACTCTAAAGTATGTTGTAGAAACTTATGTGAATATAATAAAATTATGTCATTAAAAATAAAATAAATATTTTAGAATTAAATTATTTTAAATATATATATATATATATTTTAAAATAAATTAAAAGTGAAAGTGTATCACTATTCATGACAAAGGGAATACTGCAGTAGCGTCTTTCTTGATGATCAACTAATTATCAAAAGGCATGCAAGTAAACGGGATTAAGCTTAATACGATTACACATCATTTCCATGTGTCAATTTTGGATGTTTTTATATGCATCTTACGATGCAATTTAATATATTTTCAACACGGGGTTTTATATTGTTTAGTGTTAGATGATATTAATCTCCCTTGAAGAGTCTTTTATTAATATCAAGGTATATATAGAATACAATATTCATCTCTTATACAATAAGAATCCTAAGCCTATACAAAAGAGGAATCCTAGTCTTACCATAATTATATTTACACAATATATGAAAAATATTCTAATTATGGGTAGGGAATATATTGTTTCCTATATTTACACGTTTACACACCCCCTTAGTCGGACGCTGAGACTGGATCTGAAGTCAAGAAACAACTGTCTGGGAAGTCCTTTGGAAAATATGTCTGCATACTGATAGAATGATGGAACATGTAACACTCTGACATGGCCTAGAGCAACTTTCTCACGAACAAAGTGTAGGTCTATCTCAATGTGCTTGGTTCGCTGATGCTGAACCGGATTGTGAGATAAATAGATGGCAACGATGTTATCACAGTACACAATAGGTGCCTGACGCAAAGGACACTGAAGTTCTAACAGTAAGTTTCTGAGCCAACAAATCTCAGCTACTACATTTGCAACGCTCAGACTCGACCTCGGATCAATCTAGATAGGGTAGTCTGTCGTTTGGCAGACCAAGAAATCAGATTATCCCCTAAGAAAACACAAAAACCGGAGGTGGAGCGTCGCGTGTCCGGACACCCTGCCCAATCTGCATCAGTATATGAGAGCAACCTGTTTGGTGCAGAGGGGTATATGTGCAAACCATAATCAAGAGTACCCTTAATGGATCGAATGATACGCTTAAGAGCAGTGAAATAAGACTCTCTGGGGGCATGCATGATTAAGCACACCTGCTGAACAACATAAGCTATGTCTGGCCTGGTAAATGTGAGATACTGAAGTGCACCTGCAAGGCTCCTATACAGAGTAGGATCAGATACTGGAGCACAATCCATAGCACTGAGCTTAGATTTCGAATCGACTGGAGTAGACATAACTTTGCAATTCGTCATCTTAGCCCTGTACACTATCTTCTCTGTATACTTACGCTGACACAAGAACATGTGATTGGCAGACCTAGTCACTGATATTCCCAAGAAATAACTCAGCTTTCCCAAATCAGTCATTGCAAATTCGGACTTAAGCAAGACAATAATCTCATTTTTCAATCTATCTGAGGAGACAGTCAGAACAATATCATCCACATACAGTAATGTCACGACCCGACCCCGGGCCGCGACTGGTGCCCTACCTGGGCACCCTTACAGGTATACATCAGAGATAATCAGCGGAACATACATCAAACTTATAAAATAAATCAACAAGAAATAACAACAAGTTAGCCGATAAAGCTACCTCTCTGGACATATATATATACCTATATAGCCAAAAGCAGTTACATCTTTTTTCTTTTCAAAGCGACCCACAAGATATGACAACAGACCTCTAATAGTTTTGACATAACAACTGTGATGGGACAGGGCCCCGCCATACCCCTGAATGTACTACAACCGACAATACCAGGGATCCGAACGAAAGATAAGCCTCTGGAGTGAATGGAGCTTTTACCCAAAACTGAACAGAGATTCTAGAGCGAGGATCACCAACCTGTGTACCTAATACCTGCGGGCATGAACGCAGCCCCCCGAAGGGGGTCAGTACAGCAGGTATCGAATATGGAACGAAAATAAGGTACAGTAACCAAATCATAACTGTATAAAAGAATGACAGAGGCAAGTATAAAAATGAAATACCAGATCCTACCGTGCCATTTTAACTCATAAAATCAATCGTACATTAACCGTTCTTTTCCTTCTTTCAATAAGAACTAACATCATATTCTTACATACATACTTAAGAATTCGATCAAGTTTTTCCACATAACTTACATATCTTACATAACATAATCCGACTCTTTATGGAGGGACTTCTTATTTAGGAGCTTACTTTGATTATCCATACGTGATAACGTAACCCTGCCCATTATTGGGACACAGTGAAGTCATAAAAGTCTGCTCATAAAGGTATACTGCATAAAAATAGAAAGCTTATGATCAAATTAGGGCCACCTGCCATAGTATCATTTGACAATCCTACTCCTGGGACTATTTCACCCGCATAGGTCGTATGGACCCGCATGAGGTAATCTCCTCGCATAGACTGTATCCGTCCGCATAGGCCGTATGGACCTGCATGAGGTAATCTCCTCGCATAGGACTGATCCGCCCCGCATGAGACTATTTCACCCGCATGAGCCCTACGGACTCGCATGAGGTATTCTTCGCATCGTGGGGAGCAAATCCATGAAATATGCAAATGCCACAAGCCCGGGGGATGACCCCGTAATGAACAATAATACATCACTAGCACAGCCGACTATCATACATAACGTAAGCACCACATGCTTATCATACATAACAAAAGCACTATCGGCTTATCATACATAACATAAGCACCACCGGCTTATCATAATCATCATAAGCAAGTTAAGACATCCCCTAACTTCTTATTAGCCTTAATTATCATTCACTCTCATTTTATTTAACTTAAGGCACTAACATGTTATTGGAAATCCGGAAATTTAACCCAAAGTACTACGTACTTCCGTTCCTTTTAAAAGACTCATTTTCATATAAAACCCCAAAAGTATTGGGATTATTGAACCACAAACGAATTTTTTTCTTTTCTTCATGAGCTTTAGCCGAGAGCTCTTCTATGTGTACACAAGATTTCTCAATTTTTTTCTAAGTGTTGAATGCTCTAGTCTTGCACTAGTAGTAGTATTATATAAGGAAATCAATGGCTAGGATTAAAACATATGGATGGCTAGGATTGGGTCAATAATGTCAAGCTCCACTTTTCTAGTTGACTTGGTCTATTTTTATTCATCCAACAAGCCCATGTGGAGGGTGACACATGTCGCCCTCCCATTGGTCTAAAATATTTCGTTTCCCGAAATTTTCATAATTGGTCAAACTATCGAAAACCTCGTGGGCCCCACAAAACGTAAAACTTCTCGGGTGGGCCCCACGTATCCAACTCTGAAAATAAAATTCCGATAAATTCTAAAAGTCTTAAATAACAAATTTGAGAATCCAATTCTCCTCAGCGAACAATTTTCCTTCCCGAGATTCGGAAGATTTTTCCTTCGAAAAAAAAACAATTTTTTCTTTCGTACAAATTTTTAAAGTCCAGATTCCTTACATACATTCTCTTAAACATGTCCTGAAATTACGGGGTGTAACAAATAATAAGTAAGTAGTGCTACTACTCAATGAAAAATGAAGAGTGATGTATCACTCTTGCTGCATACTGTTGACACCCAATTTTGACCCATCTTTTAGTTATTTCTTGCAATTTTAAGCATTTTAGGACACCGCATTTTATCACAATTCTTGACATTTTTGTATATTTTTTACCTAACATTCTATGTTATTTTATTTTTTGTAAATTTGCATCATGTTTTTTACTTTTAATTAGGTATTAAACATTTTTTTCAAATATTGTATTTTTATTACATCGACATTTGCATTTTAATAATTTTGCATCTTTTAAATAATTTTTCTGTTAAATAATTAACCCATTTTGCATTTTTGCCAAACCAGTCCAATCCGCAAAAAATCGAAGCCCAAACTGAGGCCCAATACACCTTTCATCTTTTTCCTTCAATACTCAATACCCAATACCCAATACCCAATACCCAAAGCCCAATACCCAAAACCCTAAACCTAATCTCACCCTATAAAATAAACACTCTACTTCTACCCCACTTGATGATTTCAGCCGCACACTCTCCTATCTCCTTACCCTACCTCATTCTCGTCCACCCTCTTCAGCCGCCCAGACCCTTCCCTCTATTATTTACCTTTCAACAACCCACACCCCTATACAAAAAACTCACCCCTACTCTCTCCCTCACCATCGGGATCTACCCTAACACCTCCCCAGTCGTCTCACCCTCTCCCCCTACAACTTCAAACCAGCCGCCCTAAACTCCCCACAGCCTAAACCTAACCCTAGTCGTCTCTCCCTCTTCTCCTCACCTTTCCCGCCGCCGCCGCCCTTCGCCGGAGTTCCATCTCCGGCGAACTACATAGCCAGCCGCCCTCAACCACTCGCCAACTGTCCAAACACCACGACCCCATCTCTGTCTCGTCGGATTTGACCGCCGGCGACTGGCGGAGAGGATTTCGATCCAGAATCACTTTTTGTTATATATGGTAATATGTTTATGTATTGTGTTGCTCTCCTCGGTTTGAAAGTAGATCGTCGGAAAATGAACTCCGTTGACATTTGTGCTGGTCACTGTTGTTTCATTTTGTTACTATTGTTATTTGGTATTTTACTTGGCTGTGGTGTGATGTTTCCGACAACCCTATTGTGTGGTGATTATATTGTTGTTGGTTTCAGTTGTTGGACTGATCTTCGTTTTCTTTTGTAACTGGCCAAAAATCTGGGTGACCTTGATTGCTTCATTTTTATGGTTGTTGTCGGTTATCTGGACTGATTTTGGATTGTTTTCCAGCCTTTGTTGTCACTGTTTTAGCCATTTTTGGAGGACTGGTTTTAGGCTATTTTGCTACTGATTTGGCTATGGTGCTGGACTGATTTTTAGGCTATTTTGCTACTAATTTTCGGCTATTTGCTACTGATTTGGCTATGGTGCTGGACTGATTTTTAGGCTATTTTGCTACTGATTTTAGGCTGGTTTTACTGATTTTGAACAAGATACTACACTTGGTATTTTTACTGATTTTGAACAGATACTACACTTTGGCCAATGAAAAAGTTATCCGTCGATTTTTGAGGCCTCCACAGTTGCAAAGACGGAAAATAAAATAAATGAAGCTTTCAGGGCAATGATGATTTCTTCCACTTACACCGGATAACCAACATGCGCTGGCAAGGCGAATTCTCGCAGCCGCACTTGTTTAGGCTGTCCCACTTTATATTTTTTACATATCTGAGGCCTCCGTGTTTAAAACTATTACTGTTTTGGCGCGAATTCGAAGGTTTTATCTATTTTATTATTTTCTAGCAATATTGGCCGATGAAGGAATCTCCGTCTGATTTCCAAGGCCTCCCCTGTACAAAAGACGGATTTATTTTTTGGCTTTACTTATTAATTTTTTGTTATTGTTTTTAGTTGTTTATTCTATCACTAACAGTTTTACTAAGTGTTTATGCAGGTACCCGGAGATCATCTTGTGCAAAAGGTCTAAAAAGGGCTAAAGATGTCCCGTAGTTTTATCTATGTCGCATTTAAATTTTAGTTTTACTATTTTTGTATTGCATTTTATTTTAATTATAAATTATGTAAAAATGTTTAGAGTAGGTAGAATAAAAGCCAATATATAATCAACCTAGGTTTGAACGGATAACCGCAAGTTAGCGGATCTTAAAGGATGCCTAACCCCTTCCCTTTAGGATAATAAAGAACCCTGATCCAGAATCTCATTAATTTTGCAGATCATTAAATGGAGATTAATTGCAGTATTTTATTGCAATAAATCAAGTGTCCTAATTCACTTAAATAATTAGGTGGCGACTCCTTAAATACATCTAGGAATCAACCATACGTAATACTCCCGTTTCGACTCCGGTTAAAATGGGGTGTTACATATGGCGACTCCACTGGGGATAATCAGGTTCTTGACCATAGCAAACCTAGGTTTATTATTGCTTGACTTTATTTGCTTTTATTTGTTTTAAACGTCTTAAAATTGTTTGCTTTAATTTTGTATGTTTAACTGTTTAAATTGCTATTTGCTTTTACTGTTTTCCTTAAATTGGCATTCCGCTCATACTTCTTCCACTCTGAAAAATTCACATTGTCACACACAACACGCGGGTGTGCTTTGCGCACCTGCAAATTTCTTTCAAACACCCCAATTTAAGAGAGTTGGCGTTTTGCGCGGAGAATCCGGTCCAACCGGTGGTCGCGTAGCCTTCTCACTCGAGTAGTCCGCTCGGGAACTCGCCTAGTAAGCCAAATCTTAGAAACTTATGTGAGCTATACCATCTTTTTATTAAGTCACGACGATAAACCTTGTGGGTTAATCCTAGGTATTAACGCCACAATTAGAAATCCACCAAAACTTGTCGACGGGTTTCGCAACCCAACGACCCATTAGCATACTACGTGTAGCGTGATGATGATAGACGGATCCAAGCCTGGTCATGATACACCAAAATTGGAAAAAGTGCACCGTCATTTGGTCGCTATTTCCAGCAAAACATTGCGCTTAACACTTGGACCTATTTATCATAATCTCGCATATCCGCGTTTAGCCGACCTGCGCATAAGAGAGGTCTCATGCATATTAAGCGCGCACTTGATTTGCATGCTTTTGTTTACTATTGTTGTCGCTAGCAATTTCAGACATATTATTTAATGCAATAATTACCCTTTTAACCCTGTATATATCATGCTTATAATTCGGTCATTAGCATTTGCGTTTTGCACTTTTGTTGTCACATTGCAATCGGGACTTCTATCACGTAAATCGCTTGAACAACACGATTTGGATTTTGTGAAGCATCAACCACCAAATCCGGTCGAACCGATCGAAGTCTTTGACTATATCGTCACGCCTTACATTTTACTATTTTGTGGCTTGCCTACTCTCACCATTTGTCATATTTTTGCAGAAGGCCGTCCTCGCAAATAGTCGAAGCGGACAACAACAACAAAAAAAAATCATCCCAAGAATGAGTTGAGTTATGTTGACTAAAGATGTCACTTATACGCATTCAACAAAGCATCGCTCTGGGTCTTATATTTTGCATTTTTATACATATTAGCAAGTTTAATTGATATGTCTAGTATTGATTACATAATTTTTTATCATGCATTTTACAACATAATTATTCCGAACTACGCGTGTCTGATTCTCACCATACGGTGTGATACGTAGGCAACCCATCTAGGGTTCGACACCACTACATAAAAAAAAAAAAAATGGGGGTCATATTTGGTTCACCCATTCATTGCATTTATCCAATCACGGACATTCATTATTGCATTTCAATCATTCTAGCACATGCATTCATTCGTGCATTTCATTCATTCTATCACAGTCATTCATTTTTTCATTACATTCCTCTTTCTTTGCATTAGTCTTATAGTGAACAATCATTTGTTTTGTACAACTTTACTTTTGCATTTCTTTCATGAATAAATTATTTTAAATCATACGTTTTATAACATATCTGAACGAACTACGCACACCTGATTCTCGTCAAAGACGAGATACGTAGGCAACCCTATTCGGGTTCGGTACCATTTATTAAAAAAAAATAGTTTATTCGAAAAAAAAAAGAAAAAAAAAGAAAAAGAAAGCTCTTTTAAGTATCATTGTTTGACTTGGTTGATACCAACACAATTAGGAGTGTGCATAGGAAAGAACGAGTAATAATCAATATGGGTGGACTTCGTGGTAAACCATAGATTCTTTTGGTACCTCTTATTCACCCGTAAATGACATTGCCTTACATGCTTCTAAGATAAGAACGAAACCAACCTCATCGTTTCATGTGCATTGTGTGGTGAGTTTTTAGAATCATTTCAATTGCATTGCATTGTGATCTAGAACTTGGCCCGAATGTTTGTTGAGGCGAAATCCTGAGTAACACTCGGTGTGGGAAATGATCGTAGGCTTTCTTTGACCCGTTTGAGCCTTTTTCAGCTTACCAAATAACATTATCCGTAGTACACCTCTTTTGAGCCTAAAACCTATTCTTTTGACAACCGCATATTACACCTATACCCTTTCTGAGTGCGTACGCACTATCCCTCTCGCCCGACCTCGAGCGCTTTGGAAATGTGCAGTGGTGTGAAATTCTGCGTCGAGGTTTGCAAAGACAAAAGTTGTCAAAGTCCCAAAAGGGAAAAGAAAACACAAATGATGACTTCACAAAAGAAGAAATCAAAAGCCCCGGCATTATAGACAAAAGTGAATGAAATGAGAGAATAACTTTGGAAAAACGGGCTCCAAACGAAAATTCAAAAAGAAGTCGGTACAGAAAAACTGGGACAAAAAGAAAGCAGGTCAGCATTAAAGCACACAAATGTCAAGCACGGACGTAGTCCAACGCTCGAGGAAGAATTAGTCACTTTTTACCCAAATGATATCCATCCCTTTCCCCAAACCTACATTACAAGCCCGTGACAAGCCCTACATGATCTTATACTGAGGGTTCTCACATTAGTGAATACTTACATGACGGCCAAGTCTATGGTATCACAATTGCATGCATTGAACATCCTTTTGAGTGTGAGCGTACTTCTCTAAACGTCCCAAAATTCAAAATACTGGAATATATGTGAGAAATGGGACTTTCTTTCAGTGAGGGCACTTGAAACGTGAGATTACGTGTAGTTCGAAACCTTGGTTGCAAGCAAGTGTGTCGATACTTCGGTGTCTGAGGTACCATTTGAAACTATAGGAATTACCCAGAAGTCAGTCTTGGTTAGACTGGAAGTGAATAACGGAATTCCTAAGCACAATACTAATTGTTGGTATCAACTGAAGTCAGAACGTGATGCTGTCTTTCCACTTTTCAAAAAAAAAATGCATATAAAACAATCATTTTTGCATCATGAACTACGTCTTGACCTGATTCCCTCAGCGGGATACGTAGGCGGCCACATTGGCTTCGGTCCACATTGTTTGAAAAGCCCATAAAAATTATTTTTTTTGCATCACGAACTACGTCTTGACCTGATTCCCTCAGCGGGATACGTAGGCGGCCACATTGGCTTCGGTCTCATTTTCTAAAAATTGTACAACCATTTTTGCATCACGAACTACGTCTTGGCCTGATTCCCTCATAATGATTCGTAGGCGGCCTAAGTCGGCTTCGGTCACACCATTAAAAATCTTCCCACTGGCTCGTGTGTGACGGAATGCGTTGATTATTCTGAAAAGAGATATAAACAATTTCCGTCAGAGTTAAGTCTTGCCCATGCGCCCCGCATAACGAAAACTGGGACAATTTTGGGAAATGCACCATGAAGAGATCATAATAAGGATTCCAATCGCAATGCGGATTCAAAGAAGTCCGCACAGAGATCGTGACAAGACTTCGCGGATTCGGCAAGCACACAACATTCAACACGTCCATGCAAGGACGAAATCTCCGCATTGGCAGCATCACATCAATACAACCGCCGTCACCTTTTACAGGATCTTCATATCGCAAAGCGGGAGCACAACAATAAGCCCACGCGGTTACAAACGCACAACGCCTATGCAGCGGCGTTATCTCAACCAGTGCAAGTCACAAGGCGTACGTCCATAAATGACACCATTTCATCAGAAGCTTCTGCAACGACTTCATTCATGTTTCGTCTATACAACGACGAACATTTGCATCTCGTCCATACAAGACGACAACGCCCATACAAGGCGTCATTTGCATTTCGTCCATACAAGACGACACCGCCCATACAAGGCGTCATTTGCATTTCGTCCATACAAGACGACAACGCACATACAAGGCGTCATTTGCATTTCGTCCATACAAGACGACAACGGCCATACAAGGCGTCATTTGCATTTCGTCCATACAAGACGATTCCGCCCATACAAGGCGTCATTTGCATTTCGTCCATATGAGCATTTACAACGCCATACAAGGCGTCATCTGCATTTCGCCCATCTGAGCGACAACGCCCATACAAGGCGTCATTTGCATCTCGCCCATACAAGCAACAACGCCACACAAGGCGTCATTTGCATTCGTCCATACAAGCAGACAACGCCCATACAAGGCGTCATTTGCATTTCGTCCATACAAGACGACAACTCCCATACAAGGCGTCATTTGCATTTCGTCCATACAAGACGACAACGCCCATACAAGGCGTCATTTGCATCTCGTCCATACAAGACGACAACGCCCATACAAGGCGTCATTTGCATCTCGTCCATACACGACAACGCCAATACAAGGCGTCATCTGCATTTCGTCCATACAAGGCGATAACGCCATCAAGGCGTCATTTGCATTTCGTCCATACAAGACGACAACGTCATCAAGGCGTCATTTGCATCTCGCCCATACAAAGCGCGATAACGCCATACAAGGCGTCATTTGCATTTCGTCCATACTGAGCATTTACAACGCCCATCTGGCGTCATCTGCATTTCGTCCATACAGCGACAACGCCCATAAGGCGTCATTTGAATCTCGCCCATACAGCACAACGCCCATACAAGGCGTCATTTGCATTTCGTCCATATAGCGATTCCGCCATACAAGGCGTCATTTGCATTTCATCCATACAAGACGACAACGCACATACAAGGCGTCATTTACATTTCGTCCATACAAGACGACAACGCCCACACAAGGCGTCATTTGCATTTCGTCCATACAAGACGACAACGCTCATACAAGACGTCATTTGCATTTCGTCCATACAAGACGATAACGCCCATACAAGGCGTCATTTGCATTTCGTCCATACAAGACGATAACGCCCATACAAGGCGTCATCTGCATCTTGACCATACAAGACGACAACGCCATACAAGGCGTCATCTGATTTCGTCCATACAAGACGACAACCCCATACTGGCGTCATCTGCATTTCGTCCATACAAGACGACAACACCCATACAAGGCGTCATCTGCATTTCGTCCATACAAGGCGACAACGCCATACAAGGCGTCATCTGCATCTCGCCCATACAAGACGATAACGCCCATCTGGCGTCATCTGCATTTCGTCCTTACAAGACGACAACGCCCATACAAGGCGTCATCTGCATCTCGTCCATACAAGACGACAACGCCCATACAAGGCGTCATCTGCATTTCGTCCATACAAGACGACAACGCCCATACAAGGCGTCATCTGCATTTCGTCCATACAAGACGATAACGCCCATACAAGGCGTCATCTGCATTTCGTCCATACAAGACGACAACGCCCATACAAGGCGTCATCTTCATTTCGTCCATACAAGACGACAACGCCCATACAAGGCGTCATTTGCATCTCGTCCATACAAGACGACAACGCCCATACAAGGCGTCATCTGTATTTCGTCCATACAAGACGACAACGCCCATACAAGGCGTCATATGCATCTCGCCTATACAAGACGGCGTATCATCACATCACTTCATCAACATCTAAAAACACCATGTCTTTTCCAGCACCATGTCACCTGCAACCCAGTGTCAATCATACTTCGACACTGGGACAAATTTTGAGTTTTGCGTCTGCCGGTTTTTATTTTCTAGCATTGCAGCAACCCAGTGTCTCATAATTCGACACTGGGACAAATTTTAAATCTGCAACAACTTTGTCTTTTACCTTGGCATCACAGCGACCCAGTGTCGGCTTTTGCCTATTCTTTGCTTAATCCTTGTTTTAATTCTGACGATGGGACAAAATTGGCCACAAGTCAACGTCTTTGTCCGAAAACTCTTTCATCGTCTCTGGTCAAAGAGGGACAACTGTTGATACCCAATTTTGACTCATCTTTTAGTTATTTCTTGCAATTTTAAGCATTTTAGGACACCGCATTTTATCACAATTCTTGACATTTTTGTATATTTTTTACCTAACATTCTATGTTATTTTATTTTTTATAAATTTGCATCATGTTTTTTACTTTTAATTAGGTATTAAACATTTTTTTCAAATATTGTATTTTTATTACATCGACATTTGCATTTTAATAATTTTGCATCTTTTAAATAATTTTTCTGTTAAATAATTAACTCATTTTGCATTTTTGCCAAACCAGTCCAATCCGCAAAAAACCGAAGCCCAAACTGAGGTCCAATACACCTTTCATTTTTTTCCTCCAATACTCAATACCCAATACCCAATACCCAAAGCCCAATACCCAAAACCCTAAACCTAATCTCACCCTATAAAATAAACACTCTACTTCTACCCTACTTGATGATTTCAGCCGCACACTTTCCTCTCTCCTTACCCTACCTCATTCTCGTCCACCCTCTTCAGCCGCCCAGACCCTTCCATCTATTCTTTACCTTTCAACAGCCCACACCCCTATACAAAAAACTCACCTCTACTCTCTCCCTCACCATCGGGATCTACCCTAACACCTCCCCAGCCGTTTCACCCTCTCCCCCTAAAACTTCAAACCAGCCGCCCTAAACTCCCCACAGCCTAAACCTAACCCTAGCCGTCTCTCCCTCTCCTCTTCACCTTTCCCGCCGCGGCCACCCTTCGCCGGAGTTCCATCTCCGGCGAACTACATAGCCAGCCGCCCTCAACCACTCGCCCACTGTCCAGACACCACGACCTCATCTCTGTCTCGTCGGATTTGACCGCCGGCGACTGGCGGAGAGGATTTCGATCCAGTTAAAATAATGGGTTGTAAATCAATAAGCGTTATGGTCGTATCGATAGGTTCCAATCATTTGTAGTCAAGTCTCGAATTGAGTTATGAGTATGAAAAATAATTCTATCAGCTTTTCACGTAAGTGGATCGTACGTTGTGCGAATCGAAATTAATTAAAATTTTAATATGAGAATTGAATATCGAATAAAAAATAATAAAAATAACTTTTCCACCATTATTATGCAGCTGAACATTCACCGATATAACTGATTTTAAAGTTTTAAACAACCATTGAAAAAGATATCAAATATGTTTATTCACAAAAGCATTTATCTAAATTATTTTTAATCTCTGTCTAAACGTCTCACGATAGGTACTTCATTAATTAGAACAGTAATAATAAATTCGAATACATAAAAATTAATTCATATTCAATATCAAAGACAATTTGATCGAAGGAAAAAATCATTCTTACCAGAAGATAAATAGAACATTAATGATAATAATAATAAATGAAAATAAGTATAAGAGAAGAGTTATTGATATTTCAACTCGATTACCTTAAATTCGTGTAACACAAAACACTTTTTATCAAGAATTTCATTCTTTCTCCCGGCTCAAATTTGAGAACTATCAAATATAAACACTCTACTTCTACCCTACTTGATGATTTCAGCCGCACACTCTCCTCTCTCCTTACCCTACCTCATTCTCGTCCACCCTCTTCAGCCGCCCAGACCCTTCCATCTATTCTTTACCTTTCAACAGCCCACACCCCTATACAAAAAACTCACCTCTACTCTCTCCCTCACCATCGGGATCTACCCTAACACCTCCCCAGCCGTCTCACCCTCTCCCCCTAAAACTTCAAACCAGCCGCCCTAAACTCCCCACAGCCTAAACCTAACCCTAGCCGTCTCTCCCTCTCCTCTTCACCTTTCCCGCCGCGGCCACCCTTCGCCGGAGTTCCATCTCCGGCGAACTACATAGCCAGCCGCCCTCAACCACTCGCCCACTGTCCAGACACCACGACCTCATCTCTGTCTCGTCGGATTTGACCGCCGGCGACTGGCGGAGAGGATTTCGATCCAGAATCACTTTTTGTTATATATGGTAATATGTTTATGTATTGTGTTGCTCTCCTCGGTTTGAAAGTAGATCGTCGGAAAATGAACTCCGTTGACATTTGTGCTGGTCACTGTTGTTTCATTTTGTTACTATTGTTATTTGGTATTTTACTTGGCTGTGGTGTGATGTTTCCGACAACCCTATTGTGTGGTGATTATATTGTTGTTGGTTTCAGTTGTTGGACTGATCTTCGTTTTCTTTTGTAACTGGCCGAAAATCTGGGTGACCTTGATTGCTTCATTTTTATGGTTGTTGTCGGTTATCTGGACTGATTTTGGATTGTTTTTCAGCCTTTGTTGTCACTGTTTTAGCCATTTTTGGCGGACTGGTTTTAGGTTATTTTGCTACTGATTTGGCTATGGTGCTGGACTGATTTTTAGGCTATTTTGCTACTGATTTGGCTATGGTGCTGGACTGATTTTTAGGCTATTTTGCTACTGATTTTCGGCTATTTGCTACTGATTTGGCTATGGTGCTGGACTGATTTTTAGGCTATTTTGCTACTGATTTTAGGCTGGTTTTACTGATTTTGAACAAGATACTACACTTGGTATTTTTACTGATTTTGAACAGATACTACACTTTGGCCAATGAAAAAGTTATCCGTCGATTTTTGAGGCCTCCACAATTGCAAAGACGGAAAATAAAATAAATGAAGCTTTCTGGGCAATGATGATTTCTTCCACTTACACCGGATAACCAACATGCGCTGGCAAGGCGAATTCTCGCAGCCGCACTTGTTTAGGCTGTCCCACTTTATATTTTTTACATATCTGAGCCCTCCGTGTTTAAAACTATTACTGTTTTGGCGCGGATTCGAATGTTTTATCTATTTTATTGTTTTCTAGCAATATTGGCGATGAAGGAATCTCCGTCGATTTCCAAGGTCTTCCCTGTACAAAAGACGAATTTATTTTTTGGCTTTACTTATTAATTTTTGTTATTGTTTTTAGTTGTTTATTCTATCACTAACAGTTTTACTAAGTGTTTATGCAGGTACCCGGAGATCATCTTGTGCAGAAGGTCTAAAAAGGGCTAAAGATGTCCCGTAGTTTTATCTATGTCGCATTTAAATTTTAGTTTTACTATTTTTGTATTGCATTTTATTTTAATTATAAATTATGTAAAAATGTTTAGAGTAGGTAGAATAAAAGCCAATATATAATCAACCTAGGTTTGAATGGATTACCGCAAGTTAGCGGATCTTAAAGGATGCCTAACCCCTTCCCTTTAGGATAATAAAGAACTCTGATCCAGAATCTCATTAATTTTGCAGATCATTAAATGGAGATTAATTGCAGTATTTTATTGCAATAAATCAAGTGTCCTAATTCACTTAAATAATTAGGTGGCGACTCCTTAAATACATCTAGGAATCAACCATACGTAATACTCCCGTTTCGACTCCGGTTAAAATGGGGTGTTACACATACAAACCCAATCTGCAAGATATACCTGACAAAGCGATCATACCACGCACGGAGAGCCTGTTTCAGGCCATATAGTGACTTACAGAGACGACACACATAGTGAGAGACTACTGGATGGGTGATCCCAGGCGGCTGATGCATGTACACTGTTTCTCTCAGGTCCCCATGTAAAAATGTATTCTTTACATCAAGTTGATGGATCGGCCAGTGTTTGCCCATGACAATGCTCAAAACTGTGTGAATAGTAGTCGGTTTGACAACCGGGCTGAAGGTCTCTCCACAATCAATGTCTTCTTGCTGATTTGTGCCATTAGCCACAAGACGGGCCTTATACCTCTCAAGATCCCCATTGTCTCTGAACTTGTGATGAAAAAGCCACATACATCGAATTACATTCACCCCCTCAGGTCTAGGTACTAGATCCCACGTGTGCTGTTTAGTTAAAACATTTAATTCCTCATACATAACTGCATTCCAATTAGGGTCTTGTTTGGCCAATTTTAGGTTCTTTGGAAGTGGAGAGATGGTTTGGGCAGACAAGTTGAAATGGACTTTGGGTTTGAAGATTTCATGCTTTGAACGAGTTTTCATTGGATGAGTAGGGACAGTGGGTGGTGGAGTGGTGTCTGAGACGGTGGGTAAAGTTGGATAAGGAGAAGGTGGGGGAGAAGTCGTCGGAGGAGCCGCGACTCCTGGATCGAGCGCCGCGGCGCCTCTGCACAGGGCCGTGGCGCTGTCGACGGTATTCCTGAAGATTGCTCACTGGAAATTAGGCGTCGCGGCGCCTCCCCTTGGGCCCGAGGCTCTGACGATGGAACAGAGGACGTGAGCTGTTCGAGGATGAGGGGAGAGATGGCATGCTCGACAAGAAATGAGTAGTCTGGTTTTTGAAATTTTAGAAGATTCGAAAACGGGAATGTGGTCTCGTCGAATGTGACTTGACGAGATATGTGGATTTGATGAGTCGACAAGTCATAGCATAGATATCCCCTATGGTTTGACGGGAATCCTAGGAAGACACGGGGAGTAGACCTAGGAGCAAGTTTGTGAGGGGCGATAGAACTGAGGTTGGTATAGCACAGACAATCGAAAATCCGTAGATGATCATAGGAGGGGACTCTATGGTAGATGATTTCGGTAGGGGTCATATTGTGAAGAGTGCTAGTAGGGAGAATATTTAGAATGTATTCTGACATTTTAGCAGCATATACCCAGAAGGAAGGAGGGATGGAGGCATGAATCAATAGGGTGCGAATCATATTGTTAATGGTACGTATGATTCTTTCAGCTTTACCGTTTTGTGGTGAGGTGTGAGGGCAGGAGAAGCGAAAAACCATGCCATTATTTGTACAAAACCGGTGAAACATATAGTTATTGAATTCACGACCATTATCACACTGGAATGATTTTATACTTTTTCCAAATTGTGTTGGATAAACTTGCGAAACTCAAGAAATTTGGCAAATATTTTCGATTTAAATTTAAGAGGATATAACCAAACATAGTGTGAAAAATCATCAAGCTACACAAGATAGTATTTATGACCGAGAGAACTAGATGTCCATAAATCGACATGTATAATATCAAAAGGAGCAAGTGTAACACCAGTAGATGATTTAAACGGAAGACGAATATGTTTGCCTAAAGAGCAAGAAACACAATTTTGGGCAAGTTTTCCATTACAAGTAATGAAATTGTTGCCTTTAAGAAAATTAAAAACTGGGACTCCTGGATGACTAAGCCTATTATGCCAAGTTGAAGAAGAAACAACCGCTAGAGTGACAGGAGAGCAAGATCTGGCAGCGGAGGTGCAAGTGAATAGATAGAGATCCCCCGTGCTATTGCATCTCGTAAGAGGTGTCTCCGTATGAAGATCCTTCACAGTAAAATCAAAAGGGTCAAAATACACGGAGACATAATTATTACGAGTAAATTGGCGTACATTTATGAGGTTTTTAATCATGTGGGGGGCATATAGGGTGTTTTTGAGGGAGAAGGGTGGATGACGAGGTTGTGTGTATGAAGTACCATACCCTTTAACTGGGATGTGTTGTCCACTACCAACTGTAACATATTGAAGATGCTTTAAACTAAACAGTTTAGGGATAGTACCTGCAGATTGGGTGACGTGAGATGTGGCGCCTGAGTCCATGTACCAAGTATTGCCAGGCTGTTGCATGGAGAGGGTGCTGAATGTCTGTCCCAACTCAGTGGGTGTCATGCCGGATGAGGGTTGCAAAACCTGACATTGCATGAAGTGGACCTGCTGCGAGGCTGGAGCGGGGCCCAACAAACCAGGGTAAGAATACGAATTGTAGAGTCTGATGCATCGAATGGACTCGGTGTCGCGACTCAACCGGGCACCGCGGCTCAGATCTTGAGCCGCGCGCAGTGTGCGAATTGGCGAGCCGCGTCCTAGTTGTTCTGCGATCCCTGTTGTTGTTGTTGCCGGTTCTCGCTGACCGTGACTTGCCACGACCACGCCTCTCTCGCCGCCTCGCCATTTTTCCACAGCATCCCTGCTGCGGTTGAGAGTTTTCTAGCGGCGTTGGATCTTGAGGGCGCGTTTCGACCGCTAATGCCTTCTGACTGTGCTCATCCTGCTTAGCAAGTCGAGTTGGTTCGAGCAATAACTGCGAGCGAGCGAGCTTTGTTAAAGTTGGGTAACGGAGCTTCCTGTTGAATCATGGTGGCCAAAATATCATATTCACCTTTATGAAGGCCATCAATCAATTGTAACACCAGTTTGGTGTCAGTAACAGACTCGTCGACAGCAGCAAGTTGATCCGTCAGTAGCTTTAACTGTTTGCAGTACTCAGTCACATTGGAAAAGTTTTCAAGACGTGTATTGTTAAATTGCTCCTCTAAATACACAACACGGGTGTGCTTATTGTCCTGAAAAATTTCCTCCAAACGATTCCATAACTCAAGGGTTGTGGCGCCAGATTTCATGATAGTAAGAAGAAGGTCCTGAAAAATACTACCATAAATCCACTGTTTGACGCCGGCGTCTAGACGACGCCAATAGACTCATCAACCTCCGGAGGGCGCGGAATGGTGTCATCGATGTGATCAAGTACATTATAGAGACATGCATGATTACGAAACAGTTCTACCCAGAGAGAATACTGACTGTTTTCTTGATCAAGAACAATGGGAATATGGTTCTTGATGTTGGAAATAGTAAGAGCGGGATGAAACAGGGGTGATGACTTTGTGGTGGGATTTGTGGAGGTAGAGGCGTCAGAAAGTGTGGAAGAATCAGGGATAGCCATTTAGAGAAGAGAAGAAAGGAAGAACAAAACCCGAAAAAACAGAAAAAATCCGGGAGGGCTGCGGCGTAGGAGAGGCAGCCGACGGCTGTGGAAGAGCAAGATTTTTAGGGTTTTGTTTATTTGGCTCTTGATACTGTAACGCCCCATTTTCGACCGGAGCCGGAAACGGGAGTGCCGCTACGCATAGTTGGATTCCTAAATGCAATTTAAAGGAGTCGCCACCTAATTATTATAGTGAATTAGGACACTGAAAATGTAGCATAAAATACTACGAATGATCTCCATTTTAAAGGTCTGCGAAAGCTATGTGAGATTCTAGGTAAGGGTTCTTTATTATCCTAAAGGGAAGGGGTTAGGCACCCTAAAGGATCCGCTAACTTGCGGTTGTCCGTTCAAACTTAGGTTTTAAAATTATTGTGCTAAATATATCATGCAATTCTAAGGGTATTCTAATTATTAAACTAATCAAAAGATATTTAAACTAGGCATGCAAATATTTAATATAGATATGTATTTAACAAGATAGTAATGAAAGCAAATAAACATAAAAGATGTAATGAAGATAAATTAGCAACATTTTGCTTTTATTTCATTTTTATGCGAATGATTCAACTTTGGCGCCGGCACTGCAAAAGACACTTAGTAGAAGAGTTAGTAAATGATAAATAAATTACCAAACAAACACAATATATGTATATATATAGATATATATGTAAAATATATTGTAAAAGATATATTTTTTTATATAGTGTGGGCTCAGCTAGTGTTATGCCAAGAATACTAAGACATGAGAAGCCAATATCGCTATTTGGCCATGGCCGACTCGCCTCACGGTGAACGATACTATGCATTCTCGTCTAATCTTTTCACTTTCCTCCTCGCCCACATATTCCGTCTCGCTTACCACGGAGGCCTCCAGATCGACGGATAAATCCTTCTTTGGCCAGTGTAGTATCATATTCAAAATCAGCAAAATACCAAGTGTAGTAACTTGTTCAAAATCAGTAAATAAATTAAGCCAAATAGCCTAAATTAATGCAGAAAACAATGAACAGCGGACAACATGCCGGAACAGTAGCGGTCATTTAAACAATGCAATTCACCGAGCAGCGATGGGAAGTCGTGAAACAGTCCCAACAGGATTTTCAAAACATCGCCGGAGTCTTAAAACTCCGGCCATAATACTACAATGGTGCAAAATCAGCCCAACAAAACAGGAGCAAACCGACGAACATAGCCGGAGTTTTGCAAACTCCGGCCAAATACCAAAACTCCAGAAATCAGTCCGACAACCAACAACAGAAACCGAAAGTTAAACCAACAGGGGTCGCCGGGGTTTAAAATTCCGGCGAGATACAAAAGTTCCAAATCAGTCCAACCAAACCACAAATAGCAACGAAAGAGAAACAAATCAATGTCGTCGCCGGAGTTCAAACTCCGGCAAGTTTCAACAACACAAAAGATAACAGGCAGCGGTGGCGGCGACGGGTGTGTGGCGACGAGTTGGTGAGGAGTTGAGGTGGGTCGGTGATGGCAGCGTGGGGGTGCTGGGTATTTTGAATAGAGGGTTCGCCGGAGTTTTTAGAACTCCGTGGCGGCGAATAAGCGGCGGCGTGGCAGAGGCGAGGAGAGAAGGTTCTCCCTTCAAAAAATAATATCAAAACAAAGTGGGCTCAGCCCTTTTTTTTCGAACGTATGGGCTGCCTTCCCTTTAAAAACAAAAAAAAATGAACGTTGGGGGGGGCTGCCCCTCTTGCTGCGTGCTGGCTGCTGATCTTTCCCTTGAAAAAAATATGAAAAACAAAAGTGAGCTCAGCCCTTTTCTAAGAGTTGCCCAACGTTGTGCTGCCCCCCCCCCCTCTTTATTTTGTGCTGCTGCTCTTTGCCGTGTTGCCCCCTCCCTTATTTTTTGTCCTTTTTCCACGTTGTGGCTGCCCCCCTCTTTTAATAAAGGGGGGGTAAGAATTAAATAATAGGGGGTAGGTTAGGTTTTGGTATTTTAGGGGGGAATGAAAAGCGGGGTTTGAAATTTAAAAATGAGGGGGAAATAAAGAGGGGGGGTGTTTGGATGATATAAAAATAGTGTTGGATTGGAATGATTCGGATTGGGTTCCGTACTGGACTGGTTTGACAAAATGCAACGCGGGTTAATTATTTAAAGAAAAATTATTTAAAAAGATGCAAAATTATTAAAATGCAAATGCCGACGCAAAAATGCAATATTTAAGACATGTTTAATGTCTGATTAAAATTAAAGCAGGACGTCAATTAATTATTTAAAGAGATGCAAAATATTATTATAATAGAAATATAATATTAACAAAAACATAATGCTTAAATAAAAATAAAAAGATGCAATGTCATTTTGCGAATAAATAAACATAGAATATTATATAAAATATGCAAAAATAACGATTAAAATGCGGTGTGCTAAAATACTTAAAATTGCACGAAAATATACAAAAAACGGGTCAAAATTGACTGTCAACAGATACCATGTTAGATGATATTAATCTCTCTTGGGGAGTCTTTCATTAATATCAAGGTATATATAGAGTACAATATTCATCCCTTATACAATAGGAATCTTAAGCCTATACAAAAGAGGAATCTTAGTCTTACCATAATTATATTTACACAATATATAGAAATATTCTAATTATGGGTAGGGAATATATTGTTTCCTATATTTACACGTATACAAAAGAGGAATCCTAGTTTTACCATAATTATATTTACACAATATATGAAAATATTCTAATTATGGGTAGAGAATATATTGTTTCATATATTTACACGTTTACCCTTAGTACTCCAGTTAAAATAATGGGTTGTAAATCAATAAGCGTTATGGTCGTATCGATAGGTTCCAATCATTTGTAGTCAAGTCTCGAATTGAGTTATGAGTATGAAAAATAATTCTATCAGCTTTTCACGTAAGTGGATCGTACGTTGTGCGAATCGAAATTAATTAAAATTTTAATATGAGAATTGAATATCGAATAAAAAATAATAAAAATAACTTTTCCACCATTATTATGCAGCTGAACATTCACCGATATAACTGATTTTAAAGTTTTAAACAACCATTGAAAAAGATATCAAATATGTTTATTCACAAAAGCATTTATCTAAATTATTTTTAATCTCTGTCTAAACGTCTCACGATAGGTACTTCATTAATTAGAACAGTAATAATAAATTCGAATACATAAAAATTAATTCATATTCAATATCAAAGACAATTTGATCGAAGGAAAAAATCATTCTTACCAGAAGATAAATAGAACATTAATGATAATAATAATAAATGAAAATAAGTATAAGAGAAGAGTTATTGATATTTCAACTCGATTACCTTAAATTCGTGTAACACAAAACACTTTTTATCAAGAATTTCATTCTTTCTCCCGGCTCAAATTTGAGAACTATCAAATATAAACACTCTAATTCTACCCTACTTGATGATTTCAGCCGCACACTCTCCTCTCTCCTTACCCTACCTCATTCTCGTCCACCCTCTTCAGCCGCCCAGACCCTTCCATCTATTCTTTACCTTTCAACAGCCCACACCCCTATACAAAAAACTCACCTCTACTCTCTCCCTCACCATCGGGATCTACCCTAACACCTCCCCAGCCGTCTCACCCTCTCCCCCTAAAACTTCAAACCAGCCGCCCTAAACTCCCCACAGCCTAAACCTAACCCTAGCCGTCTCTCCCTCTCCTCTTCACCTTTCCCGCCATGGCCACTTCTCACGGAGTTCCATCTCCGTGAACTACATAGCCACCGCCTCAACCACTCGCCCACCGTCCGCATACACCACGACCTCATCTCTGCCTCGCTTGACGGATTGACCACGATCAAGCGAGAGGATTTCGATCCGTAATCACTTTTGTTATATATGGTAATATGTTTATGTATTGTGTTGCTCTCCTCGGTTTGAAAGTAGATCGTCGGAAAATGAACTCCGTTGACATTTGTGCTGGTCACTGTTGTTTCATTTTGTTACTATTGTTATTTGGTATTTTACTTGTTGTGGTGTGATGTTTCCACAACCCTATTGTGGTGATTATATTGTTGTTGGTTTCATTGTTGGGTGATCTTCGTTTTTGTTATCGGCCAAAATCGGGTGACCTTGATTGCTTCATTTTTATGGTTGTTGTCGGTTATCTGGACTGATTTTGGATTGTTTTTCAGCCTTTGTTGTCACTGTTTTAGCCATTTTTGGCGGACTGGTTTTAGGTTATTTTGCTACTGATTTGGCTATGGTGCTGGACTGATTTTTAGGCTATTTTGCTACTGATTTGGCTATGGTGCTGGACTGATTTTTAGGCTATTTTGCTACTGATTTTCGGCTATTTGCTACTGATTTGGCTATGGTGCTGGACTGATTTTTAGGCTATTTTGCTACTGATTTTAGGCTGGTTTTACTGATTTTGAACAAGATACTACACTTGGTATTTTTACTGATTTTGAACAGATACTACACTTTGGCCAATGAAAAAGTTATCCGTCGATTTTTGAGGCCTCCACAATTGCAAAGACGGAAAATAAAATAAATGAAGCTTTCTGGGCAATGATGATTTCTTCCACTTACACCGGATAACCAACATGCGCTGGCAAGGCGAATTCTCGCAGCCGCACTTGTTTAGGCTGTCCCACTTTATATTTTTTACATATCTGAGCCCTCCGTGTTTAAAACTATTACTGTTTTGGCGCGGATTCGAATGTTTTATCTATTTTATTGTTTTCTAGCAATATTGACCGATGAAGGAATCTCCGTCTGATTTCCAAGGTCTTCCCTGTACAAAAGACGAATTTATTTTTTGGCTTTACTTATTAATTTTTGTTATTGTTTTTAGTTGTTTATTCTATCACTAACAGTTTTACTAAGTGTTTATGCAGGTACCCGGAGATCATCTTGTGCAGAAGGTCTAAAAAGGGCTAAAGATGTCCCGTAGTTTTATCTATGTCGCATTTAAATTTTAGTTTTACTATTTTTGTATTGCATTTTATTTTAATTATAAATTATGTAAAAATGTTTAGAGTAGGTAGAATAAAAGCCAATATATAATCAACCTAGGTTTGAATGGATTACCGCAAGTTAGCGGATCTTAAAGGATGCCTAACCCCTTCCCTTTAGGATAATAAAGAACCCTGATCCAGAATCTCATTAATTTTGCAGATCATTAAATGGAGATTAATTGCAGTATTTTATTGCAATAAATCAAGTGTCCTAATTCACTTAAATAATTAGGTGGCGACTTTAAATACATCTAGAATCAACCATACGTAATACTCCCGCTTCGACTCAGTTAAAATGGGTGTTACACATACAAACCCAACTGCAAGATATACCGACAAAGCGATCATACCACGCACGAGAGCCTGCTTGTGCCATATAGTGACTTACGAGACGCACACATAGTGAGAGACTACCGGATGGGTGATCCTGCGGTGACGACGTATTAATCGCTTCTCTCAGGTCCCCATGTAAAAATGTATTCTTTACATCAAGTTGATGGATCGGCCAGTGTTTGCCCATGACAATGCTCAAAACTGTGTGAATAGTAGTCGGTTTGACAACCGGGCTGAAGGTCTCTCCACAATCAATGTCTTCTTGCTGATTTGTGCCATTAGCCACAAGACGGGCCTTATACCTCTCAAGATCCCCATTGTCTCTGAACTTGTGATGAAAAAGCCACATACATCGAATTACATTCACCCCCTCAGGTCTAGGTACTAGATCCCACGTGTGCTGTTTAGTTAAAACATTTAATTCCTCATACATAACTGCATTCCAATTAGGGTCTTGTTTGGCCAATTTTAGGTTCTTTGGAAGTGGAGAGATGGTTTGGGCAGACAAGTTGAAATGGACTTTGGGTTTGAAGATTTCATGCTTTGAACGAATTTTCATTGGATGAGTAGGGACAGTGGGTGGTGGAGTGGTGTAGACGGTGGGTAAAGTTGGATAAGGAGAAGGTGGGGAGAAGTCGTCGGGAGCCGCGACTCTGGATCGAGCCGCGGCCCGCACTGCAGGCCGTGGCGCTGTCGACGGTATTCCTGAAGATGGCTCACTGGAAATTAGGCGTCGCGGCGCCTCCCCTGGGGCCCGAGGCTCTGACGATGGAACAGAGGACGTGAGCTGTTCGAGGATGAGGGGAGAGATGGCATGCTCGACAAGAAATGAGTAGTCTGGTTTTTGAAATTTTAGAAGATTCGAAAACGGGAATGTGGTCTCGTCGAATGTGACTTGACGAGATATGTGGATTTGATGAGTCGACAAGTCATAGCATAGATATCCCCATGGTTTGACGAATCCTAGGAAGACACGGGGAGTAGACTCAGGAGCAAGTTTGTGAGGCGATAGAATCGAGGTTGGTATAGCATGCATAATCGAAAATCCGTAGATGATCATAGGAGGACTCTATGGTAGATGATTTGTAGGGTCATATTGTGAAGAGTGCTAGTAGGGAGAATATTTAGAATGTATTCTGACATTTTAGCAGCATATACCCAGAAGGAAGGAGGGATGGAGGCATGAATCAATAGGGTGCGAATCATATTGTTAATGGTACGTATGATTCTTTCAGCTTTACCATTTTGTGGTGAGGTGTGAGGGCAGGAGAAGCGAAAAACCATGCCATTATTTGTACAAAACCGGTGAAACATATAGTTATTGAATTCACGACCATTATCACACTGGAATGATTTTATACTTTTTCCAAATTGTGTTGGATAAACTCATAAACTCAAGAAATTTGGCAAATATTTTCGATTTAAATTTAAGAGGATATAACCAAACATAGTGTGAAAAATCATCAAGCTACACAAGATAGTATTTATGACCGAGAGAACTAGATGTCCATAAATCGACATGTATAATATCAAAAGGAGCAAGTGTAACACCAGTAGATGATTTAAACGGAAGACGAATATGTTTGCCTAAAGAGCAAGAAACACAATTTTGGGCAAGTTTCCCATTACAAGTAATGAAATTGTTGCCTTTAAGAAAATTAAAAACTGGGACTCCTGGATGACTAAGCCTATTATGTCAAGTTGAAGAAGAAACAACCGCTAGAGTGACAGGAGAGCAAGATCTGGCAGCGGAGGTGCAAGTGAATAGATAGAGATCCCCCGTGCTATTGCATCTCGTAAGAGGTGTCTCCGTATGAAGATCCTTCACAGTAAAATCAAAAGGGTCAAAATACACGGAGACATAATTATTACGAGTAAATTGGCGTACATTTATGAGGTTTTTAATCATGTGGGGGGCATATAGGGTGTTTTTGAGGGAGAAGGGTGGATGACGAGGTTGTGTGTATGAAGTACCATACCCTTTAACTGGGATGTGTTGTCCACTACCAACTGTAACATATTGAAAATGCTTTAAACTAAACAGTTTAGGGATAGTACCTGCAGATTGGGTGACGTGAGATGTGGCGCCTGAGTCCATGTACCAAGTATTGCCAGGCTGTTGCATGGAGAGGGTGCTGAATGTCTGTCCCAACTCAGTGGGTGTCATGCCGGATGAGGGTTGCAAAACCTGACATTGCATGAAGTGGACCTGCTGCGAGGCTGGAGCGGGGCCCAACAAATCAGGGTAAGAATACGAATTGTAGGGCTGCTGGTACTGGAATGGACTCGGTGTCGCGACTCAACCTGGCACCGCGGCTCAGACTTGGGGCCGCCATGCAGGTGCGACCGGTCGGCGAGCCGCGGCCTAGTTGTTCTGCGATCCCTGTTGTTGTTGTTGCTGCTGGTTCTGTTGACCGTGACCCTTGCCACGACCACGGCCTCCTCTGCCGCCGCCCCTGCCACCTTTTCCACCGCATCCCTGCTGCGGTTGAGAGTTTTCTAGCGGCGTTGGATCTTGAGGGCGCGTTTCGACCGCTAATGCCTTCTGACTGTGCTCATCCTGCTTAGCAAGTCGAGTTGGTTCGAGCAATAACTGCGAGCGAGCGAGCTTTGTTAAAGTTGGGTAACGGAGCTTCCTGTTGAATCATGGTGGCCAAAATATCATATTCACCTTTATGAAGGCCATCAATCAATTGTAACACCAGTTTGGTGTCAGTAACAGACTCGTCGACAGCAGCAAGTTGATCCGTCAGTAGCTTTAACTGTTTGGAGTACTCAGTCACATTGGAAAAGTTTTCAAGACGTGTATTGTTAAATTGCTCCTCTAAATACACAACACGGGTGTGCTTATTGTCCTGAAAAATTTCCTCCAAACGATTCCATAACTTAAGGGTTGTGGCGCCAGATTTCATGATAGTAAGAAGAAGGTCCTGAAAAATACTACCATAAATCCACTGTTTGACGCCGGCGTCTAGACGACGCCAATAGACTCATCAACCTCCGGAGGGCGCGGAATGGTGTCATCGATGTGATCAAGTACATTATAGAGACATGCATGATTACGAAACAGTTCTACCCAGGGAGAATACTGACTGTTTTCTTGATCAAGAATAATGGGAATATGGTTCTTGATGTTGGAAATAGTAAGAGCGGGATGAAACAGGGGTGATGACTTTGTGGAGGTAGAGGCGTCAGAAAGTGTGGAAGAATCAGGGATAGCCATTTAGAGAAGAGAAGAAAGGAAGAACAAAACCCGAAAAAACAAAAAATCCAGGGTCATGCAGAGAGAAATGACTACGTGGAAGAGCAAGATTTTTAGGGTTTTGTTTATTTGGCTCTTGATACCATGTTAGATGATATTAATCTCTCTTGGGGAGTCTTTCATTAATATCAAGGTATATATAGAGTACAATATTCATCCCTTATACAATAGGAATCTTAAGCCTATACAAAAGAGGAATCTTAGTCTTACCATAATTATATTTACACAATATATAGAAATATTCTAATTATGGGTAGGGAATATATTGTTTCCTATATTTACACGTATACAAAAGAGGAATCCTAGTTTTACCATAATTATATTTACACAATATATGAAAATATTCTAATTATGGGTAGAGAATATATTGTTTCATATATTTACACGTTTACCCTTAGTACTCCAGTTAAAATAATGGGTTGTAAATCAATAAGCGTTATGGTCGTATCGATAGGTTCCAATCATTTGTAGTCAAGTCTCGAATTGAGTTATGAGTATGAAAAATAATTCTATCAGCTTTTCACGTAAGTGGATCGTACGTTGTGCGAATCGAAATTAATTAAAATTTTAATATGAGAATTGAATATCGAATAAAAAATAATAAAAATAACTTTTCCACCATTATTATGCAGCTGAACATTCACCGATATAACTGATTTTAAAGTTTTAAACAACCATTGAAAAAGATATCAAATATGTTTATTCACAAAAGCATTTATCTAAATTATTTTTAATCTCTGTCTAAACGTCTCACGATAGGTACTTCATTAATTAGAACAGTAATAATAAATTCGAATACATAAAAATTAATTCATATTCAATATCAAAGACAATTTGATCGAAGGAAAAAATCATTCTTACCAGAAGATAAATAGAACATTAATGATAATAATAATAAATGAAAATAAGTATAAGAGAAGAGTTATTGATATTTCAACTCGATTACCTTAAATTCGTGTAACACAAAACACTTTTTATCAAGAATTTCATTCTTTCTCCCGGCTCAAATTTGAGAACTATCAAATATAACATTTTTTTTTTTTGTTGTGAAGGCGTGCATTCTTACTTTTCGAGTGCATGCAGAAACCCCGACCGACAACATTTGGACGGTGGGTCAAGTGCTTTATAAACATTTGCTCGCAAAGTATGCTTATATTAAATTAATCGGAATGTGTTTCGACATATGCTTTTTGACTTACTCAACTTAATTAATATTAAATTATTATTTATAATAAATTAGTGTAGTTTTGATGTAAATATGAAAAAGGACAAAGAAAGTAACGCGTATAAACAGTGGCTTTCCAATATCTGTATTTTCCCTTTTTTATATACCCACAATTCCATTAATTTCACCACCCATGACCCAACAACCCTAATTTTTTACTTCTACTCTCTGTGTGTATATACATATATATTTTGTCTAATACCCACTGCCAGAAAGAAAAAGAAAAATTGTACAGGAAAGATCAAAGAACAAACCAAAGCCATGGGTGGAGGCAATGGCCAGAAAGCAAAGATGGCTCGTGAGAAGAACGCTGAAAAGATGAAAGGCCAAAAGGGTATCCATATTTAACTTTGTTTTTTGTTGTATAATTGTTTTTCTCTATATTTGGAATTTTTTCAAAAAAAGAAAAAGATTGAATTTTGGCTAATCAAGAATATGGTGTCTGTGCAGGAAGCCAACTTGAGGCAAACAAGAAGGCCATGAATATCCAGGTTTTTTTTGTTAATTTCATTGAAAGTTTATTTTATTTTTGGAATAATTTTCCCTTCTGTACAATTTTTCTCATCCAGCTTAAAAATCTAGGTTCCCAATTGATTTTTAAGGATTTTAATTGATTTTGACTTGCTAAAGTTTTGGGAATTTTAATTGGATATATAGAGTTATGGAAGATTTTTGTAGTATAGACCAAAAATTTAGTCAAATCTCTGTTTTAGGACAGTAAAGGGGATTTTGGGTGCTGCAATTTGTTGATGTCTTGTTACAACAACAACAACAATAACTTACAACGAGGGTCTGGGGAGGGTAGAGTGTACACATACATACCTTACCTCCACCTTTACGTAGAGCGGCTTGTTAATCTAATCTAATTGATCGCGTAACTAAGGATTTGGATTATGTTTATATGGTTTTCTATTGCCTCATAGCATCTAAAAGAAGCGGAATTGATTGCTAAAATAATGTTCAGATATGACACAGTTGCAAGTGTGATACAATAAGCTAGGATGTTATTATTGGTTTATTGGAATTGCACCCTTGAAAATTTAGGAAACCTGGAAGGCTTCTTTTGTGTGTCATAGATAAGGTAGAATTCACCACCGTAATCCTTTTTAAATAGCAGTAGATAGCCTAAAGATTCTTGTATTCAATTTCCTCAATCTCAACATCAACAACAATATGCGTTGTGTAATCCCACAAGTGGGATCTGGCGAGGATAAAATGTACGCAGACCTTACTCCTACTTTTGTGAGGTAGAGAGACTATTTCCGATAGACTCTCGGCTCAATTCAGTTTACTCAATCTATCTATCTGTCTTAATTGTGGGTAGCAATAGAGAAGGCAAGTCAGTGTGTTCATATGTTGCTGAAAAATGGTTGCCCCTATGTTTAGGAAATACTAAGTCATTATCTGAAAACTATTTTTTCTTGTGTTCTGTTGGTGAGTGAGAATCTTTTTTGGGGAAATTCACTTATTAAAGATCGATAATAATGCTGGCAAATCGGATAGTATTTTTATAAGAAAATATAGTATAAAAGATTGATAATATATATCTCGTTTTTTAAAACAGTGATGTGAAGTTAGGAGTTAAGATAGTTGTAAATTGACTTTCGTTCATAAGTGATTGTTTTCCTCCTTCCGGTAGAGAAAGTTTTCTTGGTAAAAATTTTGTGACAATTAGATACCAGAAAATGACTTACTTTTTGGAAGGTATTATCTGAAAGATATTTTCCTGTCATACCAAACACATTAGTAACCGAGTTTATTTGTTGAAGTCTTGGAAAGAAACAAAAATAAAAAATGTTTTGCCTGTTAAAGAAGGATAGAATGGAACTAATGTATTTGAGACTAAAAAACAAGATGGTATCCACTCCTGTCCAAGAACTATAATTCTTGCTGAAACTATCTCTCTTCCCACGGGGGCAAAGGGAATAAAAAACAAGATGGTAAACGAGGGAGATAATATCTCAACACCGTTATTCATTTGCCCTAATGCTTGCTAGTCGTAACGGAATAAAAAACAGGATGGTAAACAAGGAAAAGGTTATACAAACAGTGTTATTCATCTGTCCTAATCTTTGTTAATTGTGAGAAACCAAGATGGTAACAAGGGAAATGTTATCTAAAACTGTTATCTATTTATCGTAACATTTGCTTATTGTCAAATGCAGTGCAAGGTGTGCATGCAGACATTCATTTGCACCACTTCTGAAGTTAAGTGCAGAGAACACGCTGAGGCGAAACATCCCAAATCTGATGTCTATGCATGTTTCCCTCATCTCAAGAAATGATTTGCATTTCAGAGAGTGGAGTGATGGTTGTTTCCCAAATATGTTTCTAAATTCTGTTAACCATGATAGAAATTTTAATCTGTTCCAAAGTTGTTACTTAATTCTGCTTCAAACTGTTGATGGCTACTTAGTCTGGAACTCTTTGTGAAATATACTAACGTTTATGATAAGTGCCTTCTCTCATGTTAATTTTTTGCTGGACTTGTGGGAGTGTGTTTTGCTTTACCTTCTCAATGTTGATGGAGTATTTATTACTATTACTAGTTTTAAACATTTGCCACCAAAGGTTTGGTATCCTTAATTAGAGTTCTCGGGTTCGAGCTCTGAGAATGGAGTTTGCCACCAAATTTGTTTGATGTAGCTAGGTTTTTTATTGTCACTATAAGGCATCCGTGTTAAACTCTTTATACACCAAAATTTATTTGGAGTACATAGACGAAGTCTTAAGAAAAGAGACTTTAATGAAAGACTGTTATTTTCTTAAGCATCTTTTGTAGTGTCATGATCAACATCTATCTGAATTCTAAACCAACAGCGTATACGTTTCAAAATTAGCGACGTTGAACTTTTATTTGTATAAAAAAATAAAGAGAAAGACGAAGTAGTGTTCAATGATACTAATTCAATATATTTATGTATGATGATAGTATCATGGAGGATTAAGAGTGTCTCATTGAAGGATATCATCTCATTATATGAATACTATGATGATATCATAGAAGACTGATGAGTGTTTCATGGAAGGATTGAAGTAGTCCTCTGTAATACCATCTCAATATATGTATATAAGATAATTACATTAAAGAAGTTTTTTGGAGGAAAGTGTTTTTTTAATAAATAAACATCATCCTGATGCCCTGTCAATATATTATATATACTATATAAATTTCATAGAGGGATAGTGAGTATTTTTGAAAAAAATAAAAAGTATTATGTAATATCATAGTATATAAGAGGTAGGTGAGACCACATTGGTATCAAAATTTAGGAAATATGAGCATGGGCGGATCTAGAGCCTAATGAGGGTATTTACCCGAACACCCTTGATAAAAAATTACATCGTATATAAAAGATATTTTTTATTGTTTATGTATATATAGAGATTTTGATATACCCTGAACACAAGAGAAGAAGTTGATTCAATGGTTTAGAGGTTCAAGTGGTTTCAAGTTTAAATCTCAGTCACTACGTTTTTATTTTTCAAACACTCTTAATGAAAATTCTGAATCCGTTATTGAGTAGGAGGGAATAGTTAGTTTTTTTTTTTAAATATGAGCAGGTAAGTGTTTTAATTTGAGGGGACATGCACGTTATTTCCGCAAAATAAAACGCCCAACAGTCCACATCTATGGACAAACCTTAAGATGGGCTAAAATCCCAAACTTCTAGTTCATAATTCGTAGCATTAAGATTTAAGACCACATGGCTTTCAATTCACTTTTATTAATTGAGTTATTGAAGTAGCTCATTTGCTAACAATCTAAATTTCCCTTGATTCCAAGTCCCCGACAAATCCTCACATATTTTTGTAAGAAACTCTTTTTCAGAAATCCCTTTTCCGAATGAACGAGTGTCTATGAATCTTTAACTGTCCATGTCATCCTATTAAAATCCGTCTCTGAGACATATTACAACAACTCATAGATTTCTCAATCACGTTCTTTTTTTTTCCATTTCTTTGATGAGGGGAAAGTCCCGAAGGCGAAACTCCCGTACTGCAGCCTCTTGTGCGGTGAGATGTAGATCGAGGATATCTTGTAGCCACTCGCATGAGAGAGAGGACCAACGGGACACGAACCCAACAACAATCCTTGTAATATTTCAGCAAAGTATTGTCACCACACGGGTTCGAACCCACAACGTCGGGCATACTTTTGCTAAATATATGTTGTCAATAGGCCCTGTCCAAGCAAAGAGTACAAATCAAATGGTGAAAAGAAACGATCACTCACACAAAATTTGCATATGCAACTGTATGTCAGATGCTTAATCTGTGACCTGTGACCACTACTGCACGATGACACCATGATAAACTGAGACAGTGGCCTTACCACAACCAATGAATGTCGAATTATACCGTATAAATAAGATATCAATTATTTTTCTGTAATACATATAATCTTTTGAACCATTTAGACATAAGAATTTTATGAAATTTTTGTTAAGAGTCCACATCGGTAATGAAATGGGAACATGAACTTCTTATATGGACTTGGACAATCCTCACCCTACAAGCTAGCTTTTGGGGTTGAGTAAGACCCAAAATCCATTCTTACAATTTTTTTTACAGTACTAAGGGGCAAAAATAGGATTTCCACCAAGGAAGTTCCACATGTTACTATGTTAGTATTATACACAAAATAAAAATTTAAACAATGTAATAGAGAAGAGTAAAGAAGATACAGTTTTCATAATACATAGTGCATGGCGAAAATAGGATTTTCATCTAGATTCAATATTTATTATATAAACACACTTGTGATCTTCTAATGAAAAAGATTCATTTGAACCACTTTATGCCCTTCTAGGCTTCTAGCTTCGCCCCTAATAACAAAGACAGTAAAATTTGCTTTATGCGGTAGGGGTAAAAAATGGATCTTGATTAATTCAACCCCAAAAGCTAACTTACGAGTAAAGATTGTCCAAGTTCATATACGGAGATTAATTATACATTCCACTATCGATGTGAGACTTTCTAACACTCTCCGCACGATCAGACCTAGTTAATTGGAATGTGGACAATATAATATGAGACCAACATTGATGAATAAAGAATCGAAATGGGTCCAACTTTATACCATTATCATGTAAAGAATGAATTTTGAGTCTAACTCAATTCCAAAAACTAGCTTACGATGGAGGATTGCCCAAATGACCCATCTAGGGATGTCAGTGGGGCGGGTAAATGCGGGTACCGCCCCGCACCCGCTCCAATTGGGGCGGGTATGGGGATGGTTTGGTGGGTGGTGGGGCGGGTATGAGTATCAAAAGTGCTACCCGCCATGGGTAGTGGGCGGGGTGAATTTCATATAAGACCCGCCCCGCATCCGTCCCGCCCCGCTACCCGCACCGTACCCACACCGACCATACCCGCACCGCCCATATCCGTATCATCTATTAATTTAATTAGGCTATTTACGAATTTATTTGGCCCTTTCTTGATTTAAAATGTGACTTGAGCTAACCCGCACCGTAATGCACCACGTTTTTTTTTCTTATTCTCTTTGTTCTCTTTTTTTTTGTTAAATATTTTCATCTTTACTGTTTTTTAATATTCATAATATTTTGACAAGGTTTTAGACTTGATATTCGATACACCATAGTGGAAAGGTACCTTTTTTTTCCTTTTTCTTATATATAACTTTCATTTTGGTGACTAAAACAATTGCTAGACATTATTTGAGCATTTTATTAATGGGTACCCGTCGGGTAAGTGGGTATCCACGTGAAGTAAGTGGGGCGGGGGCGGGTGGAAGAATTACTACCCGTGATGGGTGGTGGGGCGGGGGTGGGGATGTGTTTTAGGTGGTGGGTACGGGTATGGGATACCCTTCCCCGCCCCCGCCCCGCCCCATTGACATCCCTAGACCCATCCCACTATGGACTTTCTAACAGTAGGTTCTAATTTAATGTACGAATTTCTTGCAGTTTTTTGAATCTCAATTAAAATTTCGGGCTCCGCCACTTACTTACGAGAGTCTTAAATCGCTAAAATTTTTGTAAGTAAATTCAGTTGCTCTTAAACACCGCTAATAGCACCATCATTTTTATTTACATGCCTAAAATACGATGCTGATTTCTCTTTCCGGTTACTATTTCACACTGATCTTCTCCACTTTTCAAATCCCGCTGAAAAAAAGATATAATTAAAAATTAATTTACATACTTACAGTGAAAATTACTCAATTTCACTTTTTCTTTTTTACTGCTCCGCAAAATTGCTAACGAGGGTAGTGCTGAGGAAGCCGGAACCGAACCTGAGACGCCGGAGATCTAACAGCAACACCGTGCCAACATATGCCACCTCGACACAACTCATCGGAATGATGACGTGGCTGGTTGATATGCTGAGTAGGATGATTACGTGTCAAAGCATACCTAGCTTTACGTGACACATCCCACGTCAGACTCAAAATCAATAAACCTAATACTACACCTGTCGATACAATCAGCACAAATCCTCCACCATAGCTCCGTCCAGTCATCAATCCGTAAGCCTTCATCGCCGCTATCACTAACAGGTACAACGTCGTTAAATTCCCCACTACAGTATCCGAAATCGCCATTTTTATTGCAAAATTAACTTGTTGAAAATGTTAAAATTGAGTCAACTGGTTATAGTATACTCATGTTTTTGGGGGTGGGTGGGGGTAAGATAATGGTAGTTTATCTTCACTTTTTAAATGTATATTTTCAGTTTTTGGTGTTTTTGAGGGAAGGGTGTGTGTGTGTGTTAATGAATCTGATTTAGTAACCAAACCAAAATTGCAGAGAGACGTCTATTGGATTATAATCATGACAGTCCAAAAATATGAAGACTTGTGGGTACTATGTTACGTGAGGGCACAACATTCCTTATTTGCGACAGCCAATTATGTCGTCATTTCATTCTTGACTTAATTCCAAGGCAGTACAAGAGTTATTTTTTCTACGCAAAATGTAATCACTCAGTAGTTTTTTTTTTTAGTTTTTTTTTTGTGTCAAGTAGGCACTAGATTCTCGAAACGAAAGCTATTAGACCGGGCTTCCCCTAGGTCTCATCCGCTGCTTGGTCCCATTGCTTGTAAGTTCCTCTCCGTCTTCCTTTGCCAAGAGATTGTTACATAAATTTGGACGGAGTAAGTAAAGTAAAAAAGGAAATTTGATGCGCAAAGTATTCTTGTTCAGGCAGGGCTTAAGGAAGAGGTCATATTTCAAGGATTGTGAATTGTAATGACAGCCTATCTTAACACATGTATTAGTGAATTTATGTCTTATAAATTCACGAAGATAACTTTATCACGTGTTCAAAGACTCTCCTGCTACATAAAAGGCAGAGTATTCTTGAGAGCTGGCAAATTTAATCCATAAAACTATAACATGCCCAACCTATTCAATCCATTTTAACTCATTAAATTTGAGTTGATATCTAGCTCAAATTGATTAGGAGGAATCTATCAAAATATGTTCAAAATTTTGTTTTTTTGTTTGATATGTTATATATAGACATAATAAAAATAAGACAATTAAAGTTTAGTTTTTTAGCTCATTTCAATCCAACCCATTGCAGCCCAAGTAACATCTAACCCGCTCAGTTATTAACTCAATTCATTTTGACCCGCACAAATTTAACCCGCCAATTTGTCACCTCTAGTACTCTTATATAATCAAGTTATTTTACATTTCATAATAAGAGTAAACAATTGATTAAAAAGAGAACAAATGCACTTATCAATAATTGACGTAATCGAATTAAGAGTGTTTTAACCATCACCAGATACCTTTATTAAGAGATTAGAGGTATCTTTGGGGAAAAGCAATTCTGACTCGGCCTCTTAATGAAATAGGCGAAAACTATAAATTTCTAGATCTAAATCTCAATAGATATAAATACATGATTTTTCTATCTAAATTTTAATGGTCAACGTTATATGAATTTGTGCAAAATAGTCGATTTGTGTGTAAATTGGTCTTTTTTTTTTTGTTGACGAAGGAACCCGCAGCCAGGGTAAACCCCGGACTGACGCAGTAGCCTGCAAACCACGTCAGCCATGTAAACCACACTTGGCAAGCCATGTGTGACAGGCTCAACCAAGAAAATTTATGCAGGGGATCGAACTCGTGACCTTGCGGTCTCGCGCTCTACTGCTACACCAACTTGGCTACCCTTGCGGGTTTGTGTAAATTGGTCTGAATAATAGTAATAGAAGAACTACATGTTAGTTTCTTGGTAATAATGGATGTAATTTTGAGTGTCAACTTGTCTTTGGTTTTGGGTAGGGGGTCCTAATGGGGACTTTGCTTTTATTTGACGTTAAAGAGTGATATGCACCTAAATTCTGCCCTAACTTTTTTTTTTGGATGAGAATAGCCCTTATGGGGGTTTTCGTTTTTGGCTTTCGTGGCTTGAGGTCCCATAAAGTTTTGGTATGCACTTTAAAATATTGAAATGTATCATAACAAAGACAAGTGGAAGAGAAGTTTGTTAGTGATGGGGGCACCATCAAATCATAACAAGCAACAGCTCATCTTATTAGGCAGAAGCTTTACCATTTTCATTAATAGAAAAAAAGAACATGGGAAGGAGTTTTAGCATAAGGGTAAGAAATATTGTCCGTGTCATGCGAGTTTAAGTAATAATTTTCTATAAGAATATAATATAAAATTACATATCCCTGGACACCCATCCGCAGGAGGAAGTTAGTGTCCAATATGTTAATATCTTTCCCCAAGCACCCATCCATAAGAGAAAATTAGTGTCCAATATGTTAAGATCTTTTTCTAAACACTTGTCCCATAAGGGGAAATTAGTGTACCGGACTGTCCTTTGAAAGAGAGATATGTGATGATATCATAGTACATACCAAGGTACTTTTCAAATAATATCTGTTTCTATTTAAACTTAAATATCGTAAAATTATGTAATGGATAATCTTGAAAAAGAAAAGTATGATATTCCATTTTCTCTTGTTTATATTCCTTTTACTTTTTAGTTCCACCTGCTAAAATTGAATAGGTTATCCTCGTTTAGAAAAACATGCTTTACTCTGGTTTTTTCCTATAAATTCACAGTAAGGTCATGTATGACGGTAGGTCTCATACCAGTAACAAGTTTATTACTTCCCATGTCTCAATTTATTAGGCATCATTTTTTTTGTTTGTCTTAAAAAGATTGTCATCATTCTATATTTAAAAATAATTTAACTTTATGAAACAATTTATAGTAAAACATTTATATAAGACTTGTTTTGGACCACACTATGAAAGTTTGGGAAAGAGTCGTGGAGATGAGGGTGAGAAGAAGCGTGTCTATCTCCGAAAATCAATTTGAATTCATGTCGGGGCGTTCAACTACAGAAATCATTCATCTTATTAGAATGTTGGTGAAACAACATAAGGAGATGAAGAGAGACTTACTATATGGTTTTCATCGACCTCGAGAAGGCATACGACAAAGTTCCTAGGGATGTTCTATGGAGATGTTTGGAGGTTAGAGGTGTACATGTGGCATACACTAGGGAAATCAAGGATATGTACGATGGTAGCCAAGACCAGGGTACAGACAGTAGGAGGAGACTCGAAGCACTTTCCAATGATGATGGGGTTTCATCAGGGATCAACTCTTAGCCCATTCTTATTTGCCTTTGTGATGGATGGACTGACGCGATAAATCCAAGGGGAGGTGTCATGATGTATGTTATTCGCAGACGACATAGTCCTGATTGATGAGACTCGCAACAGAGTGAACGCTAAGCTGGAGGTTTGGAGACAGACTCTAGAGTCTAAAGCATTCAGGCTGAGTAGGACCAAGACATAATTCTTGGAGTGCAAGTTCATTAATGGGAGCGACCTTGAGACAGGCGTGGATGTGATGCTTGGTACTCAGGTTATTCTAAAGAAAAGGAACTTCAAGTACCTCGGGTTGATTATCCAAGGAATTGGAGAGATTGATGACGATGTCACACATCGTATTGGGGCAGGGTGGATAAAATTTAGGCTCGCATCTGGAGTCTTGTGCGATAAAAAGGTGCCACAAAAACTTAAAGACAAGTTCTATACGGTTGTAGTTAGACAGACTATATTGTATGAGTCGGAGTGTTGGCCGGTCAAGACTTCGTACACCAAAAAGATAAAAATTACGGAGATGGGGATGCTAAGATGGATGTGTGAGCATACAAGGAGGGATATAATTAGAAATGATGATATCCACGACAGAGTGTGAGTGGCCTCGGTGGAGGATAAGATGCGGGAAGCGAGGTTGAGATAGTTTGAACATGTGCAGAGGAGATACACAAATGCCCTAGTGTGGAGATTTGAGAGGTTGGCTATGGACGGGTTCAAGAGGGGTAGAGATAGACCAGAGAAGTATTGAGGAGATGTGATTAGACGGGAAATGACGCAGGTGTAACTTACTGGGGATATGACCTTAGATAGGGGGTTATGGAGGACACATATTATGATAGAAGGGTAGTGGGTAGTCCTACTACGCTTATAAACTGACAGTTATAGTAATATTATTGTAGGTTCGCTTAGCCTAGCAAACTGGTAGGCACAATATTGCCTTATAGTTCCTTAACGTTTGATTTATGTTACTATGTGTATTTTGATTGTCCTATTTACTTGCATTAGTTATTGCTTTTCTTTTACTTTTTTTTCTTTCAGAATTCTCTATCATGACTTACGACTTACTCACTTTGTTTGTTGTACTTTGTTTGAGTTTGTGTCTTGTCTTGAGCCGAAAGTCTCTCGAAAACAACCGAATAAGGTAAGGTCTGTGTACACTTTATCCTCCCAGATCCACATTGTAAATTTCACTGCGTATGTTATTATTATTTTTTACCACACATTTTAAAAATATTCATTTTTTTTAAAATCTCGTGTCAAGTCAAGTGAGATGGGGGTACTAAACAAGTAAATTGCAAATAAGTATTGTCAATTTGTTTTTGCAAATAAGTCAACTTTTTGTTCATTGTGCTGCGACTCGGACCAAATTATTAAAGTGGGACCAATAGCCTACTGTTTATTAGATATATAAATAAAAGATATTTACTGTTTTCGGAGAAATCTACGCGGGAAGGATGTTATATTACTTACTCTATCAGTTAACTAACAGGCTTGATGATGTTGTTGGCCATCCTTGGAATGGCGGAAATAGTGCAGTGACATCATCAGCAAAGTCCGGTGAAACAAGTAGCAAAAGTAAGGATGTGGATGATGGCCTTGCGACATGTGACAAACAAGTCATGGGCAATGGCTCTCTTGTTTTGAAGAACTGCTTATTAGGACTGGTATGCTTCTGTATTTAATTTTCCTTTGTACAGATTAACTAATCAATTATTGTTCCTTTTTACCCTTTATCCAAAACCAATTTTCTGAGCTTCTGATCGCTGCAGCTTTATGATATGTTACTAATTATTTTTTTAACAAGACCATAAATAATGGATCTTGAATCTAATTCAACTCTAAAAAATAGTTTGGAGGGTGATGATTGTCCAAGTCTATATAAAGAGTACGTGTTATCATTTCATATTCGATGTGGAACTCTTAACAAAGACAGAGGCATAATGTTTGATGCTTTGATCCATATTGAGATATTATCTGTGCTTAAATATATTGTTTCTATTTCCATCACTTGCAACAACAACAACAACATATTCAGTGAAGTCCCATAACGTGGGGTCTGAGAGGGTAGAGTGTACACAGACTTTACCTCTACCTTGGTAGGTAGAGAGACTGTTTTCGAGAGACCCTTGGCTCAAGACAAGCAAGGCAAAAAAAGTCAGACCCGGTCAAAAATTTAGAGCAATAAAAAAATGTTGATAGCAAACGCGAATACGTCATGATAACGCATCCTGAAAATGAAAGAAGCAGTAACTACGCAGATAAATGAGATAAATCAAATACATTAAAGAGCACATAGCAGATTTCCATCACTTGCAGCAACACAAATAAATGCATTTTACTTTAGGAATATAAGTCCACTACATTCTTTTGAGCCGATGGCATATCGGAGACAGTCTCTCTGCCCCACAAAGTATAGGATTTTGTTGGGTCCAAAACATGTAAGTAAGGCGCAACGAAAATTTAAAATTTTATTCAACTTATTTACCCCAACAATTCTGTCTGGTATGATTACGTTATAATTGAAATCTGTAAAGACATAAACTTACAGTTTGCGTTATCTGGAATCTTTACTATAGGGAGCGCACACGATTATCCTTCGACCGCAAGCCTTGTTATGGTATACTCCTCTGTCAGAAAAATCAGAAAATTTTGACAGAGGTTCGAGAGGATTTTATTTTCTGAACTCTGAGTTCAGAAAGTAAGAATTAAGCATGTCAAATTATGGGGTTAAGTGTTGATTATATAGTAGGAATTTTGTTAATTTTCGGATTAGGGTTTGGTTGATTATATAGTAGGAATTTTGTTAATTTTCGGATTAGGGTTTGGCTCAAAGCCTAACCCAAATCCCGAGATGCAGTGGGCCAGTCAGACTAGGCCCACTGCCGTGTCGGCGCCGCGGCTCATCCTCTCAGACGCCGCGACACTTCCATCGTTTAATATTCATCACGTTTTAATTTTAAATCCAAAATTTAATTTTGACTTAATTAAATAATTTCCATCAAATTGAAATTATCTCATAATTTATTATTGGTTTAAATATCTCGATTCTAAATCGAATATTTTATATTATCTCAATATACCTTAGACCGAAAAGACAATCGACTTAGTGTGACCCTTTAGGTCTTCACACATCGACACTAATCAAATTAAGGTTCATACGGAACTCCTAGATTGCGTCGTATAACGAACTCAATATGTGAAGTACGTTTACATGACTCCAGTAAACATAACCTTTAAGTGAGATGATAAATTTCTTTCATTCGGGACACACTCGATCAAGCTTAGAATTTGTCATGTGTCTATCCAAATGGCTCGATCACTTTCTCTCATCTATATTAGTCGACAACCATACCATATCCTAAATATGTCTCTTGCATTGGCCAATGACTTGGTCGACTTAATATCACTGAGAAGCTGAGTGTTCTCTCTCGAATATCCAATCGAGGAATGAATCATATTCTTGACTCAACTACCACCTTAGTTTACATCGCAATGTACCCAACACAAGCCATGTTTTATCCTATAAGGAATTTAATCTTAGGACAGGGTCAAAGTACAATACTCTATAAATCAGGTGCACATTGAACTCAGTCAAAGGACCTCTATCTCCACATGCTAATAACACTCTAGACATGTTTAACAAATAGTTTATCAGCAGGGTATACCAATACCCTCTAAGAGTATCCATATGTCCATCACTAGTAACCATTACTAATAGTAAGTGACACATACTATATTCTCTAAGAATGTGATCCAGACCACATGTCGACTTATAACATATCATTGATATCTCATTCTCAATGATATCTCATTCTCAATGATCATTAGTCGATGTTATTTTGAGAGTTACGCTCTATCATTAATATCTCATTTTATTAATAACGTAAGCTCAAGTGATGCACATTAATGAATAATCACAAGCAATCAAATAATAATTCAATAATTACAAATGTCAAAATATATTAATCTTATTAATAATACGAATGTGTTCAAGTACATTTGTCCCTAAAATGACCGTCTCTAGGACATACATATTTTCACAAAGGTAGAAATAAGATTTGCGTACATCTTACTCTCCCAGACCTCACTTTGTGGGATTACACTGGGTATGTTGTTGTATAAATAAAAGATAAAGCAAGAAGGGATGAATTATTTTCTTATTTCATCTATATTTTACAAATAAAGTCGTTTGCCATGAAGACCATAAAATAAATGGTTGGTATGGTGTCTCAACTCTTGTAGTTGCTCAAAGTAAATCATTCAACTTACCTTTGAAGTGAATCTTTGGAAAGGAAAAAAGAAATGCAATTTTACAATAAGTTAAAAAGATAGTCATACATCTTAAAAGTTTTCACCTACTCTAATCCAACTAATTTACTTTTACATGCAATCATCCAGATCAAAAGGGCATAAGTAATACTATTTAGCAACAAGAAACTGGGTGCTAATAGTTTACGTGATCCAGATCATAAACAAGATGTACAGTTCCAGAATTATGCTTCTACTGGAATCAGGATGATTCAGCTGAAGCATTCGACCGAGCTTTCTCATACAAGCGGTATATCAATGTTGATTTCGACATTTGAGGTTCTCTTTCTAGGACGACAATCACATCCTTTACATTAATACTGCGAGCAATCCTAGGTTGCGTTATCCCTTGATTTCTCCCGGCTCTTCTCACAGCACCTACAGAAAAGAGAGCAGTCCAAAGAAATTAAGAGAAATGCTCAAAGGTTGCAGCAGCTAATGGTTAGTGGACAGGATAAACCTGAGTAACCACACTATACAAGAAGATATATCAACCAAATGTCCTGAATCAACAGGAACAATAAAATCACATTCCAGGATCATAAACACTTCAAGCCTTGCAAAAACAATTACTACTGAGCCTCAAACCCAAGCAAATAGGGGTTAATAGTGGAGATGCGGAGTATTGCTCCCTGCATCTCTCGGTGCTAAGTGAGCGCTCTACCACCAGAGCTACATCCAGGGGCAGACTCACAGTATAAGCTATGGGTTCGGCCGAACCCAGTAGCTTTGACATAGACCCTATATATGAGTTAATAAATCCACTAAATATGTCCAAGTATTAAATTTGAACCCGGTTATTAGCACTTGAGATCAGTATCCTAGAATTCCATACCCATAAGTTTCAAATCCTGAATCTGCTTCGACTACATCCCCAGCTGGGGAGGAAACTCTGGCATAATGAATTTCATTAAAATGCATCGGGATGGCAACTGGGGCGGGGCAGGGTAAACTCTTAACGGGACAGGACAGGGTGGGGCAAAACTAGTTTTGTTAAAAATTGTAATGAGACAGAGCAGGTGGTAGGTTTTATTAAAAATTCCGTGTTATTGCATGAAACAATTTCTAGACACGCTACAGTAATAGAGAGGGGGTGGTTCATTTTTCACGCGTAACTATTGAATATTGTACGAGTAACTGTAGAGAATTTACAGTGACTTACTATCACTGTAAATTGAATTAATGTGTTTACTGATTGAATTACGACCATTTCTATTAAAAAGTTTACATTCTGTGTATTGTTAATATTAAGCAAATTTTTATGCTACTCGTTAACTGGGCTTGCCCCGCCCTAACCTACCTAATTGCCATCCCTACATCTAGAGGATGCCAAAGTTATATCAGCTGAGCAAAAAAAGGTAGCATACTAGTAGTAGTCCAAGGAGCTAAAAATCCATACATTTATCTATCTACATTTTTCAAGATTACACCAGCAAAAAAAGACTCATTAGGCATCTAGCCTTAAGTTTGAATTGAGGAGAAAACGACACCCTCAAAACATCTAAAGTTGCTTACTACGCAAATACTCCAAAAAGGCGTGCTGGTACCATTTTTCCATCTCTGTTTTGTAGTCTTTCTCATCTCTCCAAAGGCCCCAGCTGGATATATGCTTCTTTAATGGTATAGGGCACTACCCAGTTCATCCAAAAAGGTTAAAAAAACATAATCCAAATGTTTTGGGCAGCTTGAAAATGGAGGACTAAATGGTTGATTTCTTCTGATTCTTGTACACGAATGTAGGATCCGTTGCATAGTCTTAATCCCCTTTTTACAAGGTTAACATGAGTTAAGCAAGCTTCCTGGATTGCCAACCAGCTGAAAGAGGTTATTTTGTTGGAATTTTGACTTTCCAGACAAGTTTCCAGGGCCACGTTTCAAGAATATTGCTGTTGCAACAGATCTTCTTGTATCAAAATATGCACCATCCTGGCTGAAACTCCAAGCTCATCTGGTCCTTTTCAGAAGTATCTATTGAGAACCCTTGAAAATCTTTCCAGAAAAACTCCCAGCTCATAAAATTCCTTCTGAAATGCAAAACGGCATCATTTTTGGAGAGTCCGAGCAACATATTCCCTGCATTTGCCAAGTCTAGTTTGGGACAGCACATTTGACTGGTATAGTCTTGGGGACTTCCTGTAAAGTTCTATTCCCCAGCCATACTCTAAAATAGGTATGCTTGGGAAAATCTTCCCAAAGTCTGCTTTTGTAATTTCAGGGGCCAACACCAGAAGAGTCATTAGATACTTTAGTGTGCCAGAAGTCTTGCTCCCCATGTTTAATTTTAATAATCTGTCTTCAGAAAGAGTCTTCTTCATTGCTATACCTCCAGAGCCACTTCTTGAGCAAACATTTATTATGGACAGCCAGATCCCTTGATCCTAGGCCCACCAAACTGTCTAGGTTTAATTACTTTGTTCCAACCTAACAACAACATACCCACTGTCTGGGGAGGGTAGAGTGTACGCAGATCTTACCCCTACCTTGGCATATAGTACTTTGTTCCAACTTACCAGATGATATTTATGTTGACTGTTGTTTCTTCTTATTTTATCGATTTGCTTCAAAACTTTGTAGGGTTAAAAGGTCTTAATCATCAAGAAAGTCCAGTAATGTTCTTGCACATCAAGGAGATCTAGAAGTAATTGATACTCCCTCAATTGTAATTACAACAGAATTATCTTAAACATTTTGGAAAGGAAAATATTTCAAATTCTAACTTTTCTATATTTTCAAATCAGATTTTTTTTTTCAAACGAAGATTTATCCATGTCTTAACAGTCTTCCAGAATTTGGTCAATTTCACTATCATAGAGCAAAAGGTAACAAGCATTATTGAACAGGGTAGTTCTATAACAACAACAACATACCCAGTGAAATCCCACAAGAGAGAACAGGGTAGTTCTATTATCATAATCTCTACTTCTGAGGTGAAGATGAAATAATGAGGAACATAACGATGCCCCTTAGAAAATCCCATTACACTATTAGAATGGTGGAGGACAACAATAATCATAGCACATAGTATTTCACCAAGCATACTTCAAGTGCACCTCCGGAGATCAGGTACTTCCGACAGATACTTCGACTTAATTTCAAATGTTAAGAGTCTAGATAACGGTTATCCATTAGAATACATGGAAGGCAAGTACTAACATACGACCCAGGAGAACGACAACCATAACAAGATGCCACATGGTAGTTTATGCAAAAGAACAGAAAAAATATGATTCAACAATGTGTTATTCAGGATCATATCAATCATGCTAACCAAAGTCATAACTGCAACTAAACACCATGCATAAAAGAAACATCATTCATATTTAGAATGCTAGTCATACGAATCTTGGAACTAGGTCCAATAATGGATCATCATCATACATACCAGGTGTGGCTATTGCAGATGACTGGCTCCTTTTCTCAGCTTCTTGATGGTCCCTTGAGCTCCTTGTAGGAGCTGATAAATTCTTCCGAGTCACATCTTTACCAGGCTGTGAACCAGAAGCCACATCGCCTCCCCCTTCACGCTTTTGTCTGGCCTGCTCAGCCATTAATTGCCACTTTGACAACATGTCATCCCCTCCGACAGCAGCTCGAGCAGCAACATTTGCAGCTGTAGTTCGCATCTTATCATCCTCTTCCTTGTTTACCTGAAAAGATACAAACAGTAGGGAAGGATCAAAGTCAAGAAAGAAATTTTGATACTTTTTTACAGATCTTAAAACTATCCAGAAAATCGGAAACAATTTGTCTACCCTACAAAGGTAGGGGGTAAGGTCTGTGTATATCCTACCCATTGTGGGATTACACCGGGTACGTTGCTGCTGTTGTTGTTGTAAAACTATCCAGAAAAAATAGAAGTGTGAACAAGGGAGAGTACGTACCTTTATTGATTTCCCACGACCGTCATCCTTCTCCTTCTCACCGTCAACTCCAATACTACCTTCGGGCTGATATCCAAGTCACTAAGTTACACATTTTCCATATTAACATTCACCTGTAGAAAATTAGTTGAAGTACGCTCGAAGTGGAACAAAGGATAACTCACTCCATTTGCCTTTTGGAGTTTTTCCACATCAATTTGTTTCTTTTCCCATTCTTCCCGGGCTTTTCGATTGATTGACATGATTTCTTCACGAACATCTGAAGTGACAATTGTTCTGTGTCTTGACTTCTCAATATCAACTCTCTACATAAAGCAGACCTCCATCTCAGGTTCACATTAGAATCGTTTAAGCTTTTCACATAGCATATTCTTTTTTTAAAAAAAATAATCAAGTAGAATGTTAACCTGTTTTGACAGTCTGACGAGGCTACTTATAAGTCCACGCATTCTTTCTTCCACACACTGGAAGTTGAAAGTTTAGTGGCACAAGATTTCCCAAAATAAGACAACAAAAAAAGATCTTATCTCACCAATGACAAGCATCGTTCCACATCACTGCGCATGTTCTTTAAACCACATTTTGCCACTGCCAGACAGAATCAGGTAAGCAATAAAACATCGCGATTCAGTCAAGGAAGATGACTTACTCTATCATGTATCTTTATACAAGTTGCATATCGAAAACAGTAAAGAACTAAAAGAGGGATTTAACTGATTTCTGTCAATTTCTTCTGAAGTGGAATTTTCTGCAAAATCAGCTTTTCCTCTTCTTCTTGCACAACTCGTCGAGATGCTTCAGAAACTCGACTATCCTCCTTGGGCCCAGAAAATAGTTGTTCTTCCTCTTCCTGTTTTTATGCATTACAAAATAATATCAAACTAGTAGAAATACTTCTGCACAAATGCTCTTTAACCAACTAGTGATGAGCATAAGATATAATCCACTGTTGGGCATCGAGGGAGGTATTACCCTTAGGTTAACTCCACTAACAGCAGTAACATCATTAAGCTGTTCAATGCTCTGATCTAAAAACGCTCCTGACACCTTTTGCTTCTTTCTGTGAAATGTACAGGTTAAAACAACACAAAGTGGAATCAATACAACAGACAGAATATTGAAAAACTATGCCAGCAAAATATCACAGTAGAGGTTCTCAGTATAGTATACCCCGAAGGTGGAGGAGAGGAACCTAGTGCATCGAGGGGCTTCTTCTGTCCAATGGAAGGCTTTTTCACAGGAATCTTTCCATTGTTTCCTGGCCCAAGTGGAGATGTCACAGAAGGTGTCCGAGAACTTAACTGACGCAACAAAAAGTGAAATAAGAAAAGTGACAGTGAGAAGCATGGAGATTACAAGATGCCTCTAATCCACAACTCAAACAAATAAGGCACACTGCAAGACAAAAGCATGATTTTAGCAAGGAGCTCAGAGACGTGCAATCAAAATATTGCAAGTGAGAAATAATATATGATGACTACCAAAGTGCTGTCAGAAACAGATCTCATGTTGCAAATCCTCTGGCAGATACAACTTTTCACGTTCACTTCAACCCTCTTTGGTGAGGGCTTTGAGGGAAAAGGATCAGTACTTTCTGCTTTAAACATTCCTATATTTCTGTTTAAATACCATTGGCTTTCTTTCATAACCAGGCAAGAGAGAAAATATTCCAATAGCAGAACAACTAACAGTAGAGGTCGGGTTTCTACATGATTTCCAGACGCTCCATTTTCCTAGAGATAAAGTATAGATGCAATGTATGTATCTTTGCTACATGTAACAGCACGAAAAAGATTTTTGCTCCTTACTGACTTGAAGCATACACATTACAAATTCTGCAATATGCTAAAGTGAATCTAATGACATCAACCTGTACAACCATATTGCAACTCTCTTCAAAGCTACCTTCCTCCATCAATTTGAGATGACAAATAAAATATTTAATACAAGTTCACATGGTACACGCACTTCTGGGCTCGATGATGGCAGAGTCCAAGGGACAAATTTGTGAGGGTCATTGAGCCAAAATGGACAATACGTCATGTGGGCTGGTGTTATGATCAATATGGTATCAGAGCCAGACTCTCCCTCAATATGGTGGTAAGTCAAACCTAGCGAGGACGTTGAGTCCATAAGAGGGCAAGAGAAGGATTGGCAAGCTTCTAGGCTGGTAAGCTTCTGAAGTGTGCACATGACACCTTAGGTGAATCCCACATTGAAATGGGAGAGGAAAGCGAAGAACTTTATAAGGAACGGCACAAGTTCATATGGTATGCGCACTTTTGGGATCTATGATGGCATAATCCGAGGGACAAATTCCTGAGGTTTGTTGGGCCAAAGCGGACAATAAATGTCAATGGTTTGGGCTATGACGAGCGGTTCTTCTATAAAATATAGAGAGCTCTCACATAGACAATCTTTTCAAACTTCTTTTCTAGAGGAGTTCCGTTAGTCATAGTTCAGTAATGAGATCAGTCAATTCAGAGGGTAGAGAGGAAAAAGTCGGCAAAAAAATTAAAAGAATATACACAAGTGAGAAAGAGATTAAAAAAATAGCATGTCTAGAAATATATCTATGTGTATATAAATGTATGTATATATAAGAAGCATGTTCTTATACTTGCTAAAGTCTGTAATATATCCTCACTTGAAAAGTAAATAAACCAAGCCAGGATGCAAACCAAGAAAATTACCAATGTGCTAGTGTCCATTTGAGATGACATTGAAGACGAGGCTGAATTTGAAGGTTTCATGCTAGTGGTTGTTGATAAACCAATTCTGGAGGTCTGTTCAATAGATTCATCCTTTGAACTTTCCGAAGTGGAATTTCCTTGATCCACTTGAACAGAGGAGAAGGGCGATAACTGGGATCTTTGTAGCTGGTCATGGAAATGATCAATTGGTTCAGGCTTTGGATTGGTCATTGGTGATGAAAGAATACTTTTCTGCTCTTTATTGGCAGACTGTTGCCACTGAACTGAGGTCTGCTGGATTCTTGAAGCACTTGGAATATTAAGACTCCCACCAGGTAATCTTTTGGCTTCGCCAAAAGTGTTTTGCTTTTCAAACTTAGGGGCGCTCATCATTCCCATGGCTTGTGTTGGCACTCCAAATTGAGTTGCATTTCTGTTCTGTTGAGCTGAAATTTGTCTCATGTGTGCATCATCTGATTGCTGTTTAAGAGGTTTTGTTGCTGAAGAGTTGACATTCGATGCAGAATATGCACTACAATTGTTCTCTGCATTCGAAAATGTGGGAAAAGATGCCTGTGAGAAGTGCAAATGCTGTTGTTGTTGCCTATTAAGTCCCTGAACTGGAAATGGTGAGCAATCCCTCTCTTGTTTTACAGCAGTCAAACCAGAATAAGGCAACTGGCTTCCTACTCCACGCAGATCGGCTTGGCTTTCCACCTCGTGCAACTTCTGAGCATTACTCTCAATTGCCATATTGCTAGAATCTGCCCATATTCGCATAGGAGCAGCAGAAGAGAAGGTCAGCAATAAGCTCGGACCTGATTAGAACAAACCAAAGAGATTCAGAGAACAGATGTACCATCAACTGGCATTTGCGAATGTTGCTGCTGTGATGCCTGAGACTGAGGAAATTGACCGGGAACAGTCTGTGAGGTTTTAGATGCCTGAATTAAACTTTGATGTAGAGTTAATAGACAAAGATTAAGAATTGCATATTTGATTTACAACTGAAAAAGTGCTGCTTCATCTACCTGAGATTGAAACTTATATACAGCCATCTTGAGCATCTGGTCACCAATTATACTTCTCATGTGTCTTACAAAACCTTCCTTAGAAATTTCATTTTTCTGAACACATATTCCAGTTGTTAGCAAAACTACCAAAACAGAAAAGGCAAAGTGATGCAAACACAAGTCAGCAATAACAAACTACCTTGAGTTTAAGGTAAAGAGTATGGAATTGCATTGCCCTGTCCTTATCAAGTTGGGGTTGTATGTGAGGGAAAAGCATGGCAAAAGGCACTTGTTTTCCCTGTTTAGCTAAATCCATTGCTGCTTGGCTACTCGACCCACTTGCCGATTCTGACTGATTACTTGCCTCTGTTGCCACACGCGGCAGACCACTAGTTCCTGTTGTCAAGGACTGCATGGATTGTTGATTATTTGCTCCCTGTAAGCTTAGATGTTGAGATTCTGGATTTTGAGTATTCTTTGCAGGATTCTGCATATTCACTGCCTTAGAAGAATGAAGTGTGTCCTGTTCAACCTCTGTGGTTTGATAACTGTCCTGGGATATATGCTGCAAAGGGAGTGAATTGATCTCCTGTGACGAATCATTTTTTGGTTGCTGATTCTGAGAATCAGTATCATGTCGCTTTAACTGCATATCAGACAAATTTTCCTCCTTTTGCTGGATGGTCTCTGAATCTTGAAGGCTATTACGACTGGCATTTTCGTCATGGTTAGAAATTTGCCATGGGGCAAACTGATTTGAGGTGTAACTGCTTCCTTGAGACAATGGTACTGTTTGTTAAATATATGCAAAAGATGAGATTTTTTCCAAGGAAGGAGAAAGAGAACACTACTGAAAGAAGAGAAGAGAGCAAGTGATAGCTTTCTAAAACAAAATTCCGACCACAATCACAAAATTGCCTTCACATAAACACTCTTTCAGTTCAGATATTCTCATGCAACTCTGAAATGTGAAATGTTTATTCAGCTGATATATGAAAAATAGATGAATTCCCAAACTGGGAAAATAACTTTTTCTCTTTGTTAAGGCAAGGGAAGGATAGCCTTAGTCAAAAAGGGCCCTTTCGAGTCACCAAGAGAGCAAAGCAGGAGAAGCCATTGTTTGACTCCTGAATGAGGGGGTTTGACAATACACTAAAAGAAAAAAGAAAAAACGAATTGACCTTTTTTAAAAGTAGAATCATAAAAACTGCTTTCTTGAGTAGGGGAAAACTCTATAACTATAATAGTTGTTCAGAGGACAAGAGCATAAAAGGCACCAAGGTCTGATGGCTTCAACCTTCAAATGCTAAGTGAAATTGAAGTGTGCATTAGAAAATGCACGAATGAAAAAGATAAACATGTAATAATAGAAAAATAGCAATAATCATATGGACAAGAGAATTGAAATAACTATACTTAAGTTAAATGAATAAAACCATGTCAACTAAATTCCAAAACTACTTAAAATTTTATTTTTATGTTAAAATGCAAAAGTTCCTAATTTAAATGTAGTGACTTATTTTTGGTCTAAATTTCTAATTTCCTATTCCTAATCCTAATCAATAATATATTCAACATAAAGATGCTCTTAACTAGTAATATATCATTTGACAGCTATATTTATTGTTTAGTGTTGTCCTCTTCAAGAAAGAACCCATAAAACAGAGCAGAGGCACATGTGATCACATTGGTACCAACACCGAAAGTCGCTTAAGCAAGGCAGTTCTTTCAAAACAAAGGATTGATTGAATTGTCTTAATAGAAGAATTCTTTTCATATGCTTAATCGGATTCAAACAAGATGTTTGAATGATACAGAACCACACATACAGGCACAAAAATCACAGAGATGGACAATCTTTTCTTAAATCCTGCATTGAGTTGGTTGCTTTTTTCTTTCCTTTTATCTGTTTGTTTTTCTATAAAACTACAAAAGTCTCTCGCCCTTTTACCAGACCCTTGCTCCTTGAGACCTTTCTTTAAACTTTTCTTCTCTTTTTTCAAATAGAAAACTTTCTTCTCATTAAATGTGAACCAATAATGAGTTTATATTTTTCAATTAAATACTGTCTATTTGAATGGTTATAAGAGACCATCATCAACAGCTATGTATTATGACCATGGACCCAATTATTTGAAGAATTCAGATCAACAAGTTCCCCAGAATTGAATAAGCCTACTTCAAGAAAAGAAAACATTTAAAATAAAGAAATTTACTGAAATGCATAAAAAGAAATAACCCAAAAGTAAGCAACTGGAGTAACTGGCAGACCTCTTCCCAAGAACTGTTTACCGCCCACGAATACCTTTTACTACTAGCAAGGCTGCAAGACATTAGACTCTTTTGAAGTATCACTGATACTAAATTTGCAATATCAAAAGAAGGCAACCAATCTTTTCCTTTTTATTTCGGGGACAGGGTCAATTGACATGCCACATGAATATTGATCTTGCTTATTAGTGCACACACTCTTACAACTTCAATATATTAATTTGGATCACCCCCATTAGAGTAAAATTAAAGTGAAATAGAAAAAAGAGACTTGTACTTGTGCCGTTTACAAGCTATATCTTGTCGCTCTGAACACAAGAACTCACTTGATCAATCTCTGTCCGACAACTACGCACCTAAAGATAGAATTTGAAACTTATGTTTACAGCAACACCAGCCAAGCTTGTGATAAACCACCCCTTTATGATATATCATCTGCTATGAGCCTTTAGTGATTGGTTTAAATAGCTGACATCTAATATTTGGACCTTCATCCAAAGGCTTTCTTAGCAATAGGGATTCAGAACAACTGGTTTACTTGTTTTCATTGTTTTTATGTTATCCTTAATCATTACTTAGTTTATCATTTAATCACTCCAAAGTATGAATCTTTGGTGGTTCCATACCACCCCGTGCAGATCCAACAGTTTTGAGATATTTTAGCTTCTCTTCAGGGGAGCCTTGGAGTAACGTAAAGTTATTGTCATGTGACCAGGAGTCATGAGTTCAAGCCGCAGAAATAGCCTCTTACAGACAACTGCGTACAATAGACCCTTGTGGTTCGGCCCTTCCCCAGACCCCACCCATAGCGGGAGCTTAGTGCACCGGACTGCCCTTTTTAGCTTCTCTTCCCCACAAAACTTTCAGAAGTGCCATAAAGTACCCGCACCTGCTCCCCTCCAAAATGTTGGAAAAAAATCTGACTTTGCATACTTCCAAACTTCCATTTGCGATTACTCACCCTAGCTGTCTCCCCAGTCCTCACTGCTGATTTTGCCGTGCTAGTTATGTCAATATATCACAATCTTTAGGAAGAAAAAAAACTCACTGAAAAACAACTATACATCGAATGGCATCTATTAGCTGAGTAGCCAGAATTTTCCTAATCTTCGGAGTTAACAATAAACCTGATTGAATTAGCAGCATATGCCATAAATTGTAAAATCCATCATAAATTTGACAAAATTTAATTGCACTAAATAGGGATTATGTTACCGCTATCGGAATCCGATGGCTGAGATTGTGAATTATCTCCTCCAATATCCCTGTTTAGGGCAGCAGTAAATGCCTCCACATCCGCCCCCAAATGCATTGTTTCATCCTAATCACATCAAAATCCACCATTACATCCCAAACACACATATATAACCACGAGTTGGGTTGGATTAACCGGTAAAGTTGATGTCATTTGATCAGAAGATCAAGTCAAATGTGAGTTAGGACTGGTACAATACATCTGATCACGCGCATAGCGGGACTGCCTTTATATAATATATATATATATGACGCGGAAGACAAAAAGGGCTAATTTGGGAAAACAGAAAGAAAAAAAGAAAAAAAAAAGGAGTACCTCGTCTTCTTCGAGAAGCTTCATAATAGAAGGATCCATTGATGCAGAAATTCGAAAATGATTGTCTATGCTCGTTATATATATTTGTATGTTACAAAAAAAAAAAAACTGGGGAGATCTCTTAATTGATGTAATGCTAGGTTTTCATGAATATTCGAAAGATAAGGCAGAAATAATAGTAAATATGTTTGATTATACTGAGCATTTATCTTGAAATGGGGTAGTTAATCCCATTTCCCCATGGGGTAGTTATCCCACCTTCTATATGAGTATATGGGGCAGTTAATCCCATCAGTTTAGTATAAAGTAGATTCCAAGACTAATTAATATACGATATAAAATAAAATAATTTTAGCATTTATCTTAAAATTATTATTCCTCGTCCCACCAACCAAACAACCCTTAGGCCATTATGAACAATTTATTACTTATTATTGTTCTTGTTAGTAGCTTTTGTTATCATATTATTGACATATAATTTTTTGGATTAAAAATTAATATTAAATTTTAATAAATTTTTAAGTCAAGAAATATCAAGCCCGGATAAGAATTAATTATTTAATCCAACATGATTTCAGCAGACCATGAAATCTTCCCCATGGATCGGGACATGCTTTAAATTGCTCTGGAAAATGATAATGCTATAGTTTGGGAGTATTATTTTTCCTGATCTTCCGATAAGATTTTAATGTCAATATCTAGGCTAAACTGCAGAAAGTCCTTCAAGCTTGTAAACATTTTTTTTCTATAGATACTGTCAATGTAATGGCAACTACAAATCTCAATACCATAACGGAGAGTAAAATATTGAACTTTAGCCTTAAACCATCAAAATTTAAACTCAAAATAGCCACCCTTATTGAGTATTGACTACTAATAATAAAGTTGAAAGGTCGATTCATGCAGTCTAGTGTGCAAGAATCAAATATGTTGAGAACTTTACAACGAGAGGAAAAGGTCATTTTTATCAGAATCTTACTTTCCTTGCTACAAAGTGATAATGGACATTGTATCAGTTAGATGTGCTGCTATCAGAGTCTTTTTCTTCCTCGAGAATCTAAGGTGTCTAGAGGAGTTGTGCATTATTTTGTCTACAATCATTTGTTTACTCAACTGATTCTGATGTTGCCCCTGTTTTAATTTTGCCATCTCATTTCTTTCAACATGTTCTAATTGTTTGAATCTTTTTGTTGTGATGTTCAGGTGAAAATTGTTGAGTTGTGGAGCATAATTCATTATCGACACTATGAAGACCCTACGCAAAGGATGGAACGTTGATCGATTTGGGATGCCGTTTTTCTTTCTTTTGAGATCGAAAAAGAGAGAATTGTAAAATTCAAACTCTTGATTATAGTAAAATCTGCATCGGCAAAGTGGATTTAGCTCTCGCATTGAGCGTGAACCATTATAAATTTGTGTGTATTATTTGTTCTTCGCTTATTTATTGTTTCTGATTAGGTAGGATTTGGAACTCAAATCCTAACAAAAATGGGGAGGAAATCGCTGCAAGGTTGAATCGAGACCTGCTCCCGACAATGATTAAGGGACTTATGTACTGGCCAATGTGTGATTTCTTGACATATAAAGTAATGCCTCCCTGTCCATTTGCAGGTATTCACATTCCTAGTCTTTGTTTTCATTGAGAGCTTATGCATTATCTTTAGTAATTAGTATATAGTCCAAAACATCTGAGGTCTGACTATTAGCCTTTCTGAAAAGCTTCTTTTTGCTCCTTTCCACTGATTTCAAATTAAGTAAAATGCTCACTTCAATTCCTTCTATCACTCTGATGACTAAGAATTTGGTAATGTCTCTTTGGCAGCCGTTGATTAATAGTACATTTTCCTATGCGTGGACCATATATTTGACGTACGTTGAAAGTTTGAAGAAATCTGCTGATTAATTTGCACGCTCCGCTCTGGATGTTTCGATGTCTTTCAAAGGACAGAATTTGATAATGTTCTCTATAGAAGCCTCCGCCAATGATCTTGTACAATATTGTTGTTGAGCATCTTACTCAACAAAGATAGCAATATTGTTCCTCCATTGCTCAAGCGATTTTTGGGAAGTATCATGATCGTCTAATAAGAAGGGTTTGAATATATCCTTAAAGTATTCGAATATGAGTATATATGTTTTTCGTTAATAGTTTAGGTCAAATAAGTCCTTATCGTTTAATAATTGATCCAAATATATTTTTAATTTAACTGAAACCCCTAATTAGCTGATTAATAAGTGAAAATAACTAAATACGCCCTTAAGTAAATATCATTTGTTAAAATGCTCACTTATCATACTTAAAAGAACAAAAACTACTCACGAACATATTTGAAAGAATATCTTGAACATGTCCCAAACATAACAATTACTCCCTCCTTTCCAATTTAAGTTTGACACATATTTTAAAAAAGAAAGAAAAAACTTCTGAAATGTGATCTAAAATAAGTCTTTTTAAAATATGTGATTATAAATCATCTTATAAAGTTAAATTATTTCTAAATATAAAAAATATAACATTCATAAAAAAAAATGGTGTCACGTAGGGACACACAAATACTAACATATTTTTTTGTTTTTGTTTAAAGTTTAAACCACGTCGTTGGAGACACAGTGAGTTTCACAGGGCCACAGCTAATGATACAAACACGTTGGCCGGTCAATCCTAACATAAAAACAACCGGTACACTTTGGTCCACGTTGGCAATAGAAGATCTAGAACCCGCCATTCGTGATGTCGCAATCAGCGGACGACACTGATTGGTTGTGAAACCTGGTCGGACCTGCCAGTGTCAAATATTGTACTATTCTCCTTTATCTATATATATCAATCACAATCTTAACTTTTATGAACCACCAAATGCGGAACAAAAAAAAAAAACCTTTTAACCACCAACAAACATCCCTTCTCTTCTTGAGAAATTAGAGAGAAGAGAGAGTATTCTGATCTCTGTTTCTCCTTTCATATATTCCACATACACTTATAAAGGAAATAGAAAATTTTGGTTTCTTTGTTGAAAGAATCACTGGTGATGGAGTTGTTGGACAAAATGATGGATCCAATGCGCAAAGCTTGGACTAGAGTTTCTACACGTCTTCGCTTTCGTAAAAATGGTCAGTTCTCATTAATTCCTCTCCTTCTACATATATCCACAAGGTTTTTAATTTCTGTCATGCATTAATGGATCAAAATGAATGCCAAGGATTGATATCGCATATACAATCTAGTTTAGGATTGAGTTATAATTCATTCATTAATCAAACATCATTAATATTTGCATTATGATAGGTTGTGAAGTGCATCAGGGTCTTTTTTTTCCCAATTAAACATCACCGGGAAACGAAATAACCAAACTCTAGCCCCAGTTATGCCATTTCAATTCATTTCTTGGCGCTTCATGTTTTGGAATCATTAAAATTGCCTCTTCTCACCCTCATTTTACCTATCACACAAAGTTTTTAACAAAAATAGCGTGTCAATCAGTTTGCAGGCATCTCAACTAATTCATTGTTTACACGTTATCTTTCACTAATACAAATTATTACTTTTCCGTTCCAATTTATATGATATCCTTTCCTTTTTAGCATGTTTTAAAAAGAAATTTAGAAATCTTTATTCAAATGATTTACAACCACACAAATAATATAGAAATCAGGGTTGGTGATTTTTTGTTTCGGTGGAAAGTTGAACCCTAGTTAGAGTTACCGTTATGATTTTAGATGGCTATATGATAGAATAATTGATTAAGGGATTAAGATTGTCTTAAATTCTCAAATCATTTTCTTAATCAGTTAGCGGCAGACTGGGACGACTTAACGGAAGGGGTCGGTTCATCATGACCACTTGTGTTATTTTAAAATAATCTCTTCTTTGTGTCAATCTAGCAACAGTTTAGATCGCCCAAAAACATATATGAAAAATAAAGACAAAGACAACTTAAACAATTATGCTTGGTTTGTGATTGGTTACAAATGCCGACCCTGCAATGTCATGTCATTAAGAAATAATACTCAATACAATGACTTCTAATTTTGAAACTAAGTAACTGTTTGGACAAGTTTCTGCTTAGGCCAAACAGATACTTATTCAGAAGTAGAAACACTTTTTATAAAAATTAAAAAGTATTTTTAGATAAGCAGAAACACCAATTTGGTGCTTCTGGATAAGCCATTTTTGTCCATTAAATGATTTTTTTCGATCTATTTATCTTTTTCTTTTCACAAAATTTCTTTTAATCTCGTATAATATTTTCATATAAAATAGAAATTTGAGAATGATGTTAGGCGGGGGAGGGGTAGGTGTGGGTAAGGCGGGGTAAGAAAAAAAATCATATTTTTTAATAATTTATTTTATAAAAGTAACAAAAAATATGAAATAGAAATTTGAGGATGAGGTAGGGCAATGGGGTAGGTGTGGGTAGGGCGGGGGTAAAAAAAAAAATCATATTTTTTATAAATTATTTATAAAAATAAAAAATATATAAAATAGAAATTTGAGAATGGAGTAGGTGGACCGGGGAGGGTCGGGGGAGGTATGAAAAAAATTCATATTTTCAATCATTTTTAGCTCCTTTTACTTCAAAATCTTTCCTTCAAGGGGATTCAACTGTTTAGATATATAAAAAAAAATATTTACGCATACTTTTCTAACAAAGATCAATGGCGGATCCAGGAGACGATATTTGGTGGTGCAAATTTTTTTTAAAATTTTTTTATGCCTAGAAGGATTTTTTTTTTTTTTTTTATGCCTAGAAGGCAAATTTTTTTAAAAAATCTGGTGGTGCAGTTGCACCACCATGTTGCCTTTAGATCCGCCAGTGACAAAGATAGATGTAAGATCTGTGTGCATTCTATCAACTCTAGTCTCCACTTGTGAAATTACAGTAGGTATATTGTTATTGTACTTTTCTAGCAAAGGGATTTAATGCCCCTTCGTCTGAACCTAGCTCTACCCATGTACGTTCTTATTCTTTTTTATGGATCAAACAAGTGAAAAGTCTTATGATAATAGAAGTTAGTGAGACTTGAATTAAAAATCTCTGTTAGTTCTGATATCATAATGAAAATATTACACTATTAGAGATGATAAAGTCTAATTCACTTGGTATATATTAATGATGAATCCTGTTCTCAAATCTTTTTTTTTGGGGAATATATTCAATATCCTGAATATATAACTACAATATTGATCACTCTTGAAACTTTTATTTATAGGGCTTGTGAAGCTACACCGTGATGTGAGGAAATGCGAATATGAAGATGTCCATATTTTGTGGGAGATGCTGAAAAGGAATGAAACAGGGGATGCTACTAAATCTGCTGCTGGACCCAAAAAAGTTCGGTTTTGGGATATTATTGATTGGGCAAAACGTGCTCCCTTCATTTGCCGTAGCGTGTGACCATATGTTTTTGTTGTATTTTCCAGGTTGCATATCTCACATATCCGTCTGCGTGTTTTATGCCAGATTAATGATCGTGAACTCTTTTGGAACATGACTAGTGATAATGTGGATTATAAGAGTTGGTTCTAGTGGTAGTTTGAAATGTTACATGAATGATCTTGGACTATGTATGATCTCTTGGAGATTAATGTGTTGTTTTACTTGGATATTTCTGGTATGAGGATATCTTCTAGGGAAGTGAGCATGTAACTTTGTGAACGTCTGAATTTTTAAGTAGTGATACTTATTAACGTGAATAAAGTTAATCTTATTATTTTTTACTCGAACAATTAGGGTCTCGCACATCGAAACGTCGTTATCACACACGTGCACACGTTGTACCAAGGATCGTAAATTTCCTTAGTGAAGAGATATTGATACGTAAACAAAATATTTTTGAGGCATAAAATGATAGACGGTTATTGGCCAAATGACGAGTGTTTCACATTGGTAAATGAAGGAAGAAGTGTATGATGTGTAAAAGATGAAATAAGTCAGAAATCGCCGTGAAGGGCCGGAGCGCTTCGATGGTAGAATGCTCGATGGAAGATGGAAAGTTTCTGATTTTTGGGTTGTTTTGGAGCATTGATCCTCCATTACTTGGCACTTGAATTCAGTCATTATTTGGTTGAATTATAACCTCTCAATAAGTGCCATTACATGACTTTGATTGTCATTAGTTGGCTAGATGAGAGGTATCTTACACACACTATAAATTAAGGTCTTAGGCTTAATTGAAGAACACACTTGCAATCAGATTTTCCTGAATATTTATTCCTCTCTAACTTTCTTTCACACACTCAAAAGGTTCTTCTTTTTAGTAAAAAAATGAGTCTCCTTTACTCAACTGTTTGTTGTTGTTTTATCTTGGAAGACAAGTTGTCAATCATCTTAAAATGATACATACGGGACAATATTGTCTTAAGGACAGGGTGCTAACATCCGACTCATCAAATCCTTTGTAGTTGTTCATTTTGTTCTTAATCCCAGATTGTAATCATTGTTGTTGTTACTTACTTTCCATTTCCTTGTAACAATCATTGTAACTCACAGACACGTCTATATGTACCTAATAAATTCATAGATAAATTGATTTATCTCCGAGCTACAAACTCAGTTTCTTTTTATTTGTTGGGAGATGGACAACTTGTCTATAGTTAAAAGTAGGGGTTGTCAAGTGGGCCACTTACCGCCTCGATCCCCCTTAAAAAAACGATAGCGGGGTTCGAACTCGGGACAGGCATGGTTAAAACTTAAAAGTATGTAGACTTGGGCACTGATTGCCTATTGATGCAATTTCATCCAATTTCTACTACAACAACAACATACTCAATGTCTCATAGATGGAGTCTGAGACTATTTCTACGAGGAGCAAAATAATATTAGCAGTGATAATGAGCGTCTTTGTCTTAAAACTCACCTGAATCTCATAAATGTCCTTCACTAATTGTAGCATAAATTAACATTCAAACTTCAAAATAAGTTGATCAATCTGTCTATATCATGTTTTCTTTATTTTATTTACTGTGAAGTGTATGTGAATGGGAACTGTTAGAGAATATTCTAGAAATACATTTATGAATTAAATGTTAATTCATGGCAAAGAATATTCTAGAGAATTATTGTAATAATTAGTATATTATAATTTAATGGTAATTAATGTAGGATCTTCCTTGTAAGGAAAGTAGAGTATAGAATGGAGAAGATGAAGGCTAAGAATCTTCCATTCTCATTTGTATATATTGAGATCCTTTGTATATGGAAAGGATGAGGAAGATCATCCAATTTTATCATCCTATTCTATCATGGTATCAAGAGTTTTAGGTAATAGATTCATATTCTAGTCCACAATTTCGGTCTCTTCCTCCACATACTCAAAACGGAAAAGCCAATTAGAACTATATTTTTTTTCTCCCATTTCGTTCCACTGTTTGTATTGCACAACCATTGTTCCTTGTGATTTTCCAACTAAATTCACCATGTCCGACTCCAAATCTTTTTATCACTCCGCTCTTACCGTTTCAAATATCAAAACACATGTTCTCATAACATTACAAATGGAGAATGCTCATTATGCTTCATGTGCGGAGCTTTTCAGGATTTTTTTTGCCGTTCTCACCGGGTTCTTCATCATATCATACCCCCGGAAAAAGGCAAAGAAAAGGTCTTGACGATGGATGACGAAAAAGAATTGTGGGATACTCTCGATGTCACAGTTCTTGGTTGGATATATACAACAATTTCGACTGATTTGTTGCACACAATCATGGAACCAGAATCTAAGGCGATTGACGCTTGGAATCGCTTACGGGATGTGTTTTATGATAATCAACACTCCCGTGCAGTCACTTTGGAACAAGAATTCTCCAGTGTTGATATGGAGGATTTCCCTAATGCTTTCGCATATTGTCAATGACTAAAAGTGTTGGCAGATCAATTGAAGAATATTGGTTCTCCGGTAACCAACAATCGCTTGGTTTTACAATTTGTTGCCGGACTGACAGAGGCGCATAGTGGAGTTGCAACAGTCATCCGCCAAAGTAACCCACTTCCCTTATTCTACAAAGCCAGATCCATGTTGATTCTCGAAGAACAAGGTTTGTCTAAAAAAATGGCTAACACTTATGACTCGGCCTTACTTGTCACAAATGATAATCCGAGTTTCCAACCATCACAAACTAATCGTGGACAAAAAGGGCGGAATGGTAATAAAAAGGGAGGAAATCGCAACAAAAATGGTAGTCACCGAAATACCGGAAGCGGCGGAAATTCCGGCACATAATCAGGCTACATCTTCCCAGCAGTTTAGACCACCTACCCAACACGAGAATCTGATGATCGAGAGCGGATTGCTACACTCACCGGTCGCAGAATCAGTTCATGTCTGAAACAAGGTCCTCTCTCAGGAACTTGGAAACGCAGGTGGGGCAACTGGCGAAGATGGTAAATAACAGACCGTATGGTACTCTCCCAAACAACACAAAGGTTAATCCGAGAGAGCAAGTGTCAGGCAGTTTTGTTGAGAAGTGGAAAACGATTGAGTTGTTGTTCCAACCAAAGATGGTGAATGAGAAAGAGTGTGAGAAGACAGTTGATGTAGGAAAGTAGGGGGTCACTGAGGACCGCCCTACAGTAGAGAAAGCTACACCAGCACCTTTGAGGGAATACACTGACAAAATCTCTTACCCTCAAAGACTCCAAAAGAAGGCCCTAGACAAACAGTTTTCCAAGTTCTTGGAGGTATTTAAGAAGCTCCACATCAATATCTCTTTCATTGAGGCGTTAGAACAAATGCCCACATATTTCAAATTCATGAAGGAGATAATTGGGAAGAAGAGAAGATTGGCGGATTGATGCGCGGTAAGATGCACACACTTTAACGCAAGTGCACGTTATCGTGACAAGTAATATAGTCCTGGTAAGACCGAATATCGTCCACAAGGATTATGGTTCAAGTACCAACTATCTATCTTTTGGTATCTATTTGGTGATTGATATTTGAGTTTGTGGTTTATAACTATTAATTATAAAAGCTAATTTAACTATAGGTTTATTTCAGTTGTGATGGGGATAGGGCTTCCATGTCTCTTCAACTATCTGCTTATGTTATTTATTACTGCAACGAACTATGGTCTTCTTCTTTCGGAGAAAGCAGGTTTACGAAATCGTTTTATACTCCCGTTAGGGTTATATAAACACTCAACCCCAGTATCGCACCTTACCTACCTTTCGGTGATAAGGATAACTCTATCGGAGGATTAAGAGCAAAAATCTAGTTAACCGTCACGCACCATGAGCAAAATTAGGGTTGTTAAGCCTCTCATTAACGCTACATAAATAATTGAGGTATTTTCATCCCCAATCCAAGAATGTCTACCCAACTTACAGCATATTCACAATCCCCTCCTTTCGGAGTCTGATTAGAAATCATATAGTGATAATTAGTTGTCAATTAATTACCAAGCATTCAACGCAATTATTGGATAGATCTCTCAAAGAAGAATAACAACCATAAACATGCATTAATTCATAACATAAGTTTCTAGAGAATTAACATGGAAAGCCCTATAAGAGAATTAGTTTCTAACCATAAATATGACAAGAACTAATTCAAAGTTCATCATGCAAAAACTGAAATAAAGAAAAGAAAAAGAAAAGAAAATTACTAAGTATGAGTCTCCAAGCCTTCTAGCATCCAAGGGTTGTGTTGTGGAATATTTACAAGATGGATTGGTGGAAGGATGGATGTAGAGTGGTGAATGGTGGAATGGAGAATTAATAATTCTTCTAATGATGTAGAGTATTTATAGCCAAAGAATCCTTTTGGTGAAGGGTTAGGGATTTTGTAGGTAGGAAAAGTTATTAGAATCCTTTTAGGTAAGGGTTTTAAGGTAGAAAAAGTTATCCCTTTAGGAAGGAAAAGTTATCCCTTTAGGATTCTGAAAACAAGTCAAATTCGCCCAAAGACTTCATAATTCAGCGTCGCGCGCCAGAACTGGTGCCGCGCTGAAGATCGGCAACTTTGGACTTTGATATTGGGCGCGCGGCCATGTCAGCCGGGCGCGGTGACGCTTACGCGGTCTGTTTCGTCGTCCTTTTTCGTCCGGACTTACGTCGATCTCTCTAATTTCGAACTTAGACTTTATTTCTTGGCCCTTTTAGTGTGCAATTCCATCTCTTTTATGCTCATTTCATCTCCTTTTCGTCATTTCTCCATTTTTGACCACTGTGACACAAAAGAAAGGAAAACGACCCTAATACTATACTAAACATAAATAAAATGAGGAAAATACTAACTAAAAATGACTCAAAAAGTGTATATAAAATACACTGATCACGGATAATGAGACAGTAGTGCTGACAGAGAAGTGCAACGCCATCTTACAAAAGAAACTGCCTCCTAAATTGAAAGATCCAGGAAGTTTCACCCTGCCCTGCACTATTGGAAATGTAACCTGCAACAGAGCACTTTGCGACTTAGGGGCTAGCATAAATCTTATGCCTCTATCAGTATTCAAGAGATTGAGTTTGGGGGAATCCAAGTCAACCATGGTTAATCTGCAGCTTGCTGACCGATCCGTGGTACACCCCCGAGGTATAGTGGAAGATGTGCTAGTCAAGGTGGGCAAGTTCTTCTTTCCAGCGGACTTCCTCATTCTTTACATGGAGGAAGATGAGTACATGCCCATAATTTTGGGGAGACCATTCCTTGCAACCGGTAGAGCCCTAATTGATGTGGAGAATGGAGAGTTGAGACTCAGGGTTCGAGAAGAAGAGATGGTATTCAAAGTTTTCAAATCTACCATTGAATCCCAGGCCAGCAACAAATGTTTTTCAGTAAGCAACAGCTGACACATGAGCTCATCAAGCACAAACCAAAGGTAGGGGAATCATTGCGACAGTTGTGAACCCACAGGTTAGGTGGATTGCTGAAACAAAAGTGGATGAGATGAAAGCTGACAAAAAGGTAAACCTTACTGAACCCAATCCTGCGAAAAAGAAGAATAGAGTGAGAAAAAGGAAAATAATCTTTAAATGGATAGCTTGTGGGGTTAATTTACCCCAGTGATTGAATAAAGGACCTGCGTCCGGCTAAAAGACGTTAAAGACAGTGATGCTTGAGAGGCAACCCAAGGTTTAAATTATGCAATTAGTTTAACTTGAACAGTCTCACTTGATGGTATTTTTAGTTGTGTTGTGATGAAAGGTGATGGAATCGGAGACTAAGCACGAAGAAAAGGGTGGAAAACACAGAATCGGGTCGGCACCACGGTTCCATTCTGCAGGCCCGCGGTGCCGAATGTTCAGAGAGGTCACAGTACTTTCGGCACCACGGTGCCATTCTGTAGGCCCGCGGTGCCGAAGCACGATTTTAGAAATAAAAAGTCCTAAAATCCCCAATTCTTCCCACTTTCACACAAACCCTTCCCCTCTTTACCAAGCGCCGAAAATACATTCCCAAACATCAAAATTTACCACAAATTCTCCCAAATCCTTCCAATCCCCACAAACCATCCCCACTCAAAACTCCTCGCATCGCTCCACAACATCATTCTTTCACTTAGGTCAAGGAAGCGGTGAAGAACAACCACTCAAAAGGTAACTTTCATCAATGTTCTTGAGATTTAAAGATTAGTGGAGAGAATAACTTGTAGACTTGGGTGTGATACGGGCTGCTTGTTGTTGGTGTTGTGAGGGTGATTGTTGCTTGGGCATGTGCTGTTTGTGCTGTGTTGTGGGATATTGTTGTGGGAGTTTGTGATTTTGGGGTTAAGTGTTGTTGTGTAGTGTTGATTCGTGGTGTATTGATGTTGTGGTATGATTTTGCTTGGTTATTGTTGTTGTGTGGAGTTATAGTTGTTGGAAACCTCAAAGAAACAAAGGAAACGCTGCTGAAAATTTTCCAACAACTCGCACAATGGCCTCTAGAAAATGAACCGCTAGAGCTTCCTCATCCCCATCAGCTCCAGAATATGATGTTACTCGGTTTACCAACAAACATGTGAAAGATCGATATAACAAAATAAGCACTAAAACATTGATACCAGAGAGAGGCATGGACTATCAGACCATGTCATTTGATGATGAGGATGACTACGAGCCCATTAAGGCCATGATCGAGGCGAATGGTTGGAAAAGGTTCACCAATCCAGAAAGGATTCCACTTCAGAACACTAGCCTTGTGAGGGAATTATATGCTAATTATCCCGAGCAAGAGGATGGGAGATGCTTTGTTAGAGGGCGATATGTGCCCGTAATTTCTGAAACAGTGAATGCGCTACTGAGGACCAATGATGTTGAGGACCAATGTTATAACCCGCACCATTTCACAAGGTGGTCGAGAGACGTCAACCACATCATGTGGGACACAGTTGCAACAATTTTATGCTACCCAGACGCCAAATTCAACATTTCTCGTAACGGGTCCAGGAGACTTGTCGGTGCAATTTAACGATGCGGAGGATGACTATATTTCATAAGTGGTCGCAGATTAGTCGACTTATTTTACCAACGCGTGCCTACGCATGCAATCAAGCTCATATATGACATCATGTCGGGCAAGACAATTGATGTTGGGAGAGAAATAGTGCAAAGCATAGGGGAGATTAGCAGGTTGGCTACTACGGGCGGACTGAGACATGGGTCACTCATTTCTGCCTTATGTGCTAGGCATGAAGTCCCAACATTCGCCACAGATATTCTCGAGAAGAGTCGACTCCCGTGACTACGATTTAGTGCACTCTTTCCTCGACCCCACCCAAGACCAGAAGAAGGAGAAGGGCCCGATGGCAGACACAACAACCGTGGATGAAGAAGAGCACGAGGCATGCGCACGATGAAGCGGTAGCGACCAACGTCCTCGACTTTGGAGCCTCGATGCGATGATGGAAGCGGTGCTCCTAAATCAACAAAGGATGCTGCAAAACCAAAAGAACATGATGCAGAATCAACAGCAAATGATGCAAGATCATCAACACCTGACCCAACATGTTGATAGTTTAAGTTCCACATTCACCCAAGACAAATGCCATTTGACCTAAATCTTAAGACAAAAATTTGCACACCAAAAAATAAGTTCAAATACAATCTTTGAAATGCATTTCAGGGAACCGGAATTTCACAACAATCTAATCAATATATCTAAAACAAGATGATTTTAAAACACACACAACCTAACAAAATGGAAACTGACATCAGGTTAGAGATTTCAATCGAACAGAACGAGTGATAAAGCAAAAATCAGGAAAATGAAGAAATTCAGTTCCATAAATTGGGTTTGGGAGCAAAAAAAATTTGGACCATTTCTCGATTTGTGCGTGTCATCCTTGCGCAGGGGCCATGCTAATCTTCTCTGTATCGTTCCAATTTTATCGGATGTCCCCGAAGGGACAAAAACTATCGTTACTGTTCCTGTAGATAAACACATCGAAGCTTTCTTTCTGTAGACGATGAGGGAGAAATAGAGGGTTGGGTTTTTCCACTTGCACGGTCCTGGACTCCTTTTTTCTTTTGCTTGTTTCTTTGTCATATCTGAACAAGCCCAAGAACCTTGTTGTTCCTGGACTTAACCAAGTATTTGGTTTGCTAATTGAGAAGTAGCATAACCTTGCTCTGGGTCATTGACGCTTATGCCCATATATTTTTTGCTGGTCTTTTATTTTTGACCCTCATAAAAAAAACAATTTTTTTTGCGGAACATAAGTTTATATTTTCACGTTATAATACCATAGAAATTATGCCCCACGTGACTTTTGCTTTAAAGAACTTATATCCCATTATACATAAGTTTAATTGCTAAGGGGAAAATAAAAATTTAAAGACCCACCCGTTTCAAGGAAAGTCGTGCAATTTCTTCCATTGCTCTCCTATTTGTCTCCTTTTCAAAATTGCATTTTAGCGTGCACAATTGTTTTGCTTTTGCTTTTATGTCGCGAACAATTGAACATAGAGTCTAAATTTGGCCCAAAAACGTACTAGTCAGACCCATGTTCACTTGTACCATTAGAGAGGTAGACTTGCCAATGCTGCTTGTTCTTTCTCCATGCTCCATAGTCCACAACTCCACATAAGGAGCTTTAAGAAGTTACCTACTGTCCCTCACTTATTTTGAAATAGAAGACTGAACAGAAATTGATATGCTTGTCTGATAGCAGCAGGATGGGGCTTAAGGGACATTTATTCAATGTGGTCAGTCATAACTTATAATTGATGTCTACTGTTCATAACCCGATTATAACAGCCCATTAATCAGGTTCATACCAACAGGGTCATCTCAAACATTTTAGGGGGCCTGTTCTAATTATAGGTGTCTAGCCGGTCGACCGACCAGTAGCTCTCACGGTTTAACGGTCCGGTTCACGGACTCACCAGCCAACCGTCCGGTTCGTTCTGATTCCAGGTTGGCGTGCGGTTCCGGTCGAACTGGTCCAACCGGTCCGGTTCTTTTTTTTTTTTTATTTCTAGTATTTATTTTCTATAATATAAACTAAATTCAATTTAAATATGTAATATAATATATAATTTAGTTGTATATATTAAAATTGAAACTTTAAAGTTAACTTTTATTTTATACATAGTTTATAACTTTATACTTTATAGTTTATAACTTTATATTGTAAATTTGTAATTATACTTTTATTAATTTATTAGATTAGTAGATATAACTTATAAGTAATATGATTAACAACTAAATAGATAGTAAAATTAAAATTAATGATAAGATGTAAACTTTTGAACTTTCATAACGTTAATAAGAGTACATAATGAAGTAATAATAATTTTATTTACATATTATGCATCCTTTTGCAAGTTCTTCAGAATCTATAGGTTGATTGAATTGGTTATGCTCATAGCCTCTAAATCGAGTATTAATTCCGATCCCGCCTCCGCTCCCGCCTTCCAAAATATTGCCTATTTCTTCATCTTGGAGAATTAACGTCTCCACATCCTTGATTTCTTCTCTGCGATCGATTGATCCATGCGCACTAACACTTCTAATGTGCTTCCACCAATGAGTGGCGTGTATCTCCTATTTGATCTCGTGCTTGGCTAAATGCACTTTCGAAGCCAACTGTTGAGATCGACACATTAAGAACATCCGGTCATCGCGCAATCTGGAAATTGCCTTTTTATCCCGCCACCATTGTAAAGGGTCAAAATTTTCTTCTACTCCTGGCTTTTGCAAATAAAATTGCATCTCATCGCAAGATCGGCTTGTGGTTGGTTGTGTTGTAAAAGTGCTCCATATGTCTAAACATTCTTCTTCATCGTCATCATCATTGAATCCTGCAGGTGTAGACACAGAACCAGAACTAGAAGGAATATTAGTAGCAGAGTTGGTGTTATCATGTAATGTAGCATAATATTCCTATAATGTAGTTAAATTAGTATCAAGTTTACTTATGCAATCAAATAAAGATGGAGTTTCTGTTTGACCTATTTTCATATAAGTATATAAACTAAATATTAAATTATGACAATCTACCTTTTTAATAGAAGGATTTAAGACTGCACCAATACAATAAACATCAGGAATAGGAAAAAAATATTTTTTAAACTTTTCAAACATAATCAGAATCGTGATACAGTATATTTCACATTTGATTTTAAACCATAAAGTAAATAAGAAATTTCAGCTATATGAGCTAAAGCATTACAAACTGTTGGGTAATAAGATCCTGAAAATTCAACAGTTGCAGTGTAAAATTTACGTAATTTTTTTAAAAGTTCACCAATTGATTTCCAATGTTCGTCGGTTAACATATACATCACGTTCTTACAATGCGCATTTGCAACATGTGTTATGGGGTCTTTATACTTATAACATTCTTTTAAAAATAAATAAGTATAATTCTACCGTGTAATAATCTCTTCTGGCATGAATTTAGGTCTCAAATTAAATTGTTTACATTTTTCTTTAAATTCTATAATTCTATTTTTCCTATTATTACCCTGAATAACTCCAATTTCTTTTGACAAGTTTTATTTGGTGAAAATAAATCAAGACCACTTTTAACAATTAAATTATAAATATGACAAACACAACGAACATGAAATATATCGAAGTGGTGGTTGTACTTCCGCTTAAAAGATCTACAAAGCAGATATTATTAGATCGTTATCGAATGATACACAAAGTATTTTATTATAAAGATTATATTTTGGGCATAAAACAAATAGTTTCGCTTATATATTTTCGGTATGACTTTGATCCTCGCCATACGCAAAAAGCAATAATACGTTTTCCATTCTAAAATTTTCATCAATCCAATGACAAGTAATTGTTAAATAATCATAACCGCTCAACGATGTCCAATGTCCAAGTAAAACTAACGTGACATGGAAGGTTAGCAAACAAATATTGCAAGAAAATAACATAATCATTATGAAGTCTAAAAATATCGGCTCTAGTAGTACTACGAGGAACACCTTTAAAAAAGGATTATATACTCTTTGAATATATGTAATTAAATATGAAGAAGAAGCGAAAGAAAAGGCAAACAACCTCAGACAATCATTTTTGCTAATTCAATGCGATCTTTTGGATCGTACTTAGCCAACCCAGGTTAATGGATTAAGTTGTTGTTGGCCGGTTCTAAATTAGGGACAACATTCCATCATGTCGTATGATCGAATTTTATATGTCTAGCTATAGTGTCCGTCACCACCCCGCCTTATGTTTATAAGTTCTCCCACAAATATTACATTTAACTCTATCGGTACCACAACTTTATCATAAAAGAGCCACACTTTACTCCTTTTTCTTCTTGCACGGTTCGGTAAAGGATGTCTACGACCTTGACTACCACTAGCGGCATCAACATCGATGTGAGGAACACTAGTAGGTGTAGCGAGTTCTTGTTCTTCAAGTTCAACAATATTATCTAATTGAGCGTTATCACATTCATTATCTTCTATTCCAAAATCTTCTTGCATTTGATCATAATCTATATTTTGATTAGATGATGAAGAACTCTGATTTTTACCCTCGAACTAGATTTACTACGATCCGACGCAATTCCCTTAGTAAAGACATTATAAAATATTTAAATAATCAACAAATAAATATGACAATTTAATAAAATAATTAGAGAATGAAACGAGTGTACAAACTTGATTGACCAATAGAAACTCAAGCTCAAGGCCTTGCGTCTTCTACTTTGAATTTGAAAACTAATAATAATAATAACTTGAAAATTGATAATAAAGATGATTAAGAGAGTATGAGAATAAGAGAATTGAGAGAAATGTTGTGTGATAAAAATGAAGAAAATGTAGAGAATTTATAGATTTTTAAAAGGGTAAAAATGGAATTAAAATAAAAAAATAAACAAAAAAAAAAAACAAAAAAAAAAAAAAAAGGGCCAACGGTCGAAATGGCCAGTGCCATACCCCCGCCCCAAACTCCCAAGCCCAACGGTCAGCCCAGTAACTGATAATGGAACAGGTTTTCCAATCTGACCGGCCTAACTGGTCCGGTTGTCTGAAGTTTTTAATAACGTGCGGGTTGGGGTTGAGACAATCCGACCCCAACCCAGGTATGCCTTACTCGGCCCGGTCAGTTAAACCACCGTCAAGGTCCGGTCGGTCAACCCGGACCGGTTGACAGGTTTAGTTCTAATTCGTAAAAGTGGGTCCTTAATATAAGTAAATATACGATTTCAATAATCTGAATTTGGGCCTCCACATGCGCCACTGGAACTGAATCAGTTTATTTTGATTGAGCTAAGACCTGCGAATTATGAGTCTTGCTAATACTACTTAATAAAAAATAAAAAAATAAACCTCTAAAATTTTTCATTTTACGGGGCCCGGTGCGATAGTACAGCTCACACGGGCCAAAGACGGCGATGCATACCAAAGAACGAAATTAGAAAAATGGAATCGAACCGAACTTGAAAAAACCCGAACCAATTTGGTTCGGTATGCAGTACACTAAGGAATAATCGAAAATCAAAGAACTGAGCCAAAACTAAAAAACCGAATGGTCACCCCTAGGTTGTTCAATGCAAAATGAGGAGTCCAGAGCATATGCAAAACAACTTGCTTAGTATATTCATTTCCTCTTTCCCATTTGTATGTGTTTTGATTGCCTAAGCAAGAGAAACTATATACAAAGTTTGACCTAAATCTTCCGAGACAAAAATTTGCACACCAAAAAATAAGCTTTTTGTAATGCAGTTCAGAAAGGGAATTTCACAACAATCTAATTAATATCTCTAAAGCAAGAAGCTTATAACATACACATAAACAAAACCCAAGAAAGTGGAAACTGACCTCAGGTTAGAGATTTCAACCCAGGAAAATGAAGAACTAGTTCCAGGAAAAAACAGAAAAAGTTACATAGATTGCGGATTTTGAAATAAAGAATTTGAACCATTTCTCAATTTGTGTGTGTCATCCAGCCATGCTAATCTTCTTTGTATCAATCCAATTTTATCGGATGTCCACGAAGGGACAAACGTATGTCTTTATGTTCCACAATATAAACACAGCCAAGCTTATTTCCATTGACGATGAGGGAGAAATAGCTGGTTGCGTTATTGCGCAGAGGCCTGGCCTACTCGTTTTTTTTCTCTTGTTTCTGTGTCCCATCTGAACAAGCCCTGTTAAGCATGGACTTAACCATAATGGGCTGGCCTGTTTATTTTACTTGGTTTGCAAAATGAAAAGTGGCATGACCTTGCTCTCCCATTTGTCTCCTTTTGTAAATTGCATTTAGGGTGTGTTTAGAATGGACAAAATGTTTTTCAATTTTTCATATTTAATTCGTTAAGAATTCTTGAAAACATTTTTTTTAAAAGATATTTTTTTAAAAAAAATGAGAAAATGACTTTCCTAGTGGAAGTAGGGACAAACGACATTCCACATTAATTGTGTTCTCCCACCTTTCAACACACATCATCTTTGCCCTCATCCCCACCACCCCTGCCCCCTCCACTCCCACCCCAATAGTATTTGCTTAGATTATATATATAAATGCTTTAAGGATGATATTTTTTTATTTATGTACCGAACACAAGAAAATAAGCAACAAATTCACTTATTTTATTTGAAATTATCTTCCATAGAACACATTTTCCTTCATACCAAACACACCCTTAGCTACAATTTCTTCGCTTTTGCTTTTATGTCATGCACATAGAGCCTAACTGAACCTAGAGTCTTGATTTGGCCCAAAAAGGTCAGGCCCATGTTCAACTTGTACCGTTAGAGAGATAGACTAGCCAATGCTTCTTGTTCTTTCTCCACAGTCCACTTAAGGAGCTTTTAAGAAGTTACCTACAAGTCCTTATTTTTCAAGGCTGAACAGATATTGATATGCATATCCGGTAGCAGGAAGATTGGGTTGGGGGTATTTATTCAATCTGTTCAGTCATAATTAATAAAAGCAATTTATTACACTTACTACTATTGATTTCCCGTTTTGTCAATAGGCCATGCTGCAACTTCAAAATGGTTGCCTCTTATCTCTAATTTCACATGTCCATCAGGGGATGCCCGTGACAGAAGGTCCAGGTATAAATACCAATATGATCCATGGCTTATACGTCATGCAACTTCAAAACTTACTCTTTCACTGTATTAACAATTTTTTTCTAGTGGGCTAGTTAAGAGCAAGAAATCAAATTGAGCTCGCGTCGTAAGGCAAAAATGATCGATTCGCCTCATGTGAGCGATATAAACACGAGGTCTGGTTATTAATTCTTACTAATACACTAATAGTTTATTGTTAATAACCAGCTACAGTAATCGTTTATTTTAAATAAGTCAATCTACAAACTTCAATATGACATCAAACTGTCACGATATAAGTTCATGACAAGTATTGTTTGTTCACGAATTTATATTTCGCGCTACGCCACTTCTAGCTCCAAAACACGCATAACCATTTGAATTTTAGCTATGCTTTATAAAGCTCTTCATATTCATCTTATATTTCGATAAGGTGTTACGTGCATCTCATCTTCGATGAGAAATTCGTCTAGGGTGTTACGTGCATCTCATCTTCGATGAGCTTGCCAGCCTAAAAACTTATCAATCTTGTTTGACTCGTCCTCATCAACTCGTTCTTCATCAGGGGCGATACATTAACATGCAAAAAGAAATTTTGTAAACTTAAAATAAATAAATAATTAAATAAAAGTAGTTTGCCTCCAATAGGTTGAACTTTATGGCTCGTTTAGTATAAGGTATAAATTATAATTAATCCTGAGATTAAATTTGAGATGAGTTTATCCTCATTTAGTGGAATAAAATTACGATATAACTACTTTCAAGATTAATTATTACAGGATTGTAGTGTTATTTTTATCCGTATGAGAGGGTGGAATAACTTATCCCCGAATAACTAATTCCAGAATAATTAGTTCTGAAATAATTTGTTTCTAACCAAACGAATTCTTAGACAGTAGTATTCAGTTTTTGACCATTGAAATCCGTAGTAAGAAATTGAGCAAGAAAGAAGTTTTGAGTGTAGCAAAAGGCCAAAAAGAGGTGGCCTCTTTACTGTAACAGGGGAAATAATTTGGTATCGTGTCGAAAGACCAATCTTGAAGATCAAATACTGCAAAGGCTCGTTTCCCATCATACTCTGGCATTCAATTCGCTTCATTCCCCACTGTTTTCTTTCCACTATTCAAAAACAAATACAGTAGCAATTACTCTCTCATTTACTCCCCTCTCCAATACTCACTGCACCCCAATACAGTGTCACCACATGTTCTTCTTCACCACTCTTCCTCACAAAAAAAAAATCATTTCTTTATCCTTTTTTTATTTATGGTATTAACTATTAAGTTAGTATTTTATATATGTGCATATAGAGGGTGTAACATGGGCTAGAACGCTTTCTTCTTCTTATCTCCACGGATTTTCTGGTATTTATTTAGAATCCGAAAATAAGGTGAAAAAAGCGGCTTCTTAACAAACTTTTCAAATAATGGGCTGAGTATAGTCAATTTGTTTTTCTTTAAATTAAGAGAGTGTGAAGCAAGACAATCAGATCAGTCTTATTTCTCAGTTGGTGAGCATTTCGTACTGCCATTATGAAGACTACTTTTGTTGGGTTCTCTGTTTTTTTCTTGGTGTTGACGACAGCTTTGGTTTGCTCTGTTTCCTATGGCAAGGGAGGCACCTCATCTACTCCTGGTAACCATTGTCATTAATTTTAGTCTAATTTCTGCCATATTATTACAATTTTGTATAATCATGGTGTTCGTGACAACTTATGTGCAGCTTGAATGGGAAGGAATCTTCAAGTAGTATTTTCGCGTCTTTTGATATTTGAATTTGAGACCTCGTAATTATTAACTTCATTGACCACTAAGTCAGTTGGGTGCCTAAGATCTGCCATATTTATGTGTCATTGACTCGTCCATTGAAATTATTCTTGCTTAGCTAGATGCCTGCTGTATGTTACTGATAAAGTGTTTAAGGAAGAGATGTTGCAAATCTTGATCTATGTCATGTCTTTTGATTATGCAAATGGTAGTTTAGTGGTCCTGACTTGTTTCTTGTGGGGCTACTAGATACTGATATTATGCAAACTTCCTTGTGTGGTTCTTTGTTGTTGCTTTTGTATCATGTTGTGACAGGTATAGTGAGGTGAGTTTACCCTGATTCGTTAGTGGAGGTAGGGACTAGGGACCAATTCTCAAGTTATGAATTTCACTTGATGGTCCAAAATCAATTTTGTACTTCTCCAACCATACTGTATCAACTTTCTTTTGGAATTAAGCTCATAGTGCTATTTGTATATATTCATACAAGGGTGCTGATGTAGCCTCCTTATAATTCAACCACAGGAACGTCGTCCTTGAATTGGAAATGGAATGAGTTGACAGTGACAATAAAAAGCAGAAAGCTGCAGGTATTGATAGTGATAACCTAGTACTCCCATAGCCAAATACGGCAGCTATTTGTGTTACATTTACTCTTTACCTTGATAAATAAATTTGTGCAAAATTGAACTCAGGCTAATACTTATTGAACATCTAAACTCCTTCAACAGTGTATCAATTAGACACATTTCCAATATGCAGGGCAATGGCTATGGACCAAGCACTGATGAAGAGGTTAATGCAGGGAAGATAAATCTGGAAGATTACCGTCATCCAATGGATCCAGTTCCAAGCTCAAAAGCTTCAGTAAGACCTGGGCCTATACAGCATGGAACTCCTCTTATGCCTTATATTCCTAAGCGGCCTGCATCTCCTCCAAGTCCCTCCAAGCCTGTTGGGCTTCCATAAGCTTAACGCCCATGTTTTTAAAAACAAATCTTTATCTGGTAATTCAAATTTCACAAGTAAAATTTAGGTTATTATCCTGAAGTTTCTCTTGTGAATTTTGACACTCCAAGATAGATTGAAAAGTGACAACTTATTATCTCCTGACAATTCCCACGAAATGGCTGTGCGATAAGTTAGAATAATGTAATAACTTCAAAAGAACAATGTGTCTTTATTTGCTTTTCTTTTCTTGTAAATTTCAATTGGAGCCTTGTGTATTACAGTTTCGTATTTGTAATATTGACTCTGGCCGGTACTTGCTTAGCAACTTATTTTCACTTGTGAGTTTGCATAATTGACACTTGGGATATTAATACTAGGGGGGTGTCAAATTCTTTGGCTATCAATTATTCCCGAATTCACATTAAAAATTAAGTAATTTCAGAAATCCGCCGAGTGGACTGATATTAATATTTCTTGGCCTGAAAATGGAGAATTTGCAAAAGTTAAGTCTATGCAGCTCTGTGTGCATTTTGATTCGTTGTCAATATTGGATTTGACTCCTCTCCATTTTTCCATTATCTCCATTTTTTCAAATTCTTACTTGGACAGGTGACAAGTATACCATTTTAATATCAATTGGTTCTGTAACCGTCCGACATGTAACAAATTCACAGTCATAAGGGATTCAATTTCTTTGGTTTCTTATCGATTGGGCAAAACCATTTGTTGGTATAATAATCTGTATATGACCAAAATAATGTTTCAACACAATCTGTTTAAACACTTAGTAAAAAGCAGATTACACAGTATAGAAATTACTTAACGGTAAATTAATCAAGAAAAACAGTAGACGAATCTGTTTTGGAAAATAATTTCAGAATATAATCAAGCCCACTTAGTTCAAAGTGTGTCCTTAAGAAAATTATTCCCCTCACAGTACTCGAGGTTAATGAAATATCGTCTCACATGATAGAACGATTATCTTACCAGAATAGTAGTACTCCAAACTCCGGTAGCAACGAACCACTCAACGACAGTATATTACACAGAATGAATAAGAATGAATTTTCGAGTTGTAGAGAAATTCGTATTAGAATGAGTGAATAAATTCTTGGAACAAATTAATAATTTATATGTTTTGGAGGTACCATTTCTGAATGTTTGCAACCATTCAGAATAGTCACCAAATTTTTGGAGGAAAATTCGAAAAGAAAAAGGACTTAAACTGGACGGGTTGGTCGCGGGTCTCGGGTCGATCCGTTTGAATTTATTTTAATTAAATAATTAATTAAAGAAAAGTTTGTCCAAAAAGATTATCAATCAATCGTTTTCCGAAGCCGAGCCGGGCGAGAGACGATGACGGCCCAAGGGGTCTTTGCCCTCTCAACCCTTTTAGCAACTAGAAAAGGTGTAATGTAATATATACACCTCTCTTTCCTTCTCTTTTTTCGATGTGGGACAAAAGAGTCTTTTATTCTCTTTAATTTTCATCTCATCATTCACCAATATCAAAACTCTAACACCATTATTTTAGTCAAAATATTCACACCTATCTAATCCAACCCTCTTATTCCCATTGTTGTGTTTGGTATCTTAATGGATGTTTTAGAAACAACAATTTGTTAACATCTTGGATTTGGTTGATTAGTCGAACATTTGAAAAAGAAAAGAAAAAAAAAGAGTTTAAGAAAGAGCCCAAATGCCACTTAAAATTATTACTAATAGTCTAATGGCCACGAAGTTACTTAAAATTATGTGGGTCACCAGTACTTGAGATTATTTAGGCATTAACTAGTGAAGTTTCATTATTATAACAATTATCATCCAACAATTATAGATCCCAGAAGTGAAAGTTAAGTCAGACAGAACTGCCATTATTCCCTAATACATTAATATGGCTTAACTGAACAAGGTATTAACAGGAGGACCTACTTATGTCATTAATACGATGTTACCTGGGACCTGAGTGTTGATTCTTGTTGCTCCAATTTTTGGAAAAAGGATCACTGTTATAAACTACATTATACAAAATATACATTTTTTAAAAAATAATAAAAAAGAGCTAATCATATACGTCCCACATAGCATACAGCTCATTTATAATTTCAAATAGATTAATATGATAAGTATTTATTTAAATACACCGCTAGTGAAAGAAATTTGTATACCATCAGGTAATTGTTACTTGTGATATCAGGTAATCTGTCTTATTTCAAGATTATAAATCTTATATTTTAAGAAGGTTTACCTATAAATATCACTTGGGTTACTTGATACTTCAAAATAAATTGTCAATGTATATAACTTCATACGATAATTACCTCTGAAAAAAATAAATCATAACTTGAAGTTCTTTAAACTGGGCAATTGCTTACGATTATTCAATAGGATATAAAAAATATACTTAGTGAAGTATTAAATTTAACTTCTATACACGGATTATCTAACATTTTTACACAATATATGTCACTTAAAGAATAGTTACGTGAAAACTTTATATAAAAATGAGATTAAATAAGACATGTTACTTACTACCTATGTTAAAATTGATAGTGTGTGTCAAACTCTTTTTTACGTTGCAAGCTTATCTACAATATAATTTAAACCCTAAATTATTGTGTACCAATATGCTTATTCACTACAAGAAATCGCGTCTGGTGAAATATCGCCCCCTTAGATCAAAGAAGACGATTTTTAGTCGTCTTATTACGTCAGTTGTCTTAAATCAACAATGACAATTTTTAAGTCGCCCTCTTTGGTCCTTACCAAAGGATGTCGCAGTAGTCGCCCTTTTTGATATGGTTCAAAAAAGAGAAAAAATTAAATGCACCAACTGGAATTCATTCAAACACTGGTCTGAACTGTGACACTGTACTATTCTACCACTAGACCACTAGTTATGCAATATTAATCACCATAAATACAACCCCCAGCCAAGAATCGAACCAGGGTCTCCTCTGTGGAATTGTGTCAGCTACCACTAAATCAATCATCAATACTTGTTATATTTATGTTCCTCATAATCATAAATCCCTTAGCCGGTTCTAACAAGATGCTTTTTTTCGGATATACAAAAAATGGGATATCCATAATTTTCGGATCGGATTCGGATCCGAATATTTCGGATATACAAAGTTTCTAAAATCATATAAATATTATTAAAATACGTGTGCGAGGAGGTATAAACAAATTGTAGATTAAAAAAGTACATACTCCGTCAGAAAAATGTGAACTAAAAATTAACTTCTATGTCAATGTGTTAAAATAAAGTTAGTATTTAGATCACATATTACGTTATATATTGACATAAAGAGACTGGTGATTACATTTTAAACCAATGTAACTATATGGAAATGAAACTTGAGTTGTAAGTATGAGAAAACAAAACCAATAAAAGTATTTTAAAAAGGAAAACAAGGAATATTAAAAACATAACTATGGACATGGTCAACCATGTACATGCACCGGCAAAATAATGTTGCATCTAATTAGGACACACCAACAACTGAAAAATAGCCTATATTCGAGTAAATATTTAATAAAAAAAATTATATCTTAAAAAAAATTATATCTTAAAAAAAATCTCCGGATGTAATGTTTTGTTAAAGGATGTGTAAAAGAGAAATACGACAAATAATTTTAGACGGATGGGGTAATATCATTGACTATATCTAAAACTAGAAAGACTATGTTTGATTACTTTTGTAAGATGATATTAATCTCCATTGGAGAGTTTTTCATTAATATCAAAGTATATATAGTGTACAATGTTCATCCCTTATATCATAGGAATTCTAAGTCTATACAAAAGAGAAATTCTAGTCTTACCATAATTATATTTACACAATATATGAAAATATTTTAATTATGGGTAGGGAATAATATTGTCTCTATTTACACGTTTACACACCTCCTCAATCGGAGCGGGAGGAGGCCGGACGCTGAGACTGGATCTGAAGACAAGAAATAACTGTCTGGAAAGTCCATTGATAAATATGTCTGCATACTGATAGGATGATGGAACATGTAACACTCTGACATGGCCTAGCTCAACTTTCTCACGAACGAAGCGTAGGTCTATCTCAATATGTTTGGTTCGCTGATGTTGAACCGGATTATGAGAAAGATAGATGGCAGAGATGTTATCACAATACGCAATAGATGTCTGACGCAAAGGACACTGAAGTTCTAACAGTAAATTTCTGAGCCAACAAATCTCAGCTACTACATTTGTCACGCCTCGGCACTGGAGCTAGATAGGGTAGCCTGTCGCTTGGCAGACCAAGAAATCAGATTATCCCCTAAGAAAACACAAAAGTTGGAGGTGAAGCGTCGCGTGTCCGGACACCCTACCCAATCTGCATCCGTATATGAAAGCAACATGTTTGATGCAGAGGGATATAGGTGCAAACCATAATCAAGAGTGCCCTTAATGTATCGAATGATACGCTTAAGAGCAGTGAAATGAGACTCCTAGGGGGCATGCATGAATAAGCACACCTACTGAACAACATAAGCTATGTCTGGCCTAGTGAAGGTGAGATACTGAAGTGCACCTGCAAGGCTCCTAAACATAGTAGGATCAGAGACTGGAGCACCATTCATGACACTGAGCTTAGATTTGGAATCAACTGGAGTAAGCGCATCTGCGATTCGCCATCTTAGCCCTGTACACAATCTCTTCTGCATACTTACGCTGACACAAAAACATATGATTGGCAGACCTGGTCACTGATATCCCCAAAAAGTAACTCAGCTTCCCCAAATCAGTCATTGCAAATTAAGACTTAAGCAAGGCAATAATCTCATTTTTCAATCCGTCGGAGGAGGTAGTAAGAACAATGTCATCCACGTAAAGTAATAAGTTAGCAGTGCTACTACCTCGATGAAAAATGATGTATCACTCTTGCTGCATACAAACTCAATCTGCAAGATATACCTGGCAAAACGATCATTCCACGCACGGGGAGCCTGTTTCAGGCCATATAGTGACTTACGGAGACGGCACACATAGTGAGGAACTGCGGGATGGGTGAATCATGGTGGCTGATGCATGTAGACTGTCTCTCTCAGATACTCACGTAAGAATGACATCTTCATATCAAGTTGATGGATCAACCAGTGTTTGCCCATGGCAATGCTCAAAACTGTGCGGATGGTAGCCGGTTTGACAACCGGGCTGAAGGTCTCACCACAATCAATGCCCTCATGCTGATTTGTGTCATTAGCCACAAGTCTTGCCTTATACCTCTCAAGATCTCCACTGTCTCTGAATTTGTGACGAAATAGCCACAGACAACGAATCACATTCACCCCCTTAGGTATATGTACTAGATCTCATGTGTACTGTTTAGTTAAAGCATTGAATTCCTCAGTCATAGCCGCATTCCAATTAGGGTCTTGTTTGGACAATATAGGGTTCTTGAGAAATGGTGAAATAGTTTGGGCAGACAAGTTAAATTGGTCTTTGGGTTTGAAGATTTCATGCTTTGCACGAGTTTTTATTTGGTGAGTGGGGATAATTGGAGGTTCCAAGGCGGAGAGATTTATTGGATACGGAGAAGGAGGGACAGACGTCGGAGTAGGCACCGCGGAGCTGGAGGGAACCGTCGATGACGTCGTGGCACCGTGATCAAGTGTCGCGGTGCTGGAGGACTGACAGACCTCTCTGATATTTTGGCGCCGTGGCGCCAAGACCGGGCGCGCTGGCCGACGGTGAATCGAGGACTGTTCGCATGAGTTTTGTACCGCTGGACCGACTGGCAGCGCGCTAACGCTGAAGAAAAATGGCTATGCTCTAGTTGACTTAGGATGATGGGAGAGATGGCAGACTCGTAAAGAAAAGAGTAATCCGGTTTTTTGAACTTTTTAAGATTCGAAAACGGAAATGTGGTCTCGTCGAATGTGACGTGACGAGAGATGTGGATCTGACGAGTGGACAAGTCATAGCATATATAGCCCCTATGATTCGGCGGGAAGCCTAGGTAGACACAAGGAGTGGACCGGGGGGCTAATTTGTGAGGGGTAGTAGAGGCAATGTTAGGATAGCATAGACAATCGAATATTCTGAGATGATCATAAGAGGGGACTCTATGATAGAGAATTTCGGTAGGGGTCATATTGTGAAGGGTGCTAGTTGGGAGAATAATTGAAACGTATTCTGACATTTTAGCAGCATAGACCCAGAAAGATGGAGGTAGGGAGTTATGAATAAAAGAGTGTGAATCATATTGTTAATGGTGCGGATGATTCTTTCAGCTTTACCGTTTTGTGAGAAGGTGTGGGGGCAAGAGAAGCGAAAGACCATGTCATTATTGGTACAAAACCGGTGAAACATAGAGTTATTGAATTCACGACTATTATCGCACTGAAATGATTTTATGCCTTTTTCAAACTGTGTTTGAATGAATTTACGAAATTCAAAAAATTTGGCAAACACTTCCGATTTAAATTTGAGAGGATACAACCAAACAAAGTGAGAAAATCATCTAATAAGATAAGATAGTATTTATGACCGAGAGAACTAGCAACAGGTGATGTCCATAAATCGGCATGTATAATGTCAAAAGGTGCAAAAGTAATACTAGTAGATGATTTAAATGGAAGACGAGTATGTTTGCCTAAAGAACAAGAAACACAGTTTTGAACAAACTTTCCATTACAAGTAATGAAATTATTGCCTCTAAGAAAACTAAAAACTGGAGCTCCTGGATGACCAAGCCTATTATGCCATTTTGAAGAAGAGTTGACCGCTAGAGAGACGGGAGAGCTAGAACTGGCAGTGGAGGTGAGAGTGAATGGATATAGATCCCCCCTGTTATTGCATCTCATAAGAGGTATCCCCGTGTGAAGATCTTTTACAGTGAAACCAAAAGGTTCAAAATCAATAGAGACAGAATTATTACGAGTGAATTTGCGGATAGAGATTAGATTCTTAATTACATGTGGGGCATATATGATATTTTGAAGTGGGAATGGATTAGGAGGTGGTGTATATGATGTACCAAAACCCTTTACTGAAATGCGGTGACCACTACCAACTGTCACAAATTGAGGATGATTTAAACCAAACAGTTTGGGAATATTACCTGCAGTCCGGGAAGTGGCTCCGGAGTCCATGTACCAGTTGTTGTCACGCTGTTGCATGTTGAGACTGCTGAAGGCCTGACCTAACTTAGTGGGTGTCATGATGGATGAGGGCTGTTGGCCCTGGTCGTGCGTGAGTGGGCTGCTGGTGCTGGACTTCCGGCGAGGCTGGGCGGTCCAACACACCGTGATGGGATAACTGGTGGAAGGGTTCTTTGATGCTGAAAGCGGCGCGCCAGGCCATGTATGGATATGTAGCCGCAGTGGCGCGATTCTCGCGGTCTGCGGATTGTTGTTACTGTTGATTCTGCTGTCCGCGACCCCTGCCACTATCGCGAACTCCTCTGTCGCGACCCTTGCAGCCCTTTCCACCGCGTTCCTGCTGCGGTTGAGAGTTTTCTGGCGACGTTGGATCTTGAGGGCGCGTTTCGACAGCTAACGCCTTCTGATTGTGTTCATCCTGCTTAGCACGTCGAGTTTCTTCGAGTAACAAATGCGAGCGTGCTTTGTTAAATTTGGGAAGCGGATCTGCCTATTGAATTATGGCGTCTAACGTATCATAGTCACCTTTGGGGAGACCTGCAATCAATTGCAACACCAATTTAGTGTCCGAGACAAGCGTGTCAACGTTGGAGAGCTGATCCGCCAGGAGTTTCAACTGTCTGCAGTACTCAGTCATGTTGGAAAAAAATTCAAAACGTGTATTGTTAAACTATTTCTCCAAGTACATTGCACGAGTGTGCTTGTTATCTTGAAAGATTTCCTCCAAGAGGTTCCATAACTCAAGGGCTGTGGCGCTAGATTTCATGATAGTAAGAAGAAGATCCTGAGAAATACTATCATAAATTCACTGCTTGACACCGGTGTCTAGACGACGCCAAGTAGACTCATCAACCTCCGGAGGGCGCTGAATGGTGGCATCGATGTGATCAAGCACGTTATAGAGACATGCATGATTATGAAACAGTTCAACCCACGGAGAATACTGACTGTTTCTTGATTAAGAAGAATTGGAATAGAGTTCTTGATGTTTGTAACAATTAGGGCTGGATGAAAAGAGGATGACAACGTTGTGATGAGATTTGTGGAGGTAGAAGATTCAGAAAGTGTGGAAGATTCAGGGATAGCCATTTAGAGAAGAGGGGAATGAAGAAGAAAATCTAGAATTTGGAGGAGGGCCGCGGCGAGTTCCAAGGGGGGGGGGGGGGGGTTCTCGGCGGCGGTAAGAAGAAAAAGTTTCAGGGTTTTGGGTGTTTGGCTCTTGATACCATGTAAGATGATATTAATCTCCCTTGGAGAGTCTTTCATTAATATCAAAGTATATATAGAGTAGAATGTTCATCCCTTATACAATAGGAATCCTAAGTCTATACAAAAGAGGAATCTTAGTCTTACCATAATTATATTTACATAATATATGAAAATATTCTAATTATGCGTAGAGAATAATATTATCTTTATTTACACGTTTACACTTTTAAACTAAATAAAAAAATGACAATGACTTCGTAATACGCTAGGGGTAGTGGCTTTTCTCTTCGTTACTGATGATTATTTTACTGACTCTTCTTTAATTGCAAACTAGATTAGTGTAATTTCCTAGTTTGTCTTCTATTCAAATATTTTAGTTTCTCTGAGATTATTTAATGTTAGAAGACAAAAAAGAAAATTACATTTAATATGATTTGCAATGAAAGAATAACTACATTACTTTAAAACAATCATCAGGAACAACAAGAAAATATACTACTACAAAACGAGGGAACAAGTTATAAATTATAATGTAAAGTGAAGAGCAAAAATAACGATTTTTTCAAATCGCTCATTTTAATTCGGACCAAAAAGTGCGACTTCGAAAAGTCGCCCCTTTTGATTCGGACCAAGCGACTTGAAAAATCGCCTTTGATTCGGATAAAAGGCGGCTTGAAAAATCGCTTTCGATCGGAAAAAGGTGGCCTTGATCCTGTCAAAGGCGACTAAAAATGTCTTTTGCTCTTCATTTACAAATTTCCTATGTTACTTTAATTTTTTCAATTTTTTTTAAAAAAAAGACTCGTGTAACTAATAAAATATTTGCAATGCACTACCAACTAAATCTCCATAAAAAATGGGTGTAATAATACGTATCTTTTGTTTATAAAGTTTATGAATAATCATTTCTATACAAGTTTTTCTTTTCTTTTTCCCGCACGAAGTAGAAGCTATTCCCAGATAAGTAGCTTTGAATATTTTGAGCCAAGAAAGTTTTCTACGTACATAATACATTTTCACTTTTTTTAAACTATTAATTATGCCCAAGAAATTTAAATTCAAAATATCTTTAATAATAAAAGAATTCTGATGGTTCTATGTGGAAATTAGTGCCACGTTCATCCAATGTGAACATCATACGGTCTTTATGATTTTTCTATCATAAAAAGAATTTTGATGGTTCTTTTATGAGACACAAAGCTCCTCTTGTTGGTGAAAGAAGGTCTCAACAAGTTAGTGTGGATTGCGGTGAAACATTCAGTCAAACAGTTAAACCAACAACTATCAGGACTATTCTTAGTCTAGCACTATACAAATCATGGTCCATCCATCAGTTAGATGTCAAGAATGCATTTTTATATGGTTACCTACATGAAACAATTTACATGCACTAGACTTTGGGTTTTCGAGATCCTACTCATTCAGATTATATTTGCTTGTTGAAAAAATCATTATATAGTTTGAAACAGGCCCCCAGGGCGTCGTATAACAGGTTTGAAGGGTTCGTTCCACATTGAGTTTCTTACACAACAAGTCCGATCAGTCTTTATTCATTTACAAGAAGGGAAATGACATGGCATATATTATTCTCTATGTGGGTGACATCATTCTCACATCGTCATCTGAGTCACTTCGCCAGTCTATTATGACATTTCTTGCTTTATAATATGCTTTGAAGGATTTGAGTCTGTTAAACTATATTTTGGGCATCAATGTAACTCAATATGCATATGGTCTATTTTTTTGTAAAAAAAAATACGACGAGGAGATCATCGACAAAGTCGGTATGTCCTCATGAAAATTGCCATATACACTGATTGATACAAAGTCAAAATTGAGTAACTCTACAGGTACTCCATACAGTGGGCCAACACATTACCGTAGCTTAGCAGGGGCATTGCAATATCTTATCTTCATGAGACCTGATGTCTTATGCAGTTCAACAAGTTTGTTTACATATGCATAATCCGAAAGAAGACATGCATGGGCTCTTAAACGAATTATGCGGTATGTTAAGGGTACTCTTGATTTTAGGTTGCTTCTGTATAAGTCCACTATTTCTGGCCTCACATCTTATACAAATGTCGACTGGGGTGGTTGCCCAGACACACGATGTTCCACCTCTAGTTATTGTGTGTTTTTTGGAGACAACCTCATTTCATAGTCGTCGAAACACCAGCCGACACTATCTCGATCGAGTGCTGAAGTATAATACCGAGGGGTAGCTAATGTGGTCTCTGAATCATGTTGGCTCCATAATCTCCTTTTAGAACTTCATTGTTGGATTGAAAAAGTAATTGTGATTTATTGTGATAATATGAGTGCGATATATTTATCAGGCAACCATGTCCAGCATCAATGCACAAAACACGTAAACATGAATATCTTGTTTGTCCGTGAAAAGGTTGCATGAGGATAAGTCTGGGTTCTCCATGTCCCATTCCGTTATCAGAATATTTTCATAAAAGGTCTTCCGCGCGTACTATTTGATGATTTCAGGGACTGTCTCAGCATACGAGAACCTTCCGCTAAGACTGCGCGGGACTGTTAAGATAATTATGGACATATCAATAATTATAATTATTGATCCATAATTATCTCCATCATATCACCATATCAATTATAATATGTAATTAAATCAAATTAATTATTATGTAATTAGATTTGTAAGATGTTAGAATATTCTTAGTATAAGTCTTCTTAAATAGTGGTCATAGATTGATCTTACATACTTGTATATATTGTATTATTAGTATGAAATAAAGGCACGCGGAACAATCTCCAACCTTCCCCGTATTAATTTCTGCCTCAATTTCCGCAAGTGAATTTAATTAGGATAAAATCAGTAAGCATACATGTACGTGTACATACGTGTAAGGATTTTTACACCATTTAGTCATATTTTATTCATTTATTATAGCAGGTAATTTGTCTTTTTTTTTTCCCAACATTACAATACATATTTTATACATATACGTCAATAGAGGCATATAATATATACAACAAGAAAATTGTTAATTTACGAGAGACAATCCGTCGGAATTTGACTCATTGGTAACACTTCTAACAGTTTTTTCATTGAAAATCTCCTATCAAATGAGCCAAATTCTGACTAAACATTCATCGGTAATTAGCGATATTCTAATAAAAATATTTGGTTATGTTTAATTTTCATTCTTCTTATGGGAAGTGAATATGGAAAAAGAAGCATCCGCGAATAAAACATTTTGTTGTTCGGCCTGTTGGCCATGCAAATTATATGTTCTCGAATTCTTTAAAAATATCGTTTACTCTATATTAGATCCTCTAAAGATATAGAAATATTATTTTTTAAGAATCCTACGTGCACTCGACAACATTTCTAAAGAATTTGAGTAACATAACAAATCATAGCTATGAAAGTACTCCATTTAAGCTAAGTGGGGTGGGTTAGATTCCTTGCAGTGGAAACAAACCATGTTTATTGCTATTATTATAATTAGTTTTTTTCTTTTGAAAATAATAACATTTGGTTAGGTGATAATATCTTCGAAAAATAATCAGAGCCGGCTGAAATTAAACACAGAAGAAAAGATGATTACTAAACATGATGATTACTTTGTGAAAGATTATCGATCGGTTATCATCATAATATTCCATCACTAGGACTACAAAATATTTATCTTCTCTTTAATTTCTTCACTACTCGTATATATATGGAGGAAATGTTCTCTTTTACTTCCAATTATTGAATAAACATTGATGAAGCGTGGTAGAAATTTTCTAAAAAAATCGATCCCTTGTCTGAAAAACAAATTCTAGAAAAGGAAAAATAAAAAAGATAATTAATGAAGTGGCTTCACTTTATAATGATGCTACAACACAAAAAAGAATAAAGTTCTAGTAGAAGTTTCTTGCTAGCGAAGGCATAATTAAAGTATAGACATTGCACGTGGTAGTGTCTATGATCGTCTTGTTTTTTTTTCCATATTGGGGACCTCATATATTTGCAATAGGGTCCTCAATACAGCAAACATAACTTAATTACTGTAAGAATGTAATAATCTTTGTGAGAAGTTTTTTTTATTAACATCAATATATATAGTGTACAATATATATTTCTTATACAATAAGAATTCTAATCCTAATTACGAGAGGAATCCTAGTTTATCATAATTATATATCACTAAATATTTACACAATATATGAGATATAATCTAATTATGGGTAGGGGATTGTGTTGTTGTGTTGTACACGTTTACACACTCCCTCAGTCGGAGCGGGAGAAGGCCGGACGCTGAGACTGGATCTGAAGTTAAGAAATAACTGTCAGGGAAGTCCTTTGGTAAATATATATGTGTACTGATATGATGAGAGCACATGTATCACTCTGACATGTCCTAGCGCAACTTTCTCACGGACGAAATGTATGTCCATCTCAATGTGCTTGGTTTGCTGATGTTGAACCGGGTTGTGAGAAAGATAAATAGCAGATATGTTAGCCACGAAGACCTGATAAATTCCTAACGCAGGACACTGGAGCTTTAATGATAAATTTACGAGCAAATCTCGGCTACCGTATTTGCGGCGCCTCTGTACTCGATCTAAACCTTTGGAACTAGATAGGGTAGCTTGTCGCTTGGCAGACCATGAAACCAGATTATCCCATAAAAATACACAATAGCCGGAGGTGGAGCGTCGCGTGTCCTGACACTCTGCCCAATCTACATCCGTATAAGAGCAACTTGTTTGGTGTAGAGGGGTATATGTGCAAAATATAATTAAGCGTGCCCTTATGTATCAGATGATACGCTTAAGGGCAGTGAAATGAGACTCCATGGGGGCATGCATAAAGAGGCTTACTTGTTGAAACATAAGCAATACCTGGTCTGGTAAATGTGAGATATTGAAGTGCACCTGCAAGACTCCTATAAAGAGTAGGATCGGATATGGGAACACCATCCATAGCACTGAGTTTGGATTTTGAATCAATCGGAGTGAGCATGATTTGCAATTCGCCATCTTAGTCCTGTACACAATCTCCTACATAGTTACGCTGACTCAAGAACATGTGATTGGCAGTCCTGGTCACTGATATCCCCAAAAAGTAACTCAACTTGCCCAAATCAGTCATTGCAAATTCGGTCTTAAGTAAAACAATAATCTCATTTTTCAACCCATCAGATGAGGCAGTAAGAACAATATCATCCACATAGAGTAGCAAGTAAGAATGATACTACCTCGATGAAAAATGAAAAGGGAATTATCACACTTGATGCATACAAACTCAATCTGCAAAATATACACGGTAAAGCGATCATACCACGCCTGCGGGGTGTTCAGGCCATACAGTGACTTACGGAGATGACACACATAGTGAGGGACTACTGGATGGTCGAACTCAGGCGGTTGATGTATGTAGACTGTTTCTTTCAGGTTCCCATGTAAAAATGCATTTTCATATCAAGTTGATGTATCGGCCAATGTTTGCTCATGGGTATGCTCAGAACTGTGTGAATGGTAGTCACTTTGATAACCGGGCTAAATGTCTCACCACAATCAATGTCCTCATGTTGATATGTGACATTAGTCGCAAGTCGTGCCTTATATCTCTCTAGATCTCCACTGTCTCTGAATTTATGACAAAATAGCCACATACAACTAGAGATGTCAGTGTGGAGGGTAAATGTGGATCCCGTCCCGCACCCGCTCCAGTTGGGGCCGGTAAGGGAATGATTTGGTGGGTGGTGGAGCGGGTATGAGTATTAAAAGTGCTATCCACCATGGGTAGTGGGGCGGGGTGGATTTCATATAAGACCCGCCCCACCCCGCTACCCGCCCCGCCCCGTTATCGTCGCGTACATGTTTGTGTTAGATTCTTTAATTATGCTGATTTTCTAGTATTCTTAACTAGACAAGGACTTGAAATTCCTTATTCTTGTCAAGACTCCCTTATTCTTGTCAAGTCGTCAACCTATTATTATTATTCATTTAAAATAAAGTGTACGGTACCCTTCAATTTTTTTAATTTTTTTGTGTGAAAATGTATGGTAGAATGCAACTACTCTACCAGTGCAATGTGACAACTTTGATAATGACATTGGAGTTTCTCTTTTCCTTTTTTTACAATTGTGATTATTCGAAAGGACTAGAAAATTTCTTGTCTTCTTCTATATAAATTTCTCGCTTTATTTTAACCTTTTAATATTCCTAATATTTTGATAAAGTTTCAGACTTTGATATTTGATACCCCATAGCGAAAAAAGTTCATTTTTCCATTTTCTTGACCTCATTTTTTATTATATAATTTTTTTTACTACCGGTGATGGGTACCCTCCGGGTAAGTGGGTACCCGCCGGGGTAAGTGGGGTGGGGGCGGGTGGAGTATTTATTACTCGTCATGGGTGGTGGGGCGGGGGTGGATGTGGGTTTTAGGTGGCGGATGCAGGTACCGCTTCCCGCCATTCGCCAGGTGGCGTCCTACATCTGACAGATCACATTCACCCCCTCCGATCTAGGTACTAGATCTCACGTATGTTGTTTAGTTAAAATATTGAATTCCTCAGACATAACCGCATTCCAATTAGGTTCTTGTTTGACCCATTTTGGGTTCTTGGGAATTGGAGAAATTGTTTGGGCAGACAAGTTAAATTGAATTTTGGGTTTGAAAATCCCGTGTTTGACACGGGTTTCCATTTGGTGACTGGGGACAGTGGGTGGCTGCGGCGGCAAATGGATGGTCATCGGAATTTCGGGCAGTGGCGCTTGCGTTCCAATAGCTACTGGAAGTTAGGCGTCGTGACACCTCCCCGAAGGGCCGCGACGTTGACGACGATGTTGAGCTACTAGACAAAAAAGGTGACTGGAGATGAGGAGACGGCGTCGGCGGTTCTGCCGGTGGTTGGGAGCACGAAACAGTGGACACGGGTGGCAGAGGGGATGTTTCGGTGATGCTATGCTCGAGTTGACTGAGAATGACGGGAGAGATGGCAGACTCATCAAGAAAGAAGTAATCCGGTTTTCAGAATTTTTGAAGATTCGAAAACGGAAATATGGTCTCGCTAAACGTGATGTGACGGGAAATATGGATCTGACGAGTGGACAAGTCATAGCATAGATAACCCCTATGGTTCGGCGGAAAGCCTACAAAGACACATGGAGTTGCCCTATGGTGCTAGTTTGTGAGGGACGGTAAAGACACAGTTAAGATAACAGAGACAACCGAATATTTGTAAATGATCGTAAGAGGGAACTCTGCGATAGAGGATTTCGGTACGGGTCATATTGTGAAAGGTACTTGTTACACCTCGTAAGATTAATGCGATAATTAAGAACGTCATTAAGGAGGTAAGATTTCGAATATTGGATATAAAATATAATTACAAATGTTAATACGGAAATTAGGATACAAGAGGATGTGATTCCGGGAAAATATTGGTTACTACGGGTGTGACGTTGGAAACTTATAATGATAATAGTATATTCCCAATGGGATTATGAACCAGTGTCACATTATATAAATTACGACATCGTGACTATGAGTCCTATGAAACTTTTCGAATTTAAACGAAGTAGGGTCTAAAAATTAATTAGCTGTGGGATTAATTTAAGTGGGAATTAGTGGTCAATTTATGCAAAAATTGGACCCTCAAACGTGGCTAGCAATTGCAAAGGTAATTTGCACTTAAGATTAAATAACCCATCTCATTTACACCTTATCTTTCTATTCAAGAAAGAAAAAGAGTAACGTACACATTTTCCTCTCCTTTCTTTTCCCCCTAACAGCCGAATTGCTCCATTTTTCTAGCCAAAAATTGAAGTTCTTTTTCTTTTAATTCCCCTCCTATATTAAGTCATTTTTCACCTAATTTTCTACACCAAATTAGCACGAAATCAGTGGCTAGAAGAGGCCACTGCTGGGCCGAGAAAAAGGACCAAGAATTTCAGTTTTTAGATGAGTTTTTGAGAAGAAAAACATGTATCAATGATTGGTTAACTTTGTGGGATTCATGCATGTCAATTTGGAATTGAAGAATTGATAAAATTAGACAAAAAAATCAATGGAACATTGACTGGTTCATAGGGACTGTTTTGGCTTCGTTTAAGGTAAAAATTATCCTTTTCATTAAGTATTTGAAAGATTAATTGATGTTGTGATTAAGGAATGAACTTTTGATAAAGAGAAATTGGAAATGAGATTGCATGTGATTGTTGTGATGTTGTAATTACCAATTTTTTGTGACTGATTTTTTGTACATTGAATTCGATTATGTTATTGCTATTATCGTCGCTAATCACATGATTTGAATTGAAGGAAATCTTGATATTTAAGTTATAGTTGTTTATATGAAAGTATTGAAATATGAATTGGATTTTAAGACTTCAATTAGATTTTAAGGAATTATGAAAGGAGTTGGTATTGTGGGTGTTGACCGAGACTTGTATGAAATTATTGGACACGTTGTGTGCACTTTAGGGGTTGTCTTTGCTAAGTTAAGATGCTGGAAATTTCAGTTAAGAACCTACAATTACGTTGTTATAATTGTGGATATATGTCATAAAGGAATTAAGGTATAAAAAGGTGTAGAAAAGTTTCACGTTCCACTCTCGTTATTGTTAAAGTGTGGGTTGTTTTAATGGACTGTCTTGACGTAGTTAAAAGAATTAGATTAACATGAGGAATAGGTGTATGAATCACCTTGGTTGTTATGACAATTGTATTCCATAAATGTAAAAGAAAAGAATGTATTATGGTAGCGTATATGAAGTATATGAGACTAATTTGGTTATATCTTGGAATTGTGCTTGGTTATTTGTTTGATTGACATTTGTTGTAAATTGTGGATATACATATAAACAGGGGAAGTGCTGCCCGAATTTTTGTAGAATAGGAAGTCGTCTTTCATTATAACCTACGCTAGATATCATAGAATTGACGGGCGTATTTCACTTAATTATAGGTTGACGTACTAGTTGAGACGAATCCTATTCTTCGAGTTGGTTAGTTCGGCGAAAAGGTATGTGAAACTCTTACTTCTTTCTTTTTGGCATGATTTAATGAAAGTACGACGGGCGTACATGATTCTTACATAGTCTAACTCTAAAAGATGATTGTTATGAGAAGTGTCTATAATTTTTTCAGTAAAGAGTTTATTATGATGATTTTTAATTGCATATGATTTCTCATGATCTCTACTCGCGCTAAGTATTATTACTTCACCCCACCGAGTCCCGGGTCGGCTTATGTACGTGCATAGCCTTGCATTGTTCACCGAGTCCCTCACTAGAGGGCCGGATTACGTAGGATGCATCCATAGATGAGATAATGACTTCACCGAGTCCCAGTATGGGCCGGGTTATGATATGATTCCACCGAATCCCGCATTAGAGGGTCGGATTACGTTTAGGTATATATGTATATGATGACTATATGGACAGGCATTCATGGTTTTTGACTTGACTCTCGTTTTTATAAGGCACAACTGACTCTTATTGTTTACGACACAGTTGTATTTAGATTCTGATTTTATACTGGTCCCATGTTATCTGTTGGCTACTTATGATCTCATTTACAGTATTTCATGTTTTACATACTCAGTATATTATTTCGTACTGACTCTCTTTCCTCGGGGAGCTGCGTTCATGCCCACAGGTACAAGTGCTCAGTTTGGTGATCCTCCAGTCTAGGTTTCTGCTCAGCTGTTTGGGAAGCTCCTTTGATTCAGAGTTTGTCATTTTGGTACATAACTTTATTTCGACTTATGTATTTAGGGGCATGATCGGTGTATTTTATACACATTTTTTGAGTCATTTTTAGTTAGTATTGTACTCATTTTGTTTATGTTTAGTATAGTATTTGGGTCGTTTTTCTTTCTTTTGTGTCACAACGGTTAGAAATGGAGAAATGACAAAAAGGAGATGAAATGAGCATAAATGAGATGGAATTGCACACAAAGGGGCCAATAACTGAAGTCTAAGAAATCCCGGGAAGTATAGAGGAAATCAGACGAACTCCGGACGAAAAAAAAAGCACGACGAAACGAAAATCCGCCAGAAAAACGCCTCAGGCGCCGCGGCGCCTGCCAGCAGCGCCGAATGTTCCGAAAGTTGATTTCGCTGCAGGTTTTCGGCGCCGTGGCGCCCGACTGCTGGGCTACGACACCGACGCGGTAGTTTTGACGTTTTGGGCCGAATTTGACACGTTTTTAGGGTCCAAAAGGGATAATTTTTCCTACCTACATAATCCCTAACCCTTGACCTAAAGGATTCTTGGGCTATATATATTCCCTACATCATTCTCTAGAAAGGGGATTGATCCATCCATTGTACATACAGCACAACTCTAGGAGGCGAAGATTTGAGACCTAATTCAAGTATTTTCTTTTCTTTCTTTTGCTTTTTTTATTTCAGTTTATGTATGGAGATTATATTAGTTCTTAGTGTGACTATGGCTAGGAGCTAATTACTTTATTAGGGATTTCCTTGTGATTCGCTTGAAACTCTTATTCATGAATTAATGCATTAGTTTGTAAACTTCTTCACTTGATTAAGATTTATTCAATAATTGCTTTGATTGCATGATAATTAATTGATCACTAGTTATCATCACTTATATGAGTTCTAATCGAAATCTGAAAGGGGAGATTGTGAATATGCTATAGTTGAATAAACATAGGTTTAAATCGTGGACGAAAGTACCCTGATACTTGTGTAGCTTAATAGGTTATTTGTTACACCCCGTAGTTCAGGTCATGCGTATGAGAGCGTACGAAAGGGATTAAGACTTAAAATTTTAGAAAGATAGGTTGACGGATTGTTTCGGACGGATTTTTAGTCAACTTTGAGGCGGCTTATGTCTAGTTGCGTTATGAGTTCCTAGGTGTTTCTAAGGCCTATCATGTAGTTCGTTGAGTCTGGTTTCCAACGCAACCAACCGTTCGTCGATAGGACATCGTAGTAGAAAGTTATGGAAGTTACTAGTTCGGTCTTGTGAATGCGCAGAAAAATTCGGACAGAGCACGTAGCCGCGGCGGGAAGTAGGGCGCGCTACCGGAAGTTCTGAGGGTTGCAGGTTTCAGCGCGCGACGCGGGCGAGCAGCGCGCCGAGGCGGAGTTTCTGGCGGAAAAACTGAGGAAAATCAGATCTTTTCTTTTAAAAAGGCCATGGAAGGGTGACAAGTGTCCCCCCCATCTGTTTTTTTGCATGCACTATTTATTGACCAAGTCTTCAAGACTTGGTCATTCTTCAAGCTCCTCTCTCTCTCTAAATTAGAAACTCTTCCTTCTCTCTAGAAAATCAAGAATAAATCAAGGCTTGAGAAAAATCTGAAAAATGTGGCAAGAAGGAAACTTGTTGGCAAGCTTGTAGGAGTCATTGTGGTGGTGTTTTTGGAAAGGAGGCTAGCAAATTTGTTGGGTTAATTTGGCTAAAGCTCTAAGGTAACAATTCTTCTCTCTTTGTTGGTTTATGGTGTTGCATGTGAAGAAGAAAGAACTTGTAGTGGTAAATATTGCTCTTAGAAGAATTGCATGTAAGAAATATGGTTTGGATATGAAAGAATTGGATAAGAAGGTTATGTAAGCATGTTGTAGCCAAAATACTACCTTAAACTTGTTAAGTTAGTTGTTATACATTGTGGGGCAGAATTTTACACATCCAAGATTAGGTGTGTAATCCCCTTTGAAATGTTTGGATTGTTGGGCCTTAAATGTGGCGTTTGGATGAGGAATTCGGCCTTGAAAAAGGTGGCAAAGTATGTAGAAACAAAGGAAATGCTGCCCAATTTTCCCTAGAATTTAGTGATCTTGCACTTGGAGTATTCTACATTGTAACTAAAGGTTAATAAACGTATTATGGTCATTATAGGTTGACGTACTACGTGTGGTGTATTGGACTTAGCAAGTGGATTAACCGGAGAGGTATGTGGAACTTTCTTATCTCTTGAGCATGAGTAGTTATACTATATAGTACGGTAGACGTACGTGTTTTGAATAAAGTAAATCCTTTGGTATACTTGAGGTATTTTGAAAATTGTGTAAACTGATTTGAAGTATAAGTCTCTTGGTTAATAAAAGAACGAAATTGTTTATAAGGAGTTATAACGGCTTTATGAGAAGTTAGTTATAACGGCCTTATGAAAGGATAAGAATGTCTTAATTTCTAAAGCATAAAGTTAGTATAACGGCTTTATGGGGAGTTTGTTATAATAACTTTATGGAAGTTTAAAGAGTTGGTTTTCTTGAATAAGGTAAACAAAGATGAAAGAATCGAAATTAAGTAGGGCAATTTGATTTAAAAGGCATCAATTGCTTAGAGTGTAAAATGGGAATTTCTATGTGAAAAAGGGATCTTTTGAAAGAGTAGAAGTACATAGTACTTCGGGTTAAATTTCTCCGGATTTGATTAAGCAATGAGAAGGTGCCTTAAGGTCAAGAATGAGATTTATTTTGTAGATTAATGAAAGTCTAAAGAAGTTATGAAAGTACTTGGGCGTCAAATCGGTGATGGAGGATTCCACGGGTATGCTTCCATGGTCGTAGTATGAGTCTTGGGACGCAAGTCGTGATGGAGGATTCCACGGGTATGCTTCCATGTTCATAGTATGAGCTTATTTAAGACGTACCGACAGTGAGGTGGGATTCCACGGGTATGCACCTTGGACATGCTTACGATGAAGGATTCCGAGGCATGCAACACGAGGTTACCTGGACGTACCGACAGTGATGTGGGATTCCACGGGTATGCTTCCAGTGTGGTTGTGACATTTGTATATTCCGTGGATTTGCTACCCACGATGCGAGGAATACCTCATGCGAGTCCGTAGGGCTCATGCGGATGAAATAGTCTCATGCGGGTGAGTACAGCCTATGCGAGGAATACCTCATGCGGGTCCACATGACTCATGCGGGTGAAATAGTCCCAAGAGTAGGAGTGCTTAATGATACTGCGTGGCGGATGACCTTGCTTTAACCATGAGCTTCCTATTTTCATGCAGTATAGTATATGTTTGATATTCTCATTGTTAGTAAGGCATAGTGTTCTGTAAACTGATTTTCATACATGTCTCCAGATATTTTAGACTTATGAGGTATTTTCAGTATTTTTCAGTTTCGCATACTTAGTACATATTGTGTACTGACCCCCTTCTTCGGGGGCTGCGTTCATGCCGCATGTAGAGGTAAGCAGGTGGTGGATCCTCACTCTTAGGATCATTGTTCTGGTGTCAGAAGCTCCATTCCTCCGGAGGCTTGTTTTGTTGGTACGGTTCTTCCCTGATGCTATAGGTATTATGTACATTCAGGGGTACGTATGGCCCCGTCCCGCCACAGCTTGTTATTCCTGCAGTGCAGAGTCACGTTTGTGGTTTGGGCTGTAAGAACAAGTTGTACAGTTGTACTTTTGATTAAGTATATTTTTATGGAAGGCATCCTTATCGGCTTGCCAGTGATGTTTACTTTATACATGTTATGTGTTATGTATGTTCCGCTGCTATTCTCTGATGTATACATGGTGCCGGTGCACGATTGCCCGGGGTCGGGTCGTGACATTATTGCTCTTAATCCTCCTTTGTAGTCAATCTTGTCATCTAAAGATAGAAGGGTTCTCCGTTGGGGTTGAGTGTTTATATTACCTTAACAGGAGTATAAAACGGCTTAGTTAACCTGCTATCTTAACGTAGAAGAAGAAGTCAGTCTAATTGTATTAACGATTGAATAGAGTGGATAGTTGATGATCTTGGAAGCCCTAATTCTCCGTCATAACTGATTTAAATCAAAGTATTTTCATAATTAGTTTATTTTCTGCATTATTAGTCTAGAATTACAAACCAATTAACGTTAACCAAATAGAAACTAAAGCATAGATAATCGGTACTTGAAAACCAGTCCTTGAGGACGATATTCGGTCTTACCCAGACTATATTACTTATCACGATACGTGCACTTGCGTTAAGCGTGTGTATAAATCGCACATCAAGTTTTTTACGGGGCCCTGTACCGTCATATGTCGTTATCCTTCTCATAGAGGTCTGTAGACATTTGTGGGTTGTATATGTGCGTGTTAGTTATGAGGATTGTAGATATGTTTTGTTCAGCTGTACTTTGGTATTTCGTTTTGGGACGTTCCCTTACGTAGTTGTCACGACCCGTTCCGGGACCCGTGACTGGTGCCTTACCCCGGGCACCCTAGTGATACAACATCAGAGAAAAATCGGCGGAAATAAAAACTTAAACATTCAAATAGACATGGATCAAGATAAAAGAAAATAGGCCAACCAAAACGGTTGCCTTTCAACATATATATATATAGACATTTGAGCGATAATCCTTACAACCCCGCCCACAACAAAGCTGCACTTCTAAGATTTTTACAACAACTATAACGGGACAGGGCCCCGCCATACCCCTGAATGTACAAGAACCTACAGACTCAGGGTAACATACCGAAAGATAAGCCTCCGAAAGAACGGAGCTTCCCAATACGCTGAAATGTGATCCTAAACGCGGGGATCGACAAATGACGATTTCTACTGCGGATGAACGCAACCCCGGGCGAGGTCGATAACAGTACCAAGTATGTGAATCGAAAAATCAGAATGAAATCATAATAGTCTATATAAAGCAGGAGACATGTATGATAACCAAACTACAGTACACACATATAACAGTTATAACAAGTCAGGGTCTCACTCCCTCCAAGTCATTACTCAAATATAATTATGGGTCTCACGCCCACAACATCAATCATGCCCGTGGAATACCTTCCTCACCGGCGATGATGATATGATAACACGAAGTACACCGAACACCAAGTCCTACACGATGTCAAAGCCGGTACTAACAATACAATACAACCAAACCACGGTTTCGGCAAATAGCGAAAGCGGCTACCGATACCAAGGCCGAACAAGAAACCTCACGAGAGCTAGTCCATGGAACAACAATCCCAATGGAACCATACCCGCGGCGCCACGCATCGTGTCGATGTCCGTATGAAACAACAAGACAGCAATCCCAATGGAACCATACCCGTGCGCCACGCATCGTGTCAGTATGTCCAAAAGGAAACAACTAGACAGCAAAAATGGAACCATACCCGTGCGCCACACATCGTGTCAGTATGTCCAAAGCGATTAGCAAAACTAACACTATCAACAGGAGCGTACCCGTGGAATTCTCCGTCACTGCCGGCACGTCCAAGTAAGTTCTCAACAAGTCAACCGGCCCTCCATCGAGAGACGCGGTAGTATAGAAACACAATTCTTGCACAACAAAGGCTATCACAACAAGCATAGGCAAGTTTCACAACAACAAGCATAGGCAAGTTATACATAACTCAAGGTACTTTCATTTTATGTCAAAGTCCGGGTTTTAACCCTAAAGTACTACGTACGGTAAATTCCTTTTAAAGAGATCCATTCCTTTTATAAAAGTCACCCGATATCCGTAGTATAAAAATAGAGTGACTCACATTTTTAAGTAAACCAAAACACTTCCCTTTGAAAAATCAAGTAACAACATTATTTTCCAAACGTTCAAGTTTGCCTAATTTCAAATGGTCAAGTTTCTCCTTTTCGAAAAGGTTTCGTAGTTCATAGTTTTAATCCTTTAAAACATAATTCTCTTTTGAACAATTGAGAAACGTATGCCTTATATGTGAGTAGGTTATTCTTGTTTATAATCGATCTTATTAAGCAGCCATGATCTAGGAAATGTAATATCATTTTGTCTCATTTTAGTTTCTATGCAGATGGAGGTTTCTACTGGTTTTAATACAATACTTCATTATTCAATACATTTTCCTTTATTAACGCTGCAGTGGTTTGTCGATACTCATTCTGATTCAAATCAAGAAACATTATTCCTTTTAAAACCAAGTACTCATTACTCACGAATGAGGTTTCACACTTTTAACAAAATTCATATCAATACAATTAAGTCAAGTCTCTTATCTTTTAAGATTAATTCTCTTAACTTCTAAAAATCAGTAAACCATTTTTTTACCTACATAGAGTCGTTATAACTAACTTCCCATAAAGCTATTATAACACCCTATGTTTTAAACCGACCAACTCATTTAGCACATGTACGTCTACCGTACTACATAGTTTACAAAACATCATGCTAGAAAGGATAGGAAGAGGTTCACATACCTCGCGACGATTATCGACAATAAGCAAAACGCCCACTGCATCAGAACTGGCTAGCCTTTTCCACTCTTCAAGTAGAATACGCTACTCGTAGTACTTCCACCTAAATAGGCCACAAACGTCTATTAACTTCTAAACGCACGGTTTCATATTCTACGTAAAATTGAAGATTCCCCGCAACCGCGTAAATCTCCTCTTCTTTCGAGGCCGGCTACCAAGCCAACCAGGGGGGGGGGGTTATACATCTAACCGGACGTATACAATTCTACTACACAGTAATACTACACAAGTCTGTAATACTGACCCTATGTAATTACGATTCTTTCTTTATATTCAGGCTTAAGTCAAAAGACATTGCCGCAAAGCTATGTTCAGTTCTATATATAGTATACTTCAACTATATAATCCTACAACATGTAATTTCCAATTACAATAAGGGGACAAGAATATTTACCTCGATAAGCCCAAAATTATCCGAGATAAAAGTCGATCCTGAGCAAGGTTTAGCTCCTACTCCGCGCGCTCCAACCCGCTCCAAACAACCCTTAGAAGTTCTACACAACTTATTCTAAGTACTCCAACCAATTATGGAGATTTTTCCTTAGGGTTTCGTTTTGTGGCTAAAGGAAGTATAATAGTATTTCCCGGGCTTTTCGTATAGAGGTAACCCTGGGAATACTACAAGGTATTTGGGCCAAGGTATTTGGGCATAATAACAATACTAGGAGAGTATTTCTATACCACAAAAGGGGGTATTATACGAAAACAACTAGGCTAGGGGTAGGCTCGTGAGGCCTCTCAAAGGGGGAGGGTGGTGGCGGACGAACTACCACAAGGGGGAGGGAGTATTTGAGACTTGGAATTGATTTTAGGATGAAGAAGTTCATCACTTAGGGGGGGTATTTATAGGTCAAGCAATGGCCAACCAATGGCCAAGATCCATCCAAGTGTTAGGCAAGTGTAGGGCTAGGATTAAGCCATGTGCACCTTATCCATCTACCACACCAACTTGCACAAATATCCTACCTAACCAACCCACTTCGTCGCTTTGCGCCCACTTGCTTCAAACGAGGGCATGTCACCCTCCCGTTGGTCCAAAATGTTTCGTCTCTCGGAAAAATCCGCAAAAATTATAAATGACATAGCCGGAATTTTCCCTTCGCATGTTTAGTAAAACGTTTCGTCGAAAAACGATTCTTTTCGGCACTTGTGCCCAAATTTTCGAACCTTGCCAAACCTTAAGGCTTAAATTTTATACGTACGCCCTCACGTACATACTCTGGAAATACGGGGTATAACAGTAGTGGCAAGCCTTGTCGGCTTGCGTTCTTTGTTATATTTGCTTAGATGTGACTCCTTAGGAGGCAAGTTTATTCATGTGTAAAGGCAGCCTTGTCGGCTTGCCTATTCGGATATATGTTATGATTGCATTGTTATGCTGCCGGATTTCATACTTTCCTTAGTGTCAGTAGGATTATGTGTGACAGGTTAGTATAATGGCGTCATAAGGGCATTTAGTCGCGGACCGTCGGGTCGGGTCGTGACAAAAAGTGGTATCAGAGCAGTTAGTCCTCCGAATGTCTACAGACCGTGTCTAGTAGAGTCTTGTGTATGGGTATGTTGTGCACCATACTTATACACAAGAGGCTGCCGGACATTTAGGATTGATTTCTATTCTTTCATCTCTTAGATCGTGCAATAGAGCTATGTTATTAGGATAATCCCCTTTCTGACGACTTACTATGTTTATAGCTATGCCTCCGAAGAAGGCGACAACGGCCCAGAAGGTCAAATCTACAGCGGAGGACACTAGTCAAATTCAGAGAGTTACCAGGTTTTGTACTCAGTCTATGCCGGAGACTGTACCCCAATCAATGAGCTCTGCTTCGTCGCCACCTCCAGAGGATCGGTTCGGGCATCATCACGATTCAGGCCCCATCACCGAGCCTTCACTCACTCATCGAGGCGGATAGCGGATCCATAAGAATCTGGTGCAGGCCGACTAGGTTAGTGGCAGGTCAGAGTTATAGACAGGGACCAGGAGTTGTCCCTAGAGCAGATAGTTTGAGGGTCCGTGATTTCTTGAGCTGTAGTCCACCAGAGTTTTTCGTGTCAAGGCCCGAGGATTATCCACAGTAGTTCATCCGACAGATACAACGTACGTTGAGGGGGATAAAGGCTTCAGAGACTGAGTCTATCGTGTTGGCATCATATCGGTTGCGTGACGTAGCTCTTAACTGATATGAGTCGTGGGAGCTATCTAGGGGCGAGGGTGCTCCTCCAGTCGCGTGGGACCAGTTCGTAGAAGCTTTCCTTGACCACTTCCTACCTCCAGAGATGAGGAGAGGCAGAGTTGATAGGTTTCTAAACTTGAGGCAGGGCGGTAGGAGCATTAGAAATCTGACCTCGAGTTTGTTCATTGGCGGATATCGCCCACTATTAGCGAATATGGCGAGCGAATCTTGTCGTTATGTGATGGGGTTGGACCACTATTTGATCGGTGGTTGTACGGCGGTGGCTCTTCAGCCGGGTATGGATATTGCTCGTATCCAGGCATATACACAGGGGGTTGAGGACCAAGCGTAGGCGCAACCGCATGCAGGTCATGCGAGGACTGCATAAGAGGGCTAGGTCGGCAGCTTATTCTGGTGAGTCTCTAGCCAGACGGCCTCAGCAGCAGGTCAGATATTCATCCCAGCCCGCACAGAGTGCTCCTCTACAGCTCACGGGTAGTAGATTTGATCGTCTAGTGTATTCAGGGGCCGGTCAGAGCTCCAGGACTTCGGGTTCTCAGAGGAACATGAGTTCTACTAAGTCGAGGCCACTTTATCCTCGGTGCTCTCAGTGTGGTAAGCTTCATGTTGGGGAATGTCGTTTGACCACATGTTCTTGATTTTCTTGCGGCCATCAGGGCCATATGATGAGAGGGTGTCCCTACAGGGGTGGTTTAGATGGTATGGCTCGGCCTACGGGGTCGGGTGCTGGTTTGCCATCATCCGTAGCTATGTGCCCATCGGACAGGGTATTCAGACGCCAGCAGGCTGTGGTAGAGGTCGTGGCAGAGTTTCTAGATCTGGCGGTCCTTCGAACCGCATATATGCTTTGGCCAGTAGATGTGATAGGAGGCGTCACCAGATGTTGTTACAGGTATACTATCGGTTTGATAGATCCAGGTTCCACTTTGTCCTACATATCTCCTCTTGTTGCTAGTAGAATAGGGATCGAACCTGAGTCGATAGAGCCATTTGAGGTAGCTACACCGGTAGGAGATTCGGTTATAGCTAAGCGTGTGTATAAAAATTGCTCGATGGTGATATATAGCTGTCATACCCTAACAAATTTGATAGAGTTGGATATGATCGACTTTGATGTTATTATGGGTATGGACTGGTTGACTTCTTGTTTTGCCAACGTTGATTGTAGAGAAAATTTGGTTCGATTTCAGTTTCCAGACGATCCAATTATAGGATGGGAGGGGAATACATCATCGCCGATGGGCAAGTTTATTTCATACCTCAAGACAGGGAAGATGGTTAGAAAGGGTTGTATTTATCATTTAGTTAGGGTGCATGATACGGAAGCAGAGGTACCGGCTCTTCAGTCAGTCACGGTAGTTAGTGAATTTCCGAATATATTCTCAGATGATCTTCCAGGTCTTCCTCCAGAGCGGGAGATAAATTTCAGTATAGATGTATTGCCAGGTACCCAACCCATATATATTCCTCCTTATAGAATGACACATGCCGAGTTGAAGGAGTTGAAGGAGCAGCTGAGAGACTTGTTGAAAAAGGGCTTCATTAGGCCTAGTACATCTCTTGGGGAGCACCAGTATTATTTGTGAGGAAGAAATATGGTTCGCTGCGGATGTGTATTGATTATAGGTAGCTGAATAAGGTAACCATCAAGAACATGTATCTCCTTCCCAGGATTGATGATTTATTTGACCAGTTGCAGGGTGCTACGTGTTTCTCGAAGATAGACGTGCAGTCAGGTTATTATCAGGTGCGGGTAAGGGATGCAGATATTCCAAAGACAGCATTCAGAACCCGATATGGACATTATGAGTTTAGGGTGATGTCTTTGGACTGACCAATGGTCCAACAGTGTTTATGATTTGATGAACCGGGTATTCAGGTCGTTCTTAGACATGTTCGTCATTGTATTCATTGATGATATCCCGATTTTCCCGTTCAGAGCAGGAGCATGCAGGCCATTTGAGGACAATACTTAGGGTCCTCCAGCACCAACAGTTGTATGCCAAGTTTTCTAAGTGTGAATTCTGGTTGACTTCAGTGGCATTCCTGGGGCATATTATCGGGGCTGATGGTATTCGGGTGGATACACAATTTTCTGGGGCTAGCAGGGTATTACAGGAGGTTTATGGAGAAGTTTGTCTCGATCTCAGTGCCTTTGACTAGGCTAACTCAGAAGACAGCTAAGTTCCAGTGGACGGATGCTTGTGAGCACATTTTCCAGTTGTTGAAGGATAAGTTGACTACGACTCTAGTTCTGACTCTTCCCGAGGGACCGGATGGTTATGTCATTTATTACGATGCTTCAGGTATTGGGCCGGGTTGTGTGTTGATGCAAAATGGTTGAGTTATAACTTATGCCTCCCGACAGCTCATGAAGCATGAAAAGAATTATCTCACTCATGATTTGGAGCTAGCAGCGGTGATTCATGCCTTGAAGATATGGAGACATTACTTATATGGTGTTCACGTTGACATTTATACGGATTATAAGAGTCTCCAATATATCTTTAAGCAGAAAGAGTTGAATCTACGACAGCAACGGTGGCTAGAGTTGCTAAAGGACTATGATGTTGATATCTTGTATCATCCAGTGAAAGCCAACATTGTGGCAGATGCTCTTAGCCATAGATCTATGGGTAGCTTGTCGGATGTGCAGCCAGACATTAAGGAGATGGTTCGTGAGATACACAGGCTAGCTAGTCTTGGAGTCCGGTTGACGGATTCAGGAGATAGTGAGATTCTTGTTCTAGAAGTTGCTTAGTCCTCTATCGTAAAAGAGGTAAAGAGACATCAATATGATGATCCTGTTCTGGCATGATATAGAGATACATCTCTCCGAAAGGAGAAAACTCTATTTAAGGTTGCACCTGATGATGTGCTGAGGTATGAAGGCAGATTATGTGTACCTGATGTTGCAGGGCTACGACAGAAGGTTATGGGAGAGACACACAATGCTCGTTATTTCATTCATCCAGGGTCGATGAAGATGTATCATGACCTTAGATGTTTATATTGGTGGGATGACATGAAAAGAGACATAACATAGTTTGTTGCTCAGTGCCCGAATTGTCAACAGGTTAAGGTCGAGCATCAGAAGCCTGGTGGGTTATTGCAAGAAATAGAGATCCCGACTTAGAAGTGGAAAGTGATTAGTGTGGATTTCATTATAGGCTTGCCTCGCACTCAGCGGAAGTGTGATTTCATATGGGTTATTGTGGATAGGCTGACGAAATCAGCCCATTTTCTTCCAGTCAGGACTACTTACTCAGCTGAGGACTATGCTAGGCTATATATCAGGGATATAATGAGACTACATGGGGTTCCCACATCTATCATATCTGATCTAGGAGCTCAGTTCACAACTAACTTTTGGAGGTCGTTCCAGAAGGGATTGGGGACACAGGTGAGTCTCAGCACAACATTTCATCCCCAGACGGATGGGGCAGCGAGCGCATCATACGCACACTAGAGGATATGCTGAGAGCCTGTATTATTGACTTCAGAGGTAGCTGGGATGATCATTTACCATTCATTGAGTTTTCCTATAACAACAGCTACCATTCGAGTATCCAGATGGCCCCGTACGAGGCCTTATATGGGAGGAAGTGCAGGTCACCTATTGATTGGTTTGATGTAGGTGAGACTAATTTGATCGGCCCAGAGATGGTTCAGCAAGTTGTTGATAGGGTGAAGCTCATTCAGGAGAGATTATTAGCAGCCCAGAGTCGACAGAAGTCATATGCTGATAATCGACGTCGACATTTGGAGTTCCAAGTTGATGATTGGGTATTCTTGAAGTATCACCCATGAAAGGTGTGATAAGGTTTGACAGGAAAGGAAAGCTTAGCCCGAGATACATTGGGCCTTACCAGATCATTCTTAGGGTAGGCAAGGTTGCCTATGAGTTGGATCTACCATCTGATTTGGAAGCAGTACACCCAGTCTTCCACGTATCGATGCTACGTAAGTGTATTGGTGATCCTTCCAGAGTCTTCCCGGTAGATGATGTCCAGGTGACAGAAGAGTTGTCGTATGAGGAGAGTCCCATAGCCATACTTGATCGCCAGGTCTGGAGATTACGGATGAAGGATGTAGCTTCCGTCAAAGTTTTGTGGCGAAACAACAATAGGGAGGAAATGACTTGGGAGGCAGAAGATGAAATGAAGAAGAAGTATCCTCACATGTTCCTTGCACCTACAGGTAATTCAACTCGATTCCTTATTTGATTATAGTAATTGATGAATTATATGTGTGTTATATTGTGGCCCTGTGAGGCATATGTTGGTTTGCTGAATATAGGTGGATAGACGTAGTTATAGAGTAGACTCTGTCGAAATTTTTATAGCATGAGACCTATTATGAACATTCAAGGACGAATGATTCTAAAGAGGGGAAGGATGTTACACCTCGTAAGATTAAGGCGATAATTAAGAACGTCATTAAGGGGGTAAGATTTCGAATATTGGATATAAAGTATAATTACATATTTTTATACGGAAATTAGGATACAAGAGGATGTGATTCCGGGAAAATGTCGGTTACTACGGGTGTGACGTTGGAAACTTATAATGATAATAGTATATTCCCAATGGGATTATGAACTAGTGTCACATTATATAAATTACGACATCGTGACTATGAGTCCTATGAAACGTTTCGAATTTAAACGAAGTAGGGTCTAAAAATTAATTAGTTGTGGGATTAAGTTAAGTGGGAATTAGTGGTCAATTTATGCAAAAATTAGACCCTCAAAAGTGACTAGCAATTGCAAAGGTAATTTGCACTTAAGATTAAATAACCCATCTCATTTACTCCTTACCTTTCAATTAAAGAAAGAAAAACAACCACCTACACATTTTACTCTCCTTTCTTTTCCCCCTAACAGCCGAATTGCTCCATTTTTCTAGCCAAAAATTGAAGTTCTTTTTCTTTTAATTACCCTCCTAGATTAAGTCATTTTCACCTAATTTTCTAAACCAAATTAGCACGAAATCAGTGGTTAGAAGACGCCACTGCTAGGCCTAGAAAAAGGACCAAGAATTTCAGTTTTTAGATGAGTTTTTTAGAAGGAAAACATGTATAAATGATGGGTTAACTTTGTGGGATTCATGCATGTCAATTTGGAATTGAAGAATTGATAAAATTGGGCAAAAAAAAATCAATGGAACAGTGACTGATTCTTAGGGACTGTTTTGGCTTCGTTTAAGGTAAAAATTCTCCTTTTTATTAAGTATTTGGAAGATTAATTGATTTTGTGATTAAGGAATGAACTCTTGATAAAGAGAAATTGGAAATGAGATTGCATGTGATTGTTGTGATGTTGTAATTACCAATTTTGGGGGACTGATTTTATGTACATTGAATTCGATTATGTTATTGTTATTATCGTCGCTAATCGCATGATTAGAATTAAAGGAAATCTTGATATTTAAGTTATAGTTGTTTATATGAAAGTATTGAAATATGAATTGGATTTTAAGATTTCAATTGGATTTTAAGGAATTATAAAAGGAGTTGGTATTGTGGGTGTTGGTCGAGACTTGTATGAAATTATTGGACACGTTGTGTGCACTTTAGGAGCTGTCTTGGCTAAGTTAAGATGCTGGAAATTTCAGTTAAGAACCTACAATTACGTTGTTATAATTGTGGATATATGTCCTAAAGGAATTAAGGTATAAAAAAGTGTAGAAAAGCTTCACATTTCACTCTCGTTATTGTTAAAGTGTGGGTTGTTTTAATGGAATGTCTTGACGTAGTTAAAGGAATTAGATTAACATGAGGAATAGGTGTATGAATCACCTTGGTTGTTATGGTAATTGTATTCCATAAATGTAAAAGAGAAGAATGTATTATTGTAGCGTATATGAAGTATATGAGACTAATTTGGTTATATCTTGGAATTGTGCTTGGTTATTGGTTTGGTTGACATTTGTTGTAAATTGTGGATGTACATATAAACAGGGGAAGCGTTGCCCGAATTTTTGTAGAATAGGAAGTCGTCTTTCATTATAACCTACGCTAGAAATCATAGAATTGACAGACGTATTACCCTTGATTATAGGTTGACGTACTAGTTGAGACGAATCTTATTCTTCGAGTTGGTTTGTTCGGCGAAAGGTATGTGAAACCCTTACTTCTTTCTTTTTGGCATGATTTAATGAAAGTACGGCGGACGTACATGATTCTTACATAGTCTAACTCTAAAAGATGATTGTTATGAGAAGTGCCTATGATTTTTCAGTAAAGAGTTTATTATGATGATTTTTAATTGCATATGATTGCTCATGATCTCTACTCGTGCTAAGTATTATTACTTCACCCCACCGAGTCCCGGGCCGACTTATGTTCGTGTACAGCCTTGCATTGTTCACCGAGTCCCTCACTAGAGGGTCAGATTACGTAGGATGCATCCATAAATGAGATGATGACTTCATCGAGTCCCAGTATGGGCCGAGTTATGATATGATTCCACCGAGTCCCGCATTAGAGGGTCAGATTACGTTATAGGTATATATGTATCTGATGACTATATGGACAGGCATTTATGGTTTTTGACTTGACTCTCGTTTTTATAATGCACAACTGACTCTTATTGTTTACGGCACAGTTGGATTTGGATTCCGATTTTTATACTGGTCTCCTGTTATTTGTTGGCTACTTATGATCTCATTTACAGTATTTCATATTTTACATACTCAGTACATTATTTCGTACTGACCCCCTTTCCTCGGGGGGTTGCGTTCATGCCCGCAGGTACAAGTGCTCAGTTTGGTGTTCCTTCAGTTTATGTTCCTGCTCAGCTGTTTGGGAAGCTCCTTTGATTCAGAGCATGCCATTTTAGTACAAAACTTTATTCCGACTTATGTATATTTAGGGGCACGGCGGGGCCCTGTCCCATCATATGTCGTTATCCTTCTCATAGAGGTCTGTAGACAGTTGTGGGATGTATATGTGCGGGTTAGTTATGAGGATTGTAGATATGTTTTGTTCAGCTGTACTTTTGTATTTCATTTTGGGACGTTCCCTTACGTAGTGGAAGTCTTGTCGGCTTGCATTCTTTGTTATATTTGCTTAGATGTGACTCCTCAGGAGGCACGTTTTTCATGTGTAAAGGCAGCCTTGCCGGCTTGCCTATTCGGATATATGTTATGATTGCAGCGTTATGCTACCGGATTTCATACTTTCCTTAGTGTTAGTAGTATTATGTGTGACAGGTTAGTATAATGGCGTCATTAGGGCATTTAGTCGCGCCCCGTCGGGTCAGGTCGTGACAGTACTAGTCGGGAGAATATTGAGAATGTATTCTGACATCTTAGCGGCATATACCCAGAAAGACAGAGAGATGGAGGCATGAATCAATAGAGTGCGAATCATATTGTTAATGGTGCGAATGATTCGTTCATCTTTACCATTTTGTGGGGAAGTGAGAGGACAGGAGAAATGAAAAACCATGCCATTATTTGTACAAAAGCGGTGAAACGTAGAGTTGTTGAATTCACGACCATTATCGCACTGAAATAATTTTATACCTTTTTCAAATGGTGTTTAGATAAATGTTTGAAACTTAAGAAATTTAGCAATCACTTCCGATTTAAATTTAAGAGGATATAACCAAACATAGTGAGAAAAATCATCTAGTAAGATAAGATAATATTTATGACCAATGGAACTAGAAATATATCCATAAATCGGCATGTATAATATCAAATGGTGCAAAAGTGACATTAATAGATGATTTAAACGAAAGATGAATATGTTTGCCTAAAGAACACAAAACACTATGATGGGCAAGTTTCCCATTACATTTAATGAAGTTCTTGCATCTAAGTAAATTAAAAACTGGGTGGCCAGGGTGACCAAGCCGATTGTGCCAGACAAACGGAGAGATATCAGCTAGAGAGATGGGAGAGCGAGATCCGGCAGCGGAGGTGAATGAAAATGGATAGAGATCACCCGTGTTATTACATCTCATAAGACGGTTCCCCGTATGAAGATCTTTCACAGTAAAACTAAATGGGTCAAAGTCAACAGAGGCAGAATTATCATGAGTAAACTTACGTACTGAAATGAGGTTTTTAATTATATTTAGGGCATATAGGACATGGTGAAGGGAAAACGGGTGATGGGGTGGTTTGGTGTGGGAAGTGTCATAGCCCTGTATTGGAATACAATGCACATTTTCGATAGTAACATATTGATGATGCTTTAATTTAAACATGGTAGGAATATTACCTGCTGAGCGAGTGAGGTGAGATATGGCGCCCGAGTCCATGTACTAACTGTTGTCCGGTGGCTGCAAGTTTAGGCTGTTGAATGCCTGGCCCAAATCAGTGGGAGCCATTCTGGGTGCGGGCTGCTGGAACTAGCCTTGCATAAAGTGGGCTTCTTTGCATCGGGCCGCCGGTGGTGAATCTGGGCCCAACAACCCTTGTTGAGCATACGGCCGCGGTGACGCCGATCTTTGAACTGCCCAGCGCCTGCGGAATGAAGGATGAGGCACCGCGGCCCAATTGAACTGGGGCTGGGCAGTGGCTGCTGCTGATTCTGCTGGCCGCGACCACGTCTTCATTTTTCGCCGCGATTCTGCTGCAGTTGGGAGTTTTCCAGTGGTGTTGAGCCAGCAGGAATGTGAGTTTAAGGAGGCTTTTTTACGGCTAACGCCTTTTGATTATGTTCATCCTGTTTAACACGACGGGTTTCTTCGAGCAACAATTGCGAACGATCTTTGTTGAAACTTGGTAATGGATCCGCCTGTTGAATTATGGTGGCTAAAGTATCGTATTCACCTTTTGGGAGTCCTGCAATCAATTGTAAGACCGTCTTGGTTTCAGAGACAGACGTGCCGACGTTAGAAAGTTGATCCGCCACTAGTTCCAGTTGTTTGCAATACCCAGTCATGTTAGAGAAATTTCCAAGACGTGTTGCATTAAATTGTTCCTCCAAATACATATCACGTGTGTGTTTGTCTTCTTGAAATATTTCATCCAAACGAACCCATAGGTCGCGAGCTGAGTCACCGGATTTCATTATAGTGAGATGGAGATTCTGAGAAATACTGCCATATATCCAATATTTGACGACGATGTCGAGACGAAGCCATGCGGGATCATCAACCTCCGGGGGGCGAAGGATATAGTCATCGATATGATCAAGCACGTTATAGACACATGCATGAATGCGAAACAGTTCAACCCATGGAGAGTACTGACCGTTTTCTTGATCAAGAAGTATGGAAAGACAGTTCTTGATGTTGGTAACAGTTAGAGCTGGATGAAAAGATGATTTTGGTGTTTCGGGTGGGAAGACGATGGAGGATGAGGCTGTCGGAGTTGTAGAGGGGTCATGATAGTGGACACAATTTAGTAAAGAAGAAGAAGTAGGGAAAGTAGTCTTTTTCAGGTGAGGCAAGGAGGGGTGGCCGCCAGTGGTGTGTAAGCCGAGAGAGAGAGAGGGGGGATGCACTTTTAGAAAAAGACTAGGGGTTTGGTTCTTGATACCATGTAAGAATGTAATAATCTCCCTTGAGGAGTCTTTCTCATTAACATCAATATATATAGTGTACAATATACATCTCTTATACAATAGGAAATCCTAGTTTACCATAATGATATATCACTAAATATTTACACAATATATGAGATATATTTTAATTATGAATAGCGGTAGGGATTGTGTTGTTGTGTTGTTCACGTTTACAATTACTTTTGCTTAACTTAGTAATTATGATCAACTACTAACTACTTAAGATATAATTAGGATATTGAGCAAAAGGAAAAAAAGCTAGAAATGGTTTGGCGAAGTGTAATCATCAATTAGTCTCTCGTGGCTACAGTTAATAGCAAAAAAGCCACCAAATCGAAATTATCTTAGTCCAAGTTAAAAAACGTGCATGAATAAACAATGCATCGATCTATTCCTTAACTACTACCACTTATGAAGAAAATTATATTTAGCTAGCTTAAAGAATTGCAATTAATTATTTATCATGATGGTTGATTAAGATGAAAACAAAGAGGTAAAAGAGTTAACAGAACTCAAAGAGGTTTTGGTATAAAGCAATCTTTTATCAATTTGAAGGGAAGTTTGTTTGGCTTTATCTATTCTTGAAGTTTATGACTTTGCTTAATTTAATCAGTTATTTATCTATTCTGTTCCTATCTATGTTCACTTCTCTCTAGAACTTTGGCATCACCCTTCAAATATTCTAAAAGAAAAAAGAAAAAAAGGTTTCACTTTATACATTCATTAAGATACGCATAATGATCATAGACGGATTCTGACTTTAAAGTTAATGAGTTTCTTCGTGTTAATATTTTTTCCGTTTCAGTTTATGTGATTTTTTTGCTTTTTAAGAGTCTATTTAATAAATTTTGAAATTAGATTGGATTAGTTTTACTCAATATTTTAAGATTAAAAATTTATATATTTGAAAATTATGTAAAAATTACTATAAGTTACAATTTTTCTGATATCAATTTGATGAAGAAAGATATATCTTAAAAAGTTGGTCAAAGTTACGTTCATGCAATTTAAATTTCGAAAAGTGAAAGTATCACATAGATTGGGTCGAAGGAATACTACAATTATAATAATCTAAATTTACAGTCAAATATTTATAAATATATAATAAATTTAATATATATAAAAGCAAAAATTATTGAATTCGCGTAAACCTTTGACCGAGCTTCTAGATTCACCCAGGGTAATAATTGGTGTATGAGGAGCTAACATTTCAAACATACGTTGCAACTTTGAATTTCATTAAATTGTATATGATAGTTGTCAAATCCGCAATCCACAAACTTTATTTGCTCAAGCTATAATAACAATTACAAATTAAGTATTAATTTATTTTAAATTCACACTGCTAGTGATACGCTGCATTAATGTTACAAAATATAAATCAGCACCTACAACATTAAAAAGAAACCGTAACATGCGGTATTTTTGTTTGTATAGTTATATAATTAAGTAGTAATTTTTTGTTGTACTTCACGTATGGACCCAATAATAAACATGCAAGTAGGTGTAAATAGGTGACCAAATTATGAAAAATACAAAATGAATCTCGCTGAAGTAATTTTCCAACACATCAATTGTTAGAAATATGTCTTGAATCCGGACATATTAGGTTTATATCATGTTTAGAAATCATTTTCCTTTTCTGTTTGAAAAACTTTTTCTTTTCTGTTTGATTTTTTTTTTCCTTAGTCTGTGTAAGGGGTACTCTATATAAACTCCATAGGTCATAACCTAATAAGCAATCTGAAATACAATCCAGAGAAATCCCAAAAATTGTATTCCTCAAGATCAATAAAGCTTTTCTCTCTTCTGCCCGTGGACGTAGCTAACACATTGTTAGTGAACCACGTTAAATCGTTTGTGTCATTTACATTCATTATTATTCTTTCTTCTGTTTAATTGTTTCCGCTATAACAAATTGGTATCAAAGCCGGATTTGTGGAATGAATGTGAAAATCGATAAATTTACGGGGAGAAACAGTTTTAATCTGTGGCAGATCAAGATGCGAGCCTTGTTAAAACAACAAGGACTTTGGGCGCCGCTTGCTAGGAAGTCGGCAGAACCCATTAACGCTGAGATGACCGTTCTGGAAGAGAAGGCTCATTCAACAATTATGTTGAGCCTTGCTGATGATATTATCACTGAGGTCGCGGAGGAGAAAACCGCGCAGGGTCTATGGGTCAAGCTCGAGAGTCTTTATATGACGAAGTCCTTAACTAACAAGTTGCTTCTGAAGCAATGCCTGTTCAGTCTACAATTGCAGGAAGGTATGCCTCTTCGAGATCACTTAGATAAACTAAACACAATTTTGTTAGAATTGCGTAATATTGATGTGAAAGTTGAGGATGAAGATGCTGCATTGATTCTGTTAGTATCTTTATCATTATCGTACGAAAATTTCGTACATTCGTTCATTGTTGGAAAATATATTGTGTCTCTAGAGGAGGTGAGATCGTCTCTCCATACTAGGGAGTTACGCCATAAGACGGCTGGTACAGGTGCAAATAATTAGGCTGCAGGGTTAGCAGCCAGTAGAAGTCATGGACATAGAAATCCGGGGGAGAAGAAGTCCAAGAAACCGTTTTCTAAATGTTCAAAACCAAATGACGTCTGTAATTAATGTAAGGAGAAGGGACACTGGAAATTTGATTGTCCCAAGAAGAAGAGGCAACGGAATAATCCGACAGGTACTGCTGTTGTAGCAGATACCAACTCTGAAGATGATATTGTTCTAGTTGCTAATGAGTACACGCATCACAATGATGTGTGGATCCTCGATTCAGCAGCATCTTACCATATATGTCCGCGCAGGGAGTGGTTTACAATCTATGAGCAAGTGGATGGTGGCAGTGTTTCTATGGCTGACAGTTCTGTTTGCAAAACGGTTGTGATATGCTCTATTAAAATTCAGACACATGATGATAAATTCTGCACATTGAATGACGTCAGGCATGTTCCATCCATGACAATGAATCTGATATCATTGAGCATGTTAGATAGCAAGGAGTTCAAATTTCGAGGTGGAGGTGGAGTTCTATATGTCTGCAAGGATTTGAATGTGGCTCTGAAGGGCATAAAACGTGGTACCTTGTATTTCCTTCAAGGTTATCCATTATCAGGTTTTGTTGCTGTTGCATCCTCAGAGGTTGATAAAGAAAACTTGACCAAGTTATTGTATATGAGGCTTGGTCATATGAGCGACAGAGGGATGCAAATTCTGTCAAAAAGAGATCTTCTTTGTGGTCACAAGGTCGAGGACCTTAAGTTTTGTGAACACTGTGTATTCGGGAAATTACATCGCAACAAGTTTCTCAAAGCAATACACAGAACAAAAGTCACACTTGATTACATTCATTTTGATTGTTGGGGTCCTTCCCGGATGGAGTCTCTAGGAGGTCACATATATTTTATGATAATTATTGATGATTTCTCAAAGATGACTTGGGTGTTCTTTACGATGCATAAAAGTGAAGCTTTCAAGAACTTTAAGCAGTGGAAGACATTAATGAAAAATCAAACAGGGAAGAAGATCAAAAGACTGCGAACTGATAATGGTCTGGAATTGTGTTTTTCTGGGTTCAATGAGTTTTGCAGAAAATAAGGGATTGCTAGGCATCATCTGATCGGGAGACTCCACAAGAAATGGTGTAGCGAACGCATTTAATCGACACTTCAAGAGAGCTAGACGACGCTTCTAACGCCGACTAACTAGGACATTCTGGGCAGAGACGATTAGTACAACTTGTTATCTGATAAATCGTGGACCTCACACAGGTATATATCTCAAAACTCATTTTGAGACGTGGTCTGGTAAGCCTGCTGATTACTCTGGCTTGAGAGCTTTTGGTTGCAATGTTTATTATCATGTGAATGAGGGTAAATTATAACCACGAGCTAAAAGGGGAGTGTTTGTGGGTTATGGAGATGGTGTTAAAGGTTACATAATATGGTCCCTATCTGAGAAGAGGGTTATACTGAGCAGGAATATAGTTTTTGATGAAAATTCTATGTTTAACCCTACTGTGAAGTCTATTATTGGTGAAAGTGTTGGGAAACATGTGGAGCAGCAAGTCACTCTAGATGAGGGTGAATCATCATATGAAGTCCAACAGCCACAGTCAGAAGCAGAATCATCAGGATTTTCATTACTAGCAGCAAATCAACACAATTTGGCTCTTGATCGATCAAAGAGAGCAAATTATGGAATACCTCCCAGAAGGTATGGTTTTGAAGACATGGTAGCTTATGCATTGCAGGTTGCTGAAGAAGTGGATCCTGACTCACATGAGCCATCTACTTACAAAGAAGCAATTACATGTACTGAATCTTCCCAATGGCTTGCTGTTATGGGAGAGGAGATGGAGTCACTCCATAAGAATCAGACTTGGGAATTAGCCAAGCAACCGCGAGACAGAAAAGTTGTCACTTGCAAGTGGATCTACAAGAAGAAGGAAGGAGGAACACCTGTTGAGGGTATCAAGTATAAAGCTCGAGTGGTAGCTAGGGGGTTCACTCAGAGAGAGGGGGTAGACTACAATGAAATTTTCTCGCCAGTGGTCAGACACACTTCCATCAGAGTGCTACTAGTAATAGTTGCACATCAGAATCTGGAACTTGAACAACTAGATATGAAGACAACTTTCCTACATGGAGAGTTGGAGGAGAAAATATACATGACTCAGCTAGATGGGTTTCAGGTTCCTGGTAATGAGGACTATGTTTGCAAGTTGAAGAAGTCCTTGTATGGGCTAAAGCAGTCTCCGAGGCAGTGGTACAAAAGGTTCGACGGCTATATGATATAGATTGGCTACAATAGAAGTCCATATGATTGTTGTGTTTACTACAACAGGTCAGCAAACAATTCTTTAATTTACTTGGTCCTGTATGTAGATGATATGTTGATAGCTACGAAGGACAAGTCTGATATCCAGAAGTTGAAGGATCTTCTCAGTGCTGAGTTTGATATGAAGGATTTGGGTGCAGCCCAGAAAATTCTGGGAATGGAGATCTATAGGGATCTAAGCAGAGGGAAGCTCTTCTTATCACAGAAGGGCTACATTCAGAAGATTTTGTCAAGGTTTGGCATGTCTACAACAAAGCCTATAAATACTCCAGTGCTGCAAATGCACATCTGTCTGTTGCATTTGCACCTAAATCAGCTGAGGAGAAGGAGTACATGTCTCGAGTTCCCTATTATAGTGCAGTAGGAAACTTGATGTATGCAATGGTCTGCACTAGACCTGATCTTGCACAGTCTTCTTGCACAGTCTGTTAGTGTTGTTAGCAGGTTTATGAGTGATCCTGGTAAAGAGCATTGACAAACTGTGAAGAGGATTTTTCGATACCTCAAAGTTATATCTGATGTTGGTCTCATTTATGGAGGTGATACAGAGTGTTTGGTGACAGGGGTTTTGGACTCGACTATCTTTGGAGATGCTGTGATGAAGATCTATGACTGGTTATGTTTTCACTCTTGGTGGTTCAGTTGTCAGTTGGAAAGCTACTTTGCAGCCTACAATGACTTTGTCGACTACAGAAGCAGAGTACATGGCATTAACAGAAGCATCCAATGAGGGAATCTGATTGAAAGGATTGAGCAGCGATCTGGGTCTACATCAGGATCAGGCCATAGTGTATTGTGACAGTCTCAGTGCAATCTATTTAGCCAAGGATCAAGTCCATCATGATAGGACTAATCACATTGATGTGAGGTATCATTTTCTGAGAAGTGAGAAGAGAATCAAGGTGAACAAAGTGGGTACTGCTGATAACCCAGCTGATATGTTCACAAAGCCGGTTCCACACAGCAAGTTCCAAAACTGTTTGGACTTGCTCAATGTTAGGAGTTTCTGATTGCCCATTGAGGGCAAAATCTGTGGCAGAAGGAGTCTAGTACATATGGCATTATAATGGTGCATCTGGTACATCTGGTATTTGTGAGAGGATTCAAGTCAAGGTGGAGATTTGTTGAAATATGCCTTGAATCCAGACATATTAGATTTATATCATATTTAAGAATCCTTTTCCTTTTTTGTTTGGAAAACATTTTCCTTTTCTTGGGAGAAAAAAAAGGCGAAATACCTCGCCCACAGGGCCCCCACCCTCCGACCCGACAGAGATTGGTGGAGGAAGGTAAATCATGGTACTCAGCGGCCCACTAGGTGGGAGGCACAGTGCCTGGTGCCCACAAGGAGTCATCCCTCACAAAGGAGAAATGAACTCCCACACTGCGGCTGCCAGGGCTCGAACCTGCCTTCTTGGGAGCAATCTGCCACCCTGGAACCAACTGAGCTACACCCATGACCCATGCGGGTAACATTTTCCTTTTCTATTTGGAAAACCTTTCCTTAATCTGTGTAAGAGGTACTCTATATAAACCCTATAGGTCATAACCTAATAAGCAATCTGAAATACAATCCAGAGAAATCCCAAAAATTGTATTCCTCAAGATCAATAAAGTTTTTCTCTCTTCTGCCCGTGAACGTAGCTTACACATTGTTAGTGAACCACGATAAATCGTTTGTGTCATTTACATTCATTATTATTCTTTTTTCTATTTTATTGCTTCCGCTATAACATCAATTAGGAAAGAAAAATAAATGGTCTTTCCTCATGCTCTCCTAAAAAATAAATACCAAGTGGGGGTGGGTATGTTAGTTGAGTTGGGTAACCATTGATTACATATGTGACGGTTTTATAAATTTTCTCACCTTACAAAAAGTATAATCATGAATAAAATTTAACTTTTATATAGTGACGAACGATATAACGAATTTTTACATTATTACTCCTAGTATAATATCTATACTAGCATGTTAGATTATTATCTGTCTTATTTTTAGATTATTAATTCCACTTAATTAGTATCATTTGTGGGAGTAGTTATCATTTACATTATTCAATAGTGTAAATTCCGTTATTCTAGAGTGCAGACTGCAGAAGTTAAATTTTTAGGAAACAAAGGAAAGAAAAAAAAGGTGGCGGAAATAATGATATTGCGATGGATGTGTGGGCACACGAGAAGAGATAGAATTAGGAAGGAAGATATTCAGGACAAAGTGGGGTAGTCTCGATAGAGGATCAGATGAGGGAACCGAGGCTGAGATGGTTTGAACATGCCCAGAGGAGGAGCACGGATGCCCCAGTACGGAAGTGTGCTAGATTGGCTATGGATGGTTTCAGGAGGGGCAGAGGTATGTCGAAAAAATATCGGGGAGAGGTGATTAGACAATACATGATACAATTTTAGCTCCCCGAGAACATGAGCTTAGATAGGTGGTCATTGATGACACTTATCAGGGTAGAAGGCTAGTAGATAGTAGTGTGTGTCGCGCTTCATATTTACTTTTGTAATTTCTTATCCTTTGATGCCTGTTATTATTTATCCTGTCTTATACTTTGATTGACATATAATTTTGTGATAGTTGCATTATTGTTCGTTTTTTCATATTGCTTTGCAATTCTTTATTTAGTATTTTGGCTTTGTTTATGTTGTTATTTTTTTTTATTGCTATAGTTTGTTTTTTTTTAGCCGATGGTCTATCAGAAACAACCTCTCTACATTCATGATAGGGGTAATGGTTATTTATACTCTAACCCCCAAATCTTATTTTGTGGAATTATACTGAATATGTTGTTGTTGTAAACAAAAAGAAAGAAAAAAAGGAAAGGTGTTTCATGTTATAACACAATGTGATGTACGTCTTTTGTATGTAGCATGTTTAGTCTCTAACACGTATATAATTTAAGAAAGAAATGAATTTTTTTTAAGCTTTAAATGAAATTTTAGTATGTTTGTGACTCTAATTCATATGATAAGAGTAAAATGAAAATCTTGAAGTTAACTTATTTTTAACTCTATATGTGTACTTCATCGGTTTCAAAAAGATTTGTCTTATTTTACTTAATCGTTCGTTAAAAAAAGATTGACACATTTTTATATTTAAAAATAATTTAATTTTATGAAATGATTTATAGTTACACAAATATTTAAGGTTTGTTTTAGACCATATATTTTGGAAATCTTCTTTTATTTTTTAAACTCTATGTCAAAACAAATTAAAATAATCTTTTTGAGACGAATGAAATAATATATTTTCTAAATAGATTAATCAGGAGAATGTGCAATATAAATTGTCATCCACCATTTAATTATGTAAAAGAAAGAGAGATGACAACTAAATTACGTAAAAAAGGGAGAAAAACCAACGAGTACAAGTATTTTTTAGATACACTTTTATCGACAGGTCATAGTTGTGATGGGTCATGCTAATTTAGGAAGGCATGAATTAATGTATGCATTGATAACTACATATATGTTAGTAGTACCTTTTTGTATGTTACCACTAAAGGATGTGATGAAGCGAAAATTTGTTCTTTTTTTAATCAGATATCTCGAGTTTGAATCATGTGTATGAAAAAATCTTTAGTAGGGAACGATTTTCCTTAATCGAATCCGGACGCTCTGCGAATCCGGATTTAATCGAATTTCAGTGCGAATACCAGATATCGAGAAACGAAAAAAAGTACCTTTTGCATGGTACTTATGTATCTCTGTAATTTCAGGTTAAAATCCCGTGAGTAAGTGTAATTTTTATGAAAAATATATTTACACCACCCATATTTAGAATTATATTTAAGACAAGTTCCAATATTTCTATTTGCAACTTAAAAGTTTACAGAAACTTTAATTGTCAAGTATAGTATAAGTACCATACTTGTTTTTGAAAAAATGATCCCCTTTTAACTAGTTTACATCCAACAAACCTAGCAGGAATATTTATTTAAGAGCAACTTTCATGCGTTAATTGAACGTTATTTTTGTATGTGAATAAAGACATGTAATAATACAATCCCAACAATTGACCTATTAAATAGGTAAATTCCATTAGAAGAGACATAATTTGTGGCGTGAGTATAATTAATTACTTATGATTTAATTAATCAGCATAAATGTTGGCTTTTTAATGATCCCGTAATTTCATATGCAGTATCTGCTTTTAACTGTTTTTTTATGAGCACGCTTGGAAATAAACAAACAAAACACACCACTGTTAAACAATAGTAATAAAATATTAAGATAAGTTTATTAAGTAATCATGTAATTCACCTAATCTGTCACTAAAGTATCAAAATCAACTGTCATCAACGTGAAGTTTCTCCGAAGATTCACCAAAACTACAAATTAAAAAATAATATAATATAAATTCCATGTCCACGTTAACGTATTTACTGTATACCATTTAGCTGTCTCCAAGTTTAGAGTGCATACAACTATGAAGCTTAATAGCATAAGTTTTAGGGGTCGCGAAATAAAGTGGATATATTAGTATTAAGTTTGAAATTATATTTTATAATATAAATTTAATTAGAATATTGCATATTATGCCACCAAATTTAAAATTATTTTATTTCATCTGCCCAAGTAAAATAAATATTTCATTTGTTTCAAATTATTTATCGCTTTTTTATTTATATGTTCTTTAAGAAATATTAATTAGGAGAAATATTTGATATACTTTATTCTTATTTATGTAAGTTATAATCTCTTCATTAAATATTTATTCTATTTATGTGTTATTTTTTTAATGACAAAAATAAATTTAAAAAAATTATATATTAAACTTGTAAAATTTATGATAATCTCAAAAAATTATAATGACGAATTAATTTAGTCAAACCAAATAACCCTATAATGCATTGCCCTTTTTTATCACTTCGGTACGACAGTTATGCTCGCAAATATTTCCTTCAGGTCCACTTTCTCTCTCTTCTCTGCGTATATTTTCGCCGGCCGTTCGTAACGGTCATATTTTCCGGTATCTTTCTATCTCTAAAAACTATACCAAGTAAAAAAATCTCTACATTAATACACGCGTTATTATTAATACATATATACTTCCGCTATCAATTTCAGTTGTAGTATTAATCTTCGTATTTTTTGCACTTATTACTCTATAAATTCAGCTGAATTTTTGGAGAATTAGGGTTTTGATAGAGTGAAAATTATCGGAGAGATGTGAAGAATTGTGAGGAGTAGCAATGGTGGCTGCAGTATCAACAACAAAACCCTACCCTAATAAGGTCACATCTAACGGTTTGAGTTACCAGAATCCGAAAAGGCCGCCATTGTTGCCTTCAGAATTAGCTGAGAATAATGGACCTTCTAGAAGACCGAAATCTAGAGTGGTTACTTCTCGATACCTTTCGACTTCTTCTTCATCTTCTGTCTCAACGACGTCGTCTTCTAACACTTCGACTACTTACTCTTCGTCGTCTAATTCCATTGCTTCATTGCGAAGTCCATCGCCGATGACTAGGACGGTTCGACCGGTTGCTGCGACGCCGGTTCAGAATTTCGGTTCAGTTAAACGGTCACAATCGGTGGACCGGAGACGGCCGATCACGCCTGTATCTACGGAGAAGTCTGCTGCGGCGAAGCAGCTATTGAATTCCAGTAGGAGTTTATCGGTTTCGTTTCAAGGTCAGTCTATTTCTATACCTGTTAGTAAGGCAAAGCCTGCTCCGGCAACGAACAGTATTGGTAGTGTGAGGAAAGGTACTCCGGAGAGGAGGAAAGCTATGGCGGAGTTTGTTACTCCCGAGAGGAGGAAAGTTACGGCGGAGTTTGTTACTCCCGAGAGGAGGAAAGTTACGGCGGAGTTGAACACACCAATGAGAGATCGGACTGAGAGTATCAAGACGAGTGATCAGCATAGGTGGCCGGGGAGGTCAAAGTCACTGTATTCGAGTTTCCTTACACGAAGCATGGATTGTGGTAGTATTGAAAAGCCTAAATTTGGATCTGGAAGTGTTACTAGTTCATCGATGAAGTCTACGATTGATATATATCATAGAGCTAGAATTGAAGCTAAATTGAAACCTCAAAGTGATAATGATGAGGTTGATATGAAGTCAGCTTATGGATCAGCTATACCTGCTGATGCATTGGCTTCAGATAGTGAAAGTGTCTCTTCAGGGAGTACTTCAGGTGTCCATGATGGTCTAACTGTGATTCAAGGACGAGGAGGTCCCCGTGGTATAGTTGTGCCTGCTAGGTTTTGGCAAGAGACTAATAACAGGATCAGACGAGGGCCAGAACGTGGTTCTTCTACGGAGAAAAATGGTAATTTGAAGACAGTGGCTCCTTCAAAGCAAATGGGAAATAAGAAGTTTCTAATTGATAGCCCTAAAACATCACCTCGGGGCGTTCCACCTTCTAGAGGTGTAGTGTCTCCTCTTCGAGGGGGTCTAAGATCAGCGTCACCAAGTAAGGCACTGGCTCCATCTGCTAATTCTCCTTTAAGAGGGATGCCAAGTCCTACAAGAACAAGAAATGGTGCCATGGGTTCATTATCTAATATTTCATGTATCATGCCATCGATATTGAGTTTTGCTGCTGATGCAAGAAGAGGAAGGGTTGGGGAAAACCAGATAGTTGATGCACATGAATTAAGGCTTCTATATAATCGGCACCTGCAATGGCGATATATCAATGCACGAGCAGAAGCTGCTCTAAGGGCACAGACAACAACAGCAGAGGTAACTTTCTAAAATGCTGTTAATTCTCTAAGTGTTGCATTGATAAATCAGATTGATAAAACTTTAATTACTTATCAAGGAAATAAAATCTCCTAAGTGTTGCTGATGACGTAGTTCATATACAATTTCTTTTTTGTTCAACAGTTTACAAATACACTGAAAAGGAAATATCATCTTGGATTTTGCTATCGGTTGTGAACCTTTGTAGTGAATGTTATTTGTGCAAATGAAATAAATCAACTGACTATGGCTCAGTCCCAACTAGTTGGGATCATATGGTCTACATCCATTCCACCTTATTAAAGCTCATTTCATTCCAATACTGGTACAGTAAAGAGTAATTAGAGAGATTAAAAGTTGCCATTAATAGAACAGGATTCTATATTTTGACATTTGAGATCAAAACGAGTGGGAAGGGTATGAGGAATTTATTTCATGGTGTAGATGAAGTGCACTAAGAAATAGTGATACACCAAAACTCTGATAGTTTCACATTTCTATTTCACTCATCAAGTAGATATAGAAATCCCTCAATCTGCAGTGGTGGGATTATACTATTCAATATATGTGGTTGAACGGGATAATTAATATATGATGCCTGTTGTTCTTTTTTTACTTGTAACTTTTGAGGGTTAATTGGACATGTTCAATGTGTTTGAACAGGATAATAAATATATCTGTCTTTCTTATCTAATATTCTATACTTTTGACTTTTTGAGTGTTAGTTACTAGCTATTCAGGTTTTTTTTTTTTGCTCTGATGAGTAATCCACCGGCAGTTACATTTACCTGGTATAAACTACAATCCATTTCAAACAATAAATACGTGATATATGTTGTTCTTTTTTACTTGAGCTTTTATGGTATATTAGACATGTTTTACGTATGATAATAGAAATTTGAGAAATGAAAGCTTTTAAAACTTGTTCACGTACTTTCATACTTCACGTAAATGTAACAACATCCTTATTAAAACATCACTTATCGTTCTTTAACTGTGGAAACACCAAAATTCTAATATTAGAATAAAAACTGTAAAAGGTATAGCAATAATTTGTCAAGTAAAATTGAATAGTGAGTGCATCATGCCAGTGGTGAAGGGTCAGATTTTTCTATCAAGGGACGCGAGTTCGAATCCCATCTAGTGCACATACAAAAAAGCCCATCTAAAAAAAAATGAAAATACAAACCAAACCCGCCTTAATTTTTCCTAATGCTCCTCTTACACTTATAAAAAAGGCAGCCCAGTGCACTAAACTCCGGTTATGCGTTCTTTTATCCATGAATTATAGTGTAAACATCAACTGTAGAGAATGGAGAGATTGATGACGATGTCACACATCGTATTGGAGCAGGGTGGATGAAATGGAGGCTCGCATCTGGAGTCTTGTGCCACAAAAAGGTGCCACAAAAACTTAAAGGCAAGTTCTATAGGACGGTGGTTAGACTGACTATGTTGTATGTGGCGGAGTGTTGGACAGTCAAGACTTCGTACATAATATAAAAGATGAAAGTTGCAGAGATGAGGATGCTGAGATAGATGTGTGGGATTACAAGGAGAGATATGATTAGAAATGATGATATCCTGGACAAAATGAGAGTGACCTCGGTGGAGGATAAGATGCGGGAAGCGAGGTTGAGATGGTTCAGGCATGTGCAGAGGAGAGACACAAATGTCCCAGTGCGGAGGTGTGAGAGATTGACTATGGACGGGTTCAGGAGGGGTAGAGGTAAGGTGAAAAAGTATTGGGGAGAGGTGGTTAGACAGGATATGACGCAGATACAACTTACTAAGGACATGACCTTAGATAGGGGGTTGTGGAGGACACAGAGTAGGGTAGTAGGTAGTCGAGCGTAGTCCTACTTACGCTGACAAAATAATAAGTGTTATCACACTTATAGGTGCAGTATTGTTTTACAGTCCCTTGTAGTTTGATTTCTGTTGCTATGTGTTCTTTAGTGTACTTTATTTATCTTATTTAGTTGTGTTAGCTACTGCTTCCTTTTGTTAGAATGCGCTACCATGACATATTCGATTTTGTTATCAACATGTTTATACTGCTTTAATTTCTTATCTGAGTCTAACCGTTTCTCTTGCTTTGCTCTGCTTTACTTGCTTTGATTGTGATTATGCTTTTTTTGAGCCAAGGGTCTCCCGGAAACGTAGAGGTAAGGTGTGCGTATACTCTACCCTCCCCATACCCCACGTTGTGGGATTTCACTGGGTATGTTGTTGTTGTTGTATAGTGTAAACATCAGCTGTAGTTCAAATTAAAATTCTATGAAAATTTGGTACCACTAATGTGAAATTTTCTTCTTACCAGAGGAACCTGTACAATGCTTGGTTGACTACTTTGAAGTTGCGGCATTCAGTGAAGTCCAAAAGAATTCAGCTGCAGCTGCTGCGGCAAAATGTGAAGCTGCATTCCATCCTCAAAGGACAAGTAAGCCCTCTTTACAGTTCTTCTGCCTCAAACCAAATTATTTTGTGGATGTTTAGACACACATCAAAAGAGATGCTTTTAATACATATGCATCAATGCGTTGACCATTTATTGCATAAAGATACTTGATAAACAAATTCATGCATGAATTTGAAAAGGAAAAACAAGAAACAAAAATGAAGAGATACACTAGGTTAAAATTCTATAGGATATGTAAGAAGAAAACTGAGGGTTGACTGGGAGGGGGTAATGAAATAGAAATTTTGAGAGTTAATGCATGAGCTAGTGCCATACTATTTGGTCGATTTTCTTTAAGTAGAGGACATTATATTGTTGAATGAAATAACTCTGCCAATAATATTTATAATGTGCCCTGTTATATCTCACATCTGTCTTCATCATGCACCTGAGTTATGCTTGCTGCCTAAGATGGTTGATATCTCTTTATATGCTGTGAAATGAAAAGTAAATATTCTTTGTCTGATTTGGTATATTATCATTTGTACTGCATACTTGATTTGTCTATCGTTTGTTTATAAATAAACGTCAACCTTCACTTATTGTCCCTTCCTCGTTTTATGGACCAATTCAGGGGCCATGTTTGGAAAACTGGATTGTGATTGATGGAGAGCATTGCAATTCATTGTCAGGGGCCATATGTGCTCTGGAAGCCAGCACTCTTCGTCTCCCTGTTGTGGAAGGAGCTAGGGTAGTTTTCCCTTATGTTCTAATTGGAATGATCGTTAATGAAAAATGTGATTGCATTGATTTACCATTTGGTATTAGGCTTCGGGAATAATATTTTATGGTTCTATCATCTGCAGGCAGAAGTTCAAAATGTGAAAGATGCTATTTCTTCAGCCGTTGACGTGATGCAGGCAATGGGATCCTCAATGTGTTCTTTGCTTCCAAAGGTAATTTTTCTTTCTGGTTATGGCTAGTAGACTTCTATCTGGTTTCAAGAAGGGGGAGGGGAAGGAAGTAGGCTGTGACCTCGCTGCTCGCTCAATTTGCATACCCACCTATTTGACCAGGGTGTATCTCATCTGCTATGGGAAAGTGGTATAACAAATAAAAATTATTTAAACTGGTCAACTGCATGCTTTCTTGTGTTCTAACTTGCTTAGCAAGCATTTAGAACTAGTAAAAGATGATAGAACTGAGGTGCATGTAATAATAGGTCTACTTGCGAGAATAATTTCAAATTACTTCAAAGTTTTGCTTGGTTTGGGATTTCTCTTCCTTCTTTTTCCTTTTTATCTCTTTTTTCCCTGTAGTTTATCTTAGAAAAAGACTTAGATGCCAAGGGGAGAAAATCACAGGGAGTCAGGGAGAGATGCTTCCTTTAATTCCCTTTTTTACTTTTATGTTTGTGCAATGAACTTTAAAGTCTTGCACCTAAGGATGTGAACTAGCATGAAGTTGGTTAGTTAGGTGTCTTGGTGAATAAAGTTATCCGATATATGTACAGTTGGAGGATGCAGGTATCGAAGGGAATAGTCAAGGTGTGTGCAAACTGACAAACACCGCACATTTTAAAGGATATTCTTAATAATCCTGCAAATATTCCCTCACCACAGGAAAAAAGTGTGTTGTTTCAAACATGTAGAATCCATTTCAACATGTGAAAGTGTTCCGTAATAGCAAATGCATTAAATCAATAACGATAACTATATTGTTTATAAAAGAAGCGGACCCTTACATTTCAACATGTGAAAGTGTTCCGTAATAGCAAATGCATTAAATCAATAACTTATAAAAGAAGCGGACCCTTACCACAGTTGTGGAAGACATTTTTGGCGCGTCCCAAGGTGGGGGGCGTTGGCCAAACATCCTGAGTTATGTGTGGGGGGCGCACGCCCAAATGCTTGTGGTATCCATGGTGCAGCCTAGAATTGATCGATCGATTCCCCGTAATTGACCCCTAAGCTCGGGTAATCGGAAACTATTGTATCTTTTCTAAAGCGGCATGACTCTTTTGCTTTGAATTCGAATTAGACGGAGAAAGACTGAAATAAGATCTCAGATTGACATCTTGATACTATTTGTTTTCCTAGTTCTAGTTAGAAAGAGGGGTGATAATCTAAGACTATTCATGTCGAAGGAACTCGGCAAAATGACCCCGTAACTTCGGGAGAAGGGGTGCTCTCCTATCTTACCAGGGGTAGCGACTGTTTATTAAAAACACAGGACTCTGCAACAAACTACAACGCGCCTTACTGGAAGAAGAACTCCAGCTTGTCAAAAAAGAATTGCTCATCAAACTCGGACTACCACAGAGTCACTTTAGATAATTATTCCGAAAAAGAAAAAGAAATCGCACAGCTCACTCCCTTTTGCGAGCCCATTTTCACTCGGTAACAAGAGAGAGATTGACATCGGAGAACAAATCAAATGGCGAAAGAAATACCGTTGATTCGTCGAGAATCGGAGAATCAGACTAGGTCCTAACAACTCATCTTAGATGAATCCCTACTTCTTCTCTAACTTAACTGACTGTATGTCTTACTCAACCTATAAAGGAGGCAGTTAGATCACATAGCATCGATCAGGTATGCCGGACGCCTCTTGGGACCACAATAAATAAGGGGAAGTCAACTGTTGCCTCTTATCACCCTCGAGTACAGAGCTCTTTCCTTTCGATCTTGCTTTCACCCTAACATTGAAGACTCTAATGAGTAGTCTACTTTGCTTGATTGTTGTTTCTTGTTTTTTTTCTTCGATGAATCCTTTTTTTTTTTTTTTCAAAAACTGAATCGAGATGCGAAAGAATCCATATTCCCTATCTCGTATTCTCTACCTCCTAAATTAACCTAATTAGATTCAATTTTCAGAGGTCTTGTAAACCCAGTTTTCATCCGTTTTGGGACACCTCCGGTAGAGTGGGCACACTTTTCCAGTGCTTGGATTGGCATGGCTGTCCCCCTTTGTTGGTTGAGGCTCGGCCTTTGACTCCAGCAAACCGCTCAGGAAGCAAGAAAGAACTGCTGGTGCACCTCACATTGCGAGAATGTTTTAACACTGAGAATCAACAGTTTCAAATCTGAAAGGTTTAACCCTCAATGCCAGATGGGATGAAGTATCGGTGATAGATAAGGGGTTGTGAAGTGCTATGGAGAAAAGAAGGTAATTATTGGCTCGCTATGGAAAAAGGAAACTAAAACTTAGTATGAAGCGATTGGAGATGGCAACAGATTTTCCTTCAGGTCTTTGAGAAACTTTTTTCTCTTTTAACATTCTGAGAGAGTCAATAAGAAGGGCCGTTAAGTTTAGGCTAGTAACTTTATTGGGAAGGTAATTTTATCAGGAAACGCTATGGATAAAGTGAAGATAGCATGGTTTTATCTTTTGAGTTGAATTAATTGGACTTAAATTTGGAATAAAATACTTTCTTGATAAGTCCCACTTGCAATTAGAGCTTGGTGGATGTCAATGGACTGTTTTGCCTAGTATGGCGCTAAATTGGTCTTATAATTTATTTTTTGCGCAAATAATTCTAAAAGAAATTATTGAGAAAAGAAGAATCCAACGGAACTTCAAAGGAATAGAATTAGCAGTTTGGTTAGAAAGATTTACTGTTTATGAAACTATTTTGCTAAAAGACACTAGCATTTCCCCTCAAACTTTTGTATGCTTTGTATATATGAGCATTTATTTGTTCTACAAGATGTTGGAATCATTTTTAAAATTTCTACAATTTGTAGGAGCTTTTTTCTCGTAAAAAAGGGCAGCCCGGTGCACTAAGCTTTCTTCTTGTAATTTATAAATATTAAAATTCAAAATTCATGGGGCTTATGTCTTTTGTATTAGATAAAACTCTCGTCTCTCACAACCACCTTTTAAATCATTGGCACTTCTCATTTAGATTACTGTCACCGACCTAGTCTTTTACTAGCGTCGGTGCGACATTTAGCCCAACTACCCACCTTTATAGATGCTAAGTTCAACCTCTCAATTGTCTTGCCTTTTTGTCCGAAGTGTTGTCTGGCCTAGCCAAACACCATAACCTTTCCGCTAACGCTTCCCTCCAGGAATTCTGCTTGCTTAAGTCAAGCCACCCTTTAAGAGGCTGAACTTAGCATTTAGCAAATAGGGGGTAGGTGATCTAAGTTCCAAATCGACACCAGTAAAGGACTAGTGGTGACATTATGATATAACGAATGATGAATTCACAAAAGAGAGGATTGTGATTGACCAGCGTTGATCCGTGATTCACATTTGGGAACTCGACTTAAGGAGAACAACTTACCTCCAAATGTTTGTGATAGACTAGCTGTGAGCTTTAGAAAATATCAAGAACGCAATCAATTAATCAACCAACCAACAAATCCTCACTCCCAAACAAGGTGGAGTCTATAAACAAAATACAAAATTCTGTCCAATATTAATCAAATTGTCAAAGGGTTAATGTGATCATGGTCTTGATTTTAGATGTGTATCAAGTTAATATGCTCATAGTCTTGATTATGGGTACAAAATCACTTTCTATTCTCAAGGATTCTCTGATTTCTTTAGTTATCATTTCCGCAGATATCACGTAAACACACATATAAAAAACAAATAAATAATATAGTGATAAAACAAAACAGAGAAACATTTTAACTTGTGTATAGCTTTTCGAGTGATGGTCAAAGTAAACCTCAAATTTGACTTTTTTGAAGAGCATACTCTAGTTGTTGCTGTCCATTTCTTCGATTTATTGTTCCACACATCTGCACTGCTCCCTATTGCCAAAAACTATGCATCATCTTTCTGCCGTCCCTTTGCTGGAATTCTTTTGCATACCTCCGTGGTGCATGATATTGTTGTTTTCTGTACATGGTTGATTATATGAGCAGGGACTAATTCCAGCATTATATTTTCATAACTTTCCACTCTGTCCCCCCCCCCCCCCCCCCCCTTTTGTAGCTCTATTTTCTGTGAGAACATCTCTCTTGCCGAGTTTAGGAATGATCTCGACGGGGTACCATTTATTGATGTTTTTGTTCGTTGAGATTTGTTAAATGTTTATAGCTGAGTCAAACTAGAATGATACTATTGGAATAGACTGGCTTCACACTACCAAAAACTAACATTTTATCCATTCACAAACTGCAAAAGTGCTACTCCCAGTCTCAACAGATTGTCTGGCTGTGACAATACTAGTAACTGGTTGTGGATGACTACTTCTCCTATAAAATTGGCAGATGAGGTATCTCATTTATTAAGTTTAAGAAAGAGCGTATTAATTTTCTATACACTTTAGTCATCTTGTTGGAAAGTCTGGGATCAAAACTAGTTCCTGATTGTTCTTATTTTTCATCCCAAGTGCTTGCAGTTTCTTTTTTTCTTTCTCTGGATCAGTAAGGCAAAAAGATTAGTGCTTGAATTTACTTGTCAAAAGAGAAGTGCTTGATTCGAACCTACTTTTCTTATAATCTGTCCATTTCTCAAGGATTCTGATCAGAGTTTGCCTAGTATTCAACTTTTTTTTTTGTCAGATAATAACTTCCTTCTAGTTTGTTGGTGCACTTCCCCTTGGATTGCTTTAACATGGTTAATTATTTATGTGCACAGGTTGAGCAGGTGGATTATATGGTATATGAGCTTGCAGATGTAGAAGCTAACGAGCGTGCTTTACTTGACCAGTGTAAAGATCTCTTGTCATCGATGGCGGCTCTACAGGTAACCCTGGATTCCCTCTATACCTAAAGCTTTTTAAGGAAACCATTCGAGTAATGATCGTTTCTATGTTGCCCTTGAGTTGAATGTGTTTTTCACGAGTCTTACTTCATATCCAAAGATCTGTTGTAAACTGACAAAAGTCTGTAAAACAGGTGAAGGAATGTAGCCTGAGGACACATTTATTACAATTAAAAGACGCGGTTTCTTGCTCGACAACAGAAGTGTAAAGCTGAAATTTTCTGACTTCTTAACGGAAATACTAACATCAAAGGGAGCTCTTCTTAACCAAACAAAGTGACGGTGATATAACAAATCGGTTCTTTTGTAGCTAGAGTTACCTAATTCAGGCTTGTTGAATGCTGCTGCAATTGCATTTTGTATGCATCATGAGTATGAAAGAAATTGCTGCTTTTATGTTTCATAGCAGCTTATATATTTGGTTTATAGCTTCAGAAACATTTTACATATGTATATATGTAAACGTCCATCTTAAAAAGTATCCCATCTTTGAAAGGTTTTGGATGAAGTAATAAATGGAAAATCTTTGCACACGCGTTGGAAACTTTTGAACTTTTCATACAAGGAATTGTAGAACAGCTTTCAATAGAAGAAATAAATTTCCCAATAAATTAAGGTAATTTTATTGTTTAAACGAACACTTTTGATTTTTTCACGTATTGAATATTCCTCTATAGTGTTTAGTAAATTTTCCCGATAAATGTCATGAAATTCAAATCATTATCATGGAGTTTTATTAGGAAAATTTGAAACTCGACGGGTCAATTTTTAAAGACAATTTTGAAAAGTAACCCGCAGGCGCTATTTTTACGTTCTTTAGTGCAAACATAACCGATGATGCTCGTTTCTAGCCTTGCAAATTTTATAGGAAGTCATTCATTTATGTTGTTACGTTTTCATAATCTCATCTTCGGACCATCCAATCGGTACTCCCTGTAAGACACCACTAGAATATTCAAATGATAAGATCTTTTTGTATGTGGGTAAACACTTAAAACGTGTATGGTTACTTTAAGGACCCGTTTAATCATAAGAATTATTCATTTTTTTCGGATTTTTTTTAATTTTTTTCAAAAATCAGTGTTTAGCCATGAAAATTTCAAATAAACTTGTATTTGGAATGTGAAAAACAACCAAACCCTTGTTTTCACTTTTTTCACAACCAAAACCTTGTTTAAAAGTACATTTCAACAATAAAATACTATTTAAAAAATTTATGATCTAACACAACTCCAGCTTCAACTTCAAAAAATAAAAAAAAAAGTAAATCTTATTTTGATTTCTATGGCCAAACGCCTACTAAGTTATGGCATTATCAAGAAGTGGTCATAAAAGTAAAGGCTAATAGAAGTAGAACCCACTTTTCCTGGGCCAGCTTGTCTCATGCTCCAAGATTTAACCATTGAAGGATGTGGTGCACCAGAGTTGCTTCTTCCTTAATTAGAAGTTCAGATTCGAGCCTAGAATATGAGAAAATTCTTTGTAGGGAGCATTAACCTTGAATGGCCTCTACGCAGCGCGAACCCAAATTAATAAAGCTCTAATGCAGATATCAAACACCGAATGAAAAACCAAAAAAATACTCTAAGACCGAGGTTGTCCTAGAGATAAGCATTGAGATTAGAAGCGTTTTCGGATCGAAAACTAGGCAATGATATTGTAGTGGTTAAGATCAACATTTTTAAACTACTCTCGCTTCACTTTTACTCGTCTACAATAGACTTTGCATTTTCATTAACAACAACAACAAGTCAATAACAACATATCCAGTGAAATCCCACAACGTGAGGTCTGAAGAGGGTAGAGTGTACGCAAACCTTACCTCGGTAGGTAGTGCATTTTTCATTAACAAGAAAAGTACAAATTTTACCATAATAATCATATTCATTGGTGTATAATCTCAATGAACTTGAAAATGATTTGGGAATGAATATTTAATGTTAAGGATAAACCGAGAAATTTATTTTTTTCTTGATAAGCTAAAGTGAACAAGTAAAAATAAAAATGTATTTTTAATATAGTGAAAAATAAAAATGAACAAAGGGAGTATATTGCTAATTTAGGCGTAAATCCAAGTAATTGACCCTAAACTTTTACCAACTTCGTTACCATTTTATGTGACAATACGATTGAAATTGTTAAGTAATGTTAAAATTTTAGTTGGAGAAAGAAACCATCACATCAAAATTTTAGGTTCATAGAATAATATATGAAATATTATTGAAAAATAATAATCTTTTGATTATTTAGGTTTACATACATGATATATAATAGTAAATCTAGCCTATAATTATGAAAATCAAATATAAATTTGCTTAATACAAAACTACTATCATAATTACAAGATCTCTAATAATATCAGGGAATATACGTAGTCTATTAGGAATATACTACGTATATTCTATCACACCCCGCAGTCATAGCGGGCGGTTGTCGTACGCTGAGACTGTCCCTAAAATCTCCAAACAGAACTAAGGGAAGACCTTTATAAAGATGTCAGCAATTTGGTACCTCGAAGGGCAATACATGTACTTGTTCACGAGTTACCTTTTCGCGAACAAAGTGAATATCCATCTCGATATGTTTAGTGGACTGATGTTGGACTGGATTCCTAGAGAGATATATCACACTAACATTATCGCAGTAGATCAAGGTAGCTTTCTGAATAGGAAAGTGAAGCTCTAATAGGAGGTTACGCAACTTACAGGACTCAGAAATCACATTGGCTACCCCTCGACAATAGGCCTCCGCACTAGATCACGATAAAGTAGCATGACGTTTAGCCGACCAAGAGACCAAGTTATCACCAAGGAACATACAATAACCATATGTCGAACGTCTGATAGCTAGATATCCACCTCAATCAACATCTGTATAAGACACTAGAGTAGATATGAAGAATGAATATAAATGCAAACCATAATCAAGAGTGTCATGAATGTAACGCACAATGCGTTTGAGAGCGTGCATGTGTTCGTCCCTCGGATCATGCATAAATAAACACACCTACTGCACTGCATAAATAATATCGGACCTCGTGACTGTAAGATACTGAAGAACCTCTACAAGACTGCGATAGTGGGAGGGATCATCGTAAGGTGTGCTAGAATTAACATTGATCTACGGTTTGGTGTCAATCGGAGTGGGAGAGGACTTACAAGATGACATGCTAGTCCATTCAATAATCGCAGTCGTACCCGCAAGGGTAGCCAAGTTGGTGTAGCAGTAGAGCGCGGGACCGCAAGATCACGAGTTCGATCCCCTGCATAAACCTTCTTGGTTGAGCCTGTCACACATGGCTTGCCAAGTGTGGTTTACATGGCTGACGTGGTTTGCAGGCTACTGCGTCGATCAGGGTTTACCTGGCGCACTGAAAGAGTAGCGGCTGCGGGTTCCTTCGTCAACAAAAAAAAAAAAAAAAAAAAAAAAATTATCGCAGTCGCATACTTCCTCTGGGATAAAAATAGACCACTTGTATGATGAGTTACAACTATACCAAAAAAATAACTCAAAGGCCTCAAGTCTTTCTTAGCAAATTCGGAGTTGAGAAGAGACATGGTAGACTTGCGCAGTTTATCAGAAGAGGTAGTCAATATAATATAATCCACATATAACAGACTGTATGCCAGAGAAGTACCACAACGATAGATGAATAGATAATGATCAAACCTCCTGTGAAAAAACTCAATAGTAGACACATAATCTGCAAATCTTTTGTATCAGGCCCGAGGGGTCTGTTTTAGCCCATACAAGGACTGTTTTAGTAAACAAACATGGTTAGGATGATCCGAGTACCTGAAACCCAAAGGCTGATGCATGTATACAGTTTTCTTGAGATCATCGTGTAAGAACACATTTTTCACGCCCAGCTGAAGAATAAGCCAAGTTTTGGAGAGAGCCAAACTGAGAACAGTGAGAATAACCGGTTTAACTACCGGACTAAATGTCTTTCCACAATCCACGCCACCTATTGAGTTTTACCATCACCTACAAGACGGGTCTTATACCTCTCAAAATAACCATCAGATTTTTTTTCTTATGATAAAAATTTACATAGAACAAATCACATTAACACCAGGCAGACGAGGCACCAACTCTCACGTATTATTTTCAATAAGAGCATTATATTCATTGTTCATGATCATTTTCAATTCAGGTCATGAAGGACATACACGGGGTTACATGGAAGGGGTGATTTAATAACATTAGAATTTAAATTAAAATATCATTTTGGTTTAAAAATACCCCATTGGCTACACATAATGTGCCCTTGATTCGGAATTGAAGTGGACCGGACCTGGGTCGGTGTAGTGATGTCACGGGCTACTTGTCGATGGACTGAACTAACTGAGGGGTGGGATGGGCCAAAGGACTGGATCGAGTAGCTGGATCGAGTAGCTGGACCGAGGCGATTGACACAGTAGCGAAGAGGACGTTGGCCGCAGTAAATCGCCGACGCATGGGCTTGTTGGCCGAGACAATTCAGGAGACCGAATTAGACCAGCATGCAGTGGGCCTGCTGGCACATCGTGATCACGAACAAGAATTGGGCCAGTAGGCCTGCTGGCGGAAATGGGGAAGAAGAGTGTTATTTGCCGGCAGGCAGTGGGTCTATCGGTGTTTGCTGGACCGGAAGATGATTGGTGGACCGAGCCAAATGGTAGACCACATACGGGGATAGTCCATTATCCAAAAAAATTTAAGGGTTGGTCACAGAATTATACAATTTAGCAAACAGAAATTGGGTTTCATAAAAAATGACATGACGACTAATTATAATCTTATTAGAAGACAAATCATAACATTTGTAACCACGATGATTAGATGGATAACCCAAAAACACACAAGCGGTAGAACAAGCGTGAAGTTTGTTAATTATAGTGGATGGAAAAAGAGGATAGTATAAGCACCCAAACACCCTAAGATGAGAATACAAAGGATATTTATGATAAAGATTTTTAGAGGAGATTCGTATGCTAATCCTTTCCTAGGGAGTATGTTAAGAAGGTAAGTAGTCATTTGTAAAACATGATGCCAAAAGAATGTAGTAAAGAGACATGGGCTAGTAATGTGCGAACAATATTATTTATGGTTCGAATTTTTCTTTTGACTTTCCCATTTTGTGAGGACGTATGAGGACAAGAAAACCAAAAAGATATGTCATTAACATTACGAAATTCCCTAAACGAGTCATTATCATATTGAATGTTTTTAATTCCCCGTTCAAATTGGGTACGGATGAATGCTCTAAACGATAGAAATGTGGAATAAACTTGAGACTTTTTAGACAACGGAAAGGTCCACAAAATATTAGAATTATCATCCAAAAATAACACATAATAACGATAGCCAAAGAGCTAAAAACGAGAGATCACTATGAATAATATCAAATGGCATCAAAGTACTAGAATTGGAAGCAATAAACGGTGATTTAACATGTTTCTCAAGAGGACAAGAAGGACAAACATTAGTACTACACGTACTATTATACTCAATAAAATTATTATTTTTAAGATAGGAAAGAACAGATGCTCCCGGATGACCCATACGTTCATTCCACAAGGAAGGTGCTAAAGCGACAAACGTTGACGGTGTGGCTGAACTAGTGATAGTGGTGGTGGTGGTGGGATGGAGCTTTCCCCAACTATTCCATCGCATTATATGTATCCCCGTCATGAAATCATTCATAGAAAATCCAAAAGGATCAAAGTCAATAGAAACTCAATTACCAGTTGTAAATTTACGAACATACACCAAATTTTTAATTAAGTGATGAGCATGAAGGACATTTTTCAAGGCTAAAGAGATAAATTTGTGTGACCATAACCATGAATTGAAATTTAATTATCATTACCAAAAATTATGTCATGATTTTTGTCCAAATTGAAATAGGATGAGAGATTATCTGATGCGGACGTCATGTGAAAAATAGCACCAATATTCATGTATCAATTTGCCTCCAGAAGATTTAATCCAAATATGTTAGCAGTTTTGTGCTATAATAACTAATAAATCTGTTATTAGTAAAATTCAAAAGTAATGTTACTTATTAAAATAATCCTTTATTAAAGACCTCACTGATTTGTCTTTGACTCTCTTTTTCTTTTCATTAAATTTTTAAAGAAAACTCAAAAGTAATTTTTTAATTGAAAGTTAATAAGCAAATTCTAAAAACTCTCTATAACTGCCAAAATCGAAAGCGAAAGTCTCCATACCTAAATTATTATTTTTTTAAAATCTCGTCTGATTATATAGGTGAACGAACCTATAGCTTCAACTTTGAACCTTCTTGGATAATATAATGGACTATAATTTAAATGGCAAATACCTTATTGAACTCTGCTTGACTCAAATTAACCGAAGTTTGAAATATTCGATACCCCTTTGCCATTCATCTTATGTGCTTTTGAAATATCTACTTCAAACTTTTAACGCTATAAATAAAAAAAAAAAGAAATATACTAAATTAAATCGGCTACATAGCGCGAGATATGATATTCATCAAAGTGAAATTTTATGTAAGAAAAAATGTCTTACTCAAGAATAAGTGCTTTGTATTCCGAATGAGATCCTAATTGATATGAACTTATACAAGTATCAGGGCTGTTTTTGGATTTGTGCGAAGTGTGCTACCGCACAGGGTCCTCCGAAAAATGAAAAAATTTAGGATCCATTTTTTCATTTTTTATTAATTAGTATTAGCCGGAATTTACTGTAAAGATTTATAATTCGCAGATCTTAGCCCAAAGGTTTCAAAATGTTTGAGACGGCCCCGACAAGTACATATAGCTCAGCAGAAGATTGTCTCTTAATTCCCACCAAAACAGTTCAAAGGTCAACTAATAAAGATGGGAAGAGAGACACCAAACCATTGCTCCCATTAACTATGTCGCCATGACCAAAGATGATGCAGCCTCACATTTCTGGAATCGAGCCTAATCCAAGCACACCATAGTAGTAACGGCTGAATAGATGCGTAACTCATGTACCATTGTGATGTCTTCTATTGTTAAGAAAAGTTCGAACTACAACAAAAAACATTTGGCTAAATGACTGACAAGGATGTCAAGTAAATTAGCTTGTACAAATTTATACATTAAATAATTGTCTAAATGCCTTTTTAAGTTCTCCATTATCATACACATTAATTTTATTGATAATTAGGGTGAATTAAATTGTCATAGAAGTGAAAGAAATGTTACATGCTCACAATAATGTTCCTTCATTATTTTTCCAAAAGGTGGATTTCCCACCCGTATCCGTCAAGCGATTGTAAAGTGATCAGTGAGCTTAATCAAGAACTCAACCGATTTTAAAGGTTAGACCACTACCACGCATTGACCCTCCTTTATTTCAAAAAGTAACCCACTCACTATTGGATTCGATCTTGACCATTTTTTGATTATCGCCAAAACTTGAAATTTCCATGCGGACGTGTTCCTTCATTATTGACTTTTTCATGATGAATTAAATAGGGGAAGATGTAACATTTCATTTGTCTTTGAAGAAAAAAACTTGAGAACATTTAACATAATTAAGAGACTTAAATGAGTGACGTTTGAGTTTTTTTACATAAAATAAAAATGAGTAAAATAGAAAAAAAAACAAAAAAAGAAGAAGATAAATAGTGTTGTAGGCCATAGAGAGGTGTCACACCACCTTATTATATATATATTGATTTCCTCTATCCGTTCACTCCAAATTAAATTAAATATGCTCATTAAAGTTAAATATTGTACAGTTTGGTTTTAAAATTTTTGGTGCGTTCATTCATACAAAAAAAAATTACTAATATTTCATAGTTTGATTTTTGAAACTTTCTGTTTACCCATTCGTCAACAAAAAAAATCACTACCAATACTTCAACACCCTTCACGAAATTTCTGACTCCGCCACTGCTCGTCACCCACAGCCACTAACTACCTCTACTATCACAATCACCACCATGCATGCTCACCCCCAACCCTTACCCCTCCACCCTACCTCCCACCACCTATCCCCACTCCACCACTACTGCAGTCAATCTTTACTACCAACCACCTCTACCATCATAATTAGCATCACTGTCAACTATCACCAACACCATTGTCAACCACCACACATTTTTAGCCATTGCCGCCATCAATTATGAACATCAATCAACTCCACCATCACAACCACCACTATCAATCACCACCATCGTGTCTATCACTACAACACCAACCACCTCCACCATCACAATTATCACCACCACCACGACTACAAAACATCTTCACTGTCACCACCGAACATAAATGATTTATTTTTTATCAAATAATAATTTTATTTTAGTAGATTTACATTGATTTTCTAATATTTATTAGTTACTTTTTTTAGGTGAATTGTATATTTGTTATGTTTATATAAATATATCATGCACATTCAGATGTTGAAAATAAATATAACTCTTAATCATTCAGTGTTCAAATTTAAAGATAGCATCTTAATCATTCAGATGTGCAGTCGGATTCAGACGTATTAATGTTAATGAAAACAAATGAGGCCTAAATGAGGAGAAGATAAAAAGAGGAGACTAGCCCCATGCCTCACCCACGTAAACGTACTATAACACTCCGCTTCTTACTAACCTTCTATCATAATCTTCGAACTCTTCTTTATTCAAAAAATAGATTTATTCCAAATTGGAAAAGAAAAAGTTGTGTAGTTTGTAAATGTGAACAAAGACAAAGTCTGGTAATTGTTGGGGATGCGATTTGAATTGGTGATAAACTCGTCCAAAGAAAGCACATGAATTTAAACGCGTGAACAACGAACTACATGGACTGACAGCCTTTTGTAAACAATTGAAATTTTGAAACGTTCTCACCGCCATCACAATTTGTAGCAGCGTGATACAGATTCCTACATTATTGATAAAAAAAATCTGAGTTCTGAGAATTGGACTATTGCTGAAAGAAAACGTCTTATTTGAACACCCGAAGCCAAAAGTAAATAAACATTCACACGTCACCGGGAACACTCCAATGACAAAGGAAGGGATTAAGGAGCTCTGGACACTTGCAGCGTGGGATTGATTCCCAGTGGGAGTATTCTGCTCTCTTATGGGGTTGATCCTTGTATGTGTTATCAGTTGTCCGTTCTCAAATCCTGACTATTGGAGCACACCACTTCCAGGACTAGTCAAAATAAGAACTTTAACAGGATAAGAGGAAGATAACATCAAAATATTTACTCTTTTCTCTTCTGGTATAATTAAGACAGTAGAAAACTCAATTGAACAATAGTAATTTTGTTAGTAATTAAATTCAACTCGTGATTCTATAATTGAATTATAATCTTCTGATTACCACCTTTCATTTTAGTAATATAGAAAAGAGAATCCAAAACGAGACTTTGCATGCTAAAATATATTATTAGATGTTGGAATAATAATTCAACGTGGTAAAAAATCATATTTGATTAGGATTTGGTATTTTAATTCATGTTTAGTTAGGATTTATAATTAGAATTAATATAGAAATATATTTTCTTGTTTTGAGTTAATGTAGATTTCATACTATTATAAATAGGAGTGCTACTAACTATTTTCATAATAAGAGAAAACAATAGATATTGTAGAGATTCATAAAGTTTATAATTAAAATATTTTCCATCAAATAGGTATCAGAGCTTTTCCGATCCTGATAAAGAATCAAAGAGTCTGCTGCCGGCGGACGACACTAGCCAATGTGTGACGCCCGTCTAGCAAAAAATAATGATGGCAAACGTCGGGCCAATAATATATTCATGATGTTAAGAAAGATTGACCAAAATATCAGGTTTAAAGAGGTTTAAGCAAATATGACACGAGAGGAACAGACACTTCTCTAAAAGTTGGAGAAAGTGGGGAGGGGATGAGAGAAGTGCTCCAAGAATTGAATGTTGTTGAGAAGTGCATCAACTATTGAAAGTTGAAGAGAGGTGCTCCAACACAACAAAAAAAAAACGAGTGTTAGAGAAAGGTGTTTTAACTATTGAAAGTTGGAGAGAAATGCTCCAACACAACGGGAAAAAAAGACAATGGATATTAGAGAGAAGTGCTCTAACACAACTAAGAAAAAAATGGGAGTTGGAGAGAAGTGCTCCAACAATTGAAGGTTGAATAGAAGTGCTTCAATAATGGAAGATTGGAGAGAAGTGTTCTAACAACAACAATGACAACTATTCAGTGGGTTGAAGAAAGTCTTAAGGTAGCCGGTCCAAATTAAGTTGCAACAAATATCACAATAATAAAGATGTTATTCAGCGTACTATATGTGGAGATGAATTTTCAATCATATTTTTAACATCACAACTGTTGTATCTTTAAAAATAAAGTAAAATATTTTTAAATCAATTTTTAATTATAATATTTTTAATCATGGCAAGTAGCGGAGATGGAGACTATGGGAGAAGAAGAATAAAGATTAGTTTGTCATAAAATTCAAGTAATGGGAAGATTTGTTAGGATTTATTATGAAATTCCTACTTTATTTGAATTTTATCATAATTGTGTTTTACTTCATTTCTTTGTGAAAAAAGATTCTACCATATTTTCTTTTTGTAGGAGTTTTGGACCGATTATTTCTTCTCATAAACAACACAATATATCCATAATGTAGTCATTTAGATAATTTTATTTAAGAGATTTTTTTTCTCTCAATAATTTCATCTTTATTTTATATTAATCTTTGATATGTATGTCAATTGGTCAAATCATATTAATATATTATGTTTTTTAGTATAATTTATGTATTGTGATTTATTATAGATTTGTAATTATATGTTTCTGCCTGAGGCCCTGATTATTTTTATTCCAACTTTAGAGAAACCAAAGTTCAAAAGAAAAATAACGTGACCAAAGTAATTCCACAAAAATAAATCAATCAATTGAGTTTTCGCTATAACTAGCTACGTCTATATACAGACAATAATTTTAATAAAAATCCGCCCTCCCACAAAGAAAAGAAAAAAATTACATATAATTTGTCTACAAAATTCGTAAATCCTAGCAATCAAAATTCCATTATTGTTGAAATAACTCAAAACTTTGGAGGCAGAGATAGCCGCGACTTCTTCGCCGGATGAGGACTCTCCACCTCATCCTCGCCAGAACCAAATCCAGGCCAGAATTCCGGCAACTCCGGAATATTCAAGTCAAAATCACGGTGACTAACAGTGGACCCCACGCCCTCTGACGACGACACTCCGACGCTAGCGCTAACGCTACTGTTAGCGTTTCCGTTACTGTTACCTCCGTCATAGTGACACCGTTTGTGTCCTCCCAAAGCTTGTCCAGTAGGAAAACACTTGTGACAAATCGAACACTCGTGACTCTTCCCACTACCGTTACCGTTAACGGAGCTAGTAGTTCCGGTTGAGTTAGTGGTGGTGGAGGTAGTTGACTGGTCATCGTAGGCGGCGATGAGTTTCCGGTGACTAGCTTTGTGTCCACCTAAAGCTTGATAAGATCTAAATCCCTTACCACAAACCGAACACTTATACAACATCTTCTTCTCAACCTCCTCCGACGGCGGCTGCGGCGCATGGATTTTCATCACCGGTGCCGGCGGTGGTAGAGATCGTTCCTGATTAGCAGAGCCATCGCTACGCGCAAGCATAATCAAGCAAAGTGCCAAATATTCCTCTTCAGTAGGTTGTCGATCCATACTACGTTGCCTTTTAGATCTTTTCCCCTTAGTCCAATTTTCAAGGTAACGCAACTGGCCGTTACTCTCAAATTGAAACGACGATGGATTTGAAGTACCAGTTGGAGAATTCAAAGCTTCAAGGGCCATATCAATAAATTGATGTTTTGAAGTAGTGGATGTAAATTCTATTTAGCTGATCAAAGAAGGTGAGTTATAATCTCTTTCCGAGTATTATCTTACTGTGAATATTATTATGTAAGTAGAGAGGATTTTGAGTAGTGAAAGTGAGTGAAGGGAGAAGGTGTGAGATATATAAAGGGGATAAATTAGGAAGTTGCGTGGGAAAGAGTACGAAGTAGAAGTAGTAATAGTAGTAGTAGTAAGATGGTTACTCAAGTAAATGAATTAAAAAATATACCACTCGGTCTAAAAATATTAATCTACTTTCCTTATTAGTTTATCTTAAAAAGACTGATATCTGTTGGAAATTTATCTTTGGTGGAGGTTGGGTCCGTCAATCTTCAATGACTTAAACATCATGGTTTCACATGTTGGAGAATCTGATTCCTTACACATGTATAATCTACTAAGTGAGTATATGACCGTAGGGCCAAGAATCGTCAAATTCCATTAAGAAATGGAAGAGATATTGGTCTACGAAATAAGGTGTTTGAGACATGAAAGGGTGATGTAGAACAAATATACCACGTCGGTAGGAAAGAGAAGAATTGTTCATCTTATAAGTCTCTAAACTGAATAAAGGATTGGGACCTCAAAGGGTAACTCATGTGTTTGAAGGAGGGAGAACCTAGGTGTGCTTGGGTTCGAGACTAGGCCCACGCGCGCCACCACCGCCCGCTCAGTCTGGGTCGGGGGCTATTGGGCTTCTTCTGATATTATCTTTTTAGACCCTAGAGCTTTAATTAATTACGCTTGTCCTCGAATCGAAGGCATTTGCGCCGCCATGCTGCATTTAATCAAGCCGCGACACTAATTGTCCAGTGAGCTACCAGCAGTCAACGATAATAAATCAGAATAATGGTCATTACTTGCTAAAACGTTTGGCACTTATGTCACAACGTTTATGGTCTTTATGAAGGCCATTAACATCCCTCTTAACACCTATTAACACCTCTCATCTTCCATTAAACACTATATAATCATTCCTTAGTTCAGATTTGAGAAGACACATTATAAACATAATGTACATGGAACACATAATATATGAGAACATATATAGAGCAGAATATAGAGGAATAACACACATAGAATACATATTTCTATAAGTTCTTCTTAGTTCATGAAATCTCTTTCTTTCTTGCTATCTTACACACTCAAAGATCCTTCTAATCAAGCGAACACTTGAGTCCATTTGCTCACTTGTTTGATTGCTATTTTATCTTGAAAGATAAATTGCTAAGAAAATCGTTGAAAGGATATACGGGGGCAATATTATCTTAAGGAAATATTGAAACTTCAATCGACTCAGCAAGCCACTCCAGTTTCAACCAACATCTCAACACTTCAAGGAAGGATCAAAGACCGAAGATCAAGATCATCAAACACTTATTGATGGTGTGTCAACTGATGTTAGGCTTCAAGCCTACTATATTAAAATTGTAATTGATTATCATTTCTAAGCACTAGTGATAGTTGTATACTATTCCCTACATCCACTGTAATATCTCACAGTCTTAAGATAATATTGTACTAAGTGCTAGAAAGATGTGTGCTCTCTTTGACGATAGTTACAAATCTATTGTCGTCAAAGTGAGATCTCCGCTGTTGATCTTGAACTTGAAGACATTGATGATAGTCATGCTTGTAAGGATCAAGGAAGAGTTGTTGTCACCGCTCCCGAGAGTGGTGTAAACAAGTTTCTACAAAAGGTTGAAGATATCAACTGAAACATAAGGAGAAGGCTAAAAGTGATGCTACATCTTCTAAGAAGAAGCCTTCATCTTATGGTAAGGAGGATTTGGACACGTGATGAACGTGGGCCAAATCCCAAAGGTATGATTTAATCATTTATTCCTTGTCAAAAATGAGATTAAAAGAGGTCTTATTAAAATGAACTTAATAAGGCTAAAAAAAATATGAAAGTATTTCTTTATATTCCCTATGCCTTAAAATCTGAATGCTTAATCTCACTTTCCTTCCCGAGAAAAAATATTGGACTGTTATAAACGGCCTAAAAGATATGGACTTAGATTGTATTAAACATGATTTATGGACAATCCTAAGCAAGGGAAGAGGACTAGAGAACTAAAGACAAGGACTAGAGACAATCCTGTCAACATTTTCGACAAAAGATCCGTCTTTTGACAGGATAGTGTTGGACACTCAGTCATACAAAGTCTACGGGTGACTGGAGTGGGCCAGAACCGTCACATGACATGATGATGATATTGGACACTCAGTCATAGAAAGCCTACGGGAGACTGGAGTGGTTCAGAGTTACCAGATCTCAATAGATCTGAAGGCCAAAAAGAAAGGCATAAAAGAAAATAGGACACTCAGTCTACCAAGGCAACTGGAGTGGGCCAAAGAGTCTAGATCACATATGATCCGGTTACGTCCTAACCACGGGCAAAAAGTTGTTCATGTAAAACAACGCTACCTTCAAAATAGAATAAGTTGAAGAGGTTGTCCTCAAAAGGACTTAAGGAATGAGATCACTCTTAAATGAGGTGATACATGTCTTAAACTTGATTTCAAGGACGATGTTGGACAATATGACTTGAGTTTTTCGCCTCATGTCCCATAGGTCAATAATAACCAAAAGTGGTATAGTAAAATTGTAGCCAAGTGGATGATATGTTTGTAACCCGTGCATATATGTCATCATAGACACGTTAAAACAGAAGTCCATTCAAAGGCCAACGAAGTTGAAAAGTGGATGATATGTTTGTAATCCGTGCATCTATGCCATCATAGATTAAGACACGTTAAAATAGAAAGTCATTCAAAAATCAATGAAATTGAGATTGTTGTCGTCACGCTAAAACACCGGAGAGCCAAGGGCGGCGCGGCGCGCCAACGACGCCGTAAACTCTCTCAGAGTTTCGCACCGCCGCCTCCTCTGGCCGCAGCTAAATATTATGCGTGTTCCGAGCTTATCGATGGGAAGCACCGCGGCGCCTCCACCAAGAGCCGCGACTCTTGAAGCCTGGATTGCTACTGAGAATCAGGAGTCGCGGCGCCTCTGAGGCAGGGCCGCAATGCTTTGGAAGCACAAGTTGGAAATTCTGCGGATTGAGAAATCTGTAGTGATAGAGGGGGAGAATGCGAAACATTGTTGATCCAACGACTGCTCCTTACTCACCTCAGACTAAATGGTGTTAGCCAAGTGCGGACTTGTACGTCCAAGACGCAAGACGATCTTCCCGCTAATGCGATTCTTAATAAAACTCTACATAAGGATACGTTACATGGTTGTTAAGATAATCTTCTTAAACCGGAGAATTGAGTTTGAGTACTGTTGGACTTCATCCTGAAATCCCTTATGGTCCCGGAAATATCTATATTTCGGTCTTGGGAGTTTCAGATAGAACAGAAACAATGAATCTGACTACAGAAACATTGACTCTGATGTTAGAAAGCCAATAGTTGGAAAACCATAAGTCCGGAAGTGGAAGAAGAAAGTAATACGGAACAACCAGAGGGGTTTGAGGTTCTAAGAAAGAAAAGAAAGTCTGTCGGCTTGTCAAATCTCTGTGCGGGCTGAAACAGGCGTAAAGTTTTGGCACAAAACATTTCTCCTGAAATATATGTTTCAACATGAAAGGATATGGGTATTGAAGATGACATCTTAGGTTTGGAATCACTAAGACATCTAACAGACTGGTCTGATTCCAAACTCCTCTATGAGGAGCTAGGCTGTCTCGTTGAAGTCACAAATGGATTTGAAATCATGGTGTACCCATATGTCAGGAGAGATATGCTCAGGTCAAACTGCAATTGACCTGATATTGGTTCATAACAGAAGATCAATTGAACTAAGGTTCACTCGTGATTCTGGAAATGATCAACAGAAGGCGTTAAGTCGGATGTGATGACATCTGAATCATTCGCTTATCTGTGATTTATGACATTCTTGATGTTCAGTGGTTCTGCGAGAACAAAAATGATGCAAACTGGATATAAGGCCTGAAGAACACCAAATGTGCATGGTGTGTCTTAGGAAAATCCTCTAAGAAAATCTTGCATCGACTGATTCATGATGGAATCGAAGTTCATCGCTTCGCACAAAGGATGATGAGAAGTTGAGTAACTTCACAGCCACTTAGAGGATGTCCCTTCTTGGGAGTAACTCGTGTCTGCTCTAGTTTGACACTGTAAGAGCACGAATGACGGCGTCTAGACATACGCGTGCTGCAAGATCGAGTTTGACTTGCTCAACGAACTCGATCTCCTTTCTGTTGTCACAGACATAAGACCGAATGTCAGTTGATCTTCACGGGTAACACTTCCTTGATTACTGATCAAATGAGAATATAGTAGACCCTCACAGATCAAGAGTTCTGCCTGTCTAGGGGAATTGGCTTAAAACCCAATCAATAAGAACCGATATAGTGGACACCCAACCTTACAGACTGGAGATCCCAGGGATAAGGTTCAATGGAAAAACTAAACTGTAAAGGTTCAGTTGAGCGCTTCGATGAAAGCAAGAGCACTTTGGATAATGGTTCTTAAGAAACACAATTCAAAGTCATTCCCGTGATAGACATTAAGTGCTACCTATAGAGGGGTAAATGATAAGTTTCCAAAACCTTTAATGATCCTCCAAATTTGAGGTTAGGTTGAGGAAATTTTTAATGGTTCATATCGCTTGTATAGCTGGGTATTGCAGGATACCTTCTAGGAGACCACCTATTTAAGTGCAAGGACATGCCGCCTCAAATGAACGCACTTAAGAATTCAAGGGTGTCCACGACCCACGACGGACAAAACACAAAAAAGATTGAGTAGGAAAGGTGTTGTGTAGATACCATTGTCTAGGCATATATTAAACTCTGACGGTTCAAGACATCACATTCACCGCGCAGTAAATATGTCTGATGGTATTCAACTATGGAAGGTTCAAAGCTACAGCTACCTCTCAAGATGCAATATTGATCCGCTAAAAAGATTGCCTAAAGAAGGCATCATGTGTGTGCACCAAAATCTCTTCCAAGAGGTGATTGTTGGAAATTTGCCTTTGGTAGAGGTTGGGTCCGCCCATCTTCAATGACTTAAACATCATGGTTTCACATGTTGGAGAACCTGGTTCTTTAAACATGTGTAATCTACTAAGTGAGTAGATGACCGTAGGGCCAAGAATCGTCAAATTTCATTAAGAAATGAAAGAGATATTGGTCTATGAAGTAAGATGTTTAAGACATGAAAGGGTGGTGTATGACAAATCTACCACATCGGTAGGAAAGAGAAGAATTGTTCATGTTATAAGTCTCTAAACTGAATAAGGGATTGGGACCCCAAGGGGTAACTCATGTGTTTGAAGGAGGGAGGACCTAGGTGTGCTTGGGTTCGAGACTAGGCCCACGCGCACCACCACCGCCCGCCCGGTCCGGGTCGGGGTCTATTGGGCTTCTTCTGATATTATCTTTTTGGACCCTAGAGCTTTAATTAATTACAGTTTGGTCCCTGAACTGGAAGGCAATTTTGCCGGCGCCGCGGCCCTGCATGACCGGAGTCGCGACGCTAATTGTCCAGTGAGCTCCCAGCAGTCAACGATAATAAATCAGAATAATGGCCATTACTTACTAAAACGTTTGACACTTATGCCACAACATTTATGGCCTTTATGGAGGCCATTAACAGCCCTCTTAACACCTATTAACACCTCTCATCTTCCCTTAAACACTATATAATCATTCCTTAGTTCAGATTTGAGAAGACACATTATACACATAATGTACATGGAACACACAATATATGAGAACATATATAGAACAGAATATAGAGGAATAACACACATAGAATACATATTTCTATAAGTTCTTCCTAGTTCATGAAATCTCGTCCTTCTTGCAATCTTACACACTCAAATATTCTTCTAATCAAGCGGACACTTGAGTCTCTTTGCTCACTTGTTTGATTGATGTTTTATCTTGGGAGATACGTTGCTAAGAAAACCGTTGAAAGGATATACGGGGGCAATATTATCTTAAGGAAAGATTGAAACTTCAATCGACTCAGCAAGCCAGTTGTCTTATTATATTTCCATAATTCTAAACATATTGTTGTTGTTGTTCTCAAGAAGCTTGCTGCAGTTTCAACCAACATCTCAACACTTCAAGGAAGGAAGTAATATATTTATGTCATCTATAACTTTTTAATGGATATTTATCTATAATTAATTTCCATATATTTGGATAGTGTAAATATTATTTAAGATTGTCAATGTATAAAAGTTAAATTTAATTTTGGTACGAAATAGCTTTTTATAGATTATGAATTCAAATTTTATATTTAGCATTTTTTTATATTAGTATAGTTTAGTCTATTGTAACAGATATAATTACTTACTTCCTTTTTTAGTTTATTGATTTACGCTTACTACGTTGCTCAATAAATAAACACAATTTTACACTTTGCAAGTTAAGAAAATAAAATACTTGAATAATTTGGTTTTGTTATTGAGTGTAAGTGTTCAAAACAATAGTATGAAGAGGTCAAAATGTTTAAGATATACTTAAAAAGAAAGGAGGATGGAAAGAAAATGGGAAATGGAAAAGTATTTCTCCTTTATTGCTTAGTTGACAAAAATATATATATAGAAAAAAAAATCTCTTTAAGACTAATCAATCTGCCTATCCTTTAATTTAATTCTCACCTATCTCCAACCTAATAATCAAGCATATCTTTAATTTTGTAAGTTTATAAGTTACTACATTCGTCTCATATTACTTGTCCACATTATTAAAAATATATATTTTAAATTATTCTTAATATTAAATATTCTTGAAAATAAATAATATTAATTAGAATGTAATTTATTGGAGAGAAATAAGAATAACATAAAAAATATATATGTTAGATTTATAATTTCTTAAGGAGTGTGCCTAGAAAAATGGATAAATAATGTGAGATGAGGGAAGTAGTACTAACACTAAGGGCAAGTTTGGTACACTTATTGTTTGATCAGATCAACAAAAATAATATAAATTGGTGGACGTTTTCACAAGATAGAAATAAGATGATCCAACTGCCATTTTTTAGACCTATCTAGCAGGTGGATCTCTCCTGAACTGTACTAAAAATAAAAAAATACAGTACATTATATATTAATACTTTAATAACGTTCATTATATATTAATACTTTAATAACGTTCATTATAATACAGTCCAGTCCAATAAAATTAGTACAGTCGAATCCGAGATACGAACCTTAAGTTCCTCCAATTGGCAATGACTTTTCGGAAAAGATAACAAAAATGGGCTTTTAAAGCAGCCGCGTGTGTGGGCGTGTGGGGATTGGGTAGGTAATAAACGACCAAAGGTTGCCAAGGGTGACTGTGACTGAATTGGGTCAACGACTTTTACTTTGTTTCAGGAGGCGGCTACTGCTATTCAGTATTCACCCCAACTATAAATGCATGTATCTTTGCCATTTGCCAAGTCGCACATTATAAAAATGGTAAATGAACCTTGAACATAAGAATATTTCCCCAATTGGACTTGTCTAATTAATAACACTATTTTTTGTTGAGTCCCACAAAAGCGTGGGATGGGTTCCTTGTCATCTATATATGATTTTGATCCATCCTAATTAAATTTTGGTTTGAGATAAATTATTATGATATCGGAGTTAGGCCTATCATAAATCATTGTTTATCATATAGTGGGCTTCTTATCTTATACTTTTTACGCTCTAAATGTTTAATTCGAGGCGCGTAAGGAGTGTTGAGTCTTGTAGAAATTACTGATCATGTTGATAGAAAGTAGAAAGCTTTATCTCCATTGTTGAATGAAGAAGAGACAATATAAAAGGTGTCATAGGAATCATCGAACTCGTTCAGTAGAAGAAAATATCAAGTGATGTGGGCTTGGGCTTGAAATTAACCGATACAATGAATATTAATGTGTTGGGTCTTTTAGTTTGATCAAATGAAGACGGCCCAATACAGGATGAAGACACACAACCCAATACACAAATGTGAATATCCTTAGTCACATGATATGCACACAAATAAAACAAATTTAGTTAGTAGAGAGCCAATAGGAATAGAACAAATATGTATAGGTTTTCTTTTTTCTTCATAGGTTTATTCTTTACAAATTGTATATATACATTGTAATCATGGAGAATCAATACACTGAAATTTTTCCAAAACAGTTTCATCACTATTCGTTACATGGGGGATATCCTTGAAATCCTTATATAGTCTTGAATCATCCTCACTTCAGAAATTAACTTTTGGGTTTGAATTAGCGTATTATCCATCTTCTTATCATTTTCATGATCATCACTCTTATCTAATATTGTTGCTTTGTTAGACTATTTACATTTTCTTATTATTTCATAGTCATCACTCTTTATTTAATATTGTTACATTAGTAGACTTCTTACACTTGAAGCATTGCAAGGGTGATGTAAGTGTGAATTGTGATGGTAAGATGATATTAATCTCCCTTAGAGAGTCTTCTCATTAATATTAAAGTATATATAGAGTATAATATTCATCCCTTATACAATAGGAATCTTAAGTCTATACAAAAGAGGAATCATAGTCTTACCATAATTATATTTACACAATATATGAAAATATTCTAATTATGGGGTAGGGGTGAAATTGTATCTAGAATATACACGTTTACACACCCCCTCAGTCGGAGCGGGAGGAGGTCGGACGCTGAAACTGGATCTGAAGTAAAAAAATAACTGTGTGGAAAGTACTTTGGTAAATATATTTGCATACTGATAGGATGATGGAACATGTAACACTCTGACATGACCTAGTGCAACTTTCTCACGAACAAAGTGTAGGTCGATCTCAATGTGCTTGGTTCGCTGATGTTGAATCGGATTATGGGACAGATAGATAACAGAGATGTTATCACAGTACACAATAGATGTCTGACGCAAAAGACACTAAAGTTCTAACAGTAAATTTCTGAGCAAACAAATATCAGCTACTACATTTGCAACGCCTCTGTACTCGGCACTGGAGCGAGATAGGGTAGTCTGTCGCTTGGCAGACCAAGAAATCAGATTTTCCCCTAAAAAAATACGCTTAAGAGCAGTGAAATGAGACTCCCTGGGGCATGCATGAATAAGCACATGTCACGACCCGACCAGACGGGTCGCGACCCGACGCCCTAGTTGGACGCCCTTATACTGACCTGTCACATGTAATCAGACTGACACCAAGGGCAATATCAACAAAAGATTATGTCGAGTCAGTCACATGATTGGTTCAGCTTTCCTAAGAAAGCGAGCATAAAGTGTGGAAAACTGTATCATACGCTATATAGCAAAATAGGCAAGCCGCTAAGGCTGCCTTTACACACGACTGAACTTGTCTCCTGAGGTGTCACAACTAGCCAACATCATAAAATAGGCAAGCCGACAAGGCTGCCACCACATAGCATCACCTATATAAAGGAACATCCCAAAAACAGAGTACAACAACACAGATGACCAAAACAGGTTTACAATCCGCATACGTAAAACCCACAACTGTCTGCAGACCTCTAAGAATATGATAATGAAATATGACGGGACAGGGCCCCGTCATGCCCCTAAATATACATGAGTCAAAAATAAGGTTTTGTACCAAAACGACTAAGCTCCGAAATAATGGAGCTTTCCAACCAGCTGAGTAGAAGTCCTAGGCATGAGGATCACCAAACTGAGAACCTGTACCTGGGCATGAAACGCAACCCCCCGAGGAAAGGGGGTCAGTACGAAATAATGTACTGAGTATGTAAAATATGAAGTACTGTAAATAAGATCATAACTGGCCAAGAGGTAACAAGAGACAAGTATAATACTCAAATACCAAATCCAACTGTGTCATATAAAAATGAGAGTCAATTGTGTCTAATAAAAATGAGAGTCAATTGTCCATATAATCATACATATATATACTATCATGGGTACTTGTACTCGCATCATGGATACATGTACATGGAATCATCATATACTATCATGGGTATCTGTACCCGCATCATGGATACATGTCCATGGAATCATCATATATATAAACATTGTCGGCCCTCTAGTGAGGGACTCGGTGAACAAATGCAAGAATCTGCGCACGAACATTATCGGCCCGGAACTCGGTGAGGTGAAATAATAACACTTTGCACGAGTAGATCTCATGAGCAACCATATGCAATTTAATCATCATTTGACTCTCAAAGAAGGAAGAGTTTCACATACCTTAATGACGAACTAACCAACTCAATAATCTAAGTACGTCTTGACTAGCACTTCAACCTATAATAATAGTAACATGTCCATTAACCTCATGATTACTAGCATACGTTATAATCGAATGATAACTTGCTTTCTTTTCTATAAAAATTCCGGCAGCACTTCCCCTATTTATATGCACATCCACAACTTACAAACAAAGCCAACAACACCAATAACAAGTCACAACTTAAGGATATAACCAAATCATTTTCATATACTCCATATACGCTACCATAATACATTCTTTCTATTTACATTTATGGAATACAATAACCAATGTGATTTATACACCTAATTCTCATGTTAATCTAACTCCTTTAACCACGTTAAAACAACCTTTAAAAACAGTCCATACGTCTAGTAACAACGAGAGTGGAATGAGAAGCTTTTCTACACCTTTCTATAGCTTAATTCCTTTAGAACATATATCCACAATTATAACAACGTAATTGTAGGTTCATAACTGAAATTTCCAGCATACAACTCGACAATAACAACCCTTAAAACAATATCACAATGTGCAACAATTCCATGTGTGTCACGGCACACACACAAGAAACATAATACCATAACTCATTTCTTAATTCCTTAACACCCCATTCTTATTTCAATAATTCCATATAACTAATTACAACTTTCAATATCAAGGTTTCCTTCATTTTCAACATGCAAGGCAGTGACGAAATTAACAACACAACAACTCCAAAATCAGTAAAATTAGTCCTAAAATCGGCTACAACACCCAACAATCACATGCATTGTCTTAAATTCCAAGTTTCTCCTAACACAAGTTCATTCCTTAAACAACAACATCATGTAACTCCAATTATAATATAAGAAGAAGAATTCTTACCTAAATTTTCGTCAAAATAATCCCTAAACTCTCGACCACTGCTCCATGGTTTTTGTATCATTTTTTACCATTTCTTCAACTTCAAATGACATGCATGTATTCTATAAGTTTAATCCATCATTCTTACATGTTTTTCTTCCAAATTTCTCATCTAAAAACTGAAAATTCTTGGGCTAAACTTTGGTCCAGTAATGCCGAAAATTGCTCACTGTTTTGGTGCTTATCTTGACTTATAATTTGTAGAAGAACTTAGTCTAGGAAGAGGGATACAAAAGCTTCAATTTAGCTATGAAGTTAGGGGGAAATCTATTTTTCTTGGAGGAGAGAGGATGGGGAATGAGGGAAGGGGGTGTTGCTCGAGCAAAGGGGGAAAAATGGATTCTCTATGGCCAAACACCTACAGTTCGATCTTCTCATTTCTTCTTTTGTTGTTGTTTTAGTCTTAAGAGCTATTGATCACGTGAAATAGAGAAAAGGAATCAGGGACATCCAGAGGAGAAAAGCAATGAATTGCTTTAGCTTTCATTTTGCTTGTTCATTAAGTTGCCTCCCCATTTAGCCAAAAAGGCTGTGGGAGGCTTAATTTCGTGCCACATATGAATGTACATGGATCACTTAATTTAATTAAGTGACACACCCCCGTATAATTTATCAATTATACACATAATTAATTTTAGATCCCACATCTTTTAAATTCCAAAAACTCATAATACATCCGTATACTCGATACCATAATTTATAATATGACATTAGTCTATCACCTCTTCTTTTGGGGATATACAATTATTATTATTAATCATCATCGTCACATTGGTTACATCCAAAATTATTTCGGGATCGCATTCCTTGTATACTAATTTCCGGATTAGCATATATAAATGTATTTTATATCCAATATTCGAATCTTATTCTCTTAATTATGTTCTCTAATTATCGCCTTAAACTACGAGGTGTAACATCCTTCCCCCCTTAGAAACATTCGTCCTCGAATGTTCATAAGAGGTCTTATGTTATGAAAATTTCGACAGAGTTTCCTCTATAACTCTACCTACCAACCTATATTCAGCAAACTCACAGATGTCTCACAGGGCCACAATATAACACATAGTCTCATTCATTAATCAAAATAGTCAAATAGGGGATGGAATTACCTGTAGACATCGGGAACAAGTGAGGATACTTCCTCTTCATCTCATTTTCTGCTTCCCAAGTCATCTCTTCCCTATTATTGTTTCGCCACAATACCTTGACGGAAGCCACATCCTTAGTCCGTAATCTTCTAACCTGGCAATCAAGTATCGCTATGGGACTTTCCTCGTAAGACAAATCCTCGTTTACCTGGACATCATCTATAGGGAATACTCTAGAAGGATCACCAATACACTTACGAAGCATCGATATATGAAAGACTGGATGTACCGCTTTGATCGGTGTATTTTATATACACTTTTTGAGTCATTTTTAGTTAGTATTTTACTCATTTCATTTATGTTTAGTATAGTATTAGGGTCGTTTTTCTTGCTTTTGTGTCACAGCGGTCAGAAATGGAGAAATGGCGAAAAGGAGATGAAATGAGCATAAATGAGATGAAATTGCACACTAAAAGGGCCAAGAAATGAAGCCTAAAGAGTTCCGGAAAATATAGAAGATATCAGACAAAGACCAGACGAAAAAAGGACGACGAAACGAAAATCCGCCAGAAAAACGTCTCAAGCGTACTGGAAGTTCGTGGCGTCGCAGGTTTGGCCGCGCCGATCGCAGGCTACCGCGAGAATTTTGAGTTTTGGGCCGAATTTGACACGTTTCAGAGTCCAAAAGGGATAACTTTTCCTAAACCCTTTACCTAAAAGGATTCCATAATCTTTCCTACCTACATAATCCCTAACCCTTTACCTAAAGGATTCTTGGGCTATAAATAGTCTCTACATCATTAGAAGAATCCATCACCCATCCCATTCTCCATCCTACATTTCATCCCACACTTGACAAATTCCATCCATCTTGTAAATATTCCACAACACAATCCTTGGATGCTAGAAGGCTTGGAGACTTGTTCTTGAGTATTTTTCTTTTCTTTCTTTTGCTTTGTTTATTTCAGTTCATGTATGGAGATTGTATTAGTTCTTAGCGTGACTATGGCTAGGAGTTAATTACTTTGTTAGGGATTTCCTTGTGATTCTCTTGAAACTCTTATTCATGAATTAATATATTAGTTTGGTTTCTTCTTCACTTATTTAGGATTTATTCAATAATTGTTTTGATTGCTTGATAATTAATTGATCACTAGTTATCATCAGTTCTAATCGAAATCCGAAAGGGGAGATTGTGAATATGCTATAGCTGAATAAACATAGGTTTAAATCGTGGACGAAAGTACCCCGATACTTGTGTAGCTTAATAGGTTATTGCTCTTAATCCTCCTTTGTGGTCAATCTTGTCACCGAAAGGTAGAAGGGTTCTCCATTGGGGTTGAGTGCTTATATTACCTTAACAGGAGTATAAAACGGTCTAGTTAACCTGTTATCTTAACGTAGAAGATGAAGTTAGTCTAATTGTATTAAAGATTGAATAGAGTGGATAGTTGATGATCTTGGAAGCCCTAATTCGCCATCATAACTGATTTAAATCAAAGTATTTTCATAATTAGTTTATTTCCTGCATTATTAGTTTAGAATTCCAACTCAATTAACGTTAACCAAATAGAAACTAAAGCATAGATGATCGGTACTTGAAAACCAGTCCCTGAGAACGATATTCGGTCTTACCTACACTATATTACTTGTCACGATACGTGCACTTGCGTTTAGTGTGTGCATAAATCGCACATCAAGTTTTTGGCGCCGTTGCCGGGGATTGGCGTACTTTCAATATCGATTTATCTATTCTTATTTCTAATTTGGTTGCTCCAAGAACCAGTTTCTAACTTGTTCTACGAGCATCTTTTTATCACCTTTTGTTGTTTTCTTATTTTGCAGGTTAAATTCGGGGGAAAAAAATTTATATGGACTACTACTATCAAAGACAGTGGAGTCATCAACAGCAGTTTAACCCACATGTTCTAGAGGAAGATCTAGATGAGTTGCATGCAGGCATACTCAGGCTCACCAAGTGCCAGACTCAATTTATGGCTGAGACAAGGGAGTCCCTCAAAAATTTGGAGACCCACATAGGGCAACTGATGGATAAGATGAGCAATACACCTCAAGCAAATCTGCCTAGCGACATCATTATGGGAGGTGGTAAGCAAATTGAGGAGCCTGAACCACACCCAGCTAGTGAAGAATTTGGAGAGATAATTGGTGTAGAGAAGGAAAAGGTTACTGAGATCCAATCATTCATCTTTTTGGATTCCTTGGAATTTTTTTTTCTTGTACCTATTGCAGAAGAAACACCACCAGCTGTCACTGTTGATCCCCAAAAAGGAAGTCCATACAATCAAGGACACCCCCTAGAGTTGAGAGATGTAGGGAATTTCACTGATCCCTACATTATAGAGAGCCTAAAAGACAAGCCGGTCTTGTGTACTTGGGGGATAATCTTATGTCTAAGGCCCTTGTTTGAAAAATGTGTTGTAGAAAAAGTGAGACATGCAACAAACACTGTGCGGATTGCAGGTAGTTCGCAGAAGGATCCAATGGGCACTCGTAAAGGTTAACTGCGTCCGGCTAAAAGACGTTAAAGACAGCGCTTGTTGGGAGGCAACCCAATGTTTTTAATTATGTTATTTTAATTTTTGTTTTAGTTGTTTTATTTTGTCTTGAACAGTCTCACGGCCTTGGGTTCTTGTTTTGTGTGACGATGTTGGATCAAAGCTAAATCTGAGGAAAAGGATCTTGAAAAAAAAGGAAAAGTCGTCGTCAGCGCCGCGGTGCCCAGAATCAGCGCCGTGGCGCCGGAACTTCAGAGAGTCGCAGTACTTGGGGCGCCACGGCGCCGAATCTCAGGGTCGTGGCTCCGGAACTTCAGAGAGCCATATTCCGTGCAAATTCCAGAATTTTTCCTCCCAGACCTCCGTTATGACCGTTGTGTTGTGTCAGTAAGTTTTCCCTATTTTTTTTAGTCTTGCACACATTGGGGACAATGTGTGATTTAAGTTTGGGGGAGTTCTTAGTTTATTTTATGTCTTTTTGCTGTTTATTTCTATGTTTTATGAGTCTAATTTTTTTTAGTCTAATTTTTTATTTTTTTTATTTTTTTATGATCAAGCATGCTGTAGTTACTTGAAACGTCTAGTGAAGTAAAGTGGAATAATGTAATGGAATTAGAAGCAACCATCTGAACACTTAGGATATATATGCCAAAAATTCATGAAATCGAACTATTTGGGGTATCTTGCTTGATTTATGCATTGTTAGTGATTAAACCAACAATATCCTCTGCATACTTACGCTGACATAAGAACATATGATTGGCAGACCTGATCATTGATATTCCCAAAAAGTAACTCAGCTTTCTCAAATCAGTCATTGCAAATTCGGACTTAAGCAAGACAATAATCTCATTTTTCAATCCGTCGGCGGAGGCAGTAAGAACAATATCATCCACGTAAAGTAATAAGTAAGCAGTGCTACTACCTCGATGAAAAATAAATAGTGATGTATCACTCTTACTACATACAAACTCAATCTGCAAGATATACCTGGCAAAGCGATCATACCATGCACGGGGGCCTGTTTCAGGCCATATAGTGACTTACGGAGACGACACACATAGTGAGGAACTGCTGGATGGGTGAACCCTGATGGCTGATGCATGTAGACTATTTCTCTCAGATCCCCATGTAAGAATGCATTTTTTACATCAAGTTGATGGATCGGCCAGTGTTTTCCCATGACAATTCTCAAAACTGTGCGAATGGTAGCCGATTTAACAACCGGGTTGAAGGTCTCACCACAATCAATGCCCTCCCGCTGATTTGTGCCATTAGCCACAAGTCGTGTCTTATACCTCTCAAGATCTCCACTGTCTCTGAATTTGTGACGAAAAAGCCACAGACAATGAATTACATTCACCCCTTCAGGTCTAGGTACTAGATATCTTGTGTGTTGTTTAGTTAAAGCATTGAATTCCTCAGACATAGTCGCATTTCAATTAGGATCTTGTTTAGCCAATATAGGGTTTTTGGGAATTGGATAAATGGTTTGGGCAGACAAGTTAAATTGGACTTTGGGTTTGAAGATTCCATGCTTAGCACGAGTTTCCATTTGGTGAGTGGGGACAGTGGGAGGCGGTGCTGGCTGAGTAGGGAGGGCTGAGACTGATGGTCGGGCCGAAAAAAGAGAAGGTGGGGGCGAAGCCGTCGGAGGCGCCACGACGCCTGGATCTAGCGTCGCGGCGATGTCTGAGTGACAGGCCTCTCTGGAAATATGGCGCCGCGACACCTCATCACTAGGCTGTGGCGCTGTCGATGGGTTGGGAGAACAGACTTCTCTGGAAATTTGGCGTCGCGGCGCTATCGAAGAGTCAGAAGAGATAAGATGATCAAGGATGATGGGAGAGATAGTAGGCTCGTCAAGGAATGAGTAATCCGATTTTTGGAATTTCTGAAGATTCGAAAATGGGAATGTGGTCTCGTCGAATGTGACGTGACGAGAGATGTGGATTTGATGAGTGGATAGGTCGTAGCATAGATAGCCCCCTATGGTTAGGTGGGAAGCCTAGGAAGACACATGGAGCGGACCTAGGAGCGAGCTTGTGAGAGGCGGTAGAGCTAAGGTTGGGATAGCACAGACAACCGAAAATCCGTAGATGATCATAGGAGGGGACTATATGGTAGATGATTTTGGTAGGGGTCATGTTGTGAAGAGTGCTAGTAGGGAGAATATTGAGAATGTATTCTGACATTTTAGCAGCTTATGCCCAGAAGGATGGAGGGAGGCATGAATCAATAGGGTGCGAATCATATTGTTAATGGTGCGAATGATTCTTTCAGCTTTACCATTTTGTGGTGAGGTGTGAGGGCAGGAGAAGCGAAAAACCATTCAATTGTTGGTACAAAAACGGTGAAACATAGAGTTATTGAATTCATGACCATTATCGCACTGAAATGATTTGATACCTTTTTCAAATTGTGTTTGGATGAATTGTCGAAACTCAAGAAATTTGGTAAACACTTCCGATTTATATTTGAAAGGGAACAACCAGATATAGTGAGAAAAATCATCTAGCAAGACAAATATTTATGACCGAGATAACTAGCAACAGGTGATGTCCATAAATCGGCATGTATTATATCAAATAGTGCAAAGGTAACACTAGTAGATGATTTAAATGGAAGACGAGTATGTTTGTCTAGAGAGACGGGAGAACAAGATCTGATAGCGGAGGTGGATGTGAATGGATAGAGATCTCCCGTGCTATTGCATCTCGTAAGAGGTGTCTCCGTACGAAGATCCTTTACATTGAAACCAAAAGGGTCAAAGTCAGTAGAGACAGAATTATTACGAGTAAATTGGCGGACAGAGATTAGGTTCTTAATCATGTGTGAGACATATAAGGTATTTTTAAGGGAGAATGGTGAATGGGGAGGTTGTGTGTATGATGTACCATAACCTTTTACTGGAATGTGTTGTCCACTACTAGCTAATAACATGTTGAAGATGTTTTAAACTGCACTGTTTGGGAATAGTACATGCAGACTGGGTGATGTGAGATGTGGCTCTGGAGTCCATGTACCAATTGTTGTCAGGCTGTACATGTTGAGGGTGCTGAAAGCATGACCCAACTCAGTGGATGTCCTGGCGGAGGAGGGCTGCTGGAACTGTCCCTGCATAAATTGGGCTTGTTGTGTTGCTGTAGTTAGACCTAACAACCCATGGTGGGAATAAGGGTTGAATGTCTGCTGCATCGAACGGGCAGCGCCATGGCTCAGGTCTTTGAGGCACCGCGCGCCAGACGGATCTTTGAGCGCGCGGCGCTGGTCTGCTGTTGTCCCTGCTGCTGCTTAGCTCGACGAGTTTCTTCGAGCAGCAATTGTGAGCGAGCTTTGTTAAAGCTGTGTAACGGATCTGCCTGTTGAATCATGGTGGCCAATGTATCATATTCGCCTTTAGGGAGACCATCAATCAATTGTAACACCATTTTGGTATCAGTAACAGGCGAGTCGACAACAACAAGTTGATCGCCAAGAGCTTTAACTGTTTGCAGTACTCAGTCACATTGAAAAAGTTTTCAAGACGTGTATTGTTAAATTGCTCCTCTAAATACACAGCACGGGTGTGCTTGTTGTCCTGAAAAATTTCCTCCAAACTATTCCACAAGTCACGGGCTGTGGAGTCAGATTTCATAATAGTAAGAAGTAGATCCTGAGAAATACTATCATATATCAATTATTTGTCGCCGGCGTCTAGACTACGCCAAGTAGAATCATCAACCTCCGAATGGCGCGAAATGGTGTCATCAATATGATCAAGTACGTTATAGAGACATGCATGATTGCGAAACAGTTCAACCCAAGAATAATACTGACTGCTTTCTTGATCAAGAAGGATGGAGATATGGTTCTTGATGTTGGAAACAGTGAGAGCGGGATGAAAAGAGGGTGACGACTTGGTGGTGGAATTTGTAGAGGTAGAAACGTCAACAATAGTGGTAGACTCTTGAGTATCAAAAGAAAGACCAAGAAATTTCTTGAAGAGAAGAAGGGAGCCGCGATGCCGTGAGAGGGGGTGCTGCCGGCGGCTGGGGAAGAAAATTTCTAGGGTTTTTGGAGTTTAGGCTTTTGATACCATGTAAGATGATATTAATCTCCTCTGGGGAGTCTTCTCATTAATATCAAAGTATATATAGAGTACAATATTCATCTCTTATACAATAGGAATCTTAAGCCTATACAAAAGAGGAATCCTAGTCTTATCATAATTATATTTACACAATATATGAAAATATTCTAATTATGGGGTAGGGATGTAATTGTATCTAGTATATACACGTTTACAGTGATTCGTTACTTTGTTAACAGTAACACTACATTTGCTAGGACCATTTCTTATTTCTAAAGGACGTGGTATTTTCCAACAAATTTCATGATCTGATTTGTAAATCAAATGTTAGACTTTGCTTATGCTACTATAGATCGGTTAGGTTGTTTTAAAGAAATGATCCCCTTGATTATTTTCATTAATGAATAGTATATATACAATTTACAATTTCGATAATATGGAAAATCCTATTCTATTCTACTCCCAAAATCTTATTCTATTTGTACAAGAATTCTACAAATTATGGTAAGTGTACAATGCTAATTATATACAAATAATATATTACCAAAAATAGAGATATACACGATGTATACCGTGTATATCACAATATCCCAATTGTCTTGGGTTTCCGTGATATACACGATATACACAAGGTATTGTATATTGTGTATATATCATGTATATGGTGGTATATTTTCACACACCCGTAGTCATAGCGGGCGGTCGTCGTACGCTGAGACTGTCTCTAAAATCTTCAAATAGAACTGAGGGAAGACCATTAGTAAAAATGTCTGCAATTTGGTACCTAGAAGGGACATGTAAGACGTGTACTTGTCCACGAGCTATCTTTTCGCGAACAAAGTGGATATCCATCTCGATGTGTTTAGTGCGCTGATGTTGAACCGGATTACCAGAAAGATAGACTGCACATATTATCACAATATACCAATGTAGCTTTCTGAATGAGACAATGGAGCTCTAAGAGAAGATTATGTAACCAACATAATTCAGATACCACATTGGCCACCCCTCGATACTCGGCATCTGCATTGGATCGTGATAATGTCGACTGTCGCTTTGTAGATCATGAGACCAAGTTATCACCAAGAAACATATAATAACCAGACGTGGAGCGTCTGGTATTTGGATAGCCACCCCAATCAACATTTGTATACGAGACAAGTTTAGAGACTGGCAATGGATATAAATGCAAACCATAGTCAAGTGTTCCCTGGATGTAGCGTATAATGCATTTGAGTGCATTCATGTGCTCAACCATAATATCATGCATAATCAAACACATTTGTTGTACGACATATGTAATATCTGGTCTCGTGAAAGTAAGATACTAAAGAGCTCCTGCAAGACTGTGATAGTGGGTGAGATCCTCATAAGGTGAGCCAGTCGCGGCACCCTGTTTGGATTTAATATCAACAGGAGTGAAATTAGTCATTTCCGTTGTGAGAGGAATAACCCACATGCACGACGAGTGACAACAATTCTCAAGAAATAATTCAAGGGTCCTAAGTCTTTCATAACAAACTCAGAACTGAGTAGAGTCATGATAGACTTGCGTAAATCATCAGAAGAAGCAGTCAAGATAATATCATCCACATATAATATAATATATGTCAGGAAAGTACCACGACGATAGATGAACAGAGTCAGCAAATCACTTATACCACGTCCGGGGGCCTGCTTAAATCCATACAAATAATTCTTCAACAAACAAACATGATTAAGATAGGTGAGTCTCGAAAACCCAATGGCTGATGCATGTAAACTGTTTTCTGAAGATCATCATGTAAAAAAACATTCTTCACATCTAGTTGATGAATGGGTCAGACTTTTGTAAGAGTCTGACTGAGAACAGTGCGAATGGTAGCCAGTTTTATCACCAGACTAAATGTCTCACCATAATCCATGTCAATTTGTTGTGTTTTATGATCACCTACAAGACGAGTCTTATGTCTCGCAAAAGAACCATTAGAATTATCTTTATGAGTAAAAATCACATAGATCGAAGAATATTAACACCAGAAGGATGGGGTACCAATTCCCACGTCTTATTTTCAATAAGAGCATTATATTCGTCGTTCATAGCCAACTTTCAATTCGGGTCATTTAAGGCAGACACTGGGTTACGGGGTAGAGGAGATTTAAGAACATTTGAATTTAGATTAAAATATCGTTTTGATTTAAAAATACCCCGTTGACTACGAATAACAGGTCTATGACTCGGGGGAGAATTGAGTGAATTTTGGGTAGTGGATGGGCCGGTGATGGGCCAAATGTGATCGATAAAATGGAACTAGGCGGTGGTGAAGTGGGAATGGGAACTGGGGTGCAATTGAGGTCGAGACGATCACAGAGATCGGTACTGGGCCATGAGTTTGGCCCACTGGGCAGAGGCGATGGGACAATGTGCTAGAGTGGGCTCGCTGGGGGATTTTGGACACGGGACAAGTCCGATTACAATCAAATTTGGGGCTATATTTTTTGTTCTTTCGAGGAAGGACCAACTTTCTATGTAAACCTTAAAAATACTTTATATCCGTTAGCCCATTAAATTTAAGCGTATCTTTACTTGTAATCCTCAAACTCCTTCCTTTATTTATGGTTTTAATTGTTTTCTTCTTCTTTATTCTTTCCGATTTCAACTTCTACATGTATATCTCCATTATTAGAGCTCAACTTTCTTAGATCTGAAATTTGATTGATTAAAAAAAACTGTGTTGAAGCTTTAAGTTTGAACTATATCTGAGGTTTTGAGTTTTAAAGCCAAAGCTGAATCTGAGAATTTTGAGTGTTCGATGTAGTAAGTGTAGTGGTAGACAAAAGGTGATTTTAGTGAAGATGTTGTATAGTGGGTATTTGTACACACTTATATAATTGTGTGTAAGGGCATATATTTGTGTATAATTATGTATTTTCAGTTTATAAGGATGTATATACATTGTCAGTATAAAAAGATCTCCATGAAAATTTTACTTTCTTCTCTTATTTTTTAAATTCTACCTAAAAGAGCTTAATGAGGTCATTAAGGCGATGCCTTTGATTTAATTGATTAAAAGATCCTCTATGTGCTAGAATTATTCTATATATTTTTTACCAACTTTTATTGTTTTTATATATTTATTTGGATTGACCTATTGATCAATTTAGCGATGATAATATTGATTTTGGGCTAAAGCTTTGCAATTTGCAATGTAAGCGAATTATATTTTTCTGAAATTACGCTTTAACAAGTGAGACAATTACACTGTATATTAATTATGGCCCAAATTGAGCCCATATTTGTGGTTCTTTCCTGGATTGGGCCAAATACCAAAGCGACTCGACATTTTGTGAAGTACTATGATCTAAATTATATAAAATAATTACAATTCGGTGAAAATCATAAACTGAAAAATATTAACATATTTATAAATTTGTGAGTATATACTTATTTATTTATTTATTTATAGATAGATAGATAGAAACAGGTTTTTAGTTGATATTTTTTAGTTTTAAACTCTAGAATTTTGCCTACAATTTTAGAACTTTGAAGTACCTTCGACGTTACGTCGACGTTTGATACATTTGTTCATTCTTTATATTATTATTGTTACTTTATTTTAATTATCGCACTTAATTTCATTATCTTATTATTTATTTGCATAATTAAAATGAAAGAAATTAGACATATGATTAAGGGTAAGGGTGCTTCTTCTAGTATGGTAACAATGACAATAGTACTTCTTCTAGGCATCATATTCCTAGTTAGGATGATTTGATTGATTACACTCATATATATTAAATTAATTTTTTTAATGATGTATCATTAAATGATGAGATATATTCTCCAACTGAATCAGACTTTAATTTAGACAATAATCTAGATGACACACACAGTAGTGCACCTCACTCCTCAGGCTCATACTGAGTCTCAGCCTGAAAATTGTGATGCCTCATATTCCCCTTAGTATGAAGCGAGGTCCCATACAAGTTACAACGACCATTGAATCACTTTCATGATTTTTTTTTTATAGGGACAAAGAGAATCAAGTAGTTAGATGTAAAATTTATAAAAATGTTTATCAATTTAAAATCCAAAAAGGTCAGGGTGGAACAGGAGGTTTACTAAGACATGTACAAGACTTTCACAAAGTTAAGTGGGATGAATACGAGGCTACAAAGTCGGGTGCGCCAATGTGCTCTGAGTCAGGACAAGATTCACATAATGTCCCGGACCAAGTACAGGGTCAAATTAACCCGACGACATAGTGAATTGTAGGTCGTAAATACGATAAACACATAGATAAGGAATCAATATCAAAATTAGTTATGATTGAGGGTTTGCCTTTTACATTTCCTTCATCTCATGGTTTTATTCATTACATAAGAGATATGTATAATCCTGCTTTTAACGGTTTTCCTAGATCAACTGTTAGGAGAGACATTTTAAATTTGCACATGAATATCAACAATATTTACGTTATGCATTATATCATTTTCCTGACAAAGTATCTATCACTTCTGATATATGTTGTATTACTAACGATAATGATTATTTAACTGTAACATGTCATTGGATATATCATAATTGGTCTATGCAAAAACGTATTTTAGCATATAGATATATTAATGATAGACACACTGAAACTTTTATTGCACAAAATAATCATGAAGTTTGCGATTATTATGATATGACTGACAAAATTATGATTGTTACGTTAGATAATGCTTCTTCTAATAATTATGTTGTGAGACTTTTAAAAGATCTATTAACTTCATCTTTTCCTAATCGTTTTCATATAAAATGTGCGTGTCATATTTTTAACTTAGTTGTAAAGGACGGTCTATCACTTTTTGAAAACATTCTTAATAAAGTACAATTTGCTATAAACTTTATTTTTAGAAGTAATAAAATACAAAGAAAAAAATATAAAAAAATTTGTCACGATTGTGGATTACCTTTTAGAAAAAATTTCGAAGAAGTAGCAACTATATGAAATTCTCTATATGAACAACTACTTGTTGCTTACGATTATAGAAGATCTGTAACTTTATTTTTAACGCTCATAATCAAAATTCAACCGATATGCTTGTAGATAATGATTGGAATTTTTTTCCAGAACTTATTGAATTTTTAGAGCATTTTTCAAGCAACTAAAGAAATTTATGGTATATATTATCCTACTATTGCAATTATGTTATTTTACATAACTCTAATATTGTTGTTACTTATTGAATATATGGAAAACCCGTTTATAAGGCACATATTAAAAATGTTTATCAAATTTTAAAAAAACACATTTTTCATATTCCCACAATTTATATTATTGGTGTTGTATTAAATCTGACTATTAAAACAGACGGTTGTAAAACACTTATTGAAACGATTTATGATTTTATATCAATACTTCCACCTCCAATTCCAAAAAAAACATATGAACAACCACCCAAGGAACCAACTAAAGAAGAAGTTTTGTCTAACATACACGAAGAATGCAAAAAAAGTATATATGCATTACCAACAAGAGATCAACGAGGACGACAAATACTATAACGAAATCTTTTCCGATGGAACTGAAAGTGACGTCGACCAATTTGACCAACTTCTTTCAATTCCAACTGAAGAACCACAATACATTGTGACGAAATTAGAAAAGGTGTTTTTAACTATGTAATTTTTTAATTGCAATTTTACTATGTGATTTGCAATTTTTGAACAACAACACAAAGTTGCAATTTTGAAATTGTATTACAAAAAATCCATATTTCTATCAAATAATATAAGAGGCACAAAACAGTATTGTGATGTTTTTATTACACTATCTTGTTTAATTATTTAAGTGTTTATATTCACAATTTTTTTTGAAATTAAGTGTCTAAAAAAACTGAAATCCCGCATCCGACCCGACCCACCAACATCGGTCCCCTTTTCCGGCGGAATGTGGAACGGGGCGGGACATCGGTCTGTCCCGGCCCATCGATTCCGACCCTTTCCAGCCTCACCGGGTCCCGTCTCAACGAGACTCGCCCCGGCCGAACCCGATCCCTTGGACAACCCTACTCTACACTATAAAAAGCTCATACGTTTGAGCTAAACCACTTTAAGAAAAGGGCAAAATGTATTTAACATATTTTACTTCTTAGATAATCAGTATACATGGAGTAAGATTTAATAAAATTTATATGACTGCATTTTTTTTAGTTAGTCTAAAAAATACATTTTCTTATTTGATAAGTCTTTTTTATTTATTAAATTCAGTGCGCAATTAAACTAGTAAATTGAGACAGATGGAGTACTCATTCAAAACGTGTATTTCCATTTCCACCTATCACAACTACACAAGTCCTTCCACCACTACCAGAAGTAGCTTTTACTAGTCTTGACTTCCTTTTTGAGTTGATTTTAGCATTTAAATTTCTTTGATTTTATGATCTTAGTTTAAGGCGTGAAACGCTCTACTTACAATAACTTCAACAAAGAAAAGAATAATAAAAAGTGTTTATGTGCACATGACAATTTTGGAAAAAAGAATTATTCCCCAATAACCAATTACTAACACAAATCAGCATCAATTTAGACTTGATTCTTTCTCACCAACTCTTAAATTTCGAGGACTTGCTTGCTTAGCTGTGAAAAATCTGTAATTTTTATAATGTACGATTTTGAAATATCACTTCATACAAAAGTTGTTATTTAATTAACAAGCTCAAATAACACTCACAAAATCGTAAAATTATTTTCACTAGTTAGAATAATATAACTCAATGGTCAATGATATTTAGTTAAACAACTCAATCATGTTAAATTTCTTTGAAGTCGAGGGCCGTCTATCAAAAATCGCTTCTTTATCCTACAAAATATGAGTAAAATCTACATAAGATTTATTTTTCCGACACACTTATAAAATTAACTCATCCTAACCCGTCACAAAATAAACCATCTATTTTGAGAAAACGGTAAGCATCAAACTTAAGATTCTAATATAATGATTTCAAATCTTCATAGAAAGATTTAAATTAATATAATAATAGTGTAACTGTTAATTTTATCTATCTACATATTGTGTATGAATTAAAGTAGAAGAGAAGTGAAAATAGATGAAAAGACAAGTGAGAAACCAAAGAAGAATATGGAGAAGAGAGGGAAGAAATCTGTACAGACGGGAGAGAGAAGAGTAGAGAGAGAATATTTATTTTGTGGGAGCTTTACTTTTATTTTCACTTAATGGAAAAATACAAGTGTAATCCTATATTTATAATGCTAAGTAAATCTATATATCTATATCTCAACACCCCCCTCAAGCTAGGAGATATGAAGACATTCTTCATTCTTAGCTTGGACATTGGGGCACCAACATCATTCACAACAATACTAGCAGCATCAACAAATTCTAGAATAGCAGAATCTTAGCAATATAGTAAAATTTGGCCTTCTCAACCGAGCCCATGTAACTTGTTGCTCCTGGAAATGGTAGCATCCACTGATCCACTCTGATTGAGTTTTGTGTTGCACCTCCAGCAGTGTATTCAACAGTGGGCTTGGCTGACATTTCATCATACATAGGAAAGTGTTTGTCCTTCGCAAGAGTTGCATTGTTTGGCTTGATATTATACTTGTTCAAGAAAATTTGATCTACAACAGCTGAGATATCAAGTAATGGATTTTCCATCCCCAAAAGAATACCATCATATTCCATTACTACATTTTCAAGCAGGAATAACAAATGCATTTCCACCAACACCAGTAAGGTGTGAGATACTTTTGAACTTGAAATAATACTCTATCATTCGCGATTCAAGTGGCGTAGTGCAGGCGAAGAGGAATTAAGCCATGTAAAGTCATCGACATTCTCAATATAGTGCCTCTCTAATGACTCAGAATAAAGAATCAAAATCCAAAAGCTCGTTCATCCCGAGTGGTTCTTCCACCACAATTCTCATCTAGGATACTGCCCATTATAAAATCTAGTACGAGCAATCCAACAAAACCAACACAAACCACAAACATTTCTTAGTGGCTTAAATTGAAAAACCAGCTAATAACTTCAGTTAAAGCTGGATAACTTGTTAGCTTTCATGCCCCTGCAGCAACCTCATTGCAACATTAACATTCTCAAGCAGCAATAACAACAATAACATTCTGCAAGCTTGTCCATTATTTTCTTCTTTTCTACATTTTCATAGTGAAAACACGGTCCTTCAGCAGCTTCGTTAGAATCTGATTTTTCTTTCTTTTCTCAGAGTTGACAGTTGCATTTTAACAACAGTAGACAAAGAAACAATCATGCACCAGCAGGAACATCAGCTGCAAACAAGTAGATAAAAGCAGCAACACAGTTGCTTATGCATTTAATGGTAGGAGCTTCAACTCCCACAACAATAATGAAGAACCTCTCGTTCCCTAGTCTCACTCGGACTAGAGAATCCCTCGATTCTCCTATATCAATGCTATGGAGAACCCCTCGTTCTCTAGTCTCACTCGGACTAGAGAATCCATCGATTCTCCTATAGCAATTTCTATAATAAGCTCGGACATGCCTTGGAGTCTCCCTCAATCTCTAGTCCATTTTCGGCTAGAGACTCCTCTATTCTCCTACTCTGAGCTTACACATGTAGAAACAGTCAATCTAACACTTGATCGACTGTGAATAACTCTTTGAATCCTTGAATTGATTTTCAACACAATTCATATCGTCTCCGACGAAGTATCTCTCAGTTCTTAGTCTATTTGTCGCTAAGAACTCCTCGATCCTCCTATCGATAGGCATTCCCTACTCTTATCATCCTGATCAACATAACCATAATTTCTCTCCATTCACACCTTGCACAACAGCAAAATACCAAACCAGCAGTGACAACAACAAGTCGACTTGCTGGTTTTATTTCTGAATTGATTAACAACAACAACTGCAGTAGTCTCAACAACTGCTACACTAGCAATATTAGTCACAACTAGAACACAGTGTCCAACAACAATAATACCAACAAAATGATGAATGACACTTTTCTCCAATTCGTCAACACCCAACAGCAACAACCAGCCAACACAAGCAACTAACGACACAATTCTAGAATATGAAACAGAAAACAACAACAACGACGAACTCGACAACACATACATCTTTCACCAACACGAAATAATATGAAAATAACCTCTAGAAATAATTTTGGCAATCTTCGGCGTCGCAATGATAGCCAAAGGCGAAGTGTATCCGCACAAACCAGTAACATCTCCATACGACTCGATCGACAAAGGCGATAATAGAAATTACTTCAATCTTCGATTCTCTGTTTTCCGAAAAATCGCAATTGCGATTTCGTTGCTCAATTTTTTTTCAATTGGTGCTGATTTCCATCTCAATACACTCTATTCGCTCCTTCGATCTCAACTTCGAGTCGAGTCGATCGCTTTATGATTTTCAGAATAAATTGTTACTATTTTTCGATTCTCTGTTTTCTTTATTCAGACGAAATCAGTCGCGATTTCAAATTTTTTTCCAATCAACTTCGAATCCTAGATTATGCAGGTCCTACGAATCATAGGCTCTGATACCATGTTAATTTTATCTATCTACATATTGTGTATGAATTAAAGTAGAAGAGAAGTGAAAATAGATGAAAAGACAAGTGAGAAACCAAAGAAGAATGTGGAGAAGAGATGGAAGAAATCTGTACGGACGGGAGAGAGAAGAGTAGAGAGAGAATATTTATTTTGTGGAAGCTTTACTTTTATTTTCACTTAATGGAAAAATACAAGTGTAATCCTATATTTATAATGCTAAGTAACTCTATATATCTATATCTCAACAGTAACTCTTTATATACTATGGGTATAAGTTAATCTGTTAGTAATAATCTATCAAATATTTATTTCTTTATCAATTACGTTTATTATAAAAAAAATATAATATTTCATAATATCGAATTATATAGATTTTTTAAATACTATAATGTATTGAATTTAAACTCAACGATGTCATCATTTTTATCCGTTGGGATCGTTTGGTAGTGTATTGAAAAAAATAATGCATGCATTAATTTTGTGTATTATTAATACATTATTTGATATATATTTTCATCATATTACCCTATTTGATATTATTTTATGCATAACTAATACCTAACAAATCATGATATTAGCAATCAATGGGTTCAATGCATGCATAAGCATAATTAAAGACACAATTATTCATGAAACCCCTCACATAATAAAGTATGGAGTGTATTTTTGTAAACAACCAATTATTTATTAAAATTATACAATGCATGTTATTTCTAATAAACCAAATCAAATGATGAATAAAAAATAATCCTGCATAACCAATGTCACCGTTACTAATATCATAATTACTAACACCCTATTCAACATTATTTTTATATACTCTACGAAACGGTCCCTTTAAGTTCTAAAAATCTTCAAATGTGCGCCATTTGGCACAAATTGACGAAATTACCCTTTATTTATCAGTTCCCCCACCAACCATACCGTAATTTAAAGTTTAAACATCTGTCCCCTTTGCAAAACCCCCTGCACTGAGTCACTCACCCAAAACATTGCTGAGAATTTACTAGGGTCAATTTTGTCCCAGAAAAAAGTTTGTAACAGATGTTATTATCAGAGGGACAATTTGGTCCAAATAAAATCACAAACCAATACCACCGTCAACACCCTTCCCATTAGAAATACTCGTGTTTTTTCACCTCTCTCAGTGTCAAAAAAAGCTAACGGAATCGGAGCCGGAGAAGAACCCGAACCGAAAAAAATCCGGATCCGAGATCCAGTAAGCTCAACAGACATGGCGTCTCATGATCCGATTCTTAAAGATGAGCGTATCGCTGAGATTTCTTCTGCTATTCGGGTCATACCCGATTTCCCTAAACCCGGTACCCATTTATTCTTCGAACGTTCTAATGTTTGTAACAGTAAAAATGTTTTTTTTTTAAAATTTTTGTTAACGGAGTGATATATTTTTGCAGGGATTATGTTTCAGGATATAACAACTCTGCTTCTTGATATTAAGGCGTTTAAGGATACTATTGATTTGTTTGTTGAGAGATACAAGGACAAAAAAATCAGTGTGGTTGCAGGTCATTTCTTTGCTTTTCCCCCTTAAATGATTAAACTATATCTGTTAAGAACTTAAGATATGGGTAATAACTTTTTTCAGCTTTTCTTCTGAAATTGTAATGCTGAAATGTTCCATTTTGAAGTTCGTGGTTTAAAGGATGAATATTTTTTCAAGGTTTAGAAGATGAGATTTTAGATCTTGTAGTTATGCTATAAATACTACACTAGCTGATTTTTTTAGGTTGTTGGGCTCAGTGGCGGAGCTAGGATTTTCACGGAGGGGGTCAAAATATAAAGAAGTAAACTCACAAGGAACCAAGGGGTGTCGATATGTAATGTATATACATTTTTTTAAATTTAGCTACACAGTGTAATTTTTCAACGAGGGGTATCAGTTGACACACCTTGAGTACATGTGGCTCCGCCACTGGCCGGGCTCTCTATTATCAGCATTATTATGTGTAGCTTAAAATGAAAATTAGAAGGTTCAAACTTTGTGTAAAAGTTGAGGCAAAATCTTTTAGAAAAGAAAACTGTTACTTTCTAGAGTTAGATTTATGATAATTTGATCGTCTAACCCGACGGAGTAGTCCTAGATAGGTATGAACTTTTGGAAGCACATACACAATGTGGGATAACTATGTAGCTCAACAAGATACTACAAGCTTCAGATGTACACTTTTATCAACAAAAAAAAAAATGAGCTTCATTTTTTTGTGACCTAGGCTTAATTCTTTTTGAAGCTTTACCATATTACCATACCTTTTTTGCGAGTTAGAGTAACTCGAACTCATTTATTAAGCTGAACACCTGATAAGTAAAGCATGATGACTTGATTTTAGCACATACAAGATAATGGGGCTGAAGAATCCTTCTTTTGAGGTTTTCCTTATTGATATATTGGGTTCGGGGGCACTATCTCTGCTAGTACACTGACCAAGAGTAACCAACCTCCTTCAACTCTCCAACTTTTGACTTTATGTGCAAATATTAAATGAAAAATTGCAAATGTAATTTGATGGATATCGGACGAACCTGTTGTTATGTGGTCAAGTTTAGATGCTCAACTTATTCTCGAATTTTATAGATGAACATGTTAACCTGTGTAAACTATCTTCACGAAACAACATGCAACAAAGAATGGTAGACTTCAATTTGGAATAAGGTGTATGAGGCATAACTGAGATATGCGCAATAAATCCAAAATGTGCATAGATGTGTGGGAATGTCATTTAACAGAAACAAAGGATCAAGCTAGACCATGTTGGCAAGTATGGATGAGTTGATTTTTACAACAAATTCTCACATTCCTAAAGAGAATACTTTTCTCCTTCCTTGCCCACAAGAAGTCAAAAGAAAATTAAAGTATAAAACAAAATGACGTGTTTTTCCAATTCTAGACTCTTGCATCCATCGGAATAGATTATAGAGTATTTGAGTTCCTAAGTGTAGCTGGAAAGTACGAGACAGGAAATATAAACCTCGAATTTTCATTATAGTTAGGTTCAGGAAATATAAAAGAAAACAATACTCATCTTCCCTCTTAGGTGTTGCTTTCTTGTCATGAAATACACACCTAAGTTCTAGATCCTAAGTTCATTGGAAGTTCAGAAGGTTGATATTGTGTATTTGTGTCGTACACACCCAGCAGAGTGTTAGTGCTTTTCTGTGTGTTATTTATTTATTTTGAAAAGATTGTCCCCCACACCCCCACCCCACAACACACGCCAAATGAGTCATAACAAACGTGATTTCCTGGTAACTAAGGCTAGGGTGTCGGTATTTCCTGTTCTGATGCTCCTTTTTAACCTGTTTGATTCTAAATATTGCTCTCATAGATAATAAGCCTGACATTTTGTTCTGGAGAAATTAACTTTGAGCATATGGTAATGGTGTACTTCAGGTATTGAAGCAAGAGGTTTTATATTTGGTCCTCCCATTGCATTGGCTATTGGAGCAAAATTTGTCCCCATGAGGAAGCCCAAGAAGTTGCCAGGTAAGCTATATCACTATTTTTTTGCCTTTCTGTCTCACTGGGAGTTGTAATTTTCTCACAAATGTACTTGAATCTGACAGGTTTATTGGAAGCAGTGTTCTAAAAAACGGCATGGGCGGCCGCCTAGGCGCCCCCAGACCGTCCCGCCTAGGAATCCCGCCTAGGCCCCCGCCTAGGAATATACCCGCCTAGGCGCTAGGCGCCCACTCCCCGCCCTGGTCCCGCCTAGCGTTTTTTAGAACATTGATTGGAAGACAATTCCATGGAAAATTCAAAAATTTAAGGCTAAGATAAATATAAAAATGAAACAAGTAATTCCAGTATCTTGTTCAAAGTAAATCATTGTGTGTTAGGTGCATTTTGTTCATGTTTAAAGCCTATATATTCATTGTTAGTTTCCAACTCGGGAAATTCTTAGATTACATCTTGCTTTTCCTTCCAGTGTTCATTTTCTTAGCTTCTATCATCATCATGTGTTAACTTAGTAATGTTAGGTGTACTAGCGAGGAACAATAAGGGCACAATATACGCTTTGAACTGGGATGCATCTTAATAAAGGTGAATACACTGTCAATTTCAAAATTTTAAGCATCAGGTTGAAACTCTTGACTAGATAAATTGATTAGAACCATTTCCTATTCAGCGAGTAAAATAATTGGGTCTTATATGAATATGCGCTTGTATGAAGGTCAAAACTCTAGACTGATAATTTCCACCGTTTATTGCCTTGAACTCCATGATTCATGATGAAACTCAATGATAATTCATGAATGTTAGTTTGTTTGGAATTGCACCGTCACAAGCTTCTTACTCTGCTGCTTTTCCCATTTTATCAGGGGAAGTTATTTCAGAAGAGTATTCCTTGGAGTACGGAACAGACAAGATGGAGATGCATGTAGGTGCCGTGCAATCTGGTGAACGTGCACTTGTGGTAGATGATCTTATTGCGACTGGAGGGACCCTAACTGCTGCGATTAGGCTTCTAGGTACTTTACCTAGACTCAGTTCTTTTCTTCTGAAATACATATCCTAGTGGGTTGAAAGACCATTCGCTATTATCCAATTCTTTATATTCTCCTTAACTTGTCTTTCCTAACTTCAGGCACAAGGTGAGTAAGATCAGAAGCTATCAGTTAGATAACTGTCTGCGTGTGAGAGAGAGAGACCTTTTCTTTATATGAGATATCGTCTTTTGCTTCCAACTATTTAAAAACACAGCCTCAATCTTTTGGAACTTGCTGGACAGGACTTTGTGTCAGTTGTGACATTGAAATTTCAGTTTCTTGAATCTGATTATCTTGCTTTTTCTTCACAGAGCGTGTTGGAGTTGAGGTGGTCGAGTGTGCATGTGTCATTGAGTTGCCAGAATTGAAGGTATGTCAGCATTTCTATTGCTGATATAATCAGCTAATATTTCTTGGTTTTCACACCCCATTGCTGTGTTTTCTGAGCACGATATTGTAAACAGCCTGATGGGCTTGTGAGTGTATATCCTCCATATTATCTTTGATTACAGCTAAATCTTCTCGTCCAAATTATTTTCTTTCCTGTCTACTAAGAGGTGGCCGGGCTTATGTTATTCCTGTTCCAGTATGTTATACTACTGCCTTCTGTTTTTTCCCCTCACTAATACTTTCCTGTTTACGTTTGTTTTAATTCAGGGCCGTGACCGTTTAGGAGATAAGCCATTGTTTGTTCTTGTGAGCTCAACCTGATCTTCAATTAGGAAAGGATCTGGACAGAGAGCTTCATTAAGGAGGAATCGTATTGGAGTGTTATTTTGAATTTGGAGAGGAGAAATCTCATTTTATAACAACCTTTGCCAATTCTGGCGTTAATGTGTGGATTGAAATAATAAGCCCTTGTTAGGTACTTTCAGTTGAATTAGCTATTCTAAGAGATGTGCTCTCGATGAATTTTTCCATCTTCTATCGTTATAATAGTTTTTGCTCTTTTATTCTATTTCTCCTGGTCATCTCTTTATCAAAATCAAACATAGTATTACTGTGCCCGCCATCTATTTGCAGCCCATGTGCAGATCGTGTGTCTGGCTGGTGGATCATGTGCTGCATTGTACTGATAAACCTATGTTGTTCGGCCTCTTTAAAAATACCACCAGGTGTTTCCTCCAAAAGCTATGCATTTTTTAGGATCTGACATGGGTGTGGCAACATTTTTGGAGGGTTCGAGCAACACAACATAGAATCATGTATTCTAGATAAGTGATACTCCAATAACTAGTGTTATTTGGTCATTACCATTACTACGTTTATAGCGCTTAAAATCTACATGTCAAGATACACTAAGCACTTGTCTTGGAGGCTGTAATTAGCTTCTTTTAAAAAAAAATATATATTATACATTGGGGGAGGGAAAGGGGATTATAGAAGATGAGAAATCTGGATGGAGGTAATTATTTTGATTTACATCAATCTTCAGCATTTGGGAGCTGATTTTCTATTTTCCAGTTCTACTGAATGCTATTTGGCCAAAGGCTCTTCAGCAAGTTTAGGGACACTATTTAATATCCTACCTATACTTGTTTCTCTAATTGGTGTCATACACACTCCTTTGGATGCTTGCCAGCATAAAACCGTAACTATAAAAATAATGTAGGAACTATTTCTTTCATGAATGGAGCTGCACTTCTAATGACTCAATTACTGGAGAGTTTTTTTTAAAAAAAAAAATAAGTTATCCCAATATGTATTATGGGGAGTTAAAAGGTACTTCATTAAGGTAGAGTATAATTATGTTATTAAATATTAAGATAGAAGCTTTGACCTCTGAATTCAGTAAGTCAACTGTCAACCACCAGAAATTCTAAATTATAAATTATGACCGTGGAATTTAAATACTGTTCCCACTACCAAACCTTTATTTTTTTTAATATATGTTTAATCATAGAACACTAATTAATATTACGATAAATGGATTTTCTATTGTAAAATGATATTAATAGGAGTCTTTCTTATTAATATCAATATATATAGTATACAATATTCATCATTTATACAATAGAAATCATAGTCCTAATTACAAGAGAAATCATAATCTTGCCATAATTATATTTACACAATATATGAAATATATTCTAATTATGAATAACTTATTTTTACTCTTCTTAAAAAGAATCTAATAAATAAATTTTTATTAAAAAGCTTCAACCCTACCCGACCGACCCAAAATTTTACAGGCGTTGAGTAAGTCGTTTGACTTGTCGTAGTATTTCTCTTGTAGTTTCCTGTTTTTTTTTATTTCTGTTGTTATTTACTGTCCCGTGTTCTTCGCTTGACATACTGTTTTATTGTAGCTATTGCTCCTACCTTACTATCAATCGTGGTATTTCTCTTGTCTTTCGATTCATGTTATTATTTGTTATCTCTTGTTCTACGCTCATCTTTCCTATTTAACCTGTTATGTTATTGCTTTAATCTGAGCCGAGGATCTATAGAAAATAGTCTCTCTATCTCTCGAGGTAGAGGTAAGGTCTGCATACACTCTACACTCCTCAAACTCCATTTATGAGATTTCACTGAGTATGTTATTGTTGTTGTGTTGTTGAGTAAGCCGTTTGACTTCCTTATTGATACCGCTTATGGAGATATTCCATTTGATGCATACGTTGTTAAAGACTACTGGCATTCTTGATCATGTATAAAATTCAGAACACTAATTTTAATTGACTGGGTAGCTAGAAAAATTATCTGGTATTGTTTCAAACGTTACATGCATATTAAAATGGTAGGGAAAAGGGAAGAATATGAAGGGTTATTTATTGATTTCATATGGATTTTGGGGCTAGTCAGATTTTTTTTAATACAATGTTTATTTATTAGATTTTAAAAAAATAAAATAAAAAATGAGTTATTCATCGGAAAGTTGGTATTTTTCGGTTTAGTGACTTTTGTGTTAGTATACTTAAAGTTTAGTGACTTTTGTGTTAAAAAAGATAGTTAAGTAATTTTTACGAAAAAAAAGTTATAGTTATGTAACCATATATGAAATTTAACCGAGAAAAGGAGCGATCGTCATATTTTCTTTAATTGTGACGTTGGTACTGAAACTTTCTCTATAAGAATATCATTTTTGGATTTTTATATTTTTCAGTATTTAGTTGAGTACAAGGGTCACATATTGTAATAGTTAAGATATATGATAGGGCACAAAAATAATGTTTCTGTGATAATTTTGGGTAGTAAAGGTTGACCATGTTTCTGGAAAAAGTAATACTGTATAACAAAAGTTGTTATATTTATATATCTTCAATATTTTCTCGCCCTTAAATGAAAGAAGACATTTTCAAAATGATTGAGACAAAATCCTAAAATGTGAATATTGTTTAATCATCGAACACAAAATCCTAAAGTAATAGCTGATCATGTAATCCTAGAATACAACAAATTAAATCCCTTTTAGAAACTTGTACATTACATAATTATTATTTTTAAATCTTACGCACTCAGTAGCGGATGCACTAGCAACAGGGTGGTGCAGTTGCACCACCAGATTTTAAAAAAAAATTTGTCTTCTAGGCATAAAAAAAAATTCCTTCTAGGCATAAAAAATTTGCACCACCAAATATAGTCTCCTGGATCCGCCACTATACGCACTCATCTAGTTGTCGAAGATGTGAAGTCACAACCTTGAGAATCACCAATAGATATAGAATTTCAATGCAACTGTTAGATAAAAAATTTATTTTCATAGTTATTCGATACTTGTATTGGTCATTTTCATAGATAAAAAATGACACTGTAAAAGTTTGTGTGTATGTTATCTTCAGATTTCTTGTGTGTAAAAATAAAGTTATCATATTTCTATTTAAAAATAAATTTATAGAGGATTATAAAACCAATTGACCTTCAAATTCCCGAATATAATACTGTCTTATGCACTGAAAATGTATACCACTTAATTGTTGAATTGGTAATATATGGGAATTTGCATTCAAAATAAAGAGATATGACAAGAGATTTACAAGTTGGCTATGAAGGCTTCGATGACTAATAATAATTTCTTTCAACCATTACCAAACATTTCTACTTGAAAGAAATAATTGCTCAAATTATTTTCATAAATGAAATATATATATATATATATATACGAATTACATATTTCCATAATAGAAAAATCATTTTTCTATTCTACTCCTAAAACTTTATTCTATTTGGAGACTATACAATTATGGTAAGAGTACAAGACTAATTATACCACAATATTACATTACATAATAATTGTACAAACTGGACCCAACACGGGTTAGGCTTCAACCGAGACATTCAATATACATACAATATATTATGATTCAATATACATACAACTGAGACATTCAATATACATGCAATATACGTGTATATTGTATGTATATCTAACACTACTACTATATTATGATTTGTTGTAGCGGAAATTGCTCTTCAGAATTATGCAAAGCATTATATATATATATATATATATATATATATATATATATAATGCCCATTGTCTTTACTCCCACTTGATATTCAACACTGTTATACAATGGTTTTCATTATTTTCTGCAACTGAAATACATGGTCACTTTAATGGGGACACTAGGCTTAATATTGAAGGACAACAAGACCTTAAAATTGTTAAACAAGGCAAAACGAGGGTAAATATTTACTTGTACCCATGCCAAACAATATAAATTTATGATAATTAAGAGATTTAATAAAGTGATTATGTATATTACTTATTAATAACGAGCAGCTGTTAAAAATACATGTTCAAATACATGTCATATATTTATTGATTTGTACCAACACTGACCGGATAAGTTTTTACACAAAAAGAGATTATTGCATTAATATCTCCTTTCACGTATAATCTTAGTATATTTTTATTTTTACATAATTAATATGATTGAATTCAAACACTATACTTGCTCTATTTTCATTTACTTGACAAATATATTGAAAAAAAATTATTTTACTAAATTTTATTCTTAGCATTAAGTAATTAATCATTTTTCAAATTAATTGTAGTATTAGTAATGAAATTTAAATTTTCAAAGTACTATTGTTAATAATAATGATATAATAAAAAATGCTTAATTAATATTCTCTTTAAGACGGTGCTACAAATGAACTAAACAAGTAAAATAAAATGAATGAATAGTTCAAATAATGACTCCTTAGTTACAAATAACTCTTTCAAGGATTACACCGAGTTAGGTAGGTTTGATATATGATAAAAATTAACTTTCAACAATTTCCTTCAAGGTCGGTAGGAGGACAACTATCAGTATTAGTTGATTGATGACGAGAATTATATAGTTTAACGGCTTGATCGAGTTTTAAACCGAGATAAAGGTGCATGGAGGAATGAATGGATCCCGTTACTCTTTAACCAAAGGATTTAGATTCGAGGCATAGATATAAAATTGTTCCTATACGGCACAAATTTAAACTTATTGGAGCAGTAAATTCTGAATATATGCCAAATGGTAATATTGTATACCAAAAAAGTAAGACAATATATTTAAGTGAAAAATACGTCGTGCACGGCCGGTCATATGCTCAATGAAAAAATGGAATTTCCACGAGAACAAAATCATTGGAGTTATTCGAATCTCTTAACTCTCAAATATAGCATAGTAAAGTTATAAGCAATTGCGGACCTAGCACTCATATATAGTATATGTTCACTGGAATCCAATAGCTTATGTCTAGATTTTATATTTATATTAAGAAATTTATTAAATATTCAACTGTGAATTCAGGTACTATTGTATAGTATTATTTGAATCATTGTAGGAACACATAAATTTTAAATCATAAATTCGCTTATGCCCGGAAAGACATTATATTTAATTTTAATTTTTGGTAAACATAAATAATATAGTATGAAGCGGGATCTTTTTCTGATGCGTATATGATAAAGGGCGAAAGAAACGGCGGAATCAAAGGTTGTGTGAATATAATTGGCAAAGGTAAGGAATGAAGGGGATGGCTAAGTTCAGGTATCTGAGTGTTTTTTCATACTCCTTTTTTCTAATCTTAAAACCAAGATATCACAGCTAAGTTTTAGTTATATGATAGATATATTGCTTCCCCCTATCTCAATTATTTATGGGTAAAGGGTCCACTTTGTTCACGTGTACTTGTTGTGTTTGTGGGATGATGTAAGAACCAGGTCGTATGATCGACTCAGGAGTTATAGGGGCGAAAGTCTACTGGAAAATCGACTTGGAGGACATCTGATTTAAATTGGGTTTAGGTTTTTCCGCAGCCTATATATACATGGTTTAATTTTCCTTCATAATTATGTATTCTTGTAAAAATATCTTTCATTGATAAATAAAAGTTGGTGATGAACGATGATTTTCTTCCCCTCGAGGATTTCCACATTAAATTATGTGTTCTTCATTTTCATTATCATTGCTTAGTTGCCGTTAATTCATAACAGTACTAATTATCCACATCATTGGGAAAAAAGTTTTACTTCTGCCCTCTACCTCTTAGGAGCTCTAAACCAAGACAAAATTGGTATTTTAGTTTATGAATTCTGGATCATAACTTATATTTTTACTTATTGTATTTCAAATAGATTATTTGTGTAAAATGATATTAATTTCTCTTAGGAAATCTTCTTATTAATATCAAAATATATATAGTGTATAATATTCATCTTTTATACAATAGAAATCCTAAACATAATCACAAGAGGAATCTTAGTCTTACCATAATTATATTTACACAATATATGAAATATATTCTAATTATGGATAGGGATACAATTGTTACTATATACACGTTTACACACCCCCTCAATCGGAGCGGGAGGAGGCCGGACGCTAAGACTGGATCTGAAGTCAATAAATAATTGTCTGGGGAGTCCTTTGGTAAATATATCTGCATACTGATAGGATGATGGAGCATGTAACACTCTGACATGACCTAGCGCAACTTTCTCACGAACGAAGTGTAGGTCTATCTCAATGTACTTAGTTCGCTGATGTTGAACCGGATTATGAGAAAGATAAATGGCCTTATCACGATTACCTGATAGATGCAGCGCAAAGGACACGAAGTTCTAATGAAATTTACGAGCCAACAAATCTCGGCTACCACATTTGGCGCTTACGTACTCGGCACGCTGAAACGAGATATGATAGCTTTGCCGCGCAGACCAAAAAATCAGATTATCTCCTAAAAATACACAAAAGTCGGAGGTGGAGCGTCGCGTGTCCGGACACCCTGCCTAATCTGCATCCGTATAAGAGAGCAACCTGTTTAGTGCATAAGGGTATAGGTGCAAATCATAATCAAGTGTGCCCTTAATGTATCGGATGATACGCTTAAGAGCAGTGAAATGAGACTCTCTGGGTCATGCATGAATAGACATACCTACTGAACAACATAAGCAATGTCTGGCCTTGTAAATGTGAGATACTGAAGTGCACCTGCAAGACTCCTATACAGAGTAGGATCGAAGACTGAAGCACCATCCATAGTACTGCGCTTAGATTTTGAACTAACTGGAGTATGTGAAACTTTACAATTCGTCATCTTAGCTCTGTACACGATCTCCTCTGCATGCTTACGCTGACACAAGAACATGTGGTTAGCAGACCTGGTCACTGATATCCCCAAAAAATAACTCAGCTTTCCCAAATCAGTCATTGCAAATTCGGACTTAAGCAAGGTAATAATCTCATTTTTCAAAGTATATATAGTGTACAATATTCATCTCTTATACAATAGAAATCATAAACCTAATCACAAGAGGAATCTTAGTCTTACCATAATTATATTTACACAATATATAGAATATATTCTAATTATGGATAGAGATATCATTGTTACTATATACACGTTTACAATTTGTACATACTAAATAGTTTTTTAAACATAAATACATGATTGAATTTAAACAGTATAGACAAAAAATGAGGGATAAATTTGAATAAAACTTTCACGAATAATTTGGATTAGTAGATTTTATCAATTTCCCGTTAGAATTCTATTAATAATGTTGAAGACAAATATAATATGATTTGTTGATGGTAAATACATGAATGGATCCAAATAACATTAAGCAACTTCAAATACTATACGAAGAATTAAAGTTGGATCTTCACCATTATTTATTTTTCCTTAATTTTTGCAGAGGGATCAGCGAAGGGAAAAAGAAAAAGACGAGAAAGTCATTATTGGAATTTGAATCTACACTTTAAGTTGCAGTCCATAGAAATACATCATGTAGCCCCAATCTCACAACTCACAGCTCAGTTATCTTTTAGAACGGATTCCAGTAAGACTTCTTACCATCACGTTTCAAGAAATACAAGTTACTAGTACTTCGTTCGAATAAAAACGAATGTTCATTTTACTTTTATTTTTTAGTCAAAAAGAATTTTCATTTAGCAAATCTCACTACCCATTAAGGGATATTTTAGTCAAATTACATACTTTTACCGAAAAGATAGTATTTTCTTAAGGATGCGTAAATGACTAAGTGAACACTCTTTTTTATCCGGAGAAAATATTTGTTTTGTCTCAAATAGAGTTGCACTTTGTTATTTGTAGAATTGAAATTTTCTTTCTCCATTAACCTTTCCAGAGCAGGGGCGGATCTATTAAGGGTCGGGGGTGTCATGCCACCCCCAAGCCTCACCCGAAATTCTGTGTATATATAATATATATGTATATATACAGAAGTTATGTACAAATATTTAAAGTGGCACCCCATTACAAACTAACCGGCTGATGTCAGTGGACAGAGACTTTGATTCATGCTCTCTGGTCGCGGGATTGAGTCTCAGCGGCTGCATGCTGCACTTTAATTCTTTTTTTTAACCCTTACTGCTCAACAGACAACAATGAGCAGTAGCAACGTGACTGGACAGAGCAGTGGATATAAAATAATTCTCAATTTCCCATTAACTTTATATTCTCTTTTCTCATTTCTATAATTATTGTTGACTTAATTTAATTTATTAATCTTTAATTTTTTTATTTCTTAAAGTTAAAAATAGAAATTTCCCTCTCTTCCTTCTCATTAAAAAAAAGACACAAACCCTCTCTAATATTTATAATATTAGTAATATCATTGAAAGTTTTATGCTTTTCTCTTCTGTATATTGCTATAAATAAATGTTTCATCGAAAAAGACGAATAATTCGAATCAAAGCTCGAAAAGATGAATAATCCGACCCGAAGCCCAAATTGATTGAATGACGTATGACACCCGAAAACTTCAAATCCTGAATCCGCCTCTGTTCGAGAGTACATTTTAAAAATATTTTAACTATTACATTGTGAGTTATAACACTTTTTTCTTAAATGTTATCGTTATAAAATGATATCAATGTAAAAATTTGCATTGAAAGTTAGATGCATCCATCCTTGCATTTCAAATCTTGTCAAGAAACGAACTTTGCGGTTACTGTGTCGGATTTCGTGAGTAGTTTAAAGATTTCCAATACTCATCTTCCACGTCATCTTTGTTAGGTCCCGTAGGCTACGGATTTGTAAAACGTAAAATTAAAATCGCAAAACTACGAACAACAAAAAACAGTCACTGGATGTTGCTTTCAATGTTGGGTCAACATCTGATGCAACATTGTAATAAAACAGAATAACCTTGTTAGAGTAAATGCAGCGGAAAAGTAAACGAACACAAGGTTTATATTTTAAAGGGTATATATTAATATCCCTTGATGGTCAGTGACCAAAAGAATTGTATAAATTATATACAATTACAAATGAATTTCTTTTACAAGATGAAGCATAAAATACTAAAAAGAAATTACAAACAAAATGAAGTCGTATATGACTTTGCCTAAAGTTACAAAATCTAAAAGATAAAAGACAACATCCTCATTACAATCACTTGAACAATGAGTTTAATCTAGAATAGAGATAGCGATTGCAATGTGGGACAAAATATTGTTAAAACAACTTTAGGCTAATTGTTGATCCAGTTTTCTATTGGGAAATCTGAGAGCTCTCTTAACTTGTTGTCGTTATAATTCTGGATATGAAATGCATCAAGTTCCTCATTTATAGTGTGAAACTTCCCTTGAAATCCTCACTGCTTGTTGTGGAGGTTGAGTAAAATGTGGCAGCAACATTGACTGATTCATCCTCCTGAAAATTCTCATGTTTTGGACTGAGTCTTCCTCAGCTTTCTCTACACGCTTTGACTGAGTTTTCCACCACGTTTTAAACACAACAGACTTTGTGAGCTTGCCTGAGTCATTTTTACTCGCAGTTACTTCTCCTGCTTAGGCCGGAAGAATAGGCAAAACAGTTACATAGATGTTGGCAGAAATGTTGTCGCAACATCGTAGGCAACATCCTGAAGATGTTGTCATGTGCTTACGCAGATGTTGTCACAACATCCTATCCAACATCAACAATCTCCCCCTTTTTGTCTTTCTTCACAAAACTCCATACAATGCTAAAATGACCAGGATACTGAATCTAGACATAGTCCTCGATAATCTAAGAGACAGTAAGATTATTGTCGTGCTCCCCCTTAACTTGCGGTAGAAGAATTTTTTTTTATTGAAATTTTTTCAATGTTAAGATTAGTTAATCATGAATTGTAGCAGATAAGTAGTAAGCATTCATAACGCATCATACATAGTAACCATCCATCATTAACCAAAAATATCTAAAAAATATTTACATGACCAAATAAACATAACCAATTGTCTGTTAGTCGCAATCAACCAACTGAGCCACAAAAATGTCAGATTTCACAACAACTTCACCCATCAACATCTTCAATCTTCATCAAGCAATCTTCTCCCACTGCTTGCTCGGCCCAGCACTATCTCCCCCTTTCTGTCTGTTTCCTTCAGCAACATTATCACCATCTCCCCCTTTTTGTGAAGAAAGGATATCCTCATAATAGCTTTTGGCATGTACAAGCTCCAGAATCTGCCTATCGAGCTCTGCAATGTGCTTTCTCAGCCATTCTTTGGACATCGGAACATTATCCTTGATGTTGCCTTGAATGTTGGCAACACCAGTTATAACATTCTGTTGTAGATCAGTGTTCCAGGTTTTCTTCTTCCAGTGTAAGTCTATTACCCTGTCTCTACTGTTAACTACCGCTCTTTGAACATGGTAGACATCAAGGGCTTTACTTAGCTTCTCCCCCTTAGGAATTTTAAAACCTTGGTTGAGCAGTACTTGGTAGATCAGTGAGGGGTATGGTAGAGCAGAATTGGATTGTCTTTCAGCCAACTCAGTCACATGGTTGAAGATTAATGTACCTAGATCAATCCTTTTATTTCTTCCAATTCTATACAACAATGTTGCTGGGTCAAGAGTGACCACTGTTTCATTCAGGGATGGCAACCAATTGTATATTGCTATTCTGTGTAAGGTTGCAAAGAGGGTTGTGAGTTTAGATACTGAATTGCGAGGAGCCCAAGAGGTGATTAAATTTCCAGTGAGGTATTTAATTAACTCATTCAGCTCTTCTGCAGTGGGGGCTGCTTCACGGGTTGTCTCACCAATTTGGATTTCCAGTGTCGTATTAATGATCTCGGGTGTAAATTGTACACCTTGTCGTAAAGGTATACTTTTCCAAATTTATTTGAGACGGTATCGTTTACGAGGTGTGTCAAATTTGCATAAAACATCCTAACTACTTTCTCACAATATGGCTTTTTTTAACACAGAATTCAGAATCCCACGACTTCTCGGGAAATCAATCAACCCATATTCAGCAAATGAAGACATGTCTATAATTTTTTCACCTCTAATTCCTCTATTTTTGTACCAGTTCCATCTACCATAACATGATTTACTATGAAACATATGGGAATAGGGCATTACCTCAGAATCTGATTCGGATTCTGGTTGTTCTTGCTCAGATGGTGTTGAAGATACTGGTGTTGCCTTAGATGTTGGGGCAACATAATCTGGGTCAGTTTCCTCTGAACTTTTTGTTGCTTTTGATGTCGAGGCAATATTTGTACTAGAACTCCATTAGGTTCTTAGAACCCTTTTTGGCATGAATTTTCTTAGAGGAGTATCATCGAATAACTCATCTTCCTTTTCTGGTTCAGCTGGATGTGTGGGAACCGATGATGTTGGTGAACTTGGTGAACTCTCGATTTTAAAATCAGAATCAGTGCTACTCGTAGTGATGGGATCAACTGAGACAGTCGATTTCTGAAAATAAGCACATTATTCTCCCCTTGACCTCTTCGTTGATCTTTCTTCAGTACAATGACGTTCAAAAACCCTAATCGATCTTCTTGTTGGCATCGCTGATTTGGAGTGCCTCGATGCAAACTTTGTGACGTCGGGTGTTGTATCAACATCTATTGGGTTCTTGGAGTCACCTGGGTATGCCACATTTAGAGGTTCATCTGAACCCAGCAAAATCATCGCCATAGAAACATCTTCTTCATCGGGTTTCAACTCGTTGATGACGTTGTAATGCTTATACATCTTTTTGGTATTTTTGGGACTAATCAACATTGGTGAATAGTCTTTTTATGTTGTGGACTTGGGAAAAATGGACATATGTGAGGGTTTAGAAGATGGGGGTGTAGTGGAGAAGATTTGGGATTTTAAGGTCAATGGAGACTGATGGGGTTTCATCGAATTGACTGCACTGTGTGTACAGTGTAATGATGTGACGGTTCAAAGATGAAAATAGTGGTTCATTATGGCAATATATAAACCATACAACTCCTTTTCTTTAAACTTAGATAGTGTAGAAGAATAAGGACTCTTTACACACCTAAAAACAAAGGAATTTGCATAGCACATGACATCATTCAAAAAAAAAAAAACTAGTTTTCCATATTTTTGGGATTTCTGTTTAGAATGAGACTAAATAAAATACACAAACCAGTTATTAAGGTAAGCAAAACACTAATCAAAGTACTAGATTTCAATGTTGCGATGAATGTTGGCAACATTTTAATTTAAACAGGCAACATCGGATTTTAAGGATGTACTGATTTAGCAAAAATAAATAATTTTTTATTTATGTTCCCTATGAGATTGATCGCTGGACTAATGTAACATTTCACTATTGTCCTTAATCAACTTAGTTGAACATATACAATTTTGTTGAGGTGTTTTCACCTATTCTTTTTACAGCACGTGGTACTCCTATATAATAGGAACGATATCAGCCTAGGAGCTTTGCTCCTGTTTAAAACGGCCAAATCTTTGTTGCGGGCTTTGCCTTTCGTTGATACTCCCTTTTTATAAAGATGCACAATGATTTTATGCAACTAATCGCAGGGAACGATATCACATTTAAAAACCTTATCCTTTGAAAAAAAATCATGCCTGATTATTTTGAGACACTGTTCAGCATAAACACAACTTGCATCTAGTATTTTGATTTTTCAGCAAATGTTATCCGGAATGTTGGGTCAACATTTGGGTCTACATTTGCCTACTCAGCTTACCTTTCAGAGGAAACAGAGACCAAGAGATTTCTTCAGGTTTGAAAATCTCTCATGATCTAAAGGTTTGGTAAAAATATCAGCTAGTTGACGTAATATATCCACATGTTCGATTTGAACTAACTGTTTTTCCACTAAGTCTCTTAAAAAATGACGTCTTATGTCTATATGTTTGGTACGTGAGTGTTGTACTGGATTTTTGGAAATATTTATTGCACTCAGGTTATCACAATATAAAATCATGGAGTTATTGGAAAATTCATAGTCATCGAGCATATGTCGTAACACATCAATTGAGCACAGCAACTTCCGGCTGCCACATATTTGGATTCTGCAGTCGAAAGTGACACACAATTTTGTTTACGGCTGTACTGTGAGACTAGGTTATTGCCAAGATAAAAACACCCACCACTAGTACTCTTCCTATCGTCCACATCACCGGCCCAATCTGAGTCACTATACCCTATTAGATTAGGGTTAGTGTCTCTAGAGTACCAAATTTCCAAGTCACTTGTACCGGCAATATATCGTATGATACGTTTCACGACATTAAGATGAGATACCTTGGGACTGGCTTGGAACCTGGCGCAAACATACACACTAAACATGATATCCGAGCGGCTAACAGTAAGGTATAAAAGGCTCCCTATCACAGATCGGTACAATGTTGGGTCAACATCTTATCCAACATTGTCTTTACAAACATGCTACGTAGAGCCCATTGACGTCTTCATGTGTTTGGCATTTTCTAGACCAAACTTCCTAACAAGATTCTTGGCATACTTGCTCTGGGATACAAAAATCTCTTCTTCAACCTGTTTAATCTGCAAGCCTAAGAAAAATGTTAGTTCTCCAATCATGCTAATTTCAAATATTGTCGACATAGCTTCGACAAATGACTTCAAGAGGGATTCTTTAGTTGAGCCAAAGACAATGTCATCAACATAGATTTGAGTCATGATTACATCTACTATGTGTCTCTTTATGAATAAAGTTCTGTCAGCTTCTCCACGGATAAAGCCAAAATCAATAATAAAGTTAGTCAAACGACCATACCATGCACGTGGTGCCTATTTTAACCCATACAAAGCTTGCTTGAGCTTGTATACATGTTGTGGATGGTGAGGATCTTCGAATTCTTTTAGTTATTCAACGTATACTTCCTTGTCCAAGTATACATTGAGAAAGGCACCTTTAACGTCCATTCGGTGCAAGGTAATTTTCAAATAACAAGCAATGGCAAGAAGTGATCTTATTGGTTCAAGTCTAGCCACAGGTGCAAAGGTCTCGTCGTAGTCGATACCTTCAACTTGTGTATATCCTTGAGCAACAAGTCGAGCTTTGTTCCTCACAATCTGCCCTAAATCATCTGATTTTTTTATATATCCACTTAATCCCAATAACATTAGTGTTGTTGGGTCGTGGTACCAAATCCCAAACCTCATTTCGGGTAAACTGCTCCAGCTCATCTTGCAAACCTTGTATCCAAAAATTATCTTTCAATGCTTCCCCAATATTCTTAGGTTCCAATGTAGATGTAACACAAGAAAGGCTAACCTGTTGTTATATGGTGGACATGCACACATACCTTACCATCTCTCGGTAATTGACTGGTTCTTTCTCCCTCGTTCGTCTCTGCTCAAAAACTCCCCCTATCACTAGGTCGGGTGGATGGTTCCTCCTAATCCTAGATGGAGGGTCTCTTCTTACTTGATCATTCAGCTCCGTAGCAGACTTCTCCTCGACATCTTCCTCGGTGTTCTTTTCTTGAGGTTCAGATGTGACTTCTGGTGTTGGGTCAACATTTGGGTCTACATCTGATGCTTCAGTAATTTGCTCATCTTTTACTGCAACCACAATGTTGTTTTCTGAGAATCTTCCAGACATGTCCAGCAGATCATCAAAAATCACATTGACAGACTCCTGAATGGTCTTTGTCCGAAGGTTGTATATCCGGTAAACATGACTATTCTGAGAGTAGCCGACAAATATTCCCTTGTCGCTCTTGGAGTCGAACTTGGCCAGTTTATCCCTGTCATTAAGAATATAGCACACACACCCAAAGACATAAAAATACCTCACTGTAGGTTTCTTTCCATTTAACAGTTCATAGGGCGTCATTTTAGCCCCTGGCCGAAAGTAGACTCTATTGCTTATGTGACATGTTGTGTTCAATGCTTCAGCCCAAAACCTCTTTGATAATTGTTTAGAACTCAACATTACTCTTTCCATTTCCTGTAAAGTTTTGTTCTTTCTCTCGGCAATCCCATTTTGTTGAGGTGTTTTTGGTGCCGAAAATTCATGGAATATGCCTTTCTTATTACAAATTTTGCAAAGGTCTGATTTTCAAATTTCATTTCATGATCAGATCTTATTTTAAAAATTGAAGAACAAAATAAATTCCTAATTCTAGAGTAAAGAGTTTTAAACATCTTAAAGGTTTGTGATTTTTCCTTTAAAAAATATATCCAAGTGAATCTGGAAAAATCATCAACTATCACATAAGAGTATCTCATTCCTTCTAGGCTATCTACCTCAATTGGACCCATAAGATCTATATGTAATAATTGGAAACAATGAGACGTACCTGAATGTTGTCCGTCATGTTGGACAACATTGTGAGAGACTCGGGGTTTTTTTCCCTTCAAACAATCCTCGCATATTGTTTTATCTTTTGTATCCACGTCCTCTTTGTTAGGTCTCGTATGCTACGGATTTGTAAAACGTAAAATTAAAATCGTAAAACTACGAACAACAAAAACAGTCACTGGATGTTGCCTTCAATGTTGGGTCAACATATGAGGCAACATTGTAATAAAACAGAATAAACCTTGTTAGAGTAAATGCAGCGAAAAAATAAACGAAAACAAGGTTTATATTTTAAAGGGTATATATTAATATCCCTTGATGGTCAGTGACCAAAAGAATTGTATAAATTATATACAATTACAAATAAATTTCTTTTACAAGATGAAGCATAAAATACTAAAAAGAAATTACAAACAAAATGAAGTCGTAGATGACTTTGCCTAAAGTTACAAAATCTAAAAGATAAAAGACAACATCCTCATTACAATCACTTGAACAATGAGTTTAATCTAGAATAGAGATAGCGATTGCAATGTGGGACAAAATATTGTTAAAACAACTTTAGGCTAATTGTTGATCCAGTTTTCTATTGGGAAATCTGAGAGCTCTCTTAACTTGTTGTCGTTATAATTCTGGATATGAAATGTACTGAAGTTCCCCTCTATTTATAGTGTGAAACTTCCCTTGAAATCCTCACTGCTTGTTGTGGAGGTTGAGTAAAATGTGGCAGCAACATTGACTGATTCATCCTCCTGAAAATTCTCACGCTTTGATCGAGTCTTCTCGCCTTTCTACACGCTTGACCGAAGTTTTCCACCACGTTTTAAACACAGCAGACTTTGTGAGCTTGCCTGAGTCATTTTTACTCGCAGTTACTTCTCCTGCTTAGGCCGGAAGAATAGGCAAAACAGTTACATAGATGTTGGCAGAAATGTTGTCGCAACATCGTAGGCAACATCCTGAAGATGTTGTCCTGTGCTTACGCAGATGTTGTCACAACATGCTATCCAACATCAACAATCTCCCCCTTTTTCTGAACATTCTTCCAATTCCTTTGTAATCTTTCCTCGTATAAATATCCCCAACTTTTCGCTCATTCCAAGTATGAGATCATCCTCAAAAATTTATTTTGTCAGTATATCAGTTGAACAATATTTTCTCTGGCCTAACCTAACTCCCCCATTAGGCCTTCAATTTATACACTTTAACCAAAAACAATGGAGCATATTGGAGCTTTTTTTTTATTAAGAATGGGAGTCATTGAGCAAATTATTCTCTAGTACTGAAACTGCAGATTTCATGCTTCAATTACATGGTGTCGATAATGTTGGCTCGAGCTATGGGACTGATCATCCACAATTAGCTGATGATCAATATGAAGCTAACAATAACTTTCACTATTTTTCTCAAGAAAGTAGCATTACTAGCTGTGGAAGTGATCATGTCATGTTTTTTACTAACAACCCGAGCCACGAGCATCTGCAGCATTCCAACAACATTGATGATGTCAATAACCAGCTCCTTCAAGTAGCAATTAACAACCACCATGATGACCAGTTCACTGATTTCTTTGTTGACAATAAAAATCTTGAAAATATGTCTATTAATCCAGCATTTCCAAATGACATGGCCTACAAAGAAGAGATGGTATGTGATCAATTGTACAATGCTGGAGTTTCCCCTGTTTCAGACAAGGAAATGCCGCTGAAGAGGAAGTGTGACAAAATAGCACCTGAAAATCCCAAGAGGAAATCGCGAGGCTCACAAGATGTGAGTAAATTAGAACTTTAATACGATAGATTGATTCATTAATATCTTTATACAATAATTTTTAATGGGGTTCTCTATCAATTACTCAATGCAGGCACAGAAAAGTACTAAGAAAAAGGCACAGCCAAAAAAAGGGAAAAAGACTCAGAAGATGACTGAAATTAACAATGAAGGAGACGAAGAAGAGACAAATAATGCAGATAACCAAATTGGACAGAGCTCAAGTTGCTGCAGCTCTGAGAATGATTCTAATGCTTCTCAGGAACTAAATGGAGATACAATATCTTCAAACCCCAAAGGGAAATCAAGAGCCAGCAGAGGAGCTGCAACAGATCCACAAAGCCTTTATGCAAGGGTAATAATTAACTCCAGCTTCATTCATTTCTTGTTCATTAACTTGTTCAAAGATTTCAAAATGTTAACAATCTAAGATTTTCATTTGCAAAATTTGCAGAAAAGAAGAGAAAGAATCAACGAAAGATTGAGAATCTTACAGAACCTTGTTCCTAATGGCACAAAGGTTGACATTAGCACAATGCTCGAAGAAGCAGTTACTTATGTGAATTATTTGCAGCTTCAAATTAAGGTACTTAAAAATCAAAGCTTTTACATTTTTCAGTTTTCTTTTTCTTAATTTTCTTCGGTTGAATATCGAGGAGAATAACATAACTTACTAAATATTTCTTCCACTTCTGCAGTTACTGAGCTCAGATGAACTCTGGATGTATGCACCACTTGCTTACCATGGAATGGACATTGGCATCTATCAAAAGATGCTGCCAAGTTTGCAATGACTTAAAGAAGCAACATAAGTTGTTGCAATTTTTTATTAAGTGTTTAGCTATAAATAACAGACCCCCCCCCCCCCCCCCAAATATGCTATGTACAAAAAGCATTTATCATTTCTTCTTAATCATGAGGAGTAATTCTCATGTTTTATAAAGTAACATTTTAAAGTTCTCTGCACACATTGTCCAAGGAGGAATTTTGCCATATTGAAGGTAAGCTTTTCCGGATGTAAAAGTTATAAAGAATTGGAAAAAGAGGATTTTTCCTCTTTTGTTTCTACCTTCTTCTCTTGAGAAATGATAGACAATTATGTACAAACTTCTTGTGGAGATCACAATGAAACAAATCTAATAACCTTGTTCATTGGCAGAAAAGAACTTGAACCTACTTGTTTGGGGCATATTGGCAAAAAGGAAACAATGTTTAAAGCAATTAGTGTTGATTTTGCAACAAAAATACAGCTATGCTGCTATGCATTGCAACCTTAAAAGTGTTGATATGAAAAGTCAAACTTCAGGTATTACCCAAGGCATGCCAGTACATAAAAGATAAAAAAGGAACTCAACTTTCGGGATTCAGAATTAGATAAGTGTTCAGTAATAAAATCGGAGAAAATTCGTCATTGAGTACACTACCGATTTCATACTTATCATGACAACATCATCGATCTTTTGATGTCTATGAAGATCTTATCATATACAATGCACCACCAAAGTCTTCATAACTTAGGATGAGAACCAAGATGAACTCTGATTATAGCCGGAAGATCAACTTCACTGAGACTAATTATTTACTCTTTCAGTAATTCTCACTCCCTAAAAGTTCCTTTTTGAACTAAACGAATCACAACATATATTCAAAATAAGTAAACTACGGGTTAGTTAATAAATGGATATAAAAGAAACCTTTTAGTAGATAAAAAATTTATTTACCTTGATATTAGTATCCTCAAAGTGAGTAATGCAAAGCCAATAAAGGAGAAAACAACTATTTACATCAAAAAATAAAAATAAAAATAAAAAAGGAGTTCCATAAGCACCTACTCCTTCAATCATCAAGTACACTATCTGACTTTCCACACTAAACATGACAACAATACCGAGTTTTTGGTGCTTGTAGGGACCTTAACAATATCAATACACAATGCACCACCAGAATCTTCATATGAACTCTAGGACGAGAGCCAAGCAAAGGTAAACTCGAATTAACTATGAGAAGCGGTCAAATCAAAACTATATATTAAGTTTTTTCTTTGTTTAGTGCACTAAAAAACTGTTAAATAGTGTGGGGTGCCAGAAAATAATTTCCTCCATGTAAACATGTATATTATATAAATAATTGTATTCCTACTCATAATTAGAATATTTTCATATATTATGTAAATATAATTATGATAAGACTATGATTTCTCTTTTGTATAGGTTTAGGATTCCTATTGTATAAGGGATGAACATTGTACTCTATATATACTTTGATATTAATGAAAGACTCCCCAAGGGAGATTAATATCATCTTGCATGGTATCAAGAGCCTAACACAAAACCCTAGAATTTTTCTTTGTGAGCAAACGCCGACCAGCCTCTCTGCGATTCCTCATGCTTCCTCCCCCATCTCCTCCCAAAATTCTTGGTTTTTCTTCTTATTTTCTCTCTTCTCTAAATGGATACTCAGGTTTACGCTTCTGATTCTGACGCATCTACCTCTACAAATCCCACCACCACGTCGTCATCCTCTTTTCATCCCGCCCTCATTGTTACCAATATCAAGAATTATATTCTCATTCTTCTTGATCAAGAAAATAGTCAGTATTTTCCTTGGATTGAATTGTTCCGTAATTATACATGTCTCTATAACGTGCTTGACCACATCGACGACACTATTCCGCGCCCTCCGGAGGTTGATGAGTCTACTTGACATCGTCTAGACGCTTGCCAAACAAAGGATTTATGGTAGTATTTCTCAGATCTTCTTCTCGACTATCATGAAATCGTGCCACACCGTGATTTATGGAATCGCCGAGGAAATCTTTCAAGATAACAAGCACACTCGCGGTGTATTGGAGGAACAATTTAACAATACACGCCTTTAAAAATTTCTCCAACATGATCAATATTGCGCATAAATAAACCATCGCGAATCAACTCTCCAACGTCGACACGCCTGTCTCGGACACTAAGATGGTATTGCAATTGATTGCAGGTCTTCCCAAAGGCGACTATGATACATTAGCCGCCATAATTCAACAGGAAGATCCGTTTTCCAGTTTTAACAAAGCTCGTTCGCAGTTGTTGCTCGAAGAGACTCGTCGTGCTAAGGTGACGAGAACACTCGTAGCGCGCACCGTCAAACACGCCCTCAAGATCCAACGCCGCCAGAAAACTCTCAACCGCAGCAGGGACGCGGTGGCAAGGGTCGCGGCAGAGGAGACCGTGGTCGTGGTAGAAGTCGCGATGCCAGAATCAGCAGCAACAACAGGCCTACAATTCGCTTTAGCGCCGCGACGCCTAACAAGATTGACAAGGCTGCGCGCCAAGTAGCTCCAAAGAATCAGCCTCGCCCAAAGATGACACCCACTGAGTTGGGTCAGGCCTTCAGTTGTCTCAACATGCAACAACCTAACAACAACTGGTACATGGACTCCGGAGCCACTTCTCACCTCACCCGGTCTGCAGGTAATATTCCCAAACTATTTGGTTTAAAGCATCCTCAATTTGTGACAGTTGGTAGTGGCCATCGCATTTCAGTAAAGTGTTATGGTACATCCTACACACCACATCCTCATCCATTCCCCCTTCAAAATACCCTATATGCCCCACATATGATTAAAAATCTAATCTCTATCCGCAAATTCACTCATAATAACTTTGTCTCCGTTGATTTTGACCCTTATGGTTTCACTGTGAAGGATCTTTATATGGGGACACCTCTTACGAGATGCAATAACACGGGTGATCTCTATCCATTCACTCTCACCTCTACTGCCAGATCTAGCTCTCCCGTCTCTCTAGCGGTCATTTCTTCTTCCACATGGCATAATAGGTTTGGTCATCCAGGAGCTCCAGTTTTTAATTTTCTTAGAGGCAATAATTTCATTACTTGTAATGGGAAGCTTGCCCAAAACTGTGTTTCTTGTTCTTTAGGCAAATATATTCGTCTTCCATTTAAGTCATCCACTAGTGTTACTTTTGCACCATTTGATATTATACACGCCGATTTATGGACATCACCTGTTGCTAGTTCTCTCGGTCATAAATACAATCTTATCCTACTAGATGACTTTTCTCACTTTGTTTGGTTGTATCCTCTCAAATTTAAATCGTAAGTGTTTGTCAAATTTCTTGAGTTTCGAACATTCATTCAAACACAATTTGAAAAAGGTATAAAATCTTTTCAGTGCGATAATAGTCGTGAATTCAACAATTTTATGTTTCACCATTTTTGTACTAATAATAGCATGGTTTTTCGCTTCTTCTGCCCCAACACCTCCTCACAAAATGGTAAAGCTGAAAGAATCATCCGCACCATTAACAATATGATTCGCACTCTTTTGATTCATGTCTTCCTACCTCCATCTTTCTGGGTCTATGATGTTAAAATGTCTGAATACGTTCTAAATATTCTCCCAACTAGCACCCTTCACAATATGACCCCTACCGAAATTCTCTACATAGATTCCCCTCTTACGATCATCTCTGAATATTTGGTTGTCTATGCTATCCTAACATCGCTTCATCGCCTCACAAACTAGCCCCTGGCCCACCTCGGTCTACCTAGGCTTCCCGCCGAACCATAGGGGCTATCTATGTTATGACTTGTCCACTCGTCAGATCCACATCTCTCATCACGTCACATTCGACGAGACCACATTTCCGTTTTCGAATCTTAAAAAGTTCCAAAAACCGGATTACTCTTTTTTTGACGAGCTTGTCATCTCTCCCATCATCCTAAGTCAACTAGAGCATATCAGTTCTTCTTCACAAGACCGCTGCCCTATGGTCAGTGCCATGGCCAAAACTCCCGCGAATGTGTCCTTGATTCACCGTCGACAAGACCGAGGCGCCGTGGTTCAGTGGTCGCACAAAAGTCAAAATCGGACCGGACCAAGGACCGAAAAATCAAAACATTCGGACCGAAGACCGGACCGATAAATTCGGTCCTATTCAGGTCACTTTCGGTCCGGTCCGGGTAAATGGACTGAATGGACCGATTTTATTATAACTCTATATTTATTAGTATTTTTATTTAATATAAAAAAAATTATTAGTATTTTTATTTAATTCAATAAAAATACCTGGTAACACCCCACAAATTTCCAACCAAATTCGCATTTATTGACATATCAAATATAGGTTGTAAATTAGTGAAACTTTAAATGGTCATAACTTTGCGCTCAGCCGATTTCTCCAAAAACGTCCTTCTTGGCAATCAATTTCACTTTTCCCCAAATCGTTACGTTTTTTCCCTTTTCAAAGCTAAATATCTCGCGATATACAATAGATTTCAACGTTCAAATTTCGTGGTAATGTGTCCGATAATGTCAATTTCGATATTGGAAATTCAATTTCCGGGCCCCGAAACCCGATTAGGAATTTAGAAAATTAGAAAATTAGGAATTATAAATATTATATATTCGGAATTTAGAAAATTAGGAATTATATATTAAGAATTTAGAAAATTAGAAATTATATATATTATATATTAATATATATATTTAAAATTCGATCCGGACCGGACCGAAAATCGAAAACAATATTTCAAAGGATCGAGGACCGGACCGAAAAATTCAATCTGGTCCATTTTTTGTGCAGCCCTAGCTGTGGTGCCAAAACTTCAGAGAGGTCTGTCAGTCCTCCAGCGCCGCGACACTTGATCACGGCTCCACGACGCCGCCGACTTCCTCTCCAGCCACAAGGCCTACTCCTGTCTGTCCCTCCTTCTCAGTATCCAACAAATCCCTCCGCCTTGGAACCTTCTATTATCCCCACTCACCAAATGGAAACTCGTGCAAAGCATGAAATCTTCAAACCCAAAGTCCAATTTAACTTGTCTGCCCAAACCATTTCACTAATTCCCAAGAACCCTATATTGTCCAAACAAGACCCTAATTGGAATGCGGCTATGACTAAGGAATTCAATGCTTCAACTAAATAACACACATATGATCTAGTACCTAGACCTAATGGAGTGAATGTGATTCGTTGTCTGTGGCTATTTCGTCATAAATTCAGAGACAGTGGAGATCTTGAGAGGTATAAGGAAAAACTTATGGCTAATGGCACAAATCAGCAGGAGGACATTGATTGTGGTGAGATCTTCAGCCCGGTTATCAAACCGGCTACCATCCGCACAATTTTGAGTATTGTCATGGGCAAAACACTAGCCGATCCATCAGCTTGATGTGAAAAATGCATTCTTACATGTGGATCTGAGAGAGACAATCTACATGCATCAGCCACCAGGATTCACTCATTCAGCAGTTCCTCACTACGTGTGTCGTCTCCGTAAGTCACTATATGGCCTGAAACAGGCCCCGTGTGTGGTACGATCGTTTTGCCAGGTATATCTTGCAGATTGGGTTTGTATGCAGCAAGAGTGATACATCACTTTTATTTTTCTTCGAGGTAGTAGCACTGTTTATTTATTACTTTACGTGGATGATATTGTTCTTACTGCCTCCTCCGACAGATTGAAAAATGAGATTATTGCCTTGCTTAAGTCCGAATTTGCAATGACTGATTTGGGGAAGCTGAGTTATTTTTTAGGGATATCAGTGACCAGGTCTGCCAATCATATGTTCTTATGTCAGCGTAAGTATGCAGAAGAGATTTTGTACAGGGCTAAGATGACAAACTGCAAAGAGGTGTCTACTCCAGTTGATTCTAAATCTAAGCTCAGTGCCATGGATGGTGCTCCAGTCTATGATCCTATTCTGTATAGGAGCTTTCCAGGTGCACTTCAGTATCTCACCTTCACCAGGCCAGACATAGCGTATGTTGTTCAGCAGGTGTGCTTATTCATGTATGCCCCATGGAGTCTCATTTCACTACTCTTAAGCGTACCATTCGATACATTAAGGGCACTCTTGATTATGGTTTGCACTTATACCCCTCTGCTCCAAACAGGTTGCTTACATATACGAATGCAGATTGGGTAGGGTGTCCGGACACGTGACGCTCCACCTCCGGCTTTTGTGCATTTTTAGGGGATAATCTGATTTCTTGGTCCGCGGCGCACTACCCTATCTCGCCTCCAAAGGTCGACGCTGAGTACAGAGGCGTTGCAAATGTAAATGAGATTTATCGCTCGTAAATTTCATCGTTAGAACTTCGGTCCTTTCGCTGTGCATCTATCAGGTAATCGTGATATCATCGCATCCATCTATTTGTCTCATAATCCGGTTCAACATCAGCGAACCAAGCACATTGAGATAGACCTACACTTTGTTCGTGAGAAAGTTGCGCTAGGCCATGTCAAAGTGTTACATGTTCCATTATCCTATCAGTATGTAGATATATTTATCAAAGGACTTTCCAGATATTTATTTCTTGACTTCAGATCCAGTCTCAGCGTCCGACCTCCTCCCGCTCCAACTGAGGGGGTGTGTAAACATGTATATTATAGAAATAATTGTATCTCTACCCATAATTAGAATATTTCCATATATTGTGTAAATATAATTATGGTAAGACTAGGATTCCTCTTTTGTTTATGTTTATGGGCTGAGTGAGAATCTCGCCTTACAATCCAAATTAACTTCACGATATTTCAAATACAATCATATAATAACACAACAAAACATGTTATGAAACAAACTTTAGCACTTTCAATGTACCACAATTCAATATTCACATAATATTATTCTCTTTCAACTCGTTCCAGGAAATACCCAGTTTGGTCAACATACATTTTTTTTCCATATAGTAGATTATATATTTATTTAAAATATCAACTTGATCTAAAACACTTGACATATAGATTCAAACAAGTGACCTTGAATAACCCGAAGGCTCCTTGAATAACCCGAAGGCTAATGCCCTTGAATAGCCCGAAGGCTCCTTGAATAGCCCAAAGGCAAATGTCCTTGAATAGCCCGAAGGCTCATTGAATAGCCCGAAGGGCAAATGTCATTGAATACCCCGAAGACTCCTTGAATAGCCCCAAAGGCAGAGTATTTATATTAACAAGATTTTTACCATTTCAATTGTATGACTAAACTCATACACATATAAATATATTGGCATAACTTCAGGAGATTCAAATAATATTTCTTTCTTTCAACTTTCTCGTATCTCCCGCTTGTAAAGGTTATAACATTAAATCTGTAACTCCAAATAAGGTGTTTATTGTACCACATCGAAGGCCACACTAGGATATTTTATTATGCCGAATTCCATATGAAAGTACTTGGTGTAGCTGGTAAAAATTTACGAAAGAAACAACCCTATGAAATCTGTGTCGCCAGAATATTTGTAAAATAAGGCAGAAACCTTAAACAGTCATAACTTTCAAATCGTAAGTCGGATTTATCCCCGTAAGGTCTCAAACTGACGGGAACAAAGTAATATACAACTTTATTCATCACATACTTTTAGATTCTTTAAGGATTTGTACAGTTTTCACGTTTTACATGTTGCTTTTCCGGATTTCGGTTGATTCGAGACAAAAATGTTAAACAATCATAACTTTCAAACCGTAAGTCCGTTTTAGCCCCGCTTGGGCACAATCTGATCATAAGTGAGAGATATACAACCCTGTAAATTTCATATAATTCTAACAAGTATAACTCAGCAAAAACAGTCCACAAGTACAAGGCTCAAACTTGTTACAAGACAATACTTATTTCAATTTAATCCATCACAACTTATGTTTCCCAAAAATATATATTATTTTAACATGAATACTATGTTTAACATGCATTGTAATTCAAAATAAAGGATGTTATTAAGAATATGTGAGTGAGAAAAACTCACATTTGTTGCTTCGTACAACGAATGATTTTTCCAACTTCAACTTATCATTGCTCTCTTTAACTATTTTTTTCTCCTTCCAGACTGCTTTTGTTTTTTTTCCCTCTGTGTTCTGTCCCCTTTTGTTGTATTTTATGTAATAGTGTATGTATGTGTGTTATGTGTCGTGTGTGTGTGTTTATGCAGATGTGCAGCACAATCTTTGGAACGTGGGAGTGGGAGGAAAAATGGGGGAGTTGAGTGTTTCTTTTTTTTTCTTTTTCTTTTTTTTCAAGACTTTACATTCTTCCCTCCTTAAACAACATTCATTCTCGAATGTGAATAAGATCATAGCATATCACATAAACACACATACTACATATGAAACACAACTTAACACCTTTTACATTCTCCCCTATTTAAACAACATTCGTCCGCGAATGTGAATAAGGTTGTAACACATGCACAAAGACATACAAACTGCATACACATGAAATACAACTTAACACATTTTATTACCTTACTCAAAGAGAAATAGATATTTGACTTTCATCGCGTCCTCAGCTTCCCATGTCGTTTTTTTGTGGAGTGATTCCTCCATAGAACTTTCAAGGAGACAATATCTTTGTTCCTAAGACGCTTAATTTGTCTATCCAGTATTTCTACTGGAATTTCCTCATATTGGACTATCTCTTGGGGTTGGATTACGTGTTGCACAAGAAGATGAGATATATGTTAGTTTTATAACAGAAGGGGGAGGAATAAGCAGTTATAAAATATGTTGTAAATTATCATAGTATGATCATCGTTCAAACATAATTCAAGTCAAATTCTAGAAGCATTTGCTGACCTAAAATTAATTTCTAATTTCAACTACAAAATGCTCCTATTAAATTCATGTCCCTGAAGGACATAGTCTATACCATGCATGAAGCGTGATAGACCAATCGGTTCCAAACATAATAACCTTGAAAAGAGAGAGGAGTAAATGATCAAAATGGTCATAATAAGGAGGTGTCGTGCTCTTGAAAAACCTACGACATAACACTTCAAACCTCATGAGAGGTTTAGGCCTAAAAATAATGAAAGTGATGAGATCTCAATAAGTTATGTCGCATTGTGAACCGATACAAATGATATATCGTCGACGATATCTTTGGTACAATATAACACAATATTGTAAAATATTGTGAGATCTGAATTCATCGTATGTTAAAGCATGCCAACGTAGAAATTATTATCAAGTGAAATGACTCATTTTGGTAAGCTTGAAGCTTATTGGACCTGCAATCCAGACAGCAGAAAACCACACATTTAAATATTAATGGTATTGTTACCTGACAAAATTTATATGAAAATTCTTGAAGAATTTTAGATGCCTGAAGCATATACAGATTTTAAAAACATGTTCGTAATTCTTATATGAATTAAATTAAATAAGGTGAATATAGATTATCTGTTGAAAAAGGTTGAATTGATAAACTTGCAGAATATTTGATCCTGAAGTGCCATATTTTCATGCAATTGATGCATTTATATATTTTGCTATGTCTATGAAGGATTACAGTCATACGATGTTGTTCTGCATGACAGTCAAATCATATAAAGATATCATCTGTTTATAAAGCAAACCAGGAATGTACTTGAAGTAATTTAAACAATATTATATGTCGATGCAACTCTATCCAAAGATGGATGCAACAATATACATAGCCCAACTAAAGAAAGAATCTGTAAAAGGATAAAAAATATTCCATCAAAGTTGTTCTTCACACACGATCTCCAAAAGAACGATTATATCAAGGTGAAATAAATTCGTTCAAGCGATAATATGGTTGATTTGTTGCCAAGTCTCTACCAACTGCAACTTTCGAGAAGATAGGGCACAAGATTGAGATGTGAAGATTCAAGTTTTGGATTGATGTTCTCATCGAAGGAGGGGGGGAGTTAATACACGTTGTACTCTTTTTTCCTTAACCAAGATTTTGTCCTAATTGGATTTTCCTGGTAAGGTTTTTAATGAGGCAGCCAAAATACATATTATTAGAAATGTGTACTATTTTTTCTTAACTAAAAATTTTCTCACTGGTTTTTCCTAGTAAGATTTTAACGCGGCACATTATCTACCAAATAGACATTTAAGGGGGAATGTTATAAATAATATTTATTATTGTGAATGTCAATCTCTATGGAAAGCCGTACTCAACTTGACCTTTGTCCCGAGGCCTTGCTGAAAACTTTGCCAAAAGTGTGAGGAGAATTGAGAACCCCTATCCGAAATAATTTGTAATGGAATCTCGTGTAACCTCACTATTTCTTTCACATAAATTTCATGCATACGGCAAGACCGATATGTAGTCTCGACTTAGAGGAAATGGGCTGACTTGGTAAGCCGATCTACAATCACCCATATAGAATCATAACCTTCTTTTGTTTTTGGTAGACCAGTTACAAAATCCATATGAATGACCTCTCATTTCCACATGGGGACTCCAATGTCCTGAAGTAGTCCGCCAGGTTTTTGATGTTCGACTTTCACCTGTTGACACGTAAGGCATCTTCCGACAAACTCTGCAACCCAACATGCAAACATTCTACAATGTTAGACCAACATCCTTACGTGTTTTTCTTCTCAAAAACTTATTCGAAAATCTGAAAAATCTTACCTTGACCCGGCCAAAGACTCCAGATTTCCCACTGTTTTGGCTTCTCTTTTTGCCCAACTTCACCTCTTTTTAATTCCAAATCAACATGCAACAATCTATGGTGTTACTCCATTATTCCTACACAATTTTCATCCACAAATTTGTTCAAAAATTGGACAAAAACCGAGACCTGAAAGTCATGGCAATGACCCGATTGGCCATCGCTTGGGTCAAAATTTGGCTTCTAATTGTGATGAATTAATCTAGTAAGAAGATGGCAATGTGACTTAAATTCTTGGCTATGGATAGTGAGATTTTCGGATTGGGATTGAGAGAAAAGATGAAGATTTGGGTGTTTAAGAATGAAAATAGAATTGAAATGAAAAAGGGTTTGAGTATTAAATCCAAATCTGAAAATAGTTTTTAAAAATTACACTTTGGCCCTTAAAAGCCTTCTTTAGTCAAGACAATCCCCAAGTAATAAATCGTAATCCTACTTCTATTAATCTCAAACACCCGTTGCCTTAAATTCTTATCATCATATCTTCCATACATCACTAATCCATGACGGAATATATATGTATATATAAACCATTATTATTAAAGAAATTTCCGGCGTCGTATTCGCCATTTCCAATAATTAATCCGTATTAGCACGAAAAATACATTTAAATTTGATAGTTGGAAATCTTAATCCTTAATGACGTCTTAATTATCGTTTTAAACTTACGAGGTGTAACAGTAAGGTCTCAAACTGATGGGAACAGAGTAATATACAACTTTTATTCATCACATAATTTTAGATTCTTTACGAATTTGTACAGTTTTCACGTTTTACATGTTGTTCTTCCGGATTTCGGTTGATTCGAGGCATAAACTTTAAACAGTCATAACTTTCAAACCGTAAGTCCGTTTTAGCCCCTCTTGGGCACAATCTGATCATAAGTGAGAGATGTACAACCCTATAAATTTCATCTAATTCTAACAAGTATAACTCAGCAAAAACAGTCCCCAAGTACAAGGCTCAAACTTGTTACAAGACAATACTTATTTTAATTTAATCCATCACAACTTATGTTTTCCAGATTTTTTTTTTAATTTTAACATGAATACTATATTTAACATGCATTGTAATTCAAAACAAAGAATGTTACTAAGAATATGTGAGTGAGAAAAACTCACCTTTGTTGCTTCATACAACGAATGATTTTTCCAACTTCAACTTATCCTTGCTCTCTTTAACCTTTTTTTTCTCCTTCCAGACTGTTTTTTCCCCCTCTGCGTTCTGTCCCCTTTTGTTGTATTTTATGTAATAGTGTATGTATGTGTGTTATAAATCGTGTGTGTGTGTGTTTATGCAGATGTGCATCACAATCTTTGGAACGTGGGGAGTGGGAGGAAAAATGGGGGAGTTGAGTGTTTTTTTTCGTTTTTATTTTAATTTTTTTCCAAGACTTTACATTCTTGCATCTACCTTTATTGTCTTTATTTATAGCATTCTTGGCGTAGTGATTTTACTTGCCTTTAGATTTTTGTTAACTTGTGTTTTCGCTTTGATCCCTTCCTATTTAAGGGTAAACATTTGAGTAGTTTATTATTTTATATTTGCTTTAGTGGCTTTGGTAATTGAGGGTAGATTAGGGTCATGCTCTCGATCGGGGACGGGGGCGAGGGTTAGAGGGGGTAAGTGGGGTAAGGTAGATGCTAGGCTGAGAATAGGGTCTTGGAATATTGAAACCTTAACGGGGAAGTCCATAAAGCTAGTTAAAATTCTTAAGAAGCAGAAGATTAATATAGTCTGTGTCCAGGAGACCAAATGGGTAAGATCTAAGGCTAAGGATATGGACGGGTATTAGTTATGGTTCTCGGGTAGGTCGAGGTATAGGAATATAGTAGGCATTTTAATAGACATCGAGCTAATGGATCAGGTGGTAGAGGTTATGGGGGTCAATGATAGGATGATGGCGATTAAGTTGGTAGTTGGATGGCTTACTATGAACATTATTAGTGCTTACGCGCCTCAAGCGGGCTTGGACGAGGAGGATTTGGACGAGGTGGTCCCACTGATAAGTTATTTGTAGGAGGGGGCTTCAATGGACATATTGGGTCACTTCTGGGGGGTTATGACGACGTGTATGTAGGCTTTGGGTTCGGGGATAGAAATGGGGGAGACATCTCACTTTTGGAATTCGCTAGAGCTTGTGGGATGGTGATAGCCAATTCAAGGTTCCTGAAGAAGGAAGAACACTTGGTGACTTTTCGTAGTTCGATGACTAAGACTCAGATAAAATTTTCACTAATTCGGAAGGTTGACAAAGGTCTTTGTAAAGACTGCAAGGTTATTCCGAGGGAGGATCTTACGACCCGACATAAGCTTCCGGTGATGGATTTGAAAATCAAGATAGAGAAGAAGAGGAGGGTTGCAGATGACATGTTAAGAATCAAATGAGAAAATTTGACCATGGCTAGTGCAAATGAGGTGCAGGAGAGGTTGATGGCCAAGGGGGTTTGGGGGAGTGGTCACGCTGCTGGCAGGAGGTGACGCGATGCTGGACAGACGACTTGCATTCGAAAGGTAGCTAGAGAAGTTCTTGGGGTCTCGAGGGGTAGCCATGGTGGGCATAGAAGGGACTAGTGGTGGAATGGTAAAGTTCAATAGAAGGTGGAAGCGAAGAAAACAACGTATGCGAAATTGGTAGAAAACAATGATGAGGTGGGGAAGTGGACGAATAAGAAACTATATAAGATGGTGAAAAATGAGGCAAAACTTGCGGTTACGGCGGCGAAAACGATGACTTTTGAACGCATGTATGTGGAATTAGAGGAGAAAAGAGGGGATAATAAGTTGTACAGACTAGCCAAAACGAGTGAGAGGAGAGACCGTGACTTGGATCACGTGAGGTGCATCAAGGACGATGACGACAAAGTACTGGTGGAGGATGCGCATATTAGGCGTATGTGAAAGTCTTACTTCCATAAACTCTTGAACAAAAAAGGGGATAGAGACATTGTGCTGGAAGATCTGTAGCAATCTGGTAGGTACCAGGATTTTAGGTATTGTAGAAGCATTAAGGTTGAGGAGGTTAAGAGTGTTGTTCGTAGGATGCGCAGGGGACGAGCGACCGGACCTGATGAGATTCTAGGGAAGAGCGCATACAGAGCAGGTTTGGAGTGGCTGACTGAGTCATTGACGACGAGAATGCCCAAAGAATGAAGGTGGAGTACAATGATCCTGTTGTATAAGAACAAAGGTGATATCCAAAGTTGCAACAACTATAGGGGTATCAAGCTGCTAAGCCACCCTATGAAAGTTTGAAAAAAGGGTCGTGGAGATGAGAGTGAGAAGATGCGTGTCTATTTCTGAGAAAGAGTTTGGATTCATGCCGGGGCGTTCGACCACAAAAGTCATTCATCTTATTAGGAGGTTGGTGGAGCAGTATAGGGAGAGAAAGAGAGACTTACATATGGTTTTCATCGACCTCGAGAAGACATACGACAAAGTCCATAGAGAGGTTCTATAGAGATGTTTGGAGGTTAGATGTGTACCTGTGACGTACACTAGGGATATCAATGATATGTATGATGGAGCCAAGACTAGGGTACAGACAGTAGGAGGAGACTCAGAGCACTTTTCAGTGATGATGGAGTTGCACCAGGATCAACTCTTAGCCTATTCCTATTTGCCTTGGTAATTGATGAACTGAAATTATTTTTCAGAAGTAAAAATAACTTTCCCAAAAATGGTTTTGGAATCTTGGCTAAACACAAATTATATCTTTAAGAAACACTTATAATAAAGAGTACTACTTTTTAAAGTATGTATAATTCCTCATTTGGGGGTTATTAATAAATTTTACAATTTCGGACAAATCCGCTCTTAGTTTGTTATCCTATCATTTTAAAACTATTTATTACTAATAGCTTATTCTTATCCCATATGATATTGCTATGCTTTGTAAAATGATACAGAAATTTCTGCATAGTTTATTCAAATATTATTATAAAGAAAATGAAAAGAAGCAATCAATCGTTATATTAATAAATACTACTCCTACTATGTTTTATTAGTTCTCCTCAAATTCCAAACCAAATTTCTTATTTTACTATGGATATCAACTAGAGGTGGCGGGCCGGACCGGGATGGGTCGGAGCGGGTTTGGCAGGATTGGGGTGGGGCAGGCCAGAGAGGAGAGGGTGGTCGGGTCGATCTGGGGCGAGATTAGCGTGCCTGGTCCGTGCCTGGTCCGAGCGGGACGAGACCAAGTCCCGGTTACCAGAGGCGCATGCTATATAACTGCTGGTAATAGACGGTAATTACTATTTACACAATTTTTTCTTTGGTTCATACTATTTACTGTTCAGAATATAAAGAAAGATCCGACTTCTTAATAACCCAAGTAAAATACAGCCGAAAAAGCGTGACTCAGCGCATGTGCCCACTTCTCTCCTCTCTTCCGTCCGTCCACCGCCATGGCTACGACGGAGCAGCCACTGAAGAAACGGAAGCTTTACGAACCATCACCACCGCCGCCCCCGCATCAGTCGCCGCCTCCTCCTCCGCCGCCGCAGAGAAGCGTTGCTCCGGCGCTATCTCAGGATGAAATTCTCCGACGGAGGAGGAACCAGGAAGAGATTCGTAATGTTTATGAGTGCTACAAACGCATTAAATTTTGCATCTCACAGAACGATGATCGTCTTTCCTCCGAACTCGAACAAGCCTATCTTTCTCTCATTACTGCATCAAGAGGTAGTATTAACTACTCGTTTTTTCTCTAATATTGTTTATACAGCTTTGTTTACCTGTTTGTTGTTATTCGAAGTACAAGAGTTACTATTAATTTTGTGAGATTCATCAATTACATGAATTTAAGTGTTTTTAGGCGATTCTGAGATTTTTTTCCCGTTCCTTGTATGATTCATAAACCCTAGGTTCTAGAAATTAACGCTTTGTCTGGTTATAGTGAATAGAGGAGAGGTTGAAGGAGTGAAAGTAGATGTGGAAAGTTTGTTTCGTTTCCATGTCAGACTGAGAGGAAGAACTATAACTCATTTACTTCCTTTTCAACCATAGTAAATTACCTTATTATAATTTCAAAAAATAGAAAAGAAAAAAGAACGAAGGAAAAAACTTTAACAGACCGATGAGAGTGATGCAAGCAAGGGAATAGGTTCTCATGGTTGAAGTAATGCTTAAAACAGTGTGCTTTAAGTTACTGCTTCTCATGGTTGAAGCGATGCTAAGTTATGTTGTTCAGATCCTCCAAAAAATTCATAATATTTGGAGGCATTAGCGGAGTCAGAACTTATTATAATTTTGTTGCAACCTAGAATCGAACATGTGACCTTAGGGATTTTTTGCAACCCTTCAACCACTCGCTCAACCTTCAACTTGTGTCAAGAGGTGTCAACACTTGTATATATACCTATAAAACCAAAATTTGATTTATCTATACAACATAATTTTCCAGCGAAGGGGTGTCCCTTGCACCCCTCGGTCAAGGGTAGCTCCGCCCTTGTTTGGAGGATATGGTGCAAGTGTTATTCAAGTGAGAAGGATTGCTTCTTCAAATATGACTTCAAAAGATGGATGTCTTTTACTCTTTGGTTGGTGTATTTCAGTTAAAATGCCTGAAGTAGCAAAGTCTTGGGTAAAAATAACTCTTGGACATGTTATTTTACTTAAAATTAGAACATTTTTTTAAAATACGGAATTATGTGATTAAGGGAGAATCTCAATGAGAGGAAAATTAATGGCTAATATAAATATCTTAGTGGGAAATGTCCTGAAGAAATCCAACGAGTAATTAATAATAACAGAAAAAGTAACTATTATGTCCTTTTCTAACGAATCGTATAGTTTTACGATTTCACCGACTAAAAAGGTTATCAAATGAATTGTAATTACAATTGAAGCGATCGAAAAGGAAATTTTCGAAATGCCTTTTTGGATATTCCTCAATGTTCTGGCTATTCATGGAATGTGATGATTAATCATATGTTTCCGGAAGAAGTCAAAGAATTTGTTGGGAATCCTACATCCCTTGAATTCGGTACCAACGGGTGTCACACACCCCACCCCACCCCAAACAACGTTTTCTTTCAGGTCTCTCAATCAATTGATACGACCCCGGAGAGCCGCTTTTGCTAAATCTCGTGTAGTTTCTTGAAAACTCACTTTGTATATGAAACTTTGAGTATTGATAGATGCTCTTGTTATTACCAATAAGATGACTCGACAACAGATCGCTTCTTCCAAAACGCGCCCCATGCAATCCATCTTGTTTAGCAGAAAGATGGATACTTCTTGCTCATTATCGGACAATCACTTATTCACAAACTTTATGTGGGGAAAATAGTGCCTTTTACTCATTGAGTAGCAACACTCCTCTTTGTTGTCATCTTCTGTTTTTTAGCCTGCAAGAATCTCCTCATCCACCTCCTTTGAGAATTGATTTTTTTATAGACAAAGCACAAAGATTCTCAAAAGCGGTTGTGCCAAAAAGTACATACACCTCGGTTCCTTTTTATTGCAGGGTACTGATAAATCTAACACGTCCACTATATTAAGTTAAACATATTCTAGTCTACACCAAAAATCTAAAAAAAGAAAAACATCTATATTCAGATTTCAGTGTAAGAATGTTCTCGTATTTGCTTTTAAAACATCTTTGGTACCTTTCTACTAGAGTAGGTTAGAGTATCACTTTGGTTGGGGAATGAGTTGTTGGTTTCTTTATATGGACTTGAGCAAATCCAAATCTGCCGAATCACTCATGCTATGATCTTCTACATCCTAGGTCTTCCCGTTCCGTCATCTGACTTATGTTCTTTATGTAGCATTCATAACTCTGCTGCTCCAAAGTTTTGGATTGAGTTTTGAACCGATGTGATTTTTCGAATGGTAATGAAGCGTGTCATTCTGTTTATTTGGCCGAATCTGACTCTGGTCCTGCCCTTTTGCTAGCTTTTGGGATTGAGTTAGGCCCAAGCGGCATTTCTTCACATAACCAGTAGAAATGGTGTCTTCTTAAATCTTCTCAACTTCAATATGTTTCATCCCCCCATGGTACATTGGTTCTGAGGCATGTGTAAAGCAGCCTGATTATCACATCAAAATTTTGCTTGAGACAAAGACTGCAAACCAACCTCAGCTAAAAGGTGATGTATCCATAGTATTTCACATGCGGATTGAGCCATAGCTCTATGCTGAATTTTGACTAGATCGAGATACAACATTTTATTTCTTACTTCTCCAAGATACCAATTTTTCACCAACAAAGACGCAATATCCAATAGTAGATCTTCTATCAATTCTTGATCCAACCTAATCAGCAACTGAAAGACTCTCAATACGAGTATGTCCGTGATTGCTATATAATATGCCAGGGCCAAGAGCTCCTTTCAAATAGCACATGATCTGTTCCAAGGCTGCCCATTGTTTGATTGTCGGTGCAGACATGAACTGACAATACTGGCTGATAGGCAATATCTGGACGGGTCATCGTGAGGTAGTTCAGTTTTCCAAATAACCTTTCATATCTTTTGGATCATCGAAAGGATCACTATCATCTTTAGTAAGATGTACATTAGAAATCATTGGGATGCTACACAACTTGCTCCTAACTTTTCAGTTTCTGCAAGTAGATCAAGTACATACTTAATTTGAGATATGAAAATCTGTATTTTCTTGCTACTTGCTACTTCTACGCCCAAGAAGTATTTCAGCTGCCCCAAGTCTTTGGTATGACTTAACAAGGTGAAAAACCCTATTCTCCTTGTCGCCGCTACAAAGAAATTATTTTCTTATGCTATGTCGTCTCTTTTTATCTTGGTTGGTATTGGAAATAGAGACATAGTGTATGTAGGAAGTAATACAATACATTATTCATAAGCACCAACCTGCCACCCAAAGAAAGATATTGACGTTTTCAAGTTGAAAACCTTTTTTCACAATCTCTTATTATTACATTTTTTTTGTTGTAGTAGTAGTAGCAGCATATATCTTCATATCATTTTGAGTCAACAGTACCTTTACATCCTGCACCTATTTCAGAATGAAAATCCTCTGTCCCCCAAAAAGCAAATAACAAATAGAGAATGAGAATGAAAATTGCAGGGTTGTGAATTACTACACTCAGTTAACATGGTCCATTCCTCAATTATTGAAAGATTATACATATGAAACTAGGACAGGTTAGCCCAATGACGTCTATACGTGTTCGATGTCGTTCTTTCTAAGATTTCCTATAACTGTGTTAATTGTTCTACGAGATCTACTCCCCCCCCCCCCGATATTCTTGCTCAAGTGATGTTAGTGTGCCAATTATTCAATGAAACCCACTGCAGGTCCATTCTGTCTAAAGTGTCACCAGTTGTTCTGTGGTACGCACTCGTATTGACCAATTGGAGTGTACAGTAGTTGCTGTGCTTATGCTTCTATTTCTATTTTGCCACTTCGGATCAACTTTTGTTCAGCTATCTAGTAGTAATTCTTTTCATGCTTTCATGATCTTATTTAACAATTGCATTATAATGAATTGCCATCAGTATTCCTGGTAGAACTTCATCATACTGATGCAGTCTCTGAACTCCCAAAGGAAGTTGATCCTATTTGTTGGAAGTATCCCTTTGAGTGTTCTATAAAGTTCTAAACTTAATTTTTCATCTATGATTCTTGGTTTGCAGGCTGCATAAGTGTACAACGTCTAGTGGCTGATTTTATTCCTCGATTTGCTTCGTATTGTCCCACTGCTCTTGAAGCTGCAGCGAAAGTTGTTATCAATATGCATAATTGGAAGTTAGCTTTGATTGGTAAAGGAGAGGATACAGACGGTGTTGCATTTGACACTGCTAAGGCATGCATTTTTGGTCTAGCTGATATCTGTCGAAGTGCTGCTGCTGAGGCACCAACATCATCAGTTATTCGTGGAATTTGCACCACAGTTTTTCGTGATGCACTCACCTTCTTCATGTCCTGTTTTGAAGGGAAAGATGTTTTCGAGATTGCTGACAAGGAAATTTTTGGTATTCAGGATGCTCATTTGTTCTCGGAGTACCAACAAAAAATTTTAAACAAGGAACAATCGGTACTGCTCAAGCTATCTGAGTTCCGTGTACTTTGTTTCCTCAGAATTTTCTTTACTTGCCCCAAAAATTCAATTGCAACTTGTTTTGAGCTCATCGGGTCTACTGGATCGGAGGAATCTACGCGGGAAGGATATTACCTACTTCATCAGTTAACTAACAGGCTTGATAATGTTGTTGGTCATCCTTGGAATGGCGGAAATAGTGCAGCGACATCATCAACAAAGTCCGGAGAAACAAGTAGCAAAAGTAAGGATGTGGATGATGGCCTTGCGACATGTGGCAAACACGTCTTGGACAATGGCTCTCTTGTTTTGAAGAACTGCTTATTAGGACTGGTATGCTTCTGTATTTAATTTTCCTCACAACCCCACTTTGTGGGATTACACTGAGTATGTTGTTGTTGTTGTTGTATGAGTTGATAGTGGAAACAATAATAAAGCTAGAGCTGTTATTCAGTTCTCTATACAGTTAAGCACTCCTTCCATCCCCAAACATTATCAGTTCCACAACATACACTTTGATCATAATTGAAAGTTTGCTATTTCTTCCCCTCTTCGTATTTAAATTTGAAAGGACTGAGCTCATTATTTGCCTATTTTACCTCTCTTCTCGTTCATTTTCATCTTTGTTTCCATCTCCTCAAGCCTCTAAACTATTAGGATATCTGCTTTTTACCCTTTTTATCTTTTACATTAATTTGTAAACCATTAAATTTTTCTCATCTATGATAACTTAACCTTTTTCTCCTTTTTCCAATTCTTCTAAGTTGCGTTGGAACTACAGTGACCAGTATACTGGTGTGATTAGTTTGTGGTTTTAAAATCTTCAATTTTCCATCCAAATTAGCCTTAAAAGAACCTTAACTCCTCAGATTGTGCTTGTCTGATTCAGCTTGAGACTAATCCCTTTCTTATGTATAAGTTGAAGCATGTGACTTCTTGTTCTGTTTCTGTGTTTATTTCAGCACATCTACTTATCTGTTTCATGTTATTTTCTTTTCTTTTTCCTCTTAGAAGTATTTTCGTTTCATGTTAGCTGGTTATTAGCAAGTGGTTTACTTGAGGAAAATCATAGCAAGCAGAAACAGTGCAGATTCAGTATATTGTGCATTTTTTGTTGTTGCAATTACCTTGTTTCCTAGTTGGGCAGAGCTGATGATAGACACCTAAACTCACGGTTTAGGTCTGAGACTTGCCATATGGTTTCATAGATCATGGTTACCTCCCTAAGTAATTTGTGTTCCTCATGAGGTCTTCAATTTGAGTTCATTATTAGCTCCTTTTCTTCGCTTAAGTCCATCACAAATTTTTTGCTTTGCTTGTCCTGAGCCGAGGGTCTCTCGAAAACAGTCGCTCTACCTACCAAGGTACCCTCTCCAGACCCCATGTTGTGAGATTTCACTGGGTATGGTGTTGTTGTTTGTTTTCTATTCTCTGAAAATTTATTAAGGCTTCACCTAAATACAGTACAACCACAACTTAGAGATCATTGCTTCATTTTCATCGAGCGCTCAATGTTACTTTAAATAAGTATTTTCTTTGAGACCACAACTTAGATCATTGCTTCATTTTCATCGAGTGCTCAATGTTACTTTAAATAAGATTTTTCCTTGTTAATTTTTGCATAAATCATACAATAGCAAAGGAGCATTGCTTTAAGGTGAAAGAACTTAGGGTGCGTTTGGTTCGGGGTAAACAGGAAAGGGGAAGGGAATAATTCCCTTTGTTGTTGTTTGTTTGGCCTTATTTTTTCATTCCCTTTACCCCTTTTCCACTTTCATTCCCTTTCCTTGATTCCCCCACCCCACTAGGTATTTGGATTCCCTTTCCCCAACCCGGACCCCGGACCACTCGGACCACCCCGACCCCGGACCACCCAAAACCAAACATGTAGGGACAATCAGGTAATTCCTTTCCATTCCATTCCCTTACTAGATTCCATTCCGTTTACCCTGCGCGAACCAAACGCACCCTTAATGTTTCTAATAAAAGAGTGCAGTGAGCTCTACATCTAATGTTTCTAATGAATTGTTGAAAATTTTGTTATAGTTCAATAGAAATGAGGGAGAAGTATGCATACTTAAGCCTTTAGGGAAGCTTTTGTAATTTAATTGTTTAACTAGTGGTATAGCTTTCTCGTTTAAGTTATGTCTCCTATATCTGAACCCCTGATTGCTATCCGCAAGTGAAAATAATGTATGATGATCATATGTAAATATTTGATCCTTTACTTTTAATGTCATCTTTGGGAAAAAAATTCTTTTTATGTGTGACCTGTCCCTTGAAAATCAATTTGTTATGGCGATTTGCGATTACTCTGGAATTTTCCAGACAGTTAAACAGTTTCAATAAAGTATTTTCCTCTTCCCGCGTGGAAAGTGATACTCAGTCCTATTATGATTCGTATCTTTGTCTGCTCAAGATGCACTGTTTTGGATCTCTTTATACAGGCCGTAGAGAAAGACCATTCTCTAAAGAGTTGGATCTGTTCAAGGTTTAAGAAATTAAGTAAATCAGCTTCCTCTCAAGTTGTTTCAGATATTTCCTCAGTTCTTGAAGGAATATTGCAGTCTTTCTTAGATGAAGTGAAGGCAGAAAAACCTCATGATGATGTTGACGAGGATGGTTTGGATACCGCAAAGTATTCTAGTGAGTACTTGGGTCACGAGCTATCTTCTCAAAAAGTAACTCATGAATTTTCTGCAAGTCTAGCAGCTCCTCTGAATGCAAATCACCGTTCCAATATGAATTCAAATGCTAATAGTGGTGAGCTTAGGTCTTTAGTTTTTGATTCTAAAGAGCCCGGAGATTTACCGAATATCAGGCCTTCTGTGCCTATGGAGGTCTATAACCAGCAGATTCTTTCTCCTATTGCTAGAACACAGTCGAACTTGAGGAATAGTTCATCTGATGGAGGACACCATGTCATGATGGAGAACCACCAAACTCTTAATGTGGACCATCTACCAGCCTCAAGATCATCAACTGGAGGCATGAGTTGTTCCATGGAGTCGCCTATGCAGCGTTTACCATCTCATTCTTCCACAGGTCAAGTGATTTGGTACACTGATGGAGACCCAGCTGCAGCAGACATCTTTCCCGCTTCAAAGCAATTATGGTTGGGGTCTTTAGGCCCTGATGCATCTGAAGTTCTTGTCAGACATAAGTTTGAGATGTTTGGTCCGCTAAATCAATTTGCATTCTTTGCATTCAAAGGTTTTGCGTTGGTTGAGTACCAAAACATTATGGATGCAGTGAGAGCCAGGGAAATCATGCAGGGAAATTCGCTTTGGGGTGCTGGTCTTCGAATAAAATTCTTGGATATAGGATTAGGTACTAAGGGGGCTATAAATGGTGTTGCTGTTGGTTCTAGTTGCTATATTTATGTTGGAAGTATTCAGAGCCACTGGATAAAGGATGATGTCGTGCATGAGCTGAGAAAAGCACTTCAAAAAGGTCCTCGGATGGTTGCTGATCTAGGCAGCGAAGGAGCATTGCTGATGGAGGTCAACACACCTGAGGAGGCCACAATTGCCATGAATCATCTGAGGCACTGGCGTAAGGTAAGGAGTGACTGCATTCAGTCCCTAAACTTAGGTCCAGCTAATACTCCCATGCGTACTGAAGGTATGGGACCTAGCTCTGCCAGCAATTTTTGTCCCAATAGTACTGTTGGGCCATCTCACTTCCAGAACGTGCTTGAGAACCATTCTGACAGTCATGTTCCAAGAATGTCACGTCTATCTTCTTTGCTTTCACAGTTAAGCACCAAATATAATGTCAAATACGATCCTGGCTATAAGAGTCATCATGTGCCGGGGAATTGTGAAACTGGATTCCTGGGAGGAGATATAATGCAGACAAATATACTACGGATTAGCATTCCAAATGTTAGCTCCTTGTTTATCACAGAAGATGAGCTTTTGGCTATTTGTAATCTTGCCATTGACAACAAAGGTTCTATCATCAGGTTAATGAGAGAAAATATGCCTATGGGTTCTTGTTGGCTAGTAGAATGCATCAGCATGGATTCTGCAAATATTCTCCTGAAGACCCTTCGTGATTGTCCTGGGTTATTCTTCCAGATAGAATTCAGGTATGTAATCTTATGCCCCCTTACCTCTTTATGCTACTCAGATATGCTACTTGATAGTTTGTTTATTATAGTTTTTAAAACAATCATTTAATTTCTTTCCTTCTCATGTCTTTCCCACTCAGATGGGGAACACACCCTCTTGTTTCTGGATGATCTTGTCCTATTAAGTTGAGTCGTCAAAACTTCCTTGTTAATTTTCCTTATATTTAAAATTTGATTCACCATACAGCTATATCCTTCAAGAGTGTTGGAGTATGCTGATGACATATATTGTGAAACATACTTTTCCTGATAACAACCAAAATTTATTGAAACCTCCACCTCCGCCTCAGTCCCAAACAAGTTGGGGTCGGCTATATGAATCCTCACTATTCCATTTAAGCTCAACTTATGTCATCATCCTTTCAAATAAATATAAAAGCGAAAATAAGTTAAATATACGTCAATAAATGTAGTAATAACAATAATAATAGTAATAATAGAAGTCCTCTAACAAGACTAAAACCTATCCTCCATCGCGCCCTGTCTTAAGCTAAATGCCTAAATCTGCATCGAGTGTTGACAGATAATATGTCAATCTTTCCCGTGATGAAATTTTCCTTTAGCAGTTCCTTACAGCTCTGATCGTGAGTGATGCACTTGCATACATTGAATTTAAATAGCAAAATCATGTTTTGGAGGCCAGAGTAGGTTAGAGGTATTGGGTTCGAGTCCCACTGCTACTCATTATTGGAAGAATTTTCATGTGCTTGGTGCATGAAAAAGAATCAGGCCCACATGTAAATAAAAGTGTGCTCTCTCTAACCGTATAAGCATTTAGATGAGATGATGTGTATTTAAATGGAGGAAACAACAACATTATAGCGTCTTATTCAACACTGAAGTGTTATTAAGATAAACCAAGGGCACAGATTATTACACTCACTCCAACGATAGAACTCCTCTTTTGGCCTTTGCGGCAGCCCTCCATTTAATTTATCTGAAGGAATATTTACTGGCCCCAACTACTGCTTACATACTTCTTCCATGACAACCCTTTTCTGCATTCTCTACCTCCTAAAATCTTTTTTCCTATCACTTGAATGTGATCAACCCCCCCCAACTAACCCCAATTTTCTTCCTTCACCTTCTGTTACAAGTTCAAATTTACCTCCTTATATCTTTAGCTATGTATTTAAAAAAATTACTTTTAACTTTTCAATTCGTAATACTGACTTGTTCTCTTTCTCTTTTGAATCTTGTATACCTAGAAAGCTTCATATTATATTTAAAACTTTTGAATGTCTCACACCATGATCTGAGCTTAACTATTGAGCTTCTCCTCCCCTTGTTCTAACAGTCACCCTGGGCAGCATCATATTCCCGTTCCTGTAATAAATGAAGGTAGTGTTCTGGAGCTTACATCACCCAGACTGAATCCAGAGCAAGGTAGAATGCCTCATGCTGGATATGCACTTCAGTCAAACTGGCCACATATGGCAAGCAGAGGGATGCCTGAAGTTGGTTCTGGAAAAACTGATATGATGTTTCCTGTTCCATCACCAAGAGGTACTTCTCCATTACTCTAGTTGTGTTCTTTCCAATAGTAGTTTGATGCTCATTGTCATATTGTTCTCGTGATGATTTCTGCAGGTAAATATCCATTCACTGGTGTTGTTAATGATGTGTGGATGCACAGGAAATCTGAAGCAGAGATACATTCTAGACCGGGAATCATTGCCTGCAATCCTGCACCTCCTCAAGTGCCTCCTAGACCATTACAGCCTCTCCAAGGACCTCCTAGTGTGCCACCGCCTGTTCAAGCACTTCCTCCTGTAGCACCACAGCCAATTCAAGGACCTCCTATTGCACCACCACAGCAAGCACAACCTCCGCCCTTTGTGCGCCCAATGTACTTTCCCCCAAGTGGGTGGGATTCACGTGGTTTGAACCATAACTTGCCCCTAAATCCAATTCCATCTGCTGCACTGCCTACTAATCTTCATCATTGTTCAGTTGCACCGCCATTTATACCTCCTTCTGTGACTCCAATGTCACAGATACAAGGGACCTCCGTGCCGCCATTTGATCATATGTATCCTGTGCCTGTTGTTAGACCACCAGTGACGGCTTTACCTCCACAACCACCACCTCAGCTTGACTCATTACCCCCGTTACCTCCACCTGTCTTGCAGCCTCCATTACCTTCATCGCCACCCCCACCACCTTACCCTGACCCACCTAATATTCCTCCTCCACCTAGTTCCCCACCTCCATTATCTGAATCTTCAAATTCAGAAAGTTCTAAACAATATTTGCAGTGTCAGTGGCAGGGATCCTTGAGTAAAAGTGGAGTTCATTACTGCACGATTTACGCACAAAGAGTAGAGTCAGATTCTTGCAGGTATCCAAATGCTAGCGCTGAGCCCACGGAGTAAGGACTTCGTCTTTTGATGTTTTGACACTTGATTTTTAAATATTCTGTTTTTAAATTGGAAACCTGTGCAGATGGCCTGCGAAGTTGGATATGACCAAACGCACTGATTTTCGGCATGTCAAATCAACTTTTTGTAGTACACTACCCCACAAAGTGAGCCCTTGAACATTATTAGGAAAATTCAGCATATCATATTTAATAGCATATATTAGCACCTTTTAATAATTGCTGCTGTCATCTCTATCATATAATGTTAGGCTTGTTTGTGTGTCTATGCCATTTCTTGCTCATCTTTTTAGAGATTGAATGATCCTTTAACCTATTATAACATTCTACATTCTTTTTCAAATTAATGTGATACAGAAGGAGATATGCTGGTTGCTACCTTCTTCTCCAGTGGACCATAAGGGTGTAAGTTAATCATGCTCTCCTTTCAGTTTTCATTACGAGTGAATGTAGTCATGATCTATGCTATAGATTGTAGATGGAAAGATGTCTGTATCTTCCAGATTTTACTTGGTATATACCTTATTTTTTGTGTATTATCACCTAAAATCTGAACTAGATAGAGCTGCCAATGAAAATCATTTCAGAGAGAGGATTTCAGATATAGGAATTAGTGTTCTTTTTTTTCCAGCTGTTTGCTAAAATAATTAGTCCAGTATCCAACTTTCCCACTAGGTCTATCCGTGACTTGCAAATGTGTTCAGAGATGGACCTTAAGGAGATCTTTTCTCCATTTACTTCATACTTTTCAGTGTTCTATGTTTTGCAATGACTGGTATTATATTATAACTGGAGCTGGTTTAGAGGACTAAAAACTTGCTTTGCAGTTTCAAGATTTTATATCATACTTGAAGCAGAGGGAATGTGCTGGTGTAATTAAAATCCCAGCGGTAAAATCTATGTGGGCAAGGCTTCTCTTCATCCTTCCACAGTCATCTGATATCTGCTCTATGCTCTCAGTTGCGCCTAATCCTTCTCTTTGTCTTCTTGGTTTGGTGGTGCCTAAAGAGACGAACCTTGAATGGGTATGATGTTAGTCTATGTCGGCAATACCGCATTGGGAAAAAGGGTGGGCATGCTGCTCGCCAGGTTTTCTTTAGTTCTCGACTATGATATTCATAACGGCATTTTCCAAGAGCTTCGGTTAATGTTGCATGGATCATAAAGATATTAATGACTCACAGCCAGTGCTGATTGGCAGTTGCTGCAGGGTGTGATGAACCGATAGTAATTTGCTCACAAGCATCGAATCTGATATATATTATCGGGCAAGAGAACAACTCCTCATTCTGCTGCATTGCTGTCATTTAGTGTGAGATAGTTATTGGGAGGTCAATGTTAGTTTATTTAACTCTGTTGGGAACCTGAAAGAGATCATATCATTGATATTGCAGCAAGATGAAGTTATACTGTAGGAGTCTTCTGTATTTAGAATCCGCTAAGCCTTTCCGTTTCTTTTTTCGATTTATAGTGGGAGGGGTATCTTCTGATGTCCATGTAAGATATGTTAGGTTTGGAAAGAATTTTGTTGCCGAATGTTAACTATTTGGTGCAGACGTTGGTATGGATGGATTGCTGGAATACAACTCTTGGTCTCCATATGACGTTTTAATTTTTGTAAACGTGAGTACTGTTAATGGGGTTACAATAAGCGCATGTTCCGTTATTGCACTTTGGGTTCAGACTAGATAAAATCCAACTGTGTAATTACAATTTGATCAAGAAAATGAAAATGAGATCAAAGGAAAACAAAACCGTTCAACTCTGTCAAACAGCTCTCTCAATTAAAATTTTGATCCAGTTGGCTCTTTTCTGACTCCGATTCTTCCACTCCTTTCTTTTTATTAGTTTTTCCAATTTTTATGTCAAGTATTATTTGTAGAAAACAGTACTAGAGCCAGTGAAAAGAATAAGCATTGCTCTTTACAATAATCAATATATTTATTTTATCTATATGTAGGTGCTTACAATATTATCATCAAATTGTAGTTATTAAAATCAAATAGGAAGAAAATGTGAAAAAAATATTTGAAAATTGAAGTTGTGTTAGACATGTATATAAGTTGAAAAATTACTCAAAATGTTGGTTAAACTCACTTTCAAACTTGAAACACATTTTCAAAATTTGCTTATAAAATGAAGAATTTTTTTCTTATAGACACATAATAGAATAGATATTTCAATTTAACTTGAATTCTAAGTTTCAAAAAGTAGTGTGTCTTTTCACAAAATATATACTACAACACATTTAAAAGGAATTCTAACGCCTCCGGTTAACGCATTATAAAAATATAAAAAGGGTAAAATTGTCTTAATCATATTCATGAATATTAACTTATTACGTAAGGTTAATTTCTTGAAGAAGGGGCACGGGGGAGCCAAACAATTTTTTGTCGCTCCAATCGAGTTCGAGGGCACTGAAGGAAAAAAAACTCCGATCACCTCTGTAATTTATCCGTTCACTTTCCTCCGGCGAAGTCAATACAATTTTGAGTATCTACAGTTATAGCTGAAGACATGTCGAATCGCTATAGGAACGAAAAAACTCAGAAGAAATTTGTTCCAAAGCACAATTCTCAAACCCTAGCTAATTCCTTCAGGCAATCAATTAAATCCGACGGAAGTTCCACCGTCGCCGTTAACTCCGTTAAGAGTACGGTTAGGATGGGAGAAAGTGGCGCATGGGTTTCCGCTGCGATTCCTAGTGGCAATTTCGTGAATTATTTACCTCAGGATGAAGCTGTAGCAACTGGACTTGGAGCCGATGAAGGTGCATTGGATCCCGTGGAGTCGCAACGTGTGGTTGATGTGTTGAATAGGGAGTTGTGTAGGTTACTGAAGATGAATGCAAGAGATTTCTGGCGAGAAGGTAATATATTTGATTTTTTCTTTATGTACAATAAATTTCTACTCCTTGTGTTTTGTTTGATGATTTTCATTTGAATTATCCATTATGATTTGTATGATTTGATTAATGTGTAGTGATTGGATTTGAATAAATGTGCATCAAGTTTAAGGAATGAAGGTTGCTAGTGCATGCCTTGTTAATTTTTTCTGTAGTGAAGAAAAATAAATGATTAATGATGTTTGAAGCTTTATGCATATCGGCATTTAGAAAAGAGATGCAATAAGCAATATGTAGTGAAGCAAACTTCATATACAGCAATTGTGAGCAGTACTAATCTGATCTGCACTAAAGTTAGTGAGGCAAACTTTTTATGAGCATTAGAAGCAAGCAGTAGAAGCATTCCGAGTAAACAGATGCATACAAAGATCAATCACAAGATGATTATAATTTGAACGGGCTGTTTATGCTGTGCCGGGAAATTTTGGACTCCCTAGAAACACCCTCTTTTTTTCGTTACTCCACATTCGCTGCTGAAGACTTGAAAGCTATAACCATTCGTACTCTCATAACTCAAGTTGGATAACTTTCAAACAGTTCAAAGCAAAATCTTTCGGTAGGAGCAATTCAACATAAATTGATACCGACACCTCAGAATTTGGTAACCTCAACTCCATTAACAACTACTCATGAATCCCTTTTCAATGGATCCATGATAAATTAAAATCCCTCGATGACGTATTTTCTCACAATTAATATTTTTTGGCTGATAGAGGGTGATATACTCAAATTTTTAATGAAGTTGTTTGGAAAAATATGGACTTCTCTACTTCCTTTTTACCAGAAAAATCCTCTCGCCTGATTATTGGTTACTGAGAGGTTAGAAAACCATTTGAATTTTTTTATTCAAATGTAAAGATGTAGTTAAAGGACTAATTTAAGTAGATAAGTAGTATCTAAACTGAATGTCTATTTTCTTATTTCTAGTCATTAACATTTTTCATTATTCACATTACCTTAATTACAAATATACCATTTTGCTAGCTATATTTATTGTTCACTGCCATCCTCTTCAAAACAAAGCCCATAAGAACTAAGGCACATGTCTTAGCTCCTTGGTGCAGCAGTGAAGCACTGCTTAAGGCGTAAGCGAGGCAAAATGTAATGCTATGTTGCACTATCAGGGATTAAGCGCGCCTTAGTTTAATAACATTGTCGAGTTACTGCACATTTTTTCTCCTCATCTCCTGCTTTCAGTCTTTATTAGTGGTCAGTGGATCTTCCTTCACTCTTTTCTTGAAAGCTTTTCCCGGGAGATGGTACAGTTTTCCATATTAAGGAGCCAGGGTTATAGTTAGGCATGCTACCTTGCTGGCAAAGTCAGTGCCATGTGATTTTTACCTGATACACTGTGAATCATAAATTAGGATGTTCATCTAATGTAATTTAATATTTGCCTAATGCCCTTTTGGGGTATACTTTTAATCGTGTAATCATTGCCCTTACATTTGCAATGCTCCTTGTGAGATTAAGAAGTCTCGATCAAATTCGTTCATGTTAAAGCAGTTGATATCTTTTTGTCTTTTTTTTTCTGGGCTAGGGTAGTAGGGTTGAATTGTTTGTTGGTTGGTACATTGTTAGTGTTCATTTTTACCCACCTCTCCTGATTTTTCTGTTTACCAGTGGCCAGCGACAGTTCTCTTCATTCTTTTCTTGAAAGCTTTCTGAAGTTTAGGAGTAGGTGGTATGATTTTCCATATCGAGGAGCCAGGGGTATAGTTGCTGGTGTCGTTGTTGGTGAGTTCGAGCTCTGCCGGCGTATCTTTATGGTCTTATATCGCATGTGAGTCACTTCATCCAAAGCATTTGATGCATCAAGTTGTATTCTCTATGCTGTGCCTTTTGATCTAAACAACTCTTATATGTAAATTAAATTTTAGATCGTCAAATCGGGACCCTGGAGCTAAGACTGCTGATAGTCTTAGTCAGAAAGATCACGAAGGTGTGTGCCCCTAACTCATTGCAGTTATTATTTATGACTTTTGTAGACTTCAAATTTGATAATTGATTGGAATTGTATTGTGGAGGTCAAATTTCAAAAGTTCTATTCAGTTGCAGCACATGCGTGTATTTTTGTAATGAACTTTCTGCAAGTAAAATGTTTTATGCACTGCCTTCCTTATAGTGTGCCTAGTCTCATCACAATCATGAGCAGGAAGATCATGAAGTCAGAAAATGACAATACTACCTTTGAAGTCTCAGGTAGACGCATAGTTTAGTTTCCATTACCTCGTGTAATAGGGGTAACAAGTTTAAATAGGCAAGATTCAGTTGCAATATTATACATGAGAAAAATTGGACACGTATTTCATTATCAAAATAAATAAATAATGAACATGTATGATATATCTGATTCTAGCTCCCTCTGAAGCAACATCCCAGACCTACTTTTATGGCTCAATTGGAACATTATCATTTCTTAGACCCCTAAAATTTCAATGTCCAATTCTAATCATAGAGCAAGAGGATTATATTTTGCAAATCCAATATCATGCCTTTTCTTCTTAGTAGTAGCATTTAGGTATCGCGTAGATCATTATTCCTATGTGTGTATTACTCCATTTGATCTATATCTTGATATTTTGCTATTTTATTTTTCTTGCAATCCTGCATTTCATTTTTTTTTAGCCGAGTGTATCTGAAACGGTCTCTCTGCCCCCACTAAGTGCCCGTTTGGTTGGGCTTTTGGAAAGGCCAAAAGTGCTTTTGGAAAGGCCAAAAGTGCTTTTGGAAAGCCAAAAGCACTTTTGGCCTTTAAATGGAGTGTTTGGTTGACAAATGGATAAGTGCTTTTGGGTTTCAAAAGCACTTTTGGAAGAAGTTCAAAATTTGGGCTTCTTGAGTAGAGTTTATTTTGTCTTTCTACTTTTTTGTTTTTTATACAAAAACACTTTTTTTATTAGCAACCAAACACCTAACAATTTTTTCATAAAAGCTATACTCCTAAAAACTCTTTTTAATAAGTTGTACCAAACGGGCCCTATGGTAAAGGTAAGGTCTGCGTACATTTTATCCTCCCCAGACCCCACTTTGTGGGATTACACTGGGTATGTTGTTGTAATATCATGCATTTTCTGATTTGTCAACGATTTCCACATTTTAGAAATCAAAGTTAATCAAAACTTGCCATTTTCACTAGCAATGGTTGCTTTCCCTGCAAGGCCATTGAATCAATATGCAATGTAAAAGGCCTGAAGATGTATATCTTTCTTTAATTATCTTTGGAAATTATATTCGAGTGCACAATGTTCACTAACTGCATTTGTAGCCCTTTTGCAGGAGAAGAAGTTGCTTAATTTACCAAAGTTGTTAGACATATGTGCCATATATGGTCATGAAAACGAAGATCTGACAAGAATATTGGTATTATTAACTGAACTGGCTTGTCGCTGAACTATTGATGAGAATGGTTTATGGTTCTTTTGTTTCAGTTTTATCTTGTTTCATTAGACACAAATCCTGGTGGTGAGCTAACATATCTGACCTATTATTCTGCTTCTTGTGGCAGGGGAGAGATAGTGTTTTACGTCTGAACCTTTACCCTTTCTTTGGATCCTTCTGCTTTCTCCCTTTCGTCACTAAAAATTAGAACTAAAAAGGATAAGAAATATAGATGGTGTCACATGCAAATTGATCAAAAGGACCAACTTTCAACTTCAGAAATTTCATCAGCAAATTGCCTTGAGTTCCAATTTCAACATTTCAGGCACGCTCTGTAATAAATAAACATCTGAGGAAATAAGTTTTCGTGACTTCTATAGTGGTTGGTTAAATTTTAGGGGATGGCGTTAACTAACACACAAACAGAGTATCAAAGTCGCCTCTTGATCCATGTCACATGGGGGCTTTATCTCTTGTCTAGCTAAGAATAAGTTCAGCAAGAAGTCAAGAACTGCTAATATATGAAATCTAGAAACCATCCATGTAAAAAATGTAAATCTCTCTGCTTAGATGTTTTTATCTCTTGTCTAAGAAATGCAAGGTAAGGCTGCGTACAATAGACCCTTGTGGTCCGGCCCTTCTCCGGACCCCGCGCATAGCGGGAGCTTAGTGCACCGGGCTTCCCTTTTTTAGATGTTAAAACTCCTATCTATGAGTTGTTTACCATGATGTATAAAGATATAAAGAACTCTTTGTACTTTTTATTTATTATTACTTTTATTTTATATAATATTGGTCTAAGATGAGTTTAAATGGAGTAACTTGGTCAGTGAGGATTCATATAGCCGACTCCAAACTTGTTTAGGATTGAGGCGTAGTAGTTGTTAATCTAGATGCTTTTCCAAGTTTTAGGTACGAAATCACACATCAGTGCTGCACATGCTTTGCATGGTGACCTATTTAAGGATGGATATTAAATTTTGATAATTAGATAGACACTATTTGTAGATCTTCTGCATATCCCTGAAATGTTTCCTGGTGGATTAGGTGTCAAGACCATTTTCATTTAAATTTCTGAACACATTTGCCCATGACTTGGCCTCCTGACCCAAGAAGAGTTGTAGTAGAGAGTTTTAAGCATCACCTACTAGAAAAATTCATTGTTTGCCTTGGGTTAAATATCAGCATGACCTACTGCATCATGGTGCCTATTCATTTAGGCCTCAAATCTAACAAGTGCTCTGTAGTCGTGCTGTACATGACAGCAAATGGGGTCTCATTGGTCTCTTGTCACCGAATTTTACTACAAGAAACAGCTGTGTCAAAAGAAAACTGTATTCAGAAGATCTAGATGGATTGTTTACTTTTGTTTTATCTTTGGTGTAAAAAGGATTTGAATAGTGAATCTCAATAAGTGATAGATTGATAGGATCCCTCTAAGATTAGAAGGGACATATTTTTGCTTTCGATCTGTAAATACTTTGACAGCACCTCCTTGATGCTATGTTAATAATACAATTGCCATTTCTCCACATAAGAAAAAAACACTCCGCAATTTCTTGCTTAAGCATTTCGGTGAAAACAAATTTAGAAACAGTTTTTCTTTGCCTTCTACATACATTTTGATATTCCTGCTTCATCCAAATTTGGGTGTTTTCTTCTTTTTTATCAAGGATGCTAATGGATATTCAGATTCCTGTTGCTGACTCCTGTATGTATCTATGTTGTTCAGGTCGTCAATGCCATAAAGTCACAGCCATGGATCCATGATGATCTTTTATCTGTTATTACACACTTTCTTAGCATCGTGCAGACTATGTATCAGAGGTGTAGCTCATCATTAGAGGTAATCTTTCTTCAATGGACTGTACTCTTAATTTTATCTTTACATTTTCTTCAAAATATTCTATTACATAGGGGTGTCCGAGAGGAGTAAGGCAAAGGGTAAATAGGGCAGTTGAAATCGAACCCATATCTATTGTGTGAGAAATTCTTCTGATACCACTAGACTATAAGTCTTTGGTGGTAATCTTAATCCATTAAAGCAGTCGATGAATTCTCCAACAGTGATTTGTGCTTTGTTTCTCTTGTTGAAATTTGAAATATTAGACATTCCTTGCTTTTCTTTGCTTCCTACTATTGCATGTTCATGTACTTCCATTGCCAGAGCGGGTTCTAATTGTATATATCTCACATGCTTTTGTATAGAGTTCCAACTTTTTTTGTTAAACGAGAAACTTGCATCTCACTATTTGTACAAAAGGCATGAGTACATAAGTTCAAGTTTTCCTTCTTGTCGTTTCAAGTTTACATCTCAGTGATAGGTTGAAAGATTGCAAAACCAACATACTTGGCATTTTTAGATCTCAGCAACTTGCCATCTTCATTGGTTTTATAATGCCGAAAGAAACTAATAAATATAACATTTGATTTGTTTCTTTAAGATAAGGAGCATTTTCATTTTACTTTATTTGAAAAGTATATTCTTGTATAGGCGATCTCTTTTGGGGTCTACTACGAGCTATTGTTTTGAGGCTTGTTTGGGAGTGTCTTGAAGTCATAATTAAATAAATAAATTGTGTTCTCCCTAAGCTTTTAGATGAGATGGTCACATGTATAGAGCAAGCGGAGGTCCTAGGTCAAGTCTCACCGTCACCCATTATCCAAAAAAAATTCCACGTGCTTGGTTCACGATAAAAGAATTAAGCTAGCATGTGAGGGGGCGTGTGGAAGACATAATTATTCAAAATAAAAGTGTGAAGTTTAAGATTTTAGATGAGATAGTCACATATTTTAACAAAGGGCTATATGTGTTGTCTTTGGATGCGTATGGAGTGGTGTACTTCTATAGAGAAACGATGAATGCAGTTGTCTTTGCTTAGTTTATGTGATTGACAAACACAGTTCTAGTTTTATGAACATCTTGAGCCAATCTAGATGTAAGTTGATATTCATACTGTTAAATGTGGGTTTTCCATAAGGATGCCTGTGATCGCAAAAAAGATCTTGCGAAGGGTTATCCAAAGTTATACAGGACTAACTATTGTATGGCTGCAGGTTTTATTTTCCTCCGGTCACTTGCAAGATCTGGGGCATAGTCGACTTCAAACAGACTATCTAGAGGTGAATTTATTTCCTGATGAGCAGTAAGATAGTTCACATATATGTTCATATATCTATGTGTGTGTGGTTAATTTTGTTTGAACAAGGATACTATGGAGAGAATAGTTTTCTAACTTTAGTACAAATGAGAACAATACTTCACGCCGGACACCACCGAATTTGAGATGATTGCACCTAGCTTTTTTGGGGGTGGAAATTATTCACCAAAAACTTATGTTTCGTATGATGATAAGCTTCACTAAGCGGCTGCCTGTTAATAATTGAGGTCTCAATTGTATGGGTTTTCCTTCAACTTTCTTGTCAGTACCGTGCATGGAATTTGTTATTTTGTATTGCACGAAGTTCATACCTACATCTGCAGGTGATGGACTTCTTAAATGATGCTGTGGTATCTATGGATGCATTTGTCAATGCGTATAAGCAAGCATCCGTCTACTTCTGCTGTCCTGTTGAAATGAGGTACTAACTTTTTGGTTGACTTGTATTGTGTAATGTGTATATACTACCAATGAATGGCTAAGTTTGATGCACCTAGAATCTCACTCCTTACATTGCAGAGTATAGTTAACTTCTCTCCTTGTATCTGTCTCTGATAATTTCCAATTTATTTGTTATTTTTCATGCTTTGCATGTTTAAACCTTGTGAGTTGCACTTTATTATTGCCAATTTGGGTAATTTGTATTCTCATTACCTGCCTATGGATAAAGAGTTTTTGTCCTTATTTGCTGAAGGCACAAGAAAATTCATATTCATTAAGCTTCTTTTGTCTATGCAGTCATGGGAATGAGGAGGTGCTTACTACCCTTGCAAGATTACATGATTCGTTGCTGCCCTCTCTGCGGCGAGGTTTCCATATTATTTTAACCTCCGGAGAGAGAGGTTTGATAGAATCATCTAATGAAATGCGCTCAAATGTTTTTGCCAGTCTCAAAATGTTATCCATAAGGATAGTAAATTTTGGTTGGAAGCTGCTGGACTTGTGCTATCTAAGTGATGAGGCTTTTGTTGAAAGTTCTCCTCTTCCTGCTACCATGAAGATGTTCCCTACCAATGTGGAGGATCCTGCTATAAGAGCGGATATATTAGTGCAGTCAGTGAGGGATATGAGTGGAGATTACTCACAGGCTCTAGAGGGACATAGCAAAGGCACATTTCTCCAAACCATTGACAAAAATCACAACATAATGAGCAGAATTGAGTTACTACGTAATACAGGTAATTAGCTGAAAATGATGCTTAAACCTGTTGCTCAAATTTAAGGTGGTTCCTAGATCTTGGTATTTTGTCGATTCAAATTTAAAGCATGCATGGTAGAAAGAAAATTGAACATATGACTTTTTGAAGTGTAAATAACATTTTCTGTGATTGAAGCTTAGCAGAAATCTGCTACATATCTACATTTGTTTTCTCTCTTTATATGCCTTGTAAATATTTAGTTAAGAAACTTAGAGTTTCTCTTCTTTCTTTAATCTTTTTGAGAAACTTGAATCCCTCTTCTTTCTTCCTCGGCTTCTTACTCTTGGAAGAATTAGTAAATCATAGACAATGAACAGGTATATATTACTCCTGTCTGTCGTCTCATGGCTCTGCTTATTCTTCATTGCACTCATGCATGGTCATGGTTTTAAGATGGAATCCGAACTGATTTTGTCTCATGCAGGGTGGATATCAATGGATGATGATCAATTCAAGTTTCTGTCGGGGATCACGATACACTCGGTACAGGATAATATTGGAAAGGAAGCCCATCCGGCAGCCTCCCAAAAAGACAACCGACCACAAGTTGATGAAGACACTGCTATTATGGAGTCAAAAATAAGTCAAATAAAAGACCTCTTCCCTGATTATGGAAAAGGTTTCTTAGGTGCTTGTCTCGAAGTATATAACCAGAATCCTGAAGAGGTCATTCAGAGGATTCTTGAGGGTACCCTTCATGAGGACTTGCAGTCTTTGGACATCTCCTTGGAGAAAATACCACAACCCAAGTCTGCTGTTCCACCCATGACCAGAAATGATAAGGGTAAAGGGAAACTAGTGGAATCTGCGCCAATGCCCCCAAGAAACATTGTGCCTGCAGCATCGCCCTACAAAGCTGTAGGCTCTTCTAATTCATCTACGACTTCAGCTGGAAGGTTTATCAGGAAAACTACCTCTGAAGAGCCTTCTTCCGTGACACTTGACTCTAGAGATGCGAAGGATTTGGCAAAAACTCTTGCACTTTCATCACAGCTCGAGTATGAAGATGAGTATGACGACTCATTTGATGACCTAGGTCTAAGTATTGGTGATTCAGCATTTGAGGAAACTGAGAACCTCCAAGACAAGTCAAACTTCAGCCGTGGGAGAAATTCTGAAGTTGATAACGGTAGCTTAGCTTCCAATGCTTCTAAATGGGGATCACGAAAAAAGCCACAGTTTTACGTCAAAGACGGCAAGAACTACAGTTACAAAGTTGAGGGGTCTGTTGCAGTGGCTAATTACAATGAAGCTTCTTTAGTAAATCAAGCTCAGAAGGAGTCAATACATGGGTTGGGACGAGGTGGTAATCTTCCTTTGGGTGCAGTTAAACGGTGGACCGAGTCAAATGAGGAGAAAGACGACGAGCCGGAACCCAATGATATGGGTGGAAGGGGGGAAGGTCGAGGGTTCTTCAGAGGAGGGAGAGGTGGGAGAAGAGGAGGAGGGGGTAGATCAAATCATTACAGAAAAGACCAAGCCATGAAAAAACACTTTTCAGGCTTGACAGGCCACTGATATGGGAAGCTTCCCTTACCTTTAGTATGTATACGAATGTTGATAAGCCACCGGCACAAAGACGTTACCTTTTTAGCTACCTTACAGAGTTTTCAACCGACTGTATAGGCAATTCACTGCGGTAAGAAATATCAGTTGGATTTTGTTTTCATCGAGAATACTTTAGTATATACCATCGTCCAAAGTTTCTTTGAATTTCTTATGTAGTAAGCATACTTATCAAATTTTTAACAGGCTTATGAGATAAGGATTTAATATATTACATGATTATGTAAACTATGGTAGAGTAAGGATTGAAAAGGAGGTTCGATCCCCGACAAGCACATAGAGGGGTTCCTTGTGTCAGTGATCCGTTGTACGCTCCCAGAATGCCACTGGAGCACATCCCGCGATTTACTGATAATAGTGCTGAGGGATCGGTGCTATTACTCCAGGAGTCTAGTATCAATACTTGTATCATTACTAGCGATAGGGAGACGCAAGCCTCGAGACCTGGGCATAAAAAAAAGGATTGAAAAGGAGCACGACCGGATAGAGATTGACTTTACCTTGTGACCGTGCAACAAAGTTCCATGTAGCTTGCTACATATTTTTATTATTACTTGTAATAGATTAAATTGTTTGATCTAATGTAAACAACGAATGCTAGAAGATAAGATAATGTTCCAAGTCACATGTTGCAAATTTACATACGATAGGAACAACTATTGTACTCCACTTTAAATGGATTATTTATTTGTTATCCCACAACTTTGGTGGGTCAGTGTGCTACGATTTGAAACTCTGAATAACAAGTTCATTACTCAAGCTTTTTGACTGCTACAAGATTCAAGCCTGTAATAGAGGCTAACTTACTCATTACAGTGTTCTTACCACTATACCAAATCAGGGAACTTAAGTGGGTTATTCTTGAGGAAGATCATTTGCCAGTGTCAGCATTCTGATGCTGAACTCATTTTGCTTTTACGTACGTACTATAAAAGACTTAGCAGCAAGGACGCCTAAAGCATAGTTATAATGGCTATATGGACTGTTGTACTGAACGTCACTAACTTCTGCAAACAAGTTGAGTACTTAATTAAGTTATTTAGACGAATGTAACTAAGTGGGAGTTTGGAATAGTGTTGTCTTTAGACTTTGAATGTAACTATGATGTTTTCTCAAAACTTTTGAAGAATATACTGAGAGAACAAATTTTGAGAGGCCACTTACAAGTGGTGTGGCCTATGCTTTAAGAGTTTGCCACTTGGAGAGAATGGGTGGACTATCAAGAAAATGGAATAAGAGGACCAAACTTTAGCGCACAGGATTATATCCCTGCAAACTTGGATCCTGCTCAGCACCTGTCATATTTTCACTACAAACGTTTTCCCATATCGTCTCAATTGATATGATGTCCGGAAAGGTGTGCATTCTTGGTTATAAATTATTTTTCCTAATTTACAGAATATCATATTCAAGAAGTATAACTGGCTTAGATAGATTATTCCGATGTGTGCGTTAATAAATATGGATGGCAACGGGTGAGGGACACTTCTATCACTCACACCCCGTCCCACGATGTCCCTTTCTGCTGGATTTCTTCTCCCCGTCCCGCGATTAAGCAAATTAATGAAAAACATTAAAATGGAAAAAGGAGAAGAAATCTAGCAGAAAGGGACATCGTGGAAGGGGTGCGAGTGGTAGAAGGTGAAGCTTCACCGTCCCTCCCCCGTTGCCATCCATATTTATTAACCCACACAGCGGAATAATCTATCTAAGCCAGTTATACTTCTTGAATATGATATTCGGTAAATTAGGAAAAGAGGAAAAAGATAACCAAGAATGCACACCTTTCCAGACATCATATCAATTGAGACGATATGGGAAACCGTTTGTAATGAAAATATGACAGGTGCATACTCATCTGCACCTCATCTTGATCAGGAGCAGGATCCAAGTTTGCAGGGATATAATCCTGTGCTAAAGTTTGGTCCTCTGATTCCACTTTCTTGATAGTCCACCCATGCAGCTTCTCAAACTCTTCCCTCTCTGAATGACAAACCCCTGAAGCATAGGCCACACCACTTGTAAGTGGACTCTCAAAAGTTGTTCTCTCAGTATATTCTTCAAACGTTTTGAGAAAGTCCAAGGACTGTACACTCTTCCAAACTCCCACTTTATCATGTTAACCTTTCTCTCGTCTTTTTTTTTCATTTTTTGGCTGTGGGGGAGAGGGTGGTATAGACACTTCGTCTGGAAGTTTTAAAAGAAGAGCATATTCCCGATAAACACATTGCTCCTTTTAAGATCTGAAAATGCAGAAAAAAGATCATAAGTGGTAAACTAAACTTATACATTATATTTCTCTTTGCATCAAATAACTTGTTTACCCAGTAGTAGCTGGCTGCAAGAAAGAGCAGATTGGGGGTTTGAAGAAAACAAACACGAACCTTTGTTCCTCGACTTACTTGAACGTCATTATTACCAAATACCAGAAACCCTGCTGGTATCAACTTACATAGATGCCTCTGAGAACCATAATGTAACAGGTAATATTTACTAATATTCAAGTAGCTCCAATGGAATTCAATCCCACAAAAGCTGCAGTGAAGATTTTACCCCAACCCCAAATATGCTACCTTTAAAAATAAACTCCCACAAGACCAAACACAACCGAATTTACTTCAAAAATTCATCAATTGGAATAATATCACACGCTACTGAATCATCTATTAAGACTATATATTCCAATAGAAAACATAAACTGCACAGTAAGTGGCAGGCTTTTCTTATCCACTACTAATGAAAACCATCAGAGGCACCAAGTCAGATAGATATTATTACTTAATGAAAAAGAAGAATAAAGGAATACTATCAAGTAGTAACAAAATGATCAAATAACTATCTCTTTTTTTATCATTTTGTTCATTAAATCGCGACTATGAATGAATAATTTTGACACAAAGGACAACTGTCCTTTGATGTTTAGGCTGACAACTGCACGGCAACAACTGCTGTTATTCAGAACTCATCACCACCCGTAAAGTAGCCGACATTTTTGTCCTGGAAAAAAACTCAGATTTAGTTGAGGAAACCTACAGCCCACAAACTTAGATACAAGATCCACCAAGTGTGAGCTGCCTAATAAATTCTTCTTCATACTCTGGAAATAAAAGTGGGGGGATGAAAAAGAGACAGGAGAAGGTGAAGGAGCATGTTCACAGAGGAAAATAACTTGCCTGGGACAACATTCTTTGCTTGTTTATAAATTGAGTCCTGGCCTTGTTAAGGGCTGAATTTGGTGACTTGTACATTCTCTGCAAAACAGAACACCACCCTTAATTAAATGCTTACTCAAACTCAAACAGTTGGTCTCTCAATAAACAAGGCAAAACGCATTTTTTCCAAACTAAATCTGGATGAATATGTTTCTAGAGAAAGTCGTATGCAATGGATTTTCAAATGAGTGTTTCTTCCAGTATTAACAGTTAAAAATTAAAATGCTTCGTAGAAGCTCTGGAGACCACCTTTTCAGTTCCAGATACACGTTGCTCAGCACCTGACAGTTTCTTCTTTGGTTTGAAACCAAATACATCATGAAGAAACTCATTTTCCTGTATAATTTTGGAGAGGAAGCAGCTAATTACCCCAGATTAAATGATCCCATTTAGCCCAAAAACTTGATCTTTTGATTAGAAAACAAACCTGCATATGCTTCACGAATCCTCCTCCAAGGAAGTGCTTAAGGAAGTTTAACTGTTAAAAGAAAAATGATTTCAGCAAATATGCAGCCAGTTGTATTTTATTATAAAATCAAAAAGAAACAAGAGGTACCTGTATCAGTTGAGCCCAAGTACTTGTGCTAAAGGATTCACCACCAATCTTGGTTGAGGACTCGGGACTATACCCATCCTGATGTAATTGTAAGAAAATTAAAAATTACAGCCACAAAAAAAAGAAGGGAAGAGAATCAATTTGAATATACTGAATTACCTCGAGAAACTCCAATATATCTCGAAATGTGTTTCTTTGGTTGTTGAGATCCTTCTTGGCTGATCCTTTACCTCCAGCCTCTGCCGAAAGGGTTCTTACCTGGTTCAGGACTTTTGCCCTTAATCCTTGTATGTGTAATAATTCCCTAGATTTGTTAGCTTCATCTGTGGAGCTGTCACTAGATCCTTTATTAGATTCACCAGAAAATTTTTCCAGACTCCCGACTTCAAATACTAAAGCAAGTGTTTCCCCTGCTGCAATGCGCATTGATCGGTCTTCCTTATCTAGAAGAGTCGAGAAGTAAGAGATTGACCTGCATATCATGATTAAATGAGTCACCATCTAACACGAGACTTACACGACAGCTCATAATCCTCACACATCTAGTTTGCTTGGAAGGATGCCGCGTTGCAATTTCTCCCTAGGGTGGCAAAATCGCCCCATAAAATCATGATCCGCTCGATCTGCTTAGGTTTGGGCGGGTTAATGACACAATATTTTATCAACGCAACTCATTTTGACCCGTTTAGTAATAGCCCATTTTAAAAATTGGACTGATATGCAGTCAAATTGACCCGTGAGAACCTGTCTAAATATTTGTAAGAAAACATTTCTTTATTTGATAGGTTATATATAGTCATTATCCAAGGGAAAAGGGTTTTATTAGGTACTTAAACAAATTATAAGAAAACAAACAAAGAATTTAAAACTTAGTAAGAGTTGAGGGGGCGGTTGGGTTATGACCCAATTTTTAGCCCATTTTGACCCGCCCAAATTCGGCCCAACACGCCCATTTGACACCCTCTAGTTCTCCCCATTCTTCTTACCTTGAACTTTTTTCTCTCTCTTTTTAGTTGGGGATTTTAGGAGAGTTACTCACCCTTGCCAACTTTTTGGGTTAAGTGTCCATCCATCCATGGTAGTAAGGAGGAAAGACCAACAAGATACAACTGCTGTTATCATTGCTGGTGAAGGTTTAGCCGTAGCCACCTGATCCATCAACCAGACACAATTGTGTTACGAATCGTCTAAGCAAATAACTGATTTCATTGATAGGAATCAAGCGTTTTGGAATTAACTCATAGAAAACATCCATATACAGCAATACGATACTAAATAATCTATTTCAAAAAATGAAAGATGAACATACATTAGGACCCAGTTTTGGATTAATGACTTGCCACATCAATTGCATAGACTTTTCTGTTTCCTCTGGAACTTCACCACCAACAAAGGTAATAATGGCCAAACACTCCAGTAGCTAAACAACAAAACCAAACAGCCGTCAGTTCCAAGCTTAGCTAACACTAATACTAAAAGAATGTTTCACCATCTTTGAACATACCGAGGATATTTTAGAATTATCAGACCGAGATTTAAGTGCGTCTGAGATAGGTGTTACTGATTCTTCCAGAATCTCGTGTGCTTTGTCCCCAGGGCCAGCAGTTAAAGCAAGAAGCCCTATCACCCCAACAAAAAAAATTCAAACATTTCCTCGACTGATCACGTTAAAGGACCACAATTAAACAATAGCACAAACGACTAACCAATAACATGAGATGCCAAAGCTATCTCCTTGGAGGAACCACGTTTAATGGAGCTCAAACATTGTTGCAATAATGTGGCAAACCTGAAGGATAGAACAGAACTGTGAGAAGCGTACAACAAGACATGCACCTAGAGTATCTTTTGTTTTTTCTTGGATAAAGTAAAGTAATTTATTACTGTGGGAAACATGCACCTAGGGCATCTTAAAAGTCAAAACATGATTATTGATTCTAAAAAATATATTATTGAAACAGCAAGCTGACGGAAAAGAATAGCGTAGAACATCTTCCATCGAAAATTCTGATAAATGAACTGCCTGATAATTAGATCAGTGAATTTTCATAAACAGAAGAAGCACATCTACAAACTATACACCTATAACGTCTGGATAAACATGGTAGCCGGAATGACTTTAGCAGAAGATTTTTGAAGATCTTTAGTACCAGCTTAACTACACAGACTAATACACCTTTGACATCTGGACAAACATGGTAGCTGAAATGACTATAATGCAACCCATAATGGCAGAAAATGTTTACTGCTGCTAGCAAACCCCCCCCCCCCCCCCCACAAACCAAGTCCAGAACAATACAATATAAACTAGCACAAACTGATGAGCCCTAGAAGCATGCAATTAATGTATAACAGATTTCCTATGTATTAAATGAGTCAGTAAAAGGAAAAATTTCTTACTTCTTTTCAACAAATTCATGCTGTATGTTGCTGTTGAACGCTTCTATAATAGATGCCAAAGCCTTCTCTCTTGTTGACCCCCTACAGCCAACAAACAACAAGTAGAAACATTAGCCACATTCTTCATCAGAAACAAAACCTCAACCGGATAGAAACTTCAAAATTGAGTAATCATATCTAGTAAAAACTCATTCAAGTATAATCAAACCTTTTCTCGTAAAGGGCGTCCACGCATTGATCAAGGACCGTCTCCTTATCAAACTGAACCTCCTCTAAACCAGACAACATCATAACCGACCGAGTAGTTGACGATGAACTCACGCTATCCGTGTCATCACTATCCAGCATCGCAGCATTCCTACGTTGTGAACTTCCTAAAAAAACAAATCCACCAGCAAACACCCTTAGTTCAAGTTCAAGTTCCAATACAAATATTGAAATTCCAAAAATTCCCCACAAATCGGAAACAAGCTCTCTACCTTCCAAAATAGAAGTAAGGTCTGCATACAATCTACCCTCCATAGACCCCACTTGTGGGATCAGACCCCACTTGTGGGATTACACTGTGTATGTTGTTGTTGTTCCCCACAAAGCAACACACTTACCCAACCCCACCAAAATTTAGGATTTCCCTAACCCCTCAATATCCTATTGTTAGCAAAAAAAAACAACTACACTCCCATTTAAGTAACACGGAGTTAACTGAACCCAGAAATCAAAATTTGTTTCAAAGACAGAAACCCAATTCAATAAAGTTGATATTTTTCCCAATGAACAAGCTAAATAACGGAAACCCAATGCATTAAACTCTTTATTTTATCACAAATAAAGCAGCTAAACACATAAATCCGATTCAATTTCGCGATAAACAAGTTAAATAACAGAAACCTAATTCAATAATCACTCTATTTTTTTCACAATAAACAAGTTAAAGAACAGAAACCCAATTCAATCTTTTACAATAAACAAGTAAAGAAACTTACTTCTACCCATTGTGACAGCTCCACGTAACAAAGGGTTAGAAACAAATACAAGGTTGACTATAAATATGACGATGAAAAAGAAAAGAATCAAAAGGCAAAGCTGGTGTTGAGAAATCAAACTTGTTAATTGAATCGAACAACAATGTATCCATAAATAAACTTTTTGAAGGAGAAAATCTAGAGAAATAAGTAACACAAAGAAAAGAAAATGGCTCTGCTATTTAATAACGAGAAATTATACTATTTCACGCAATGAGATATTCAGGCTGGGTGGCAACGGAGGATGACGTGGAGTAATCACAGCCGTATATTTCATTAGCGTCTATAGTGGACCATGGATATGTGAAAGGAAACAGGGATACACGTGAGAAATGCACGTGCTAAGTTTCGCTCCTTACGGTTTTTTCTAATAGTGTCGTGTTTCTCGAGTTGTGTGTCCTATTTTGTTGTACAAAAAGTCCCGGTCTTATTTGATATATTTCTTTATTTGATAATAATTTTATTTTAAATTTTATTTTTTACGTTAAATGAAATAATTTATAATCACATAAATACTTTAAGCTTATTTTAAATGATAAGATTAAAAAATATTCATTTATTTCTTAGACTTTATGCCTAATCAAACTATATTATCTTTGTGAAAAATATATTCATTTTTTTTCTTTTGCAAGAATATTTGACTAATTTATGCGCATCTCAAAGTAATTTTATTTACCAAGTATTATAAAATGGATCTTCCGTGTAGTTGCCCTAATTTTCCTATTATATTTGATTTTTTATTTTTTATGAGAGGATAAAGTATTTAATTTAATTGATATTAATTTTCAGTCCAGTATTCGATACCCGCATAGCCTTAATATTTTGATTAGTAAATACTTGGTGAGGATAACAAAAGTAATGAAGGAAAAAATATAGGGCAGTATCAATTGGATAACATATAATCTAATCACAATGCACTTCTGCTCAAGACTGTTTGTTCACACCTAGCTCAACTAATATTTCTGAGTGCTTGATTCTATCTATTTTTAATTAGGGGTTTCGGATTCAAACCTCTAAGAATAAATAAAAACTCTGTTGAGAGCACCGCCTTCAAAATGTGCCCAACAGTGCACGATCCAAATATAATCGAATTTCATTGCGGATATCAAATACTGGGCGAGAAATAAAATAAAATTCAAATACTCATTTATTTTATTTTGTTTTCATTGATTAAGCTAATTTCTAGAACCCTAACTAAGCTGAGCCTCAAATAGTTTTAAACTCAACCATATTCATATCGAGTGGATACTAACCAAACCCAATTTATACCAAGCACTATCAACACCTAGTTTGAACTCTATCCAAGACAAGCGTCCAACTAAAGTTTGAGGTCCATTCGAAAATGCAATTTATAACTAGCATTTGGAATGCATTTTATAATTTCCAATGACAAAAGTACAAAAGAGACTTACGAGTTGCAATAATTAACATCTTGGGTATATTCTTCTCATTATGCTTTATCCTTAAGTCGCTTCTACAAATGTATTAGGCATATTTTTGGTGTTTCTTTAAAGTTTAAAGTAACATATTATTGAAATTGTCAAGCCAAAATTAAAGTGCATATTTTGAGAAAATTTTGGTATTAATACCATTTCCGTCAATAAACTTATCTGACATTTAATTTAACGAAACTCTTACATAGATAAGATGAGTTTCACGCGTGCAAAATACTTTGGAGAAAATGTTCAAATTTATCAATATAATAATATTATTAGTTATGATTTAGCTAGAAAAATTACCCTCTAATATACTTCAGTATAGTTCCATCATAGTCAAAGAAAATGACAAACCAGTAAATGGATTTTAAAAAAAAATGCTAGAATGCAACATTTACAACTTAGGAATTCAACAATGCATGGAAATACACACAAAAATAGTGTACCTTACTTACAGAACATAATGTTTTAACAAGTAGAGTTCAATTGACCCCCCCTTCCGAGTAAATAGCTCCGCCATTAATCAAGAAAAAATAGTAGACAATATGTTAACATCAAAGATATAAATAATCTCAAAGAATAACGGAAGATAAAATTAAAATATTTATATTTATAATGTTGTCTTTTACCATTTCCCTTGTATTATTTTATATACACCTTCTAAAAGCTTTTTATATGTATATACTAATTCAGAATCGAAAATGATTGGTTTGTAATTGGATATAAATTGAATAATAGGCGTACATGCCCTTTTTTTAGAGGTCTTCAAGCAATTGAGCAATGGAAGAGAATAAGTTGATATTGGAGAAGATACTGAAGATTACGTCAATTATAATGAATGAATAACTTAAATGATCATTTAACTATAGCAAATTTTATGCTAAACTCACTTTATATTTGTTTTGTATCAATAAAATCACTCAAGTTAGAGTAGTATATCAAAACGATTATTATAGCCAAAAACTAAATAAATAATTACATAAATCCCCCTTCAAATTTTTGTTTTATTTACCTTACCTCTTTTGTGTTATGTTTACCTCTATTATTTTAATTTTCTTATAATAACTTTTAACCTAATTATTATTAATTGTTAAACAGTAGGGTCCAGCCGTGTACCAACATATCAACGGTCCAACACAATTTCATAATTGTATATTACTTTGTATATTAGTATTATACCTTAATTAGGATTGAAATATTATCATAATTGTATAGTTAGTCTCCTTCTAGAATAAGGATTTAGATATAGAATAGGAAAAGGATTTCCTATGTAACTTGTATATATATGTCATTCATCAATAAGAATAGTCAAGGAATTATTTCTTTCATGGTATCAAAAGTCTAGGTTCTTTTCCTTGCTTCCGCTTCTCATTCTTTTCTTGACAAAAACTATGACCCCTCCTCGGTTTTCCAACCAAAACCCGAGATTCTCTTCTTTCTTCCTCACAAATTCTCTTCTCCGAATATTGTTGTTCTATTCCCTATGGCTGATAAGAACAATTTTCATCCTGCCCTCACTGTTTCTAACATCAAGAGCGTCATTCCTATCGTTCTTGACCTAGAAAACGTCCAATATGGGACATGGGCAGAATTATTTAAGATTCATGCTTTGGCACATAAAGTCCTTCACCACATCACCCCTCCAGCTCCTCCAACGGAGTGATAAGCGCTCATCGCTATGACGGTTGTGCTCACTAAAAGCAGATACGCACTATCGGGTCATGCCACGCCAAGTTCTTCAGTGGATTTATGTCACTATCTCTTTGGATCTTTTACAGACGATTATGGAACCCAACTCCACAGCTATGGCGGCGTGGAATCGATTGCGGGACATCTTCCAAGATAACAGTCATTCTCGAATTGTTATCCTTGATAAGGAATTTTCACAGTTTGCTATGACAAATTTTCCAAACGTTTCTTCTTATTGCAAACGTCTCAAGGAGTTGGCAGACCAACTCCGCAATATGGGTTCTCCTGTTTCTGATAGTCGTCTAGTTCATCAGATGGTTGCAGGCCTGTCAGAAGCCTATACCTGTGTTACTTCGGTTATTCGTCAGAGTAACCCCTGTAAGAATTTTATCAAGTATGTTTTATGCTTACTTTGGAAGAAGTCGGATTGGCTAAGAAAGTGGCGATTAGGGTCAGTCATGTCGTCATGGTGACTGAGTCCGAATTTTCTCCTTCCAGTTCCACCAACTCTAACCAAACTCGCAACAACGGGGGTGGTAAAAAGGGTCAAAATCAGAAAAATGACAAAAACCGAGGCAAAGAACAACGAGGCAACCGCCGCCAGCAGGCGCTGGGCCTCGCCAGCCGCACTAGATCCCGACGTCAGACAAAGGTCGTGGCGATAATACAAGGCCGCGGCAAGACAATACAATACGCGGCGCCTCCTTCTCCGCACATAGCGTCGCGGCCTTTCTTTCCCGCCGAATTCGTGTTCGGACAATCTTATGCGGCCAAAGATCCCAGATATTCGACCTCGCCTCGTGCTCATAACGCAATGGGACCCACACATATCGACATTGAGGCAACAATGCACACGCTTGATTTGACTCAACCGGACCCCAATTAGTACATGGACACAGGTGTCACTACCCACATGACATCCGACCAAGGTACTCTCTCGTCTTATTCCAATTTGAGCAGTAATCGTGGTATAATTATTGGTAATGGCAATTCTATTCCAATAAAGGGTTATGGTAATAAAACTTTGTCCCCGCCTCATCCACCATTAATCTTGAAAAATACCCTACATGCCCCAAAACTAATCAAAAATTTGGTGTCTATCAGTAAATTCACCACTGATAATTGAGTTTCTATTGATTTTGATTCGTTTGGGTTAATAGTGAAGTATTTCAAGACGGGGAGTCCTCTCATGAGGTGTGACAGTAGGGGGATCTTTATCCAATCACATCAAGTCTCAGCATCTCGCATCAAGCCATGTCATCCTCTTTTGCAGCTATTGCTCCTTCCTTGTGATATGCTCGTCTAGGTCATCCGGGGCCGTCTATTTTATATTATTTAGATAGACATAAGTTTATTTCTTGTAAGGGTACGCGTAGTACTCCACTTTGTCAATCCTGTGCTATGGGAAAAATTATTAAATTACCGTTTGTAGCTTCAAATTCTCATACTTCTATGTCATTTGACATTATTCATAGCGATTTATGGACATCTCTCATTCTCAGTTCTATGGGTCATCGATATTATGTCTTATTCTTGGATGATTATTCTAAATTTTTATGGACGTTTCCAATTGCGAATAAATCTCAAGTTTTTTCCATATTCACAAAATTTAGAGCTTTCATCAGAACCCAATTCGAATGAGAAATAAAGAACATTCAATGTGATAATGGTAAAAAGTATGATAATGGAAAATTTAGAGAGTTTTGTGCACAAAATGAGATAAATTTTCATTTTTTTGTCCTCATACGTCCTCACAAAACGGGAAAGCAGAACGCAAAATTCGTACCATTAGTAACATTATTCACACTTTATTGGTTCATTCTTCTGTCCCTCCATTGTTTTGGCATCATGCGCTACAAATGGCTACCGATCTACTTAATATTCTTCCCTCCAAAGGCTTGACATATTCATCCCCTCTCCAATTGTTATACAATGAGATTCATTCGTATTATCATCTTAGGGTCTTCAGATGCTTATGTTATCCATTGTTCCATCCACTACAATCAACAAACTTCAGGCACGTTCTAATCCTTGTGTGTTTTTGGGTTTTTCGTCAAATCACTGTGGTTATAAATGCTTTGATTTGTCCTCTAAACGAATCATAATTAGTCGTCATGTACTCTTTGATGAATCCCAATTTCCATTTTCTAAAGTAGAAATAACTGTGCCTAGTTCATATGATTTTTTGGATGATGATATCTCCCCATTTGTTCAACATCATTTTTCGGAATTTACACACAAAACGTCGTTAGCGCCACGACACTTAGGGGAGGCACTGATGTGCCTGCCATCCAGTGAGCCAAGAAATGAAATCCCATCGACAGTGTCGCGACCCCCCGTTTCAGCACCGCGGCGCCAAAACTTCAGAGAGCTCTGCAACTCATCTGGCGTCGCGGCCCTTGATCCCTGCGTCGCAACGCCTTCGACGGTAATTCTCGAAATTTCTCAAAATTCCCAAAATTCCCTCAATCCAGCACAGAGTCATGGTCCAGTCACTCGCAGTCAACGGGGTATTTTTAAACCAAAAAGACATTTTAATTTGAATTCTAATGTTCTTAAATCTCCCTTACCCCGTAAACTTGTGTCTGCCTTAAATAACCCTAATTGAAAAATTGTCATGACCGAGGAATATAATACTCTTATTGATAATAAAACATGAGAGTTGGTACCCCGTCCATCTGATGTTAATATTATTCGGTCTATGTGAATTTTTGTTCATAAGAAAAATTCTGATGGTTCATTTGCAAGGCATAAGGCTAGACTTATAGATGATGGTAAGACTCATCAGGTTAGTGTGGATTGTGGCGAGACATTTCGCCCGGTGGTCAAGCCGGCTACCATTCGCACTGTGCTCAACTTGGCTCTTTCAAAATCATGGCTCATTCATCAGCTAGATGTGAAGAATGTTTTCCTACATGGTGATCTTCAGGAGACATTGTATATGCATCAACCTTTGGGGTTTAGGGATACTAGAAATCCTAATCATGGCTGTCTATTGAAGAAGTCCTTGTATGGGCTTAAGCAGTCTCCACGGGCTTGATATAAGATGTTTGCTGATTTTGTTTCGACTATGGGTTTTTCTCACAGCATGTCTGATAATTCATTATTCATATATCGTCAGGGTTCTTCCATGGCTTATATATTGTTATATGTGAATGATATTATCTTGACTGCCTCTTCTGATTCTTTGAGAAAGTCTATTATGACAATGCTCAGTTCTGAGTTTGTCATGAAAGACTTGGGGCCCTTGAGCTATTTTTTGGGAATTGCTGTCACTCGTCATGTAGGTGGATTGTTCTTAACACAAAGGAAATATGCAACAGAGATCATTGAGAGGGCTGGGATGTCATCATGTAAGTCCACTTCTACTCCAATTGATACTAAACCCAAGTTGGGTACTGCAGCTGGCTCTCCGTATGAGGATCCGACCCGCTATCGTAGTCTTGCAGGCGCCATTCAGTAACTTACGTTTGCGCGACCAGACATTACATATGTAGTCCAGCAGGTGTGTTTGTTTATGCATGACCCAGAGTTTAACATATGAATGCGCTCAAACGCATCTTTAGGTACATTCAGGGAACACTTGATTATGGTTTGCATTTGTACCCTTCGTCGACGTCTACACTTGTCTCCTATCTGATCCGATTGGGGTGTTCCGACACCGCACGCCTACGCCCGCTATTGTATGTTTTTGGGTAATAACTTGGTCTCATGGTCTGCCAAACGTCAATCTACACTTTCATGTTCAAGTGTAGAGGCCGAGTATCGAGGGGTAGCCAATGTGGTTTCCGAGTCATGTTGGTTACGAAATCTACTTTTAGAGCTTCATTGTCCTATTGAGAAGACTACCTTGGTATATTGTGATAATATACGTGTCATATACTTTTCTGGTAATCATGTTCAGCACCAGCGGACTAAACACATAGAGATGAATATTCACTTTGTTCGAGAGAAAGTAGCTAAAGGATAAGTACGTGTCTGTCATGTCCCTTCCAAATATCAAATTGCAGACATCTTTACAAAGGGTCTTCCTCACTCTTTTAAAGATTTAGAGACGCCTCACAGACAAGATCATTCCGCATGATCATGGTGTGTTAAACAGTAGGATTCAGCCGTGTACCAACATATCACGGGTCCCACACAATTTCATAATTGTATATTACTTTGTATATTAGTGTTATACCTTAATTAGGATTGTAACCATAATTGTATAGTTAGTCTCCTTCTAGAATAGGAATTTAGATGTAGAATAGGAAAAGGATTTTCCTATGTAACTTGTATATATATGTCATTCATCAATAAGAATAATCAAGAGATTATTTCTTTCATTAATATTAAAAATATAATTTTATTCATTTTTCCTTCATGATATATACTTTTGTTTAATTAATTTTTGTAAAAATATTTTTCATCTCTATTCATTTTTCCTTCATGATATATACTTTTGTTTAATTAATTGCTTGCTAATGATGTTTTTCTATCTGAGGTGTTTGTGTTTTCTATAATACTAGTATAAGTCCATGCGCGATGAGCGGTTATTAAAAAAAATTAATTATAAAAATTATTATCTTATTTATTTGATATAAGAAAATCAATAAATTTTTATGACATTCCACTAACATATGTAAATTCAATACAAATCTATGCTAAAACTGGCGGTTAATATACATAAACTTATATATATTTTTGTATGTGGATGATATTATTTTAACTGCTTTATCTGATACTTTTTGCAAGTCTATCATATCTCTTCTTAGCTCAAAATTTACTATGAAAGATCTAGGGTCATTGAGTTATTTTTTGGGGATAGCTATAATACGTCATGCATGTGATTTATTTTTGTCTAAAAAAAAATATGCATAAGAGGTCGATGAACGAGCTGGAATGTCCTCGTGTAAGTCGTCCTCTACTACAGTTGATACTAAACCAAAGTTGAGTGCTACTTCCAGCAAGCCATATACTGATCCATCACATTACCGCAGCCGTATAAACGCCCTGTAATATCTTACTTTCATGAGGCCCGACATATCTTATGATGTACTATAGATTTGTCTATTCATGCACAACCCGATGGAAGATCACATGCATGCTTGATCGGTGTATTTTATATACACCTTTTGAGTCAAGTTTTAGTTAGTCTTTTGTCCCGTTTTGCACATATAAGTGTCGTATTAGGATAGTTTTCCTTTCTTTTGAGTCAAAGTGGTTAAAATGGCCAAATGGCGGAAAAGGAGCTAAAAGAGGGCAAAAGAGAGATTCAGCTAAAAAAAAAAGTGGCGAACGAGGCCGAAACGCGCATCGCCGCTGCGCATCGAAGCGCGCGCCACTATCCGAGAGGTCGCAAAGACTTCGCACGCGGCGCCATGACGAAAGTGCGGTGGCCGCGACGCCTAAACATCCGGTAGTTACGGTAGCCGGCGCCGCCGAGCATGCCAGGTCGGCCGCGGCGCCAAATCATCCGACGGATTGCAGAAGTTCCGGCGCCGCGGCGCCTGTCTGCAGGGCCGCGGCGCCGACGCGGAAAAATTAGGTTTCCAGACGGATTTTGGGCCAGGCCTGCAGGGAAAAGTTGAGGCGGTTTTCAGCCTATAAAAGGAGAACCCTAGGCAGTTTTTAAGGGTTCCCCTTCTTGCACAACACAAGGCTTCTTGCTAGAGATCAAGACCATAGTCTAGTAATTTCTTTTCCTTTTCTTTTCTTTATTTCGCTTTTGTATGATGAACACGGATTAGTTCTTGTCATGTCAACGGCTAGGAACTAATTCCTCTATAGGCTTTCCATGTTAAATCTCTAGAAACTTATGTTATGATTTAATGACGCTTATGGTTATTCTTCTTGTTGAGATCTATCCAATATTTGAGTTGAATTCTTGGTAATTAATTGACAACTAATTATCACTATATGATTTCTAATCGATTCGAAAGGGGATTGTGAATATCTTTGTAAGTTGGGTAGACATTCTTGGATTGGGGATGAAAATACCTCAATTATTTATGTAGCGTTAATGAGAGGCTTAGAAACCCTAATTTTGCGCATCAGGCGTGACTGCTAACTAGGTTCTTGTTCTTAATCCTCCTATAGAGTTATCATTATCACCAAAGGTAGGTAAGGTGCAACATCGGGTTGAGTGTTTATATAACCCTAACGAGTATAAACGATTTAGTGAACCCGCTTTCTCCAAAAGAAGACCGTAAGTTATTGCATTAATAAGTAGCATGTCGGATAGTGAGACGTGGAAGCCCTATTCTCATCATCACTGAAGTAAACCCTTTTAGTTAAATAGCTTTTATAATCCTTAGTTAAAAACAACAAATCTAAATATCAATTTACCAAATAGATACCAAAAAATAGATAGTTGGTAATTGAACCCTAATCCTTGAGGACGATATTCGGTCTTATCAAGACTGTACTACTTGTCACGATAACGTGCACTTGCGTTTAAAGTGTGCGCATCTTACCGCGCATCAATGCTCTCCAGCGCATTATGCGCTATATTTAGAGCACTCTCGATCATGACTTGCATCTATATCCGTCTTCGACAACCACATTTTTTCTTACACAGATGCAAATTGTGGTAGATGTCTGGATACCAGCCGTTCCACGTTTGATTATTGTGTCTTTCTTGGTGACAATTTGATATCTTGGTCCTCCAAACGGCAAGCTACCTTGTCTAGGTCCAGTGTCGAAGCAGAATACCGAGGAGCTGTCAATGTGGTTTCTGAATCTTATTGGCTATGAAACCTTCTTTTGGAGCTCCATTGTCCTGTTCCGAAGACGACATTGGTTTATTATGATAATGTTAGTGCGATTTATCTCTCAGAAAATCCAGTTCAACACCAACGCACTAAACATATTGAGTGGGATATTCACTTTGTTCGGGAAAAGGTTGCTCGTGAACAAGTATGTGTCTTACATGCCCCGCCACACTATCATATCGCCGATATTCTTACAAAATATCTTCCGCTGGTTCTATTTGAAGATTTTCGGGACAGTCTCAGCATACGCCGACCTCTCGCTTCGACTGCGGGGGTGTGATAGAATTAATAGAATATGTTGTCATAATTGTAGGTACATAGTATATTTTGTATATGATAGATGTATATTTAGTCATTTAATACCTTAATAGTTAATTCTAACCTAGGATGATGCTTGTATTATGAGTATATTTACTACCCTTGAAAAGGAAATAATTAAGGAATATATTTCTTACATTATGAAAATAGCTACTATTAGTATTAAGTAGATCGATTCATATTTTGAATTTTATGATCTCGAGTTTAGAATTTTACCACGCCTTATTTAAATTTATAAGGTTTGAACTTATTGTGTTATATGCATCTTCTTAAAATAAATATGTGTTTCACCATCATTTAACTCATCATCAACATTAATTTCCTATGAGATAAAAAAAAAAAATCTGTACATTGTGGAATTTCACAGGGTATGTTGTTGTTGTTGTTGTTGATAAAAAAATAAATTTTTGGCTAGAAAAGCTTCTTAGAGTAACCCAATGTGATTGGATTTTTTTTTGAAAACTTTGTGGCATTGCCTTTCTTTTGATGCATGGATTTTATAATAACTTAGGCAGTCTGGCCATGATTTCACTTGTAAATCTGATATAATTATTAAGGTTGAAGTCATGAAGTTTTAGGTGTAGAATTTGAATTTCAAGTAAAATACAGTTTTTCGTCGAGCTCGTGTTTTTTTTTTATATAAAAAACAGTGGTTTGAAAATGTACCTTAAGTGAGAATTTTCAAGTCTTCAACCTCTACTTTACATGTCTTTTACTCATACCAAGAGCATACACCGAAGTAACAAATAACATATGTCTTTTAGGTAAGTTTTACAGTATCATTTAACAAATAACATATCTTTTAGGTAAGTTTTACAGTAACTAATAAGTGTTTCAATTTCTTTTACACTTTTCTATTAGTAGATTATAGTACTTTAGTCAAATAACTCTCTTAATAATATGCCAAAACATTATTACTCCTACTACCTACTATGGATCAAAGAGAATACTTAATACCCGCAGAAGTAGTTGTAGAAGAGAAATACGCTGACCGCAGGCCACGAGTTCGATCCCCAGATAAACCTTCTTTGGTTGAATCACACACACGACATGGCTTGCCAAGTATGTTAATCTGACGTGATTTGACTATCAGATCACCGAGTTTACTGCTGTACTGAAAGAAAGAATGCGCCGCGGCCTTCACAACAAAAGAGAATACTTAATAACGAGTACAATAAATTGACATGATTAAATGCAAGATAATTCATATAATCCTTTTTCCTTGTGTACTTCACTTTCACCCTCCAATTCTCTAGTCAAGTTTGACTCAAAACCAATTCTCTATATTCACCTCTCATTTCAAGATTTGCCCATTTTTCTGTTATTTTTTACCAGTTATATAAACGGTAATTCTTAGTAGTAAAAACACACGTAATTAATATCACAAGAACTAGTTTGGAAATTAGGATGTGAAGAAGAAGTAGATGAACAAGAAAATGAGGGTGGCGACGATGGTGTTAGTGATTGACAGTGGTAATGATGACGATGATGATAATAATGATGATGATAATAATAGTGTTGTTGATGATGTTGAGATGAATTACATACATTTATTAATTGGTAACGAAATCGCAAGCGCTAGACTAAATGATCAAGAAGCTTCAGAAATAATTAATGACGATTGGATTCAAGAAGCTTGTACTCATGGAATCCACTACATTCTCAGAGTTAGTAATCAACAACCCAATTTTTTCATTTTCATAAATTTAGAGAGCATATTAAAAAAAAAATGCAGACAGGGCAAGAACTTCGATTTGGAATGCAAACAATTTACACATCAGTGATATATCTTGACAGATTTCTTGCCACACGAACAATTGAGGTAAGTATAGATTCCTAGGGAAATGGTACTTATATTTTTATTTGATTGGATTATTTCTTTTAATTGCTATAATTAATTTTCTTGTAGATTGGAGAATATTGGGCAGTGAGATTATTATCAGTAGGTTGTTTATCATTGGCTGCAAAAATGGATGAAAACAGAGGAAATTTGCCAGCATTATCACAATATCCCGTTAGAAATTACGATATTAATCCAAATGAAATAATTAGAATGGAACTTTTACTTCTTGATGTACTCAATTGGGATATGAGTTGTGTCACTCCTTTTATTTTCACAAAATATTTTGTATCAAGATTCTGCACAGAAAAATCAAGAAAACACAATACTAGAATAAAAACTGTTGAAATCATCATGAGTGTTCTTAAAGGTAATTAATTAATTTCCTCTGTTTTCTAATCATTTGTTAATTACGAATAATTAATTGAACTTATGGCTTTTTATTGTTGAACTTATTTAAGCAGATGTGAGGTTAATGAGTCACAGGCCATCTGTAATAGCAGCAGCTGCAACATTGTTAGCAGTAAACCAAGATTTGACCAGAGAAGAAGTGGAGATTGAGATATATCTCTTGCATTTAAATGGATTTCTTGATATTGTAAGTCTTTCATGGTCCTTTTTTTAAATTCAGTTTGTTCATGCTTTTATCTAATTATCTAATGGAATTTTTATGTGTTAATTCAGGATAATGTGTGGTACTGCTACTATAAATTGCTAGAGCTGAACTAGCACATTTGAGGATGATGACAATTGACAAACAACCCCAGCAGAAGAAACATTAGTGTTAATGAGTTCTTGGCAAGAATTTTCTCTCTTTTCAGATTCTGATTAATTAGCTTCTTTCGGCTAATTATTGGATATGAGCAAATAGATTTTTTTTGGGGAGATTAGAGGAAATATAACTAGAAGTTGAAATATCATCAGTGGGGTAAATGGGTTCCCCAGCTGTTAAATGAAGTGTTAATAGAAATTCTTTTGACTTTAGTATATGTTGAACTGATTAGATTGTTGGTACTAGTAAAATTTTAGGACAGGTGTGCTGATAATTCTCTTTGTTCATAATTGTTAAGAGTCCACATCGAAAATGAAATTAGAACATGGACTCTTTATATGAGTTTGAACAATTCTCATCATATAGGCTAGCTTTTGAGGTTGAGTTAGACTCAATATCCATTCTTTACAGGGTATCAAAGTCAGACTCATTCCAATTCTTTGTTCACCAATGTTGGACCCCCAAATTATATTGTTCACGCTCCAGTTAACGAGGTCTATATTGTCCACTCTATATTGTCCACGCTCCAGTTAATGTTTTGGCGCATTGCCTTCTCCTTTGGACGGTGGGGTACTTTTTCTCTCCATTTTTTGGGTTACATGGTGCTTTGGTCTCACCTAGGCACTTGGACATCCATCCATTTATTGAGAAAATAAGGTTATTGTCTATTGTACCCTTGAAAGCCCGTTTGTGGACATTTGTGGTGCGCGTGAGACACGTTTGCGCAAGTGATAATACACCTCAAGACTTTTTATTACTTCAAGTCATGTCAGCTAAATAGGCTATTACACTAGCTGATACAGTTAAAATTTAAAAAGGTGTAGTCTTTTCCTTCTCCTTTAAAACTATTCCACTACACACATTTTTGGGGAAGTCCTTATTTAACTTGTGTGAGGGAGTGTTAACACACGTCTGTTGAGTGACTCTGCGCCTAAAGGGTATAAATGTTATACTCATGACCGTTTCGGGGCAAAATTTCTCGACAGAAGCCTTTTTCCTTATTTATATCATTGCTTCACAGCATAAACAATATCACTGCTACAGTAGAGACTTTTTCCTATTGATTCTGGTAAAGAGACCCCTTTCAATTTTAAAATAAAATTTCGGGTTCGAACCCTATCTTTCATCTATAAAGTAGGACTTCTCCGTGCAAATCCAAATTAATCCGGTCCTAAAGCAACCCGATGTGAAGGGGAAAAAAGACCTGTCTTTCAAAATATGCAGTCAGTAACTACTGCCAACAGATTATATTGGACCATGACATCGTACAATTCTCTTAAAACCTTAGCACCCGAACCTGCACTAGAAGTTGTCAATATCACAAGTATTAACATGCGTCTGTCCAGATTTTTAAAGTTCGACCCTAAACTAAAGCATGCACATAATTGTTATTATTCCAGTCACAAGTATGGCTATTTCTCTGGAGCAAAGGCATCTGGGAGAATTAATATGAAAATGTCACATAATAGGGTTTCAGTTCGACCACCAAAATACCAGTAGTTGAAACGTTAAGCTTTTACTGCAAAAGTAGTGGACCATATTATGCTTGCTACAGCCACCACTCAAACTTCAGAGTTAGATGTAGATTGGAAAATCCCTCGACAGAGGTCATAAACCATTGTTAGATGAAAACGTCGTGATAATGACAAGGTAGTAACTTCAGTTAACTCAAAACGACAACGGAAAGATCAATGGTTGAGAAAAGTTAATGGAGAAAAAACAAAATGAGAAATGGAATAAAATTGTTCCCAAATATTGATATAATGATTCAATGAAACAAACCAACCAGAAGCATACCATATCAAGGCGTCACCGTGGCATGTTCAGAAGTTATACTTCACAAGTCATTGATCCAGAAAATTCAATTTCCCTTAAGGTGTTTTAAGGAGCACCAAGCAGTTCAGTATCTTCAGAAGCGGTTTTCCAAATGTTATAAATTGACCAACTCTTGCTATGCTTTTATGTAAAGATCTCCAACCTTCAAGTCTCTGAGCTTTGACACTTATGATTGATAGCTGCAAACATTTGAGTCGATGCCTTTGGGTGAAGTTCAAGCAAGCTGTAACATACTAGTTCCACCAACTTGAATTCAGCTTGATCCTACTGGGATCATCTTGATGGCTGCAGCAATCGGCATTCCCAGGAATCCAATTGCAACACTTGTAAACCACTGGTGCCATGTAAGAGGACAAGTGCTTGCAAAGGTACCAAGGAATTCAACAATAATGATTTGGAAAAGAGCTGTACAGCTGAGGACGGCAACGAAAACATAGTTGTCCAATATACCATTGAAGACATTTATCTTTTCCATATCTCTTGAGCTAATCTCATTGAAAACCTGCAAGAAAATGCAAAGATTACACTTGTATTACTAGTGGATTTAGTGAAGTCCTAATAAATAGTGGAAGTTCTACCAGACGTTCTTAATTCAGTTGATTTAAAGGTGGCAGTTGAGACTTGAGATGACACTCTTTTTCATTTAGTGGAAACAAAATGACAATACTGAGAAAGCTTTCATGTAAACTTGAGGTAATCTGTGTCTTGAACTCCATTTTTATCAATTAACAGAAACAAGATGTGCGTCTACTCAAGAATAAAAGGTGACAACTGCTATAATGCATTAGGAAGTCGTGAAAGATTATAAGTTGAAAAGGCAAAATTGGTAAATTACCTGACAGAACACAAAAGAGTTGAAAATGACTGTGTTCAGAATCAAGTCAGCATCTGAGCCATCAAGATGAAAGAGAGCTTTTCCAGCAGTTTGAAGATACCATATGACTACAAATTGGTAAAAAGATTGTCCCAAAATGTTCCTCCACATAACATTGCTAATGAAGTTCCCCTTCCTTCCTACAGGTGTACGCTTCATCAAGTCACCATTAGGAGGTTCAGTAGCTAGTGCAAGAGCTCCCAGTGTGTCCATGATCATATTGACCCATAGAAGCTGAACAGCAGTAAGCGGAGCACTCCCTGAAAATGCATAGATACACCTCAAAATACACCTTTCAGGGAAAATGTTACTCCTAAAAATAGTAAAAATAAATTCTTAGGTCAAGATATGCTACCTGTCAAACAGGCTGAAGAAAAGTTGACAATCAAGGCAACCACATTTACGGTCAGCTGAAATTGAACGAACTTCTGAATATTCACATAAACTGAGCGTCCCCATTTGGCCACGGTCACAATTGTTGAGAAATTATCATCTAAAATTATAACGTCAGCACTCTCTTTAGCTACCTGGAACAGAAAGCCATACAGCATGATGACTCCAGGAATATAAATAAACATCAAGTAACCATATAAAATCTCCAGTATGTCCTACTACACAAAGCAAGATAATATGACAAATCACTTTCACTTCAAAGCCCAATTGTAGAAGGAATATACTAGCCATGGGCACTATAAATCTTGGAGATGAAAATGGACAAACAAGTCGCTGAATGAATTTTTTTGTAGCTTCTCTACTTCATCAAAAAAAAAAATTGGCAGCTTCTCCAAGTGCTGACAGATAGTAGCTCTTTAGTTTTTTTTTTTGATAAGGTAAAATTTTAGTTGCTCTTTAGTTTTATTAAGCCAGAAATAGTAGAAGGATCAGTAGGATTCTAAAACATGGAATTCATGGTTTAACAGTACAACTGCCAAATATAATTACAAAGTTTAAATAGTTAAAAGGAAGATGAACTAGTACACATCATGAGAGTAGTCATTCAGGAAAAACCCACTAATAGCACTCGCGAAGTTATACATATTCAACATCAATAATTAACAAAGTAACAATCATATCTGTACTCATCACAGCACTGTATAACTGAATCTATATGATTTACAATCTTTTGACCAGGAATACAAAGATCAAATGAAATGCCTAAATTGTATAGATAAAAGCCTACATAGGAGATTTAGTGCAATTTAAGCTGGGTTGTTTGTGACATTACAGAAGGAAGATATAAAAAGAGAGAAGTCCATTAGAACTCTGCAAACAAAAGAGAGTTGAGTCATGCCGAAACTTCTTATGATGTAGCGCATAAGGAGGGCATGGAAGTGAGGCTTGAGGCGCAGACCATCTAAAAGCGAGGAAGTTTTAAGTATCTTGGGTCCATTATCTAAGGAAATGGAGAGATTGACGATGATGTCACCCCGTGTTGGGGCAGGGTGGATGAAATGGAGGCTCGCCTCCAGAGATAAGAAGGCGCCACCAAAATCTAAAGGCAAGTTCTACAAAGTGGTAGATAGACCCACTATGTTGTATAGGGTGGAGTATTGGCCAATCAAGAAATCACATGCCCAGAAGATGAAGATTGTGAAAATGAGGATGTTCCGATGGATATGTGGGCATACTAGAAAATATAGAATTATAAATGAAGTTATTCGGGACAGGGTGAGAGTGACTTTGGTGGAGGACAACATGCGGGAAGCAATACTGAGATGGTTCGGGCATGTAGACGCATGGATGCTCCAGTGCAGAGGTGTGAAAGGTTGACTATGGATGGCTTCAGGAGAGGTAAAGGTAGGCCGAAGAAGTATTGGGGAGAAGTGATTAGACAGGACATGGCACAGTTGCAGCTTACTGGGGACATGACATTAGATAGAAGGATGTGGACGACGCGGATTATGGTAGAAGGGTAGTAGGCAGTAGTGTGTTGTCTCGCGTATCCTTCCAGACTAATAGGCGTAGTATTATCTTTGTAGTTTCTGTTACTATATGTTGTCTCTTGTACTTCGATTATCGTATTAATTTGATGCATTTACTGTTACTATCCTGCATATTGCTTATCTATAGTACGTTGCTATGGCTTCTTTACTTTCATCAACCCTTGTCTGACTTTTTTTCGTCGTGCTTTCTCTTGAGCCGAGGGTCTTCGGAAACCTTTCTACCTCTCAAGTTAGGGATAGTCTGCGTACACTCTACCCTCCACAGACTTCAAGTGTGGGATTACACTAGGTATGTTGTTTCCCCATTTTCATCTACTTTGACCGGTAAACAAGTTTAAGTGCAATTATTGTAGATGCAAGTCCATATTTTCTGTCAAACATTCTAATGTCACCAACTAATTAGTCATTTTACTAGTAGTTTCTTCTAGAGTGAAGATAGTACGTCGAACTTTTGTACAGAAACAACTTAAGTTTTTCATGGGAAATACTTCACATAAAATCAATCAAAAGAAAGTGCAACTTTAAATGGAGTGGAATATAACAAATGATGCTAGCAAATCAGAAAGAACTCACTCTCTTTGATAGACAATTATCCTCTATCCTTTCAAAGAAAAAAGAATGGTTAAGTGTCTAATATAGTGATATTACTAACTGCTACAGTTCCGTTATTCAATTAACATACACTGGATAGCAGTACTTTTCACATTGGATTATTTGCAGCTGAAATAGCGGACGGTGCTCTCAAGATTGCAAAAAAGGGCAGCCTGGTGCACTAAGCTCCCGCTATGCGCGGGGTCCGGGGAAGGGCCGGACCACAAGGGTCTATTGTACGCAGCCTTACCTCACATTTCTGCAAGATGTTGTTTCCACGGCTTGAACCCATGACCTCCTGGTCACATGGCTCTCAAGATTGCAATAGCTTGAAAAATCAACAAGTTAGATAATTCATACTACAACAGTAATTATCACCTCAGTCCCAGAAATGCCCATAGCAAGACCTATATCTGCTTCATGAAGGGCAGGAGCATCATTAGTGCCGTCTCCAGTCACTGCAACAACTTCTTGGAAGGTTGTACGTAAATGTTTCACTAGTGTATGTTTATCCATTGGAGAAGAACGCGCCATCACCTAAGGAAGTAGATCAAGAAATTAATCTCTCTTTCTGTCACCCAATCAGTAGCAGCAAGCAAACAAATGAGATAAGGTAATCCATTAGGAAAGCCAGGACAATCCACACAAACGACCTCAGATTAAGATAATCAGCCTGATGTGCATGAACAACGACAACAACTAAACCTATGTGCTCTGTCCCAAACAAGTTGGGGTTGGCTATATGAATCCTCACTAGCCATGTTTCTCCACTCAACCTCATCTCAGGCCAACATTATATCAAATAATAGTGATAAAAATAAATAAAAGTAAAAAGTGCTATAAGTTCATCACTTGCTGTGCATGAATGTAAAAGATATTTCTTTATTTGATAGGTGAAAGCGAAAATGCAATGCAAGATCAACAACTCGAAAATGCAATCCAGGAAAGAACAAATGCATACAGCAAAGTGAAATAATTATTTCTGAAGGCACCTGTAACTTTGGAATAACTTCATGCAGCTCGGCCTCACTCATCATCCTAAATACTGGACCTTCGATTGCAATACCGTCATCAGTCAGAATTCCACATTCTCTAGCAATTGCCTTAGCAGTATTTATGTTGTCTCCAGTGACCATTCTCACATTGATTCCAGCTGACCTACAAATTACAACAGACTCCTTGACTCCAGGACGAACAGGATCTTTAATGCCAACAATTCCTATGCAGGTATACCCCTCAAAGGGGATAGGATTATCAGTAGGGTAATCATCACTGATGTCCTTGTAGGCGAGGCACAAAGTTCGAAGAGCTTCATTAGCAAATAGGTCAATTGTATCTTTCAGATTGTTAATCGAAGCTTCATCTAGATGAACAATCTCACCGCTAGAGTTTAGGACACTGTCACATGAAGCCAACATTATTTCAGATGCTCCTTTACAGTGTGCACGGAGACCTTTTCCAGGAAGTTCTATAACTACACCCATTCTCTTCTTCGTTGAATTGAATGGCTCAACCTTTACAAGTGTAGATGATTGACGCTCTTCCTGGAAATTCCCTCCAAGCAAAAGACCAAACTCCAAAAGAGCAGTTTCAGTTGGTGTTCCCAGGATTTCAATTTTTCCATCTTCATTCTTAACTATTTCTCCTCCAGTATTATTGAATATAGACTGGATTAGTATTCTCAATGCAGAACTAGAAACTTCAGAGCAGATATTAGAACTATCCTTAGAGCTTTCAGTTTCTACGATTTTACCGCAAATACATGCTTTTACAACTGTCATATGATTAGTCGTTAGTGTCCCAGTCTTGTCACTACAGATGGTAGTTGCAGAACCCATTGTCTCACAAGCAGCCAAATGGCGCACAAGTGCCTTATCATTCATCATCTTCTTCATAGCAAATGCCAGACTCAATGTCACAGCTAAAGGAAGCCCCTCAGGAACAGCAACCACAACAATTGTGACCGCAATAGCAAAGTATTCCAGCATTTCTTGGGTATCGTCCATAGACCAGCTCCAGTGGGACCCTTCCCCTAGTTTGCGGCTATATAAACCTTGCACCAAGACAGCAAAGGTGATGACAGCAAAAAACAGACCTATTTTTCCAATAATAGTTGCCACTCCATTCAGTTTAACCTGCAATGGGGTCTCATCATCTCCTCCTCCACTAAGAGTAGCCATCAGTTTACCCCATTGGGTTCTCATCCCAACAGTAGTGATAAGCATTTTACACGAGCCATCACGAACTTTGGTTCCAGAGAGGAGAAAAGGATTTTCAGCAGTCACGTTAATGGGTTCACTTTCTCCTGTTAAACTTGATTCATCTATCAACAACGAAAATCCAGAAAGGAAGAGTCCATCAGCTGGTACCTGATCCCCAATAGCAAGATGAACAATATCACCAGGAAGTAAATCATATATTGATAATTTTTGCCTGTAGCCATTTCTAGTGACCTGAACTGCAATCTTTTTCTTCTCTTTATCTAAATCCTTAAACTGTAAAGACTGTCTAAAGTCGCTTGTAGCAGTAACAAATACAACCAAGACGATACTTGCAACAATACCAAGTCCATCATGTGCACCCTTTGGCCATCCTTCAGTCATTATGCCAACAACCAAAGATACAAAAGCACAAACAGCAAGGATCATGAGGGTTGTATCTTGAAGAGCTTCCCATACAAAAATCCAGAAGCCCCTTGGTGGGATCTCAATAAACTTATTGATTCCATAAATTTCTTTTTGTCTACTAAGCAAATCAGCAGAAGTAGGAATACCATTGGTGGTTGATGTTGATAGCTTTTTCGCGATACCCTCAACCCCACCATGAACTTTCAGCTTCCTCAAATTGTGTTCCTCGACTATTGATCCCAGCTCATCACCACATATTTGAAACCCGGCTTCTTTCACTTCCTCTGGGACAGTGTAACTTACTCCTGATGATATTAGTTGAACATCAGTTAAAAGAGGAAAATTTAAATACTAGAAGCTGGTTTCACTGAAATACGCAATTACGTACCTTGAATAAAGCTAAGTGCAGCTTGTGAAACCAGAACTGCAACTCTTAGTTTCTCCTACATTAGTGAAAATGCAGATTATACCCATTTTCAGAAATAAGAACACAGATACAAGCTCTCTGGAGTCAGAAAGATACTGTTCAGTATACTTCTTTCCTTATTTTAGATAGAGTACAACAGAGCAATACTACTTGAAATGCTAGTCATTTACAGACACCATAAAATTGAGGAAATCAAAGGTTACCAATTGTTTTCCACCATGAGTGAGTTTAACAAATTATGTTTGACTTAAACTGCTGTTTGGAATAGTATGCACTTTAGAAATGCTCTAAAACAATTGATGAATATTTCAAAAAACAACCCTCGAGATAACCAACTTCAATGATTCTGCATAAAATATCTGATTCTAACTTGTTAAGGAGAATTGGAAAAATGCCAACAAGAAACTAGAACCAACACATACTTCGACAGACATTAGGTTAACTTCTACTCTAAACTACGTTTTTATTTTCAGGATTTTGCTCTCCATTAAAGACTTCCATTTTAGCTAAATATATACTACTATCAACTATGAATCCTCTCTATTCATTTTGCTTTCTAAGGCAACTATATTAGAAAAATTAGAGTTAATGGTCAAAAAACATGTAAACAGTCACCTTTATGCTACTTTCATACCTCAACTATCCACTGGTCCATTTACCTACCTAAAATATCACTCCTTACATATTAAAACACACCTCGATGTTGAGTGGGCCTTCACGTGCCTATTGTCGATTGATTTTTTAAATATTTGGCCAACTCAACATGAGGTGTATTTTAATACAAAGGGAGTGATAGTTTAGGCAGGGGCAAAGTTATGTAGAAAAACTGGGTCACGTGAACCCATGGTCACCCCACTAAACTCGGTATATTAGGTGTATAATTTTTAAAATGTATTTAATATTAACTGAAGGAACTCATGGTCAAATGAAACTAAGTGAGTAAGTGGTGCACTGGTTAAGCATTGAGTTTAATTCCTTAAGGTCGAGGGATCAAACACAACTTGTTGCACATACTTTTGAATTCCTGAATTCGCCTCAGAGTTTAGGTAGGTAAAGGGAATGATAGATAGTTGAGATATGAAACTCACGAAAAAATGATAGTTTAGGTGTGTTTTTGACCATTAACTCAAAAAATCACTATATGTGAAATGTTAACAGTCCTTTGCTGCTTCAACTATAGCGAGCTTGTATGTACAGAAACATCGAAACGAAGTAGTATCAGTTTGAAAATAGCATTTCCTCTATAGATCCTAGAAGTTACATGAGACACAGAGAAAATCTTCTCGGAAAATATCTCAGTCCGATAAAGTTTGCAAAATTGTAAACTAAGACATGAGACGAAATAGTCAACTAGAGCAGAGAAGATACTTTACGGTAATTAGCAATAATTGCACAGATATTTCTAGAAGAGATTGTTAACCTGATTAGATCGCTGGATAGCGCGAGCTTCGAATCGTTTTGATAGGTTCGCTGTGAATCTGAACCTACGTTTCGGATTTTTGACGAGCCAACACAGCTTCCTCCATCTCTGTAGTGCTTCCTCCGATGAATTCTTCGGTTTTACTTCTCCATAGTTCTCCTTAATGTACTCCTCCATAACTCTTCAATAACTTCTCAAATAACAACTAATTTTTCAAAATCCTAAGCTCTTCGCATTTACAGATCGAGAAATTAAATCATTCGTACAGACAAGTGTTACTCTCTAATAATACTTCAATCGAATGTCTTTACTTAGCTGTCTTCGGTGTTTATATATTCGTTATTACCTAATACAGCATTACAACTTTAGAAAAAGCAGTTGATGATAGTGACTACTACTTTTTGCTTGACTATTGACTTGAGAACGTACTGTTCAAGTCAAATCGAAGTAAAAAAAAAGAACAAATGGAGCAGTTGATATAATGTAGAGAGAAGAGATACTAGGACCATAGCAGATCTGTAAATTGTAATACGGAGGAATGCCGCCGTGTGCTCCCCCGTGGTTAGTTGATGGAATTGGCGGTTTCCGAAATACTATAGTAATTGCAATGAATTGATCTATCCGTCCATAAATATAATAGTTAATTGTATACAATGAACATTGATATTATACATAAATATATTTAATTAATTATAAAGAATTGGTTGATACATGAATATAATCAATGAAACATATATGAATTCATTTATTTTTAATACATATATATTAAATTTGCTGAATTTAAAAAATCTCTCTTTTAATTAATAAAATATTAATTTATTAATATATTAATATCTCTCTAAATTAATAAAATTTCATGATCTCAAAATTATTAATTTATAGAGGTTCTATTGATAGATAGGTGTAGTGTAGTGTTATGGAGGAGTGGAAGTGGAACAAGTGAGGAGTAAAATGGCGCTAGATTCAATGCGTCCAGGTCTATGATATTATTAGATGCGTGACATTACACGGTAGATAAGTCATAAGTGTTGATATTTGTTTGGGCAAATTCATGGTTATTTTAAAAAATAGTTTGGATATAATATTTGGAAAACTAATCAAGGTACCCAAAAACAAAATAATTACTTGTTCCATGTCCTTTTTAAACTAATTATTCGTTGTACCCATCGCTCAAAACTATATTTATCCGATATACCCTCTCATCTAAACCTCTTTCTCAGTGATATCATTTGCAGTATATTTATATATCATAATGATATCGGGGATGACTAAGAAAGTATTGAAGCATTCATTTGTGATATCATCTCAATATATTTATGTAAGACGATGATATTATGATCATGAAAAGTGTTTCATTGAATGACCGAAGCAGTCCTTCATGATAACACCACAGTATATGTATATATGACAATGATATCATATAGTTTTTTCCGAGAAAAATGTGTCTTTTTTTAATAAACAAACATGATCATCTATGATATCATCTCAAATTTTTATATATCGTGATGATATCATAGAGAATTAATAGAAAGACTGAAGCAGTGTTTAATGATAACATCTCAATATATTCATATACCATATTAGTATCATAATTGGACATCTTGAATAAATAATTTCTAAGTTTTTCTACGGATACGAACGTAATAAGGGTGTGGACGGACAATTAGTTTGGTTTGGGAAAGCATAGACGTTCTTTCCCCATAATGAGTGGTAATAGTGGTAGTGAATTTGTATAAAAATGTAATTGGAAAAAAATTGTTTAAGAATATATTTTGGATAGTTGTAACTTTTGGTAAGTATTGTTAGTGAACAGTAGAGTTTTATTTAAAAAGTGCAATAAGTACGCTAAGTTAAATTTTCCTTTTTTAAATAATAATTATAAATCTTAATGCTTATGTGCAAGTCATGATAATACGATAGCGAAAATAAATAAGTTTGCTCATTTGCACAAACTGCTGATTCAATTTTCCTTTTATCACGGTCGAATTCTATATATATATTTTAAGGTTGCACGTAGAAGGATTCATTTAAACCATTATTTTGAAGAAACTTTATTAAATTAATAGTAATAAATAATATATTTAAATTCATATTTTTAAAAATATAATAAATTTAATGTTAAAAATCTTAAAGTTACGTGACTTAGGGTCTGTTTGGTCAAGCTTCTGGAAAAGTGATTCTGTTTCTTAGAAGTAGTTCTGCAGAAACTGTTTCTAGAGAATATATTAGGGTGTTTGATCTATAATTATAGAAGTACTTCTGAGAAACAGAAATAGTTTCATGTTTGACCCACATTTATGCAAATTTACTAGAATATTTTTTTTAATAGATTTAAAACAATTTAAAATATTATTTTCTCTATGTTTCTAAGAATTAGTATATCTTTACAATTTAATATTTTTCTAATTTTTTTTTATTTAATTGCAACATTTAATCAAAAAATAATATTATATTGTACATAAGAAATGTAACGACAATATAATAGTCAATGACTCAAATATTTCCAAACCTACCCCAGTCCTACCCACACCTACCCTCACCCCATCCTCAAATTTTTATATCATATTTTTTTTACTTTTATAAAAAATATGAATTATTTTCTCCCCCCCTACCCCCCCCCCCACCGTCCACCTACCCCATTCTCAAATTTATATTTTATATTTTTTTTACTTTTATTAATAATTTATAAAAAAAAATATGATTTTTTTTCTTACTCTCCTCCCTACGGGCCCCCACCCCATACTCAAGTTTCTATTTCATATTTTTAGTTACTTTTATAAAAAATGATTGAAAAAAATTCTTACTCGTCCACCTACCACATTCTCAAATTTCTATTTTATATTTTTTTACTTTTATAATAATTTATAAAAAAATATAATTTTTTTCTTACCCCGGCCCAACCCCATCCTCAAATTTCCATTTATTTATTTTTGGTTACTTTTATAAAAATAATTGAAGGCGTGAAATTTTCTTACCTACCCTACCCCAGGTCCACCTACCACATTTTAAATTTTTATTTTATATTTTTTTACTTTTATAAACAATTTATAAAAAACATGAATTTTTTTCCTCCCCTACCTCCCGCCCTACCCTCACCCCATTGCCCTTCCCCATCCTCAAATTTCTACTTATTTTTTGTTACTTTTATAAAAATAAAAAAATCATGTTTTTTACCTCCCCTCCCCCTACCCCATTTCTAAAATTCTATTTTATATGGGGATATTATATGAAATTAAAAGGAATTTTGTGAAAAGAAAAGGGTAAATGGGTCCCAAAAAAAATTATTTAATGGGCAAAAAAGACTTCTCGAGAAGCACTTCTCGAAAAACATCAAATTGGTGTTTCTGCTTCTCTTCCTATCTAAAAACACTTTTTGGCTTTTTAATAAGTATTTCTACTTCTGGAAAGTACATATTTGACGTGAGAAGCAAGAAGCTTGGCCAAACAGGTACTTAAAAAGCTTAAATCTTAAATGTACTAATTGCGACTTGCATTGCTTGCCTATCACGATGAAAGTAGTGGTGATAATTGGGCACAAGCATACGAAAACGACGGTACAAAAGACATGTATTACTTGTCAGAATTCCACTATAACTTGTGTATAACAAAACTCGTTATCTGTATGCTTCCAAATAAATGATATACGTACTTATTTATTTATATTTCAATTGCAGATGGCTAGAATTAATTAATTAAATCATTAAGCCACGTAGGTGATGTAACCGTGTTTATTATTTTCTTATTTCTTTTTGTTGTTGTAAATAGTACGAAAATGTAGTTTTAATTTTGTAGTAGATCTGATTGTATACCTGTTAAGATTAAAAAAAAAAATGATTGGATACTAGTTTTTCTAGGTTGAATCAATTGGCCTAGCACGTGTTGACAGAGTGGATGGCCGTCCTCCATAAGTTTCTTTTTTCTCTGTTTTATATAAACTAAAAACAAATCTATAGTCAAACATACGTCAGACTATTTTTAGAGATAGTATCACCGGTTCCTCAACACTACTATCAGTAAATCGCGGGATGTGTCTGCCAGACTATTTCTGGAGATAGTAGCATCGGCCCCTCAACACTACTACAAGTAAATCGTGGGAGTGCTGGGATGTGCCTGAATGATCAGAGTTTGAGAATAAAGCAACTCACCTATAAAGTTCTTACCCTAGAAGAGAGCAAATTTCTCCCACCAAAATTCGAACTCACGCTACAGGTCTCCCGCTGGAGTTTAAGTTCTCATCCTTTGTCATTCAGCTATGTTCCGGTGGACAATCTCAACTTATTTTTCGGGACGATTTTTCTTGTATTTGTATGGGCTGCAAATTGGGTTCTCTCAGACTTAGGTTATAGGCCAGCAATTGGGGAAAACTCCCGAATAGCACTTTCCAGTGAAGAAATTGCACTTTCCTTCAAATGGGCTGGTCATTAATTTATGCTCTTTAAAATCAAATTTATATCTAGCGGAACATAAATTTTTTAAGAGTATGGCGTAAGTGAGATACTATGATGTGAAAATATAAAGTTAATTCTCACAAAAATTATTTGTCTTGATGACAAAAATTGAAGATCAACACAAAATAGAAAATTAAAAGCACAAATGACCTCTTTCCAGCGCCCTTTAATTAGAAACTATTCATTATCCTGGATTTCAAAATTTATTAGGAAAATTTCAGGATAATAGTCTGAAGTTTTATTAGTGGAATTTAAAACTTATAATGTTATCTATTTTTCAAAGATAAAGTAAAAAAGTGACCGGTAAATAATACTTTGACCGAACAATTGAACTTAGTGTCTGTTTGGATTGGTTTTTGAGTACCCAGAAGTACCCACTTTCGTAAAAATGACAAAATTGAAGCACTTCTACCATTTATTTCAATTTGAATTTTACAATTTCCTTTATTACCTCTTTAATTTTCATCAACAACTCTATCCACATTCATTACCCTCTTTAAATATCTAGAAATAATTACTAAAAAAAATTCAAATATACAACTTTCATTATCCTCTTTAAATGTCTAGAAATAATTACTAAAAAAATAATCAAATATACAACTTTCATTACCCTTTAAATATCTAGAAATAGTTACTAAAAAAAATCCAAATATACAACTTTCATTACCCTCTTTAAATATCTAGAAATAATTACTAAAAAAATCAAATATACTACTCATGTTCTGTTTTAATTAAAAAATCAAATATACTACTAATGACATACTACAAATAGTCGTCGCAACAATGACTATACACAACTTTATCATAAGGAATGCAGAAATGAATATTGATTTTGATCTTTATGAAGATGAAAACACGAGCATTCACAATGATGATTATCATACATCATCTAACTTGGATCAATCACAGGTTTTATATGTAGCTTCTTCATCAGAGATGGATCACGTTCGAGACTTAGTCCGCAATCAAATTATAGAGTACATGCAAAATTAGTATTGTCATAATATTTAAATACTATTTTCACTTTAAATTAGTATTGTAATAATATTCTACTAATGTTTAAGTACTATATTGCACTTTAAATTCTATTATCTATTTGTAATTTTTATTTACATACTTTCATTTATTAGTAATTTTTATTTATATGTATTGACTAAATATCCATTTTGGTAATTCTACATTCAAAAACAATTTTGATCAAAACTATCCAAACATCATTTATTGATAACAATCACTTTTACATTGTTGCATCCAAACATAAACCACTTCTACCAGAATCACTTCTGACAAAATCGCTTCTGCCCACCGCCAATCCAAACAGGCCATCTTTTACGGTTGATGGACTGAAAATGCTCAGGTCTGATGCATACGTGCCATTGTTTTATGCAATGTATACAAGATGTTAGGGTCAGTAAAACAAGAATTGTGTTGGTAAAAACTTAAAAATTTTGAAGCGTCAATTAAACCCTTGAACAAAACACTTCAAATGTTTGCAAAGAGAAAATATTTGGTAAGGATGTGCCTTTGATGGGAAGAAAGTTGCTGGGCTCAGGCCTTTAAATCTCCATCATATACCTAGGTTTCTTGGAGAGCTGCCTAAGGCCCGGTATGTTACCAAAAGCCCCAAATAGATGGCCCGTGCTTCTCTCAAAGGGTCATTCGCACAAATGACCTATTTTGGGGTGGTCTCTAATCTGCGTCCTTCAAAATTTGAGCTCTTTAATTTTTATCTTTTTTTAATTATTGATGCGGTATAATTAGAATTCCGCTTGGTATAATAAAATTTATCTTCGGAATATGTATCATACACAACCCACAAATTATGCTGGAAATTGTCAACATTAAACATAATATATAAAAGACATAATTTCATATTTCGGCGTGCATAATTATCGTTACAAACTATGCCGGATAAAGCATAATTTTCAACACTCAACATAATTTAAAAAATTACTATAAAACTACGTCGAATAACTTAATTCATACATAATTTATGCCGTACAAGACAAAAAATTAGTTTTCGAAAAACAATATTATAAAGATTATGCCTTTCAAAAATTTAAATATTTTCATAAAATAAATAATAAGAACAAGAATTAAAGACTATATATATATATATATGAATGATAAAAATTAAAGACCAGGATCCCTACATGTCTAGAATGTGAAGTACCTCTTTTTTTTTTGTTGCACATTGTATAGACCTCCAAGCACACTCTTAACTAGGGGTGCACAAAGGGTCAAAACCGGATCGGACCGGACCGGACCGAGGACCGAACCTTCGGATTCTCCGGACCGAAGACCGGACCGAATTTCTCGGTCCGGTCGGTCAATCATTTGGTCGGTCCGATCTCTTCGGCCGATGGACCGAATCCTCCCTGCGATCCGGGCCCAGTCCCCGGCCGACCCCAGCCCCACCCACTCCTCAAAAGCCACCCGGCCAAAGAAGCTCCGGACGTATTGACATATGAAATATAGGTTGTAAATTGATCAAACTTTATCTGATCATAACTGCGCTCGGACGTCCGTTTACCTAAAAAAATTTGATTTCGCGTATTTTTCGATACGGCGCCGCTAAAGGAAAGCGGTTTGATTCCTCCGATTTCTCCAAAAACGCCCATCTTGCCTCAATTTCTCTTTTCCCAAATCGTTACGTTTTCCCATTTTCAAATCTAAATATCTCGCGATGTACAATATATTTCAACGTAAAAATTGCGTGGCACCGTCCGAGAATGTCAATTTCAGTATTGGAAATTCAATTTAAAAAAACAGGTCCTAACCCATTTAATTATATATATATTATATATTAGGAATTTAGAAAATTAGGAATTATATATATTAGGAATTATATTATATATATAGTAGGAATTATATATATTAGGAATTTAGAAAATTAGGAATTATATATATTAGGAAGGAATTTAGAAAATTAGGAATTATATATATTATATATATATTAGGAATTATATATATTAAATATATTATATATATTAGGAATTATATAAATTATATATATTATAAAAAAAAAAAAAAAAAATCGGTCCGGACCGGACCGGACCGAAAACCGAAACAAGATTTTTAAAGGACCGAAGACCGGACCGATAATCTCGGTCCGGTTCGGTCCGGTCCAAAGAGGGTCGGTCCGGTCCGGACCGAAAATTGTGCACCCCTACTCTTAACGGTCATTGCCACGAGGTATTAAAGAATGTGCCAAAGTAAATCATGACATTATTAATAAAGTCACTACTATTCCTATTTTACTACACCATATTCAATACTATTTGAAAATGTTAATGTTGGATTTGGTGTTGTGACATTCTACACAACATATCGTTTCTAATACTAAGTTAAAATTAAGAAATGTTGAAACAAATGTCACAACATTCAGACTAATATTTTATGACAAATAATTTTGCTTTACTTCACGGACTGAAGCAATTCTCGTGAAATTTTTACTACGATGGAGAAGTGACTCAGCAAGGTAATTAGGAGCTAGTGAAAAATGTTGAAAGAACAAGTCAAAGTCGTTGCTATGCATGGGAAACAAGTCAAAGAAGTTAGAGGAATTTGCTTCATGCTCTTCTCCAACAAATAAATCAACTGCCCACATTTCCCTCAACCATCACAACGATTCAACGAGTTTTTCTAGGAAGACTCTCTACTATAAATAGAGAGGTTGCTGCAGTGAATCGATATCTAGAATCAGAAATAAAAAATACCAAGAGAGATCTCGAAAATTCATCTCAGAAAATTGGATCATAAGTGTTGTCCGAGCGCGTCGACAACATTCTGCCCAACATTATAATTGCTGCTTAGATTCTAGATTTGTTATGTATTGAAGCAATTGTAATGAAATATTGTCTATGTCTATTTCGGTAGATTTTCAGGTATAAGCCATCAGCGACTTCATCATGTTTTAATTCATTTTTGTTGTATTTTTGTAATATTATAAAAGAAGGAATTTATTCAATTGTATATAATATATTCAATTTTAAAATCTTCCTGTCATTTAATTTTCGTTGCTTTTAACTCTTCAAATGTTTCTGTTTTTACTATTGTGTTGTTATTGTTGTCAGACGACATTATTCCTGACATTCAAAATTTTATTTAGTTTATTTGCATTTTATTTACTGATCCATAGCCCCGGGACCCAACAAGTAGTATCAGTGCCGACATTTAACACAATAAGTGTTTGGTCCTGTTATTTACAATTATAGATCCGGCTAATCCAACAATTGGTAGACTTTCTATTTTAGATGGTTCAAACTATGCCTATTGGAAGATCCGTATACGTTCTCATATCAAATCAATTGATGTTAGAGAATGGAGATCTATAACCAATGATATGTTGTTCCTATGTTACCATCAGATGAGGAATGTGACATTCTTATTAAACCTGAATCTGAATGGACTGTGGAAGAAACCAATAACGCAAGCTTTAATGAGAAAGCCTTAAATGCAATTTTTAGATAAGTTGACCTTTACATGTTCAAACTCATACAAAATTGCTCTACGACTAAAGACCCGGAACTCTACATGTCTAGAATGTGAAGTACCTCTTCTTCTTTTTTTGTTACTTTGGCACATTGTATAGACCTCCCAGCACACTCTTAACGGTCATTGCCACGAGGTATTAAAGAATGTGCCAAAGTAAATCATGACATTATTAATAAAGTCACTACTATTCCTATTTTACTGCATCATATTCAATACTATTTGAAATTGTTAATGTTGGATTTTGTGTTGTGACATTCTATACAACATATCATTTCTAATACTAAATTAAAATTAAGAAATGTTGGAACAAATGTCACAACATTAAGACCAATATTTTATGACACAGTTTTGCTTTACTTCACGGACTGAAGCAATTCTCGTAAATTTTTTACTACGATGGAGAAGTGACTCGGCAAGGTAATTAGGAGCTAGTGAAAATGTGGGAAGAACAAGTCAAAGTCGTATGCCTAGAGGTGAAGTTCAATAAGTATGCTTGTACAGTTACAAATGAATCTATCCAATGTGTAATGTCAGGTACAAGAACAAACGATAATTGCTATCTTGTTGGAGAACAAGAGTTTTACAAGAATGTTAGGACGGATGACACGACCTTATGACATAAAAAATTAGGGCATGTTAACTACCGTAACCTTGAGAGATTAATCTCTTATGAGGCTATTCGCGGAATCCCTAAAATCAGTCCTAAAGATAAAACAATGGTTGTGAAGACTGTCTCAAAGGAAAGCAAACCCGTGTCTCTCATAATATTGTCCAAAATGACGGACAACATTCAGGTGACTGTTTTCAACTTTTACACATGGATCTAATGGGTCCAATTGAAGTAGACAGCCTAGGAGGTATGCGGTATTCTTATGTGATTGTGGATGACTTTTCCAGGTACTCATGGATATTCTTTTTAAAGGAAAAGTCTCAAACGTTTGGCATGTTCAAAGTATTACACTCTAGAATAAGAAATCTATATCATTCCTCTATTTTTCATATTAGATCCGACCATGAAAAAGAGTTTGAGAATAATCAGTTCTCTACATTTTGTGAGAAAAATGGTATTTTCCATGAGTTTTCTGCTCCCATAACCCCACAACAAAATGGAATTGCAGAGAGGAAGAATAAGACTTTACAAGAAATGGCTAGAGTAATGATGAGTTCTAAGAAGTTGTCTAAACGTTTTAGGCAGAAGCTCTAAATACCGCAAGTCATATCACCAATAGAATCTATCTTAGGCCAGGAACTAAAATGATACCCTATGAGATACTTAATGGAAAAAATCCCATTGTGCTCTATTTTCTTATTTTTGGGTGTGTGTGCTACATCTTGAATGATAGAGATCACCTAACTAAGTTTGATTACAAAAGTGATAAGGGAATTTTTGTAGGCTATTCCCAAAATAGTCATGCTTATCGAGTGTATAATCTTCGAACCAAAACCGTGCAAGAGTCTGTTAACATTGTTTTTTATGATTATGCAGATCTTACAGGAAATAATTATGATAACAATGTTATAATTACTGTGGAAGAAGCGCAAGATGCAGGAAATTCAGATGTTTCTCCAAATGTCACGACATTTGCAGCAACACCTGAAGCAGAACCCGAGAACATTGCAGTTTCGGATGAGGAAACAGAGGCAGAAATTCACGACCCAGTACGTCGGGATCTCTCATCTAGGATCAGGAAAAATCATCCAACTGACCAAGTAATAAGAGAAGTGCATGAAGGAATGAGAACGAGAAGGAAAGAACCACTGAATTACCGAGACATGGTGAGATATGTGTGTATGTCTACCATATATCCTAAGGTAAGTCTTTCTTGTTATATTTCTACTTTGGAACCTAAGAATGTCAATGAAACACTAAAGGATAGTTGGTGGATACAAGCTATGCAAGAAGAATTAGAACAGTTCACTAGAAATGAAGTTTGAGATTTAGTTCCTCGCCCCAACGATACTAATGTTATTGGAACTAAGTGGATCTTTAAAAACAAATCTGATGAATCTGGAACTGTTGTGAAAAATAAGGCTAGACTAGTTTCTCAAGGATACTCTTAAGTGGAAGGGATTGACTATGAGGAAATCTTCGCTCCAGTTGCTAGAATTGAGTCAATTAGACTGTTGCTTGCCATAACTTGTTGTTTGAAGATCACTATCCATCAAATGGATGTAAAATGTGCTTCTTGAATGAATATATTGATAAGGAAGTTTACGTTGAACAACCTAAAGGATTCGAAGATTCCCACCATCCACAATTTGTATACAAGCTGAAAAAGGCCTTGTATGGATTAAAACAAGCTCCACGTGCATGGTATGATCTTTTAACTCAATTTCTTCTTGAATTTGGTTTCAAATGTGGTGTAGCTGATTGTACTTTGTTTATAAAACACCATGGAGTAGATATGGTTATTGCTCAAATCTATGTAGATGACATAGTTTTTGGTTCGACTTCACAGTTCCATCTTAAGACTTTTGTCGAAGCTATGTCCTCAACATTTGAGATGAACATGATAGGGGAATTAACCTTTTTCTTAGGCTCGCAGATAAAACAAAATGAGGAGAAAATATTCATCTCACAAAGCAAGTATGCCAAGAATTTGGTCAAGAAATTTGGATTGGAGAATGCTAAACATATGAAGACTCCAATGGGATCAACTCAGACTATATGCAAAGATGATGTCGGGGAAAATGTCGACCCAACTTTGTATCGCTCTATGATAGGTAGTCTCTAGTATCTCACCGCGAGTCATCCTGATCTAATGTTTAGTGTGTGTGTGTGTGTGCGCTCGATTTCAAGCCTGTCCCAAAATCTCTCACTTAAATGTCGTCAAACGTGGCATCAGATATGTCGCCGGCACATGTGAGTTGGGAATTTGGTATTCCAAAGACACTAATCCTAATCTAATAGGATATAGTGACTCGGATTGGGCTGGTGATGTGGAGGACATAAAGAGTACTAGTGGAGGATGCTTTTACCTTGACAATAATTTAGTTTCTTGGTATAGTCACAAACAAAACTGTGTTTCACTTTCAACTGCTGAATCTGAATATGTAGCAGATGGAAGTTGTTGTTCTCAACTAATATGGTTAAGACACATGTTAGACGACTATGGTTTTTCAAACAATATCTTAGTTTTGTATTGTGATAATATGAGTGCCATTAACATTTCAAAAAATCCGGTTCAGCATTCTCGTACAAAACATATAGATATTAGGCATCATTTTCTAAGAGATTTGGTTGAAAAAACAGCTAGTGCGAATTGATTATGTTGACACACTTCATCAACTAGCTGATATCTTTACAAAAGCTTTAGATCATGAGAGATTTTCCAACTTGAAAAGCTCTCTTGGTCTCTGATTCATCTAAATTAGACCTTTGTTGGCGAATGTTGTGCAAATGTCACGACATTTCGGGTGACATTTACCCTTGTAGCCGAGAGCATTCAAAAAATCTTCTCTTCCTCTATCTACCCCAACCTCGGTTCGGTGCGCATAATGAATGGAGCAGTACTCCTTCCCATTTATCAGAATCTAATTTTCAGTAAATTGTTATGTCTGACTTTTGTCCATACATGTATAGTTTTCAAATAAAAACATGAGCTTAATGTGATACCGTTCCCTGCGATGATACTAGATATCATAAAAAGGGAGTATCAAAATAAGGCAAAGCCTTTGTTATTCTCGTCAATTGTGAAAATTGGGCAAAGCCTTTGGAAATTGATATCGTTCCTATACTATAAGAGTATCAACGTGCTTAATCAAAAGAAATTATGAGGATGCTAAATAAGTATTCTTATTTTTTTACACATAAATAAAGTTTCAAATGTGCTTTATGATTAGATCTAGGACTCAATGGAAAAATGTTACATTGATCTGGAGATTGACCTCATAAAAACATATCTGAAATGTGTCTTGATTTATTGCCGAAAAAGGAAAAAAATGTGTTTTTAGAGATTATGATACATGTGTTGTTCAAAATGTTGCTAACATTACTGGTGACATTCTCAAATTATGATATTTTTGGGATGCAGTATGTAACTGATTCTGTGAAAATTCAGTTATTTTTTCACTGTAGATGTGCCGTTGTTTTTAAAAAAAAATGATTTTGTTGATAATTGTAAAATCATGATGTCTATCATTTTATCTCTAAATTTTAGGAAGAAGTATTGGAATAAAATTCAAATTCCTAAAAATTGAGAACAAGAATACTTTGCTAAGTGTATAAATTCATCTTCAATTTCTATTCTTTCTTGTCTAAATATTTTTTCCAGATTTTTTTAAAAAAAAAAGAAAAAATCATCACATCATCTCGGTTTAACACCAAATCGATGGATCCCTTCTCTCATACTCTAACTTCCAAAACCCTAGAAAACCCTAATCTCAATCCTCATTCATCTTCATCACATTTCTCTTCAATGGATACATCTCCCCAAAAATATCTCCCAACATTCCCGAACCAACCCCAATGAGCACAAGTCCCCCACAATGCACAGCCATTGTGTTGAGTGAGTTTTAAAAACCACTCGACACTGCCTACCCAGGAGACCCAAACTACCCGATTGATATGAAAAATACTCCAGATGTCACTGTGTTACCAAAAAGAAAAGGCACAACTAAATTTCCAACAAGAAGGTCCACTCGACAATTTGAAAGAGATTTCGACAGTGCAGAATCAGCTAAAAAATGACCAAAGGTCGATACCACTGCCTCTGACGTATCAAGCAATGAGTATAGTGATTGAAGTGAGTCAGATTTCAATCTGCCCACTGACGATGATGCCGAGAGGAATCCATTAGTCGAACTACCTACAGAAGCCCCAACATCACCGTCATACTCAAATATCTTTGTTCCTAACACAAGGAATTCGAGTGACGAGCACGAAATCTCAGATGATACGCCCTTGAGAGATTTTGCCCCAGAAAAGAAGTGCAAAAACCAGTGATTGAAGATCCTCAAAAGACACATCAAATGCTGCCAAAAATGTCACAACATCTCATGTGACATCACATCCTAAAGAGTCAAATTCCCTACCTCATCGAGCAAATCTGCAACAAAAACAGAAAATGAGGTAAGTCCCTTCTCAGAAAAATTTCTGACCCAAGAAAAATCAGTAAACTGGTCATGGTACAAAAATAGGATAATAAGAACTGAAAAGGTTGTGGACATCGCATCATGTACGGAATATGGCTTGATGGATTTCTTCACCAAAAGAAATCTACTAGGCTTTGTTAATAACAAATGTCCATATGTTGAAGAGAGTGTGAGACTGTTTTATGCAAATCTAGAAACTAAAATGGGGAAAATCAAGTCAAATAAATTTGGCCAGATTTATCTCTATAACAAGGTTTACATCTTTACACCTACCATAATAAACCAGTGTATGGGTCTGAGTGAAGGATGGGAGGATAAAGAAGAGAATGATGTTATAAACAACAGGGATGGAATGATTGGCTATCTAACTGGTGGTATATTGAGAAAATGGGTTAAGAGAGTTCCATCATCGAAGCTTACAACATTATTTGCAGTTGTACACAAGATACTTATATACAATTAGCTCCCCTCGATGAACGAGTCGATTGTTACAATAGAGAAAACAATCCTGTTGTATAAAATAGGAAAAGGGCTAAAAGTTGATTTAGGAAAAACCATCTTCCAACAGGTTGTGAACTTAGCCGAAAAAGACTCAAGCTTGATCCTACCATTCCCCTTCTTGATCTTTAAAGTCCTTACATCTCAAGGTTTCAAACCACCAAGGAAAGATATGCTAAGAAAGGAACCTGAGGTGTATGTTGTCAATAAAACAGGCCTGAGGAGCACCAACAGAATAATTGATCTCCCCTGGAAACTTAAAGAAAATGTTGACAAAAATGTTCCCAACATTTTTGACAACACTGAAACAGGACAGTCTCCTATTACAGCTGATTGGATTGTGAGACAAATTGCTAAAATCAATGAACAACTGTTTAAAATTGATAATGCGAGACTTGCTCTGATCCAAGCCAGGGATCATTTTCTATCTTTGCTTTCTTCCCAAAAAGGGGGAGATGATGGAGTTGTACAGACAGAGGAAACAGGGGGAGCTGAAGCTGAACATACAAAAGAACCAGAAAGCAGCTACACGAAAAAGAAGTTCTCGTCGAAGACCTGGAGCTGGTGCAGGAGGAGTAAGGCAGTGAAGTTGGAAGAAGTAGAAAGAGGCTGGAATCTACTACTTCTATCAACTTCTGTTGAGACTTCTGCCGACGATGTGTTGATGCTGAGAAGCTACTGCTGTGATGATGAAGTGTTGTTGCTGATGAAGAATATGTTGGCTAAAATATTGTTGTGCTGGAAAAATGTTTTGGTGATGGGATAATATTTTTCATACTTTGAATTGGAATGTAAATGACACTAATCTGTTTATTTTGCTTGGATGATGATTCGTGCTATTTATATAAGATGGCATGTATGTGGATACTGTATATATTGTTTGTATGCCAATTTCAGGTTGAAAGGGAGTAGTTGTGGAAATTTGTCATTGTTAGATCACTTATACTTAGGTGTTTAAGTTTTGTGAAGAAAGACAAAAATGGGGAGAATGTTAATGTTAAGGATTGGTGTTATGACATTTTTCTTAACATATCATTTTCCAGAAAATGTCAGAACAAATGTTTTGACATTCTGATAACAGTTTTGCATATCTTCTCGGACAGTTTTCTCTTTTCCAGGAAATTGTGATCTTTGTGTCACATTCAAATTGACTAAGCAAGGAGTCTTCAAAGCAGATTTGGGATCGATGAAGACCATGTCCAAGAGGTTGCACAACTTGAGGAGCAAGACGTGGAAGAAACAATCCACGCAGTTGGAGAGTCTTCAGCCTTAAGCTACTGCCCACGTGCTCCATATTTAGCTCAACCTACACAACCGATCGATGAGTCTTTCAAGAGAAATCTCTACTATAAATAGAGAGGTCACTTCAAGGATTCCATATCCAGAAAATCACAAGAGAAAAGTGTCACGACCCAACCGGGGCATGGCGGTACCTGCAGGGTACCGCATCGGTATATGTCGAGAGAAAAGCAATGAACATACATAACGCATAACTTATAAAAAGGGTAAACATCACTGGCCAGCCGATAAGGTTGCCTTCCATAAAACATACTTAAACAAAGTATAGCAGTACAACCGGTTCTTATAGCCCAAAACATACATGTGACCACAGACCTCTAAAGATAACAACTGTGGTGGGACAGGGCCCCGCCATACCCCTGAATGTACAAAATACCTATAGCATCAGGGAATATCCGTACCAATAAACAAGCTTCCGGAGGAATGGAGCTTCGACACGGAATAGTGATCCTAAGAGAGGATCCTCAATCGCTTACCGCCTGCGGCGTGAACGCGGCCCCAGGAAGGGTCAATACCTGATCTGTACCAAGTATGTAAAGCTGGAAAATACTATAATAATGATATCATAAGTCTAAAGTAAGCTGGAGTCATGGAAGACAATAAAATACCTTTTACTGTGCCTTACTAACAATGAGAGTGACAAGTATATATATGTAATACTGCATAAAATAGGGGCCTTAGGATCAAAACAGGGTACCTCGCCCGTAGTATCAATAAGCACCCCTACTCCTGAGACTATTTCACCCGCATAGGTCCTGTGGACCCGCATGAGGTATTCCTCGCATAGGCTGTTGATGCGCGTAATATGCACACACTTTTAAACGCAAGTGCACGTTATCGTATCAAGTAGTATAGTCTTAGATAAGACCGAATATCGTCCTCTGGGATTAGGGTTCAAGTACCAATTGTCTATTTTCTAGTATCTATTTGGTGAATTAATGAGTGATTGGTTGTTTATGACTAAGAATTATAAAAGCTAATTAAATATAAAGATTTAATTCAGATGTGATGAGAATAGGGCTTCTATGTATCCTTACTATCCGCTTATGTTACTTACTAATGCATTACTTATGGTATTCTTCTTTTGGAGAAAGCAGGTTTACGAAATCGTTTTATACTCCCGTTAGGGTTATATAAACACTCAACCCCAGTATTGTTCCTTACCTAACTTTCACGATAAGGGTAACGCTATAGGAGGATTAAGCACAAAACCTAGTTGGCCACACGCACAATGCGCAAAATTAGGGTTGTTAAGCCTCTCATCAACGCTACAAATCTAATTGAGGTATTTTCATCCCCAATTCAAGACCGTCTACCCAACTTACAGCATATTCACAATCCCTCCTTTTCAGAATCTGATTAGAAATCATATAGTGATAACTAGTTGTCAATTAGCTACCAAGAATTCAACTCAATTATTGGATAGATCTCTCAATAAGAATAATAACCATAAGCATGCATTACTTTATAACATAAGGTTCAAGAATTCAACATAGAAAGCCCTATAAGAGAATTAGTTCATAGCCATGAATATGACAAGAACTAATTCAAAGTTCATCATGCAAAAACTGAATTAAAGAAAAGAAAAAGAAAAGAAATTACTAATGTTTAGGTCTCCAATCTCCTAGGCAAGAAAACCTTGTGTTTGGCAAGAAAGGAACCTTGAAAACCGCCTAGGGTTCTCCTTTATAGGTTTAAAACGTCTCCTCTTTTCCCTGCAGCTGGCCCAAAAATCACAAAGACCTAATTTTTCCGCGTCGGCGCGGCCCTGCGAGATAGGCGCGCGCCTAAAGTTCTGCAATACTTGGGTGTTTTGGCGCGCGGCCGATATCTGGCATGCGAGGCGCGCGCGGCCTGCAACTCCTGTGGCTTCTCGGATGTTTAGCGCGCGGCACCTTCTGGTCTTCGAGCGCGCGTACTGAATCTTCTGCAGCCTCTCGAATAATAGCGCGCGCCGCTTCGATTGCGAGGCCGCGTGCGCAGTCTGATTTCGGCCTTGTTTGCCACTTTCTCCGTTTTCACTCTGTACCTCCTCTTTTTCCCTCTTTTCGCTCCTTTTTCGCCATTTGGCCACTTTAGCCACTTTGACTCAAAGAAAGAAAATCTATCCTAATACGACACTTTGTATGTACAAAGCGGGACAAAAGACTAACTAGATCGACTCAAAGGTGTATATAAAATACAGATCAAATACCCCCAAACTTAACCTTTGCTCACTCGAGCAAAGATAGAAAAGAAATACAATAAAAGACTCAAAAGAATGAAAAATAAAGGACTCTCTCATTAATCACTTTTCTTTGCATAAATGTTAACTAGAAAAAAACATGAAGGTTAGCGAGAATAATATCAGAACATATAGCATGGAATTTCAACACATTGAGCTAGATATTTCGCAACTCATACTTATCATGCTTAAATGGAAGTCGGTGTACTCAGTATGCATATAAATTCAAAAATTCCTATGGCATGCTTACTTGCTATTCTCCACTAATTCGGATATACATAGAAGAGATCTTGAGGACTTTGGGGTTGTAATGTAGGCTTAGGTAGGGGTTGGTAAAGATAGGCATTTAGGCTCATTTTTCGCACCATAAGCTCTTTGGCTTTTCAATTTTCCCTTTTTCATTTGATTCTTTACTTCACTTCAATTCTATCCTTCCCTATTTTGTTTTGGGAGAATGAAGTATATAATAATGTGACACCCAAACTTAGGCTTTTGCCTATTTCTTATTACTTTTGTATTGGGGTGCAGCCAGACTTTATTCATTCTTTTGTTTTCTTTTAACACAATGTACTCTACTGTTTCATAATTTCACTTATGGTACACTTTGTGGGAATATAGGGTGTCAAAGAAGAAGTTTCAAATTTTAGGCTCGATGGGGCTAACTAGTGATATTTTTAAAGTGCGGGATAGAAAAGAATGGTAAGAATTGGCTATCAAAGAAATGCGAGTCATCTCCTAACACGTATCCTAACTATTTAGCCTCAAATAGCAGCGATCATAACACATAAGCATTTATCATTTAGCATACATAACTCAAGCAAGAGACTCGAATAGGCAGTTACATGAGTTTTTGGCATCTCTAACCTAAGTGTTTAGATAGTCGCTTCCATTCCTTTACATTATTCCACCTTACTTCACTAGGTGTTTTAGCAACTACTGACATCGTGATCTTTGTGACAGCAATTATGACTCAAAAAAAGAAAAATTTGGTGACTCAAAATAAACGTAAACAAATAAAAAGACTTAAATAAAACATAACATGACACACAAATAAAACTAAAACACAAAACACACCCCAAACTTAAATTACACATTGTCCCAATGTGTAGACTCAAACGATAAAAAGCGACAACACAAACTTTGGCTAAAATGGTGGTGGCGGCGGTGGATAATCGTCGACCGTTGGTTGAACAAGGCACTCGGCTCGTCGATTTGTTGCCTTGTTTCTTGCCGTCCTTGTACTCTCGTTTGCAAGGTCTGCATCATCTCCTTCGGTGTTGGTACAATTGCCTATTGTGGGCTCAAGGTTCTGCTCTTGTGGTTGGCCGGTGGCTGGGTCCTGCCTCATATTGAGCCCCTATTTCAGGCTCATCTTCATCCATGGTTGCCTCTGCTGCTTTGTTGTTCTTTGCTGCGGGTTGTACTCTTCGTCATTCTTTGGGGGCTAGGAGTGCGGAAAGAGTGCACTATCCCATGTGACACCGGATTGGTTTCTTTCATGAGTATCTGTGGGTAGTTGTGGGACCGCACTCATGTGGCATAGACTGGTAATAAGTGAACCGTGTCCCAACCCACCTGTTGTCACCAACCTGATTTCTTCGATGCTCTGCACTATCTCTTTTCCCACATCAATTATCGGCCCGCCATAATTCCATAAATCAACTTAATCGCCTTCGGCACTCGTGAAGTGCGTAGATGGAATCACGCGGCATCGACGAAATACTGACAAGCCTTGGCTGCGCATTGTTAGTGGCACCGCTCGGTGCTCTAGATCCATTCCTTCCGATCTCAAAAGCGACCCGGGGTAGCTCGTGTATGCGATATTATTCGATCAATGTTGTTCTTGCTCCTGACCATGTTCTAAAATGGTTCCAATCGCTACTTTCTTCAACATCAACCTCGTTTTAGCGTTGTATTTATTATACTGCATCACAGCATATAATTTCCCACAAAGCACCCGCTCTGCCTTCTCCGAAAGTTTGCATAAAATTCCCGCACTATTGTTGTATTCACCGTGTTATCTTCTCCGGATTGACAAATCTCTTCCACCCCTTAGCTCAATCATCGCCGGATGGGCTCATAAACGCGTCTTCATCCCCATAGATCCCCTTTGGTAATCTATTCCCTCTCGGAATTACGGGTCTAGATCAAGTCTTTTGTATCTTTGGTAGGTCCGTAACTCACGAACCTATTTTCATCGTATTGGGGTGTCGGGGTGGATGTGGAGCCTCTTCTCTTCCCGTGGCCATGGTTAAAGCAGTTTACGGAGCTTTTAACTTAGTGGCAACGTCTCTACACACTCAACAACTAGCGGAAAACAACACCCCAAACTTCAATCTTTCTACTCAATACCCACAACCTTCTTTTCTACTCCTTTCTCCAACTTCACAATCACTTTTCACCTCGAACTACTCCAACTACAATACTTCTCCAAACTACTACCTCCTATGACTTTTAGTAAAGGATTGAGAACAAGGATAGGGATTACCTTTTGATGAGAAGATTGAGCTTGTTCTTGTTTTAATTGGTGGGTTGAGGCTATGGAATGGAGCTTTGTTGTTTGAGATAGTTGGGGTTTTGGGAATTTAAGAGTTTAGGTTGTGGTTGGGTTGGATTTGTGGAGGATTTGTGGGAGTTTCAAATTTCGTGGGTTTTGGAGGAAGGTTAGGTTTTGAAGTTGGAATTGGGAAAGATCGATTTTTGGGCGTTTTAAGTTCGATTTTCCGCAGTGGTAGCCTGCTTTTAGCCCGCGGCCTAATCATCTGCGCTCGCCCGGGATTTTCGCGCTGCCCTGCTGGCGCGCGGCTAAACTCGCCAACTTCTCGAATTCTCCGCGCCACTCTCGCAGGGCGCGGCTCTTAAACTTCCGAGCCTGTTCAGATCTTTTGGCGTTCGCTGCTCTGGCGCATGGCCTACACTTCTCGAAATCCTTGCTTTTCTTGATTTATTTCGTCCCCGGTTTAATTTCTTGTACAATCACAAAACAACAAGATCCAATCTGGTGAGACTCTTAGACAAACTAAAATAAAATAACGGCAATTAAAATAACATAATTAAAAAAGCGTTGGGTTGCCTCAACAAGCGTTTATCTTTAACGTCTTTTAGCGGACGCAAGTTCCTTAGACTTACTAGCCCAGGGTGGATTAAGTCCCCAACGATCCATTTCCGCCACATTTGGCGTTTCCTTTCTCCTTTTCTTTTTAGCATTATCGGTGGTAGGAGTTCCTAACAATTACCTCATTTAGTGTCATCTCGGAAACCATGCTTGCTTTCTTGGGCTCATCATTCTTTGGTTGCATTGCAATGGCTCGCATGGGGTTTGGTGGTGTTGATTGCAAAACACCCACTTACGCTTCTTGGCTCAACGACGTGTTTAAATACTTTAAACACCATCTCTTCGTTCTCCACTCTTGGCGTTAGCTCTCTCTTTCAACGCCAATCAAGGCTCTGCCGTTCTAGGAATGGCCTCCCAATATGATCGGGATTTTTGCATCTTCTTCCATATCCGAATGAGGAAGTCTGCGGGAAAGAAAAATTTTCCTACCTTCACAATCACATCCTCGATCTTCCTCGTGGATGAACCACCATCTGTCGGCCAGTTGCGGACTCACGGTGGTGGGTTTGCTTCTCCTAACTCCAATCTTTTGAAACCGATAGGGCATCAAATTTATACTCGCCACTAAATCACACAAGAGCTCTGTTGCAGTCACCCCGCCATGCGTGGTAGTGTAAAGCTTCGAGTCCTTTAGCTTTGGTGGCAATTTCTTTTGTAAGATAGCACTACACTCTTACATAGTGCTATTATCTCATATTCGGCCGGTTCCTCTTTTCCCAAGATTTCTTTCATGAACTTGAAATAAGATGGCATCTGCTCCAAAGCCTCTATAAACGGTATGTTGATGTGCAACTTCCGAATACCTCAAGAATTTGGAAAATTGTTTATCGACCGCCTTCCTTTGTAATCTCCGGGAAAGGAATCTTTTCGATACTCCTTCTCCGAGTTTTCTCTATCACCGGGCTAGGTTCACCACCTTATCTTTTCTAACTCTGCTTCCTCTCAACTATTGGTCGGCGGTGTTGCTCAATTGTTTTCCAACTTACCATTGCGCCTTACATTGCTCTGATTTACCTCGGCATTGCTTGGCAATGTCCGCGTGGCTTGATGTTTGCCTGCTTTGCTACCGCCCTACCTGTGTTTCCAAGTTTACGAACGAGGATCTAGATTCTGTTATAAAGCTGCGTCGGCGTTGGCGTCTTTGTCATGGCTTTAAGCTCATCTGGTTTTTCTTGCGACACGTGCATTGGTATTGAAAGTGGGGGCTTGAGTGAAGAGTGTTGATTCTGATCTTCTTTGGTTCGCATCGCCCTATCTTGGTCTGCCCACGATATTGGTTTTGTTGGCCCATGCGATTTTCTTGCCACAGTGCGATTTTCTTGCCCCGATCTCTCTCCACGAGAAGTTTGGGTGATTCTCCACCGGATTATAAGTGTTTGAGTAGGGGTTGTTCTGTTGCCTCTGGTAGTTACCTCTTGCTGACACTCGCCGCTCCATTGGGATGTTGTTGGGATCCGAAGGACACCTATCAAATGTATGTGGCGCCACATATCTCACGATTTTCGGCGATTTGCGGCATTCGACCACGATATGTTCTTTGCAATTGTTTCGCTAGAAGAGCCACTTGTGCGTTCAAAGCAAAGAATAGCATCTACTTACGGACCCGCGCTTCTTCTCCCACTGGTTGCCTCTCTTGATGACATGGTTGTTAGTGGCCATATCTTAATAACTCGTGGCGTCGTGGGTGTTTTCCTCATGAATGCCCCGCTGCGTGCATCTATGATGGTTACGGTTGTCTTTGCTCGGCCCGTTGTAGAAAATATGAACCAAGTTCCACAACTCAACGAATGGTGTGGACACTTCCTCTGTAGATCCTTGAATCTCTCCATGCTTCATATAAGGACTCTCATCACTGATAGAAGTTGTTCAACTCCTCTTAATTTTCTTTGCTTTACGAGTGGAAAGAACTTGGCTAGGAATTTCGTGCCTACCGTGCCATGTAAATATCGAATCGGTGGCAGAATTCAACCATACTTTTGCTCACATCCTGGTGAGAAGGAAAGAGCCTCAATCTGACGGCATCATCGATGCGCCGTTATATCTGAAAGTGGCACATAGCTCAAGAAATTTGCTATGTGCATATGTGGATCCTCAGATGGCGATCCTCCGGCGCCGTGTCTTTGCACCATGCTCGTAATCGGTTTTATCTCGAAATTGTTGGCTCTGTGTAGGGAGCCTAATGCAGTCTGTGCTCCATTCACTCTTGGTAGCACATAATCTCCCGCACTTCTTTCTCCGGATTCAAACCCGTCCTCCATATCTATTCGCACTGCGAGGATCTCCCAGGTTAAGTTGATTTTCACCTAACCTTCTCTCATCCTGTTATTGTTGGGAGCACCGCCCATTTCTATCAACGTTGCAATTGGCGATTCTTTCTACGCTTGCGTGCTTTCTCAATTCCGGATTGAAGGGAACAAGAGTGTCAGCTCCTCTTCTCCTTCGCATAAACTGATATCCTGAGAAAGATCAAAAACAAACAAAGAATCACGGCACCCTGATTTTCGTAGAAACTAAAAATAAATAAAAAAAAATGAAAAATTAAATCCAAATTAGAAATTAAAAATAGATAATTTGATATTGAACTATTGCCTAATCCCCGGCAACGGCGCCAAAAACTTGATGCGCGTAATATGCACACACTTTTAAACGCAAGTGCACGTTATCGTATCAAGTAGTATAGTCTTAGATAAGACCGAATATCGCCCTGGGATTAGGGTTCAAGTACCAATTGTCTATTTTCTAGTATCTATTTGGTGAATTAATGAGTGATTGGTTGTTTATGACTAAGAATTATAAAAGCTAATTAAATATAAAGATTTAATTCAGATGTGATGAGAATAGGGCTTCTATGTATCCTTACTATCCGCTTATGTTACTTACTAATGCATTACTTATGGTATTCTTCTTTTGGAGAAAGCAGGTTTACGAAATCGTTTTATACTCCGTTAAGTTATATAAACACTCAACCCAGTATTGTTCCTTACCTAACTTTCACGATAAGGGTAACGCTATAGGAGGATTAAGCACAAAACCTAGTTGGCCGTCGCGCAATGCGCAAAATTAGGGTTGTTAAGCCTCTCATCAACGCTTCAAATCTAATTGAGGTATTTTCATCCCCAATTCAAGACCGTCACCCAACTTACAAAGATATTCACAATCCTCCTTTTCGTAATCGATTAGAAATCATATAGTGATAACTAGTTGTCAATTAGCTACCAAGAATTCAACTCAATTATTGGATAGATCTCTCAATAAGAATAATAACCATAAGCATGCATTACTTTATAACATAAGGTTCAAGAATTCAACATAGAAAGCCCTATAAGAGAATTAGTTCATAGCCATGAATATGACAAGAACTAATTCAAAGTTCATCATGCAAAAACTGAATTAAAGAAAAGAAAAAGAAAAGAAATTACTAATGTTTAGGTCTCCAATCTCCTAGGCAAGAAAACCTTGTGTTTGGCAAGAAAGGGAACCCTTGAAAACGCCTGTGGTTCTCCTTTATAGGTTTAAAACGTCTCCTCTTTTCCCTGCAGTTGGCCCAAAAATCCGTCAAAGACCTAATTTTTCGCGTCGGCGCGCGCCCCGATGGCGCGCGGCGCCAAAGTTCTGCAATACCGGGTGTTTTGGCGCGCGGCCGATATCTGGCTGCGAGGCGCCGGCCTGCAACTCCTGTGGCTTCTCGGATGTTTAGGCGCCGCGGCCTTTGTCTCTGAGCGCGCGCCTGGATCTTCTGCGCCTCTGAATAATAGCGCGCCCCGCTTCGATTGCAGGAGGCGCCATGCGAGTCCGATTTCACCTTGTTTGTCACTTTCTCCTTTTTCAGCTCTAGTACCTACTCTTTTTCCCTCTTTTCGCTCCTTTTCCGCCATTTGGCCACTTTAGCCACTTTGACTCAAAAGAAAGAAAATCTATCCTAATACGACACTTTGTATGTACAAAAGCGGGACAAAAGACTAACTAGATCGACTCAAAGGTGTATATAAAATACCGATCAGTATCACCGCATGGGACTATTTCACCTGCATAAGCCCATAAGGACTCGCATGAGGTATTCCTCGCATCGTGGGTAACAAATCCACGGAACACGTGGTATAACGATCTTGGGGACTTTCCCCTCAGATATACTCTTACCCCGAAGCAGATGGTATAACGATCTTGGGGACTTTCCCCTCAGATATACTCTTACACTGAAGCAGCTGGTATAACGATCTTGGGGCTTGCCCCTCAGATATGCTCTTACACTGAAGAAGATGGTATGACGATCTTGGGGCTTGCCCCTCAGACATACTCTTACCCTGGAGAAGGTGGTATAACGATCTTGGGGCTTGCCCCTCAGATATACTCTTACCCTAGCTCAAATCACATCATATCATAATCATAAATAAGTTAAGAAAACTTATAACTTCTTATTAGTCTTGTTCATATACCCTCTCATTTTAGTTTACTTAAGGCACTTAATCATATCTTTAATAAAAGAAAACCGGGAATTTAATCCAAGTACTACATACTTCAACTCTTTTAAAAATGACTCTTCTTTATACATAAAACCCTTGGGCAATTGATGCCTTAAAACCAATTTGCCTCTTCATATACTTATCTTACTTTTGAGTAAATCTCTTCTCATTAATCTTTTATGAAGCTAATAAACCAACTTCCCATAAAGTTGTTATATTAACGCTATGCTTTAGTAAAATCATATTTTTCCTCTAACCAAGGGACTTATGCATTCTTAAAACGAAATAAGTCATTATATACTTAAAACAAGTAAGAATACCAAATCTTGTACATCTACCGTACTACATAGTTTCATCTATTCATGCTCAAGAGATAGGAAAGCTTCACATACCTCTTTGGTCAATCCACTTGCCAAGTCCAAACTACCGCAAGTAATATGTCAACCTAAAATAACCATGATACGTTTATTAACCTCTAATCTTAATGTAGACAATCCAAGTTCAAAGTCACTAAATTCTATGGAAAATTGGGCAGCATTTCCTTTGTTTCTACATACTTTGCCACCTTTCACAAGGCCGAATTTATCATCCAAACGCCACATTTAAGGCTCAACAATCCAACATTTCAAAGGGGATTACACACCCAAACTCAACAATTCACTTAACAATTCTAAGGTAGTTTTTAGGCTACAACATGCTCCTAATATCTTCTTAACCAATTCCTCCACATACAAACCATAGTTCTTACATGCAATGAGTCTAAGAGCATTATTTACTACCACAAGTTCTTCCTTCTTAACATGCAACACTAAAAACTACTTCTAAAGGAAGAAATGTTACCTTAAAGCTTTAACCAAATTTTCCAATCACTTGCTAGCTTCCTTTTCAAGAACACCACCACAACAACCTTCACAAGCTAACCACAAGCTTCCCTCTTTCTTTTACTTTTTCAGATTTTTCTTTAGGCTTGAATTTCTCTTGGAATCTAAGAGAGAAGTGGGAGCTTAAGCTTTAGAGAGAGAGAGAAATTGGAAGATGACCAAGTCTTCAAGACTTGGTCAATATATTGCATGCAAGAAATCAGATGGGGGGGGGGGACACTTGTCACCATCCCAAGGTCTTTTAAAAGCAAATCTGACTTTTTCTAAGTTTTTCCGCCCAAAAATCCCGCCTCGGCGCCGCGGCCCCGCCGCCGGCCTGAAACCTCCGCAACCGCTCTGAACTTTAGGCGCCGCGACCCTGCTGTCCTGGCGCCGCGGCGCTGCAACTTCAGCGACCCCTCAGTACTTTAGGCGTCGCGGCCCTCCATCCGGGCGCGGCCCTGCGCTTTGCTCAAACGCATTCTGTCCGATCGCGCCGAACTTGTAACTCTCATAACTTTCTACTCCGACGTCCTATCGACGAACGGTTGGTTGCGTTGGAATCTAGACTCCACGAACTATGCCCTAGGCCTTTGAAACACTTAGGAATTATCAATGAATCAGGTCATAACCCGTCTCAAAGTTGACTAAAACCCATCCGGAATAATCCGTCAACCTATCCTTTGAAAATTTTAAGTCTTACATGCTTTCGTACGCTCTCATACGTAGGGTCAGAACTACGGGGTATAAAATTCTCCCCCCCTTAGAAACATTCGCCCCGAATGTTCCTTCTAGGCTTACTCAAATCACAACATCGACTTAGACCCTCTTAACTATTCTTTTGCAAATAAAGAAGCTCCATGAGCCACAACATACTGAAGCGTAAATGCTAAATCAAAACTAACAAGCAGGAAAGTGGGTTACCTGGAGGTATAGGAAATAGGTGAGCGTACTTCTTCATCATGTCATCCTCTGCTTCCCACGTCATTTCCTCCCTGTTCTCGTTCCGCCATAGGACCTTGACGGAAGCCACGTCTTTCGTCCGAAGTCGTCTAACCTGACGATCGAGTATCGCTATGGGACTCTCCTCATACGATAGCTCCTCTGTCACTTGGAAATCGTGAACCGGGTGCACTCTAGATGGATCTCCAATACATTTTCGCAACATGGACACATGGAAAACTGGATGTACCGCCTCCAAATCGGACGGCAGATCTAACTCATAGGCAACCTTGCCTATCCTACGGACAATCTGATCTGACGCCAATGTACCTTGGGCTAAGCTTCCTTCTTTCCAAATCTCATCACGCCGCTTCGTGGCGATACCTAGAAAAACCCAATCATCTATCTCAAATTCCAAGTGTCGACGCGATGATCTGCATACGACTTGCCGACTCGAGTGCGCCAAGAAATGCTCTCGGATAAGCTTCACCTTATCCACCGCTTTGAACTAAGTCGACCGACTAATCGAACTTCTCCCACCTCGAACCACTATCGGTGACTGCACTTCCTCCCGTATAAGGCCTCATGGCGCCATCCGAATCGGAATGGTAGCCGTTGTTGTAAGCAAACTCCACGAGGCAAATGATCCTCCCAATACCACGAAATTAATAACACAAGCCCGCAAAGATATCCTCGCGTGTTCGGATAGTGCGCTCGGCTTGTCCGTCGATCGAGGGTGAACGCCGTCGAGACTCACCTGTGTCCCTAATCCTTCGAAATGTTATACCCAGTGGTTCGCCCGACCGATCGGGGTCTCAGCGCGCCGGCGTAGTGATTGTAGGGCCGCGCCGAAATCGGAGGTCGAAGTTTCAGCCGGGAAGCGGCATGGCGCGGAAGATCCGAGTCCGCAGGAGTTGCGGCCATGCCGCGGAAGCGAGGCCGCGAGCCGAGGGAAATCAGCGGAAAACTTAGGAAAAGTCGATTTTTATTTTAAAGGGCACAGGTGGGGACAAGTGTCCCCATCTGATTTTTGCATGCAATATATTGACCAAGTCTTAATTTGTCATCTCTCTCTTTGAAAAACCTCTTCCTTCTCTCTAAATATTTCAAGCTCCTCCTTCTCTCTAAAAATCCAAGAGACAATCTAGCCTTAGGAAAAATCTGAAAAATTAAAAGACAAGAGGGAAGCTTGTGGTTAACTTGTGAAGGTGGTGGTGGTGGTATTCTTGGTAGAAAGGCTAGCAAATTGTTGGATAAATTTGGCTAAAGCTCTAAGGTAATGATTCTTCCTCTATTATTAGTTTATGGAGTTGGATGTTAAGAAGAAAATACTTATGGTGGTAAATAATGCTCTTAGAGTCATTGCATGCTAGAATGTGGGTTGGATATGAAGGATTTGGCTAAAGAAATATTATGAGCATGTTGTAGCCTAAAAACCACTTTAGAATTGTTAAGTGTACTATTATAACTAATGGGGCAGAATTTTACACACCCAAGATTAGGTGTGTAATCCCCTTTGTGTTGGTTTGGTTGTTGGGCCTTAATGAGGCGTTTGAATATTGAAAAATCGGCCTTTGAAAAGGTGGCAAAGTGAGTAGAAACAAAGGAAATGCTGCCCAATTTTCCTTAGGAATTGATAACTTGAATTTGGAAATTCTACATTGAAATTAGAGGTTAATAAACACACTATGGTTATTATAGGTTGACATATTACTTGCGGTAGTTGGACTTAGCAAGTGGATTAACCGAAAGAGGTATGTAGAGCTTTCCTATCTCTTGAGCATGAATAGTTGTATCTATGTAGTACGGTATACGTACAAGAATTGATAATCTACACTTGTTTTAAAGTATATGTTACTTGTTTCATTTCAAAAGTATAAGTCCCTTGGATTGAGGAAAAATGTATTTGACAAAGGGATAACGCTAATATAATGGCTTTATGGGAAGTTGGTTATATTAGTTTTCTTGAAAGGTTCACAAGGAAAGGTTTACTCTAATTAAAACAAGTACGGGTAAAGGATTTGAAACTTAGAAAGGTGAATTGATTTTTAGGCATTGGTTGCCTAAGGTTTTAAAGGAAATGGAGTCACTTGATTTAGAAGCCTATTATATTTCTAAAAGGAAATGTGACTTGTCTTGAAAAGAAATCGTAACCTGATACTATGGTGAATAGTATCTTGGAATCTTTGTATAAAAAGAGTTTTCTTAAAAAGTTAGAAGTACATGGTACTTGGGTTGAATTCCCGGATTTTCTATTGAAAGACATGTTAGTGCCTTAGGATACTAAAATGAGAGGATATATTAATAATGTTAATAAGAAGTTAGGGGATTTCTTAACTTGCTTATGATATGATAGGCCGGTAGTGCTTATGTATGATATGATAGGTCGGTAGTGCTTATGTGGTGATATGATGGTAGTGGTGCTTATGTATGATATGATAGCGGGTGAGCTATGTTATATATTTGTATTATTACTGGTAAACCCAGTTATTATCTATGCCATGGATTTGCTACCCATGATGCGAGTCGCGTGACTTGCACTCGTGCGGATCCGACTACGGGATCCACGCGGGTGAAATAGTCCACGCGAGTACGGCGATGGTACTCATGCGGGTCCACGGGATCCATGCGGGTGAAATAGTCCACGCGGGTGAAATAGTCCCACGACGAGGCGGATGACCTCACGCGGGTCCACATGACCTATGCGGGTGCAATAGTCCCGTGAGTAGGATTGCTTAATGATACTACGCGAAGTACCTGCTTTGATCGCGAGCCTCTATTTTTATGCTATAAGTTTTATACTCGTTACTCTCATTGTTAGTAAGGCACGGTCTGAGAAATTGATTTTTATCTATGACTCGGCTTATCTTTGACTTGTGATATTACTCTGATATTTTCGGTTTACATACTTGGTACGTTGTGTCTTGACCCCTTCCGACGCTGCGTTAAATCTGGTAGAGCAGTGTAGATCCTCATTCCTAGGATCTTTTACTCAGTGTCGTGAGCTCCATTTCTTCTAAGCTCGACTTTTGGTATGGTTCTCCCGTGTTGTTGATATTTTATACATTCAGGCATGACGGGCCCCGTCCGCCATAGTATTACTCATTCTTAGAGGTCTGTAGTCTTGTCATAACTTGGGTTGTTAAAGGATATAGCTGTTCGGTTTTATGTACTTTTGGGGTAGCCATTTTGGGCTAGACTATTTATACCATTATGGTTGTTTTATCTTGAGTTTATATTCCGCTGGTTTTCTCTGATGTTGTGTCACAAGGGTGCCCGGGTCAAGGCACCGGTCACGGATCCGGGGTCGGGTCGTGACATGAAAAGACCTCCAGAAGTTAGCCGAGAACTGGGCTCCTCTATCTGATATAATCGACACCGGGACTCCGTGCAGTCTTACAATCTCTCTAATATATAATCTGGCATAGTCCTCGGTGAACGCGTCGTTCGAGGAAGAAAATGGGCTGATTTCGTCGACCGTCGACAATCACCCAAATGGAATCATGCTTCCTCGAGTGGTAGGTAGCCCGTAATAAAATCCATATTTATCACCTCCCACTTCCAAGTCGGAATCTCAATAGCTCGCAATGACCACCGATTCTCGTGCTCAATCTTAACTCACGACAATTCGCACGCGTGCTACGAACTCGCAACGTCCTCTTTAGGCCATCCCACCAATACACGACCGAGGTCATGATACATCTTTGTCGACCGGATGAATAGAATAACGAGCACCGCGTGTGCCTCACGAGCATCTGCTGACGAAGTCCTGTCACATCGGAACACACAACCGACCGAATCTTAGCACCCATCAGCGCTACCTCAAATAGACTCTTCTCCTTCCGGAGCTGCGTCTCGATGCATACCAAAATCGGATCCTCATCATCGCCTCTTCACCTCCTCGACGATGGAAGACTTCGCAACCTCTCGAACCCGAATTCGCCACTAACAGAATCAACCAAACGAACCCCAAGGCTCGCTAGGCGATGTAACTCTGACCATATCCTCTTCTTCTGCGGTGAACATCGACGGACTACCCATCGATCTGCGACTAAGGGCATCTGCAACTACATCGCCTTCCCCGGTGGTATAGAATATCAACATCGTAATCCTTAAGTAGCTCCAACCACCGCCTGCCGCAAGTTCGGCTCCTCTGGTGAAGATATCGGAGACTCTTGTGGTGCGTAAATGTCCACATGAACTCCATATAAATAATGTCTCCGCATCTTTAAAGCATGAATCACTGCTGCCCGACTCAGTCATGTGTGGGATAGTTCTTCTCATGCTTCCTAAGTCGAGATCATAAGCTATAACCTTGCCATGATCGTCGACGCACTCCAAGCCCGGCTGACGTCACAATAAACCACATATCCATCTAAGCCTCGGAAGAGTAAGAAGCTGAAGCGGTCGCCAACTTCTCCTTTAGCAACCGGAAACTTTCTCACAAGTATCCGTCCACCGAACATAGCCGCTTCGAGTCGGCTTAGTCAAAGTCTTTGAAATAGAAGCAAACTTCTCTACAAACCTCCGATAATAACTGCAAGGCCCAAGCTGCGCACCTCCATCGCGTAGTGGGTGCAGGCCAAGTCTTCGCTTCAATCTTGCCAGACAACCGAATACCATCGCCCCAGATAACATGCCCTAAGAAAGCCCGAAGCTAACTAACTCGTGACGAGAACTTGGCATACAATCGCCGGTCTCGGAGGACTCTAATACCGTCCTCAAATGATCAGATGCTCGCGCTGCGCGCGAATACACCAAGATATCATCAATGAACACTATAACGAACATATCCAAGAATGGTGCAACACCTATTCATCAAGTCCATGAATACTCTTTGGGCGTTGGTCAAACCGAAGACATCACCTGAACTCATAGTGCCCATCCGGGTCTGAATGCATCTTTGGGATATCTATCTCTCTAACTCGCACTGATGATAACTGCATCGCAGTCTATCTTGGAGAAACACTTTGCACCTGCAATCGTCAAACAAATCGTCAATCCCGGGAGGATATCGTTCTTGATAGTTACCTTGTTGTTCACCGTAATCAATACACATACGCAGCGTTCCATCCTTCTTCTTTACAAATAACATTGGTGCTCCCTAGGGAGAAACACTTGGCCTAATAAAGCCTTTCTCTAGCCGATCTTTCAGCTGGGCCGTCAATTCCTTCAACGCGGCCGGTGCCATCCTGAATGGCGGAATAGATATCGGTCGAGTGTCTGATCCCAAATCGATGCAAAACTCAATCTCCTCTCGGGAGGATACCTAAGCTCATCCGGGAATACGTCCGAAACTCTCTAACAACCGGAATCGGAAGGTCGGCACCTACTCGATGTCGAATACGAACCATATGGTAGATATACCCTTTCGCACCATCTTCCTATCCTCGAGGTAAGAAATAAACTTACCCGCCGGCGATGCAGATTCCCTTCCACTCGATAACAGGCTCGAGAAACCGAACCGAACTAATCTCTCTCTACCACGTTGGTATAGCAAGATGCTAGCCAATCCATACCCATAATCACATCAAAGTCCGTCATATCCAACTCTATCAAGTCGGCAGAGTCGACGGCTATCTATAGTCACAGGCAAGCCTTATACACCCGCTCGGCTACCATCGAATCACCCATCGCGTAGCCACCTCAAAAGGTCTTATGGACTCGGGCTCTATCCCTATTCTACCGCAATATGAGGAGATATGTAGGACAAGGTAGAACCTCGATCTATCAAAGCATATACATCACAAAGAAGAAACCAATAATGTACCTGGCGACATCCGCGACGCCTCACGATCTGTCATTGGGACATAGCATAAATGCGGTTCGAGGACCGTTAGAATCGAACCCTACCACGACCTGCGCGGCTCTTGGCCATAAGTACCACGCCTCGGGCGTCTAACCATCGAAGATGAAGATCCGAGAACGCACCGTCGGCTGAACGTAATGCTCGCCGCCTGGGGCGGACAATCCTTCTTGGATGGCCCGCCACAAGAGTAGCACACTCCGAACCCATACGCACTCGCCGGATGAGACCTACCGCGTCGAGCACCGGAGGTAGGTGGTCTCGATTAGTCTTGGTCTCGCCTCGAAAACTCGAAGTCCTGGAGCCACGACTGCTCTCAATAACCTGCCGATCGGACCTCGCCGAAAAATCGAGAAGGAGCACTCTGTCTTGGTGGAATGTGGACTGGTTCGCTGCCGCCGCCAAAATCGCCACGAGAACTGCTGTCACGGCCTCTTGGTGGCCCAATCTAGCCGATCCTGCGCTCTCTGCCTCAATCCCACGTGCGTCGCTGCATCCCGCAATATCCATCTCGGTGAAGAGCCACCCTGACGTCACGATGTCATGTGACGGTCTAACCCATCACATATCGATGAACCACATGCGCCGTATCGGCTACTATGGTGTGCGCATATCGGCCAAGAGTCGAACTCAGTGTACTCCCGATAGTCCTCCCGTCTGTCTCAAGTTCAAGAACCTATCTACGGGCTCTCATCACCTCGTGAGGCAAGAAGTGGTCTAGAACGCCTCGTGAACTCCTCTCAATCACCGGAAGAGCATCCTCACCCTCGACAATACCTACGACTCAAACTATTCAACGCAATATCGCGTAACGATGAAAGCTAGTATAACAGACTCGGTCTCCGTGCCCTAGCACTGCACTGCGTGTCGTCAGAATCGCCGGACAAACTCCTGCGGATCCTCCTCAAATCTCGAACCATAGAACTCGGGTGGGTGATAACCCGAAATCCGAATCAAGTAAACTTCGGCTCTGGGTTGGCGCTGCTCGCTTCGTTGCCACTGCCACTATCTTGGTCGATGCGAATCTGTTCCGTAATCTCGTACTCGGACCACATGTGGGATGGAGGCTCGTCTGCGGTCTCGATGGCAGCGTCCGCCTCGAACTCTGCGAAGTGGCGACGACGTGGAACTCGCCGCCCTAAACATCATCTTCGTAGGGCCCGGGCACGTGCCTCGTGACTCTCCGCGTCCACTAGCGGCACCTCACCGCCGCCTTTCGGGCGCGGTTGCACTGCGTGGGCATAATCGATACATAAAGGAAAACATCGGAGGAGGTTCTACCTATAACTCGGCTACATTGCACGATCTTAGAGTGAAAGAATGAAACAATCCTAAATATCCTGCAGCCTCACGATTATAGATGTGGTGCGCGACACCGATAATCAAGACTACTAGACACGGTGCGTGGACACTTTCAGAGGACTAATCGCTCGATACCACTTTTGTCACGACCCAACCGGGGCATGGCGGTACCTGCAGGGTACCGCCGTATATGTCGAGAGAAAAGCAATGAATATACATAACGCATAACTTATAAAAAGGGTAAACATCACCGCGGTAGATAAGTGCTTCCATAAAACATACTTAAACAAAGTATAGCGGTACCAGGTTCTTATAGCCCAAAACATACATGTGACCACGCACTTAAAGATACTGCGTGGCGGGACAGGCCGCCATACCACGAATGTACAAAATACCTATAGCGTCGGGAATATCCGCATACGAAACAAGCTTCCGAGGAATGGAGCTTCGACAGGAATAGTGATCCTAAGAACGAGGATCCTCAATCTACCTGCCTGCGGCGTGACGCGGCCCAGGAATTCGATACCTGATATGTACCAAGTATGTAAAGCTGAAAAATACTATAATAATGATATCATAAGTCTAAAGTAAGCTGGAGTCATGGAAGACAATAAAATACCTTTTACTGTGCCTTACTAACAATGAGAGTGACAAGTATATATATGTAATACTGCATAAAATAGGGGCCTTAGGATCAAAACAGGGTACCTCGCCCGTAGTATCAATAAGCACCCCTATTCCACAGGACCTATGCGGGTTAGCCTTGTCTTTAAATTTTTCTAGTATCGCAACAATCCGGTGTCATCATAATTCGACACCGGGACAGTTTAAAAATTTGCATTCGCCCGGTCTTACTTTTCTAACATCGCAGCAATCCAGTGTTATCATAATTCGACACTGGGACATAATTTTAAATCTGCGTTAGCCTTGTCTTTAATTTTTTCTAGTATCGCAACAATCCGGTGTCATCATAATTCGACACCGGAACAATTTAACAATTTGCATTAGCCCGGTCTTAATTTCCTAACATCGCATCAACCCAGTGTCATCAAAATTCGACACTGGAAAAGAATTTTAAATCCGCGTTAGCCTTGTCTTTAAATTTTTCTAGTATCGCAACAATCCGGTGTCATCATAATTCAACACTGGGACAGTTTAAATCTGCATCCGCCCGGTCTTTAATTCTTCTACCGTCGCAGCAACCCAGTGTCATCATATAATTCGACACTGGGACAAAATTTTGAGTCTGCATCAGCTTTGCGCTCAAGTTTCTAGCGTCGGAGATCCTTTTTTTTTTTAAACTCTATCTACCCGTGCACTTCCTAATCTCTGCCAGTCATGACAAAATTGGCTACAAGTCAATTTCTTTGTCTGGAAACTCTTTCATCCTCTTCATATAAAGAGGGACACTAGTAGCGGATATGGGTAGGAACGGGCCTCACTATTGCATCTCGTGAGGAGTTTTCTGATACGGATGTTCGTTACGAAAAATTCAAACGTTTCAAAATTATTGGTGGTAAATTTTCTTACAGAAATTAAATTTTTGATGATGTTTGGGGGCATAAGAGACGTTTTTAAGAGAGAAGTGTGATGCGGTGGTGGGGTAAGGATGTGGTCGAATCCTTGAATTGGAATGCGATGACCATTACCGATCATAATAGATTGTGAAGTTGGTAACTGACACAGTTGAGGAAGATTACCTGAATTGTTAGTGAGATGAGACGTGACACCTGTATCCATATACCAAACATTATCGGGCTATTGACGGATCAAGAAAGCCATTGATTTGTTATCGGGTAAAAGACAAAATTTTAATTATTTTCGGGTAAAGATAAAGGAAAGAAAATGGAAAGTAGAAAAAGTCAAAAAACATCCAATATGTATTTTTTCTCGGGCAGTGGAGAAACCGAGAAAGCAAGAAATAGGATTTCTTGTGTACTGTATTGGTGCTCGGACTGTGAGGGAAACACCTGTTGAAGATAATCCTTTGGAAGGACAAAGTTGCAGGTGCAGGGAAAAGACGAGACAATTGATGTCTTCTCTGTTCAACCGTCGGACCAAGCTCCGAGAAAAAAAAAGAGAGGTTTGATATCACGTAAGATTGAACCGTTTGACTTTGGGTCTTAAAGATGGAAACTTCTATTGATGGATGTGATGATATAAGCTTTGCGCATGGAGCATTTCCCTTAAGCATTAAATCAACTATTCTAGTACGACAAATTCATAACTTAAAAGAGTAAATGTATTTAATCTCAAATAAGTTATGATCGTTTATAAGAATCATATATATCTTTTATACAATGATTTTGATTTTATTATTTATACGTATATATGTGTCATGCGTGCGCGCACATATATATATATATATATATATATATATATATATATATATATATATATATATATATATTATCCAGCTTATTGTGATATTATAACAAACTAATTAGAGGAGAACCCACTCAATGTACTCATGAATGAAGATAAGCTGTCGCGTAGGCACTTCAAGCTTACCGAGGAGATAATTGGAAAAATGGCCAAGATCGAATGCAAATCGTGTGAAGTGGGAGTTCTTGAAATAAAGGAGAACCCTTGCGCTGACGTGGTAGTGATCTAACGCTGAAGCAGGTTAAATTCTGTGATTAATTCACAATTTTATCGTCGGGGGGGGGGGGGGGGGGGGAGGTTCTTGAAGTGGGAGATCCACTTTTGGAAAAATGAATGAAGATAGCTCTCGGCCTCTCGCGCATGCCACTAAAGAAAACATTGAAGTTTTGGATAATGATATGATGTTTTTGCTTTTTGTATCTATACTTCCCATACTAGGATAAAAAAGATAAGTGCAAACTAAAGACTAAAAAGGAAAATAAATAAATTAGAGAGAGAAAATAGAATCAATTTAGGGGTCGATGTGACTGGAGTTATTAAAAGCCAATACCAAAAATTTCCGAACTAATGATATAATACTGACTTGTGTACTTCTTACGTCCCTAAATAATACATGGTCTAATATGTATTTCAAATTAATCTCTCTTATCATTGTTTCAATTTTATGATGTTAGCGTAGCTAAGGAGAGCTGATGCAACCGCTTACGCTATAAGCTAACAACTAAAACGGGAAAAGAAGTAAAGAAAAAAAACTGCAAGTGGATTGTGCAATTTCATGAAACTAGATAAGGCCTAAGGGACATGTGGCATCACAATTCACAACCAAACACAAGAAATATATACCCCACTCAACTCCCTGCCCAACTACTCCCATTCAACACACTTATGTAGCAGCTTTAAAAGGGTCCTCTTACCTATAAATTTTGGATCACCTATAAAGTTATTTTTGTGTGATATATATGTTGGTATAATAATCTGTATTTGGCTAAATAATGTTTCAAAACAATCTGTTAATCACTTAGTGAAACATATAACATTAATGAAATAATAAACGAAAACAGAATCTGTTTTGGAAAATAATTTCAGAATGTAATCAGTTCACTTAGTTGAAGTGTGTCGTAAGAAATTATTCCCTCACGATCTCGAGGTTAACGGAATATCGCTCCCGGATAGAACGATTATCTTACGAATAGTAGTACTCCAAATTCGTGTGAGCGTAACCACTCAACGGCGATATATATCGCGAGAATGAAAAATATTTTCGACTTGAATATGAAATTCAGAATGGAAAAGTTAATGAATAAATTCTTGAAATAATCAAGAATTTATAGGGTTGGAGGTACTGATTCTGAATGGTTCGAAAAAGAGAGGGAGAGCCGGACGGGTCGGGTCGGGTCGGGGGTCGATCCGTTTGAATTTGTTTTTAATTAAATAATTAATTAATTTAATTAAAGAAACGTTTGTCCAAAAAGATTATCAATCAATCTTTTTCCAATTCCGATTCCGATTCCGAAGCCGAGCGAGCGACGACGGCACGACGGGTCCTTGCCCTCTCAACCCTTTTAGCCGCTAGAGAAGGTGTAATGTAATATATACACCTCTCTTTCCTTCTCTTTTTTCGATGTGGGACAAAATAGTCTTTTACCCCCTTTAATTTGCATCCAATCATTTCTCATTCACCAATATCAAAACCCAACAATATATGTCATAGATTTGAGTTGTGAAAATAACTAATAATACTTGCATTAGAGTAATTGTCTACATCACACCTCGAAGTGCGGTCTTTCACCAGACCGGAATACTTCATGCACCATATTGCCTTGAACACACACGAAAATAAATCCCTTAATAGCATAGGCAGATGTAATATTACGACATCAGGTTTATCATGAATTCAATATTTTTTATACAAAGCATGATTTATGTGTAAAAATTCACGAAAATTATAATAAATAGTAGGTCTCTGAACTCATATTTTTAAGAATACAATATGTTCGATTATTAAAAAAAAAACTTAAAGATGAGCCTATAAAACTTAAATAATGAATTCGTCTATGCTTAATAGTACTAATTAACATAGTAGCTGCAGCAGGAAGTATAAGTAGAACAACTTACTTTCAATTGGTTAATTATGTATTAATTGTAAATAATTAAGGAGTAGAATATATAAACTATGTGTAACAATTTGTCACTTAATTGCAATGCTATAATTTCTTTAAATCGATATATCTTATACTTATACGATGCACAAGTCTTGAATAAGATCCTCAGGGGCACAGACGAGTTGGTAAGTAGTAAGGTGATTGGGGTACAACCACCCCGACGTCGCGAGTTCGAATCCATGTGGTGACAGTTTTTGTTGAAATATTGCAAGGGTTATTGCTGGGTTCGTGTCCCGTTGATCTTCTCATGCGAATTTCTGGCGCGATATCCTCGATTTACATCTCACTCGTACGAGCCTCTGTGCAGGCAGAGAATTTCACTTCGGGACTCGCCCTTATCAAAGTCTTGAATAAGAATAAACTTGGAACTCCTGTCACTAAAAGCTTCTTTTATTCCAAAAAAGACAGTTTGATCAAATTGTTAAACGTGACAAATCTCAGGGCTAAAAAGGCTAAAAGAGGAACAAGATGGATGTATATATCATTTTGGACATGAAGATATATTCTCATAAAGTAGATATATATGTATAGCCAAATGAGTAAGCAACCGATAAAGAGAGAGCTGGAACTCATATTACAAAACAAGAATCTGATTCAACTTCAGTAATTTTCACTATCTGTATATATTGGAGGTTGCCTTCAAATTATACTATAGGCCCCTCCAAAAGAAGAAATGAGAATATACTCCACGACCATTTTTTTCTTGTTGCCGCATTCATCCTCCATTTCTCTCTCGACTTGACGTTCCTCAATCCACATCTTATTAGACGCATTCCCATCTAAAAATGCTCATAAAATTCAAAAGGATCAAATTCAACAGAAAATGAATTGTCAGTGGTAAATTCTAACTGAAATCAAGTTTTAAATTAATCAAGGAGCATGAAGGACATTCTTTAACGCTGATGGTGGGTTCGAGGGAGACAAGTTTGTATTACCATAACAACAAATTAGAATTAAATGACCATTTCTGAAAATTATACCACGATTATAACTAAATATTCTATCTGTATCTTTTCCTAGGAACCAATGAACGTCAAACATCTAATGGTAAAATTGTAAATTATTACTTTATAGTTTAAAAAAACGAATATTACAAATTATATCTAGCATATCTAATTTAAGTGCAAGAAATCAAACACCCAACAACAAATAATTCATATATTACTAATTCTTATATAACTAATTTATACATAATTAATTCATGCACTATAATCCTGTATAACTATATATCATACCAAACGACCCCTAAGAAAAGTGTTAAAAATACACATTAAATATCACTTTTTTTAGTTTTCTATATGAACTATAGGTGTGATAGTTTTTACTATCTAAACTATCATCAACTAGTGAGAAAAACACATCTCAAACCTCAACTATCATTTATTCACTTTTTCACGTATAATTAAGGTAGGAAAAGTGATACTTAAGATGTCTTTTTTATCAAAATTTCAAACTTTAATTGTTCATATATATATATATATTATTTTATGCCGCTCCAAATATAGTGACTATTTTCGTCAAATTCTTTTTTCCATAAAAATATATCCGAATCCCGAATTAGCTGTCTCTTGACATCTTTATAAATACCACACACCTCCAAAGACTTTTCCCATCACACAACTCCTACCCAACAGAAATTACTCAAATTAGGCAACCATTAAACAAAAATATATTTTTCTTTAAAAAAGTACAAAGTTCAGTAGACTCTTCAAAGTTTTTTCCCCTCCAATAAAAAAAACTCAAAATGGGTCAGACACTTTTGGATGCTCTAAACGTACGAGTGGTAGGTTCAGGCGAAAGATTTATGGTGTTAGCCCATGGGTTCGGTACCGACCAATCTGCTTGGAATCGAATTCTACCTTTTTTTCTCCGAGATTATCGTGTTGTATTGTATGACCTTGTCTGTGCTGGCAGTGTGAATCCTGATTTTTTCGATTTCCGACGTTATACGACACTCGACCCTTATGTTGATGATCTTCTTCATATTATTGATGCTCTTGGTATTGATCGTTGTGCCTATGTTGGACACTCTGTCTCTGCTATGATCGGAATTCTTGCTTCCATTCGCCGCCCTGAACTTTTCTCCAAGCTCATCCTCATCGGTGCTTCTCCCAGGTACTTTTCAAGCTTTTACTGCTTTAGCTTTCAGATTGCAATAGTTGAAAAGTACTGTAATATTCTTCTCCCTTCCGCCGGCGGAGCTGGAGTATGACTTACAGTTGTAATTTTAAATTTGTGTTAAAAATAATTACTACTATTAAATATATATTAATTTAGAATCATATAAGCCCTTGCTTTCCCTTTGAAAATATTTGTCACGAATCAAACCACGTAAACTTCAATTGTTATTCTAAGATGTATTCATCAAATTAATATACTTATAGTGCTGCTTGTCATACGTTATCCAATATTAAATTAATCAATCAACTTTATGTCTATGTCTGGAGTTTCCGTATACAGATAATTCAATTGAGTCTGTTTGGATGGGGGTTTATAAGCCAAATCTAAAACCTACTCCTGTAAGTTAGAAATCATACCTTTTGTCTTATTATATTACTATACTAGTTTAAAATTAAATATTTAAAAATATATTTTTATTTTATTCAAATATTTAAAAGCATCTAAAATAAGTCAATCCAAACTTAGATCGGCTGATGTGAGTACGTACAAATAAGAGCTAAGAAGTAAGAACTGAGTTTGGTTTAACTTATGAAATGGAGTATTTAACGTGGTCTTTTTGTTTATTGTTTTCTTTTGAGAGTCCCAATAAAGTTGAGAGCACTTTTGTCAGACTTATCTTATCCTAAGTTTGACAAAATTCATGAATTTGCTTAGGAATGTTATGATCAATCAATTGACATTTCATGTCTCAGAATCCTTATCTCTTTTTCTTTTTATCTCCCATCAAATCTTTAATAAAATAAATGTCACTCCAATCAGGTTCTTGAATGATGAAGACTACCATGGTGGAATTGAACAAGGTGAAATAGAAAAAGTATTTTCAGCAATGGAGGCAAATTACGAGGCATGGGTCAACGGTTTTGCCCCGTTGGCTGTAGGAGCTGATGTTCCGGCGGCGGTACGAGAATTCAGCAGGACATTGTTTAATATGCGACCGGACATAACATTATTCGTGTCGAGGACAGTGTTCAATAGTGACATGAGAGGAGTTTTAGGCCTTGTGAAAGTTCCATGCCATATTTTTCAGACAACAAGAGATCACTCTGTACCTGCTTCAGTCGCAACGTACCTAATGAACCACCTTGGTGGGCGGAACACGGTGCATTGGTTGAATATTGAAGGCCATTTGCCCCACCTTAGTGCCCCTACCTTATTGGCTGAGGAATTGAGAATAGCTCTTTCACATAGGTGAATCTACCCAATCACACTGAAGCGATGAACTCATAGAACTTAAATCTTGAATATATTTCTGCACACAATCAAAAAAGAAAAGAAAAGAAAGTAAAAAACCATGGTTTGTTTAGTTTATGAACCTTCATACACTTTGTGGATTTGTGGTAAGTTTGGATTTTTACCAAATAGGATTTTGAGAACATTCATGAATAATAATCCTTGCAAAAAGATCTTGAATACACAAACTATGCACAAGTCTTAGTGTTTTTTGTGCATGGGAAGTTACTGAACAACTGCTTAAAGATTTTTGTTCCTCAAATTTTGTATTCTTGTTATTGCTTTTGTGTTGATTTTCCAAAAAAATAAAAAAGGTGCTTTTGGTTTTCTTGATCCAATTTACTGTGAGGGAATAAGGTGATGGATGAAAATTCATAATTGATATTTATTGTGTGTGGCTTTTTTGTCTCATAGGTTAGTTAATTCAAATTTTGTGAATCCAAAAGTGTAAAATTGAGTTCAACCACCTTAGGAAACGAAAAAAACTCTTGCACAATTAATATCAGTTGTGTGAGTCTCAAATATATATAAATAAATTCTAAGGAGATGGTGACACCAGGAAGAATGGTAGACGACGGTCCATTAGTATAAGATATGATTAGTGGCCCAGTGGCCGTTAAATTTGTGGCGCAGGGTCGCGAGTTCGATCTCGGCGGATCGTTATAAGGCGTATCGCCGTATTAAAGCGATAAACGCAGATGCGGACATGTTACGATGTGGATTTGATACTCGCCGAACAATTCTGTTGGGGTTGGGCCAGAGCGTTGATCAGTTGGTGGCGATCGACAGCGAATGCGGTGCACATCCCGCGATTTACAGCGGTGGCGGCTAGAACGGGTTCCATTCGCCTGGAGTATAATCTGGATCTTATCACGGTCTTAGCGATATGAAGTCTTAGGTCGCCAGGCGCGGATTATCAAAAAAAAAAAATATGATTACAAAAACGAAAAAGAGAGGATAAGAATATGCACATGAATTTCACGTGATGAAGGTGCCCACCATGGACCATTTCCTCTATATTTTTGGGTTTTGCTTTTCCCACCCCACTTTTTTTTTCTCTCAAGTTCATTCGGTATTTTGGTAAAGAAGAGTTTGCATCTTTCATCAAAAAAACTTAAAAGTCATGTGGTCCTAGTCCAAGACAAGTATCAGTCCTTGTTAGAATCTTGAAATAGGCAAAAAATTATTTACTATTGGCTGCAGTTTTATTTTGTTCTTTCTATATAAGGGACCTGGTTGATCAAGACTTGAACAGATAAAATTGTACTATTACTATAAGCTGCCAATTCAATTTCGTGTGAGATTTTAATATTTTGATTTCCCCCCTTTCCTTTTATAAGAAAAAAAGCAAGTTGCATAATAATGGTAGTTCTTTTGTAATTCAAGAAACATAGTTGTGTGAATTGTATATAACATGAAAGTATTCCAGAGTATGGAAACTGATGTGAGTGTTGTCAACACTCGATTACAGACTGAAATTTGTACAAGGATTAATGTAGTTAAGGGGACAAAAAAAAGAAAAAATGTAGTCATTGGATAGAGCAAATCTGCAAATAAGGTAGTTGATATAGGTTAAGATTTCTTTGAAATGTAGACAACTAGCTACACCCCTGAGGAAGGTGATAGCTAATCGAAAAGAATTATCTAAAGTGTAATTATTTTGAAAAGAATCATCTAAAGTGTAATTATTTTGACAGTAATAATAATACTTCACGGTTGGTTGACCAAAAAAAAAAAGAGATTGGATTTGAGAGAATTTCTGCAGTGCCCACTACTCGTTTTGTTGTTTTGTAGTTGTATCCAAAAGCTTGGATGACCCACCAGTTAAACCAATTCAGTCACTTTGAAAAGTCTTGTTATGACTTCTTGTGACCCCAAAATGGTCGTCCTATTTATTTTCCTTTGTTTTATCCATGAAGTTGTTAACAAGCATTTTCGTAGCCAAACACGTTAACACCCAAGAAACGAACTTAGTGTGTAATGCGTGGAGTGAGGTGTACCAGGCGAAACTATGATTGAGTGAAGTGGACACATATTTTTTTTCTTGTCGGAATTATCCTCTGTAGCTCTATCTTTAGCAGTTGTTCAATCTTTCATTTCGAGAATAAGATTTCGATGTCACGAGATTTTTTCACAACTTCGTTCTTTGCGTTTTTTCCATCAATAGCAATTCCATATTAATTGCTTGAAAAATGCATAGTTTTTCCTAGAACTGGCCAACGGGGCGGGGTGAGGCAGGGCTGGCGGGATCGAGGTCTGGCGGGGCAGGAGGGTAGGGCGGGGTCGGGGCTGCCCATCCCGATACCAATGTGTCATGGGGTGGGGTCGGGGTGAGATCATTTTTTTTATCTTTAAATTAAATAAATAATACACACAACAAGATAGTTTAATAAAAACATCTCAAGATTGTTTTTGTGACTTTTATATTATTCGACTAGAAGTATGATTTTTTGTGTGTAATACAATTTCAAAATTGCAACTTCGTGATATTGAAAGTTGCAAATAAATAACATAGTAAAATTACAATTAAAATAATTATATTTTAAGAAACACATTTTTTAGTTTCTTTATAATTTCTTGTGGTTCTTCGGTTGCAATTGGTATATCTTGGTCAAATTGATCGATGTCGCTTGCACATCCGTCGGATAAGATTTCGTTGTAGTTGTAGTCTTCTTATTCGTTGATCTCCGATTGTCGCACCTCACTGCGCTCATGATTCGATCTGAATAGAACTGCAATCTCTAATGAGTCTCCTGCCAACGAATGTCTGTGCCCCCCTATTTGAAATGTTCTCGTAGAAAACGCGCTTTCGGACGCTTTGTTGACGCTTGAATGTTCAACACATCTCTGGCCATCTTTGCTAGTGTTGAAAATTCTTCTCATTCTCCCTCCAGTATTTTAGCAAGTCTTCACGTCCCTCTTCATTTTCAATTGCTTCGTACGGTATAACTGTCACGATCCAAACCGGAGGGCCGCGACGGGCACTCGGATTTCACCACCGGGTACCCCTAATCACCAAACCATAAATAAGTACAGATTAAGCCAAAAGGATTTTGAAAACTTTTAATAAAAAAATTGACTTATACATATATACATACCCATACCCATATCAAGATAGGCCGAGGAGGCTCTACAAAACCACTATCCACAGGACACCTGTCTACAAGCCTCTAAAGAGTATAGGACATCAAAATATCATACCAAGACTAGACTGCAACTCTGGAACAGATAAAGTGCTACAACATCAGCTGAATCAGTAACCTATCAGCGTATACCATCACTATCTTTAACTGAACCTACGGGCATGAAACGTAGCCTCCCGAGGAAAGGGGGTAAGTACGAATAAATGTACCGAGTATGTAAAACATAAAGTACAATAAGGAAGATCATAACTGGCCAAAAGATAACAGGAGACAAATATGATAACTAAAATACCAATACAACTGTGTCATATAAAAATGAGAGTCAGATGTGCCTTATAAAAATAAATGAGATTCATATCAAAAATCATGAATGCATGTCCATATAATCATATATATATATATATATTATCCTGGGTACCTGTACCCGCGTCATGAATGCATGTCCATGGAATCGTCATACATATACTATCATGGGTATCTATACCCGCATCATAGATGCCTGTCCATGGAATCATTGTTGACACCCAATTTTGACCCTCCCGTCCAGTCATTAACTATAAAATTACACTAATTTTGTAAAATAAATTTTTTATGATTTTTATAATAAAATGCAGCGAATAAAACATTAATACAGACATAAATAAGCAATTTAATAATGACACCGCGTCTTACGTAGAGTATTAAGCACTTAGAGTCTCGGGCCCGGATTTATTAATTGTTAGCTCTGTCGTAATTCTTAAATAATTAATAAATACATAAAATAAATAATTTAGCAATGACGTCGTGTCAAACAGCATAGCCGCATTTATTAATGCGCAAGAGAATTTCATAATCATTTGTAATTTAAAATCAATTTTAATCTAATACATGCATTTAATAGCGTCACATTTATAAAAGCTTTAAACAATTCTTAAATATCATACTTGCATTTAGCATTTAAATAATTTAATCTAAACTCAATTCAACTTTAATTTAACTTCGCAATAATGCACAATAATAAGATTTTAAATAATAGCGCCGCATTCTAAAGTATTAAGAATTAATTAAATAGCACGTCCGTCTTTATTCTTTATAATAATTCAAACTCAAGCACTAATTAAATAGAACACCCGCATTTATAACAATTAGGCTAATAAAAGCACCTAGATAATTTAAGCACAATTTATTAATTTAATTTACTACTAATTAACTAATTAGATACCTAAAACTAATACCTATTAATAACCAACTACCCTTATTAATACCACCAATTACATTCTACCCTCTGCGTCGCCCTGACACGAAAACCAGCGCCCTTATTCCTCCTCAACCCACTTCCTCATTTCGTCATCCGCCGTCCGCAAAACAAAGCAGAACAAATCAAACCTAACTAACCACAAAAAGCAGCGCGCGCCTCCTTACCTCGCACCTTCCCATCGCAAGACGTCGAGATTCTGCGAGAATCGTGGCGCTCTTTACCACGCACCCGGCTCTTACCATAACCGTAATATACACTTACCTTAATCGATTTTACACGCGAATCGCACCAAATCAGTCAGCATATTCGACCCAAAGCTATATCAAAACCTACCTAATTGGGAACCCACACCATGGCTATATAAGCGTGCGAAACGAGCACGGGAGGCGAGCACGTGAGAGGCATATCTGACGAGCGCGTGAAGCGTCGAAGAAGCGATCGCGGACCGTTATTAGCACCGCTTGAATAGGAAGTTCGAACCCCTTTTTAGTTCCAGCAAAGAAATCAACGAATAAACTTTGTCCTTTATTCGCATCGCAAACCCCCTAACCCGAGTGGACCGACGACTTGATACGCTGCCTCGGTTCGCTGTCCGGAGAAGGTAAACCCGTTCTCTTTCAGATTTCTTGGGTGATTTACGCTTTATAATTTGTTTGAATGATGTGTTCTGCTAGTTGTGTTTAATACCATTTTCGTATGATTTGAAGTGCATTCGTTTATGTCGAATCTGTTAGTCAGAATTAATCGCTATCAGTATCTGTAATTCTGTTTTGTTAGTGTGATTAGTCTGATATCAGCATCAGTAGCGTGTTTTTTAGGACAGATAATATCCGATCTTATTTGCGTCTTGTTAAGATGATTAATATGATGCAGTTGTGGGTATTCTCAGCCTACTGAGCATCCTCTGTGTATTCGAGCGACCTCTTTTGGTATTAATGTATTGATCTCAATATCCCTGTATATTCACAAAACAAGCAACTCCTATATGTCTTCTATGCCTAATAGTCAAAACTATACCAGGATTATCATCTCCTGGGTCATTCCCATGCCATATGAACATGTAGTCCCTGTTGCATCTTATATTTGAAAGATAATATGTTCTGATATGGTGGAACATATGTTAAGATATTCTGTGTCATTGGCCTTTATCCCAGTTTGCAAAGACACATGAACCTGTTTAAAGGATAAGTTATGGCTAGGACAATCGTCGATGCTCGTAGTAATTGGAACTACATCAGCCCAAGTGTAAAATTATGTTGAATCTCGCGTATATTAGTTCTCTGTTTTGCTCTTGGATAATTAAGGGACTTGTATTAAAACGCATTTGAATATTTAGCATGTTCATGCAACTCTAAATACCCCTACTTTGGTACTTGTATTTGTGAATTTGTGTTAAGTGTGTTCATCATAAATTGAGCATATCTCCGCAGTGTTCATATCTGGGACTGCCTATCTAAATGTTGCCTCCTGCTTACCCATTCCTGTATCCTTTTCTGCCATGTCCTTGCATGCCTACTAGTTGGTTAAATGTTGTGTCTGTACATCTTGAATCATGCCATAATTGACCATATGTTGTCTCTTTTCTCTTTAGCATATGAATCTATATTTATAGACTGTAATCAGATCTGCCTATTATTTTTCTCTCCTCTGCTGGTTGCTGCGTACTGTCCTGCCCATTCCTATTTCTTCTACCATCTGCTTGTTGCTTGCTGTTTACTGCCTGCTGATCCTCACTGTTTTCTTATGGATACACTGGTTTGAGATGCATTATGCTTGCTAAATGCTCATTTATTGGTTAAGCCCACTCTGCGTGCTGCTTGCTGTTTACTGCCTATTGCCTGCTGCTTGCTGCCTACGGATCCTCACTGTTATTCATGGATACGCTGAGTTTTATTTTTTGCTAAATGCTTGTTATTAATTGACAAAGTTTAGAGTATGTGCTAATCCTTATCGTTTTATTTTTACTTGAAATGCATCGGAGCAAAACGAAGAGTCTCACGGCGAGACTCATCATGAGCTACTTCAAATGGCAACCCGCGTCTACGTATATCCATCTTCGCATTCCCGCTTCGGAAATTCCTAAACAAAAATAGGACAAGATGACGTTGTCATCCGTCTCCACTCCTTTCGCTCTTTAAATCTAATTGCCTCATTTTATGCCTTTATTTGCTTATTGCAATTTTATTATTTAACTTTGTAATTAATAGGAGAACTAGTCCAATCAGTCTTTGAACATAAAAGGTGGGAGGATGATTTAGAATTAAATGCATTTCTAATCATTTATCTTGGGCTTGTCATTTTATATCTAATCTTTTGCCTAATCCTTAAAATTGCATATCTAAAACTAACGCAACACTTTTGATTTCGCAGATAATGCATAGTCTACAAATCAACTTGGCACCGCTCACATCATAAACAATATAAATGCACACTTTAAAACTCTATATATTCTTATAGCATTAGCCTTATAAATTTTATTCAGCATGCCTCCTTTATAAAAAAATAATTTTGAAGCATCTTTTATATTTTCAAAACAAGCATTTTTAAACATAATAATTACCCTAGGTTTGGCAGGATAACCGCAAGTTAGCGGATCTTAGAGGGTGCCTAACCCCTTCCCTCTAGATTAATAAAGAGCCCTTACCCGGAACCTCATTAAGTTTAGCAGACCATTAAATGGAGTTAATATTGACTTTAACCTAGTTGACATTTGTTGACACCCAATTTTGACCCTCCCGTCCAGTCATTAACTATAAAATTACACTAATTTTGTAAAATAATTTTTATGATTTTTTATAATAAAATGCAGCGATAAAACATAAATACATAATTTAATAATGGCATCGCGTCTTACGTAGAGTTTTAAACACTTAGAGTCCCGCGCCCGCATTAACTAATTGTAAGCTCTGTCGTAATTCTTAATCATTAATAAATACATAAAATAATTAATTTAACAATGACGTCACGTCAAGTAGCATAGTTGCATTTATTAATAAGCAAGAGAATGTCATAATCATTTGTAATTTAAAATCAATTTTTTTTATTTAATAGCGTCGCATTTATAAGGCTTTAAACAATTCTTAAATATCGTACTTGCATTCAGCATTTAAGTAATTTAATATAAACTCAATGCAATTTTAATTTAACTTCATAATAATGCATAATAATAAGTTTTTAAATAATAGCGCCGCATTTTAACATATTAAGCACTAATTAAATAACACGCCCACATTTATTATGATAATTAGACTAATTTAGCACCTAAATAATTAGACTAATTTAGCACCTAAATAATTTAACTAAATCAAATAATCTAATCCTAATTAATTAAGCACCTAAAATTAAACTAATTAAACTCACCAGAACTAATACTAATAACTACCCATTGACCCGCGACCCAACCATGACCACGCTTTATCTCTCACCCGCAGCCCACTCCCCTTTTCTTTACCTAGCCCATCATTTCCCTTTACCCCCCACTTCGTCGTCCTCCTTCACAAAAAAAAAACCTAATGAGCAATACGCACGAAACCGCAACCCTAAACACCCCATCGCCGAGGCACCAGCGCTCGGCCGGTTCGCTGAGAATCCGGGCTTTCCCACCACGCACCCTAGCCAGCCCTTCCTTCCATAACCAAACGAATCTCCCAAAATCGTGACCCAAATCGCGTAAATCAGAGTTTCCCATAACCACAAATCATTCTAAAATCTCGTCGAATCAGTCACCCACGCACCCTGGTCGGCTTTCCTTACCCATGCACCCTCCTCCAACGATTTCTTACCATAAACACACCCCAAATCTCGTCCTAAAATCACACGAAATCAGTACCCAAATCGCGTAATCATGCGAAATCGCCTTTGGAAAACTTACCAAATTCTCAACCTAAATCGTGACTATAAGTATGGCGATTCATACATGCAAGAGGGCAGGTTTCCGAACCTCAGTAAGCATCAAGGAAAAACCCTTTATTTTAAAGCCAAGATCCGAAAAAGCGTAAGAAATCATTATCAAAAAAAGAGCGGGGAAACCTGAGGCAGCGAGTTGAGCTCGAGCGAGAATATCGAGCGACCACCGGACCACTAGCATAGCACGAATAGGTAGTTCGAATACTTTTACTTCAATTCTAGTCAAAAATCAGCAAAACCAACCTTGCCCTTCTATTCGCATCGAAAACCCAAAACCGTCGATTGGACCGAAGCGACTTGATCTGCCGGTGTTGCCGGAGAAGGTAAATTCGTCCCCTCTTAATCCTACTCCTTGCAGTCTTCTATTTCAGTTAAATCATGTGCTATGTGGCTGACTAACTATGTTTAGTTAAGATTAGTGACTATCGGTATATCATGTTTTGTTTAATTGTGCTTAATGTCGTTGTTCGTTATTAGATCAGTTGTATATGCTTAACTGGACAAACGCTGGTCGTGTTAAGTCTGTTCATATTCTAATCATCTAGTTAACTTAAATACCTAGTTTAAATTACTATTTATCCTGTATAGGTTGTTCTTGTTTGTTTAAACTGCCGATATGGTCTCTGATTTTGATCAAAACATAAGTTGGGAAGGTTATCTTATACTCGATTGATACCAGTTTAAGCTAATAGGTTCAATATGTGATTGTATAGTAGTTTCAATGTGTCTACTTTGCCTTATTTTCTGAATCTATTTGTGAAACCTATTGTGTCTCGAAAATGGTTTAGTACAAGTAGAATACCACTTCCTCTTTTGTATCTTTGCATTTGATTCTGTCTTCAAAATGTTCCTGTTTGCTTACTTGGTTCTCTGGATCACACTTCCGAAACTTGTTAATCAATTATAGTATGTATCTCGACTGTTTCTCATGTTAGCCCATCAGTTTACTTGTCCCTGTCCCTGCCTTGGCTTAGGACCAAATGTGTCGATTCTGGTATATTATTACTTGTATGTTTATGCATTAAGGTGTCTTGTAATTCTCCTCCTTTCTCGTCAGATCTAAACATGTCCAGTTTATATTTGGTATGGGATGTTGCACACATATGTCTAATTTGTCTACTATAAACATGTGTTCATTGTATCTTGGTTTCTAAATTGTCCATGTTAAGCATTTTCCTATCAGTTGTGAAAGCACACCTTTAGAAGTAGTCTTGAATACTTGCACCTGTGTCTAAGTTGGCCCTTCTGTGAAAATTGGAAATGTTATGTTCGGGGCTTATGTATATCCCCCTTCTACTGCCTACATCTGGTCAGTATAGTTTCAGCCTGTTTGAGCAATTATTGTGGCAGATATGCAGGTATACTATATGTGTACCTGACGGTCCCCCATCTGTTTACTTGATTAAATGACTTCATGAATAAGAAGTCACTTCTTATTGCCTACTTGCTTATCCCTTGAAATAAAATCGTTTGTCTTTCTGTATTTCAATGTTAAGATCGAATCTTGGGCAGTATGTATTATGGGCTCATATCCCTAAGTGCATAGGGGTAAAAGCGGATTGGAAAATTTGTTCTAGCCTAGGGCGGTTTACGGACCCTTTGTGGAGTATTGAATATTTGTGTGAACTTTAGCTTGATGACTCAAATATATTTGGATATATACTAATCCTTATCTTTCTTTTTTTACATGCGCATCGGAGCAAAATGAAGAGTCTCGTGAGACTCATCACGAGCTATTTCAAACGACAACCCGCATCTATGTGCATCTCTCTATCCGCATCGGAATTCCAAAGCCGCAGGCGAAAGACATCGCCATTCCTCGAGTCCTTTGAATTATTTTCTACCCCGCCCCCCATTCGTTTATTTATTGTAAATTAATTGTTTAACATTACTCTAGTCAATAGAACAGTTAGAACAATTAAACCTGGAATTAATTAATTAGCTAGTAGCTTGGCATTAGTTTAGCTCGCCATACATTGTTTAAGTCTTATCATTTAATATTTCCACTCCTATAATTGTTTAGGTAGCTACGATATATATTACTAAATCCTAGCATAAGAAACCTATTTTATACTAACTTTCTTATTAATATTCATATAGGAGAAATAGTAATAAACCCATTTGTATTCTAGGTATACTCCATAAACGTATCTTTTGCCATAATCAATATTTTTTCACTATAATCAGGCTATGCAATATATATACCTTATTAAAGTATTTTATGAATAGATATTCTCATCTGAAACTAACCTTGGCTTTTGCAGATAAATCTTACAGCTTTCTTTTATTAAGAACACATCTTTTTTCTTACAAAGATCTTTTCTTAAATACCCTTCAAAACATGCATTTTCTTAGTATAATAATTAACCCTAGGTTTGGCAGGATAACCGCAAGTTAGCGGATCTTAGAGGGTGCCTAACCCCTTCCCTCTAGTAATAATAAAGAACCCTTACTCAGAATCTCACTAAGTTTAGCAGACCATTAAAATGGAGTTAATGTTTTACTTCAAACTAGTTAAACATTTAGGTGTCCTAATTCACCCAATTAATTAGGTGGCGACTCCGCGAACCCTTAGCATTTTAGCACCCTTTTAAACTTTAGCATCTTTTGCAATTTTAGCATCCTTTTAGCATTTTTAGAACTTTTAAAACCCTTTTAAACCTTTTAGCATTTTGTTATTTATTTTCTAACCTTTTTATTTAAGCAGGAGTTAGAAAATAAAGTCGCGGTCGAAAATGGGCGCGACAGAAATGGCGACTCCGCTGGGGATTTTAGGTTCTTAACCACAACAGACCTAGGATAATTATTTGGCAATTATTTTGCATTTAATTTTTGTGTATTGTATTTTGTTATTTTTGCTACTCTTTCTGCTTTCTTAAGCGGCATTCCGCTCATATTTCTTCCACTGGAAAATTCACACAATCACACACTCGCTGTATTTGGTGTGCTCGCGCACCATAAATTTCTTTCAAAATATATCCAAATTTTAGGAGAGTTGGCGCCTGCGCGGATTTAGATCGGTTCGTCTGATCAGCCGCGTAGCCTTCTCACTCGAGTTGTCCGCTCGGGAACCTTGCGTCTAGAAAAGCCAAATCTTAGAAACTTAAGATAGAGCTATACCACCCTTATTTTAGGGCATGCATGCATTTACCTTAGGTGGGTCGGTCGCGGCATCGACACCACAATTAGGAAGACACAAACTTGTCGACGGGTTTCGCAACCCAACGACCAACCAAAGATATTATGTGGCGTGACAATGACAGACAAATCCAAGCCCAATCATGACATGCTGAAATTGGAAAAAGTGCACGTCGTTTGGTCGTCATTTCCAACAAAGGCATTATAGTTGGGCGACTTGGACAAACCGTCATAATCTCGCATAAGTGACGTTTAGGCTTACCTACGGCATAAAGAGGTCCCGCTGCATGTTAGGAAACGTTTGAATGTACTATGTGTGATATATACGCTACATGCCCGCAAATTATGTGTTTTATGCTAACACCGCTTGTTGCATTTTTAGAAGAAAATTTATCATCCTCCCCAAAGTCGGTTCGTATTTGACTCAACAATGTCGAGCATCCACACTTCACCGAGTCCAAGGCAAGAATGATGATATGATCGCTCGGGCGTCGAGCCAAATGGTTTGGGAATTATTCTGTCGTAAACAGAACCTTCGAGGGAGGAATGTCGCGACCGGGGAAGAATGTATTGCATACCGCTGCAACAAATTGCCGATATGCAGTTGAGATGGAGAGGCTACGAATCGACCAACCTATCCATTAGCTTGAATACCCCTATGCGGATCAAAGGGCCACTACTTCACAAACCATCCCGGATCGACCTCCACCACCACATATCTCCCGAACTCCCACAAAGGCCGCGATCGACCCAATCGCCCCTCGCCCAGCCAATCATCAACCTCACCTTCAAAATGACCCTCCTACTACCCATATACCTCAGCCCCCGCCTGCTTACTTCACCGTAATCAGCCCTAATCGCCAGGCCAATCAATACCCACGCACCACACCCATTACCCAAAGAACAACCCGCATAATTGACATGCAGCGAAACCCAGCCTTTGACCGTCCCCGTGCTTCACCAAGAAGGGGATCATTATGAAGAGATGGAGAGGGAAGTCCGAGCCAAAATGGACGAGGACGTGGCCAAAGAAATTCATAGTCTGAAAGAAGCGGTTCGGGGCATGCGATCGGACAAAGGTCACGAAGGACTAGACTACGAGGATCTTTGCACGTCCGCACGTGGAACTGCCTATGGGGTACAAGGTGCCGAAGTTTGAACCATTTGATGGAAAAGGGAACCCCCGTGCACACCTGAGGTCATATTGCGACAAGCTAATCGGGGTAGGGAAGAACCCAGCGGTCATTATGAAGTTGTTCATTCGAGCTTGACCGCGAGGCACTAGATTGGTATACCAGCCAAGATCCGCGGAAATGGCATAACTGGAATGCATTGGCCCAAGATTTTGTGGAGCGATTCAGGTTCAACACGTAAACCGCTGCGATGTGTTCTATTTAATGAAGTTGGAGAAGAAGACTACGAAACATTCGGAGAATACGCCATGAGGTGGCGTTGAGAGGCGCTGAAAGTGCAACCACCCATGGTGGAGAGTGAGATGACCACATTATTTGTACAATCTTTGAAGGATGCAACCTACTATGAGCGGATGATAAAGCGTCGTGGGCGGAATTTCATAAGTTATTAGAATGGCGACTTCAGAAGAAGGTATTAAAGCGGTAGGATTACAAATGGCGACATGTGCAACTAATAAGGCGATTCATCGGGGACACTGGGAGTACTTGCAGAGGAAGAAAGAGACGATTTCCCTTCCATGTTTGTACAAGAACGCAAACCCAAGCATTCATAACATACCAAAACCCATCATACTACCACAACTACCACACACTATATATAACACTTCACAAACACGTTTATCACGCCCGCATAGATCCACCCATCAAGCCCGCCAATGTAATAGAGCACCCAATGCACCAGAGCAAATAAGAATTACGAAGGAAAACCACCCAAAGTGCGCACTCTACCGAACCCATACCTCAAATATATGAAAGGTTGCGAGCTGCAGGCCTAATCCAACCGATTCCAGGAAGGATCCCTGACCCTATCCCAAGATGGTATGATGAGAACAAGCGCTGCGCGTATCACTCCAATAGCCCAGGACATGACACTGAAGGTTGCCACTCCCTCAGGGACAGGATCGAGGCGTTAATCAGAGAAGGGGTAATCCAGCTAAAGGATCATGCCCCAAATGTGCATGATAACCCCTTGCCAAACCACGGCCACGTCAATGTGCACCTGATAACCTTAGATGAGGAATACACTCCCCTGCCTATGCCCATTCCGCCCTCGAATCAGTCATTTATCCGAGCATGCACCACGCAGAGGCCAGAAGAGGGAGATAGCAGAGCATGAAGACCCAGCCATCCACGAAGCAGAGCATGAAGGCATATTGATTGGATTTGCACCCCTGTCTTGGTCCGCCTAGAGCCTGGATAGGAAAAATGATTTATTTTAGCAGAATAATTATAAACTCATATTTAAGCTTTAATAATGTTTTCTTTCGTTTTGCTTGTAATGAACTACGTTTGACCTGATTCCCTTAGTGGATACGTAGGCGGCCGTCTCGGCTTCGGTCCCACACCTAGAATTTTAATTTTCCCAATATTCGCTTGTAATGAACTACGTTCGACCTGATTCCCTCATGGGGATACGTAGGCGGCCTAAATCGGCTTCGGTCACACCATTAGGAAACTTTCCCTTTGCTTTGAAAATGACAAGAATACACATAGCCTACAAGCAACTACATTGAGACCCATTTTAGGCCAGACACCCTTTTCAAAACTGGGACAGTGTAGGAAACCAGACAGGGGTTGCAAGTCCAAACAGGCCAGGCGCGCAGATGTCAAGGGGCAAGGCGGCGAAGTCAAATACAAATCGACCCCCCCCAAAACTCACAAAATTTTCTTTGAGCGCAGGTCTTTTCATATTAACAGAAGCAGCAAATGCAATAGCCGAAGCAGAAAATACGGCAAGAAGTTTCTTCGCAAGAAGAAACAGCAGAGGCAGAAGATATGACAAAAAAAAAAAATCCCAAAATTCAAAATCCGCAGCAAAAGCAGCAGCAGCAGAGAGGGGCATCAACAATCAGCAATCAAAGTTCAGAGTTCCGCAACAAAACCTAGCGCATCAACTCGAGCATAAAGTCAAATTGGCAACCCACGCATCGCACACAGCAAAGGCATCATGGCAATTCGTCAGCTGCAACGTTCAGCATGTCCGTGCAAAGACAACATCTCAGGGATGACATCTCTACCCATAAAATTGCACTTCTCATATGTATTTATCATTTCATTTAAACAGGTATACACTAACGCTTTTTTTTCTCAAGCTTGGCTTGCATGAGCATTTATTCTATAGGAGCAGCAGCGACACGTCCAGGCAACGACGTTATCGACACAGCAAGTCTACGCAACGACGCCAGAAGAACATCGCCCGCATAACGACGTAATCAAAGAAGTCCACGCAACGACGCCAAGAAGAACACGCCCGCATAACGACGTAATCGAAGTCCATGCAACGACGCCAAGAAGAACACGCCCGCATAACGACGTAATCGCAAGTCCATGCAACGACGCCAGAAGAACACGCCCGCATAACGACGTAATCGCGAAGTCTGCAACGACGCCAGAAGAACACGCCCGCATAACGACGTAATCAAGAAGTCCATGCAACGACGCCAAGAAGAACACGCCCGCATAACGACGTAATCGAAGTCCATGCAACGACGCCAAGAAGAATACGCCCGCATAACGACGTTATCGACGATCCACGCAACGACGCCAAGAAGAACACGCCCGCATAACGACGTAATCAAGAAGTCCACGCAACGACGCCAGAAGAACACGCCCGCATAACGGCGTAATCGGCAAGTCCATGCAACGACGCCAAGAAGAACACGCCCGCATAACGACGTAATCAAGACAACAAGTCCAAAACGACGCCATCATCGCGATATCACGCAGGACGATTTCTATACTCCGAAATTGCATTTCTACGCATGCTTTAATATTCTGCCTTAACGCTTATGCACTAACTCTTTCGAGCTTTAGTCTACAGCGATTGCAGCAAGCGACAACGATCCGCATTCACAATCGCAACACGTCCGTGCAAGGGCGAAATCACAGCATTTGCAGCATCGCATCAACACAGCAGGCATCACATTTTGCAGGATAACCTTTTCTACTCACAGTTGCATTACTTTTAAAATTATACATCATCATTTTTTGCCTTAACAGTTATGCACTAACCGTTTGTTTAAGTCTTAGCATGCAGGAGCAGGATCACAACGTGGATTTTCTCTTACAGCGAACCGGGGCAATCTGTTTGGGGGGGCCAACCTTCCCAACGATTGGCAGAAGCGGCCTCAAGCGTCGGTCCACTCGCTCCACATCACCATAGAACCCAGCATCACAAGCCATAGCAGTACACCCCAGGTTCAAGCCAGTTATATTCTTTTACTTTGAGTCCGCGTTAACCGCCTTGGTGTTTTGACCATGGTATCCCAGTGTCGTCACAACTCGACACTGGGACAGCTTTGAGTCCGCGTTAGCCCGCCTTGGTGTTTAGACCATGGTAGCCCAGTGTCGTCATAACTCGACACTGGGACAGATTTTGATTTCTTGCACACTTGTCTACCTGCCCAACATTTTTTGCAATTCTGAAGATCGAGACAAAATTGGCTATGAGTCAACGTCTTTGTCCGAAGATTCTTCCATCATCTCCATACAAAGAGGGACAGCTGTTGACACCCAATTTTGACCCTCCCGTCCAGTCATTAACTATAAAATTACACTAATTTTGTAAAATAATTTTTATGATTTTTTATAATAAAATGCAGCGATAAAACATAAATACATAATTTAATAATGGCATCGCGTCTTACGTAGAGTTTTAAACACTTAGAGTCCCGCGCCCGCATTAACTAATTGTAAGCTCTGTCGTAATTCTTAATCATTAATAAATACATAAAATAATTAATTTAACAATGACGTCACGTCAAGTAGCATAGTTGCATTTATTAATACGCAAGAGAATGTCATAATCATTTGTAATTTAAAATCAATTTTTTTTATTTAATAGCGTCGCATTTATAAGGCTTTAAACAATTCTTAAATATCGTACTTGCATTCAGCATTTAAGTAATTTAATATAAACTCAATGCAATTTTAATTTAACTTCGCAATAATGCATAATAATAAGTTTTTAAATAATAGCGCCGCATTTTAACATATTAAGCACTAATTAAATAACACGCCCACATTTATTATGATAATTAGACTAATTTAGCACCTAAATAATTAGACTAATTTAGCACCTAAATAATTTAACTAAATCAAATAATCTAATCCTAATTAATTAAGCACCTAAAATTAAACTAATTAAACTCCTAGAACTAATACCCTAATAACTACCCAGCCCAACCCGCGACCCGCAGCCCAACCCGCAAGCCCACGCCTTTATCTCTCACCCGCAGCCCACTCCCCTTTTCTTTACCTAGCCCATCATTTCCCTTTACCCCCCACTTCGTCGTCCTCCTTCACAAACAAAAAAACCTAATGAACAATACGCACGAAACCCGCAACCCTAAACACCCCATCGCCGCCAAGGCACCAGCACTTCAGCCCGGATTTCTCGCCTGAGAATCCGGGGCTTTCCCCTTACCCACGCACCCTAGCCAGCCCTTCCTTCCATAACCAAACGAATCTTCCAAAATCGTGACCCAAATCGCGTAAATCAGAGTTTCCCATAACCACAAATCATTCTAAAATCTCGTCGAATCAGTCACCCACGCACCCTGGTCAGCTTTCCTTACCCATGCACCCTCCTCCAACGATTTCTTACCATAAACACACCCCAAATCTCGTCCTAAAATCACACGAAATCAGTACCCAAATCGCGCAAAATCTGTCTGAAATCGCACTGGAAAACTTACCAAATTCTCAACCTAAATCGTGACTATAAGTATGGCGATTCATACACGCAGCAGGCGTGTTTCCAACCTCGAAGCATCAAGGAAAAACCCTTTATTTTAAAGCCAAGATCCAGAAAAACAGAAGAAATCTGTTATCAAAAAAAAAGAGCGGGGGAGAGCACAAGACGACAGAGTTCAGAGCTCAGAGCAGAATATCAGAAGCAGCCACCCAGACCACTAGCATAGCACGAATAGGTAGTTCGAATACTTTTACTTCAATTCTAGTAAAAAATCAGCAAAACCAGCCTTGCCCTTCTATTCGCATCGAAAACCCAAAACCCGTCGATTGGACCGACGACTTGATACGCTGCCCCGGGTCGCTGCCCGGAGAAGGTAAATTCGTCCCCTCTTAATCCTACTCCTTGCAGTCTTCTATTTCAGTTAAATCATGTGCTATGTGGCTGACTAACTATGTTTAGTTAAGATTAGTGACTATCGGTATATCATGTTTTGTTTAATTGTGCTTAATGTCGTTGTTCGTTATTAGATCAGTTGTATATGCTTAACTGGACAAACGCTGGTCGTGTTAAGTCTGTTCATATACAAATCATCTAGTTAACTTAAATACCTAGTTTAAAGTACTTTTAATACTGTATAGGTTGTTCTTGTTTGTTTAAACTGCCGATATGGTCTCTGATTTTGATCAAAACATAAGTTGGGAAGGTTATCTTATACTCGATTGATACCAGTTTAAGCTAATAGGTTCAATATGTGATTGTATAGTAGTTTCAATGTGTCTACTTTGCCTTATTTTCTGAATCTATTTGTGAAACCTATTGTGTCTCGAAAATGGTTTAGTACAAGTAGGGAATACCACTTCCTCTTTTGTATGCTGCATTTGATTCTGTCTTCAAAATGTTCCTGTTTGCTTACTTGGTTCTCTGGATCACACTTCCAAACTTGTTAATCAATTATAGTATGTATCTCGATCGCTTTCTCATGTTAGCCCATCGCTTACTTGTCCTGCCCTCGCGCTTAGGACCAAATGTGTCGATTCTGGTATATTATTACTTGTATGTTTATGCATTAAGGTGTCTTGTAATTCTCCTCCTTTCTCGTCAGATCTAAACATGTCCAGTTTATATTTGGTATGGGATGTTGCACACATATGTCTAATTTGTCTACTATAAACATGTGTTCATTGTATCTTGGTTTCTAAATTGTCCATGTTAAGCATTTTCCTATCAGTTGTGAAAGCACACCTTTAGAAGTAGTCTTGAATACTTGCACCTGTGTCTAAGTTGGCCCTTCTGTGAAAATTGGAAATGTTATGTTCGGGGCTTATGTCTATCCCCTTCTAACGCCTACATCCGTCAAGATAGTTTCACTGCTTGAGCAATTATCAGGCGTATATGCAGGTATACTATATGTGTACCTGACGGTCCCCCATCTGTTTACTTGATTAAATGACTTCATGAATAAGAAGTCACTTCTTATTGCCTACTTGCTTATCCCTTGAAATAAAATCGTTTGTCTTTCTGTATTTCAATGTTAAGATCGAATCTTGGGCAGTATGTATTATGGGCTCATATCCCTAAGTGCATAGGGGTAAAAACTGGATTGGAAAATTTGTTCTAGCCTAGGACAGTTTCTGGACCACTGTGGAGTATTGAATATTTGTGTGAACTTTAGCTTCAATGACTCAAATATATTTGGATATATACTAATCCTTATCTTTCTTTTTTTTACATGGCACGCACCGGAGCAAAATGAAGAGTCTCCCGGCGAGACTCATCACGAGCTATTTCAAACGACAACCCGCATCTATGTGCATCTCTCTATCCGCATCGGAATTCCAAAGCCGCAGGCGAAAGACATCGCCATTCCTCGAGTCCTTTGAATTATTTTCTACCCCGCCCCCCATTCGTTTATTTATTGTAAATTAATTGTTTAACATTACTCTAGTCAATAGAACAGTTAGAACAATTAAACCTGGAATTAATTAATTAGCTAGTAGCTTGACATTAGTTTAGCTCGCCATACATTGTTTAAGTCTTATCATTTAATATTTCCACTCCTATAATTGTTTAGGTAGCTACGATATATATTACTAAATCCTAGCATAAGAAACCTATTTTATACTAACTTTCTTATTAATATTCATATAGGAGAAATAGTAATAAACCCCTTTGTATTCTAGGTATACTCCATAAACGTATCTTTTGCCATAATCAATATTTTTTCACTATAATCAGGCTATGCAATATATATACCTTATTAAAGTATTTTATGAATAGATATTCTCATCTGAAACTAACCTTGGCTTTTGCAGATAAATCTTCTGACTTTCTTTTATTAAGAACACATCTTTTTTCTTACAAAGATCTTTTCTTAAATACCCTTCAAAACATGCATTTTCTTAGTATAATAATTAACCCTAGGTTTGGCAGGATAACCGCAAGTTAGCGGATCTTAGAGGGTGCCTAACCCCTTCCCTCTAGATTAATAAAGAACCCTTACTCAGAATCTCACTAAGTTTAGCAGACCATTAAAATGGAGTTAATGTTTTACTTCAAACTAGTTAAACATTTAGGTGTCCTAATTCACCCAATTAATTAGGTGGCGACTCCGCGAACCCTTAGCATTTTAGCACCCTTTTAAACTTTAGCATCTTTTGCAATTTTAGCATCCTTTTAGCATTTTTAGAACTTTTAAAACCCTTTTAAACCTTTTAGCATTTTGTTATTTATTTTCTAACCTTTTTATTTAAGCAGGAGTTAGAAAATAAAGTCGCGGTCGAAAATGGGCGCGACAACATTTAGGTGTCCTAATTCACCCAATTAATTAGGTGGCGACTCCGCGAACCCTTTAGCATTTAGCACCTTTTAGCACTTTAATATTCTAGCACCTTTTAACATTCCTTTTTAACATTTAGCATTTTATTTTATTTTTCTAACATGCGTTTTAAGTAGGAGATTCGCTTTTAGAAAGCCGCGGTCGAAAAAGGGCGTGACAATCATCATACATATACTATCATGGATATCTATACCCGCATCATGGATGCATGTGTATAGAATCATCATACATATACTATCTGGGTATCTATACCCGCATCATAGATGCATGTCTATGAAATCATCATACATATTAATATAACGTGTCCCGGTCCTCTAGTGAGGGACTCAGTGAAATGATATAGTCACATCAAGCATGAATAGAGTATCATGAGAAATCATATGTAATTTAAATCATCATCTGACTCTCATTAAAATCATTAAAATGAACTTTTTACTAGAAAATCAAAGACACTTCTCATAACACATATCATTAGTAATTAAACTGTATATAAATCATGTACGTCCACCGTACGTTCATTTCATATAAATCATGCCAAAAGAAGGAAAGAATAGTTTCACATATCTTATTGACGAACTAACCAACTCAACAATCTAGATACGCCTTGACTAGCACTTCAACCTATAATAGTATTAACATATCTATTAACCTTATGATTACTAGCATTCATTATAATTGAATGATAACTCTCTCTCTTTTCTATAAAAATTTGGGCAACACTTCCCCTATTTATGTGCACATCCACAACTCACATACAAGGTCAACAACATCAATAACCAGGCACAACTCAAGGACATAACAAATCAGTCCCATATACCCTATATACACCATTGTTATACATTCTTTCTCTTTACATCCATGGAATTCAATAATGTCCAACAACCCCATAAACATCTAATCTACCAGACATAATTCCACAAAATCCAGTTCATATTTCAACAGGTAACATATTACCTTTTGACAACACTGTGAATTTCATTATCATCTTTTTCATATGCTTTTTTTAAGGACTTAGAAATAATTTAGACATGCTTTCAGCATAGAAATCAATAACATGATTATTCTTAACTTCTAGGAGTAGAATAATTTATAGAGCAATACCACAATTATATTTCGTACGTAGAACATGTCAAAAGAAAGAAATATATGTCTTAATTAACATACCTCAAATCCATAGCACACCACTTATCTCTAGCTTACACTGCCTTGAATTAATTTCCAACATAACCACGACAAATAAATGAACTTTTACTAGCACCACAACTCCTACTCTTCCTCTAACACAGTACGTTTTGGTTTATTTTCTTCAAAAATTGTTTACCATTCCAAATTTCAAAAGGATCAACAGACACAAGTGTTGCACTTTCTTAGGGGAAAGTGAATATCCTCCAAGTATGAAATATTGTACAATAGCAATCAGGTAGTTGACGACATGATACAAGGGTGAAGCAGAATCGGATTCTTCGTGATTTCACGTGCAATCCAATTATGGAGAACAAGATGTGTACCATCCGTGTCACTAAAAGACCATTAGTAGTCGAACTACCAACAAGAGATGACAAAGCACTTATTTGCAAAGAATGAGGATTGCTTTCTGATACCAAAATCCTCTGATTTAAAATGCAACTCAAGAGGAGTACAAGACTAGGGAGCACTCTGATGTTAAAATATAGCACCCCACCCCTTAATGATTACTCATTATAATGTCTTCCACCAACTCATCTCACGAGTTACTAACATTTAGCAACATTAGCTTAGTCACTAGGTTAGTCACTTATGAGCCTTTTCTAAATCTCACACGTAGAATCCCACTAATCTTGTCCCCCTCTCATTAATTAATCAAACTCACAATTAATCAATTACACACATATTTAATTTTGTGATCTCAATTCACTTAAATCTCAATAGCTTATAATACCTCCATATACTCAATGTCATAATTTTGCAATATGATGCTAGTCCATAACCTCTTTATGCACGCACCAGATTTATTCTCAATTTTCGTCGTCACACTTGTCACGTCCAAATTATTTCGGGATCACATCATTTTATATACTAATCTCCTATTAGCACATATAAATATAACCAAAAATTTCCGACGCTCGGGTCTCTCTCCTTCATTTACATGCTCAAATTGTTGTTCAAAATTACGAGTCATTACAACAACACTCTGTAAAATAAAATCATCAAACTCGCTAATTTGGTTAGAAATGTTACCAGTAAACATTCTCTGTCTAAGGCTTTGAACACAAGCTGCAGAAACAACATGTCATTTTTGAGGTTGTGTTGAAGAAGAAGAAGATGACATGGAAGCCGGTTGATTGCTAGCACTTCTTGTTGGTAATGTGTATATACTTTTGTACATTCATCTTGAATGCTAGACAACACTTCTTCTCTAGTTTTTTTCAATTGGTGGTGGGTTATTTGGATTTTTAGGAGCTGGGGGTGGTCTTTTAACGGTATGCTTGCGCATTTCGGGGAGAACCAGCTAGCTCTGGGTGCGAGTGGCATTTCACCCCTAACCACAACTCACCCGCTGATTCTTCAACATCAGTCGGTCGGACCTCCACTTAGTTTCACCCAAGCTTCATCCTGGTCATGGATAGAATCATGGTTTGGTTTGGCAAAATTGATCGTAGTAGCTCCGAGAGTTACTCGGTCCACATTCAAATCAATCGCCTCACCTCATCCTGATATTGGTAGAGTCTTAGAAGGATAGTGGCATCGGTCTTCTCGTTCCATGAGAAAAAGGTCCGGAATGGCCTATTTTCATGTCTAAATCGGGAGTTTACGGACTCCTTTTACGCCATACGAACGGACAAAGGCGCAAGCCCAAAGCAAGACAAGAAAGCGAGATCCACTGGAAATAGAGTCTTAGTGGGGAAAAGATTTTGCCCCCGGTGTAGCTCGAAAGCAAAAAGAGTCGAATATTGCCCTTCTTCACTCATGCGATATTGCTGGATTGGGATTTCGCCCATTGTCCAAGATTCCCCACTGCTGCCCCCCGTGGGAGTCCGGGCCGTGTCTCAGTCCTTCCTACCTGCTAGAGACGGCTCAAAGAACAAAACAAGACGGAGGAACAGAATGAGAAAAGAAAGCACCAAACTTCCTTCACGGAGAATAAGCTACTACTACAGGCACTGTCAGCTACTAGACTACTCTACGACTTGCAGATAGAAATTTCAATAAGATTTTTACAACAGTCTATTTTAATAGACATATTTGATACAACACTAATAAAAAATATTGGGGGAATAGGAATAAAATAGTTTTACATTTTTAGAAATATTTTTTAATAGGTGTCTTATAAGTTGGTTTTGCCATATATTCACTAAGTAATATAAATATTAGAGCTATATAAAATAACATTGATGAAATAGTAGGATAATAAATACCGAAAAATTCTTTAGTAGCTAGATAAAATTTCTCTAAAATTGTATCCCAATTGGAATCTATAAGCATATCATTAGGATTTCGATTACGGACGTTCAAAAATTGGGTTATAGGTTGTCTATACTCATAAGTAACACGTAGTAATCTAGTGCATTCTTCTTCGGGAACTTTTCAAGAATGTCTTCATACCATCCTTTACAACTAAGTTATAAATATGACATGCACATTTTATATGAAAATGATCTGAAAAAGATGGAGTTAAGACAGTTTTTAATAATCTAACAGCAGAAATATTAGAAGACGCGTTATCTAATGTAATAGTCATGATTTTATCAGTTATGTCATAATAATCGCAAACAGAAGAAATATTTTTTTGAATAAAAATACAGTGTGCCTACTATCTATATATTTATATGCTAAAATACGTTTTTGCATACACCATTTATAATCTACCCAATGACATGTTACCATTAAATAATCATGGTCGTTAGTACTACAGCCTATATCAGATGTGATAGATATTTTTCCAGGGTAATGATATAAATAATAACGTAAATATTGTTGATATTCATGTGCAAATTTAAAAACATCTCTCCTGAAAGTTGATTTAGGAAAACCGTTATAAGCAGGATTGTACATTGATCTTATATAATGAATAAAACCAGGAGATTCAGGAAATGAAAAAGTCAACCCTCCACTGCAACTAATTTTGATAATTCTTCTATATCTTTCATTTTATCTTATTTAGGGCCTACAACTGCCCCCGTCATAGGGTCAATTTGATCATGTACCTGGTACGGGACAATATGTGAATCTTGTCCCGACTGAGAGGGCATTGACTCACCCTTCATTTGAGCCTTATATTCATCTCACCTAGCTTTGTGTTTGGTATTTAAATGCGTAGTTAAACCTCCCGTCCCGCCATGACCTCTTCCCATTTTAAATTTATAAACATTTTTACAAATTGTGAATCTAGCAGTTTCATTTTTTACCTCTCTATAAAAAAAAAGCCCATACAAGTGATGTTAATTTTCGTTCTGGTGGGCCTCGTCTCATATTAGGGGGAATAGGAGGTGTTCCAGTTTGAGGTGAAATAGTGGGCGTGTCATCTAGATTAGTAGGTGTGTCATCTAGATTAGTAGGTGTGTCATCTAGATTATCTTCTAAATTAAAGTATTATTGAGTTCCAGAAAATAACTCATCGTCTAAATCTAATGATACATCATGAAATAATTTAGTATCAATAAAATTGTCCTGTCTATGAGGAATATGATGACTAGAAGAAGTACTCTTGCCCTTATTACCCCTACTAGAAGAAGCAATACCCTTACCCTTATTACCCCTACTAGAAGAAACAATACCCTTACCCTTACCCAACATACCTCTTAATCCTTTCATTTTAATTATGATGATAAATAGTTAAAGATAATAAAATTAAGTGCGATAATTAAAATAAAGACACAATAATAAATTAATGAAGGAACGAATGTACCAAACGCCGACGTAACGTCGACGTGTAATCGAGATGTTGAAAATTGAAACTTTGTTCGATGGATGATCCTCAAGCTAGTTGCTAACTTCACTCTCAAATGAATAAAAAAAATTGAATACTTAGTAGATAATGTAGAGAGAATGCGAGATTATTAGATAGATTGTAGAAAGATTTGTGAGAAAGAATGAAGAGAAAATGAAGTATTTATAGTTGGAAAAATTGGCTCAAAGTGTAAATATAATAAAAGGGTTAAAAATAAATATTAGGGGGTTGGGGTGGGGGAAAGGGGGATTTGACCGTTGCACAACGGTCAAATTGAGCAAAGTCGTTGTGCAACGGCTAGAAGGGGTCGGGGTCGACATTTTTTCCCGATCCCATACCGAATACCGAAATATTGATACCGGTACATGACAGACAGGGTCGGTATGGGGGTGGGGCGAGGCGGGGTCGGTATATCCCGCCCCGTTGGACAACCTTAGTTTTTCCTAAAGAAATACCTCTAGGGGAACACATAAGATATTTATCTAAACCTATAAGTCCTCGAGTGGTGTATAGGGGTAGCAATGGGGCGGGGCAAAAGCAGGGCGGGACGGGATAGATAAGTACTTAAACGGGGCGGGGCAGGGCAACGCGGGTCAAAACACATTTTCAGAAAATTGTAATAGGGCAGGACATGTAATAGAGCAAAACAAATAAAATATTTTCTAATTTCATATAATTAAAAGTGAATGACACATTTATTCTTTAACTCCACCATCTATTGACAGATTTAAAACGAATAAAGAAAGGAAATTATGATTAACTAATTGTTAGCATAAAATAAATTAATTTTACGACATATTTGAAAGGACCAACATGCATTGTATGGTATTGTAGCTTATTTATAAGATTCGTATAACTGAACTTCAACATGCTTGCGATTAGTGATTAATTGTCCAATGACACATTAATTCTTTTATTTTAAAAAATAAAAGTATACACTTAAAATACGATAGAAATTATGTGGTAAAAATATGGTGCAATCATTGAAGTATACATGAGTACTCGAAAAGTTTTGGCCACTAATGCATGTTGGAATAAAAACTCAAATATGATAATTTTTCGCTTAAGAAAAGTATATAAATATTTTTATTGTGATTTTTCATGTTTGTTCTATCTCAGGAGTCGTGGTGAAAATAATTGAACAAATGAAGGAATAAAATCTAATAACAAAAAGTGTCATAAAAGAATTTCTTAAATAGTAGTGAATTTCATGTTGAAAAGTGGAAAAAAAAGTAAAAGATAACATAAATGGAGCAGGGCAGGGTAGACATTTTTTTGGATAAAGCAAAATGGAGCAAAGCAGGACGGGTCAAAATTTTAATAGGTCAAAATTTGTCCCGCTCTAACTCGCCATATTGCCATCCAGTGTACTAATCACGTTACCCCCTAGAAACCAAAAAGAAATCTCCATTTTTTTTCAGCCTAGTTAATCCAATTCAATCACTTTGAATATTCTTGTTATGGATTTTTGTGACCCCAAATGGCCGTCCTATTTATTTTTTATTTTTTTTCTCCATGAAGTTGTTAACCAAGTTTTTTCTTAGCCAATCATGTTACACCCTAGAAACAAAAAAACAAATCCCTTCCACCTAGTTACTGTCCTAAAATTTTATTGATCTAGTTTAGAACTCCAGCACAATATCTATTTTCTAATTACATGCGTTGAATAGTAGCTATTTATGAAAAAAAATCCATTGTGGAACATCCCTCTGCAAAAGAAAAAGCTCAGATGGGGCATGGGCGTATTCTCTTAGTTTAGGTGATAGTGCCCTGCTAGGCGCGGTCTTCGCGATGTGAGAGTTTCATTCTCTACTTTGTGGGCACTGCGTGCCTCTTACCTAGTGGATCGCTGAGTCACCATGATTTATCTCCTCCACAAATTTCTGTCGGGCCGGGAGGTGGGGGCCCTGTGGGCGAGAAATTTCGACTTTTTTGCCCCCAAGAAAGAAAGGGGCCAGCTCAGGCGGTAAGCGATCGAACTTGTGACCGAAAGGTTGCAAGTTCGATTCCCTCCGGATACGTTTTCCGGAGCATATGTCTCGTATTAAAGTCTAGTAGCTTAACCGCGCGGCATGTTGCAGTGTGAGTTTCATAGTCCTCGCATAAGCCCCGCTGGTTTCGGACCAGAAGACCGATCATTGGTGGCGATCGACATCGAACGCGGCACACATCCGCGATTTACGACGGTGGCTAAGAACGGTTTCATTCGCCTCCGTGAACCTAGATCTTTGTGCATTTAGCGATATGCATTTAAGGCCACTCCGGCGCGGATTATCAAAAAAAATAAAAATTGAACAATAGTCAAAATGGTCGAAAAGGACGCCTTCCAAATCTTCTACTATGAGATACACTTTACAAATTATACCTTGAGTATATGAAGGGAATTGAAATTAAAATGTTATTTTTCAATCAGTACAAAAATTATAAATTTGGGTAAAAATTGGTAAGCCGCCACTGTAAAATGATCGAGTAATTGTGGAAGGAAGAGTCATAATTGATGGCTGTGAGCTCTAGTGTCCTATATGGGCACATAATTTAAGCCTTAGCCTCAGGCCTAGGCCTGCACAAGGGCCCATATTTAGCAAGTTGCAGGGTTGGACAACATCTGTGGTCTAACAAAGTCCTTACTTATGGGTTGACATAAGATGCTGTTGACTTTCTGTTTAGATATATGCGTTGACTAGCCAATGGTGACTTCTTCCACAGTCAAACTAGTCAAAATTATTAACATAACGTAGTACTCCATTAATGTTGACTTGCTAATTAGAAGCTTCCATTGACCATCGAAAAGTATAATAGAGTTTCCATTAAGGCCACTATAAATCGAGATATATATTTCGTGCTTATATATTTTCAATTGTTGCTATCAAAATCTGCCCTGCACCAGGCTCGGCGCAGAGCAGATCCTCATCGCATGGGTGGTGTGGGCCACAAGCTCAAAACCCTGCAGAACGCCTCTACCGCTTCGCCGGAAACACACCTGCCACAAGCCGCATGGGCGAACCTACTGACGCTATTGCAGACTATCATACACCGATGCTGCACTTGTATTTCGAAAGAAGCGTAGCTACCGCGGCTCCTTCACAACAAAAAAATTGTTGCTATCAAAAGTATCATATGTAACTAATAAACCATTTGTCCGTAAAATCAAGTCTTTGCTTTTCTCTCTTTACTAAGTAAATGGTCATCTTCATTTTTTTCTCTCCAATATATGCATAAGTGGACCTTGTAAATCAAAGCAATTGGTATGAGGTGCCTCATGAACAGAAGGGCATGCGTTTTACTTTTTTTTTTCTTTCCTAAATAGCTGATTGTTTCACATAATTTCTCCTTCGTCGACAAATAACATTTTTTTCTCAAGATTTCTGGAGGTCTCAACTAACTATAGAAAACCTAATATAGACGTAGTTGGTGGGTTATACGGTTCAAGAATACTCTAATACGGTGTGATATTTTTCGCTTTGAGTCATGTCCGTACGATTTTTCTTCAAAAATCTCACACCATTAAGAATATTTGTTAGAATTTTGTTTAAATAAAATTAAATATTTCAAATGAAAATATGTTTTTTTAAATGAAAGGGTGTGTCTTTCATTATTTAGTTACCACCAGTTTTATTTAAAGCTAATTCTTAACATTCTAAAGTTATTTTTCCTGTAGAATAACTTTTGCAGTGTAATATTTCTTTCTCTCTACATAATATCTTTCTCCTCCAATTCCAAAAGATCAAGTTGAGAATTCTTATTTTCATAGATGAATTTCTTCACTATTTGCTTAGTGCATAATTCATAGGTTTGTTATATCCACTAAAACTATTTGTGTTAATCCCATAGTAATCTCACAGAGGAGATTGAACAAATATCATTTTTAGGTACGTGTTTTAAGCCTTCAATTATGTGTTCATATTGTCAAGGCTTCATCTTTGAATTCTTCTTCATATGATTTTTGCGTTCTCTGATAATATTTTCTAACAATCTAAAAACGATATTTGAATATTTGATTTGGGGTAGTCCACAGTTTTGGTTGAAGATTATTGGTGTTTTCGTTCCTAAAGTAGAGAATTAGGTCTCATTACGTTTTGGATTCGTCGGTTTCGAATCCATTGTTCCTTTTTGGTTTCATTGACTACTATTGAATTCAAAACTGGAGTTTTCTGTTGGCGTTCTGTCCAGTGAAGTAGAAGAGTAATTTGTTTCAGTTGGGTATATAAAAGTAATCAAAGGTGATCATGCGTCCCTCTCATTGGGAATGGAATTTGTCGAATTTGGATGTCCAGATGTATTTGTGAATGCAGTACATTTTTTTCTTTTGGGAGTAAATTGCTGCAAGGGATGTGAGAGTGGGAACATAATGTCACTTTTATGGTTATTGATGATTTGGAAGGGTTAATTATTTCAGGTCGTCTCAAACATTTTGGGAACCTGTTTTAATTTGTAAAAATGGGTCCTTAATATAAATAAATATACGATTTCAATAATCAGAATTTGGGCATCCACATGCGCGCCACTGAAACTGAATAACTTTATTTTGATTGGACCAAGACCTACGAATTATGGATCTTTACAGTAAATTCTGACTAATACTACTTAATAAAAAATGAAAAAAATAGACCCTTAAAAATTTCGTTTTTCGGGAGCCCTGTGCTCTATCACATCTCGCAAGGGTCCAAAGAGGGCCCTCATTATTAGTAGTCATAAGAATTGTATTTTAGAGGGACGGATCCTTATTGATTGAAGAAGATGGAATTTGTGGGATCTTTAAGAAGAAAAAAAGGATCATTTTTCACGGTGGATGAAAAATTTCTTAAGCAAGTAAAGTGTTGGGGTTTTCTGTTGAAAATTTGCCTTTGGTGGAGGTTGGATTCGTCCATCTTCAATTATTTAAACACCATGGTTTCACGTGTTGGAGAACCTGGTTCTTCACACGTGTTTAATCTACTAAGTGAGTAGATGACCGTAGGGCCAAGGATCGTCAAATTCCATTGAGAAATGGAAGAGATATTGATCCGCGAAGTAAGGTGTTTGAGATATGAAAGAGTGGTGTGAGACAAATCTACCACATCGGTAGGAAAAGGAAGATTTGTTCATAATATAAGCTTCAAAACTGAATAAGGGATTGGGACCCTAAGGGGTAACCCATGTGTTTGAAGGAGGGAGGACCTAGGTGTGCTTGAGTTCGAGACTAGGTCCACACGCACGTCACCACCACCCGCCCGGGTCGCGGACTGTTGAGCTTCTTCTGATATTATCTTTTTGGACCCTTGCTAAAACGTTTGGCACTTATGCCACAACGTTTATGGCCTTTATGGAGGCCATTAACAGCCCTCTTAAACACCTCTCCTCATCCTTAAACACTATATAATCAATCCTTGTTTCAAATTTGAGAGTGAGACAATATACACATTGAGCACATAAGAGCAATACTCTCTACACTTGGATGATTTCAGATTTGATGAAATCTCTTCCTTTCTTGCAATCTTGCACACTCAAAGATCCTTCTATTCTAGCGAACGCTTGAGTTCCCTTTGCTCATTTGTTTGATTGATGTTTTATCTTGGGAGATAAGTTGTCATTACACCGTTGAAAGGATATACGGGGCAATATTATCTTAACGATAGATTGATAATTCAATCGACTCAGCAAACCCATTATCTTGTAATATTTTCAGATTTCTAAACATATTGTTATTGTTGTTCTCAAGGGGCTTGCTGCAGTTTCAACAAGAATATCAAAATTTCAAGGAGGATCAAATACAAAAGATCAAGATCATCAACACTTGTTGATGTTGTGACAACTGATGTTTGGCTGCCTGTTATATTGAAATTGTAATTGATTATCCTAATATTATTTCCATACATTCACGGTAACGCCAACACTTTCAAGTTTCAAAAGTGCAGCATTCAAATCACTTCCCTGGTGGAAATTTGGTTTCACCAAATATTTAAAGCGCATGTTTGTGATATGAGAAGTGAGAACAAATTAAGAAGAAATTGAAGGGACCGTATTAGTGTTACTCAGTCGAGCCCTAGTCCAAGTGGTGATGTATTAGGCAGCCACAAACAATCATATGGCAAAAGTGAATCATATCAAAGCAAAGGTCACGAACGATACAACTTTCTTAATTTTACTTATTTATAATTGATTTAAATCTATGGTTTGTGATTTTGTGAAATTTGATTTTATAAATATTAAAATAAATAATTTACTTTGTAATGATCTTAATATGCATGATAATTAGGAATAACATTTTTAATGTGTGTGAGACGTTATTCTTGCTAGAGATCGTACGTGAAATTAATTTTCAAGTTGTGAAATAATAAGAAATGTTTTAAATAAGGATCATATTAATAATTGAAAATTATTTTAAGATCATGAGAATGAATGATTTACTATTTGATTTTGTTTAAAGTTAAAAACATTTTATGAGTTTTAAAAGAAGTATAATAAGTTTTTTTGCATTGTACCTAACTATGTTTTGAGTTTCGTGATGGGAAAAGTTTTTAAAATATTCAAATTGTGGAGATTTATTGCTTTTAATTAGAAGTCAATATTAGATAATTATTTTATACCTTCAAAAGGAAAAAAAGTTATGTTCCTTCAAGGGGTGTCATTTTGAAGAAAAAAACTGTATTTTCTAATGAATATTGAGAAGTTGTGATTTTTCATGAAAAATTGTGATATATATCAAAGTGTGATAATTATTTGTGCTAGTTAATTTATTCATATGTTATTACAACAGGTGATATGACGAAACATAATTGAAATAAAGAGATTTATACGATATAATAGAAACAAAGAGGTTTATATGGCAGAATAAAAATGACGAGGTTTGCTTTTGTAACGCCCCGTTCCGGGGCCCGTTACTGGTGCCTTACCCCGGGCACCCTAGTGATATAACATCAGAGAAAAACCAGCGGAAATAAAAACTTAGACATGCAACAAGAGATATAATAATAAATAAAGCAACCAAAAACAGCGATTCAAGATATATATAAAACTCGAACAGTTTAATCCTTTACAACCCCGCCACAACAAGATTACTGCACTTAAGATTTACAACGACTATGACGGGACAGGCCCCGCCATACCCTCGAATGTACAAGAACCTACAACTCAGTGGAAACACATACCAAAAGATAAGTCTCCGAGAAACGGAGCTTCCTAATACGCTGAACTGTGGTCCTAGAGCGAGGATCCACGATCGATGTACTTTCTACTGCAGATGAACGCAGCCTCGGGCGAGGTCGATAACAGTACTAAGTATGTGAAATCATAACATCAGAATGAAATCATAATCATACAAAGCGTGAGACATGCATGATAGCCAAACTACAAGATACAACATATAATATCGAGACAAGTCGTGGTCTCACGCCCACAACATCAATCATGCCTGTGGAATACCTTTCCTCACGGCATTTCTATGATATGATAACAACAAGACAAAGAATCCAAATGGAAGCATACCTGCGCGCTACGCATCGTGTCGGTATGTCCAAAGGGAAACAATAAGACAACATTCCAAATGGACGATACCCGCAGCGCTACGATCGTGTCGTGATGTCCAAAGTGGAAACAATAGACAAGATTCCAAATGGACGATACCCGCGCGCTACGATCGTGTCGGTATGTCCAAAAGGAAATCACCAGCGATAATCAAATGGAAACATACCCGCGCGCTACGATCGTGTCGAGATATCCAAAGCGATTAACTACAATAATACTATCAGCGAACGCATCGTGAAATTTCTCCGCCACGCAAGACGCCCAAGTAAGTTCTCAACTACCAACCGACTCCATCGAGAGACGCGGTAACACGTAAATACAACGCTTTGCACAACAAAGGCTATCACAACAAGCATAGTAAGTTTCACAACAACAAGATAGGAAAGTATCACAACAACAAGCAAAGGCAATAAATACACAACTCAAAGTACTTTCATTTTATGACAAAATCCGGTTTTAACTCCTAAAGTACTACGACGTTAAATTCTTTTAAAAGAGATCCATTACTTTTATAAAAGTCACCCGATACGTAGTATTAGAATGACCAACCCACATTCCTTTTCAAAATCAGGTAACAACATTCTTTTCCTAAATTCCAGGTTGCCTAGTTTCAATTACTCAAGCTTCATTTTCAAATGGTTTCATAGTTCATAAACTTAATCACTAAATTAATTTTTAGAACAATTGAGTAATATATTTCTTACGCGAGAGTAGGTTATTCTTGTTTACAACATTCTTATTACAATGACCATGACCTAGAAAATGTAATATCATTTTGTCTCATCTTAGCTTCTATGCAGATGGAGGTTTCTACTGGTTTTAATACAACACATCATTATTCAATACATTTTCTTTTATTAACGCTGCAGTGGTCTGTCGATACACATTCTGATTTCCGAAATCAGTAAAACATTATCCCTTTAAAAAAAAAACCAAGTACTCATTACTCACGAATGAGGTTTCACACAACATCCACATTAAAACAAATAAGTTAAGTCTCTTATCTTATAAGATCAAGTCTCTTAACTTCTAACATCAGTAAACCATTTTCACCTACATAAGGTCGTTATAACTAACTTCCCATAAAGCTATCATAACACCCTATGTTTTAAACCAACCAAATCACTTAGCACATGTATGCGCTCACCGTACTACATAGTTCACAACAATCATGCTAGAAAAGATAGGAAGAGGTTCACATACCTCGCGACGATTTATCGACAATAAGCAAAACGCCCAAGTACTTCAACCCGCTACTCCTTAAGCCAAGTAGATCACGCCACACGTAGTACTCCACTCCTAAAATGGTCATAGTACTCCTATCAAACCTTTCTTATCATTGAAGACTTATACCAATAAAAAGCCCTCAAAATCTACGGAAATTTCGGCAGCACTTCCCCCGTTTATACTCACTTTTCCATCTTTTACCAAGGCCCGAATAACCGTAATATATATACCATATATATATATATAAGGCGTAATAATTAAACAACATAAAGAAGGGGATTACACGCCCAAACGGTAACGCGGTTTACTATCACGCCTCCATAACAACAATAAGTAAAAGAAGGGATTACGCGCCAACCGTGAACGCGGTTTACTATCACTCCTTCATAACATTACAATAATTAAATAGGTGATCACACGCCCAAACTGAACGCGATTGAAAAATCTTCCACTTAACAGAAATCTAAATACAGTCCAATGTAAATACAGTCCAATGTAAATACGTTCCAAAGTAAATACATCCTTGAAGTCAGTCCTTGGCCAACTTTGTCCAATTTTACTCATTAGTCATCCAACTTATATTTCCATTCTTAATATAAGTTATAGTTACTTTGTTATTAGCTTAGCAAGTAAGATACGTTTTACCATTTTAATGGCAAACTACCAATCCTTTCTTTTAACAAGTTAACAAGATCCAACTCGTCCAAACTTACTCCATATATTATATAATCCATATATACTTATAATATATGTAAACATTAACAAATCACAAAGAGGTTAAGATTTACTACCTCAAATAGCCCAAAATCTATCCAAGAACTTAATATCGCTCAAGCAAGTCTTAGCTCCAAATCTTTACGCCCAATCCGCTACAAGCAACCCATGTAAGCTCCTAACCAACTCCTCTTCAAGATTCAACTCCAAAAAGTGAAGAACACTTAGGGTTCCAAACTTGGAACTTTCTACCAAGGCATCAAGAATAGGTTGTGGTGTGAAATCTTCTCCAACACTTGGTACACAATCTTCCTAACACTTTAGGAAGAACACTTAAGAGTTTTAAGAATTGTTGGACAAATCTTTGCTCAAGAACAAGGTCTTGGCCGAGAGCAATGTTCAAGGAGAGAGTATTTTGTCAAGTCTTGAAATGGTTAAGTGGGAGTTTTCATCAACTAAGGGTGTATATATAAGACCACCAAGGGTTGGATGAAGGCAAGTGTGTGGTTGAGATTGGGGACAAGTGTGTGGGCCCCACAAGCCACTTGTCCAAGCTAAAATATCTTGCAAGACAAGGCCACTGCCTCGCCACTTGTCCCAAGGATTTCGCCAAGAGCCACCTGTGGGGTGACACGTGTCGCCTCCTACTCGCCCAAAATATTTCATCTTCCAAAATATCCATAATGGCCAAAATCTCAAAAACAAATGGGCCCACAAAACCAGAATTTCACCCGTGGCCCCACGTGACCATTTCCTAAATAAAATTCCATAATTCTCAAATATTCTAAGAAGTCCGAATACCAAACTGGGAATCCAATTCCCATTAACGAACCTTTTTCTTCACAAAAACCGGAAACTTTTCCGTCGAAAAATCACATCTTTCTTTCTTTCCAAAATTTCTGTCGTAATCGCGCACGTATATCCTCACCTATATACCCTGGAACTACGGGGTATAACATTCTTCCCCCCTTAGAAACAATTCCGAATGTTCATTCTAAGTCTCCAAACGCATTTGTGTCAGATAGTCTTCACTACTATACTTACAAAACCGATCACGCCACCAATGGCCGTAATATAACATGCGCAAAACTCAAATCCAAGCCAACGAGGAATCATTTCTAATCTTACAACAGCTCCCACTAGCTTCAATTTACTCTAAGGCCATTCCGCCTTCACGATCCGATTCTCGTCAACGATCCACGAACTCATACGATGATCATACAAACTTGGGCCTAGCATCCTCGCGACTTACCACCGCGACCACCTAACCGACTCACCCCAAACCGGGTTACGGTTGACCGCAAATGGTCCTCAACCCGACCCCAACCGCGCCAAACTCTTGTTTCCGACCGAACAATCTTACTAATTCACGCCACGAAGCTACCACTTCCATCTCACACTACCCATGTAATTATCCCACAATATTTCCCGCATACCAAGTACATCCAAAGACCAACCGTAAAATCACCCACTCAAGACGGCCTCGCCTAAGGTCTCCACGTATAAAACTCTAAGGTTCACACTTTCCATGCCCCACACGTATCCTCCCAACTAAGCATGTTTTCTAACTCACAATTAACACAACGCTATTCGCATATAGCACATAATAATGAGACCATCATAACAAGCATACCAAAACTCTAGGGTTAGGGATATACCTGAATCTACCGCTCCTCTCTAATCATAGGCCCGCCGCAGGCGCATAATCGTAGGCGCGATGAACCACCCATCGATCCCGGCGCCGAGTCGTAACATCCGTGCTTCCTCGCCTGACAGTTCCTCGCAAAATGGCCTCGCCGCCGCATGCAAAACAAACTCCCATTTAGCACGACACTCTCCAAACGGAGTCTACCACAATGGTCACAACGAGGTAGGGGTGGCTTCACCGTTAACACCCCGCTTCTCCCAAAATTCAACCTCGAGCCCCGACCGCTTCCTCAAGACGGTGGAGGACCACTGCATCGCGGGGGTACATAACTAGCTCACTTTGAGGCGGTCCGCCTCGAAAGTCACCAAAGGACCTGCCCCGCCCTCTTCTCGCCCATCCCGGTCATTCCGCCGACCTCTCCGTGCCTCACATCCCAGCGCATGAGCTGCACGCGGCAATGTCCATGCCCGGCTGAAGAGAAACACCCGCACAAGACTCAGCCATATAATCATCTAGCCCGGTGACGTAGCGATGCACCCTATCCTCCATGCAAGCTACTAAAGCTGGAACATACCGCCAACGAAGTCGAACTCCACGCCAGACTCAATCAGACGCCATTCTCGCCTCAACATCAAAAATCGTTTACCGAGCCCTCCTCATCCGCGAGGCAAGAAATGTGCCGTAAGGCCCCAAAACTCGCCCCAAACGGCTGGAAGTGCATTCTCTCCCCGAGAGCTCCCACGAATCAAAACTACGATCATGCGATCACGCAATTGATGCGAACCTAGACCACCGACTCGGTCTCCGAAGCCTCGATCACTCACGATCCGTCAGAATCGCTTGATGAACTCCTCGGATCATCCTCGTGCCTCGACCCATAAAACTCGCGCTACACTCGTAAAGTCCCGTAGCCTCAAACTATTCGCCGGGGTGAACCATCGGTGCATCGAACTGAATCGCTACATCCAAATTATCTCATATCTGCCACGACTCGCCAAGAATCGCCATCTCTTGTACTTATCTCATCCGCTTCCAGCCGTGGACCGAGGCTCAGTATCAGAGTCTCAGCAGCCTCGCCGCGCGCTCTAAACTCGCCAGCCGGGCGGTCGCCAAACTCTCCGTCAAGTACTATCTCGTGCATGCACGCTCGTGCTCGCATTTCTCTCAGATCTCACTAGCGACTCCTCGCCGCTTGCCCTTCCGGGCTCTGGCCGCTACGCGAGGCATAATCGTAAAACGAGATACGCTGGAGGGTCCAACTTACAACACAGCCTTCTAAGGCACGATCTCGTAATGAGAAGAATGGAAACTAATCCTAAATGTCCTATAGCCTCTCGATTATAGATGTGCACAACACACCGATAATCAAGACTCTACTAGACACGCTGCAGACACTTTCCGAGGATTAATCGCTCGATACAACTTTTGTAACGCCTGCTCCGGGCCCGCATCGTGCCTTACCCCGCACCCTAGTGATACAACATCGAGAAAAACCAATGAAATAAAAACTTAGACACGCAACAAGAGATATAATAATAAACAAAGCAACCAAAACAGCTTGCTTCAAGATATATATAAAACTCCGAATAGCTTTAATCCTTTACAACCTCGCCACAACAAGATTACTGCACTTAAGATTTACAACGACTATGACGGACAGGCCCCGCCATACCTCGAATGTACAAGAACCTACAACTCGTGGAAACACATACCAAAAGATAAGTCTCCTGAGAAACGGAGCTTCCCTAATACGCTGAATCGTGGTCCTAAGAGCGAGGATCCACGATCGATGTACTCTACCTGCAGATGAACGCAGCCCGGGCGAGGTCGATAACAGTACCAAGTATGTGAAATCGTATAATATCAGAATGAAATCATAACACCTATACAAAGCGGGAGACATGTATGATAGCCAAACTACGATACAACATATAACGATTATATCAAGTCGTGGTCTCACGCCCACAACATCAATCATGCCCGTGGAATACCTTCTCACCGCCATAGCCTATGATATGATAACAACAAGACAAAGAATCCAAATGGAAGATACCCGCGCTACGCGATCGTGTCGGTATGTCCAAAGGGAAACAATAAGACAACATTCCAAATGGACGATACCCGCTACGCATCGTGTCGTGATGTCCAAAGGGAAACAATAGGAAGATTCCAAATGGACGCATACCCGCGCGCTACGCATCGTGTCGTGATGTCCAAAAGGAAATCACCAGCGATAATCAAAATGGAAACATACCCGCAGCGCTACGATCGTGTCGTGATATCCAAAGCGATTAACCACAATAATACTATCAGCGAACGCATCTGGAAATTTCTCCGCCACGCCAAGACGCCCAAGTAAGTTCTCAACTACCAACCGACCCTCCATCGAGACGCGTAATACAGAAATACAACGCTTGCACAACAAAGGCTATCACAACAAGCATAGGCAAGTTTCACAACAACAAGCATAGGCAAGTTTCACAACAACAAGCATAGGCAAGTTATACACAACTCAAAGTACTTTCATTTTATGACAAAATCCGGTTTTAACTCCTAAAGTACTACGACATTAAATTCTTTTAAAAGAGATCCATTACTTTTATAAAAGTCACCCGATACCCGTAGTATTAGAATGACCAACCCACATTCTTTTTCAAAATCAGGTAACAACATTCTTTTCCTAAATTCCAGTTTGCCTAGTTTCAATTACTCAAGCTTCATTTTCAAATGGTTTCATAGTTCATAAACTTAATCACTCAATTCCTTTTAGAACAATTGAGTAATATATGTCTTACGTGAGAGTAGGTTATTCTTGTTTACAACATTCTTATTACAAAGACCATGACCTAGAAAATGTAATATCATTTTGTCTCATCTTAGCTTATGCAGATGGAGGTTTCTACCGGTTTTAATACAACACATCATTATTCAATACATTTTCTTTTATTAACGCCGCAGCTGGTCCTGTCGATACACATTCGATTTCAAATCAGTAAAACATTATCCCTTAAAAAAAAAACCAAGTACTCATTACTCACGAATGAGGTTTCACACAACATCCACATTAAAACAAATAAGTTAAGTCTCTTATCTTATAAGATCAAGTCTCTTAACTTCTAACATCGAGAAACCATTTTCACTACATAAGGTCGTTATAACTAACTTCCCATAAAGCTATCATAACACCCTATGTTTTAAACCAACCAAATCACTTAGCACACGTACGCTCACCGCATACATATAGTTCACAACAATCATGCTAGAAAAGATAGGAAGAGGTTCACATACCTCGCGACGATTTATCGACAATAAGCAAAACGCCCAAGTACTTCAACCCGGCTACTCCTTGCCAAGTAGATCACGCCACACGTAGTACTCCACTCCTAAAATGGTCATAGTACTCTATCAAACCTTTCTTATCATCAAGACTTATACCAATAAAAAGCCCTCAAAATCTACGGAAATTTCGGCAGCACTTCCCCCGTTTATACTCACTTTTCCATCTTTTACCAAGGCCCGAATAACCGTAATATATATACCATATATATATATAAGGCGTAATAATTAAACAACATAAAGGGGATTACACGCCCAAACGGTAACGCTGTTTACTATCACGCCCATAACAACAATAAGTAAAAGAGGGATTACGCGCCAACCCAGAACGCGTTTACTATCACGCCTTCATAACAATACAATAATTAAAAAGGGATCACACGCCCAAACTAACGCGATTGAAAAATCTTCCCTTAATGTAAATGTAAATACACCCAATGTAAATACACCAAAGTAAATACGGTCCAAAGTAAATACATTCCTTGAGTTGGGTCCTTGGCCAACTTTGTCCAATTTTACTCATTAGTCATCCAACTTATATTTCCATTCTTAATATAAGTTATAGTTACTTTGTTATTAGCTTCTTAGCAAGTAAGATACGTTTTACCATTTTAATGGCAAACTACTAATCCTTTCTTTTAACAAGTTAACAAGATCCAACTCTTCCAAACTTACTCCATATATTATATAATCCATATATACTTATAATATATGTAAAAATTACCAAATCACAAAGAGGTTAAGATTTACTACCTCAAATAGCCCAAAATCTATCCAAGAACTTAATATCGCTCCAAGCAAGTCTTAGCTCCAAATCTTTACGCTCCAATCCGCTACAAGCAACCCATGTAAGCTCCTAACCAACTCCTCTTCAAGATTCAACTCCAAAAAGTGAAGAACACTTAGGGTTCCAAACTTGGAACTTTCGGCCAAGGCATCAAGAATAGGTTGTGGTGTGAAATCTTCTCCAACACTTGGTACACAATCTTCCTAACACTTTGTGGAAGAACACTTAAGAGTTTTAAGAATTGTTGGACAAATCTTTGCTCAAGAACAAGGTCTTGGCCGAGAGCAATGTTCGGAGGAGAGTATTTCACAAGTCTTGAAATGGTTAAGTGGAGTTTTCATCAACTGGGTGTATATATAAGACCACCAAGCGGTTAGGATGAAGGCAAGTGTGTGGTTGAGATTGGGGACAAGTGTGTGGGCCCCACAAGCCACTTGTCCAAGCTAAAATATCTGCAAGACAAGGCCACTTGCTCTCGCCACTTGTCCAAGGATTTCGCCAAGAGCCACCTGTGGGGTGACACGTGTCGCCTCCTACTGGCCCAAAATATTTCATCTTCCGAAATATCCATAATGGCCAAAATCTCAAAAACAAATGCCCCACAAAACGTAGAATTTCACCCGTGGCCCCACGTGACCATTTCCTAAATAAAATTCCATAATTCTCAAATATTCTAAGAAGTCCGAATACCAAATGGGAATCCAATTCCCATTAACGAACCTTTTCTTCACAAAACCTAAACTTTTCCGTCGAAAAATCACATCTTTCTTTCTTTCCAAAATTTCGCAGAATCGCGCACGTATATCCTCACCTATATACCGAACTACTGGTATAACATTCTTCCCCTTAGAAATCGTCCCGAATGTTCATTCTAAGTCTCCAAACGCATTTGTGTCGGTATAGTCTTCACTACTATACTTACAAAACCGATCACGCCACCAATGGCCGTAATATAACATGTGCGCAAAACTCAAATCCAAGCCAACGAGGAATCATTTCTAATCTTACAACAGCTCCCACTAGCTTCAATTTACTCTAAGGCCATTCCCGCCTTCACGATCCGATTCTCGTTGAACGATCCACGAACTCATACGATGATCATACAAACTTGGGCCTAGCATCCTCGTGACCTACCACCGCGGACCACCTAATCGACCCCACCCCAAACCGGTTACGGGTTGACCCGCAAATGGTCCTCAACCCGACCCCCAACCGCGCTAAACTCTTGTTTCCGACCGAACAATCTTACTAATTCACGCTATGAAAGCTACCACTTCCATCTCACACTACCCATGTAATTATCCCACAATATTTCCCCGCATACCAAGTACATCCAAGAAAGACCAACCGTAAAATCACCCACTCAAGACGGCCTCGCCTCTAAGGTCTCCACGTATAAAACTCTAAGGTTCACACTTTCCATGCCCCCACACGTATCCTCCCAACTAAGCATGTTTTCTAACTCACAATTAACACAACGCTATTCGTACATAGCACATAATAATGAGACCATCATAACAAGCATACCAAAACTCTGAGGTTAAGGATATACCCGAATCTACCGCCTCTCTAATCATAGCCCCGCAGGCGCATAATCAGAAGGCGATGAACCAACACCGATCCTCGGCGTCGAGTCAGAACATCCGTGCTTCCTCGCCTGACAGTTCCTCGCAAAATGGCCCTGCTGGCCGCATGCAAAACAAACTCCCCATTTAGCACGACACTCTCCAAAATGGAGTCTACCACAATGGTCACAACGAGGTAGGGGTGGCTTCAGCTGGTTAACACCTCGCTTCTCCGAAAATCAACCTCGAGCCCCGACCGCTCTCAAGACGGTGGAGGACCACTCTGATCGCGGGGTACATAACTAGCTCGGCCGAGGCGGTCCGCCTCGAAAGTCACCAAAGGACCGCCGCCCCGCCCTTCTCGCCCATCCACGGTCATTCCGTCGACCTCTCCGTGCCTCACATCCTAGCGTGAGCTCGCACGGGCAATGTCCATGCCCGGCTGAAGAGAAACAACCGCACAAGACTCAGCCATTTTATCATCTAGACCTTTGACGAAGCGATGCACACTATCCTCCAGTCAAGCTACTAAAGCGGGAACATACCGGGCCAACGCGTCTAACTCCACGATGTACTCAATCAGACGCCATTCTCGCCTCAACATCAAAAACTGTTTACCGAGCCCTCTCATCCGCGAGGCAAGAAATGTGCGAAGGCCCCAAAACTCGTCCCAAACGGCCGGAAGTGCATTCTCTCCCGAGAGCTCCCACGAATCAAACTACCGATCATGCGGTATCACGCAGCCGATGCGAACCTAGACCACCGACTCGGTCTCCAAGCTCGATCACTTTACGATCCGTCAGAATCGCTTGATGAACTCCTCGCGATCATCCTCGTGCCTCGACCCATAAAACTCGCGGCTACACTCGTAAAGTCCCGTAGCCTCAAACTATCTCGCCGGGGTGAACCATCGTGCTCGAATCGAATCGCTACATCCAAATTTATCCTCATATTCGCCACGACCGCCGAATCGCCATCTCTCAGACTTATCTCATCTCGCTTCCAGCCGTGGACCGAGGCTCGTGTATCAGAGTCTCAGCAGCCTCGCTGCGCTCTAAATCTCTGCCGGGCGGTGTCGCCAAACTCTCCGCTCAAGTACTATCTCAGTGCATGCACGCTCGTGCCTCGCATTACTCTCAGATCTCACTAGCGCCTCCGCTTTGCCTTCTTCGGCTCGCTGTTTGCGCGAGGCATAATCGTAAAAACGAGATACGTCAGAAGGGTCCAACTTACAACACAGCTCTAAGGCACGATCTCAGAATGAGAAGAATGGAAACTAATCCTAAATGTCCTATAGCCTCCTGATTATAGATGTGGTGCACAACACACCGATAATCAAGACTCTACTAGACACGGTCTGTAGACACTTTCCGAGGATTAACTACTCTGATACAACTTTTGTAACGCCTGCTCCGGTTCGCATCGTGCCTTACCCTGCACCCTAGTGATACAACATCGAGAAAACCAATGGAAATAAAAACTTAGACATGCAACAAGAGATATAATAATAAACAAAGCAACCAAAATAGCTTGGTATATATATAAAACTCCGAATAGCTTTAATCTTTACAACCCCGCCACAACAAGCATTTACTGCACTTCTAAGATTTACAACGACTATGACGGACAGGCCCCGCCATACCCCAATGTACAAGAACCTACAACTCGTGAAACACATACCAAAAGATAAGTCTCGGAGAAACGGAGCTTCCTAATACGTGAATCGTGGTCCTAAGAGCGAGGATCCACGATCGATGTACCTCTACTGCGGATGAACGCAGCCTCGGGCGAGGTCGATAACAGTACTAAGTATGAAATCGCATAATATCAGAATGAAATCATAATAGCCATACAAAGCGGAGACATGTATGATAGCCAAACTACGATACAACATATAACAGCGATATCAAGTCGTGGTCTCACGCCCACAACATCAATCATGCCGTGGAATACCTTTCCTCACCGCAGCTTATGATATGATAACAACAAGACAAAGAATCCAAATGGAAGATACCTGCGCTACGATCGTGTCGGTATGTCCAAAGGGAAACAATAAGACAACATTCCAAATGGACGATACCCGCGCTACGATCGTGTCGGTATGTCCAAAGGGAAACAATAGACAAAGATTCCAAATGGACGATACCCGCAGCGCTACGATCGTGTCGATGTCCAAAAGGAAATCACCAGCGATAATCAAAATGGAAACATACCCGCGCGCTACGATCGCGTCGTGATATCCAAAGCGATTAACCGCAATAATACTATCAGCGAACGCACTGAAATTTCTCCGCCACCGCCGCACGCCCAAGTAAGTTCTCAACTACCAACCGACCTCCATCGAGACGCAGAACATTAAATACAACGCTTTGCACAACAAAGGCTATCACAACAAGCATAGGCAAGTTTCACAACAACAAGATAGGCAAGTTTCACAACAACAAGCATAGGCAAGTTATACACAACTCAAAGTACTTTCATTTTATGACAAAATCCGGGTTTTAACCCTAAAGTACTACGTACATTAAATTCTTTTAAAAGAGATCCATTACTTTTATAAAAGTCACCCGATACCCGTAGTATTAGAATGACCAACCCACATTCCTTTTCAAAATCAGGTAACAACATTCTTTTCCTAAATTCCAGTTTGCCTAGTTTCAATTACTCAAGCTTCATTTTCAAATGGTTTCATAGTTCATAAACTTAATCACTCAATTCCTTTTTAGAACAATTGAGTAATATATGTCTTACGTGAGAGTAGGTTATTCTTGTTTACAACATTCTTATTACAGCAGCCATGACCTAGAAAATGTAATATCATTTTGTCTCATCTTAGCTTCTATGCAGATGGAGGTTTCTACCGTTTTAATACAACACATCATTATTCAATACATTTTCTTTTATTAACGCTGCAGTGGTCTGTCGATGCACATTCTGATTTCCGAAATCAGTAAAACATTATCCCTTTAAAAAAAACCAAGTACTCATTACTCACGAATGAGGTTTCACACAACATCCACATTAAAACAAATAAGTTAAGTCTCTTATCTTATAAGATCAAGTCTCTTAACTTCTAACATCAGTAAACCATTTTCACCTACATAAGGTCGTTATAACTAACTTCCCATAAAGCTATCATAACACCCTATGTTTTAAACCAACCAAATCACTTAGCACACGTACGCTCACCGTACTACATAGTTCACAACAATCATGCTAGAAAAGATAGGAAGAGGTTCACATACCTCGCGACGATTTATCGACAATAAGCAAAACGCTCCAAGTACTTCAACCCGTCGGCTACTCCTTAAGCCAAGTAGATCACGCCACACGTAGTACTCCACTCCTAAAATGGTCATAGTACTCCTATCAAACCTTTCTTATCATCAAGACTTATACCAATAAAAGCCCTCAAAATCTACGGAAATTTCTAAAGACTTCCCGCTTATACTCACTTTTCCATCTTTTACCAAGGCCCGAATAACCGTAATATATATATATATATATATATAAGGCGTAATAATTAAACAACATAAAGAAGGATTACACGCCAAAACGGTAACGCGGTTTACTATCACGCCCATAACAACAATAAGTAAAAGAGGGATTACGCGCCAACCAGAACGCGTTTACTATCACGCCTTCATAACAATACAATAATTAAAAAGGGATCACACGCCCAAACTAACGCGATTGAAAAATCTTCCCTTAATGTAAATGTAAATACAATCAATGTAAATACAAATCCAAAGTAAATACTACCCAAAGTAAATACATCCTTGAGTCAGTCCTTGGCCAACTTTGTCCAATTTTACTCATTAGTCATCCAACTTATATTTCCATTCTTAATATAAGTTATAGTTACTTTGTTATTAGCTTAGCAAGTAAGATACGTTTTACCATTTTAATGGCAAACGGCCAATCCTTTCTTTTAACAAGTTAACAAGATCCAACTCTTCCAAACTTACTCCATATATTATATAATCCATATATACTTATAATATATGTAAAAATTACCAAATCACAAAAGAGGTTAAGATTTACTACCTCAAATAGCCCAAAATCTATCCAAGAACTTAATATCGCCTCCAAGCAAGTCTTAGCTCCAAATCTTTACGTTCCAATCCGCTACAAGCAACCCATGTAAGCTCCTAACCAACTCCTCTTCAAGATTCAACTCCAAAAAGTGAAGAACACTTAGGGTTCCAAACTTGGAACTTTCGGCCAAGCATCGCAATAGGTTGTGGTGTGAAATCTTCTCCAACACTTGGTACACAATCTTCCTAACACTTTGGGAAGAACACTTAAGAGTTTTAAGAATTGTTGGACAAATCTTTGCTCAAGAACAAGGTCTTGGCCGAGAGCGATGTTCGAGGAGAGTATTTTGTCAAGTCTTGAAATGGTTAAGTGTGGGAGTTTTCATCAACTAAGGGTGTATATATAAGACCACCAAGGGTTAGGATGAAGGCAAGTGTGTGGTTGAGATTGGGGACAAGTGTGTGGGCCCCACAAGCCACTTGTCCAAGCTAAAATATCTTGCAAGACAAGGCCACTTGCTCGCCACTTCGAGGATTTCGGCCAAGAGCCACCTAGGGGGGTGACACGTGTCGCCCTCCTACTCGTCCAAAATATTTCATCTTCCGAAAATATCCATAATGGCCAAAATCTCAAAAACAAAGCGGGCCCCACAAAACCGTAAATTTCACCCGTGGGCCCCACGTGACCATTTCCGGAAATAAAATTCCATAATTCTCAAATATTCCAAGTCGAATACCAAACTGGGAATCCACCCCATTAACGAACCTTTTTCTTCACAAAAACCGGAAACTTTTCCGTCGAAAAATCACATCTTTCTTTCTTTCCAAAATTTCTGTCGTAATCTCGCACGTATATCCTCACCTATATACCCTGGAACTACGGGGTATAACAGCTTTCTTCTACATTCGAAATAAAAAGATCATGGACAAATTGATACTATGTTAGGTATCAAAATAAATAGTGGGGATTAAAAGAGTTTATACCCTATTTGATCCTAGATCGAGTTAAATAATAATGATGGAAGAAGTGAGAATTAACTTGTGTAATCAAGCGCTATTGAAGTAGGGTTGGCAAAATTAGTCCAAACTTAAATGACCCGTCCAATCCGCCTAATATTTTGTGGGTTTGGGCAAGAGTAATTTTGATGATGGGTTGGTTTGCTCAAGTTGACCCATCATATATCAACAGTCCAAATGAGCTCATGATGATGCCCAAACTTGACCCATCAAAATACTTAATTTTAATGATTAGAGTTCCATTATAGATTAAGATTTTTATTTATAAATAATTATTTAAAAATTCTTTTATTATTTCGGAACAATAAAAATACATCAATGCATCCCAACCACACTATCCATCAACACCTACCCCCTCCCCTACACCAACCCCCACTCAAGCACTGAACCACCCTCACATCTATGCCTATACATTTCCTACTCCACCCCACCCCACCCACTTCTACCCCCCCCTAACCCTACATCCGACCCTACCCCCTACCCTCTACCCCTCCACCCCACCCCACCTCAAATTTCTATTTTATATTTTTTGTTACTTTTATAAAAAAAATATTAAAAATATTAAAAATTCTTACCTCCCCTCCCCTCCACCCCCACCTCATTCTCAAATTTCTATTTCATATTTTTGTTATTTTTATAAAAATAAATCTTACCTCCACTACCCTCCCCACGCCCTACCCTCCCCCCCACCCCACTTCCCTACTCATCCTCAAATTTATATTTCATATTTTTGTTATTTTTATAAAAAAATAATATTAAAAATATGAATTTTTTCTTACCTCCCCTACCACCCCCAGGCCTACCCCCTCCACCCCAACCCCTATTGCCCCACCCCATTCTCAAATTTCTATTTCATACTATTTTATAAAGATGTAAGGGTGTAAGTTGGCTATCGAGTATGTGAGAAAATAAATTTATTTCTTGATGAATGTTTACCTCGAGAGAAGGTGCAATGTCTTGAAAATCAAAATAACAAACTTGCATTAGTATAAGCAAGCAAAGGAGTTGAGTGGTTGAGGAATTCTTAAGAAAATTCATTTGATTTTGCAAAATAATGAGCTTAATTTTGTGATAGTTAAGCCACTTTAACTCGAGCATATATGAATTTTGTTTAAATAAAATTAAATATTTTAAATAAAAGGTATCTTTTAAATGAAAGGGTGCGTCCTTTCATTATTTAGTTATCACCAATTTTATTTAAAGCCTATTTTTTAATATTCTAAAGTTACTTTTTCCTGTAGAATAACTTTTCCAGGGTAATTTTTATTTCTCTCTGCATAATATATTTATTCTCTAATTTCAAAAAATCAAGTTGAGAATTATTGCTTTCCTAGATGATTTTTTTCCACTATTTACTTAGTACAGAATTCATAGGCTTATCATATCCACTAAAACTATTTGTGTTAATCTCATAGCAATCTCGCAGAAGAGAGTGAGCAAATATCGTTTTTAGGAAAACATTTCATACATGTTTCAAGCCTTCAATTATGAGTCCGTTGTTCATATTGTCAAACCTTCATCTTTGTGTTCTTTTCATATAATTTTGTGTAGCCCAACAATTTTTCCCTCAAACTAAGTTCCACATGACTTATTACCATGATTCACGAGTTAGAAATTCAACGTGTATGTGTGTCGCCCACATTGTCGCAAGCTACTTATCCCGCAAATACCATGTTAAGAGTATCCGTGGGTGGTTGAGTCCAACAGTAATAGTGATAATGCTAACGAATAGTAGAAATAAGGTGAATCTTGAATATTGATAGATATGAAAGACACGTTGGGAAAAATGATACGGGAATAGTAAATAACTATTATAGTGATCAAAAGAATAAATTTCAAAGATTACAACAATGAGTTTTTATTCTTTTACAATCTTGAACTGGAACTCCAATTCTAAATTTTATATTCAGAAATACAAGAGCATGAACTGCTGCAACGGTGACTTGTATGGCCGCTGCGAATCTGACTTAGTTAGAGTTCTTTGATAGCAAAATGTGAAACACTTAGCAACAAATTAGAGAATCACAACACCATCGGCTGAGTCGGGAGATGACGCTCTGTCTTTAAGACAAGATTGCCCTGTATATATTATTTTACGTTGCTAAGCAATAGTCTCCCAAGATAAAATAGTTACTAACACACTTGAGCAAAAGAATCTCAAGTGTTTTTCTTAAAGAACTTTGAGTATTGAAAGAATGTTAGAAAGGAAGAAAAATTTCAGAATTTTCTGTTTTTGTATTTCTACAAGTGTTTAACAATTGAGTCAAATGCCTCAATTTATAGTGTAAGAATTGTCTCTTCAAGTGTCAAGTAATGACATTGAATCACCCATGTAATGACAATGAATTGCCAAGTAATGACACTCATTTATTAACATTGAATCACCCGTGTAATGGTAATGAATTGACCAAATAATGACACCCATTTATTAGCTCAATAATGGTTGATTAATGCTAGAATGAATGTCATCGAGGGCAGACCAAAAGTCTCCAAAAATCAGATTTTCGTCTGAGATTTTCTGTCAGGGAAGCCCCGTCGTCGCGGTGGCGCTACAGCCCTTTCCGACCCGTTCCATCTTTACTCTATGCATACTTCTACCTTCATTTACTAATGTGGAACACTTGTCATTTGGCCACTGACCGTTCATCATTATATATCTCAAACACTTTACTTACGTACCGATATCTCTTTCACTAATTAAATTTACGATATTTGGTACAATGTGTGCACGTGTGTGAAAACGACGTTTCTGACATGTGAGACTCCAATTATTCGAATCATAAATAAATGGATAAATTTTATTCCACCCCAATAAATTTCCAACAAGACCTTACCTATGTTGTCTTTTTCTTAGCTTAATCCATGATTTATGGCACATGATGCACTTTAGATCCACCACAAACTATTATTGCACCTCCCACTGCCCCTACCCACAACCCCAAAAAAAAACTTCACTTTCCTTTTGCCACGTTTTCTTCCTTTTTGCTGAATTTTTTCATTAGTTTCATCTTTTGTCATTGGAAAATGTAAAGGTGTATATCTTGTTTTTCAAATGAAAACTAGGTAGATGCTTTAGAATATAACACTGATCGTCGTGCCATTTTATTTTCCATTGTTTTGTGGAAGAGATTCCCCAATCTTGTTAATTAAATATTCCTTATATCTCTAATAAACTATGTTAAATTAATTTTATTGAATTACTTAAACGACTTCATATATATCGACTTCTTTTTTCTTGTCTAGCAATCTTTTTATTTAAAAAAGAAAAGATTAGTAGTAGTCCAGTATTTAATATTTTTCTAAACCTTAGTAGTATGCAGTATGCACAAATATTAAACTTTGACAATGTGCGAATCATAATAGATTTTCATCAGATTTGTAAACTGCATCATTGTGGAGACATCCGACCTAAATTAACGTGCTAATGACTTGATTGATAAACCTATAGACAGAGGCATTTGGAACTAAATATTTGATTTGTCAAACTCAAAATAAAGCCACCTAAAATGAGAATCCAAATATATGAACTAGTAGTTGGACATAATCATAGTGCTCCTTGATTATTGATTGTACTCACCTTCCACGTATTTGAAGTGTTGCTCCAAATCCCCATCCTCTAACGTGGAGTTTACAACACCATATTTTACTACGTGGCCCGACCAACGTAATGTCCTTACTTGTGTCTTATCGATTTGACATAAATTCCCCACTCTATCCACCCCACCTTTGCACTAGAACTCCAAATGTGATAAAGTTAAAAGACATAAAAATCTGAGCAGGGACAAAGCAATTTGGTAGTGTATACTGTATAGTACATGAAGCATGTGGAGATTCCAGAGTGAGACATTTTGATGTTGTATAACGAAGTTTGTCTACAAAGTTTTAGGTAGCTTCAAATTTGTTTAAAAAATAGGCGAAAAAATAAAAACTTCTTTTATTTGTTGTCGGACCAAAAACAAATTCCACCTCAACTCCCTTCTGCCAGAGAATTCATGAATTTCGGGCACTTCAATAACCTTTTATGAGGTCTAACCTTCGCCACAACATTAATGGCTTAGCTCTTCGCGCTTCCCGAAGGCTTTATGTCTAGTAGCTAGTTTAGAGTTCCTCTCCTAGCTGCTAGCTGTCTTCTTTCCTAATAGCTCGGTTCTTAGGTTGCTTCCTATCCTATTAGCTATTAGCTCGCAGCTCTCTAGGGTGGGGCCTCGTTAGGGATCTCCTCATGAGGATCGGTTCTCGTGCCCATATGAATTCGTAGATGCCTATATGTCAAAAGATTCAGTGACCTGATTCGACATTGTTGTTTACCAAATATATCATGTCCGGTCGAGGTGATTTTCGTTTACCAGCACGTAGGTGTTCTACACGCCTCGAACTCGTATAAAGATTCTTCCTCTAGGGCCTCCTTTCACCTTTTGTTAGCGACCCTTAAACGGGTTCCAACAGTGTCAGTTCAAGCCTTACCTTTTTCATTTAGTCCATCCATTTTCTTGTTGAGAAAAAAAAAAGATATAAAAAACTTTTCAAGATTTTGCTTTTTAATGTTTTTGTTAGAATAGTTACCTCATTCTTTATTTCTATCAATCTAACCTAACAAGATACAACTCAACCAAATAAAAAAGTAAGCTTTTAGCGCAATCCAAGATAAGAGATTAGTCCTAGAATTTTCAGTTTTAAAATCGGTTGATAATGGACCTACTTGTCTTGTTTGCAAAAGTGGACATATTGCGGAGTTAAACCCTTATTTCTATTGCTTTGGATGATTGCTATCAAAACGATTTTAAATACTCATTAAAGGACTTTGAAATGTCATTTATGCAAAACAATACAATAGATTTTATAAACTCGCAAATAAACGAGAACGACCCGCCCTGAATTTGGTCCAATCCAAAGAAAAAAAGGGCTGGTCTAGCGAGGCAGTGCGCCCCCCGCTGTGGTTAATTCCCCAAAAAAAATCTCCAATTTTTCGATTAAAGTCTCGATTTTGACTACAGGAATAGTATTCTTATGACAAAACAATTGTGCAAATACATGAATTATTATAGCTTCAATTGTTCTTATCTTATTGTAGGAGATAATTGGAGCGATAATTTTTTTTCTGTTTTTATACGTCAGTCGGTTGCCTATATGCAAGATCTTCATTCTTTTTCCTCGAGGTAGCACTAATCAAACAGGGAGACCCTGTTCAAAGAGGCATGATATATCGATTTCTTAAGAATACGTCGATTTCGTACAAAAGACCTTGTAAAAACTGATTTATAATGCCCCTTAGAAATTTTCAAATGGGACCCTCAGTTTTGTTTGTTTTTGTATATTGTCAATAGCGTCAAAAGGTAGTAGTAATGTTAGTTACTTGTTCAAATTAAGCCGCTTTCTCCGCAATTGTGTATTGCAATTCAATTTCAATAGGTAAAACGTCTACTTGACCATGTTATGCCATAACTAAAGATTTAAATATATTGCACTCTTTTCAACTGTTATACTATGATTAGTTTGACGTTTATGAAGTAGCTTAAACCACGCCATCATGGCATATGAGTATTTAAGAAATTGAAAAAGTAGCAAGTATGATGAGATATATGTACATTTATAACCAGAGGCAGATGCAAAATGTCGGCATCGAGTTCATTTGAACTCAGTATTTTCGATCCGAATGATAAATTTATGTATAAAAATTAAAATAAATAATAGATATAAATTCATAAATTTAAAAATATAATGAGTACAGTACTAAATTTTTTAAATTGAATCAAATCTTGTATCTGACTCTATCGTGAAGGGCATGCCCAGAATATAAGGAAGGAAACTCACTCAAAAGCGAATTCTGACTACTACTATTTTCGATTACCGAAACTCAATGGCAGTGGTCACACCTACTACCTGAAAAAGTAAAAAAAAAAGAGCACAATGTTTAATAGTGTAAATCTCCTTGATATAGTTCTCTTATTAGTATAATATATATAGAGTATACAATTATAGTCATAATAAAATTATGATATATATTTTACATTAATTACACTAAATATTAATTATAGAATATATTGTGAATATATATGAAATATATTCACTATCACACCCCTCAGTTGGATAGGAAGGAGGTCGGATGCTGCGACTGAATATGAAGCCAATGAACAGTTGCTGAGGAAAAAGGAACACGCAACACCCTAACGTGACTCATTGCAACCTTCTCACGAACAAAGTGAATATTCATCTCAATATGCTCGATTCGCTGATGTTGAACCAGGTTATGAGATAAGTAAACAATATATATGTTATCACAGTAGACCAAATATGTCTTACGTATTGGATAATGAAGCTCAAGAAGGACATTTCAGAGCCACCATAGCTCGACAACAAGAGGAGCAACTATGGGAAATTTTTCCTTTATTACATTGAATTATATTGTTGTTTCTAAGAGAATAAAAAATATGAGCTCCCGGATGACCAAGTCTACTATGTCATGTTGATTGAGATATTACAGCTAAAGAAGTGGGTGGAGTGACATGGGCAGTGAACATGGATAGGAAAGTATAGAGGTCCCCCCACACTATTGCATCTCGTGAGAAGTCTACCCGTACGTAGGTCCATTACAGAAAAACCAAATGGATCAAAATCAATGAATACAGAATTATCAGTGGCAAATTTTCTAACAAAGATTAGGTTATTGATAATGTTATGGGCATATATGATGTGTGTAAAGGAGTAGTGAGGTTGCGGTAGTGGAGTTAGTGTGTGGCCAAAACCTTGAATTAGAATGTGATGACCATTGCCGACCATAATAGATTATGGAGTATTTAAATTGAGCAGTTGAAGAAGATTACCATAATTATTGGTAAGATACGGCATGACACCCGTATCCGTATACCAAGCAATATTAGGCTACTGGGCTGATGTGTAATGTGCCTGATGGCTTGGGCCTGCCTGGCGAGCTGTTGGGCTGATGTGTAATGTGCCTGATGGCTTGGTCCTGCCTGGCGAGCAGCTGGATGGGCTCCCAGGATGCTGGACATCGGCTGAGCCCACTAAGATTGTTATTCCTGGGCCTCTGGAACGCTGCTGGAAGGGCAAGCCCAGGTACTGGATAGTGGCCACTGCAGTGGGCCGGTCCACTGTTGCGATTGTTGGGCTTGTTGTGGACTGCATGTATTGTTGACCCAAATTTCTTGAGAAAATTTGTGACTTCGGGTGTTGATGAAGATGAAGCGGAAGAATATATGTGGGTCGCGGAGTAGCATACGAGGTATCAAAATTTGGTAGTAGTATATTGGGTTTGGGGAAGCCGTATATCAGTGGTATACATGCCTTTTTGGGTGATGTGAGGTACGGGTGAGGTGTATATCACATGTATACCAGATGAATACGAGTGAGATAGGTAGAAAAGAGGTCTGAGTTGGCTATATATCACTAAACATCACATGTACATCCGGTATACAAGTGATATTTAGTGATATACAACCAAATCAGACCTCATTTCTACCTATATCGCCTGTATAAATCCGGTGTACATGTGATGTTTAGTGATATATAGCCAACTCAGACCTCTTTTCTACCTATCTCACTCGTATTCATCTGGTATACATGTGATGTACACCTCACCCGTACCTCACATCACCCAAAAAGGCATGTATACCACTGATATACGGCTTCCCCAAACCCAATATACTACTACCAAATTTTGGATACCCTCAGGGGTTACCCGCGACCCACATATATTCTTCCGCTTCATCTTCATCAACACCCGAAGTCACAAATTTTCTCAAGAAATTTGGGTCAACAATACAAATTTCTAGTTACACACCCATGTGATGAAAAGACTTACATAACTGTAATGTTTCTTCAGAATTGGCCACGCAATGTGGCAATGGTCACATACTTCAGCATCTAAGTGGAATAACAAATGGTTATTTCTAATTTTTTATCCAAAATTCACTTTTTACAATTAAATTTTATTGTCAATTATTTACCTCTTAGTGAAATTAACAGCACCTGAAAGTATAATACCAGATTCACGGTGTCGATGTAACTGGGAAGGAAGAAAGAGAAAGGCTAGAAAAGAGTAAGGCAAAAAAGGGAAAAAGGAAACCTAAAATGAAAATAAAAATTTAAGAAAAACATAATTAAGTATAGCTAATTATATATCATCCAATTATAAAATGATACATGTATAGTTGGACTATGTTTAGTGTATTTTTCCTTTTCACGCACTTTCTAAAAATTAATAATATTTTTAACCACGTCAGCTATTAGGAGAGTATTAACTTCACTAAGAATAAGGATTGGGGTTTATATAAAAGTTTGTAAAGTTTTAAGTGCTAAAGTGAATTTTCAATGGAAGTTTTGTGGTGAAAAGATGTATTTAAGTCTTAATTATAGCCCATATAATGATATTTATGTGGCTATATTATGACATATTTTATTAATTTCAAAAATTTTATAGCTATATATACATATATGTGTGTGTGTTATGATAGGACTTATACTACAAGTTTTAAATATCTTATTTTGTTTGATTGATGTTTTATCTTGGGAAATAAGTTGACATTACAACCGTTGAAAGGATATACGAGACAATATTATCTTAAGAATAGATCAAAAGTTTGGTCGACTCATCAAGCCTTCATATTTGATCATTTTCAGATTTCTAACAAATAATAATTATTATTGTTATTTTCCCGTTCTACACATTACCACTCACGCTCCCCTTTGTTTTGTTTCCACCTATACACAAGGTCGAACACTTCTAAATTATTTAATGTCATTTGAAAGTTAAAATATATAGTATTATTTAAATTTGCCAATAGCTTGGCCAATAAAAACGGTCAAAATGTAAAGAGCTGAAAAAATATAACTCATATTTCAATTTATTTGTCTTACTTTTCCTTTTAGTATGTTTTAAAAAGAATTTTTAGTATGTTTTAAAAAGAATGTTAAAACTTTAATTTCAACAATCCACATGACATGTTAAAAATTACAAGTTTAAAATCTATTTTAATACATCACATATTTTAGTTTAGAATCACAAAATTTAAACTTTTTTAAATTTCATCCCAAATCAACTAAGACAAATAAATTAAAACAGAGAGTATATAAAAACTGTTTATACATTCAATATAAATTAATAATTCCAACTAAATGATCAGCTCGAGTTTAACTTGGTTGTATAGATATTTGTTAAATTCTTTATAGATAAAATTTAATTTAATAATGAAAAGATGTTCTTGTCAAAGATATGTCAATGGCAGAAATTGGCTACTCATCGTTGCAAAATGGAAAAAAGATAATCGGTATTATACCAATTGATGAGAGTGAACTTGTCAATTGACGTAATTCGCGGGCCTCGTGGGTGTAGTAATCGATTAATTGTGAACAAAGAAAACCAAAGAGATTCTTCCAGACGCCTTTGTTTATTTGCCATTATATAAAGGATTCGTGTGACAAAGGTTTACTTTTGCTTTTTCACGTAGCAGGCCTTCATTTGTTTAAAGAATACGCCAAGTCATAATTGCTTATCAAAAGGAAAGGAACAATCAGGATACAAGTAAAAGGTAAAGTCTAAACCAACCAAATAAAAAAGAAAAACAGGAACTCATATCACAATTTCAAGAAAATAAAGAAGAAACACAAGCCGCGGTCACTAAAATCAAAACCCACCAAATTTAATTTACTAAGCTTTTTACTAGTAAATCACAGAAGGCATTTACATTTTTCGAGTTTTCTTTTTTTAAGTATCTTTTTCTATAATGACCATGATAATTTGTGCTTTGTTGGATTGGTATGATACAAACAAAAGAGGAACATGTAGGGACAACATTTTATACTGGCACACCAGAGGTTCTTGCTACTGCTGTTGCAGCGGAATTACCGGATCTTGGTTGCCGTAGAAGATCAATCAGTGCTTCCGCCTGTCCGCAATACCAACACCACAACACGACAAAAATGCAAAACATTAATTATACAAGTATACTTTAATTAATCAAATAATTACGTTAATCTAATACAATATACTTTATCCCTACTTAAGCAATAAAATCAAATTATTTTATACACTCACCTATACCACTTACTTCATCTCTAAGTAATTGTATATTTTATTCTTTTATTTATGGTTTGTCTTCTCTTTTTCCTTTTCTTATATAATCCAGTCGCCACTTTAAGATTCTTATATCGCTAGCACTGCATAATCTGTCTTATCTCACGATGTGCGCCCGCATTCGATGTCGATCGCCACCAACGGATCAATGCTACAAGGTCCGACACTCCAACAGAGATTGTCTGAGGGAGTATCAAACCCACACTGCAACATGCCCAGCTGATTATCGACTTTAATACGGCGTATGATCAGGGCTATGATCCATGAGATCGAACTTGACTACTGGGCCACAAATTTAACTAATGGCACTGGGCCACTGTCTTTGGATCTCTTTTTCCTTTTCTTAATCATTAGGTAACAGGTAGAAGGATGTACTTTTGAGATAAAATGAAAGAGTCAGCCTTACATTTTATTTTATACTCCACTTTATAATATAATGTGCGAGAAAAAGCTAGAAGTATATATGAATCCGTCTTAATTTGGTTGCTAAACGTGTGGCCAAGTCTTAACAATGCCTTAAATAGGACAATAATTTGAACTTTCCATCGTGTTAATCAAAACTAAGAATATTTAGAAAGAGTATCAAAATGAACGAAATTTGACCCAAATTTTATTTTGTAAAAAGCTATAGCTAAAGACACATTATTCAGAAACGATTACTTTATTTACTCCATCCACCTAACAGTAAAGATATGTCCATGTTCAATTACCGAGAACCAATATTTTTTTAGTGCTAAACTTAGCAGGCGTTTGGCCATAGAAATAAAAAATAAAATAATTGAAGTTGGAGTTGTATTTGATCATAATTTTTGCAAATAATTTTTTGTTGTATAAATGTACTTTTTCAACAAGAGTTTGCGGAAAAAAGTAAAAAAAAAAAGTTTTGATTGTTTTTCAAATTCTAAGAATTTTCATGACCAAACACGGATTTAAAAAAAAAAGATTTTTGCAAATAATTTTTTGATTGCTTCCGAGAGATCTCAGCTCAAAAAAAAAGCAACACTTGAAAAATTGTCTTCATACTAAAAGTGACAATTAAAAGTAAAAATATGTGAAGGGAGAGAGTATTTATTATCATATTTATATGAAAAAATTACAATTTAGAATACATTTCATATAGTTTTTGAATATTTTAATTTTAAAATATTAAATTAATCTAATTCAATTTAACTTCACACATTAGTATAAACGAAACAACTAGTTTTAAGTTTAACTAATTATACAATTATATTTCATGGCAATTAGTAATAATCTTCTAATCTCAAATTAACTAGGGTAGGTATGGTCGTATGGATTTTAGATATTCTTTTTTGATATACTCGAATCTACGAAATTGAAAATACTCTTTTATCTTTATTTTAAGAAAATATTATTTTTTACCTTCCGTTTGGCGCGACTGGTTCCGGACTGTGACAAAGCGACGAGGGGAGGAATGGCTCCTTCGCGAGCCACCATAGTACGGTACGCCACACTATCCTCACACACCTGTAACAGTATCGCAACCGCAATCTCCTTCTGCCGTTGTGTTCCGACCTCTACGATCTCCACCAACACCGGAATTCCACCTTCGTCCACAAGCGCCGGCCTCGCCTCCGCCACTGATATCAATTCGCTCACCACGAACGCCGATTTATCCACCATGTTTGAACTGAAATCCGCCATTAGTTCAACCAAAGGCTTCATAACACCAGCTTGTACTGCTCTCACTTTGTTCTCTTTTACAGAACATAGAGAGTATAAAGCCGTTGATGCGTCCTTTTTGCCGCGGAAGTTTCCAGTTTCTAGAAGGTTCACTAGTGGAGGAATCGCACCTGATCGTCCGATTGCGATTTTGTTTTCCTCAACTTGCGATAGCCGGAGAAGAGCGCAAGCTGCGTTCTCTTTAGCTGTTGCGGTTCCAATTTTAAGTGCTTTAACTAGTGGTTTAATTGCTCCTGATGCAGCGATAAGTTCCTTATTTTCATCGCAGAGAGACAGGTTGAGAATTGCCGTAACGCCGTTTTCCTGAAGTTGAGGATCGGTTGAGGATATAAGCGAAATCAACGGTTTGATTGCTCCGGCTCGAGCTAGTTTGATACGATTTTCCGGTTTGTTCTTAGCGAGGAGTCTAATCTCTATTGCAGCTTGCTTTTGCTCATCAATTGAACTAGACTCGAGATCGGAGACGAGTTGCTCCATTAATTCAGCGGAATTTTCAGAAGCACAAGCCAAAAACAACCGCCGGCTTTGTGAAGAAGCGGTTGGAAACTCGCCGGATCTATCACTGTTACAATCGCTAAAAGCTGAGGAACTTCCATTGATACTGAGATTAGTGAAGGTTCGTCCCATATAGGTGAAATTCGATTGAACATCAGTCTCCATCGCCGGCGAGTGTGGGGGTTATATATTGGGAAAATGAGAGGATTACAACGACAGCGTTTTGGTGGGTGAAAGAGAGAAGGTTATGTTTGGTCAATGGGAAGAGGAAGAGAATATAAGAGAGAGGATTAGGGGCTAGGAGGAAGTGCAGACACGTGGTTGACCGTATCGAATCCCAGTCCCTTAGCACGTGTGAAGGTCTCTTAAACGCGTGCCTCATTTGTTACAGCTTTTTTTCTTTTTTCCTAATAAAAACATTTTATGCCTACATTCTCCGGTCTCCCACCGGAAAATTTCAATTCTAATCTTTCATGATACAATCAATGTTTATTGGCCGCTGTGTGACATATTTTAGTGTTTTTTATTAGATAATTTTATTATGATGTAATATTATCGATGATGGATCAAGTCTCAATTGTAAGTAAAAAGTCTCGTACCATTGAATTTCGTATAAGAGTGATAGAATTTCAGTTATTTTATGTAGGCTTAACAAGATTAACTTTAGAGTTTAGATTAGGGTGGTTCATTTCGGATTATTCGATTCGAAAATTTAGATTAATAAAATTATGATCCAAAAAAATTGGATATTTGAAATTTTCGGATCGGATAATCGAATATTCGAAATTTATCATACATTCATCATTCTAACAACTGCCACATAAATATCATGCTCTCTTCAGCAAATTTATTCAACGGAAACCTCACATACCACTTAAAGAAACCTCAAATACTGAAATAACCTCAACCCAACATGTGACCGACCAATACACAACAATATAGTTTTCATTCTTAAGGATATAAACATGTAATTTCTAACAAATAGTAAAACTCCAAAATAAAAAGTAAAACTTTATAGGTGCAATGTCCAATACATTAACTATTAGCTAAAACATTCAATGTCCAACATCCAAATTTAATACACCAATACAAATAAAGTTCATAAACACAACCTAACTATTAGGGGAAATCAAAAGAAAATTAATTTTTTTTTTGGATATTTCGGATATTCGAAATTAAAGAAATTGTGATCTGTATCCGATCTGATTTTTTCCGATAAAATCGGATTGCGGATAGGATCGATCGGATCGGATTATTATGAACCACCCTACTTTAAACACTATATATTTGGCATTATTTCAAATTGGGTACAACAACAACATACTGGCCCATAGGCATTCACAGTGTTAAGCAGGACCACAAGACATCACGTTTTCATCTTCATACTTTTTTTTTATAATTCAGGTCTCGAGACGACTTGTGCCTCCTTATCGCTAGTACCTGCACAAGTACTGGTACTAGGCTCCTGGGATAATGAGATCGGTCCCTCAGCACCCATTAACAGGTAAATCGCGGGATGTGCTCCAGTGACTAGTGTCTGGGAGCTTACAACGAATCAATGATACAAGGTTGATCCCCATAGGCTTGGCGGGGATCGAACAAACACTGTACATGTCCGCGCGCCTTATAGCGTCCAAGCTTTACCACTGAAATATGCCCCAGAGGACGATATATGTCGAGGGGATTCGAACCTGCGACCCAAGGGTACAAGCAAGAACCATTTACCAGCAAGCTGGCCTCAGCGGAGAAAACTAAGGTAGGGTAAACTTTTAAAAGTGACTTGTTCCACCGCAGTACGACCACATACCCTATAAAATCTCACCTCCGACTGACCTTATGGATTAGTATACACCGCTTTGGCCTTCCACTAGTTGAGGAATTTTTTTAGAGAACAAAGTTCCATTCTCGCTGATCAGGGGAATTGTACTCGAGACCCCAAGCATCAATACCCTAGTGAAATGGCCACTGAGCCAAACACTTTGGATAGTCTTGAACCATTAATTGTTAGACTAAATTAGCCCCAAAATATATACTTTTAATGTGATGTAATATTATCCAATTTGAGCCAAGAACGCACAATTTCCCCCCAAAAGTCCTCTCTCCATTAACACTATCACTACACCTTATATTTATTATTTTTGAGCTACAAACTTAGTTCTTTCATCTAACAGTTTTTGCCTTGTTCTTATCTATTATCATTTACTTTTACTAGTTTGATGCAAATTGTTAATATATAGAGATTTAATCTGATCAAAATGATGTACTAATTAATATATGTCAAATTACATATCGATGCTCAAATTGAAGTTCCTCGTTTTTGTCAAATAGTGTACTATTCCTATAAATAAAATATGGTACAAACCCGTATTTAATAAAGTTTGTACGATTAAATAAAAGTCTAATATGTGAAAATTTGATTGTTTTGCTATGTTAATAAGCACAAATTAAAATGAATTCTATACTACAGAATGTTGTTATTTATCTCATACCAGACACTAGAACTAAATAATCTGCTCGATTTCACAGAAAATACATTTTTTTTACTTTCACTGCGTTACATTTTCCAAGTCCTTTTCTCGGTTCATGTACCAAATATTCATTTTAAAATGAGATTTTGATATAGTTTATTAAAATAATAGTCGGTAAATATATATTTTTAATGAATGAATGACATACATAAATATATAAAATATATATATTTAACAGCGAATGTAATTATTTTTGACGGATCGACCAAATGTGTAACTTACCCTTTTAAAATAGCGCGTTAAGTGAAATGTGGATATAAAACAAGAAATAACTAATTGGTCAGCTTATATTGAGCCCGTTTGGATTCGCTTATAAGTTGGTCAAATCAACTTATAAGTCTTTTTTAGCTTATTTGACTGTTTGGCTTTCTGGCTTAAAGTGCTGACTTTAAACCAGAAAGTGCTTAAAGTCAGTCATTTATTAAAAGTTAGGAATTCTAACTTTTTTTTTGGGGGGCTTATAAGTCATTTCTGTTGACTTTTAAAATTACTTTTGTATCCCTTATATTTTATTAAAATTCTTACACTACCCTTTCACCAATAAACACTTTTATTCAAACATTCAACTGCTTATTTTTAAAAACAACTTTCAACACTTAAAAGTTCTAAAAACACTTTATACATTCAATTTTTTAAGTCCATCCAAACGGGCCCATTATCAGGTTTCTTGATATTCCTTGTTTATGCCTAATGGCTCACGTTGAATTGAATTCAGGAGGACCTAAGAATTTTTGGTAGAAGGGTAAATAATTAAAGGAGAGCTAATTTGTTATTCTTTATTAAACTATGATTAAGTACTTTTCATGCATACGTGGCATAATTATGATGATTAAAATTTCTTTTGAAAAAAAAGTTGTACCTAACTTATGATTACGAAGTAGTTAAAAGGATCTTCCATGGCATCAACCAACACACAGTTTCCTTGTCTCTGTCGCTCTTTTTTTGCAAAACTATTTTATTGTAAGGGTTATGTCACGGCTACCATTTAATTGATTAATAATTGTCTAACAATTAAGGAAACTGCGGTGAAAGAACCAGTAAGAACCTTAACAACATATTTATTTCAAATTATATTAATTTACTATAATTAAATCATAAATTTCAGATGAATATATATATATATATTAATTGATTGTAATTTAATAATAAAAATGTATATAAAAACTGTCATTTATTCATTGGACTAAAATAAACTTCGGTCGTAGTTCGGTGACATATTCATCAAAGGCAAAACAATGAATTCAATCGCATATATCCTTGAGCTAGCACATGTTAAAAAGAACAAATACATGTGTGATGCACAACTCTATCTTAAGCTAAGTATGTGCAACTACTTTGTGAGGAGACAAGTCTTTTTTTATTCGTGACGATTTTATTATTTTTTCTATAAATTTCATTCCTAAATTTATCTCCCGCTCCTGAAAGTTTGAAAGGTTTGATGATTTTACCATAGTTTATCATTTAAATTATGATAAGCTTAATGTGATTTGTATAAACGTGAATTTAAATAAACCTTTTGCTTAATACCACTTTTTGCTTACATGACTGTTGATACAAGCGTGTAAGGCCTTGCAATATTCTTGTCTTGAAGGCCGAAATAGTTAGGAATCTCTGGATTTGAGTTCTTTAAAATTATTATTATTGACTCTATCAAAGTCTAACTACAAGTTAATTGGATAATAATTAAATTAAGGAATTTAAATTAAATTATTCATCTTCTTTTCTTTATTTTTTCATTCCAACTATTTTTTTCACTATGGTGATGTTTAGGGCTGCACAAAAAATGGACCGGACCGAAAAAAAACCCGGATCGGACCGAAAAATTCAATCTTCGATCCGATCCGAAGTTTTTTTCCAGTTTTTAGTACATATTGGATCGGACCGGACCGAACATGGTCGGTCCGACCTTTCTGGATTTTTGATCCGGTCCGGTCCGAGGGTTTTGTGCCGCCCTAGTGATGTTACTAAAATATAAGTTACTTTACGTTGATAAGTGGGGCCTTGATGATTTGAATTACTGTCGCTGGCTATTATAAATTGATTGCAACGTATGTAATTGATTAAAAATCAGTCTCTCCTAAGGAAAAACTAACTTAAACACGGTCTTTACTGAACCAAAATAACACGACAAACGTCTTCTACGACCTCTTTTTTTTTTTTTATTATCACTAATTCGTAATTGATGATATGTATTTTCATCAGTAATTACATAATCATAAATTTATGTGATTTGATGTATTTTTCTTAGTAAAAACTTATTAGAACGTATTTTTCTACAAAATAGCCTAACATTGATTTTACTAAATGTTCAAATTCGAAAATTCGGTAAGAATATTTTATCCATAGACTTCTATTTTAAAAGGTTTTAGAGCATATAATTAAGGACATGTTTGGAAAACCACCTACATAATTGAAATTGAGTGTAATTATACAATTTGGGTGTAATTGAAAGAGGGTATTTACACTCTTTAATTCTAAAGGGGGGGGGGGGGGGGGGATTGGGTGTAATTACACCATTAAATTACAAGGTTATTTTGTAATTTCTTTTCTTTTTATTTTAATTCTGTTCTTTTTTTAAAAAAAAATATTTCAATTTCTTTTTACATTTTAAATTATTTTTATTTATTTATTACTTTTTTTATTTTTACATTTCAAAAGATTTTTGTATTATTATATTTCATTTTTTAAATATTATTATATTTCCTTTACTTCTTGTGATTCCATGTAATTGCTCGTATTATTTTTATTTTTATTTTCTTCATTTAGCGTAACTATGTTATTATTCTGGTTTTTAAAATTACACTTTCTAATATTAGAAAGAATGAGTCATTAACAAACTTGACATATAACTGTTAGGTATATTTTATATGTACTTTTAGAGTTATTTTTAGTTAGTATTTTGCTCATTTTCACTCAAATATGTGTCGGGTTAGGGTATTTTTTTTTCCTTTTGAGTCACAATGGTTTAAAAAGGTAAAGTGACGAAAAAGAGCAAAAAGTGGACAGAAAAGGAGTTTCTCGAGCCAAAATTGACGAAAGCTGGAAATCCGGACAAAGGCGAAGCAGCGTCATGGCGCAGGAATGCAGGGCCACGACGCCCAAAGTTCTAAGAGGCTACAGGAGTTGTGGCGCCGCGGCGCCGGTCTGCAAGGCCGCGGCGCCGAGGCGGAAAACAGTCCAGATCCGAATGGAAATTGGCCAAGGGCAGAGATTTCAGGGCACACATTTTTGGGAGCTTATAAAAGGCCCTTTGGGCAGATTTTTTAAGGGTTCCACAATCCTTTCTTGACAACACAACCTAGTTTCTTGGAGACTACAAGATTGGAGACTTGTTCCAAAGTACTTTCTTTTCTTTGCTTTATTTTGATTTAGTTTATGTTGGATATTAATTTGGTTCTTATCATGTCTATGGCTAGGAGCTAAATTTTTAATTAGGGCTTTTCTTTCGAATCACTTGAACCTTGTCTTTATGAATTAATGCAGTATTTTAGGTTCTTCTTCATATAGTTAAGATTTATTCAATATTTGGTTTGATTGTTTGATAATTAATTGATCACTAGTTATCATCACGTATATGATTTCGAACCGACATCCGAGAGGGGAGATTTGGATATGCTATAATTGAATAAACATAGGTTAAAATCGTGGACGAAAGTACCCCGATACTTGTGTAATTTTATAGGCTATTGTTCTTAATCCTCCTATGTGGTAAAATCTATCATAGAAATATAGAAGATTTCTGCACTGGGGTTGAGCGTTTATGTATCCTAACCGGAATATAAAACAATCTAGTCAACCTGTTATCTTAACATAGAAGAAGAACCTTTATTGTTGCATTAAGGATTAAAGCGAGTGGATAGTCGAGGAGATTGGAAACCCTATTTCCACCATAACTAATTCAAATAAAGTATCTTAGTTAATTTATGCAATTACTTCAGTAGTTTATAGATAAAACCATAACAAAATATCGATAGTCAAATAGATAACGTAGGATAAATGTCTGGTAATTGAACACCAGTCCCTGAGGACGATATTCGGTCTTACCAAGACTATATTACTTGTCACGATACGTACACTTGCGTTAAGCGTGTGGAAAATCGCTAACAATAACGAGTGATGTAATTAAATTAAAATTCCATTGTTGAATGGGGTATAGACTTATAAATGTTTTCACTTTCTTTTGAATTATATTTACTTAACTTATATTCGAACTTATTTATGTTATGTCAGAATTTGACATAAAAGTATCATGTTAAATTATTATTTCAATTTTAAATTTAGGTTATATTAGCGATTTCAGTTTATTTGCTTTAATATTATTCGCTTGCTGTTTTACATTGCATATTATTTATTTTCTACTTACAATTGATAGATTATTTTTTTGTCAAACATTTGAATAGTGTTATGACATTATATGTATTAATATTAATCATTTTGTCAAACATATATACAACCCATGATGTTCTTACAAATGTGTGCTTTTAATTTTTATAATTAATTAAATTAAAATATTATTAATTTAAAAATATATTATTACTTTTAAAATATTATTTACAAATATGTGAATATTAATTAATGTTAGAATATTATATTATTAATTACTATTAATAATATAATTATGGAGAATCATATGTATATGGTAAATAGTAAAATGTATTAATGTAGTATTATTAGGGGATAGAAAAGTATTAATATAGAAAGATATTATGGGATAGAATAGGAGGATTTTAGGGAAGACTTATACTTTTCATTCAATGTTACTTGGTGTATATATTCTTACCTATTGTGATGAATAATATTAAGGAAAACATTCCAACTTTTTCATGGTATAAAGAGCATAAGGAAGAAAAAGATCCACAAATATTTTCCTTGTTTCCTTCCAAAAATTCGGTCATCTTCCTCCTTGTTTTCCCTTGATCGAAAATACCATTATTATTTTTTTCGTTTTTTGGTCCATTATTGATCTTACTTACTCACAACCATGTCTGAATCAAAATCTTCTTTTCACCCAGCTCTTATTGTCTCCAACATCAAAACACATGTTTCGGTCAAACTAGAGATGAAAACTGTTCATTAAGCAACATGGGCGAAGTTGTTCAAAATATGTTGTAGGGCTCACAAAGTTCTTCATCATATAATTCCACCGAAGGAGGGTACAACAAAGGAGCAATCATCTGATGCAGACAAAGAATTGTGGCATACCCTTGATACCACAGTTCTTGGTTGGATTTATGTAACCATATCCACTGATTTGTTGCATACAATAATGGAACCGTATTTTACTGTCATGGAAGCCTGGGAACGCTTGAGAGATATTTTTCAAGACAACCAAAATGCTCGTGCCGTTGCGTTGGAACAAAAAATTTCAACCATTGCCAGATCAATTGTGGAACGTGGGTTCACCGGTTACTAACAACCGGTTAGTTTTACAACTAGTTGTCGGTCTCACGGATGCATATATATCGGTGGGGACACTAATCCGTCAAAGTAATCTCTTACCAAAGTTCTATCAAGCAAGATCCATGCTTGTGCTTGAAGAGTCGGGCTTGATTAAGAAGGTTTCAACTACTACAAATTCCGCCATGGTTGCCACGTCTTCGAGTGATGGTAATTTTTTTGACTCTTCTTCACAAAATAAAGGTAAAAAAAGACGTGGTAATAATAATAAGAAGGGTGGAAATCATATAAATAATAAAGGTGGGGCCACCGGAAATCCGGTGACGGCGAAAATGGCAGCAACACCAACTCCGGCGGTGGCTACTGACAGCAGCCGCCGGGCCACTGGAAGCAACAAGGCAAGAGACCCAACACTCACTGAAAGCAGCCATGGCAGCAGTCATGGGCATCAATGCCCAGCCCAAATATAAATTGGGCCAGACAAGACAATCGGCCCAATGGCCAGTGGTAGCCCAATCAAAATCAGCATCAATTTGGACAACATGGTAGACTGACCCAGCAGGCCCAATTCGTTGGGTTAGTCTCGGCAGCAGACAACAGCTTTGGGCCTCCTCCGGCCCAATGGCAGGAGGCCCATTCAACGATGACCCAATCCACGGATATTGAGCACGCTATGCACACTCTTGGACTCAATTCATTGGATTCTAATTGGTATATGGACTCCGTATCAACGTTCCATATGACGTCATCCCAAGGTACACTCTCACCCTATTTTAATTTGAGCAAAGAAATTGGTATTGTTGTCGGAAATGGCCATTCAATTCCAATAAAAGGGTATAGGTCAAACACACTGTCCCCACCATATCCGTCACTGGTTTTAAATAATGTTCTTTATGCTCCAAAATTAATAAAAAAATTGGTCTCTCTTAGGAAGTTTACTACTGATAATTGGATTTCTATTCGATTTGACCCGTTTGGTTTTTTTGTATATGACTTTTAAACGGGGAAGCTTCTCATGAGATGTAATAGCAAGGGGGAGCTCTATCCAATAAGTTTGCCAAATCTACAGTCTAAAGTTCCTTCCACTTTTGCAGTCTTGGCACCATCACTATGACATGAACGTTTGGGACACCCGGGAGAGTCTGTTTTGGCCTCTCTTAAACAAAATAATTTTATTTCATGTACTCAAACTCGGATTTTGAATAAGTGTCATGCTTGTACCCTTGGTAAACATGTTAGATTGTCATTTACTTCTTCTACAGCATGCACTACTATGTCATTTGACATTTTACATTGTGATATTTGCACATCACATGTTTTGAGTTCCTCAAGTCATAAGTATTATATAATTTTCCTTAATGATTACTCTAACTATTTGTGGACATTCCCTTTGTCGAAAAAATCACAAGTGTTTTATACTTTTTTAAACTTTAGAGCATTCATCCGAACTCAGTTTGAACGAGAGATTAAAAGTATTTAATGTGACAATGAGAGGGAATTTGACAATAATCTGTTTTGGGATTTTTTCAAAACAAATGGTTTACATTTTCGTTTATCCTGTCCTCACACCTCTTCACAGAATGGGAAGGTGGAACGCAAAATTAGAACCATAAACAATATTGTTAGAACATCTCTTGCTCATGCATCTATACCCCTATTTTTTGGCATCATGCGCTTCATGTGACAACCTACATGTTGAATATCCTTCCCCATAAAACATGTCTTACCAAGCTCTACTAAAAATGTTTTGCTTATGAGAGCCCTCATATCATCATTTGAGAGTGTTTGGTTGTCTTTGCTACCCTCTATTTCCATCCACCACAATCACAAAACTCCAACCCCGATTCACTCCACGTGTCTTCTTGGAATATCCTACTAATCACTATGGTTACATGTGTTATGACATTTCTTCCAAACACATGATTATATGTCGTCATGTAATTTTTAATGAAACACAATTTCCTTTTACCAAGATACATGACTCCGGGACTAACACTTATGATTTTTTGGATGATGATAGGCTCCCGTATCTAACCCATTTTTTCCACAGCCCGGCCACTGGACCAAGGACCAATGGTCCAGCCACTGGAAAATCCAATCCAGCGTATTGGGCCATCAGTTCCACGGCCCATTGCAATGATTTCTTCCACAACAGACCATCTGCCCCTTCCGATGGGCCAATACACATTTCCAGGCCCAATAGCACACCAACAAAAGGTCCACCATCGCTGACTTGGAGAAATGCGGTGGCGTTCACCATCGCTCATTTCGGCCAATGGCATCCACCCATCGCCACCTCAATCGTCTAGTCACCCATAGTCAACATGAAATTGTCAAACCCAATGCCAAATACAGTCTATACACTCAGGTCTCAAAATTACCTTTGCCTTGTAACTCCGTGTCTACTCTAAAAGACCCAAATTGAAAAATGACTATGGATGATGAATATCATGCTTTAATTAAAAATAGGACATGTGAGTTAGTACCTCGTCCATCTAATGCTAATATAATTCGATCTATGTAGATTTTTTGTCATAAAGAAAAATCTGATGGTTCTTTTGAGCGGCATAAGACCCGACTTGTAGGTGATGACAAGACTCAACAAGTGAGATTAGATTGCGGCGAGACATTCAGTCCAGTGGTTAAACCAGCAACAATCAGAACCGTTCTTAGTCTAGCCCTCTCAAAAGGGTGGTCACTTCATCAATTGGATGTCAATAATGCCTTCCTACATGAACACTTGAGTGAGACTGTCTACATGCACCAACCATTGGGGTACAGAGATACTCAATATCCCAATCATGTGTGTTTACTTAAAAAATCATTATATGGTCTCAAGCAGGCTCCCAGGACTTGGTACAAGCGGTTTGCAGATTTTGTGTTCAACATGAGCTTCTCAAACAACCGTTCGGATAATTCTCTGTTTATCTATCAACAGGGTAATCATACTGCTTATCTTCTTTTATATGTAGATGATATTATCCTAACAGCCTCTTCATACTATTGTGATAGCTGAGTTCCGAATTTGCTATGAAGGATATTGGTCCACTTCACTACTTTCTAAGAATTGTTGTGACGCGACATGCAGGTGGCTTATTTCTTTCACAAAAGAAGTATGCATCAGAGATCGTAGAACGAGCTGGAATGTCTTCTTGCAAACCTTCCGCAACTCCTGTAGATACCAAGTCGAAATTGAGTGCCATATCGAGCAACTCATTTGCAAACCCGACATTGTATCGCAGCTTGGCCGGAGCTTTGCAATATCTCACATTCACCAGGCCAGATATTACATATACAGTACAACAAGTATGTCTGTTCATGGATAATCCGTTGGAAGAACATATGCATGCGCTCAAACACATTATGCGATATATTCAGGGCACTCTGGATTATGGATTGCATCTTTACCCGTCTTTCATGTCCAAACTTGTCACTTACACAAATGTAGACTGGTCAGGATCTCCAGACACCAGACGCTCCACCTCCGGTTATTGCGTCTTCCTTAGTGACAATTTAATATCACGGTCCTCCAAAAGGCAACCCACAGTATCACGCTCAAGTGCTGAAGCTGAATACCGTGATGTGGCAAATGTTGTGTCTGACTCATGCTGGATTCGAAATCTTTTACTTGAGCTTCATTGCCCTATTCCGGCAGCCACTCTGGTATACTGTGATAACATTAGTGCAATCTATCCCTCCGGAAATCCAATCCATCATCAACGCACTAAGCATATTGAGTTAGATATTCATTTTATCCGTGAAAAGGTGGCTCGCGGACAAGTGCGAGTGTTACATGTCCCGGCGCGACATCAGATCGCAGATATTTTCACAAAAGGGTTTCCGCTGATATTCTTTGAAGAATTTCGGGACAGTCTCAGCATTCGACCCCCTCCGGCTTCGACTGTGGAGTTTAGAATATTTTATTATTAATTACTATTAATAATATAATTATGGAGAATCATATGTATATGGTAAATAGTAAAATGTATTAATGTAGTATTATTAGGGGATATAATAGTATTAATATAGGAAAATATTATGGGATATAATAGGAGGATTTTAGGGTGGACTTATTCTTCTCCTTCAATGTTACTTGGCGTATATATTCTTACCTATTGTGATGAATAAGATTAAGAAAAACATTCCAAAAATTTTCAATTAAAATATTTTCAAGAAATAATATGTATCTTAAATACCTAATTTAATATATCATTTATAAAGACATATATTTTTCAAGTATTAATTTTTATTTTTAATCTAATTCAACTCTGTAATTATACTTGTGCAACCAAACAATATACTTGTAATTACATTAAGACAAACAAACAAGTCCTCCTAATTACTATGCTATGTAATTATTAAGCTGTGTAATTACTGTCATACTAATTAAACCAATTTCAATTATCAGGTGGCTTTTCAAACAGACCCTAAGAATTAGCAGACTTCTTCACAATATTATTATTTTCCTTATATTCATTCACTAAAAAAGGTCTCTTGAAATTCTTAAAATTATTTTAACTGTCAACAATATAGTGTCTTGAGGACCTTAGGTTGTCGGTAGCATTGTTTAGCCGAAAATTACTTGATTAGGTTAATCAACTGAATTGTTAAGATTGGGGTCACGACTCACGAGCAACACAATTAATCCAAACATATTGATCCTTCGATAGTGTAATGTAGGAAATTAATATAATAATGATAGAGAAGTAAATAATTAAATCAAAATAACAAAGAAAAAAAAACATGTAAAGGATCTTGTTGACAATCCTGTTGATGAAGAACGCTTGATAAGTAAATGATGACAATGGTTTTGACAGAAAACATGTATAATAGCAAGTGTGATTAGATAGATACAATGATGAAGGGATCAGGCTATTTATAGAACCAAACGCATGAATCTCGACTGTTAGTCGTTATAAAGATAGAATTGTGAGCGCGTGTGGGCGTAATTCCGATTGGTTTTGGGTGATAGATTAAGTCGAGCTCTGCAGTAGCGCAGAGAGTTACATTACTCTTTTGTGGGGGATGGCTCCTTCTGGGCACCAGACATTGTGCCTTCCACCTAGTGAGCCGCTGAATCACCATAATTTACCTCCTCCACCAATCTTTGTTGGGCCGAGGGGGTGGGGGCCCTGTGGGCGAGAAATTTTGCCTTTTGGCCCCAAGAATTGTGAGTATTAAATGTTGTTAAATGAAATCCTTAATATCTCGAAATCTTGTTATTATTGAGATGTGAAAGGTTCGGAACGACCTGGGTATTCGGTCCCTCCATACATATTCTACCGGAGCATAGTCGCTTAATGTGTTCACACAGATTCCGAAATCAGGTTCTCAGGTGGTTAGGTATTCTCCGATCTTACGTTTGACTATCACTGGTCGACTCGGGGTTGACCATAAGTCCATCTATGCTTGTGACGGGTCGGGTCAAATACTATTTGCCCCGATATATTTTTATTAACATAAGCATTGCAGTTAATAAATGTAATGATGTCAAAGATTTTGAAGTGGTACCACTATTTATGTGGACCACGTCACATTATAATATGACACGTGGATAGATCAGAAGCTCATATTTTGATGAGGGGAAAGTCCCGAAGACGAAACCCCCCACCTGTATCAGAGGTTTCTTAGCCAGGTAGAATGTAAATCGAGAAATATGCGCGAGTGACAGCCCTGCGAGAGAGAGGATCAACGGGACACGAACCCAGCAATAATCTTTGTAATGTTTCAGCAAAGTATTGTCACCACACGGGTTCAAACCCGCAATATCGGGATGATTGTATCCCAATCACATTGTCACTTACCAACTCGCATGTGCCTGCGTTCACATGTGAAACGGACACTCAATTTTTTAGCTTATGGACATTAATTTCTTTCTATAATTAGTCCTTTTTAGTGGGCCATTATTTAAAAAGGAGACCCAAAGCGGAAAAAAAGAAAAAGAGAGTAGTGGCCAAACATGAATATAAATTTACTTGGTGCAGAACAAATTAATATTTATTGCTGTAATGAAAAAATGACCTCTCATTAGATCGACCCTATTGAATTGAGCCATAAAATAAGACACTGAAAGATTTGATTATCTCGACTACTAGCATCATTCTCCATGTAGATTGTGTTTGGCACCCACAAAATATTTTTCAAACGCACATCAACTCACCTCCACCAATAATCTCCTCTACAGCTCCACCTACACCGCATCCGACTCCGTCATAATATTTATCTAAATTATATATAACTTGTCTTGTAATAATATTTTATGGCTATTTACTAAACTAAAAATAAATAAAAAATCATTTATTTTCCAGAAAAATATTTCCTTCATTACCAAATACATCCTTGGTGAGTGTTCAATTTACTTGTCAATACCCTTAGTTTACAAAATTATGTCGCAATAATATGCAATTGTCATAGATTTTGTGACTACTCATTCTAGGCGAAATTTTAGTATGAAAAGTATGCAGATTATGCGTGTTTAGCTTGACGTAGTCCATAATACAGAGAGAAGAAATATCTTTAAAGGTCATTTTCCAATAGCTGATCGAATAACAGATACAAATAAAGTACAATTCACTTCGTTATTCTACATCTTTGAAGTGTATCGAAGATATTGTTCGGTAGGAAGTGAGAAGAGGAAAAGAACATAAGAATACGAAGCACACAATGAGTTTCGTGAATATGTGACTTGATCTTTATTGATGAATGATTTACAATATATATAAGATTATAAGAATATTTATTTTGATACAAACTAGTAACTAATTAACCTAATTACAAAAGAATTATAATTCTACCTAAAATAGGAGATATACAATTAATAAAAGAATATTGAGAAATATTCTATTACACCCCGCAGTCGAAACGGGAGGTTTACGAACACTGAGACTGACTCGAAAATCATCAAATAGTATGCGCGAAAGCCCTTTGATGAAGATGTAAGCAATCTGATATCAACAAGAACATGAAGGACAAACACTTGACCACAAATCTCTTTTTCGCGAATGAAATGAATGTTCATCTCAATGTGTTTAGTGCGCGGATGTTGGACGGAATTGCCAAAAAGATATATCACACTAATATTATCGCAGTAGATCATTGTTGCTCTTTGAATTGGGCAGTGAAGCTCAAGTAGAAGGTTACAGATCCAACAAGACTCAGAGATGATATTGACGACACCTCTGTACTTTGCTTCTCCACTTGATCGGGATAATGTAGGTTGTATTTCGAAAGACCAAGACAACAGATTATCTCCGAGGAAAATACAATAACCAGACGTGGAGCGTCGGGTGTCAGGATATCCACCCCAGTCAACATCAGAATAAGCAGTGAGACTATTGATCGAAGACATGTATAGATGTAATTCGAAGTGAAATGTACCTTGGACGTATCGTAAAATACGTTTGAGGGCATGCATGTGTGCTTCCGTCGGACTGTGCATGTGCAAGCAGATTTATTTCATGACATAGGATATGTCTGATCTCGTGAATGTGAGGTACTGCAGGGCCCCATCCAGACTACGATAGTGAGTCTGATCTGAATATGAAGGGCCGGAATCAGTGTTGAGCTTGAAATTGACGTCTATAGGCGTGTGGGAAGGTTTACAAGATGTCATGCCTGCACGATCAATGATCTATTAGGTGTACTTCTTCTGACATGGCCGTCAGAATGTCGAGTGACAAAGATGCTCAAAAAATAACTCAGGCCCCCCATATCTTTCATAATAAACTCAGAGGAAATGAGAGACATAATGGACCGACGGAGAGGATCAAATGATGTGGTGAGGATGATGTCATCAACATATAATAATAGGTAAGCCATGTATGTACCCTTATTGTAGATGAACCGGGAATGATCGGATTTGCTGTGTGAAAAACTGATAGAGGAGACATAATCGGTGAACCGCTAGTACTATGCTCGAGGAGCATGTTTTAGTCCATAAAGCGATTTCCGCAATAGACACATATAATCCGGATGAATATGATCCCTGAAACCCATAGGATGATGCATATATACCGTTTCATGAAGATCCCCATGTAAGAAGACATTCTTGACATCAAGTTGATGAATGGGATAAGACTTGGATATGACAATATTGAGGACAATTTGGATGGTTACGGTCTTTACGACCGGGTTGAACGTTTAATCACAGTTCACTCCCACATGTTGAGACATGTCATCACATATAAGGCGAGCATTGTACCTCTCAAAAGAACAATTAATTTTTTTTTTATTTCTAAAAATCCACATAGAACGAATAACGTTAGCATCAGGTAGACGGGGTATTAGGTCTCACATCTTATTATCAATAAGAGCATTATATTCGTCAATCATTGCAGCTTTTCAATTAGGTTTGGATAAGGCATCCTTTGAGTTATGAGGGACAAAACAAGGGACATCTGGAATAGAAAGATGAAACAACCGTTTAGGTTTATAAATTCTGTGTATGGCACATGTTTCCATGGTTCGAGAGTGTATCTCGGGATGCAGGACGTGAAGGGGTTTGCCGCGGGACTGCCGGGAAGAGGAGGAAGGGAATAGAAGTGGTGACAGTACTGGCTGGCCGAACCTCAGTTTGTTGAGAGGTAGCTGCGGAATCACCTTGAGGCGGGCTGTTTCGGGCCACCGTCGGCAGAATCAGGTGGGCAACTAGTCCTGGACTGGCCGAGGTGGTGGGGGGTGTCAGGGTCTGGGATGACGAACTATGTAAATGGTGAATTAGAAGAGGGTTTTGCTCATTATCTAGGAAGTCGTAGGAATGTCGAGGTGGCGAGTGTAGAGAGATAAATAGGAATTGAGACTCATCAATTAGGACATGATGTGAAATAATAATGTTACGGCTCAACAAGTCATTGATGCGCGATTTATGCACACACTAAACACAAGTGCACGTGTCGTGACAAGTAATATAGTCCAGGTAAGACCGAAAATCATCCTCAGAGACTGATTTTCAAGTACCGATTATTTATCCTTTAGTTTCTATTTGGTTAACGTTAATTGAGTTGGAATTCTAAACTATAAATGCAGGAAATAAACTAATTATGAAAATACTTTGATTTAAATCTGTTATGATGGAGAATTAGGGCTTCCAAGATCATCAACTATCCACTCTATTCAATCTTTAATACAATTAGACTGACTTCTTCTTCTTCTACGTTAAGATAACAGGTTAACTAGACCGTTTTATACTCCTGTTAAGGTAATATAAACACTCAACCCCAATGGAGAACCCTTCTATCTTTCGATGACAAGATTGACTACAAAGGAGGATTAAGAGCAATAACCTAATAAGCTACACAAGTATCGGGGTACTTTCGTCCACGATTTAAACCTATGTTTATTCAACTATAGCATATTCACAATCTCCCCTTTCGGATTTCGATTAGAACTCATATAAGTGATGATAACTAGTGATCAATTAATTATCAAGAAATCAAAGCAATTATTGAATAAATCTTTAACAAGTGAAGAAGAAATTCAACTAAAGTATTAATTCATGAATAAGAGTTTCAAGAGAATCACAAGGAAATCCCTAATAAAGTAATTAGCTCCTAGCCATAGTCACGCTAAGAACTAATATAATCTCCATACATGAACTGAAATAAACAAAGCAAAAGAAAGAAAAGAAAAATACTCAAGAACAAGTCTCCAAGCCTTCTAGCATCCAATGATTGTGTTGTGGAATATTTACAAGATGGAATGGTGGATGGATAATGGAATTTGGCAAGTGTGGGATGGAATGTAGGATGGTATTCTTCTAATGATGTAGAGACTATTTATAGCCCAAGAATCCTTTAGGTAAAGAGTTAGGGATTATGTAGGTAGGAAAGGTTATGGAATCCTTTTAGGTAAAGGGTTTAGGAAAAGTTATGGAATCTTTTAGGTAAAGGGTTTAGGAATATGTAGGTAGGAAAAGTTATCCCTTTGACTCAAACGTGTCACCCCCAAAACTCGAAATCCAGCGTCGCGCCGTGCCTCGCAGATGGCGCCACGACGCTAAAATCGAGGCGTTTTGGAAAATTCAGAGTCGGCGCACGCGCTGCCGCGGCGCCATGCACGGTGATTACATTCTTCCGGATTTTTCGTTTCTTCGTCCTTTGTTCGTCCGGTCTTCGTTTGATTTCTTCTATATTTCCCGGAACTTCTTAGGCTTCATTTCTTGGCCCTTTTAGTGTGCAATTTCATCTCATTTATGCTCATTTCATCTCCTTTTCGTCATTTCTCTATTTCTGACCCCTGTGACACAAAAGAAAGGAAACCGACCCTAATACTATACTAAACATAAATGAAATGAGTAAAATACTAACTAAAAATGACTCAAAAGATGTATATAAAATACACCGATCAGTCATATCACGAGTAACCACAATGATTTGAAGGGTAAGAAACACACACGGGGAAGACCGGGGTTGAACCGCTGGTACCATACACGATGATTAGCTCATGAATAGCGATGAGAATTAGTTCAGAGGCTAAGGAAATTATTGGGTGTGCGAACAAAATACTGCATTGGTAGCTGAATAGAAAAATAAGTTACTTAAAAGGTATAGAAATACTCTTAATGATGTGAGTCTTCTGAAAAAAACAGTGTGAACTTGACTTAGAATAAATAATTTCATACCATATGAATTCTTTCAGCCCAACAAAGTGATATCTCGCCACAAGTAAAATTGCACTAATAATGCACAACTTTTTTATATTAGTCATTTTTAAAATTTAAATCCATTGTATACAAAAAAATTCAATACATTGAGGGGTATTTTGTAATGCATTTCATTAAAAATAATAATGCATGCATTAATTTTATGTATTACTAATACCTTGATTGATATCATTCTTCAATATAGGTATAACTAATACAATCATTAGTTATACATCTTATTTGGTACTATCCTATGCATAACTAATACCTAGCAACTCATGATATTAACAATGCCATGGATTTTAATGCATGCATAAGTATGGTTAAAGACACAATTACCCATGAAGTCCCTCACATAATATAGTATGGAAGGTACTTTTGTAAACAACCAATTATTTTTAAAAATTATGCAATGCATATTATTTTTAATACACTAAACCAAACGCTGAATAAAAAATAATATTTGCATAACTAATGTCACCAGTACTAATATACCATATTCATCATTTTATACACTTTACCAAACCACCCCTGAGTGGTTAAACGTTAGTCATACGACCCTCACTTGAGTCCTGCGTGAATTACCCAATGAGACAAACACACAGGCAATATCAAGTTGAATCTTTATAAGTTATATTATCTCGTGGAACGATCAGACCGGCATACCAACAAAAAAGAAAAGGTGGCTGACCTTTATCTGGAAAAAGCTGGAAGAAAGGCGAGAAAGAGCTTATTTAATTGATCTTGTTAGTTTGAGCAATCTAAGCATGCATTGTAATCTGGATGCAATTCAGTTCTGTATCGAAGGTAAGAAGAAGATGAAGGGAAGAGGAACGGAGAAATGAGAGGGGGGAGAGAGAGATAGAGGGGGGGGGGGGGGGAGAGAGGGAGAGTATTTTATGGGAACTTTCACATTTTCTCATTAGAATGACAATCAATACATCAGGTCCTGTTTATAGTTGCTCTCTAATAAAGCCAATAACCACTAAGCTAATTACCACAAACAACCTGCAATAAACCATACATGTGTGTATGTATACTGAGTGTATACTAAGTATATATATGTGTATATCTATGTATTTTTTATACTTCAACACCCCCCGCAAGCTAGGTGGTACACAAATTCTTCCTACCTAGCTTGGATAATAGATGAGAATGTTGATGCTGCACCAAGCTCTTGGTCAATAGATCTGCAGACTGCTCTGCAGTAGAGATGTACAAAGTAGAAACTAAACCAAACTGAATCTTCTCTCGTATGAAGTGACAATTGATGTCGATGTTCTTTGTACGCTCATGGAACACAGGATTGGCAGTAATTTGAATAGCCGACTTGTTGTCACAGTAGACTGAAATAGGCAACTTCAGACATACATTTAGTTCAACAAACATACCTGATATCCAGACCACCTCAGCCACCACAGACGCCAAACTCCTACACTCAGCTTCTGTTGAGCTCCGAAATATCGTGTGTTGTTTCTTCAACTTCCATGGGATAAGAGAGGATCCAAAGAACACAAAATAACCTGTGACTGATCTCCTGGTGTTAGGACAGGAAGCCCAATCAGCATCGCAATAAGCAGACAACTTACCACTACTTGCAGCAGTCATGAAAATACCCAGGCCAGTTGCCTGTTTTACATAACAATAACTGGCAACATCTGTAAATAAGGGATCATCAGCAATTGTTCCTCCAGCTTCTTTCAGATGATGATCATATACATGAGAAGTCAGTTTCATATTCAAGTCCATTGGAGAACCAGCTGGCTTGGCACCAATCAGTCTCATATCTGCAACCAGCTCCAATGCATACTTCCTTCGGTGCATTACTATCCCATCCTTGCTTATAGCAAATTCAAAACCTAAGAAATTGTCACGACCCGAACCCGGACCCGTGACCGGTGCCTAACCCGGGCACCCTAGTGACACAACATCAGAGAAAACCAGCGGAATACAAACTCAAGATAAACAACCATTACGATATAGAATAGTCTAGCCCAAAATGGCTAACCCAAAAGTACATAAACCCAACAGTTACATCCTTAACGAACCAAGTTCTGACAAGACTACAGGCCTCTAAGAATGAATAACACTATGACGGGACAGGGCCCCGTCATGCCCCTGAATGTACAAAATAACAACAACTCCAGGGAGAACCATACCAAAAGTCGAGCCTCCGAAGAAATGGAGCTCCTGACACCTGAGTACAAGATCCTAGGAACGAGGATCTACCACCTGCTTCTTACTCGCAGATTGAACGCAGCCCGGCGAAGTGGTCGACACAACGTGCAGTATGTAAATCGAAAATATCAGTAGTAATATCATAAGTCCAAAATACATTAAAGTTATAGATAAAACCAAATTATGTCAGACCGTGCCTTACTAATAATGAGAGTAACAAGTATACATTTTATAGCATAAAAATAGAGGCTCATGATCAAAACAGGTACCTCGCCCGTAGTATCGTTAAGCAATCCTACTCCTGGGACTATTTCACCCGCATAGGTCCTGTGGACCCGCATGAGGTCATCCGCCTCGTCATAGGACTATTTCACCCGCATGGGACTATTTCACCCGCATGGATCCTGTGGATCCGCATGAGTACCATCGCGTACTCGCATGGGACTATTTCACCCGCATGGATCCTATGGTCCAGATCCGCATGAGTACAAGCGCCGCACTCGCATCATGGGTAGCAAATCCATGGCATAAATAATAACCCGGGGTTTACCCGTAACAATATATATATAACATAGCTCATCCGGCTATCATACATAACATAAGCCCTACCGGCCTATCATATCATAACATAAGCACTACCGGCCTATCATATCATAACATAAGCACTACCGGCCTATCATATCATAACATAAGCACTACCGGCCTATCATATCATAACATAAGCACTACCGGCCTATCATATCATAACATAAGCACTACCGGCCTATCATAACTTAAGCAAGTTAAGAATCACCTAACTCCTTATTAATAGTATTAATACATCCTCTCATTTTAGTATACCTAAGGCACGATCATGTCTTTTAATAAAAATCCGGGAATTTAACCCAAGTATCATGTACTCTAACCTTTTAAGGAATAACCCTTTTATACCAAAATTCCAAGATACCAATCACCATAGTATCAAGTTACGATTTCTTTTCAAAACAAGTCACATTTCCTTTTAAAACTATCTCAAGCTTCTAAATTAAGTGACTTCATTTCTTGTAAAACCTTAGGCAATTCATGCCTTAAAACCATTTTCCTTCCACAAGTTCAAAACATCAAAACCTTTCTCCATTAAACTTTCACAAACTAATATAACGAACTCCCATAAAGCCGTTATATTAGAGTTAACAATAGTAAAACACATTCCCTTAAGTCCGAGGATTCTTATACTTTTCTTTTAAAACGGCAAGTATCAAATGCTTATAACAAACGAAGATTTTCAAATCTTGACGCTCACCGCATTACGGGTACAACTAATCATGCTCAAGAGATAGGAAAGCTCCACATACCTCTTCGGTTAATCCACAAGCTAAGTCCAATTTACCGCACGTAGTATGTCAACCTAAAATAATCATGATACGCTTGTTAACCTCTAATCTCAAAGTAGAACAATCCAAGTTCTAAGTCACTAAATTCTATGGAAAATTGGGCATTTCCTTGTTTCTACTCACTTTGCCACCTTTTCTCAAGGCCGAATTTATCATCCAAACACCACAATTAAGGCTCAACAATCCAACATTTTAAAGGGATTACACATCCATACTGGGTGTGTAAAATTCTGCCCCACTAGTTACAACAATTCACTTATCACTTCTAAGGTAGTTTTTAGGCTACAACATGCTCATAATCACTTCTAGCCATTTCTTTCATACCCAAACCACATTTCTAACATGCAAAGATTCTAAGCATTATTTACTACCACAAGTTCTTTCTTCTAAACATGCAACACTTAGAACTAATTCTAAAGGAAGAAATGTTACCTTAAAGTTTTAGCCAAAACTTATTCCAACTATTTCTAGCTTCCTTGCCAAGAACACCACCACAACAATGCCAACAAGCTAGCTACAAGCTTCCTTCTTGCTCTTAACTTTCAGATTTTCTTGGGTTTTCTTAGAGAGAAGGAGCAGATTTTAGAGAGAGGAGAGAGAGTGTGAAGATGAAAGATGGGAAGAATGACCAAGTCTTGGTCAATATAACGATGAGCAGAATCGATGGGGACACTTGTCACCCTCCCATGGCCTTTTAAAACAAAATCAGACTTTCTAAGTTTTTCCGCCAATTTCTCGCCAGTTCGCTTTCCGGCCATGGCTGCACAGAATCTGCGGACTCGGATCTTTACGCCGCGCTCGCTTCCTGGCCATGCGCTGAAACTTCAGCGACCAAGATTTCGAGCGCCCCGACTTCCGCGGCCACTTGCTAATCACCTGCGCCGCGCGCGCCTCCCGGCCAAGGCACAGACTCGATCACGGTCCAGTTCGAACCACTGGTATAACATTCTCTCTTAGAAACATTCGTCCGAATGTTCCTTCTAGCCTCACACAAAACACAATATAAACATATCTTCTTAACTATTCCTTTGCAAATAAGAATGCTCCCCGAGCCACAACATTACTCAAGCATAATCAACTAAATCAAAACTAACAAGCAGGAAAGTGGGTTACCTGGAGGTGTAGGGAATAAGTGAGGATACTTCTTCATCATGTCATCCTCTCGCTTCCCACGCCATTTCCTCCTGCTCGCTCCGCCATAAGACCTGACGAAGCCACGCCCTTCGTCCAAGTCGTCTAACTCGACGATCGAGTATCGCTATGGGACTCTCCTCATACGATAACTTCTCACACCGACATCCCGACCGTGTACTGTCTGACGGATCTCCAACGATTTCCGTAACATAGACACATGAAAATCGGATGCATCGCCACAAGATCGCACGGCAGATCCAACTCATAGGCAACCTTGCCCACTCTTCTGACAATCGATACGCCCAATGTACTGGGCCGAGTTTCCTTCCTTCCAAATCTCATCACACCCTTCATGGGTGACACTTTCGTAAAGACCCAATCATTAACCTCAAACTCTGTTGTCGACGCCGATGATCCGTGATATGATTTCGCCGACTGGCCGCTAATAACCGCCTCGATAAGCTTCACCTTATCCATCACGCTGAACCAAATCCGCCCGATTAATCGCACTTCTCCCACTTCAAACCAACCTATGGGTGACTGCACTTCTCCCGTATAAGGCCTCATGCGCGCCATCCGAACACTAGAATGGTAGCCGTTGTTATAAGCAAACTCCACAAGAGGTAAATGATCCTCCAGCCACCCTCAAATCAAAAACACAAGCCCGCAACATATCCTCAAGTTCCGATAATAGCGCCGCCCGTCCGTCCGCTCGAGGACGAACGCCGCCGAGACTCACTGTGTCCCTAATCCTTCGGAAGGACTCTCGGTTAGCCGTGAATCGCTCTCTATCTCAAATAATCGACACCGACTCGCAATCTCACAATCTCTAATATATAACCCGCATAGTCCTACAAAACGCCGCCCCGATCGAAGAAAGTGGGCTGATTTCACACCACAACAATAACCCAAATGGAATCATGTCTCTCCGTGCGAGGTAACCTCGTAATAAAGTCCATGTTGACCACCTCCCACTTCCACATCGGAATATCAATTGCTCGTAATAGCCCAACGCTTCGTGCTCAACCTTAACTCACGACAATTAGGACACTGGCAACAAACCGCCACGCCCTCTTCAAACTATCCCACCAATACACGCACTGAGGTCATGGTACATCTTAGTCGACCGGATGAATCGAATAACGAGCACCGCGGCCTCCCTGCACGACGAAGTCTCGCCACATCGGAACACACAACCGCCTCGAATCTTAGCACCCATCCGGCATACCTCAAATAGACTCTTCTCTTCCCGAGAGTCGCATCTCTGCATCGCATCAAAATCGATCTCATATCGCCGCTTCACCTCCTCGACGATGGAAGACTCGCGACCTTCAACCCGAATTCGCTACCAACGGAATCAACCAAACGAACCCCAAGGCTTGCTAATCGTGTAACTTCTGACCATATCCCTTTTCTCCGCTCAACATCTGATAGACTACCCATCGATCTGCGCTATGGCGGCATCCGCCACTACATCGCTTTCCCCGATGGTACGTAATATCAACATCGTAATCCTTAAGAGCTCCAACCACCGCCTTCGCCGCAAGTTCGCCTCCTCCGTCAAGATGTATCGAGACTCTCGTGGTCCGTAAATGTCCACGAACTCCATATAAATAATGCCTCCGCATCTTCAAGGCACGAATCACCGCCGCTAACTCCAAGTCACGCTGGGATAGTTCTTCTCATGCTTCCTAAGCCGCCGAGACGATAAGTTATAACCTGCCGCGCCGCATCGCGACGCACCCAAGTCCGACACCGACGCCACAATAAAACCACATATCCATCTAAACCTCCGAAGAGTAAGAACGGGCGGCCGCCAACTTCTCCTTTAGCAATCGAAAACTTTCTCACAAGTATCCGCCCATCGAACATAGCCGCTTTCCGAGTCACTTTAGTCAAAGGTGTCAAATAAGCAAACTTCTCCACAAACCTCCGATAATAACTCGCAAGTGCCCAAAAGCCGCGCACTGCTTGTAGCTGGTCTAGGCCAAGTCTGATCGCTTCACCTTTGTCAGACAACCCGAATACCATCGGCCCGATAACATGTCCTAAGAAAGCCATCAACTCACCTAAAACTCGCATTTCGAGAACTTGCATACAATCGCCGGCCCCTCGGCGACTCCCAACACCGCCTCAAATGACCAGATGCTTCGCTCAGGCGTGAATACACCAAGATATCATCAATGAACACTATAACGAATATATCCAAGAATGGCTCAACACCCTATTCATCAAATCCATGAATACCGCTGAGCGCTGTCAATCCAAAAGACATTACTCAACTCATAAGGCCCATACCGGTCCTAAATGCGGCTTTGGGATATCTCGCTTTCTAACTCGCACTGATGATAACCGGATCGCAGTCGATCTTGGAAAACATCTCGCACTCGCAATCGTCAAACAAATCATCAATCTCGGGAGGATATCTATTTTTGATGGTTACCTTATTCACCGCTCAGAATCAATACACATACGCAACGCCCCATCTTTCTTCTTTACAAACAACACCGCGCTCCTGCAGAGACACTAGCCCGATAAAGCCTTTTTCTAGCAAGTCCTTCACCGGTCTTTCGCCTCAACTCGGCAGTGCCATCCTCGTATGGCGATAGATATCGTCGAGTGTCGTGCCAAATCAATACAAAACTCAATCTCCTCTCAGAGGGATACCCTGCTCGTCTGGGAAAACGTCTGAAACTCTCTAACCACCGGACCGATCAAGGTCCAGATTCACCTCAGATTTAATACCCGAACCAAATGGTAAATATACCCTTCCGCACCATCTTCCTAGCCTCGAGGTAAGAAATAAACCTACCTCTGGCGATGCAAAGATTTCCTTCCACTCGATAACCGGCCACCAGAAACCGAATCAACTAACCTCTCTCTCAGCCTACATTGGCATAGCAAGACGATAGCCAATCCATACCCATAATCACATCGGTCCGCCATGTCCAACTCTATCAAGTCACAGAGTCCGACGACCATCTATAGTCACCGGGCAAGCCTTATATACCCGCCTGGCTAACACCGGCACCTACCGCAGAGCCACCTCAAAGGATTCTATGGACTCTGCTCTATCCCTATTCTACCAAAGAATATGAGGAGATATATAGGACAAGGTAGAACTCGATCTATCAAAGCATAAACATCACAAAGAAGAGACCAATAATGTACCGTGACGACATCGTGACGCCCCGATCTCGCGGCCGACATAGCATAAATGCGGCTCGAGGACCGCTGAATCGAACCCCTACCACGACTCGCCGCGCTCGCTCGTCCGTGAACACTCGCTCTCCGGCGCCAACCACCAAGACGGCACCGAATCAACTCGCTTACCGAGCCATGGCACTCCCGCCACTCTGGACGGACAATCTTCTTCAAATGGCCTCGCCGCCACAAGAGTAATAAGCTCTCGAGTAACACGACATCTCCTATAATGGCAATCACCACATCGACTACACCGAGGCATAGGTGGCCTCATCCGATCGGAACTCGTCCTCCGAAACCCAAGCCTCGAACCCCGCCCCGCCTCCCAATACTCAGACGCCCCAAGATGGCGGAGAGCGCCTGACCGCCATGGTGCAAATGGTTCGCCGCCGTTGTCTACCTTAAAACTACCAGAGGACCTCGCTGCCTCGCCTTCTTCGCTGATACTGCCGATCCGCTACCGCTCACACCCGGTGGCACGTGCTCGCACGCGGCAATGTCCATGCCCTGGCAAGAGCCACCCCGAGCAACTCTCGCCAAGTGATCATCGAGTCTCCGTGACATACGGTGCACTCGCCCTCCATGTTCGCTACCAATGCGGGCACATACCTAGCCAATGAGTCAAACTCCACGCCAGATTCTGACCGCCCTCCCATTCTCGCTCTCGGCCAAAAATCTATTTACCGAGCCTCCTCATCTCGCGGAGGCAAGAAATGGCTGGAATGCCTCGAGAACTCGCCCCAAACGGCCGGAAGCGCATGCTTCTCCGGATACCCTATGAATCATACCGCCAATCGCCAGATCTCGCATGATGCGAACTCAAAGACCACCGACTCGGGCCAAGCCCCGATCACCGCCACGATCCACAGAATCGTTTGATAAACTCCCGAGATCATCTCGTGTCTCACCAGAAACTCGTGGTTACAACTCAAAAGTCCTCGCCTCGAGCAGCAGCCTGGTTAACTACAGCGTGCAAATGGAATCGCTGCTCCAACCTATCCTCCCGCTCGCCACGATCTCGCCAGAATCGGGCTATTCTCAGAGCCCATATCCTCCGCTCGCCGCTGGATCGGGCTCGTATCGCGTCTCGTGAGTTGCCGCCGCCGCTCGATCACTGGGTTGGCGACGCCAGAACTCGCCGTCCAAACACTCGCTCGTAAGTGACCGCTCGTGCCTCGTGACCTTTGCCCTACCGTAGTTCTCATCGCTTGCTCTTCCGGTCGCGCTGTTCGCGCGAGACATAATCGATACAGAAAATACGCTGAGGAAATTCAACCTATAACATGCCTCTATTGCACGATCTAGAGTGAAAGAACGGGAACTAATCCTAAATATCCTGCAGCCTCCGATTATAGATGTGGTGCACAACACACCGATAATCAAGACTCTACTAGATACGGCTCAGACTCTTTCCGAGGATTAATCGCTTCGATACCACTTTTGTCACGACTAACCCGACTCGTGACCGTGCCTAACCCGCACCCTAGTGACACAACATCGAGAAAACCAAATAATACAAACTCAAGATAAACAACCATTACGATATAGAATAGTCTAGCCCAAAATGGCTAACCTAAAAGTACATAAACCCAACAACATCCTTAACGAACCAAGTTCCGACAAGACTACAGCCTCTAAGAATGAATAACACTATGACGGACAGGCCCCGCCATGCCCTGAATGTACAAAATAACAACAACTCCGTGAGAACTATACCAAAAGTCGAGCCTCCAAGAAACTGAGCTCCCGACACTGAGTACAAGATCCTAGGAACGAGGATCTACCACCGCTTCCTTACTCGCAGATGAACGCAGCCTCGGGAAGGGGTCGACACAACGTACAAGTATGTAAAATCGAAAATATCAGAGTAATATCATAAGTCCAAAATACATTAAAGTTATAGATAAAACCAAATTATGTCAGACCGTGCCTTACTAATAATGAGAGTAATAAGTATACATTTTATAGCATAAAAATAGGAGGCTCATGATCAAAACAGGTACTCGCCAGTAGATCATTAAGCAATCCTACTCGGGACTATTTCACCCGCATAGGTCCTGTGGACCCGCATGAGGTCATCCGCCTCGCCATAGGACTATTTCACCCGCACGGGACTATTTCACCCGCACGGATCCCGTGGATCCGCATGAGTACCATCGCACTCGCACGGGACTATTTCACCCGCACGGATCCTGGTCCGCATCCGCATGAGTACCAGCCGCACTCGCATCACGGGTAGCAAATCCATGGCATAAATAATAACCCGGGTTTACCCAGAATATATATATAACATAGCTCATCCGGCTATCATACATAACATAAGCCCTACCGCCTATCATATCATAACATAAGCACTACCGCCTATCATATCATAACATAAGCACTACCTATCATATCATAACATAAGCACTACCGGCCTATCATATCATAACATAAGCACTACCGGCCTATCATATCATAACATAAGCACTACCGGCCTATCATAACTTAAGCAAGTTAAGAATCACCTAACTCCTTATTAATAGTATTAATACATCCTCTCATTTTAGTATACCTAAGGCACGATCATGTCTTTTAATAAAAATCCGGTCATTTAACCCAAGAATCACGTGACTTAACCTTTAAGGAATAACCCTTTTATACCAAAAATTCCAAGATACCAATCACCATAGTATCAAGTTACGATTTCTTTTCAAAACAAGTCACATTTCCTTTTAAAACTATCTCAAGCTTCTAAATTAAGTGACTTCATTTCTTGTAAAACCTTAGGCAATTCATGCCTTAAAACCATTTTCCTTCCACAAGTTCAAAACATCAAAACCTTTCTCCATTAAACTTTCACAAACTAATATAACCAACTCCCATAAAGCCGTTATATTAGAGTTAACAATAGTAAAACACATTCCTTAAGTCCAAGTGGATTCTTATACTTTTCTTTTAAAACGAAGCAAGTATCAAATGCTTATAACAAACGAAGATTTTCAAATCTCAGACGCTCACCGTACATACGGGTACAACTAATCATGCTCAAGAGATAGGAAAGCTCCACATACCTCTTCGGTTAATCCACAAGCTAAGTCCAATTTACCGCACGTAGTATGTCAACCTAAAATAATCATGATACGCTTGTTAACCTCTAATCTCAAAGTAGAACAATCCAAGTTCTAAGTCACTAAATTCTATGGAAAATCGGGCAGCATTTCCTTGTTTCTACTCACTTTGCCACCTTTTCTCAAGGCCGAATTTATCATCCAAACACCACAATTAAGGCTCAACAATCCAACATTTTAGCGGGATTACACATCCATACTGGGTGTGTAAAATTCTGCCCCTCTAGTTACAACAATTCACTTATCACTTCTAAGGTAGTTTTTAGGCTACAACATGCTCATAATCACTTCTTAGCCATTTCTTTCATACCCAAACCACATTTCTAACATGCAAAGATTCTAAGCATTATTTACTACCACAAGTTCTTTCTTCTAAACATGCAACACTTAGAACTAATTCTAAAGGAAGAAATGTTACCTTAAAGTTTTAGCCAAAACTTATTCCAACTATTTCTAGCTTCCTTGCCAAGAACACCACCACAACAATGCCAACAAGCTAGCTACAAGCTTCCTTTTCTTGCTCTTAACTTTCAGATTTTTCTTGGGTTTTCTTAGAGAGAAGGAGGAGCAGATTTTAGAGAGGAGATAGAGTGTGTAGATGAAAGGTGGGAAGAATGACCAAGTCTTGGTCAATATAATGCATGTAGCAGAAATCAGATGGGGGGGGACACTTGTCACCCTCCCATGGCCTTTTTTAAAACAAAAATCAGACTTTCTAAGTTTTTCCGCCCAAATTTCTCGCGCCAGCGCTCGCTTCCGGCCATGGCGCCGCAACTCCCGGACTCGGATCTTTTGGCGCCGCGTCTGCTTCCGGCGCGGCTGAAACTTCGGGCCGACCTCGATTTTCGAGTCGCGCCCGACTTCCGCGGCCAGCCCTACAATCACTCGCCATGCGCCGCGGCCCGGCCATGCGCTGAGACCTCGATCATGTCCAGGCCCGAACCACGGGGTATAACAGAAATATCTCAGCTCTCCCAAGTCCTTGATCTTGAAATGCTGTTGTAATATTACTTTAGTTTCCTCAATCATTCTTGCATCATTTCCAGTAATAAGTAAGTCATCTACATATATCAAGACTATCATAATCGTGTTCTTATCCTTCTTGGTGAGTAGAGAGTAATATAAGTGGATTTGTGTGAACCCCGAGGTCATCAAGACAATGGTTAATTTTATGTTCCACTGTTTGATGCTTGCTTTAGCCCATACAATGACTTTAGCAACCTACAAACATTTCCCTCTTTGTGTGTGAGCCCCTGTGGAAGGTTCATGTACACCTCCTCATTGAGATCCCCTTGTAGGAAGGCATTAAAGACATCCATTTGGTGCACAATCCACCCTTGAGCAACAACTATTGAAATGACTGACCTCACTGTCACCATTTTCACCACAGGTGAAAATGTATCTTGATAATATATCCCTTCATTTTGATTGTATTATGTTGCTACCAATCTTGCTTTGTATCTTTCCACTTCATTTGTGGCTTTATATTTAATCTTATAGACCCATTTACAGCCCATGACTAATTTATTCTTTGGCAAATCAACCACTTCTCATGTCTTGTTGTCTTCTAAAGCTGTGATATCTGCCTTCATGACTTAAATCCACTTATCATTCTTCACTGCCTCTCTGTATGACTGTGGCTCACTCTACTCTGATAGCTTGGCTATAAAATATTGGTATGATGCAGACAATCCAACATAACTGACAGTATCTGATAATGGATAATTGACACCTTTTGCTTCTGTTCCAGACTGAATGAAGTCTGTCATCCAGGAAGGGGGTCTTCTGCTTCTATTTGACCTTCTGATCTCCAGTGATGATTGTGAATCAGGCATGTTCTGTGTAGTGGCCGGGCTGCGAGATGTCTCAACTGCTGTGTAACAGCATCAGGAACTGGTCTCACAAGATCATCAACTGCTGCATCAGGAACCACAACTCCAGTGTCATCAGCTCATCCAGCTCCTCCAGAACCATCATGATCATGAAAGTAAAATCATCAAAAATAAAAGAATGATGGTCATGTAATGTAGATACTGGAGAACCATAAAGTGATCCACCAGTCTAATCGTCAGTTGTACCTCCCTGGATTTGTGAGAAATGAAAGTGATCTTCATGAAAGACCACATCTTTGCTTATAAAAATTGTCTTGCTAGTTAAATCAAGCAACTTATACCCCTTTTCTGCTTGCATATCCTAGCATTACTGCTTTAATAGCCCTAACATCAAATTTGTCTCTCTTGACTAGATTGGTGGCATAACATAGACATCCTACAACTCTCATGTGAGACAGAGATGGCACCCTCTTGAACATTTTCTCAAATGGTGAGACATTACCCAATACAACAGAGGGAATCTTGTTTATTACATAGACATCAGTCTCCACACAATCTCCCAGAACTCAGAGGGCAAATGTCCCTGAAATCTAATACCCCTAGCAATCTCCAAAATATGTATGTGTCTCCTTTCCACTACTCCATTTTGTTGTGGAGTATAAGGGCATGAGCTTTGGTTATGATCCCATGCTGACTAAACAAATCATGACACACATTATTAAAAACATTTGTCCCATTATCTGTCCTAATACTCTTGACAGTCATATCAAACTGATTTTTGATTTCTAAGAAGTTTTTAAGAATAGTGGACACATCCGATTTAAGATGTTGCAGAAACACTCAAGTCCATCTTGTGTGATCATCTACAATTGTAAGAAAGTATCTCATTCCATTATAAGTAGGCACTTTATAAGGTCCATAAACATCAATGTGCAACAATTGGAAAGCAAACATTGTCCTGCTAGCACTAGTAGGGAATGGCTTTCTACTTTGTCTATCTATAGGACATATGCTACAATGTTTTATTGTAAACTTGGATCTATCTTTAAAGCTGCTTATCTTCCTCAACATGCTCATTGAAACATGCCCCAGTCTCTTATGTCATAGTTCTTCTTCTTCTTCCTGTATAGATTCTGCTACTAAAGCTGCTTGTGTCCTCATCTGCCTGACACCATTCCCTTTTGTTTTTGTTTTCAGCATGTAGAGTTCATCAATCATCTTACCAATCTCCTTCACCTTCCCAGTGAGGAGATCATGCAGAACAAAGAAGTCAGGGAAGAAAGAAGCACTACAGTTTAATTCCTTAGTCAATTTTGAGACTGAGAGAAGATTAAACTGGAAGTTTGGCACACATAACACATTCTTAATAAGATCACCTCCTCCTAATTTACAACTCTTTGCCTGTGTATTCACTGCTGTGTCACCAGTAGGCAATTGCACATGACATGCATTATCTATGACATCATGTTCTTCAATCATATTGTTATCATTTACCATGTGATTAGTTGCTCCTGAATTAACTATCCAGTTAGGATTATTTTCTTTGCAAAACACAGGGTTACCTGTCATATGTGCTTGGGGCAATTGTGTGTTGAGTGCATCTGCTTCAGACTGCTGCTTAAACACTGCAAGAATTTTTTCATACTTGTTACGAGGACATGTTCTCAACATCTGCTGAAACTGATCATCTCCTGAGATAATTGTCTCACTCCTTCTTCTGTCATGGCCATATTCACTTTCTTCTTCCCCTTGAAATTGTAGTCAGCAGGATATCCTATAATTTTGTAATACTTATCCCTCACATTGCCTTGTTTGTTGCAATGGTCGCAATACATCAATTTGTAGCAATTTTCTCTATTATGTCCTTTCATTTGACAGTGATCACAGAACATATACTGAGTGAATGGTTTCCTTTGCCTATTCTGGTTCTGGTTATTACCAGGCCTGCCAAATAATGTTATAGGTTCAGTAGATTCAGCTGCGACATACTTTTCAGTCATCAACTTCTGGCTTTCATCTTGTGCAATCATGGCGTAAGCTTGATTCACACTCGGTGTAGGTGGCATCAAGAGAATATGACTCCTCGCTTGATTGTAACCATTATTCAACCACATTAGGAACTTTAGAAATCATTGATTTGCTAGATGTTCTATGTATTCCCTAGGACTGGCACAGTCATAAGTTGGTGGTGGAATGATTGAGTCGATCTCATCCCACATGTCATTTATCCTTGAATAATAACTAGAGACTGGTGAGGTGCCTTGATGCAGCATAGCCAGATCATTCTTCAGCTGGTATACTTGCAACAAATTGATCTTATCAAATCTCTCTTTTAGGTCCTTCCAAACTGCATACTCAGTCGACCTATAGAGTATACCACTTATCAAATTCTTACTAACATTTTTCATGACCCATGAGATTACCATCGCGTTACAATGATCCCACTGTCTCGAATAATTATCTCCATAAGTGTCTCGTTTTACTGTTCAATCAATAAATCCAATCTTATTTTTTGTTAGTAAGTTCAATTTCATAACTCGACACCACAGTGTGTAGTTTTCCATCCCTACCAACTGTATCTCCACTTGTACAACATTGGGAGTATCTGAACTACTCAGAAACAACGGGTGATTATGATCTACAATGTTCGAATTAGAGTTCGAACCTACATCCGTAACAATCTGCTCACTCGATGAAGCATCTGCCATGATCTCAACAGTTTTATAACGAAATTGAAATTGAATTAAACTAGATCAACACAATTTGGTGTTGAATCTGAATCACAGAATCAAAATCAACAGTAGACTAGATCAACACAGTTCAGTATTGAATTATAGAATCAGAGAATCAGAACTAGATCAATACATCAACACAATTCAGTGTTGAATTATAGAATCAGAACAATATCTCATGCAACAAACAAAAAGGAACTCAGACCTTCCGCAATTAATTTTTCGATCTCTAAATTGATTTCCAAATCGTCATGAATATCTTCGATTCATTCTCTCAAGGCGTTGATACCATGTTAGTTTGTGAAATCTAAGCATGCATGTGTAATCTGGATGCAATTTAGTTCTGTATCGAAGGTAAGAAGAAGATGAAAGGAGGAGGAACAGAGAAATGAGAGGGGGGGAGAGAGAGGGGGAAAGAGAGGGATAGTATTTTGTGGGAACTTTCACATTTTCTCATTAGAATGACAATCAACACATCAGGTCCTATTTGTAGTTGCTCTCTAATAAAGCCAATAACCACTAAGCTAATCACCACTAACAACCTGCAATAAACCATACATGTGTGTATGTATACTGAGTGTATATATGTGTATTTCTTATACTTCAACAGATCTTCATTGTTTGTTGGTCATTAATTTTAACAAGAAAAAATAATTAAACGTGATATTTATGCAGGGTTTGCGTGAACCTCATGTTAATTGGGTTGAGATCCCCTCCAGTACATTTTGCCCAGGTATCCTCCGGTGCATCTTTTAATTTTGTCACCTTAATCCAAATAATCAAAAAAACGATTATGAATGCTGTAATACAATTCATAAATAGTTTCGTACAAGTAATTAATCATCCGTGAGTATCATATGGTTACACCAAGCCACCAACTTTAGGTTAATTGTGGTCTCACTTTAAAGTTGGTTACTATTTTATTTAGCAAGACGAAAGAAAGAACAAAAAGTAAGGAAACAATCCACCGCACTATACTTGAGCCACTGAATTCGAAATGATATTTTAAAAGTTCAGGATTCAAGCATTCCTAAGTAGCTAGTAACCACTATAGTATAAACTATTAGAAATGCATTGACATAGAAATCACTTCCCCTTTATAGACTATATGCGGTGCAACTTTAAAATTATTGAACCAATAATTTTGGATTCCATTTGGTCGGGACTATAAGTAATGGCACAATTTTGCCCTATAATAATTGGGTTCAATCGTACCCTTGTCGATACAAAACTGGCACCCGGGTGCCCATGTGGTTTGAGAAATAATTTGTTTGTCCCTTTTCACTAATGAAGCCATTACAAACAAGATTGGTTGAGCCGATTGATATTCAATCTGTCCTTAAGATAATATTGCCCCGTATTAATCCCTTAACGACTATTGATAATTCGTCTACCAAGATAAAACAACCACAAACACTTGAACAAATGATAACTCAAGAGTTTACTATAAAAGAAGAATCTATAAGTGTATGAAGGATTGCAAGAGAGGAAGATTTTCAGAATTGTTTAGTGTCAAGTGTGTTTTGGAAATGAGCCAAAGGCATCATTTTATAGTGTTGGAAGATGACCTTCCACATACCAAGTAATGACCTTGAATTGCCATGAATTAGACTTGATTATGGAGTTACAATTCAGCCAAATAATGGTTGAATTCATGAGCAACATAATGGAGAGTTAATACTCCAAAGTCAGCCCAGAAATCACCTTAAATTCGCTTCCAACGTTCTGAAACTATCGCAGCGCCGCGGCCCTGCAGGTTGGCGTCGTGGCGTCGGAAGTTCAGAGAGTTCCGGGCGTCACCGGCGCCGAGGCAGTTCAGCCGGCGTCGCGGCCCGTTTCCGACTAGTTTTGATATTCACACTTTGTGCAATTCTTCCTTCATTTACTAACGTGAAACCAACGTCATTTGGCCAATAACCGTCTATCATTTCATGTCCCGAACATATCGTATATGTACCAATATCTCTTTCACTAAGAAAATTTGTGATCCTTGGCACAACGTGTGCACGTGTGTGGAAATAAGGTTTTCGACGTGCTGGGCCCCACATGTTCGAATCATAAATAATAGGATTAACTATATTCACGTTAAATAAATAAATTTCCAACAATCCCCTCTTGAAAGAGATTTTGGCGTACACCCATGGTGTCTTTCTAGCAATCCTTCGGCGGATCAATGTTGCATATGGATAGGTAGCCGTGGCTTTGAACCTTCCATAGTAGAATACCATCGGACTTATTTACTGCGTGGTGAACGCGATGTCTTGAACCGTCAGTGTTTAGTATAAGCCAAGACAATGGTACCAACAGAACACCTTTCCTTACTCTATTCTTCTTTAAGGTTCACGTCTTGGATTCCTAAGTGCTTCAGTTGAGGCCGACCAGTCCTCGCACTTAAATAGGTGGTCTCCTACAAGGAATTCTGCTATACCCAACTTTTACAAGTATTAGGAACCATTAAAAATTTCCCCAAACCTAACCTCAACGACTGAGGATTTATCAAAGATTTGGAAACTTAACCTATTACCCCTTTGCAGGTAGTACTTGATGTCTATCACGGGAACAACCAGGAATTAGGTTTCTATGTCAAAACATTATTCAAAGTGCTCTTGCTTCCATCGAAGCGCTCCACCGAATTTTTACGGCTTGGTTTTCCCATTGAACCTAATTCCTGGGATCTCCACCGTAAGTGTCAGCGCATGTATCGCTTCTTAGTGATTGGGTTTTAAGCCCATTCCCCTAGACAGGTAGGACATATGATCTCTGGGTATTCCCTTCGTCAGGGGATCTGCTATATTTTCCTTTGATTTTATGTAATCAATAGAAATAATACCCGTGGTGACCAGCTGCCGAACGGTCTTATGTCTTCGTCTAATATGACGAGATTTACCATTGTACATAGAACTTCGTGCCCTTCCTAGAGCCGACTGACTGTCACAGTGAATCATTATAGAAGGTACGGGTTTATCCCAACATGAGATATCCTCTAAGAAGTCAAGAAGCCACTCAGATTCTTCTCATGTTTTGTCTAAAGCGATAAACTCCGACTCCATCGTGGATCGGGCAATGCAAGTTTTCTTAGAGGATTTTCAAGACACTGCCCCACCACCAATTGTAAATATATACCCACTGGTGGACTTGGTGTTCTCGATATAAGATATCCAGTTTGCATCACTGTACCCTCTAGTACAACTGGATACCTCGAATAATGTAATCCGTAAGTATGCGTGTGTTTCAGGTATCTTAGTACCCGAGTTAACGCTTTCTAGTGATCCTCACTCGGATTGCGGGTGAACTTAGCCAACTTATTGACTGCATAAGCGATATCAGGTCGAGTACAGTTTGTAATGTACATTAAACTGCCAATTACCTTCGCATATCGCTCCTGACGTATGGGTACACCAAAATGTTTTTCAATCTTTTGATTTACATCCAGTGGTGTCGATATTGGTGAACTGTCGAAAATCTCAAATTTCTTCAGCACATACTCGATGTAATGAGATTGAGATAAGACCAGTCTGTCAGATGTCTTAGAGATCCTTTGACTACTAACCTGGCCTTGTATTTGTCTGTAGATCCATCAACTTTTAATTTTCGTTTGAGTATCCATTTACTTCCCAACGGATTATTTCCCGGAGGAAGTTCAACCAACTCCCAAGTATGGTTGTGCAAGATGTATTCTATCTCACTTTCAATAGCTTATTTCCAGAGCGGTGCTTCTGAGGTTGACAATGCTTCAGCGAGTGTCAGTGGTTCGTCATGAACCATATAAGCTACAAATTTTGGACCGAAGGACTTATCTTGCCTGGCCCTTTTTCTTCATCTTGGTTCCATCTCTGGACCCTCCAAGTCCTGAGAATCTGAATTCTGGATAATCAGCCACTTCGGAATTTGCTGGATCTGAACCGTTCAGATCCCGATAGTCAATGACACCTGAATCTTGTGATATCTGATCATAACTTCGTTTGAGAGAGGTTATGTCTCTTTCCTTCATAGGAAACGAGTCTTCAAAGAATCTAGCGTTCCTGATTCCATGATTGTGTCCTCATGAACGTCGGGTACATCTGATTTACACACTATGAAGCGATAGGCACTACTGTTGCTTGCATATCCGATGAATATACAATCAACAGTCTTAGGTCCAATTTTGACCTTCTTTGGCGTAGGTACTTTAACCTTTGCCAGACAACCCCAAACCTTAAAGTATTTGTAGTTGAGTTTCTTTCTTTTCTATAGCTCGTATGGAGTCTTGTCCTTACCTTTGTGAGGAACTCTGTTAAGAATCTTACAAGAGGTAAGGACAACTTCTCCCCACATTTCTTGGGGAAGGCCTGAATTGATGAGTAACACATTCATCATTTCCTTTAATGTACGATTTTTACGTTCAGCAACTCCATTAGATTGAGGTGAATAAGGAGTTGTCGTTTGGTGAATAATGCCCGATTGAGCACAAAATTCTTCAAACGGTGCGACATATTTTCCCCCTCTATCGCTACAGATTGATTTAATCTGTCCGCTTTGTTGGTTTTCAACTTCTGCTTTGTAACGTTTGAATGCTCCAAAGGCTTCATCTTTACTTTTGAGCAAGTAAATGTAACAATACCTTGTGCTATCATCTATGAAGGTCACAAAGTACTTGTTCTCCCTATAGTTTGTGCAAACTTCAAGTCACATATATCAGTGTGTATGAGTTCTAGAGGCGATTTCCCTTTCGACAGATCTAAAGGGACTCTTTGAAAGTTTTGCCTCTACGCACACCTCATACTTACGTTGAGGTTTTACGTCGATAGAAGACAACAACTCCATCTTTACCAACCTTTGGATGGATTGATAGTTTACATGTCCTAATCTGTGATACCACAAATTAGAAGATTCAAACAAGTAAGTAGAAGACTCAATTTTATTAATGATAGGAGTAGCCATTACAGAAGCATTAACTTTAAAGAGGCTTTCATAGACGAAGCCTCTTCATACAAACATTCCATTTTTAGTGATTACAAACTTATTAGATTCAAACACTAGCCTAAAACCAACGTTCACCAATAGTGGTCCAGAAATTAAATTTCTTTGAATTTCTGGGACATGCATCGCTTCCTTCAGAGTCAACTCCTTCTCGGACATCATCTTCAGGACCACCTTCCCTACCCCCAGCACCTCTGAAGAAGCGTTGTTTCTCATGAACAACTTCTTGTCCGTGACTGGTGTATATGTAGAAAAAAAGTCTTTGTTGGAACATATGTGGCGGGTGACACCTGTGTCCATCCACCATTGCATAGGATTCTCAACGAGGTTTGCTTCAAGAACCACCGCCGAAAAATCCTCACTCATATCTCCAAGAAGAGTATCTTCGGCGACGTTAGCCTTGGCCTTTCCTTTGGCCTTCACTTTATTAGCATGCTTGAATTTGCGACACTCCTTAGCCAAGTGGCCAGATTTGCCACAATAATAGCAAGTCCCTTTAAACTTTTCAGTTGGTGGGCCCTTTGCATCCTTTTAGAACTTACACTTCTTGCTTGGGTCCCCTCTTACTTCCGCCACGTTCGCCTTAGCCTCAGCGGGTTGCTTTGTTATACCCCGTAGTTCTGACCCTACGTATGAGAGCGTACGAAAGCATGTAAGACTTAAAATTTTTAAAGGATAGGTTGACGGATGGTTCCGGACGGGTTTTTAGTCAACTTGGAAGCGGGTTATGACCCGGTACATTGAGAGTTCCTAAGTGTTTTAAAGGCCCAGGGCGTAGTTCGTTGAGTCTAGATTCCAACACAACCAACCGTTCGTCGATAGGATGTCGGAGTAGAAAGTTATGGGAGTTACAAGTTCGGTCTTGCAGACGACGTAAATGCGTTTGAGCAAAGGCAATAGCCGCGCACGGAAGTCAGGTCGCTGAAGTTGCCGCGCGCCAGACAGCAGGGGCTGCGCCGAAGTTCGAGAGGCTGCAGAGGTTTCACGCCACACACACAAGTGGTCGCCAAGGCCTGCCATGGATTTTGGGCGAAAACTTAGGAAAGTCCGATTTCTTTAAAAGGCCATGGGAGGGTGACAAGTGTCCCCATCTGATTTTTCTTGCATGCCTTATATTGACCAAGTCTTCAAGACTTGGTCATCTTTCAAACCTCTCTCTCTCTCTAAATTAGCTCCTCCTTCTCTCTACATTTCCAAGAGAAATTCTAGCCTTAGGAAAAATCTGAAAAGTTAAGAACAAGAAGGAAGCTTGTGGCTAGCTTGTTGGTGTTGTTGTGGTGGTGTTCTTGGCAAGGAAGCTAGCAAAATATTTGGAATAAGTTTGGCTAAAACTTTAAAGGTAACATTTCTTCCTTTAGAATTAGTTCTAGTGTTTCATGTTAAGAAGAAAGAACTTGTGGTAGTAAATAATGCTCTTAGAGTCATTGCATGCAAGAAATGTGGTTTGGATATGAAAGAATTGGTTAAGAAGATATTATGAGCATGTTGTAGCCTAAAAACTACTTTAGAATTGTTAAGTGAATTGTTGTACCTTTGGGGTAATTTTACACACCCAAGTTTAGGTGTGTAATCCCCTTTGATATGTTTGGATTGTTGAGCCTTAAATGTGGCATTTGGATGTTGAATTCGGCCTTGAGAAAGGTGGCAAAGTATGTAGAAACAAAGGAAATGCTGCCCAATTTTCCATAGAATTAGGGGCTTTGAACTTAGATTATTTCTACATTGAAATTAGAGGTTAATAAACGCACTATGGTTATTATAGGTTGACATATTACTTGCGGTAGTTGGACTTAGCAAGTGGATTGACCGAAGAGGTATGTGGAACTTTCCTATCTCTTGAGCATGAATAGTTGTACCTATGTAGTACGTAGACGACAAGATTTGATATCTTTCACTTGTTTTAAAGATATGGTACTTGTTTCATTTCAAAAGTATAAGTCCTCGATTTAGGGAGAATGTATTTGACAAAGGGATAACGCTAATATAATGACTTTATGGGAAGTTGGTTATATTAGTTTTCTTGAAAGTTTCACAAAGAAAGGTTTACTCTAATTAAAACAAGTACGGGTAAAGGATTTGAAACTAAGAAAGGTGAATTGATTTTTAGGCATGGTTGCCTAAGGTTTTAAAGGAAATGGTCACTTGATTTAGAAGCCTAGTATATTTCTAAAAGGAAATGTGACTTGTCTTGAAAAGAAATCGTAACTTGATACTATGGTGATTAGTATCTTGGAATTTTTGTAAAAAGAGTTATTTCTTAAAAGTTAAGATACGGTACTTGGGTTGAATTCGGATTTTCTATTAAAAGACATGTTAGTGCCTTAGGATACTAAAATGAGAGGATATATTAATAATGTTAATAAGTTAGGGATTTCTTAACTTGCTTATGATATGATAGGCGGTAGTGCTTATGTTGTGATATGATAGCCAGAGTGCTTATGTATGATATGATAGGCGGTAGTGCTTATGTTATGTATGATAGCCTGATGAGCTATGTTATATATTTGTATTATTACGGGTAAACCCGGGTTATTATCTATGCCATGGATTTGCTACCCATGATGCGAGTGCGACGCTTGCACTCACGCGGATCCGCCACGTGATCCACGCGGTGAAATAGTCCCACGCGAGTACGGCGATGGTACTCACGGGTCCACGGGATCCATGCGGGTGAAATAGTCTCACGCGGGTGAAATAGTCCCATGACGAGGCGGATGACCTCACGCGGTCCACGGGACCCATGCGTGAAATAGTCCCGAGTAGGATTGCTTAACGATACTACTGGCGAGGTACCGCTTTGATCGCGAGCCTCCTATTTTTATGCTATAAGATTTATACTTGTTACTCTATCATAGTAAGGCACGGCAAGGAAATTGATTTTTATCTATGACTCAAATTATTTTTGACTTATGATTTTACTACGATTTTCCGCTTTACATACTTGGTACGTTGCAGATCGACTTTCTCTGGGCCGCTCACGCCGCAGGTAAGGAAAGCGGTGGTAGATCCTCATTCCTGTGATCTTTTACTCAGTGTCGAGCTCCATTTCTTCTGAGGCTCGACTTTTGTATAGTTCTCCCGGTGTTGTTGATATTTTGTACATTCAGGCATGACGGCCTGTCCGTCATAGTGTTACTCCTTCTGTAGGCCTGTAGTCTTGTCATAACTTGGTTTATTTAAGGATGTAATCGTTCGTTTTTACGATTGGGGTAGCCATTTTGGGCTAGACTATTTATATCATTATGGTTGTTTATTGTGAGTTTATATTCCGCCGTTTTCTCCGATGTCAGGTCACGCGTGCCCGGGTTAAGGCACCGGTCACGGATCCGTGGTCGGGTCGTGACATGCTTCCCCTTTGGCATGACCTTCTTATTGTCCTCCTGAATCTGGAGTTTGACAATAAGTTCATCTAGAGTCATTTCTTTCGTTTTGAGTTTTAGATAACTCAAAAACTAATTCAACGAGGGAGGTAACTTCTCAATTAACGAGCCGACCAAGAATTGCTCGTTTGGCTTCAAACCTTCCAAATCCAAGTGATGTACAATCATTTGAAATTTCTGGACTTGGGATGCCACAGTCTTGTTGTCCACCATTTGAAATTTTAGAAACTTTCCAATGATGAACTTTTTAGAACCCGTGATTCTGGTGTTGTATTTCATCCAAGCTTATTCCACAACTCTTTTGGCGGTAACCAGATAAAGATATCTGGCAAAGAGGATCAGACAAGCAATTCAGGATATAGTTTCGGCAAAGGAAATCACTATGACTCCAGGCATCTAGAGTCAACTTCATGCCATTAGTGACATGGATCTCTTGGCCCCCTCCCGGCTCCCGCCAATGTTTCAGGCTGAGGGTCCACTTCATCTCCAACTTTTGGAGGATCTTCGGTTAGGAAGCGAGATACTCCCATAACCGTCAGAAAGAAAAACATCTTTTGCTGCCATCTCTTGAAATTTGTTCTCATGAATTTCTCGGGGCGTTTATGGTGAAAACCAGAGGGTGGTGGAACAGTGGTGTTCCCATTAGCAGTAGTAAAGACGTTTGGAACTGAATCATATCCCAGACTCCTATAGGAAGGAGTCGAATGGGAAATCTTTTGCAATCCTATAATTACAAGGCATCGAAATGATCATAAGTAAAAGATAAAAAGACAGAACTATGTAATAAATTCACGGTGTTATTACTTATTATTACTAAGTGTCTGTTTGGTTGAGCTTATAACATTTTTTTTTGTTTTTTATATAAAAATATTTTTTTATTGACAACCAAATCGATAACAACTTTTTGATAAAAATCATACTTGAAAAAACTCTACTCTTATAAGTTCTTTTTAATAAAGTGTACCAAACGGGCTCTAACAAATAAGACAAAATTGTTATCCTCCAAACTATCCCATGAGGTCTTTGTCTCCCTATAATTGTGTTGCTGCTTGCTCACATTTTAATTTATTTGACAGGATACATGCTCTTTTCTTCATCACAACTCATAAGTTATGAGTAACTCTATTCTTAAGACTAGAACACATGAAGAAAAATTATCTATTCGAATTTATACTTGGACTAGAATTTGAACATGAAATCTCATAATACTTAACCCACTTCATTACACATTAAATCACACTCTTAAATACACCTTATGTAGTGATATTTAATTTGACATAAAATTTAAAAATAAAAAGACTTTTAAATGTAAAAAATATATAGTTTTAATAGTTTAAAAGGTGATTACAAAAATATGTGATGGGTGAAGTAAAGAGTTAGCTTAAAATGCTATTAAAAAACATCTGTCAACGCTTCCCCTCCTCGCCCTCCCCCCACTCCTTAAAAAACATGGAACAAGGAAACAGAGAATCTACAAACAGCTGCGATTCTGCAACCACTTTTGTCCCCCCTCTCACTTTTTTCCTGTCCAAAAACTATCTGCCATATCAGCTTTCAGACAAATTATTATATTTTTATATGAATAAATACTACAGTGCACTTGTAAACAAGGACTGCTCTTTAGAAGTTGCTTTCAATTACTAATTTTATAATGAAAAACAATGCATGTAGAACAAAGTTTATGGTAATTTCAATGCTTTATTCTCCTGTTTGTCTTGCCCTTTTCACCTCTGCATTTTTTATTGTCATTTTGTGGTTTGTCTTTAATTTCTGTTCCTAATTATTCTTCTGTTTCATTGGGTTTTAAAGTGTTCCCTTGGGATGTTTTTTGCTTTACATTTTGTAAATTTGTAATCTTTGGTAGTTTTAAACTTTATTGAGAGACTCTTTCGGAAATAACATCTCTACCTCTACTTGAGGATAAGGCGTACTCTACTCTCATTAGACTCCATTTGTGGGATTATATTGGCTATGTTGTTGTTGTTTGTAGTTTCAAACTATCTTTACTTTTTTGGATAAGAATCTTTTTTTGCCCACAGTAGATCTTTCATTACCAATTCTTGTTCTGATCCAATATTGTAGTTTACCTTGCCTTTAAATTTCACTTTTTCTTGATATTTGGCAATTTCCAGCTCTTGGGGTTAAAGGGTACTAAGAAAGATTTAAACTTTTGAAAGAACTGGACCTAAAGTAAGATTCTTGGAGAGAAAAAGTGTGAAAATTTGCTGCTTTTTTGGGGGAAGATGTTATGTGCTTGCTCAGGAGAGCAATTTAAATTTGATGAGCCACCACCAGAGTCACCTGAGTCATTGGCCACTAGGGATTTCTCAGCTAATGGCATTTCTTCTAGAACTGGAACAGTAGATTGGGATTCAAAACTTGATGATGCTAAAGTTGACGAAGTTGAATCAACTTTAAAAGAAGCACTTTCCTTGAACTATGAGGTAATAGCCCTACACAAATCATCTACTTTTATTGACATATTAACCTTTTATAACGCTCCCCCCCCCCCCCCCCCCCTATAACTGATATAATAGGTGTTTGCCATAGATTCCAAATGTTTTTTCACTTATTTGAAATTTATGAAGTTGGAGTAGAGTGGTGTTGTGTATGGTTATAATTTTCGCGAAGGTGAGAGGAGATCACTTTATTTGTAATTTATGAAGATGGACTTGGAAAACAGGTTTGGAGCACTTTTCCAAATTTGGAATCTTATAACCAAACACCGATTTTGAAATAAAGTGAAAACTTATTCCTGAAAAAGTGAATAATTCTAATGGCCAAACGGCTCCTACGGAATTAAAGATACAGATGATTCATATAGCCGACTAATCTAGTTTAGGATTGAGGCGTAAATGATTGATTGATCATTTGTTCGCCCTATTTAGTAGCAGTGTCTCAAGCTTTATGTAAATAGATTTGGCTCTTTTGTTGTTGTTGGGGTGCAGGAAGCAAGAGCTTTGCTAGGGAGGCTAGAATACCAAAGAGGCAATTTTGATGCTGCCCTTCAAGTGTTTCAAGGAATAGATATTAGAACCCTGTCTTCCAGAATGTCTAAAGCAATTGCTGAGAGAACGAGACCCTTAAAACCGCGCTCTAGAAGTGATATCGTGCCTGCTGGTGTGATGTCACTGCATTCAGTGAGTCTACTTCTTGAGGCAATTTTGCTTAAAGCAAAATCGTTAGAGGAGCTCAGCCGAATCAAAGGTAAAGCGCCTCCTCCTTATGTTAATTGGTTGTGCTATTGCTTAGCATCACAGTTTTAGAAGACTGAAAATGTATTGTCAAATCTTAGTTCTGTATGCCATTGACAGATGAACTGAATGCTAATGGATGTTAATGGGTTGAAGATGAATGCTTGGTTTACATTACGAAAGAAAGACATGTATATGTGATATTAGAGATATTGACTAGTGCTAGTTATATATGAAATGAACTATAAGGGTGTGTTGTCTGCTTTTTGGTACTGATGTAGCTGCATATGCTTTTCAACTCATCAGATGCTGCTAAAGAGTGCAAGATGATACTGGATGTTGTCGATTCAGCATTACCGAATGGAATACCAGAGGGAATTTCTGAAGACTGCAAGTTGCTGGAGATGTTTCACAAGGCACTTGAGTTACTTCCGAAGTTATGGATACAAGCAGGATATTTGGATGAAGCTGTTCTGGCATATCGAAGGGCTCTAGTTAAGCCATGGAATTTGGATCCTCAAAGACTGGCCTGTATACAAAAAGACTTAGCCACCACTTTACTCTTTGGAGGGGTTGAAGTTGAGGTTCCTGCTCAATTTCAAATGTGGGGTTCAACAGCCCCTAAAAGTAACTTGGAGGAAGCAATTCTCTTGTTGTTTGTACTCATGAGCAAAATGCTAAATAGTCAAATAGACTGGGATTCTGAAGTTATGAGCCACTTGACATTCGCGCTGACAATTTCTGGCAACTTTGTGTCTGTCGCAGATCATATTGAGCAGGTTATTCCCGGAGTTTATACCCGAGCTGAGAGGTGGTATCTACTTGCTCTTTGTTACAGTGCTGCAGGTCAGAATGATACGGCGTTGAACCTTGTCAAGAAAATTTCTGGATGTTCGGAAGCCAATCAAGAACCTCATGTTCCGTCTCTCTTGTTAGGAGCAAAGCTTTGTTCTCAGGATCTGCAGCAAGCTCATGAAGGGATAAATTTTGCTCGTGAAGTAATTAACTTGGCCAAAAATCAAAACGAACATTTCCTAGTTCAAGCTCATAAACTTCTTGGCGTCTGTTACGGAAATGCTGCAAGAGTTTCACATTCAGATTTCGAAAGAAATTTCTGCCAAAGAGAAGCATTGGCTGCCTTAAACTCCGCTTTTGCAGTTTGCAAGGAGGATGATCCAGAAATTTTGTTTAGTCTTGGTTTGGAAAATGCCGTCCAAAGAAACTTGACTCCAGCTTTTAATAATGTAATGCGGTACTCAGAAATTTCGGTTGGAAGTACAGCGAAAGCTTGGAAGTTGTTGACTTTAGTTGTTTCTGCAGAACAGCGATTCAAAGATGCTGAAGCCATTGTTGATCTTGCTCTCGATGAGACAGGACAAGTTGACCAAATGGAACATCTTAGATTAAAAGCTGTCCTTCAAATATCTCAACAACAGCCCAAGCAAGCCATAGAGACATACATGATTCTGCTGGCTTTTATTCAAGCACAAAAGGAATCCGCGGCAAATGATGAGGTAAACAACATATTTTAAGGGCTCTTTTTCATTTTTGGCCCGTCCGCCTAAATTAATAATGGGCACTATCCAAAATATCCAAAAACTATACACTGATTATGTATGTATGTATGTGTGTGTGTATATATATATTAATGTATGTTATACGTATATTTTGTGTATACAATTATGTATATTATATGCATATTTGTACTTGTCAGGGTCTGACCGTTTCTTTTGCTTTGCTTGTGTTTATGTTGTGTCTTGAGAGGGTCTTTCGAAAACAACCGCTCTACCTACCAAGGTAGAGGTAAGGTCAGCGTACACTCTAACCTCCCCAAACCCCACGTTGTGGGATTTCACTGGGTATGTTGTTGTTGTATATGTATATTTATACTTAATATACAAAACCTATACATTTGCTGCTATCATTCTTTTGAGCGGTCTAAAAATGTAATTATCCCATTTTTTAACTTCCTCTAAAAAAGTTTTGAGTTTTCAATCACCTATACCAGCGGAGAATTGAATTCATATTAATTTTACAATCTGATATATGATATCCACACAATTCGAAACGTGGAATAATTTTTAGTAAGGAGATTGGAGATCATAATTTTCTTTCTTTGGGCTGCAGGTAACTTCTCAGAGAAGATTGGAAGTTGAAGCATGGCTTGATTTAGCAGGATTATATACAGATCTTGAGTCGTGGCGTGATGCTGAATTATGTATAAACAGAGCCAAAGCAATTCAATTTTTCTGCCCTCAGAACTGGCATGCGACAGGTCTAATACAACTCTTCAAATTCTTTTGAAGTTTAGATGTATTCCTTATTCCCTGTCACTTTCTTATCAGTACTGTGATTCTTTTACTACATTTAGGTGCACTATTTCAAGCTAAAGCAAGACATAAGGAAGCCCTTGTTGCATTCTCAGTTTCTCTATCAATAGAACCAGATTATATCCCCAGTATTGTTTCTACAGCTAAAGTTCTTATGAAGATGGGTAACAGCACGGTCCCTATCGCTAGAAGTTTTTTAATGAATGCTCTGAGATTAGAACCCACGAACCATGAAGCGTGGTTTAACCTTGGAATGCTTGCAAAGATGGAAGGCTCGGTGCAGCAAGCAGCAGATTTTTTCCAAGCTGCGCACGAGTTGAAGCTTTCTGCTCCAGTTCAAAGTTTTGTCTGATAGAGACTATTATTTCAAGGCAGAAAATGAAAGCTTGACTTCAGCAATCCAAGAAGCCTAGCAACTTGTTAATAGCCTAGACAATTGTAATTGATTTGTGAAGGAAATGGATTTTTTGATGTATCAATGGAAAAAGATCTTCGATAGAGAGGTCTTCTGGTTCTATAGAGTTTTGAACACGAACAGGATATTAATGGACATGCCATGGAAGTAGTATCACTTGTGGTATTCTGTATCAGTGTATATATAACAATTACATTTTTTGCTGGCTTTTGGAGTTAATATCTAGACAACTGAATTCACATGATATCTTGATCTCACAGTTCATTTGCTTTGGTTTACAATCAAACACTGAACATTTCCAATGAAAGTACTTTTTGGCAAGTGAAGAAAAAAACAATGCATCTCTTATTCTGTGGTTATTTTACTGCATTTATCTCTTTAGCTTGATTACTTGTTTCATTTCATGAACTAGAGTTTCCCATTCCTTACTGTCTTCAAGTTATAATTGTTTATATAAAATGTTATATATATAAACAAAAGAAAGACAAAGAATAGGAAAAAGAATATATAGAGAGTGAACCATCTTAATTGCATTGGAAAACATTTGAATATTAGCCAATGCCTAAAGAAAATTGCTAAAGATATACTATAATGCCACAAAAAAGGATAAAATGCCTACTAGTAATATTTTGAGAACTTTTATTGAACTTCAAGAAAATAAAGTACACAGTGATTGATGGCTCTGTTAATCAGACAAAATGAAAGACTTTAGCATGTGTCAAAATTGAAAATCTGGATCAGATTAATAAGTTATGCATCCCTAATATAGTGGCTTGTCGATCATTTAACAAATTCACACCCATCTATTTCAAATAGGAATTTGTTCCTCGGATATATACGAGCAATCTGAACTCTCGAGTTGATAGTCTTGAAAAACTAAAAATATTTTCTGTTGGTTTAATTTGTCACCAGGTAGAGTTTATTACACACACGACTGTCAAAGTGTATTCTGATCGACGTAGCGCTTATTGCGCTATCATACAGAATTTACCCAATGCGCACTTATAAAAAGTAGCAGCTGCGGGTTCCCTGTAATAAAAGAAAAAATTTAGAAAATTGCTCTCAATCCTTAAAAGATTTTTTTGTGAACATTTTCTTCATTTTACTTTGTCTTTTATCTTTATAATCATAATAAATAAATATTTAATTATTATTATTACAGTATAAATGAGAAGCCTCTCCATCTACAAAATGAAGATAAATTATTCAAATTTTGGCTCTAAAGTATCTAAACCGTGTAAACGATATCGTATTTATTTATTTATTACTTTCACTTTAGTGTCGTCATTATTAAAAGTACAAAAGGCATAGCTGTAAGTCCAACTTAAAAATAGGTCAAGTCTCAACTATCAACTAAGCTGACCGGAGACGATGAACAATCGAACGTTAAACACTCTCCGGCGAACCGAAACCCTAGAACTCGAAAGCGGACTCTCTCTAATCCCACGCATTAAGCTCCTCTTAACAATCTACCGTGCCGACAAGTCCGTTTCTCCGATCGATGAATGGAAGTTTAAGCGATCACTTATCGAATACATAAAATCCTCATTCTCCATCACTATTCCCGAAGAAGACCTCGAAATCCGTAAATTCAAAGACCTCAACAAACGCAAGCGCGAGGAACCGGTGGCGCGCGGTCTCCTTTTTGTTCACGAGTTAGGGTTTCTAGCGAAGGTGATTGATGAAACTGAGTATGATGTGGAGAACGCTGATAAGAAGTTTCTAGAATGGAGGAGAGTGTTTGTGGAGAAATTGAATGGGATTGAGTTGAATTTGGAAGGTATTAAGTTTAAGTTGAATGTAGCGGTGCCGGTGGGTGATGATTTTGAAGGAATGAAGAAGGAGTGGGAGGAGATTAATGCTTTTGGTGCTCGTGGTTAGTGAAGATTTTTTTTTTTAAGTGTTTTGGATATAATGTAGTTGAATAGTAATGCTGGTACACTTGCTTTATGCTTGTTTAGAGATTGTATACAACAACAACAACATAGTAACAAGTGTGATCCCACATATGGGGGCTGGGGAGGGGATGATGTACGCAAACATTACCCTCGGCTGAAAAGAGAAAAGTATTCGATGCAGGATTGTATGAAAAGAGATAACAAAATAGCAAGATACAAAATAAATGTAGCAACGGATAATAATTCACATTGAAGAATAAGAAACTACTATAACTGAATATTACTACTAAAAGGAAAGGAGGAGAAGACTAGCCCCCCTCCCTCTCCCACACAGAGTGCGACTCAGTTACCTATTAACATTCTACCCTAATATTTGAATGTTCTCAGTCAACTGAAGCTAGTTTAGAGATTTGTATGTTAGTAGGAAATGTCCGTTAGAGAATCTAATGGAGCGGAGTGGATTTCGATGTATATTTCCTTGCTGTAGTAGCCGGAAAAAGAAAACATGTATAGTGATGAAACTTGGTTGTTATCATTTTATATAAGAAGAATAATAGCCTGTTTTCAGTGGTCTGTATGACTTGCCCTCAATGTAGAAGTCCATCTGCCCGAAAAGTGATGAATGAAATGTGATAGTTAGATAAGAAAATCTGGCTTTGAACTTTCAAATGAGGAGTTCAGAAGAACACATGCTAAAGATTAGACTTTTTAGCTGTTATGTGGTGTAAATGGAAGACCTTATGTTTCTGAAGCTATACATAAAGGGTATGAAGCTGAAACTGCTAACAATTTGAGCTAACTTAGCCTAATAGTATCGAAGCTTCTGGCTGGGTTTCTATTTTGAACAAACTAAGATTACTTGGCTCCTCATTATATTATTGGTGAATTTCATGCCTGTGTGATTTGATAGGCCAGTGTAAATGGTCCATGCTTTTCACAGAGTTGGTACCTTAAATAATTCTCTCCTAATTTCTTCTTTACAGGATATCAGAGGAGTGAAAGGATGCAGCCAGATACAGTCGTGTTGAAAGGTATGCCATCACGATGGTTCGCAGAGACGAGGGTCTCATCTAAGCCCTCAATGCTGGTTACTCACACAATTATTTCTGCGCTTGGAAAGATAAGGTATGTGCTGTTAGTAGTTTTTATATATTATTTATTAGACTGTTTATGAATAAGTATTATCTGTTTGTCTACTTGTTTGACATTCGAGTTGTTTGTTATGATGTTGAGTGCTGTCTATTTGGTCATGGATACTTGCAGTAGCTAGCTTCAGCCGTCATGTATATCTTGTCCACTCGGTGCTTTTTATAACCTTTGTTAAGAAAAAGTTTTCTAAAGCAATATTGATACTTACTAAAAGTTCTGAAAAGGTTTTCTTTCAGAAATGTAGTTACCTACCAAAATTTATTAAACAATCACAGCGTAACTACATCCAACTACGTGTTGTAGATCTGGAGTCTACCTTATTTTGTACTCTGCATACCCTTGTTTATTTCATTATCTCCATTTATCCAAGAAAAGATGTAAAGGAAAGGAAGTTGCTGATCGCTCACCCTCTCTTTCCAGATTTTAGCTCTTAAGCTTATCAGATATTCTTACAGCTATTTCTTTGGTAATTCTCATCTTTAATTTTTCTCATCTCATTTTTTTATTGGATAGGAATCTTCATGTTGCTGAGGACAATGGTATAGGTGACGATGCAGATGGAGACATAATTTCTGGTCTTCATTGTAAGATTGTAGTGCGGTTTGAGAAGCACAAGGACTTCTTTGATGCCTTGAAGGTTTTGTGTGGTCGCTCATTGCAAAAGGTATATTTGCTGGAACATGAATCTATTGTTTTTGAAGGGGAGCTTTGGAATAGTTGGTAAAGTTGTTGCCATGTGACCAGAAGGTCACGGGTTCAAGTCGTGGAAACAACCTCTTGCAGAAATGTGAGGTAAGACTTGTGAGGTAAGACTGCGTACAATAGACCCTTGTGGTCCGGCCCTTCCCCGGACCCCGCGCATAGCGGGAGCTTAGTGCACTGGGCTGCCTTTATTACTCTATTGTTTTTACTTTTTCCTATAGTTAGTATCCCGTGATACTCTGAAGGGAAACAATTGCTCTGCCAAAATTGAAAGAAATGAAATGGGTTTATCATATTTATAAGGAAGAAAAAGTTGAGGTGTCTATATTGTAATTGATGCTCTGTTGAAATATACTTTATACCATATATTGTAACGTGCAGATTGCTTTTTGGTGCAAACTAGTTTCTGTACCAAATGTAGATGATATTTTAGACGCAATAGCTGATTTGCTCAACTTGTAGTTACGCCTGTTGCACTGGCTTAGTGCAAATATTTATACAATATATTACTCCCTCTGTCCCAATTTATGTGGCAACTTTTCCTTTTTAGTCTGTCCCAAAAAGAATGTCACATTTATATAATTAGAAACAATTTAACTTTGAAATTCCCCTTTTACCCTGTAATGATTTATAGCCACACAATTGTCTTTGGTTTGTTTTAAAACACATTTCAAAAGTCACATTTCTTTCTTGAACTTTGTGCCAAGTCAAATGGTGTCGCATAAATTTGGACAGAGGGAGTATTTACTTATTAAAAAAGAAAAGAAATGTACTTTATAGATTTAGTCTTTCTCATCTTCTTTAGCACTCAAAGACGTTTATGAATGACTTCACCAAGAAAAAGACGTTTACGAATGAATCTAACATGTGCTCGGGCATATAAGCAATTAGGCCTTAACTGCTTTAATAGGCTTTCATCAAAAAGCGTAATGCTTTAATAAGTGTTGCAAAGATTTGTTGTACTTACCTACTACCTTTGTCCCATTTTATGTAACACACTTTCCTTTTTGGTCTTTCTAAAAAAGAAAGACATCTTCCTATATTTAGGAACAATCTAACAAAATGTTGATGGCATTGTTTAGATTATAAGTTTGAAGAGTCTTTCTTTCTTAATCTGTGTGCTCAATCAAACATTTTTACATAAAAAAGGGGATAGTACATTTTGCTTGTTTATATTCATAGTCAACAGTGCTTGATGGTGTTGTTGCTCAACCGCCAAAAGTTAGATCTTATGTACTCCAATTTTAATGACACATTCTGCTGATCTTTCAAAGAAATTGATTCTTATTTGATGTTATTGGTTTTTGGTTAATCACGTGATTGATAATTGTGCAGCAAGGATCACGACTCAGAGCTGATTATGACGTGACTTGGGATAAGGACGGATTCTTCCGAGATGCTAGACATCAAATAGAAGAAAGAAAGCGAATTCCAGGAAGAGGAGTGGAAGAAAGAGATGAAGGTCATAGGCAGAACTCGCGAGTGTCACAATTTAGTTCTGAGGAAGGATGGCGAAGGAGATGTAAGGTCTAAAGGACACATTTTTAGATACTTCTCCTTCAATTTTTATATGTGACTATAACAACTGTGATTTATTTCTTCTCTACCGCTCTTCTCCAAATATGGCATAAGTGAAAAAGTAATTGAATTGGCACATCAGTTTAGGTAGGATATTAGATTGAATAAACCTCTTGTTGAATTGCAGGAATAGGGGCAGGAGTGTTATATTTATCACCTTTGGAGAATTCCCTGAGCAAAGCAGAGACCTGAAGATGATATGTAGTTTTTAAAGGGCCGAGACATGATAAATTATCTGATTCTATTATGTGGCTCCATTTTAACAGGTATATGTTTCTTCTACAGAGCCCAAGCTGTACCTTCTTCTGAATTAAAACAATGTGTCAACTTAATTTATTCTTCGAAAAAGCTCTGAAGCAATTGGCAACCCAAATTGCTCGTCGGTGTTGCTTTGTTATGAACAAGTCAATGCCTTTAAATTCTATAGACTTCTGCTATACTGCCACCTTGAAGAGGAAAAAGAAAAAAAGAAGAGTAAGAGAAAATAACAAATATATATATATATATATATAAGAAGGGGAAAGTTGTGCTCGGAGAAAGTGGACACACTAAACTAATTCATTGGATGCTGTTGAAAATTGAAATAGAAGGTAGGAGTTGCTAATGTATGAAAGCCAGTGAAGATAAAAACGCAGACTAAGAATAGATACCAACTCCATAGTGTCAATCTAAGAGACGGGGAAGTTACATGCTAGATCAGAAAGGTCTAGAAAGGAATAGCAAACATAGTCTTACTAACTCCAGAAAGCTGAAGACCCAATTCCATTTGGTAGTAGTCTTACCATTGTGATTCAGTGGAAAGAATTAAGAGTATGTTCACTCTGGGAGTTGCATATATCATACTACTTCTAAGTGAGCTTGGGTAGAAGTTAATGGAGTAACATATTAATTGGGTCTATAGGATCCATGGGTATAGGATATTAGGAGGCATTTTAACCTTATCTTCACTGCTTAATTGCAACACTTTAATACAGTGGCCAACTATGCTTATTGAACAGCACTATTAGAGGATAGGTTCAGCTAACTTCTTTATTGTTTGCTCAACAAGAAGTCGCTAGGTGTATAGCCGGCCTATGTCTTCTTTATACGTGCTGGGAAGACTCATTTTTTTTTATTTGTGCACTCCTTTTTGGAAACTCCAGTTCAAATCCCTTGTTTAGCTAACCCCCTTCCCCAAGGATACATGTAAGAAGGATTTTGTGCTGGTTAAGATCCTTTTTTTCTTTTGAGTTCTGTAGTAAGTTTATAAATGAAATAGTAAAAAAGTTGGAAAGAAGTAGTAACAGTGGTAAATTTTGAATCTCTTTTCCTAATTTTATAATTGTAATGTTAAGTAGTTAACTTGATAAAAGTTGATTTTTGAAAGATTTTTTTTGTGAACTTACTTCAATTCTATATATTTCGGAGTACTAGGTTTTGTGCTTCACAAACCTGGTATTACGGAAAGGGTCCTGAAAATGGTGGCCTCAGTTAAGCAAGTTCCCTTGGAAACCTAAGATCTAATCTTTCTTGGCAATGGATTTTGTAACCAGTGCTTGGCTCTGGTCTTGGCGCGGTTCATTGGCCAAACTTATGTTTCTACCGTTCTGCACTTTGTTCAAGTTTTGCCTGCGGCTGTCTTTCCTGTTATCTTCCTCTATTGTGTTAAATGTGAAAAGGTTATTTTTTCTGCTCAATGCTCTTTTTACATCATCTTTATCTGCTTCCTCTGGATTGATTTGATGTGAACCTCCATCGGCACTTGATATTCCCTAAATGCTACGATTAGAGCACGGTGCTCTTTACATTGTTTGCCAGCTTGCGGAGTAACAGCAGCAAGCATGTTTGCATAGCTTTTTCGGTTTAATATGCAGTTGGCGATAATATATACCAATGACTACAATCTAGCTGGTTGACTTGTTAGGTATTTCATCACAATTGGCTTGTTAGTTAAGCAATTCTCGCTCTTTTACTACTTTTGGTATTAGCAGTTCAAAGGTGCTGGTGAAATGCAATATGTTTATTGACAATCAATCAATTGCGCCTCGTTTTGAACTACTTGTATTCAACAAAGAAATGCACTTTATTATCATAAGCTGCAAAAATTTACTGTCCCTCTTCCTGATATAATGACGTTTTGATACCCCCAACAACTGTCACCGTGTCCAAAATTTCAAATTTAACCCCTCCCCAACCTAACACTTGTAATCAATCTGTTCTGATCGAAAATTTCTAGCTAACTTAATACAATTAATCTGATCCATTTGGTTTTCTGTAGTCAGCCTACTCTAACCTGCCCCTAATTGACTAGCCAATTAGCAATTATTTTCACTGGCTATGCTATTAAAAAAAAATCAACATGTGAGAAACGCTATGAACGTTATTTAATTTGTTATAACATCATTGTGTGCTAGGATTTAGTGAATTCCCCTAAATTAGCATGTGAGAAACTCTATGAACGTTATTTAAATCGGTATTGGTAAGATCCTTGCGTGATTTGATTTAAACGAATTGCCCTCTTGACGATGCAAAACTATAAGTCAATAGTACTGAATTCTCGAGAGCATGCATAGTTCCTACATGAAGAAATTTATGCAATTGTTTTTCAGTAAAAACACAAAGCAAGAGAAAAAGTCTGGTATATTTTCATTAGAAGTTGAGGCCGCCACGCTTATGAAATTGAAAGATGTTGACGACAGTTAAGTACCAAAAAGTGGGACCCAAAAAGAATTATAAACATCAATCGAGGATTTATTAGTATTAGTGAAGATCAATTCTGGTGGCTGCTTATATCAAATGATAAGATATTGCATCAAAATATTATGTTCTTTTAAAAATATGTCATTTAGAAAGGTTGCTCTGATATCTTGTCAAAGGTCTTCGATTTAGTATTACGTTGCATAAAACAATTTGCATTTTCCCATGGTTTGGTGTTAACTAGAAACTGGAAAGTGATATTTGGATGTGATTTTTATACATATGGTACAATAATAACTATATTCTAACGTGAAGAGGTCATGTGATGTTTTTTTTGTCACTTATATCTTAATTTGCCTGGATTATTGTTAGGCGATTTCCACACGCACAAAACGCAAGTGTACGTATCGTCTCAAGTAATATAGTCTGTAAGACCGAATATCGTCCACAGAGACTGGTTTCTAAGTACCGAGCATCTATTTTGTGTTATCTATTTGGCGAACGAATATTGATTGAGTTTTTTATTTAACTACTGGAATGATTGCAAGAAATAAGTAAACCAATTAGGTTGTATTCAGATTATGAAGGAATTAGGGCTTCCAAAATCATCAACTATCCACTTTATTCAATCCTTAATGCGTTCTAGAATGATTCTTCTTCTATGTTAAGATAGCGGTTAACTAGACTTCGGTTAGGATATATAATCTCTCAACCCCAGTGCAGAACCCTTCTATATTTCTATGATAGGATTTACCACATAGGAGGATTAAGAACAATAACCTATAAAGCTACACAAGTATCGAGATACTGTCGTCCACGATTTTAACCTATGTCTATTCAACTACAACATATCCAAATTTCTCCTCTCGGTTGTTGATTCGAAATTATATATGTTATGATATTTAGTGATCAATTAACTATCAATCATTCATATCAATTATTGAATATATTTTAACAACTGAAGAAGTAATCAAACTATTGCATCATGAATAAAGGTTCAAGTGAATCATAAGGAAAATCCTAATTAAGTGTTTAGTTCCTAGCTATAGACATGCTACGAACTAACACAATATCCAACATAAAACTGAAATAAAAACTAAAGATAGAAAATTATGAAGATTAAAGTCTCCAATTGTTGCTCCAAGTGCCTTGTGTTGTTCTTGTGTTCAAGAATAGTCTCCTCTCCTAAAAATTGATCTCTAGGGCTTTAAATAGGTATCAATTTCGTGCCCTAGGGACTCAATTGCCCTTGGCCAATTCCAACTCTGAATCAAAATTCCGACGCAAGATCGCGTTCTGCAGTCAAGATCACGCGTAAACTCCCGCAGACTCTTTGAATAAATGGCACCGCTGTTTTGTCTGAATGCACCGCGTCTTTGAAAGTCACGCGTTTCTTGCTTTGGCACCGCTGCCTCGCCTGGCACCGCTGCTGTGGTTTTTCCGAGTCATCGATTTTCGACCTTTTTCTGTCTCGGAACCTCCTTTTATGCCACTTTTCGCTCCTTTTTGTCATTTTGTCTTTTTCAATCGTTGTGACTCAAAAGAAAGAAAAACAACCCTAAAAATGTACTAGACGCAACGAAAATTGATAAAATACTAATCGAAAATGACTCAAAATAGGTATATGAAATATGCCTAACAATTATTCATTCTCTTTAGGCTTGAATAAGGAATTGCGAAGGAATGTAAGATGAGATCTCTTCAACTTTAACCAAGAGTCATGAATTGGAGCCTGGTGAACAGAAAATTTCCTCCTTGTGGCGTTTTCCTCTTTAATAGACTTCATGCAATAACGGATCCGGATTAGTTAAACCAATAGGCATCCTATGCTAAATGGTTAAATAAAAAACGGTGCAAGGTTTCAAAAGAAATTATGATATGGTCAGTTTTTCTTTTATAAGGTAATTATGATATGGGCAGATTATTGCGCTTATATGCAATGAGAGGGATAGAAAGGTGTTGTAAATGTGCAGCCCACCAGGATTTAGTCACTTCGAAAACAGATAAACGTATTGACCCAACTGCTCTTTATTTTAGTGAACTATATATACCCAATAAGGAGAAAAAACACAAAGAAACAAGAAGAACAACGTTATCTGGTCATTATCTTTGATTCTTTGAATAAAACAAAGTCAAGAAGGAAGCAGGTAAATGATATCAATTTTACAAAATTTATTAATTACTAGAAATTATTTACTACTACTAAAGGATGGTCTGATTTTGTAAAATTGCGTTTTTTCAGTATATTATAATCCTCTATAAACACTCGAGTTATTCTTTATTCAAACTTCGCATAACTTCAGTGAAGTAATTCAAAGAAACATGGCTGCTTTGCTGATCTAAAATGAAAACCACATTGTTTAATGAAATTATAATAATGTTTTGCGTAATTAATTAACTTCATATGCGGATTTTGAAAAGACGGCTTTTATCTTTGATCGAGTAAAATAAGAGTGGATGTTTTTTATTTATCAAAACTAAACCGGCCTATGATTGTCGGAATTTTCGAGTGGAATTTATAGAAAATTTAACGAAACCATCAAGAATCAATAATTCGTCTTCTGTATGTGCTAAAAATTGTGGAAAATAAACTATCAATCCTTTTAGTATAAGAACTTGTTGCAGAGAATGCGAGTCTGGCTCTATCAAAAATTTAATAAGACTTGCTTCTTATTTCGTGTTTGATCTCTTTCATCTCTGTCTGGCTCGTTATCAAGTTTATCTTAGATATGTACTACTCTATCATTTGAGCTAGAAATGTGGAAATCAGAATGTTCCAATGTACTCTGATGGAAGAGGAATCTGTTTTCCTTTTTTATTAACCTTCATAATGAAAATAACCAATTTTTAGAAGGGTAAGTTTTATATATCTCAGTTTCAGCTATTGTTGAAATTTAATTATTTACTCTTAGGAGCCTCGCCAAGTTCTCATATGCTTCAATAGAAGAACATTTCTTTCTCACTATTTATATGGAGAAAAAAAAAGAAAAATTAAATCGAATATGAAAATATAGTAGTCGAATAATGGGTGCTTGAGCACTCAGTGATCTCAATGTAGGTCCGCGCTGTTTTGTTTTGGATTCTAATACTAAAACATGTTTAAACGCACGCAAGGATGTCGTCTAGCAATTAGTAAAGTGGAGCTACAAACACAAGCCCCCGCCCTCAACTTATGCACCGACTGACATTGAGGCAATTATGAACACAATGTCACTCAACGCTCTAGATGAAAATGGTATATGGACATAGGCGCTACATCTCACATGACGGCATCACAAGGTACTCTCTCGTCTTATTCTAATTTGAGTAATTTAAATGAGAATATTATTGTTGGTAGTGGACAAGATATTCCCATGCGCAGTTTTGGTCATTCATCCTTATTTCCACCACATACACCGCTAATCTTAAAAAATGTCCTCCATGCCCCTAAACTCATTAAGAATCTAATCTTTGTGCGACGTTTCACAACTATAATAATGTTTCCCTTGACTTTGATCCTTTTGGTTTTTCTGTGAATGATTTTACGACAGGAAGACGAATAATGAGATGTGACAGCACCGGAGATCTCTTCCTTATTTCAAACGCCGTCAACAATCCATCCTTAGTTCCATCAACCTTTATTGCTCTTTCGTCTTCCTTATGACACTCTAGATTAGGACATCCGAGAGATTCTGTTTTACGCTCTCTTAGAAAAAAATAATTTTATTAATTGCAATCGTATTTCAAGGACTCCTACATGTGAATTTTGCGTTTTTGGAAAATATGTTAAATTACCATTTTCTACATCCACAAATTGTACTTTACTACATTTCGATATCATACATAGTGATTTGTCGAAGTCCCCTATTTTAAGTTAGGGGCCGATGGTCGACGATTCGACTTCGCCCTGCCCCGACCCGACCAAACACGACCCCGCTTATTAAAAAAACGGATCGGGAGCTCGACCTGGTGACAGTATGGTCCCGCTCGACCACCCGCCAGCCCCGATCCCGCCCCGATCCCGCCCCGACCCCGCCCGGCCCCGCCTGGGCCGACTGCGAGAAAATAGCCGTTGTCCAACGGCCATTTTACATTTCGCTGACAACGCCATTTTAGGCCTCCTCCCCAACCCCTACCCCCTTTATATTTATTTTTAACCCCTATAAATACCTCATTCCTCTTCTTATTATTTTCACAAATCTTTCTACTCTCTAATCTCTCAATCAATCTCTATACAACATTGTCTACATATTCAATCTATTTATTAATTTGAGAATCGAGAGTGAAGTTGATAACTAGCTTGAGGATTATCTATCGAGCAAAGTTTCAATTTTCAACCTTCGATTACACGCCGACTTACGTCGGCGTTTGATACATTCGTTCTCATTAAATTATTATTTTGTCTTTATTTCATTTAGCACATTTAATTTCATTATCTTTAACTATTTATTAGCATAATTAAAATGAAAGGACTAAGAGGCATGTTGGTGAAGTAAGGTCGCTTCTTCAGTAAGGGGTGGTAACAAGGGCAAGAGTACTTCTTCTAGTATTCCTGTTCCAGCTATTCCTAGACAAGATGATTTTATAGATCCTGAAATGTTTCCTGAAATACCATATGATCTTGACACAAATGATTATCCCGAAATCAAGAAGATTTTAATTTAGATGACACTCTAGTTGATGATACACCTACTAATGAAGATGATGATACACCCACTAGTGAAATGCCTCCTATCCCCCCTACTATGAGACGAGGTCCGACAAAACGACCATTAAAATCAGTTGTATGGAAATATTTTGACAGAGATGTAGCTAATCAAGTAGCTGTATGTAAAACTTGTAAAAATGTTTATTCTTTTAAAACCGACAAGTGTCACTGGGACGGGGTTTAGGAAGACACCTATTGCAAAAACACAAAGCCTTGCATGCTCAATACATGATTGAAAAAGAAGGTGAGAAGACGTCCTCTCAATCGGGACAAGGTTCACATACTACTGTCCCGGAGAATGTACAGGGTCAAATTAACCCTATGACGGGGGGAGTTGTAGGCCCTAAGTACGATAAACATAAAGATAGGGAAGCACTAACAAAATTAGTTGCTGTGGAGGGTTTGCCTTTTTCATTTTCTGAATCTCCTGGTTTTATTCATTATATTAGAGATATGTATAATCATGCTTATAAAGGTTTTCCTAGATCAACTGTTAAAAGAGATGTATTTAAATTTGCACATGAATATCAACAGTATTTACGTTATGCATTATATCATTTAAATTGCAAAGTCGCTTTAACTTCTGATATAAGTCGTAGTACTAACGGCCATGATTATTTAACGGTAACCTGTCATTGGTGTTGACACCCAATTTTGACCCTCCCGTCCAGTCATTAACTATAGAATTACACTAATTTTCAACAATAATTCTAATAATTTTAAAATAATAAAATGCAGCAATAAAACATTAATGCAGGCATAAATAAACAATTTAATAATAGCACCGCGTTTTAAGTAAAAGTATTAAGCAATCCTTAAATATCACACCTATATTTGGCATTTAAATAATTTAATGAGCTTCAATTTAATAATATAACATCGCAATAATAATAGGTTTTAATAACGGCATCGCATTATAAATATTAAGCACTAATTAAAAAGCACACCCGCATTTATTTTTGTAATAGTTCTAAAATTCAAAATTAAATTAATAAAGCACCTAAATAATTTAATCACAATTTATTAACTTACTTTACCATTAATTAACTAATTAAATAATTAACACCCAATTAAAACTAACCTAAATTAATACCTAAATACCAGCCCATTATCCAGTAGCCCACGACCCGGTCCGCGACCCGCAAGCCCACATCCCCTCAACCTTTATCTTTTTCCCCTCAAGCCCAGGACTTCTTTTCCCTATCCCCCTCGTCTCCCTCAAACGCCTCACCCTCTAAAAAACCAGCAACCCTAAAAAACAAATCGCCGCCATGCCTGGATTCTCGCCGGAGAATCCGGGGTTTCCTTTTACATACACACCCCAGCCAGCTCTGCTTACCATAAACTATCACCAAAATCAAATCGATAACTTACCATAACAAGAACGATTGAATCCAGCGAATCGAACCAAATCCATCCATAATCTTACATTACAAATCAATATCAATTTACCATAACTGAATAGCTTCAAATCAGTACCAAATTATTCGTTTATCATAACCAAATCGCGCCACAAATGGTAAGAAACAAAGACCCAAATCTCACGAAATACTCACCAAACTTAGAACCCAAAGGAGGGCTATATAAAAAGCACATGCAATAGAACAAAGGCATCAGTCAGGCTCAGGGGGGATCAGTCGAACACAGGGCATCGATTGAGGGCATCAGTCAAGCACAGGGGAAGAGCTCAGTCAGAAGACGACGGAGCTCAGTAGGAGATTCACACATGAGTCGAGCACAATGAAGAACAGCAAGAACACAAAACTAAAACTCTCTATTTTTTCGCACAAACAAGCAAAATCGTCCTGGCTTTGCTTTTCTTCCAAATCTCATAGCAATACACTCCGAGTGGAACGACGACTTGATACGCTGCCCCGATCCGCTGTCCGGAGAAGGTAAATCTATCACCATTTTCGTTCTCGATTCCATTTACTGGTTGTGTGTTTTAAATGATTGATTAAGTCTGATTATCGGGTCGTTTGTGTGTTGAATCGATACCAACTCGTTAGTTAAAATCGATCGCTATTGATGTTCGCGACTGCAATCAATATTGTGACTCAGATAGTATATGACGTTAGTAATGTATTTATCTATATGGCCACTGAAGCTTTCTTCATCCCTTCTTCATGTTTGCTATGATTAGTTGCCTATTTGTTAGTTTGGTTAAATAGGATTAAGGATGATACATATGCGTCTTAGGCTTTCTTGACTAATATGTTACTAGTATGGGGGTAGCTTTAAGTTAAAACATTCTGTTTAATTGATTTAGAACTGTAATATGTTCTGTGCCCCACATGTTAGTAAGCAAGAAAACTGCATTTATTTTGAATATGAGTTCAAGGTGTGGATCTGGTTTTGGCTTGTGTAAGAGTGGTGTAAATTGATTTCTCCATTTGAATATGTCTAAACCATAAGGTTACGAGACCTGCCTTTCCCCCTTTTTTGTTTTTAAACCACTTTACTTTCAACCGACGCACTTCCTGCTCATCTTTGTTTAAAACAAGAGATTGAGTATGTAAATTCCACCAGGAAGTCATGTTGAACTCGTCTATGTATCTCTCCGAATAGGTGTACCGCCTATCAGAATGGACACCGTGAAGCCTTTGTCTAAATTCATGTATAGCTATCTCTTTCCCATTGCCCAAAAATGTTACCGATAATACCACGCTCACGGCGCTTTCTTCTTTACAAATGGTTTACATACATCACCCAAGGATGAGTAGAAATGTCCCATTAAAGCTTCAGTATGATTCATAATATCTATTCCTTAGGATAAAGTATGGACATATGTGTTTAAATTGCAGGCCAAACAATGTTTCTCGCATTTGATTATTAAAATGGTTTATGTTAAATTTGTCCGCTAATACTTGTTTCTACGGGCTAGTTTGATTGTCAATATGTTTTAGCCAACACTAGCATTTCATCGCATACGCAAGGCCAAGTAGAGTAATCAGGTGTCTAGGCTTTAAATTATGCCCCCTTATGATAGATAAACTCATAATCGCCGGGAGCATTATAGTAGATATTCATCAGGTTGCAACAATTAAAATATGAACAAATCCATGGAATCATGTGACTGTTAAGGCTCTTAAAAAAATAATTCTTGTTAAAACTCGATGTCAGTATTCTGTGCTAGCTTGCAAACAGGAATCTCAATACATTATCAAGTACCCTTATCATTTTAGGAATCATGTGTTTGAAGTTTGGCCCATTTGATTTCCTCTTCTGCTTTGTCGTTTCCCTTGAATGTCACTTGGCCTCTCCCCTTTGAATCTACATTCTGGTCATTTGCTGACTTAGTGATTTAATCACTCATGTATGCTCATTTTTTAAAATATGCTTATCTGGCTTCTGTGAACCGACAATCACGTTATAATTTTAAGTCTAAAATGCTTCAATATTTGAATAAGACAGTGTTGTTTTGGACTTGTACATTGGGACCTGCCATCTCGTTTGGATTTTAATAATTAAAAGCATGTTTTGAGTATGTAATCATTTATTTGGCTTAACGTGTATTAATCCTTATCTTTCTTTATTTTTTACATGAAATACATCGGAGCAAAACGAAGAGTCTCACGGCGAGACTCATCATAAGCTACAACAAATGAAGACCCGCATCTATGTACATTTATCTCTGCCTCAGAAATTCCAAGCCGCAGGCGAAAGACATCGCCATTCCTCGAGTCCTTTAAATTATTTTCTACCCCGCCCCCATTCATTTACTTATTGTAAATTATTTGTCTAACGCTATATTAATTAATAGAATAATTAGAATATCTAAACCCCGAACCTCTAGATTAGAAAACAATTCTCTTTAGGTTAATTACTCTAAACTCACTACATATTGCTTAAGTCATACCAAACTATTAAATTTTATTTATCTTCGTAACTGTTCGCCGCTAGCATTTTATTACTAGATTTCCAACCCATTTTGTTATAGACCCTCGTTAACATTTGCATAAAAGCCTTATTTCTTTTATTAAAAACCTCCTAAACATTTGGCATACTATGATATGCTAATAAAAGTATAAATCGTCTTTGCATTATAATAATACATGTTTTAAATCTCACATTTTATGTTAATAAGAAAACTTCCTATATTTTTTACTTAAATACTTTTTCAAAGACATGTATTGCATCTCAGATAATAAACCCTAGGTTTGAACGGACAACCGCAAGTTAGCGGATCCTTTAGGGTGCCTAACCCCTTCCCTTTAGGATAATAAAGAACCCTTGCCCAGAATCTCATTAAGTTTAGCAGACCATTAAAATGGAGTTAATGTTTTACTTTAAACTAGTTAAACATTTAGGTGTCCTAATTCACCCAAACTAATTAGGTGGCGACTCCCGAACCCTTTAGCATTTTTTTAAAACACCTTTTAACACTTTAACATCCCTTTTAACACTTGGCACTTTTTATTTATTTTCTAACATTTTTACTTAAGCAGGGTTCGCTTTCAGAAAGTCGTGGTCGAAATCGGGCGCGACAATTGGATAGATTATAAATGGTCTATGCAAAAACGTATTTTAGCATATAGATATATAGATAGTAGGCACACTGGTGAGTTTATTTCTGAAAATATTTATTCAGTCTGTGATTATTACGGAATAACCGATAAAGTTATGAGTATTACATTAGATAATGCATCTTCTAACAATTCTGCTATTAGTATTTTAAGAGATGTTTTAACTCCGTCTTTTCCAAAACATTTTCATATCAAATGTGCGTGTCATATTTATAACTTAGTTATAAAGGATGGTCTTTCACTTTTTCAAGATATTCTTGAAAAAATACAATTTGCTATACACTTTATTTTTAAAAATAATAGAATTCAACAGAGAAAAGAATATAAAAAAACTTGTCACGATTGTGGACTATATTACATAAAAATTTCCGAAGAAGTACAAACTAGGTTGAATTCTTTATATGACCAACTAGTTGTTGATTATGACTATATAAAACCTATTACTTTATTTTTTAACGCCCATAATCAAAATCCAAATGATATGATTGTGGATACTGATTGGGAGAAAATTAGAGAACTTATTGTATTTTTAGAAAATTTTCAACGAGCAACAAAAGAATTTTCTATTTTATATTATCCTACTATTTCAACTATGTTGTTTTATATAACTATAATATTTTTACTTCTTAAAGAATATATGGAAAAACCTGCTTATACTGCAGCTATTAAAAAAATATTTATGAAATTAAAGAAATATTTTATTCCTATTCTCCCTATTTATATTATTGGTGTTGTATTAAACCCGACTATTAAAGTAGAGGGTTGTAAAAGTCTTATTCAAAATATTTATACCTGTATGGACGTACTACCACCTCCAACTCCCAAAAATTTAAATGTTGAGCCACCTATTGAACTAACGCTAGAAGAAGTGTTGAATAGCGTAGAAGATGAATGCAAAAGTATATCGGCATTACCAAAGAAGAAAGTGCTAGTAACCAACCGACTTTTGTACCATCTTCTTCTTCAACACAACCTAAAAAAGACAAGGTTTACGTGGCTAAGCCTAGTATTAATTCTATTGAAATCCTCGTAAATAGAATGTGCGGTGTAGCATGCTACCAAATTAGTGAGTTCGATGTTTTTGTTTTGCAGGGTACTTTACCTTACCAAGCAGTTATCAATGAAGAAGGAAAGGAAGACTTGCTGAAATATTGGAGCCAGAATGAGAAGACATTTCCGACACTTTCAATGATGGCCCGAGATATTTTGAACATCTGGCGTCATCAATCGCTTCGAAGCGCTTTTTCGCAGCAGATTTCAAATAGGAGAGCATGCACTCATTAGCCGAGACACTTGGAGATGGCGGTACTATTCAGAGATGGATACGAGGAGCGAAGGAGGCGATCAACCAGAGATTAACGAAGAAGAAGGCGACAACTACAACGACATTTTATCTCAAGGCATGAGTAGCGGCGTGGAACAATTTGATCAAGATATACCAATTCCAATAAGAACCACAAAAATTATAAAGAAATTAGAAAAATATTTTCAAATTGGTAATTTATTTCATTGCAATTTTTAAATTTTTCTATGTCTTTCACTCTTTTGCAATTTTTTCAACAACAAGATAATTACAATGTAATTTTGAATCTTGTATATTTGATATTTCAATGAAATTAATAATATAAGAGGCACAAAAACAGCCTGAGATGTTTTTTTTACACTATTCTTGTCTTTGTTTAATTATTTAGTTTATAACTTTATACTTTATAGTTTATACTTTATACTTTATTAGTTTATAAATATATTATATATATGAGTATAATACTATAATACTATAATTATAAATTATAATACTATAAGTCTATAATATTATAGTATATGACATTATGACAAGTATATGTTAATGTTACTTTGTTAGTACTTAGTAATTTAGTATTTTTAATTTAGTGAAAAAATTAAAAAAAAAAAAAAACACAAAACCCGCCAACCCTTCCCGACCCGACTTACCCAACGGACCGGATCGGACACGGTATGGTCCCGCCCGACCCGACCCCTCCAGGCCCTCCCCAACTCGACCCCGCCCATTTTCTCCTCTCCGACCCCGTCCCGCTTCCGCCAAACCCGACCCCGGTGGGTCCGGCCCGGCCCACTGGCCAGCCCTATTTTAAGTATGGCTGGTCATCGATATTATGTGTTGTTTTTGGACAATTATTTCAACTTTCTATGGACTTTTTCAATTGACAATAAATTCCAGACCTGCCTCATTTTTTCCTCATTTAGTGCTCTTGTAAAAACACAATTTGAGAGGAGCATTAATGTGACAATGGTAGAAAATTCAATAATAATCAATTCAAACAGTTTTGCTCCAATAACGGTTTTACCTTTCGTTTTTCCTGCCCTCACACCTCCTCCCAAAATGGTAAAGTCGAATTGAAAATCTGAACCATAAACAACCTAATTCGTGCCCTACCTGCTCACGCCTCAATTCCCCCTCAATTCTGACATTACGCACTCTCCATAGCCACCTTTCTCCTAATCATAATCCCAAACAATTCTCTAGCTCAACGGTCGCCCACTCAAGTTATATTTCGTAGGAACCCCTCCTACCAACACTTGCGTATCTTTGGATGTCTCTATTATCCTCTTCACCCGACCACTCACAAACTCCAACTCTAGTCTTCCCTGTGTGAGTTCCTGAGTTACCCCGCCAATCATCACGGTTACTCGTGCTATGACTTGTCAAGCCGTAAAATTATTATTTCACGACATGTCCTATTTGATGAGTCTCAATTCCCCTTTGCCTCCCTAAACTCATCACCTCGGCGTTCCTACGACTTTCTAGATGATGGATTGAACCCTCTTCTAAGTCATCAATTACATAGTCTGTTGTCCCAGACCCCGACACCCGCCCCCACCTCGGATAGTCCGGGACATACTGCCCACCCAATTCTACCGACGGTGGCCTGGAACAGTCCGCCTCAGGGTGATTCCGGAACCACCTCTCGATAAACCGAGCATTGGCCAGCCGGTCCCGCCACCCCTGCCCTTCCTCCTCTTTCTGGCAGTCCCGCGACACAACCCCCTCCCGTCTCGCATCTCGATACACACTCTCGGATCATGGAAACCCGCGTCATGCACGAAATTCATAAACCTAAATGGGTGTTTAACCTATCTGTTTCATTTGTTCTTTGCACTGTCCCTCGAAATTCGAAGGATGCCTTGTCCAATCCTAATTAGAAAGCCGCAATGATTGACAAATATAATGCTTTTATTGATAATAAGACGGGAATCTAGTAATCCATCCACCTGATGCTAATATTATTCGTTTTATGTGAATTTTAGATATAAAAAGAAATATGATGGTTCTTTTGAAAATTTACAAAGCATAAACTCAAAGAAAAGAAAAAAAGTCAGAATTTTAGAGGAGAGAATTCACAGGATAAGTTTTTTTAATCATTATGACCAACTTTTCCTATGGCCATGTTTACCACTTGGTGGTAATTTATTATCAGTTGGTTCATTCATAACACTTCTCGGAGAAATTGGTCCTTCACTAACAACAATTTTCTCACTAAATCTTCTTGTATATTCCTTCTTCCTCTTTGGTTTACCTGTACTTGATCTTGAACTTCCAATTGAAGGAATTAAGTACCATCCAATTGAAGTACACATTACTGCAAATGACCTTCCATAAATAGCCAAAAATATCAATATCAATATTATAGTCACCGGTAAATAAAGCATAGGCCTCTTCAAATTTTCCCACTTTAAGTGATTCCAAGTAACGCCCTTGGGCTCGACTTTCCTTTCTTGATGATATTTATCTACTTCACAAATCCATTTCTTTTTCGGAGATTCTGTTTTTTCACCGGTTTGTTTCTTCTCGAGATCATTTGCTAACGGCATTTTATCCTTCAGCTTGACGACAATGGGCTTGACATCGTTAGAATTAGAAAAAACAAAACGTACGAAAGAGATATCATCAGGGCCAATTTGGGAATAAATTCTCTGTTTCTTGTTTTCAAGATCAGCTAAAAGTGCAGAGAATTTGTCAAGTCCTCTATCTGAATAAGGATTATTTTTGTTACTGGACCTTGTTCTTGACAAGTTCTTTTTTGATCTTTTTGGAGTTGAACATGGGCTTAATATTTCCATATCATCTTCATCTTGATGATGAAATGATCCACAAATAAATGGATTAACCATTTGATGAGAAAATATTAAGCAGAATAATACAAAGGGAGAATTTGAATGTTGTTTTTTGGAATGGAAATTGACTTTTAGTAGTTGTGAGATTGTATTTTTGTTGTGTCAAATGAATTAAAAGAGAGGAAGAAATGATCTTATTTAAGAGGAGGGTCATCCTCATGAAATACTATCAAGACAAGACTAAAAACGAAAATTTAAAGTGCCATTTTTTCATTTTTTATTAAATAGTATTAGCCATAATTTACTGTAAAAGTCCATAATTCGCAGGTATTAGCTCAATTAAAGTAGATGTTGATTAACTTGAAGTTGTATTGAGTTGTCATTTACAATTTAAAATAATTTTTAATTATTGAAATCGTATATTTACTTATATTAAGGGACTTTGACAAATTAGAACATGACCCCAAAATATTCGAGACGGCTCTGAATCCGTTTGGGAGACCTAATCTAAGCGGGAATAAACAAATAAAAAATAGGCGACTTGAATATATTTTTTTATTAAGAAAATGGGGAATTAATAAGTAATTCTGTAGAAGCTTCTTTGAGGATATCGACGATATTTGACTTTCCAAATTCTTGCAAAAGAGGTAATCTGCAAGGAAATTACATATCATATTGAATGGTAAAAACAATTGAATTGGTCCACATCTGCCATATTGATATTAGTATCATATTGTATTCTCAAGTCTCATTAAAAATGATTGTTAGCGATATTTCCGTATGATTAACGCAAGTGTATGTATCGTTCACAAGTAATATAGTCTGGTAAGATCAAATATCATTCTCAGAGACTGGTTATCAAGTATCGATTATCTAAGCTTTAGTTTCTATTTGATAAACGTTAATTTGTTTGTATTTTTATCTAATAGCTAAGACTAAGTGCAGAAATTAAATTAAATTACTTAGATTTAATCAGTTATGATGGAGATAGGGCTTCCAATATCCTCAACTATCCACTCTTCAATCCTTAATGCAACTAGAATGATTTCTTCTTCTACGTTAAGATAACGGTTAACTAGACTGTCTTATATTCCGGTTAGGATATATAATCACTCAATCCCAGTGCAGAACTCTTATATATTTCTATGATAGGATTTACCACATAAGAGGATTAAGAACAGTAACATATAATGCTACACAAGTATCGGGGTACTTTCGTCCGCGATTTTAACCTACGTCTATTCAATTACAGCATATCCAAATCTCTCCTCTCGGTTCTCGATTCGAAATCATATAGATTATGATAATTAGTGATCAATTAACTATCAAACATTCATACCAATTATTGAATAAATCTTAATCAAGTGGAGAAGAAACCAAACTAATGCATTAAATCATGAAATAAGGTTTCAAGCGATTCAATGGGAAAGCCCTAATTAAGTGTTTAGCTCATAGCCATAGTTACGCTAAGAACTAATACAAAATCCAACATGAACTGAAATGAAACAAAGAAATGAGAAAAGAAAATAACTTGAACTAGGTCTCCAATCTTGATGCCTCCAAGAGCTGTGTTGTGGAATATGTACAAGAATTCCAAGCTAGCATGTATAATATGACCTATAGTATAAGGTTTTATACTTATAAACTATATTGCTTTGGACTCTTATATCCCTGTCCAATTTCGGCTCGGATCTGCAAAATTTTGTGTTGGCACCGCGGTCCTGCAGAATGGCACCGCGATGCCGGAAGTCCTGTAGCCAACCTGAACTCGCGGATCTTTTGGCACCGCGGTGCTGCATAATGGCACCGCGGTGCCGAAAGTACTGCAACAAATATTTTCCGAAACCTTGTCCTTTTCTCGTCCGGATTTCGTCTGATTTCTTCTATACTTCCCGGGACTTCTTAGGCTTCATTTCTTGGCCTTTTCTTGTGCAATTTACACCTCAATTAAGCTCATATCATCTTCTTTTTGTCATTTCTCCATTTTGGACCGCTGTGACCCAAAAGAAAGAAAAACGACCATAATACTATACTAAACACAAACGAAATGAGTAAAATACTAACTAAAAATGACTCAAAAGGTGTATACAAAATACGTCTAACGAACACCTCCAAACTTAACCTTTGTCCGCCCTCGAACAAAGATCAAAACAAAACAAAGACACAAAAATAAAAGACTCAAAGACTCAAATCAAGCAGCTGCACAAGTACTTAGAAACACATGAACGTCAGTTGGGATAATATGTAGGAATAGATATAGCATGAATTTAGCAATCTAGAATTTCAAGTCAGATATTTCGCAAATTCATTTCAATCATAAGTAATGAAAGCATGAATATCTAACCTATGCATATCAATTTCATTTAGTTCTATGGGTTTGTTTACTTGTTATTCTCCACTAATCATAGATATACATTCTAGAGATCATCAGGACTTTTCAGGGTTGTAATGTTGGCTTAGACAGGGGTAGGTAAAATTAGGCATTTAGGCTCAATTTACGTACCATAAGCGTTTTTCTTATTCAACCATTTTGTCCTTCTTTTTGGTACTCTTTTCAGTTCATACCTATCATTCCCCTTTTCTCTTTTGAGAGAATGAGATACATTGTAAATAACAGACACCCCCAAACTTAGGCTTTTGCATATTTTTCATTGGGTGCATCAATTTTTCACTCTATTTTGTATTTCTTTTTCAACACTTCTCATTCCAATACTTTTTTCATTATCACTTATGGCACAACAAATGAATCATAGGGTGTCAAAGAAATAACTTATTTTAGGCTCAACGGGGCTGACTAGGGGTACAATTTATGTCAGAGTAGGTAATAATGGTAAGAAGGTCTAACAAAGAAATGCCTGAATCATCTCCCTAAACATGTACATCTTAACTATTTCGCCTCAAATAGCAAGCAAGCATACTTCACAGACATTTTTCAATTGACAACACATAGGCTAAGCATCAAATTTTCCACATAATCAAATTTTCATGAATTTTTGGCATATCTAACTTAAGCACACCTTCTCATTCCATTACATTATCCCACTTAGTTCACTAGGCGTTCCAAATAACGCAACATGCATGATTATAAAAAAAAATTGACTCACATAAAACACAAAAACAAACAAAAGACTCAAAATAGACACAAAAATAAAATAAAGTAAGAACTCCCCTCTAACTTAAACTACACATTGTCCCAAATGTGTAAAAGACTAAAAAATTAAAGGGACGACTTACAGATATACAGCAGTTCAGAACGGTGGTGGTGGCGGCGGATATTGCACTGAGACGATGTCTGTGGGAGGAGATTTGGCGATTCAGGGCCTTTTTATTTTTCGGAAATCGCTATCGGCACCACGGTTCTGCATAGTGGCACCGCGGTGCCTAAATTCATGTGCCCTCTCTGATATTTTGGCACCGCGGTTCTGCATGATGGCACCGCGGTGTTGAACTCCTTATTCGGTGTTTTCCAACGTTTTTCCCTGTTTCATGTCCCATTCCTTCACCTGGCATCACAACACAACAAAAATACCAAAAGTGAGACTGTTCTAATTAAACCAAAACGAAAAATTTAAATAACATAATTAAAACATTGGGTTGTCTCCCAAGTAGCGTTGTTTTTAACGTCTTTTAGCCGGACGCAATTAACCTTTACTAGTGCCCAGTGGATCCTTCTGCGAACTGCTTGTAATCCGCACAGTCATTGTTGCAGGTCTCACTTTTCCTACAACACTTTTTTCAAACAAGGGCCTCGTATCTAAGATTATCCCCCAATTACACAAGGCAGACTTGTCTTCTAGGCTCTCTATAATGTAGGGATCAGTGAAACTCCCTACATCTCAACGTTTGGGGGTGCCCTTCAGAGTATGGACTCACTTTTTGAGGGTCAGCAATGACATTTGGTGTTGTCCCTTCTGCAATAGGGTGGTCCTCAGTGACCTCTTCTTTCTCTACACCAACTATCTCTCCAAATTCCTCAACAGCTTGTTGTGGGTCAGGTTCCACCATCTGCTCACCACTCCTCGTAACTGGGTCACTCGGTGTACTTTCTTGAGGTGTAACGGGTACCATGTCCATCAGTTGCCCGATTTGTGGTTCCAAATTCAGAATTTGTCCCACTTGAGTCTCCAAATTCTGTAAAGAGGATCTTACATCCACCATGAACTGAGTTTGGGCGTTTGTGAGTTCCAATAATGCTTCTCTCAATTCATCCCGCTCCTCTGATGGGGCCTGACTCTGTGGCTGCTGGAATTGCCCTTGAGGAGTCTGGGACTGGGTGAGCCTGAGTAAGGCTTCCTACAGCTCATTTCGATCTTCCTGTGGACCCTATGGATTAAATTGTTGTTGATGATACTGATGTTGTAGATAGTAGTCGAAGTATTGTTGCCCCTGATAGTAGTAGTAGTCCATTTTTTTCAACTTTACCTACAAAAAAAGATAAACAACAAAAAGTGATAAAAAGATGCTTGCAGAACAAGTTAGAAACTTGTTCCTGGAGCAACCAAATTAGAAATAAAATAACATAACCGAATATATACAATCCAAATTAGAATTAAGATTAGATAATTCGATATTGAAAGTACGTCAGTCCCCGGCAACGGCGCCATATCGTCATCAGAGACTGGTTATCAAGTACCGATTATCTAAGCTTTAGTTTCTATTTGGTGAACGTTAATTTATTTGTATTTTTATCTAATAGCTAAGACTAAGTGCAGAAATTAAACTAAATTACTTAGGTTTAATCAGTTATGATGGAGATAGGTCTTCCAATATCCTCAACTATCCACTCCATTCAATTCTTAATGCAACTAGAATGACTTCTTCTTCTACGTTAAGATAGCGGTTAACTAGACTGTCTTATATTTCGGTTAGGATATATAATCACTCAACCCCAGTGCAGAACCCTTATATATTTCTATGATAGGATTTACCACATATGATGATTAAGAACAGTAACATATAATGCTACACAAGTATCGGGGTACTTTCGTCCGCGATTTTAACCTATGTTTATTCAATTACAACATATCCAAATCTCTCCTCTCGGTTCTCGATTCAAAATCATATAGATTATGATAATTAGTTATCAATTAACTATCAAACATTCATACCAATTATTGAATAAATCTTAATCAAGTGAAGAAGAAACCAAACTAATGCATTAAATCATGAAATAAGGTTTCAAGCGATTCAATAGGAAAATCCTAATTAAGTGTTTAGCTCATAGCCATAGTAACGCTAAGAACCAATACAAAATCCAACATGAACTGAAATAAAACAAAGAAAAGAGAAAAGAAAATAACTTGAACTAGGTCTCCAATCTTGATGCCTCCAAGAGTTGTGTTGTGGAATATGTACAAGGATTCCAAGCTAGCATGTATAATATGACCTAGGGTATAGGGTTTTATATTTATAAACTATATTGCTTTGGACCCTTATACCCCTGTCTAATTTCAGCTCGGATTTGCAAAATTCCGCGTTGGCACCGCGGTCCTATAGAATGGCACCGCGGTGCCGGAAGTCCTGTAGCCAACCTAAACTCGCGGATCTTTTGGCACCGCGGTGCCGAAAGTACTGCAACAAATATTTTCCGAAACCTTGTCCTTTTCTCGTTCGGACTTCGTCTGATTTCTTCTATACTTCCCGAGACTTCTTAGGATTCATTTTTTGGCCTTCTTAGGCTTCATTTTTTGGCCTTTTCTTGTGCAATTTATACCTCAATTAAGCTCATCTCATCTTCTTTTTGCAATTTCTCCATTTTGGACCGCTGTGACTCAAAAGAAAGAAAAACGACCATAATACTATACTAAACACAAACTAAATGAGTAAAATACTAACTAAAAATGACTCAAAAGATGTATACAAAATACGCCTAACAATGATTAAAAGCTTAATTTATCCTTCAAGTTATTATAATTATTCTTTTCCCCGCATGAAGTTCTTATTAGTTGTTGGGTCCCGTGAATTATACTATGGATTAATTAAAATCAAACAAAGAAAATAATACAAACAATATCTTTGAAACAAAGGTCGAATGTCAGCAAAAATGTCGTCTGACACAAGTGGCGACACTAAGATAAAACTTAAGAAAAACCTTTGTGAGAGTTTAAAATGCAGCGGAATAAAATAAAGAACACAAAGGTTTAATTTTTATAGGTTATATATTAATATAACTCATGATGGTCAATGACCAAAGTATTGTATATATATATATACAATTGATATATTCCTTTCTTTACAAGATTTACAAGATGATACAAAAGGAATAAAAATGTTAAGTCACAGATGATTTATGCATGAAAAATCTATCTAAATAGAAGTGACAAACATCTCATTACAATCGCTCCATACAAAGCTAATCTAGAATGTGAAATAACGACTGAAATGTCATGCAGAATGTCGTCACAAACTCAGATAATATTTTGTGATCCAGATTTCTGAGAAGAAATCCCGAGAGCTCTCTTGGTATTTTTACATTTTGTTTCTGGATATCGAATCCTTGAAGTGACCTCTCTATTTATAGTAGATAGTCCCTTAAAAGACTCTTCGATCAGGTGTGTAGGTTGAGAAGAATGTGGAGCACGTGAGCATTAGCTTGAGGCTGAAGTTATGTAACTTCTTGGACTCAGGCGAGAATGGCGGGGCTTGGGGTGCGGCGGCGATGTGAAGGCTGCTAGGGTTTTGTTTTCTTAGTTCCTAGGTTAGGTTTGATTTTAGGTTAAAGGGTATCTTTTTTTTTTTACGATGGCAAGGGGTGAGTAAAAAGGGCTGTGGGTTGGCCGGGTTTATGGGCTGCTGGGCTGCGTTTTAGGAATTAAATGGTGGGCTTAAAAATAAAGCAAAGGATATTGGACTGGTAATTATTTAATTAGGTATTAGTTTTAGGTGTGTTATTAGTTTTAATGTAAATAAGTGGGGGTTTAAATTATTTAAAATGCTAAATGCGGATATGATATTTAAGGATTGCTTAATGCTTTTATAAATGCAGCGCTATTATTAAAATGCATGTATTAGATTAAAATTAGTTTAATAGAAGTTTAAATTACAAATAATTATTATGAAATTGTCTTGCGTATTAATAAATGTGAATATGCTATTTAATGAATGTGTGATGCGACGTTATTGCTAGATTATTAATTTATTTACGTGTTTATTATTATTATAGAATTATGATAGGACTTAAAATTAATAAATGTGGGCGCGAGACTCAAAGTGCTTAATACTCTAAGTAAAATGTCACGATCCGACGTCGCGACCGATCCGACGTCGCGACCGATCCGACGGCGCCGCGACCGACACCTAATCGACGCCACATCGACTGCACACTTAATCCATTTAATACCGATATCTAAAGAAATTTCGGCAGCACAACGCTATATCTATAACATATCCCCAAAATAGGCGAGTCGACAAGGCTGCCTTACACAACTAACCAACAATCACAACAGGCTAGCCGACTAGGCTGCCACCAAATAGCTCATATAAACAAAGTAACTATCAAAATAGGCAAGCCGACAAGGCTGCCCCACTATATACGGGAACATTCCTAAACAAGTGCAACAATACAGCTAGCTCAACCACATACACGTCCTACACAAATCCAAAACACATCTATCACCCATAATTGTCTACATACCTCTAAGAGTACGATAATGCCATATGACGGGGCAGGGCCTCGTCGTGCCCCTGAATATGTATACATAAATCTGAAAGTGATTTTGTACCAAAATGATAAGCTCTGAATCAATGAGTTTTCCAAACAGCTGAGTAGGAGTCCTAAGCCTGAGGATCACCAATCTGAGAACCTGAACCTGCGGGCATTTAACGCAATTTCAGAGAGTGGGTCGACGTAAATAATGTCTCGAGTATGTAAAACATAAAATACTGAAAACTGAATAACAACTGTACCAAGTAAAACAGAGAGTCATCAAATTTCATAAAATTGAAAATCATGTCTGAAAATCATATCATGTATACTGAATCATAAATCTTCATGCTCATGTTTGTATATAAAATTGTATAACATGTTTCGGCCCTCTATGGAGGGACTCGATGGAATCTGTATCTGCGCGGCTAACGTGTCTCGGCTCTCTATGGAGGAACTCAATGTAATCTGTATATATATATATATATATATAACGTGTCTTGGCCCTCTAGTGAGGGACTCGATGAATGATGTATGGCTGCGCACGAACATGACCTGGCCCGGGACTCAGTGGAGTGAAATAGTAACACTTAGCACGAGTAGATATCATGAACAACTGTATGCAATTAAAATCATTATGTGACTCTTAATAAAATTATTACAATAAACTCTGTTACTGAAATCATAATCACTAGTAAATAATCATTTTTAAAACTGAACTGGTAGGAGTTAAGTACGTCCGTCGTACTTTCATATAATCATGCCAAAAGAAAGAAGGAAAGTTCTCACATACCTTTTAGTCGAACTAATCAACTCAATATTAGAATACTTCTCGTCTAGTGCTTCAACCTATAATAATGGTAATATGTGCGTCAATTCTATGATTACTAGCATACTTTATATCGAATAACGACTCTCTTTTCTATAAAAATTTGGGCAGCACTTCCCCTATTTATATGTACATCCACAATTTTCAACAGATGACAACAATACCAATTAACAAGTCACAATTCCAAGATATCACAAATTCAGTCCATATACTCTATTTACACCATAGTTATGCATTCTTTCTCCTTACATTTATGGAATACAACCATCAAGAGTGCAAGTCTTCTAGTTTGCAACATATCACCTTACTACACTTTAATTTCTTTAAGATATGTGTTGGCAATTACCACAACATATTTATAAGTTCATAACTTATTTTTCCATCATTATAACTTAACAAAAACAGCCCGTAATACATCACAACAATTTCCAATAATTTCAAGCAAGTTTTCGGCCAATATCCACATTACCCAAGCTTTTTTTCTTAACTCCTTAAAATCCAATTCATGTTTCAATACTTTCATATAACCAATTATAACTTAAACATCATGATCTCTTTTCAATTCTCAACATGCAATTAGTGATAATGTTAACAACAACAATAATCAAACCCATATATACAAAACAATCCACAATCGACATTAACACCCCAAAATATTCACATGCAATCTCAAATTTCAAGTTCTTTCTTTATCAAGAGTTAATCCCTTAGTTACAACATCACTTAATCTTCCAAATACTCCATAAAAAGAAGAATTTCATACCTTAAATTGGTCCCAAAACAATTCCAAAACGCCACGCTCACCCGATTTTTGTCCCAACTTGCATCAAATTCTTATCCAATTTTGTCACTTCTTCAACTCCAAATTGACATGCATGTGTTCTACAATGTTAACCAACATTCTAACATATTTTTCTTCCATAATTTTGTCTCAAAAATCCAAAAATTGAGGCTCAAATCGCGGGCAGCAGTGGCGAAATGCCCACTGTTCTGAATTTGTAACGTCCATAACTCTCTATTCCGATGTCCTATCGACGTGAGGTTTATTGCTTTGGAAATTAGACTCGACGAACTTCATTTTAAGATTTTGAAACACCCAAAAACTCCTAATATACTGGGAGATATACCCCTCTAAAGTTGACTAAAGATCTGGAAATTTTGGGGTTCCAATTTCGACCAAGAGCGTCAAATTCACTGCTTGAATTTCAATTTCTTGGACTTGTTTAGAAGGATTTAATCTTGTGAAGAGGTTAAGGAAATTGCTTCAATCCTTAGCTAACAATGGGGTGTGATTCGACTGCCCCAAGAGAGAAAGAAGAGATAATTTTGGTGTTTGAAAAATGGTGGAATTTCAATGGTTTCCTAAGCCTATAAGACACTTAAAATTCTGAAAATTACACTTGCTAGTCCCTAAAATGTTACACTTAAGTCCCTTATTGTCTATTAAAATTAAATCAATCCCCCAAGTAATAAATCTTAAATCCTACTTCCTTTAATTCCCGAAAATTTCATAAGACTTCGGATCCTCGTTGTCGTAACTTATATAATACGTTACTAATCCATAATGGGATACATATAATTATCATCTTCAATTTCCATTGTCACGCTTGTAGTAATCAGAAAATTTCCGGACTCACATCCTTTATATACCAACTTCCGGATTAGCTTATATAAATACACTTATATCCAATATTCGAATCTTATTTCTTAATGACGTTCTCTAATTATCGCCTTAAAACTACGATGTGTAACATAAAATACGGTGCCATTATTAAATCGCTTATTTATGCATGTATTAATGTTTTATTGTTGCATTTTATTATTATAAAATTATTAACATTATCTTTGAAAAATTAGTGTAATTTCATAATTAATGACTGGACGAGAGGGACAAAATTGGGTGTCAACACTCGGTGCTCTCAGTGTGGTAAGCTTCATGTTGGGGAATGTCGTTCGACCACAGGTGTTTGCTTCTCTTGTGGCAGTCAGGGCCATATGACGAGAGAGTGTCCCAACAGGGTGGTTCAAGTGGTATGGCTCGGCCTACGGGGTCGGGTGCTGGTTCGTCGTCATTCATAGCTATGCGCCCCACCAGGCAGGGTATTAAGACGCCAACAGGCCGTGGTAGAGGTCGTGGCAGAGTTTCTAGTTCTGGCAGTCCTTCAAATCATATATATGCTCTGGCCAGTAGACGTGATCATGAGGCGTCACCAGATGTTGTTACAGGTATACTATCGATCTTTTTTTGTGATGTATATGCTTTGATAGATCCAGGTTCCACCTTGTACTACATATCCCCTCTTGTTGCTAGTAGAATATGGATAGAACCATTTGAGTTAGCTATACCGGTAGGAGATTCGGTTATAGCTAGCGTGTGTATAAAAATTGTTCGGTGGTGATATATAGCCGTCATACCCTAGTAGATTTGATAGAGTTGGATATGACCGACTTTGATGTTATTATGAGTATGGACTGGTTGACTTCTTGTTTTGACAACGTTGATTGTAGAGAGAAGTTGGTTCGATTTCAGTTTCCAGACGAGCCAGTTATAGAATGGAAGGGGAATACATCATCGCCGAGGGGTAGGTTTATTTCATACCACAAGACAAGAAAGATGGTTAGGAAAGAATATATCTATCATTTGGTTCGGGTACATGATACGGGAGCAGAGGTACCGACTCTTCAGTCAGTTTCAGTAGTTAGTGAGTTTCCAGATGTATTCCCCGATGATCTTCCAGGAATTCCTCCAGAGCGGGAGATAGATTTCAGTATAGATGTATTTCCAGGTACCCAGCCTATATTCATTCCTCCTTATAGAATGGCACCTGCAGAGTTGAAGGAGCAGCTGAGAGACTTGTTGGAAAAAAGCTTTATTAGGCCTAGTACATCTCCTTGGGGAGCACCGATATTATTTGCGAGGAAGAAGGGTGGTTCGCTGCGGATGTGTATTGATTATAGGCAGCTGAATAAGGTAACCATCAAGAACAGATATCCCCTTCCCAGGATTGATGATTTGTTTGACCAGTTGCTGGGTGCTAAGTGTTTCTCGAATATAGACTTGCAGTTAGGTTATCATCAGGTGCAGGTAAGGGACGCAAATATTCCAAAGACATCATTCAGAACTCGATATGGACATTATGAGTTTAGAGTGATGTCTTTTGGACTGACCAATGCTCCAGCAGTGTTTATGGATTTGATGAACCGGGTATTCAGGTCGTTCTTAGACATGTTTGTCATTGTATTCATTGATGATATCCTGGTTTATTCCCGTTCAGAGCATGAGCATGCAGACCATTTGAGGACAATACTTAGGGTCCTCCAGCACCAGCAGTTGTATGCCAAGTTCTCTAAGTGTGAATTCTAGTTAGCCTTAGTGGCATTTTTGGGGCATATTATCGGGGCTGATGGAATTCGAGTGGATACACAGAAGATAGAGGCGGTGAAGACTTGGCCCAGACCTATTACACCTACTGAGGTACGCAATTTTATGGGGCTAGCAGGGTATTACAGGAGGTTTGTGGAGAAGTTTGCCTCGATCTCAGTGCCTTTGACTAGGCTAACTCAGATGGCAGCTAAGTTCCAGTGGACCAATGCTTGTGAGCACAACTTCCAATTATTGAAGGACAAGTTGACTACGGCTCCAGTTCTGACTCTTCCTGAGGGACCGGATGGTTATGTCATTTATTGTGATGCTTCAGGTATTGGGCTAGGTTGTGTGTTGATGCAGCATGACAAAGTTATAACTTATGCCTACCGACAGCTCAGGAAGCATGAAAAGAATTATCTCACTCATGATTTGGAGCTAGCAGCGGTGATTCATGCCTTGAAGATATGGAGACATTATTTATATGGGGTTTATGTTGATATTTATACGGATCACAAGAGTCTCCAATATATCTTTAAGCAGAAGGAGTTGAACCTACGGCAGAGATGGTGGCTAGAATTACTAAAGGATTATGATGTTGATATCTTGTACCACCCGGGGAAAGCCAATGTTGTGGCAGATGCTCTTAGCTGTAGATCCATGGGTAGCTTGTATAATGTGCAGCCAGACAATAGAGAGATGGTTCGTGAGATACACATGCTACCTAGTCTTGGAGTCCGGTTGGCGGATTTGGGAGATAGTGGGGTTCTTGTTTGAGAAGTTGTTGAGTCCTCTATCGTAGAAGAGGTAAGGAGACATCAGCATGAGGATCTTGTTCTGGCGCGATATAGAGATGCAGCTCTCCGAAAGGAGAAGACTCTATTTGAGGTTGCACCTGATGGTGTGCTAAGGTATGACGATAGGCTATGTGTGCCGGATGTTGCAGGGCTACGACAACAGGTTATGAGTGAGGCACACAATGCCCATTATTCCATTCATCCAGGGTCGACGAAGATGTATCATGACCTTAGATGCTGGTATTGGTGGGATGGCATGAAAAGAGACATAACAGAGTTTGTTGCTAGTGCCCAAATTGTCAGCAGGTCAAGGTCGAGCATCAGAAGCCTGGTGGATTATTGCAGGAGATAGAGATCCCGACTTGGAAATGGGAGGTGATCAATATGGACTTCATTATAGTCTTTCCTCGCACTCAGCGGAAGTGTGATTCCATATGGGTTATTATGGATAGGCTGACGAAATCAGCCAATTTTCTTCCAGTCAGGACTACTTACTCAGCTGAGGACTATACTAGGTTATACATCAGGGATTGGAGATCATTCCAGAAGGGATTGGGGACACAGGTGAGTCTCAGCACAACATTTCGTCCTCAGACGGATGGGCAGGCAGAGCGTACTATTCAGACACTAGAAGATATGCTGAGAGTTTCAGAGGTAGTTGAGATGATCATTTACACTCATTGAGTTTGCCTATAACAACAACTACTATTCTAGCATCCAGATAGCCCCGTATGAGGCTTTATATGAGAGGAAATACAGGTCGCCTATTGGTTGGTTTGATGTAGGTGAGACTAAGTTAATCGACCCTGACATGGTTCAACAAGCTGTTGATAAGGTGAAGCTCATTCATGAGAGATTATTAGCAGCCCAGAGTCGACAGAAGTCATATGCTGATAATCGACGGCGACACTTGGAGTTTCAGATGGGTGACTGGGTATTCTTGAAGGTATCACCCATGAATGGTGTGATGCGGTTTGGTAAGAAAGGGAAACTGAGCCCAAGGTACATCGGGCCTTACCAGATCATTCGTAGGATAGGCAAGGTTGCCTATGAGTTGGATCTACCATCTGATTTGGAAGCAGTACACCCAGTCTTCTACGTATCGATGCTACGTAAGTGTATTGATGATCCTTCCAGAGTCGTCCCAGTAGATGATGTCAGGTGACAGAAAAGTTGTCATATGAGGAGAGCCCCATAACCATACTTAATCGCCAGGTCAGGAGATTACGGACAAAGGATGTGGCTTCCGTCAAGGTATTGTGGTGAAGCTATAATAGAGAGGAAATGACTTGGGAGGCAGAAGATGAAATGAAGAAGAAGTATCCTTACTTGTTCCCTGTGCCTCCGGGTAAATTCAACTCGACTCCCTTATTTGATATTAGTAATTGGTGAATTGTATGTGTGTTATATTGTGGCCCTATGTGACATCTGTTGAGTTGCTGAATATAGGTGGATAGGCATAGTTATAAAGGAGACTCTCCCGAAAATTTTCTAGCATGAGACCTATGATGAACATTCGAGGACGAATGTTTTTAAGGGGGGAAGGATGTTACACCTCGTAAGTTTAAGGCGATGATTTAGAACGACATTAAGGAAGTAAGATTTGAATATTGGGTATAAAGTATAATTACACATGTTAATACGGGAATTAATATACAAAGGATGTGATCCCGAAATAATTGTGGATACAACACATGTGGTATGGACTTAGTGTCGGGTAAATATTATATTAGGACATGAATTTTCATATTTTATTTAAGAATGAATATGTGGGAGATTGACTTATTAGTTGTGGGATTTATATTATTAGAGGGATTAAATTTAGTAGACAAATTATGAGAGAGGGGCTAAGCTTGCAAATATTAAAATTCAAATTTTTATTTCTTTAAAACACTTCTAAACCCTTCATATTTTCTTTCCCCACTTAGAAGTTCAAGAAGAAGAACACATTTTTCCTCTCCCTTCTTCTCTCAAACGAAAATCATACCCATTTCCTTAGCAATTTAAGATTCAATTCACTTCTCTTCCAAGCTTAATCCTTCCACAAAGAGAAGCCAAAAGTTTTCTCCTAAAAATTGGTGATTTCCGCCACTGCTAGGCTGATTTAAGCCAAGGAATTTCGGATTTTTTGACAAGTTTTTGGAACGAAAAATGTGTAGGAATGAGAAATTAACATTGTGGAATGTATGCATGTCAATTTGGAGTTGAAGAAGTGTGAAAATTGGAGCAAAATCGATGGCACAATGACTGATTCATAGGTACTGTTTTGGCTTCGTTTAAGGTAAAAAAAATTCTCCTTTTCATTGAGTATTTGGAAGATAATTGATGTTGTGATTAAGGAATGAACTCTTGATAAAGAGAAATTGGAAATGGGTTTGCATGTGATTGTTGTAATGTTGTAATTACCAATTTTTGAGGACTGATTTTATGTACATTGAATTCGACTATGTTATTGCTATTATCGTCGCTAATCGCATGTTGGAATTGAAGGAAATCTTTATATTTAAGTTATAGTTGTTCATAAAGAATTATTGGAACATGAATTGGATTTTAAGAAGTTAAGAAAAGAGTATGGAATTATGTTGTCGTTGGCCGAAACTTACATGGAATTATTAGACGTTGTTGTGAGGTATTAAGGGCTGATTTTGTGGAGTAAAAATATTGGGAATTTGATTATAAACATGTATATATGTTGTGTTAATTACTAATACATGTTTTGAGGAAATTAAAGTGTAAAAAAGGTGTTATGTTGCAAATTATGAGACTTGAACTCTTGTAGTTGTTATTCTGCATAACTGTAAAAGAGAAGGAATAAATATTGATGGCGTAAATAGAATATTTGGGATTGTTTTAGTTATATCCTTACGTTGTGATTGATAATTGGTATTGCTGGCTTGATTTGTAAGTTGTGGATATGCACATAAATAGGGGAAGTGCTGCCCGAATTTCTATAGAAAAGAGAGTCGTCTTTCATTATAACTTACGTTAGAAATCATAGAATTGACGGACGTATTACCCTTTATTATAGGTTTACATACTAGTTGAGACGAATCATATTCTTCGAGTTGGTTAATTCGGCGAAAAAGTATGTGAAACTCTACCTTCTTTCTTTTTGGCATGATTTAATGAAAGTACGGTGGACGTACATGATGTCTACACATTTTAATTTCTAAAGATGTTAGTTATGAGAAGTGCCTATGATTTTTTCAGTAAAGAGTTTATTATAATGATTTTATTGAGAGTCAAATGATGATTTTTAATTGTATATGGTTGCTCATGATATCTATGTAATACCCCATTTTAACCGGAGTCGAAACGGTGTACTTTGTATGGTTGATTCCTAAATTTATTCAAGGAGTCGCCACCTAATTATTATAGTGAATTAGGACACTAAAAATGTAGCATAAAATACTACGAATGATCTCCATTTTTAAAGGTCTGTGAAACTATGTGAAATTCTAAGTAAGGGTTCTTTATTATCCTAAAGGGAATGGGTCAGACATCCTATAGGATCCGCTAACTTGCGGTTGTCCGGTCAAACTTAGGCTTAATATTATTGTGCTAACATGCAATCTACAATTCTAAAGGTGTTCTAATTATTAAACTAACCAAGAGATATTTAAATTAGGCATGCAAATATTTAAAATAGATATATATTTAACAAGATAGTAATGAAAGCAAATAGTCATAAAAAGATGGAATGAAGAGAATTTAGCGATATTTCGCTTTTATTTTATTTTATGCAAATGCTTTAACTTTGGGGTGCGCCTCCGGGTACCTGCAAAGACACTTAGTAGAAGAGTTAGTAACTAATAAAATAAATTATCAAATAAACACAACGTATATATATAGATATATGTATGTAAAAGATATTTTTTTATAGTGTGGGCTCAGTTAGTGTTATGCCAAGGATACTAAGACATGAGAAGCCAATATCGCTTCGGCTGCGGTCGACTCACCTCCCGGTGAATGATACTATGCATTCTCGTCTAATCTTTTCACTTTCCTCTTCACCCACATATTCCGTCTCGCTCACCATGGAGGCCTCCAGATCGACGGATAAATCCTTCGTAGGCCAGTGTAGTATCATGTTCAAAATCATTAAAATACCAAGTGTAGTATCTTGTTCAAAATTAGTAAAATACCAACATTGTGTATTTGTTCAACCAGTTTAATAAAAGATAAAAGGGCAAAATAGTCAAAACTCAGTAGCAACGTCTAAACAATAACAAAATGGGCGAAATTAGTCCCAACAATAATTAGAAGTGGTGACAATAATATAGAAGACAAAATGGTCCAGAAACCAAAGAGAAACAACAATGAAGTTCACGAATAAGTTTATCACGAATTTTTTAACTCCGGCTAAATACCAAAATCATGCCCAATCTGCTCAACAAACAAAGCAAGCTGACGAACCCCAAAATAATGCAATACCAAGGTCGCCGGATTTTTTTTATTCCGGCCAGACGCGACGCAAAATCAGAAAATCAGTTAACCAAATCACAATATATAATAACAACAAAAAAGAACCCAACAGCGTCTCCGCCAGTCGCCGGTGGTCACTTTCGCGAGGCAGACAAAAAGGATACAGGGTATGGGGAGTTCAACGAGAGCAGGTGAGGTCGACGGGTGCAAGGAAGTGACGGTGTGGGTCAGTGACAGTGAGGGGAGTTCGACAGTGGGTGTGACGGGAGAGCAAGAGGACAGTGGTTCGTCGGTGAGCAACGACGATGTGGGAGCAGTGAGTTGTTGTATGTGCTGCGTGTATGTGTGTGAGGGAGGGGATAAGGAAGAGTGATGGGTGAGAGAGAGGGGAAGGGGTGATGGGCGACGCTGGGGGTGTGTTGTGGTTCGCCGGAACTGTGTAATAGTGGGGGATGATAAAAGGTGAGAGAGAGAAAGATGAAATGAGGGCTGATTTGAAAAGTAACAGGGAGGTTGAGCTGCGATGTTGTTTACTGTCCCCATTTTTTTTTTTTTTTTTAATGTGGGTAGTGTTTATTATATAGGGGTAGAATTAGGGTTTAGTTTTTTTAGGTTTGATTTTGCGGGGAAAATAAATGGGTGTTTGAAATTTAAAAATGAGCGGTTGGGCTTATGGAATGGTGGACTGGACTGATCCGGATTGGGCCTCGGACTGGACTGGTTTTGACAAAATGCAAAGCGGATTAATTATTTAAAAGAAACATTATTTAAAAAGATGCAAAATTATTAAAATGCAAATGCTGATGCAATAATAATAAAATACAATATTTAACAAATGTTTAATGTCTAATTAAAAATTAAAACGGGATGTCAATTAATTATTTAAAGAAATGCAAATATTATTAAAATAAACGACTGTGTAATAATAATAGAAACATAATATTAACAAAGACATAATGCTTAATTTTAAAATAAAAAGATAAAAAATACAAAAAATGATGATTAGGATGCGGTGTCCTAAAATACATAAAATTGCAACAAATATACGAAAGACGGGTCAAAATTGACTGTCAACAGCATGTCTCTCTTTGTACGAAGATGATGGAAGAGTCTTCGGACAAAGATGTTGACTTGTAGACAATTCTGTCCCGTTTTATAAACTAGAACTCAAAAGTGGGGCTGATGCAGACTCAAAATTGTCCCAGTGTCGAATTATGATGACACTGGGTCGTTGTGATGCGAAAATAAAAAGCAAAGCTGACGCAGATTTAAAAATGTCCCAGTGTCGAATTATGAGGACAATGAGTTGCTGCGATGCTAAAATTATGGCCGGATGAATATCGATTCAAAAATATGTCCCAGTGTCGAATTATGATGACACTGGGTTGTTGTGATGCTGAAAAATTAAGGCAGGGCGGATGCGGATTCAAAATTTTGTCCCAGTGTCGAATTATGATGACGCCAGTTACGTGTTGCGGATGCCGGAGAGCGGATCAACGTTCGAGGTACAAATTGCTTCAGTTCGCTGAGATAGTTCCACGTTGTGCTCCTGCTCCTGTAAATTAAGGCTCATGCAGGCTAAAACTTAAAAAGATTAATGCATAACTGTTAAGACAGAAAAATGATAAAGCATGAATATATGAGAAATACTATCATGTGAGTAGGAGTGTCGTCATGTGTAGACGTAAAGTGTTTAAGGTGACGTAGTTGCAGATGAATGATTAAGATGTTGGTGACGTCATTGTGTTGACACGTTGTAGGTTTAACTCATGCACGATAGATGCGCGACGCGAGACACCTGCTCGCCGCTATCGCGCATACGACGGTGTTCAGCGCCGACTTAGATGATGTCGCTTGCCAGGCATTGATGCAGATTTACGCCGCTCGAACATCGACGCAGATGACGCCTGCTCAGCGCGATTTAGATGACGCCGCTCGCACATCACGCATGATGCTCGTGCATCGACGCAGATGACGCCGCTCGTGCATCGACGCAGATAACGCCTGCTCAGCGCTGACTTAAATAACGCCGGTGCTCAGACGTGATTTAGATGATGTCGTGCTCGCATCGATGCAGATTTATGCCTGCTCGTGCATTGACTTAAATAACGCCTGCTCGCACGCGATTTAGATGACGCCGCGTTCGAACATCGATGCAGAATGATGCCTGCGCTCGCACATTGACGCAGATGACGCCTGCTCGTGCATAATAAGATGGCGTCGTTGAGTGGACGTGATATATGAGTCGTTGTTGTATAGACGAAATGTAGATAAGACCATTGCACAGGCGTAATAAGATGGCGTCGTTGATAGACGTAATTGAGCTAACATCGTTGTGCAGCCATAATAAGAAGACGTCGTTGATAGATGTAATAAGAGGACGACATTATGTGGACGTAATAAGATGACGTCGTTGATAGACGTAATAAAGAACGTCATTGATAGCCGTAATAGGAAGACGTCGTTGTGTGGACGTAATAAGATGAACGTCGTTGGATAGACGTAATAAAAGGAGCGCTCCTGATAGACGTAATTGAGCCAACGTCGTTGTGCAGCCATAATAAGAAGACGTCGTTGATAGACGTAATAAGAGGACGTCATTATGTGGACGTAATAAGATGAACGTCGTTGAATAGACGTAATGAAAGACGTCATTGATAGTCGTAATAGGAGGACGTCATTGTGTGGACGTAATAAGATGAACGTCGTTGAATAGACGTAATAAAGGACGTCATTGATAGCCGTAATTGAGCTAACGTTGTTGTGCAACCATAATAAGAAGACGTTGTTGATAGATGTAATAAGAGGATTTCGACCCGGTGGGCCAGGCCACTATGATGAAATTACCTGCAGAATATAAACCGAATAAAAATAATTAGAGTCGTAAAGTGATTGAGAAATGAGGATGAGAGTGGCCCTGTGAGCCAAATGACGCCTTGATAGACGCGTGCGATTGTGGCTTCATGGGCCGAAATGCTATGTGAAACTTCCTACAAAATCAAAGATAGATGCAGTAATTAGTGCAGGGATATATAGATATGCAAAAACGAATGAATGAGGATAAGAATGTGGCCATGTGATCCGAGTTGCTATGCGAAAATCCCCTTCAACGTTGCCAACTTTCCAGCCCATGCCCGATCTGTTCGGACTTGTAATCGTTGTCTGGCTTCAAGTATTTGTCTACAAGAGCGTATTCGATAATATGCTCTTTGGTACTGACGGCCTCTCCTTGCAGTGAAGCTTTTTTGAAGCAGCCCCAGTTTTGACATAAGCGGATGTCGAATGGACGAGATCGAATTTGATATGGAATACCTTTACTATCCTATCGCAGAGATTGGATGGAGTGTGTTTTGTAATCAATAGAGTAAGGGCAAAAGATTTTATAAAGAGTTGGACTGAGTCCGATGTGGCCACCTACGTATCTCGCCATAGAGATCAAGTAGATACATAGTCCAGGAGCATAGCCCCAGTTGAAGTTAGGTTCGTCGATTAGACTTCGAAATGTGGGACCAAAGCCGACATGGCCGCCCACGTATTCCGCCGAGAGAATTAGGTCACGCGTAGTTCGCCGGTGACGGAGAATAAGGAGATTCTTAAGAGATGGAAAATTAGGATTTTTCTAAAAGGTGGGACCGAGGTCTAAATGACCGCCTACGTATCTCGCCATGGGAATCAGGTCACGCGTAGTTCCAAACTGTGATGAAATTTTGAGAAAATTGTTGTTTGGGAAGATGGGCTTTCCGCGTATCGTGCCGATAACGCAAGGAATAACGCAGCCCCAGAAAACCAAATTAGTATAGCTCATAATCAATGCTAAGCGCATGCACAAAGTTGAAGTGGCAAAATAATGTACTAGAGTGCACATAGCTGAAAGCAACAAACATTACAATAGTAAGAAGACTATATAGATATCGAATGCGCGTCCTAGCATGTTTGAGACCTCTTTTAATGCCAGAGGTGGGCCTAAACGCCAAATATGCGAGATTATGATAAATAGGTCCAAGTCGTTAAACTGCAATGTTTTGTTGGAAATGGCGACCAAATGATGGTGCACTTTTTCCAATTCGGCATGTCATGTTTAGGCTTGGATTTTCTATCATTGTCACGCTACACATAGTATGCTGATTGGTCGTTGGGTTGCGAAACCCGTCGACAAGTTTTTTTTTTTTTTTTTAATAATTGTGGAGACGATGCCAAGGGTCGACTCACCTAAGGTAAATGCATGCATGACTTAAAATAAAGAGGGAGGTATAGCTCTATCTTAAGTTTCTAAAATTTGGCTTACTAGACACAATGGTTTCCGAGCGGACTACTCGAGTGAGAAGGCTACGCGGCCACCGGATGGTCCGGCTGCTCCGCGCCTTTGCCAACTCTCCTAAAATTGGGTAATTGAAAGAAATTTTGCGGGTGCGTACAACACACCTCGCGTGTAGTGTGTGATAGTGTTAATTTTTCAGAATGGAGGAAATATGAGCGGAATGTCAATTTAAGGAAAGCGGTAACAAATAGCAGTTAAGACAATATGTAAAATATTTATATGTAAAGCAGAATAATTTAGGCAAAACGTAAAAGCAAATAAGTGTAAAACATAAAAGAAGCAATTTAAGCAAAATAAAGAAAATAAAGCACAATAAATTAACCTATGTTTGTTATGGTTAAGAACCTAAATATCCCCAGTGGAGTCGTCATGCTGTAATACCCCAATTTAACCAGAGTCGAAACGGTGTACTACGTATGGTTGATTCCTAAATTTATTCAAGGAGTCGCCACCTAATTATTATAGTGAATTAGGACACTAAAAATGTAGCATAAAATACTACGAATGATCTCCATTTTTAAAGGTCTGTGAAACTATGTGAAATTCTAAGTAAGGGTTCTTTATTATCCTAAAGGGAAGGGGTCAGGCATCCTATAGGATCCGCTAACTTGCGGTTGTACGGTCAAACTTAGGCTTAATTGTCACGCCCCAAATTTTCCTAAGTCTTTACTTAGGGCGTGATGACACCTGGACAATTATTTTCCACCAGGAGCACCATTTAATTCTCTTTATTCAGAAATTTAAACTTATATTCAAATACGGAGCTATTAATAAAAATAACAATAAAGAAATTTGTTTATGACTTTATTGAAAATATAACGCGAGCACATACTCGTGCAAATATTGTTTCTACATAGACATACTGACAAATATTATTCTAAGTTGGAAGGGAGACCATTCCACACGGGCATTTCCCGAGACACTGGAACTGACATTCTGAACCTGACGAGTACCAAGCACGAAGCAATGGACTTGGTATGACAAGAGGTCATGGACGATCGCTAGCCTCGCGTGAAGCCTTTCCTCTATCACGCTTTCAAACATGTTAAATAAAGAGTCACTCTACCATCCGGGCCGAGTGAGAACCTTACCCCGCAATTCAAAGTAACACCACAATATTCCAAGTGCAACCACATTATAACGTAATAAGCATATTGCAAAACATATCAGTTACAACATCTTTAAATATGCAACAACTCCTCATAGGAAATTCTCGCTTAACTAACACTTCATTTTATCTCGTATTATACGTTAAGACATTCCCCGCATTTCCACATGTTTATTACATTTATATATTTGTGAACGCGTATTCACTTTTCATATTTATATATAGGTGAACACGTATTCATCTTTCATATTTGTTGCGCGTGCAACCCGATCCATTATATTTACGTATTTGTGAACACGTATTCACTTTACGCTTTGTTGCGCGCAACCCGATCCATTATGTTTACGTATTTGTGAATGTGTATTCACTTTACGCTTTGTTGCGCGTGCAACCCGATCCATTATATTTACGTATTTGTGAACATATATTCACTTTACGCTTTGTTGCGCGCAACCCGATCCATTATGTTTACGTATTTGTGAACGCCAGATTCACTTTACGCTTTGTTGCGCGCAACCCGATCCATTATGTTTACGTATTTGTGAACGCGTATTCACTTTACGCTTTGTTGCGGCGCAACCCGATCCATTATATTTACGTATTTGTGAACATATATTCACTTTACGCTTTGTTGCGCGCGCAACCCGATCCATTATGTTTACGTATTTGTGAACGCGTATTCACTTTACGCTTTGTTGCGGCGCAACCCGATCCATTATATATTTATATATTTATGTGAACACGTATTCACTTTTCATATTTTTCGTAAGATCAAATAAATACTATTATCTTTTCTAACATTCTCATTCATACTTGTAACGATTATAACTTTTAACCATAACTCCAACTAAGGTGTTTCTCAAGCGGAAACTAAGGTAAGACGGGATCTTTCACTGTACCAAATTTCATTTAAAACTATTTTGGGTAACTAACACAAATTTATCCTCAAAACAGCCACATGAAATTTATTTCGCAGAATATTTATTAAACAACACCCAATCTTAGAATAGTCATAACTCCTAATCAGAAACCCGCTCAAGCCCCATAAAATCTCAAAACGACGAGAACAGAGAGCTACACGTCTCCATGTGAACCATCCTTTCATATTCTGTACCATTTGGTACAGTTTTACACTTTTATTCGCTGCCCTTCCTGAATCTCGATAGATCCGAGGCAGAAACTTTAAACAGCGATAACTCTCAATCCGTAAGTCGGATAGACCCCCGTAAGGTCTCAAAATGTCCACAACAAAGAGATATAGAACTTTCATTTAGAAACAATTTTCATATTCCCCACAGATTAGTACAGTTTTACGTTTCAACGTCCTGCCCTTCTGGATTCCGACGAATCCGAGGCAGCAACTTCAAACTACAATAACTCTCAACTCGTAAGTCCGTTTTAATAAATCTTTATATATATCTGTCCGTAACAGAGAGACTTACAACCATGGAAATTTTCATATAATTCTAATAAGTAAAACTCAATAAAAACAGTCCGTAATTATGCCTTTCCGAATTTCGACCAAATCTAAGGCAGGAACTTTGAACTATGATAAATTTCAAACCGTACGTCCATTTTACCTCATTTTTGGTTCTATATGATCATATTAGAGAGGTGTACAATTCCTCCGAATTTCATCAAATTCTAACAATTATAACTCAGTGAGAACAATTCGTAAAGTTCATGACGCAACTAGTTGTCTAAACAATCAAAAGTTCAATATTTCTTTTCAACACTCAATTCTTATTCTAACATGTATTGAACTAAAAATAAAGGATGTTACCAAGAATTTCTGAGTGAGAAAACTCACCTTGTAAGCATGAAATGGATTGTTGTTCTGTTGCTACAAGTGATCCTTGCTCCCTAGTATTCCTATTTTTGTTCTCCTTCCTCTCTTGATGTTTTTCAGATTTTTCCTCTTCTTGTTCACTTGTTTTTTTTTCTGATTTTGTATTCTTTGTGCTAGTCCTTTGTTTGTGCCAAGTATAATGTATAAGTAAGGGTGTTTGTATAACTTATGGGAGGGGGAAAGCCAAGAGTGGAGGGGAGTTAAAGGGGAGAGGAAGAGAAGTAGGTTGTTTCCTTACCAAAGAAATGTGTATGCAGATTTTTTTTAATGTGGTTAATTCTTGAAGTCTTTAAGGCTTGAATTATATATTTTGTCAACTAATAGACTTCTAACATGCCATGTAGTCCTTATAAAAAGGTTATGAATTATATATTTTGCCAACTAATAGATTTCTAACATGCCATGTAGTCCTTATAAAAAGATTATGAAATATATATATTTTTATTAAACCAACCAACAACTATATATTATTATTTTTTCCCGGACTTTACATTAATATTATTGTGCTAACATGCAATCTACAATTCTAAATGTGTTCTAATTATTAAACTAACCAAGAGATATTTAAATTAGGCATGCAAATATTTAAAATAGATATATATTTAACAAGATAGTAATGAAAGCAAATAGGCATAAAAAGATGGAATGAAGAGAATTTAGCGATATTTCGCTTTTATTTTATTTTATGCAAATGCTTAAACTTTGGGGTGCGCCTCCGGGTACCTGCAAAGACACTTAGTAGAAGAGTTAGTAACTAATAAAATAAATTATCAAATAAACACAACGTATGTATATATATATATATATATATATATATATATATATATATAGATATGTATGTAAAGGATTTTTTTTTTATAGTGTGGGCTTAGCTAGTGTTATGCCAAGGATACTAAGACATGAGAAGCCAATATCTCTTCGGCTGCGGTCGACTCACCTCCCGGTGAACGATACTATGCATTCTCGTCTAATCTTTTCACTTTCCTCCTCGCCCACATATTCCGTCTCGCTTACCATGGAGGCCTCCAGATCGACGGATAAATCCTTCGTAGGCCAGTGTAGTATCGTATTCAAAATCAATAAAATACCAAGTGTAGTATCTTGTTCAAAATTAGTAAAATACCAACAATGTGTATCTGTTCAACCAGTTTAATAAAAGATAAAAGGGCAAAATAGTCAAAAATCAGTAGCAACGTCTAAACGATAACAAAATGGGTGAAATTAGTCCCAACAATAATCAGAAGTGGTGACAACAATATAGAAGACAAAATGGTCCAGAAACCAGTAGAAACAACAGCGAGTTCGCCGGAACAGTGTTTACCGCCGGAATTTTTTAACTCCGGCTAATACCAAAATCATGCCCAATCTGCTCAACAAACAAAGCAAGCTGACGAACCACAAAATAATGCAATACCAAGGTCGTCAGATTTTTTTTATTCCGGCCAGACGCGACGCAAAATCAGAAAATCAGTTAACCAAATCACAATATATAATAACAACAAAAAAGAACCCAACAGCGTCTCCGCCAGTCGCCGGTGGTCAGCTCCGGCGAGGCAGAGACGACAAAAAGGGATACAGGGTATGGGGAGTTCAACGAGAGCAGGTGAGGTCGACGGGTGCAAGGCAGTGGCGGTGTGGGTCAGTGACAGTGAGGGGAGTTCGGCAGTGGGTGTGACGGGAGAGCAAGAGGACGGTGGTTCGCCGGTGAGCAGCGGCGATGTGGGAGCAGTGAGTTGCTGTGTGCGCTACTTGTATGTGTGTGAGGGAGGGGATAAGGAAGAGTGATGGGTGAGAGAGAGGGGAAGGGGTGATGGGCGACGCTGGGGGTGTGTTGTGGTTCGCCGGAACTGTGTAATAGTGGGGGATGATAAAAGGTGAGAGAGAGAAAGATGAAAGGAGGGCTGATTTGAAAAGTAACATGGAGGTTGAGCGGCTGCTGATGTTGTTTACGGTTGTGCCCCCCTCCCCCCCCCCTTTTTTTTTTTTAATGTGGGTTGTGTTTATTATATAGGGGTAGGATTAGGGTTTAGTTTTTTTAGGTTTGGTTTTGGGGGGGGGGGGGAAATAAATGGGTGTTTGAAATTTAAAAATGGGCGGTTGGGCTTATGGAATGGCGAACTGGACTGATCCGGATTGGGCCTCGGACTGGACTGGTTTTGACAAAATGCAAAGCGGATTAATTATTTAAAAGAAACATTATTTAAAAAGATGCAAAATTATTAAAATGCAAATGTCGATGCAATAATAATAAAATACAATATTTAACAAATGTTTAATGTCTAATTAAAAATTAAAACGGGATGTCAATTAATTATTTAAAGAGATGCAACTATTATTAAAATAAACGACTGTGTAATAATAATAGAAACATAATATTAACAAAGACATAATGCTTAATTTTAAAATAAAAAGATAAAAAATGCAAAAAATGATGATTATGATGCGGTGTCCTAAAACACATAAAATTGCAACAAATATATGAAAGACGGGTCAAAATTGACTGTCAACAATCTACTCGTGCTAAGTGTTATTACTTCACCCCACCGAGTCCCGGGCTGGCTTATGTTCGTGCACAACCTTGTATTGTTCACCGAGTCCCTCACTAGAGGGTCGGCTTACGTAGGATGGATGCATAGATGAGATGATGACTTCACCGAGTCCCAGTATGGGCCAGATTATGATATGATTCCACCGAGTCCCGCACTAGAGGGCCGAATTAGGTTATATGTATATATGTATATGATGACCATATGGACATGCATTCATGGTTTTTGACTTGACTCTCATTTTTATAAGGCACAGTTGATTCTTTATTTTCTATGGCACAGTTAGCTTGACATTTGATAATCTTACATGTCTCATGTACGTTTTGACCAGTTATGATTATCTATTTTGTACTTTATGTTTCATATACTCGTTATATTCTTTCGCATCGAATCCCTTTTCTGGGTCTGCTCATGCCGCAGTACAGTGCTCATTTTGGTGATCCTCCTGCCTGGTTCGCCACTGTTTGGAAAGCTCCTTTGATTCAGAGCTTTGTCATTTTGGTACAGAACCCTATTATTTTGACTTTTATATATTTAGGGGCACGACGGGGCCCTGTCCCGTCACATATCGTTATCTTTCTTATAGATGTCTGTAGACAGTTGTGGGTTGTACGTATGTGAGTTGTAAACCTGTTTGGTCTTCTGCGTTGTTGTACTCTGTTTTTGGGATGTTCCCGTGTATATGTGATACTATGTGGGGGCAGCCTTGTCGGCTTGCCCATTCTATTATGTTGGTTAGTTGTGACTCCTCAGGAGACAGGATTATTCGTTTGTAAAGGCAGCCTTGCCGGCTTGCCTATTCGGGCATGTGTTATGATTACAGCGTTATGCTGTCGGATTTTATATTGTCTTTAGTGTCAGTCTGGTTACATGATAGATTAGTAGAATGACGTCATTAGGGCGCTTAATCGCGGCCCATCGGGTCGGGTCCTGACACGGCCCAAGGTTGCGTCCAGTCTGCCGGCCACTACCGCCATGTCCTTCGCCACTGCCGCAACTCAAAAACCATAAATGCAAAAAAAAAACTATAGGAAATATTCAGATGTATTCAAATTCACTTTATTTATAAAAATTAACGAATACACTCTATATACAAAAAATAAATACACCCCAAAACACTGAATTTCACACTAAAAATTTAACGAATACACTAATAAAAGAAATACATACAACCCCATACACTGGATTTTACACTAATTATGAATAAACTCAAAATTGAATACAAGAAATACACCTCAATCTGAGATACAAGAAAATAAAATACACTCTGATCTCCTGTGATGGCAGTGGTGGCGTCCGGTGATGGGTTGTCCTTTGTTTGCCGATGTGAGCTCCGACAAGTAGATCGATAAAATATGACATTGAACGCCACCGTCAGAATGATATTCATAAATTAGAGCGTCGACAGATCGATAACGCCACCATCACTCCTACCACCGGCAATGTGGAGGAGGAAGATGTGGAGGCGTCGGCCAGATCGATAACGCCACTGTCACTCCCACCACCATCAACAACAACAATTGTCGTCCTTTTCCTCCCATCTTTGTCGCCATCCGCCACATCAACACCACCACCACCACTACTACTACTACTACCACTACTACCACTACTACTACTACTACTACCACTACTACTACTACTACTACTACTACTACTACTACTACTACTACTACTACTACTACTACTACTACTACTACCACTACTACCACTACTACCACTACCACTACTACCACTACTACCACTACCACTACTACCACTACTACCACCACTACCACTACTACTACTACTACTACCACTACTACTACCAGCAAACAGTCACCAGTAAATCCACTTCTCCGTTTCCAGTGTGTATCAAAACATTAGAGATTCGGCGCCGATTTGAGAACGGAATCGGCAAGATCTGAGCCACCGTTAAAATTCAGTGCGTGCCAGATTTGAGCCTGCGATGGTCATCACTGCTTCGGCAGTGGGGCGGGCGGAGAGAGGGATGGAGAGAGATGTGAGGGAGAAGAGAAGAGTGAGGGATAAATACAAGCCATAAACCTAATGTATTTTGGTATAGCTATGGATGATAATTAATATATAACTTTTAGCTATGGGATGCAATAAAAATAAATTATAGTTACTAAATATAATTAGGTACTAATAATTAGTTATGCCGCGTAGTGTTTTCTAAAATGAATTATCTTTGTAGCTCTAAATAGACCTTGGCCTCTATGTTCAACCGCCAACTAAAAGATGTGAGCTCAACTCAAAAAAACAAACTTATTTTCTATCTGATGTCTTGTATTTATTTTGAGATTCGATTAATTTGTATGCATACTTAAAAGTTTCAATTTGATGGTTAAAACGCTTCCTACTAAAGATGACCCAGTAAACTCTTAGATTTATAACCCGAGACATATGGTTGAAAGCAGATTCAGAATTTGAAGTTTATTGATTGCTATAAACGAATTCAAATTAATATCAAATAATATAATTGAATTTTAAGTAAAATATTTATAAATATTTAATAGATCTCACAATACATATGCATGTTTACTACTCCATCACAACTTTTGATGGTGCAGATATAGATTGTGTTTGTGTGTGTAATCTTTAATGCGCTTTAAATTATTTTTTTAACTGGGTCTGACCGTTTCTCTTGCTTTGGTTATGCTCTGTCTTGAGCTGAGGGTTTCTCGGAAACAGTCGCTCTACCTACCAAAGTAGAGGTAATGTTTGCGTACACGCTACCCTCTTCAGACCCCACATTATGAGATTTCACTGGATATGTTGTTGTTGTTGTTGTTGTGTAATCTTTAATGAAGTTCTAATATTTGAATAAATATACATATTCACGCACGCATTTACTATGCGTTAATTATTTGCACTTCCATTTCATTTTATATTTAAATTATTTGTGATTTAAATAAGTATATATATTAGAGTGGTATTAACATTAATTAAAACAAGCTTGAACTTATATTAGAGTGGACTTAAATGCCTAAAACAAGCTTGAACTTATATTAGAGAGGACTTAAATGCCTAAAACGTGCTATTCCCACTATATATTGTAAAATTATCGTAGTAGTAAATGTTTTCTATTATGGTTGCCCGGATAATCTTAGAGTACTTTAATGGTTTTGTATGCATATTTAGCCTCATTTGTTTGCACTTAATGGAGGTCTGAATCTAAATGTTCAGACATTAGATTATTAAATGTATTTATTTATATTAAAATCTAAGCACTTATTTAATTTAAATAGGTCTTAATCATTAAGATCTTAAACAAAGTCTGAATAACAAGTAAAGTAATTTTGTATGAATAATTGTTACCAACACTCTATCTACAACCACCAGCTCCACCCCACTCCACCCTCCCAACCCTATCCCACCCCCACTCTTTCAATCACAAACCCTATCTCATCACCACCCCTCACCCCACCCCCACTAACCATCTCTGCCATCACAATCACCACCATCCCACCCTTCCAAACCTCACCCCTCCACCTCACCTCTCACCACCCATTCCACCATCACTAATTAGTAATTACCTCTATCATCACAATCACAACCATCCTCAGCCTCCTAACCCCCTCCCAACCCCTACTACCCACCCCACACACTTTCTACCCCCATGCACCCCACTCCACCACCACTGTGTCTTACTACCAACATAACTAGCACTGCCACCAACTACCACATTAACCACCACACATTCTTTAGCCACCAACACCGCTAATTACTAATATTAATCAATTTAATTATCACAACCACCACCATAATTAGCAACCACCACCACCGTGCTAATCACCACAACACCAATCACTTCCACCATCACAACTATCACCACCACTATAAAGCATTTTCACCATTGTTAGCGAATATAAATATTTTTTTTTTTTTCAAATAATAATTTTATTTTATTAGATTTATATTTATTTCTACTATTTAGTTACTTTTTATTTGAATTGTTTATTTATTATATTTATATAAATACAATATGCACATTCAGATGTTGAAAAACATACAATATTAATCATTCAGTGTTCATATCTAAAGACAACATTTTAATCTTAATGAAAACAAATGAGGCCCTAGTTCTTCGTTTATATCCTTCTTTAAATCTCCACAAATCACTTTCGAAAATTTCTTTTTCTACAGAATTCTAAATATAGTCTATGTATACAAAAAACAAAATTTCACATTTGAATTGACAACTCGTTAATTTTATATTATGAAATCAGCTTTGAAATGGACTAACGTATTCGGGTGGGTAGTATTGGATGATTAATTGATTAGTATAGGTTATACCACCATAATCTTACTTTACATTTTCGCCAGTGTCTTAATTTTACCAGATACAAAATTAAAAAAAATTGAATTTTATGGTCTGAAATTATAAATGTATACTCCTCCGTTCCAATTTATGTTATATAGTTTGACTCAGCACGAAGTTAAAGAAAAAAAGGAAGACTTTTAAAATTTGTGGTCTAAACAAACATGTTTGTGTGACTTTAAATTATTTCATTAAGGGTTTAATGAGAAATTTTAAGTTAAATTATTTCTAAATATAGAAATGTATCATTTTTCTAGCAGACTAAAAATGAAAGTGTGAGAATATAACATATCAAAATGCCCTTAATTTTAATCTTATAATCTTAAACATAGAGAATGTTGGAATTATAAAAATTAGCAAATATATTATAGCATATTGTATGGAAAAAATAAGAAGTAAATGATCAGTCGTGGATTTATCATGGTTGTAGCCCCTCAACCAAGTTATATAGAAGCTTCAATTCCATAAACATATTAATGAAAACCTCAATTATTAACAATTATATTGAGTCATGCATGCACCTTCATATATATATGTTGGCGTATTTATGTGAATCGAACTGATCAAAGAGCATGTACCTAATTAATTGAGATCTGCCCTCGTCATATACATTCTAGAAGACAAGAATTTACTAACTCCTAATTACCATACACGACTACACGAGGATGTACATAACTTATAAGTTATGAGTTTCACGTTAATTTAATAACTTTTACATGTATTTATATATGTATTAATAAATTTATTAAATATCTATAAATATTTTATCATGAACCTAATAATTATTTTATATATTAATCTGAAGTTGCTATAAAAATTCGTAAATTAAACTTTAAATTCTGAATTCATATCTACTTATACATTCTAGATCAATTTGAAGATATTATATGCTAATATTTCTTTTTTTTTGTTGACGGCGAATCGCACTCGCTACTCTTTCGAAATACAAGACAAGAACCCCGGACTGACACAGTAATATGCTAATATTTCTTTATTACTCTTTGAGCTCTCTTTAGTATATGATTGAAGGAACACTGGCTTGGTATGTCAAGGGTTGAGAGTAAAGTCAAGTGATGACATTTTGGACACAATATTTCCTTGGGATTCAGTAGAAATAAATTTGAAAATTATAGTAGATGGATCTATTTCTTCTAGATTATTATTATCTAGCCTTTCTCATTTTACGTTTAAAAAATAAGCAACGTGATATGTCATGCAACTATTTAAATGATGATAAACACACAAATTTTCAAGATTTCTAGAAAGGATGCCTAAAAGGTCCTCTATTGACTTCCATTTACTTGATTTTGATTTTTATTCAAGGCACATTTGCTCCTTTTCTACATGTATGCCGTCGAGCACACCCTCTAAATCTTGCATTTACACCTATTTCCTTCTCTAACTATTCTTATAATCTAAGTTTAAGCGTCTAAATTTTCAAAATTATTCTAATTAATTTTTTATTAAGAGTCCCACATCGGATATAAAATTTGGGGTTGAGTTAGGTCCAAGATTCATTCTTTACATGGTATCAGAGTCAAGGGTCAGACTCATTCAAATTCTTTATTTACCGATTGTTGGGCCTCCAAATTATATTATTCATGCTCCAGTTAACAAGGTCTGGGCATGTGGAGGAGTGTTAAGAGTCTCACATCGGATATGGAATGCAAATATAGACTTCTTATATGGACTTGGACAATCCTAACCCTACAAACTAACTTTTGGGATTGAGTTTGACTCAAGATCCATTATTCTTTACGGTTCTTTGCGTCACATCTTACTCGCGCATATCACACCTTGAAGATAACTACTACTTTATTTATTTTGTAATTTGGAGCTTTAAACTTTCAGCATTTTGATTTCTTTCATCTAATTAAATACATGTTGTCATCACTGAATTGTACTAATTTTAAGGAGGGGAAAAAAAGATAAACTTGCATTTAAAGTAGCATATCCAGAACGAGTTTTTTTTTCCAGAAATGTTCACAAGTCTTGTAATTTATCAAATATGAGTTGGAGTAAATATTTCCTTACTAGTAAATTATTGAGGCACATGATATATGGTACAAAATAAACTACGAGGACCACTAATTAATACTTGTTAGTCCTTCTCACTATTTTAAATCATTAGTCCTTTGTTCAATCTCTTCGTCATTCACTGCTGCGCCTGTATACGTGCATAGTTGCATGTACCTAGTCAACGACGAACTAGCTCGCAGAAAATCAAATAATTAACTTATACTACTCCTATATAATAAGATCAATTAAATCTCTAGGCCTCGTTCTCTATGTAGCACGGACACGGACACGGACATGCGGAAACGACAATTTTGAAAAATAGGGAACACGACACGGCATGAACACGGCTGTAAAAATAAATAAATAAATATTTTTATATATATAATATAATATATAAAATACTAAAATTAATATTTTTAAATATGATATTCAATTTAAAACATTTTCCAAAATATTATTGTATTATTTGTCATCATTGATATTTCTTATTCTTATAATTTATAGTTATAAATCATTTTTTTATACCATAACTTATTATTAAAATAAAATACCTAAAACTTATTCTTTATTTCCCAAAATCTAAAGCTCACACCCCATTCAAATTCATTTCTACTTTATCCCCAAAATCAAGCCCAACCCATATTCCCAATGCCCTCTTCTGCTCAAATTCCATTTCCACTTTATCCTCAAACCTATGGCTTTGCCTTTAACCTAAGAAAAGAAAAGGAAAAACGTTTCTCAAACAAAAACCGTAACGCCGCCTTCGCTTTCCATCTCTTTCTTCCATTCGTGGAAAAACAAGAAGCCATTTCATCAATAGACAGAAGGTTTTTACCAAAAACCAAAAGCAGAACGCCGAAGTCATCGTTGTTGTTGTCTGAGACTCCCGGAGGAATGTCAAAATCGATAGGGGGAAATCAGGTAAGAATGCAATTTAGGGTTTTTACCTTTTTTTTAAGTGTTGTGTCCCTCGCGTGTCATGTGCGTGTCCCTGCCGTGTCCGACAATTTTATTTTATTTTTTTGGCTGGACCCACTCGGACACGTCCCGGACACGTGTCCGAGGCGTGTCGTGTCCGACGAGGTGTCCGACACGGATACGTTACCCTAAATGAAGTGTTCGTGCTTCATAGCTCGTTCTAGTTAGTTAATTCAAGAAATAATACTTACGTGAAAGACGTATGAATAATTGATTTTCAAATGTAACCAATCAAATATAGTACTTCATCCATTCACTTCTACTTGTCATGTTTCGCTTCTTGAGAGTCAATTTAACTAATCTTCAAACTTAAATTGTATAAATTTAATTCAATATTTTAAAATTAAATTTAATTGTTCGAAAACTATACGAAATACTAGAAATTGTAATTTTTCACATATTAATATGATTTAAAAAGCAAATTCGATGTAGTTTGATTCTCGAGAAGCGAAACATGACAAGTAAAAGTAAACGGATGGAGTAATTGCCAACAACAAAAAGTAAATTAGAGTACACTTGAAACTTTGGTGGTTGTAAATTTATCTTATACTGTATTATTTAAGTGTCCGATTTATATATATCACACCAGAAATCACTCAAACCATACTCTTCTTGCAATATTGTTGTCTTCTCCCTAACAAATTATCATCTCAAAACTCATTATGCGTACAACTCGAGGTTCGTTTACTAGCTTCCGTCCATATAATTGAAAGTTAAATGTGTTAAATATGATTATGCACGTGATAAAATTGTAAGATGATATTAATCTCCCTTGAGGAGTTTTTCTCATTAATATCAATATATATAGTGTACAATATTCATCCCTTATACAATATGAATCCTAGTCCTATTACAAGAGGAATTCTAGTCTTAACATAATTATATTTACACAATATATGAAGTATATTCTAATTATGGGTAGTGATTTTATATTAATCACTATACACGTTTACACACCCCCCTCAATCGGAGCGGGAGGAGGCCGAACGCTGAGACTGGATCTGAAGTCAAGAAGTAACTGTTGTGGAAGTACTTTGCTGAATATATATGCGTACTGATATGATGAAGGAACATGTAACACTCTGACATGTCCTAGCGCATCCTTCTCACGATCGAAATGTATGTCCATCTCAATTTGTTTGGTTCGCTGATGTTGAATCGGATTGTGAGAAATAGATCGCAGAGATGTTATCACATTACACAATAGATGTCGGACGCAAAGGACACTGAAGCTCTAACAGTAAATTTCTGAGCCAACAAATCTCAGCAACCATAGTTGCAACGCTCAGATCAAATTTCGGCCGAACGAATGAGATAGGTGGTCCGCCGCGTACCATGAAATCAGATTATCCCCTAAAAAATACAAAAGCCGGAGGTGGAGCGTCGCGTGTCCGGACACTCTACCCAGTCTGCATCCTTATAAGAGAGCAACATGTTTGGCGCAGAGGGGTATAGGTGCAAATCATGATCAAATGTGTCCTTAATGTATCGAATGATACACTTAAGACTCCCTAGGGGCATGCATAAATAGGCATACATGCTGAACATCATAAGCAATATCTGGCCTTGTAATGTGAGATACTGAAGTGCACCTGCAACGCTCCTATAAATAGTAGGATCAGAGACTGGAGCACCGTCCATTGCACTGAGCTTGGATTTTGAATCAACTAGGGTAGGCATGATTTTGCAATTCTCCATCTTAGCTCTGTACACAATCTCATCTGCATACTTACGCTGACTCAAGAACATGTGGTTGGCAGACCTGATCACTGATATCCCCAAGAAGTAACTCAGCTTGCCCAAATCAGTCATTGTAAATTCGGTCTTAAGTAAAGCAATAATTTCGTTTTTTAATCCATCGGATGAGGCAGTAAGAACAATATCATCCACATACAGTAGTAAGTAAGCAATGCTACTACCTCGATGAAAAATGAAAAGATAATTATCACTTCTGCTGCATACAAACCTAATATGCATAATATACCTGAAAAAATGATCATACCACGCAGGGGGCCTGTTTCAGGTCATACAGTGACTTACGGAGACGACACACATAGTGAAGGACAACATGATGGACAAACCCAGGCGGATGATACATGTAGACTGTGTCTTTTAGGTCCCCATGTAAAAATACATTTTTCACATCAAGTTGATGGATTGGTCAGTGTTTGCCCATGGCTATGCTCAGAACTGTGCGAATGGTAGCCGGTTTGACAACTGAGCTGAAAGTCTCACCACAATCAATGCCCTCCTGCTGATTTGTGCCATTAGCCACAAGTCGTGCCTTATACCTCTCAAGATCTCCACTCTCTGAATTTGTGATGAAATAGCCACATACAACGGATCACATTCACCCCCTCCGGTCTAGGTATTATTTCCTACGTGTGTTGTTTAGTCAAAGCATTGAATTTTTCATACATAACCACATTCTAATTAGGGTCTTGTTTGGCCAATTTGGGGTTCTTGGGAATTGAAGAGATGGTTTGGGCAGACAAGTTAAATTGGATTTTGGGTTTGAAAAATCCGTGTTTGACACGAGTTTCCATTTAGTGAGTGAGGACAGTGGGTGGCTGCGGCGGCTGAGTGGTGGAATCCGAGACTGATGATATGGCGCTGACGACGGTGTAGAGGAAATTTGTTCACTGGAGCTTAGGCACAGCGGCGCCTCATCGATGGGCTGCGACACAGATAAAGGTATGGAAGCACTTTGGTCACTGAAAGGTAGGCGCCTCCATGACGGGCCGCAGCGCTGACGACGGTGATGACTGTAGTTGACTGAGAGTGATGAGAGAGATAGCAGGTTCGCCAAGAAAGAAGTAATCCGATTTTTGGTATTTCTGGAGATTTGAAAACGGGAATGTGGTCTCGTCGAATGTGACATGACGGAAAATGTGGATTTGACGAGTGGACAAGTCATAGTAGAGATAGCCCCTATAGTTCGGTGGGAAGCCTAGGTAGACACATGGAGTGGTCCGGGGAGCTAGTTTGTGAGGGGCGGTAGAGGCAATGTTAGGATAACATAGACAATCGAATATCCGTAAATGATTGTAAGAGGGGACTCTGCGATAGAGGATTTCGGTAGGGGTCATATTGTGAAGGGTGCTAGTCGGGAGAATATTTAGAATGTTTCTGACATCTTAACAGCATATACCCAGAAGGACGGAGGGAGAGAGTCATGAATCAATAACGTGCGAATTATATTATTAATGGTGTCAATGATACGTTCAGCTTTACAATTTTGTGGGGAGGTGTGAGGACATGAGAATCGAAAAACCATGCCATTATTTGTACAAAACTGGTGAAAATTGGAGTTATTGAATTCACAACTATTATCGCACTGAAAAGATTAAATACCTTTTTCAAACTGTGTTTGGATAAAGTGTGAAACTCAAGAAATTTGGCAAACAATTCCGATTTGTATTTAAGAGGATATACCCAAATGTAGTGAGAAAAATCATCTAGCAAAACAAGATAATATTTATGATATAGGGAACTAGGGATAAGAGATGTCCATAAATCGGCATGTATAATATCAAAGGGTGTAAAAGTAACACTAGTAGATGATTTAAACGGAAGTAGAGTATGTTTGCCTAAAAGAACAAGAAACATAGTGTTAGGCTAGTTTCCCATTATTACATGGAATAATATTATTGCCTTTAAGAAAATTAAAGATTGGGGCTCTGGGATGACCGAGCAAGATCTGGCAGCGAATGTGGATGGAAATGGATAGAAATCCCCCGTGATATTGCATCTCGTAAGAGGTGTCTCCATATGAAGATCCTTCACAGTGAAACCAAAAGAGTCAAAATCAACAGAGATAGAATCATTACGAGTAAATTTGCGGACATAAATTAGGTTTTTAATGATGTTTGGGGCATATACGACATTCTTAAGGGAGAAGGGTGAATGAGGAGGTTCTGTGTAGGATGCACCATAGCCCTTTATTGAAATGCGGTGGTCATTGCTAATTGTAATATATTGAGGATGCTTTAAACTGAACAGTTTGGGAATATTACCTGCAGACCGGGTGAGGTGAGATGTGGCGCCAGAGTCCATGTACCAATTGTTGTCCGGTTGTTGCAGATTTAGACTGCTGAAAGCCTGACCCAAATTAGTGAAGGCCATGCTGGATGCGGGTTGCTGGAACTAGCCTTGCATAAAGTGGGCTTGCTGCGGATACTGGGCTAGCCGATGGGTTGGAGCTGGGCCCAACAACCCGTGTTGAGCATACTGATTGAAGGATCTGCATCGAAATTGTGGGAAGCCGCGCGCTACCGTATCGCTGAGGCGCGGCCCAACTATTCTGCGAACCGTGATGTGGCTGCTGATGTATGTTCTGCTGATCGCGACCCTTTCCACGACCACGTCCTCCTCTGTCGCCGCGGCCCTTGCCATTCCTGCCGCGGTTGAGAATTTTCCGACGGTGTTTTGCTGACATGAATTTGATTTTGAGGTTGCGTTTCGACAGTTAACGCCTTCTGACTGTGCTCATCCTGCTTAGAATGACGGGTTTCTTCGAGCAACAACTGCGAGCGAGCTTTGTTAAAATTGGGTAACAGATCCGCCTGTTGAATCATGGTGGCCAAAGTATCATATTCGCCTTTCGGAAGGCCTGCAATCAATTGTAACACCATTTTAGTTTTTCCGAGACGGACATGCCGACGTGGGAGAGTTGATCCGCCACAAGTTTTAACTGTTTGCATTACTCAGTCATGTTGGAGAAATTATCAAGACATGTGTTGTTAAATTGTTCCTCCAAATACACAGCGCATGTGTGTTTGTTGTCTTGAAATATTTCCTCCAAAAGAATCCACAAGTCGCGGGCTGAGGCGTCTGTTTTCATGATAGTGAGAAGGAGATATTTGAATATAGTGTCATATATCCATTGTTTAACCACGGCATCGAGACAACGCTATATTGTGTCATCAATCTCCGGGGGCGAGGAACAGAATTGTCGATGTGATTAAGCATGTGGTAAACACATGCATGAATTTTGAAGAGTTCGACCCACGACCAATATTGACCATCTTCCTGATCAAGAATGATAGATGGAATTCTTGATGTTTGTAACGGCGAGAGCCGGATGGAAAGATGGTGATGAACTGGTGGTGGGAGGTGTGGAAGCGGAAACATCAGAAAGTGTGGAAGATTCAAGAGTACCCATTTAGATAAGAGAGGAATGGAGAAGAAGAGAAACCAAATTTTTTTGGTATAAGGCTGCGGCGGATCCCGAAGGGGAGGGGGGTTGCCGGCGGCTTGGAGAAAAAAAATTCTAGGATTCTAGTGTTTTGGCTCTTGATATCATGTATGTCTCTCTCATTAATATCAATACATATAGTGTACAATATTCATCTCTTATACAATAGAAATTCTAGTCCTAATTATAAAAGAAATCATAATCCTACCATAATTATATTTACACAATATATGAAATATATTCTAATCAGAAAATAAAATACCCACATTGACGAAAACTTATCATTCCCTTGAAATTGTGGTCTGTGGATAGTTATCAAAGATGAGAAGGGTTTAGAAAGAAAGAGACAATTAGGTGAAGTCATGGTCAATTTAATATGTTCTTGTCTTGTACCATGTTCAATTCTATCAAGAATATATGAACATTGCCCGCATGGGCGTAGCTCAGTTGGTTTCATGGTGGTAGATTGTCTCCAAATAAACAGGTTCGAGCCCTGACAGTCACAGTGTGAGAGTTTCATTCCTCCTTTGTGGGGGATGACTCCTTGTGAGCATCAAACACTGTGTCTCTCACCTACTGGGCCGCTGAGTCACCATGATTTACCTTCTCCACCAATCTCTATCGGACCAGGAGGGTGAGGGCCCTGTGGGCGAGGGATTTCGCCTTTTGCCCCGAGAATATATGAACATTCTTCAACGTTTACATTAGAAAAGCATTTGGTTGGATATCATTTGAATTTTTTTGGCTTTTCAGACTGTTTGTTTGCAAAGTATTGTATCTTTTTAATTAAAAAGTAGTACTAGTATTTAAGTTTTCCGAACTTTAGGGGGGGGAATCAAATTCTTTAAATTTTGAAAAACTAAAATTTGTAATCAACAAACATGTCGAAATGTATTTACTACTAAAATTTAATGTATTATTATTGCTTAGTAGGAAAGGTGATGACTAGGACTATTATATTTCATCTAGTTTAGCTCGCATATAAATTCTATTACGTACAAAAAAATGTATTATTGGTCCTTTTTTTTTATCTGGTAATGGATATATATAACCAACTGAAGAGTAGTTTTCTAGAAATATATGCATGGAATTTCTATCCAAGGTCCAAATTAATTTCAAATTTTCCACATAGCACACTCCCAAATATTGTAACACCGCTCATAGGTACAAATAGAAATTAAAAGAGTAAAAGAGAATTGATGATGAATTAAAAATAATTATGTCAGATAAGATCAAATCATATGTCTCGGAGCTTTATTTTCAATATAACCCATTAATTATTAAACGGGGACGGGGGTTGTGAGCAGGGGCGAAGCCAGAATTTTGGTCTAGAGGGAACCTATTTATATTTAAACATAATTAAAATATATTATTAAAGAAATTAATATGTATTAAAAATCATGACAATCACATATTCAAATATGATAAACATGAACACATAATCAATAAACAAACAAAGCTAAAAGTCCTTCTAAAATCCCCAAATCTAATGTTCAATATAAATAAAATTTATCTTGATGATGACTGATGAGTAGTCGATTTTAAATGAAACAATGAGACACGCAAAGTACGTTTGTAAATCTATTGAAAATTTTGTAAGTACTGCTGAACTTAGTTGAGATTACTGTAGAATAAATTATTTAGTTGTGAAGAGGGTTGGTTGAGACTTGAGAGAAGAGACAAAAGAAAGAAGAAAAAGGAAAGTGATGAAAGACGTGTGGTGTGAGTTTTTTTTTTAAAAAAAGCGTGAGATTTATTTGGGTCGTTTTGTTTTGGTTTCCGTAGGATTTGTGAATATAAGTGAGAAAAATGAAGAGATAATGAGTCAATTCGTGGACCCCCAAGTTTTCTTTTATTGTTGGAGACTTCCAATTGTCCACACTTTAAAAGAAAGAAGTATAAAGAATTGAGAACTCTATTGTAATATCATGAATATTACTAGTAGTATACTAGGAAAAACTTAAATTTGAGGGGAGCCCGGACCCACCCTGGTTACAAGGTGGATCCACCCCTGGTTGTGAGGGGTGGGGGAAGACGTGAGTGTCGTCACTGATCACATTTTGGACAGGACCCTTCAGTGCAAGGCAAGCATTAGTGGACCTACTTGAGTGCACAGTTGTGCAGTTGAACAACCCTTCTTTTTTTTGCAGTGCTATTTTTTACTTTTGAAGAATCATAACGTCCCCATTCCCTTATACAACGCTGTGATTTTTTTTTTGAACAACCAATACCAGGGGCGTAGATCCGCCCCCGAAGGCAAGTAAATTAAATCACCACTAATCTTTTTACAACTATATAATATAAATAAATCTTGGCTTCTGGAAGCGAATAAGATTATCATTACATTAGTCTCATAACAAATAAAAATGTGTGAGGGGCTAAAATGAATTAGTCTGATACCTTTCCTAGTATACCGCTCTCTTCCTTCTCCAAGAGTTTCTCCTTTAATAAAACAAAATTACAAAAAAAAGTTGGAAAAAAAAATATTTGCTAATCTTTCTAGCTTTGGGTTTTAAAAGAAGCAGCACTTATTTTGACTATATGAATGTTTTGTGTCCATTTTGTTCTAACCAAGACCACAACAAAAGTGAATCATTCTAACGAATTAGGATTCATCATAGTAAGATAGTGCTGATCTTGTTTACTTTTGTGTTTGGGCCTTTAACTCTTTTAAGCATTTGTTCTCTACTGTTTGTCACTGAATGTTCTAATCTTGAGGTTGGAAAACAAGAAAAATCTTATAATGTAGAATTGCCACTGCAAGAACATCTTCAGAAATGTTCACTATTCCTCCTAATTTATAAGATATCTAAAAAGTGCACATCGTACCGGAGAATTGCAATGGAACCTCTCTATGTATTTTGTTGTACAATTGAAAGGTTTCATAAAAAGTGATTAGGTGTTCATCTCTTGCTACAAAAAAGAAAATCTTACTGAGTAAATACAGGCATGCGAACGAAAAAATATGAGGGCCGCAACGTATCATGCATTAAGATTTGGTGGGGATTACACTAGGTTTGCTGTTGTTGTAGTTTCTGTAAGATGCAGTACTCAGATTTTATCACAAGCCCATATGATTCCCTAGTGGACTGACTATTTTGTATCACTGCTCCTTGTTATATCAGAGTCTTCATCATCCTTGATGTATTTCTCCTGCACTGCTGCAACTGTAAATTGGAATGTCAAGGCCAACCAAGATAGGAATGTACAAGCACGAAACTTATCCTAGATGTTAAACATTTGGAATGTGTAGAATCATGAAGAAATGAATAAAAATCTCTACTTCCTTGTCGGGGCCAAATGAATGATGTACTACTCATGAAATCAGCAAGTGCAAGTAGAGGGAAATAAAACCACATTATTTGTGCCTGCCTAACTTTTTGAAATTTATGACGTCAAATAATGGCGCATCCATTTATATGTTAAATATGTTAAACGACGTGAAAAAGGATATCTGAAGTAGTCCCAATCAACAGGACCAACTGCAATTTTGCTGAATTCAACAGCACTTGCATCTATGCCAGCAAATATGTATCCATTGGTCTTGTCAATTAGTTTAACTAGATTCCCGACACTCTCTTTATCCTGAAATGGTAAATAAGCTCAGAAATATAACTAATATGTTAACAAAGAGTAGTACAGAGGCTATCTCAAAGCCGTGAACACGTTACTCTCAAATCACATCATACCTGGATATCTAAAGTCATGAAGTTGACAAGTCCATAATCTTCTATCACCTCACAAAGTTCCTTTGTAAGCTTTCTGCGTTATTTAAGCATCAAAATATAAACACAATGTTTAGATAAAAAGATCCTTACGCTTCTGCATTTTCTAAGTGTTAAACCCGAACACACAATGTTTAGATAAAAATATCCTTTCTGGTTAGTTCGATCATGTCAAGCACTGTGATGATGACCACCTTCCGATTGTAAAAGATTAGTGAAGGGAATGGCACTAAAATAAGGTGTAGATACAACTCAGCACCATAAAAAAAGAACACAAGATAGAAAACTGTGTTTTGCTTTCTTTCTTCTCCCCCATTACCCTCCCTTAATTTCTGCTAAAGGTAGAGGTTCAACACATTAAACTGACACACAACATTTATAAAAACATGAAACGCTCTCAAAATTGTAGTAGTATAGCTTCAAGTGCAGAACTTTATTGACTCCTAGAGCTTGTAGAAATATAAAGAGAACTGGACTCCAGCAACAAGATTTCCTAAAATCTCTGTCCTAGTTTGATTAGAAGAGTCAGAAACTACAAAGTAATAACAATGTGTTCTATTGTGCCTGCAAGAATTAAGAACAGTTGAAAAGAAATCAGCTGTCGTTTGACAAAGTGTTCTTAAAGAAAGGTTCAAGCACCTATACTTAGCAGAGCGAGGATCCTGACCGAGCTCATACTGCAAATACGATAAATCTTGGACATCTGTGTAGAAGTCCAGGTTAAAAGCTGCAAGAACAAGAGAAATACAGAATAAGCACTTCATAGTAGCCACAAAGGTGTTTCATAACTATAACTCTAATCTCCAACAGAAAATTCCAAAATGATATTCTTCAGAAGAATATGATGAACTAACCTAGCTTTCCATAGCTCTCAATAAGATCAATCTTTGACAAAACATTGACATGAGGAAGCTCCAAGTGTAACATAGTTGATAACGAGAGGAGCAATGCACTCACATATTTCCCTGGATCACTGCAAAGATGCGCATCAACTAAATGGACTGCGGTCAACTGCATTAAACAAACCAAACAAAAAGCAATTTAGCTTTAACAGGAAGCACAATAGTGAAGGATGAAATAGATGAGATAACTCTAAGAAAGAGACTAACCCTCAGATCTAACTTCTTTATGAGTCCCATAATCATTTTCTTCGCATTTTCATGAAGGAAAAATAGTTCCACCTGACCCGGAAAATCAAAAAGTAAATAGTGCTCTGCAAAAATAAATAGACAAAAGTCAGAACATGCTGAGGTGGTGCTCAGAATACTGCAATTTCCACATAAGACGATGAGTAAACTGTGCAACGAATTTCCGTGAATGTGCTGAATCTAAAGAGCTCAAGGTGCTCTAACAACTTTGCTAAAAATGTCCAAACTCGAACTTTTTCTATGCATAACTCATCAAAAGAAAGTTAACAAACTCAAGCAAGTAAAATATTGTTGTAAATGAGTATATTAATAGTGCTTTTTAGACCAAGCCTGGCCAATGGTGTTTATAGCTCCATCACATTCAACACGATGACTCAAGTTTAGATTGACAGAAACCATTACCAGTGAATACATACAATTATCAAATCTCTAAAATCCAGGATGTCTAATGTACATGAATTATCAAAGGCAGCTCCAAGCCACTGCCAGAATGGGAATGCAGTAAGAACAATTACACTATCTATGTTTTTTTTATTTATCAGTATCCACACTATCTATATTGGTTGTGAATGAATTTCTTTTTCTTGAAATTGGAGGTTAAGTATAACATGGTAAGAAGGAAAGCAGAGAGATAAGCTGAGTAAATATTGCATCATGCAAAACGACTGCTCTTCCCACATAAAAATGAAACTTTCAGACCCTTAAAGCCAAGTTGTAAACTTCCCCAGATACACAGACAACATTAAAGTGGTATAAACACTTCCATGATGGAACGAACGCCAAGCCAGTTCCTTTTCATCTTCATTGGAACAATGATAGAGTAAATATAAGTATAGCATGATCTAATTTTACTAAACTACCAAGAATAGATCGAGCATAAGTATACATCTCAGTCAAAATTTACTAAACTTCAGATTAAATTGTAACCACCTTTAAGGAGAGGTTTTAACTTAGACTCTAACCAGTCAATATTCTTCTCGAGATAGTCCATGCAATATACAAGCCCTACAAAAAGAATAACAAAGCTATGAGTTAGAAAAACAAAGTAAGAACCGCATGAACATAATAGCAAAGAAAACATCATCTACATAATGAACAATAACTTTGCACCAAAAATAGGTAATGGAGGTAGCCCAAGAATCCGAAGCAACATATTGTACCAGCACAGGGCTAATGACATGGTGGTAGCATCCACAAGTTTAGCAACTTGGAACTTATTTATTAAATAAATAACTGAATGCAGAATGATATTAATAGAAAGGGGAAAAGGCAAGCTTACCTCCATTAGGACCAAGAGAATGTTCAGCCATTACATCACTCAGTCTAATTAGATCCTCAATATTCACAGCACACTCATATCTTTATCAGTTAAGGAAGAACGTAACGATATACACTATTTTCCTATTTAACTATAAATGAACAATCTTGTGGAATTAGACATCAAAATGTATAATCCAGACATTGTGAAAGAAACAAAACTTAAGTGGATACGGTAAAGAATCATTAGCAGGATCCAAATTGATAACAGCAACTTTCCTGCAATTTAAACAATCAAGAGGGATTATATCAATATAAGTGATCAGATTACAATTAATTCAAATGTCTGCCGCAATCTCTGGCAATTACCTACAAATCAATCAGTCAACTAGCCCTCCATTCCCAACTACATGAACTCATTATATCCATTCCACTCTAGTCCAATCCTTTCTTCCAATATTAAGCAAATTATCTTTTACTCTTCTCCTTACTGAAAATGCTCGACTACCTACTAACCCTCTAACCTACATGCTCTCCTACCTAGGGTATGATATAGAAAATAAGAGACCCATAAAAACTGTTCTTTATAACCAAGAGTACATAAAAATCATAGAAGATTGAATAAATAAGCAGAAAAAAGAAAACCTAAAAGATGAAATAAGTTACCGTCCGATGAGTTGGAGGAACTGAGACATTCCATTGCAATAAGTGGTTTTGCCGGAACCAGGAGGACCAATAACTACTTGACCAAACACCATTCTTCTATGTTTTAATTTTAACCCTCAAAGCTCCAGCATATATATATTCAATTTGAGAAGCAAAATATAAAGGGATTATAATTTACGTTAGTTCTTCACGGAAAAAAACAACTAAACCCCAGAGGTGGGTTTTAAGAAAACAGTCTGCAAATTTCCGTTTTAAAGGCAAACGTAAGATTATAATGTTGTGCTGGAATGGGTTAAGCCACAATTCGCACAAATGCCTTTATTTCGGGATTTTTGCCCCTAGCTTCAAATTTCTAATTCGAATCTCAGCTCAGCTAAAATTAAAAATAATTCACAAGAAAATTCGCAAAATATAATTTGACTCTGTGGTAAAATAAACTTTGTCTTCAAACATAGCAGAATTTGCCTTAAAATAAAGTTTGCCTTTTTTAGCTAAGTAAAAATTTAAATCCGGGACCTCAGAATATTTCTACTAATTTTTATAAGTAAATGACAAAAATTAAAGGCCAACTTTTTGAAGGATAAAATTAAAGACCCGTGTCTATGAAAGGAAATCCGCGCAAAAATTTGATGAGTTAGCATAGGTTATTTGGGCTGTGTCTTAAGGGCTTGAGGGATTAAGTAAGAAAGTGGGCTTTTGGCACCATTGGGCTGCTATTCATGCTATGTAAAGACTTTTTTTCATGGATTTCCTTTAAATGCACTGGTCTTTAATATTTGTCGCAACTATGTGATCTTTAATTTTAGCCTCTACTATTAGGTTAATTAAAGTCGTTGGCCAACGCAATGAACATGTCTTTGATATGGTCTTGTTGTCAACTAATATAGATGATGTATAATGATCAAGCCATTTGGATAGACACTTGACAAATCATAAGCTTGATAGAGTGTGTCGTGAATGGAAGAATTTTATCTTCTCACTTAGAGGTTCAGTTCACATGTTTCGTGTAGCTATACTTTACATATTGAGTTCGTCTTCCGACGCAGTCTAGGAGTTCCGTGTAGACCCTAATGTTATTAGTGTCGATATGTAAAAGCCTGAAGGGTAACACCAAGTCAAATGTTCCGTCGATTCAAGAATGTAATTGGAGAATATATATATGTTCGGTTGATGATCGAGACATTAGAAATAAATGAAAACAAGGCGTAAATGGGGATGCGCGCGCTCAACGCTGTCTCAGCACCCAAGACACTTATACAAGGCCGCTACCGAGGCACGCTCGATGGTCCGATCACGCCCACTGGCTGAGGTTTTAATGGTCATCCCATCGGGAACCCTAGTTGTCCTCTTCAACTATATATAAGAGGGTTCCCCCTCCCATTTCTATACACCAAAACTAAGAGAATATTTGGAATTCCTAGCATTCCAAGAGTTAGTAAATTACATCAAAGTTCTTGACTTGCAAATCGAGGGACATTTGCGTGCGCACCCTAGGACTACACAAAGTTTCAAGGTTTCAGATTGCTGACTACAAATATAAGTCTTCGTTCGAAGTATTACATTCTTGCTTTGTGTTATTTTACATTATATAATCATACTACAGTTTGACCGCTATGTCGGGTTTGAAACATAAATTTCCAAATTCTGCTGCGTGTACGAACCCGATAAAACACATACACTTCCAACTTTATAATCAAGTTAACTTCCGCAAAAAAACTGAGTCTTGACAGTTTTTGGGAAAGTTTTTAGACTAGTCCCACTAAGGTGGCGAGGAAACTGACTTCCGAGAGAGCAGTACCTAACGAGAGAGCCGATGTAAAAGTAGTTATTTACGCGAGGAAAGGCCAGACAGATTAATTTCTGCTATATCTCACTCGTGATCCCCGAGAATCACATCACTTTTGACGTAGCACCTCAAGAGTCTTTTAAAGAACTATTAATACTCTTTACTTAATAGATTATTTTCTTAGTAAGGATTCTTTCTTCTATATCAAGAATATAAGTTAAAAGTGATATTTTATCTTCAAACAATAAGTTCTAATTATTAATAAATATATAAAGCAGGCAACAGCCCGCCTACATGACGCTCTCAAATTACATTTATCTTTTTCCTTAGATTTTTGGCAATTTCTTCTGTACAAATACGCGCTCGGGTTTGCGAAGTGTCACAAGAAACATACAACGCTTCGACAGGTTCAATCTCCAATCTCCCTTCTTTGGTTAGTACTCCATTATCTCTTACCAAGTATATTTGATTTTTGTTAGTTGTTCATGTGAAAATTGGTAGTTTTTTTTATTTAGCGAATTATGTACTAAACCTTCATATTAATTAGGAAGAGAACTGAACGAGGAGGGTGGGCGTAATATAAGGGTAACTACTGAAAGAAATAATCTCTCGATTATTTTCATTAATGAAAGAGTTTATATACAATTTACAATTTCCATAATAGGAAAATCTTATTCCTATTCTACTCTCAAAACCCTATGTTATTTGTACAAGACTTCTACAATTATAGTAAGTGTACAATGCTAATTATATACAAAAGCCTATTACCAAAACTTCATCCAAATAACGTGTATACTTGGCATGTATACACAGTCCAAACTGCCCATCACATACCGTGTATACTAGGCATGTATACACGGTCTATTTAACACCCCCCCGCAGTCATAGCGGACGGTCTTCGTACACTGAGACTGTCTCTAAAATCTTCAAAAAGAAGTTCTCAAGTTGATACCTGGAAGGGACATGACAGAGACATCTCAAGTTGAGGGAAGTCCTTTAAAGAACTGAGGGAAGTCCTTTGGTAAGATGTCTCAAGTTGATACCTGGAAGGGACATGACAGAGACGTACTTGTCCACGAGCTACCTTTTCGCGAACAAAGTGGATATCCATCTCGATGTGTTTAGTGCGCTGATGTTGAACCGGATTACCAGAAAGGTAGATAGCACTAACATTATCACAATAAACCAAAGTAGCTTTCTGAATAAGACAATGAAGCTCTAAACGAAGATTACGTAACCAACATGATTCAGAGACCACGTTGGCTACCCCTCGATACTCGGCCTCTGCACTAGAGCGTGATAAAGTCGACTGACGCTTGGCAGACCAAGTTATTACCAAGAAACATACAATAGCTAGACGTAGAATTTAAGAAGATATGTAGCCATTTGTTGAGCATGATGCCAATAAGTAGGGGGTGCAGAAGCATAAATCAATAAAGTTCGGACAATGTTGTTAATAGTACAAATTTTTTCGTTCGACTTTCCCATTTTGTGAAGACGTATGAGGACAAGAAAAATGAAAATTGATCCTATTTTAGCACAAAATTCCCGAAACACCCCATTATCAAATTCTTTGTTGAAGGAGCAAGGGCGACAAACGTAGATGGCAAGGCTTGACTCGAAAGACTAAAACTTGGTGTGATCAGATAAAGATCTCCCCTACTATCGCACCTCATGAGAGTAATCCCCGTCTTGAATCCTTCACAAAAAACTCAAACGGATCAAATTCAACAGAAACATAATTATCAATTGTGAATTTACGGACAAACACTAAATTTTTAATCAATTTAGGGGCATGAAGAATATTTTTCAAGATAAGAGGTGGATGGGGCGGAGACAAAGTTTTATGATCATAAACACGAATCAGAATTGAATTACCATTACCAACAATTATGCCACGAGGGTTGGTCAAATTAGAATAATATGAGAAAGTACCTTGATCGGACATCATGTGGGTAGTCGCGTCGGTGTTCATGTACCAATTTGGGTTCGGTGGCGTTAAACCAAATGTGTGCATAGTGGCTTCAATGTCGGTTGGGGTGGGGCCCGCTGCGTGATGAGCCTGAGGAGGTCGGGGCCCAAGAATACATGCATGTTGTCCCGCCAGTCTTTGCCGAACCATCGCCTGGGCATTGGGTCGATACGGCCGCTCGAAGCCCATCGCCAGCCGTCAACCTCGTGATGAGTTTTGACGTAGGCCACCGCCACCGTTTCTAATCCCAAGTCCGAGGGCCCAAGGCCGGTGACCAAAGGTTGGTGGCCCATTATATCTGGTATGGGGTCCACCGCCACTGTTTTGGCCGCCGTTACCACTGCCGTAACTGCCTCGTTTGCCCCCGCGATTTTTACCAGTATTTTCCGACTATTTCTGCCGCCCCCGGGAGACCGATTTTGGTTCGAATGATCACCAAAATTCTGATAACTAGGGGAGGACGTCATCATGACCACGAGACTCGCACTCGTAGTCGCCTTTTTAGCCAAGCCGACTTCTTTCAAAGTAAGTATGAAGCAGGCTTGATAGAACTTCGAGAGAGAATTACGTTGATGAAGGATAGTTGCAACACCACTATAGGCCTCGGATAGGCCGACAACCATCTGTAGAACAAGACGATCCTTACTAACGGGCGCACCAACGTTGCAGAGCTGGTCTGCCAATTCTTTCAACCGTTTGCAATATGCTGAAACGTTCGAAATTTTTTCTATGTTGATGTGGGAAAATTCCTGCTCAAGGGTAACACCTCTGAAATTTTGGTTATCTTAGAGTATGTCACGTAGCCTATCCCAAGTAGCCATCGTCGTAGTGTCCAGCTCAATAATCGTCAGCAACAGGTCGATAGAGATAGTGTAATAAATCCACTGAAGAACTATAGCATCAAGTGTCGTCCATAATTTAGGATCATCTTCGGGTTTCGGCACCCCCGTTTTCGCAGGTTTACGGGTATAATATGATGGAGGACTTGATACGAGCGTGCATCAACTTTTAACAACTCGTCCCATGTTAGCGATTTATCCACACGCTTAACGCAAGTGCACGTATCGTGACAAGTAATATAGTCTGGGTAAGACCTAATATCGTCTTCAGGGATTAGTGTTCAATTACCAATTTCTATCCTATGATATCTATTTGGTGATCGATATTTTGATGGTTGTTTGTATCTATGACTACTAAATAATTATAAAAGTAAACTAAATTATTTTACTTAAATCAGATATGGTGGAAATAGGGCTTCTGTCACGACCCGAACCCGGACCCGTGACCGGTGCCTTAACCCGGACACCCTAGTGACACAACATCAGAGAAAACCGGCGGAATGTAAACTCAAGATAAACAACCATTAAGATATAGAATAGTCTAGCCCAAAATGGCTAACCCAAAAGTACATAAACCGAACAGTTACATCCTTAACGAACCAAGTTCTGACAAGACTACAGGCCTCTAAGAATGAATAACACTATGACGGGACAGGGCCCCGCCATACCCCCTGAATGTACAAAAGTCTACAACCTCAGGGAATCGTACCAAAAGACGAGGCCTCCGGAGAAATGGAGCCTTCCGAGAACCGAACCGTGATCCTAAGAGCGGATCGCCAAGTTATGAACCTCAACTCGCAGATGAACGCAGCCGGCGAGGTCGATAAATACATGTACCAAATATGCGAACCGAAAATACCGTAATAATATCATAAGTCAAAATATAAGTTGGAGTTATAGAAAAAATCGCTTTACCTTGCACCGCGGCCTTACTAACAATGAGAGTAACAAATGTATATATATATATCGCATAAAAATAGGAAGCTCATGATCAAAACAGGTACCTCGCCGTAGTATCATTAAGCAATCCTACTCGGGACTATTTCACCCGCATAGGTCCTGTGGACCCGCATGAGGTCATCCGCCTCGCGTGGATCGCTTTCACCCGCACGGGACTATTTCACCCGCATGGATCCCGTGGATCCGCATGAGTACCATCACAGACTCGCACGTGGGACTATTTCACCCGCACGGATCCTATGGTCCGCATCCGCACGAGTACAAGCGCCGCACTCGCATCATGGGTAGCAAATCCATGGCATAAATAGTAAACCATCCTATCGAGCATACCCGGGCCACCCATCGTGTCGATGTCCAAAGGAAATAACAAGAATAACCCGGTTTTACCCGTAATAATATATATATAACATAGCTCATCCGCTATCATACATAACATAAGCACTACCGGCCTATCATATCATAACATAAGCACTACCGGGCTATAATATCATAACATAATCACTACCGGCCTATCATATCATAACATAAGCACTAGCGGCCTATCATCTCATAACATAAGCAAGTTAAGAAAATACTAACTTCTCATTAACATTATTAATATATCCTCTCTCATTTTAGTATACCTAAGGCACCAACATGTCTTTTAATAGAAAATCCGGGAATTTAACCCAAGTACCATGTACTTCTAACCTTTTAAGAAATAACTCATTTTTATACAAAAATTCCAAGATACTAATCACCATAGTATCAAGTTACGATTTCTTTTCAAAACAAGTCACATTTCCTTTTAAAACTATCTCAAGCTTCTAAATTAAGTGACTTCATTTCTTGTAAAACCTTAGGCAATTCATGCCTTAAAACCCTTTTCCTTCCACAAGTTCAAATCATCAAAACCTTTCTCCATTAAACTTTCACAAACTAATATAACCAACTCCCCATAAAGCCGTTATATTAGAGTTAAACAATAGTAAAACACATTCCCTTAAGTCCAAGGGATTTTTATACTTTTCTTTTAAAACGAAGCAAGTATCAAATACTTATAACAAACGAAGATTTCCAAATCTCAGACGCTCACCGCACTACATAGGTACAACTAATCATGCTCAAGAGATAGGAAAGCTCCACATACCTCTTCGGTCAATCCACAAGCTAAGTCCAATTTACCGCACGTAGTATGTCAACCTAAAATGACCACAATACGCTTATCAAGCTCTAATTACAATGCAGAATTTTTCCAAGTTAAAGTCACCAATTTCCTACGGAAAATTGGGCAGCGTTTCCTTTGTTTCTACATACATTGCCACCTTTTCCAAGGTCGATTTTTAACGCTCAAATGCCATGTTTAAGGCTCAACAACCAACCAACACTAAGGGGATTACACACCTAAACTTTGGTGTGTAAAATTCAGCCCCACAAGTTACAACAACTAACCCAACAAGTCTAATGTAGTATTTAGGCAACAACATGCTCATAATATCCCCCTAACCAATTCTTTCATAATCAACCCCATTTCTTACATGCAACTACTCTAAGTGCATTTTTCCAACTACAAGTTCTTCCTATTAAACATGCAACACCCAATACCAACTACAAGAGAAGAAATGTTACCTTAAGTTTTAGCCAAACTTATTCCAACACCTTGCTAGCCTTTTTCTCCAAGAACACCACCACAATAGTCTTCACAAGCTTGTAATAACCTTTCCTTCCTATTACACTTTTCAGATTTTTCCCTTAGGCTAGAATTCCTCTGGGAATTTAGAGAAGGATGAGCTTTTAACTTGTAGAGAGATGGAGTGTAAAGATGAAAAGTTGAAAGAAATGACCAAGTCTTGGTCAATATAAGGCAGGTAGCAGAAATCAGCTGGGGGGGGGGACACTTGTCACCCTCCCATGGCCTCTTTTAAAACAAAAATCAGACTTTCTAAGTTTTCGCCCGCCAATTTCCCGCGCGGCGTTCAGATCCCGGCGCGGCGCAACTCCTCGCGGACTCGGAACTTTAGGCGCCACGGCCCTGATTTCCGGCGCCGCGGCCATGAATTCTCGCTTACGCGCTGCTTCGCCCGGCATGGCACTGAGGCCCCGACAAGTTTCGATTTCAGTCCTAACTCCTTCCGCATGGCCCCATACGCACGGCCTGAACCACGAGGTATAACATTCTCCCCCCCTTAGAAACATTCGTCCCGAATGTTCCTTCTAGCCTTACACAAAACACAATATAAACATATCTTCTTAACTATTCCTTTGCAAATAAGAATGCTCCCCGAGCCACAACAAAACTCAAGCACAACTGCTAACCAAAACTAACAAGCAGCAAAGTAGGTTACCTGTAGGGGTAGGGAATAAGTGAGGATACTTCTTCATCATGTCATCCACTGCTTCCCACGTCATTTCCTCCTCGCTCGCTCCGCCATAAGACCTTGACGGAAGCCACGTCCTTCGCCCAAAGTCGCCTAACCTGTCGATCGAGTATCGTTATGGGACTCTCCCCGTACGATAGCTCCTCTGTTACTTGGACATCATGAACCGGGTGCACTCTAGATAGATCTCCAATACATTTCCGCAACATGGACACATGGAAAACTGGATGTACCGCCTCCAAATCGGACGGCAGATCTAACTCATAGGCAACCCTGCCTACCCTACGGACAATCTGATACGGCCCAATGTACCTTGGGCTAAGCTTCCCCTTCTTTCCCAATCTCATCACGCCCTTCATGGGCGATACCTTTAGAAAAACCCAATCATCTATCTCAAATTTCAAGTGTCGACGCCGATGATCTGCATACGACTTTTGTCGACTCTGAGCTGACAATAACCGCTCCTGGATAAGCTTCACCTTATCCACTACCTGTTGTACCAAGTCTGGCCCGACTAACTGAACTTCTCCTACCTCAAACCAACCTATCGGTGACCTACACTTCCTCCCATATAAGACCTCAAAAGCGCGCATCCGATACTAGAATGGTAGCCGTTATTATCGCGATACTTCCACAAGAGGTAAATGATCCTCCGGCTACCCTCAAATCAATAACACAAGCCCGCGCATATCCTCGTTGTCTAGATAGTGCGCTCGGCTCCGTCGGTCACGAGGATGAAACGCAGACCGAGACTCACCTGTCCCTAATCCCTTCGGGAAGACCTCGAAGTTAGCCGTGAACTGGCCTCTATCTCGATATAATCGACGCCGACTCCGCAATCTCACAATCTCTCTAATATATAATCCGCATAGTCCTCAAAAACGCCGTCCCGATCGAAGAAAGTGGGCTGATTTCGGCCACAACAATAACCCAAATGGAATCATGTCTCCTCCGTGCGAGGTAACCCTGTAATAAAGTCCATGTTGACCACCTCCCATTTCCACATCTAATATCAATACTGTAATAGCCCACCAAGCTTCGTGCTCAACCTTAACTGGCGATAATTAGGACATCGGGCAACAAAACCGGTCACGTCCTCTTCAAACCATCCCACCAATACATGCACTGAGGTCATGGTACATCTTAGTCGACCGGATGAATCGAATAACGAGCACCGCGGTGCCTCAGAATCTGCCGACGAAGTCCTCGCACATCGGAACACACAACCGCCCTCAAATCTTAGCACCCCATCAGGCGATACCTCAAATAGACTCTTCTCTTCCTGAAGAGCTGCATCTCGATATCGTACCAAAATCAGATCCTCATACTGCCGCCTCTGCACCTCATCGACGATGGAAGACTGGCGACCTTCGAACCCAATTCGCATTAACGGAATCAACCAAACGAACCCCAAGGCTTGCTAATCGGTGTAACTCTCGGACCATGTCCTTCTTCCCCGGCCGCACTTCGGACTACCCATTAATCCGCGACTAGGACATCCGCAACTACATCGCCTTCCCCGGGTGGTATAGGATATCAATATCACAATCTTGAGTAACCCTAACCACCGCCTCTGCCGCAAATTCAGCCGCCTCGATCGAAGATATACCGAGTTTCCGTGGTCTACGCAAATATCCACATGAAATCTATATAAGGAAATTGCCTCAAATCTTTCAAGGTACGATTAATCGCACGACTCTAAATCGCGAGTAACGTAATTCCTTTCTTGCTTCCTAACCGCGGAAACATAAGCTCTAACCTTATCGTGTTGCAAGACACAACCCACCCAACACCCAACGTGTTACAATAATACCCTAACCTCTAGTCTCTCAAGAGGGTTAGAATCGTAGTCGTGGTCAACTTCTCTTCCAATAATCGGAAGCCTCTCTTGTACTTGCAAAATATTCGAGCATCCTTAATCTCAGTTATGGTTCCTGTTTCCCTTTCTGTTGCAACCAAACTTGGTTACTATACTTGGATCTGATTCCTTTGCAGCGCATGGCTAAGACTTCCGCCAATCACAATTTAGGGAAGACTTCCTTGATCTTGTCAAGTAGTAATCCTATTATCCTCTCTCACTGTAGAGCTTATAGTCCTGTTCAACCTCAATTCACTAGATTACATAATCCAATGACTTGTCAAGATTTCTTATCGTTCGAGTGTCTACTGCCTTTCCTTTATAAGTTAATTCAAGTTGTCCCGGGTCCCTTACCTCTCCGTATTCTCTTACTATCTTTCTCGTCGACAAATGCTACTACTGCATTTTTCTTACGACACTTCCTCGACCGCTTCGTAACGTCGTTCTTAATTACCCCAACATAATACTTTTTCCATGGTTATCTAAAATCAGAACTTATGGCGTAGCGACATCAAGACCTACCAGTCTCCCATTCTTCGTCTAACTACATGGGTACACATAACCCCATAATACGTAAAACTATCCTTTTATGTATGGGAGAGAACTTATCTCCCTTCAATAAACTTTCCTTGGTGTCACAACCCTAATCACCGGGTCCTCTCGTGGTCCTGTAAATATCTAATCATTACGCACCGCCTTAAAATCGTGTAGATTTTCAAAACCTACCAAAGATGCCCTCAGCTTTCTGCCGGCAGCGCCCGTACTTATTTTATTTTTGCCTTGCACATTTCCTTGAAATTATCCGGAAGGTCGTGGCCCTGACCGCCACACCAAACCAACTCCAAGTACCTCCAAGAGCACTTAACATAAATTTCTTCAAATTCAAGTATTACTTACTTTCTGCGTCAATTTTTCCCAATGAACAAGTCACACAAACTTATTAAAAACAATGATGCCAAAGAAGGAAGGATAATTCACTGGTTACTATGATGCGCGTAATATGCACACACTTTTTAAACGCAAGTGCACGTTATCGTATCAAGTAGTATAGTCTTGGATAAGACCGAATATCGTCCTCTAGGATTAGGGTCCAAGTATCAGTTATCTATTTTCTAGTATCTATTTGGTGAATTAATGATTGATTGTTTGGTTTGTAACTAAGAGTTATGAAAGCTAATTAAATATAAAGATTTAATTCAGATGTGATGAGAATAGGGCTTCTATGTATCCTTACTATCCGCTTATGTTACTTACTAATGCATTACTTATGGTGTTCTTCTTGGAGAAAGCGGTTTCTGAAATCGCTTTATACTCCCGTTAGGTTATATAAACACTCAACCCCAAGATTGTTCCTTACCTAACTTTCACGATAAGGAGTAACGCTATAGGAGGATTAAGCACAAAGCCTAGTTGACCGTCACGCACAATGCGCAAAATTAGGGTTGTTAAGCCTCTCATCAACGCTACAAATCTAATTGAGGTATTTTCATCCCCAATTCAAGACCGTCTACCCAACTTACAGCATATTCACAATCCCTCCTTTTCAGAATCTGATTAGAAATCATATAGTGATAACTAGTTGTCAATTAGCTACCAAGAATTCAACTCAATTATTGGATAGATCTCTCAATAAGAATAATAACCATAAGCATGCATTACTTTATAACATAAGGTTCAAGAATTCAACATAGAAAGCCCTATAAGAGAATTAGTTCCTAGCCATGAATATGACAAGAACTAATCTCGTGTTCTTCATAAAAACTGAAATAAAGTAAAAGAAAAGAAAAGAAAATTACTAAGAATGAGTCTCCAAGCCAAGCATCCAAGGGTTGTGTTGTGGAATATTTACAAGGTGGATTGGTGGAAGGATGGATGTAGAATGGTGAATGGTAGAATGGAGAATGAATAATTCTTCTAATGATGTAGAGTATTTATAGCCAAAGAATCCTTTAGGTGAAGGGTTAAGGATTTATGTAGGAAAGGAAAAGTTATTAGAATCCTTTTAGGTAAGGGTTTTTAGGTAGGAAAAGGTTTTTCTTTAGGTATGAAAAATTATCCCTTTTTGAAGGAAAAGTTATCCCTTTAGGATTCTGAAACATGTCAAATTCGGCCCAGCACTTCACAATTCCCGCGTCGGCGCATGCCATCAGCCATGCTACCAAATTCAAGAACTCTTCGACTTTCAAGACTTACGCCATGGCTCGCTTTCCGGCCATGAGCTGGTGACATTTTTCTCGCGAATTTCCGCTTTCGTCTTTTCTCGTCCGGACTTATCGATTTTCTCTATAATTCGGAACTTCTTAGACTTCATTTCTTGGCCCTTTTGTGTGCAATTTCATCTCTTTTATGCTCATTTCATCTCCTTTTCGTCATTTCTCCATTTTTGACCATTGTGACACAAAAAGAAAGGAAAACGACCCTAATCTTGTACTAAACATAAATAAAATGAGTAAAATACTAACTAAAAATGACTCAAAAGTGTATATAAAATACACCGATCAAATACCCCAACTTAACCTTTGCTCGCCTCGAGCAAAGATAGAAAGAAAGAAATAAAAGACTCAAAAACGAAAAATAAAAGACTCACCGACATTGATCACTTTTCGCATTTAGTGTTATCTAGAAAAACATGAAGGTTAGCGTAATAATACGCAGGAACATGTAACATGAAATTTTTCAAAGACACTAAACACATTGAGCTAGATATTTCGCAAACTCATATTTATCATGCTTTAATGGAAGTCAATATACTAAATCATGCATATAAATTCAAAATCCTATGGCATGCTTACTTGCTATTCTCCACTAATCCTGAATATGCATAAAAGAGATCTTCAGGACTTTAAGGGTTGTAATGTAGGCTTAGGTAGGGGTTGGTAAAAATAGGCATTTAGGCTCATTTTTGTGTACCATAAGCTCTTTAGCTTTTCAAGATTTCCTTTTCTTTTGTTCTTTTCTTCACTTCAATTTTATCTTTTCCTCTTTTGTTTTGGGAGAATGAAGAGTATTATAATAACAAGCACCCCAAACTTAGGCTTTTGCCTCTTTCTTATTACTTTTTATCAGTGCAACAAACTCATTCACTCTTTTTGTCTCTTTTTAACACAATTGATTCCACTACTTCACATTTTTACTTATGGCACAACTGTGGGAATATAGGGTGTCAAAGAAGAAGTTTCAATTTTTAGGCTCAATGGGGCTGACTAGGGATACTTTTAAAGTTCGGGATAGAAAAGAGTGGTAAAAATTGACTATCAAAGAAATGCCTGAGTCATCTCCCTATCATGCATATCCTAACTATTTCGCCAAATAGCAAGCAATCATAACACATAGGTTTTCATAATTTAGCATGCACAATTTTAAGCAAGAAACTCCAATAGACAGATTTTTGTGAGTTTTTGGCATATCTAACCTAGGTGTTTAGATAGTTGCTTCTAATTCCATTACATTATTCCACCTTCCTTCACTAGGTGTTTCTAGCAACTACAGCATACATGATCTTTGACAGGCAATTATGAAAAAAGAAAGAAAAAAAAAGAAAAAAAATTTTGTGACTCAAAAATAAACACAAAACAATAAAAAAAAAGACTTAATTGAAACATAACAAGACACAAATAAAACACCCCCAAACTTAAATCACACATTGTCCCCAATGTGTGCAAGACTCAAAGAAAATAAAAGAAAAATGACAACTTACTGACACAACACAGCGGTCATAACGGAGGTCTAGGATGAAAAATTCTGGAATTTGCACGGAAATATGGCTCTCTGAGTTCGCGCCATGCCCGAGATTCAGCGCCACTGCTAAGATCGTGACCTGCTGAGTTCGCGCCATGCCTCGATTTCAGCCAAGCGCTGACGATCGCTTTTTTTTTTTTTGTTGCTCCTTTTTCCTGCTTTCACTTTTCACCCACCCACATCCCACAACACAAAACCAGAACCCCAGACCGTGAGTCTGTTCAAGACAAAATAAAATAAAAGAAAGACAGATATTAATTTAACATAATTAAAAACATTGGGTTGCCTCCCAACAAGTTACTGTCTTTAACGCCTTTTAGCGGACGCAATTAACCTTTCCGAGTGCCCATTGGATCCTTCTGCGAACTGCTTGCAATCCGCAGAGTTATTGTTGCAGGTCTCACTTCAACTACAACAATTGCTTCAAACAAGGGCCTCAAATATACGATTATCCCAAGTATACAAGACATGCTTGTCTTTTAGGTTCTCTCTAATGTAGGGATCAGTGAGATTCCCTACATCTTTCAACTCTAGGGGGTGCCCTTGATGGTTTTGACTTCCTGTTTGGGAGTCAACTTTGACAACTGGTGGTGTTTCTTCTGCAATAGGTACAAGAAAAAGATTTTCCAAGGAATCCAAGAAGGTGACTAATTGGATCTCTGCACTCTTCTCCTTCTCTACACCAACCGCTTGCGATTCCTCAATAGTTGGGTGTGATTCAGTGCTCCTCAATTTGTTGTTCTGTTGAATATGATCGCGAGTTCGCTATTTGCGTTTCCAACTTCTTTATACCCAACCTCATTTCGTCCATGAACCGAGTTTGGGACCTCGTGAGACTGAGTAGAGTTTCTCGTAATTCCTCCCTCTCTTCCTCTATGGTTGGAGCTCGATCATATTGACAGTAGAAATCCATGTCTTAAGGATCCATGAGATAAATCAAAACCAACAACGAATCACGGCACTCGATTTTTTTTTTTTTTTTTTTTTAATAACGAAAACGTAAAAATAAAATTAAAACCAAATTAGAAATTAAAAATAGATAATTTGATATTGAACTATTGCCTAATCCCTTGGCGCCAAAAACTTGATGCGCGTAATATGCACACACTTTTTAAACGCAAGTGCACGTTATCGTATCGCGTAGTATAGTCTTGGATAAGACCGAATATCGCCCTCTGGATTAGGGTCCAAGTATCGCTTATCTATTTTCTAGTATCTATTTGGTGAATTAATGATTGATTGTTTGGTTTGTAACTAAGAGTTATGAAAGCTAATTAAATATAAAGATTTAATTCGGATGTGATGAGAATAGGCTTCATGTATCCTTACTATCCGCATGTTACTTACTAATGCATTACTTATGGTATTCTTCTTTTGGAGAAAGCGGTTTACGAAATCGCTTTATACTCCCGTTAGGGTTATATAAACACTCAACCCCAGATTGTTCCTTACCTAACTTTGATAAGGGTAACGCTATAGGAGGATTAAGCACAAAAACCTAGTTGACCGTCACGCACAATGCGCAAAATTAGGGTTGTTAAGCCTCTCATCAACGCTACAAATCTAATTGAGGTATTTTCATCCCCAATTCAAGACCGTCTACCCAACTTACAAAGATATTCACAATCCTCCTTTCGTAACTGATTAGAAATCATATAGTGATAACTAGTTGTCAATTAGCTACCAAGAATTCAACTCAATTATTGGATAGATCTCTCAATAAGAATAATAACCATAAGCATGCATTACTTTATAACATAAGGTTCAAGAATTCAACATAGAAAGCCCTATAAGAGAATTAGTTCCTAGCCATGAATATGACAAGAACTAATCTCGTGTTCTTCATAAAAACTGAAATAAAGTAAAAGAAAAGAAAAGAAAATTACTAAGAATGAGTCTCCAAGCCAAGCATCCAAGGGTTGTGTTGTGGAATATTTACAAGGTGGATTGGTGGAAGGATGGATGTAGAATGGTGAATGGTAGAATGGAGAATGAATAATTCTTCTAATGATGTAGAGTATTTATAACCAAAGAATCCTTTAGGTGAAGGGTTAAGGATTTATGTAGGAAAGGAAAAGTTATTAGAATCCTTTTAGGTAAGGGTTTTTAGGTAGGAAAAGGTTTTTCTTTAGGTATGAAAAATTATCCCTTTTTGAAGGAAAAGTTATCCCTTTAGGATTCTGAAACATGTCAAATTCGCCCAAAGATTCACAATTCGCGTGGCGCCACGCAGATCAGCGCCATACAAATTCAAGAACTCTTCGACTTTCAAGATTTGGGCGCCATGCTTTTGGCTACAAGCGCCGGTGACATTTTTCTGGCGAATTTTCGTTTCGTCGTCTTTTTCTCGTCCGGACTTCGTCTGATTTTCTCTATAATTCCCGGAACTTCTTAGACTTCATTTCTTGGCCCTTTTGTGTGCAATTTCATCTCTTTTATGCTCATTTCATCTCCTTTTCGTCATTTCTCCATTTTTGACCGCTGTGACACAAAAGAAAGGAAAACGACCCTAATACTGTACTAAACATAAATAAAATGAGTAAAATACTAACTAAAAATGACTCAAAAAGTGTATATAAAATACACCGATCATACTACCACTTCCCTTCCTCTCCACCCGATAACCGACTTACCGGGAAAATTGGTACCGAATCAATCTCTTCTGTAGTCCACGTTGGCATAACATGAGGCCAACTAGCCCGTACTCATAATGACCTCAACGTCCGTCATAACAGCTCTGCTAGGGTCCGACGACTATATCGTTACTGACAATTATTATCTGCCCACTCAGCTACCACCCAACACTCACGGGTGTGGTTACCTCATAAAGGTTCTCATGGATTCTGGCTTCATTTCTTTCACACTTGGTTGCTCACTTCCTTACCGGTCGTACTCTTTTCCGTACTTCCAAACTTATTCTAGCTTACGTACATAACTTCCATAATAAAGTTGGCCTTCGATCCTGAAGTTACTAAGTTAAACAATATAAGGTCATTTCCGGCTCTCACAACCTGGTTCCGGTGGAATGCGTCCATGAATCCGTAAAACGATTAACTAGACTCGGGCTTGTACCGTGACTCACACGTGGCGACTACTATCAATCGATCCCACCCCATAAACGGGTATACTAACTTCTCATAATACCATAGTCGTGTCGCCTTGGTCACAACAACCATTACTTACTCCACACGGATCTCATCCGCATTTATCCTCTTAAGCGTACCACGTAGCTTAATTTACAAACATAGTCTCCCATCAGCCCTTAATTAAGCTTCTTAAGGTTCCATTACTTTTTCCGACAACTCATCGTCTCCTAATTTTCTCAAACTAGCACGTAAAACCTCGATGATAGTTCCTTAACTGTTCATACCCTCCTGCACCTATTTAGTCCTTACCAATCACGGTAATCTACAATCATTCTAGGCAACACATATGTGACCTCATACGTAAATCAGATAGCTGTATGTCACAATACCAACTATACTACAAGTATTACCAACCCGATACACAATCCACATAATCTTCCCCGGTCATCACGCTTCTCGTGGCTGCAAACACCATAACCTCGTTAGGAGAGACGACCCTAACCACAGTGTCTATCGTGACGATCTTAGAGTGAGAAGAAATGGAAACCAATCCTAAATATCCTGCACTCGATTATAGATGTGGTGCACAACACACCGATAATCAAGACTCTACTAGATACGGCTGTAGACTCTTTCCGAGGATTAATCGCTCGATACCACTTTTGTCACGACCAACCCGGACCGTGACCGGTGCCTTAACCGGGCACCCTAGTGACACAACATCGAGAGAAAACCAGGAATGTAAACTCAAGATAAACAACCATTAAGATATAGAATAGTTCAGCCCAAAATGGCTAACCCAAAAGTACATAAACCGAATAGCATATCCTTAACGAACCAAGTTCGACAAGACTACAGCCTCTAAGAATGAATAACACTATGACGGGACAGGCCCGCCATACCCCGAATGTACAAAAGTCTACAACCTCGTGGAATCGTACTAAAAGACGAGGCCTCCGAGAAATGGAGCCTTCCGAGAACCGAACCGTGATCCTAAGAGTGCGGATCGCAAGCTATGAACCTCAACTCATGCATGAACGCAGCCTCAAGGAGGTCGCATAACATGTACCAAATATGCGAATCGAAAATACGTAATAATATCATAAGTCAAAATATAATTTGGAGTTATAGAAAAATCGCTTTTACCTTGCATTGTGCCTTACTAACAATGAGAGTAACAAATGTATATATATATCTGCATAAAAATAGGAAGCTCATGATCAAACAGGTACCTCGCCTGTAGTATCATTAAGCAATCCTACTCGGGACTATTTCACCCGCATAGGTCCCGTGGACCCGCATGAGGTCATCCGCCTCGTCGTGGACTGCACCCGCATGAGACTATTTCACCCGCATGGATCCTGTGGATCCGCATGAGTACCATCGCGTACTCGCATGGGACTATTTCACCCGCATGGATCCTATGGTCCAGATCCGCATGAGTACAAGCGCCGCACTCGCATCATGGGTAGCAAATCCATGGCATAAATAGTAAACCATCCTATCGAGCATACCCGGCCACCCATCGCACAAGATGTCCAAAGGAAATAACAAGAATAACCCGGGGTTTACCCGTAATAATATATATATAACATAGCTCATCCGGCTATCATACATAACATAAGCACTACCGGCCTATCATATCATAACATAACATAAGCACTACCGGCCTATCATATCATAACATAAGCACTACCGGCCTATCATATCATAACATAAGCACTACCGGCCTATCATATCATAACATAAGCACTACCGGCCTATCATATCATAACATAAGCAAGTTAAGAAAATACCCTAACTTCTCATTAACATTATTAATATATCCTCTCTCATTTTAGTATACCTAAGGCACCAACATGTCTTTTAATAGAAAATCCGGGAATTTAACCCAAGTACCATGTACTTCTAACCTTTTAAGAAATAACTCCTTTTATACAAAAATTCCAAGATACTAATCACCATAGTATCAAGTTACGATTTCTTTTCAAAACAAGTCACATTTCCTTTTAAAACTATCTCAAGCTTCTAAATTAAGTGACTTCATTTCTTGTAAAACCTTAGGCAATTCATGCCTTAAAACCCTTTTCCTTCCACAAGTTCAAATCATCAAAACCTTTCTCCATTAAACTTTCACAAACTAATATAACCAACTCCCCATAAAGCCGTTATATTAGAGTTAAACAATAGTAAAACACATTCCCTTAAGTCCAAGGGATTTTTATACTTTTCTTTTAAAACGAAGCAAGTATCAAATACTTATAACAAACGAAGATTTCCAAATCTTGTACGTCTACCGTACTACATAGGTACAACTAATCATGCTCAAGAGATAGGAAAGCTCCACATACCTCTTCTGTCAATCCACAAGCTAAGTCCAATTTACCGCACGTAGTATGTCAACCTAAAATGACCACAATACGCTTATCATGCTCTAATTAAAATGCAGAATTTTTCCAAGTTAAAGTCACCAATTTCCTACGGAAAATCGCGCGTTCCTTTGTTTCTACATACATTGCCACCTTTTCCAAGGTCGATTTTTAACGCTCAAATGCCATGTTTAAGGCTCAACAACCAACCAACACCAAGGGGATTACACACCTAAACTTTGGTGTGTAAAATTCAGCCCCACAAGTTACAACAACTAACCCAACAAGTCTAATGTAGTATTTAGGCAACAACATGCTCATAATATCCCCCTAACCAATTCTTTCATAATCAACCCCATTTCTTACATGCAACTACTCTAAGTGCATTTTTCCAACTACAAGTTCTTCCTATTAAACATGCAACACCCAATACCAACTACAAGAGAAGAAATGTTACCTTAAGTTTTAGCCAAACTTATTCCAACACCTTGCTAGCCTTTTTCTCCAAGAACACCACCACAATAGTCTTCACAAGCTTGTAATAACCTTTCCTTCCTATTACACTTTTCAGATTTTTTCCCTTAGGCTAGAATTCCTCTTGAGAATTTAGAGAGAAGGATGAGCTTTTTAACTTAGAGAGATGGAGTGTAAAGATGAAAAGTTGAAAGAAATGACCAAGTCTTGGTCAATATAATGCATGTAGCAAATCGATGGGGGACACTTGTCACCCTCCCATGGCCTCTTTTAAAACAAAAATCGACTTTCTAAGTTTTTTCGCCCAAATTTCCCGCGCCGGCGCCGCATCCGGCTGGCACGCGGTGCGCAACTCTGCGGACTTCGAACTTTAGGCGCGCGACCACGATTTCCGCGCGCCATGAATTTCGCCATGCGCGCCCGGCCACACCATGGCCCTGAGGCCGATCAAGTTTTCTGATTTCGAGTCCTAACTCCTTCCGCATGGCCCCATACGCACGGCCCGAACCACGAGGTATAACATTCTCCCCCCCTTAGAAACATTTGTCCCGAATGTTCCTTCTAGCCTTACACAAAACACAATATAAACATATCTTCTTAACTATTCCTTTGCAAATACGAATGCTCCCCGAGCCACAACAAAACTCAAGCACAACTGCTAACCAAAACTAACAAGCAGCAAAGTAGGTTACCTGGAGGGGTAGGGAATAAGTGAGGATACTTCTTCATCATGTCATCCACTGCTTCCCACGTCATTTCCTCCCTGTTCTCGTTCCGCCATAAGACCTTGACGGAAGCCACGTCCTTCGCCCAAAGTCGCCTAACCTGTCGATCGAGTATCGTTATGGGACTCTCCCCGTACGATAGCTCCTCTGTTACTTGGACATCATGAACCGGGTGCACTCTAGATGGATCTCCAATACATTTCCGCAACATGGACACATGGAAAACTGGATGTACCGCCTCCAAATCGGACGACAGATCTAACTCATAGCAACCTCGCTACCCTACGACAATCTGATACGGCCCAATGTACCTTGGGCTAAGCTTCCCCTTCTTTCCCAATCTCATCACGCCCTTCATGGGCGATACCTTTAGAAAAACCCAATCATCTATCTCAAATTTCAAGTGTCGACGCCGATGATCTGCATACGACTTTTGTCGACTCTGAGCTGACAATAACCGCTCCTGGATAAGCTTCACCTTATCCACTACCTGTACCAAGTCCGCCCGACTAACTGAACTTCTCCTACCTCAAACCAACCTATCGGTGACCTACACTTCCTCCCATATAAGGCCTCAAAAGGCGCCATCTGGATACTAGAATGGTAGCTGTTGTTATCAGCATACTTCCACAAGAGGTAAATGATCCTCCAGCTACCCCTGAAATCAATAACACAAGCCCGCGGCATATCCTCAAGTGTCTAGATAGTGCGTTCGACTCGCCCGTCGACGAGGATGAAACGCCGCACTGAGACTCACCTGTGTCCCTAATCCCTTCTGGGAAGACCTCCAGAAGTTAGCCGTGAACTGGGCTCCTCTATCTGATATAATCAACGCCGGGACTCCGTGAATCTCACAATCTCTCTAATATATAATCTGGCATAGTCCTCACCAAAACGCCGCCCGATCAGAAGAAAGTGGGCTGATTTCACACCACAACAATAACCCAAATGGAATCATGTCTCCTCTGGGTGCGAGGTAACCCTGTAATAAAGTCCATGTTGACCACCTCCCATTTCCACATCGGAATATCAATAGCCTGTAATAGCCCACCGGGCTTCTGGTGCTCAACCTTAACCTGCTGATAATTAGGACACTGGGCAATAAAATCGGTCACGTCCCTCTTCAAACCATCCCACCAATACATGCACCTGAGGTCATGGTACATCTTAGTCGACCCCGGATGAATCGAATAACGAGCACCGCGTGTGCCTCCCCGAGACTGGCGACGAAGTCCTGTCACATCGGGAACACACAACCGGCCCTCGAATCTTAGCACCCCATCCGGTGCTACCTCAAATAGACTCTTCTCTTCCTGGAGAGTTGCATCTCGATACCGTACCAAAATCGGATCCTCATACTGTCGCCTCTTCACCTCCTCGACGATGGAAGACTCGGCGACTTCGAACCAATTCCGCATTAACGGAATCAACCAAACGAACCCCAAGGCTTGCTAATCGGTGTAACTCTGACCATGTCCTTCTTCCCCGCCGCACTTCGGCGGACTACCCATTAATCTGCGACTAAGGACATCTGCAACTACATTGGCCTTCCCTGGGTGGTATAGGATATCAATATCACAATCCTTGAGTAACCCTAACCACCGTCTCTGTCGCAAATTCAGCTGCCTCAGTCTGAAGATATACCGGAGTTTCCTGTGGTCTACGCAAATATCCACATGAAATCTATATAAGGAAATTGCCTCCAAATCTTCAAGGTACGATTAATCGCGCCACTCTAAATCGTGAGTAACGTAATTCCTTTCTTGCTTCCCTAACCGCCGGGAAACATAAGCTCTAACCTTATCGTGTTGCGTCAGCACACAACCCAGCCCAACACCCAACGTGTTACAATAATACCCTAACCCTCTAGTCTCTCAAGAGGGGTTAGAACTGTAGTTTTATATTCCGGTTAGGATATATAATCACTCAACCCCGATGCAGAACCCTTCTATCTTTCGATGATAAGATTTACCACAAAGGAGGATTAAAAACAATAACCTATTAAACTACACAAGTATCGGGGTACTTTCATCCACGATTTTAACCTATGTTTATTCAACTATAACATATTCACAATCTCCCCTTTCGGATCTCGATTAGAAATTATATATGTGATGATAATTAGTGATCAATTAATTACCAAGCAATCAAAGCAATTATTGAATAAATCTCAACTATATAAAGAAGAAACCAAAACCATGCATTAAATCATAAAACGAGGTTCAAGTTATTCGAATGGAAAGCCTAATTAAAGGTTAGCTCCTAGCCATAGACATGCTAAGAACTAAAATATTATCCAACATAAACTGAAAAATAAATAAAGTAAGAAAAAGAATTACTCAAGAACAAGCCTCCAATCTTGAAGCTTTCAAGAACTATGTGTTGTGTAGAGTTAGGGATTGTGGAACCCTTCAAAAATCTGCCATATGGCCTTTTTATATCCTCAAAAAACGTTCCCAACTTTTCCCTCTTGGTCTTGGCCCATTCCCATTCGGATTTGGCTGAAAACCCGCGTCGGCGCCACGGCCCTGAGACCGGCGCCGTGGCGCCGAAACTCCTGAAACTCGTCAGATCTTTGGGCGCCGTGGCGTTGATTTCGCTGATAGAGTGGCGCCACGGCGCCACCCTGTCCTTCGTCCGGTGTGCCAACTTTTCATCTTTTTTGGCTCTGGAACCTCTGTTTCTGTCCTCTTTTTGCTTCTTTTCGCCAATGTAAAATATATACTAACATGACACGTATTTGTACAAAAATGGGCCAAAGACTAACTAAAAATGACTCAAAAAGTGTATATAAAATACGCCTAACAAACACCCCCAAACTTAACATTTGCTCGCCCTCGAGTAAAGATCAGAAATAGAGACAAAGACACAAAAGAAAAGAAAAGAAAAGAACTCAAAGACACTGATCATCTGCTGCACAATTGCCACTAGAAAAACATGAAGGTTAGTAGGATAATATGCAGGAACATATAGCATGGATTTTTAGCATTCTAAAACTATTAAGTCAGATATTTCGCAAATTCAATTCAATCATTCTTAATGGACGTAAGAACACTTAACCTATGCATGTCAATATCAAAATTCAATGGCATGTTTACTTGCTATTCTCCACTAATCATGGGTACACATACTAGAGAACTTCAAAACTTTTCAGGGTTGTAATGTAGGCTTAGGCAGGGGTAGGTAAAAAAAATAGGCATTTAGGCTCAACTTACGCACCATAAGCTCTTTTTCTTTCAACTCTTCCCTTTTCTTTTGATTTCCTCTTTAATCTCGTACCTATCTTTCCCCTCTTTTTGTTTAGAGAGAATGAGGTGCATTGTTAATAACAGGCACCCCCAAACTTAAGCTTTTGCATTTTTTTCATTGGGGTGCATCTATTTTTTTTTCACTTCTCTTTTTGTCCCTTTTCAACACTTTTTATTCCAAACATCTTAATTTTCCACTTATGGCACAATTATGGAATTATAGGATGTCAAAGAAATATCTTATTTTTGGCTCAAATGGGCTGACTAGGGATACAATTTTAATGTCAGGAATAGGCAATGAATGGTAAGAAAAAGCTAACAAAGAAATGCCTGAGTCATATCCCTAACATGTATATCCTAACTATTTCGCCTCAAATAACAAGTAAGCAGACACATATGCTTAATCATTAACAAATGCATAAATCAAGCAAGATACCCAAAATAATTTAATTTCAAGAATTCTTGGCATATCTAACTTAAGCGTTCAGATTTTCTGCTTCTAATTCCATTACATTATCCCACTTTTTTTTTCATTAGGCGTTTCAAGTAACTACAGCATGCATGATCATAAAAAAAAATTAGACTCATATAAGACATAAAAATAAACAATAACAAGACTCAAACACACAAAAATAGACTCAAAAATAAACTAAGAACAAAAATAAACTAAGAACCTCCCCCAAACTTAAATCACACATTGTCCCTAATGTGTGCAAGACTCAAAAATAAAAGAAAGACGGGACAACTTACAGACTTGTGATTAAAAATAGTGGCGATGGCGGCGAGTAATGCATGACAAATAATTTTAGGGTGGCGCCGCGACTATGCATGTCGGCGCCGTGGCGCCCAAAGTACTGCGAGGTCTGAGAACTCGGTGCCACGACTCTCTGATTTTCCGGCGCCATGGCCCTGAGTCTGGGCGCCGTGGCGCTGCACTCTCTTTGCTCCATGTTTTTGGCCTTGTAACTAGCATCACAACATCAAAAACAATACCAGACGTGACACTGTTCTAACTAAGCTAAAAATGCATAAATTTAAAACCTTGGGTTGCCTCCCAAGTAGCGCTGTCTTTAACGTCTTGTATCCGGACGCAAGTTCCTTATCAAGAAGCCTGGGGTAATTTAACCCCACAGCCTATCCATTTCATGACCATCTTTCTTTTTAGCCTTCTATTTGTATTTTTCTTTTTTTTCTCAGGAGGATGTTTAGAAATACTTACCTGTGCTGGCAGACTGCTCTCATTGGTTTTGGCTTGTGTTGGCTCAAATGATGTGGCAGCTGTGCTGACTGCGATACATTTTCTTATGACTGAGGATTCAATTGAGGGTTATAATACTTTAAATATCATCTCCTCGTCCTCAACTCTCAGTTTTAGCTCGCCATTTTCCACATCAATCAATGCTCTCCCAGTGGCGAGGAATGACCATCCCAAAATAATGGGAATTTCATCATATTCCTCCATGTCGAGGATGAGAAAGTATGCTGGGAAGAAGAACTTCCCCACTTTGATGAGCATGTCTTCAATGATGCCTAAAAGATGCACCACTGATCTGTCCGCTAGCTGTAGATTCACTGTAGTTGGCTTGATCACTCTCAATCCCAGCTTCTTGAATACAGATAGGGGTAACAAGTTTATGATAGCCCCTATATCACATAATGCCCTGTTGCAAGTCACATTCCCTATCGTGCAAGGTAGGGTGAAACTCCCCGAATTTTTCAACTTTGGGGGCGGCTTCTTTTGCAAAATGGCACTACACTCTTCAGTTAGTGCTATGGTCTCATATTCCACTAGTTTCCTCTTCTTTTCAAAGATCTCCTTCATAAATTTGAAGTAGGTAGGCGATTGTTCCAACGCTTGAACGGCGGGATATTGATATGCAATTTCAAAACCTCTAGGAACTTTGAGAATCGCTTATCTTGGGTCTTTCTCAAGCCTCTAAGGATAGGGATCTTCTCTGTACTCTCATCGAACCAGGTGGAGCCTCCTCTAAAATAGGGCGGTCATCAGTAACCCCCTCTTTCTCAATCTCAACTTCCTTTTCAGTCCCCATTGCAGGTTCAGGAGCAACTGGTTCTAACTGCTTCGCACTTCTCAACTGTACTGCCTGACACTGCTCTTTGGGATTTATCTCTGTATTACTGGGAAGAGTGCCCTGTGGCCTGTTATTTGCCATTTTTTCCAGCTGTCCAACTTGGGTTTCCAAGTTCTTTATGGATGACCTTGTCTCTGTCATGAACTGGGTATGTGAATTTGTAAGTGTCAACAAGGCTGCTCGCAATTTATCTGGCTTTTCTTGTGGGCAAGGTGCACTGAACTGTTGTGAAGATGAGGCCTGATTAAATGGTTGATGATTCTGGTATTGACCTCTGTATTGAGTCTGCTGCCCCTGGTCACCCCTCCATGAGAAGTTTGGGTGATACCTCCACCTCAGATTGTAAGTGTTTGAATAAGAGTTGTTCTGGGGCCTCTGGTAATTTCCCACTGCCTGACATTCTGCTTGCTCAATAGGGATGTTGTTGGGGTCTGCTGATGGACACCTATCAAAAGTATGAGGACCCCCACAAATCTCACAATTCATTGACATCTGAACTGCATTCACTTACACTGTGTTCTGCTGAAGTTGCTTGGTCAAGAGAGCAACCTGTGCATTTAACGCTGTAATGACATCGATCTCATGAACTCCTATCGCTCTCCTTCCACTTACCCCTCTATCATATGGCACATAGTTATTAGTGGCCATGTCTTCTAGCAAATCATGGGCCTCATGTGTTGTCTTATTCATGAAGGTTCCACCTGCAGCTGCATCAATGATGGTTCTTGTTGTCCCACTTAGCCCATTGTAGAAAATATGGACCAAATTCCACAGTTCAATGCTATGATGCGGACACTTTCTCTGCAGATCTTTAAATCTCTCCCAAGCCTCATAGAGTGACTCCCCATCACCGTAGAAATTGTTCACCTCCTCTCACCGGCTTGCGCTTTGGAAGGTGGAAAGAACTTTGTCAGGAACTTCTGTGTCAGATCCTGCCATATAAATATAGAATTTGTAGGCAGGGAATTCAACCAAACCTTTGCTCTATCCCTGAGTGAGAAGGGAAAGAGCCTCAACCGGATGGCCTCATCAGTAACACCATTATATTTGAACGTTGCACACAGTTCCAAGAAATTTGCAATGTGCATATGTGGGTCTTCAGATGGTAACCCTCCAAATTTAATTGTATGTTGCACCATGCTCAGGATCGCATGCTTTATTTTAAAATTATTCGCTCCTATTGTTGGGAGCCTTATGCATGTGTCACGACCCGACCCCGGGGCCGCGACTAGTACCCTACCGGGGTACCCTGTCAGGTATACATCAGAGAATAGCAGTGGAACATACATAACACATAACTTATAAAAAGGTAACATCACCGCCACCGATAAGGCCGCTTCCATAAAACATACTAATCAAAAGTATAGCAAGACAACTTGTTCTCTTACAAAACACATACGTGACCACGCACTTAAGGATAACAAGCGTGGCGGACAGGCCCCGCCATACCGAATGTACACAATACCTATAGCATCGTGAGTAACCAGACTAACAAAACAAGCTTCCGAGGATGAAGCTTCGACACGAGAACAGTGATCCTAAGAACGAGGATCCACACCGCTTACCTTACATGCGGCATAACGCAGCCCCGGGAAGGGTCGACACAATATGTACCAAGTATGTAAAGTCGAAAATCCGTAATAATGATATCATAAGTCTAAAGTAAGCTGGAGTCATGGAAGACAATCAAAATACCTTTTACTGTGCCTTACTAACAATGAGAGTGACAAGTATATATATAATACTGCATAAAATAGGAGCCTCATGATCAAAACAGGGTACCTCGCCCGTAGTATCAATAAGCACCCCTACTCCTGGGACTATTTCACCCGCATAGGTCCTGTGGACCCGCATGAGGTATTCCTCGCATAGGCGACTACCGCGCATGGGACTATTTCACCCGCATAAGCCCATAAGGACTCGCATGAGGTATTCCTCGCATCGTGGGTAGCAAATCCACGGAACAGGTGGTATAACGATCTTGGGGATTTACCCCTCAGATATACTTTTACCCTGAAGCAGATGGTATAACGATCTTGAAGACTTACCCCTCAGATATACTCTTACACTGAAGCAGATGGTATAACGATCTTGGGGACTTACCCCTCAGATATACTCTTACACTGGAGAAGGTGGTATGACGATCTTGGGGCTTGCCCCTCAGACATACTCTTACTCTGGAGAAGGTGGTATAACGATCTTGGGGCTTGCCCCTCAGATATACTCTTACCCTAGCTCAAACTGTCATCATATCATAATCATAAATAAGTTAAGAAAACTTATAACTTCTTATTAGTCTTGTTCATATACCCTCTCATTTTAGTTTACTTAAGGCACTTAATCATATCTTTAATAAAAGAAAACCGGGAATTTAACCCAAGTACTACATACTTCAACTCTTTTAAAAGTGACTCTTTTTCATACATAAAATCTTTGGGCAATTGATGCCTTAAAATCAATTTGCCTTTCATAAATCAAATCATTTGTCCTTACTTGTCTTACTTAGAGTAAACCTCTTCTCATTAACCTTTTATAAAGCTAATAAACCAACTTCCCATAAAGTTGTTATATTAACCCTACACTTTAGTAAAATCACACTTTTCCCCTAACCAAGGGACTTATACATTCTTAAAATGAAACAAGTCTTTATATACTTAAAACAAGTAAGAATACCAAATCTTGTACGTCTACCGTACTACATAGTTACATCTATTCATGCTCAAGAAATAGGAAAGCTCCACATACCTCTTCGGTCAATCCACTTGCTAAGTCCAACTACCGCAAGTAATATGTCAACCTATAATAACCATAATGCGTTTATTAACCTCTAATTTCAATGTAGAAATAATCTAAGTTCAAAGCCCCTAATTCTATGGAAAATTGGGCAGCATTTCCTTTGTTTCTACATACTTTGCCACCTTTCTCAAGGCCGAATTCAACATCCAAATGCCACATTTAAGGCTCAACAATCCAAACATATCAAAGGGGATTACACACCTAAACTTGGGTGTGTAAAATTCTGCCCCAAAAGGTACAACAATTCACTTAACAATTCTAAAGTAGTTTTTAGGCTACAACATGCTCATAAATTCTTTTTAGCCAATTCTTTCATATCCAAACCACATTTCTTACATGCAAGGATTCTTAGTGCATTATTTACTACTACACATCCCTTCTTCTTCACATGCAACATTAATAACTAACCACAAGAGAAGAAATGTTACCTTAAAACTTTAGCCAAACTTATTCCAACAACTTTGCTAGCCTCCTTTCCAAGAGCATCACCACAATAACACCAACAAGCTAGCCACAAGCTTCCTTCTTGTTCTTAACTTTTCAGATTTTTCTTAGGCTTGAATTCCTCTTGGAATTTTAGAGAGAAGTGGGAGCTTAAGCTTAGAGAGAGAGAGGGATTTGAAAGATGACCAAGTCTTCAAGACTTGGTCAATATAAGGCATGCAAGAAATCAGATGGGGGGGGACACTTGTCACCCTCCCAAGGTCTTTTAAAAGAAAAATCTGATTTTTCCTAAGTTTTTCCGCCAGGAATCCCGCCTCGGCGCCGCGGCGCTGAAACCTCTGCGGACTCTCGGAACTTCCGGCGCCGCGGCGCTGCAACTTCAGCGACCCCTCAGTATATCCGGCGCCGCGGCCCTGTCGCCTTTGCCTGAAACGCATTTCTGTCCGTCTGCGCACTGAACTTGTAACTCCCATAACTTTCTACTCCGACGTCCTATCGACGAACGGTTGGTTGCGTTGGAAACTAGACTCAACGAACTACGCCCTAGGCCTTTGAAACACTTAGGAACTCTCAATGTACCAGGTCATAACCCGCCTCAAAGTTGACTAAAACCCGTCCGGAACAATCCGTCAACCCATCATTTGAAAATTTTAAGTCTTACATGCTTTCGTACGCTCTCATACGTAGTGTCAGAACTACGGGGTATAACATTCTCCCCCCTTAGAAACATTCGTCCCGAATGTTCCTTCTAGGCTTACTCAAATCACCGTATCGACATAGACTCTCTTAACTATTCTTTTGCAAATAAAGAAGCTCCACGAGCCACAACATTACTCAAGCATAATTGCTAAATCAAAACTAACAAGCAGGAAAGTGGGTTACCTGGAGGTGTAGGGAATAAGTGAGGATACTTCTTCACCATGTCATCCTCTGCTTCCCACGTCATTTCCTCCCTGTTCTCGTTCCGCCATAAGACCTTGACGGAAGCCACGTCCTTCGTCCGAAGTCGCCTAACCTGTCGATCGAGTATCGCTATGGGACTCTCATCATACGATAACTCCTCTGTCACTTGGACATCATGAACCAGGTGCATTCTAAATGGGTCTCCAATACATTTCCGCAACATGAACACATGGAAAACTGGATGTACCGCCTCCAAATCGGACGGCAGATCTAACTCATAGGCAACCCTGCCTACCCTACGGACAATCTGATACGGCCCAATGTACCTTGGGCTAAGTTTCCCTTTCTTCCCAAACCTCATCACGCCCTTCATGGGCGATACCTTTAGGAAAACCCAATCATCTATCTCAAATTCCAAGTGTCGACGCCGATGATCTGCATACGACTTTTGTCGACTCTGAGCTGCCAACAACCGCTCCTGGATAAGCTTCACCTTATCCATGGCCTGCTGAACCAAGTCTGGCCCGACTAACTGTACTTCCCCTACCTCGAACCAGCCTATCGGTGACCTGCACTTCCTCCCATATAAGGCCTCATAAGGCGCCATCTGAATACTAGAGTGGTAGCTGTTGTTATAAGCAAACTCCACGAGAGGTAAATGATCCTCCCAGCTACCCCTGAAATCAATAACACAAGCCCGCAGCATATCCTCAAGTGTCTGGATAGTGCGCTCGGCCTGTCCGTCGGTCTGGGGATGAAACGCCGTACTGAGACTCACCTGTGTCCCTAACCCTTTCTGGAAAGACCTCCAGAAATTAGCCGTAAACTGGGCCCCTCTGTCTGAAATAATCGATGCAGGCACTCCGTGCAGTCTTACAATCTCCCTGATATACAGTCTTGCATAATCCTCGGCCGAAAAAGTCGTCCTGACTGGAAGAAAATGGGCTGATTTCGTCAGCCTGTCGACAATAACCCAAATGGAATCATGCTTCCTCTGAGTGGTAGGTAATCCCGTAATAAAATCCATATTTACCACCTCCCACTTCCAAGTCGGAATATCAATAGCCTGCAACAGCCCACCGGGCTTCTGGTGCTCAACCTTAACCTGCTGACAATTCGGGCACTGCGCCACGAACTCCGCAACGTCCCTCTTTAGGCCATCCCACCAATACACGCATCTGAGGTCATGATACATCTTAGTCGACCCCGGATGAATAGAATAACGAGCACTGTGTGCCTCCCCCAGAATCTGCTGACGAAGTCCTGTCACATCGGGAACACACAACCGGCCCTCAAATCTTAGCACCCCATCAGGTGCTACCTCAAACAGACTCCTCTCTTTCTGAACAGCGGCATCTCGATACCGGACCATAATCGGATCCTCATACTGTCGCCTCTTCACCTCCTCGACGATGGAAGACTCGACAACCTCTCGAACCCGAACTCCATCACTATCAGAATCAACCAAACGAACCCCAAGGCTCGCTAGCTGATGTAACTCTCGGACCATATCTCTTTTCTCTGGCTGTACATCAGACAGACTACCCATCGATCTGCGACTAAGGGCATCTGCAACTACATTGGCCTTCCCTGGGTGGTATAGAATATCAACATCGTAATCCTTAAGTAGCTCCAACCACCGTCTCTGTCGCAAGTTCAGCTCCCTCTGGCTGAAGATATACCGAGACTCTTGTGTGCGTGTAAATGTCACATGAACTCCATATAAATAATGTCTCCGGATCTTCAAGGCATGAATCATCACGCTAACTCAAGTCATGTGTGGGATAGTTCTTCTCATGCTTCCTAAGTGTCGAGATCATAAGCTATAACTCTGTCGTCTTTGCGTCAAGACGCACTCCAAGCCCGACACTGACGTCACAATAAACCACATATCCATCTAAACCCTCGGAAGAGTAAAGCTGGGCGGTCGTCAATTTCTCCTTTAGCAACTGGAAACTTTCCTCACAAGTATCCGTCCACCGGAACATAGCTGCTTTCTGAGTTAGCTTAGTCAAAGGTGCTGAAATAGAAGCAAACTTCTCCACAAACCTCCGATAATAACCTGCAAGGCCCAAAAAGTTGCGCACCTCCGTCGGTGTAGTGGAGTGCAGGCCAAGTCTTGGCTGCCTCAATCTTGTTGTATCAACCCGAATACCATCGGCCCCGATAACATGCCCTAAGAAAGCCACTGAAGCTAACCAGAACTCGCACTTCGAGAACTTGGCATACAACTGCCGGTCTCGGAGGACTCCCAATATCGTCCTCATATGATCTGTATGCTCCTGCTCTATGCGCGAATACACCAAGATATCATCAATAAACACTATAACGAACATATCCAAGAATGGCCTGAACATCATATTCATCAAATCCATGAATACTGCTGGGGCGTTGGTCAACCCGAAAGACATTACCCTGAACTCATAGTGCCCATACCGGGTCCTGAATGCAGTCTTTGGGATATCTATCTCTCTAACTCGTACCTGATGATAACCAGACCGCAGGTCTATTTTGGAAAAACACCTTGCACCCTGCAACTGGTCAAACAAATCGTCAATCCTGGGGAGGGGATATCTGTTCTTGATAGTTACCTTGTTCAGCTGCCTGTAATCAATACACATACGCAGCGTCCCATCCTTCTTCTTTACAAATAACACTGGTGCTCCCCAAGGAGAAACACTTGGCCTAATAAAGCCTTTCTCTAGCAAATCTTTCAGCTGGTCCTTCAACTCGGCAGGTGCCATCCTGTATGGCGGAATAGATATTGGTCGAGTGTCTGGCGCCAAATCAATGCAAAACTCAATCTCCCTCTCAGGAGGGATACGAGCTTCGTGCGGGAATACGTCGAAACTCTCTAACGACCGGGCCGATCAAGGTTCGGTATTTCAGCCTCAGTGTCGAATACCCGAACCATATGGTAGATATACCCTTTCTGCACCATCTTCCTAGCCTTGAGGTAAGAAATAAACTTACCCCTCGGCGATGCAGTATTCCCCTTCCACTCGATAACCGGCTCGCCGGGAAATTGGAACCGAACTAATCTCTCTCTACAGTCTACATGGGTATAGCAAGACGCTAGCCAATCCATACCCATAATCACATCAAAGTCTGTCATATCCAACTCTATCAAGTCGGCTAGAGTCTGACGACTGTCTATAGTCACTGGGCAAGCCTTATATACCCGCTCAACTATCACTGAATCACCTACTGGCGTAGCCACCTCAAAAGGTCTTATGGACTCGGGATCTATCCCTATTCTACTGGCAATATGAGGAGATATATAGGACAATGTAGAACCTGGATCTATCAAAGCATATACATCACAGCAAGAAACCAATAATGTACCTGTGACGACATCTGGTGACGCCTCCTGGTCCTGTCGGCTGGACATAGCATAGATGCGGTTCTGAGGACCGCTAGAACTGGGACCCCTACCCCGACCTCTGCCGCGGCCTGCTGGCCCATAAGTACCTCGCCTCGGGCGTCGACCATCAAGATGAAGATCCGAGAATCGACCGTCGGCTGAACCGTAACGCTCCCGCCGCCTAAGGACGGACAATCCTTCTTCAGATGGCCCTGCTGGCCATAAGAGTAACACGCTCCCGAACCCATACGGCACTCGCCCGGATGAGACCTACCGCATCGAATGCACCGAGAGGTAGGTGGTCTCGATTGGTGACGGTCTCTGCCTCCCTGAAGTCCTGGAGCCACGACTGCTCTGAATAACCCGGTGATCGGACCTCCGCCGGAAAGCGAGAAGGAGCACTGTCTTTGGCCGGAATGTGGACCTAGTTCGCTGGTGGCCGCCTCAAAATCGCCTGAGACCACTGCCCCGGCCTCTTGGGCTGGCCTAAATCTAGCTGATCCTGTCTCTCTCGCCTCAATCTCACGTGCGCTGCGCATCTGGCGATATCCATCCCCGGCTGAAGAGCCACCCCCAAGCATGCAGTAATCATATGACGGTCTAATCCCATCACATACCGATGAACCACATCATCATGTCATTCTGATGGTGTGCGCATATCTGGCCAAGGAGTCAAACTCCAGGCTGTACTCTCTGATAGTCCTCCCATCCTACCTCAAGGTCAAGAATCTATCTACGCGGGCTCTCCTCATCTCAGGAGGCAAGAAGTGATCCAGGAAAGCCTCTGTGAACTCTTCCCAAACAGCTGGAAGAGCATCCTCACCTCTCGACAACACCCATGACTCAAACCAGTTCAACGCAATATCGCGTAACCGGTAAGAAGATAGTATAACAGACTCAGTCTCCGATGCCCTAAGCACCTGCATGGTCCGCTGTAACTGCCGGACAAACTCCTGCGGATCCTCCTCAAATCTCGAACCATAGAACTCGGGTGGGTGACAACCCAGAAATCCGAATCAGAACCGTCGGCTCTAGGGTTGGCCGCTGCTCATCGCTTCCCGCCACTCGCCATCGATGGCGAATCATTCCGTAATCTCTATACTCGGACCACGGTGCGGATGGAGGATCCGGTACGCGGTCTCGATGCCGCTCACGCCTCGAAATCTGCGAAATGGCGGCGACGACGTGGAACTCGCCGCCAAACATCATCTCGTAAGGAATGAGCACAGCCCTCATGACTCTCCGCGTCCGCCCCACTAAGCGCACCTCTTGCCCTTCTGGGTCGCGGTTACCTTGCGTGGAGGCATAACTGATACATAAAGGAAAACATCAGAGGAGGTTCAACCTATAACTCAGCTTTATTGCACGATCTTAGAGTGAAAGAATGGAAACCAATCCTAAATGTCCTGCAGCCTCCTGATTATAGATGTGGTGCACGACACCGATAATCAAGACTCTACTAGACACGATGCGTGGACACTTTACGAGGACTAACTACTCGATACCACTTTTGTCACGACCAGGACCGGGCGCGACTAGTACCTGCAAGGTACCGCCGGTATACATCGAGAGAATAGCGGTGAACATACATAACACATAACTTATAAAAGGTAACATCACCGGCGGTAGATAAATTTGCCTTAAAACCATACTAATCAAAAGTATAGCAGTACAACTTGTTCTTACAGCCCAACACATACGTGACCACAGACCTCTAAGGATAACAACTGTGGCGGGACAGGGCCCCGCCATACCCCTGAATGTACACAATACCTATAGCATCAGGGAGTAACCGTACCAACAAAACAAGCTTTCGGAGGGATGGAGCTTCTGACCGGAGCGGTGATCCTAAGAACGAGGATCCACAATCACCTTACCGCCTGCGGCATGAGCGGCCAGGAAGGGTCGATTACCTGATATGTACCAAGTATGTAAAGCTGGAAAATATTGTAATAATGATATCATAAGTCTAAAGTAAGCTGGAGTCATGGAAGACAATCAAAATACCTTTTACTGTGCCTTACTAACAATGAGAGTGACAAGTATATATATAATCTTTGCATAAAATAGGGCCTCGTGATCAAAAGCAGTACCTCGCCGTAGTATCAATAAGCGACCTACTCGAGACTATTTCACCCGCGTAGGTCATGTGGACCGCGTGAGGTATTCCTCGCATAGGATGTACCGCGCGTGGGACTATTTCACCGCGTAAGCCCATAAGGACTCGCGTGAGGTATTCGCCGCGTCGTGGGTAGCAAATCCACGGAACATGTGGTATAACGATCTTGGGAATTTACCCCTCAGATATCCTCTTACCCTGAAGCAGATGGTATAACGATCTTGGGGACTTACCCCTCAGATATACTCTTACACTGAAGCAGATGGTATAACGATCTTGGGGACTTACCGCCGGATATACTCTTACCTTTGGAGAAGGTGGTATGGCGATCTTGGGGCTTGCCTCGGACATACTCTTACCACGTAGAAGGTGGTATAACGATCTTGGGGCTTGCCGCCGGATATACTCTTACCCTAGCTCAAACTGTCATCATATCATAATCATAAATAAGTTAAGAAAACTTATAACTTCTTATTAGTCTTGTTCATATACCCTCTCATTTTAGTTTACTTAAGACACTTAATCATATCTTTAATAAAAGAAAAGCAGAATTTAACCCAGTACTACATACTTCAACTCTTTTAAAAGTGACTCTTTTCATACATAAAATCTTTGGGCAATTGATGCCTTAAAATCAATTTGCCTTTCATAAATCAAATCATTTGTCCTTACTTGTCTTACTTAGAGTAAACCTCTTCTCATTAACCTTTTATAAAGCTAATAAACCAACTTTCCATAAAGTTGTTATATTAACCCTACACTTTAGTAAAATCACACTTTTCCCCTAACCAAGGGACTTATACATTCTTAAAACGAAACAAGTCTTTATATACTTAAAACAAGTAAGAATACCAAATCTTATACGTCTACCGTACTACATAGTTACATCTATTCATGCTCAAGAGATAGGAAAGCTCCACATACCTCTTCGGTCAATCCACTTGCTAAGTCCAACTACCGCAAGTAATATGTCAACCTATAATAACCATAATGCGTTTATTAACCTCTAATTTCAATGTAGAAATAATCTAAGTTCAAAGCCCCTAATTCTATGGAAAATTGGGCAGCATTTCCTTTGTTTCTACATACTTTGCCACCTTTCTCAAGGCCGAATTCAACATCCAAATGCCACATTTAAGGCTCAACAATCCAAACATATCAAAGAGGATTACACACCTAAACTTGGGTGTGTAAAATTCTGCCCCAAAAGGTACAACAATTCACTTAACAATTCTAAAGTAGTTTTTAGGCTACAACATGCTCATAATATCTTTTTAGCCAGTTCTTTCATATCCAAACCACATTTCTTACATGCAAGGATTCTAAGTGCATTATTTACTACTACACATCCCTTCTTCTTCACATGCAACATTAATAACTAACCACAAGAGAAGAAATGTTACCTTAAAACTTTAGCCAAACTTATTCCAACAACTTTGCTAGCCTCCTTTCCAAGAACATCACCACAGTAACACCAACAAGCTAGCCACAAGCTTCCTTCTTGTTCTTAACTTTTCAGATTTTTCTTAGGCTTGAATTCCTCTTGGAATTTTTGATAGAAGTGGGAGCTTAAGCTTAGAGAGAGAGAGGGATTTGAAAGATGACCAAGTCTTCAAGACTTGGTCAATATAAGGCATGCAAGAAATCAGATGGGGATACTTGTCACCCTCAAGGTCTTTTAAAAGAAAAATCTGATTTTTCCTAAGTTTTTCGCCAGAAACCCGCCTCAGCGCGCGGCCAGCGCGCGCGGCGCAAACTCTGCGGACTCTCGGAACTTCCGCGCCGCGGCCACGCTATCTGGCGCGCGCTGCTTCAGCGACCCTCGGTATATCCGCGCGACCTGCATCCGGCGCGCGCGCGCCTTTGCCTGAAACGCATTTCTGTCCGTCTGCGCATTGAACTTGTAACTCCCATTATTTTCTACTCCGACGTCCTATCGACGAACGGTTGGTTGCGTTGGAAACTAAACTCAACGAACTACGCCCTAGGCCTTTGAAACACTTAGGAACTCTCAATGTACCGGGTCATAACCCGCCTCAAAGTTGACTTAAACCCGTCCGGAACAATCTGTCAACCCATCCTTTGAAAATTTTAAGTCTTACATGCTTTCGTACGCTCTCATACGTAGGGTCAGAACTACGGGGTATAACAACATGTTTGTGCTCCATTCACTCTTGGTAGCACATAGTCTCCCAAACTCCTTTTTGCCTGGACCTGAACTCTTTCCTCTTCATCATTCTACAACCCTGGGGGTATTCTTTGGTTGGGTTGGTGATCCCCTATGGCTATTAAGTCCAAGATTCTTTTGTTTCACCGGTTCTGCTTGCAAGTCTTCTCGATCTCAGGGTTGAAGGGAACAAGTGTATCTTCTCCTCTCTTTCTTCGCATAAACTAGATACTTGAAATAGATCAAAATCAACAAACGGATCACGACGCACGGTTCCACAAATTAAATAAAATAAAAACCAAATTAGAAATTAAGAATAGATAGATTGATATTGAATTACGTCAATCCCCGGCAACGGCGCCAAAAACTTGTTAGCGATATATCCACACGCTTAACTCAAGTGCACGTATCGTGACAAGTAATATAGTCTGGGTAAGACCGAATATTGTCCTCAGAGATTAGTGTTCAATTACCAATTTCTATCCTATGGTATCTATTTGGTGATCGATATTTTGATGGTTGTTTGTATCTATGACTACTAAATAATTATAAAATTTAACTAAATTACTTTACTTAAATCAGATATGGTGGAAATAGGGCTTCCAATCTCCTCAACTATCCGCTCGCTTTAATCTTTAATGCAATGATAAAGGTTCTTCTTCTATATTGAGATAGCAGGTTAACTAAGCCGTTTTATATTACGGTTAGGATATATAAACACTCAACCCCGATGCAGAACCCTTCTATCTTTCGATGATAAGATTTACCACAAAGGAGGATTAATAACAATAACCTATTAAACTACACAGGTATCGGGGTACTTTTGTTATACCAGTGGTTCGTCTGGACGCGATCGGGGTTTCAGTATGGCCGGGCGAGGCGCGCGCCAAGCGGGTGATTGTAGGCGCGCGCGGGTCAGTGGTCGCGCGAAAGATCTGAGAGTCGAAGTTTCAGCCGCGGCCTGGAAGATCAGGTCGATGGGAGTTCTTGGCCGCCGCCAGAGGGAAGCGACGCCGAGGTGGGAAATCTGGCGGAAAAACTTAGGAAAAGTCAGATTTTTCTTTTAAAAGACCTTGGGAGGGTGACCAGTGTCCACCCATCGATTCTGCATGCATTATATAAAGACTTGGTCATCTTTCATCTCTCTCTTAGAAAAGCTCCTCCTTCTCTCTTAAATTATTTCAAGCTCCTCATTCTCTCTAAAACTCCAAGAGGTATTCTAGCCTTAGGAAAAATCTGAAAAAGTAAAAGGCAAGAAGGAAGCTTGTGGCTAGCTTGTGAAGGTTGTTGTGGTGGTGTTCTTGGAATAGAAGCTAGCAAATTGTTGGATAAATTTGGCTAAAGCTCTAAGGTAATGATTCTTCCTCTATTATTAGTTTTTAGTGTTGCATGTTAAGAAGAAAGTACTTGTGGTAGTAAATAATGCTATTAGAGTCATTGCATGCAAGAAATGTGGGTTGGGTATGAAGGTTTTGGCTAAAGAGATATTATGAGCATGTTGTAGCCTACAAACTACTTTAGAATTGTTAAGTGTAATATTATAACTTATGGGGCAGAATTTTACACACCCAAGATTAGGTGTGTAATCCCCTTTGTGTTGGTTTGGATGTTGGGCCTTAATGAGGCGTTTGGGTGTTGAAAATCGGCCTTTGAAAAAGGTGGCAAAGTGAGTAGAAACAAAGGAAATGCTGCCCAATTTTCCTTAGGAATTGGTAACTTGAATTTGGAATTTCTACATTGAAATTAGAGGTTAATAAACGCACTATGGTTATTATAGGTTGACATATTACTTGCGGTAGTTGGACTTAGCAAGTGGATTGACCGAAGAGGTATGTAGAGCTTTCCTATCTCTTGAGCATGAATAGTTGTATCTATGTAGTACGGTATACGTACAAGATTTGATAATCTACACTTGTTTTAAAGTATATGATACTTGTTTTATTTCCAAAGTATAAGTCCCTTGGGTTGAGGGAAAATGTATTTGACAAAGGGATAACGCTAATATAAGGACTTTATGGGAAGTTGGTTATATTAGTTTTCTTGAAAGGTTCACAAAGAAAGGTTTACTCTAATTAAAACAAGTACGGGTAAAGGATTTGAAACTATGGAAGGTGGATTGATTTTTAGGCATTGGTTGCCTAAGGTTTTAAAGGAAATGAAGTCACTTGATTTAGAAGCCTATTATATTTCTAAAAGGAAATGTGACTTGTTTTGAAAAGAAATCGTAACTTGATACTAGGGTGAATAGTATCTTGGAATCTTTGTATAAAAATAGTTTTTCTTAAAAAGTTAGAAGTACATGGTACTTGGGTTGAATTCCCGGATTTTCTATTAAAAGACATGTTAGTGCCTTAGGATACTAAAATGAGAGGATATATTAATAATGTTAATAAGAAGTTAGGGGATTTTTTAACTTGCTTATGTTATGATAGGCCGGTAGTGCTTATGTTGTGATATGATAGGCCGGTAGTGCTTATGTTGTGATATGATAGGCCGGTAGTGCTTATGTATGATATGATAGGCCGGTAGTGCTTATGTTATGTATGATAGCCGGATGAGCTATGTTATATATTTGTATTATTACGGGTAAACCCCGGGTTATTCTTGTTATTTCCTTTGGACATACTGACACGATGGGTGGCCCACGGGTATGCTCCAATAGGATGGTTTACTACTTATGCCATGGATTTGCTACCCATGATGCGAGTGCGGCGTTTGTACTCATGCGGATCCGGTCCACAGGATCCATGCGGGTGAAATAGTCCCATGCGAGTACGGCGATGGTACTCATGCGGGTCCACAGGATCCATGCGGGTGAAATAGTCCCATGCGGGTGAAATAGTCCCATGACGAGGCGGATGACCTCATGCGGGTCCACAGGACCTATGCGGCTGAAATAGTCCCAGGAGTAGGATTGCTTAATGATACTACGGGCGAGGTACCCTGTTTTGATCATGAGCTTCCTATTTTTATGCAGTATATATATATACACTTGTTGCTCTCATTGTTAGTAAGACACATTGTAAAGTAAACCGATTTTCGTTTATGACTCCAGCTTATTTTTTACTTATGATATTACTACAGTATTTTCCAGTTTTACATACTTGGTACGTTGTGTACTGACCCTTCTGGCCGCGTTCATCTGCGCGGTAAGTAGCGGTGTGGATCCTCGTTCTTAGGATCACTATTCCGGTGTCAGAAGCTCTATTTCTCCGGAAGCTTGTTTATTGGTACGGACATTCCCTGATGCTATAGGTATTTTGTACATTCAGGGGTATGGCGGGGCCCTGTCCCGCCACAGTTGTTATCTTTAGAGGTATGTGGTCACATTTATATTTTGGGCTCTAAGAACCAGTTGTACTACTATACATTGTTAAGTATGTTTTATGGAAGACAGCCTTATCGGCTGGCCAGTGATGTTTACCCTTTTTATAAGTTATGTGTTATGTATGTTCCGCTGCTATTCTCTGACATATACATGACAGGGTACCCCGGTAGGGTACCAGTCGCGGCCCCGGGGTTGGGTCGTGACAACTTTCGTCCACGATTTTAACCTATGTTTATTCAACTATAGCATATTCACAATCTCCCATTTCGGATCTCGATTAGAAATCATATATGTGATGATAATTAGTGATCAATTAATTACCAAGCAATCAAAGCAATTATTGAATAAATCTCAACTATATAAAGAAGAAACCAAAACCATGCATTAAATCATAAAATGAGGTTCAAGTGATTCGAATGGAAAGCCCTAATTAAAGTTTAGCTCCTAGTCATAGACATGCTAAGAACTAAAAGATTATCCAACATAAACTGAAAAATAAATAAAGTAAGAAAAAGAATTACTCAAGAACAAGCCTCCAATCTTGAAGCTTTCAAGAATTATGTGTTGTGTAGAGTTAGGGATTGTGGAACCCTTCAAAATCTGCCCTAAGGCCTTATTATATCCTCCAAAAATGTTCCCAACTTTTCCCTCTTGGTCTTGGCCCATTCTCATTCGAATTTGGTTGAAAACCCGCGTCGGCGCCACAGCCCTGAGACCGGCGCCGTGGCGCCGAAACTCCTGCAACTCGTTTGATCTTTGGGCGCCGTGGCGCTGCTTTCGCCGATAGAGTGGCGCCACGGCGCCGCCCTTTCCTTCGTCCGGGGTGCCAACTTTTCGTCTCTTTTGGCTCTGGAACCTCTGTTTCTGCCCTCTTTTTGCTTCTTTTCGCCAATGTGTCATTTTAAACCACTGTGACTCAAAAGAAAGAAAATATATACTAACATGATACGTATTTGTACAAAAATGGGCCAAAGACTAACTAAAAATGACTCAAAAGGTGTATATAAAATACGCCTAACATCCCACGTCGCATATTGACGTTTTCTATCTCAAGAATAATAGAGATGTGATTCTTGATGTTAGAAACAATAAGGGCAGGGTAAAACCTGTTCTTAGTCATAATAGCAACGCAAGACGTGACGTAGGGATTTGGAATAAACATTTGGGAAGGAAAAGGACACCGTCGGACACACAAAACCGAGAAGAGAGGCTCGGATTTTGAGAGAAGCTCGACGGAATTATATACAATTTATAATTTTCATAATAGGAAAATTATATTTCTATTCCTATTCTACTCCCAAAACCCTATGTTATTTGTACAAGACTTCTACAATTATGGTAAGTGTACAATGCTAATTATATACAAAAACCTATTACGAAAACTTCATCCAAATACCGTGTATACTTGACATGTATACACGGTCCAAACTGCCCATCACATACCGTGTATACTAGGCATGTATACACCGTCTATTTAACAAATACATATGGTAATGAGTAATTAATTCTGTGAGAAAATATGCTTTCTTCTATTAGACTTGTCAAGTTTATTCCTTCTCTTTATTCTTTTTCTTTTAACCTATGGCTGTTGCAAGGAACTTTGTCGCTCCATCTGGTTTATATTTGATATGGGTCAGTTGGTACATTCATATGAGAAGTTCGTTTGTTAATCTTGACATTTTCAGGTAAATCATAGCAGTAGTTTTTTGTTCTTCATTTTTGGAGCAATTTTGGGATTATATACACGGATAAGGTATGACATCGGTGGTTAATGCTTCAATACCATAATTTTCGTATACGAGTCTGTGGCATACAACGACTCTCCAATTGCATATGCCTATAAAAAAAAATCTTTACGTTTAGTAATCCAATATTTTCCATCAATGGCACATAGCTGTGGATTTAAAATTAAATGGTGATAATATTTTTTTTCTTTGCTTATAGACGACTACAAATTAAACAAAACCATCCATGCCATTGATGTTTTCCCCGCACAAAGAAGAGCATTCAGCATAAGCTCTTTTGGTTTTTGTTCTCCACTCTTGATCTTTGTGAGTGAGGTTTTGAACTTAAAAGTAACATTTGTCTATTGAGTTAACGTTCTCAGTACCCCTTTACCTAAGGTATCCCCTTACTAAGTAATCTTTTGTAGTTCCTGGTGGGTCCCGGGGCTATGGATAGGTAAGATTAAAATTGAAACAACAAGAATCACTGAAACAGTTTCAAATGTTGCCTACAATGTTGAGACAACATTTTTGGCAACACTGGTAAAAACAGAATAAACATTAAGAGTATAAATGCAGCGGAAAAGTAAAAGACACAAAGATTTATATTTTCAAGGGTATATATTAATATATCCCTTGATGGTCAATGACCAAAAGAATTGTATATATTATATACAATTACAAATGAATTTCTTTTTACAAATTGTGCAATACAAACAAAAAAGAAATTACAAAAAAGGAAGTCACAGATGACTTCACCTAAGTTAAAAAGTCTAAAAAGACAAATACAACATCTTCATTACAATTGCATTTACATTGAGCTTAATCTAGAATAGAGATAGCAATTGTAATGTGAGACAGATGTTGTTAAAAGACTTAGGCTAAAATAAAATGTTTTGATCCAGATTTCTGAAGCGAAATCCCGAGAGCTCTCTTAATATTTTTACATTGTAATTCTGGATGACAATACTCTAAAGTTCCTCCTCTATTTATAGTGTGGAACTTCCTTGAAACTCTCACTGGTTGGTTGTGGAAGTTGAGAGAAAGAGGGCAACAACTTGGACCTCTTCCAGCTCCTTGAATTTCTCAACAACTTTGACTTGGTCTCCAAGTTGCTTTGATTCCATGTTTGACTCATTCAATTCCCACGTTTTAAACACAGCTCCATATTCAGCTTGCCTAGAACATTTTTAACTCACTGTAACAAATACTGTTTTGGCCGGAAGAATAGACAAAATCGTTTCCAAAGATGTAGAGTGAGATGTTGAGGCAACATCGGAGACAACATCTGGAGGTGACTGCGAGATGTTGTCCAGGCATCAACACTCACACAATTCCTTTAAATTGTTTTCTCCTTTCTTTCTGTATGTACCAATCATTTAAGTGAGGTGCAAGGCATTTTTTCCAAGGAAAGGAATGATGGATATTTCCCCATCTCCTAATTCTATGTATCTTGTCTTATACATTCATCAAGAGATCACCTTCCAAAACGCCAAGGAAGTTGCCGCCTTTGCATCAAGTAAAAGTGGACGTACCAACGAGATTATGTAGATTATCTACAGTGGTCGGTATTTGTAGTTGACTATTGTGGTCAGCATGTAAACGTACCAACGAGATAGGGATTACGTAGATTTGTTCTGGAGACTGGCTCATTCTCTCAAGAGTATCCAATCCGAAGAAAAACCTTAGAATTAATTAAAAAAGAACCTCAAATGTCAATGATAATTTGCATATTAGAAATTGTAAGAAGCAATAAAAGTTATGGTGGTTTCAGCCTCATTTTGTAAGAGCATTTTTTTTCATTTCCTTGACCTCCTTCAAGGTCACTATGCATAATCTCTATAGATTATAGAACTCCAAACTTGTATTATGACATCTCTTTGTCCCATTTCGTAATTATGATTGTGCTAATTTATTATGCAGTTGATTGATCTGGTTGTAGCTATATTTTCCTTGTGGTGTCTTTGGGATGACGATCAAAGAAATAATAGCTTTCATGTCTGATTTTATTCAATGCTGATTATATATTTTCATGTCTAATTTATTGACATAGTGCCTTTTACCTTTCTCTATGTAAAAAGTACGGTTTTTACATTTGGTGAAATAACTTCGAGAAGAGATTGTACCTACAGTAATGAAAATGTTGAATAGCAACAAGCAAACTTTAAGGATATGACATAGAAATAAAGATAATCCTGACTTAAAAATTGGCTTAATGCACCGCGCGAAGGGCAGGCCCATCTACTAATTTCAATAATTGGTCAGGTTGGTTTAATTTTTTAATTTACCAAATCAAATGAATTGTTTCGGTTTTCTAATTCTAAAAATCAGACACAAACTAACAAAAAACAGTTTTTTCAATCTCTTCTCGATTTTACTGGGTATATTGTTGTTCTCGATTTATTTTAATTTATTTCCTCGGTAAAGCTTCCATAACACAAAATATGTAACTAATGCTTCAAATATTTCTTACGTCTTAATAAGATATAACAATTATATGGCGCTTTCAAAGAAACTAACAAAAATATAAAATGAGTCGTGCCATTATAATAAATTATAGTGTCATCACTAATAATAATAATGAGATCTCATAAAACAAGTACTGTGAATAAGCCGTAGAAGATATGAAACATTTCTGATGCGGGCTTAATTTTGGGTGCGAAGAAGTGACTTGTATTAAGGATTCAATAGCCACATATCTAACAAATAAATATGTCCAGTAGGTTACAACTCAACTATAATTTAGATGCTTAAATGGAAACTGGTGCCAAATTTGAAGGACGGTAGATATATTTGGCCTTAAAAATTGATGGTTGTTGACTTCTTGTAATATAGAAAAGAGACGATCGATACAACTAAACCTTACTTTGCCCACAGAGCTAGGTGCTACACCATTTTGATTGATTGTAAGGCTTAATTTAAACAGCATGTTTACAAAAAAAACTTAAACTCCGTATCAAATCAACCTAAACTAATATTTTTGGACGAAGGTGTATTCATTTTGGCCAAGCAAGAAAACCCTAATATTTGAACTAAAACTTGATGGGATTTCCCTAAAAGAGAAAAAAGAACATATTTGAACTAAGAATTGATGGAAATTTCCTAAAAGAGAAAACTGATGCGCGGTAAGATGCACACACTTTAAACGCAAGTGCACGTTATCGTGACAAGTAGTATAGTCTTGATAAGACCGAATATCGTCCACAAGGATTAGAGTTCAATTACCAACTATCTATTTTCTAGTATCTATTTGGTGAATTGATAATTGATTTGTTGTTTATAACTAAGAATTATGCAAGCTATTTAAATATAAAGATTTATTTCAGTGGTGATGAGAATAGGGCTTCCATGTATCCTTACTATCTGCTTATGCTACTTATTAATGCATTAACTTATGGTATTCTTCTTTTGGAGAAAGCAGGTTTACGAAATCGTTTTATACTCCCGTTAGGGTTATATAAACACTCAACCCAGATCGCGCCTTACCTTTCGGTGATAAGGATAACTCTATAGGAGGATTAAGAACAAAACCTAGTTGGCCAAATCGCGCCTGATCGCAAAATTAGGGTTGTTAAGCCTCTCATCAACGCTACATAAATAATTGAGGTATTTTCATCCCCAATCCAAGAATGTCTACCCAACTTACAGCATATTCACAATCCCCCCCTTTCGGAATCTGATTAGAAATCATATAGTGATAATTAGTTGTCAATTAATTACCAAGAATTCAACTCAATTATTGGATAGATCTCACAATAAGAAAAATAACCATAAACATGCATTAATTTATAACATAAGTCTCTAGCAATTCAACATGGAAAGCCCTATAAGAGAATTAGTTTCTAGCCATTGACATGACAAGAACTAATTCCATGTTCATCATACAAAATAGAAATAAAGAAAAGAAAAGAAAGAAAATTACTTAAGAACGAGTCTCCAAGCCAAGCATCCAAGGGTTGTGTTGTGGAATATTTACAAGATGGATTGGTGGAAGGATGGATGTAGAATGGTGAATGGTGGAATGGAGAATAAATAATTCTTCTAATGATGTAGAGTATTTATAGCCAAAGAATCCTTTTGGTGAAGGGTTAGGGATTTGTAGGAAAGGAAAAGTTATTAGAATCCTTTTAGGTAAGGGTTTTAAGGTAGGAAAAGTTATCCCTTTAGGTAGGAAAAGTAATCCTTTTAGGATTCTGAAAACATGTCAAATTCGGCCCAGACTTCATAAATCCCGCGTCGGCGCCGCCACATCACTGGCGGCCTGAAAAATCAAGAACTTTGGACTTTCAAGATATTGGGCGTCATGGCGCGGTGACGTTCTCGCGGTCCGCTTCGTCGTCCTTTTTTCGTCCGGACTTCGTCTGATCTCCTCTCTAATTTCCAGAACTTCTTAGACTTTATTTCTTGGCCCTTTTAGTGTGCAATTCCATCTCTTTTATGCTCATTTCATCTCCTTTTCGTCATTTCTCCATTTTTGACCGTTGTGACACAAAAGAAAGGAAAACGACCCTAATACTATACTAAACATAAATAAAATGCGTAAAATACTAACTAAAAATGACTCAAAAAGTGTATATAAAATACACCGATCAAATACCCCAAACATAACCTTTGCTCGCCCTCGAGCAAAGATAGAAAGAAAGAAATAAAAGACTCAAGAAACGAAAAATAAAAGACTCACTGACATTGATCACTTTTGCTGCATTTAGTGTTATCTAGAAAAACATGAAGGTTAGCAGAATAATATGCAGGAACATGTAGCATGAAATTTTTCAGCACACTAAACACATTGAGCTAGATATTTCGCAAACTCATATTTATCATGCTTTAATGGAAGTCAATATACTAAATCATGCATATAAATTCAAAAATCCTATGGCATGCTTACTTGCTATTCTCCACTAACCCTGGATATGCATAAAAGAGATCTTCAGGACTTTAAGGGTTGTAATGTAGGCTTAGGTAGGGGTTGGTAAAAATAGGCATTTAGGCTCATTTTTGTGTATCATAAGCTCTTTAGCTTTTCAGTATTTCCCTTTTCTTCACTTCAATTCTATCTTTTTTCCTCTTTTGTTTTGGGAGAATGAAGAGTATTATAATAACAAGCACCCCCAAACTTAGGCTTTTGCCTCTTTCTTATTACTTTTTTTTATTGGGGTGCAACAAACTCATTCACTCTTTTTGTATCTTTTTAACACAATTGATTCCACTACTTCACATTTTTACTTATGGCACAATCTGTGGGAATATGGGGTGTCAAAGAAGAAGTTTCAATTTTTAGGCTCAATGGGGCTGACTAGGGATACTTTTAAAGTTCGGGGTAGAAAAGAGTGGTAAGAATTGGCTATCAAAGAAATGCCTGAGTCATCTCCCTAACATGCATATCCTAACTATTTCGCCTCAAATAACAAGCAATCATAACACATAGGTTTTCATAATTTAGCATGCACAATTTAAGCAAGAAACTCCAAATAGACAGATTTTGTGAGTTTTTGGCATATCTAACCTAGGTGTTTAGATAGTTGCTTCTAATTCCATTACATTATTCCACCTTCCTTCACTAGGTGTTTCTAGCAACTACAGCATACATGATCTTTGACAGGCAATTATGACTTAAAAAGAAAAAAAAATTGTGACTCAAAAATAAACACAAAACAAATAAAAAAAACTTAATTGAAACATAACAAGACACAAATAAAACACCCCCAAACTTAAATCACACATTGTCCCCAATGTGTGCAAGACTCAAAGAAAATAAAAGAAAAAGGACAACTTACTGACACAACACAGCGGTCATAACGGAGGTCTAGGAGGAAGAATTCTGGAATTTGCACGGAATATGGTCCTCTGAAGTTCCGGCGCCGCGGCCCTGAGATTGGGCGCCGCGACGCTGCTAGTACGGTGGCTCTCTGGAGTTCCGGCGCCGCGGCCCTGATTCTGAGGCCACAGCCACTTTTCCTTTTTTTTCAGCGTTTTTGCTCCTTTTTCCTCGGTTTTAGCTTTCAGTCCACCTGTCATCCAACAACACAAAACAAGAACCCTAGACCGTGAGACTGTTCAAGACAAAATAAAATAAAATAAAATAAAGACAGAAATTAAAATAACATAATTAAAAATATTGGGTTGCCTCCCAACAAGCGCTGTCTTTAACGTCTTTTAGCCGGACGCAATTAACCTTTTCGAGTGCCCATTGGATCCTTCTGCGAACTGCTTGCAATCCGCAGAGTTATTGTTGTAGGTCTCAATTTCCCTACGACCATTTGTTCAAACAAGAGCCTTACATATACAATTATCCCCCAAGTAGGCTTGTCTTTTATGCTTTCTATAATGTAGGAATCCGTGAACTTCTCTACATCTCTCAACTCTAGGGGGTACCCTTGATGGTATGGGCTTCCTAATTGGGAATCAGCCGTGATAGCTAGTGGTGTTTCTTCTGTAATAGGTGCAAGAAAAAGAATTTCCACGGAATCCAAGAAGGTAAATAATTGGATCTCGCAATCTTTTCCTTCTACACCAACTATCTCACCGATTCCTCAATAGTTGGGTGTGGTTCGTGCTCCTCAATTTGTCGCTTATTGCTCAAAATCACCTCGATTTACGGGTTCCGCGCCGCGACTCTCACTCTCGCAGCCTGTCTCAAAATCTTGGCGCCGCTCGCTCATCGGCGCGGCAGCTGCTGCTGCGAACTCTCTATCTCCCCTGATTCGGCATCCTTCAGGTCAATTGCCTGACATTGTGTTTCCTCATTGTCTACCCCAGGTGCAGATTGCTCTTCTTGCGTTTCGCTGTTGAATATAATCGCGAGTTCTGCTATTTGCGTTTCCAACTTCTTCATGGCCATTCTCGTTTCGTCTATGAACTGATTTTGGTACCTCGTGAGACTGAGTATAGCTTCTCGTAATTCCTCCCTCTCTTCCTCTATGGTTGGAGCTCGATCATATTGACAGTAGAAATTCATGTCTTAAGGATCCCTGAGATGAATCAAAACCAACAACGAATCACGACACACTTGTTTTTTTTTTTCAAAAGAAAAGAAAATAAATAATTTAAAGAAACAAAAATAAAAACCAAATTAGAAATTAAAAATAGATAAATTTGATATTGAACTATGCCTAATCCCCGGCAACGGCGCCAAAAACTTGATGCGCGGTAAGATGCACACACTTTAAACGCAAGTGCACGTTATCGTGACAAGTAGTATAGTCTTGATAAGACCGAATATCATCCACAAGGATTAGGGTTCAATTACCAACTATCTATTTTCTAGTATCTATTTGGTGAATTGATAATTGATTTGTTGTTTATAACTAAGAATTATGTAAGCTATTTAAATATAAAGATTTATTTCAGTGGTGATGAGAATAGGGCTTCCATGTATCCTTACTATCTGCTTATGCTACTTATTAATGCATTAACTTATGATATTCTTCTTTTGGAGAAAGCAGGTTTACGAAATCGTTTTATACTCCCGTTAGGGTTATATAAACACTCAACCCCAGTATCGCACCTTACCTACCTTTCGGTGATAAGGATAACTCTATAGGAGGATTAAGAACAAAAACCTAGTTGACCTTCACGCACAATGCGCAAAATTAGGGTTGTTAAGCCTCTCATCAACGCTACATAAATAATTGAGGTATTTTCATCCCCAATCCAAGAATGTCTACCCAACTTACAGCATATTCACAATCCCCTTTCTAATCGATTAGAAATCATATAGTGATAATTAGTTGTCAATTAATTACCAAGAATTCAACTCAATTATTGGATAGATCTCACAATAAGAAAAATAACCATAAGCATGCATTAATTTATAACATAAGTCTCTAGCAATTCAACATGGAAATCCCTATAAGAGAATTAGTTCCTAGCCATTGACATGACAAGAACTAATTCCATGTTCATCATACAAAATAGAAATAAAGAAAAGAAAAGAAAGAAAATTACTTAAGAACGAGTCTCCAAGCCAAGCATCCAAGGGTTGTGTTGTGGAATATTTACAAGATGGATTGGTGGAAGGATGGATGAACAATGGTGAATGGTGGAATGGAGAATAAATAATTCTTCTAATGATGTAGAGTATTTATAGCCAAAGAATCCTTTTGGTGAAGGGTTAGGGATTTGTAGGAAAGGAAAAGTTATTAGAATCCTTTTAGGTAAGGGTTTTAAGGTAGGAAAAGTTATCCCTTTAGGTAGGAAAAGTAATCCCTTTAGGATTCTGAAAACATGTCAAATTCGGCCCAGACTTCATAAATCCCGTGTCGGCGCCTCGCCATGGCGCGCGGCTCAAGATCAAGAACTTTGGACTTTCAAGATATTGGCGCGCGGCTCTGCACTGGCGCGCGGCCGATGACGTTTTCGCGGTCCGCTTGCCGTCCTTTTTCGTCCGGACTTCGTCTGATCTCCTCTCTAATTTTCAGAACTTCTTAGACTTTATTTCTTGGCCCTTTTAGTGTGCAATTCCATCTATTTTATGCTCATTTCATCTCCTTTTCGTCATTTCTCCATTTTTTACCGATGTGACACAAAAGAAAGGAAAACGACCCTAATACTATACTAAACATAAATAAAATGCGTAAAATGCTAACTAAAAATGACTCAAAAAGTGTATATAAAATACACTGATCAAAAACCCTCCAAAAATTGGCGTATACCACTTTATGCAACGCGCACACGGTATTCTTTAGTAAAAGGCGAAAGAATAGTTCGCTTTGTGATCATTGAGTGGCTGCGTGATTTTCTTCTGTGGCTGGATCCGATAATAAATAAGGAAGACAACTGTTCGCTTCATTGCTCGCATTCGATGTGGGATAAATTCTGCTAACCAAAGTCATCTCTCGAGGAATCTTTGTTCTGCTCCAATGTCAATACCAACTGCTCTTCTCATTAATTTTTTGGACTAATTTTTCCCTTCTTACTACCAAAATATAGATCCTTGCCGAATTCAAAATAATTAGCCTTTACACTTTCAATTTTTTTTAAATGACAAGTTTTATACATTATTGTTGAGATATCATTGTCTCTAGATAAAGAATGTTTTTTTTTAATTTCTCGCCTAGTGTCCTTTTTTTGGTATCCATATTAAACCTCGATTAAACTTAGATAAACGCCGTGAAGTTATACTTCGAGAGTAAAGCGCTTTCTAACTAAAATAATTTCATATTTAGAGCTCGAACTTGAAACATTTGATTAAAAATGAAAGAATATTTATCACTCCACCAAATAGAACAAGAATGGTTTACTCAACATCACTTATCAAATGAATCTTTTAGTAGTTAGTACTAGTATTGAGTCGTCTAGTATACGGAGATAAATCCAATGGTTTGCCCGATTTGAGTCTTCTAGTATATGTAGTTACTTATTACGTACTACTATATGTCTACATATATTAACATCGTGACAATTCCCATGTCATTAGATAAATCTACTACACTGATAGGATAAAATTCTCTTTTACCAGACTTAAGGTTCTAAGGAACAATAGTTACTAAATGACTGTATTTCTAAGGGACCTAGACTTTTCAACTTATTTGGAATTATGTCTTTCTCCATCTATATTAAGAATGTGATACTGTGGATTAGACTTGTAAGATGTCAGGAAAATGTATTGAAATGCTCAAAATTGACATTTATGAATAATAGTGAGATCTCATTAAACAAGTACTGTGTGAATAAGCCGCAGAAAATATGAAACCTTTCTTATGCGGGCTTAATTTTGGGTGCGAAGAAGTGACTTGTCAGATCAAACATTAAGGATTCAATAGCCACATATCTAACAAATAAATATGTCCAGCAGGTTACAACTCAACTATAATTTAGATGCTTAAATGGAAATTGGTGCCAAATTTGAAGGACGGTAGATATATTTGGCCTTAAAAATTGATGGTTGTTGACTTCTTGTAATATAGAAAAGAGACGATCGATACAACTAAACCTTACTTTGCCCACATAGCTAGGTGCTATTTCACCATTTTGATTGATTATAAGGCTTAATTTGCAAGTTTAAAAAAAAACTTAAACTCCGTATCAAATCAACCTAAACAAATATTTTTGGACGAAAGTGTATTCATTTTGGCCAAGCAAGAAAACCCAAGAATTTCATGACAAAAGAAAATATTTGAACTAAAAATTGATGGGGATTTCCCTAAAAGAGAAAAAAGAAAATATTTGAACTAAGAATTGATGGGAATTTCCCTAAAAGAGAAAACCCTCCAAAAATTGGCATATACCACTTTATGCAACGCGCACACGGTATTCTTTAGTAAAAGGCGAAAGAATAGTTCGCTTTGTGCTCATTGAGTGGCTGCGTGATTTTCTTCTGTGGCTGGATCCGACAATAAATAAGGGACACAACTGTTCGCTTCATTGCTCGCATTCGATGTGGGATAAATTCTGCTAACCAAAGTCATCTCTCGAGGAATCTTTGTTCTGCTCCAATGTCAATACCAACTGCACTTCTCATTAATTTTTTGGACTAATTTTTCCCTTCTTACTACCAAAATATAGATCCTTGCCGAATTCAAAATAATTAGCCTTTACACTTTCAATTTTTTTTTAATGACAAGTTTTATACATTATTGTTGAGATATCATTGTCTCTAGATAAAGAATGTTTTTTTTTAATTTCTCGCCTAGTGTCCATTTTTTGGTATCCATATTAAACCTCGATTAAACTTAGATTAACGTCGTGAAGTCATACTTTGAGAGTAAAGCGCTTTCTAACTAAAATAATTTCATATTTAGAGCTCGAACTTGAAACATTTGATTAAAAATGAAAGAATATTTATCACTCCACCAAATAGAACAAGAATGGTTTACTCAACATCACTTATCAAATGAATCTTTTAGTAGTTAGTACTAGTATTGAGTCGTCTAGTATACGGAGATAAATCCAATGGTTTGCCCGATTTGAGTCTTCTAGTATATGTAGTTACTTATTACGTACTACTATATGTCTATATATATTAACATCGTGACAATTCCCATGTCATTAGATAAATCTACTACACTGATAGGATAAAATCCTCTTTTACCAGACTTAAGGTTCTAAGGAACAATAGTTACTAAATGACTATATTTCTAAGGGACCTAGACTTTTCAACTTATTTGGAATTATGTCTTTCTCCATTAGTATTAAGAATGTGATACTGCGGATTAGATGTAAAGTCCCAAAAAAAAATAAAAAAAAAAATAATAACAATTTTAAAAAAAAAGAAACAGAATAATATCAGGAAAAAAAAAGAAGAAAAAACTGCATTCCCCTTAAACTAACCCCTCCCTCAACCCCTTCTTCCACTCTCTCCACTCCCTCAACTTCCCCCACCTATATTTAATAAACACACACATGTACTTTTATACACAACACAATTATACAAATACATCAAAGAGGGGCAGAAATAGAAAGCCAAAAGAAATTTGGAAGAAAAGAGTGTTAGCAAAAAGAGTTTGAGATTTTCATCCACAATCACGAAGCAACAAAGGTGAGTTTTTCTCACTCAAATTTCTTAGTGAAATCCTGTATTTTAAGTTTTGTACATGTTAGAATATAATGTTGGTGTTAAAAGAAAAATCACGAACTTTGATTGTTTAAACAACTAGAATCATGAACTTTACGAATTGTTTTTCGGAGTTATACTTACTAGAATTAGATAAAATTTTGTATGGTTGTAGATATCTCCATTACGAACAAATCGAACCAAAGAGGAGATGAAACAGACTTACGGTTTAAGAATTATCATAGTTTAAACTTTCTGCCACAGGTTTGGACGAAATCTGGGAAGACAGAATTACAAACTGTTTTACTTGAGTTGTACTTATTAAAATTAGATGAAAATTTACATGGTTGTTGAAAGGGAGAATTGTCGAACTTAAACTATGGAATAAATAAAATCAGCAAAGAAGAACAGAGGTAAACTTAAAGACAGTAAGGAATGTTCCCAAAAATGTTCTGTGACATGAACTGGAACATTAACAAAAACGCAGAACTAAAAACTGAGTTTAAGATGCAATGAAATAAATCAAGGACACCTAAGCTTGTTTTTCATAAGTTATATAATTGTATATAACTTATAGTGGTCTCATGACTAAAAATTTATTGTATAAAAATTATACAATCTTACAAATCCTCGAGAATGAATAGTAATCCGTAAAACAAAGGGATTAAAAGAAGTTAAATCCTAACTTCTAAGCTGAAAAATCTATCTAAAATAGAAGTGAAAAACACCTATTACAATTGCTTTGAGTTGAAAGAACACTTATAGATCTAAGAAAGCAATTCGTAATTTTGAACAAGTGTAATCACAAAACAATTTGCTCGATCCAAATGTGTTTGAGGCAATATTTGAGACGCCTCGGATCTGAATTTTGTTCTGCAAAACTGGATATCAAAACCTTGGAGTGAACCTCTATTTATAGTGAAGAGTTCACCGAGAGGCTCCTTGATTCTCGGTGGAGGTTGAGCAGAATAGGGCTGGTTGGGTTTCTTCAGCCTTAAAATTCTCAACTGTTTTGACTTTGTCTTCCTGTGAATGCTCCTTCCGTTATGCACTCTCCTTGGACTTGGTCTTGTTGAGTATTATCGTGTTTTCCTTAGCTCCTAACCAAGCCAAACATTCACGTGATAAAATCTTCTCGCCAAATCGCCTGAAGATAGGCAAAACTTATGCGTAAATGTCCTCCCAGATGTCACGACATTTGGGATGACATTTTCCTGTTTTTACTTAACACCAAAAAGAGACATGTTACGGAAAATGTTAGGACACAGAACCTAACACTAACAATCTCCCCCTTTTTGCCTTTCTTCACAAAACTAAATAGTTCACTGATTTTATCACTGGCAAATCTCTCAACCTTTAACCTGAAACAGTTATAAGGCACGATATATACATTATGTGCCAGTAAGTTACTCGAATCAGAGTATGATGCAAAATGCGAGTATACATCTAAAAGATTAATGCACTGAAACCATCAATATACACATAAACAGTATAGAATAAATAGCAATATATAAACAGAGTTAAAGTGTCTCAAACAGTCAAGCCAAATAACTACAGTCCACAAATAAAAGTATTCAACAACTGCTACTTAGCAGCCTAAACACAGCAACACAACCTCAGAGCTATTTCATTTCCAGATGTCTTCTGGTTTCATCTCCCCCTGCATCAAGATCCCCTCTGGTTCGAGCATTCAGCTTTGTCAGTTGCTCCCCCTGGACCAGACCCATCTCCCCCTTTTTGGGAAGAAAGCAAAAATAGGTAACGTTCCCTAGCTTCCACCAGGGCTACTCGTACCTGGTCCACTCCTGCGATCTGGGCATTGAGCTTTGCAATCTCTTGCACCAGCCAAGCAGTTGTCAAGGACGACTGTGAGATGTTACCGGAGATGTCTGGGACATTTCTGGTAACACTAGCACTTTCAGCTGTATTCGTCCATGGAAGATCAATGACTCTGCTCTTGCTCTTCAGGATCGTCTGATTAACGACATATACTTCAGGTTCTTTCCAGAGCAGATCCTCGCAGGGCTTGGAATCCTGTGAGGTTAGTACCTTAAAGATCAATGAGGAAAGGAAGGATGATACCTGTGTCCTTTTCTGCCATATTTACAATCTGTTGAAAGATTGTTTTTCCTATATCAACACTAAAACCTTTTCCTATTTTGTATAGGAACAATGCTTGTTCAAATGTTACAATTGATTTGTTCAAAGAATACAACCAGTTGTGTATCATTAACTTATGCAAAAGCAGAAATAAGGCGGTGAGTCCGATGTTGGACACCTTGAAACCTATCTCTTCACAACTCCACCGGTGAGGTATGAAATCACTTCATCCCTATCATTTATCACTTCCCGTTCTGCCCTCTCATCATCATTCACTCTATTCAAACATTGGTTAATTGTAGTCGGTGTGAAGTCATAAAATTTGTTATAGAGAAACACTTTCCCAAAGTGTTTTGACTTGGGTTTCTCTATTTTACTTGTTAGATTTGCATAAAATAACTTCACCACCTTTTCTTCATAAGGACATTTGTTATTTACCGAGTCTAGTAGATTTCTTGAAGTGAAGAAATCCACCAGACCGTGGCTACTACAAGACACAATGTCCAACACCTTCTCGGTTCGAATGGCTCTACCGTTGAACCAAGACCAATGTTTTGAGTGATTGGCTGTTAAAAACTTGGGAGAGAAAGGGTTTACCTCAGACGCAGATTCAGAGCTACTGCTTGTGAGACCTCGGATACTGGAATCTGAAGATGATTCAGAAGATGTCATAACATTTTCTGTGACATCTTGAGGGGTTGATGATGATTTTGTTTCCCCTGAAGTATGACCAGATTTCTTGAAATAGAACTTCTTCAGAGGGGTGTCGTCTGGAATCTCATCTTCCTCACTGGATTCTGCAGATTCGTGAAGGAAGGTGAAGCAGGGGATTCCGGTTGGAACTCAATCGAACGAGTCTTCTCTGAATCAGTAGACCTGGAGCTTGAAGAGGGAGGAGTCGCTGATTTCTTCCTTTTGGTGGAGGATTCACCACTGCCAAAGGCCTTCTCAAAGTTTCGGACCGATCTGCGAGTGGGAAAAGTTGCTTGATTTGTCCTCTTTGGGAGGACGGAAACATCCGGGGTTTCCTCTAAGTTGATAGGATTGTTTGTCTCCCCTGGATAGGCGATTTCCAGAGGTTCTTGGAAGTCACTTATCGCCAAAATCATGTACAATGGTGGACTTGTGCTCGTTGTGCAGGGGTGGTGGTGACATTTTCGGTGACATGGGTGAGACATCCATTGGAGAGAAAGGGGAAGAAGAGAAGGAGAATTTAGGGTTTTCGGGGTTTACAGAAATGGGAGTAGTTTGTGAGGTCGGTGACTTGAAAGAGGGATTCATCGTGGGTAATGTACGAAAATTTCGTTCCCACCTTTTTTTTTTTTTTTTTTTTTTTTTTTGTTTTACGCGGCATTTTATTTGGAAGTTTAGTATTTAGTGAAAGGGTATTTATACACTTGGCAACAATTATCTACATAAGTGTTTAAATTCTATACAAAGACTAGTTCCTAAGGTTTAGAAATTGTTTCAAAATAGACATCAAAAACCAACTCAACATTAATCGACACACGTCTTTTGAAAAATCTGGAAATCTGAGTGTTATCATAAATGTTTTAGCACATTTTGTGTAACACGGGAGTCATTTTCTCATAGGAACAACAGTTTCGGCAACTAAACAAGACACTTTATAGAGTTTTGTCTCTACGTTAGTGGAACAATGTATATTGAGTCCAAATAGATAAGATCTTGTGTCTATCATAATATAAAGTATGTTGATACTCCTATAGAATAGGAACGGTATCACTTTTGTGGGCTTTGCCCAACATTTTACAATTGTTAGGAATTTAAGGCTTTGCCTTATTTTTGATACTCCTTTTTATGATTTTTATATCATCGCAGAACGGTATCATTTTAAGAAAGGTGTTCCTTTGAGAAGTCATGACCCGTTAGAGACACAAAACAACTTTAACATTTACCGAAAAGATACAGTTCCAGATTTTACACTGGCTGAATGTTACCACAAATGTCAGGGACATTTCCGATAACACACCCCAGCAGTGTTAATTTTTATATTGAACAGAGACCGAGAGAGTTTTTCAATTTTGAAAACCTCTCATGATCTAAAGCTTTTGTAAAAATATCAGCTAGTTGATGAGAAGTGTCAACATAATCGATTCTAACTAGCTGTTTTTCAACCAAGTCTCGAAGAAAGTGATGTCTTATATCTATATGTTTTGTGCAGAGTCTTTGAACCGGATTTTTAGATATATTGATGGCACTCATATTATCACAGTACAAAACTAAGATATTTTTTGAAACGCCATAATCGTCTAACATGTGTCTTAGCCATATTAATTGAGAGCAACAACTCCCCGCTGCTACATATTCAGATTCAGCAGTTGAGAGTGAGACACAATTTTGTTTACGACTGTACCAGGAAACTAAGTTATTGCCAAGGTAAAAACATCCTCCACTAGTACTTTTTCTATCTTCCACATCCTCACTTCATCCGCCACTATATCCTATTAGATTAGGATTAGTGTCTTTGGAATACCAAATTCCCAACTCACATGTGTCGGCAACATATCTTATGACACGTTTGACAGCATTTAAGTGGGAAATTTTAGGGCATGCTTGGAATCGTGCACACACACAAACACTAAACATAAGATCTGGACGACTCGCGGTGAGATACAAAAGACTACCTATCATAGATCTGTATAAAGTTGGGTCAACATTCTCACCAACATCATCTTTGGATATAGTCCGGTTGATCCCATGAGTCTTCATGTGTTTGGCGTTCTCAATCCAAACTTTTAACCAGTTCTTGGCATATTTGCTTTGTGAAATGAAGATACCCTCATTCTGTTTTATCTGCAAGCCTAAGAAAAAGGTTAGTTCCCCAATCATGCTCATTTCGAATGTTGAGGACATAGCTTCGACAAAAGTCTTAAGATGAGACATTGAAGTCGAACCAAAAACTATGTCATCTACATAGATTTGAGCAATAACCATATCTGATCCATGGTGTTTTATAAATAAAGTACAATCAGCTACACCACGTTGGAAGCCAAATTCAAGAAGAAATTGAGTTAAACGACCATACCATGCACGTGGAGCTTGTTTTAGTCCATACAAGGCCTTTTTTAACCTGTATACATGTTGTGGATGGTGAGGATCTTCAAATCCTTTGGGTTGTTCAACATATACCTCCTTATCAATATATCCGTTCAAAAAGGCACCTTTCACATCCATTTGATGAAGAGTTATCTTTAAACAACAAGCTATGGCAAGTAATAATCTAATTGATTCAATTCTAGCTACTGGAGCAAAGGTTTCATCATAGTCGATACCTTTGACTTGAGAGTATCCTTGAGCCACTAGTCTAGCTTTATTTCTAATAATAGTTCCAGATTCGTCAGATTTATTCTTAAAGATCCATTTAGTTCCTATTACATTAGTCTCATCAGGGCGAGGAACTAGATCCCAAACCTCATTTCTGGTGAACTGTTCTAGTTCTTCTTGCATGGCTTGTATCCACCAACTGTCTTTTAGTGCTTCATTAATGTTTTTAGGTTCTAAAGTAGAAACATAGCAAGATTGACTTACCTTGTGATGTATGGTGGACATACACGCATACTTCACCATGTCTCGGTAATTTTTTGGCTCTTTTCTCCTTGTTTTATTCCTTCGAATACTTCTCCTATTACCTTGCTCATGGGATGGTTTCTTGATTCGGATGAGGATCCTGCATCGAATCACGGTTCGCTTTGAATCCTCATCGTAACTGCGGTGTTCTCATCTTGATTCTGGTGTTGCTGCAGATGTTGTGACATTTGGTGTAACATCTGCATTTTCGTGGTCCGCCTCCCGTATTGTTACGACAAAGATTCATCGTGTATTTCTGCATAATCTGCATTATCATCAAAAACAATGTTAATGATTCTTGTACGGATTTGGTTCGAAGATTGTATACTCGGTAAGTATGACTATTTTGAGAATAGCCTATGAAAATTCCCTTATCACTCTTAGAGTCAAACTTTGCTCGATTATCTCTATCATTTAGAACATAGCATACACACCCAAAAACATGAAAGTAACGTAGATTTGGTTTCTTTCCATTCAAGATCTCATAGGGTGTCATTTTTGTTCTGGTCTAAGATAGACTATTAGAGATGTGACTTGCGGTGTTTAAGGCTTCGCCCAAAACGTTTTGACAGTTTTTTAGAACTTAGCATGACTCTAGCCATTTCTTGTAGGGTTCTATTCTTCCTCTCTGCTACACCATTTTGTTGGGGGGTTTTGGGAGCAGAAAATTCATGGAAAATACCTTTTTTCTCACAAAATGTAGAAAATTGATTATTTTCAAACTCCTTTCCATGATCAGATCTTATCCGAAAAATAGAGGAATGATATAGATTTCTAATTCTAGAGTACAATATTCTAAACATGTCAAACGTTTGAGACTTTTCTTTCAAAAAGAATATCCAAGAGTATCTTGAAAAGTCATCTACAATCACAAAGGAGTACCTCATGCCTCCTAGGCTATCTACCTCGATTGGACCCATAAGATCCATATGTAAAAGTTGAAAGCAATGAGACGTACCTGAGAAATGTCCATCACTCTGAACAACTTTGTGAGGGACACGGGTTTGCTTACCTTTGAGGCAATCTTCACACACCACGGTTTCACTCATAGGACTTAGTTTAGGAATGCCTTTTACCGCCTCATAAGATATCAATTTTCTAAGGTTGCGGTAATTGACATGTCCTAGTTTTTGATGCCACAATGTTGTGTCATCAGTCCTAACACTATTACATACCTTATGTTCTCCGACAAGATAACAATTATCACTTGTTCTTGTACCTATCATTATGCATTTGTTAGTTTCATCAGTCACTGTACACGCATGTTTATTGAAGCTTACCTCTAAGTTGTCATCACACAGTTGGCTTATACTAATTAGGTTAGCCATCAGACCATCAACGTGCAAGACATTATTTAGTCTTTGGAATTCCGGGACATTATGATTCCTTTTCCTATTATCTTACTCTTTCCACCTCCTCCATATGTAACATTTCCTCCATTTAGAGCTTCGTAGTTCTTTAGACAGTCTTTTGTTCCTGTCATATGGCGGGAACAGTGATCGGTGTATTTTATATACACCTTTTGAGTCAGTCTAGTTAGTCTTTTGTCCCGTTTTGTACATACAAAGTGTCGTATTAGGATAGATTTTCTTTCTTTTGAGTCAAAGTGGCTAAAGTGGCCAAATGGCGGAAAAGGAGCGAAAAGGGGGAAAAAGAGAGTCTTAGAGTAACGGAGAAAGTGGCAAACGAGGCTGAAATCGGACTGCGCGCGGCCCTCCTGCCGATCGAAGCGGGGCGGCGCTATTATTGAGAAGTCTGCGAAGATCTGGCGCGCCTCCGAAGACGAAATAGCGCGGCGCCTAAACATCCGAAAGCCACAGAGTTGCGGCGCGGCTACCGAACAGCGAATATCGGGGCGCGCGCCAAAACACCCGGGTATTGCAGAACTTTAGCCGCGCGCCGACAGCGAACGCGGCGCCGCGGAAAAATTAGGTCTTTTGACGGATTTTGGGCCAGCACGGAAGGAAAAGAAGGGAGACGTTTTAAACCTATAAAGGAGAACCTAGCGGTTTTCAAGGGTTCCCTTTCTTGCCAAACACAAGGTTTTCTTGCCTAGGAGATTGGAGACCCAAACATTAGTAATTTCTTTTCTTTTCTTTTCTTTAATTCGGTTTTGCATGATGAACTTTGAATTAGTTCTTGTCATATTCATGGCTAGGAACTAATTCTCTTATAAGCTTTCTATGTTGAATTCTTGAACCTTATGTTATAAAGTAATGCATGCTTATGGTTATTATTCTTATTGAGAGATCTATCCAATAATTGAGTTGAATTCTTGGTAGCTAATTGACAACTAGTTATCACTATATGATTTCTAATCAGTTACGAAAAGGAGGATTGTGAATATCTGTAAGTTGGGTGACGGTCTTGAATTGGGGATGAAAATACCTCAATTAGATTTGTAAGCGTTGATGAGAGGCTTAACAACCCTAATTTTGCGCATTGTGCGTGACGGTCAACTAGGTTTTGTGCTTAATCCTCCTATAGAGTTACCCTTATCGTGAAAGTTAGGTAAGGAACAATCTGGGTTGAGTGTTTATATAACCCTAACGGAGTATAAAGCGATTTCAGAAACTGCTTTCTCCAAAAGAAGAACACCATAAGTAATGCATTAGTAAGTAACATAAGCGGATAGTAAGGGTACATAGAAGCCCTATTCTCATCACATCTGAATTAAATCTTTATAATTAATTAGCTTTTATAATTCTTAGTCATAAACAACCAATCACTCATTAATTCACCAAATAGATACTAGAAAATAGACAATTGGTACTTGAACCCTAATCCCAGAGGACGATATTCGGTCTTATCTAAGACTATACTACTTGATACGATAACGTGCACTTGCGTTTAAAAGTGTGTGCATATTACGCGCATCAAACAGCCACTGTCAAAGTACCACGATCCAGAGATATTGGTCCTTAGTGCGGCTATGGCTACATTACAACTTGTTTTCTTGATGGGAACCCAAACCTTTTTTGTTACCTTACGATTTTTGTAGATAGAGGAGTCTCTTAGAGTCTTTGTCAAGTTCTTGTGACGATTCCGGAAGACCTTTTCTTTCTGAGTTTTAGTAACTTAAAGCAAAAAGGTTTTAAATGTCCAGATTTATTACAATAATTGCACACATAGTTGCTACCCTTCTTACGGTTCATTTCCCCATTTTTAACAAACAAGTTGGAGCATAATGTATTGATAGGATTCTTGTAGCCCAAACCAGTACATTGAGGTTGATTAATACTAAGGATTTCATCTAATTTGGAGGTGCCTGTGTTAAGCTTTTTGAAGGTTGCTTCGGCCAGATCCAACTTTGCACTTATCTTTCCGAATTCAAGATCTTTTTTGGTAAGAGTCACTTCCAGTCGGGTAATGGTACTTATCAAATCTGCATTCTCACGAGTTAGAGTTTTCACCTTTGATTCAAGTTGATTAGATTCAATGATTAAGTCCTTGCAAAGGGCTTGCAATTCCTTAATCATATCATCCTTAGAGTCTTCTTGAGTCTTAGGATTAGAATCATTTTTTGAAATAAAACCACAGAAGCAATTGACATCTGAAGAATTAAAAAACTCATACACATGCTGCATTGTATCTGCAGATGTTACGGTGATGTTCGGAAATGTCATGACATTTAGTGTATCACGATCGGCTAAACCTTCATCATCGGCGAGAATGTTCAAAAACGATGGCGGCATTGCTTGTGACTCTATTTCGTATTCTCTTCCCTTCACCTTCATCATCACTAGGAAATCCATAGACTTTTGCCAACCTTTCTTAGAGTGTTTGCACACTCGTTGGCATAATAGCCCCATCCGGCGAGCATGACATTGAATCTTTGTCAAGTCAGGATCGAACCTGGTTCGGTCAGAATTTATTCTCCTAAGTTGATTTCCTTTTTGTGCGGTGGGAAAATTCTTGGTAATTCGTGGATTGAGTCCTTGGTTTTGGTGCTCTTTAGACTTAGATTTATTCTTATCTTCGTTGAATCTTCTTAACATTGTATTGAACCTACGAGTAAGAAGAGCAACGTTGACACCATCCCCAATTTCTTCAAGTGTTTCATCCTCTTCATTGACTTCCGTCTCTAAGGATTTTGCTTGAAGGGCAACATCCTTGCCTTTGTATAAAGACCTTTGATTTTCCATGTTCATCTCATATGTTTTGAGAATGCTCATTAAAGTATGTAGGTCCATTGTGGCAAGGTTATGTGCTTCTTCAATCGCACAAATCTTAATGTTGAACTTTTCAGGAAGAGATCGAAGGGCTTTTTCAACAAGTTGATTGTTGGTCAATGGAGAACCAAGAACTTGACATTCATTAGAGATATCAATCAACTTTTCAAAATAGGTTTTAATATCCTCCGATTCCTCCATCCTTAAACGTTCATACTTACTCATGAGCATGCGAAGCTTCGTTCGTTGAACAACGAGCTACCTTCACAATGAGTTTGTAAAGTATCCCAAGCATCCTTGGCAGTAGAGCAATTTTGGATGAGTTTGAACATATAAAGATCAACCCATCCGAAAATAGCATTTAGTGCCTTTTCGTTGAAGCCTGCACTATTAGTTTCTTCAAAAGTCCATTCGGCCTCAGGCTTGACCAAAATGTCGCCTTCCTCGTCCGGTGGAAGCATAGGAACAGTGTATCCATTAGTAATAGATCTCCATGCTCTAACATCAATGGATTTGATGTGAGCGTGGCGAATCTTCCAATAAGGATAGTTTGATCCATCTAAAATAGGAAGTCTACCAATATTTGGATTAGCCGGATCCATAGTTAAGTAAAAGGACCTTAGCACTTATTATGTCAAGTGTCGGCTCTGATACCAATTGAAAGGGAGAATTGTCGAACTTAAACTATGGAATAAATAAAATCAGCAAAAGAAGAACAGGTAAACTTAAAGACAATGAGAATGTTCCCAAAAATGTTACGTGACATAATCGAACATTAACAAAAACGCACAACTAAAAACTGAGTTTAAGATGCAGCGGAAATAAATCAAGGACACCCAAGATTGTTTTTCATAAGTTATATAATTGTATATAACTTATAGTGGTCTCATGACCAAAAATTTATTGTATAAAAATTATACAATCTTACAAATCCCTTGAGAATGAATAGTAATCCGTAAAACAAAAGGGATTAAAAAGAAGTTAAATCCTAACTTCTAAGCCTGAAAAATCTATCTAAAATAGAAGTGAAAAACACCCTATTACAATTGCTTTGAGTTGAAAGAACACTTATAGATCTAAGAAAGCAATTCGTAATTTTGAACAAGTGTAATCACAAAAACAGGCTGCTCGATCCAGCTGTGTTTGAGGCAATATTTGAGACGTCTCAGATCTGAATTTTGTTCTGCAAAAACTGGATATCAAAACCTTGGAGTGAACCCTCTATTTATAGTGGAGAGTTCACCCGAGAGGCTCCTTGATTCTCGGTGGAGGTTGAGCAGAATAGGGCTGGTTGGAGCTGTTCTTCAGCCTTAAAATTCTCAACTGTTTTGACTTTGTCTTCCTGTGAATGCTCCTTCCGTTATGCACTCTCCTTGGACTTGGTCTTGTTGAGTATTATCGTGTTTTCCTTAGCTCCTAACCAAGCCAAACATTCACGTGATAAAATCTTCTCAGCTTCAGAAATCTGCCCGTGAAGATAGGCAAAACTTTTGCCAGAAATGTCCTCCCAGATGTCACGACATTTGGGATGACATTTTCCTGTTTTTACTTAACACCAAAAAGAGACATGTTACGGAAAATGTTAGGACACAGAACCTAACACTAACAGTTGTAAATCTCTATGTTAAGGACATATCTAGATAAAGAAGAGTTAAAACGGACTTACGGTTTGATAGTTATTGCGCTTTAAAGTTTCTGTCCCGGAATGATTGAAATCCGTAAAGCAGTGGGTAAAATGGTAAAACTGTAGCAATTGGTACATAATATGAAATGTTGATTCAAATGAAAGTCCTAGATTTGTCTTTTCTCGTCATTTTGAGAATTTACGGGGCTTGATCCGACATACGGATAAGAAGTTATGACTGTTTTAAGTTTGTGTATCGTTCTGATAATAAATTCGGCGAAACAGTTCTTAATGTAATTGTTAAAACTGAAAAACTGAATGTTTCGGTGGGGAATTTAAAATTTTGTGCTGAATTAAAGTTCTAGGTTATTCTGTTCTCGACAGTTTGAGACTTTACGTACATAAATTCGACTTACGGTTTGAGAGTTGTAACCCATACAAGTGGGAAGGGCGGAATATTGAAAGAAGGAAATATTAATTGAGTCTTTTGAACATATAACATATACAAATACAAATAAATAAATGCATTTGTAAATGCATCGGATCGGGTTGTACACCGCAACAAATATGTAAATGCATTTGTAAATGCATCGGATCGGGTTGCACGCCGCAACAAATATGTAAATGCATTTGTAAATGCATCGGATCGGGTTGTACGCCACAACAAATATGTAAATGCATTTGTAAATGCATCGGATCGGGTTGCACGCCGCAACAAATATGTAAATGCATTTGTAAATGCATCAGATCGGGTTGTACACCACAATAAATATATAAGTGCATTTGTAAATGCATCGGATCGGGTTGCACACCGCACAAATGTATAAATACAAAGGAATACCTTAATATGTAACATGAGATAAAACATGTATGTTGGTTAAGCTGAGTACGTCATGAAACGAATTGAAAGAGAATATTATTGTGTGAATACTTGATTATGATACATTGAAAATGTTGAAGTTTGTTTCATAACATGGTTATTGTGTCCTAATATGTTTGTACTTAAAATATTGTGAGATTACTTTGAATTATAGGGTGAAATTCTCACTCAGCCTCGGATGGTAGGGTTGACTCTTTTATTTAACATATTTCAGGAAAGCGTGATAGAGGAAAAGCTCCGCAACAGGGCTAGCGATCGTCCCGCAGCCTCTTTGACCCACCAATCCATTATTTCGGATTTGGTGAAAGTTATTCTCATAAAGTATGTTTAAAGAACTAGGTTATATTATCTCGGGGAATGCCCCACACAAGATTGTTCTTTTTAAGCTTTGAATTGCTTATTATTATATATATATATATTATTTCCGCACTTAAATACATGTTTACTCTAGGAAGAAAAGAAGTTAACGGTTCGCCTGGAAAATAAATAATTGTCCAGGTACCATCACGCCTTAAGGAAAGACTTAAGAAAAGTCGGGGCGTGACATTAGACTTGTAAGATGTCAGGAAAATGTATTGAAATGCTCAAAATTGACATTTATGAATAATAGTGAGATCTCATTAAACAAGTACAGTGTGAATAAGCCGCAGAAAATATGAAACCTTTCTTATGTGGGCTTAATTTTGGGTGCGAAGAACTGACTTGTCAGATAAAACATTAAGGATTCAATAGCCACATATCTAACAAATAAATATGTCCAGTAGGTTACAACTCAACTATAATTTAGATGCTTAAATGGAAATTGGTGCCAAATTTGAAGGACGGTAGATATATTTGGCCTTAAAATTGATGGTTGTTGACTTCTGTAAAATAGAAAAGAGACGATCGATACAACTAAACCTTACTTTGCCCACAGAGCTAGGTGCTATTTCACCATTTTGATTGATTATAAGGCTTAATTTGCATGTTTCAAAAAAAAAAACTTAAACTCCGTATCAAATCAACCTAAACTAATATTTTTGGACGAAAGTGTATTCATTTTGGTCAAGCAAGAAAACCCAAGGGTTTCATGACAGAAGAAAATATTTGAACTAAAAATTGATGGGGATTTCCCTAAAAGAGAAAAAAGAACATATTTTCACTAAGAATTGATGGGAATTTCCCTAAAAGATAAAACCCTCCATAAATTGGCGTATACCACTTTATGCAACGCGCACACGGTATTCTTTAGTAAAAGGCGAAAGAATAGTTCGCTTTGTGCTCATTGCATGGCTGCGTGATTGTGTTCTATGGCTGGATCCGACAATAAATAAGGGACACAACTGTTCGCTTCATTGCTCGCATTCAATGTGGGATAAATTCTGCTAACCAAAGTGAGGAATCTTTGTTCTGCTCCAATGTCAATACCAACTGCACTTCTCATTAATTTTTTGGACTAATTTTTCCCTTCTTACTACCAAAATATAGATCCTAGCCGAATTAAAAATAATTAGCCTTTACACTTTCAATTTTTTTTAATGACAAGTTTTATACATTATTGTTGAGATATCATTGTCTCTAGATAAAGAATGTTTTTTTTTTAATTTCTCGCCTAGTGTCCATTTTTTGGTATCCATATTAAACCTCGATTAAACTTAGATTAACGCCGTGAAGTCATACTTTGAGAGTAAAGCGCTTTCTAACTAAAATAATTTCATATTTAGAGCTCGAACTTGAAACATTTGATTAAAAATGAAAGAATATTTATCACTCCACCAAATAGAACAAGAATGGTTTACTCAACATCACTTATCAAATGAATCTTTTAGTAGTTAGTACTAGTATTGAGTCGTCTAGTATACGGAGATAAATCCAATGGTTTGCCCGATTTGAGTCTTCTAGTATATGTAGTTACTTATTACGTACTACTATATGTCTACATATATTAACATCGTGACAATTCCCAGGTCATTAGATAAATCTACTACACTGATAGGATAAAATACTCTTTTACCAGAATTAAGGTTCTAAGGAACAATGGTTACTAAATGACTGTATTTCTAAGGGACCTAGACTTTTCAACTTATTTGGAATTATGTCTTTCTCCATTAATATTAAGAATATGATACTGCGGATTAGACTTGTAAGATGTCAGGAAAATGTATTGAAATGCTCAAAATTGACATTTATAAATAATAGTGAGATCTCATTAAACAAGTATTGGGTGAATAAGCCGCAGAAAATATGAAACCTTTCTTATGCGGGCTTAATTTTGGGTGCGAAGAAGTGACTTGTCAGATCAAACATTAAGGATTCAATAGCCACATATCTAACAAATAAATATGTCCAGTAGGTTACAACTCAACTATAATTTAGATGCTTAAATGGAAATTGGTGCCAAATTTGAAGGACGGTAGATATATTTAGCCTTAAAAATTGATGGTTGTTGACTTCTTGTAATATATAAAAGAGACGATCGATACAACTAAACCTTACTTTGCCCACAGAGCTAGGTGCTATTTCACCATTTTGATTGATTATAAGGCTTAATTTGCATGTTTAAAAAAAACATAAACTCCGTATCAAATCAACCTAAACTAATATTTTTGGACGAAAGTGTATTCAATTTGGCCAAGAAATAAAACCCAAGGCTTTCATGACAGAAGAAAATATTTGAACAAATAATTGATGGGGATTTCCCTAAAAGAGAAAAAAGAACATATTTGAACTAAGAATTGATGGGAATTTCCCTAAAAGAGAAAACACTCCAAAAATTGGCGTATACCACTTTATGCAACACGCACACGGTATTCTTTAGTAAAAGGCGAAAGAATAGTTCGCTTTGTGCTCATTGCGTAGCTGCGTGATTTTCTTCTGTGGCTGGATCCGACAATAAATAAGGGACACAACTGTTCGCTTCATTGCTCGCATTCGATGTGGGATAAATTCTGCTAACCAAAGTGAGGAATCTTTGTTCTGCTCCAATGTCAATACCAACTGCACTTCTCATTAATTTTTTGGACTAATTTTTCCCTTCTTACTACCAAAATATAGATCCTTGCCGAATTCAAAATAATTAGCCTTTACACTTTCAATTTTTTTTTTAATGACAAGTTTTATACATTATTGTTGAGATATCATTGTCTCTAGATAAAGAATGTTTTTTTTAATCTCTCGCCTATTGTCCATTTTTTGGTATCCATATTAAACCTCGATTAAACTTAGATTAACGTCGTGAAGTCATACTTTGAGAGTAAAGCGCTTTCTAACTAAAATAATTTCATATTTAGAGCTCGAACTTGAAACATTTGATTAAAAATGAAAGAATATTTATCACTCCACCAAATAGAACAAGAATGGTTTACTCAACATCACTTATCAAATGAATCTTTTAGTAGTTAGTACTAGTATTGAGTCGTCTAGTATACGGAGATAAATCCAATGGTTTGCCCGATTTGAGTCTTCTAGTATATGTAGTTACTTATTACGTACTACTATATGTCTACATATATTAACATCGTGACAATTCCCATGTCATTAGATAAATCTACTACACTGGTAGGATAAAATCCTCTTTTACCAGACTTAAGGTTCTAAGGAACAATGGTTACTAAATGACTGTATTTCTAAGGGACCTAGACTTTTCAACTTATTAGGAATTATGTCTTTCTCCATTAATATTAAGAATATGATACTGCGGATTAGACTTGTAAGATGTCCGGAAAATGTATTGAAATGCTCAAAATTGACATTTATGAATAATAGTGAGATCTCATTAAACAAGTATTGTGTGAATAAGCCGCAGAAAAAATGAAACCTTTCTTATGCGGGCTTAATTTTGGGTGCGAAGAAGTGACTTGTCAGATCAAACATTAAGGATTCAATAGCCACATATCTAACAAATAAATATGTCCAGTAGGTTACAACTCAACTATAATTAAGATGCTTAAATGGAAATTGGTGCCAAATTTGAAGGACGGTAGATATATTTGGCCTTAAAAATTGATGGTTGTTGACTTTTTGTAATATAGAAAAGAGACGATCGATACAACTAAACCTTACTTTGCCCACAGAGCTAGGTGCTATTTCACCATTTTGATTGATTATAAGGCTTAATTTGCATGTTTAAAAAAAAAACCTTCAACTCCGTATCAAATCAACCTAAACTAATATTTTTGGACGAAAGTTTATTCATTTTGGCCAAGCAAGAAAACCCAAGGCTTTCATGACAGAAGAAAATATTTGAACTAAAAATTGTTGGGGATTTCGCTAAAAGAGAAAAAAGAACATATTTGAACTAAGAATTGATGGGAATTTCCCTAAAAGAGAAAACCCTCCCAAAATTGGCATATACCACTTTATGCAACGCGCACACGGTATTCTTTAGTAAAAGGCGAAAGAATAGTTCGCTTTGTGCTCATTGCATGGCTGCGTGATTTTGTTCTATGGCTGGATCCGACAATAAATAAGGGACACAACTGTTCGCTTCATTGCTTGCATTCAATGTGGGATAAATTCTGCTAACCAAAGTGAGGAATCTTTGTTCTGCTCCAATGTCAATACCAACTGCACTTCTCATTAATTTTTTGGACTAATTTTTCCCTTCTTACTACCAAAATATAGATCCTTGCCGAATTAAAAATAATTAGCCTTTACACTTTCAATTTTTTTTAATGACAAGTTTTATACATTATTGTTGAGATATCATTGTCTCTAGATAAAGAATGTTTTTTTTTAATTTCTCGCCTAGTGTCCATTTTTTGGTATCCATATTAAACCTCGATTAAACTTAGATTAACGCTGTGAAGTCATAATTTGAGAGTAAAGCGCTTTCTAACTAAAATAATTTCATATTTAGAGCTCGAACTTGAAACATTTGATTAAAAATGAAAGAATATTTATCACTCCACCAAATAGAACAAGAATGGTTTACTCAACATCACTTATCAAATGAATCTTTTAGTAGTTAGTACTAGTATTGAGTCGTCTAGTATACGGAGATAAATCCAATGGTTTGCCCGATTTGAGTCTTCTAGTATATGTAGTTACTTATTACGTACTACTATATGTCTACATATATTAACATCGTGACAATTCCCATGTCATTAGATAAATCTACTACACTGATAGGATAAAATACTCTTTTACCAGAATTAAGGTTCTAAGGAACAATGGTTACTAAATGACTGTATTTCTAAGGGACCTAGACTTTTCAACTTATTTGGAATTATGTCTTTCTCCATTAATATTAAGAATATGATACTGCGGATTAGACTTGTAAGATGTCAGGAAAATGTATTGAAATGCTCAAAATTGACATTTATAAATAATAGTGAGATCTCATTAAACAAGTATTGTGTGAATAAGCCGCAGAAAATATGAAACCTTTCTTATGCGGGCTTAATTTTGGGTGCGAAGAAGTGACTTGTCAGATCAAACATTAAGGATTCAATAGCCACATATCTAACAAATAAATATGTCCAGTAGGTTACAACTCAACTATAATTTAGATGCTTAAATGGAAATTGGTGCCAAATTTGAAGGACGGTAGATATATTTAGCCTTAAAAATTGATGGTTGTTGACTTCTTGTAATATATAAAAGAGACGATCGATACAACTAAACCTTACTTTGCCCACAGAGCTAGGTGCTATTTCACCATTTTGATTGATTATAAGGCTTAATTTGCATGTTTAAAAAAAACTTAAACTCCGTATCAAATCAACCTAAACTAATATTTTTGGACGAAAGTGTATTCAATTTGGCCAAGAAATAAAACCCAAGGCTTTCATGACAGAAGAAAATATTTGAACAAATAATTGATGGGGATTTCCCTAAAAGAGAAAAAAGAACATATTTGAACTAAGAATTGATGGGAATTTCCCTAAAAGAGAAAACACTCCAAAAATTGGCGTATACCACTTTATGCAACGCGCACACAGTATTCTTTAGTAAAAGGCGAAAGAATAGTTCGCTTTGTGCTCATTGCGTAGCTGCGTGATTTTCTTCTGTGGCTGGATCCGGCAATAAATAAGGGACACAACTGTTCGCTTCATTGCTCGCATTCGATGTGGGATAAATTCTGCTAACCAAAGTGAGGAATCTTTGTTCTGCTCCAATGTCAATACCAACTACACTTCTCATTAATTTTTTGGACTAATTTTTCCCTTCTTACTACCAAAATATAGATCCTTGCCGAATTCAAAATAATTAGCCTTTACACTTTCAATTTTTTTTAATGACAAGTTTTATACATTATTGTTGAGATATCATTGTCTCTAGATAAAGAATGTTTTTTTTAATCTCTCGCCTATTGTCCATTTTTTGGTATCCATATTAAACCTCGATTAAACTTAGATTAACGTCGTGAAGTCATACTTTGAGAGTAAAGCGCTTTCTAACTAAAATAATTTCATATTTAGAGCTCGAACTTGAAACATTTGATTAAAAATGAAAGAATATTTATCACTCCACCAAATAGAACAAGAATGGTTTACTCAACATCACTTATCAAATGAATCTTTTAGTAGTTAGTACTAGTATTGAGTCGTCTAGTATACGGAGATAAATCCAATGGTTTGCCCGATTTGAGTCTTCTAGTATATGTAGTTACTTATTACGTACTACTATATGTCTATATATATTAACATCGTGACAATTCCCATGTCATTAGATAAATCTACTACACTGATAGGATAAAATCCTCTTTTACCAGACTTAAGGTTCTAAGGAACAATAGTTACTAAATGACTATATTTCTGTGGGACCTAGATTTTTCAACTTATTTTGAATTATGTCTTTCTCCATTAGTATTTAGAATGTGATACTGCGGATTAGACTTGTAAGATGTCAGGAAAATGTATTGAAATGCTCAAAATTGACATTTATGAATAATAGTGAGATCTCATTAAACAAGTACAGTGTGAATAAGCCGCAAAAAATATGAAACCTTTCTTATGCGGGCTTAATTTTGGAGTCTTGAAGAAGTGACTTGTCAGATAAAACATTAAGGATTCAATAGCCACATATCTAACAAATAAATATGTCCAGTAGGTTACAACTCAACTATAATTTAGATGCTTAAATGGAAATTGGTGCCAAATTTGAAGGACAGTAGATATATTTGGCCTTAAAATTGATGGTTGTTGACTTCTGTAATATAGAAAAGAGACGATCGATAAAACTAAACCTTACTTTGCCCACAGAGCTAGGTGCTATTTCACCATTTTGATTGATTATAAGGCTTAATTTGCATGTTTCAAAAAAAAACTTAAACTCCGTATCAAATCAACCTAAACTAATATTTTTGGACGAAAGTGTATTCATTTTGGCCAAGCAAGAAAACCCAAGGGTTTCACGACAGAATAAAATATTTGAACTAAAAATTGATGGGGATTTCCCTAAAAGAGAAAAAAGAACATATTTGAACTAAGAATTGATGGGAATTTCCCTAAAAGAGAAAACCCTCCAAAAATTGGCGTATACCACTTTATGCAACGCGCACACGGTATTCTTTAGTAAAAGGCGAAAGAATAGTTCGCTTTGTGCTAATTGCGTGGCTGCGTGATTTTGTTCTGTGGCTGGATCCGACAATAAATAAGGGACACAACTGTTCGCTTCATTGCTCGCATTCGATGTGGGATAAATTCTGCTAACCAAAGTGAGGAATCATTGTTCTGCTCCAATGTCAATACCAACTGCACTTCTCATTAATTTTTTGGACTAATTTTTCCCTTCTTACTACCAAAATATAGATCCTTTCCGAATTCAAAATAATTAGCCTTTACACTTCTTTTTTTTTTTAATGACAAGTTTTATACATTATTGTTGAGATATCATTGTCTCTAGATAAAGAATGTTTTTTTTTAATTTCTCGCCTAGTGTCCATTTTTTGGTATCCATATTAAACCTCGATTAAACTTAGATTAACGTCGTGAAGTCATACTTTGAGAGTAAAGGGCTTTCTAACTAAAATAATTTCATATTTAGAGCTCGAACTTGAAACATTTGATTAAAAATGAAAGAATATTTATCACTCCACCAAATAGAACAAGAATGGTTTACTCAACATCACTTATCAAATGAATCTTTTAGTAGTTAGTACTAGTATTGAGTCGTCTAGTTTACAGAGATAAATCCAATGGTTTGCCCGATTTGAGTCTTCTAGTATATGTAGTTACTTATTACGTACTACTATATGTCTATATATATTAACATCGTGACAATTCCCATGTCATTAGATAAATCTACTACACTGATAGGATAAAATCCTCTTTTACCAGACTTAAGGTTCTAAGGAACAATAGTTACTAAATGACTATATTTCTGTGGGACCTAGACTTTTCAACTTATTTGGAATTATGTCTTTCTCCATTAATATTAAGAATATGATACTGCGGATTAGACTTGTAAGATGTCCGGAAAATGTATTGAAATGCTCAAAATTGACATTTATGAATAATAGTGAGATCTCATTAAACAAGTATTGTGTGAATAAGCCACAGAAAAAATGAAACTTTTCTTATGCGGGCTTAATTTTGGGTGCGAAGAAGTGACTTGTCAGATCAAACATTAAGGATTCAATAGCCACATATCTAACAAATAAATATGTCCAGTAGGTTACAACTCAACTATAATTTAGATGCTTAAATGGAAATTGGTGCCAAATTTGAAGGACGGTAGATATATTTGGCCTTAAAAATTGATGGTTGTTGACTTCTTGTAATATAGAAAAGAGACGATCGATACAACTAAACCTTACTTTGCCCACAGAGCTAGGTGCTATTTCACCATTTTGATTGATTATAAGGCTTAATTTGCATGTTTCAAAAAAAAACTTAAACTCCGTATCAAATCAACCTAAACTAATATTTTTGGACGAAAGTGTATTCATTTTGGCCAAGCAAGAAAACCAAGTCTTTCATGACAGAAGAAAATATTTGAACTAAAAATTGATGGGGATTTCCCTAAAAGAGAAAAAAAGAACATATTTGAACTAAGAATTGATGGGAATTTCCCTAAAAGAGAAAACCCTCCCAAAATTGGCGTATACCACTTTATGCAACGCGCACACGGTATTCTTTTGTAAAAGGCGAAAGACTAGTTCGCTTTGTGCACATTGCGTGGTCGCGTGATTTTCTTACGTGGTGGATCCGACAATAAATAAGGGACACAAGCTCGCTTAACCAAAGTGAGGAATCTTTGTTCTGCTCAATGTCAATACCAACTGCCCTTCTCATTAATTTTTGGACTAATTTTTCCCTTTTACTACCAAAATATAGATCCTTGCGAATTCAAAATAATTAGCCTTTACACTTTCAATTTTTTTAATGACAAGTTTTATACATTATTGTTGAGATATCATTGTCTCTAGATAAAGAATGTTTTTTTAATTTCTCCTAGTGTCCATTTTTTGGTATCCATATTAAACCTCGATTAAACTTAGATTAACGTCGTGAAGTCATACTTTGAGAGTAAAGCGCTTTCTAACTAAAATAATTTCATATTTAGAGCTCGAACTTGAAACATTTGATTAAAAATGAAAGAATATTTATCACTCCACCAAATAGAACAAGAATGGTTTACTCAACATCACTTATCAAATGAATCTTTTAGTAGTTAGTACTAGTATTGAGTCGTCTAGTATACGGAGATAAATCCAATGGTTTGCCCGATTTTAGTCTTCTAGTATATGTAGTTACTTATTACGTACTACTATATGTCTACATATATTAACATCGTGACAATTCCCATGTCATTAGATAAATCTACTACACTGGTAGGATAAAATCCTCTTTTACCAGACTTAAGGTTCTAAGGAACAATGGTTACTAAATGATTGTATTTCTAAGGGACCTAGACTTTTCAACTTATTAGGAATTATGTCTTTCTCCATTAATATTAAGAATATGATACTGCGGATTAGACTTGTAAGATGTCAGGAAAATGTATTGAAATGCTCAAAATGGACATTTATGAATAATAGTGAGATCTCATTAAACAAGTACAGTGTGAATAAGCCGCAAAAAATATGAAACCTTTCTTATGCGGGCTTAATTTTGGGTGCGAAGAAGTGACTTGTCAGATAAAACATTAAGGATTCAATAGCCACATATCTAACAAATAAATATGTCCAGTAGGTTACAACTCAACTATAATTTAGATGCTTAAATGGAAATTGGTGCCAAATTTGAAGGACAGTAGATATATTTGGCCTTAAAATTGATGGTTGTTGACTTCTGTAATATAGAAAAGAGACGATCGATAAAACTAAACCTTACTTTGCCCACAGAGCTAGGTGCTATTTCACCATTTTGATTGATTATAAGGCTTAATTTGCATGTTTCAAAAAAAAACTTAAACTCCGTATCAAATCAACCTAAACTAATATTTTTGGACGAAAGTGTATTCATTTTGGCCAAGCAAGAAAATCCAAGGGTTTCACGACAGAATAAAATATTTGAACTAAAAATTGATGGGGATTTCCCTAAAAGAGAAAAAAGAACGATTTGAACTAAGAATTGATGGGAATTTCCCTAAAATAGAAAACCCTCCAAAAATTGGCGTATACCACTTTATGCAACGCGCACACGGTATTCTTTAGTAAAAGGCGAAAGAATAGTTCGCTTTGTGCTCATTGCGTGGCTGCGTGATTTTGTTCTGTGGCTGGATCCGACAATAAATAAGGGAAACAACTGTTCGCTTCATTGCTCGCATTCGATGTGGGATAAATTCTGCTAACCAAAGTGAGGAATCATTGTTCTGCTCCAATGTCAATACCAACTGCACTTCTCATTAATTTTTTGGACTAATTTTTCCCTTCTTACTACAAAAATATAGATCCTTTCCGAATTCAAAATAATTAGCCTTTACACTTTTTTTTTTTTAATGACAAGTTTTATACATTATTGTTGAGATATCATTGTCTCTAGATAAAGAATGTTTTTTTTAATTTCTCGCTTAGTGTCCATTTTTTGGTATCCATATTAAACCTCGATTAAACTTAGATTAACGTCGTGAAGTCATACTTTGAGAGTAAAGCGCTTTCTAACTAAAATAATTTCATATTTAGAGCTCGAACTTGAAACATTTGATTAAAAATGAAAGAATATTTATCACTCCACCAAATAGAACAAGAATGGTTTACTCAACATCACTTATCAAATGAATCTTTTAGTAGTTAGTACTAGTATTGAGTCGTCTAGTATACAGAGATAAATCCAATGGTTTGCCCGATTTGTGTCTTCTAGTATATGTAGTTACTTATTACGTACTACTATATGTCTATATATATTAACATCGTGACAATTCCCATGTCATTAGATAAATCTAATACACTGATAGGATAAAATCCTCTTTTACCAGACTTAAGGTTCTAAGGAACAATAGTTACTAAATGACTATATTTCTGTGGGACCTAGACTTTTCAACTTATTTGGAATTATGTCTTTCTCCATTAATATTAAGAATATGATAATGCGGATTAGACTTGTAAGATGTCCGGAAAATGTATTGAAATGCTCAAAATTGACATTTATGAATAATAGTGAGATCTCATTAAACAAGTATTGTGTGAATAAGCCATAGAAAAAATGAAACTTTTCTTATGCGGGCTTAATTTTGGGTGCGAAGAAGTGACTTGTCAGATCAAACATTAAGGATTCAATAGCCACATATCTAACAAATAAATATGTCCAGTAGGTTACAACTCAACTATAATTTAGATGCTTAAATGGAAATTGGTGCCAAATTTGAAGGACGGTAGATATATTTGGCCTTAAAAATTGATGGTTGTTGACTTCTTGTAATATAGAAAAGAGACGATCGATACAACTAAACCTTACTTTGCCCACAGAGCTAGGTGCTATTTCACCATTTTGATTGATTATAAGGCTTAATTTGCATGTTTCAAAAAAAAACTTAAACTCCGTATCAAATCAACCTAAACTAATATTTTTGGACGAAAGTGTATTCATTTTGGCCAAGCAAGAAAACCCAAGTCTTTCATGACAGAAGAAAATATTTGAACTAAAAATTGATGGGGATTTCCCTAAAAGAGAAAAAAAGAACATATTTGAACTAAGAATTGATGGGAATTTCCCTAAAAGAGAAAACCCTCCCAAAATTGGCGTATACCACTTTATGCAACGCGCACACGGTATTCTTTTGTAAAAGGCGAAAGAATAGTTCGCTTTGTGCACATTGCGTGGCTGCGTGATTTTCTTCTGTGGCTGGATCCGACAATAAATAAGGGACACAACTGTTCGCTTAACCAAAGTGAGGAATCTTTGTTCTGCTCCAATGTCAATACCAACTGCCCTTCTCATTAATTTTTTGGACTAATTTTTCCCTTTTTACTACCAAAATATAGATCCTTGCCGAATTCAAAATAATTAGCCTTTACACTTTCAATTTTTTTTTAATGACAAGTTTTATACATTATTGTTGAGATATCATTGTCTCTAGATAAAGAATGTTTTTTTTTAATTTCTCGCCTAGTGTCCATTTTTTGGTATCCATATTAAAACTCGATTAAACTTAGATTAACGTCGTGAAGTCATACTTTGAGAGTAAAGAACTTTCTAACTAAAATAATTTCATATTTAGAGCTCGAACTTGAAACATTTGATTAAAAATGAAAGAATATTTATCACTCCACCAAATAGAACAAGAATGGTTTACTCAACATCACTTATCAAATGAATCTTTTAGTAGTTAGTACTAGTATTGAGTCGTCTAGTATACGGAGATAAATCCAATGGTTTGCCCGATTTGAGTCTTCTAGTATATGTAGTTACTTATTACGTACTACTATATGTCTACATATATTAACATCGTGACAATTCCCATGTCATTAGATAAATCTACTACACTGGTAGGATAAAATCCTCTTTTACCAGACTTAAGGTTCTAAGGAACAATGGTTACTAAATGACTATTTCTAAGGGACCTAGACTTTTCAACTTATTAGGAATTATGTCTTTCTCCATTAATATTAAGAATATGATACTGCGGATTAGACTTGTAAGATGTCCGGAAAATGTATTGAAATGCTCAAAATTGACATTTATGAATAATAGTGAGATCTAATTAAATAAGTATTGTGTGAATAAGCCGCAGAAAAAATGAAACCTTTCTTATGCGGGCTTAATTTTGGGTGCGAAGAAGTGACTTGTCAGATCAAACATTAAGGATTCAATAGCCACATATCTAACAAATAAATATGTCCAGTAGGTTACAACTCAACTATAATTTAGATGCTTAAATGGAAATTGGTGCCAAATTTGAAGGATGGTAGATATATTTGGCCTTAAAAATTGATGGTTGTTGACTTCTTGTAATATAGAAAAGAGACGATCGATACAACTAAAACTTACTTTGCCCACAGAGCTAGGTGCTATTTCACCATTTTGATTGATTATAAGGCTTAATTTGCATGTTTCAAAAAAAAACTTAAACTCCGTATCAAATCAACCTAAACTAATATTTTTGGACGAAAGTGTATTCATTTTGGCCAAGCAAGAAAACCCAAGGCTTTCATGACAGAAGAAAATATTTGAACTAAAAATTGATGGGGATTTCCCTAAAAGAGAAAAAAAGAACATATTTGAACTAAGAATTGATGGGAATTTCCCTAAAAGAGAAAACCCTCCAAAAATTGGCGTATACCACTTTATGCAACGTGCACACGGTATTCTTTAGTAAAATGCGAAAGAACAGTTCGCTTTGTGCTCATTGCGTGGCTGCGTGATTTTCTTCTGTGGCTGGATCCGACAATAAATAAGGGACACAACTGTTCGCTTAACCAAAGTGAGGAATCTTTGTTCTGCTCCAATGTCAATACCAACTGCCCTTCTCATTAGTTTTTTGACTAATTTTTCCCTTTTTACTACCAAAATACAGATCCTTGCCGAATTCAAAATAATTAGCCTTTACACTTTCAATTTTTTTTTAATGACAAGTTTTATACATTATTGTTGAGATATCATTGTCTCTAGATAAAGAATGTTTTTTTTAATTTCTCGCCTAGTGTCCATTTTTTGGTATCCATATTAAACCTCGATTAAACTTAGATTAACGTCGTGAAGTCATACTTTGAGAGTAAAGCGCTTTCTAACTAAAATAATTTCATATTTAGAGCTCGAACTTGAAACATTTGATTAAAAATGAAAGAATATTTATCACTCCACCAAATAGAACAAGAATGGTTTACTCAACATCACTTATCAAATGAATCTTTTAGTAGTTAGTACTAGTATTGAGTCGTCTAGTATACGGAGATAAATCCAATGGTTTGCCCGATTTGAGTCTTCTAGTATATGTAGTTACTTATTACGTACTACTATATGTCTACATATATTAACATCGTGACAATTCCCATGTCATTAGATAAATCTACTACACTGGTAGGATAAAATCCTCTTTTACCAGACTTAAGGTTCTAAGGAACAATGGTTACTAAATGACTATATTTCTAAGGGACCTAGACTTTTCAACTTATTAGGAATTATGTCTTTGTCCATTAATATTACGAATATGATACTGCGGATTAGACTTGTAAGATGTCCGGAAAATGTATTGAAATGCTCAAAATTGACATTTATGAATAATAGTGAGATCTCATTAAACAAGTATTGTGTGAATAAGCCGCAGAAAATATGAAACCTTTCTTATGCGGGCTTAATTTTGGGTGCGAAGAAGTGACTTGTCAGATCAAACATTAAGGATTCAATAGCCACATATCTAACAAATAAATATGTCCAGTAGGTTACAACTCAACTATAATTTAGATGCTTAAATGGAAATTGGTGCCAAATTTGAAGGACGGTAGATATATTTGGCCTTAAAAATTGATGGTTGTTGACTTCTTGTAATATAGAAAAGAGACGATCGATACAACTAAACCTTACTTTGCCCACAGAGCTAGGTGCTATTTCACCATTTTGATTGATTATAAGGCTTAATTTGCATGTTTCAAAAAAAAACTTAAACTCCGTATCATATCAACCTAAACTAATATTTTTGGACGAAAGTGTATTCATTTTGGCCAAGCAAGAAAACCCAAGGCTTTCATGACAGAAGAAAATATTTGAACTAAAAATTGATGGGGATTTCCCTAAAAGAGAAAAAAAGAACATATTTGAACTAAGAATTGATGGGAATTTCCCTAAAAGAAAAAACCCTCCAAAAATTGGCGTATACCACTTTATGCAACGAGCACACGGTATTCTTTAGTAAAAGGCGAAAGAATTGTTCGCTTTGTGCTCATTGAGTGGCTGCGTGATTTTCTTCTGTGGCTGGATCCGACAATAAATAAGGGACACAACTGTTCGCTTAACCAAAGTGAGGAATCTTTGTTCTGCTCCAATGTCAATACCAACTGCCCTTCTCATTAATATTTTGGACTAATTTTTCCCTTCTTACTACCAAAATATAGATCCTTGCCGAATTCAAAATAATTAGCCTTTACACTTTCAATTTTTTTTTAATGACAAGTTTTATACATTATTGTTGAGATATCATTGTCTCTAGATAAAGAATGTTTTTTTTTTAATTTCTCGCCTAGTGTCCATTTTTTGGTATCCATATTAAACCTCGATTAAACTTAGATTAACGTCGTGAAGTCATACTTTGAGAGTAAAGCGCTTTCTAACCCAAATAATTTCATATTTAGAGCTCGAACTTGAAACATTTGATTAAAAATGAAAGAATATTTATCACTCCACCAAATAGAACAAGAATGGTTTACTCAACATCACTTATCAAATGAATCTTTTAGTAGTTAGCACTAGTATTGAGTCGTCTAGTATACGGAGATAAATCCAATGGTTTGCCCGATTTGAGTCTTCTAGTATATGTAGTTACTTATTACGTACTACTATATGTCTACATATATTAACATTGTGACAATTCCCATGTCATTAGATAAATCTACTACACTGGTAGGATAAAATCCTCTTTTACCAGACTTAAGGTTCTAAGGAACAATGGTTACTAAATGACTGTATTTCTAAGGGACCTAGACTTTTCAACTTATTAGGAATTATGTCTTTCTCCATTAATATTAAGAATATGATACTGCGGATAAGACTTCTAAGATGTCCGAAAAATGTACTGAAATGCTCAAAATTGACATTTATGAATAATAGTGAGATCTCATTAAACAAGTATTGTGTGAATAAGCCGCAGAAAAAATGAAACCTTTCTTATGCGGGCTTAATTTTGGGTGCAAAGAAGTGACTTGTCAGATCAAACATTAAGGATTCAATAGCCACATATCTAACAAATAAATATGTCCAGTAGGTTACAACTCAACTATAATTTAGATGCTTAAATGGAAATTGGTGCCAAATTTGAAGGACGGTAGATATATTTGGCCTTAAAAATTGATGGTTGCTGACTTTTTGTCATATAGAAAAGAGACGATCGATACAACTAAACCTTACTTTGCCCACAGAGCTAGGTGCTATTTCACCATTTTGATTGATTATAAGGCTTAATTTGCATGTTTCAAAAAAAACCTTCAACTCCGTATCAAATCAACCTAAACTAATATTTTTGGACGAAAGTTTATTCATTTTGGCCAAGCAAGAAAACCCAAGGCTTTCATGACAGAAGAAAATATTTGAACTAAAAATTGATGGGAATTTCCCTAAAAGAGAAAAAAGAACATATTTGAACTAAGAATTGATGGGAATTTCCCTAAAAGAGAAAACCCTCCAAAAATTGGCATATACCACTTTATGCAACGCGCACACGGTATTCTTTAGTAAAAGGCGAAAGAATAGTTCGCTTTGTGCTCATTGCGTGGCTGCGTGATTTACTTCTGTGGCTGGATCCGACAATAAATAAGGGACACAACTGTTCGCTTAACCAAAGTGAGGAATCTTTGTTCTGCTCCAATGTCAATACCAACTGCCCTTCTCATTAATTTTTTGGACTAATATTTCCCTTCTTACTACCAAAATATAGATCCTTGCCGAATTCAAAATAATTAGCCTTTACACTTCTTTTTTTTTTTAATGACAAGTTTTATACATTATTGTTGAGATATCATTGTCTCTAGATAAAGAATGTTTTTTTTTAATTTCTCGCCTAGTGTCCATTTTTTGTTATCCATATTAAACCTCGATTAAACTTAGATTAATGTCGTGAAGTCATACTTTGAGAGTAAAGCGCTTTCTAACTAAAATAATTTCATATTTAGAGCTCGAACTTGAAACATTTGATTAAAAATGAAAGAATATTTATCACTCCACCAAATAGAACAAGAATGGTTTACTCAACATCACTTATCAAATGAATCTTTTAGTAGTTAGTACTAGTATTGAGTCGTCTAGTATACGGAGATAAATCCAATGGTTTGCCCGATTTGAGTCTTCTAGTATATGTAGTTACTTATTACGTACTACTATATGTCTACATATATTAACATCGTGACAATTCCCATGTCATTAGATAAATCTACTACCTTTGGTAGGATAAAATCCTCTTTTACCGGACTTAAGGTTTTAAGGAACAATGGTTACTAAATGATTTGTATTTCTAAGGGACCTAGACTTTTCAACTTATTTGGAATTATGTCTTTCTCCATTAATATTAAGTATATGATACTGCGGATTAGACTTGTAAGATGTCAGAAAAATGTATTGAAATGCTCAAAATTGACATTTATGAATAATAGTGAGATCTCATTAAACAAGTATTGTGTGAATAAGCATGAAAATATGAAACCTTTCTTATGCGGGCTTAATTTTGGAGTGCGAAGAAGTGACTTGTCGGATCAAACATTAAGGATTCAATAGCCACATATCTAACAAATAAATATGACCGATGAGGTTACAACTCAACTATAATTTAGATGCTTAAATGGAAATTGGTGCCAAATTTGAAGGGCGGTAGATATATTTGGCCTTAAAATTGATGGTTGTTGACTTCTTGTAATATAGAAAAGAGACGATCGATACAACTAAACCTTACTTTGCCCATGAGCTAGGTGCTATTTCACCATTTTGATTGATTATTATGCTTAATTTGCATGTTTCAAAAAAAACCTTAAACTCCGTATCAAATCAACCTAAACTAATATTTTTGGACGAAAGTTTATTCATTTTGGCCAAGCAAGAAAACCCAAGGCTTTCATGTGAGAAGAAAATATTTGAACTAAAAATTGATGGGGATTTCCTAAAAGAGAAAAAGAACATATTTGAACTAAGAATTGATGGGAATTTCCTAAAAGAAAACCCTCCAAAATTGGCATATACCACTTTATGCAACGCGCACGGTATTCTTTAGTAAAAGGCGAAAGAATAGTTCGCTTTGTGCTCATTGCGTGCTGCGTGATTTTCTTACATTGGTGGATCCGACAATAAATAAGGGACACAATGTTGTTAACCAAAGTGAGGAATCTTTGTTCTGCTCTAATGTCAATACCAACTGCCCTTCTCATTAATTTTTTGGACTAATTTTTCCGTTCTTACTACCAAAATATAGATCCTTGCCGAAATCAAAATAATTAGCCTTTACACTTTCAATTTTTTTTTAATGACAAGTTTTATACATTATTGTTGAGATATCATTGTCTCTAGATAAAGAATGTTTTTTTTAATTTCTCGCCTAGTGTCCATTTTTTGGTATCCATATTAAACCTCGATTAAACTTAGATTAACGTCGTGAAGTCATACTTTGAGAGTAAACACTTTCTAACTAAAATAATTTCATATTTAGAGCTCGAACTTGAAACATTTGATTAAAAATGAAAGAATATTTATCACTCCACCAAATAGAACAAGAATGGTTTACTCAACATCACTTATCAAATGAATCTTTTAGTAGTTAGTACTAGTATTGAGTCGTCTAGTATACGGAGATAAATCCAATGGTTTGCCCGATTTGAGTCTTCTAGTATATGTAGTTACTTATTACGTACTACTATATGTCTACATATATTAACATCGTGACAATTCCCATGTCATTAGATAAATCTACTACACTGGTAGGATAAAATCCTCTTTTACCAGACTTAAGGTTCTAAGGAACAATGGTTACTAAATGACTGTATTTCTAAGGGACCTAGACTTTTCAACTTATTAGGAATTATGTCTTTCTCCATTAATATTAAGAATATGATACTGCGGATAAGACTTGTAAGATGTCCGAAAAATGTACTGAAATGCTCAAAATTGACATTTATGAATAATAGTGAGATCTCATTAAACAAGTATTGTGTGAATAAGCCGCAGAAAAAATGAAACCTTTCTTATGCGGGCTTAATTTTGGGTGCAAAGAAGTGACTTGTCAGATCAAACATTTAGGATTCAATAGCCACATATCTAACAAATAAATATGTCCAGTAGGTTACAACTCAACTATAATTTAGATGCTTAAATGGAAATTGGTGCCAAATTTGAAGGACGGTAGATATATTTGGCCTTAAAAATTGATGGTTGCTGACTTTTTGTAATATAGAAAAGAGACGATCGATACAACTAAACCTTACTTTGCCCACAGAGCTAGGTGCTATTTCACCATTTTGATTGATTATAAGGCTTAATTTGCATGTTTCAAAAAAAACCTTCAACTCCGTATCAAATCAACCTAAACTAATATTTTTGGACGAAAGTTTATTCATTTTGGCCAAGCAAGAAAACCCAAGGCTTTCATGTGAAGAAAATATTTGAACTAAAAATTGATGGGAATTTCCTAAAAGAGAAAAAGAACATATTTGAACTAAGAATTGATGGGAATTTCCTAAAAGAAAACCCTCCAAAATTGGCATATACCACTTTATGCAACGCATACGGTATTCTTTAGTAAAAGGCGAAAGAATAGTTCGCTTTGTGCTCATTGCGTGGCTGCGTGATTTTCTTACGTGGTGGATCCGACAATAAATAAGGGACACAACTGTTAAGCAACCAAAGTGAGGAATCTTTGTTCTGCTCCAATGTCAATACCAACTGCCCTTCTCATTAATTTTTTGGACTAATATTTCCCTTCTTACTACCAAAATATAGATCCTTGCCGAATTCAAAATAATTAGCCTTTACACTTTCATTTTTTTTTTTAATGACAAGTTTTATACATTATTGTTGAGATATCATTGTCTCTAGATAAAGAATGTTTTTTTTTTATTTCTCGCCTAGTGTCCATTTTTTGTTATCCATATTAAACCTCGATTAAACTTAGATTAATGTCGTGAAGTCATACTTTGAGAGTAAAGCGCTTTCTAACTAAAATAATTTCATATTTAGAGCTCGAACTTGAAACATTTGATTAAAAATGAAAGAATATTTATCACTCCACCAAATAGAACAAGAATGGTTTACTCAACATCACTTATCAAATGAATCTTTTAGTAGTTAGTACTAGTATTGAGTCGTCTAGTATACGGAGATAAATCCAATGGTTTGCCCGATTTGAGTCTTCTAGTATATGTAGTTACTTATTACGTACTACTATATGTCTACATATATTAACATCGTGACAATTCCCATGTCATTAGATAAATCTACTACACTGGTAGGATAAAATCCTCTTTTACCAGACTTAAGGTTTTAAGGAACAATGGTTACTAAATGACTGTATTTCTAAGGGACCTAGACTTTTCAACTTATTTGGAATTATGTCTTTCTCCATTAATATTAAGTATATGATACTGCGGATTAGACTTGTAAGATGTCAGAAAAATGTATTGAAATGCTCAAAATTGACATTTATGAATAATAGTGAGATCTCATTAAACAAGTATTGTGTGAATAAGCCGCAGAAAATATGAAACCTTTCTTATGCGGGCTTAATTTTGGGTGCGAAGAAGTGACTTGTCAGATCAAACATTAAGGATTCAATAGCCACATATCTAACAAATAAATATGACCGATGAGGTTACAACTCAACTATAATTTAGATGCTTAAATGGAAATTGGTGCCAAATTTGAAGGACGGTAGATATATTTGGCCTTAAAAATTGATGGTTGTTGACTTCTTGTAATATAGAAAAGAGACGATCGATACAACTAAACCTTACTTTGCCCACAGAGCTAGGTGCTATTTCACCATTTTGATTGATTATTATGCTTAATTTGCATGTTTCAAAAAAAACCTTAAACTCCGTATCAAATCAACCTAAACTAATATTTTTGGACGAAAATTTATTCATTTTGGCCAAGCAAGAAAACCCAAGGCTTTCATGTGGAAGAAAATATTTGAACTAAAAATTGATGGGGATTTCCTAAAGAGAAAAAGAACATATTTGAACTAAGAATTGATGGGAATTTCCTAAAAGAAAACCCTCCAAAATTGGCATATACCACTTTATGCAACGCGCACGGTATTCTTTAGTAAAAGGCGAAAGAATAGTTCGCTTTGTGCTCATTGCGTGGCTGCGTGATTTTCTTACGTGGTGGATCCGACAATAAATAAGGGACACAACTGTTCGCAACCAAAGTGAGGAATCTTTGTTACGCTCTAATGTCAATACCAACTGCCCTTCTCATTAATTTTTGGACTAATTTTTCCGTTCTTACTACCAAAATATAGATCCTTGCGAAATCAAAATAATTAGCCTTTACACTTTCAATTTTTTTAATGACAAGTTTTATACATTATTGTTGAGATATCATTGTCTCTAGATAAAGAATGTTTTTAATTTCTCGCCTAGTGTCCATTTTTGGTATCCATATTAAACCTCGATTAAACTTAGATTAACGTCGTGAAGTCATACTTTGAGAGTAAACACTTTCTAACTAAAATAATTTCATATTTAGAGCTCGAACTTGAAACATTTGATTAAAAATGAAAGAATATTTATCACTCCACCAAATAGAACAAGAATGGTTTACTCAACATCACTTATCAAATGAATCTTTTAGTAGTTAGTACTAGTATTGAGTCGTCTAGTATACGGAGATAAATCCAATGGTTTGCCCGATTTGAGTCTTCTAGTATATGTAGTTACTTATTACGTACTACTATATGTCTACATATATTAACATCGTGACAATTCCCGTCATTAGATAAATCTACTACCTTGGTAGGATAAAATCCTCTTTTACGGACTTAAGGTTCTAAGGAACAATGGTTACTAAATGACTGTATTTCTAAGGGACCTAGACTTTTCAACTTATTAGGAATTATGTCTTTCTCCATTAATATTAAGAATATGATACTGCGGATAAGACTTGTAAGATGTCCGAAAAATGTACTGAAATGCTCAAAATTGACATTTATGAATAATAGTGAGATCTCATTAAACAAGTATTGTGTGAATAAGCCGCAGAAAAAATGAAACCTTTCTTATGCGGGCTTAATTTTGGGTGCAAAGAAGTGACTTGTCAGATCAAACATTTAGGATTCAATAGCCACATATCTAACAAATAAATATGTCCAGTAGGTTACAACTCAACTATAATTTAGATGCTTAAATGGAAATTGGTGCCAAATTTGAAGGACGGTAGATATATTTGGCCTTAAAAATTGATGGTTGCTGACTTTTTGTAATATAGAAAAGAGACGATCGATACAACTAAACATTACTTTGCCCACAGAGCTAGGTGCTATTTCACCATTTTGATTGATTATAAGGCTTAATTTGCATGTTTCAAAAAAAACCTTCAACTCCGTATCAAATCAACCTAAACTAATATTTTTGGACGAAAGTTTATTCATTTTGGCCAAGCAAGAAAACCCAAGGCTTTCATGACAGAAGAAAATATTTGAACTAAAAATTGATGGGAATTTCCCTAAAAGAGAAAAAAGAACATATTTGAACTAAGAATTGATGGGAATTTCCCTAAAAGAGAAAACCCTCCAAAAATTGGCATATACCACTTTATGCAACGCACACGGTATTCTTTAGTAAAAGGCGAAAGAATAGTTCGCTTTGTGCTCATTGCGTGGCTGCGTGATTTTCTTACGTGTTGGATCCGACAATAAATAAGGGACACAACTGTTCGCTTAACCAAAGTGAGGAATCTTTGTTCTGCTCCAATGTCAATACCAACTGCCCTTCTCATTAATTTTTTGGACTAATATTTCCCTTCTTACTACCAAAATATAGATCCTTGCCGAATTCAAAATAATTAGCCTTTACACTTTCATTTTTTTTTTTAATGACAAGTTTTATACATTATTGTTGAGATATCATTGTCTCTAGATAAAGAATGTTTTTTTTTAATTTCTCGCCTAGTGTCCATTTTTTGTTATCCATATTAAACCTCGATTAAACTTAGATTAATGTCGTGAAGTCATACTTTGAGAGTAAAGCGCTTTCTAACTAAAATAATTTCATATTTAGAGCTCGAACTTGAAACATTTGATTAAAAATGAAAGAATATTTATCACTCCACCAAATAGAACAAGAATGGTTTACTCAACATCACTTATCAAATGAATCTTTTAGTAGTTAGTACTAGTATTGAGTCGTCTAGTATACGGAGATAAATCCAATGGTTTGCCCGATTTGAGTCTTCTAGTATATGTAGTTACTTATTACGTACTACTATATGTCTACATATATTAACATCGTGACAATTCCCATGTCATTAGATAAATCTACTACACTGGTAGGATAAAATCCTCTTTTACCAGACTTAAGTTATTAAGGAACAATGGTTACTAAATGACTGTATTTCTAAGGGACCTAGACTTTTCAACTTATTTGGAATTATGTCTTTCTCCATTAATATTAAGTATATGATACTGCGGATTAGACTTGTAAGATGTCAGAAAAATGTATTGAAATGCTCAAAATTGACATTTATGAATAATAGTGAGATCTCATTAAACAAGTATTGTGTGAATAAGCCGCAGAAAAAATGAAACCTTTCTTATGCGGGCTTAATTTTGGGTGCAAAGAAGTGACTTGTCAGATCAAACATTTAGGATTCAATAGCCACATATCTAACAAATAAATATGTCCAGTAGGTTACAACTCAACTATAATTTAGATGCTTAAATGGAAATTGGTGCCAAATTTGAAGGACGGTAGATATATTTGGCCTTAAAAATTGATGGTTGCTGACTTTTTGTAATATAGAAAAGAGACGATCGATACAACTAAACCTTACTTTGCCCACAGAGCTAGGTGCTATTTCACCATTTTGATTGATTATAAGGCTTAATTTGCATGTTTCAAAAAAAACCTTCAACTCCGTATCAAATCAACCTAAACTAATATTTTTGGACGAAAGTTTATTCATTTTGGCCAAGCAAGAAAACCCAAGGCTTTCATGACAGAAGAAAATATTTGAACTAAAAATTGATGGGAATTTCCCTAAAAGAGAAAAAAGAACATATTTGAACTAAGAATTGATGGGAATTTCCCTAAAAGAGAAAACCCTCCAAAAATTGGCATATACCACTTTATGCAACGCGCACACGGTATTCTTTAGTAAAAGGCGAAAGAATAGTTCGCTTTGTGCTCATTGCGTGGCTGCGTGATTTTCTTCTGTGGCTGGATCCGACAATAAATAAGGGACACAACTGTTCGCTTAACCAAAGTGAGGAATCTTTGTTCTGCTCCAATGTCAATACCAACTGCCCTTCTCATTAATTTTTTGGACTAATATTTCCCTTCTTACTACCAAAATATAGATCCTTGCCGAATTCAAAATAATTAGCCTTTACACTTTCATTTTTTTTTTTAATGACAAGTTTTATACATTATTGTTGAGATATCATTGTCTCTAGATAAATAATGTTTTTTTTTAATTTCTCGCCTAGTGTCCATTTTTTGTTATCCATATTAAACCTCGATTAAACTTAGATTAATGTCGTGAAGTCATACTTTGAGAGTAAAGCGCTTTCTAACTAAAATAATTTCATATTTAGAGCTCGAACTTGAAACATTTGATTAAAAATGAAAGAATATTTATCACTCCACCAAATAGAACAAGAATGGTTTACTCAACATCACTTATCAAATGAATCTTTTAGTAGTTAGTACTAGTATTGAGTCGTCTAGTATACGGAGATAAATCCAATGGTTTGCCCGATTTGAGTCTTCTAGTATATGTAGTTACTTATTACGTACTACTATATGTCTACATATATTAACATCGTGACAATTCCCATGTCATTAGATAAATCTACTACACTGGTAGGATAAAATCCTCTTTTACCAGACTTAAGTTATTAAGGAACAATGGTTACTAAATGACTGTATTTCTAAGGACCTAGACTTTTCAACTTATTTGGAATTATGTCTTTCTCCATTAATATTAAGTATATGATCATGGATTAGACTTGTAAGATGTCAGAAAAATGTATTGAAATGCTCAAAATTGACATTTATGAATAATAGTGAGATCTCATTAAACAAGTATTGTGTGAATAAGCCGCAGAAAATATGAAACCTTTCTTATGCGGGCTTAATTTTGGGTGCGAAGAAGTGACTTGTCAGATCAAACATTAAGGATTCAATAGCCACATATCTAACAAATAAATATGACCAGTAGGTTACAACTCAACTATAATTTAGATGCTTAAATGGAAATTGGTGCCAAATTTGAAGGACGGTAGATATATTTGGCCTTAAAAATTGATGGTTGTTGACTTCTTGTAATATAGAAAAGAGACGATCGATACAACTAAACCTTACTTTGCCCACAGAGCTAGGTGCTATTTCACCATTTTGATTGATTATTATGCTTAATTTGCATGTTTCAAAAAAAACCTTAAACTCCGTATCAAATCAACCTTAACTAATATTTTTGGACGAAAGTTTATTCATTTTGGCCAAGCAAGAAAACCCAAGGCTTTCATGACAGAAGAAAATATTTGAACTAAAAATTGACGGGGATTTCCCTAAAAGAGAAAAAAGAACATATTTGAACTAAGAATTGATGGGAATTTCCCTAAAAGAGAAAAAACCCTCCAAAAATTGGCGTATACCACTTTATGCAACGCGCACACAGTATTCTTTAGTAAAAGGCGAAAGAATAGTTCGCTTTGTACTCATTGCGTGGCTGCGTGATTTTCTTCTGTGGCTGGATCCGACAATAAATAAGGGACACAACTGTTGCTTAACCAAAGTGAGGAATCTTTGTTACGCTCTAATGTCAATACCAACCGCCTTCTCATTAATTTTTGGACTAATTTTTCCGTTCTTACTACCAAAATATAGATCCTTGCGAATTCAAAATAATTAGCCTTTACACTTTCAATTTTTTTTAATGACAAGTTTTATACATTATTGTTGAGATATCATTGTCTCTAGATAAAGAATGTTTTTTTTTAATTTCTCGCCTAGTGTCCATTTTTTGGTATCCATATTAAACCTCGATTAAACTTAGATTAACGTCGTGAAGTCATACTTTGAGAGTAAAGCGCTTTCTAACTAAAATAATTTCATATTTAGAGCTCGAACTTGAAACATTTGATTAAAAATGAAAGAATATTTATCACTCCACCAAATAGAACAAGAATGGTTTACTCAACATCACTTATCAAATGAATCTTTTAGTAGTTAGTACTAGTATTGAGTCGTCTATTATACGGAGATAAATCCAATGGTTTGCCCGATTTGAGTCTTCTAGTATATGTAGTTACTTATTACGTACTACTATATGTCTACATATATTAACATCGTGACAATTCCCATGTCATTAGATAAATCTACTACACTGATAGGATAAAATCCTCTTTTACCAGACTTAAGGTTCTAAGGAACAATAGTTACTAAATGACTGTATTTCTAAGGGACCTAGACTTTTCAACTTATTTGGAATTATGTCTTTCTCCATTTATATTAAGAATGTGATACTGTGGATTAGACTTGTAAGATGTCAGGAAAATGTATTGAAATGCTCAAAATTGACATTTATGAATAATAGTGAGATCTGATTAAACAAGTATTGTGTGAATAAGCCGCAGAAAATATGAAACCTTTCTTATGCGGGCTTAATTTTTGGTGCGAAGAAGTGACTTGTCAGATCAAACATTAAGGATTCAATAGCCATAAATCTAACAAATAAATATGACAAGTAGGTTACAACTCAACTATAATTTAGATGCTTAAATGGAAATTGGTGCCAAATTTGAAGGACGGTAGATATATTTGGCCTTAAAAATTGATGGTTGTTGACTTCTTGTAATATAGAAAAGAGACGATCGATACAACTAAACCTTACTTTGCCCACAGAGCTAGGTGCTATTTCACCATTTTGATTGATTATAAGGCTTAATTTGCATGTTTCAAAAAAAACCTTAAACTCCGTATCAAATCAACCTAAACTAATATTTTTGGACGAAAGTTTATTCATTTTGGCCAAGCAAGAAAACCCAAGGCTTTCATGACAGAAGAAAATATTTGAACTAAAAATTGATGGGGATTTCCCTAAAAGAGAAAAAAGAACATATTTGAACTAAGAATTGATGGGAATTTCCCTAAAAGAGAAAACCCTCCAAAAATTGGCATATACCACTTTATGCAACGCGCACACGGTATTCTTTAGTAAAAGGCGAAAGAATAGTTCGCTTTGTGCTCATTGCGTGGCTGCGTGATTTTCTTCTGTGGCTGGATCCGACAATAAATAAGGGACACAACTGTTCGCTTAACCAAAGTGAGGAATCTTTGTTCTGCTCCAATGTCAATACCAACTGCCCTTCTCATTAATTTTTTGGACTAATTTTTCCCTTCTTACTACCAAAATATAGATCCTTGCCGAATTCAAAATAATTAGCCTTTACACTTTCAATTTTTTTTTTAATGACTAGTTTTATACATTATTGTTGAGATATCATTGTCTCTAGATAAAGAATGTTTTTTTTTAATTTCTCGCCTAGTGTCCATTTTTTGGTATCCATATTAAACCTCGATTAAACTTAGATTAATGTCGTGAAGTCATACTTTGAGAGTAAAGCGCTTTCTAACTAAAATAATTTCATATTTAGAGCTCGAACTTGAAACATTTGATTAAAAATGAAAGAATATTTATCACTCCATCAAATAGAACAAGAATGGTTTACTCAACATCACTTATCAAATGAATCTTTTAGTAGTTAGTACTAGTATTGAGTCGTCTAGTATACGGAGATAAATCCAATGGTTTGCCCGATTTGAGTCTTCTAGTATATGTAGTTACTTATTACGTACTACTATATGTCTACATATATTAACATCGTGACAATTCCCATGTCATTAGATAAATCTACTACATTGGTAGGATAAAATCCTCTTTACCGGACTTAAGGTATTAAGGAACAATGGTTACTAAATGACTGTATTTCTAAGGGACCTAGACTTTTCAACTTATTTGAAATTATGTCTTTCTCCATTAATATTAAGAATGTGATACTGCGGATTAGACTTGTAAGATGTCCGGAAAATGTATTGAAATGCTCAAAATTGACATTTATGAATAATAGTGAGATCTCATTAAACAAGTATTGTGTGAATAAGCCGCAGAAAAAATGAAACCTTTCTTATGCGGGCTTAATTTTGGGTGCGAAGAAGTGACTTGTCAGATCAAACATTAAGGATTCAATAGCCACATATCTAACAAATAAATATGACCAGTAGGTTACAACTCAACTATAATTTAGATGCTTAAATGTAAATTGGTGCCAAATTTGAAGGACGGTAGATATATTTGGCCTTAAAAATTGATGGTTGTTGACTTCTTGTAATATAGAAAAGAGACGATCGATACAACTAAACCTTACTTTTCCCACAGAGCTAGGTGCTATTTCACCATTTTGATTGATTATAAGGCTTAATTTGCATGTTTCAAAAAAAACCTTAAACTCCGTATCAAATCAACCTAAACTAATATTTTTGGACGAAAGTTTATTCATTTTGGCCAAGCAAGAAAACCCAAGGCTTTCATGACAGAAGAAAATATTTGAACTAAAAATTGATGGGGATTTCCCTAAAAGAGAAAAAAGAACATATTTGAACTAAGAATTGATGGGAATTTCCCTAAAAGAGAAACCCTCCAAAAATTGGCATATACCACTTTATGCAACGCGCACACGGTATTCTTTAGTAAAAGGCGAAAGAATAGTTCGCTTTGTGCTCATTGCGTGGCTGCGTGATTTTCTTCTGTGGCTGGATCCGACAATAAATAAGGGACACAACTGTTCGCTTAACCAAAGTGAGGAATCTTTGTTCTGCTCCAATGTCAATACCAACTGCCCTTCTCATTAATTTTTTGGACTAATTTTTCCCTTCTTACTACCAAAATATAGATCCTTGCCGAATTCAAAATAATTAGCCTTTACACTTTCAATTTTTTTTTAATGACTAGTTTTATACATTATTGTTGAGATATCATTGTCTCTAGATAAAGAATGTTTTTTTTTAATTTCTCGCCTAGTGTCCATTTTTTGGTATCCATATTAAACCTCGATTAAACTTAGATTAATGTCGTGAAGTCATACTTTGAGAGTAAAGCGCTTTCTAACTAAAATAATTTCATATTTAGAGCTCGAACTTGAAACATTTGATTAAAAATGAAAGAATATTTATCACTCCATCAAATAGAACAAGAATGGTTTACTCAACATCACTTATCAAATGAATCTTTTAGTAGTTAGTACTAGTATTGAGTCGTCTAGTATACGGAGATAAATCCAATGGTTTGCCCGATTTGAGTCTTCTAGTATATGTAGTTACTTATTACGTACTACTATATGTCTACATATATTAACATCGTGACAATTCCCATGTCATTAGATAAATCTACTACACTGGTAGGATAAAATCCTCTTTTACCAGACTTAAGGTATTAAGGAACAATGGTTACTAAATGACTGTATTTCTAAGGGACCTAGACTTTTCAACTTATTTGAAATTATGTCTTTCTCCATTAATATTAAGAATGTGATACTGCGGATTAGACTTGTAAGATGTCCGGAAAATGTATTGAAATGCTCAAAATTGACATTTATGAATAATAGTGAGATCTCATTAAACAAGTATTGTGTGAATAAGCCGCAGAAAAAATGAAACCTTTCTTATGCGGGCTTAATTTTGGGTGCGAAGAAGTGACTTGTCAGATCAAACATTAAGGATTCAATAGCCACATATCTAACAAATAAATATGACCAGTAGGTTACAACTCAACTATAATTTAGATGCTTAAATGTAAATTGGTGCCAAATTTGAAGGACGGTAGATATATTTGGCCTTAAAAATTGATGGTTGTTGACTTCTTGTAATATAGAAAAGAGACGATCGATACAACTAAACCTTACTTTTCCCACAGAGCTAGGTGCTATTTCACCATTTTGATTGATTATAAGGCTTAATTTGCATGTTTCAAAAAAAACCTTAAACTCCGTATCAAATCAACCTAAACTAATATTTTTGGACGAAAGTTTATTCATTTTGGCCAAGCAAGAAAACCCAAGGCTTTCATGACAGAAGAAAATATTTGAACTAAAAATTGATGGGGATTTCCCTAAAAGAGAAAAAAGAACATATTTGAACTAAGAATTGATGGGAATTTCCCTAAAAGAGAAAACCCTCCAAAAATTGGCATATACCACTTTATGCAACGCGCACACGGTATTCTTTAGTAAAAGGCGAAAGAATAGTTCGCTTTGTGCTCATTGCGTGGCTGCGTGATTTTCTTCTGTGGCTGGATCCGACAATAAATAAGGGACACAACTGTTCGCTTAACCAAAGTGAGGAATCTTTGTTCTGCTCCAATGTCAATACCAACTGCCCTTCTCATTTTTTGGACTAATTTTTCCCTTCTTACTACCAAAATATAGATCCTTGCCGAATTCAAAATAATTAGCCTTTACACTTTCATTTTTTTTTTAATGACTAGTTTTATACATTATTGTTGAGATATCATTGTCTCTAGATAAAGAATGTTTTTTTTTAATTTCTCGCCTAGTGTCCATTTTTTGGTATCCATATTAAACCTCGATTAAACTTAGATTAATGTCGTGAAGTCATACTTTGAGAGTAAAGCGCTTTCTAACTAAAATAATTTCATATTTAGAGCTCGAACTTGAAACATTTGATTAAAAATGAAAGAATATTTATCACTCCATCAAATAGAACAAGAATGGTTTACTCAACATCACTTATCAAATGAATCTTTTAGTAGTTAGTACTAGTATTGAGTCGTCTAGTATACGGAGATAAATCCAATGGTTTGCCCGATTTGAGTCTTCTAGTATATGTAGTTACTTATTACGTACTACTATATGTCTACATGTTGGGTTTTGATATTGGTGAATAGGAAATGATGGGATAAAAATTAAAGAGGGTAAAAGGCTCTTTTATCCCACATCGAAAAAATGGAAGGAAAGAGAGGTGTATATATTACATTACACCTTCTCGAGCTGCTAAAAGGGTTGAGAGGGCAAGGACCCCTCGCGCCGTCGTTGTCGCTCGCTCGGCTTCGGCTTCGGCTTCGGATTGATTGATAATCTTTTTGGACAAACGTTTCTTTAATTAATTAATTATTTAATTAAAAACAAATCCAAACGGATCGACCCGCGACCCGATCCGGCTCTCCCTCTCTTTTTCGAATTTCCCTCCAAAATGAGGTGACTATTCTGAAGATATAAAAACTTCGTTGGAATATTAAAAGTCCAGGAAAAAGTGTTTTCCAAAAAGGAAAAAAAAAAAAAAAAAAAAAAAGTGTTTTTTCAGAAAGGAAAAAAAGTGTTTTTTTTTTGTATGTTGTTTGGAGATTAAAATCTTCGGATTTTCTACTCCGGTTGAGATTAAAGTTTTCATAACTTTCTACTCATTTGGATACTTGATTTGAAGATATAAAAACTTCATCAAGTATATAACATACAATTTATTGCACTTCGTTTCTATCAATTTTGATTCGGTTTGAAGAAATAAAATCTTCACCGTTGTGTATTTTATTTGTTGCTATCAAAATTGATTCGGTTTGAAGAAATAAAATCTTCACCGTTGTGTATGATATTTGTTGCAACGATTTGAAGAACATAAAAACTTCATCGTTCTGTTTAAGGAGATTAAAACTTGTGTAGTTTTCTACTCCATATGAATATTAGTATTCCGACTCGAAGATATAAAAACTTCGTTGGAATACTAAAGTTTCATAATTACACAACGATTTGAAGAACATAAAATCTTCGTCGTTCTAAGGAGATTAAAACTTGTGTAGTTTTCTACTCCATATGAATATTAGTATTCTGACTCGAAGATATAAAAACTTCGTTGGAATACTAAAGTTTCATAATTATACTGCGATTTGAAGAAATAAAAACTTCATCGTTCAAATTAAGATTTGAAGAAATAAAATCTTCATCGTTTAAGTTTCACAATTATACTCCGATTTGAAGAAATAAAATCTTCATCGTTTGAGTCTGTGATTTAATTGCTATTCTGGTTTTATTAAGTAAAACAGTTTGTCGATTTGACAGTGACAAACAAATAATGGCAATGATCTGAATGATCTGTGTGCAATGCTGTCAGAGTGCAATTTGGTTGGAAACCCAAAGAGTGGTGGCTTAATTCTGGCGCCACTCGACATGTTTGCGCTGCAAAAGAAGCATTTGCAACATATGCTCCCGCTGGACCCGAAGAGGTACTGTTTATGGGAAATACTGCAACAGCCAAGGTTGAAGGATATGGGAAGATACTTCTGAGGATGACTTCCGGCAAGGTCCTGACTCTCAACAATGTTCTGCACGTTCCAACAATTCGGAAGAATTTAGTTTCAGCCGGACTACTCGTCAAAAACGGGTTTAAGTGTGTGTTGGTTAGTGAGAAAATTGTAATAAGTAAGAATGATATGTTCATAGGAAAGGGCTACCTCACCGAGGGCCTTTTCAAACTCAATGTAATGGTTGTTGACAGTATTAATGAAAATTCAGCTTCGTCTTACTTATTGGAGTCAAATGATTTATGGCATGTTCGTTTAGGACATGTCAATTACAAAACCTTGCGAAAATTGATCAATTTAGAAGTATTGCCTAAATTCGAGTGCAACAAATCAAAATGTGAAATTTGTGTTGAATCTAAGTTTGTTAAACATCCATATAAGTCTATTAATAGGAATTCAAATCCTTTAGACTTAATTCACATAGATATATGTGATATGAAGTCAATACCATCTCGTGGCGGGAAAAAGTATTTTATAACTTTCATTGACGATCGCACTCGACATCAAGTTATGTGTATTTGCTTAATAGTAAGGATGAAGCAATTAATGCATTTAAGCAATACAAGAACGAAGTGGAAAATCAATTGAATAAAAGATCAAAATGATTAGAAGTGATAGGGGAGAGTACGAATCTCCTTTTGCGAGACATGTTTGGAATATGGAATTATTCATCAAACTACTGCCCCCTACACACCACAATCAAATGGAATTGCGGAAAGGAAAACCGAACATTAAAGGAAATGATGAATGCCTTACTAATTAGTTCCTGCCATCGCAGAGCTTGTGGGGGGAAGCTATCCTTACAGCTAATCGAATACTCAACAGAGTACCCCACAGCAAAACACAATCTATTCCATATGATCTATGGAAAGGAAGAAAACCCAACTTGAAATATTTCAAAGTGTGGGGGTGTTTAGCAAAGGTCCAAGTTCCTTTGCCCAAAAGGGTAAAAATCGGACCAAAAACTGTGGATTGTGTTTTTATTGGCTATGCTACAAATAGCAAAGCTTGTCGGTTTTTGGTTCACAAATCGGACAATCCCGAAATTCATGTTAATACGGTAATTGAATCAGATAATGTTGAATTCTTTGAAAACATCTATCCGTATAAAACTGAATGTGAGTCGTCAAGTGAAAGATCTAAACGACTGCGGGAAGAACCAAAGGAAAGTATACCAAGCAAAGAGGATCTAAGGCGTAGCAAACGTCAAAAGACATCTACTTCCTTTGGACCAGACTTTGTAACATTCTTGCTTGAAAATGAGCCTCAAACATTTAAAGCAGCAATGTCATCTTCTGATTCAACATTTTGGAAAGAAGCAGTCAATAGTGAGATTGAATCAATTTTAAACAACCATACATGGGAGTTAGTTGATCTTCCTCCTGGAAATAAACCTTTAGGATCAAAATGGATCTTTAAAAGGAAAATGAAAGCTGATGGCACTATTGACAAATACAAGGCAAGACTTGTGGTCAAAGGTTATAGACAAAAAGAAGGTCTTGATTACTTTGACACATACTCGCCGGTGACAAGAATAACATCTATTCGGGTGTTAGTGGCACTGGCGGCCGTATATGGTCTTGAAATCCATCAAATGGATGTCAAGACAGCTTTCTTAAATGGAGAATTGGAGGAGGAAATTTACATGGAACAACCTGAGGGTTTTGTGGTTCCTGGTAAAGAAAGGAAAGTGTGCAGACTTGTGAAGTCACTTTATGGACTTAAACAAGCACCCAAACAATGGCATGCAAAATTTGACCAAACAATGTTGGCAAATGGATTTAAGATTAATGAGTGTGACAAATGTGTTTACATTAAAAATACTCCAAATCATGAAGTCATTGTTTGTTTGTATGTTGATGACATGCTGATAATGAGTAAAAATATTGTCGATATAAATGCTACGAAGCGTATGCTCGCTAGCAAATTTGACATGAAAGACTTAGGGGTTGCCGATTTGATCTTAGGAATTAAGATCCATAAAACTCCACAAGGTCTAGCATTATCACAGTCACATTATATTGAAAAAGTACTTGACAAGTTCAAGTATTTAAATTTCAATGTTGCAAAGACTCCAATTGATGTAAGTTTTGCACTTCAAAAGAATGAAGGTGAAAGTGACTCACAATTGGACTATGCACGAGTTTTGGGAAGTTTGATGTATATTATGAATTGTACGACCAGATACTGACGTGCTATAAGCAAGTCGAGTCGATTCCCGAGTAATCCCAATCAAACTCATTGGATGGCAATGAAACGAGTCTTGGGATATTTACAACACACCCAAAACTATGCTTTGCATTATAATAAATATCCCGCAGTACTTGAGGGATATAGTGATGCAAATTGGATCACCGGATCGTTTGAAGTTAAATCCACGAGTGGATATGTTTTCACTGTTGGCGGAGGAGCAGTGTCTTGGAAATCATCAAAACAGACATGCATCGCCCGCTCTACAATGGAATCCGAATTTATAGCTTTAGACAACTACGGTGAAGAAGCTGAATGGCTCCGGAATTTCTTAGAAGATATTCCATTCTGGCCCAAACCTTTGGCTCCTATATGTATACACTGTGACAGTCAAGCAGCAATAGGTAGGGCAGGGAGCGTAATGTATAACGGAAAATCTCGTCACATACGACGGAGACACAATACCGTTAGACAACTCCTCTCTAGTGGCGTTATCACAATTGATTATGTAAAGTCAAGAGATAACGTGGCGGATCCGCTTACAAAAGGCTTATCTAGAGAGGGAGTTGGTAGATCATCAATGGGAATGGGTTAAGGCCAAGGACAAGTCATCATGGCGGTAACTCTACCTAGCAGACTGGAGATCCCAAGAGCTAGGTTCAAGGAGATCAAACAAAGTTGTGACTGACGGTTCAACATTGTCAAATAACTCAACCCATTCTCGGATGAAGACAATGTTCAGAAATAAGGATAAGACTTTATGGCTTGTTAATGAGTTAATAAAACATTAAGGTTTTTTAATGGTTATCTAACTCTGGCGATGTATGACCAGATAATGTGGCTATAGGACCACATGTTTAGAAATCACCTATGTGAGTGTTAAGTGTAAGCCGTTTTAAAGGGGAATGACAGTAAAGGCCCATTCTCTATGCACTCACGACCAAGCGGTGTTCATGGCTGAAACGAACACAACCGTGAGAACCATAAACGGTTGAGGGTTGATTGTGTGTCTTATGTTGTCTAGGTATACAACAAAGTTCGACGGTTCAAAGATATCAAATCTACCGATTGATCGAGTATATCCGATATAAGTTCACTACGGAAAGTTCAAAGGGAAACCTACTTATCCAGATGCAGTCAATTCTCGCTTGTATATCACACTCGTCCGTACATTCTTCTATCTTATAATCATTCCCCATTCATGTGGGGGATTGTTGGGTTTTGATATTGGTGAATAGGAAATGATGGGATAAAAATTAAAGAGGGTAAAAGGCTCTTTTATCCCACATCGAAAAAATGGAAGGAAAGAGAGGTGTATATATTACATTACACCTTCTCGAGCTGCTAAAAGGGTTGAGAGGGCAAGGACCCCTCGCGCCGTCGTCGTCGCTCGGCTCGGCTTCGGCTTCGGCTTTGGATTTGGATTTGTCAAAAGATTGATTGATAATCTTTTTGGACAAACGTTTCTTTAATTAATTAATTATTTAATTAAAAACAAATCCAAACGGATCGACCCGCGACCCGATACCCATCCGGCTCTCCCTCTCTTTTTCGAATTTCCCTCCAAAATGAGGTGATTATTCTGAATGGTTGCAACCATTCAGAATCAGTACCTCTAACCCTATAAATTCTTGATCATTTTCAAGAATTTATTAACAAATTCACTCTAATCAATTCTGAAATTCTGAAGTTGCTCTTCAACTCGAAAATTTCATTCTGTGTGATATACTGCCGTTGAGTGGTTCGTTGCTACCGGAATTTGGAGTACTACTATTCTGGTAAGATAATCGTTCTATCCTGGGAGGCGATATTCCGTTAACCTCGAGTACTGTGAGGGGAATAATTTCCTTAAGGACACACTTTGAACTAAGTGGGCTCGATTACATTCTGAAATTATTTTTCCAAAACAGATTCTGTTTTCGTTTATTGTTTCATTTATGTTATATGTTTCACTAAGTGATTAACATATTGTTTTGAATCATTATTTAGCCAAGTACAGATTATTATACCAACACTACATATATTAACATCGTGACAATTCCCATGTCATTAGATAAATCTACTACACTGGTAGGATAAAATCCTCTTTTACCAGACTTAAGGTATTAAGGAACAATGGTTACTAAATGACTGTATTTCTAAGGGACCTAGACTTTTCAACTTATTTGGAATTATGTCTTTCTCCATTAATATTAAGAATATGATACTGCGGATTAGACTTGTAAGATGTCCGGAAAATGTATTGAAATGCTCAAAATTGACATTTATGAATAATAGTGAGATCTCATTAAACAAGTATTGTGTGAATAAGCCGCAGAAAAAATGAAACCTTTCTTATGCGGGCTTAATTTTGGGTGCGAAGAAGTGACTTGTCAGATCAAACATTAAGGATTCAATAGCCACATATCTAACAAATAAATATGACCAGTAGGTTACAACTCAACAATAATTTAGATGCTTAAATGGAAATTGGTGCCAAATTTGAAGGACGGTAGATATATTTGGCCTTAAAAATTGATGGTTGTTGAATTCTTGTAATATAGCAAAGAGACGATCGATACAACTAAACCTTACTTTGCCCACAGAGCTAGGTGCTATTTCACCATTTTGATTGATTATAAGGCTTAATTTGCATGTTTCAAAAAAAACCTTAAACTCCGTATCAAATCAACCTAAACTAATATTTTTGGACGAAAGTTTATTCATTTTGGCCAAGCAAGAAAACCCAAGGCTTTCATGTGAAGAAAATATTTGAACTAAAAATTGATGGGGATTTCCCTAAAAGAGAAAAAGGAACATATTTGAACTAAGAATTGATGGGAATTTCCCTAAAAGAGAAACCCTCCAAAAATTGGCATATACCACTTTATGCAACGCGCACACGGTATTCTTTAGTAAAAGGCGAAAGAATAGTTCGCTTTGTGCTCATTGCGTGGTGCGTGATTTTCTTCTCGTGGGTGGATCCGACAATAAATAAGGGACACAACTGTTCGCTTAACCAAAGTGAGGAATCTTTGTTACGCTCCAATGTCAATACCAACCGCCTTCTCATTAATTTTTTGGACTAATTTTTCCCTTCTTACTACCAAAATATAGATCCTTGCCGAATTCAAAATAATTAGCCTTTACACTTTCAATTTTTTTTTTAATGACTAGTTTTATACATTATTGTTGAGATATCATTGTCTCTAGATAAAGAATGTTTTTTTTTAATTTCTCGCCTAGTGTCCATTTTTTGGTATCCATATTAAACCTCGATTAAACTTAGATTAATGTCGTGAAGTCATACTTTGAGAGTAAAGCGCTTTCTAACTAAAATAATTTCATATTTAGAGCTCGAACTTGAAACATTTGATTAAAAATGAAAGAATATTTATCACTCCATCAAATAGAACAAGAATGGTTTACTCAACATCACTTATCAAATGAATCTTTTAGTAGTTAGTACTAGTATTGAGTCGTCTAGTATACGGAGATAAATCCAATGGTTTGCCCGATTTGAGTCTTCTAGTATATGTAGTTACTTATTACGTACTACTATATGTCTACATATATTAACATCGTGACAATTCCCATGTCATTAGATAAATCTACTACCTTTGGTAGGATAAAATCCTCTTTTACCGGACTTAAGGTATTAAGGAACAATGGTTACTAAATGATTTGTATTTCTAAGGGACCTAGACTTTTCAACTTATTTGAAATTATGTCTTTCTCCATTAATATTAAGAATGTGATACTGCGGATTAGACTTGTAAGATGTCCGGAAAATGTATTGAAATGCTCAAAATTGACATTTATGAATAATAGTGAGATCTCATTAAACAAGTATTGTGTGAATAAGCCGCAGAAAAAATGAAACCTTTCTTATGCGGGCTTAATTTTGGAGTGCGAAGAAGTGACTTGTCGATCAAACATTAAGGATTCAATAGCCACATATCTAACAAATAAATATGACCATGAGGTTACAACTCAACTATAATTTAGATGCTTAAATGGAAATTGGTGCCAAATTTGAAGGACGGTAGATATATTTGGCCTTAAAAATTGATGGTTGTTGACTTCTTGTAATATAGCAAAGAGACGATCGATACAACTAAACCTTACTTTGCCCACAGAGCTAGGTGCTATTTCACCATTTTGATTGATTATAAGGCTTAATTTGCATGTTTCAAAAAAAACCTTAAACTCCGTATCAAATCAACCTAAACTAATATTTTTGGACGAAAGTTTATTCATTTTGGCCAAGCAAGAAAACCCAAGGCTTTCATGATGTAAGAAAATATTTGAACTAAAAATTGATGGGGATTTCCCTAAAAGAGAAAAAAGAACATATTTGAACTAAGAATTGATGGGAATTTCCTAAAAGAGAAAACCTCCAAAATTGGCATATACCACTTTATGCAACGCGCACGGTATTCTTTAGTAAAAGGCGAAAGAATAGTTCGCTTTGTGCTCATGCGTGGTCGCGTGATTTTCTTCTCGTGGTGGATCCGACAATAAATAAGGGACACAACTGCTCGCTTAACCAAAGTGAGGAATCTTTGTTCGCTCCAATGTCAATACCAACCGCCCTTCTCATTAATTTTTGGACTAATTTTTCCTTCTTACTACCAAAATATAGATCCTTGCCGAATTCAAAATAATTAGCCTTTACACTTTCATTTTTTTAATGACTAGTTTTATACATTATTGTTGAGATATCATTGTCTCTAGATAAAGAATGTTTTTAATTTCTCCTAGTGTCCATTTTTGGTATCCATATTAAACCTCGATTAAACTTAGATTAATGTCGTGAAGTCATACTTTGAGAGTAAAGCGCTTTCTAACTAAAATAATTTCATATTTAGAGCTCGAACTTGAAACATTTGATTAAAAATGAAAGAATATTTATCACTCCATCAAATAGAACAAGAATGGTTTACTCAACATCACTTATCAAATGAATCTTTTAGTAGTTAGTACTAGTATTGAGTCGTCTAGTATACGGAGATAAATCCAATGGTTTGCCCGATTTGAGTCTTCTAGTATATGTAGTTACTTATTACGTACTACTATATGTCTACATATATTAACATCGTGACAATTCCCATGTCATTAGATAAATCTACTACATTGGTAGGATAAAATCCTCTTTTACCAGACTTAAGGTATTAAGGAACAATGGTTACTAAATGACTGTATTTCTAAGGGACCTAGACTTTTCAACTTATTTGGAATTATGTCTTTCTCCATTAATATTAAGAATATGATCTCGGATTAGACTTGTAAGATGTCCGAAAATGTATTGAAATGATCAAAATTGACATTTATGAATAATAGTGAGATCTCATTAAACAAGTATTGTGTGAATAAGCCGAGAAAAAATGAAACCTTTCTTACGGGCTTAATTTTGGAGTGCGAAGAAGTGACTTGTCGATCAAACATTAAGGATTCAATAGCCACATATCTAACAAATAAATATGACCAATGAGGTTACAACTCAACTATAATTTAGATTCTTAAATTGAAATTGGTGCCAAATTTGAAGGACGGTAGATATATTTGGCCTTAAAAATTGATGGTTGTTGACTTCTTGTAATATAGAAAAGAGACGATCGATACAACTAAACCTTACTTTGCCCACAGAGCTAGGTGCTATTTCACCATTTTGATTGATTATAAGGCTTAATTTGCATGTTTCAAAAAAAACCTTAAACTCCGTATCAAATCAACCTAAACTAATATTTTTGGACGAAAGTTTATTCATTTTGGCCAAGCAAGAAAACCCAAGGCTTTCATGTGTAAGAAAATATTTGAACTAAAAATTGATGGGGATTTCGATAAAAGAGAAAAAAGAACATATTTGAACTAAGAATTGATGGGAATTTCCCTAAAAGAGAAAACCCTCCAAAAATTGGCATATACCACTTTATGCAACGCGCACACGGTATTCTTTAGTAAAAGGCGAAAGAATAGTTCGCTTTGTGCTCATTGCGTGGCTGCGTGATTTTCTTCTGTGGCTGGATCCGACAATAAATAAGGGACACAATCGCTCGCTTAACCAAAGTGAGGAATCTTTGTTCTGCTCCAATGTCAATACCAACTGCACTTCTCATTAATTTTTTGGACTAATTTTTCCCTTCTTACTACCAAAATATAGATCCTTGCCGAATTCAAAATAATTAGCCTTTACACTTTCATTTTTTTTTAATGACTAGTTTTATACATTATTGTTGAGATATCATTGTCTCTAGATAAAGAATGTTTTTTTTTTAATTTCTCGCCTAGTGTCCATTTTTTGGTATCCATATTAAACCTCGATTAAACTTAGATTAATGTCGAAGTCATACTTTGAGAGTAAAGCGCTTTCTAACTAAAATAATTTCATATTTAGAGCTCGAACTTGAAACATTTGATTAAAAATGAAAGAATATTTATCACTCCATCAAATAGAACAAGAATGGTTTACTCAACATCACTTATCAAATGAATCTTTTAGTAGTTAGTACTAGTATTGAGTCGTCTAGTATACGGAGATAAATCCAATGGTTTGCCCGATTTGAGTCTTCTAGTATATGTAGTTACTTATTACGTACTACTATATGTCTACATATATTAACATCGTGACAATTCCCATGTCATTAGATAAATCTACTACACTGGTAGGATAAAATCCTCTTTTACCAGACTTAAGGTATTAAGGAACAATGGTTACTAAATGACTGTATTTCTAAGGGACCTAGACTTTTCAACTTATTTGAAATTATGTCTTTCTCCATTAATATTAAGAATGTGATACTGCGGATTAGACTTGTAAGATGTCCGGAAAATGTATTGAAATGCTCAAAATTGACATTTATGAATAATAGTGAGATCTCATTAAACAAGTATTGTGTGAATAAGCCGCAGAAAAAATGAAACCTTTCTTATGCGGGCTTAATTTTGGGTGCGAAGAAGTGACTTGTCAGATCAAACATTAAGGATTCAATAGCCACATATCTAACAAATAAATATGACCAGTAGGTTACAACTCAACTATAATTTAGATGCTTAAATGGAAATTGGTGCCAAATTTGAAGGACGGTAGATATATTTGGCCTTAAAAATTGATGGTTGTTGACTTCTTGTAATATAGAAAAGAGACGATCGATACAACTAAACCTTACTTTGCCCACAGAGCTAGGTGCTATTTCACCATTTTGATTGATAATAAGGCTTAATTTGCATGTTTCAAAAAAAACCTTAAACTCCGTATCAAATCAACCTAAACTAATATTTTTGGACGAAAGTTTATTCATTTTGGCCAAGCAAGAAAACCCAAGGCTTTCATGATGTAAGAAAATATTTGAACTAAAAATTGATGGGATTTCCTAAAAGAGAAAAAGAACATATTTGAACTAAGAATTGATGGGAATTTCCTAAAAGAGAAAACCTCCAAAATTGGCATATACCACTTTATGCAACGCGCACACGGTATTCTTTAGTAAAAGGCGAAAGAATAGTTCGCTTTGTGCTCATTGCGTCTGCGTGATTTTCTTCTCGTGGTGGATCCGACAATAAATAAGGGACACAATCGTCGCTTAACCAAAGTGAGGAATCTTTGTTCGCTCCAATGTCAATACCAACTGCCCTTCTCATTAATTTTTGGACTAATTTTCCCTTCTTACTACCAAAATATAGATCCTTGCCGAATTCAAAATAATTAGCCTTTACACTTTCATTTTTTTTTAATGACTAGTTTTATACATTATTGTTGAGATATCATTGTCTCTAGATAAAGAATGTTTTTTTAATTTCTCGCCTAGTGTCCATTTTTTGGTATCCATATTAAACCTCGATTAAACTTAGATTAATGTCGTGAAGTCATACTTTGAGAGTAAAGCGCTTTCTAACTAAAATAATTTCATATTTAGAGCTCGAACTTGAAACATTTGATTAAAAATGAAAGAATATTTATCACTCCATCAAATAGAACAAGAATGGTTTACTCAACATCACTTATCAAATGAATCTTTTAGTAGTTAGTACTAGTATTGAGTCGTCTAGTATACGGAGATAAATCCAATGGTTTGCCCGATTTGAGTCTTCTAGTATATGTAGTTACTTATTACGTACTACTATATGTCTACATATATTAACATCGTGACAATTCCCATGTCATTAGATAAATCTACTACACTGGTAGGATAAAATCCTCTTTTACCAGACTTAAGGTATTAAGGAACAATGGTTACTAAATGACTGTATTTCTAAGGGACCTAGACTTTTCAACTTATTTGGAATTATGTCTTTCTCCATTAATATTAAGAATATGATACTGCGGATTAGACTTGTAAGATGTCCGGAAAATGTATTGAAATGCTCAAAATTGACATTTATGAATAATAGTGAGATCTCATTAAACAAGTATTGTGTGAATAAGCCGCAGAAAAAATGAAACCTTTCTTATGCGGGCTTAATTTTGGGTGCGAAGAAGTGACTTGTCAGATCAAACATTAAGGATTCAATAGCCACATATCTAACAAATAAATATGACCAGTAGGTTACAACTCAACTATAATTTAGATGCTTAAATGGAAATTGGTGCCAAATTTGAAGGACGGTAGATATATTTGGCCTTAAAAATTGATGGTTGTTGACTTCTTGTAATATAGAAAAGAGACGATCGATACAACTAAACCTTACTTTGCCCACAGAGCTAGGTGCTATTTCACCATTTTGATTGATTATAAGGCTTAATTTGCATGTTTCAAAAAAAACCTTAAACTCCGTATCAAATCAACCTACACTAATATTTTTGGACGAAAGTTTATTCATTTTGGCCAAGCAAGAAAACCCAAGGCTTTCATGACAGAAGAAAATATTTGAACTAAAAATTGATGGGGATTTCCCTAAAAGAGAAAAAAGAACATATTTGAACTAAGAATTGATGGGAATTTCCCTAAAAGAGAAAACCCTCCAAAAATTGGCATATACCACTTTATGCAACGCGCACACGGTATTCTTTAGTAAAAGGCGAAAGAATAGTTCGCTTTGTGCTCATTGCGTGGCTGCGTGATTTTCTTCTGTGGCTGGATCCGACAATAAATAAGGGACACAACTGTTCGCTTAACCAAAGTGAGGAATCTTTGTTCTGCTCCAATGTCAATACCAACTGCCCTTCTCATTAATTTTTTGGACTAATTTTTCCCTTCTTACTACCAAAATATAGATCCTTGCCGAATTCAAAATAATTAGCCTTTACACTTTCATTTTTTTTTAATGACTAGTTTTATACATTATTGTTGAGATATCATTGTCTCTAGATAAAGAATGTTTTTTTTTAATTTCTCGCCTAGTGTCCATTTTTTGGTATCCATATTAAACCTCGATTAAACTTAGATTAATGTCGTGAAGTCATACTTTGAGAGTAAAGCGCTTTCTAACTAAAATAATTTCATATTTAGAGCTCGAACTTGAAACATTTGATTAAAAATGAAAGAATATTTATCACTCCATCAAATAGAACAAGAATGGTTTACTCAACATCACTTATCAAATGAATCTTTTAGTAGTTAGTACTAGTATTGAGTCGTCTAGTATACGGAGATAAATCCAATGGTTTGCCCGATTTGAGTCTTCTAGTATATGTAGTTACTTATTACGTACTACTATATGTCTACATATATTAACATCGTGACAATTCCCATGTCATTAGATAAATCTACTACATTGGTAGGATAAAATCCTCTTTACCGGACTTAAGGTATTAAGGAACAATGGTTACTAAATGATTTGTATTTCTAAGGGACCTAGACTTTTCAACTTATTTGGAATTATGTCTTTCTCCATTAATATTAAGAATATGATACTGCGGATTAGACTTGTAAGATGTCCGGAAAATGTATTGAAATGCTCAAAATTGACATTTATGAATAATAGTGAGATCTCATTAAACAAGTATTGTGTGAATAAGCCGCAGAAAAAATGAAACCTTTCTTATGCGGGCTTAATTTTGGGTGCGAAGAAGTGACTTGTCAGATCAAACATTAAGGATTCAATAGCCACATATCTAACAAATAAATATGACCAGTAGGTTACAACTCAACAATAATTTAGATGCTTAAATGGAAATTGGTGCCAAATTTGAAGGACGGTAGATATATTTGGCCTTAAAAATTGATGGTTGTTGAATTCTTGTAATATAGCAAAGAGACGATCGATACAACTAAACCTTACTTTGCCCACAGAGCTAGGTGCTATTTCACCATTTTGATTGATTATAAGGCTTAATTTGCATGTTTCAAAAAAAACCTTAAACTCCGTATCAAATCAACCTAAACTAATATTTTTGGACGAAAGTTTATTCATTTTGGCCAAGCAAGAAAACCCAAGGCTTTCATGACAGAAGAAAATATTTGAACTAAAAATTGATGGGGATTTCCCTAAAAGAGAAAAAAGAACATATTTGAACTAAGAATTGATGGGAATTTCCCTAAAAGAGAAAACCCTCCAAAAATTGGCATATACCACTTTATGCAACGCGCACACGGTATTCTTTAGTAAAAGGCGAAAGAATAGTTCGCTTTGTGCTCATTGCGTGGCTGCGTGATTTTCTTCTGTGGCTGGATCCGACAATAAATAAGGGACACAACTGTTCGCTTAACCAAAGTGAGGAATCTTTGTTCTGCTCTAATGTCAATACCAACTGCCCTTCTCATTAATTTTTTGGACTAATTTTTCCGTTCTTACTACCAAAATATAGATCCTTGCCGAATTCAAAATAATTAGCCTTTACACTTTCAATTTTTTTTAATGACAAGTTTTATACATTATTGTTGAGATATCATTGTCTCTAGATAAAGAATGTTTTTTTTTAATTTCTCGCCTAGTGTCCATTTTTTGGTATCCATATTAAACCTCGATTAAACTTAGATTAACGTCGTGAAGTCATACTTTGAGAGTAAAGCGCTTTCTAACTAAAATAATTTCATATTTAGAACTCGAACTTGAAACATTTGATTAAAAATGAAAGAATATTTATCACTCCACCAAATAGAACAAGAATGGTTTACTCAACATCACTTATCAAATGAATCTTTTAGTAGTTAGTACTAGTATTGAGTCGTCTATTATACGGAGATAAATCCAATGGTTTGCCCGATTTGAGTCTTCTAGTATATGTAGTTACTTATTACGTACTACTATATGTCTACATATATTAACATCGTGACAATTCCCATGTCATTAGATAAATCTACTACACTGGTAGGATAAAATCCTCTTTTACCAGACTTAAGGTTCTAAGGAACAACGGTTACTAAATGACTGTATTTCTAAGGGACCTAGACTTTTCAACTTATTTGGAATTATGTCTTTCTCCATTAATATTAAGAATATGATACTGCGGATTAGACTTGTAAGATGTCAGGAAAATGTATTGAAATGCTCAAAATTGACATTTATGAATAATAGTGAGATCTCATTAAACAAGTATTGTGTGAATAAGCCGCAGAAAAAATGAAACCTTTCTTATGCGGGCTTAATTTTGGGTGCGAAGAAGTGACTTGTCAGATCAAACATTAAGGATTCAATAGCCATAAATCTAACAAATAAATATGACCAGTAGGTTACAACTCAACTATAATTTAGATGCTTAAATGGAAATTGGTGCCAAATTTGAAGGACGGTAGATATATTTGGCCTTAAAAATTGATGGTTGTTGACTTCTTGTAATATAGAAAAGAGACGATCGATTCAACTAAACCTTACTTTGCCCACAGAGCTAGGTGCTATTTCACCATTTTGATTGATTATAAGGCTTAATTTGCATGTTTCAAAAAAAACCTTAAATTCCGTATCAAATCAACCTAAACTAATATTTTTGGACGAAAGTTTATTCATTTTGGCCAAGCAAGAAAACCCAAGGCTTTCATGTGTAAGAAAATATTTGAACTAAAAATTGATGGGGATTTCCCTAAAAGAGAAAAAAGAACATATTTGAACTAAAAATTGATGGGAATTTCCCTAAAAGAGAAAACCCACCAAATATTGGCATATACCACTTTATGCAACGCGCACACGGTATTCTTTAGTAAAAGGCGAAAGAATAGTTCGCTTTGTGCTCATTGCGTGGCTGCGTGATTTTCTTCTGTGGTTGGATCCGACAATAAATAAGGGACACAACTGTTCGCTTAACCAAAGTGAGGAATCTTTGTTCTGCTCCAATGTCAATACCAACTGCCCTTCTCATTAATTTTTTGGACTAATTTTTCCCTTCTTACTACCAAAATATAGATCCTTGCCGAATTCAAAATAATTAGCCTTTACACTTTCATTTTTTTTTAATGACAAGTTTTATACATTATTGTTGAGATATCATTGTCTCTAGATAAAGAATGTTTTTTTTTAATTTCTCGCCTAGTGTCCATTGTTTGGTATCCATATTAAACCTCGATTAAACTTAGATTAATGTCGTGCAGTCATACTTTGTGAGTAAAGCGCTTTCTAACTAAAATAATTTCATATTTAGAGCTCGAACTTGAAACATTTGATTAAAAATGAAAGAATATTTATCACTCCACCAAATAGAACAAGAATGGTTTACTCAACATCACTTATCAAATGAATCTTTTAGTAGTTAGTACTAGTATTGAGTCGTCTAGTATACGGAGATAAATCCAATGGTTTGCCCGATTTGAGTCTTCTAGTATATGTAGTTACTTATTACGTACTACTATATGTCTACATATATTAACATCATGAAAATTCCCATGTCATTAGATAAATCTACTACACTGGTAGGATAAAATCCTCTTTTACCAGACTTAAGGTATTAAGGAACAATGGTTACTAAATGACTGTATTTCTAAGGGACCTAGACTTTTCAAATTATTTGGAATTATGTCTTTCTCCATTAATATTAAGAATATGATACTGCGGATTAGACTTGTAAGATGTCAGGAAAATGTATTGAAATGCTCAAAATTGACATTTATGAATAATAGTGAGATCTCATTAAACAAGTATTGTGTGAATAAGCCGCAGAAAAAATGAAACCTTTCTTATGCGGGCTTAATTTTGGGTGCGAAGAAGTGACTTGTCAGATCAAACATTAAGGATTCAATAGCCACATATCTAACAAATAAATATGACCAGTAGGTTACAACTCAACTATAATTTAGATGCTTAAATGGAAATTGGTGCCAAATTTGAAGGACGGTAGATATATTTGGCCTTAAAAATTGATGGTTGTTGACTTCTTGTAATATAGAAAAGAGACGATCGATACAACTAAACCTTACTTTGCCCACAGAGCTAGGTGCTATTTCACCATTTTGATTGATTATAAGGCTTAATTTGCATGTTTCAAAAAAAAACTTAAACTCCGTATCAAATCAACCTAAACTAATATTTTTGGACGAAAGTTTATTCATTTTGGCCAAGCAAGAAAACCCAAGGCTTTCATGACAGAAGAAAATATTTGAACTAAAAATTGATGGGGATTTCCCTAAAAGAGAAAAAAGAACATATTTGAACTAAGAATTGATGGGAATTTCCCTAAAAGAGAAAACCCTCCAAAAATTGGCATATACCACATTATACAACGCGCACACGGTATTCTTTAGTAAAAGGCGAAAGAATAGTTCGCTTTGTGCTCATTGCGTGGCTGCGTGATTTTCTTCTGTGGCTGGATCCGACAATAAATAAGGGACACAAATGTTCGCTTAACCAAAGTGAGGAATCTTTGTTCTGCTCCAATGTCAATACCAACTGCCCTTCTCATTAATTTTTTGGACTAATTTTTCCGTTCTTACTACCAAAATATAGATCCTTGCCGAATTCAAAATAATTAGCCTTTACACTTTCATTTTTTTTTTTTAATGACAAGTTTTATACATTATTGTTGAGATATCATTGTCTCTAGATAAATAATGTTTTTTTTTAATTTCTCGCCTAGTGTCCATTTTTTGGTATCCATATTAAACCTCGATTAAACTTAGATTAACGTCGTGAAGTCATACTTTGAGAGTAAAGCGCTTTCTAACTAAAATAATTTCATATTTAGAGCTCGAACTTGAAACATTTGATTAAAAATGAAAGAATATTTATCACTCCACCAAATAGAACAAGAATGGTTTACTCAACATCACTTATCAAATGAATCTTTTAGTAGTTAGTACTAGTATTGAGTCGTCTAGTATACGGAGATAAATCCAATGCTTTGCCCGATTTGAGTCTTCTAGTATATGTAGTTACTTATTACGTACTACTATATGTCTACATATATTAACATCGTGACAATTCCCATGTCATTAGATAAGCTACTACACTGATAGGATAAAATCCTCTTTTACCAGACCTAAGGTTCTAAGGAACAATGGTTACTAAATGACTGTATTTCTAAGGGACCTAGACTTTTCAACTTATTTGGAATTATGTCTTTCTCCATTAATATTAAGAATGTGATACTGCGGATTAGACTTGTAATATGTCAGGAAAATGTATTGAAATGCTCAAAATTGACATTTATGAATAATAGTGAGATCTCATTAAACAAATACTGTGAATAAGCCGCAGAAAATATGAAACCTTTCTTATGCGGGCTTAATTTTGAATGCGAAGAAGTGACTTGTCAGATCAAACATTATGGATTCAATAGCCACATATCTAACAAATAAATATGTCCAGTAGGTTACAACTCAACTATAATTTAGATGCTTAAATGGAAATTGGTGCCAAATTTGAAGGACGGTAGATATATTTGGCCTTAAAAATTGATGGTTGTTGACTTCTTGTAATATAGAAAAGAGACGATCGATACAACTAAACCTTACTTTGCCCACAGAGCTAGGTGCTATTTCACCATTTTGATTGATTATAAGGCTTAATTTGCATGTTTCAAAAAAAACCTTAAACTCCGTATCAAATCAACCTAAACTAATATTTTTGGACGAAAGTTTATTCATTTTGGCCAAGCAAGAAAACCCAAGGCTTTCATGACAGAAGAAAATATTTGAACTAAAAATTGATGGGGATTTCCCTAAAAGAGAAAAAAGAACATATTTGAACTAAGAATTGATGGGAATTTCCCTAAAAGAGAAAACCCTCCAAAAATTGGCATATACCACTTTATGCAACGCGCACACGGTATTCTTTAGTAAAAGGCGAAAGAATAGTTCGCTTTGTGCTCATTGCGTTTGCGTGATTTTCTTCTCGTGGATCCGACAATAAATAAGGGACACAACTGCTCGCTTAACCAAAGTGAGGAATCTTTGTTCTGCTCCAATGTCAATACCAACTGCCCTTCTCATTAATTTTTTGGACTAATTTTTCCCTTCTTACTACCAAAATATAGATCCTTGCCGAATTCAAAATAATTAGCCTTTACACTTTCATTTTTTTTTAATGACTAGTTTTATACATTATTGTTGAGATATCATTGTCTCTAGATAAAGAATGTTTTTTTTTAATTTCTCGCCTAGTGTCCATTTTTTGGTATCCATATTAAACCTCGATTAAACTTAGATTAATGTCGTGAAGTCATACTTTGAGAGTAAAGCGCTTTCTAACTAAAATAATTTCATATTTAGAGCTCGAACTTGAAACATTTGATTAAAAATGAAAGAATATTTATCACTCCATCAAATAGAACAAGAATGGTTTACTCAACATCACTTATCAAATGAATCTTTTAGTAGTTAGTACTAGTATTGAGTCGTCTAGTATACGGAGATAAATCCAATGGTTTGCCCGATTTGAGTCTTCTAGTATATGTAGTTACTTATTACGTACTACTATATGTCTACATATATTAACATCGTGACAATTCCCATGTCATTAGATAAATCTACTACACTGGTAGGATAAAATCCTCTTTTACCAGACTTAAGGTATTAAGGAACAATGGTTACTAAATGACTGTATTTCTAAGGGACCTAGACTTTTCAACTTATTTGGAATTATGTCTTTCTCCATTAATATTAAGAATATGATACTGCGGATTAGACTTGTAAGATGTCAGAAAAATGTATTGAAATGCTCAAAATTGACATTTATGAATAATAGTGAGATCTCATTAAACAAGTATTGTGTGAATAAGCCGCAGAAAATATGAAACCTTTCTTATGCGGGCTTAATTTTGGGTGCGAAGAAGTGACTTGTCAGATCAAACATTAAGGATTCAATAGCCACATATCTAACAAATAAATATGACCAGTAGGTTACAACTCAACAATAATTTAGATGCTTAAATGGAAATTGGTGCCAAATTTGAAGGACGGTAGATATATTTGGCCTTAAAAATTGATGGTTGTTGAATTCTTGTAATATAGCAAAGAGACGATCGATACAACTAAACCTTACTTTGCCCATGAGCTAGGTGCTATTTCACCATTTTGATTGATTATAAGGCTTAATTTGCATGTTTCAAAAAAAACCTTAAACTCCGTATCAAATCAACCTAAACTAATATTTTTGGACGAAAGTTTATTCATTTTGGCCAAGCAAGAAAACCCAAGGCTTTCATGACAGAAGAAAATATTTGAACTAAAAATTGATGGGGATTTCCCTAAAAGAGAAAAAAAAAACATATTTGAACTAAGAATTGATGGGAATTTCCCTAAAAGAGAAAACCCTCCAAAAATTGGCATATACCACTTTATGCAACGCGCACACGGTATTCTTTAGTAAAAGGCGAAAGAATAGTTCGCTTTGTGCTCATTGCGTGGCTGCGTGATTTTCTTCTGTGGCTGGATCCGACAATAAATAAGGGACACAACTGTTCGCTTAACCAAAGTGAGGAATCTTTGTTCTGCTCTAATGTCAATACCAACTGCCCTTCTCATTAATTTTTTGGACTAATTTTTCCGTTCTTACTACCAAAATATAGATCCTTGCCGAATTCAAAATAATTAGCCTTTACACTTTCAATTTTTTTTAATGACAAGTTTTATACATTATTGTTGAGATATCATTGTCTCTAGATAAAGAATGTTTTTTTTTTTAATTTCTCGCCTAGTGTCCATTTTTTGGTATCCATATTAAACCTCGATTAAACTTAGATTAACGTCGTGAAGTCATACTTTGAGAGTAAAGCGCTTTCTAACTAAAATAATTTCATATTTAGAACTCGAACTTGAAACATTTGATTAAAAATGAAAGAATATTTATCACTCCACCAAATAGAACAAGAATGGTTTACTCAACATCACTTATCAAATGAATCTTTTAGTAGTTAGTACTAGTATTGAGTCGTCTATTATACGGAGATAAATCCAATGGTTTGCCCGATTTGAGTCTTCTAGTATATGTAGTTACTTATTACGTACTACTATATGTCTACATATATTAACATCGTGACAATTCCCATGTCATTAGATAAATCTACTACAATTGGTAGGATAAAATCCTCTTTTACCAGACTTAAGGTTCTAAGGAACAACGGTTACTAAATGACTGTATTTCTAAGGGACCTAGACTTTTCAACTTATTTGGAATTATGTCTTTCTCCATTAATATTAAGAATATGATATCATGGATTAGACTTGTAAGATGTCAGGAAAATGTATTGAAATGCTCAAAATTGACATTTATGAATAATAGTGAGATCTCATTAAACAAGTATTGTGTGAATAAGCCGCAGAAAAAATGAAACCTTTCTTATGCGGGCTTAATTTTGGGTGCGAAGAAGTGACTTGTCAGATCAAACATTAAGGATTCAATAGCCATAAATCTAACAAATAAATATGACCAGTAGGTTACAACTCAACTATAATTTAGATGCTTAAATGGAAATTGGTGCCAAATTTGAAGGACGGTAGATATATTTGGCCTTAAAAATTGATGGTTGTTGACTTCTTGTAATATAGAAAAGAGACGATCGATTCAACTAAACCTTACTTTGCCCACAGAGCTAGGTGCTATTTCACCATTTTGATTGATTATAAGGCTTAATTTGCATGTTTCAAAAAAAACCTTAAATTCCGTATCAAATCAACCTAAACTAATATTTTTGGACGAAAGTTTATTCATTTTGGCCAAGCAAGAAAACCCAAGGCTTTCATGACAGAAGAAAATATTTGAACTAAAAATTGATGGGGATTTCCCTAAAAGAGAAAAAAGAACATATTTGAACTAAAAATTGATGGGAATTTCCCTAAAAGAGAAAACCCACCAAATATTGGCATATACCACTTTATGCAACGCGCACACGGTATTCTTTAGTAAAAGGCGAAAGAATAGTTCGCTTTGTGCTCATTGCGTGGCTGCGTGATTTTCTTCTGTGGTTGGATCCGACAATAAATAAGGGACACAACTGTTCGCTTAACCAAAGTGAGGAATCTTTGTTCTGCTCCAATGTCAATACCAACTGCCCTTCTCATTAATTTTTTGGACTAATTTTTCCCTTCTTACTACCAAAATATAGATCCTTGCCGAATTCAAAATAATTAGCCTTTACACTTTCATTTTTTTTTAATGACAAGTTTTATACATTATTGTTGAGATATCATTGTCTCTAGATAAAGAATGTTTTTTTTTAATTTCTCGCCTAGTGTCCATTGTTTGGTATCCATATTAAACCTCGATTAAACTTAGATTAATGTCGTGCAGTCATACTTTGTGAGTAAAGCGCTTTCTAACTAAAATAATTTCATATTTAGAGCTCGAACTTGAAACATTTGATTAAAAATGAAAGAATATTTATCACTCCACCAAATAGAACAAGAATGGTTTACTCAACATCACTTATCAAATGAATCTTTTAGTAGTTAGTACTAGTATTGAGTCGTCTAGTATACGGAGATAAATCCAATGGTTTGCCCGATTTGAGTCTTCTAGTATATGTAGTTACTTATTACGTACTACTATATGTCTACATATATTAACATCATGAAAATTCCCATGTCATTAGATAAATCTACTACCTTTGGTAGGATAAAATCCTCTTTACCAGACTTAAGGTATTAAGGAACAATGGTTACTAAATGACTGTATTTCTAAGGGACCTAGACTTTTCAAATTATTTGGAATTATGTCTTTCTCCATTAATATTAAGAATATGATACTGCGGATTAGACTTGTAAGATGTCAGGAAAATGTATTGAAATGCTCAAAATTGACATTTATGAATAATATTGAGATCTCATTAAACAAGTATTGTGTGAATAAGCCGAGAAAAATGAAACCTTTCTTATGCGGGCTTAATTTTGGGTGCGAAGAAGTGACTTGTCAGATCAAACATTAAGGATTCAATAGCCACATATCTAACAAATAAATATGACCAGTAGGTTACAACTCAACTATAATTTAGATGCTTAAATGGAAATTGGTGCCAAATTTGAAGGACGGTAGATATATTTGGCCTTAAAAATTGATGGTTGTTGACTTCTTGTAATATAGAAAAGAGACGATCGATACAACTAAACCTTACTTTGCCTACAGAGCTAGGTGCTATTTCACCATTTTGATTGATTATAAGGCTTAATTTGCATGTTTCAAAAAAAAACTTAAACTGCGTATCAAATCAACCTAAACTAATATTTTTGGACGAAAGTGTATTCATTTTGGCCAAGCAAGAAAACCCAAGGCTTTCATGACAGAAGAAAATATTTGAACTAAAAATTGATGGGGATTTCCCTAAAAGAGAAAAAAGAACATATTTGAACTAAGAATTGATGGGAATTTCCCTAAAAGAGAAAACCCTCCAAAAATTGGCATATACCACATTATACAACGCGCACACGGTATTCTTTAGTAAAAGGCGAAAGAATAGTTCGCTTTGTGCTCATTGCGTGGCTGCGTGATTTTCTTACTCGTTTGGATCCGACAATAAATAAGGGACACAAATGTTCGCTAACCAAAGTGAGGAATCTTTGTTCTGCTCCAATGTCAATACCAACTGCCCTTCTCATTAATATTTTGGACTAATTTTTCCGTTCTTACTACCAAAATATAGATCCTTGCCGAATTCAAAATAATTAGCCTTTACACTTTCATTTTTTTTTTTTAATGACAAGTTTTATACATTATTGTTGAGATATCATTGTCTCTAGATAAATAATGTTTTTTTTTAATTTCTCGCCTAGTGTCCATTTTTTGGTATCCATATTAAACCTCGATTAAACTTAGATTAACGTCGTGAAGTCATACTTTGAGAGTAAAGCGCTTTCTAACTAAAATAATTTCATATTTAGAGCTCGAACTTGAAACATTTGATTAAAAATGAAAGAATATTTATCACTCCACCAAATAGAACAAGAATGGTTTACTCAACATCACTTATCAAATGAATCTTTTAGTAGTTAGTACTAGTATTGAGTCGTCTAGTATACGGAGATAAATCCAATGCTTTGCCCGATTTGAGTCTTCTAGTATATGTAGTTACTTATTACGTACTACTATATGTCTACATATATTAACATCGTGACAATTCCCATGTCATTAGATAAGCTACTACACTGATAGGATAAAATCCTCTTTTACCAGACCTAAGGTTCTAAGGAACAATGGTTACTAAATGATCAGTATTTCTAAGGACCTAGACTTTTCAACTTATTTGGAATTATGTCTTTCTCCATTAATATTAAGAATGTGATATCATGGATTAGACTTGTAATATGTCAAGAAAATGTATTGAAATGCTCAAAATTGACATTTATGAATAATAGTGAGATCTCATTAAACAAATACTGTGAATAAGCCGCAGAAAATATGAAACCTTTCTTATGCGGGCTTAATTTTGAATGCGAAGAAGTGACTTGTCAGATCAAACATTATGGATTCAATAGCCACATATCTAACAAATAAATATGTCCAGTAGGTTACAACTCAACTATAATTTAGATGCTTAAATGGAAATTGGTGCCAAATTTGAAGGACGGTAGATATATTTGGCCTTAAAAATTGATGGTTGTTGACTTCTTGTAATATAGAAAAGAGACGATCGATACAACTAAACCTTACTTTGCCCACAGAGCTAGGTGCTATTTCACCATTTTGATTGATTATAAGGCTTAATTTGCATGTTTCAAAAAAAACCTTAAACTCCGTATCAAATCAACCTAAACTAATATTTTGGACGAAAGTTTATTCATTTTGGCCAAGCAAGAAAACCCAAGGCTTTCATGACAAGAAAATATTTGAACTAAAAATTGATGGGGATTTCCCTAAAAGAGAAAAAAGAACATATTTGAACTAAGAATTGATGGGAATTTCCCTAAAAGAGAAAACCCTCCAAAAATTGGCATATACCACTTTATGCAACGCGCACACGGTATTCTTTAGTAAAAGGCGAAAGAATAGTTCGCTTTGTGCTCATTGCGTGGCTGCGTGATTTTCTTCTGTGGCTGGATCCGACAATAAATAAGGGACACAACTGTTCGCTTAACCAAAGTGAGGAATCTTTGTTCTGCTCCAATGTCAATACCAACTGCCCTTCTCATTAATTTTTTGGACTAATTTTTCCCTTCTTACTACCAAAATATAGATCCTTGCCGAATTCAAAATAATTAGCCTTTACACTTTCATTTTTTTTTAATGACTAGTTTTATACATTATTGTTGAGATATCATTGTCTCTAGATAAAGAATGTTTTTTTTTAATTTCTCGCCTAGTGTCCATTTTTTGGTATCCATATTAAACCTCGATTAAACTTAGATTAATGTCGTGAAGTCATACTTTGAGAGTAAAGCGCTTTCTAACTAAAATAATTTCATATTTAGAGCTCGAACTTGAAACATTTGATTAAAAATGAAAGAATATTTATCACTCCATCAAATAGAACAAGAATGGTTTACTCAACATCACTTATCAAATGAATCTTTTAGTAGTTAGTACTAGTATTGAGTCGTCTAGTATACGGAGATAAATCCAATGGTTTGCCCGATTTGAGTCTTCTAGTATATGTAGTTACTTATTACGTACTACTATATGTCTACATATATTAACATCGTGACAATTCCCATGTCATTAGATAAATCTACTACATTGGTAGGATAAAATCCTCTTTTACCAGACTTAAGGTATTAAGGAACAATGGTTACTAAATGACTGTATTTCTAAGGGACCTAGACTTTTCAACTTATTTGGAATTATGTCTTTCTCCATTAATATTAAGAATATGATACTGCGGATTAGACTTGTAAGATGTCCGGAAAATGTATTGAAATGCTCAAAATTGACATTTATGAATAATAGTGAGATCTCATTAAACAAGTATTGTGTGAATAAGCCGCAGAAAAAATGAAACCTTTCTTATGCGGGCTTAATTTTGGGTGCGAAGAAGTGACTTGTCAGATCAAACATTAAGGATTCAATAGCCACATATCTAACAAATAAATATGACCAGTAGGTTACAACTCAACAATAATTTAGATGCTTAAATGGAAATTGGTGCCAAATTTGAAGGACGGTAGATATATTTGGCCTTAAAAATTGATGGTTGTTGAATTCTTGTAATATAGCAAAGAGACGATCGATACAACTAAACCTTACTTTGCCACGAGCTAGGTGCTATTTCACCATTTTGATTGATTATAAGGCTTAATTTGCATGTTTCAAAAAACCTTAAACTCCGTATCAAATCAACCTAAACTAATATTTTTGGACGAAAGTTTATTCATTTTGGCCAAGCAAGAAAACCCAAGGCTTTCATGACAGAAGAAAATATTTGAACTAAAAATTGATGGGGATTTCCCTAAAAGAGAAAAAAGAACATATTTGAACTAAGAATTGATGGGAATTTCCCTAAAAGAGAAAACCCTCCAAAAATTGGCATATACCACTTTATGCAACGCGCACACGGTATTCTTTAGTAAAAGGCGAAAGAATAGTTCGCTTTGTGCTCATTGCGTGCGTGATTTTCTTCTCGTGGTGGATCCGACAATAAATAAGGGACACAACTGCTCGCTAACCAAAGTGAGGAATCTTTGTTCTGCTCTAATGTCAATACCAACTGCCCTTCTCATTAATTTTTTGGACTAATTTTTCCGTTCTTACTACCAAAATATAGATCCTTGCCGAATTCAAAATAATTAGCCTTTACACTTTCAATTTTTTTTAATGACAAGTTTTATACATTATTGTTGAGATATCATTGTCTCTAGATAAAGAATGTTTTTTTTAATTTCTCGCCTAGTGTCCATTTTTTGGTATCCATATTAAACCTCGATTAAACTTAGATTAACGTCGTGAAGTCATACTTTGAGAGTAAAGCGCTTTCTAACTAAAATAATTTCATATTTAGAACTCGAACTTGAAACATTTGATTAAAAATGAAAGAATATTTATCACTCCACCAAATAGAACAAGAATGGTTTACTCAACATCACTTATCAAATGAATCTTTTAGTAGTTAGTACTAGTATTGAGTCGTCTATTATACGGAGATAAATCCAATGGTTTGCCCGATTTGAGTCTTCTAGTATATGTAGTTACTTATTACGTACTACTATATGTCTACATATATTAACATCGTGACAATTCCCATGTCATTAGATAAATCTACTACACTGGTAGGATAAAATCCTCTTTTACCAGACTTAAGGTTCTAAGGAACAACGGTTACTAAATGACTGTATTTCTAAGGGACCTAGACTTTTCAACTTATTTGGAATTATGTCTTTCTCCATTAATATTAAGAATATGATACTGCGGATTAGACTTGTAAGATGTCAGGAAAATGTATTGAAATGCTCAAAATTGACATTTATGAATAATAGTGAGATCTCATTAAACAAGTATTGTGTGAATAAGCCGCAGAAAAAATGAAACCTTTCTTATGCGGGCTTAATTTTGGGTGCGAAGAAGTGACTTGTCAGATCAAACATTAAGGATTCAATAGCCATAAATCTAACAAATAAATATGACCAGTAGGTTACAACTCAACTATAATTTAGATGCTTAAATGGAAATTGGTGCCAAATTTGAAGGACGGTAGATATATTTGGCCTTAAAAATTGATGGTTGTTGACTTCTTGTAATATAGAAAAGAGACGATCGATTCAACTAAACCTTACTTTGCCCACAGAGCTAGGTGCTATTTCACCATTTTGATTGATTATAAGGCTTAATTTGCATGTTTCAAAAAAAACCTTAAATTCCGTATCAAATCAACCTAAACTAATATTTTGGACGAAAGTTTATTCATTTTGGCCAAGCAAGAAAACCCAAGGCTTTCATGACGAAGAAAATATTTGAACTAAAAATTGATGGGATTTCTAAAAGAGAAAAAGAACATATTTGAACTAAAAATTGATGGGAATTTCCTAAAAGAGAAAACCTCCAAATATTGGCATATACCACTTTATGCAACGCGCATACGGTATTCTTTAGTAAAAGGCGAAAGAATAGTTCGCTTTGTGCTCATTGCGTGGCTGCGTGATTTTCTTCTGTGGTTGGATCCGACAATAAATAAGGGACACAACTGTTCGCTTAACCAAAGTGAGGAATCTTTGTTCTGCTCCAATGTCAATACCAACTGCCCTTCTCATTAGTTTTTTGACTAATTTTTCCCTTTTTACTACCAAAATACAGATCCTTGCCGAATTCAAAATAATTAGCCTTTACACTTTCATTTTTTTTTAATGACAAGTTTTATACATTATTGTTGAGATATCATTGTCTCTAGATAAAGAATGTTTTTTTTTAATTTCTCGCCTAGTGTCCATTGTTTGGTATCCATATTAAACCTCGATTAAACTTAGATTAATGTCGTGCAGTCATACTTTGTGAGTAAAGCGCTTTCTAACTAAAATAATTTCATATTTAGAGCTCGAACTTGAAACATTTGATTAAAAATGAAAGAATATTTATCACTCCACCAAATAGAACAAGAATGGTTTACTCAACATCACTTATCAAATGAATCTTTTAGTAGTTAGTACTAGTATTGAGTCGTCTAGTATACGGAGATAAATCCAATGGTTTGCCCGATTTGAGTCTTCTAGTATATGTAGTTACTTATTACGTACTACTATATGTCTACATATATTAACATCATGAAAATTCCCATGTCATTAGATAAATCTACTACACTGGTAGGATAAAATCCTCTTTTACCAGACTTAAGGTATTAAGGAACAATGGTTACTAAATGACTGTATTTCTAAGGGACCTAGACTTTTCAAATTATTTGGAATTATGTCTTTCTCCATTAATATTAAGAATATGATACTGCGGATTAGACTTGTAAGATGTCAGGAAAATGTATTGAAATGCTCAAAATTGACATTTATGAATAATAGTGAGATCTCATTAAACAAGTATTGTGTGAATAAGCCGCAGAAAAAATGAAACCTTTCTTATGCGGGCTTAATTTTGGGTGCGAAGAAGTGACTTGTCAGATCAAACATTAAGGATTCAATAGCCACATATCTAACAAATAAATATGTCCAGTAGGTTACAACTCAACTATAATTTAGATGCTTAAATGGAAATTGGTGCCAAATTTGAAGGACGGTAGATATATTTGGCCTTAAAAATTGATGGTTGTTGACTTCTTGTAATATAGAAAAGAGACGATCGATACAACTAAACCTTACTTTGCCCACAGAGCTAGGTGCTATTTCACCATTTTGATTGATTATAAGGCTTAATTTGCATGTTTCAAAAAAAACCTTAAACTCCGTATCAAATCAACCTAAACTAATATTTTTGGACGAAAGTTTATTCATTTTGGCCAAGCAAGAAAACCCAAGGCTTTCATGACAGAAGAAAATATTTGAACTAAAAATTGATGGGGATTTCCCTAAAAGAGAAAAAAGAACATATTTGAACTAAGAATTGATGGGAATTTCCCTAAAAGAGAAAACCCTCCAAAAATTGGCATATACCACATTATACAACGCGCACACGGTATTCTTTAGTAAAGGCGAAAGAATAGTTCGCTTTGTGCTCATTGCGTGGCGTGATTTTCTTACGTGGTGGATCCGACAATAAATAAGGGACACAAATGTTCGCTAACCAAAGTGAGGAATCTTTGTTCTGCTCAATGTCAATACCAACTGCCCTTCTCATTAATTTTTGGACTAATTTTTCCGTTCTTACTACCAAAATATAGATCCTTGCGAATTCAAAATAATTAGCCTTTACACTTTCATTTTTTTTTAATGACAAGTTTTATACATTATTGTTGAGATATCATTGTCTCTAGATAAATAATGTTTTTTTAATTTCGCCTAGTGTCCATTTTTTGGTATCCATATTAAACCTCGATTAAACTTAGATTAACGTCGTGAAGTCATACTTTGAGAGTAAAGCGCTTTCTAACTAAAATAATTTCATATTTAGAGCTCGAACTTGAAACATTTGATTAAAAATGAAAGAATATTTATCACTCCACCAAATAGAACAAGAATGGTTTACTCAACATCACTTATCAAATGAATCTTTTAGTAGTTAGTACTAGTATTGAGTCGTCTAGTATACGGAGATAAATCCAATGCTTTGCCCGATTTGAGTCTTCTAGTATATGTAGTTACTTATTACGTACTACTATATGTCTACATATATTAACATCGTGACAATTCCCATGTCATTAGATAAGCTACTACACTGATAGGATAAAATCCTCTTTTACCAGACCTAAGGTTCTAAGGAACAATGGTTACTAAATGACTGTATTTCTAAGGGACCTAGACTTTTCAACTTATTTGGAATTATGTCTTTCTCCATTAATATTAAGAATGTGATACTGCGGATTAGACTTGTAATATGTCAGGAAAATGTATTGAAATGCTCAAAATTGACATTTATGAATAATAGTGAGATCTCATTAAACAAATACTGTGAATAAGCCGCAGAAAATATGAAACCTTTCTTATGCGGGCTTAATTTTGAGTGCGAAGAAGTGACTTGTCAGATCAAACATTAAGGATTCAATAGCCACATATCTAACAAATAAATATGTCCAGTAGGTTACAACTCAACTATAATTTAGATGCTTAAATGGAAATTGGTGCCAAATTTGAAGGACGGTAGATATATTTGGCCTTAAAATTGATGGTTGTTGACTTCTGTAATATAGAAAAGAGACGATCGATACAACTAAACCTTACTTTGCCCACAGAGCTAGGTGCTATTTCACCATTTTGATTGATTATAAGGCTTAATTTGCATGTTTCAAAAAAAAACTTAAACTCCGTATCAAATCAACCTAAACTAATATTTTTGGACGAAAGTGTATTCATTTTGGTCAAGCAAGAAAACCCAAGGGTTTCATGACAGAAGAAAATATTTGAACTAAAAATTGATGGGGATTTCCCTAAATGAGAAAAAAGAACATATTTTAACTAAGAATTGATGGGAATTTCCATAAAAGATAAAACCCTCCATAAATTGGCGTATACCACTTTATACAACGCGCACACGGTATTCTTTAGTAAAAGGCGAAAGAATAGTTCGCTTTGTGCTCATTGCATGGCTGCGTGATTTTCTTCTGTGGCTGGATCCGACAATAAATAAGTGACACAACTGTTCGCTTCATTGCTCGCATTCGATGTGGGATAAATTCTGCTAACCAAAGTGAGGAATCTTTGTTCTGCTCCAATGTCAATACCAACTGCACTTCTCATTAATTTTTTGGACTAATTTTTCCCTTCTTACTACCATAATATAGATCCTTGCCGAATTCAAAATAATTAGCCTTTACACTTTCAATTTTTTTTAATGACAAGTTTTATACATTATTGTTGAGATATCATTGTCTCTAGCTAAAGAATGTTTTTTTTAATTTCTCGCCTAGTGTCCATTTTTTGGTATCCATATTAAACCTCGATTAAACTTAGATTAACGTCGTGAAGTCATACTTTGAGAGTAAAGCGCTTTCTAACTAAAATAATTTCATATTTAGAGCTCGAACTTGAAACATTTGATTAAAAATGAAAGAATATTTATCACTCCACCAAATAGAACAAGAATGGTTTACTCAACATCACTTATCAAATGAATCTTTTAGTAGTTAGTACTAGTATTGAGTCGTCTAGTATACGGAGATAAATCCAATGGTTTGCCCGATTTGAGTCTTCTAGTATATGTAGTTACTTATTACGTACTACTATATGTCTACATATATTAACATCGTGACAATTCCCATGTCATTAGATAAATCTACTACACTGATAGGATAAAATCCTCTTTTACCAGAATTAAGGTTCTAAGGAACAATGGTTACTAAATGACTGTATTTCTAAGGGACCTAGACTTTTCAACTTATTTGGAATTATGTCTTTCTCCATTAATATTAAGAATATGATACTGCGGATTAGACTTGTAAGATGTCAGAAAAATGTATTGAAATGCTCAAAATTGACATTTATGAATAATAGTGAGATCTCATTAAACAAGTATTGTGTGAATAAGCCGCAGAAAATATGAATCCTTTCTTATGCGGGCTTAATTTTGGGTGCGAAGAAGTGACTTGTCAGATCAAACATTAAGGATTCAATAGCCACATATCTAACAAATAAATATGACCAGTAGGTTACAACTCAACTATAATTTAGATGCTTAAATGGAAATTGGTGCCAAATTTGAAGGACGGTAGATATATTTGGCCTTAAAAATTGATGGTTGTTGACTTCTTGTAATATAGAAAAGAGACGATCGATACAACTAAACCTTACTTTGCCCACAGAGCTAGGTGCTATTTCACCATTTTGATTGATTATAAGGCTTAATTTGCATGTTTCAAAAAAAAAACTTAAACTCCGTATCAAATCAACCTAAACTAATATTTTTGGACGAAAGTTTATTCATTTTGGCCAAGCAAGAAAACCCAAGGCTTTCATGACAGAAGAAAATATTTGAACTAAAAATTGATGGGGATTTCCCTAAAAGAGAAAAAAGAACATATTTGAACTAAGAATTGATGGGAATTTCCCTAAAAGAGAAAACCCTCCAAAAATTGGCATATACCACTTTATGCAACGCGCACACGGTATTCTTAAGTAAAAGGCGAAAGAATAGTTCGCTTTGTGCTTGTTAGTGTTAGGTTCTGTGTCCTAACATTTTCCGTAACATGTCTCTTTTTGGTGTTAAGTAAAAACAGGAAAATGTCATCCCAAATGTCGTGACATCTGGGAGGACATTTCTGGCAAAAGTTTTGCCTATCTTCACGGAGCAGATTCTGAAGCTGAGAAGATTTTATCACGTGAATGTTTGGCTTGGTTAGGAGCTAAGGGAAACACGATAGTACTTGACAAGACCAAGTCCAAGGAGAGTGCATAACGGAAGGAGCATTCTCAGGAAGACAAAGTCAAATCTGGTGAGAGTTTTAAGGCTAAAGAATAGCTCCAACCAACCCTATTCTGCTCAACCTCCACCGAGAATCAAGGAGCCTCTCGGGTGGACTCTCCACTATAAATAGAGTGTTCACTCCAAGGTTTTCATATCCAGTTTTTGCAGAACAAAAATCAGATCTGAGACGTCTCAAATATTGCCTCAAACATAGCTGGATCGAGCAGCCTGTTTTTGTGATTACACTTGTTCAAAATTACGAATTGCTTTCTTAGACCTATAAGTGTTCTTTCAACTCAAAGCAATTGTAATAGGGTGTTTTTCACTTCTATTTTAGATAGATTTTTCAGGCTTAGAAGTTAGGATTTAACTTCTTTTTAATCCCTTTTTGTTTTACGGATTACTATTCATTCTCAAGGGATTTGTAAGATTGTATAAGTTTTATACAATAAATTTTTGGTCATGAGACCACTATAAGTTATATACAATTATATAACTTATGAAAAACAATCTTTGGTGTCCTTGATTTATTTCCGCTGCATCTTAAACTCGCTTTTAGTTCTGTTTTTGTTAATGTTCGATTCATGTCACAGAACATTTTTGGGAACATTACTTACTGTCTTTAAGTTTACCTCTGTTCTTCTTTGCTGATTTTATTTATTCCATAGTTTAAGTACGATAATCCCCTTTCAATTGGTATCAGAGCCGACACTTGACATAATAAGTGCTACGGTCCTTTTACTTAACTATGGATCCGGGTAATCCAAATATTGGTAGACTTCCTATTTTAGATGGATCAAACTATCCTTATTGGAAGATTCGCCACGTTCACATCAAATCCATTGATGTTAGAGCATGGAGATCTATTACAAATGGATACATTGTTCCTATGCTTCCACCGGACGAGGAAGGCGACATTTTGGTCAAGCCTGAGGCCGAATGGACTTTCGAAGAAACTAATAGTGCAGGCTTCAACGAAAAAGCATTAAATGCTATTTTCGGATGGGTTGATCTTTATATGTTCAAACTCATCCAAAATTGCTCTACTGCCAAGGATGCTTGGGATACTTTACAAACTCATTGTGAAGGTAGCTCAAGTATTCAACGAACGAAGCTTCTCATGCTCATGAGTAAGTATGAACGTTTAAGGATGGAGGAATCGGAGGATATTAAAACCTATTTTGAAAAGTTGATTGATATCTCTAATGAATGTCAAGTTCTTGGTTCTCCATTGACCAACAATCAACTTGTTGAAAAAGCCCTTCGATCTCTTCCTGAAAAGTTCAACATTAAGATTTGTGCGATTGAAGAAGCACATAACCTTGCCACAATGGACCTACATACTTTAATGAGCATTCTCAAAACATATGAGATGAACATGGAAAATCAAAGGTCTTTATACAAAGGCAAGGATGTTGCCCTTCAAGCAAAATCCTTAGAGACGGAAGTCAATGAAGAGGATGGAACACTTGAAGAAATTGGGGATGGTGTCAACGTTGCTCTTCTTACTCGTAGGTTCAATACGATGTTAAGAAGATTCAACGAAGATAAGAATAAAACTAAGTCTAAAGAGCACCAAAACCAAGGATTCAATCCACGAATTACCAAGAATTTTCCCACAGCACAAAAAGGCAATCATCTTAGGAGAATAAATTCTGACCGAACCAGGTTCGATTCCAGCACTCGACAAAGATTCAATGTCATGCTCGCCGGATGGGGCCATTATGCCAACGAGTGTGCAAACACTCTAAGAAAGGTTGGCAAAAGTCTATGGATTTCCCTAAGTGATGATGAAGGTGAAGGGGAAGAGAATACAGAAATAGAGTCACAAGCAATGCTGGCCACTGTTTTTGAACATTCTCTGTCAGATGATGAAGGTTTAGCTGACTGTGATACACTAAATGTCATGACATTTCCGGGAACATCAGCTGTAACATCTGCAGATACAGCAACAGCAGACAGGTATGAGTTTCTTAATTCTTCAGATGTCAATTGCTTCTGTGGTTTTACTTCAAAAAGTGATTCTAATCCTAAGACTCAAGAAGACTCTAAGGATGATATGATTAAGGAATTGCAAGCCCTTTGCAAGGACTTAATCATTGAATCTAATCAACTTGAATCAAAGGTGAAAACTCTAACTCATGAGAATGCAGATTTGATAAGTACCATTACCCGACTGGAAGTGACTCTTACCAAAAAAGATCTTGAATTCGGAAAGATAAGTGCAAAGTTGGATCTGGCCGAAGCAACCTTCAAAAAGCTTAACACAGGCACCTCCAAATTAGATGAAATCCTTAGTATTAGTCAACCTCAATGTACTGGTTTGGGCTACAAGAATCCTATCAATACATTATGCTCCAACTTGTTTGTTAAAAATGGGGAAATGAACCGTAAGAAGGGTAGCAACTATGTGTGCAATTATTGTAATAAATCTGGACATTTAAAACCTTTTTGCTTTAAGTTACTAAAACTCAGAAAGAAAAGGTCTTCCAGAATGCTGTCAAGAACTTCAGACAGCACTCTAAGAGACTCATCTATCTACAAAAATCGTAAGGTAACAAAAAAGGTTTGGGTTCCCATCAAGAAAACAAGTTGTAATGTAGCCATAACCGCACTAAGGACCAATATCTCTGGATCGTGGTACTTTGACAGTGGCTGTTCCCGCCATATGACAGGAACAAAAGACTGTCTAAAGAACTACGAAGCTCTAAATGGAGGAAATGTTACATATGGAGGAGGTGAAAAGAGTAAGATAATAGGAAGAGAATCGTAATGTCCCCGAATTCCAAAGATGAATAATGTCTTGCACGTTGATGGTCTGATGGCTAACCTAATTAGTATAAGCCAACTGTGTGATGACAACTTAGAGGTAAGATTCAATAAACATGCATGTACAGTGACTGATGAAACTAACAAATGCATAATGACAGGTACAAGAACAAGTGATAATTGTTATCTTGTCGGAGAACATAAGGTATGTAATAGTGTTAGGACTGATGACACAACATTGTGGCATCAAAAACTAGGACATGTCAATTACCGCAACCTTAGAAAATTGATATCTTATGAGCGGTAAAGGCATTCCTAAACTAAGTCCTATAAGTGAAACCGTGGTGTGTGAAGATTGTCTCAAAGGTAAGCAAACCCGTGTCCTCACAAAGTTGTTCGATTGATGGACATTTCTCGTGCACGTCTCATTGCTTTCAACTTTTACATATGGATCTTATGGGTCCAATCGAGGTAGATAGCCTAGGAGGCATAGGTACTCGCTTTGTGATTGTAGATGACTTTTCAAGATACTCTTGGATATTCTTTTTGAAAGAAAAGTCTCAAACGTTTGACATGTTTAGAATATTGTACTCTAGAATTAGAAATCTATATCATTCCTCTATTTTTCGGATAAGATCTGATCATGGAAAGGAGTTTGAAAATAATCAATTTTCTACATTTTGTGAGAAAAAAGGTATTTTCCATGAATTTTCTGCTCCCAAAACCCCCCAACAAAATGGTGTAGCTGAGAGGAAGAATAGAACCTTACAAGAAATGGCTAGAGTCATGCTAAGTTCTAAAAAACTGTCAAAACGTTTTTGGGCAGAAGCCCTAAACACTGCAAGTCACATCTCTAATAGAGTCTATCTTAGACCAGGAACAAAAATGACACCCTATGAGATTTTGAATGGAAAGAAACCAAATCTACGTTACTTTCATATTTTTGGGTGTGTATGCTATGTTCTAAATGATAGAGATAATCGAGCAAAGTTTGACTCTAAGAGTGATAAGGGAATTTTCATAGGCTATTCTCAAAATAGTCATGCTTACCGAGTGTACAATCTTCGAACCAAATCCGTACAAGAATCTGTTAACATTGTTTTTGATGATAATGCAGATCATGCAGGAAATACACCAGTAACAGATGCTGTCGTAACAATACAGGAGGGGCAGACCACAGAAAATGCAGATGTTACACCAAATGTCACAACATCTGCAGCAACACCTGTAACCGAAGATGAGAACACTGATGAGGATTCTGAAACTGAACTTCGTGATTCAGTACGCAGGGATCCCTCATCCAGAATCAGAAGAAACCATCCCACTGAACAGGTAATAGGAGAAGTATTCGAAGGAATAAAAACAAGGAGAAAAGAGCCAAAAAATTACCGAGACATGGTGAAATATGCGTGTATGTCCACCATACATCACAAGGTAAGTCAATCGTGCTATGTTTCTACTTTGGAACCTAAAAACATTAATGAAGCACTAAAAGACAGTTGGTGGATACAAGCCATGCAAGAAGAACTAGAACAGTTCACCAGAAATGAGGTTTGGGATCTAGTTCCTCGCCCTGATGAGACTAATGTAATAGGAACTAAATGGATCTTTAAGAATAAATCGCGAATCTGAAGTTATTAGAAATAAAGCTAGACTAGTGGCTCAAGGATACTCTCAAGTCGAAGGTATCGACTATGATGAAACCTTTGCTCCAGTAGCTAGAATTGAATCAATTAGATTATTACTTGCCATAGCTTGTTGTTTAAAGATAACTCTTTACCAAATGGATGTGAAAGGTGCCTTTTTGAACGGATATATTGATAAGGAGATATATGTTGAACAACCCAAAGGATTTGAAGATCCTCACCATCCACAACATGTTTACAAGTTAAAAAAGGCCTTGTATGGACTAAAACAAGCTCCACGTGCATGGTATGGTCGTTTAACTCAATTTCTTCTTGAATTTGGCTTCCAACGTGGTGTAGCTGATTGTACTTTATTTATAAAACACCATGGATCAGATATGGTTATTGCTCAAATCTATGTAGATGACATAGTTTTGGTTCGACTTCAATGTCTCATCTTAAGACTTTTGTCGAAGCTATGTCCTCAACATTCGAAATGAGTATGATAGGGGAACTAACCTTTTTCTTAGGCTTGCAGATAAAACAAAATGAGGAGGGTATCTTCATTTCACAAAGCAAATATGCCAAGAACCTGGTTAAAAAGTTTGGATTGGAGAATGCCAAACATATGAAGACTCCGATGGGATCAACCGGACTATATCCAAAGATGATGTGGGGAGAATGTTGACCCAACTTTATACGGATCTATGATAGGTAGTCTTTTGTATCTCACCGCGAGTCGTCCGGATCTTATGTTTAGTGTTTGTGTGTGTGTGCACGATTCCAAGCATGCCCTAAAATTTCCCACTTAAATCTTTGTCACAAGCGTGTCATAAGATATGTCACGGCACACGTGAGTTAGAATTTGGTATTCCAAAGACACTAATCCTAATCTAATAGGATATAGTGACTCGGATTGAAGTGAGGATGTGGAAGATAGAAAAGTACTAGTGGAGGATGTTTTTACCTTGGCAATAACTTAGTTTCCTGGTACAGTCGTAAACAAAATTGTGTCTCACTCTCAACTGCTGAATCTGAATATGTAGCAGCGGGGAGTTGTTGCTCTCAATTAATATGGCTAAGACACATGTTAGACGATTATGGTGTTTCAAAAAATATCTTAGTTTTGTCTTTGTGATAATATGAGTGCCATCAATATTTCTAAAAATCCGGTTCAAACTCTCGTACAAAACATATAGATATAAGACATCACTTTCTTGAGACTTGGTTGAAAAAGCTAGTTAGAATCGATTATGTTGACACTTCTCATCAACTAGTGATATTTTTACAAAAGCTTTAGATCATGAGAGGTTTTCAAACTTGAAAAACTCTCTCGGTCTCTCTCGATATAAAAATCAACAACTGTTTGGGTGTGTTATCCGAAATGTCACGACATTTGTGGTAACATTCATCCGATGTAAAATCTGGAAGCTATTTCTTTTGGTAAATGTTAAAGTTGTTTTGTGTTTCTAACGGTCATGACTTCTCAAAGGAACACCTTTTTAAAAATGATACCGTTCTCTGCGATGATATAAAAATCATAAAAAGGGAGTATCAAAAAATAAGGCAAAGCCTTAAAATTCTCGGCAATTGTAAAATGTTGGGCAAAGCCCACAAAAGTGATACCGTTCCTATTCTATAGGAGTATCAACATACTTTATATTATGATAGACACAAGATCTTATCTATTTGGACTCAATATACATTGTTCCACTAACGTAGAGACAAAACTCTATAAAGTGTCTTGTTTAGATGAAAGCTGTTGTTCTATGAGAAAATGACTCAGTGTTACACAAAATGTGCTAACATTTACGATAACACTCAGTTTCCAGTTTATGTCGATTAATGTTGAGTTGGTTTTTGTTGAAAAATTTCTCTTGGTTTTGATGTCTATTTTGAAACAACCTCTAAACCTTAGGAACTAGTCTTTGTATAGAACTTAAACACTTATGTAGATAGTTTTTGCCAAGTGTATAAATACTCATTCACTAAAATACTAATTCTCACTTCCAAAGAAAATTCCTCCAAGAAACAACAACAAAAAAAAAAAAAAAAAAAAAGGGGGCGGGAACAAAATTTTAGCTCATTACCCACAATGAACCCCTCGCACAACACATCTCCCTCACAAACCTCTCCCATTCCCGTAACCTCCGAAAACCCTAACTTCACATTCTCTTCTTCACCCTTCTCTCCAATGGATGTCTCACCCATGTCACCGAAAATGTCACCACCAGTCCCAGAACACTCTCCAATGAGCACAAGTCCACCATTGTGCACAGATTTGGTGATAAGTGCTTTCCAAGAACCTCTAGAAATCGCCTATCCAGGGGAAACAAATAATCCTATCAACTTAGAGGAAACCCCGGATGTTTCCGTCCTACCAAAGAGGACAAATCCAGCAACTTTTCCCACTCGCAGATCGGTCCGAAACTTTGAGAAGGCCTTTGGCAGTGGTGAATCCTCCACCAAAAGGAAGAAGTCAGCAATTCCGCCCTCTTCAAGCTCCAGTTCTGCTGATTCAGAAAAGACCCTTTCGGGTGAGTCCCAACCGGAATCTCCTGCTTCACCTTCCTTCACAAATCTGCCAGAATCCAGTGAGGAAGATGAGATTCCAGACGACACCCCTCTGAAGAAGTTTTATTTCAAGAAATCTGGTCATACTTCAGGGGAAACAAAATCATCATCAACCCCTCAAGATGTCACAGAAAATGTTATGACATCTTCTGAATCATCTTCAGATTCCAGTGTCCGAGGTCTAACAAGCAGTAGCTCTGAATCTGCGTCTGAGGTAACCTCTTTCTCTCCCGAATTTTTAACAGCCAATCATTCAAAACATTGGTCTTGGTTCAACGGTCGAGCCATTCGAACCGAGAAGGTATTGGACATTGCGTCTTGTAGTAGCCACGGTCTGGTGGATTTCTTCACTTCAAGAAATCTACTAGACTCGGTAAATAACAAATGTCCTTATGTAGACAAGGTAGTGAAGTTATTTTATGCAAATCTAACAAGCAAAATAGAGAAACCCAAGTCGAAAAACTTTGGGAAAGTGTTTCTCTATAACAAATTTTATGACTTCACACCGACTACAATCAACCAATGTTTGAATAGAGTGAATGATGATGAGAGGGCAGAACGGGAAGTGATAAATGATAGGGATGAAGTGATTTCATACCTCACCGGTGGAGTTGTGAAGAAATGGATTTCAAGGTGTCCAACATCCAGACTTACTGCCTTATTTGCTGTTTTGCACAAGTTAATGATACACAATTGGTTGTGTTCTTTGAACAAATCAATTGTAACAATTGAACAAGCATTGTTCCTATACAAAATAGGAAAAGGTTTAAGTGTTGATATAGGAAAAACAATCTTTCAACAGATTGTAAATATGGCAGAAAAGGACACAGGTATCATCCTTCCCTTTCCCTCATTGATCTTTAAGGTACTAACCTCACAGGGATTTCAAGCCCCTGGCGAGATCTGCTCTGGAAAGAACTGAAGTATCGTCGTTAATCGGGCGATCACGAAGAGCAAAGCGAGTCATTGATCTTCCATGGGCGAATACAATGGAAGTGCTAGTGTTACGAAATGTCCCGGACATCTCGGTAACATCTCACGATCGTCCTTACAAGCTGCTTTGGTGCAAGAGATTGCAAAGCTCAATGCCCGGATCGCGAGGAGTGGACCAGTCGAAAAGCCACGGTGGAAGCTAGGAACGTTACCTATTTTTGCTTTCTTCCCAAAGGGAGATGGAGTGCAGTCGGGGAGCAAGCGGCGATGTGAATGTTCAAACCAGAGGGCAAGCGATGTGAATGTTCAAACGGAGGATCTTGATGCGAGGAGATGAAACGAAGACATCCGAAATGAAATAGCTCCGAGGTTGTGTTCTTTGTGTTTAAATTTGCTAAGTAGCGATTGTTGAATGCTTTTAGTTGTGGTGTAGTTATTTGGCTTGTGATTTGAGACATTTTAATTCTGTTTATATATTGTTGTTTATTCTATACTGTTTATGTGTATATTGATGGTTTCAGTGCATTAATCTTTTAGATGTATACTCGCATTTGCATCATACTCTGATTCGAGTAACTCACTGGCACATAGTGTATATATCGTGCTTTATAACTGTTGCAGGTTGAAGGTTGAGATATTTGTCTGTGATAAAATCATTAAACTATTTAGTTTTGTGAAGAAAGGCAAAAAGGGGGAGATTGTTAGTGTTAGGTTCTGTGTCCTAACATTTTCCGTAACATGTCTCTTTTTGGTGTTAAGTAAAAACAGGAAAATGTCATCCCAAATGTCGTGACATCTGGGAGGACATTTCTGGCAAAAGTTTTGCCTATCTTCACGGAGCAGATTCTGAAGCTGAGAAGATTTTATCACGTGAATGTTTGGCTTGGTTAGGAGCTAAGGGAAACACGATAGTACTTGACAAGACCAAGTCCAAGGAGAGTGCATAACGGAAGGAGCATTCTCAGGAAGACAAAGTCAAATCTGGTGAGAGTTTTAAGGCTAAAGAATAGCTCCAACCAACCCTATTCTGCTCAACCTCCACCGAGAATCAAGGAGCCTCTCGGGTGGACTCTCCACTATAAATAGAGTGTTCACTCCAAGGTTTTCATATCCAGTTTTTGCAGAACAAAAATCAGATCTGAGACGTCTCAAATATTGCCTCAAACATTTGGATCGAAGCGACTGTTTTTGTGATTACACTTGTTCAAAATTACGAATTGCTTTCTTAGACCTATAAGTGTTCTTTCAACTCAAAGCAATTGTAATAGGGTGTTTTTCACTTCTATTTTAGATAGATTTTTCAGGCTTAGAAGTTAGGATTTAACTTCTTTTTAATCCCTTTTTGTTTTACGGATTACTATTCATTCTCAAGGGATTTGTAAGATTGTATAAGTTTTATACAATAAATTTTTGGTCATGAGACCACTATAAGTTATATACAATTATATAACTTATGAAAAACAATCTTTGGTGTCCTTGATTTATTTCCGCTGCATCTTAAACTCAGTTTTTAGTTCTGCGTTTTTGTTAATGTTCCAGTTCATGTCACAGAACATTTTTGGGAACATTACTTACTGTCTTTAAGTTTACCTCTGTTCTTCTTTGCTGATTTTATTTATTCCATAGTTTAAGTACGATAATCCCCTTTCAGTGCTCATTGCGTGGCTGCGTGATTTTCTTCTGTGGCTGGATCCGACAATAAATAAGGGACACAAATGTTCGCTTAACCAAAGTGAGGAATCTTTGTTCTGCTCCAATGTCAATACCAACTGCCCTTCTCATTAATTTTTTGGACTAATTTTTCCCTTCTTACTACCAAAATATAGATCCTTGCCGAATTCAAAATAATTAGCCTTTACACTTTCATTTTTTTTTTAATGACAAGTTTTATACATTATTGTTGAGATATCATTGTCTCTAGATAAAGAATGTTTTTTTTTAATTTCTAGCCTAGTGTCCATTTTTTGGTATCCATATTAAACCTCGATTAAACTTAGATTAATGTCGTGAAGTCATACTTTGAGAGTAAAGCGCTTTCTAACTAAAATAATTTCATATTTAGAGCTCGAACTTGAAACATTTGATTAAAAATGAAAGAATATTTATCACTCCACCAAATAGAACAAGAATGGTTTACTCAACATCACTTATCAAATGAATCTTTTAGTAGTTAGTACTAGTATTGAGTAAATCTAGTATACGGAGATAAATCCAATGGTTTGCCCGATTTGAGTCTTCTAGTATATGTAGTTACTTATTACGTACTACTATATGTCTACATATATTAACATCGTGACTATTCCCATGTCATTAGATAAATCTACTACACTGGTAGGATAAAATCCTCTTTTACCAGACTTAAGGTATTAAGGAACAATGGTTACTAAATGACTGTATTTCTAAGGGACCTAGACTTTTCAACTTAATTGGAATTATGTCTTTCTCCATTAATATTAAGAATATGATACTGCGGATTAGACTTGTAAGATGTCAGAAAAATGTATTGAAATGCTCAAAATTGACATTTATGAATAATAGTGAGATCTCATTAAACAAGTATTGTGTGAATAAGCCGCAGAAAATATGAAACCTTTCTTATGCGGGCTTAATTTTGGGTGCGAAGAAGTGACTTGTCAGATCAAACATTAAGGATTCAATAGCCACATATCTAACAAATAAATATGACCGATGAGTTACAACTCAACTATAATTTAGATGCTTAAATGGAAATTGGTGCCAAATTTGAAGGACGGTAGATATATTTGGCCTTAAAAATTGATGGTTGTTGACTTCTTGTAATATAGAAAAGAGACGATCGATACAACTAAAACTTACTTTGCCCACAGAGCTAGGTGCTATTTCACCATTTTGATTGATTATAAGGCTTAATTTGCATGTTTCAAAAAAAAAACTTAAACTCCGTATCAAATCAACCTAAACTAATATTTTTGGACGAAAGTGTATTCATTTTGGTCAAGCAAGAAAACCCAAGGGTTTCATGACAGAAGAAAATATTTGAACTAAAAATTGATGGGGATTTCCCTAAATGAGAAAAAAGAACATATTTTAACTAAGAATTGATGGGAATTTCCCTAAAAGATAAAACCCTCCATAAATTGGCGTATACCACTTTATGCAACACGCACACGGTATTCTTTAGTAAAAGGCGAAAGAATAGTTCGCTTTGTGCTCATTGCGTGGCTGCATGATTTCTTCTGTGGTTGGATCCGACAATAAATAAGGGACACAACTGTTCGCTTCATTGCTCGCATTCGATGTGGGATAAATTCTGCTAACCAAATTGAGGAATCTTTGTTCTGCTCCAATGTCAATACCAACTGCACTACTCATTAATTTTTTGGACTAATTTTTCCCTTCTTACTACCAAAATATAGATCCTTGCCGAATTCAAAATAATTAGCCTTTACACTTTCAATTTTTTTTTAATGACAAGTTTTATACATTATTGTTGAGATATCATTGTCTCTAGATAAAGAATGTTTTTTTTAATTTCTCGCCTAGTGTCCATTTTTTGGTATCCATATTAAACCTCGATTAAACTTAGATTAACGTCGTGAAGTCATACTTTGAGAGTAAAGCGCTTTCTAACTAAAATAATTTCATATTTAGAGCTCGAACTTGAAACATTTGATTAAAAATGAAAGAATATTTATCACTCCACCAAATAGAACAAGAATGGTTTACTCAACATCACTTATCAAATGAATCTTTTAGTAGTTAGTACTAGTATTGAGTAAATCTAGTATACGGAGATAAATCCAATGCTTTGCCCGATTTGAGTCTTCTAGTATATGTAGTTACTTATTACGTACTACTATATGTCTACATATATTAACATCGTGACAATTCCCATGTCATTAGATAAGCTACTACACTGATAGGATAAAATCCTCTTTTACCAGACCTAAGGTTCTAAGGAACAATGGTTACTAAATGACTGTATTTCTAAGGGACCTAGACTTTTCAACTTATTTGGAATTATGTCTTTCTCCATTAATATTAAGAATGTGATACTGCGGATTAGACTTGTAATATGTCAGGAAAATGTATTGAAATGCTCAAAATTGACATTTATGAATAATAGTGAGATCTCATTAAACAAATACTGTGAATAAGCCGCAGAAAATATGAAACCTTTCTTATGCGGGCTTAATTTTGAGTGCGAAGAAGTGACTTGTCAGATCAAACATTAAGGATTCAATAGCCACATATCTAACAAATAAATATGTCGATGAGTTACAACTCAACTATAATTTAGATGCTTAAATGGAAATTGGTGCCAAATTTGAAGGACGGTAGATATATTTGGCCTTAAAATTGATGGTTGTTGACTTGTAATATAGAAAGAGACGATCGATACAACTAAACCTTACTTTGCCCATGAGCTAGGTGCTATTTCACCATTTTGATTGATTATAAGGCTTAATTTGCATGTTTCAAAAAAAAACTTAAACTCCGTATCAAATCAACCTAAACTAATATTTTTGGACGAAAGTGTATTCATTTTGGTCAAGCAAGAAAACCCAAGGGTTTCATGACAGAAGAAAATATTTGAACTAAAAATTGATGGGGATTTCCCTAAATGAGAAAAAAGAACATATTTTAACTAAGAATTGATGGGAATTTCCCTAAAAGATAAAACCCTCCATAAATTGGCGTATACCACTTTATACAACGCGCACACGGTATTCTTTAGTAAAAGGCGAAAGAATAGTTCGCTTTGTGCTCATTGCATGGCTGCGTGATTTTCTTACGTGGTGGATCCGAAATAAATAAGTGACACTGCTCGTTACTTCATTGCTCGCATTCGATGTGGGATAAATTCTGCTAACCAAAGTGAGGAATCTTTGTTCTGCTCCAATGTCAATACCAACTGCACTTCTCATTAATTTTTTGGACTAATTTTTCCCTTCTTACTACCATAATATAGATCCTTGCCGAATTCAAAATAATTAGCCTTTACACTTTCAATTTTTTTTAATGACAAGTTTTATACATTATTGTTGAGATATCATTGTCTCTAGCTAAAGAATGTTTTTTTTAATTTCTCGCCTAGTGTCCATTTTTTGGTATCCATATTAAACCTCGATTAAACTTAGATTAACGTCGTGAAGTCATACTTTGAGAGTAAAGCGCTTTCTAACTAAAATAATTTCATATTTAGAGCTCGAACTTGAAACATTTGATTAAAAATGAAAGAATATTTATCACTCCACCAAATAGAACAAGAATGGTTTACTCAACATCACTTATCAAATGAATCTTTTAGTAGTTAGTACTAGTATTGAGTAAATGCAGTATACGGAGATAAATCCAATGGTTTGCCCGATTTGAGTCTTCTAGTATATGTAGTTACTTATTACGTACTACTATATGTCTACATATATTAACATCGTGACAATTCCCATGTCATTAGATAAATCTACTACACTGATAGGATAAAATCCTCTTTTACCAGAATTAAGGTTCTAAGGAACAATGGTTACTAAATGACTGTATTTCTAAGGGACCTAGACTTTTCAACTTATTTGGAATTATGTCTTTCTCCATTAATATTAAGAATATGATACTGCGGATTAGACTTGTAAGATGTCAGAAAAATGTATTGAAATGCTCAAAATTGACATTTATGAATAATAGTGAGATCTCATTAAACAAGTATTGTGTGAAAAAGCCGCAGAAAATATGAAACCTTTCTTATGCGGGATTAATTTTGGGTGCGAAGAAGTGACTTGTCAGATCAAACATTAAGGATTCAATAGCCACATATCTAACAAATAAATATGTCCAGTAGGTTACAACTCAACTATAATTTAGATGCTTAAATGGAAATTGGTGCCAAATTTGAAGGACGGTAGATATATTTAGCCTGAAAAATTGATGGTTGTTGACTTCTTGTAATATATAAAAGAGACGATCGATACAACTAAACCTTACTTTGCCCACAGATCTAGGTGCTATTTCACCATTTTGATTGATTATAAGGCTTAATTAGCATGTTTCAAAAAAAATCTTAAACTCCGTATCAAATCAACCTAAACTAATATTTTTGGACGAAAGTGTATTTATTTTGGCCAAGTAAGAAAACCCAAGGCCTTCATGAAAGAAGATAATATTAGAACTAAAAATTGATGGGAATTTCCCTAAAAGAGAAAAAAGAACATATTTAAACTAAGAATTGATGGGAATTTCCCTTAAAGAGAAAACCCTCCAAAAATTGGCGTATACCAATTTATGCAACGCGCACACGGTATTCTTTAGTAAAAGGCGAAAGAATAGTTCGCTTTGTGTTCATTGCGTGGCTGCATGATTTTCTTCCGTGGTTGGATCCGACAATAAATAAGGTACACAACTGTTCGCTTCATTGCTCGCATTCGATGTGGGATAAATTTTGCTAACCAAATTGAGGAATCTTTGTTCTGCTCCAATGTCAATACCAACTGCACTACTCATTAATTTTTTGGACTAATTTTTCCCTTTTACTACCAAAATATAGATCCTTGTCGAATTCAAAATAATTAGCCTTTACACTTTCAATTTTTTTTTAATGACAAGTTTTATACATTATTATTGAGATATCATTGTCTTTAGATAAAGAATGTTTTTTTTAATTTCTCGCCTAGTGTCCATTTTTTGGTATCCATATTAAACCTCGATTAAACTTAGATTAACGTCGTGAAGTCATACTTTGAGAGTAAATCGCTTCCTAACTAAAATAATTTCATATTTAGAGCTCGAACTTGAAACATTTGATTAAAAATGAAAGAATATTTATCACTCCACCAAATAGAACAAGAATGGTTTACTCAACATCACTTATCAAATGAATCTTTTAGTAGTTAGTACTAGTATTGAGTCGTCTAGTATACGGAGATAAATCCAATGGTTTGCCCGATTTGAGTCTTCTAGTATATGTAGTTACTTATTACGTACTACTATATGTCTACATATATTAACATCGTGACAATTCCCATGTCATTAGATAAATCTACTACACTGATAGGATAAAATCCTCTTTTACCAGACTTAAGGTTCTAAGGAACAATGGTTACTAAATGACTGTATTTCTAAGGGACCTAGACTTTTCAACTTATTTGGAATTATGTCTTTCTCCATTAATATTAAGAATGTGATACTGCGGATTAGACTTGTAAGATGTCAGGAAAATGTATTGAAATGCTCAAAATTGACATTTATGAATAATAGTGAGATCTCATTAAACAAATGTTGTGAATAAGCCGCGGAAAATATGAAACCTTTCTTATGCGGGCTTAATTTTGAGTGCGAAGAAGTGACTTGTCAGATCAAACATTAAGGATTCAATAGCCACATATCTAACAAATAAATATGTCCAGTAGGTTACAACTCAACTATAATTTAGATGCTTAAATGGAACATGGTGCCAAATTTGAAGGACGGTAGATATATTTTACCGTAAAAATTGATGGTTGTTGACTTCTTGTAATATAGAAAAGAGACGATCGATACAACTAAACCTTACTTTGCCCACAGAGCTAGGTGCTATTTCACCATTTTGATTGATTATAAGGCTTAATTTGCTTGTTTAAAAAAAAAACTTAAACTCTGTATCAAATCAACCTAAACTAATATTTTTGTACGAAAGTGTATTCATTTTGGCCAAGCAAGAAAACCCAAGGCCTTCATGACAGAAGAAAATATTAGAACTAAAAATTGATGGGAATTTCACTAAAAGAGAAAAAAGAACATATTTAAACTAAGAATTGATGGGAATTTCCCTAAAAGAGAAAACCCTCCAAAAATTGGCGTATACCACTTTATGTAACGAGCACACGGTATTCTTTAGTAAAAGGCGAAAGAATAGTTTGCTTTGTGCTCATTGCGTGGCTGCGTGATTTTCTTCTGTGGCTGGATCCGACAATAAATAAGGGACACAACTGTTCGCTTCATTGCTCGCATTTGATGTGGGATAAATTCTGCTAACCAAAGTGAGGAATCTTTTTTCTGCTCCAATGTCAATGCCAACTGCACTTCTCATTAATTTTTTGGACTAATTTTTCCCTTCTTACTACCAAAATATAGATCCTTGCCGAATTCAAAATAATTAGCCTTTACACTTTCAATTTATTTTTAATGACAAGTTTTATACATTATTGTCTCTAGATAAAGAATGTTATTTTTAATTTCTCGCCTAGTGTCCATTTTTTGGTATCCATATTTAACCTCGATTAAACTTAGATTAACGTCGTGAAGTCATACTTTGAGAGTAAAGCGCTTTCTAACTAAAATAATTTCATATTTAGAGCTCGAACTTGAAACATTTGATTAAAAATGAAAGAATATTTATCACTCCACCAAATAGAACAAGAATGGTTTACTCAACATCACTTATCAAATGAATCTTTTAGTAGTTAGTACTAGTATTGAATCGTCTAGTATACGGAGATAAATCAAATGGTTTGCCCGATTTGAGTCTTCTAGTATATTTAGTTACTTATTACGTACTACTATATGTCTACATATATTAACATCGTGACAATTCCCATGTCATTAGATAAATCTACTACAATGATAGGATAAAATCCTCTTTTACCAGACTTAAGGTTCTAAGGAACAATGGTTACTAAATGACTGTATTTCTAAGGGACCTAGACTTTTCAACTTATTTGGAATTATGTCTTTCTCCATTAATATTAAGAATGTGATACTGCGGATTAGACTTGTAAGATGTCAGGAAAATGTATTGAAATGCTCAAAATTGACATTTATGAATAATAGTGAGATCTCATTAAACAAATGCTGTGAATAAGCCGCAGAAAATATGAAACCTTTCTTATGCGGGCTTAATTTTGAGTGCGAAGAAGTGACTTGTCAGATCAAACATTAAGGATTCAATAGCCACATATCTAACAAATAAATATGTCCAGTAGGTTACAACTCAACTATAATTTAGATGCTTAAATGGAACTTGGTGCCAAATTTGAAGGACGGTAGATATATTTTACCGTAAAAATTGATGGTTGTTGACTTCTTGTAATATAGAAAAGAGACGATCGATACAACTAAACCTTACTTTGCCCACAGAGCTAGGTGCTATTTCACCATTTTGATTGATTATTAGGCTTAATTTGCTTGTTTAAAAAAAAAACTTAAACTCTGTATCAAATCAACCTAAACTAATATTTTTGTACGAAAGTGTATTCATTTTGGCCAAGCAAGAAAACCCAAGGCCTTCATGACAGAAGAAAATATTAGAACTAAAAATTGATGGGAATTTCACTAAAAGAGAAAAAAGAACATATTTAAACTAAGAATTGATGGGAATTTCCCTAAAAGAGAAAACCCTCCAAAAATTGGCGTATACCACTTTATGTAACGAGCACACGGTATTCTTTAGTAAAAGGCGAAAGAATAGTTTGCTTTGTGCTCATTGCGTGGCTGCGTGATTTTCTTCTGTGGCTGGATCCGACAATAAATAAGGGACACAACTGTTCGCTTCATTGCTCGCATTCGATGTGGGATAAATTCTGCTAACCAATGTGAGGAATCTTTTTTCTGCTCCAATGTCAATGCCAACTGCACTTCTCATTAATTTTTTGGACTAATTTTTCCCTTCTTACTACCAAAATATAGATCCTTGCCGAATTCAAAATAATTAGCCTTTACACTTTCAATTTATTTTTAATGACAAGTTTTATACACTATTGTCTCTAGATAAAGAATGTTATTTTTAATTTCTCGCCTAGTGTCCATTTTTTGGTATCCATATTAAACCTCGATTAAACTTAGATTAACGTCGTGAAGTCATACTTTGAGAGTAAAGCGCTTTCTAACTAAAATAATTTCATATTTAGAGCTCGAACTTGAAACATTTGATTAAAAATGAAAGAATATTTATCACTCCACCAAATAGAACAAGAATGGTTTACTCAACATCACTTATCAAATGAATCTTTTAGTAGTTAGTACTAGTATTGAGTCGTCTAGTATACGGAGATAAATCAAATGGTTTGCCCGATTTGAGTCTTCTAGTATATGTTGTTACTTATTATGTACTACTATATGTCTACATATATTAACATCGTGACAATTCCCATGTCATTAGATAAGCTACTACACTGATAAGATAAAATCCTCTTTTACCAGACTTAAGGTTCTAAGGAACAATGGTTACTAAATGACTGTATTTCTAAGGGACCTAGACTTTTCAACTTATTTGGAATTATGTCTTTCTCCATTAATATTAAGAATGTGATACTGCGGATTAGACTTGTAAGATGTCAGGAAAATGTATTGAAATGCTCAAAATTGACATTTATGAATAATAGTGAGATCTCATTAAACAAATACTGTGAATAAGCCGCAGAAAATATGAAACCTTTCTTATGCGGGCTTAATTTTGAGTGCGAAGAAGTGACTTGTCAGATCAAACATTAAGGATCAATAGCCACATATCTAACAAATAAATATGTCCAGTAGGTTACAACTCAACTATAATTTAGATTCTTAAATGGAAATTTGTCACGCCCCGACTTTTTTTAAGTCTTTCCTTAAGACGTGATGACACCTGGACAATTATTTATTTTCCAGGCGAACCGTTAACTTCTTTTCTTCCTAGATTAAACATGTATTTAAGTATGGAAATAATATATATATAATAATAAGCAATTCAAAGCTTACAAAGAACAATCTTGTGTGGGGCATTCCCCGAGATAATGGAACCTAGTTCTTAAAACATAATTTATTAGAATAACTTTCACCAAATCCGAAATAATGGATTGGTGGGTCAAAGAGTCTGCGGGACGATCGCTAGCCCTGTTGCGGAGTTTTTCCCCTATCACGCTTCCCTGAAATATGTTAAATAAAAGAGTCAGCCCTACCATCCGGGGCTGAGTGAGAGCCTCACCTTATAATTCAAAGTAATCTCACAATATTTTAAGTACAAACATATTAGGACACAATAACCATGTTATGAAACAAACTTCAACATTCTCAATGTATCATAATCAAGTATTCACATAATAATATTCCCTTTCAATTCGTTTTAGGACGTACTCAGCTTAACCAACATACATGTTTTATCTCATGTTACATATTAAGGTATTCCTTTGTATTTATATATTTGTTGCGGCGTGCAACCCGATCCATTATGTTTACGTATTTGTGAACGTGTATTCACTTTACGTTTTGTTGCGGCGTGCAACCCGATCCATTATAATTACGTATTTGTGAACACGTATTCACTTTACGTTTTGTTGCGGCGTGCAACCCGATCCATTATGTTTACGTATTCGTGAACGCGTATCCACTTTACGTTTTGTTGCGCGCGCGGCGATCCATTATAATTACGTATTTGTGAACACGTATTCACTTTACGTTTTGTTGCGGTGTGCAACCTGATCCATTATATTTACGTATTTGTGAACGCGTATTCACTTTACGTTTTGTTGCGGCGTGCAACCCGATCCATTATATTTACGTATTCGTGAACACGTATTCACTTTACGTTTTGTTGCGACGTGCAACCCGATCCATTATGTTTACGTATTTGTGAAGCGTATTCACTTTACGTTTTGTTGCGGCGTGCAACCCGATCCATTATATTTACGTATTTGTGAACGCGTATTTACTTTACGTTTTGTTGCGGCGTGCAACCCGATCCATTATAATTACGTATTTGTGAACACGTATTCACTTTACGTTTTGTTGCGGCGTGCAACCCGATCCATTATGTTTACGTGTTTTTGAAGCGTATTCACTTTACGTTTTGTTGCGGCGTGCAACCCGATCCATTATATTTACGTATTCGTGAATGCGTATTCACTTTACATTTTGTTGCGGCGTGCAACCCGATCCATTATGTTTACGTATTTGTGAAGCGTATTCACTTTACGTTTTGTTGCGGCGTGCAACCCGATCCATTATATTTACGTATTTGTGAACGCATATTCACTTTACGTTTTGTTGCGGCGTGCAACCCGATCCATTATGTTTACGTATTTGTGAACGCGTATTCACTTTACGTTTTGTTGCGGCGTGCAAACCGATCCGATGCATTTACAAATGCATTTACATATTTGTTTTGTATGTGTTGTATGTTCAAAAGGCTCAATTAATATTCCTTTCTTTCAATATTTCGCCCTGCCCACTTGTACGGGCTACAACTCTCAAACCGTAAGTCGAATTTATGTACGCAAAGTCTCAACTGTCGAGAACAGAATAACCTAGAACTTCTATTCAACACACAATTTTAAATTCCCCACCGAAACATTCAGTTTTTCAGTTTTAACAAATGCATTAAGAACTGTTTGCCGAATTTATTATCCGAACGACATACGATCTTAAAACAGTCATAACTTCTTATCCGTAAGTAGGACCAAGCCCCGTAAATTCTCAAACTGACGATAAAAGACAAATCTAGGACTTTCATTTTAATCAACATTTCATATTCTGTACCCATTGCTACAGTTTTACCATTTTACCCACTGTTTTACGGACTTTCAACCGATCCGGCGCAGAAACTTTAAAATACGATAACTTCTAAACCGTAAGTCCATTATACCTCTTCTTTAGTTCAATCTGTTCGTAACAAATTGATTTAAAACCATACCAAACTTCGTCTAATTCTAACAAGTATAACTCCAAAAAAACAGTTTGTAACGTTCATGTCCCGAACTAATTGTTTAAGAAATCTAAATTCATAAATTTTCTTTTAACACCAACATTATATTCTAACATGTATAAAACTTAAAATACAGGATTTCACTAAGAAATTTGAGTGAGAAAATCTCACATTTGTTGCTTCGTAATCGCGAATAAAATTCTCAACTTCAACTTATCCTTCAACCAAGCATCTCCCTTTTTGCTCTTGGTATTTTCTGATTTCTTTGTTCTTTATATTTTTGTTCTTTGTGATGAGAACAATGTATGATGAAAAATATATATGTAGCACATGGTGTGTGGTGTGAGAGTGGAGGGAGTGGAAGAAGGGTTTGAGGGAGTAGAAGGTGGGGTAGTTTTAGGTTTTCTTTTCTTTTCTTTTTCTGTTTTTTTTTTAAAAAAAAAAAACATTTCCAGGACTTTACATTCTCCCCTCCTTAAACAACATTCGTCCTCGAATGTGAATAAAGTCGTAACATATGCACATAGACACACATACTGCACACATGAACACAACTTAACACATTTTACATTCTCCCCTCATTAAAAAAAAACATTCGACCTCGAATGTGAATATAGATGTAACACAACACATGCACCGGATTTTACATTCTTTCTTCCTTAATCAACATTCGCCCTCGAATGTATAAGGTTTAACACATGCACATAGACATATAAATTGCACACACAAGTATAATTTAACACATTTTATTACCTTACTCAAACAGGAATGGATATTTGACTTTCATCGCGTCCTCAGCTTCCCAGGTCGCTTCTTTTGTGGAGTAATTCTTCCATAAAACTTTCACAGAAATAATATTTTTATTTCTAAGACGTTTAATCTGTCTATCCAGTATTTCTACCGGAATTTCTTCATATTGAAGCTCTTCATTCAGGACTATCTCCTGGGGTTGAATGACGTGACTTGGATCGTGCAAGTATTTTCGTAACATTGACACATGAAAGACCGGATGCACAACTTCTAATTCTTGTGGAAGTGCTAATTCATAAGCCACATTCCCCACTCTTCGTAAGATTTCATATGGTCCAATAAACCTTGGGCTCAACTTCCCTTCTTGCCAAATCGCATCACTCCCTTCATTGGAGATACTTTTAAAAACACTTTCTCCCCTTCTTGGAACTCGAGATCTCTTCTGCGATGATCCGCATAAGACTTATGGCGGCTATGAGCTATCTTGATCCGTTCCCGAATTATCTGGACTTTGTCATTTGTTTCTTGAATTACTTCGGGTCCGAACAGTACCGTTTCACCCACTTCGAACCACCCAAGTGGAGATCTACATTTTCGCCCATACAATGTTTCGAACAGAGCCATCTGTATACTAGAATGAAAGTTGTTGTTGTAGGCAAACTCAATTAGACATAGATAGTCCAACACACAAGACCGTAAGATGTTCTCTATTGTTTGAATTGTTCGTTCAGCTTGTCCGTCGGTTTGCGGATGAAAAGTCGTACTTAATTTGACCTTTGTCCCGAGGCCCTACTGAAAACTTTGCCAAAAGTGTGAGGTGAACTGGGAACCCCTATCCGGAATAATTTGTAATGAAATCCTATGTAACCTCATTATTTCTTTCAAATAAATGTGCGCATACTGCGGCGCTCGGTATGTAGTCTTGACCGGTAGAAAATTGGCTAACTTTGTAAGCTGATCTAAAATCACTCATATAGAATCATAACCTTCTCGTATTTTTGGTAGACCAGTTACAAAATCCATATGAATCGCCTCCCATTTCCACATAGGGGCCTTGATATCTTGAAGTAGTCTGCCGGGTTTTTGATGTTCGGCTTTCACCTGTTGGCACGTAAGGCATCTTCCGACAAACTCTGCAACATCTCTCTTCATTCCTTCCCACTAGTAATTTGTCTTGAGATCATGATACATTTTCATTGATCCTGGATGAATGGAATATCTGGTATTGTGACCTTCATTTAAGATTTTTATTCTTAGATCATTTACCTTAGGAACACATAACCTACCCTTATACCGAAGGGTACCATAATTTTCTCCTAATGTAAATTGTGAAGGTTTTTCCTGTTGAATTCTCTCCCGAAACTTAACAAATTTCATATCCTCAAACTGACTTTATTTTATTTCTGAAGCTAAGGGAGACTGTGAGGTATCATGCACCACCACCGTACCTTCACCGACCTCAGTTAAACTAACCCCGGGGTTTTCCAACTTTTGTACCTTACGAACAATACCTCTTTGGTATTGCAAATGGGCCAAACTGCCCATTGATCTCCTACTGAGTGCGTCCGCCACCACGTTAGCCTTTCCAAAATGGTAAAGAATGCTAATGCCATAATCCTTAAGCAACTCTAACCATCTTCTTTGTCGGAGATTCAAATCCTTTTGTGTGGTTATGTACTGTAAACTCTTATTATCTGTAAATATATCTACATGCACCCCATACAATAGTGTCTCCATATTCGTAAGGCAAACACTACCGTGGCTAATTCCAAGTCATGAGTTGGATAATTCCTCTCATGTACCTTCAATTGTCTAGACGCATACGCAATAAATTTTCCAAATTGCATCAAGACGCATCCTAACCCCACCCTAGATGCATCACAATAGACTGTGAATCCCTCTTGTCCCAATGGTAGGGTTAGAACTGGTGCGGTAGTCAACAATTCCTTCAGTTTCAGAAAACTTGCTTCACATGCTTCTGACCACTGGTACTTAACCGCTTTCTGAGTCAATCAGGTCAAGGGAGCAGCAAGACTAGAGAAACCCTTCACAAATCTTCTATAATACCCAGCCAAACCCAAGAAACTCCTAACTTCTGTCGGAGTGGTCGGTTTTGGTCAGTTCTTCACTGCTTCTTTCTTTTGGGGGTCTACCATAATTTCATCTCTTGACACAACATGGCCCAAGAAAGCCACATTTTCCAACCAAAATTCACACTTTAAAAATTTAGCATAAAGTTTTTCCTATTCTCTTCGTTTCTCCTCGAGCAAGAAAATTTTCAAAATCAATAATCTGCATACCACCTTCCACAGTTATTTTCATCATTGTTGTCATAGACATTTTGTCCATTAAAAACATAAAATCAATCTTGTATGCTCCTTGGGAATATGAATCTTTCAAGACCACCAGTCTCCATTTAGACGAGTCTCAGTTAGACGTGTAGTAAAAGATCTCCAACGCCAGTCATTAAAAGCTCTCATAATCAAAATACCAGGCTCATTATTCAAAGTGGAAAGACTTTTGTTAAGGAATATTTCGACATCTTCATCAGGTTTTACAACTCTGGAAAACAATTTAATCTGATCCCTTGCAATATATTTTCCTCAGCAAGACTTTCTATAGCCTGCCTACGTTTATTTGATTCCATCTCCAATCTTAAGTTTAGAAGTATCTTTAGTCTCTAAAGTTCCTACAGTTATCAACTCAACCTCTTCAACTGAATCTGATTTTTAAGAAACTACTACTGTCTAAGTCACTAATCTCGTTTCTTTCAGTATGTTCCACAACACCAGGCTTAGTCATTTTCAATAGCTCACTTGCTACAAGTCCTTCGTATCCAACACTTCCACAAATATTTCTTTGAATTTTTGTGGCTCATCCAACTCACCGCGGTTGTATTGTTCAATTTTATAACCTCCGTCAATATCCACCTGCAATATCTCAGAAAGTTTGGTACCCACAACATGGTTGCCCTTGCTACTGACATTAATTACCCCCTGAGAATTTTTGGAGTAGTCATCTCCACTTTGTTCTCTTATTGCAGAATCAATTAGAAAATCAATCTCTTTGATTTAGTGGAACCATTGATTTCATTATCATCATCATCCTGAAACTTGAAGTCCCTTACTTCTCATTTACTGTCATCATTACTAGTTTCAACTTTGACTTCAACTGTCTTCTGGTTGGAAATTTCAGATTCTTTAGTTGATGAAGCACTTTGACTTTCTTTATCACCATTTCTCTTCTGATCCCTTCTTTGTGTGCTCATTCCTGAAGGCTTTTTTGGCACAAACCCCTTCGGCGAAAAGCCTTGGCTCCTAGGAGTTGAAACTTTTCTTCGTCTTCTTCTAGAGAAATTTGCACAAGATGGAAATGAAATCACCACAACCATTCCATCGTTCGTCTATGAAGAAGATTGTGCTGATAGACTTATGGTTCCATGAGGGACAAACCCAAGAAAATGTTTGATCTTGAGGTGAGTTCTTTCACTGGATACTTGTGAAACTCAATGGTCTTTGTAGTGGCAATGGAACATCCATGACTGACCTAAATTCCAAAAAGGAATGTTTTTTGTAAAACTATTGTTCACCACAGAATCAAATAGAACATCTCATGTAAACTCTCTCCTTATCCTTCATCTACATAATTTCTTTACTTGACATAGAAGATTTGAGCAAGGAGCCTTCTTTACTATCTCCACATACCTTTATTGCTCTTCTAAACGATGAGTGGAACTCTCTCTGGATGGAGTTGACTATTTTCTATAGTATGACTCCAATCGGATAGTTGAAAAAGGTCGAGTCACATAAATGCCTCTTTCGTGAATACTCTCTTTTTGATTTGGCAAAACCTTCTACCCTCATTGTCATGTTGACGATCTGAAGGTACGTCCGATCATAGGCTAATGCCACTACCTTCTCTACCAAGTTCAGGTTTAAACCCTCACAAATCGTTTGACCTTCTCCCTTTCGTAGGAATAATATGCACGTTGTATGTTGAAGATCGCAAGAATTAGGTATTATATTCTTTCACATTGCGGTCTTCTTGTTTCAATTGTTCAAACTCACGCCTGAGCGCATCTTTTCGGGTGTTAGACATGTACTTTTTAATGAATGCGACTATGAACTCCCCTCACGTCATCAGTGGTGACTTCGGGGATGATTTCTTCTAAAATTTCTCCACCTCACCCCTGCGCCATCCATAGTTTATCGTTGCACATCCCCTTCAACAATCCTTTGAATGAGGTAGTACGAGAATCAAGTCTTTGAAAAGACTCAAGATAGGCACGAGAAGAGTATGAAGAAAGTGAAATTGTTTCAGATGTTATTCCGTTCACTTATTACTAAGGTGGCGCGCACACCGTCGCAAACAGTAAACGTTCAAACACCCAACTCGAAGAAACTTCCTAGAGTCTCTTAACCTGGCTCTGATACCAACTTGTCACGCCTCGACTTTTCTTAAGTCTTTCCTTAAGACGTGATGGCACCTGGACAATTATTTATTTTCCAGGCGAACCGTTAACTTCTTTTCTTCCTAGATTAAACATGTATTTAAGTATGGAAATAATATATATATAATAATAAGCAATTCAAAGCTTACAAAGAACAATCTTGTGTGGGGCATTCCCCGAGATAATGGAACCTAGTTCTTAAAACATAATTTATGAGAATAACTTTCACCAAATCCGAAATAATGGATTGGTGGGTCAAAGAGTCTGTGGGACGATCGCTAGCCCTGTTGCGGAGCTTTTCCCCTATCACGCTTCCCTGAAATATGTTATATAAAAGAGTCACCACCATCCAAGTGAGTGAGAGCCTCACCCTATAATTCAAAGTAATCTCACAATATTTTAAGTACAAACATATTAGGACACAATAACCATGTTATGAAACAAACTTCAACATTCTCAATGTATCATAATCAAGTATTCACATAATAATATTCCCTTTCAATTCGTTTTAGGACGTACTCAGCTTAACCAACATACATGTTTTATCTCATGTTACATATTAAGGTATTCCTTTGTATTTACATATTTGTTGCGGCGTGCAACCCGATCCATTATGTTTACGTATTTGTGAACGCGTATTCACTTTACGTTTTGTTGCGGCGTGCAACCCGATCCATTATAATTACGTATTTGTGAACACGTATTCACTTTACGTTTTGTTGCGGCGTGCAACCCGATCCATTATGTTTACGTATTCGTGAACGCGTATCCACTTTACGTTTTGTTGCGGCGTGCAACCCGATCCATTATAATTACGTATTTGTGAACACGTATTCACTTTACGTTTTGTTGCGGCGTGCAACCCGATCCATTATGTTTACGTATTTGTGAACGCGTATTCACTTTACGTTTTGTTACGGCGTGCAACCCGATCCATTATATTTACGTATTCGTGAACTCGTATTCACTTTACGTTTTGTTGCGGCGTGCAACCCGATCCATTATGTTTACGTATTTGTGAAGCGTATTCACTTTACGTTTTGTTGCGGCGTGCAACCCGATCCATTATATTTACGTATTTATGAACGCGTATTCACTTTACGTTTTGTTGCGGCGTGCAACCCGATCCATTATAATTACGTATTTGTGAACACGTATTCACTTTACGTTTTATTGCGGCGTGCAATCCGATCCATTATGTTTACGTTTTTTTGAAGCGTATTCACTTTACGTTTTGTTGCGGCGTGCAACCCGATCCATTATATTTACGTATTCGTGAACGCGTATTCACTTTACGTATTGTTGCGGCGTGCAACCCGATCCATTATGTTTACGTATTTGTGAAGCGTATTCACTTTACGTTTTGTTGCGGCGTGCAACCCGATCCATTATATTTACGTATTCGTGAACGCGTATTCACTTTACGTTTTGTTGCGGCGTGCAACCCGATCCATTATGTTTACGTATTTGTGAAGTGTATTCACTTCTAGTATATGTAGTTACTTATTACGTACTACTATATGTCTACATATATTAACATCGTGACAATTCCCATGTCATTAGATAAATCTACTACACTGATAGGATAAAATCCTCTTTTACCAGACTTAAGGTTCTAAGGAACAATGGTTACTAAATGACTGTATTTCTAAGGGATCTAGACTTTTCGACATATTTGGAATTATGTCTTTCTCCATTAATATTAAGAATGTGATACTGCGGATTAGACTTGTAAGATGTCAGGAAAATGTATTGAAATGCTCAAAATTGACATTTATGAATAATAGTGATATCTCATTAAACAAGTACTGTGTGAATAAGCCGCATAAAATATGAAACCTTTCTTATGCAGGCTTAATTTTGAATGCGAAGAAGTGACTTGTCAGATCAAACATTAAGGATTCAATAGCCACATATCTAACAAATAAATATGTCCAGTAGGTTACAACTCAACTATAATTTAGATACTTAAATGGAAATTGGTGCCAAATTTGAAGGACGGTAGATATATTTGGCCTTAAAAATTGATGGTTGTTGACTTCTTGTAATATAGAAAAGAGACGATCGATACAACTAAACCTTACTTTGACCACAGAGCTAGGTGCTATTTCACCATTTTGATTGATTATAAGGCTTAATTTGCATGTTTCAAAAAAAAAACTTAAACTCCGTATCAAATCAACCTAAACTAATATTTTTGGACGAAAGTGTATTCATTTTGGCCAAGCAAGAAAACCCAAGGCTTTCATGACAGAAGAAAATATTTGAACTAAAAATTGATGGGGATTTCCCTAAAATAGAAAAAAGAACATATTTGAACTAAGAATTGATGGGAATTTCCCTAAAAGAGAAAACCCTCCAAAAATTGGCGTATACCACTTTATGCAACGCGCACACGGTATTCTTTAGTAAAAGGCGAAAGAATAGTTCGCTTTGTGCTCATTGCGTGGCTGCGTGATTTTCTTCTGTGGCTGGATCCGACAATAAATAAGGGACACAACTGTTCGCTTCATTGCTCGCATTCGATGTGGGATAAATTCTGCTAACCAAAGTGAGGAATCTTTGTTCTGCTCCAATGTCAATACCAACTACACTTCTCATTAATTTTATGGACTAATTTTTCCCTTCTTACTACAAAAATATAGATCCTTGCCGAATTCAAAATAATTAGCCTTTACACTTTCAATTTATTTTTATTGACAAGTTTTATACATTATTGTTGAGATATCATTGTCTCTAGATAAAGAATGTTTTTTTTAATATCTCGTCTAGTGTCCATTTTTTGGTATCCATATTAAACCTCGATTAAACTTAGATTAACGTCGTGAAGTCATACTTTGAGAGTAAAGCGCTTTCTAACTAAAATAATTTCATATTTAGAGCTCGAACTTGAAACATTTGATTAAAAATGAAAGAATATTTATCACTCCACCAAATAGAACAAGAATGGTTTACTAAACATCACTTATCAAATGAATCTTTTAGTAGTTAGTACTAGTATTGAGTCGTCTAGTATACGGAGATAAATCCAATGGTTTGCCCAATTTGAGTCTTCTAGTATATGTAGTTACTTATTACGTACTACTATATGTCTACATATATTAACATCGTGACAATTCCCATGTCTTTAGATAAATCTACTACACTGATAGGATAAAATCCTCTTTTACCAGACTTAAGGTTCTAAGGAACAATGGTTACTAAATGACTGTATTTCTAAGGGACCTAGACTTTTCAACTTATTTGGAATTATGTCTTTATCCATTAATATTAAGAATATGATACTGCGGATTAGACTTGTAAGATGTCAGGAAAATGTATTGAAATGCTCAAAATTGACATTTATGAATAATAGTGAGATCTCATTAAACAAGTACTGTGTGAATAAGCCGCAGAAAATATGAAACCTTTCTTATGCGGGCTTAATTTTGGGTGCGAAGAAGTGACTTGATTCAATAGCCACATATCTAACAAATAAATATGTCCAGTAGGTTACAACTCAACTACAATTTAGATGCTTAAATGGAAATTGGTGCCAAATTTGAAGGACGGTAGATATATTTGGCCTTAAAAATTGATGGTTGTTGACTTCTTGTAATATAGAAAAGAGACGAACGATACAACTAAACCTTACTTTGCCCACAGAGCTAGGTGCTATTTCGCCATTTTGATTGATTATAAGGCTTAATTTGCATGTTTCAAAAAAAACTTAAACTCCGTATCAAATCAACCTAAACTAATATTTTTGGACGAAAGTGTATTCATTTTGGCCAAGCAAGAAAACCCAAGGCTTTCATGACAGAAGAAAATATTTGAACTAAAAATTGATGGGGATTTCCCTAAAAGAGAAAAAAAACATATTTGAACTAAGAATTGATGGGAATTTCCCTAAAAGAGAAAACCCTCCAAAAATTGGCGTATACCACTTTATGCAACGCGCACACGGTATTCTTTAGTAAAAGTCGAAAGAATAGTTCGCTTTGTGCTCATTGCGTGGCTGCGTGATTTTCCTCTGTATTGGATCCGACAATAAATAAGGGACACAACTGTTCGCTTCATTGCTCGCATTCGATGTGGGATAAATTCTACTAACCAAAGTGAGGAATCTTTGTTCTGCTCCAATATCAATACCAACTGCACTTCTCATTAATTTTTTGGACTAATTTTTCCCTTCTTACTACCAAAATATAGATCCTTGCGAATTCAAAATAATTAGCCTTTACACTTTCAATTTATTTTTAATGACAAGTTTTATACATTATTGTTGAGATATCATTGTCTCTAGATAAAGAATGTTTTTTTTTTAATTTCTCGCCTAGTGTCCATTTTTTGGTATCCATATTAAACCTCGATTAAACTTAGATTAACGTCGTGAAGTCATACTTTGAGAGTAAAGCGCTTTCTAACTAAAATAATTTCATATTTAGAGCTCGAACTTGAAACATTTGATTAAAAATGAAAGAATATTTATCACTCCACCAAATAGAACAAGAATGGTTTACTCAACATCACTTATCAAATGAATCTTTTAGTAGTTAGTACTAGTATTGAGTCGTCTAGTATACAGAGATAAATCAAATGGTTTACCCGATTTGAGTCTTCTAGTATATTTAGTTACTTATTACGTACTACTATATGTCTACATATATTAACATCGTGACAATTCCCATGTCATTAGATAAATCTACTACACTGATAGGATAAAATCCTCTTTTACCAGACTTAAGGTTCTAAGGAACAATAGTTACTAAATGATTTGTATTTCTAAGGGACCTAGACTTTTCGACTTATTTGGAATTATGTCTTTCTCCATTAATATTAAGAATGTGATATTGCGGATTAGACTTGTAAGATGTGAGGAAAATGTATTGAAATGCTCAAAATTGACATTTATGAATAATAGTGAGATCTCATTAAACAAGTACGGTGTGAATATGCCGCAGAAAATATGAAACCTTTCTTATGCCGGCTTAATTTTGGGTACGAAGAAGTGACTTGTCGATCAAACATTAAGGATTCAATAGCCACATATCTAACAAATAAATATGTCCGAAGAGGTTACAACTCAACTATAATTTAGATACTTAAATGGAAATTGGTGCCAAATTTGAAGGACGGTAGATATATTTGGCCTTAAAAATTGATGGTTGTTGACTTCTTGTAATATAGAAAAGAGACGATCGATACAACTAAACCTTACTTTGACCACAGAACTAGGTGATATTTCACCATTTTGATTGATTATAAGGCTTAATTTGCATGTTTCAAAAAAAAACTTGAACTCCGTATCAAATCAACCTAAACTAATATTTTTGGACGAAAGTGTATTCATTTTGGCCAAGCAAGAAAACCCAAGGCTTTCATGTGAAGAAAATATTTGAACTAAAAATTGATGGGGATTTCCTAAAATAGAAAAAGAACATATTTGAACTAAGAATTGATGGAAATTTCCTAAAGAAAAAACCCTCCAAAAATTGGCGTATACCACTTTATGCAACGCGCACACGGTATTCTTTAGTAAAAGGCGAAAGAATAGTTCGCTTTGTGCTCATTGCATGGCTGCGTGATTTTCTTCTGTGGCTGGATACGACAATAAATAAGGGACACAACTGTTCGCTTCATTGCTCGCATTCGATGTGGGATAAATTATGCTAACCAAAGTGAGGAATCTTTGTTCTGCTCCAATATCAATACCAACTGCACTTCTCATTAATATTTTGGACTAATTTTTCCTTCTTACTACCAAAATATAGATCCTTGCCGAATTCAAAATAATTAGCCTTTACACTTTCAATTTATTTTTAATGACAAGTTTTATACATTATTGTTGAGATATCATTGTCTCTAGATAAAGAATGTTTTTTTTTAATTTCTCGCCTAGTGTCCATTTTTTGGTATCCATATTAAACCTCGATTAAACTTAGATTAACGTCGTGAAGTCATACTTTGAGAGTAAAGCGCTTTCTAACTAAAATAATTTCATATTTAGAGCTCGAACTTGAAACATTTGATTAAAAATGAAAGAATATTTATCACTCCACCAAATAGAACAAGAATGGTTTACTAAACATCACTTATCAAATGAATCTTTTAGTAGTTAGTACTAGTATTGAGTCGTCTAGTATACGGAGATAAATCCAATGGTTTGCCCAATTTGAGTCTTCTAGTATATGTAGTTACTTATTACGTACTACTATATGTCTACATATATTAACATCGTGACAATTCCCATGTCTTTAGATAAATCTACTACACTGATAGGATAAAATCCTCTTTTACCAGACTTAAGGTTCTAAGGAACAATGGTTACTAAATGACTGTATTTCTAAGGGACCTAGACTTTTCAACTTATTTGGAATTATGTCTTTATCCATTAATATTAAGAATATGATACTGCGGATTAGACTTGTAAGATGTCAGGGAAATGTATTGAAATGCTCAAAATTGACATTTATGAATAATAGTGAGATCTCATTAAACAAGTACTGTGTGAATAAGCGCATGAAAATATGAAACCTTTCTTATGCGGGCTTAATTTTGGGTGCGAAGAAGTGACTTGATTCAATAGCCACATATCTAACAAATAAATATGTCCAGTAGGTTACAACTCAACTACAATTTAGATGCTTAAATGGAAATTGGTGCCAAATTTGAAGGACGGTAGATATATTTGGCCTTAAAAATTGATGGTTGTTGACTTCTTGTAATATAGAAAAGAGACGAACGATACAACTAAACCTTACTTTGCCCACAGAGCTAGGTGCTATTTCGCCATTTTGATTGATTATAAGGCTTAATTTGCATGTTTCAAAAAAAACTTAAACTCCGTATCAAATCAACCTAAACTAATATTTTTGGACGAAAGTGTATTCATTTTGGCCAAGCAAGAAAACCCAAGGCTTTCATGACAGAAGAAAATATTTGAACTAAAAATTGATGGGGATTTCCCTAAAAGAGAAAAAAAACATATTTGAACTAAGAATTGATGGGAATTTCCCTAAAAGAGAAAACCCTCCAAAAATTGGCGTATACCACTTTATGCAACGCGCACACGGTATTCTTTAGTAAAAGGCGAAAGAATAGTTCGCTTTGTGCTCATTGCGTGGCTGCGTGATTTTCCTCTGTGGCTGGATCCGACAATAAATAAGGGACACAACTGTTCGCTTCATTGCTCGCATTCGATGTGGGATAAATTCTACTAACCAAAGTGAGGAATCTTTGTTCTGCTCCAATATCAATACCAACTGCACTTCTCATTAATTTTTTGGACTAATTTTTCCCTTCTTACTACCAAAATATAGATCCTTGCCGAATTCAAAATAATTAGCCTTTACACTTTCAATTTATTTTTAATGACAAGTTTTATACATTATTGTTGAGATATCATTGTCTCTAGATAAATAATGTTTTTTTTTTAATTTCTCACCTAGTGTCCATTTTTTGGTATCCATATTAAACCTCGATTAAACTTAGATAACGTCGTGAAGTCATACTTTGAGAGTAAAGCGCTTTCTAACTAAAATAATTTCATATTTAGAGCTCGAACTTGAAACATTTGATTAAAAATGAAAGAATATTTATCACTCCACCAAATAGAACAAGAATGGTTTACTCAACATCACTTATCAAATGAATCTTTTAGTAGTTAGTACTAGTATTGAGTCGTCTAGTATACAGAGATAAATCAAATGGTTTGCCCGATTTGAGTCTTCTAGTATATTTAGTTACTTATTACGTACTACTACATGTCTACATATATTAACATCGTGACAATTCCCATGTCATTAGATAAATCTACTACACTGATAGGATAAAATCCTCTTTTACCAGACTTAAGGTTCTAAGGAACAATAGTTACTAAATGACTGTATTTCTAAGGGACCTAGACTTTTCGACTTATTTGGAATTATGTCTTTCTCCATTAATATTAAGAATGTGATACTGCGGATTAGACTTGTAAGATGTCAGAAAAATGTATTGAAATGCTCAAAATTGACATTTATGAATAATAGTGAGATCTCATTAAACAAGTACGGTGTGAATATGCGCAGAAAATATGAAACCTTTCTTATCTTGGCTTAATTTTGGGTACGAAGAAGTGACTTGTCAGATCAAACATTAAGGATTCAATAGCCACATATCTAACAAATAAATATGTCCAGTAGGTTACAACTCAACTATAATTTAGATACTTAAATGGAAATTGGTCCCAAATTTGAAGGACGGTAGATATATTTGGCCTTAAAAATTGATGGTTGTTGACTTCTTGTAATATAGAAAAGAGACGATCGATACAACTAAACCTTACTTTGACCACAGAACTAGGTGATATTTCACCATTTTGATTGATTATAAGGCTTAATTTGCATGTTTCAAAAAAAAACTTGAACTCCGTATCAAATCAACCTAAACTAATATTTTTGGACGAAAGTGTATTCATTTTGGCCAAGCAAGAAAACCAAGGCTTTCATGAGAAGAAAATATTTGAACTAAAAATTGATGGGGATTTCCCTAAAATAGAAAAAAGAACATATTTGAACTAAGAATTGATGGAAATTTCCCTAAAAGAGAAAACCCTCCAAAAATTGGCGTATACCACTTTATGCAACGCGCACACGGTATTCTTTAGTAAAAGGCGAAAGAATAGTTCGCTTTGTGCTCATTGCATGGCTGCGTGATTTTCTTCTGTGGCTGGATACGACAATAAATAAGGGACACAACTGTTCGCTTCCTTGCTCGCATTCGATGTGGGATAAATTATGCTAACCAAAGTGAGGAATCTTTGTTCTGCTCCAATATCAATACCAACTGCACTTCTCATTAATTTTTTGGACTAATTTTTCCCTTCTTACTACCAAAATATAGATCCTTGCCGAATTCAAAATAATTTGCCTTTACACTTTCAATTTATTTTTAATGACAAGTTTTATACATTATTGTTGAGATATCATTGTCTCTAGATAAAGAATGTTTTTTTTTTAATTTCTCGCCTAGTGTCCATTTTTTGGTATCCATATTAAACCTCGATTAAACTTAGATTAACGTCGTGAAGTCATACTTTGAGAGTAAAGCGCTTTCTAACTAAAATAATTTCATATTTAGAGCTCGAACTTGAAACATTTGATTAAAAATGAAAGAATATTTATCACTCCACCAAATAGAACAAGAATGGTTTACTCAACATCACTTATCAAATGAATCTTTTAGTAGTTAGTACTAGTATTGAGTCGTCTAGTATACGGAGATAAATCAAATGGTTTGCCCGATTTGAGTCTTCTAGTATATTTAGTTACTTATTACGTACTACTATATGTCTACATATATTAACATCGTGACAATTCCCATGTCATTAGATAAATCTACTACACTGATAGGATAAAATCCTCTTTTACCAGACTTAAGGTTCTAAGGAACAATAGTTACTAAATGACTGTATTTCTAAGGGACCTAGACTTTTCGACTTATTTGGAATTATGTCTTTCTCCATTAATATTAAGAATGTGATACTGCGGATTAGACTTGTAAGATGTCAGAAAAATGTATTGAAATGCTCAAAATTGACATTTATGAATAATAGTGAGATCTCATTAAACAAGTACTGTGTGAATAAGCCGCAGAAAATATGAAACCTTTCTTATGCAGGCTTAATTTTGGGTGCGAAGAAGTGACTTGTCAGATCAAACATTAAGGATTCAATAGCCACATATCTAACAAATAAATATGTCCAGTAGGTTACAACTCAACTATAATTTAGATACTTAAATGGAAATTGGTGCCAAATTTGAAGGACGGTAGATATATTTGGCCTTAAAAATTGATGGTTTTTTACTTCTTGTAATATAGAAAAAAGACGATCGATACAACTAAACCTTACTTTGACCACAGAGCTAGGTGCTATTTCACCATTTTGATTGATTATAAGGCTTAATTTGCATGTTTCAAAAAAAAAACTTGAACTCCGTATCAAATCAACCTAAACTAATATTTTTGGACGAAAGTGTATTCATTTTGGCCAAGCAAGAAAACCAAGGCTTTCATGACAAGAAAATATTTGAACTAAAAATTGATGGGGATTTCCTAAAATAGAAAAAAGAACATATTTGAACTAAGAATTGATGGGAATTTCCCTAAAAGAGAAAACCCTCCAAAAATTGGCGTATACCACTTTATGCAACGCGCACGCGGTATTCTTTAGTAAAAGGCGAAAGAATAGTTCGCTTTGTGCTCATTGCATGGCTGCGTGATTTTCTTACGTGGTGGATACGACAATAAATAAGGGACACAACTGTTCGCTTCATTGCTCGCATTCGATGTGGGATAAATTATGCTAACCAAAGTGAGGAATCTTTGTTCTGCTCCAATGTCAATACCAACTGCCCTTTTCAGTAATTATTTGGACTAATTTTTCCCTTCTTACTACTAAAATAAAGATCCTTGCCGAATTCAAAATAATTAGCCTTTACACTTTCAATTTATTTTTAATGACAAGTTTTATACATTATTGTTGAGATATCATTGTCTCTAGATAAAGAATGTTTTTTTAATTTCTCGCCTAGTGTCCATTTTTTGGTATCCATATTAAACCTCGATTAAACTTAGATTAACGTCGTGAAGTCATACTTTGAGAGTAAAGCGCTTTCTAACTAAAATAATTTCATATTTAGAGCTCGAACTTGAAACATTTGATTAAAAATGAAAGAATATTTATCACTCCACCAAATAGAACAAGAATGGTTTACTCAACATCACTTATAAAATGAATCTTTTAGTAGTTAGTACTAGTATCGAGTCGTCTAGTATACGGAGATAAATCAAATGGTTTGCCCGATTTGAGTCTTCTAGTATATTTAGTTACTTATTACGTACTGCTATATGTCTACATATATTAACATCGTGACAATTCCCATGTCATTAGATAAATCTACTACACTGATAGGATAAAATCCTCTTTTACCAGACTTAAGGTTCTAAGGAACAATAGTTACTAAATAACTGTATTTCTAAGGGACCTAGACTTTTCGACTTATTTGGAATTATGTCTTTCTCCATTAATATTAAGAATGTGATACTGCGGATTAGACTTGTAAGATGTCAGAAAAATGTATTGAAATGCTCAAAATTGACATTTATGAATAATAGTGAGATCTCATTAAACAAGTACTGTGTGAATAAGCCGCAGAAAATATGAAACCTTTCTTATGCAGGCTTAATTTTGGGTGCGAAGAAGTGACTTGTCAGATCAAACATTAAGGATTCAATAGCCACATATCTAACAAATAAATATGTCCAGTAGGTTACAACTCAACTATAATTTAGATACTTAAATGGAAATTGGTGCCAAATTTGAAGGACGGTAGATATATTTGGCCTTAAAAATTGATGGTTTTTTACTTCTTGTAATATAGAAAAAAGACGATCGATACAACTAAACCTTACTTTGACCACAGAGCTAGGTGCTATTTCACCATTTTGATTGATTATAAGGCTTAATTTGCATGTTTCAAAAAAAAAAACTTGAACTCCGTATCAAATCAACCTAAACTAATATTTTTGGACGAAAGTGTATTCATTTTGGCCAAGCAAGAAAACCCAAGGCTTTCATGACAGAAGAAAATATTTGAACTAAAAATTGATGGGGATTTCCCTAAAATAGAAAAAAGAACATATTTGAACTAAGAATTGATGGAAATTTCCCTAAAAGAGAAAACCCTCCAAAAATTGGCGTATACCACTTTATGCAACGCGCACACGGTATTCTTTAGTAAAAGGCGAAAGAATAGTTCGCTTTGTGCTCATTGCATGGCTGCGTGATTTTCTTTTGTGGCTGGATACGACAATAAATAAGGGACACAACTGTTCGCTTCATTGCTCGCATTCGATGTGGGATAAATTATGCTAACCAAAGTGAGGAATCTTTGTTCTGCTCCAATATCAATACCAACTGCACTTCTCATTAATTTTTTGGACTAATTTTTCCCTTCTTACTACCAAAATATAGATCCTTGCCGAATTCAAAATAATTAGCCTTTACACTTTCAATTTATTTTTAATGACAAGTTTTATACATTATTGTTGAGATATCATTGTCTCTAGATAAAGAATGTTTTTTTTTAATTTCTCGCCTAGTGTCCATTTTTTGGTATCCATATTAAACCTCGATTAAACTTAGATTAACGTCGTGAAGTCATACTTTGAGAGTAAAGCGCTTTCTAACTAAAATAATTTCATATTTAGAGCTCGAACTTGAAACATTTGATTAAAAATGAAAGAATATTTATCACTCCACCAAATAGAACAAGAATGGTTTACTAAACATCACTTATCAAATGAATCTTTTAGTAGTTAGTACTAGTATTGAGTCGTCTAGTATACGGAGATAAATCCAATGGTTTGCCCAATTTGAGTCTTCTAGTATATGTAGTTACTTATTACGTACTACTATATGTCTACATATATTAACATCGTGACAATTCCCATGTCTTTAGATAAATCTACTACACTGATAGGATAAAATCCTCTTTTACCAGACTTAAGGTTCTAAGGAACAATGGTTACTAAATGACTGTATTTCTAAGTGACCTAGACTTTTCAACTTATTTGGAATTATTTCTTTATCCATTAATATTAAGAATATGATATCATGGATTAGACTTGTAAGATGTCAGGGAAATGTATTGAAATGCTCAAAATTGACATTTATGAATAATAGTGAGATCTCATTAAACAAGTACTGTGTGAATAAGCCGCAGAAAATATGAAACCTTTCTTATGCGGGCTTAATTTTGGGTGCGAAGAAGTGACTTGATTCAATAGCCACATATCTAACAAATAAATATGTCCAGTAGGTTACAACTCAACTACAATTTAGATGCTTAAATGGAAATTGGTGCCAAATTTGAAGGACGGTAGATATATTTGGCCTTAAAAATTGATGGTTGTTGACTTCTTGTAATATAGAAAAGAGACGAACGATACAACTAAACCTTACTTTGCCCACAGAGCTAGGTGCTATTTCGCCATTTTGATTGATTATAAGGCTTAATTTGCATGTTTCAAAAAAAACTTAAACTCCGTATCAAATCAACCTAAACTAATATTTTTGGACGAAAGTGTATTCATTTTGGCCAAGCAAGAAAACCCAAGGCTTTCATGACAGAAGAAAATATTTGAACTAAAAATTGATGGGGATTTCCCTAAAAGAGAAAAAAAACATATTTGAACTAAAAATTGATAGGAATTTCCTAAAGAGAAAACCCTCCAAAAATTGGCGTATACAACTTTATGCAACGCGCACACGGTATTCTTTAGTAAAAGGCGAAAGAATAGTTCTCTTTGTGCTCATTGCGTGGCTGCGTGATTTTCTTCTGTGGCTGGATCCGGCAATAAATAAGGGACACAACTGTTCGCTTCATTGCTCGCATTCGATGTGGGATAAATTCTGCTAACCAAAGTGAGGAATCTTTGTTCTGCTCCAATATCAATACCAACTGCACTTCTCATTAATTTTTTGGACTAATTTTTCCCTTCTTACTACCAAAATATAGATCCTTGCCGAATTCAAAATAATTAGCCTTTACACTTTCAATTTATTTTTAATGACAAGTTTTATACATTATTGTTGAGATATCATTGTCTCTAGATAAAGAATGTTTTTTTTTAATTTCTCGCCTAGTGTCCATTTTTTGGTATCCATATTAAACCTCGATTAAACTTAGATTAACGTCGTGAAGTCATACTTTGAGAGTAAAGCGCTTTCTAACTAAAATAATTTCATATTTAGAGCTCGAACTTGAAACATTTGATTAAAAATGAAAGAATATTTATCACTCCACCAAATAGAACAAGAATGGTTTACTCAACATCACTTATCAAATGAATCTTTTAGTAGTTAGTACTAGTATTGAGTCGTCTAGTATACAGAGATAAATCAAATGGTTTACCCGATTTGAGTCTTCTAGTATATTTAGTTACTTATTACGTACTACTATATGTCTACATATATTAACATCGTGACAATTCCCATGTCATTAGATAAATCTACTACACTGATAGGATAAAATCCTCTTTTACCAGACTTAAGGTTCTAAGGAACAATAGTTACTAAATGACTGTATTTCTAAGGGACCTAGACTTTTCGACTTATTTGGAATTATGTCTTTCTCCATTAATATTAAGAATGTGATATTGCGGATTAGACTTGTAAGATGTGAGGAAAATGTATTGAAATGCTCAAAATTGACATTTATGAATAATAGTGAGATCTCATTAAACAAGTATGCGGTGAATATGCCGCAGAAAATATGAAACCTTTCTTATGCCGGCTTAATTTTGGGTACGAAGAAGTGACTTGTCAGATCAAACATTAAGGATTCAATAGCCACATATCTAACAAATAAATATGTCCAGTAGGTTACAACTCAACTATAATTTAGATACTTAAATGGAAATTGGTGCCAAATTTGAAGGACGGTAGATATATTTGGCCTTAAAAATTGATGGTTGTTGACTTCTTGTAATATCGACAAGAGACGATCGATACAACTAAACCTTACTTTGACCACAGAACTAGGTGATATTTCACCATTTTGATTGATTATAAGGCTTAATTTGCATGTTTCAAAAAAAAACTTGAACTCCGTATCAAATCAACCTAAACTAATATTTTTGGACGAAAGTGTATTCATTTTGGCCAAGCAAGAAAACCCAAGGCTTTCATGACAGAAGAAAATATTTGAACTAAAAATTGATGGGGATTTCCCTAAAATAGAAAAAAGAACATATTTGAACTAAGAATTGATGGAAATTTCCCTAAAAGAGAAAACCCTCCAAAAATTGGCGTATACCACTTTATGCAACGCGCACACGGTATTCTTTAGTAAAAGGCGAAAGAATAGTTCGCTTTGTGCTCATTGCATGGCTGCGTGATTTTCTTCTGTGGCTGGATACGACAATAAATAAGGGACACAACTGTTCGCTTCATTGCTCGCATTCGATGTGGGATAAATTATGCTAACCAAAGTGAGGAATCTTTGTTCGCTCCAATATCAATACCAACTGCACTTCTCATTAATTTTTTGGACTAATTTTTCCCTTCTTACTACCAAAATATAGATCCTTGCCGAATTCAAAATAATTAGCCTTTACACTTTCAATTTATTTTTAATGACAAGTTTTATACATTATTGTTGAGATATCATTGTCTCTAGATAAAGAATGTTTTTTTTAATTTCTCGCCTAGTGTCCATTTTTTGGTATCCATATTAAACCTCGATTAAACTTAGATTAACGTCGTGAAGTCATACTTTGAGAGTAAAGCGCTTTCTAACTAAAATAATTTCATATTTAGAGCTCGAACTTGAAACATTTGATTAAAAATGAAAGAATATTTATCACTCCACCAAATAGAACAAGAATGGTTTACTAAACATCACTTATCAAATGAATCTTTTAGTAGTTAGTACTAGTATTGAGTCGTCTAGTATACGGAGATAAATCCAATGGTTTGCCCAATTTGAGTCTTCTAGTATATGTAGTTACTTATTACGTACTACTATATGTCTACATATATTAACATCGTGACAATTCCCATGTCTTTAGATAAATCTACTACACTGATAGGATAAAATCCTCTTTTACCAGACTTAAGGTTCTAAGGAACAATGGTTACTAAATGACTGTATTTCTAAGGGACCTAGACTTTTCAACTTATTTGGAATTATGTCTTTATCCATTAATATTAAGAATATGATACTGCGGATTAGACTTGTAAGATGTCAGGGAAATGTATTGAAATGCTCAAAATTGACATTTATGAATAATAGTGAGATCTCATTAAACAAGTACTGTGTGAATAAGCCGCAGAAAATATGAAACCTTTCTTATGCGGGCTTAATTTTGGGTGAAGAAGTGACTTGATTCAATAGCCACATATCTAACAAATAAATATGTCCAGTAGGTTACAACTCAACTACAATTTAGATGCTTAAATGGAAATTGGTGCCAAATTTGAAGGACGGTAGATATATTTGGCCTTAAAAATTGATGGTTGTTGACTTCTTGTAATATAGAAAAGAGACGAACGATACAACTAAACCTTACTTTGCCCACAGAGCTAGGTGCTATTTCACCATTTTGATTGATTATAAGGCTTAATTTGCATGTTTCAAAAAAAACTTAAACTCCGTATCAAATCAACCTAAACTAATATTTTTGGACGAAAGTGTATTCATTTTGGCCAAGCAAGAAAACCCAAGGCTTTCATGACAGAAGAAAATATTTGAAGTAAAAATTGATGGGGATTTCCCTAAAAGAGAAAAAAAATATATTTGAACTAAGAATTGATGGGAATTTCCCTAAAAGAGAAAACCCTCCAAAAATTGGCGTATACCACTTTATGCAACGCGCACACGGTATTCTTTAGTAAAAGGCGAAAGAATAGTTCGCTTTGTGCTCATTGCGTGGCTGCGTGATTTTCTTCTGTGGCTGGATCCGACAATAAATAAGGGACACAACTGTTCGCTTCATTGCTCGCATTCGATGTGGGATAAATTCTGCTAACCAAAGTGAGGAATCTTTGTTCTGCTCCAATATCAATACCAACTGCACTTCTCATTAATTTTTTGGACTAATTTTTCCCTTCTTACTACCAAAATATAGATCCTTGCCGAATTCAAAATAATTAGCCTTTACACTTTCAATTTATTTTTAATGACAAGTTTTATACATTATTGTTGAGATATCATTGTCTCTAGATAAAGAATGTTTTTTTTAATTTCTCGCCTAGTGTCCATTTTTTGGTATCCATATTAAACCTCGATTAAACTTAGATAACGTCGTGAAGTCATACTTTGAGAGTAAAGCGCTTTCTAACTAAAATAATTTCATATTTAGAGCTCGAACTTGAAACATTTGATTAAAAATGAAAGAATATTTATCACTCCACCAAATAGAACAAGAATGGTTTACTCAACATCACTTATCAAATGAATCTTTTAGTAGTTAGTACTAGTATTGAGTCGTCTAGTATACAGAGATAAATCAAATGGTTTGCCCGATTTGAGTCTTCTAGTATATTTAGTTACTTATTACGTACTACTACATGTCTACATATATTAACATCGTGACAATTCCCATGTCATTAGATAAATCTACTACACTGATAGGATAAAATCCTCTTTTACCAGACTTAAGGTTCTAAGGAACAATAGTTACTAAATGACTGTATTTCTAAGGGACCTAGACTTTTCGACTTATTTGGAATTATGTCTTTCTCCATTAATATTAAGAATGTGATATTGCGGATTAGACTTGTAAGATGTGAGGAAAATGTATTGAAATGCTCAAAATTGACATTTATGAATAATAGTGAGATCTCATTAAACAAGTACGGTGTGAATATGCCGCAGAAAATATGAAACCTTTCTTATGCCGGCTTAATTTTGGGTACGAAGAAGTGACTTGTCAGATCAAACATTAAGGATTCAATAGCCACATATCTAACAAATAAATATGTCCAGTAGGTTACAACTCAACTATAATTTAGATACTTAAATGGAAATTGGTGCCAAATTTGAAGGACGGTAGATATATTTGGCCTTAAAAATTGATGGTTGTTGACTTCTTGTAATATAGAAAAGAGACGATCGATACAACTAAACCTTACTTTGACCACAGAACTAGGTGATATTTCACCATTTTGATTGATTATAAGGCTTAATTTGCATGTTTCAAAAAAAAACTTGAACTCCGTATCAAATCAACCTAAACTAATATTTTTGGACGAAAGTGTATTCATTTTGGCCAAGCAAGAAAACCCAAGGCTTTCATGACAGAAGAAAATATTTGAACTAAAAATTGATGGGGATTTCCCTAAAATAGAAAAAAGAACATATTTGAACTAAGAATTGATGGAAATTTCCCTAAAAGAGAAAACCCTCCAAAAATTGGCGTATACCACTTTATGCAAAGGCGCACACGGTATTCTTTAGTAAAAGGCGAAAGAATAGTTCGCTTTGTGCTCATTGCATGGCTGCGTGATTTTCTTCTGTGGCTGGATACGACAATAAATAAGGGACACAACTGTTCGCTTCCTTGCTCGCATTCGATGTGGGATAAATTATGCTAACCAAAGTGAGGAATCTTTGTTCTGCTCCAATATCAATACCAACTGCACTTCTCATTAATTTTTTGGACTAATTTTTCCCTTCTTACTACCAAAATATAGATCCTTGCCGAATTCAAAATAATTAGCCTTTACACTTTCAATTTATTTTTAATGACAAGTTTTATACATTATTGTTGAGATATCATTGTCTCTAGATAAAGAATGTTTTTTTTTTAATTTCTCGCCTAGTGTCCATTTTTTGGTATCCATATTAAACCTCGATTAAACTTAGATTAACGTCGTGAAGTCATACTTTGAGAGTAAAGCGCTTTCTAACTAAAATAATTTCATATTTAGAGCTCGAACTTGAAACATTTGATTAAAAATGAAAGAATATTTATCACTCCACCAAATAGAACAAGAATGGTTTACTCAACATCACTTATCAAATGAATCTTTTAGTAGTTAGTACTAGTATTGAGTCGTCTAGTATACAGAGATAAATCAAATGGTTTGCCCGATTTGAGTCTTCTAGTATATTTAGTTACTTATTACGTACTACTACATGTCTACATATATTAACATCGTGACAATTCCCATGTCATTAGATAAATCTACTACACTAATAGGATAAAATCCTCTTTTACCAGACTTAAGGTTCTAAGGAACAATAGTTACTAAATGACTGTATTTCTAAGGGACCTAGACTTTTATACTTATTTGGAATTATGTCTTTCTCCATTAATATTAAGAATGTGATATTGCGGATTAGACTTGTAAGATGTGAGGAAAATGTATTGAAATGCTCAAAATTGACATTTATGAATAATAGTGAGATCTCATTAAACAAGTACGGTGTGAATAAGCCGCAGAAAATATGAAACCTTTCTTATGCAGGCTTAATTTTGGGTGCGAAGAAGTGACTTGTCAGATCAAACATTAAGGATTCAATAGCCACATATCTAACAAATAAATATGTCCAGTAGGTTACAACTCAACTATAATTTAGATACTTAAATGGAAATTGGTGCCAAATTTGAAGGACGGTAGATATATTTGGCCTTAAAAATTGATGGTTTTTTACTTCTTGTAATATAGAAAAAAGACGATCGATACAACTAAACCTTACTTTGACCACAGAGCTAGGTGCTATTTCACCATTTTGATTGATTATAAGGCTTAATTTGCATGTTTCAAAAAAAAAACTTGAACTCCGTATCAAATCAACCTAAACTAATATTTTTGGACGAAAGTGTATTCATTTTGGCCAAGCAAGAAAACCCAAGGCTTTCATGACAGAAGAAAATATTTGAACTAAAAATTGATGGGGATTTCCCTAAAATAGAAAAAAGAACATATTTGAACTAAGAATTGATGGGAATTTCCCTAAAAGAGAAAACCCTCCAAAAATTGGCGTATACCACTTTATGCAACGCGCACGCGGTATTCTTTAGTAAAAGGCGAAAGAATAGTTCGCTTTGTGCTCATTGCATGGCTGCGTGATTTTCTTCTGTGGCTGGATACGACAATAAATAAGGGACACAACTGTTCGCTTCATTGCTCGCATTCGATGTGGGATAAATTATGCTAACCAAAGTGAGGAATCTTTGTTCTGCTCCAATGTCAATACCAACTGCCCTTTTCAGTAATTTTTTGGACTAATTTTTCCCTTCTTACTACTAAAATAAAGATCCTTGCCGAATTCAAAATAATTAGCCTTTACACTTTCAATTTATTTTTAATGACAAGTTTTATACATTATTGTTGAGATATCATTGTCTCTAGATAAAGAATGTTTTTTTTTAATTTCTCGCCTAGTGTCCATTTTTTGGTATCCATATTAAACCTCGATTAAACTTAGATTAACGTCGTGAAGTCATACTTTGAGAGTAAAGCGCTTTCTAACTAAAATAATTTCATATTTAGAGCTCGAACTTGAAACATTTGATTAAAAATGAAAGAATATTTATCACTCCACCAAATAGAACAAGAATGGTTTACTCAACATCACTTATAAAATGAATCTTTTAGTAGTTAGTACTAGTATCGAGTCGTCTAGTATACGGAGATAAATCAAATGGTTTGCCCGATTTGAGTCTTCTAGTATATTTAGTTACTTATTACGTACTGCTATATGTCTACATATATTAACATCGTGACAATTCCCATGTCATTAGATAAATCTACTACACTGATAGGATAAAATCCTCTTTACTGCACTTAAGGTTCTAAGGAACAATAGTTACTAAATAATCAGTATTTCTAAGGGACCTAGACTTTTCGACTTATTTGGAATTATGTCTTTCTCCATTAATATTAAGAATGTGATATCATGGATTAGACTTGTAAGATGTCAGAAAAATGTATTGAAATGCTCAAAATTGACATTTATGAATAATAGTGAGATCTCATTAAACAAGTACTGTGTGAATAAGCCGCAGAAAATATGAAACCTTTCTTATGCAGGCTTAATTTTGGGTGCGAAGAAGTGACTTGTCAGATCAAACATTAAGGATTCAATAGCCACATATCTAACAAATAAATATGTCCAGTAGGTTACAACTCAACTATAATTTAGATGCTTAAATGGAAATTGGTGCCAAATTTGAAGGACGGTAGATATATTTGGCCTTAAAAATTGATGGTTGTTGACTTCTTGTAATATATAAAAGAGACGATCGATACAACTAAACCTTACTTTGCCCACAGAGCTAGGTGCTATTTCACCATTTTGATGGATTTTAAGGCTTAATTTGCATGTTTCAAAAAAAACTTAAACTCCGTATCAAATCAACCTAAACTAATATTTTTGGACGAAAGTGTATTAATTTTGGACATGCAAGAAAACCCAAGGCTTTCATGACAGAATAAAATATTTGAACTAATAATTGATGGGGATTTCCCTAAAAGAGGAAAAAGAACATATTTGAACTAAGAATTGATGAGAGTTTCCCTAAAAGAAAAAACCCTCCAAAAATTGGCGTATACCACTTTATGCAACGCACACACGATATTCTTTAGTAAAAGGCGAAAGAATAGTTCGCTTTGTGCTCATTGCGTGGCTGCGTGATTTTCTTCTGTGGCTGGATCCGACAATAAATAAGGGACACAACTGTTCGCTTCATTGCTCGCATTCGATGTGGGATAAATTCTGCTAACCAAAGTGAGGAATCTTTGTTCTGCTCCAATGTCAATACCAACTGCACTTCTCATTAATTTTTTGGACTAATTTTTCCCTTCTTACTACTAAAATATAGATCCTTGCCGAATTCAAAATAATTAGCCTTTACACTTTCAATTTATTTTTAATGACAAGTTTTATACATTATTGTTGAGATATCATTGTCTATAGATAAAGAATGTTTTTTTTAATTTCCCGTCTAGTGTCCATTTTTTGGTATCCATATTAAACCTCGATTAAACTTAGATTAACGTCGTGAAGTAATACTTTGAGAGTAAAGCGCTTTCTAACTAAAATAATTTCATATTTAGAGCTCGAACTTGAAACATTTGATTAAAAATGAAAGAATATTTATCACTCCACCAAATAGAACAAGAATGGTTTACTCAACATCACTTATCAAATGAATCTTTTAGTAGTTAGTACTAGTATTGAGTCGTCTAGTATACGGAGATAAATCCAATGGTTTGCCCGATTTGAGTCTTCTAGTATATGTAGTTACTTATTACGTACTACTATATGTCTAAATATATTAACATCGTGACAATTCCCATGTCTTTAGATAAATCTACTACACTGATAGGATAAAATCCTCTTTTACCAGACTTAAGGTTCTAAGGAACAATGGTTACTAAATGACTGTATTTCTAAGGGACCTAGACTTTTCAACTTATTTGGAATTATGTCTTTATCCATTAATATTAAGAATATGATACTGCGGATTAGACTTGTAAGATGTCAGGAAAATGTATTGAAATGCTCAAAATTGACATTTATGAATAATAGTGAGATCTCATTAAACAAGTATTGTGTGAATAAGCCGCAGAAAATATGAAACCTTTCTTATGCGGGCTTAATTTTGGGTGCGAAGAAGTGACTTGATTCAATAGCCACATATCTAACAAATAAATATGTCCAGTAGGTTACAACTCAACGACAATTTAGATGCTTAAATGGAAATTGGTGCCAAATTTGAAGGACGGTAGATATATTTGGCCTTAAAAATTGATGGTTGTTGACTTCTTGTAATATAGAAAAGAGACGAACGATACAACTAAACCTTACTTTGCCCACAGAGCTAGGTGCTATTTCGCCATTTTGATTGATTATAAGGCTTAATTTGCATGTTTCAAAAAAAAATTTGCAACTCCGTATCAAATCAACCTAAACTAATATTTTTGGACGAAAGTGTATTCATTTTGGCCATGCAAGAAAACCCAAGGCTTTCATGACAGAAGAAAATATTTGAACTAAAAATTGATGGGGATTTCCCAAAAATAGAAAAAAGAACATATTTGAACTAAGAATTGATGGGAATTTCCCTAAAAGAGAAAACCCTCCAAAAATTGGCGTATACCACTTTATGCAACGTGCACACGGTATTCTTTAGTAAAAGGCGAAAGAATAGTTCGCTTTGTGCTCATTGCATGGCTGCGTGATTTTCTTCTGTGGCTGGATCCGACAATAAATAAGGGACACAACTGTTCGCTTCATTGCTCGCATTCGATGTGGGATAAATTATGCTAACCAAAGTGAGGAATCTTTGTTCTGCTCCAATATCAATACCAACTGCACTTCTCATTAATTTTTTGGACTAATTTTTCCCTTCTTACTACCAAAATATAGATCCTTGCCGAATTCAAAATAATTAGCCTTTACACTTTCAATTTATTTTTAATGACAAGTTTTATACATTATTGTTGAGATATCATTGTCTCTAGATAAAGAATGTTTTTTTTTTAATTTCTCGCCTAGTGTCCATTTTTTGGTATCCATATTAAACCTCGATTAAACTTAGATTAACGTCGTGAAGTCATACTTTGAGAGTAAAGCGCTTTCTAACCAAAAATAATTTCATATTTAGAGCTCGAACTTGAAACATTTGATTAAAAATGAAAGAATATTTATCACTCCACCAAATAGAACAAGAATGGTTTACTCAACATCACTTATCAAATGAATCTTTTAGTAGTTAGTACTAGTATTGAGTCGTCTAGTATACAGAGATAAATCAAATGGTTTGCCCGATTTGAGTCTTCTAGTATATTTAGTTACTTATTACGTACTACTACATGTCTACATATATTAACATCGTGACAATTCCCATGTCATTAGATAAATCTACTACACTGATAGGATAAAATCCTCTTTTACCAGACTTAAGGTTCTAAGGAACAATAGTTACTAAATGACTGTATTTCTAAGGGACCTAGACTTTTCGACTTATTTGGAATTATGTCTTTCTCCATTAATATTAAGAATGTGATATTGCGGATTAGACTTGTAAGATGTGAGGAAAATGTATTGAAATGCTCAAAATTGACATTTATGAATAATAGTGAGATCTCATTAAACAAGTACGGTGTGAATAAGCCGCAGAAAATATGAAACCTTTCTTATGCAGGCTTAATTTTGGGTGCGAAGAAGTGACTTGTCAGATCAAACATTAAGGATTCAATAGCCACATATCTAACAAATAAATATGTCCAGTAGGTTACAACTCAACTATAATTTAGATACTTAAATGGAAATTGGTGCCAAATTTGAAGGACGGTAGATATATTTGGCCTTAAAAATTGATGGTTGTTGACTTCTTGTAATATAGAAAAGAGACGATCGATACAACTAAACCTTACTTTGACCACAGAACTAGGTGATATTTCACCATTTTGATTGATTATAAGGCTTAATTTGCATGTTTCAAAAAAAAACTTGAACTCCGTATCAAATCAACCTAAACTAATATTTTTGGACGAAAGTGTATTCATTTTGGCCAAGCAAGAAAACCCAAGGCTTTCATGACAGAAGAAAATATTTGAACTAAAAATTGATGGGGATTTCCCTAAAATAGAAAAAAGAACATATTTGAACTAAGAATTGATGGAAATTTCCCTAAAAGAGAAAACCCTCCAAAAATTGGCGTATACCACTTTATGCAACGCGCACACGGTATTCTTTAGTAAAAGGCGAAAGAATAGTTCGCTTTGTGCTCATTGCATGGCTGCGTGATTTTCTTACGTATCGGATACGACAATAAATAAGGGACACAACTGTTCGCTTCATTGCTCGCATTCGATGTGGGATAAATTATGCTAACCAAAGTGAGGAATCTTTGTTCTGCTCCAATATCAATACCAACTGCACTTCTCATTAATTTTTTGGACTAATTTTTCCCTTCTTACTACCAAAATATAGATCCTTGCCGAATTCAAAATAATTAGCCTTTACACTTTCAATTTATTTTTAATGACAAGTTTTATACATTATTGTTGAGATATCATTGTCTCTAGATAAAGAATGTTTTTTTTTAATTTCTCGCCTAGTGTCCATTTTTTGGTATCCATATTAAACCTCGATTAAACTTAGATTAACGTCGTGAAGTCATACTTTGAGAGTAAAGCGCTTTCTAACTAAAATAATTTCATATTTAGAGCTCGAACTTGAAACATTTGATTAAAAATGAAAGAATATTTATCACTCCACCAAATAGAACAAGAATGGTTTACTCAACATCACTTATCAAATGAATCTTTTAGTAGTTAGTACTAGTATTGAGTCGTCTAGTATACGGAGATAAATCAAATGGTTTGCCCGATTTGAGTCTTCTAGTATATTTAGTTACTTATTACGTACTACTACATGTCTACATATATTAACATCGTGACAATTCCCATGTCATTAGATAAATCTACTACACTGATAGGATAAAATCCTCTTTTACCAGACTTAAGGTTCTAAGGAACAATAGTTACTAAATGAATGTATTTCTAAGGGACCTAGACTTTTCGACTTATTTGGAATTATGTCTTTTTCCATTAATATTAAGAATGTGATATTGCGGATTAGACTTGTAAGATGTGAGGAAAATGTATTGAAATGCTCAAAATTGACATTTATGAATAATAGTGAGATCTCATTAAACAAGTACGGTGTGAATAAGCCGCAGAAAATATGAAACCTTTCTTATGCAGGCTTAATTTTGGGTGCGAAGAAGTGACTTGTCAGATCAAACATTAAGGATTCAATAGCCACATATCTAACAAATAAATATGTCCAGTAGGTTACAACTCAACTATAATTTAGATGCTTAAATGGAAATTGGTGCCAAATTTGAAGGACGGTAGATATATTTGGCCTTAAAAATTGATGGTTGTTGACTTCTTGTAATATATAAAAGAGACGATCGATACAACTAAACCTTACTTTGCCCACAGAGCTAGGTGCTATTTCACCATTTTGATGGATTTTAAGGCTTAATTTGCATGTTTCAAAAAAAACTTAAACTCCGTATCAAATCAACCTAAACTAATATTTTTGGACGAAAGTGTATTCATTTTGGACATGCAAGAAAACCCAAGGCTTTCATGACAGAAGAAAATATTTGAACTAATAATTGATGGGGATTTCCCTAAAAGAGGAAAAAGAACATATTTGAACTAAGAATTGATGGGAGTTTCCCTAAAAGAAAAAACCCTCCAAAAATTGGCGTATACCACTTTATGCAACGCACACAAGATATTCTTTAGTAAAAGGCGAAAGAATAGTTTGCTTTGTGCTCATTGCGTGGCTGCGTGATTTTCTTCTGTGGCTGGATCCGACAATAAATAAGGGACACAACTGTTCGCTTCATTGCTCGCATTCGATGTGGGATAAATTCTGCTAACCAAAGTGAGGAATCTTTGTTCTGCTCCAATGTCAATACCAACTGCACTTCTCATTAATTTTTTGGACTAATTTTTCCCTTCTTACTACTAAAATATAGATCCTTGCCGAATTCAAAATAATTAGCCTTTACACTTTCAATTTATTTTTAATGACAAGTTTTATACATTATTGTTGAGATATCATTGTCTCTAGATAAAGAATGTTTTTTTAATTTCCCGTCTAGTGTCCATTTTTTGGTATCCATATTAAACCTCGATTAAACTTAGATTAACGTCGTGAAGTAATACTTTGAGAGTAAAGCGCTTTCTAACTAAAATAATTTCATATTTAGAGCTCGAACTTGAAACATTTGATTAAAAATGAAAGAATATTTATCACTCCACCAAATAGAACAAGAATGGTTTACTCAACATCACTTATCAAATGAATCTTTTAGTAGTTAGTACTAGTATTGAGTCGTCTAGTATACTGGAGATAAATCCAATGGTTTGCCCGATTTGAGTCTTCTAGTATATGTAGTTACTTATTACGTACTACTATATGTCTAAATATATTAACATCGTGACAATTCCCATGTCTTTAGATAAATCTACTACACTGATAGGATAAAATCCTCTTTTACCAGACTTAAGGTTCTAAGGAACAATGGTTACTAAATGACTGTATTTCTAAGGGACCTACACTTTTCAACTTATTTGGAATTATGTCTTTATCCATTAATATTAAGAATATGATACTGCGGATTAGACTTGTAAGATGTCAGGAAGATGTATTGAAATGCTCAAAATTGACATTTATGAATAATAGTGAGATCTCATTAAACAAGTATTGTGTGAATAAGCCGCAGAAAATATGAAACCTTTCTTATTGCGGGCTTAATTTTGGGTGCGAAGAAGTGACTTGATTCAATATCCACATATCTAACAAATAAATATGTCCAGTAGGTTACAACTCAACTACAATTTAGATGCTTAAATGGAAATTGGTGCCAAATTTGAAGGACGGTAGATATATTTGGCTTTAAAAATTGATGGTTGTTGACTTCTTGTAATATAGAAAGGAGACGACCGATACAACTAAACCTTACTTTGCCCACAGAGCTAGGTGCTATTTCGCCATTTTGATTGATTATAAGGCTTAATTTGCATGTTTCAAAAAAAACTTAAACTCCGTATCAAATCAACCTAAACTAATATTTTTGGACGAAAGTGTATTCATTTTGGCCAAGCAAGAATACCCAAGGCTTTCATGACAGAAGAAAATATTTGAACTAAAAATTGATGGGGATTTCCTAAAAGAGAAAAAAAACATATTTGAACTAAGAATTGATGGGAATTTCCCTAAAAGAGAAAACCCTCCAAAAATTGGCGTATACCACTTTATGCAACGCGCACACGGTATTCTTTAGTAAAAGGCGAAAGAATAGTTCGCTTTGTGCTCATTGAGTGGCGCGTGATTTTCCTCTGTGGCTGGATCCGACAATAAATAAGGGACACAACTGTTCGCTTCATTGCTCGCATTCGATGTGGGATAAATTCTACTAACCAAAGTGAGGAATCTTTGTTCTGCTCCAATATCAATACCAACTGCACTTCTCATTAATTTTTTGGACTAATTTTTCCCTTCTTACTACCAAAATATAGATCCTTGCCGAATTCAAAATAATTAGCCTTTACACTTTCAATTTATTTTTAATGACAAGTTTTATACATTATTGTTGAGATATCATTGTCTCTAGATAAAGAATGTTTTTTTTTTAATTTCTCGCCTAGTGTCCATTTTTTGGTATCCATATTAAACCTCGATTAAACTTAGATTAACGTCGTGAAGTCATACTTTGAGAGTAAAGCGCTTTCTAACCAAAAATAATTTCATATTTAGAGCTCGAACTTGAAACATTTGATTAAAAATGAAAGAATATTTATCACTCCACCAAATAGAACAAGAATGGTTTACTCAACATCACTTATCAAATGAATCTTTTAGTAGTTAGTACTAGTATTGAGTCGTCTAGTATACGGAGATAAATCAAATGGTTTGCCCGATTTGAGTCTTCTAGTATATTTAGTTACTTATTACGTACTACTATATGTCTACATATATTAACATCATGACAATTCCCATGTCATTAGATAAATCTACTACACTGATAGGATAAAATCCTCTTTTACCAGACTTAAGGTTCTAAGGAACAATAGTTACTAAATGAATGTATTTCTAAGGGACCTAGACTTTTCGACTTATTTGGAATTATGTCTTTCTCCATTAATATTAAGAATGTGATATTGCGGATTAGACTTGTAAGATGTGAGGAAAATGTATTGAAATGCTCAAAATTGACATTTATGAATAATAGTGAGATCTCATTAAACAAGTACGGTGTGAATAAGCCGCAGAAAATATGAAACCTTTCTTATGCAGGCTTAATTTTGGGTGCGAAGAAGTGACTTGTCAGATCAAACATTAAGGATTCAATAGCCACATATCTAACAAATAAATATGTCCAGTAGGTTACAACTCAACTATAATTTAGATACTTAAATGGAAATTGGTGCCAAATTTGAAGGACGGTAGATATATTTGGCCTTAAAAATTTATGGTTGTTGACTTCTTGTAATATATAAAAGAGACGATCGATACAACTAAACCTTACTTTGACCACAGAGCTAGGTGCTATTTCACCATTTTGATTGATTATAAGGCTTAATTTGCATGTTTCAAAAAAAAACTTGCAACTCCGTATCAAATCAACCTAAACTAATATTTTTGGACGAAAGTGTATTCATTTTGGCCAAGCAAGAAAACCCAAGGCTTTCATGACAGAAGAAAATATTTGAACTAAAAATTGATGGGGATTTCCCTAAAATAGAAAAAAGAACATATTTGAACTAAGAATTGATGGGAATTCCCTAAAAGAGAAAACCCTCCAAAAATTGGCGTATACCACTTTATGCAACGCGCACACGGTATTCTTTAGTAAAAGGCGAAAGAATAGTTCGCTTTGTGCTCATTGCATGGCTGCGTGATTTTCTTCTGTGGCTGGATACGACAATAAATAAGGGACACAACTGTTCGCTTCATTGCTCGCATTCGATGTGGGATAAATTATGCTAACCAAAGTGAGGAATCTTTGTTCTGCTCCAATGTCAATACCAACTGCACTTCTCAGTAATTTTTTGGACTAATTTTTCCCTTCTTACTACTAAAATAAAGATCCTTGCCGAATTCAAAATAATTAGCCTTTACACTTTCAATTTATTTTTAATGACAAGTCTTATACATTATTGTTGAGATATCATTGTCTCTAGATAAAGAATGTTTTTTTTTAATTTCTCGCCTAGTGTCCATTTTTTGGTATCCATATTAAACCTCGATTAAACTTAGATTAACGTCGGGAAGTCATACTTTGAGAGTAAAGCGCTTTCTAACCAAAAATAATTTCATATTTAGAGCTCGAACTTGAAACATTTGATTAAAAATGAAAGAATATTTATCACTCCACCAAATAGAACAAGAATGGTTTACTCAACATCACTTATCAAATGAATCTTTTAGTAGTTAGTACTAGTATTGAGTCGTCTAGTATACGGAGATAAATCAAATGGTTTGCCCGATTTGAGTCTTCTAGTATATTTAGTTACTTATTACGTACTACTATATGTCTACATATATTAACATCATGACAATTCCCATGTCATTAGATAAATCTACTACACTGATAGGATAAAATCCTCTTTTACTGCACTTAAGGTTCTAAGGAACAATAGTTACTAAATGACTGTATTTCTAAGGGACCTAGACTTTTCGACTTATTTGGAATTATGTCTTTCTCCATTAATATTAAGAATGTGATATTGCGGATTAGACTTGTAAGATGTGAGGAAAATGTATTGAAATGCTCAAAATTGACATTTATGAATAATAGTGAGATCTCATTAAACAAGTACGGTGTGAATAAGCCGCAGAAAATATGAAACCTTTCTTATGCAGGCTTAATTTTGGGTGCGAAGAAGTGACTTGTCAGATCAAACATTAAGGATTCAATAGCCACATATCTAACAAATAAATATGTCCAGTAGGTTACAACTCAACTATAATTTAGATGCTTAAATGGAAATTGGTGCCAAATTTGAAGGGCATGGATATATTTGGCCTTAAAAATTGATGGTTGTTGACTTCTTGTAATATATAAAAGAGACGATCGATACAACTAAACCTTACTTTGCCCACAGAGCTAGGTGCTATTTCACCATTTTGATGGATTTTAAGGCTTAATTTGCATGTTTCAAAAAAAACTTAAACTCCGTATCAAATCAACCTAAACTAATATTTTTGGACGAAAGTGTATTCATTTTGGACATGCAAGAAAACCCAAGGCTTTCATGACAGAAGAAAATATTTGAACTAATAATTGATGGGGATTTCCCTAAAAGAGGAAAAAGAACATATTTGAACTAAGAATTGATGGGAGTTTCCCTAAAAGAAAAAACCCTCCAAAAATTGGCGTATACCACTTTATGCAACGCACACACGATATTCTTTAGTAAAAGGCGAAAGAATAGTTCGCTTTGTGCTCATTGCGTGGCTGCGTGATTTTCTTCTGTGGCTGGATCCGACAATAAATAAGGGACACAACTGTTCGCTTCATTGCTCGCATTCGATGTGGGATAAATTCTGCTAACCAAAGTGAGGAATCTTTGTTCTGCTCCAATGTCAATACCAACTGCACTTCTCATTAATTTTTTGGACTAATTTTTCCCTTCTTACTACTAAAATATAGATCCTTGCCGAATTCAAAATAATTAGCCTTTACACTTTCAATTTATTTTTAATGACAAGTTTTATACATTATTGTTGAGATATCATTGTCTCTAGATAAAGAATGTTTTTTTTAATTTCCCGTCTAGTGTCCATTTTTTGGTATCCATATTAAACCTCGATTAAACTTAGATTAACGTCGTGAAGTAATACTTTGAGAGTAAAGCGCTTTCTAACTAAAATAATTTCATATTTAGAGCTCGAACTTGAAACATTTGATTAAAAATGAAAGAATATTTATCACTCCACCAAATAGAACAAGAATGGTTTACTCAACATCACTTATCAAATGAATCTTTTAGTAGTTAGTACTAGTATTGAGTCGTCTAGTATACGGAGATAAATCCAATGGTTTGCCCGATTTGAGTCTTGTAGTATATGTAGTTACTTATTACGTACTACTATATGTCTAAATATATTAACATCGTGACAATTCCCATGTCTTTAGATAAATCTACTACACTGATAGGATAAAATCCTCTTTTACCAGACTTAAGGTTCTAAGGAACAATGGTTACTAAATGACTGTATTTCTAAGGGACCTACACTTTTCAACTTATTTGGAATTATGTCTTTATCCATTAATATTAAGAATATGATACTGCGGATTAGACTTGTAAGATGTCAGGAAAATGTATTGAAATGCTCAAAATTGACATTTATGAATAATAGTGAGATCTCATTAAACAAGTATTGTGTGAATAAGCCGCAGAAAATATGAAACCTTTCTTATGCGGGCTTAATTTTGGGTGCGAAGAAGTGACTTGATTCAATATCCACATATCTAACAAATAAATATGTCCAGTAGGTTACAACTCAACTACAATTTAGATGCTTAAATGGAAATTGGTGCCAAATTTGAAGGACGGTAGATATATTTGGCTTTAAAAATTGATGGTTGTTGACTTCTTGTAATATAGAAAGGAGACGACCGATACAACTAAACCTTACTTTGCCCACAGAGCTAGGTGCTATTTCGCCATTTTGATTGATTATAAGGCTTAATTTGCATGTTTCAAAAAAAACTTAAACTCCCTATCAAATCAACCTAAACTAATATTTTTGGACGAAAGTGTATTCATTTTGGCCAAGCAAGAATACCCAAGGCTTTCATGACAGAAGAAAATATTTGAACTAAAAATTGATGGGGATTTCCTAAAAGAGAAAAAAAACATATTTGAACTAAGAATTGATGGGAATTTCCCTAAAAGAGAAAACCCTCCAAAAATTGGCGTATACCACTTTATGCAACGCGCACACGGTATTCTTTAGTAAAAGGCGAAAGAATAGTTCTCTTTGTGCTCATTGAGTGGCGCGTGATTTTCCTCTGTGGCTGGATCCGACAATAAATAAGGGACACAACTGTTCGCTTCATTGCTCGCATTCGATGTGGGATAAATTCTACTAACCAAAGTGAGGAATCTTTGTTCTGCTCCAATATCAATACCAACTGCACTTCTCATTAATTTTTTGGACTAATTTTTCCCTTCTCACTACCAAAATATAGATCCTTGCCGAATTCAAAATAATTAGCCTTTACACTTTCAATTTATTTTTAATGACAAGTTTTATACATTATTGTTGAGATATCATTGTCTCTAGATAAAGAATGTTTTTTTTTTAATTTCTCGCCTAGTGTCCATTTTTTGGTATCCATATTAAACCTCGATTAAACTTAGATTAACGTCGTGAAGTCATACTTTGAGAGTAAAGCGCTTTCTAACCAAAAATAATTTCATATTTAGAGCTCGAACTTGAAACATTTGATTAAAAATGAAAGAATATTTATCACTCCACCAAATAGAACAAGAATGGTTTACTCAACATCACTTATCAAATGAATCTTTTAGTAGTTAGTACTAGTATTGAGTCGTCTAGTATACGGAGATAAATCAAATGGTTTGCCCGATTTGAGTCTTCTAGTATATTTAGTTACTTATTACGTACTACTATATGTCTACATATATTAACATCATGACAATTCCCATGTCATTAGATAAATCTACTACACTGATAGGATAAAATCCTCTTTTACCAGACTTAAGGTTCTAAGGAACAATAGTTACTAAATGAATGTATTTCTAAGGGACCTAGACTTTTCGACTTATTTGGAATTATGTCTTTCTCCATTAATATTAAGAATGTGATACTGCGGATTAGACTTGTAAGATGTCAGGAAAATGTATTGAAATGCTCAAAATTGACATTTATGAATAATAGTGAGATCTCATTAAACAAGTATTGTGTGAATAAGCCGCAGAAAATATGAAACCTTTCTTATTGCGGGCTTAATTTTGGGTGCGAAGAAGTGACTTGTCAGATCAAACATTAAGGATTCAATAGCCACATATCTAACAAATAAATATGTCCAGTAGGTTACAACTCAACTATAATTTAGATACTTAAATGGAAATTGGTGCCAAATTTGAAGGACGGTAGATATATTTGGCCTTAAAAATTGATGGTTGTTGACTTCTTGTAATATAGAAAAGAGACGATCGATACAACTAAACCTTACTTTGACCACAGAGCTAGGTGCTATTTCACCATTTTGATTGATTATAAGGCTTAATTTGCATGTTTCAAAAAAAAACTTGCAACTCCGTATCAAATCAACCTAAACTAATATTTTTGGACGAAAGTGTATTCATTTTGGCCAAGCAAGAAAACCCAAGGCTTTCATGACAGAAGAAAATATTTGAACTAAAAATTGATGGGGATTTCCCTAAAATAGAAAAAAAAACATATTTGAACTAAGAATTGATGGGAATTTCCCTAAAAGAGAAAACCCTCCAAAAATTGGCGTATACAACTTTATGCAACGCGCACACGGTATTCTTTAGTAAAAGGCGAAAGAATAGTTTGCTTTGTGCTCATTGCATGCCTGCGTGATTTTCTTACGTGGTGGAATCGACAATAAATAAGGGACACAATGTTCGCTTCATTGCTCGCATTCGATGTGGGATAAATTATGCTAACCAAAGTGAGGAATCTTTGTTCTGCTCCAATGTCAATACCAACTGCACTTCTCAGTAATTTTTTGGACTAATTTTTCCCTTCTTACTACTAAAATAAAGATCCTTGCCGAATTCAAAATAATTAGCCTTTACACTTTCAATTTATTTTTAATGACAAGTTTTATACATTATTGTTGAGATATCATTGTCTCTAGATAAAGAATGTTTTTTTTTTAATTTCTCGCCTAGTGTCCATTTTTTGGTATCCATATTAAACCTCGATTAAACTTAGATTAACGTCGTGAAGTCATACTTTGAGAGTAAAGCGCTTTAAAACTAAAATAATTTCATATTTAGAGCTCGAACTTGAAACATTTGATTAAAAATGAAAGAATATTTATCACTCCACCAAATAGAACAAGAATGGTTTACTCAACATCACTTATCAAATGAATCTTTTAGTAGTTAGTACTAGTATTGAGTCGTCTAGTATACGGAGATAAATCCAATGGTTTGCCCGATTTGAGTCTTCTAGTATATGTAGTTACTTATTACTACTATATGTCTACATATATTAACATCGTGACAATTCCCATGTCATTAGATAAATCTACTACACTGATAGGATAAAATCCTCTTTTACCAGACTTAAGGTTCTAAGGAACAATAGTTACTAAATGACAGTATTTCTAAGGGACCTAGACTTTTCGACTTATTTGGAATTATGTCTTTCTCCATTAATATTAAGAATGTGATACTGCGGATTAGACTTGTAAGATGTCAGAAAAATGTATTGAAATGCTCAAAATTGACATTTATGAATAATAGTGAGATCTCATTAAACAAGTACTGTGTGAATAAGCCGCAGAAAATATGAAACCTTTCTTATGCAGGCTTAATTTTGGATGCGAAGAAGTGACTTGTCAGATCAAACATTAAGGATTCAATAGCCACATATCTAACAAATAAATATGTCCAGTAGGTTACAACTCAACTATAATTTAGATGCTTAAATGGAAATTGGTGCCAAATTTGAAGGACGGTAGATATATTTGGCCTTAAAAATTGATGGTTGTTGACTTCTTGTAATATATAAAAGAGACGATCGATACAACTAAACCTTACTTTGCCCACAGAGCTAGGTGCTATTTCACCATTTTGATGTATTTTAAGGCTTAATTTGCATGTTTCAAAAAAAACTTAAACTCCGTATCAAATCAACCTAAACTAATATTTTTGGACGAAAGTGTATTCATTTTGGACATGCAAGAAAACCCAAGGCTTTCATGACAGAAGAAAATATTTGAACTAATAATTGATGGGGATTTCCCTAAAAGAGGAAAAAGAACATATTTGAACTAAGAATTGATGGGAGTTTCCCTAAAAGAAAAAACCCTCCAAAAATTGGCGTATACCACTTTATGCAAAGGCGCACACGGTATTCTTTAGTAAAAGGAGAAAGAATAGTTCGCTTTGTGCTCATTGCATGGCTGCGTGATTTTCTTCTGTGGCTGGATACGACAATAAATAAGGGACACAATTGTTCGCTTCATTGCTCGCATTCGATGTGGGATAAATTATGCTAACCAAAGTGAGGAATCTTTGTTCTGCTCCAATGTCAATACCAACTGCACTTCTCAGTAATTTTTTGGACTAATTTTTCCCTTCTTACTACTAAAATAAAGATCCTTGCCGAATTCAAAATAATTAGCCTTTACACTTTCAATTTATTTTTAATGACAAGTTTTATACATTATTGTTGAGATATCATTGTCTCTAGATAAAGAATGTTTTTTTTTAATTTCTCGCCTAGTGTCCATTTTTTGGTATCCATATTAAACCTCGATTAAACTTAGATTAACGTCGTGAAGTCATACTTTGAGAGTAAAGCGCTTTCTAACCAAAAATAATTTCATATTTAGAGCTCGAACTTGAAACATTTGATTAAAAAGAAAAAGAATATTTATCACTCCACCAAATAGAACAAGAATGGTTTACTCAACATCACTTATCAAATGAATCTTTTAGTAGTTAGTACTAGTATTGAGTCGTCTAGTATACGGAGATAAATCAAATGGTTTGCCCGATTTGAGTCTTCTAGTATATTTAGTTACTTATTACGTACTACTATATGTCTACATATATTAACATCATGACAATTCCCATGTCATTAGATAAATCTACTACACTGATAGGATAAAATCCTCTTTTACCAGACTTAAGGTTCTAAGGAACAATAGTTACTAAATGAATGTATTTCTAAGGGACCTAGACTTTTCGACTTATTTGGAATTATGTCTTTTTCCATTAATATTAAGAATGTGATATTGCGGATTAGACTTGTAAGATGTGAGGAAAATGTATTGAAATGCTCAAAATTGACATTTATGAATAATAGTGAGATCTCATTAAACAAGTATTGTGTGAATAAGCCGCAGAAAATATGAAACCTTTCTTATTGCGGGCTTAATTTTGGGTGCGAAGAAGTGACTTGTCAGATCAAACATTAAGGATTCAATAGCCACATATCTAACAAATAAATATGTCGATGAGTTACAACTCAACTATAATTTAGATGCTTAAATGGAAATTGGTGCCAAATTTGAAGGACGGTAGATATATTTGGCCTTAAAAATTGATGGTTGTTGACTTCTTGTAATATATAAAAGAGACGATCGATACAACTAAACCTTACTTTGCCCACAGAGCTAGGTGCTATTTCACCATTTTGATGGATTTTAAGGCTTAATTTGCATGTTTCAAAAAAAACTTAAACTCCGTATCAAATCAACCTAAACTAATATTTTTGGACGAAAGTGTATTCATTTTGGACATGCAAGAAAACCCAAGGCTTTCATGACAGAAGAAAATATTTGAACTAATAATTGATGGGGATTTCCCTAAAAGAGGAAAAAGAACATATTTGAACTATGAATTGATGGGAGTTTCCCTAAAAGAAAAAACCCTCCAAAAATTGGCGTATACCACTTTATGCAACTCACACACGATATTCTTTAGTAATAGGCGAAAGAATAGTTCGCTTTGTGCTCATTGCGTGGCTGCGTGATTTTCTTCTGTGGCTGGATCCGACAATAAATAAGGGACACAACTGTTCGCTTCATTGCTCGCATTCGATGTGGGATAAATTTTGCTAACCAAAGTGAGGAATCTTTGTTCTGCTCCAATGTCAATACCAACTGCACTTCTCATTAATTTTTTGGACTAATTTTTCCCTTCTTACTACTAAAATATAGATCCTTGCCGAATTCAAAATAATTAGCCTTTACACTTTCAATTTATTTTTAATGACAAGTTTTATACATTATTGTTGAGATATCATTGTCTCTAGATAAAGAATGTTTTTTTTAATTTCCCGTCTAGTGTCCATTTTTTGGTATCCATATTAAACCTCGATTAAACTTAGATTAACGTCGTGAAGTAATACTTTGAGAGTAAAGCGCTTTCTAACTAAAATAATTTCATATTTAGAGCTCGAACTTGAAACATTTGATTAAAAATGAAAGAATATTTATCACTCCACCAAATAGAACAAGAATGGTTTACTCAACATCACTTATCAAATGAATCTTTTAGTAGTTAGTACTAGTATTGAGTCGTCTAGTATACGGAGATAAATCCAATGGTTTGCCCGATTTGAGTCTTCTAGTATATGTAGTTACTTATTACGTACTACTATATGTCTAAATATATTAACATCGTGACAATTCCCATGTCTTTAGATAAATCTACTACACTGATAGGATAAAATCCTCTTTTACGGACTTAAGGTTCTAAGGAACAATGGTTACTAAATGACTGTATTTCTAAGGGACCTACACTTTTCAACTTATTTGGAATTATGTCTTTATCCATTAATATTAAGAATATGATACTGCGGATTAGACTTGTAAGATGTCAGGAAAATGTATTGAAATGCTCAAAATTGACATTTATGAATAATAGTGAGATCTCATTAAACAAGTATTGTGTGAATAAGCCGCAGAAAATATGAAACCTTTCTTATTGCGGGCTTAATTTTGGGTGCGAAGAAGTGACTTGATTCAATATCCACATATCTAACAAATAAATATGTCCAGTAGGTTACAACTCAACTACAATTTAGATGCTTAAATGGAAATTGGTGCCAAATTTGAAGGACGGTAGATATATTTGGCTTTAAAAATTGATGGTTGTTGACTTCTTGTAATATATAAAGGAGACGACCGATACAACTAAACCTTACTTTGCCCACAGAGCTAGGTGCTATTTCGCCATTTTGATTGATTATAAGGCTTAATTTGCATGTTTCAAAAAAAACTTAAACTCCGTATCAAATCAACCTAAACTAATATTTTTGGACGAAAGTGTATTCATTTTGGCCAAGCAAGAATACCCAAGGCTTTCATGACAGAAGAAAATATTTGAACTAAAAATTGATGGGGATTTCCTAAAAGAGAAAAAAAACATATTTGAACTAAGAATTGATGGGAATTTCCCTAAAAGAGAAAACCCTCCAAAAATTGGCGTATACCACTTTATGCAACGCGCACACGGTATTCTTTAGTAAAAGGCGAAAGAATAGTTCGCTTTGTGCTCATTGAGTGGCGCGTGATTTTCCTCTGTGGCTGGATCCGACAATAAATAAGGGACACAACTGTTCGCTTCATTGCTCGCATTCGATGTGGGATAAATTCTACTAACCAAAGTGATGAATCTTTGTTCTGCTCCAATATCAATACCAACTGCACTTCTCATTAATTTTTTGGACTAATTTTTCCCTTCTTACTACCAAAATATAGATCCTTGCCGAATTCAAAATAATTAGCCTTTACACTTTCAATTTATTTTTAATGACAAGTTTTATACATTATTGTTGAGATATCATTGTCTCTAGATAAAGAATGTTTTTTTTTAATTTCTCGCCTAGTGTCCATTTTTTGGTATCCATATTAAACCTCGATTAAACTTAGATTAACGTCGTGAAGTCATACTTTGAGAGTAAAGCGCTTTCTAACCAAAAATAATTTCATATTTAGAGCTCGAACTTGAAACATTTGATTAAAAATGAAAGAATATTTATCACTCCACCAAATAGAACAAGAATGGTTTACTCAACATCACTTATCAAATGAATCTTTTAGTAGTTAGTACTAGTATTGAGTCGTCTAGTATACGGAGATAAATCAAATGGTTTGCCCGATTTGAGTCTTCTAGTATATTTAGTTACTTATTACGTACTACTATATGTCTACATATATTAACATCATGACAATTCCCATGTCATTAGATAAATCTACTACACTGATAGGATAAAATCCTCTTTTACCAGACTTAAGGTTCTAAGGAACAATAGTTACTAAATGACTGTATTTCTAAGGGACCTAGACTTTTCGACTTATTTGGAATTATGTCTTTCTCCATTAATATTAAGAATGTGATACTGCGGATTAGACTTGTAAGATGTGAGGAAAATGTATTGAAATGCTCAAAATTGACATTTATGAATAATAGTGAGATCTCATTAAACAAGTACGGTGTGAATAAGCCGCAGAAAATATGAAACCTTTCTTATGCAGGCTTAATTTTGGGTGCGAAGAAGTGACTTGTCAGATCAAACATTAAGGATTCAATAGCCACATATCTAACAAATAAATATGTCCGATGAGTTACAACTCAACTATAATTTAGATACTTAAATGGAAATTGGTGCCAAATTTGAAGGGCGGTAGATATATTTGGCCTTAAAATTTATGGTTGTTGACTTCTTGTAATATATAAAAGAGACGATCGATACAACTAAACCTTACTTTGACCACGAGCTAGGTGCTATTTCACCATTTTGATTGATTATAAGGCTTAATTTGCATGTTTCAAAAAAACTTGCAACTCAGTATCAAATCAACCTAAACTAATATTTTTGGACGAAAGTGTATTCATTTTGGCCAAGCAAGAAAACCAAGGCTTTCATGTGAGAAGAAAATATTTGAACTAAAAATTGATGGGGATTTCCTAAAATAGAAAAAGAACATATTTGAACTAAGAATTGATGGGAATTCCTAAAAGAAAACCCTCCAAAATTGGCGTATACCACTTTATGCAACGCGCACGGTATTCTTTAGTAAAAGCGAAAGAATAGTTCGCTTTGTGCTCATTGCATGGCTGCGTGATTTTCTTACGTGGTGGATCGACAATAAATAAGGGACACAACTGTTCGCTTCATTGCTCGCATTCGATGTGGGATAAATTATGCTAACCAAAGTGAGGAATCTTTGTTCTGCTCCAATGTCAATACCAACCGCACTTCTCATTAATTTTTGGACTAATTTTCCCTTCTTACTACTAAAATAAAGATCCTTGCGAATTAAAAATAATTAGCCTTTACACTTTCAATTTAATTATAAAGACAAGACTTATACATTATTGTTGATATATAAGTTTCTCTAGATCAAGAATGTTTTTTTAATTTCTCGCCTAGTGTCCATTTTTGGTATCCATATTAAACCTCGATTAAACTTAGATTAACGTCGGAAGTCATACTTTGAGAGTAAAGCGCTTTCTAACAAAAATAATTTCATATTTAGAGCTCGAACTTGAAACATTTGATTAAAAATGAAAGAATATTTATCACTCCACCAAATAGAACAAGAATGGTTTACTCAACATCACTTATCAAATGAATCTTTTAGTAGTTAGTACTAGTATTGAGTCGTCTAGTATACGGAGATAAATCAAATGGTTTGCCCGATTTGAGTCTTCTAGTATATTTAGTTACTTATTACGTACTACTATATGTCTACATATATTAACATCATGACAATTCCCATGTCATTAGATAAATCTACTACACTGATAGGATAAAATCCTCTTTTACCAGACTTAAGGTTCTAAGGAACAATAGTTACTAAATGAATGTATTTCTAAGGGACCTAGACTTTTCGACTTATTTGGAATTATGTCTTTCTCCATTAATATTAAGAATGTGATATTGCGGATTAGACTTGTAAGATGTGAGGAAAATGTATTGAAATGCTCAAAATTGACATTTATGAATAATAGTGAGATCTCATTAAACAAGTACGGTGTGAATAAGCCGCAGAAAATATGAAACCTTTCTTATGCAGGCTTAATTTTGGGTGCGAAGAAGTGACTTGTCAGATCAAACATTAAGGATTCAATAGCCACATATCTAACAAATAAATATGTCCAGTAGGTTACAACTCAACTATAATTTAGATACTTAAATGGAAATTGGTGCCAAATTTGAAGGCTAGGTGCTATTTCACCATTTTGATTGATTATAAGGCTTAATTTGCATGTTTCAAAAAAAAACTTGCAACTCCGTATCAAATCAACCTAAACTAATATTTTTGGACGAAAGTGTATTCATTTTGGCCAAGCAAGAAAACCCAAGGCTTTCATGACAGAAGAAAATATTTGAACTAAAAATTGATGGGGATTTCCCTAAAATAGAAAAAAGAACATATTTGAACTAAGAATTGATGGGAATTCCTAAAAGAAAACCCTCCAAAATTGGCGTATACCACTTTATGCAACGCACACGGTATTCTTTAGTAAAAGGCGAAAGAATAGTTCGCTTTGTGCTCATTGCATGGCTGCGTGATTTTCTTACGTGGTGGATACGACAATAAATAAGGGACACTGTTCGCTTCATTGCTCGCATTCAATGTGGGATAAATTCTGCTAACCAAAGTGAGGAATCTTTGTTCTGCTCCAATGTCAATACCAACTGCACTTCTCATTAATTTTTTGGACTAATTTTTCCCTTCTTACTACTAAAATAAAGATCCTTGCCGAATTCAAAATAATTAGCCTTTACACTTTCAATTTATTTTTAATGACAAGTTTTATACATTATTGTTGAGATATCATTGTCTCTAGATAAAGAATGTTTTTTTTTAATTTCTCGCCTAGTGTCCATTTTTTGGTATCCATATTAAACCTCGATTAAACTTAGATTAACGTCGTGAAGTCATACTTTGAGAGTAAAGCGCTTTCTAACCAAAAATAATTTCATATTTAGAGCTCGAACTTGAAACATTTGATTAAAAATGAAAGAATATTTATCACTCCACCAAATAGAACAAGAATGGTTTACTCAACATCACTTATCAAATGAATCTTTTAGTAGTTAGTACTAGTATTGAGTCGTCTAGTATCTGGAGATAAATCAAATGGTTTGCCCGATTTGAGTCTTCTAGTATATTTAGTTACTTATTACGTACTACTATATGTCTACATATATTAACATCATGACAATTCCCATGTCATTAGATAAATCAACTACACTGATAGGATAAAATCCTCTTTTACCAGACTTAAGGTTCTAAGGAACAATAGTTACTAAATGAATGTATTTCTAAGGGACCTAGACTTTTCGACTTATTTGGAATTATGTCTTTCTCCATTAATATTAAGAATGTGATATTGCGGATTAGACTTGTAAGATGTGAGGAAAATGTATTGAAATGCTCAAAATTGACATTTATGAATAATAGTGAGATCTCATTAAACAAGTATTGTGTGAATAAGCATGAGAAAATATGAAACCTTTCTTATGCAGCTTAATTTTGGAGTGCGAAGAAGTGACTTGTCGGATCAAACATTAAGGATTCAATAGCCACATATCTAACAAATAAATATGTCCGATGAGTTACAACTCAACTATAATTTAGATGCTTAAATGGAAATTGGTGCCAAATTTGAAGGACGGTAGATATATTTGGCCTTAAAAATTGATGGTTGTTGACTTCTTGTAATATATAAAAGAGACGATCGATACAACTAAACCTTACTTTGCCCACAGAGCTAGGTGCTATTTCACCATTTTGATGGATTTTAAGGCTTAATTTGCATGTTTCAAAAAAAACTTAAACTCCGTATCAAATCAACCTAAACTAATATTTTTGGACGAAAGTGTATTCATTTTGGACATGCAAGAAAACCCAAGGCTTTCATGACAGAAGAAAATATTTGAACTAATAATTGATGGGGATTTCCCTAAAAGAGGAAAAAGAACATATTTGAACTAAGAATTGATGGGAGTTTCCCTAAAAGAAAAAACCCTCCAAAAATTGGCGTATACCACTTTATGCAACGCACACACGATATTCTTTAGTAAAAGGCGAAAGAATAGTTCGCTTTGTGCTCATTGTGTGGCTGCGTGATTTTCTTCTGTGGCTGGATCCGACAATAAATAAGGGACACAACTGTTCGCTTCATTGCTCGCATTCGATGTGGGATAAATTATGCTAACCAAAGTGAGGAATCTTTGTTCTGCTCCAATGTCAATACCAACTGCACTTCTCATTAATTTTTTGGACTAATTTTTCCCTTCTTACTACTAAAATATAGATCCTTGCCGAATTCAAAATAATTAGCCTTTACACTTTCAATTTATTTTTAATGACAAGTTTTATACATTATTGTTGAGATATCATTGTATCTAGATAAAGAATGTTTTTTTTAATTTCCCGTCTAGTGTCCATTTTTTGGTATCCATATTAAACCTCGATTAAACTTAGATTAACGTCGTGAAGTAATACTTTGAGAGTAAAGCGCTTTCTAACTAAAATAATTTCATATTTAGAGCTCGAACTTGAAACATTTGATTAAAAATGAAAGAATATTTATCACTCCACCAAATAGAACAAGAATGGTTTACTCAACATCACTTATCAAATGAATCTTTTAGTAGTTAGTACTAATATTGAGTCGTCTAGTATACGGAGATAAATCCAATGGTTTGCCCGATTTGAGTCTTCTAGTATATGTAGTTACTTATTACGTACTACTATATGTCTAAATATATTAACATCGTGACAATTCCCATGTCTTTAGATAAATCTACTACACTGATAGGATAAAATCCTCTTTTACCAGACTTAAGGTTCTAAGGAACAATGGTTACTAAATGACTGTATTTCTAAGGGACCTACACTTTTCACTTATTTGGAATTATGTCTTTATCCATTAATATTAAGAATATGATACTGCGGATTAGACTTGTAAGATGTCAGGAAAATGTATTGAAATGCTCAAAATTGACATTTATGAATAATAGTGAGATCTCATTAAACAAGTATTGTGTGAATAAGCCGCAGAAAATATGAAACCTTTCTTATTGCGGGCTTAATTTTGGGTGCGAAGAAGTGACTTGTCAGATCAAACATTAAGGATTCAATAGCCACATATCTAACAAATAAATATGTCCAGTAGGTTACAACTCAACTATAATTTAGATACTTAAATGGAAATTGGTGCCAAATTTGAAGGACGGTAGATATATTTGGCCTTAAAAATTGATGGTTGTTGACTTCTTGTAATATAGAAAAGAGACGATCGATACAACTAAACCTTACTTTGACCACAGAGCTAGGTGCTATTTCACCATTTTGATTGATTATAAGGCTTAATTTGCATGTTTCAAAAAAAAACTTGCAACTCCGTATCAAATCAACCTAAACTAATATTTTTGGACGAAAGTGTATTCATTTTGGCCAAGCAAGAAAACCCAAGGCTTTCATGACAGAAGAAAATATTTGAACTAAAAATTGATGGGGATTTCCCTAAAATAGAAAAAAGAACATATTTGAACTAAGAATTGATGGGAATTCCCTAAAAGAGAAAACCCTCCAAAAATTGGCGTATACCACTTTATGCAACGCGCACACGGTATTCTTTAGTAAAAGGCGAAAGAATAGTTCGCTTTGTGCTCATTGCATGGCTGCGTGATTTTCTTCTGTGGCTGGATACGACAATAAATAAGGGACACAACTGTTCGCTTCATTGCTCGCATTCGATGTGGGATAAATTATGCTAACCAAAGTGAGGAATCTTTGTTCTGCTCCAATGTCAATACCAACTGCACTTCTCAGTAATTTTTGGACTAATTTTTCCCTTCTTACTACTAAAATAAAGATCCTTGCCGAATTCAAAATAATTAGCCTTTACACTTTCAATTTATTTTTAATGACAAGTTTTATACATTATTGTTGAGATATCATTGTCTCTAGATAAAGAATGTTTTTTTTTAATTTCTCGCCTAGTGTCCATTTTTTGGTATCCATATTAAACCTCGATTAAACTTAGATTAACGTCGTGAAGTCATACTTTGAGAGTAAAGCGCTTTCTAACTAAAATAATTTCATATTTAGAGCTCGAACTTGAAACATTTGATTAAAAATGAAAGAATATTTATCACTCCACCAAATAGAACAAGAATGGTTTACTCAACATCACTTATCAAATGAATCTTTTAGTAGTTAGTACTAGTATTGAGTCGTCTAGTATACGGAGATAAATCAAATGGTTTGCCCGATTTGAGTCTTCTAGTATATTTAGTTACTTATTACGTACTACTATATGTCTACATATATTAACATCATGACAATTCCCATGTCATTAGATAAATCTACTACACTGATAGGATAAAATTCTCTTTTACCAGACTTAAGGTTCTAAAGAACAATAGTTACTAAATGACTGTATTTCTAAGGGACCTAGACTTTTCAACTTATTTGGAATTATGTCTTTCTCCATTAATATTAATAATGTGATACTGCGGATTAGACTTGTAAGATGTCAGGAAAATGTATTGAAATGCTCAAAATTGACATTTATGAATAATAGTGAGATATCATTAAACAAGTATTGTGTGAATAAGCGCGAAAATATGAAACCTTTCTTATGCGGGCTTAATTTTGGAGTGCGAAGAAGTGACTTGTCGGATCAAACATTAAGGATTCAATAGCCACATATCTAACAAATAAATATGTCCGATGAGTTACAACTCAACTATAATTTAGATACTTAAATGGAAATTGGTGCCAAATTTGAAGGGCGGTAGATATATTTGGCCTTAAAATTTATGGTTGTTGACTTCTTGTAATATATAAAAGAGACGATCGATACAACTAAACCTTACTTTGACCACGAGCTAGGTGCTATTTCACCATTTTGATTGATTATAAGGCTTAATTTGCATGTTTCAAAAAAACTTGCAACTCAGTATCAAATCAACCTAAACTAATATTTTTGGACGAAAGTGTATTCATTTTGGCCAAGCAAGAAAACCAAGGCTTTCATTCTGAGAAGAAAATATTTGAACTAAAAATTGATGGGGATTTCCTAAAATAGAAAAAGAACATATTTGAACTAAGAATTGATGGGAATTTCCTAAAGAAAACCCTCCAAAAATTGGCGTATACCACTTTATGCAACGCGCACGGTATTCTTTAGTAAAGCGAAAGAATAGTTCGCTTTGTGCTCATTGCATGGCTGCGTGATTTTCTTACGTGGTGGATACGACAATAAATAAGGGACACTGTTAAACTTCATTGCTCGCATTCGATGTGGGATAAATTATGCTAACCAAAGTGAGGAATCTTTGTTCTGCTCCAATGTCAATACCAACTGCACTTCATTAATTTTTGGACTAATTTTTCCCTTCTTACTACTAAAATAAAGATCCTTGCCGAATTCAAAATAATTAGCCTTTACACTTTCAATTTATTTTTAATGACAAGTTTTATACATTATTGTTGAGATATCATTGTCTCTAGATAAAGAATGTTTTTTTTTAATTTCTCGCCTAGTGTCCATTTTTTGGTATCCATATTAAACCTCGATTAAACTTAGATTAACGTCGTGAAGTCATACTTTGAGAGTAAAGCGCTTTCTAACCAAAAATAATTTCATATTTAGAGCTCGAACTTGAAACATTTGATTAAAAATGAAAGAATATTTATCACTCCACCAAATAGAACAAGAATGGTTTACTCAACATCACTTATCAAATGAATCTTTTAGTAGTTAGTACTAGTATTGAGTCGTCTAGTATACGGAGATAAATCAAATGGTTTGCCCGATTTGAGTCTTCTAGTATATTTAGTTACTTATTACGTACTACTATATGTCTACATATATTAACATCATGAAAATTCCCATGTCATTAGATAAATCAACTACACTGATAGGATAAAATCCTCTTTTACCAGACTTAAGGTTCTAAGGAACAATAGTTACTAAATGAATGTATTTCTAAGGGACCTAGACTTTTCGACTTATTTGGAATTATGTCTTTCTCCATTAATATTAAGAATGTGATACTGCGGATTAGACTTGTAAGATGTCAGGAAAATGTATTGAAATGCTCAAAATTGACATTTATGAATAATAGTGAGATCTCATTAAACAAGTACGGTGTGAATAAGCCGCAGAAAATATGAAACCTTTCTTATGCAGGCTTAATTTTGGGTGCGAAGAAGTGACTTGTCAGATCAAACATTAAGGATTCAATAGCCACATATCTAACAAATAAATATGTCCAGTAGGTTACAACTCAACTATAATTTAGATGCTTAAATGGAAATTGGTGCCAAATTTGAAGGACGGTAGATATATTTGGCCTTAAAAATTGATGGTTGTTGACTTCTTGTAATATATAAAAGAGACGATCGATACAACTAAACCTTACTTTGCCCACAGAGCTAGGTGCTATTTCACCATTTTGATGGATTTTAAGGCTTAATTTGCATGTTTCAAAAAAAACTTAAACTCCGTATCAAATCAACCTAAACTAATATTTTTGGACGAAAGTGTATTCATTTTGGACATGCAAGAAAACCCAAGGCTTTCATGACAGAAGAAAATATTTGAACTAATAATTGATGGGGATTTCCCTAAAAGAGGAAAAAGAACATATTTGAACTAAGAATTGATGGGAGTTTCCCTAAAAGAAAAAACCCTCCAAAAATTGGCGTATACCACTTTATGCAACGCACACACGATATTCTTTAGTAAAAGGCGAAAGAATAGTTCGCTTTGTGCTCATTGTGTGGCTGCGTGATTTTCTTCTGTGGCTGGATCCGACAATAAATAAGGGACACAACTGTTCGCTTCATTGCTCGCATTCGATGTGGGATAAATTCTGCTAACCAAAGTGAGGAATCTTTGTTCTGCTCCAATGTCAATACCAACTGCACTTCTCATTAATTTTTTGGACTAATTTTTCCCTTCTTACTACTAAAATATAGATCCTTGCCGAATTCAAAATAATTAGCCTTTACACTTTCAATTTATTTTTAATGACAAGTTTTATACATTATTGTTGAGATATCATTGTATCTAGATAAAGAATGTTTTTTTTAATTTCCCGTCTAGTGTCCATTTTTTGGTATCCATATTAAACCTCGATTAAACTTAGATTAACGTCGTGAAGTAATACTTTGAGAGTAAAGCGCTTTCTAACTAAAATAATTTCATATTTAGAGCTCGAACTTGAAACATTTGATTAAAAATGAAAGAATATTTATCACTCCACCAAATAGAACAAGAATGGTTTACTCAACATCACTTATCAAATGAATCTTTTAGTAGTTAGTACTAATATTGAGTCGTCTAGTATCTGGAGATAAATCCAATGGTTTGCCCGATTTGAGTCTTCTAGTATATGTAGTTACTTATTACGTACTACTATATGTCTAAATATATTAACATCGTGACAATTCCCATGTCTTTAGATAAATCTACTACACTGATAGGATAAAATCCTCTTTTACCGGACTTAAGGTTCTAAGGAACAATGGTTACTAAATGATTTGTATTTCTAAGGGACCTACACTTTTCACTTATTTGGAATTATGTCTTTATCCATTAATATTAAGAATATGATACTGCGGATTAGACTTGTAAGATGTCAGGAAAATGTATTGAAATGCTCAAAATTGACATTTATGAATAATAGTGAGATCTCATTAAACAAGTATTGTGTGAATAAGCGCGAAAATATGAAACCTTTCTTATGCGGGCTTAATTTTGGAGTGCGAAGAAGTGACTTGTCGATCAAACATTAAGGATTCAATAGCCACATATCTAACAAATAAATATGTCCGATGAGTTACAACTCAACTATAATTTAGATACTTAAATGGAAATTGGTGCCAAATTTGAAGGACGGTAGATATATTTGGCCTTAAAAATTGATGGTTGTTGACTTCTTGTAATATAGAAAAGAGACGATCGATACAACTAAACCTTACTTTGACCACAGAGCTAGGTGCTATTTCACCATTTTGATTGATTATAAGGCTTAATTTGCATGTTTCAAAAAAAAAACTTAAACTCCGTATCAAATCAACCTAAACTAATATTTTTGGACGAAAGTGTATTCATTTTGGCCAAGCAAGAAAACCCAAGGCTTTCATGACAGAAGAAAATATTTGAACTAAAAATTGATGGGGATTTCCCTAAAATAGAAAAAAGAACATATTTGAACTAAGAATTGATGGGAATTCCCTAAAAGAGAAAACCCTCCAAAAATTGGCGTATACCACTTTATGCAACGCGCACACGGTATTCTTTAGTAAAAGGCGAAAGAATAGTTCGCTTTGTGCTCATTGCATGGCTGCGTGATTTTCTTCTGTGGCTGGATACGACAATAAATAAGGGACACAACTGTTCGCTTCATTGCTCGCATTCGATGTGGGATAAATTATGCTAACCAAAGTGAGGAATCTTTGTTCTGCTCCAATGTCAATACCAACTGCACTTCTCAGTAATTTTTTGGACTAATTTTTCCCTTCTTACTACTAAAATAAAGATCCTTGCCGAATTCAAAATAATTAGCCTTTACACTTTCAATTTATTTTTAATGACAAGTTTTATACATTATTGTTGAGATATCATTGTCTCTAGATAAAGAATGTTTTTTTTTAATTTCTCGCCTAGTGTCCATTTTTTGGTATCCATATTAAACCTCGATTAAACTTAGATTAACGTCGTGAAGTCATACTTTGAGAGTAAAGCGCTTTCTAACCAAAAATAATTTCATATTTAGAGCTCGAACTTGAAACATTTGATTAAAAATGAAAGAATATTTATCACTCCACCAAATAGAACAAGAATGGTTTACTCAACATCACTTATCAAATGAATCTTTTAGTAGTTAGTACTAGTATTGAGTCGTCTAGTATACGGAGATAAATCAAATGGTTTGCCCGATTTGAGTCTTCTAGTATATTTAGTTACTTATTACGTACTACTATATGTCTACATATATTAACATCGTGACAATTCCCATGTCATTAGATAAATATACTACACTGATAGGATAAAATCCCCTTTTACCCGACTTAAGGTTCTAAGGAACAATAGTTACTAAATGACTGTATTTCTAAGGGACCTAGACTTTTCAACTTATTTGGAATTATGTCTTTCTCCATTAATATTAATAATGTGATACTGCGGATTAGACTTGTAAGATGTCAGGAAAATGTATTGAAATGCTCAAAATTGACATTTATGAATAATAGTGAGATCTCATTAAACAAGTATTGTGTGAATAAGCCGCAGAAAATATGAAACCTTTCTTATGCGGGCTTAATTTTGGGTGCGAAGAAGTGACTTGTCAGATCAAACATTAAGGATTCAATAGCCACATATCTAACAAATAAATATGTCCGATGAGTTACAACTCAACTATAATTTAGATACTTAAATGGAAATTGGTGCCAAATTTGAAGGACGGTAGATATATTTGGCCTTAAAAATTGATGGTTGTTGACTTCTTGTAATATAGAAAAGAGACGATCGATACAACTAAACCTTACTTTGACCACAGAGCTAGGTGCTATTTCACCATTTTAATTGATTATAAGGCTTAATTTGCATGTTTCAAAAAAAAAACTTAAACTCCGTATCAAATCAACCTAAACTAATATTTTTGGACGAAAGTGTATTCATTTTGGCCAAGCAAGAAAACCCAAGGCTTTCATGAGAGAAGAAAATATTTGAACTAAAAATTGATGGGGATTTCCCTAAAATAGAAAAAAGAACATATTTGAACTAAGAATTGATGGGAATTTCTCTAAAAGAGAAAACCCTCTAAAAATTGGCGTATACCACTTTATGCAACGCGCACACGGTATTCTTTAGTAAAAGGCGAAAGAATAGTTCGCTTTGTGCTCATTGCGTGGCTGCGTGACTTTCTTACGTGGTGGATACGACAATAAATAAGGGACACTGTTCGCTTCATTGCTCGCATTCGATGTGGGATAAATTATGCTAACCAAAGTGAGGAATCTTTGTTCTGCTCCAATGTCAATACCAACCGCACTTCTCATTAATTTTTGGACTAATTTTCCTTCTTACTACTAAAATAAAGATCCTTGCGAATTCAAAATAATTAGCCTTTACACTTTCAATTTATTTTTAATGACAAGTTTTATACATTATTGTTGAGATATCATTGTCTCTAGATAAAGAATGTTTTTTTTTAATTTCTCGCCTAGTGTCCATTTTTTGGTATCCATATTAAACCTCGATTAAACTTAGATTAACGTCGTGAAGTCATACTTTGAGAGTAAAGCGCTTTCTAACCAAAAATAATTTCATATTTAGAGCTCGAACTTGAAACATTTGATTAAAAATGAAAGAATATTTATCACTCCACCAAATAGAACAAGAATGGTTTACTCAACATCACTTATCAAATGAATCTTTTAGTAGTTAGTACTAGTATTGAGTCGTCTAGTATACGGAGATAAATCAAATGGTTTGCCCGATTTGAGTCTTCTAGTATATTTAGTTACTTATTACGTACTACTATATGTCTACATATATTAACATCATGACAATTCCCATGTCATTAGATAAATCAACTACACTGATAGGATAAAATCCTCTTTTACCAGACTTAAGGTTCTAAGGAACAATAGTTACTAAATGAATGTATTTCTAAGGGACCTAGACTTTTCGACTTATTTGGAATTATGTCTTTCTCCATTAATATTAAGAATGTGATATTGCGGATTATACTTGTAAGATGTGAGGAAAATGTATTGAAATGCTCAAAATTGACATTTATGAATAATAGTGAGATCTCATTAAACAAGTACGGTGTGAATAAGCCGCAGAAAATATGAAACCTTTCTTATGCATGCTTAATTTTGGGTGCGAAGAAGTGACTTGTCAGATCAAACATTAAGGATTCAATAGCCACATATCTAACAAATAAATATGTCCAGTAGGTTACAACTCAACTATAATTTAGATGCTTAAATGGAAATTGGTGCCAAATTTGAAGGACGGTAGATATATTTGGCCTTAAAAATTGATGGTTGTTGACTTCTTGTAATATATAAAAGAGACGATCGATACAACTAAACCTTACTTTGCCCACAGAGCTAGGTGCTATTTCACCATTTTGATGGATTTTAAGGCTTAATTTGCATGTTTCAAAAAAGAACTTAAACTCCGTATCAAATCAACCTAAACTAATATTTTTGGACGAAAGTGTATTCATTTTGGACATGCAAGAAAACCCAAGGCTTTCATGACAGAAGAAAATATTTGAACTAATAATTGATGGGGATTTCCTAAAAGAGAAAAAAGAACATATTTGAACTAAGAATTGATGGGAGTTTCCTAAAAGAAAAAACCCTCCAAAATTGGCGTATACCACTTTATGCAACGCATCGATATTCTTTAGTAAAGGCGAAAGAATAGTTCGCTTTGTGCTCATTGCTTGGCTGCGTGATTTTCTTCTGTGGATTGATCATACAATAAATAAGGGACACAACTGTTAGCTTCATTGCTAGCATTCGATGTGGGATAAATTACGCTAACCAAAGTGAGGAATCTTTGTTCTGCTCCAATGTCAATACCAAGCACTTCTCATTAATTTTTGGACTAATTTTCCCTTCTTACTACTAAAATATAGATCCTTGCCGAATTCAAAATAATTAGCCTTTACACTTTCAATTTATTTTTAATGACAAGTTTTATACATTATTGTTGAGATATCATTGTATCTAGATAAAGAATGTTTTTTTTAATTTCCCGTCTAGTGTCCATTTTTTGGTATCCATATTAAACCTCGATTAAACTTAGATTAACGTCGTGAAGTAATACTTTGAGAGTAAAGCGCTTTCTAACTAAAATAATTTCATATTTAGAGCTCGAACTTGAAACATTTGATTAAAAATGAAAGAATATTTATCACTCCACCAAATAGAACAAGAATGGTTTACTCAACATCACTTATCAAATGAATCTTTTAGTAGTTAGTACTAGTATTGAGTCGTCTAGTATACGGAGATAAATCCAATGGTTTGCCCGATTTGAGTCTTCTAGTATATGTAGTTACTTATTACGTACTACTATATGTCTAAATATATTAACATCGTGACAATTCCCATGTCTTTAGATAAATCTACTACACTGATAGGATAAAATCCTCTTTTACCAGACTTAAGGTTCTAAGGAACAATGGTTACTAAATGACTGTATTTCTAAGGGACCTACACTTTTCACTTATTTGGAATTATGTCTTTATCCATTAATATTAAGAATATGATACTGCGGATTAGACTTGTAAGATGTCAGGAAAATGTATTGAAATGCTCAAAATTGACATTTATGAATAATAGTGAGATCTCATTAAACAAGTATTGTGTGAATAAGCCGCAGAAAATATGAAACCTTTCTTATTGCGGGCTTAATTTTGGGTGCGAAGAAGTGACTTGTCAGATCAAACATTAAGGATTCAATAGCCACATATCTAACAAATAAATATGTCCAGTAGGTTACAACTCAACTATAATTTAGATACTTAAATGGAAATTGGTGCCAAATTTGAAGGACGGTAGATATATTTGGCCTTAAAAATTGATGGTTTTTTACTTCTTGTAATATAGAAAAGAGACGAACGATACAACTAAACCTTACTTTGCCCACAGAGCTAGGTGCTATTTCACCATTTTGATTGATTATAAGGCTTAATTTGCATGTTTCAAAAAAACCTTAAACTCCGTATCAAATCAACCTAAACTAATATTTTTGGACGAAAGTGTATTCATTTTGGCCAAGCAAGAAAACCCAAGGCTTTCATGACAGAAGAAAATATTTGAACTAAAAATTGATGGGGATTTCCCTAAAATAGAAAAAAGAACATATTTGAACTAAGAATTGATGGGAATTCCCTAAAAGAGAAAACCCTCCAAAAATTGGCGTATACAACTTTATGCAACGCGCACACGGTATTTTTTAGTAAAAGGCGAAAGAATAGTTTGCTTTGTGCTCATTGCATGCCTGCGTGATTTTCTTCTGTGGCTGGATACGACAATAAATAAGGGACACAACTGTTCGCTTCATTGCTCGCATTCGATGTGGGATAAATTATGCTAACCAAAGTGAGGAATCTTTGTTCTGCTCCAATGTCAATACCAACTGCACTTCTCAGTAATTTTTTGGACTAATTTTTCCCTTCTTACTACTAAAATAAAGATCCTTGCCGAATTCAAAATAATTAGCCTTTACACTTTCAATTTATTTTTAATGACAAGTTTTATACATTATTGTTGAGATATCATTGTCTCTAGATAAAGAATGTTTTTTTTAATTTCTCGCCTAGTGTCCATTTTTTGGTATCCATATTAAACCTCGATTAAACTTAGATTAATGTCGTGAAGTCATACTTTGAGAGTAAAGCGCTTTCTAACTAAAATAATTTCATATTTAGAGCTCGAACTTGAAACATTTGATTAAAAATGAAAGAATATTTATCACTCCACCAAATAGAACAAGAATGGTTTACTCAACATCACTTATCAAATGAATCTTTTAGTAGTTAGTACTAGTATTGAGTCGTCTAGTATACGGAGATAAATCCAATGGTTTGCCCGATTTGAGTCTTCTAGTATATGTAGTTACTTATTACGTACTACTATATGTCTACATATATTAACATCGTGACAATTCCCATGTCATTAGATAAATCTACTACACTGATAGGATAAAATCCTCTTTTACCAGACTTAAGGTTCTAAGGAACAATAGTTACTAAATGACTGTATTTCTAAGGGACCTAGACTTTTCGACTTATTTTGAATTATGTCTTTCTCCATTAATATTAAGAATGTGATACTGCGGATTAGACTTGTAAGATGTCAGAAAAATATATTGAAATGCTCAAAATTGACATTTATGAATAATAGTGAGATCTCATTAAACAAGTACTGTGTGAATAAGCCGCAGAAAATATGAAACCTTTCTTATGCAGGCTTAATTTTGAGTGCGAAGAAGTGACTTGTCAGATCAGACATTAAGGATTCAATAGCCACATATCTAACAAATAAATATGTCCAGTAGGTTACAACTCAACTATAATTTAGATGCTTAAATGGAAATTGGTGCCAAATTTGAAGGACGGTAGATATATTTGGCCTTAAAAATTGATGGTTGTTGACTTCTTGTAATATATAAAAGAGACGATCGATACAACTAAACCTTACTTTGACCACAGAGCTAGGTGCTATTTCACCATTTTGATTGATTATAAGTCTTAATTTGCATGTTTCAAAAAAAAACTTGAACTCCGTATCAAATCAACCTAAACTAATATTTTTGGACGAAAGTGTATTCATTTTGGCCAAGCAAGAAAACCCAAGGCTTTCATGACAGAAGAAAATATTTGAACTAAAAATTGATGGGGATTTCCCTAAAATAGAAAAAAGAACATATTTGAACTAAGAATTGATGGGAATTTCCCTAAAAGAGAAAACCCTCCAAAAATTGGCGTATACCACTTTATGCAAAGGCGCACACGGTATTCTTTAGTAAAAGGCGAAAGAATAGTTCGCTTTGTGCTCATTGCATGGCTGCGTGATTTTCTTCTGTGGCTGGATACGACAATAAATAAGGGACACAACTGTTCGCTTCATTGCTCGCATTCGATGTGGGATAAATTATGCTAACCAACGTGAGGAATCTTTGTTCTGCTCCAATGTCAATACCAACTGCACTTTTCAGTAATTTTTTGGACTAAGTTTTCCCTTCTTACTACTAAAATAAAGATCCTTGCCGAATTCAAAATAATTAGCCTTTACACTTTCAATTTATTTTTAATGACAAGTTTTATACATTATTGTTGAGATATCATTGTCTCTAGATAAAGAATGTTTTTTTTTTTAATTTCTCGCCTAGTGTCCATTTTTTGGTATCCATATTAAACCTCGATTAAACTTAGATTAACGTCGTGAAGTCATACTTTGAGAGTAAAGCGCTTTCTAACTAAAATAATTTCATATTTAGAGCTCCAACTTGAAACATTTGATTAAAAATGAAAGAATATTTATCACTCCACCAAATAGAACAAGAATGGTTTACTCAACATCACTTATAAAATGAATCTTTTGGTAGTTAGTACTATTATCGAGTCGTCTAGTATACGGAGATAAATCAAATGGTTTGCCCGATTTGAGTCTTCTAGTATATTTAGTTACTTATTACGTACTGCTATATGTCTACATATATTAACATCGTGACAATTCCCATGTCATTAGATAAATCTACTACACTGATAGGATAAAATCCTCTTTTACCAGACTTAAGGTTCTAAGGAACAATAGTTACTAAATGACTGTATTTCTAAGGGACCTAGACTTTTCGACTTATTTGGAATTATGTCTTTCTCCATTAATATTAAGAATGTGATACTGCGGATTAGACTTGTAAGATGTCAGAAAAATGTATTGAAATGCTCAAAATTGACATTTATGAATAATAGTGAGATCTCATTAAACAAGTACTGTGTGAATAAGCCGCAGAAAATATGAAACCTTTCTTATGCAGGCTTAATTTTGGGTGCGAAGAAGTTACTTGTCAGATCAAACATTAAGGATTCAATAGCCACATATCTAACAAATAAATATGTCCAGTAGGTTACAACTCAACTATAATTTAGATGCTTAAATGGAAATTGGTGCCAAATTTGAAGGACGATAGATATATTTGGCCTTAAAAATTGATGGTTGTTGACTTCTGGTAATTTATAAAAGAGACGATCGATACAACTAAACCTAACTTTGCCCACAGAGCTAGGTGCTATTTCACCATTTTGATTGATTATAAGGCTTAATTTGCATGTTTCAAAAAAAACTTAAACTCCGTATCAAATCAACCTAAACTAATATTTTTGGACGAAAGTGTATTCATTTTGGCCATGCAAGAAAACCCAAGGCTTTCATGACAGAAGAAAATATTTGAACTAATAATTATAGTTCGCTTTGTGCTCATTGCGTGGCTGCGTGATTTTCTTCTGTGGCTGGATCCGACAATAAATAAGGGACACAACTGTTCGCTTCATTGCTCGCATTCGATGTGGGATAAATTCTGCTAACCAAAGTGAGGAATCTTTGTTCTGCTCCAATGTCAATACCAACTGCACTTCTCATTAATATTTTGGACTAATTTTTCCCTTCTTACTACCAAAATATAGATCCTTGCCGAATTCAAAATAATTAGCCTTTACACTTTCAATTTATTTTTAATGACAAGTTTTATACATTATTGTTGAGATATCATTGTCTCTAGATAAAGAATGTTTTTTTTTAATTTCTCGCCTAGTGTCCATTTTTTGGTATCCATATTAAACCTCGATTAAACTTAGATTAACGTCGTGAAGTCATACTTTGAGAGTAAAGCGCTTTCTAACTAAAATAATTTCATATTTAGAGCTCGAACTTGAAACATTTGATTAAAAATGAAAGAATATTTTCACTCCACCAAATAGAACAAGAATGGTTTACTCAACATCACTTATCAAATGAATCTTTTAGTAGTTAGTACTAGTATTGAGTCGTCTAGTATACGGAGATAAATCAAATGGTTTGCCCGATTTGAGTCTTCTAGTATATTTAGTTACTTATTACGTACTATTATATGTCTACATATATTAACATCGTGACAATTCCCATGTCATTAGATAAATCTACTACACTGATAGGACAAAATCCTCTTTTACCAGACTTAAGGTTTTAAGGAACAATAGTTACTAAATGACTGTATTTCTAAGGGACCTAGACTTTTCGACTTATTTGGAATTATGTCTTTCTCCATTAATATTAAGAATGTGATACTGCGGATTAGACTTGTAAGATGTCAGAAAAATGTATTGAAATGCTCAAAATTGACATTTATGAATAATAGTGAGATCTCATTAAACAAGTACTGTGTGAATAAGCCGCAGAAAATATGAAACCTTTCTTATGCAGGCTTAATTTTGGATGCGAAGAAGTGACTTGTCAGATCAAACATTAAGGATTCAATAGCCACATATCTAACAAATAAATATGTCCAGTAGGTTACAACTCAACTATAATTTAGATGCTTAAATGGAAATTGGTGCCAAATTTGAAGGACGGTAGATATATTTGGCCTTAAAAATTGATGGTTGTTGACTTCTTGTAATATATAAAAGAGACGATCGATACAACTAAACCTTACTTTGCCCACAGAGCTAGGTGCTATTTCACCATTTTGATTGATTATAAGGCTTAATTTGCATGTTTCAAAAAAAACTTAAACTCCGTATCAAATCAACCTAAACTAATATTTTTGGACGAAAGTGTATTCATTTTGGCCATGCAAGAAAACCCAAGGCTTTCATGACAGAAGAAAATATTTGAACTAATAATTATAGTTCGCTTTGTGCTCATTGCGTGGCTGCGTGATTTTCTTCTGTGGCTGGATCCGACAATAAATAAGGGACACAACTGTTCGCTTCATTGCTCGCATTCGATGTGGGATAAATTCTGCTAACCAAAGTGAGGAATCTTTGTTCTGCTCCAATGTCAATGTCACTTCTCATTAATATTTTGGACTAATTTTTCCCTTCTTACTACCAAAATATAGATCCTTGCCGAATTCAAAATAATTAGCCTTTACACTTTCAATTTATTTTTAATGACAAGTTTTATACATTATTGTTGAGATATCATTGTCTCTAGATAAAGAATGTTTTTTTTTAATTTCTCGCCTAGTGTCCATTTTTTGGTATCCATATTAAACCTCGATTAAACTTAGATTAACGTCGTGAAGTCATACTTTGAGAGTAAAGCGCTTTCTAACTAAAATAATTTCATATTTAGAGCTCGAACTTGAAACATTTGATTAAAAATGAAAGAATATTTATCACTCCACCAAATAGAACAAGAATGGTTTACTCAACATCACTTATCAAATGAATCTTTTAGTAGTTAGTACTAGTATTGAGTCGTCTAGTATACGGAGATAAATCAAATGGTTTGCCCGATTTGAGTCTTCTAGTATATTTAGTTACTTATTACGTACTATTATATGTCTACATATATTAACATCGTGACAATTCCCATGTCATTAGATAAATCTACTACACTGATAGGACAAAATCCTCTTTTACCAGACTTAAGGTTCTAAGGAACAATAGTTACTAAATGACTGTATTTCTAAGGGACCTAGACTTTTCGACTTATTTGGAATTATGTCTTTCTCCATTAATATTAAGAATGTGATAATCATGGATTAGACTTGTAAGATGTCGTAAAAATGTATTGAAATGCTCAAAATTGACATTTATGAATAATAGTGAGATCTCATTAAACAAGTACTGTGTGAATAAGCCGCAGAAAATATGAAACCTTTCTTATGCAGGCTTAATTTTGGGTGCGAAGAAGTGACTTGTCAGATCAAACATTAAGGATTCAATAGCCACATATCTAACAAATAAATATGTCCAGTAGGTTACAACTCAACTATAATTTAGATGCTTAAATGGAAATTGGTGCCAAATTTGAAGGACGGTAGATATATTTGGCCTTAAAAATTGATGGTTGTTGACTTCTTGTAATATATAAAAGAGACGATCGATACAACTAAACCTTACTTTGCCCACAGAGCTAGGTGCTATTTCACCATTTTGATTGATTATAAGGCTTAATTTGCATGTTTCAAAAAAAACTTAAACTCCGTATCAAATCAACCTAAACTAATATTTTTGGACGAAAGTGTATTCATTTTGGCCATGCAAGAAAACCCAAGGCTTTCATGACAGAAGAAAATATTTGAACTAATAATTATAGTTCGCTTTGTGCTCATTGCGTGGCTGCGTGATTTTCTTCTGTGGCTGGATCCGACAATAAATAAGGGACACAATCGTCGCTTCATTGCTCGCATTCGATGTGGGATAAATTCTGCTAACCAAAGTGAGGAATCTTTGTTCTGCTCCAATGTCAATACCAACTGCACTTCTCATTAATATTTTGGACTAATTTTTCCCTTCTTACTACCAAAATATAGATCCTTGCCGAATTCAAAATAATTAGCCTTTACACTTTCAATTTATTTTTAATGACAAGTTTTATACATTATTGTTGAGATATCATTGTCTCTAGATAAAGAATGTTTTTTTTTAATTTCTCGCCTAGTGTCCATTTTTTGGTATCCATATTAAACCTCGATTAAACTTAGATTAACGTCGTGAAGTCATACTTTGAGAGTAAAGCGCTTTCTAACTAAAATAATTTCATATTTAGAGCTCGAACTTGAAACATTTGATTAAAAATGAAAGAATATTTATCACTCCACCAAATAGAACAAGAATGGTTTACTCAACATCACTTATCAAATGAATCTTTTAGTAGTTAGTACTAGTATTGAGTCGTCTAGTATACGGAGATAAATCAAATGGTTTGCCCGATTTGAGTCTTCTAGTATATTTAGTTACTTATTACGTACTATTATATGTCTACATATATTAACATCGTGACAATTCCCATGTCATTAGATAAATCTACTACAATCGATAGGACAAAATCCTCTTTACTGCACTTAAGGTTCTAAGGAACAATAGTTACTATATGACTGTATTTCTAAGGGACCTAGACTTTTCAACTTATTTGGAATTATGTCTTTCTCCATTAATATTAATAATGTGATACTGCGGATTAGACTTGTAAGATGTCAGAAAAATGTATTGAAATGCTCAAAATTGACATTTATGAATAATAGTGAGATCTCATTAAACAAGTACTGTGTGAATAAGCCGCAGAAAATATGAAACCTTTCTTATGCAGGCTTAATTTTGGGTGCGAAGAAGTGACTTGTCAGATCAAACATTAAGGATTCAATAGCCACATATCTAACAAATAAATATGTCCAATGAGGTTACAACTCAACTATAATTTAGATGCTTAAATGGAAATTGGTGCCAAATTTGAAGGACGGTAGATATATTTGGCCTTAAAAATTGATGGTTGTTGACTTCTTGTAATATATAAAAGAGACGATCGATACAACTAAACCTTACTTTGCCCACAGAGCTAGGTGCTATTTCACCATTTTGATTGATTATAAGGCTTAATTTGCATGTTTCAAAAAAAACTTAAACTCCGTATCAAATCAACCTAAACTAATATTTTTGGACGAAAGTGTATTCATTTTGGCCATGCAAGAAAACCCAAGGCTTTCATGACAGAAGAAAATATTTGAACTAATAATTATAGTTCGCTTTGTGCTCATTGCGTGGCTGCGTGATTTTCTTACGTGGTCGGATCCGATAATAAATAAGGGACACAACTGCTCGCTTCATTGCTCGCGATTCGATGTGGGATAAATTCTGCTAACCAAAGTGAGGAATCTTTGTTCGCTCCAATGTCAATACCAACACTTCTCATTAATATTTTGGACTAATTTTTCCCTTCTTACTACCAAAATATAGATCCTTGCCGAATTCAAAATAATTAGCCTTTACACTTTCAATTTATTTTTAATGACAAGTTTTATACATTATTGTTGAGATATCATTGTCTCTAGATAAAGAATGTTTTTTTTTAATTTCTCGCCTAGTGTCCATTTTTTGGTATCCATATTAAACCTCGATTAAACTTAGATTAACGTCGTGAAGTCATACTTTGAGAGTAAAGCGCTTTCTAACTAAAATAATTTCATATTTAGAGCTCGAACTTGAAACATTTGATTAAAAATGAAAGAATATTTATCACTCCACCAAATAGAACAAGAATGGTTTACTCAACATCACTTATCAAATGAATCTTTTAGTAGTTAGTACTAGTATTGAGTCGTCTAGTATACGGAGATAAATCAAATGGTTTGCCCGATTTGAGTCTTCTAGTATATTTAGTTACTTATTACGTACTATTATATGTCTACATATATTAACATCGTGACAATTCCCATGTCATTAGATAAATCTACTACACTGATAGGACAAAATCCTCTTTTACCAGACTTAAGGTTCTAAGGAACAATAGTTACTAAATGACTGTATTTCTAAGGGACCTAGACTTTTCGACTTATTTGGAATTATGTCTTTCTCCATTAATATTAAGAATGTGATACTGCGGATTAGACTTGTAAGATGTCAGAAAAATGTATTGAAATGCTCAAAATTGACATTTATGAATAATAGTGAGATCTCATTAAACAAGTACTGTGTGAATAAGCCGCAGAAAATATGAAACCTTTCTTATGCAGGCTTAATTTTGGATGCGAAGAAGTGACTTGTCAGATCAAACATTAAGGATTCAATAGCCACATATCTAACAAATAAATATGTCCAGTAGGTTACAACTCAACTATAATTTAGATACTTAAATGGAAATTGGTGCCAAATTTGAAGGACGGTAGATATATTTGGCCTTAAAAATTGATGGTTGTTAACTTCTTGTAATATAGAAAAGAGACGATCGATACAACTAAACCTTACTTTGACCACAGAGCTAGGTGCTATTTCACCATTTTGATTGATTATATGGCTTAATTTGCATGTTTCAAAAAAAAACTTAAACTCCGTATCAAATCAACCTAAACTAATATTTTTGGACGAAAGTGTATTCATTTTGTCCATGCAAGAAAACCCAAGGCTTTCATGACAGAAGAAAATATTTGAACTAAAAATTGATGGGGATTTCCCTAAAATAGAAAAAAGAACATATTTGAACTAAGAATTGATGGGAATTTCCCTAAAAGAGAAAACCCTCCAAAAATTGGCGTATACCACTTTATGCAACGCGCACACGGTATTCTTTAGTAAAAGGCGAAAGAATAGTTCGCTTTGTGCTCATTGCGTGGCTTCGTGATTTTCTTCTGTGGCTGGTTCCGACAATAAATAAGGGACACAACTGTTCGCTTCATTGCTCGCATTCGATGTGGGATAAATTCTGCTAACCAAAGTGAGGAATCTTTGTTCTGCTCCAATGTCACTTCTCATTAATTTTTGGACTAATTTTTCCCTTCTTACTACCAAAATATAGATCCTTGCCGAATTCAAAATAATTAGCCTTTACACTTTCAATTTATTTTTAATGACAAGTTTTATACATTATTGTTGAGATATAATTGTCTCTAGATAAAGAATGTTTTTTTTAATTTCTCGCCTAGTGTCCATTTTTTGGTATCCATATTAAACCTCGATTAAACTTAGATTAACGTCGTGAAGTCATACTTTGAGAGTAAAGCGCTTTAAAACTAAAATAATTTCATATTTAGAGCTCGAACTTGAAACATTTGATTAAAAATGAAAGAATATTTATCACTCCACCAAATAGAACAAGAATGGTTTACTCAACATCACTTATCAAATGAATCTTTTAGTAGTTAGTACTAGTATTGAGTCGTCTAGTATACGGAGATAAATCAAATGGTCTTCCCGATTTGAGTCTTCTAGTATATTTAGTTACTTATTACATACTGCTATATGTCTACATATATTAACATCGTGACAATTCCCATGTCATTAGATAAATCTACTACACTGATAGGATAAAATCCTCTTTTACCAGACTTAAGGTTCTAAGGAACAATAGTTACTAAATGACAGTATTTCTAAGGGACCTAGACTTTTCGACTTATTTGGAATTATGTCTTTCTCCATTAATATTAAGAATGTGATACTGCGGATTAGACTTGTAAGATGTCAGAAAAATGTATTGAAATGCTCAAAATTGACATTTATGAATAATAGTGAGATCTCATTAAACAAGTACTGTGTGAATAAGCCGCAGAAAATATGAAACCTTTCTTATGCAGGCTTAATTTTGGATGCGAAGAAGTGACTTGTCAGATCAAACATTAAGGATTCAATAGCCACATATCTAACAAATAAATATGTCCAGTAGGTTACAACTCAACTATAATTTAGATGCTTAAATGGAAATTGGTGCCAAATTTGAAGGACGGTAGATATATTTGGCCTTAAAAATTAATGGTTGTTGACTTCTTGTAATATATAAAAGAGACGATCGATACAACTAAACCTTACTTTGCCCACAGAGCTAGGTGCTATTTCACCATTTTGATTGATTATAAGGCTTAATTTGCATGTTTCAAAAAAAACTTAAACTCCGTATCAAATCAACCTAAACTAATATTTTGGACGAAAGTGTATTCATTTTGGCCATGCAAGAAAACCCAAGGCTTTCATGACGTAAGAAAATATTTGAACTAATAATTGATGGGGATTTCCTAAAAGAGAAAAAAAATATATTATTAAGAATAAGAATGAATTTCCTAAAGAAAAAAGAAAAAAAAAAAAAAAAACATAATACTTTTTAATGCATGCATTACATTCTTTTTAAAAAAAAAAAATAGTTCGCTTTGTGCTCATTGCGTGGCTGCGTGATTTTCTTCTGTGGCTGGATCCGACAATAAATAAGGGACACAACTGTTCGCTTCATTGCTCGCATTCGATGTGGGATAAATTCTGCTAACCAAAGTGAGGAATCTTTGTTCTGCTCCAATGTCAATACCAACTGCACTTCTCATTAATTTTTTGGACTAATTTTTCCCTTCTTACTACCAAAATATAGATCCTTGCCGAATTCAAAATAATTAGCCTTTACACTTTCAATTTATTTTTAATGACAAGTTTTATACATTATTGTTGAGATATCATTGTCTCTAGATAAAGAATGTTTTTTTTAATTTCTCGCCTAGTGTCCATTTTTTGGTATCCATATTAAACCTCGATTAAACTTAGATTAACGTCGTGAAGTCATACTTTGAGAGTAAAGCGCTTTCTAACTAAAATAATTTCATATTTAGAGCTCGAACTTGAAACATTTGATTAAAAATGAAAGAATATTTATCACTCCACCAAATAGAACAAGAATGGTTTACTCAACATCACTTATCAAATGAATCTTTAGTAGTTAGTACTAGTATTGAGTCGCCTAGTATACGGAGATAAATCAAATGGTTTGCCCGATTTGAGTCTTCTAGTATATTTAGTTACTTATTACGTACTATTATATGTCTACATATATTAACATCGTGACAATTCCCATGTCATTAGATAAATCTACTACAATCGATAGGATAAAATCCTCTTTACTGCACTTAAGGTTCTAAGGAACAATAGTTACTAAATGACTGTATTTCTAAGGGACCTAGACTTTTCAACTTATTTGGAATTATGTCTTTCTCCATCTATATTAAGAATGTGATACTGTGGATTAGACTTGTAAGATGTCAGGAAAATGTATTGAAATGCTCAAAATTGACATTTATGAATAATAGTGAGATCTGATTAAACAAGTATTGTGTGAATAAGCCGCAGAAAATATGAAACCTTTCTTATGCGGGCTTAATTTTTGGTGCGAAGAAGTGACTTGTCAGATCAAACATTAAGGATTCAATAGCCACATATCTAACAAATAAATATGTCCAGTAGGTTACAACTCAACTATAATTTAGATGCTTAAATGGAAATTGGTGCCAAATTTGAAGGACGGTAGATATATTTGGCCTTAAAAATTGATGGTTGTTGACTTCTTGTAATATAGAAAAGAGACGATCGATACAACTAAACCTTACTTTGCCCACAGAGCTAGGTGCTATTTCACCATTTTGATTGATTATAAGGCTTAATTTGCATGTTTCAAAAAAAACTTAAACTCCGTATCAAATCAACCTAAACTAATATTTTTGGACGAAAGTGTATTCATTTTGGCCAAGCAAGAAAACCCAAGGCTTTCATGACAGAAGAAAATATTTGAACTAATAATTGATGGGGATTTCCCCCAAAAATAGAAAAAAGAACATATTTGAACTAAGAATTGATGAATTTCCTAAAAGAGAAAACCTCCAAAATTGGCGATACCACTTTATGCAACGCGCATTACGTATTCTTTAGTAAAAGGCGAAAGAATAGTTCGCTTTGTGCTCATTGCGTGGCGTGATTTTCTTCTCGTGGTCGATCCGACAATAAATAAGGGACACAACTGTTCGCTTCATTGCTCGCATTCGATGTGGGATAAATTCTGCTAACCAAAGTGAGGAATCTTTGTTCTGCTCCAATGTCAATACCAACTGCACTTCTCATTAATTTTTTGGACTAATTTTTCCCTTCTTACTACCAAAATATAGATCCTTGCCGAATTCAAAATAATTAGCCTTTACACTTTCAATTTATTTTTAATGACAAGTTTTATACATTATTGTTGAGATATCATTGTCTCTAGATAAAGAATGTTTTTTTTAATTTCTCGCCTAGTGTCCATTTTTTGGTATCCATATTAAACCTCGATTAAACTTAGATTAACGTCGTGAAGTCATACTTTGAGAGTAAAGCGCTTTCTAACTAAAATAATTTCATATTTAGAGCTCGAACTTGAAACATTTGATTAAAAATGAAAGAATATTTATCACTCCACCAAATAGAACAAGAATGGTTTACTCAACATCACTTATCAAATGAATCTTTTAGTAGTTAGTACTAGTATTGAGTCGCCTAGTATACGGAGATAAATCAAATGGTTTGCCCGATTTGAGTCTTCTAGTATATTTAGTTACTTATTACGCACTACTATATGTCTACATATATTAACATCGTGACAATTCCCATGTCATTAGATAAATCTACTACATCGATAGGATAAAATCCTCTTTTACTGCACTTAAGGTTCTAAGGAACAATAGTTACTAAATGATCAGATTTCTAAGGGACCTAGACTTTTCAACTTATTTGGAATTATGTCTTTCTCCATTAATATTAAGAATGTGATATCATGGATTAGACTTGTAAGATGTCATGAAAATGTATTGAAATGCTCAAAATTGACATTTATGAATAATAGTGAGATCTCATTAAACAAGTACTGTGTGAATAAGCCGCAGAAAATATGAAACCGTTCTTATGCAGGCTTAATTTTGGGTGCGAAGAAGTGACTTGTCAAATCAAACATTAAGGATTCAATAGCCACATATCTAACAAATAAATATGTCCAGTAGGTTACAACTCAACTATAATTTAGATACTTAAATGGAAATTGGTGCCAAATTTGAAGGACGGTAGATATATTTGGCCTTAAAAATTGATGGTTGTTGACTTCTTGTAATATAGAAAAGAGACGATCGATACAACTAAACCTTACTTTGACCACAGAGCTAGGTGCTATTTCACCATTTTGATTGATTATAAGGCTTAATTTGCATGTTTCAAAAAAAAAACTTAAACTGCGTATCAAATCAACCTAAACTAATATTTTTGGACGAAAGTGTATTCATTTTGGCATGCAAGAAAACCCAAGGCTTTCATGACAGAAGAAAATATTTGAACTAAAAATTGATGGGGATTTCCTAAAATAGAAAAAGAACATATTTGAACTAAGAATTGATGGAATTTCCTAAAAGAAAAACCTCCAAAATTGGCGATACCACTTTATGCAACGCGCACACGGTATTCTTTAGTAAAAGGCGAAAGAATAGTTCGCTTTGTGCTCATTGCGTGGCTGCGTGATTTTCTTCTGTGGCTGGATCCGACAATAAATAAGGGACACAACTGTTCGCTTCATTGCTCGCATTCGATGTGGGATAAATTCTGCTAACCAAAGTGAGGAATCTTTGTTCTGCTCCAATGTCACTTCTCATTAATTTTTTGGACTAATTTTTCCCTTCTTACTACCAAAATATAGATCCTTGCCGAATTCAAAATAATTAGCCTTTACACTTTCAATTTATTTTTAATGACAAGTTTTATACATTATTGTTGAGATATCATTGTCTCTAGATAAAGAATGTTTTTTTTAATTTCTCGCCTAGTGTCCATTTTTTTGTATCCATATTAAACCTCGATTAAACTTAGATTAACGTCGTGAAGTCATACTTTGAGAGTAAAGCGCTTTCTAACTAAAATAATTTCATATTTAGAGCTCGAACTTGAAACATTTGATTAAAAATGAAAGAATATTTATCACTCCACCAAATAGAACAAGAATGGTTTACTCAACATCACTTATCAAATGAATCTTTTAGTAGTTAGTACTAGTATTGAGTCGTCTAGTATACGGAGATAAATCAAATGGTTTGCCCGATTTGAGTCTTCTAGTATATGTAGTTACTTATTACGTACTACTATATGTCTACATATATTAACATCGTGACAATTCCCATGTCATTAGATAAATCTACTACACTGATAGGATAAAATTCTCTTTACTGCACTTAAGGTTCTAAGGAACAATAGTTACTAAATGATCAGATTTCTAAGGGACCTAGACTTTTCAACTTATTTGGAATTATGTCTTTCTCCATTAATATTAAGAATATGATATCATGGATTAGACTTGTAAGATGTCAGAAAATGTATTGAAATGCTCAAAATTGACATTTATGAATAATAGTGAGATCTCATTAAACAAGTATCAGGTGAATAAGCCGCAGAAAATATGAAACCTTTCTTACGCGGGCTTAATTTTGGGTGAAGAAGTGACTTGTCAGATCAAACATTAAGGATTCAATAGCCACATATCTAACAAATAAATATGTCCAGTAGGTTACAACTCAACTATAATTTAGATGCTTAAATGGAAATTGGTGCCAAATTTGAAGGACGGTAGATATATTTGGCCTTAAAAATTGATGGTTGTTGACTTCTTGTAATATAGAAAAGAGACGATCGATACAACTAAACCTTACTTTGCCCACAGAGCTAGGTGCTATTTCACCATTTTGATTGATTATAAGGCTTAATTTGCATGTTTCAAAAAAAAACTTAAACTCCGTATCAAATCAACCTAAACTAATATTTTTGGACGAAAGTGTATTCATTTTGGCCAAGCAAGAAAACCCAAGGCTTTCATGACAGAAGAAAATATTTGAACTAATAATTGATGGGGATTTCCCTAAAAGAGAAAAAAGAACATATTTGAACTAAGAATTGATGGGAATTTCCCTAAAAGAGAAAACCCTCCAAAAATTTGCGTATACCACTTAATGCAACGCGCACACGGTATTCTTTAGTAAAAGGCGAAAGAATAGTTCGCTTTGTGCTCATTGCGTGGCTGCGTGATTTTCTTCTCGTGGTCGATCCGACAATAAATAAGGGACACAACTGTTCGCTTCATTGCTCGCATTCGATGTGGGATAAATTCTGCTAACCAAAGTGAGGAATCTTTGTTCTGCTCCAATGTCACTTCTCATTAATTTTTTGGACTAATTTTTCCCTTCTTACTACCAAAATATAGATCCTTGCCGAATTCAAAATAATTAGCCTTTACACTTTCAATTTATTTTTAATGACAAGTTTTATACATTATTGTTGAGATATCATTGTCTCTAGATAAAGAATGTTTTTTTTAATTTCTCGCCTAGTGTCCATTTTTTGGTATCCATATTAAACCTCGATTAAACTTAGATTAACGTCGTGAAGTCATACTTTGAGAGTAAAGCGCTTTCTAACTAAAATAATTTCATATTTAGAGCTCGAACTTGAAACATTTGATTAAAAATGAAAGAATATTTATCACTCCACCAAATAGAACAAGAATGGTTTACTCAACATCACTTATCAAATGAATCTTTTAGTAGTTAGTACTAGTATTGAGTCGTCTAGTATACGGAGATAAATCAAATGGTTTGCCCGATTTGAGTCTTCTAGTATATGTAGTTACTTATTACGTACTACTATATGTCTACATATATTAACATCGTGACAATTCCCATGTCATTAGATAAATCTACTACACTGATAGGATAAAATCCTCTTTTACCAGACTTAAGGTTCTAAGGAACAATAGTTACTAAATGATCAGATTTCTAAGGGACCTAGACTTTTCAACTTATTTGGAATTATGTCTTTCTCCATTTATATTAAGAATGTGATACTGTGGATTAGACTTGTAAGATGTCAGGAAAATGTATTGAAATGCTCAAAATTGACATTTATGAATAATAGTGAGATCTCATTAAACAAGTATTGTGTGAATAAGCCGCAGAAAATATGAAACCTTTCTTATGCAGGCTTAATTTTGGGTGCGAAGAAGTGACTTGTAAGATCAAACATTAAGGATTCAATAGCCACATATCTAACAAATAAATATATCCAGTAGGTTACAACTCAACTATAATTTAGATACTTAAATGGAAATTGGTGCCAAATTTGAAGGACGGTAGATATATTTGGCCTTAAAAATTGATGGTTGTTGACTTCTTGTAATATAGAAAAGAGACGATCGATACAACTAAACCTTACTTTGACCACAGAGCTAGGTGCTATTTCACCATTTTGATTGATTATAAGGCTTAATTTGCATGTTTCAAAAAAAAAACTTAAACTCCGTATCAAATCAACCTAAACTAATATTTTTGGACGAAAGTGTATTCATTTTGGCCAAGCAAGAAAACCCAAGGCTTTCATGAGAGAAGAAAATATTTGAACTAAAAATTGATGGGGATTTCCCTAAAATAGAAAAAAGAACATATTTGAACTAAGAATTGTTGGGAATTTCCCTAAAAGAGAAAACCCTCCAAAAATTGGCGTATACCACTTTATGCAACGCGCACACGGTATTCTTTAGTAAAAGGCGAAAGAATAGTTCGCTTTGTGCTCATTGCGTGGCTGCGTGATTTTCTTCTGTGGCTGGATCCGACAATAAATAAGGGACACAACTGTTCGCTTCATTGCTCGCATTCGATGTGGGATAAATTCTGCTAACCAAAGTGAGGAATCTTTGTTCTGCTCCAATGTCACTTCTCATTAATTTTTTGGACTAATTTTTCCCTTCTTACTACCAAAATATAGATCCTTGCCGAATTCAAAATAATTAGCCTTTACACTTTCAATTTATTTTTAATGACAAGTTTTATACATTATTGTTGAGATATCATTGTCTCTAGATAAAGAATGTTTTTTTTAATTTCTCGCCTAGTGTCCATTTTTTTGTATCCATATTAAACCTCGATTAAACTTATATTAACGTCGTGAAGTCATACTTTGAGAGTAAAGCGCTTTCTAACTAAAATAATTTCATATTTAGAGCTCGAACTTGAAACATTTGATTAAAAATGAAAGAATATTTATCACTCCACCAAATAGAACAAGAATGGTTTACTCAACATCACTTATCAAATGAATCTTTTAGTAGTTAGTACTAGTATTGAGTCGTCTAGTATACGGAGATAAATCAAATGGTTTGCCCGATTTGAGTCTTCTAGTATATGTAGTTACTTATTACGTACTACTATATGTCTACATATATTAACATCGTGACAATTCCCATGTCATTAGATAAATCTACTACACTGATAGGATAAAATCCTCTTTTACCAGACTTAAGGTTCTAAGGAACAATAGTTACTAAATGACTGTATTTCTAAGGGACCTAGACTTTTCAACTTATTTGGAATTATGTCTTTCTCCATTAATATTAAGAATGTGATACTGCGGATTAGACTTGTAAGATGTCAGGAAAATGTATTGAAATGCTCAAAATTGACATTTATGAATAATAGTGAGATCTCATTAAACAAGTATTGTGTGAATAAGCCGCAGAAAATATGAAACCTTTCTTATGCGGGCTTAATTTTGGGTGCGAAGAAGTGACTTGTCATATCAAACATTAAGGATTCAATAGCCACATATCTAAGAAATAAATATGTCCAGTAGGTTACAACTCAACTATAATTTAGATGCTTAAATGGAAATTGGTGCCAAATTTGAAGGACGGTAGATATATTTGGCCTTAAAAATTGATGGTTGTTGACTTTTTGTAATATAGAAAAGAGACGATCGATACAACTAAACATTACTTTGCCCACAGAGATAGGTGCTATTTCACCATTTTGATTGATTATAAGCCTTAATTTGCATGTTTCAAAAAAAACTTAAACTCCGTATCAAATCAACCTAAACTAATATTTTTGGACGAAAGTGTATTCATTTTGGCCAAGCAAGAAAACCCAAGGCTTTCATGATAGAAGAAAATATTTGAACTAAAAATTGATGGGGATTTCCCTAAAAGAGAAAAAAAACACATATTTGAACTAAGAATTGATGGGAATTTCCCTAAAAGAGAAAACCCTCCAAAAATTGGCGTATACCACTTTATGCAACGCGCACACGGTATTCTTTAGTAAAAGGCGAAAGAATAGTTCGCTTTGTGCTCATTGCGTGGCTGCGTGATTTTCTTCTGTGGCTGGATCCGACAATAAATAAGGGACACAACTGTTCGCTTCATTGCTCGCATTCGATGTGGGATAAATTCTGCTAACCAAAGTGAGGAATCTTTGTTCTGCTCAAATGTCACTTCTCATTAATTTTTTGGACTAATTTTTCCCTTCTTACTACCAAAATATAGATCCTTGCCGAATTCAAAATAATTAGCCTTTACACTTTCAATTTATTTTTAATGACAAGTTTTATACATTATTGTTGAGATATCATTGTCTCTAGATAAAGAATGTTTTTTTTAATTTCTCGCCTAGTGTCCATTTTTTGGTATCCATATTAAACCTCGATTAAACTTAGATTAACGTCGTGAAGTCATACTTTGAGAGTAAAGCGCTTTCTAACTAAAATAATTTCATATTTAGAGCTCGAACTTGAAACATTTGATTAAAAATGAAAGAATATTTATCACTCCACCAAATAGAACAAGAATGGTTTACTCAACATCACTTATCAAATGAATCTTTTAGTAGTTAGTACTAATATTGAGTCGTCTAGTATACGGAGATAAATCAAATGGTTTGCCCGATTTGAATCTTCTAGTTATGTAGTTACTTATTACGTACTACTATATGTCTACATATATTAACATCGTGACAATTCCCATGTCATTAGATAAATCTACTACACTCATAGGATAAAATCCTCTTTTACCAGACCTAAGGTTCTAAGGAACAATAGTTACTAAATGACTGTATTTCTAAGGGACCTAGACTTTTCAACTTTTTTCGAATTATGTCTTTCTCCATTAATATTAAGAATGTGATACTGCGGATTAGACTTGTAAGATGTCAGGAAAATGTATTGAAATGCTCAAAATTGACATTTATGAATAATAGTGAGATCTCATTAAACAAGTATTGTGTGAATAAGCCGCAGAAAATATGAAACCTTTCTTATGCGGGCTTAATTTTGGGTGCGAAGAAGTGACTTTGCATATCAAACATTAAGGATTCAATAGCCACATATCTAAGAAATAAATATGTCCAGTAGGTTACAACTCAACTATAATTTAGATGCTTAAATGGAAATTGGTGCCAAATTTGAAGGACGGTAGATATATTTGGCCTTAAAAATTGATGGTTGTTGACTTCTTGTAATATAGAAAAGAGACGATCGATACAACTAAACATTACTTTGCCAACAGAGATAGGTGCTATTTCACCATTTTGATTGATTATAAGCCTTAATTTGCATGTTTCAAAAAAAACTTAAACTCCGTATCAAATCAACCTAAACTAATATTTTTGGACGAAAGTGTATTCATTTTGGCCAAGCAAGAAAACCCAAGGCTTTCATGATAGAAGAAAATATTTGAACTAAAAATTGATGGGATTTCTAAAAGAGAAAAAAAACACATATTTGAACTAAGAATTGATGGGAATTTCCCTAAAAGAGAAAACCCTCCAAAAATTGGCGTATACCACTTTATGCAACGCGCACACGGTATTCTTTAGTAAAAGGCGAAAGAATAGTTCGCTTTGTGCTCATTGCGTGGCTGCGTGATTTTCTTCTGTGGCTGGATCCGACAATAAATAAGGGACACAACTGTTCGCTTCATTGCTCGCATTCGATGTGGGATAAATTCTGCTAACCAAAGTGAGGAATCTTTGTTCTGCTCCAAGTTCAATACCAACTGCACTTCTCATTAATTTTTTGGACTAATTTTTCCCTTCTTACTAACAAAATATAGATCCTTGCCGAATTCAAAATAATTAGCCTTTACACTTTCATTTTTTTTTTAATGACAAGTTTTATACATTATTGTTGAGATATCATTGTCTCTAGATAAAGAATGTTTTTTTTTTTAATTTCTCGCCTAGTGTCCATTTTTTGGTATCCATATTAAACCTCGATTAAACTTAGATTAACGTCGTAAAGTCATACTTTGAGAGTAAAGCGCTTTCTAACTAAAATAATTTCATATTTAGAGCTCGAACTTGAAACATTTGATTAAAAATGAAAGAATATTTATCACTCCACCAAATAGAACAAGAATGGTTTACTCAACATCACTTATCAAATGAATCTTTTAGTAGTTAGTACTAATATTGAGTCATCTAGTATACGGAGATAAATCAAATGGTTTGCCCGATTTGAATCTTCTAGTATATGTAGTTACTTATTACGTACTACTATATGTATACATATATTAACATCGTGACAATTCCCATGTCATTAGATAAATCTACTACACTGATAGGATAAAATCCTCTTTTACCAGACTTAAGGTTCTAAGGAACAATAGTTACTAAATGACTGTATTTCTAAGGGACCTAGACTTTTCAACTTTTTTCGAATTATGTCTTTCTCCATTAATATTAAGAATGTGATACTGCGGATTAGACTTGTAAGATGTCAGGAAAATGTATTGAAATGCTCAAAATTGACATTTATGAATAATAGTGAGATCTCATTAAACAACTACTGTGTGAATAAGCCGCAGAAAATATGAAACCTTTCTTATGCGGGCTTAATTTTGGGTGCGAAGAAGTGACTTGTCAGATCAAACATTAAGGATTCAATTGCCATATATCTAACAAATAAATATGTCCAGTAGGTTACAACTCAACTATAATTTAGATGCTTAAATGGAAATTGGTGCCAAATTTGAAGGACGGTAGATATATTTGGCCTTAAAAATTGATCGTTGTTGACTTCTTGTAATATAGAAAAGAGACGATCGATACAACTAAACCTTACTTTTCACACAGAGCTAGGTGCTATTTCACCATTTTGATTGATTATAAGGCTTAATTTGCATGTTTAAAAAAAAAACTTAAACTCCGTATCAAATCAACCTAAACTAATATTTTTGGACGAAAGTGTATTCATTTTGGCCAAGGAAGAAAACCCAAGGCTTTCATGATAGTAGAAAATATTTCAACTAAAAATTGATGGGAATTTCCCTAAAAGAGAAAAAAGAACATATTTGAACTAAGAATTGACGGGAATTTTCCTAAAAGAGAAAATCCTCCATAAATTGGCGTATACCACTTTATGCAATGCGCACACGGTATTCTTTAGTAAAAGGCGAAAGAATAGTTCGCTTTGTGCTCATTGCGTGGCTGCGTGATTTTCTTCTGTGGCTGGATCCGACAATAAATAAGGGACACAACTGTTCGCTTCATTGCTCGCATTCGATGTGGGATAAATTCTGCTAACCAAAGTGAGGAATCTTTGTTCTGCTCCAATGTCAATACCAACTGCACTTCTCATTAATTTTTTGGACTAATTTTTCCCTTCTTACTACCAAAATATAGATCCTTGCCGAATTCAAAATAATTAGCCTTTACACTTTCAATTGTTTTTAATGACAAGTTTTATACATTATTGTTGAGATATCATTGTCTCTAGATAAATAATGTTTTTTTTTTAATTTCTCGCCTAGTGTCCATTTTTTGGTATCCATACTAAACCTCGATTAAACTTAGATTAACGTCGTGAAGTCATACTTTGAGAGTAAAGCGCTTTCTAACTAAAATAATTTCATATTTAGAGCTAGAACTTGAAACATTTGATTAAAAATGAAAGAATATTTATCACTCCACCAAATAGAACAAGAATGGTTTACTCAACATCACTTATCAAATGAATCTTTTAGTAGTTAGTACTAGTATTGAGTCGTCTAGTCTAGTATACGGAGATAAATCAAATGGTTTGCCCGATTTGAGTCTTCTAGTATATGTAGTTACTTATTACGTACTACTATATGTCTACATATATTAACATTGTGACAATTCCCATGTCATTAGATAAATCTACTACACTGATAGAATAAAATCCTCTTTTACCAGACTTAAGGTTCTAAGGAACAATGATTACTGAATGACTGTATTTCTAAGGGACCTAGACTTTTCAACTTATTTGGAATTATGTCTTTCTCCATTAATATTAAGAATGTGATACTGCGGATTAGACTTGTAAGATGTCAGGAAAATGTATTGAAATGCTCAAAATTGACATTTATGAATAATAGTGAGATCTCATTAAACAAATAATGTGTGAATAAGCCGCAGAAAATATGAAACCTTTCTTATGCGGGCTTAATTTTGGGTGCGAAGAAGTGACTTGTCAGATCAAACATTAAGGATTCAATTGCCATATATCTAACAAATAAATATGTCCAGTAGGTTACAACTCAACTATAATTTAGATGCTTAAATGGAAATTGGTGCCAAATTTGAAGGACGGTAGATATATTTGGCCTTAAAAATTGATGGTTGTTGACTTCTTGTAATATAGAAAAGAGACGATCGATACAACTAAACCTTACTTTGCCCACAGAGCTAGGTGCTATTTCACCATTTTGATTGATTATAAGGCTTAATTTGCATGTTTAAAAAAAAAACTTAAACTCCGTATCAAATCAACCTAAACTAATATTTTTGGACGAAAGTGTATTCATTTTGGCCAAGGAAGAAAACCCAAGGCTTTCATGATAGTAGAAAATATTTCAACTAAAAATTGATGGGAATTTCCCTAAAAGAGAAAAAAAAAACATATTTGAACTAAGAATTGACGGGAATTTTCCTAAAAGAGAAAATCCTCCATAAATTGGCGTATACCACTTTATGCAACGCGTACACAGTATTCTTTAGTAAAAGGCGAAAGAATAGTTCGCTTTGTGCTCATTGCGTGGCTGCATGATTTTCTTCTGTGGCTGGATCCGACAATAAATAAGGGACACAACTGTTCGCTAAATTGCTCGCATTCGATGTGGGATAAATTCTGCTAACCAAAGTGAGGAATCTTTGTTCTGCTCCAATGTCAATACCAACTGCACTTCTCATTAATTTTTTGGACTAATTTTTCCCTTCTTACTACCAAAATATAGATCCTTGCCGAATTCAAAATAATTAGCCTTTACACTTTCAATTTTTTTTAATGACAAGTTTTATACATTATTGTTGAGATATCATTGTCTCTAGATAAATAATGTTTTTTTTTAAATTTCTCGCCTAGTGTCCATTTTTTGGTATCCATACTAAACCTCGATTAAACTTAGATTAACGTCGTGAAGTCATACTTTGAGAGTAAAGCGCTTTCTAACTAAAATAATTTCATATTTAGAGCTAGAACTTGAAACATTTGATTAAAAATGAAAGAATATTTATCACTCCACCAAATAGAACAAGAATGGTTTACTCAACATCACTTATCAAATGAATCTTTTAGTAGTTAGTACTAGTATTGAGTCGTCTAGTATACGGACATAAATCTAATGGTTTGCCCGATTTGAGTCTTCTAGTATATGTAGTTACTTATTACGTACTACTATATGTCTACATATATTAACATTGTGACAATTCCCATGTCATTAGATAAATCTACTACACTGATAGGATAAAATCCTCTTTTACCAGATTTAAGGTTCTAAGGAACAATGATTACTGAATGACTGTATTTCTAAGGGACCTAGACTTTTCAACTTATTTGGAATTATGTCTTTCTCCATTAATATTAAGAATGTGATACTGCGGATTAGACTTGTAAGATGTCAGGAAAATGTATTGAAATGCTCAAAATTGACATTTATGAATAATAGTGAGATCTCATTAAACAAATACTGTGTGAATAAGCCGCATAAAATATGAAACCTTCTTATGCGGGCTTAATTTTGGGTGCGAAGAAGTGACTTGTCAGATCAAACATTAAGGATTCAATAGCCATATATCTAACAAATAAATATGTCCAGTAGGTTACAACTCAACTATAATTTAGATGCTTAAATGGAAATTGGTGCCAAATTTGAAGGACGGTAGATATATTTGGCCTTAAAAATTGATCGTTGTTGACTTCTTGTAATATAGAAAAGAGACGATCGATACAACTAAACCTTACTTTGCCCACAGAGCTAGGTGCTATTTCACCATTTTGATTGATTATAAGGCTTAATTTGCATGTTTCAAAAAAAAAACTTAAACTCCGTATCAAATCAACCTAAACTAATATTTTTGGACGAAAGTGTATTCATTTTGGCCAAGCAAGAAAACCCAAGGCCTTCATGACAGATGAAAATATTTGAACTAAAAATTGATGGGGATTTCCCTAAAAGAGAAAAAAGAACATATTTAAACTAAGAATTGATGGGAATTTCCCTAAAAGAGAAAACCCTCCACAAATTGGCGTATACCACTTTATGCAACGCGCACACGGTATTCTTTAGTAAAAGGCGAAAGAATAGTTCGCTTCGTGCTCATTGCGTGGCTGCGTGATTTTCTTCTGTGGCTGGATCCGACAATAAATAAGGGACACAAATGTTCGCTTCATTACTCGCATTCGATGTGGGATAAATTCTGCTAACCAAAGTCATCTCTCCAGGAATCTTTGTTCCGTTCCAATGTCAATACCAACTACACTTTTCATTAATTTTTCCTTCTTACCACCAAAATATAGATCCTTGCCGAATTCGAAATAATTAGCCTTTACTCTTTCAATTTTATTTTTAATGACAAGTTTTATACATTATTGTTGAGATTAGGGGTGCACAATATTCGGTCCGGACCGAACCGGACCGAGATTGTCGGTCCGGTCTTCGGTCCTTTAAAATTCTTGTTTCGGTTTTCGGTCCGGTCCGGACCGATTTTTAATTTTATTTTATAATATATTATATATACACCTATCCCAGACCCCCCCTCGCCCCTCTGCCCCTCCCACTACGAATACATTTATACATTTATATTAATACTTATAAATTATAATAAGTCTAAATCTAATACTTTAAACCCCCCCCCCTCCCCCGACTTCTCGTCTAAGGCGTCTTCCCGACCCTCTCTCTCTCCCTCATTTCTAAATCCCTAAATACCTAAATCCCATTCCAAATTTCCAATCCCAATCGCAGACTCACGATCGCGATCCACTCGACTCAAAGACTCAAGAGAGGCACTCCACTCACTCACTCAAGACTCACTTTCGCGTCGTCGACGAGTGACGACTCCTCAGTCTTCACTCGTCCAGTCGTCCGTCAACGTCGGTTACGTCGCGTCGTCGCCTCTCAATCTCAATCCCAGTCTCTCAATCTGTCGGCTGTCGCTTCTCACTTCTCAGTTTTCTCAAGTTCCAGACTTCAGTCCACTAAGACTCGAGACTCCAGACTCAGTCGCCTCTCTCACTCTCTCGAGTCTCCTCAGTACCCTCAGTCGCCTCAGTCGCTCAATCTATCGACAAGGTATAGTTCATTAGTTTGTCATTTGAAGTTGTGCAACCAAAGTTTGTATTCATTTGTATTTTTAAATGATATTAAATGTTTGTATTCACATGTAGATGATTTCTAGTACCTCTGAATCTCATATCCAATCCAAAAGGAAAAGAGACGATGAAATGACTCGTCCGTCGACTCACTCGACTGTACCAGAATTTGAAGCAGGGGCTGTCCCTGACCCTGAGTTTGTATTGCCTTCTCAAACACCAACAAATACACTCCACACAGAGACAACAACTCAGACAAGTATTATGCCAACGGAGGAACGACAGTATATTACTTGCAACAAACAAAGGGCTGAATATTGGAAGGAATACAAGCTTTATTTGACTAATGGCGAGGGCAAGCGTCGAGCTGAATGTAAGTATTGCCATAAAACTTTTGCGTGTGACTCTGCTATTAATGGTAACAAAAATGTGAAAAATCATGCAACTCAATGCCTACTAAACCCGGAGAATGTGATTAAACAAAATCAAAGTAAATTGACTTTGGAGGCTGTTGCGGATAAAAAAGGAGAAGGAAAGTTGAGAAATTGGGTTTTAAATGTAAATGAAGTTAGGGAAGCGTTGTGCTATATGGTGATAGTTGACGAACTTCCTTTTCGTTGTGTTGAAAAACCCGGTTTTAAGCATTTCATATCTGTTGCTTGCCCTGAGTTTATAGTACCCTCCCGTATGACTGTGGCGCGTGATTGCTTTCAACTTTATTTGAAGGAAAAAGAAAAGTTGAAAGAATTTCTCAAATTGTCATGCCAACGAGTCTGTGTGACAACTGATTCATGGACATCTAATCAAAGAATCAACTATATGTGCCTTACCGCTCATTTTATAGACAATGATTGGAATTTGCAAAAACGAATTCTAAACTTTTGTCCAATTACAAGTCATAGGGGTGAGTCAATTGCAAAAGCTATAGAATCTTGTTTAGAGAGTTGGGATTTACATATGAAACTTTTTACCGTGACTGTTGATAATGCCTCTTCAAATGATGTTGCTTGTAGTCACTTGATGAGAATAGTTCAAAGCAATGGTAGTGCAATAAGTAAGGGAAAGTATTTGCATATGAGATGTGTCGCTCATATTGTTAATCTTATTGTTTGGGATGGTTTGAAAATAAAAGATTCTCTTAAAGCAATTGAAAGAATTCGAGCTATTGTGAAATTTGTGAGGAATTCTCCTGCTAGGCTTCTTAAATTTAAAGAAATTGCAACAGTCTTGAAAATAGAGAGCAAATCTTTGTTGTCACTTGATGTGCCCACTCGTTGGAACTCAACTCATACTATGTTGATGGCAGCTATAAAATTTGAGCGAGTTTTTAGTATGTTTGAACTTCATAAAGAAAACGATCTTAAAGAGCCTAATAATGTAGGGTGTCCTAATGAGAATGATTGGTTGTTGGCCATGAGGCTTGTTATCTTTCTAGAAAAGTTTTATATTTTAACTAATAATGTCTATGCTTCTTTGAGTGTCACGTGCAATAGTGCATTGTTTGATATTGGTACGGCTCTTGGAATATTAAAAGATCTAGAAAGTACTTGTGATGTAGAATTGCGTGCAATGGCTGGTAAGATGAAAGAAAAGTTTGATAAGTATTGGGGTAGTTTAGAAAAGTTTAACATGTTGATTTATGTGGCTGTCATTCTTGATCCTTCGATGAAAAAGGTTGGTTTACAATTGACTCTACATGAGATGTATGGGGAAGTGAAGGGTGATAGTTTGCTTGAGAATGTTCAACAAGTCCTAAATGATTTGTTCGATGAATATAAGGCTATGTATTTCCCTATTGTTGCTTTGAGTGGGAGTGATGTATCTAAATCAAGTGACATGGGATTAGATCTCAAGACTAAAGTTAGGAAGCTCAAATCATCGTTAGAAGCAAAGGGTAAATATAGTACGAGGCCGGAGCTTGATCGATATTTGAATGAAGAGGCGGATGAAGAAGATATTGAAATCTTAACTTGGTGGAAGCTCAATTCACTAAGATTTCCCGTTGTTTCACGCATGGCTCGTGATATATTAGCTATTCCAGTATCTACAGTTGCTTCTGAGGCTGCATTTAGTACCGGAGGACGAACACTTGATCAGTTCAGGAGTTCTTTGACACCTAAGGTAATACATTTTCTTTTGTATTTTTTGTAAACCAAATTTAATTTTTATTATATTAATTGGTAAGTTCTGTTTCTTAACTTTTATTTTATGTTAAAGATGGTGCAAGGACTCATTTGTGGTCAAGATTGGTTTCGTTCAACTTTGACGAAGAAATCCAAACTAATTAATGTGGAAGAATCATTAGAAGAGTTGCAAGATTTGGAGAATGGTATGATATATTGATATGAATATGATGATATCTCATTGCAAGCATAAGAAGAGTTACAATTCTTATTACTAACTTTATTATTTTCTTTCATACAGATTTTCAAAAGTGTGGAATTGATGAATCTACCATCTATGTTTGATGGTTTGAGTGTTTGTATATGTATAATGTATGTCATTCTCTTCCCTACTGACTACTGTTGTTTACTTGTTTTTAGTTTTGGCATGTTTGTCATTGTCTCTGGAAGTGGAATAAGAGGCATTAGGATTAGAAATTTTCAAGAATAAATTGTAGACTATGCCTAATTGCCTATTGCCTAATGTGGACACTTTGGATCGACAGACAGGAAGTGAGACCGAGGATGAGCGTGGAATGTGGATCAAGAGCAAGAAAATGAAGGAATGCAGCAAGCTGCAAGCAGCATTGCAGCAGCAAAGAAAAGACTTCAAGAAAAGAAAAGAAGAAGAAGGCAAAGAAGCGGCAGAAAGTAAGCAACCAAGCACCAGTTGGTTTTTTTAGTTATTAATTAAAGCTTACTTTGTGTAATAATAATAAAACATGTAAAAAGATTATTGCAATTTGAATTTGGGGTGTGGAGTGTGGAGTGTGGACAGTGGACAGGACACTATGGATGGAGTACTGGAGTGGAAACTGTGGAATTGGATTTATTGCAAATTTGCAATTTGGATTTTGAATTTCTGCATATTTGATATTCGGTCCACTCGGTCCATTCGGTCCAAATGACCGGACCGGACCGAACCTGGACCGGACCGAAAAATTCGATCCGGTCTTCGGTCCGGACAATTTTACTGTTCGGTCTTCGGTCCGGTCCGATTCGGTTCGGTCCGATCCGGTTTTAACCTTTTGTGCACCCCTAGTTGAGATATCATGGTCTCTAGATAAAAAGTGTTTTTTTTTGTTTCTCGCCTAGTGTCCATTTTTTGGTATTCATATTGAAGCCCGATTAAACTTAGATTAACGTTGTGAAGTCATACATTGAGAGTAAAGCGCTTCCTAACAAAAAACAATTTCATACTTAGAATTCGAACTTGAAACATTTGATTAAAAATGAAAGAATGTTTACCACTCCACCAAATAGAACAAGAATGATTTACTCAACATCACTTATCAAATGAATCTTTTAGTAGTTAGTACTAGTATTGAGTCTTCTAATATACGTAGATAAATCAAATAGTTTGCCCGATTTGAGTCGTCTAGTATATGTAGTTACTTATTACGTACTACTATATGTTTACATTTATTAACATCGTGCCAATTTCCATGTCATTAGATAAATCTACTACACTGATAGGATAAAATCCTCTTTTACCAGACTTTAGATTTTAAGGAACAATGGTTACTAAATGACTGTATTTCTAAGGGACCTCGACTTCTCAACTTATTTGGAATTATGTCTCTCCATTAATATTAAAAATGTGATACTGCGGATTAGACTTGTAAGATTTCAGAAAAATGTATTGAAATGCTCAAAATTGACATTTATGAATAACATTTCTATCATGGATAAAGAGTTCATGTTCGGTACATCGATAATGTAAACAACTTTCATATTCAGCTTAAATTGACCAACAATAATAGATAACTCTTCGTATCAAATCTGATATGATAATATGAAAAATAAAATAATACTACTAAACTGCAATATTCGGTTACAATGCAATGGTAATATATAATTTACATCACTTGTTTACGTAAGACTTTATTTTTGAATATTCTTATCTCATATAATCAATTGGTTATTACTTATTATTACAGGTGAAATTTCTACTTCCTATATATATGTCAATAAATATTTTATAGCTATTACTTCTTTTCTCCTCTCCTGTTGAAAAGAAAACATTGCTGGCATTGACAGATCAATAATATGATTATGCCATGTGCCTCCCTCGTTTTTTTTTTGTGTGTGAGAGTGTGGGGATAAGTTCCCATGTGCCTCAGAATTCTATCGGACCAACTCAAGAATGTCGGGTTGCCGATACAAACAATCGATTAATTTTACAATTGGTTGTCGGCTTTATCGATGCGTATAGTGGTGTGGGAACCCTCATCCGACAAAGTAATCCTCTTCCACCCTTTTACCAAACCTGCTCTATGCTTATTCATGAAGAGGTGAGTTTCACCAAAAAGACGGTGACTGTTTCAAATTCTGTCATGGTTGTTGCCTCGTCCAACGAAACTAATACACATTTTGAAACATGTCACCAAACCGAGGACAAAGGGCGAAATGTTGGAAAAAATTGTGGAGCTCGCGGTGACGGAAAAAGTGGAGGCCACCGAAATTCCGACAGCGGTGGAACGGGCGGCAGAGGTGGCGGACAACAGCCAAATTCCGGTGGGCAGTGGCAGCCCCGAGCCCAGTGAGGCGGCAGACCACCACAGTGGGCCTGGCAGTGGCCTTGGGTTGTGCCACCCTGCCCATTTCCTTTAGGAAATTAGGCCAGGCCCAACCCAAGGCAAACTGGCCAGCCCACTGCCAGCCAGCAGCCTCATGTACTTGGGCCCAGCAGCGTTAGCCGTAACCAATCAGTTTTTGGGCCAATGTCGAATCAGTGGCAGGAGGCCCATTCGGCAGTGGCCAGCCTAATAGACATTGAGTCTGTCATGAACACTCTTGGACTTAATCTGCCCGACGCAAATTGATACACAGACACCGGAGTGACGTCTCATAAGACGTCCTCCCAAGGTAATCTCTCATCCTATTTTAATTTGAGCAAAAATAATAGTATAATTGTCGAAAATGGTCATTCTATTCCAATTCGTGGTCTTGATTCTACCAAATTGTCTCCCCCAAATCCATCATTAATTTTAAAGAATGTCCTTCATGCTCCACAAATTAATTAAAAACTTGGTTTTAGTTAGAAAGTTTACAACTGATAATTGGGTGTCGGTGATTTTGACCCTTTTGGATTTTCCGTGAAGGATTTTGCAATTCTAATGGTTTAAACTTTCGCCTATCATGTCCCCACGCATTCTCGCAAAACGGAAAGGCGGAACGAAAAGTTCGAACCATCAATAACATTGTTAGAACATCCCTTGCTCATGCCACACTACCACCATCATTTTGACATCATGCACTACAAATGACAACATATATATTGAACATACTTCCCCACAAAAACTTGTCTTAGCAAGCTCCTCTAAAAATCATATACCTAAGGGACCCATCTTATTCTCATTTATGGGTATTCGGGGCTTCTATCCTCTCTTTCCATCCACCACAATCCACAAATTTCAACCCCAGTCTACTCCTTGCGTTATTTTGGGTTATCCTTCTAATCATTGAGGTTACAAGTATTGCGACCTATCCTTCAATAAAATCATTGTGAGTCTTCACATAATCTTTGATGAAACAAATTTCCCATTTATCAAAATGCATGTGTCCGGATCACCTACCTATGATTTTCTAGATGATGGCATATCACCATATTTGGCTCAACATTTTTCTCGTCCCACAACCACTGTTTCGGCCAACCCAATTTTTTTGGGTGAATTGGGCCTAGAAAGTAGAAATAGTGGCCCAATCACGAAAGCTAACTAGGCAACTTTCATCGTCCCTGAGCCCAGTACTGCCGATAGTTCTGGCCCGTTATCTCAAAGCACACCGCTCGCTGGCGGTGGTCACGGCCCAAAGACTGCGCGAGATGGGTCACGATCCTATACACTTTCCATCGGTCGATTCGATCCCCGTTGGCCCGATTCCAAGTCCGACCCAGTGGCTAGTCACTCGTAGTCAACACGGCATTATCAAACCCAACCCCAAAGTATAGCCTGCACACCCGAGTTTTAAAATCAACATTGCCTCGTAATCTTGTGTCTGCTCTTAATGACCCGAATTGAAAAATGACTATGGATGATGAATTTAATTCTTTTATTAAAAATATGACATAGGAGTTGGTACCTCATCCCCCTAATGCTAATATAATTCGGTTTATGTGGATTTTCAGTCACAAAGAAAAATCTGATGGTACTTTTGAGCGGCATAAAACATGCCTTTTAGGTGATGGAAAGATAAAACAGGTTGGTGTGGATTGCGGTGAGACGTTCAGTCCGGTGGTTAAATCGACAACTATCAGAACACTCCTTAGTTTGGTTATGTCAAAGGCATTGCCACTTCATCAGTTATATGTCAAAAATGCTTTCCTCCATGGACAACTAAATGAAACAATATACATGTACCAGCCTTTGGGATATATGAACTCCACTTATCCAAATCATGTGTGTCTGCTAAAGAAATTATTATATGGGCTAAAATAGGCCCCCCGGGCCCTGTACAAGAGGTTTGTGGATTTTGTTTCACATATTGGGTTTTCTAACAACCGTTCTAATCATTCTCTGTTTATCTACCGTCAGGGTAATAATATTGCTTATCTTCTTTTATATGTGGATGATATTATATTAACTGCCTCATCCGATGTTCTTCGCAAGTCCATCATGTCACTGATTGGCTCTGAATTTGCTATAAAGGATCTAGGGCCACTACTACTTTTTGGGGATAGTTGTGACACGTCTTGCAGGTGGTTTATTTTTATCCCAAAAGAAGTAGGCAACAAAGATTGTTGAACGTGCTGACATGTCCTCTTGTAAACTGTCAGCAACTCCGGTTGATGCTAAACCCAAATTGAGTGCCTCCTCCAGCAAGCTATTTACCGACCCGACACTTTACCGCAGCTTGGCAGGGCCCTGCAATATCTTACATTCATAAGATCGGATATTTCTTATGCAGTGCAACAAGTGTGTCTATTCATGCATAATTCGATGGATGATCATATGCATGCTCTCAAACGCATTGTGTGTTATATTCAGGGTACTCTAGATTTGTCTTGCATTTATATTGTAGATTGTATTAGTGGTATAATTACCATAATGTTGGAAGATCAATATTGAAGAAAATATTATTAATATGTTCTTTTCCTTTTATAAAACTTACACCGTAATGTAAGTAAATAAACCTCTATTAATTAAATGGCTCTTTCCTGAACCTCGCCTGTAGCGGGAGTATAGTAGCCCTTTTAATTAAACAAAACCAGAGGAGTTTCACAACTCACTAAATTCCTTGTACCATAAAAGAAAAGTAGAAAACACGTCTTCTTTCCTCTTCATCACAGGCTAGTAGAGGACAGCATACCAATAGTAGCACCCACGACAAAGTGTCTGGAATATACATCTTCTTTTGGGACGGAGGCACGCGTGCTAAGGAAAATATCAACTTGGAAACGCCATACATAAAATAATAAAGAAAAAGAATGAATTTACAATTTCACCTTCAAGTTGCCTATATGGTAATCTTAACAACAGCTTACCACAAATGTTACCAGAAAAAGATTTCAATCATATTTGTCCAAACAAATTGTCCTTCAAGTCACATTACTTGAAAAACTTATCAGACATCAATGGCACTCGACTTGGACCTCCTAAAGTCTTTGCTCCTGCGAGATTGTTCGCCTGATAATGATTTACTACCATCCGAAGGATCTCTCATTTGTCGCAGCCTCAAAGCTGATATTCCAGAACTCTTATGATCAGCAACCTCAAACATCTGATTCAGAGAATCTTCTATGTACTCAGGTGAAGGATAAGACTTGACATGCAACGAAGACACAAAATTGTTCAAGAATTCAGCATATACAGGCATAACAAGTTTCACAGTAGCCTCTCTCATTTGCTCTCTCAAGTCTGCATCAGTGATATGATAAAAGCTTTTATGCCTCTGAGTAATATCATCAAATCCTTTGACGAACGCCTCCATTTTCCCTCGTACCATAGCAGTAATTCCGTCTTTGTCAACTCTCTTAAGTTCTTCTCTATCCAGCAGCCTCACTAGAGGCCCCCAAGCTTGTTTTTGATATGAATAAGCTGATTCTTCAGCCGCAATTTTGAATGTCTTCTTCATATACTGATCCCCCATGACCTTCCCGAGTTCTGTATTTCTAGTCCTCATGTAAATGTACCAGTAAGTATTCATGACAAACACGTGAGGCAATACTTTGTCTTTATACCTCAACTTTTTAGATTCAACATTCCTCCGTATGGCATCCATGATGTTGAACATGGCATCCTTGAGCAAGTTCTCATCTGTTTCGGGTGTTGAAAGTATTCCAGCTTTCCATATTTGTTCAGTCCTTAGGACTCTGATCATTGTTGCACTATAGGCATCCGTTAGAAGGTATATGAGATAGTTAATGGCATAACGAACAAGTTTTGGAACTGAACCATCTTGAGGGGGAAGAACATCCTGATTAGCCTCAATTTGAAGGCCAAGCTCAAAAAAGACTTTGGTAGAGGAATGTACAAGAAGTTTTCCAAGTTCTCTGTAACGCGAACAGATATCAGCATCAGCTTCACCAGCGAAAATCTTTGAGAACTCGGGTTTTAACTTTTCCAGTGATTCGAACATGTCTAACAGCTTGAAGAGCTTTTGGGGTTCTTTCTTGCTTCGTGCAACACCTTCCCCGAATCGAAAGAAGACAGCCATTATCTTGTCCGCGATCTTGACGAAACACTCAGGCCATATTACTCCATCCATTATTGTGCCTAAAACTTGGCAGCAAAGTTTCTTTTCTGATACAAATACATTCTTGATAGCAAGTTCAAAGTGTTGGATCCAAAGGGATATTGCCGTCTCTAGGCTCTCCCATTCCATCTCATTGATTTCTTCCGGACTGTATGTTTTTAGGTACTCTGGTTTCAGTCTCATCAATGCTTTGGCTGCTCTTTTATATCTTACCTGTAGGATGAAGCAGAATACCATAATCATTATTGTTAAGAGTCCCACATAAGTTATGAAATGGTAACATGGACTACTTATATGGACTTGAACAATCCTCACCCTACAAGCTAACTTTTGGGGTTGAGTTAGGCCCAATATCCATTTTTTACATGTTATCAGAGTCAGACTCATTCCAATTCTTTGTTCACCGTTGTTGAGCCCCCAAATTATATTATCCACACTCCGGTTAACAAAGTCTGGGCGTGCGGAGGAGTGTTAAGAGTCCTACATCGGATATAGAATGGGAACATGAACTCCTTATATGAACTTGGACAATTCTCACCCTACCAGCTAACTTTTGGAGTTGAGTTAGGCCTAAGATCCATGCTTTACAATTATTAGTAGCCATATACATCAATGGATCGTTTGATTGCTGGTTATATTAAAATCATCATAACTAGTACCGTATAAAATTTAGCATACCGAGTACCGTGTTTGGTTACCAGTTTACAATCACGCATAACTAATTCATGTTTAAGTTACAAGGGAAATTATGTTTATTTTTATGCAGGGTAGAAGATGGAATAACTAATACATGAATAACTAAACTCTACCTAACAAATACCTGGAATAACTAATACATGAATAACTAAACTCTACATAACAAATACCTGCATAACTCTAACTAGCTACCAAACAACCCCTATCTTAGCAAACTGGAAAACTGTTGGAATGAAATTATAATAACCATCATCAAATGGTTTTGTTGAGTCAGTCTTGATGAAACAATCTAAGAGAATTAATGTGGACAGTACCTGTTATAAACCTTATTATAATTCATTGGATCAGGAAATATTCCTATTAACTTTCCCTTTCTTGGTTCATGCTTAGCCAAAGAGTCTAAGAAGAATAGCATCAACGATTAACCAAGCTAACATTTATCGTTTGCTGATGATTATTCAGCCTAAACTTGGGATCTAAACAGGTTCCTTTATATCCACTGCTCTAGGCTAGCAATATTATCACTTGAGAATGCTGATTCACGCAACAGAAGAACATGGTCCATAATTAGGTTTAATGATGTAAACCTTCTAGCACAACACTCATAATCAGGGAATCACCATCATTAATCAATATAAATGAAGCTTAATCACGTCTAATTAATGTCATCTAATGAATAAGACATATGTTACTACAAGTTTTTAAGTGTGATTTCAAGATATGTTTTAGTCAACAATCACTTAAAGGAATCAAGTCATTTAGTGGTGAAGACATACTTAAGTAAATAAAATGTGTGTCAAGTCTAACCGATTAACCTTTTAGATGAGATGATCACATAACTTAACATACAAACATCGAGCTAGTAAATAAAGGGAGGAAGTTGTTACCTTCACAAAGATATCAATACATATGTCAAGACAGTCATTTGCAGCCAAGGTCTCAGAGATTCTTGTAAGCACTTCAACCTCTAATTCACTTCCCAAATCTGTAGCCACCATATTTGCAGCAACATCATCTTGATCATCATCATCATAATCACTCTTTGCCTCCATAAAATTCCTATGCCTCATCTTACTCAACAAACTCTCATATTCATCTTGCAAATTCAACAAAGCATCATCAAGCAACCCATCAAATCTCATAGCATCAACTTCAGTTTCACAAAGAGCTTTAAGTGTAATCAAAGTCTCCCTCAACCGATGCGTCCTGAATTGATCAGTAGCTTTAGTCCTGCTTAAGAACTCCACTACTTCTTGCAACTTCTGAATAGCTGGTTCACATTCTTTACTTATTGAATTAATTGCCTCATTCAAATTGTCCACTGTGTCCACATACTTGATCAGTTTTCCGAGCCTTTTATTCGACGATTTCTCGTTAGCTAATTTAGAAGCAAGATCAAGAAGTCTTCGCTGGAGGGATTCAGAAAGTTTGAAACTTTCAAGAAGTGAAAGAGCTGGAGAAATTGCTCGGTTGATTCTTGTATCGAGTGCCTTGTTGGCAATGGAAAGAGATTGTAATGGAGCGATTCTTCTTGAAGTAATCGATAGATTTTCTTGCATAACATCAAAATTTTCTTCTATTTCTGCTAAGCTTGTTTCGACGTTGTATGAGAGTTGAAGAGAGTTCTTGAGATCAGAACAGGCTGCTTTAAGTTTGAAAAGTATTTGATCATCTTCTTTTAGCTCCTCCATTAATGACATTTTTTTCAGAATGATTATTCTTGATTTGTGGGGTGTTTTTAATATTCTAAATTCCCAATTGAAATGGTGGCAACAAGAGGAAGAAGACAGGAGAGAAGTTGCCGATGACCAAGTCTCGATGAGAACGAAAGAACAAATGGAAATGAGCACGAAGATACATATGACAATAGCGACACAATTCGGGCATTCCTAATTGAATTTGCCGTCTCATCATATTCTATATGTCTTTGCTTGTCGGAAGTGAGCCTTTGGTGACTTTCACCCTTCTTTTCTTTTTTATATTGTGGGTTCTTGCTTGGGTCAAACTAGTCTTGAAGGTAGTAGTATTGGTCCCTTAACACTACTATTAGTAAATTACGGGCCAATAATCTGTATTTGAGAACGGAAAACTGATAGCACCTACAAGGATCAACCCAAAAGAGAGCAAAATACTCTCACTGGAAATCAATCTCACGCTGCAAGTGTCCAGAGCGCCTTAAGCCCCCTAACCCCCTTCTTTTTTCTTTTTAATTATAATGGTGTCTCTAATCACTTTTGCATGCACTCCATGATTCTGTCAATATACACGTTGCCTTCCAGAGACATCCGGTAACTATATTAATGATTATATTCAAACATAAACTTTTAAAAATAAATTGACCTATTTATCTTTTTCAATAATTTATGTTCAAGCTCACAAATTTTAATGTGTGTGCTCATAATTTATTGCAAACAGGAAAAAAAAGGAATGAGAAGAAGGAGAACTAAAGAGAAGACGGAGGAAGACGCATGAAAAGAACAACGGCAAATATGGCGGGTATGTAGCATGAGATTACTATTACACGGGGCCATTTTAGGTGATAAAATTGGGGTACGTGAACAGATGATTTCTCCGTAAAATTATTATTTTATATATAGATTTTCTAAATTTAGTATAATACTATCCGGTGAAACACGTGTTATAAAAAGATTAAATGATGCACTTTGTCTAAGATTGAGTTATTTACTTAGAGGATTAGGAATTAAATCTCACTTAATATAATTTTTTCCCTTTTTCTTTTTAGTAGTGATTTTTTTTATATTTCTAAAATTTTAGATTCGCCTCCACTACTACACAATTTTTCTTTTAAGGGGACTAAAAGTTAAAGACCAACCCTCACTAAGGATACTTGTTGAACTAACACGTACTAATCACTTTTCGATCCCAGAATCGAGGCCATGTAGTTTCTTACTCTATTAGTGAAACTGCATGACAATTGACAAATGCAGAGTTTCACCATGTGAAATTTAAAGGAAAAATATCCATATATACAGCCTATTCACGTAGTTTTCTGTCGCTTATTATATCATGTATAAATAATATATATGAGGTATAATTATATATAAATTAACTTTTTTGATAACTTTACATATATATTCTTATACACTATATATAATAATATATAAATAATGTATGTAATTTGTATAACAATATAATGTATAACGATTGTATAATTTATTAATGTTCCCTCTTTTCTCGTTCTTATTCTCTTCTTTTCATTAATTATATATCTATTGATCTGATCCTATTTCTAATTAGCAAATCCATAATGTCCGATTAAACAATGATGATTAGGAGGATTATTTTTCACTCACTCTCTCTCTCTCTCTCTATATATCCTCTATTATTGCCCTCTTTAACGAAGCCAGTAAGTAGTAATGGAAACGAGAAAACCCATTTCGAGCAAAGCCAGGCAGAAATCCTAGGCCAAAACGACAACGTAATGGAACAAGAAGAAGAAGAAGTAAGAGAACTGGAAGAACAAGTTAACCAAATAGCCGAAAAAGTACTTCACACCATTCTTTGAATTTGGATGATTACTGATGCACATTTATCCTGTATACTGAGTTTCATTGGTTCGCGACGTCACTTCCGGGTCAACAAAAGAAGAAGAAAAAACAGAGCGTGCAAACTAGAGTACCTAAGGGCTAATTAGGGAAGTAGATAGTTGGGTAAAAATTGACAAATTAGATGCCCAATGGACACCAGCTTAAGTTTCCCAAATCAAACTCCACGTCAATGAAAAGAGTTCTGAAAATGATTAATTATAAATTTAACCCAAAAATTTTTGCTTCGCCCAAAACACAGAATAGGCTCAATTGAAGCCCAAAAGGAGTTAGAGTTTCTTATGCCAACAAGGCAACAACGCATCAGTTAGTCGGTCTGCAGTCTAATGTACAGAGCTTTGTTTGACTGTCACCTTATAAGCAGGCACATATCGCGATCAAATTCCTTCAACCGGTCACTTCTAAAATGAATGGATGGCCACTTCTGGATTATGAAGAATGAGTTATCAGATTTTAAGCTTGGTTCTCACGTGAAATTAAGAACCACGAACCAAAGTACATTTCACAGTAAAGATGTAGCACTATTGCTAAAACGGAACACAAAACTCACATGTTTTGACTGTGGACCAAGGGAAGGTTTAGCAGTATGAAATAAGCCATTTACAGAATTATTATTGCATTTTAATAGGAGGCAGAAATACTTGGTAGCACATATTTCGTGCTGTGGATCACCAAAACTGACGAGATTATCAGTTCAAATTCTATCAACTTGACAATTTAGTCGCTTCCTATAGGATTGAACTAGTGAGGATTAGGACATTGAATTGGGATTCCAGGAACTCTATTTGAAGACCTTACCAAGCGCATTTTCTTTGGATATATCGATAATGACCTTCAAAGAACTTTTGAGGTTGGAACGCGGGACCGCTCTTTACTCTGTGTGATAGCTCTTTAATGTTTACAGATATACTGCCAGCAATTTTACCTTCTGTAGGACCTTTTTGAGTATTTGAAGATGGATCAACTTATATACACTGTTAAATAAGATTTTACATTGTCATTACATTTTAACATGTTTAGGGAGGAGTTAGATACCCCTACTGTCCTATGTAATCTTTATTTGATTGTTTAAAACAAAGTTTTCAGTTTTTTCTTGATTTGGTAGGTCACGAAGTTTCATAAACCATTACTTAAAAGCACTTTTGGCTTAAAAATCACAAAATGCACAAGTCATTTTGCTTCTTCTTCTTCTAAAAGCCCAAATTTTGAATTTTTTAGAAGGAGAGTTAAAATAGCTTTTGAAAAGACCAAAAACTCTAGTGCTTTTTCAACCAAAGATTCCAAAAAAAAAATTCATAAGTGCTTTGGTTAAAAAAATAAAAACACTTTTGGCCTGGACACTTAATCTATTGTCTGTTTTGTTTATTGTGTGCTGAACTAGTAAAATATGTACAGAGAGAGAACAAAAAGAAAGAAACTAGAAACACACTTATAACAATAGCCACATAGCTTTGTACTCGTAGGATCATTGCAGATCTACCATTTTGCATGTCTAATTAAAAGCTGGAAACAACTACTAAACATAATTAAACTACACTCATTTTCCTACTCTCTATACACTGTATATTGCATAAGGTTTAACCGGCACTCTACAACATAAAACTAGTTGAACTGTATTTACAATTGATAAAAACGGTTTAAATATTGGAAGCATCTGATTCAGGAGAAGCATTATCATCTGTGGTATGGAACCTCCACTCAAAGACATAATCTTTGGACTGGCAAGCTAATTTCACAGCATTGCAAAAAGCTTTGACAGAATTCTTTTTCCCTTGTGCAGCCCCCCATTCTATATTCACCCAGCAAGTAAATCCATCTGATGACATTGGCACACTGCAAGAATCCGAGAACTCAAGCATCACTTCCCCACCAATTCTCTTGCATGCATTGATGCCAACCATGTAGTCCAGCCAGCAACATTCAGGTTGACCCACCATCTCTTTATATGCTGAATTTGTGATCCTCACTTTGTTATTCGAGTCCGAAATGACAGCTGGCAAGGCCTCTGCTTCAACTTCTTCCTCCACCTCCTCTGGTTTCTTCATAAATTTCTTGTTTGTTCCACCACCATCTGGAACCTCCTCGTTGATACACCCAATTGAAATACTAGATCCAACCGGGCGCACTGGCTGTGGGGTTATAACAGCAGGGCTCTTTGGATCTTGCAATTGGGGAGTGAAATCCAATTCTTCAGGGACATCAGCTGCCAAATTCAGATCAATCCCTCTAATTTCCTCTCCACTAGTGTTTTCTTCCACTAGTATAGGAAGAGTGGTTGGAGTACAAGAAAGAAGAGGGAGTGTTATGGAATTGGCAGGAGTAGTGACAGGGGTACCCAATCCACATTTAAGAGGGACAAGATTTGGGATCAAAGTGAACTGGGGAACCACATTTGGTCTATGAGCAGGAGAAGCAGCCAATACCTGATGATAAGTAGGAAATTGGCCTGCAGGGTAGTAATTAGCCCTGTCTCTTTTCATAGAAGGTGGACCAAGAGCAGTCCTTCCTCTCTTCCTAGTCCTTGTAGGTCTTGCTTGCAAGTGAGGCCATACATTCCTCAAGAAAGGAGACTTCTGAATATTTGGGGGCAATCCACTTGGATTATTCTCATCAGGAACAGGACTTGTTGGAGCCTCTGGTTTTGGTGCTATGGGCCTGTATCTCGCCATGATCTCAGCTGTTTTTGAGGTTGAAGGGTGAGGATTCAAAATCTGCATCATTTTTGAAGACAAAAAAAAGAACCCTTTCAAAACTACTCTTACCAAAAAATGCCAAATTCAGAAACAGAGAGGAGAGTTGGGGGAAGTTTTGGTGAGGCTGAGCTGTAGAGGTATATGAAGGGTGTTACAAGCCAATGAAAGAAGGGCAAAACATGAAGGAAGAGAAGAAAGAAATGACACTTGGAAACATACGGTGGGTACGTGTTTGAGCAAGTTAAAGAAAAGGGACATGTGGGATTACAAGAGGGTTTTGAACTTGCATGCATGCTTTACACTTATCACACCCTAAGACTTAGTCCTATTCTCTCATTCGGTTATGAATGAGGCCTATCAGACACCTACTTGAAATCTTCACTGATAACTAAGAAGTATTAACCCATTTGTTCCAATCATTCATGCTTTTGCCCTTTTTTGGGAGCAAAAAGGCGAAATCCCTCGCCCACAGGGCCCCCACCCCTCCGACCCGACAGAGATTGGTGGAGGAAGGTAAATCATGGTACGACTGGGTGGGAGGCCAGATGTCTGGTGCCCACGCGAGTCATCCTCGCAAAGGAGAAATGAACTCCACATGCGCTGCCGTGGCTCGAACTGCTTGGGAGCAATCGTCTGCGCAACCAACTGAGCTACACTCATGCGGATGTGAAAAAGGATTAAAAAGCATAACGGATGTGAAAAAGGATAAGCTTTGTTTTAGTAATAAGTAGGGGGTAAAATTAATCCAAACGATTTGTCCAACCGGCTCAAGATTTTATGGGCTTGAGCAAAACTAATTTTGATGATAAGTTGGTTTGGACTAGCCCAAATTGATCTATCATAGGTCAACAATTCAAATGAACTTATGATAATACTCAAATTTGACCCACGAAAATGTTTAATCTTAACGATTAAAGCTTCACTCTAGATTAAGATTTTTGTTTATAAATAATTATTTAAAATTACTTTATTATTTTGGAATAATAAAAATACACCAACGCACCCCAACCACCCACCCACATATCATCCACCTTACCCCTCCCCTATACTAATCCCCACCCAAGTACTGAACCACCCTCACATCTCTGCCCCCTACCTTGCCTATCCTACCCTACCCCACCCCACCCCTACACCCCTACTTACCTCTACCCCACCTATCTCATCTACCCCACGCTATCCCGTTCTTAATTTTATATTTTATATTTTATAATTATTTTTTATTTTTATTTTTATAAACAATTTATAAAAAATATAAATTTTTTTCTTATCTCCCCACGTCCTACCCACACCTATCCCCTCCACCACACACATTACCTTACCCCATTCTCAAATTTCTATTTCATATTTTTTTTACTTTTATAAAAAATATGATTTTTTTTACATCTTTCCACCGCCCTAACCCCCACTCACCTCACCCCATCATCAAATTTCTATTTCATATTTTTTGTTACTTTTATAAAAAAAAATTATTAAAATATGATTTTTTTTCTTACATTCCCCATGCTCTACCCCATCCTTAAATTTCTATTTTATATTCTTTTTATTTTTATAAAAAATATAAAAAAAAATCTACCTCGCCCTACCCCCTCCACCCCATGCTGCCCTACCCCATCCTTAAATTTCTATTACATATTTTTTTACATTTATAAAAAAAATATTAAAAATAAGAAATATTTTCTTACCTCATCCGCCCGCCCTACCCAACTCCACCTCATGCCCTACCCTATCCTCAAATTTCTATTTCATATTTTTTTTTATAAAAGATTATTAAAAATATGAAATTTTTTCTTACCTCTAAACCCCTCTGCCCTCCCACATCACCCCCGAAGTTTTTATTTTGTATATTTATTTAACTTATATATAAAATTTATTAAAAATAAGAAAGTTTTCGTACCCCATCACCCAACCCTCCCCTCCCCCACTACCCCCTTCCATCCCATCCCACCCCAAATTTTCTATATTTATTTTTACTTATTATAAAAAATGAGAAAAATTTGCTTACCCCATCCCCTCCTCCTCCCCCGAAGTTTTTACTTTATATATTTATTTTACTTATATAAAAAATTTATAAAAAAAATAATAAACTTTGCTTACCCCACTACCCAGCCGCCCCTCACCCCTGTCTGACCCATTATTTTATATATTTATTTTGTTTTTATAAAAAATAAAAAAATCTTAAAAATCTTATTTTCATTTTAAAAATAAAAATATGAAAAAATCAAATATCATACAAAATAAAATAAAATCATAGAAAGTAAGTTTGAAATTCGTAAAAGTAACTATCTTGACCTGCCCATTTTAGCTCATATAAGTTTTGGACGTGTTATCATTGTTCAGTCAATCTTGACCCGCCCAATTTTAGCCCAAATAACATATCTGAAGCCCCTGGTAATAAGTAGGGTAGAGGTGAGGCAGAGGCAGTCGGGGCAGTGGGCAGCTACCGATCAGGCGGTGGGCGCTCATCTCATTGCACCGAAGAGAAAGGGCCTTTTGTGGGATAACGCGTGTGCACGTGGATCTCATGCATGCCTACACCTATCAGGATTTTGCTCTTTTTGGTTCACTCCTTGCCTTTTGAAAATAAAAAGGTTCAAATATATATGCGTAATGTACTGTAAAGTGTAAACATCTTTTAACATACCAAGAATTTTAATTAGATTTAGAAGATCACTTGTAAATAATACTGTAAGTAAATTACGTAGAAAAAGTAGGGAAATATTGATATATTATTTCACTTACAATTATCATTAAATTAAGAGAATGATAAAAAAACTCATTTTAATTATTATTTTTTGTAAGTTTTCTACCTAAATTATTAGCCGTAGGTTTTCTACATGAACTATCATCATCTATTTATCAAAACACACCTTAACTATTAGTTCTTCACTTGTCCTATGTCATCGTTCATTAAAGTGAAAAATTAATATTTGAAGTGTGTTTTGTTAGAAATTATCCTAAATTTCTACCTTAATTGGATTCTATCATAATTATTTTTTACTTTAAAAATGTGGAAAAGTTTTTTTTTTTTTTTTTTGTAGAAAATGACTATCATATTTATTATTATTCTTGAAGAAGAAGTTTTAGACTTATATAGATAAAGTATATTTTTTTCAACACAATAGCATCCGGTCATCCATAATGTAGCCATTAAGAGAATCTTGGGAGCAAAAGGCGAAATCCCTCGTCCACAGGGTCCCCACCCCTCCGACCCGACAGAGGTTGGTGGAGAAAGGTAAATCACGGTACTCAGCGGCCCACTAGGTGGGAGTCACAGTGTCTGGTGCCCACAAGGAGTCATCCCTCACAAAGGAGAAATAAACTCCACACTGCGGCTGTCAGGGCTCGAACCTGCCTTCTTGGAAGCAATCTACCACCCTGTAACCAACTGAGCTACACCCATGCGGGTGCCATTAAGAGAATCTTGTTTAGAGGGAGATTATTCTCTCATAGTTTTTATGTTTTCTTTTATATTAATTTGTATATGTAGGTCGATTGATAAAATCATATTAAATATTATGCCTTTTTTAGTATAGTTTTTGTATTGTTTGATTTATCGTCGTTTAAGGTTACATTCCGCATGACACCTTGATTATTTCGATCCCAACAAGTGATATCAGAGACAATGATTCAGCGAGGTCGAAGACGTGGTTCAAGGCGGATTCAAATCAAGAGCAACCAATTTGGCGATAATGAAGAGTTTCGCCAAATAAGAAAAGAAGAAAAAGTCTGAGCTACTACATGTGGAGAAAAAGTTTCAACCATATTTTAAAAACTTCTGCTACTACATCTTTAAAATCAAAACTCATTTTAACCCTCCAAATAGATCATTTTTAATCCTCCAAAAGGTTCACTTTTAACCCTGCAAAGGGCTTCAATATTTTTAATCCGCAATGGCTCATTTTTAACCTGAAAGGGCTCCAATACTATTAACCAGCAAGGGCTTCATTTTTAAACATGTCAAGCAGCAGTGGCAGTGATGAAAATGCAGAATTAAGATTTTTTTGCCAAAAAATTCAGGTCAGTGGGAGATTTGTTAGAAATTGCCCTGAATTTCCTACTTATTTGGATTCTATCATAATTGTGTTTTACTTCAAAAAAAAATTGATAGAAAATATTTCTTTGTGAAAAGAGATTATCATATTTATCCTTTTTCTTGGAAGAGAAGTTTTGGATTTCTATAAATAGAATATGTTTTCTTACATACACAATAACATCCACAATGTAACTATTAAAAGAGTCTTGTTTAGGGAGAGATTATTCTCTCATAATTTTTATGCTTTCTTCTATATTAGTTTTTTATATGTAGGTCGATTGACTAAATCATATTAAATATTATGCATTTTTAGTATAGTTTTTATGTTGTCTGATTTATCGTCGTTCAATGTTAACAATTATTAGCTTTCGCATGACCCTTGATTATATTTCGATCTCAACATGTTTTGATAAACAGATGGTGGTGGTTCCAGTAAAAAGTTCACGAAAAAAGTGTTAGTTCATGTGTGTTTTTGACCATTATCTAATAAATTAATTTAGTTCTTTATTTATAAAAAAAAGACTTAAAAGATATTGTGAGTTATTTGAGTAAGCTACTTTAAGAATCGCTTGTAAAACTGCCTATAAGTGTGAATATGGTTCATTACTATGAATTGATTTACAAAAATAGCTCCAATGCATTACGTTTCTACCGAATGTTTTTGTTGTCGCTGCTGTGACTGTGATTGGAGGACTAGGATGGAGATTACCCGAGGATGTTACACGTGTAACCTCATTGAAAAACAAAAGTTCCAAGCGTGCCTGCTTTCGTAATTTTCCTTTTGGTGGTGTGGTTTTAGTATAATATACGATCATATAATAAAAGTTATGAATAAATTATTGAACAGCTCAAATTATACTGATTATGTAAGTTAATTCAATCTTCAATCCTTTATTTGTGTGTTTTTTCTTATTTAATTCCTCTTTTCAGAATAAGAGAAAAGCTGATTGGCCGTAATCAAGGTATTATCCACGTAAAACAAATTTTATAATCTCAAGGTGCCTAAAGAAGGTTTACAAGTAATTTTTGTTAAGATATAAATAAGATAAATTATTTGTTATAACATGTATAAATAAGAGATAATATAAAATCATTTACAACCGTATAAACATCTAACCAGTCCTATTAAAATTAGATAGAAACGACAAAAGAAATGATATTCCTTGTCCCAAAAAAATTATCTTACTTTCTTTATTAGTTTATTCCAAAAATATTGACACCTTTTTATATTTAAAAAGAATTTTGCTTTATGAAATAATTTACGATCAAACACTAGATTTTTGTTTTGTTTTGAGGAAGGGAGTATATTTTAGTTGAACCTTATTACTTCCTGTGTGTTGGTTCACTGGTTTGGCTCTAATAAGTCCAATGTCTGCCGCCTATTATCCAGTTGTGAATGTCTGCCGCCTATTATGTGATGGGACTGCGCAAGGGATTAACTTTTAGCCTGTTTCTATTTGTCTTGGTGATTGATAAATTGACGCGGCATATTCAAGGTAAATTTTTATAATATATGTTATTCGTGGATGACATAGTCTTGATTGATGAACCTCGCAACGGAGTCAACGCTAAGTTAGTGAGTTGGAGACAATCTCTGAAGTTTAAAAGGTTCAAGTTGAGTAGGACCAAGACCGAGTACTTAGATTGCAAGTTCAGTGATGCATCGCGTGAAGATGACGTGGAAGTGACGCTTGATACCCAAGTCATCCAGAAGAAAGGAAGTTTCAAGTATTTTGGGCATATCATCTTCATGTTACATGCCACGATAGCTGTTATGGTTTCTGTATTTTTGGATAGGACTCTTAACTCTTCCGTTTAGTAACGATGAAGCTCGTAAAGATAATGGCTCGCATTGGTGGGATAAGTTTGTGGTATATGCTAAAGATGTCAGAAGTGATGACTTCTATAAATTACCATGCCAATTTAATAGGTTCTTCCCACCCTATTAGTCAAAAAGAAATGCCATCACTATTTTGTAAGGGAGTTTGTTCCTTCATACACAAACAATATGCTTTTCTGTCATGAGTAAAATTTGCTCACTCGAGTTCTATCTTTGTTTTCTTCTTTTACACCTTACCATATGTCGTTATGTTAACGTCCCAAAAATCTTGATATTATGAATGTCAGGTGTATATACAATGGATCTTCAAATGTCCATGTCAAAGATCGTGTCTTATGCCAAAAACGAAACAACAAATTTATCCTATTTGTGCCGCTTAGCTAAAGAACAGAGGACATAATTGTTTCAAGTGTGCAATGGTCAGTGGGACGGTTGTTTTTAGCCATTTGGTTAATAAGAGAGCATTTTTAAGCCACTCGGCTAATGATTCACAAAGACAATTTTCGTGACAAAAACAGACAACAGACAAAATCGTCCTATATCTCAGCCCTTTACGAAGCTAATCGAACCATGATTCAACCAATCAATGTTGTTTTTTCTGATATCAATGCTAGCATCTTTTGTTTGGTGATTTGTACTGAGGTGTTCGCAAGGAGCTATGCCCAAGGGGGAGGGTGTCGAGAGTGAGGATCCATTTTTTGCATACTTTTTTTTTCATAATAATTATATATAATTAGATAATAATAATAATAAAGTATATCATTCGTCTCTCTCTGTTTGGATCTGCGAAGGCAATCGCTCGGATGTTCCCAACAATCTGACCTAGCTGGCGAGCGATCCCAATTCGCGACAGAGAACAAGACAAATGAGATAGTCTTGGCTAAGCAATTAATCTTTCCAGTTCGCGACAGAGAACAAGACAACTGAGATAGTCTTGGCTAAGCAATTCATCTACCTTCTTTGTGGGGTATTATTATTCTAATTAACATTATTCGATTAGGTAATAATTGCCTTATTTCTGTCTTATTTCTTTCTTGTAGTACTTAAGGTCTACAAAGAGAATGGAAGTAGTCGTCTACCCGGTCGAGCTTCCTTCCTCTTTCGTCTTAACTACAACTACGCAAAAAGGTGGTGATGCGGCATTGGCATTTTCAGCAAATTCATCAGATAGCTTGTCTTCTTTTCGTTTACGTGGCTACATACTTGTAGCAATCAAAGGACATATTTATTATTATTTATTATTTAACTAAGTCAAAGGTAATTGGCCATTAGTTTTTTGTTTATCAAATTGGCCGGGGGAAAAACCCAGTCAAACCAGTGCCTCAATTTTGGAGTATCATTTTCCTCGAATCTAGAATGCAGATACTTTAAGGAGTCGTCTGGTAAGGTGTATAAAATAGTACACTAAATACTCCCTCCCACTAAAAAAATTTGACATAAAATTTAAAAATAGAGAAAAACTTTTACAATGTTTGGTCTAAAATAAAGTTTAGATATTTGTGTGATTGCAAATCATTCAATTAAGTTAAATTATTTCTAAATAAAAATATGTGTCAATCTTCTTGGATAAACTAATACGGAAAATAAGACAATTTTTTTTAAAATGGAACGAATATGTATTTTAATAATGTTGGAATTAATTATGCTGAAATTAGTTATGTGCATTTTTTTTTATTAATTATTTAATTTATTATATTAAATGAATAGAGTGTATTAGAATAGATATATATTGGTATGAAGCTACGCATAAGAAGAATACTGCAATAGGGTGTACATAGGTTAAAAAAACCACCAAATAGGTTGGAGTATTAAATAGTCTCAAAGCTAATACACATACACTAATATGTCCGTTTCAATTATATAATATAGTTTGATTTCATATAAAATTTAACAATACATAATTTTTTTAGATCGATTAAAAAGAAAAGTGGTATAAATTAAAATAGAGGAAATATTATTTTCTCTAATACCTACTAGAAACGGGAAAATTACAAGTGGAATTTATCGAGATTTTGACAAATTTCAGTGAAATGTCTTCGGTTTTCAATTCTTTTCCATTCTGGAAGTCAAAATGCTCAAAATTATTCAGCCATATATTTGTTCATAATGATTGAAACCCACATATGGCGGGCAACACCTCCGCCTCATAGAAGATCAGCCCTGCTAGTCTCACTCCTCTCCAGTATGGTGGAGTCTGATAAAAGGCAGGTCTTCCTATTTTTACAGAGCTACCCTGAATTTTCATCTCTTTTTAAATGAAGAAGATTTGAAAAGGCTTTTATTTTATTTTATTTTTCTCCAGAAAAAATCAAGAAGTTACTACAAGCAGAATTCTTTTAGACTAGTTGGGATATTAGAACTTGTCCTTAAATTTTGAATTTTGTATCGGGTTCGAGCTCTGGAATGACCCTGTACAGCGTGAATCTAGATATAGTCGGACATCAGACACCGGGTGGGAAAGCAGAATAAATAAGAATTTTATTTTATTACTCCCTATGTTTCAATTTGTTAGTCGGGATTGAATTGGGGTACCAGACACCAAGTGGGAAAAAAAAGAATTTGTTTTGTTACTCCCTCCATTCTAATTTATTAGTCGGGCTTGAATGCGATATCAAAAATAGATTATTCTTATGGCAGATTGTGGCCAGCTCCTTGTTTTCCTTCCACGTTTTAAATCACCCACTTTGGCTTTTTCTAATTAATAATGATTGGATATGGATAGTTGTCTCTAAAGCAACGCGAAATGCATACGAACTCTTCAAATGATGCTGACTTTTTGATAAATTAAAGCACTAATTAATTCACGCGAAATACACAACCGTGTTAGTGTATAAATTCTTACGCGTTAAGAATTTAGTATGAAGAGAAAACAAGTTGGAGAGGTGATAGCCTTGACTTTCATAGCCAGTTGGAAATTTCCGACTCTTGTTCAAGGTTTAAATTTTGTTTTTAAACTGTGTTGACATTGAGCTATAATACTACTGTTTGCATATCATTACAGATCGTGCAATCATATCGTCAAATATAATAGCTTTATCCTTATTACAGTGGAAAATTCGTCTCAAGAACATCGAGATGGTCGATGCAGTTGTGTCCTATGCAGTTCAAAAACTAGGGGATTTCCTCATAGAGGAAGTTTCCCTGCGCCAAAATCTGAGAGAGAACGTGCTTTGGCTGAGAAATGAACTGTCATTCATGCAAGCTTTCCTCAAAGATGCCGAAAAAAAGCAAGCAGAAGATCACCTGGTGCAACAGTGGGTATTTGAAATCACTTCTGTTGCTAATGAAGCTGTGGCCATCTTAGAAACATACAGTTTGGATGCGGCAAAAGATGGTGATCATGCTGGATTTGTTGATCGTCTTAAGGCTTGTGCTTGCATCTGTCAGAAGGAGGCCAAATTCCACAACATTGGGAAGGACATCCAGTCCCTCAAGGAAAGAGTCATGGATATCTCTAGAAAACGAGATACCTATGATATTACTCACATCAATAATAACGCTGGAGAAGGGCCAAGTAATAGGCCAAACGATCCGTCTTCCACGTTAATAAGAACATTGAGGAGAGCAGTGTCCCGTGCAGATGAAGATCAACTTTTTGTTGGCTTTCAAGAGGTCTTTAATAGACTACTTGCTGAACTTCTCAAAGAGGAGTCTCGCCGAAATGTCCTGTCAATTTATGGTATGGGTGGGTTGGGCAAGACCACTCTTGCAAGAAACCTATATAACTCCCCAAGTCTACTCAGTAGCTTTCAAACTCGTGCTTGGATATGCGTCTCTCAACAGTATAGTACTCCAGATCTCCTTCGGAGTATCATAAAATCTATCCAAGGTTGCAGTGAAGAAATGCTAAAAATGCTAAAGGAGATGTCAGAGAGAGATCTGGAAACTTACCTCCGTGATCAATTGAAATACCGCAAGTACCTTGTGGTTGTTGATGATGTATGGCATCGAGCAGCTTGGGAGAGTCTGAAAAGAGCATTACCAAATAATAACAATGGCAGTAGGATTATCCTTACAACACGGAAGGAGGACGTGGCTGAAAGAGTCGATGACAAAGGTTTCTCCCATAAACTTCGTTTTCTAAATGAAGAAGAAAGTTGGGACCTGTTTTGCAAGAAACTATGCCCAGAGAATAAGATGGGTGGTGCTAACTTGTTCTCTCCATTAATGAAAAAGCTAGCTAAGGAAATGGTGGAGAAGTGCAGAGGCTTACCACTTGCAATTGTGGTACTAGGCGGGCTACTTTCCCACAAAAAGGGGGTGGATGAATGGAAAAAGGTGAAGACACACATTTGGCATCAAATGAAGAGTGACACTATTGAGATCACTCACATTCTATCATTGAGCTATAATGATTTGTCATTTGAGCTCAAGCAATGTTTTCTGTACTTTGGCATTTTCCGAGAAGATGAAGTGATTGATACTGAAAAGTTGATGTATTTGTGGCTGGCCGAGGGATTCATACCAAGAATTAGAGAAGAACATATGGAGGATATTGCCGAAAACTTCCTACATGAGCTAATAAGTCGTAGCTTGATTCAAGTGGAGGAGACATTCTTCGGTAAGCTTCTTACATGTAGGATACACGACCTACTTCGGGATCTTGCTGTACAAAAAGCCATGGAGATTAACTTGTTTGACATTTATGATCCAAGAGTAAACTTGGCCACCCCGTTTCGTCACCGACATGCTATTCATACACAAACTCATGAGTATCTTTCACTTGATCTTTCAAAATTGAAGGTAAGGTCAATATTGTTCTTTGATAAAGAATTTCAGTTGGAGAAGAAATTTTTTATGACGTTCTGTACAACGTTCCAGCATCTATATGTGCTGGACTTGGAGAATCTCTATTTTGCTGGGAACGAACTACCTGACGCTATAGGCAATTTGATACACCTCAAGTTCTTAGGCTTGTCTAACACCAATGTTTTCAAACTCCCACCTTCCATTGGCAAACTAAAAAGCCTACAAACGCTGGACGCACTGATTGGTGACCATTGCGCATGCGAACTGCCTCCTCAGGTAGCCCAACTCACAAATTTGAGACATTTAGTGGCTCGATACGAGGTCCCCTTACAAGTTGACAAACTTACGAATCTGCGAACTCTTAAATATATTTGTTGTGATCAGTGGAAAGATACTGATGCTGCCAGTTTAGTCAACCTTCAAGAATTAGGCATGGAAAAAATTACGAAATCTTACTCCCTAAAATCAATTAGCAGCCTGAAAAGCCTCACCACCTTGTTTCTAGTTTGCCGATATGGTCAAAATTTTCCTCCCCTTGAACCTCTTTCTTCTTGTGAAAACCTTCACAGATTGTGGTTATCAGGGGGAATAGAAGAACTAGCAAATTTAGACAAGCTGCCTAAATCCATCACCGTGTTAGTCCTGCAGTGTGCAGGACTCGAAGAAGACCCAATGCCAATTCTGGGGAATTTTCCAAACTTAAAGCATCTCGAGTTATCATTGGCTTACCATGGAAAGAAAATTACTTGCGAGGGCAACAGTTTCGGTCAGCTGGAGACCCTTAGACTTGATTATCTTAAAAATTTAGAAAGCTGGCATCTAGCCACAACTGCTATGAGTCTGATAAAAGGTTTGAGTATATTTGACTGTCCGAAGCTGAAGAAAATTCCAGAACAAATGGAACATGTTGCGGTACATGAGAGTAATCAAAGGCAAAAGGAGTACTATCATCGATTCCCAAATTAACTAGTTAAGAACTTGCTGCATGTGTGAAGCTTTAGAGGTGAGTCAATTCCCATGCTTACTTTACATTTGTTCCTTATTTTCCATTTGTTTTATTCCGTTTATTATTAACTTAATGCTTCATGGGTCCTAAATTGGAAAACAATAATATCCTATTATACTTATTCAATTGTGCAAGTCAGCTGGTTCAGTTTTCAAAGCGAATCTAAATTATATTTTAAAAAATAAAATTTAAAATTGTAGTATAAATTTATGAATTATATAGAAGATAATAATGTCTGATTCTGGGAAGACCTGAAAAATCTACTAGATAAGACAATAGTATATCATGTTAGGAGTATTGAAATTAAACTAGATTTTGGGTTAAGCTTAATTATGGGTTCATGATCCAACTAATTTTTTTGGACCAAACCCAAAATTAAGCCCAAATTCTAAAATTTCTCTAGAAACATCATCACCTCCTTTAAGTGTTCTAGAGAATTCTATTAGTTAATAATCTAGATATTATGGTAGAAACTTCTAGAGATTAGGAGAATGTTTGTAAGATATTTTGTAGTTTTGGAGCCTATAAATAGTTCATTCCTCTCTCATTTGTAATAAGCAGAAAAGTTGAACAAGTAAAATAAAAACAAGTTCAAAGAAAGAGTGTTCATCATAATTTCTCTTATTCTCTCTAAGAGTTTTTCAAGTTTTCTCTAAGTGTTCTTCCATATTCTTCTTCATACTTAGAGAGTTTATTTTCTTGGTTTCTCTTGGATTTCTCGGGTATTACAATCTTGGGATATGATCGGTGTATTTTATATACACCTTTTGAGTCAGTTTTAGTTAGTCTTTTGTCTCATTTTGCACATATAAGTGTCGTATTATGATAGTTTTTCTTTCTTTTGAGTCAAAGTGGTTAAAATGGTCAAATGGCGGAAAAAGAGCAAAAAGAGGGCAAAAGAGGAGCGCCAGGTGAAAGCAGAAAGTGGCGAGCGAGGGAAAAATCAAGGCCGTGGCCATGGCCTCCTGCGATCAGCGGCGCGGCGCCATCATTCGCAGAAGGTGTAGATGATATAAGCGCGGCTGCCGACAGCGAGGCGCGGCGCGCTACACATCCGGAAGCCACGGGAGATCTGTGTGGCCGCTCGAGCAGCAAATATCGAGCGCGGCGCGAAACAATGACGGATTGCAGAACTTAGGCGCGCCCCATGCTGCGGTCGCGGCAAGCGAAAAAATAGGTTTTGAGACGGATTTTTGGGTCGGGCTGCGAGGAAAAGTTGAGGCGGTTTTCAGCCTATAAAAGGAGAACCCTAGGCCGTTTTTGAGGGTTCCCCTTCTTGCACAACACAAGACTTTTGGCTTGGAGATTGGATACCATTAATTTAGTACTTTCTTTTCCTTTTCTTTACTTTATTTCAGTTTTGATGTTGGATATTGAATTAGTTCTTGTCATGTCAATGACTAGGAACTAATTCCTCTATAGGGCTTTCCATGTTAAATCTCTAGAAACTTTTGTTATGAGTTAATGCATGCTTATGGTTATTTTTCTTATTGTGAGATCTATCCAATATTTGAGTTGAATTCTTGGTAATTAATTGACAACTAATTATCACTATATGATTTCTAATCAGATTCCGAAAGGGGGGGATTGTGAATATGTTGTAAGTTGGGTAGACATTCTTGGATTGGGGATGAAAATACCTCAATTATTTATGTAGCGTTGATGAGAGGCTTAACAACCCTAATTTTGCGCATTGTGCGTGACAGTCAACTAGGTTTTTGTTCTTAATCCTCCTATAGAGTTATCCTTATCACCGAAAGGTAGGTAAGGTGCGATACTGGGGTTGAGTGTTTATATAACCCTAACGGGAGTATAAAACGATTTCGTAAACCTGCTTTCTCCAAAAGAAGAATATCATAAGTTAATGCATTAGTAAGTAGCATAAGCGGATAGTAAGGATACATGGAAGCCCTATTCTCATCACAACTGAAGTAAACCTTTATAGTTAAATAACTTTTATAATTCGTAGTTATAAACAACCAATCAATCATAAATTCACCAAATAGATACTAGAAAATAGATAGTTGGTAATTGGACCCTAATCCTTGTGGACGATATTCGGTCTTATCAAAGACTATACTACTTGTCACGATAACGTGCACTTGCGTTTAAAGTGTGTGCATCTTAACGCGCATCAGGATAGTGCTAAGCACTATTGGTGGTTTCTCTACATGGTATCAGAGTCATTCTAATATTGTGCTCATCAAGATCGGGGTTTTGGAGAACTCGGGGTTACTCTATGGAATCAATGGGTCGTGTCGTTGGATTGGGAATGGAGATCTTAAACCAATCTAACTACCGGTTATGGAAGTCATGTATGGAGTCATACTTGGTGAGTGAGGACTTATGGGATGTCGTTGATGCGCGTTAAGATGCACACACTCAAACGCAAGTGCACGTTATCGTCTCAAGTAGTATAGTCTTAGATAAGACCGAATATCGTCCTCTGGGATTAGGGTTCAAGTACCAACTATCTATTTTCTAGTATCTATTTGGTGGATTAATGATTGATTTAGTTGTTTATGACTACGAATTATAAAAGCTATTTAGAGTATAAAGATTTACTTCAGTTGTGATGAGAATAGGGCTTCTATGTATCCTCACTATCCGCTCATGCTACTTGCTAATGCATTACTTATGGTATTCTTCTTTTGGAGAAAAGCAGTTTCTGAAATCGCTTTATACTCCGTTAGGTTATATAAACACTCAACCCCGATATCGTTCCTTACCTAACTTTCACGATAAGGGTAACTTTATAGGAGGATTAAGAACAAAACCTAGTTGGCCATTCACGCACAATGCGCAAAATTGGGTTGTTAAGCCTCTCATCAACGCTTACATACTAATCGAGGTATTTTCATCCCCAATTCAGAATCTACCTAACTTACAACATATTCACAATCCCCTTTTCGTAATCGATTAGAAATCATATAGTGATAATTAGTTGTCAATTAATTACCAAGAATTCAACTCAATTATCGATAGATCTCTCAATAAGAACAATAACCATAAGCATGCATTAATTTATAGCATAAGTTTCAAGCGATTCAACATGTAAAGCCTATAAGAGAATTAGTTCCTAGCCATAAAGATGACAAGAACTAATTCCATGTTCATCATGCAAAGCGAAATAAAATAAAGAAAAGGAAAAGAAATTACTAAATTAATGGTATCCAATCTCCTAGCAAAAGTCTTGAGTTGTCAAGAAGAACCTCAAAACCGCTTGTGGTTCTCCTTTTATAGTCGCAAACCGCCTCCTCTTTTCGCCTTCCCGCCCGTAAATTCGTCAAAATCTAATTTTTCCGCGTCGGCGCGCGACCTGCAGACGGCGCCGCGGCGCCAAGTTCTGCAATCCGTCGGTGTTTTGGCGCCGCGCCTCGCTATCTCGCTGCGGTAGCGCCGAATCTTCGTAGCTCTCCGGATGTTTAGCGCCGCGCCCTACTTCGGTCTCGAGTGCCGCGGCTGAGTCTTCGCTCTGCGGATAGTGGCGCCGACCTGCGTTGATCTGCGAGGCCATGCGGCTGATTTTAGCCTTGTTCGCCACTTTCTCTTTCACTCTGCATCTCTCTTTGCCTCTTTGCTCTTTTCCGCCATTTGGCCATTTTAACCACTTTGACTCAAAAGAAAGAAAAACTATCCTAATACGACAATTATATGTGCAAAATGGGACAAAAGACTAACTAAAACTGACTCGAAAGGTGTATATAAAATACACCGATCAGTCGTCGTCGGTAGCAGCACACCACCACCAGGGGGAGATGTTGCAATAGCGGAAGCGACAAAGGAGTGGACACGGAAGAATGCCAAGGCAGAGTTTGCTTTGAAGAGGTCAATATCCTTGGGAGTATTTGAGCATGTCTCAAAGTGTACATCCGCTAGTTGTATTTGGCAGGCGTTAGATCAATTGTTCAACAAGAAGAACGAGCCTCGGCTACAACTGTTAGAGAACGAGTTGGCGAATGCGAAGCAGGGGGAGTCTTCAATTTCAGAGTTTTTTATCAAGGTAAAGAATCTTTGCTCTGAGATTAATACTCTTAATCCGGAGGAGTCGATTTCGGACGCTCGGTTGAAACGGTCTATTATTCGTGGTCTACGACCCGAATATTCACCGTTTGTTACTTCGATGGCTACACAACCTTCCTTGGAGGAATTTGAAAACTTGCTAGCTTCGCAAGAATCACTAGTCATGCAAATGGCCGGAGTTAAAATCCATAATGATTCGGGAAGCGCTTTTGTAGCTCGGAGGCAACAAAGCTTCAAATCCAAACCCAGAGATGGTGGTGCAAAGAATAATGATGGACGGGAAGGATCTTCTACTGGAGATAAGAAACGATTCAAGTGCTACCGGTGTGGGAAACTTGGTCATTTCAAAAGAGATTGTCGCATCAAGCTGAAGGAAACAAATATGGCGGAATCAAAAGGTCATACTGAAGATGAAGAATGGGGAAAATGTTTCACGGTGGAGTCTGCATCTTCAGGTACATCCACAACTAAAAATCTTGGAAATGATTGGATTGTAGATTCTGGTTGTAGCCGTCATATTATCGGAGACGAGAAGTTATTTTCTAGTCTTCAGCGTCATGACAGGAAAGAAGCCATCATTACCGCGGACAATTCAATCCACCACGTTGAGAAGGAAGGGACGGTTGTCATTAAAGGAGATGATGGAAGCCCAATCACTCTCAAGAATGTGTACCATGTTCCTGAAGTAAGGAAGAATCTTCTCTCTGTGGTAAATACGGTGGACTCAGGTAACTACATTTTATTTGGCCCAAGAGACGTTAAATTCTTAAAAAATATTAAAGAGTTAAAGGCGAATGTGGTTCACACCGGAGCACGGGTTAAAGATTTATATGTTTTATCGGCCTCAAATTCTTATGTTAAGAAGATGAGTACCAATGACAATGCCTTTATATGGCATGCTAGGCTTGGTCATATAAATATGACTAAGCTCAATGTGATGGTGAATAAAGATTTGGTGAATGGGCTCCCAAAATTGAAGATTCAGGAGGATGAAGGAAAACTTTGTGAAGGTTGTCAATATGGAAAATCACATAGACTTCTATTTGACAACTCCACTTCACGACGCAGCGCTCTGTTGGAAAGGATCCATAGTGATCTGATGGGTCCGACGAGAATATCCTCTTATTCCGGGTCTCGATACATGTTGTTGTTTGTTGATGATTTCTCACAGTACACTTGGGTATACTTTGTGGAGGAAAAATCAGAAGTATTCTCCAAGTTTCAAGAATTCAAGGTTATCATGGAGTGAGAGTTGGGTCGGAAGATCAAGACCTTAAGGACGGATAATGGAGGGGAGTTTATGCAAAATGAGTTTCTCTCTTTTTGTCGAGATCGTGGTATCAAGAGAGAATTTACATGCCCGTATACACCTCAACAAAATGGAGTAGCAGAAAGGAAAATCAGACATTTAACCGAGACGTGTAGAAGTTGGCTACATGACAAGAATTTGCCTAAAGCCTTATGGGCAGAAGGCATGAGATGTGCAGCGTATGTCATCAACCGGATGCCACTTAGTCCGAACAATATGAAGTCTCCTTATGAGATTGTTCATGGGAAGAAGCCAACGGTGAAACATCTCAGGATATTTGGATCAATCTGCTACATCCATGTGTTCGACTCTCAGAGAACCAAACTGGAGGCAAAAGCGAAGAAATGCATCTTTATCGGCTATGATGAACAAAGGAAGGGCTGGAGGTGTATGGATCCAGAGACACACAGGTACACCGTGTCTCATGATGTTGTCTTTGATGAAGTGTCTTCATATTATGGGCCACCTCAAGTCTTGATTGAGCAAGATGGTGCGAGTTCCTCCAAGAGCGATGAACCAGCTCCTCAAATGCCAAGTGAGAGCGGAAGTCCTGAAAAGGAGACGCAAGGTGAAAGGGGAGCACTAACCATGAGGAAGATGAGGAAGAAGATCATGATTCCATGGCTAATCAATGGCCAAAAAAGAACATCGTTAGGCTTGAAAGGTTTGTCACTACTTACTCATGCTACTTTGCAGCTCCATTAGATGAAGATGAGTCATCATCGTATGATGAAGCAAAAGGAGTTCAAGAGTGGGAGGTCTCAATGAAGGAGGAGATTAATGCTCTCATGAAGAACGAAACTTGGGATTTGGTTCCGAAACCCAAGGATGTCCAACCCGTCTCTTGTAAATGGGTGTATCGAATGAAGCGAGGACAACGCTGCAGATATCTTCACCAAGTCATTACCAAAGGGCAAATTCGAATTACTTCGCTCGAAGCTCGGGTTGGTTGACAAAATCAAGTTTAAAGGGGAGTATTGAAATTAAACTAGATTTTGGGTTAAGCTTAATTATGGGTTCATGATCCAACTAACCTTTTTGGACCAAACCCAAAATTAAGCCCAAGTTCTAGAATTTCTAAACATCATCACCTCCTTTAAGTGTTCTAGAGAATTTTATTAATTAATAATCTTTATATTATGGTAGAAAGTTCTAGAGATTAGGAGAAGGTTTGTAAGATATTTTGTAGTTTTGGATCCTATAAATAGCTCATTCCTCTCTCATTTGTAATAAGCAGAAAAGTTGAACAAGTGAAATAAAAATAAATTTAAAGAAAGAGTGTTCATCATAATTTCTCTTATTCTCTCTAAGAGTCTTTCAAGTATTCTCTAAGTGTTCTTCGATATTCTTCTTCATACTTAAAGGGTTTATTTTCTTGGTTTCTCTCATGTTTCTCGGGTATTACGGTCTTGGGCTAGTGCTAAGCACTATTGGTGGTTTCTCTACAAGGAGCAGACAATAAATTTAGCTATGGATTTGCTTGAAGGGAGATGTAGATTTTGAGTATCGACTTTTGTTCAGTTGGTTCTCCTGCTGGAGTAAGCCCACTATATGTCAGTCCCTGCCCCTAATTGGATCGTGATAGTTTTCCACTCATCTAATCCATATTGACTATCCTAATTCTTAAAATATAACCGAATACTAAGTTAAGATTTACCTTAAATGATTCAATGTTTGTTGTTATTTTGGGACCTTAATGAAGCTGTATCACTGTCTTAGATATGGTTGTCATCTCACAAGCAAGTAAATTCCTGCTAATATATTTGAGGTTTGGATATGTATCCTTTCTATAACTATACATTTTTTAGAATAGGTGCATACTGCTTTAGTGCAAAAGTTCTTCATGATCAAATGTTTCTGAATTGGTATCCCATGGAGTAAGGGTTATACTTACTTGATAAACATAGTTTTGTCATTCAAAAGATCCAGGATAGACTGTATCATTTGTCTGTGGTTTTTCCCCTCTTTAATCATGTGCAGAGGAGGGTTAAGAAAACAAATCTTGTTGATGTGTAGCTTTTTCACATGTTCATGCTGAGAAAATCATTTTGATATCATCTCTCTTTGTTGACATCATGATGGATGTATCTTTACTGTTAGGTTCGTGGCTACGGATAAACAAATAAACGTAGGAAAAATAAAGATTCGAAAGCTGAAAAGTTAAACAGTTTCTTTATATTGTCTTTAGTGTTGTGTCAACACCAGATAAAACAATAATAAACCTTAAAGAGTAAATGCAGCGAAAAAAGTAAAAGACAGAACGTTTATATTTTTAAGGGTATATATTAATATATCCCTTGATGGTCAGTGACCGAAGTAATGTATATATTATATACAATTACAATTGAATTTCTTTTTACAATTTGTAGAAATAAAATAAAAAGAAATTACAAGAAAACGAAGTCGTAGATGACTTCAGTCTAAAGATAAAACATCTATAAAGAAACATACAACATCTTCAACAATGAGCTTAATCTAGAATCTGAACAACAATCGTAATGTGGGACTAGATGTTGTTATACTACTTTAGGCAGTGGTGTTTGATCCAATTTGTGAAGTGAATTCTGAGAGCTTTGTTGATGATTCTTTTCTTTGTAATCTGGATACCGATACTCTAAAGTTTCTCCTTTATTTATAGTGTGAAACTTTCTTGAAATTCTCACTGGTTGGTTGCGGAAGTTGAGAGAAAATAGGTAGCAACTTGGACTGATTCAGCCTCCATGAAATCCTCAACTATATTGACTTGGTCTTCACGTCGCTTTCCTTCCAAGCTTGACTTCTTCTTTTCTCACGTTTTAAACACAACTACCTGGTTAGTTTGCCTATGTCTTTTTTATCTCACTATAACACTCACTATTTTGGCCGGAAGAATAGGCAAAATCGTTTATAGAGATGTTGTATGTGATGTTGTCACAACACTGCAGGCAACATCCTTATGTTCATAAGCGATGTTGTCCTGACTAGTTACTCGTGTTGTCATAACACTGCGGACAACATCAACATTTACCAATTAGACTTTATTGTTTCGGGCGCTGGGGCAGATTTCCTGAACAACTAAAAGTGCATCAAATGTGACATAGATAGTCTCAGGGACTTTAAGCGTGATCATGCAGTTTTATTTATATTTGCACAAAAATCAAGTCTTTTCTCTTTCTCTAATTGATTTCCTGAACGTACTAATGTTGTTGCAGTATCTACCAACATACAACAATGCAATTGATGCAAATTGTCACCAAACTTTTCCAAGAAATTTCTTTCCAGAAGTACAATACGTAGAATGAAATTTGAGGTGATTTTTAACTGGCTGAGACATGTTCTTTCACTTAGGTGCAAGTCTTATTTCTTTGATTATATGCTTGAAACATGATTTGGATTGAAGAAAGGTTAGTCTATGGAACTAGTGAACACTAAATTGAACAAGTTTGTTCCTAACTAGCCTATACTAGTCATCAAGACCTAAATCACTCTTGAATTTTTCATCATGCCTTTAAGAAAAGCCTCTTATGCTGCAATTACCGATGCTTTATGCAGGATAGACATACCATATCCACTCCAATGGGGGTTCCTACATTCAAAGTTGGAGATGCTTTTACCAATCGCTTCTTTTGTTGCTTCTGTGGAGGTCTGTTCTCTGATCTCTTACTTATTTGTTGGCTATTGATATGTCCCCATATCTAATGTTGCTAAAAATGTAGGCTGCAAAGAAACAAGTTCTTAATTATTTTCGTTCTCTAGTATTGAATTCAATTTGAATACTTTTGTTGTTCAGTCAACTGGTGTATTTCTTGCATCCGCAAGATATGGAAGCAGCAGTGCTAAACCAGTGACACCTTCTTTCATTAGCGGGTGTGTTGGCTGGCTGGTGAGATCAAATGTTCTCTTCTATCCTCTCTGTATCGACCTTTATTTACCTCCTGAACTTTAACTCTGGGCAGGGGATAGGGACTTTGCTAAATGCTCTTTTGATGGTGTCGCTGGTAGTGTTAAAGTGTATATGGGCCACAGCCCAGCCGAGAGTTATCATGTGGACCCTTTGGATTTCCTTTGTATATTTGATGAATATTAAACTTAGGTTTGTACCGTAATTAGTAGTGTAATATTATCATAATTGTAAACTTAGTATTCTTATAGAATAGAGATTCCTAGGTAGAATAGGAAGAGGATCTTCCTTGTAACTTGTATATATATGTTTTTCATTAATAAGAATAATCAAGGGATTATTTCTTTCATGGTATCAAGAGTCTAGGTTCTCTTTACCCTGCTTCCGCGCTTCAAAATTACTTCTTCTTTTCTCGAAATTTTGCTCTATATTCTCGATTTTTTGTGTTCTTCCTCTTTCACAAAAACCGAGTATCTTCTCTTCCAAAACCTTTCTCACAAATTCTATTCTCTGAATCTTGTTGTTCTATTCCCTATGGCTGATAAGAATATTTTTTACCCTGCCCTCACAATTTCTAATAGCAAGAGTGGTCTTCCTATCGTTCTTAACCTAGAAAACGTTCAATATGAGACGTGTGCGGAATTATTTAAGATTCATTCTTTGGTACATAAAGTCCTCCACCATATCATTCCTCCAACTCCTCCAAAGGGGGTTATACGTCGTCTACTTCTACGACGATTGTGTCCACTAAAGAGGCAGATCCAGAATTATGGGTCATGTTTGATGTCAATGTTCTTCAGTGGATTTATGTCATTATCTCCTTGGACATTTAACAGACGATTATGGAACCAAATTCCACAGTTATGACGGCGTGAGATCGATTGCGCAATATATTCCAAGATAACAGTCATTCTCGAATTGTTATCCTTGAGCAGGAATTCTCCCAGGTGGCTATGGCGAGTTTTCCCAACGTTTCTTCTTATTGCAAACACCTCAAGGAATTGGCAGACCAACTCAGCAACGTGGGTTCTCCGGTTTCTCAAAGTCGTCTAGTTCTTCAGATGGTTGCAGGCCTGTCAGAGGCCTATAGCGGTGTTGCTTCGGTGATTCGTCAGAGTAACCCCCTACCAGAGTTTTATCAAGCCTGTTATATGTTTACTTTGGAGGAAGCCGAATTGGCTAAGAAAGTGGCGATTGGGGCCAGCCCTGACGTCATGATGACTGCTTCCAGTTTTACTCCTTCCAATCCGGCTGACTCAAAATCACAACAAGGGGGGTGATAAGAAGGGCCAGAATCGGAAGAATAATGGCAAGAATCGTGACGGCAACAACGGAGGAAACCGTCGAAGCGGCAGCAGCCCCCGAGCCCACGGGACCCTCGACGGGCAGCTGGTCTCGGCGCCTCACGCAGCGATTCCACCTTAGCCACGGCGCAGCGCCTTACAGCGCCACGGCGCCGCGCTCCAACTTCTTCCCGCCGATTCTGTGGTTCCGATCGGCATGGCGCACTCGGCCCAGTATACTTGGGCCTCGTCCCCATCAGGCCCACCACGCAGTGGGGCCCATCCAGACCGACATTGTAGCAGCGATGCATACGCTTGTCTTGACTCAACCGAACCCAAATTGGTACATGGACACCGACGCCACTACCCACATGACATCTGATCAAGGTACTCTCTCGTCTTATTCCAATTTGAGCACTAATCGCGGTATAACTGTTGGTAATGACAATTCTATTCCAATTTAGGGTTATGATCATAAAACTTTGTCCCCTCCTCATCCACCCCTTGTCATGAAACATACCCTTCATGTCCCAATATTGATTAAGAATATGGTGTTTGTCCGTAAATTCACCATTGATAATTGAGTTTCTATTAATTTTGATCCGTTTGTATTTTTTGTGAAGGATTTCAAGACAGAGAGTCATCTCATGAGGTGTAACAGTAGGGGTGATCTTTATCCAATCACTCCAAGTCTCAGCATCTCACGTCAAGCTATGTCATCCACTTTTGCAGCTCTTGCTCATTCCTTGTGGCATGCTCGTCTAGGTCATCCAGGGTCGTCTATTTTATCTTCTTTAGATAGACATAAGTTTATTTCTTGTAAGGGTACGTGTAGTACTCCACTTTCTCAATCCTGTGCTTTGGGAAAAATTATTAACTTGTCATTTGTAGCGTCGAATTCTACTACTTCAATGTCATTTGATATTATTCATAGTGATTTGTGGACATCTCCGGTTCTCAATTTTATGGGTCATCGTTATTATGTTCTATTCTTAGATGACTATTCTAAATATTTATGGACGTTTCCAATTGCGAAAAAATCTCAAGTTTTTTCTATTTTCATAAAATTTAGAGCTTTCATAAGAACACAATTTGAACGGAAAATAAAAAACATTCAATGTGATAATGACAAAGAGTATGACAATGGGGAATTTAGGAAGTTTTGTGCTCAAAATGAGATAAATTTTTATATTTTTTGTCCACATACATCTTCACAAAATAGAAAAGCTGAGCGAAAAATTCGTACAATTAATAATATTGTCCGCACTTTATTGGTTCATTCTTCGGTTCCTCCATTATTTTGGCATCATGCGCTACAAATGGCTACCGATCTACTCAATATTTTTTCTTCTAAAGGTTTGACATATTCATCCTCTCTCAAAGTCTTATATAATAAGTCTCCGTCATATTAGGGTCTTCGGATGCTTATGTTATCCACTGTTTTCATCCACTACAATCAACAAACTTCAGGCACGTTCTACTCCTTGTGTGTTTTTGGGTTTTCTGTCAAATCACCGTGGTTATAAATGCTTTGATTTGTCCTCTAAACGAATCATCATTAGTCGTCATGTTCTCTTTGATGAATCCCAATTTCCTTTTTCTAAAGTAGAAAAATCCGTGCCTAGTTCTTATAATTTTTTGGATGAGGATATCTCCCCCTATGTTCTACGTCATTTTTCACACTGTGCTCAGCTTGGCTCTTTCAAAATCATGGCTCATTCATCAGCTAGATGTGAAGAATGTTTTTCTACATGGTAATCTTCAGGAGACAATGTATATGCATCAGCCGTTGGAGTTCAGGGATACTAGATATCCTAATCATGTCTGTCTATTGAAGAAGTCCTTGTATGGACTTAAGCAGTCCCCACGGGCTTGGTATAAGAGGTTTGTTGATTTTGTTTCGACTATGGGGTTTTCTCACAACAGGTCTGATAATTCATTGTTCATATATCGTCGGGGTTCTTCCATGGCTTATATATTGTTATATGTTGATGATATTATCTTGACTGCCTCTTCTGATGCTTTGAGAAAGTCTATTATGACAATGCTCAGTTCTACGCTTTCACGTTTAAGTGCAGAGGCCGAGAATTAGGGATGTCAATGGGGCGGGGCGGGGGCGGGGGAAGGGTATCCCATACCCGTACCCACCATCTAAAACACATCCCCACCCCCGCCCCACCACCCATCACGGGTAGTAATTCTTCCACCCTCCCCCGCCCCACTTACTTCACGCGGATACCCACTTACCCGGCGGGTACCCATTAATAAAATGCTCAAATAATGTCTAGCAATTGTTTTAGTCACCAAAATGAAAGTTATATAAGTAAAAGGAAAAAAAAGGAACCTTTCCACTATTGTGTATCGAATATCAATTCTAAAATCTTGTCAAAATATTATGAATATTAAAAAACAGTAAAGATGAAAATATTTAACAAAAAAAAGGAGAACAAAGAGAATAAGAAAAAGAAACGTGGTGTATTACGGTGCGGGTTAGTTCAAGTCACATTTTAAATCAAGAAAGGGCCAAATAAATTCGTAAATAAACTAATAGATGATACGAATATGGGCGGTGCGAATCTGATCGGTGCGGAGTAGCGGGCGGCGAGTCTTATATGAAATCCACCGCCCACTACCCACGCAGCACTTTTGATACCCATACCCGCCCACCACCCACCAAACCATCCTCCATACCCGCCCGATTGGAGCGGGTGCGGCGATTTACCCGCGTTACATCGACATCCCTACCGAGAATCGAGGGGTAGTCAATGTGGTTTCCGAGTCATGTTGGTTACGAAATCTATTTTTAGAGCTTCATTGTCCTATTGAGAAAACTACTTTGGTGTATTGTGATAATATAAGTGTCATCTACCTTTCTGGTAATCCAGTTCAGCACCAGCGCACTAAACACATAGAGATGGATATTTACTTTGTTCGAGAGAAGGTATCTAAAGGACAAGTACGCGTCTGTCATGTCCCTTCCAGATATCAGTGCAGACATCTTTATAAAGGGTCTTCCCTCGGTCCTTTTTGAAGATTTTAGAGCAGATCTCGGCATCTGAAGCCGCCTATGCGGAGGTGTGTTAAAGTGTATATGGGCCACAGCCCAGCCGAGAGTTATCATGTGGGACCCTTTGAGTTTCCTTTGTATATTTGATGAATATTAGACTTAAGTTTGTACTATTACCATAAAGTTAGTATTCTTATAGAATAGAGAGTCCTAGGTAGAATAGGAAGAAGATCTTTCTCGTAACTTATATATATATGTTTTTCATTAATAAAATAATCAAGGAATTATTTCTTTCAGGTAGCATAGTGTAACAGTCTGATCTCTATAATGCTCTTTCAATCTAATCCCGTCCTACTAATGACTTAGGCACGAGTAGCTACAAACCATACTTGACTTTCATGTGACGTACCATCAATTAAATATGGTTGACATAGAACTAAACTGCTAAGCTAATTTTATTTACAGGGGGGAATGCTGGTCTCTGGGCAATGACAAGAGTTGGATGCCGAAGAGTCGTGCAAATATCTGCGGCTTTTATGATTTTCTTCTCCATCTTAGGTATGCTGGAGAAGAACCTATTAGTTGATAGGAAAGGACTGACTAGTTGTATTTCAACCAAAAGTAGACTCTTTTTACTTTTTATGCCAATGATAATGTATTGGTTCAATTAGTGACCTGCCTTTTTGGTTTACCAGGAAAATTTGGAGCAATCATTGGTTCAATACCTTAACAGCTTTAGAACAAACTTCATATTGAGATTTTCTCTTTTCCTAAGATTTTCCTTATCACAGTTCTTCAGAGAGCATCGCCTATGTTCTGGATCTGGTCCTCTCATGCACATTCAAGATGGGTAATCACAAGTTCTCATCCACTAAACTCTGTTCTGTTACTTTTAGGATTTTAAAGAAAAATGGCAGCCCCAAGCCCCGTGCACTAAACTCCCGTTATGCGCGGGGGAGAAGGGCCGAACCATAAGGGTCTATCGTACGCAACCTTACTTTTATAATTATCATCACAAAATAAATTTGGTACTAATGTTGTTCTTCTTGAACTGCATTTTAATGATACAGTGTGTCATCTTCATGTCACACGAGCCACGGTAGCTGCTGTGGTTGCTGTATATTTGGATCAGACTCTTCCATTTAGTAAAGATGAAGCTCGAAAAGACAATTTCTCGCATTGGTGGGACAATTTTGTGGTATATACAAAAGATGTTAGAAGTGATGAGTTTTATAAATTACCATGCCAACTTAATAGTTTCATCCCACCTTATTAGTGGAAAAATGCCTTCACAGTTTTGTAAAAATTTCATCACTTCAACTCTTCCTTTGTTGTTTCTTCTTGTTCCTTCATAAAACTATATGCCATTTTGTTTCTTCAATTGTCTCTGTCAAAGATGATTAATTGTATTATTGCAATAACAGTGTCTAAAGCTAAGATCAATCACTAACAGTATTCCATATAAATTAATACTCGATAAATTAATAATCTCTTTAAAATAATAATTTTTTCTGGTCCCGACTTGGGCCAGTTCAAAAAATGATCAATTTTAATAAATTAATAAGATAATATTTTTTTGGAACAACCCTTTATAAATACATTATTTTATTATCTCTATAAATTAATAATTTCTCAAATACATATGCCAAGTATATATAGATATATACTTAGGATAATTTAGCAAAATATGACTCTATAGTATTTTGTTTTTTCTTGAAATTTAAATCTAGTTGAATTTCATCTCTAACTATTCTCAGTGCATTCAAAAGTTCTGGTGTACTCTTGTCAAATTGTAACAAAAAATTGTAAAGAGTGGTTGATGCTATAATTGATTCCTTTCTTGTGACTGATTCCAAAGGTATCGAATCATCCTCAGCTTCATCCTCAATTGAATTTTTCATGACTCTCCACAATTTCTTCTAAACTTTGGATTTGTGAGCATTCATTGTTTTCACCTGGATAATCCAATTTTTGTTCATTGATTTTAGACAAAAAAATTATTTAAATTAATAATTTATTTTTAAAAAATAATAAAATCACTCTATAAATTAATAATTATTAATTTATTGATTAATTAATATCTCTATAAATTAATAAAATTTCATATCGTCTCAACATTATTAATTTATAGAGGTTTTACTGTACTTAGATATATCAATTTCTAGTTCATAGAGAATGGCCAATTGATGTGATGTTCATCATATCTGAAACTATAGTAATGCATTTAGCTCTTTCCAGGACATCTTAGAGCAATATTTACAATAGACCTTTTTCATAATAACAACCAATTATATAATAACTCATTAATTTTTTGAGTAATAACTCATTACTCAAATATCTATGTATTTATTATTTTAAAACAACCTAAAAGTATCTATTATTATATTAGACACAAATCTTTAATAACTTTCTAAATCCATAGAGAAATTTGGAACATTAAAAATTCAATCGTTTATAACATTACAACAACAACATATCCAATGAAATCTCACAATGTGGATATGAAAAAAGTAGAGTGTATGCAGACCTTACCCCTAAGATAGGGAGGTTGTTTTCGAAAGACCCTTGGCTCAAGAGAAAAAGAGAAAACACAGAAAAAGTAAGATAAGAAAAAGAAAGGATTCTGGAAATAATATGAAAATGAAAATAATAAGCATTCTAGAAAAGAAAGGAGCGGTAACTACTACAGAGAAACAAGACAATCAAAGTACAAGAAACAACAAATAATAGGAGAGGTCAAAGGACAAGAAACTATAGTGCAATACTGCAACTACTAGTATAAACGATAAACGAGACTTTTACTAGCCTTCTACCCTAATCTGAGTCCTCCATAACCTCTCATCTAAGGTCATGTCCTCGGTAAGCTGGAACTGTGTCATGTCCTGTCTAATCACCTCTCCCAAATACTTCTTCGGTCTTCATCTATCTCTCCCGAACCAATTCATAGCCAATGTTGACACCCAATTTTGACCCTCCCGTCCAGCCGTTAACTATAAAATAAGACTAATTTTTGTAAAATAATTCTTTATGATTTTTATAATAAAATGCAGCGATAAAACATAAATACAGGCATAAATAAGTAATTTAATAATGGCATCACGTCTTACGTAGAGTTTTAAGCACTTAGAGTCCCGCGCCCGCATTAATTGATTTCAAGCCCTGTCATGATTCTTAATTAATAATAAATACATAAAATAAATAATTTAGCAAAGACGAATAGCATAGCCGCATTTATGCAAAACAATCTCGTAATCATTGTAGCACCTAAAGTCATATTAGGATAATTTAATTTTAGCTTAAAGAATAATAAATAATGCATAATAGTAAGATTTTAAATAATAGCGCCGCATTCTAAAATATTAAAGCATTAATTAAATGACACGCCCGCATTTATTATAACAATTAGATCGATAAGGCACCTAAATAATTTAATCACATTTGTTAATTAATTAATAATACACTTACCTAGAATTAACTAGCTAATTAATTAACTAGCCTAAAACTAATTTAATCCCTAACTCTACCCAGCCCAATACCCTTTGCTTTACCTTCAGCCCACCCCATTTAATTTGCAGCAGCCCGACACGGCCCAACACCCGCAGCCCAGCTTTCCCCTTATCAGCCCACAAGTCCAGAACCCAGCCTTCATTTCCCTTTACTTGCCCATCGTCCCCATCAGCCTTCACGAAAAAAAAACAGAACCCTAGAGTTTCTTCAATCGCCGCCCGGATTTCTCGCCGGAGAATCCGGGACTTTCCTTCACCCACGCACTCGGTCGCCTTTCCTTACCCATGCACCTCTTCCAACGATTTCTTACCATAATAACATCAAATCGCCTTCACGAAATCGACCATAACTCGCAGAAATCACACACAATATCCTTCACAATCTGCACAAATCGCACGAAATCAGGGGGGGATTTTCTTACTGAATCACTCAATCCGCCCTTATTTACTTACCATTATTAGAACCTAGAGTAGGCTATAAGAAGCACATGCAAGCGGCAAAGCGCGGGAAGAGGCGACAGATTCAAAATGAGAAGAGTCCAATAGCAACAGGGCAACAGAGGGAGGAGTCAGTCGAAGAGTTCAGTGAGGAGAAGATCCAGGATCCAGAACACAGGGCTCAGTTGGAGAGGACACAGAGCATCACTAGCATAGCACGAAATAGGTAGTCTAAATCTCCTTATTTCAATTCCAACCAAAAATCAGCAAACAAACGATCGACTGTCATTCGCGTATGCAAAGCCCAAAACGTCGATTGGACCGACACTTGATACGCTGCCTCGGTTCGCTGCCCGGAGAAGGTAAAAATCCACTCCTTCTCGCCTTCAGTTCATTCTGTATTCTCTTTGTGCGAACTTGTGTTTGTATCTGTTAAATTTCTGTGCTACGTGGGTTTATCACGAATTTAATCGTTGTTAATTGTATTAATCTGTTCGCTTGGCCGATATAGATCAGATTGGTGTTCCTTAGTTGGATTCTTTATGTCACGATTAGTTAATTTGATAGTCCAAGTGCTTTAAAATGGTAAGTAATAACAGAGTCGACAACCATCTATCTGTTTCTATTCGCCTGGCCGAATCTATGTATACAAAGTATATTGCTTTCCCTGTGCATTGGATGTATATCACAACTGTATATCTTCGTATACTTTACATAAGTAAGTATGTGGATTGTTATTTATGTGCGCTAAACCCATATGAAGCATGTTTTGGTACTGTAGTGTTCCTTGGCTATTTGCAAATATTATAATCTGGAATGCCATGTTGAGTTACTTGCCTATGTTGTGTGCTCAATTCAGTTCCATACAATGAGGTATGATGTGATCTACCATATAGTATGCAAAATTCCTATGTCAAGATGAAGATAGATACCTTATTTGCCTAAATTATCCACTGATGCTATTATGATGGCTTCATTCTAAAACCTGCTGGCATATCCTCATTTCTGCCCTTAGATTAATCATCTATTTGAAGGTCAAATGCTAAATAGGTGCCCATAATAGTAAGAGTGTAAGCAGAGATCAATTTGTGTGTCAAGTTACATGTGTTAATGATGTTGGAAAACTGAATTCAATACGCTGGCTTGAATAATAAAATCATGAAAATTGTTCTGTTTGAGTTTAGGGCCCAATCACTGTTTTCTTTTAACAGTAAGGGATCTGTTAGTCTGAATCTCTTCTGGGCCTGTTGGCTGCATTCCTCTATTAAGCATATATGAGGGATAGTTTGGTGCTAACATAGTTCAAACCATTGAGAAATCTGGGCATATGATTGGGGAAAATGGATTTACTTCAGTCCTAGCCATTTGTTTCGATGTTGAGTCATGTATCTTAAATTAAACTAGCGTGTTATGTGTTGCCATATTATTTCACCCATGTTTGGTGTCTCTCTACCGTTATCACTGATCATTAATGAATATATAATATGTTACTGTTGTTCAAGTGAGCATGTAATAATAGGATTAATTGGCCCTTCTTTTAAAAAGCGGAAATTTTACGCTTTGGAGTTTATTTCTATCTACGCTTACACTAGCTATTCTTCTAAGCTCATTTGAGAACCTGCTGCAGCAGGTCTGCAGGCAGGTTGTATTCATTTTTTCTCTTCTTTGTTTGTTGTTGCATACCTGCCCCTCCCTCCTTTTGAAAATCTGAGAAGATAATTGGTTTACACTGCCTTGGGTGCCGATTTATCCTCCTCTAAATTGATAATTTATTTGGGCCAGCCTATTGTTTCCTCTGTTTGCCTTACTTGTTTGCCTTGCTGTTCTCTATTACCCCGAGCCCAACAGTGCATGTTAAATATAGAATCAGTGGATAATGCATATGTTCCGCCTCTCTAGATCATTTTGTTTACTGCTGTTTTTTATACAATTGGACAGATACTAATCTTTATCCTTTTTATCTTTACATGAAATGCATCGGAGGCAAATGAAGAGTTTCGTTGCGAGACTCATCGCGAGCCACTTCAAATGTCAACCCGCGTCTATGTGCACCCGCTTTCGCATTCCCGCTTCAGAGATTCCTAAGACCAAATAGGACAAGATGATGTCGCGCATGTCTTGAGAGCGTGATCATATCCACCTTTATATTATTTGTTTAAATTGTTGCCTAATTCTTTAACTTTGTAATTAATAGGAGACATAGAACAATTAGCCATTGGAATAAATACATTTGGTGGGTAGTTTTAAAATCGGAAACGTACTTTAAGTTACTTGTCATGCATGTCTAAGCTTTACTAAATATTTCAACTCGCAACAAAAATTATAAAAAAAAATTCTTTTATCACAAATAAAATTTATTATCACAAAATGAAAAAATTATGTTGAATATCCATCTTTATCAAAAAAATAAAAAAAAAAAAATTACCTTCTGCACTACGTCATACATGTTGATTTTAAAAGCATATCTTTGGTCATAAACCAACCTTGCATGTATCTATAAACAATATAAGTGCACACTTTAAAGCTTTTTTTTATATATATTTTTATAGCATCAGCATTATAAATTTTATTCAACATACCTCCTCTTTTAAAATATTTTGAAGCATTCTATATATATTTCCAAAACATGCATTTTTCTCTAACATAATAATTAACCCTAGGTTTGAACGGACAACCGCAAGTTAGCGGATCCTTTAGGGTGCCTAACCCCTTCCCTTTAGGATAATAAAGAACCCTTACCCAAAATCTTATTAAAGTTTAGCAGACCACTAAATGGAGTTAATGTTACTTTAAACTAGTTAACATTTAGGTGTCCTAATTCACCCAAACTAATTAGGTGGCGACTCCGCGAACCCCTTTAGCATCCTTTTGCACTTTTAGCACCCTTTTACATTTTAGCACCCTTTAGCATTTAACACCTTTTAGCACTTCTAATATGTTAGCACCCCTTTTAACATTTTAGCATTCTTTTAAAACATTTTAGCTTTTATTTTATTTTCTAACCTTTTATTTGAGCAGGAGTTTAGAAAATAAAGTCGCGGTCGAAAATGGGCGTGACAGAAATGGCGACTCTGCTGGGGATTTTAGGTTCTTAACCATAACAGACCTAGGGTTATTATTTGGCAATTATTTTTGCATTTAATTTTTGTGTGTTGTATTTTGTTTTATTTATTTTAATTGCTACTTGCTTTACTGCTTTCCCTAAACTGGCATTCTGCTCATATTTCTTCCACTCTGGAAAATTTACACAATCACACACTACATGCGAGGTGCGCTGGGTGCATCAGCAAAATTCTTTATTCAAAATCCAAATTTAGGAGAGTCGGTAATATACGTGGAGTGCCCGGTCTAACCGGTGGCCGCGTAGCCTTCTCACTCGAGTGGTCCGCTCGGGAACCTTGCGTCCAGAAAAGCTAAATCTTAGAAACTTAAGATAGAGCTATACCACCCTTTATTTTAGGGCATGCATGCATTTATCTTAGGTGGGTCGGTCCTTGGCATCGACACCACAATTAGGAAGACACCAAACTTGTCGACGGGTTTCTCAACCCAACGACCAACCAGCATATCATGTGTAGCGTGACAATGATAGACAAATCCAAACCTAATCATGTCATGCTGAAATTGGGAAAAGTGCACCGTCATTTGGTCGCCATTTCCAACGAAAGCATTACAGTTGGGCGACTTGGACAAATCCGTCATAATCTCGCATATCTGGCGTTTAGGCCCACCTCTGGCATTAAAAGAGGTCTCAAACATGTTAGAACACGCACTTGATTTATTATATATTGCCTGCAACTTTTTGCATATTATACTAACTTGGTTGGCTTCATTTGTTAAAAGGTTTATTATTAGCTTATCCCCCAAAAGGTTGATTCGCGTTGATTAGTAGAAGCACAATCATCCAATAAATGACTAATCCAGAAGCACCGGGACGAAACAACTTAGGACTCATCCCCGTTCATGTAGAGGATGCAGAGGCGTCAGAAAGGAGAAACACCAATGATCAACACCTCGCCAAACTATTGCAGCAAATGGAAATCATCTGGCCGAAATAGAAAGGCTCAGATATCACAAACATGTCTATTAGCTTAAATGCACCACTCCCGAGCAAGGGACAAATGCAATCGTGTCACAAGCCCTCGAGCCTCCACTTCTCCAAAGCTCGCGAGGCCATGACATACCATTCACGCAAAATGTCACTCGCGGTCAATTTGCAAACCGACCTCCAAAATGATCCGTTCACTATATACACATCTCAACCTCCACCTACTTATATCTCCCCACTCAACCCAAATTGCCAAGCCACCCAATACGAGCAGATGACACACAAACAATATGAGGGGTTAGCACATCCGATCGAAAGTCAACCATTTATTATGCATACATCCTCTCAAGAGACGGTCGATACAAGGAAATGGAAGCGGACTCGAGCCGTGATGAAAATATGGCAAGAGAAATCCGTAGTTTGAAAGAGGCATTCAAAAGCATTCAAATGAACAAATGGGAGGAAGGTTTAGAATATGAAAACTTATGTATGCACCCCGACGTTGAATTACAGCAAGTACAAGGTGCCCAATTTGACATGTTCGATGGAAAGGGAATCCTCGAGCTCATCTAAGGTCATATTGCGATAAATTGATTGGAGTTGGTAAAAATCCAGCAATCATCATGAAGCTATTCATCGAGTCTAACCGTATTTGGTGATACACATGCCAAGACCCTCGAAAATGGGACGGTTGGAATGTCATGGCGCAAGATTTCATGGATAGATTTAGATTCAACATCGACCATCGCCTGAAGCGATTTTATCTTATGAAGCTTGAAAAGAAATCACGAAACTTTCGTGAATACGCCTAAGGTGGCGGTCGAAGCGTGAAGGTCCAACCTCGGGTGGCGAGAGCGAAATGACCACTTTGTTCGCGATCGTTGAAAGACGCGACATATTATGAAAGAATGATCGGTGTAATTGGCGAAGTTTTGCGAGTCGTAAGAATGGCGACTTCGTGGAAGAAACATTAAGGCAGCGAATTACAAACTTGACACTCTACAAGCAACTAGCGTGGCAATGCAATGATTCCATAGGAGGTACCTCGCGAGAGGAGAAGAGATGCATCACCCTCTATCATGGTCATTCAGGAGCATAGGCCAGAACAACATCCAGTGTATCAAAGCCCACCGCCTTCTTACCAAAACACTCAAAATCCACAGTCATATTATCAGCACTGCGCCACCCCATATCCTGTTTACCATACTCAACCAGCATATCCAAAATACTCACCACAATCACGAACTCGCACCCCAAACGGACCCAAACCCCGCATAGATGCCGAAAGAAAACCAACAAAAACCTATACACCTTTAGCCGAACCCATAGCCCAAGTGTATGAGAAGTTGAAAGCCGCAGGAATACTTCATCCAATTCCCAGAAATACTCCCAGGCCTACTTCCCGAGGGCACGATAAAGCTAAACATTGTGCATACCACTCCGGTGCAGAGGGACACGACATCGACAATTGTTATACCGAGGGCGAGAATAGAGGAGTTAATCGAGGAGGGAGTCATTCGGCTGAAAGATGGTCCTCTCAATGCAAACAATAACTTTCTTCCGGGTTATGAAGATGACCATGTGAACATGATAGCTAAAAATGAAGAAGACAGTCTGGAAGGGACTATTACGCCAGCCCGTAAAGGGAAGAAAGTTGAATCATCGACCAACCGCCAGAGAAAAGGAAGTGCTCCTTGCCGGAGATTGTTTAACCATTGAATAAGTCATTCGTCTAGTTGTGTGCTGCAAGAGATGATCCTGCCGAAGACCCAGCCGTTGAAGACACAAAGCAAGAAGAAATGGACTCGTGCCCCTGCCTCGGCCCGCCGAGTCCTGAAATAATTAGTTTAATGCGTTTTGCCTTTATATGTAATAATTGGAACTACGTTTGACCTGATTCCCTTGGTGGATACGTAGGCGGCCGTCTCGGCTTCGGTCCCACATCTAGAAATTTTAATTTTTACCCAAAATTCGCTTGTAATGAACTACGTCATGACCTGATTCCCTCATGGGGATACGTAGGCGGCCTAAATCGGCTTCGGTCACACCATTAGGAAACTTTCCCTTTGTCCTGAAAATAACAAGAATACACATAGTATACAAGCAACTCCATCGAGACCCATTTTAAGGCCAAACGCCCTTTGCATATTCAAAACTGGGACAAGGTAGGAAACCAGGCAGGGGTTATGAGTCCAAACAAGACAGACACCCGAACATCAAGAGTCCAAGGTCAACGCGAATCAACCGCCCCCCCCAAAACTCACAAAACTTTCTTTGAGCGCAGGTCCTTCATATTAGCGGAAGCAAAATACGAAAGCGAAAGAAGCGACAAAGCGAGAAAAGACATCGACAATCGCGATCAGCTCAAAGTTCGCACAAAGCCTAGCGCGTCGGCTCGAGCACAAAGTCAAATTCTCGGCCCACAACATCTCAGCATTCACATATCAGGAGCATTTATTCTACGGGAAGCGGCCAGCCAGCGTCCGGCAACGACGTTATCGGTAGCAGTCTACGCAAACAACGACGTTATCGGCAAAGAAGTCCGAAAGCGCCATCATCGCGATATCACATCTACACAAGGAAGATTTTCTCTGTTCTCAAAATTGCATTTTTCTCATTCATGCTTTATTATTCTGTCTTAGCAGTTATGCACTAACTCTTCCTTGAGCTTTAGTCTACAGGAGCAGCAGCAACAAGTCCGAAAACGACGTCAAGTCCGAAAACGACGCCAGGTCCAAAACGACGCCAAGATCGAAAACGACGTCAAGTCCGAAAACGACGACAAGTCCGAAAACGACGCCAAGTCCGAAAACGACGCCAAGTCCAAAAACGACGCCAAGTCCGAAAACGACGCCAAGTCCGAAAACGACGCCAAGTCCGAAAACGACGCCAAGTCCGAAAACGACGACAAGTCCGAAAACGACGACAAGTCAGCATATCACATCTACACAGGGACGATTTCTCTGTTCTCAAAATTGCATTTTTCTCATTTATTATTATGTCTTAGCAGTTATGCACTAAACTCTTTCTTGAGCTTTAGTCTACAGGGACAGTTGCAGCAAGGACAACATATCTGCATTCACAATCGCAACACAATGGCGAAATCACAACATTTGCAGCATCGCATCAACACGTGAGCATCACATTTTTGCGGGATAACGTTTTTACTCACAATTGCATTGGTTAAAAATTATGCATCATCATTTTGCCTTAACGATTATGCACTAACCGCTTGTTTAAGTCTTAGCATGCGAGGCGGGAGCACAACGTGGATTTTCTCTTCTGACAACCGGGCAATTTGTTGGGGCAACCTTCCCAACGATTGGCGTAGCGGCCTCAGCGTCGGTCCACTCGCTCACATCACCATAGAACCCGGACCATAAGCCATGGCAGACACCCCCGAGTTCAAGCGATTATTTTATTCTTGCTTTTTGCACCATAGCCGATGTCATCATAACTCGACCTTTGGGGCGACTTGAGTCGCGTTAGCGCGCTTGATATTACGACCATGGTAGTCGATTGTCGTCGTAACTCGACAACGGGGCGACTTCAGTCGCGTTAGTCGCGCCGGTGTTTTGACCATGGTAGCCCGGTGTCGTCATAACTCGACCTTTGGGCGGATTTTGATTTTTGCGTCGGCGCTTGTCTACCGCCAACATTTTTGCAATTTTGAGGATCGAGACAAAATTGGCTATGAGTCAACGTCTTTGTCCGAAGATTCTTCCATCATCTCCATACAAAGAGGGACAGCTGTTGACACCCAATTTTGACCCTCCCGTCCAGCCGTTAACTATAAAATAAGACTAATTTTTGTAAAATAATTCTTTATGATTTTTATAATAAAATGCAGCGATAAAACATAAATCTGAGCATAAATAAGTAATTTAATAATGGCATCGCGTCTTACGTAGAGTTTTAAGCACTTAGAGTCCGCTACCGCATTAATTGATTTCAAGCCTGTCATGATTCTTAATTAATAATAAATACATAAAATAAATAATTTAGCAAAGCGAATAGCATAGCGCATTTATGCAAAACAATCTCGTAATCATTGTAGCACCTAAAGTCATATTAGGATAATTTAATTTTAGCTTAAAGAATAATAAATAATGCATAATAGTAAGATTTTAAATAATAGCGCCGCATTCTAAAATATTAAAGCATTAATTAAATGACACGCCCGCATTTATTATAACAATTAGATCGATAAGGCACCTAAATAATTTAATCACATTTGTTAATTAATTAATAATACACTTACCTAGAATTAACTAGCTAATTAATTAACTAGCCTAAAACTAATTTAATCCCTAACTCTACCCAATGATACCGCTGCTTTACCTTCACCACCCCATTTAATTTGCGGCGGCAACACCCGCAGCCCAGCTTTCCCCTTATCAGCCCACAAGTCCAGAACCCAGCCTTCATTTCCCTTTACTTGCCCATCGTCCCCATCAGCCTTCACGAAAAAAAAACAGAACCCTAGAGTTTCTTCAATCGCCGCCCGGATTTCTCGCCGGAGAATCCGGGACTTTCCTTCACCCACGCACCCTGGTCAGCTTTCCTTACCCATGCACCCTCTTCCAACGATTTCTTACCATAATAACATCAAATCAGCCTTCACGAAATCAGTACCATAACCTGCAGAAATCGCACACAATATCCTTCACAATCTGCACAAATCGCACGAAATCAGGGGGGGATTTTCTTACTGAATCACTCAATCCGCCCTTATTTACTTACCATTATTAGAACCTAGAGTAGGCTATATAAGAAGCACATGCAATAAGCAGCAAAGGCGGGGGGGAAGAGGGCAGAAACAGGATTCGAAAATGAGAAGAGTCCAATAGCAGCGAGCGGCGAGAGGAGAGTCGGTCGAAGAGTTCGGTGAGAGAAGATCCAGATCGAACCACGGGGCTCGGTTGGAGAGGACCAGAGCATCACTAGCATAGCGCGAAATAGGTAGTCAAATCTCCTTATTTCAATTCCAACCAAAAATCGGCAAACAAACCGATCGACTGTCATTCGCGTATGCAAAGCCCAAAACGTCGATTGGACCGACACTTGATACGCCTCGGTTCGCTGCCGGAGAAGGTAAAAATCACTCCTTCGCCTTGATTCATTCTGTATTCTCTTTGTGCGAACTTGTGTTTGTATCTGTTAAATTTCTGTGCTACGTGGGTTTATCACGAATTTAATCGTTGTTAATTGTATTAATCTGTTCGCTTGACCGATATAGATCAGATTGGTGTTCCTTAGTTGGATTCTTTATGTCACGGTTAGTTAATTTGATAGTCCAAGTGCTTTAAAATGGTAAGTAATAACAGAGTCGACAACCATCTATCTGTTTCTATTCGCCTGGCCGAATCTATGTATACAAAGTATATTGCTTTCCCTGTGCATTGGATGTATATCGCAACTGTATATCTTCGTATACTTTACATAAGTAAGTATGTGGATTGTTATTTATGTGCGCTAAACCCATATGAAGCATGTTTTGGTACTGTAGTGTTCCTTGGCTATTTGCAAATATTATAATCTGGAATGCCATGTTGAGTTACTTGCCTATGTTGTGTGCTCAATTCAGTTCCATACAATGAGGTATGATGTGATCTACCATATAGTATGCAGAATTCCTATGTCAAGATGAAGATAGATACCTTATTTGCCTAAACTATCCACTGATGCTATTATGATGGCTTCATTCTAAAACCTTTGGCATATCCTCATTTACGCCTTAGATTAATCATCTATTTGAAGGTCAAATGCTAAATAGGTGCCCATAATAGTAAGAGTGTAGCGAGAGATCAATTTGTGTGTCAAGTTACATGTGTTAATGATGTTGGAAAAGCTGAATTCAATACGGCTTGAATAATAAAATCATGAAAATTGTTCTGTTTGAGTTTAGGGCCCAATCATCATTTTCTTTTAACGATGAGGATCATTAGTCGAATCTCTTACGGGCACATTGTTTGCGTTCCTCTATTAAGCATATATGAGGATAGTTTGGTGCTAACATAGTTCAAACCATTGAGAAATCGGGCATATGATTGGGAAAATGGATTTACTTGATCCTAGCCATTTGTTTTGATGTTGAGTCATGTATCTTAAATTAAACTAGCGTGTTATGTGTTGCCATATTATTTCACCCATGTTTGGTGTCTCTGTCCATTATCACCGATCATTAATGCATATATAATGTGTTAGTGTGGTTCATGAGCATGTAATAATAGGATTAATTGGCCCTTCTTTTAAAAAACTGGAAATTTTACGCTTTGGAGTTTATTTCTATCTACTGCTTACACCTAGCTATTCTTCTAAGCTCATTTGAGAACCTGCTGCAGCAGGTCTGCAGGCAGGTTGTATTCATTTTTTCTCTTCTTTGTTTGTTGTTGCATACACCGCCTCCTCCTTTTGAAAATCTGAGAAGATAATTGGTTTACTGCCTTGGGTGCCGATTTATCCTCCTCTCAATTGATAATTTATTTGGGCCAGCCTATTGTTTCCTCTGTTTGCCTTACTTGTTTGCCTTGCTGTTCTCTATTACACCGAGCCCAACAGTGCATGTTAAATATAGAATCAGTGGATAATGCATATGTTCCGCCTCTAGATCATTTTGTTTCTTCTTTGTTTTTATACAATTGGACAGATACTAATCTTTATCCTTTTTATCTTTACATGAAATGCATCGGAGGCAAATGAAGAGTTTCGTTGCGAGACTCATCGCGAGCCACTTCAAATGTCAACCCGCGTCTATGTGCACCCGCTTTCGCATTCCCGCTTCAGAGATTCCTAAGACCAAATAGGACAAGATGATGTCGCCGCATGTCTTGAGCGTGATCATATCCACCTTTTATATTATTTGTTTAAATTGTTGCCTAATTCTTTAACTTTGTAATTAATAGGAGACATAGAACAATTAGCCCGCTGGAATAAATAAATTGGGTGGGTAGTTTTAAAATCGGAAACGTACTTTAAGTTACTTGTCATGCATGTCTAAGCTTTACTAAATATTTCAACTCGCAACTAACATGATAAAATAAATTGTTTTTCTCACAAAGAACTTTTATTAGCACAATATGAACAATTTATGTTGAATAGCCTTCTTTATCATAAAATTACAAAAAAAGAAATTACCTTCTGCACTACGTCATACATGTTGATTTTAAAAGCATATCTTTGGTCATAAACCAACCTTGCATGTATCTATAAACAATATAAGTGCACACTTTAAAGCTTTTTTATATATATATTTTTATAGCATCAGCATTATAAATTTTATTCAACATACCTCCTCTTTTAAAATATTTTGAAGCATTCTATATATATTTCCAAAACATGCATTTTTCTCTAACATAATAATTAACCCTAGGTTTGAGCGGACAATATGAGTTAGCGGATCCTTTAGGGTGCCTAACCCCTTCCCTTTAGGATAATAAAGAACTCTTACCCAGAATCTTATTAAAGTTTAGCAGACCACTAAATGGAGTTAATGTTACTTTAAACTAGTTAACATTTAGGTGTCCTAATTCACCCAAACTAATTAGGTGGCGACTCCGCGAACCCCTTTAGCATCCTTTTGCACTTTTAGCACCCTTTTACATTTTAGCACCCTTTAGCATTTAACACCTTTTAGCACTTCTAATATGTTAGCACCCCTTTTAACATTTTAGCATTCTTTTAAAACATTTTAGCTTTTATTTTATTTTCTAACCTTTTATTTGAGCAGGAGTTTAGAAAATAAAGTCGCGGTCGAAAATGGGCGTGACAGCCAACCTCTCACGCCTTCATACTGGGACATCTGTATCTCTCCTCTTCACATGGAAAAATCATCTCAGTCTTGCTTCCCGCATCTTTTCTTCCACTGAGGCCACTTCCACCTTGTCCCGGATATCCTCATTCCTAATCATATCTCTCCTAATGTGTCCACACATTCATCGCATCATTCTCATTTCCGCAACTTTCATCTTCCGAATATGGGAGGTCTTAACTGGTCTGTCTCATACAACATGGTCGGTCTAATCACCACTTTGTAGAACTTGCCTTTAATTTTTCTGGCACTTTTTTACCACGCAACACTCCGGACGCGAGCCTCCATTTCATCCACCCTACACCAATACGATGTGTGACATCATCATCGATTTCCTCATTATCTTGAATAATAGACCCATGATACTTGAAAATGTCTTTCTTGTAGACGATCTGGGTACCAAGCCTCACTACTATGTCAACCTCACACGGTACGTCACTGAATTTGCACTCTAAGTATTCTGTTTTGGTCATACTCAACTTAAATCATTTAGACTCCAGAGTTTGTCTCCAACCCTCCAACTTAGCGTTAACCCCGATGCGTGTCTCTTCAATCAGGACTATATCATCCGTGAATAACATATTACCATGGCATCTCACCTTGAATTTAACGCGTCAATTCATCCATCACCAAGGCAAATAAAAACAGACTAAGAGTTGATTCCTGATGCAACCCCGTCACAATTGCTCTGAGTCTCCTCCCACTGTCCTTACTCTGGTATTGGCTCCACTATACATGTCTTTTATAGCTCTAATGTACGCCACAGGTACCCTCTAACCTCTAGGTATCTCCATAGAACCTCCATTGGCACTTTGTCGTAAGTCTTTTCCAAGTCTATGAATACCATGTACAAGCCCATTTTTCTCTCCTTATACTGGTCCACTAATCTCCTTATAAGATGAATTGCTTTTGTGGTTGAGCGACCCGACATGAAACCAAACTGGTTATCTGAAATAGACACGTCTCTCCCCACCCTCATCTCTACCACCATTTTTCACACTTTCATAGTGTGGCTTAGCAACTTGATACCTCTATAATTGTTGCAACTTTGTATATCGCCTTTATTCTTGTAAAAAGGAATCATTGTACTCCACCTCCATTCATCTGACATCTTCACCGTTTTAAAAATGACATTAAACAACCTTGTCAGTCATTCCAAACATGCCCTGTCTGCGCTTCTCTAAAATTTCCCAGGATTCTCATCAAGTCTGGTTGCCCTGGTCGCCCTTCTCCTGCGCATCCTACGAACAACACTCTAACTTATTCAACCTTAATACTCTTATAATACTATCGCGACCCCTCTTGGAGTACTCTAAATCTCCAACACATTGTCTCTGTCTCCTTCTTCGTTCAAGAGTTTATGGAAGTATGACTGTCACCTCCTCCTAATAAGAGCTTCCTCCACCAATACTTTTCTATCCTCTTCCTTGATGCACTTCACTTGATCCAGGTCACGTTCCCTCATCTCTCTCGCCTTGGCAAGCCTGAACAACTTCTTATCCGTGCCTTTGTCATCTAACTCCGCATATGCTTTTGAACGCTGAAACCGCCAACTTCACCTTCTTTCTCGTCATCTTATATCTTTCCATGTTCGTCTGTCTCTCCTCATCACCCTTGATGTATACCAACTTCGCATACTGTTATTGTGTATAATATCCATTGCTACAACAAGAAAAATAAGTTTGAAGAAACAAAATTGTCATAAAAAGGTTTAATTGTTGTAGAAATTGAACGAACAAACGATGAAATATAAGAATGCTTTCACTGTGAGTCGACCTCGGACTCATTCAAGCCAACAAACAGAAGCAGGAGCAAGTTGGGACTGTTTTCACATTCAGTTTGGAGGAAAACTACAACTACACATATCTAGTGGGCCTGAGGAGCATAGATGGTACGTAGATTTTACCTCCTATCTTAGGATGTAGATAGATTCTTTTCGGTAGATCCTCGACACAAGGACAAACAATCAAAGCAATACGAAAAAAAATGACGGAAGTGACTGTCATGACAAAATACTTAAAAAGCATGATAGAACAGTCTGGAAAAAAGAAGCAAAATTACTATGATAATCAAAGTACATAAAAACAGATAATAACATAAATTGAAGAACAAGAAACTACAAGAGTAATACAATCATATATGATTTTGAATAGGATATTTTATTGAGAAATCTAAAATCAAGAGGTAGATTTTCACAAAAACTAACACAAATTAAAGAAAAATATTACAAATACACTTTAGGTTTCCAATGAAACAAAAAAAAATCTTGTAGGATTACAATTACTCTAGTTTTGTAATCTAACCAGAGCCAAATCAATTGCCCCTTATTTAATTCTTATTTTCCCCATTAAACAATGTTTTGAGAAACTTATTGTTTTCATGGGGGATAATATATTGAATATAAGAATCTAGATTCCACGTACCAAAATAAAATCTAGATTCCGGATATCAGGGCCGAAAGAAACGTATCCAATTATTAATTGGGGTCATTTAATCTTTTCATAGAATTGTGGGTATTTAATATTGAAATTAGTATAAAGCTGGAGGAGTTAGAATGAAACTTTTTGGTTGACACAAGATACGGAAGCACATGGCTCTGGAACAGCACACGTGTGTCCATGGACTAAACCAAGTCAGTATCCAGTACGATGATGGTCCACTCCAATTTTTACAATTTTTTTCTTTTGCAGTAGTATCCCATTATTCCTTTTTCTCCCGCTCTAAAATTGACTAAAAATAAAAAAATAAAAAATAAAAAATAATTGAAAAGAGAACAAAAAGTATAGGGGTAATGAGAATTAACAAAAATTATATTATGAGACATTATTCATTATAAAAAAGAGTTACTCTAGTTGTTTCATTAAAGTAGATTTACTTCGACTTATACTATTCTGTGTTGGTCCCAACTATTCAAATTCCGACACTAGAGTTTATAGCCATGTTCAATTGTGTACTTCCAAATGATAAGACAACGAATTTTGGTCCCGTAATAAAGTATTGAGTAACTAACGGTACGATAAAATCTATTCTAGAAAAATGTAAGATCGAGATTCAAGCAACTTCGTTACAAAATGAGTATGAGATAGTACAAGATTTTTAGACACGGTAATCTTGACCTCTCATAAGTCATAACTGAACTTGACAGATACCAATTGTCCTTTAACATTATAGTTAGTGTCCGTTTGGTTGGACTTTTGGAAGGCCAAAAGAATTGGAGTGTTTGGTTGAAAATCGAAAAAGTGTTTTTGGAAGGTCTCTATTTCCAAAAGTTTAAATTTTGGGCTTTTGGAAGTAGAGGTTGTTTTTGTCTATTTTAAAGTTAAAATTACTTTTTTTATTGACAACCAAACACCTAACAACTTTTTGATAAAAAACTCTATTTCCAAAAGCTATTTTTAATAAGATGTACCAAACGGACCCTAATAGACACAGATCAGACTAGTGACAAATTGTGACTGTTCTTTGTAGCAAAATTTTGGAAAAAATAAGTACATGGTAAAGTTCAACAAGAAGAAATGACAAAGCATTTTACCCCTTTACAAGCAAAACAGTTACTATTGGGAAAATAGAAGTTTGTATATATTCAGTAGATAGAAAGGGCTACACCCTATAGAAGATTAATGAGTAGTAACTTGAAACATTTTGGTAATGAGAGGTGATTATTAGAAAGGGCTACACCCTATAGAAGTTTATTTTGATGATTAAATAAACTAAAATTTTATGAAAATAGCTAATGTCACGTTCTGTCGAAATTCTGCTTGTCGGTGAGAGTTTTCAATGGAAAAACCGTAGAAAAATTTCAAAAATGTGACTGACGAGCCAAATTATGACGGATTCTGCCAAAAATAACAATTTTCTGATAATAGTAATTTTAAAGAGACGCAAAAATAAAAGTCTATGGGTTCGCTTTTTGTAACCGGAAAATAACATATCTTTACATTAAATGATTTGGTGTTCTGATAATCTTATTTTATTGACGGCAACTTCTATATTTATTATTGTCTTCATTATTGCTCGTCCAGTTCTCTTCTTTACAAAAACAATTTTATTTACTGTGCCAATATTAATGTAGAGACTTCAGGTAGAAACAATAATCTGGATATTGTTTTTTGCCCATTTCTACCTTTTCTAAAGGACAGACATAAGGAAATTGTTTTGTGCGTAAATGGTGAATTTTGGCTGTCACACTAAGAACGATAGTCCCACCGTCTTGTTAGGTCCACTTCCACATTTATTGTTCCTCTATAGTCCTCCTTCATTTAGACACACATTGCTAAATCAATTGTTATAAATTATGATTATAAGTTCCATTTTTTTCTACAATAAGTATTAATTAATTAGGAAATAGCCCCTCTTTAGATTAAGGGGTTTGCTGTTTATCGGAATATTCACATACATGAACTTGCTTTGCTATTTGTGTATCCAATTCTTGTCCCCTAATGTCGAGAAATCATTTGGATTTGCATATTCTAGTAGTTTAATTGAAACCAATATTCGAGGGAAATTGTCTTCTGTGTATCTTATGTAAGAGTTAAGACATTTATACATGTTAAGCATGTCTGAGCTTATCTACTGAGCAAACTCGCAACGGAAAACAATATCGACAGCCATTGTTTCGAAGTAGTTTTCTATGTCGCTTTAATTTTCTACTCCAGAGATCTTCTAAGCAATCAAACCTTATTGGAATTTAGAAGGAGAAATTGGGCTTAGGGACCCTAGAATATATATAATCCTTCTTACAAGAACTCCTTTTTCGCACTGAATTTCCCATTAAAAAATGTTCAGTAGCTATTTCTTACTGAATGTCGGTGGAAAAACTTAAATGCAGTAAAATCTCGATAAATGAATATTCGATAAATTAATAACCTCGATAAAATAATAATTTTCTCCGGTCCCGACTTGAGCCAATGGGATAAAATAAAAACCTCGATAAATGCATAAGATAATAATTAAAAAAAAACTTCTTGAGGCCCACTAAAAATATAAAATAATAATACATTAAATACCTATAAAACTACATATATAATTCATAAATAAAGCACTTCCTAAACAATTTTTATTTCAAATTTTATGCTTTCCAAAAATATGTATCTATAGTCAATTGATTTTTCTTTTCATACGAACGGAACTCAAAAAATCTTTAACTTTTTGGAGGGCATAAATTACATTCGACACATTCTTCTCATTTTGAAGCAAGTAATTTTTCAAAGTCTCTACGGCAAGAAAGACTTCTTTTGGAGAAACATATGGTATAGCGTTACTATCATCTCGATCTTGATTGTCATCATCTTCCATACCCATTACTCATTGAATAATTTCTTCGTCTGTAAGCGATTCCACTAAAACTTCATGTTTACTAGAATAATTCAGAATCTGCTCTACATTCATGACATTTCTATAATGTAGATTAGAAATAGCTTCCTCTAATCTTTGAATGCCTTCAACATCACCGGTTTCTTCTTCTAGAAGCATACCTTCCTCGGAACGAATTTTGCAATGTCGAAAACAATTTGCGACAGTTGTGGCCTTCACATAAATATTCCAAGCATCATTAATAAAATTGATAGCATCTAGGACATTAATTTTTTCAGGATTTATTGCTCCCATCTCATAGCCTTCCAAGATGCTAGAATAAAAATGACGCCGATAATAAATTGTAAGTGTTCGAATAATTCCACATATATGGTTGAATTTTTATGTTGTATTTGAATGCAAAAAGAACAATTCAATATTTCTCAAGCCTTCAATAACCTTGGAATGGGCTAGACAATTGTCTACTATAAGCAACACTTTTCTACATGTCATTCTATCATCAATCCAACGAATAAATTCTTAAAAGAGTAATCCTGTCATCCATGCTTTCTGGTTGGCTCGATAATGACAATAATGATTGCTAATATTCACATTTTTAAAGCATCTAGGATTAACATACTTACCAATAATCCAAAGAGGTACTTTATCTGAACCACTCATTCCAACAAACAACAACAGTAAGTCTTTCCTTGTCCTTTTTCCGTCCTTCTAATTGCTTTGTAATTAGTGAATGATCTGCTTGCAAACGATAAAATAAGCATGTTTCATCCAAATTATAGATATTCCTCCAATGAAATTTGTCCAATTTAGCTCGAATTTCAAGTAAAGCGTTTTCAATATTTTCCATGACAACTGAACAACTTTCACCAAACCTTCTATAAGACTTAATCTCATGTCTCGCCTTGAACTGTTCTAGCCAACCACTTGAGAAGTTAAATTCTGGATTTGCATCACCGTACATTTTCTGTAGAAACTCTCTTGCTTTAGTTTGAATCATTTCTCCAACGATGTTCACCTTCTCTTGATATTGGAGAAACCACTCATACAATTCATTTTCTAATTTAGAATATTTTGCTGATTTGTGCCTTTTAACATTGCTATTTGTTATCTCTTTCGACAAATATTCTGCTCACATTTTAAGCGTATTTGATATTGTTGGTTGACTAATAGAGAGATCAAACTTTTGTTGAACCCACTGTTGCAAATCTTTTTTACTTGAAGAGGGATGCTTATTTTTGTACTCACATAATGTTTTTCTCATCTCATCAGTTAGCGTAGACTTTTTTACACATTTCAAATGAGTAGTCATGGAAAAGAAGATATAATATATGAATTTTTGTATTTTGGTATATGAAGTTAAAGTACATGTGTCTATTTATAAATCTATATTGTGTACTTGAAACAATTCACAACACTTCATATTCTAACACAATTCATATTCTAATGTACCTGTACATGCATTCTTTTTTGAATCACGCCAACCCAAGATTAATAAACTTCTTTTTGACAAGATTAATAAACTTAGATACAATGCACCATCATTAATTAATTGTTTATTTATTTTCTTTTCTTAGTTACCGAAAAAAATTAATTATTTAATTTGAGAAATATAATGTGCAAAATAAAAATTATTCTATAAATTAACAAATATTAATTTATTGATAAATTAATAATCCCGTATAAGATAATAACTTTCCAGGTCCAAAGGATATTCATTTATAGAGGTTTTACTGTAGTAGTGTTTTCACACGGAAAAATTAAGAAGTTTCTCACTGTTTCAGTAGCAATCCGTTTCCCACCATGCGTTTTCCCAATGAGTTGGTTCGGTGGAAAAATCATATTTTGTAGCACAAATTTTTCACTGAATGTCAGTCCAAAAAAAATTCTATTTCTAGTAGTGCATCAAGAACTGTTTTAAGCGATGTTATAGTGTCCTAATTAAGTGGCCTAGATTTCATGGGCTACCTGTAGTTGTGGGCAATTTTTAGAAGTGGGAAATGAGTTTTAACTAGGGTTGTCCAATGGGGCGGGTCGCTCCGGTCCCGTCCCGATCCCGCACCGATCCTGCATTATCGGTAATGGAATTCGAATATCGATTGATGTCGAATCGCGGCGGAAGCTGGGTGTCACTTGACCCGCCGATCTCACCCTTGTCCCCCCTCCCCTTTGCACAAAATAGTCAATGCACAACAATCATTTTATAATTTAGTCGTTGTGCAACGACCATTTTTGGCCTCCCCCAACCCCCTACCCCCTTAATATTTATTTTTAACCCCTAAGTTATTATATTTACACTTTAACTCAATTTTATTAACTATAAACACCTCAATTTCTCTTCATCTTTCTCATAAATCTTCCTATAATCTCTCAATCTATATCTCTACAAGTCTACATTGTCTACTAAATATTCAATTTTATTTATTCATTTGGGAGTAAAGTTGGCAACTAGATTGATGATCATTCATCGAGCAAAGTTTTAATTTTCAACCTCTCGACTACACGTCGGCGTTTGGTACATTCGTTCCTTCATTAAGTTATTATTGTTTCTTTATTTTAATTAGCGCGCTTAATTTGATTATCTGTAACTATTTATTAGCATAATTAAAATGAAATGATTAAGAGGTATGTTGGGTAAAGGTAAGGATATGAGTCAGGCTTCCTCTAGTAGGGGTAACAAGGGCAATGTTACTTCTTCTAGATCCTATTCCTCCTAGACCTAGATAGGACGATTTCATTGATACTGCATTTTTTCCTGAAGTACCATTAGATTTAGACGAGAAGATATTTTCTGAAACTCAACAAGACTTTAATTTAGAAGATAATCTAGACGACACACCCACTAATCTAGATGAAACAGTGACTAATGTGGATGACACGCCTCAAACTGAAACATCTCATATTCCCCCTAGTATGAGACGAGGCCCAACACAACGAAAATTAAAATCAGATGCATGAGCTTTTTTTTATATGGACCAAGAAAATGAAGTAGTTAGATGTCAAATTTGTAAAAATGTTTATAAATTTAAAATGGAAAAAGATCAGGGTGGGATGGGAGATTTACTTAAGCATGTAAAAAAATTCACACAGCTAGGCGGGAGGAACACGAGGCTACAAAATCGGGTGCGTCAATGCGCTCTCGGTCGGGACAAGGTTCACATAGTGTCCCTGTCCTGGACCAAGTACAGGGGCAAATTAACCCTATGATGGGGGAATTTGTTACACCTCGTAAGTTTAAGGCGATAATTAGATAGTGTAATTAAGGAAATAAGGTTCGAATATTGGTTATAAAGTATAGTTACATATGCTAATAAAGAAATTAGTATACAAGGAATGCGATCCCGAAATAATTTTGGATGTAGCCAGTGTGACGATGTAGATTAATAATAATAGTTATATAACCCCAAAGGAGGTGATGAACTAGTGTCATATTACAAATTATGACATCGAGTATACGAAGATCTTATGAGTTTTTAAAATTTAATTGAATTGAGATCGAGAATTAATTATGTGTATAATTGATAAATTATACGGAGGCGGATCTTAAATTAATGGAAGGAGGCATCTACGTGTAGCTATTAAAGTGACTAAGAGTGTTATATCAAACAAGTGGCAGTTGATGGCCAATACAACCTGCCACTTTTCTCATAAAATATCCTATGATGATATTGCTATAAATCACACGCTATACAACTCAAGTGTTAGGCAAATAGATACACCTACTACTACTCTAGATACTAAGGAAACTTCATCCAATCCGGATCAAGAGTCAGCCCTCATTTTCTGATTGTACTTTGGAAAGTTGTGGGTCTTAAATGGAGAGTAAATTCGTTTGTGAGATAGAAATTAGAAAGTGACACAATTTATAACTGTTAGTGAATGACAAAGTCTTCAGTTTCTGAAACAATTGCAAGCCATCCTATCTTTCCAAGAATGCACCCTTTTGTTGAAGATATTGAGCAACTCTTTTGAAGGCGCTGTTGCAATTATTTTAGGATGAACTGAATAAAGAAATCGTACACCTATTCAAGAATTATTCAGTGAATCTTAACAGGATTTGATAAGTACATTTAGCATAGGAACCCTAAAGAGGAGAAGGCGTCCTGCAAGGTTATTTTGAGCAACAATTCAGCGGATTCAATACAATATTAGGTGAAATCGATGTCGAAGTACTAATCGAGACGAATTCTAAATATTTAGTTGGTTAGTTCAACTAAAAGGTATGTGAACCTATCCCTTCTTCTTTTGGCATGATTTATATGAAGTAATTGTACGACGGAAGTACATAGTTCTATTGGATCTTAATCCTTAATGATGCATGATATGATAGTGTCTTGGTGTTTTCTAAAATGAAAGATGTGATAGTGCCTTGGCTTTTCTAAAATGAAAGATGTGATAGTGTCTTGACTTTTCTAAAATGAAAGATTTGATAGTGTCTTGGTTTTTCCTAAAATGAAAGGTCATTTTACTGATATTATTGAGAGTCCAATGGTGATTTAAATTGCACAAGGTTGCTCATGAAAAGTTATTCGTGCAAGTGTTATTATTCCATTCACACCGAGTCCCTCACTAGAGGGTCGGGTACGTTATATGTACATGATTCCATGGACATGCTATCCATGATGCGGGTATAGATATCCATGACACCGAGTCCCATAATAGGTCGGGTATGTTCGTGCGCAGATTTATGACATTCACATTGAGTCCCTCACTAGAGGGTCGGGTACGTTATATGTATATGATTCCATGGACATGCATCCATGATGCGAATATAGATACTCATTACAGTATATGGTTTCATGGACATGTATTCATGACGCGGGTATAGATACCCATGACAGACATCCATGATCTTGAAATGATTCTCACTTTTAAAAAAAAGCACAGTTGACTCTCTATTTTTACAAGGTACAATTGACTTTTATTTTATATGGCACGGTTGAATCTGGTATTTGATTTTCATACTTGTATCTGTCATCTTTGACCAGTTGTGATCTTATTTACTGTACTTTATGTTTACATATTTAGTACATTGTTATCGACCCGCTTCTCAGGAAATTTGCGTTAAATGCCGCATGAATGTAGGTACTCAGTTTGGTGATCCGCGAGCTTAGGATCTTTGCTCAGCTTTTGGGATAGCTCCATTATTCCGGGGCTTATCATTTTGGTACAGTTTTGTTGTTACAAGATTATGTATATTCAGGGTATGGCGGGGCCTTATCCCGTCATAATTATTGTTATAATCTTAGAGGTCTGTAGTCAGTATGGGTTGGACATGTGTATAGTTGTAGCTCATTTTGGATTTGTGTATATAATGGCAGCCTGCCGGCTTGCCTATTTTATTATATGGGTTGTTATTACAGTTCAGGGGACAAAATCCCTTTTTTATGTGATTATGAGTTGTTCCTTAGCTTCCGCTGATTATATGTGATGTGAGGGTATAAGGGTGCCCAGGTAGGGCACCTGTCGCGCCCTTTTTCGGCCGCGGCATTCTAAATAAGCGAGCCCTGCTTTTTAAAAAAATGCAAATGTTAGAGAATGAATAATAAAAAGGTTTAGAAGGGTTTAAAAATGCTAACGGGTTGCTAGAGTGCTAAGGGTTCGCGGAGTCGCCACCTAATTAATTGGGTGAATTAGGACACCTAAATGTTTAACTAGTTTGAAGTAAAACATTAACTCCATTTTAATGGTCTGCTAAACTTAAATGAGATTCTGGGTAAGGGTTCTTTATTAATCTAGAGGGAAGGGGTTAGGCACCCTCTAAGATCCGCTAACTCATGTTGTCTGCCAAACCTAGGGTAATTATTATATTTAAAAAATGCAAAGCAAAAGATCTTCCCGCTTAATAAAATGTTAAAAAAAAAAAGTTAAAATGTTTAAAGGTGCTTAAGTCTAAAAGGGCAAGGGTGTTATAAATAAATAAAAGAGTCAAATGCTAAATGTCTAAAGTGCTTAAAATACTAAAGGTTGCTAAAATGTGCTAAAAGATTGATTTTAAAGCTAAAGGGTGCTAAAGGTGCTAAGAGGTGCTTGACAGTGCTAAATGATAAAATGCTGAAAGTAATGCTAATATGCCTAAAATAGGAGGTGCTAAAATGTTAAGGACAGAATGCGCCAAGGCGATATTTAAAGATGCTTAACGGATTGCTAGAATATTAAAAGTGCTAAAATGTTTAAGTAATTTTAAAAGTAAAGGGGTGCTAAATATTAAAGGGGTGATTAAAGAATGTTAAGAGGGCTAGAAATGCTAAAGAATGCTAGGAAGGTGCTTTATGGGCCATAGATTTATCTGCGCAATTAAAGAAGTGAGGCGTTAGTTTTAAAGCATGCGATTAAGATGCCTAAATACTATCTTAGTTAGGAATATAATAGAAGTAAAATGTATGCCAGTATTCCTTTACCTAAGGGGTATATATTGCTTAGCATGAGGATATAATGTTTTGTGATAAGAGGGAGGACGTGTCTATTATGCAAAAGCAGTATTTCTTATTCTGTATTAATAGGAAATTATACCACGGTTTTAAGGATATCTAGGTAAGTAATATTTCGGCTTGTTGTGCAAGTGTAGGATGCTAAATGATTTATTATAACTATTAAACGAGGCGAGGCAAGCCTAAAGTACGTAATTCAAACTGATTTCTAGCTATTGATTCAGGGTTTAACTATTAATGAATGCTAATTAATTAGTATAGCGTTTAGACAATTAATTACAATCAATGAATAGAGAGAGGATATGAATTAACAATGGCGACTCGGAGAAAGGCGACGTAATTCCGCCTCTAGCTTTGGAATCTCTGATGCGGAGTGGAAATGCACATAGATGCGGGTGTTAAATTGGTTCTGTGAGTCTCGTATTGAGACTCTTCCCTTTGCTCCAAGGCGTTGCGTTTCATGTAAAAAAAAAGAAGATAAGGATTAGAATGTTCTCAAAAACTCAAAAAAATAATAAATAGCATTGGTATTAATATTTAAACAAAGATGCCCGCTTTATTCAGGCAACAAGCAAAGCCCAAGACATGCCATTTTCAGATTTTTTATTACAGAAAGAAGACGAGAAATTTTAGATTTTTTATTACAGAAAGAAGACAAGAAAGCGGACCCAAAGCTTGATTTCGGACATAGGAATTGACCGGCCCAATATATAATGGGCCAACTTAGAGTCAAGTTTACAGAGGGTATTCGGGACTACATCTAACATGTACGCTTACACAACTGGTAAAAAATGCATGGACAATTTAGAAACAGAGGCACGATGAGCACATATTTGTAATAGACAATTTAGCCATATGTATGCAACTTGTCAGAGAGCATAAACATTCAGTACATACTAAGCTTAATTAAATCATTTCAGCTGAACCCTTTGACAGTTTTAATACCCAATCATAACCCATGCATATCCATATATGAAGACCAAGATGGGATGCAACAGGGAACCATGGCTTAATATGATCTAAGTTGGTTCACTAAATGCAAGATACTATTGTAGATACCATCTGGACCACTAAACAGACAAGCATGACACAAAGTATATCTTAAGAGGTATTACACATTATTCTGGGTGTGTTTCAACACTTAAGAAGATAAGGGAAGCGTATAATCAGTTTTAGTAGACAGGTGGACATAGGATGTGCAAGAGACAATTTCCTATCATATACGCTAGGAACACTATCCTTAAACAAAACAGATTTTAATATCAGAATTAAACTAAAACTAACAGATCAAGTTCTCGCATACTATCTCCAAATCTGTTACCAATATTATCAATGATCTAGAACATGCATCATCTCATTACGTGAGCCAAACCAGGCCCAAACAGGCTAAAACAAATCCCAACAGATGTGAGATACCAACTGGAAACATATTGAGCTACTCGTGTAGACACGTATGTGTAATACTTAGACCAAGTAAACATACTTCCTGGATTGACAATATAACCAACATACATAATAACCAATCTGATAAACACTTTAACAACTCAACACTCACTTAGACATGTTAAAGTCGACTAACAGTCGAACATGATGAATACTAATAGTAAACAAACAGTAAACAAACAGTAAACAAACAATGTCAAATTACGCAGACCACACAATACATATTAAACAGCAAGAATTCTAAAAGAGTGAGTTTACCTTCTCCGGACAGCGACAGGCGGCTTATCAAGTCGTCGACTTCATTTCGGCGGGTTTGAGTTTGCGATGCGAATAGAGAGGGACAAGGCTTGCTCGCTGATTTTTAACTGGAATTAAAAGAAAAGGGGTATTCGAACTACCTATTCTAGCGGTGCTAAAGTGCAGGTTCTTGAATTCTGCTAGGGGTGTCCGTCGATTGCTACTCATTGCTACCCAATGAGCCCTCGAATCGATGCCACGCTCTGCGCTCTCTCTTGTCGCAAAATTGGGTGCCCTCGGCTCCACTCGTCTTGTACTCTCTTGTGCTCTGCGTTCGGTGATGGTGAGCTCAGATCGATGCTATGTTCACCCCTCCTTTCTGATGCCTTTGCATGTTCTTATATAGCCCCCGTTTGGGTTCCCTAATAATGGTAAGTAAATAAAGGCGGATTGGGACGAGATTTGGTGCTGATTCGATCGTGATTTAGGTTTGAAGGGATTTGGTTAGGTTCGTACTCGATTTCGAAGCGGGATTTCAGTGATGGATATGGTAGGAAATCACTGAAGACGTGTGTGCAGGTGAAGGGAAAGGAAGGTGGGGTGCGGTATTTCCGTCGAGAATCGCGAATTTGAGGCGTGGAGTCTTGTGGCGGTTGCCTTAGGTTTCTAGGGTTGCTGGCTTTGTTTTGAGGGCTGCGTTTTGTTTGGAAGACGAAGTGAAAGGGGTTTGGGTGATATAAGGTAAGTGGGCTGCGGGTTTGGGCTATGGGTCGCGGGTTTTGGGCTGGGTAGATATTAAGTGTATTATTAGTATTAGTTTTAGGCTTTAGTTAATTTAATTAGGTATTTAATTAGTGGTAAGTTATTTTAATTAGGATTAGATTATTTAGGTGCTTTATTAATCTACTTGTTAAAATAATAAATGCGGGCGTGTTATTTAAGTGCTTAATATTTTAGAATGCGCTATTTATTTAAAACTTATTTATTGTGCATTATTAAGTTTAGATTAAATTATTTAAATGCTAAATGCAAGTATGATATTTAAGAATTGTTTAAAGCTTTTATAAATGCGGCGCTATTATTCAAAATGATTTTAAATTACAAACTAATAAATGCGGCTATGCTACCTGACACGATGTTATCGCTAAATTATTTATTTTATGCATTTATTAATCATTTAAGAATTACGGCAAAGCTTAAAGTTAATTAATGCGGACGCGAGACTCTAAGTGCTTAAAACTCTACGTAAGACGCAATTAAATTAATTATTTATGCCTGTATTTAATGTTTTATTATTGCATTTTATTATAAAAATCCTAAAAATTATTTTACAAAATTAGTGTAAATTTATAGTTAATGGTGGACGGGAGGGTCAAAATTGGGTGTCAGCGGATGTCCTCTTTGTATGGAGATGATGGAAGAATCTTGGACAAAGACGTTGACTCATGTAATTTTGTCTCGATCTTGATTGCAAAAATGTTGGGCGGTAGACAAAGTGGCGCAAAAATCAAAGCGTCGATGTCGAGTTATGGCGACCTTTGGGTTACTATGGTCGAAACACCAAGCGGCTAGCGGACTCAAAGATGTCGATGTCGAGTTATGGCGACAACTGGCTACCATCAAAAACACGGCGGGCTAACGCGGACTTACGGTATCCCGGTGTCGAGTTATGATGACCTTTGGGTTATGGTAAAAAGTAAAAGAAAATAAGCGGCTTGAACAGGGTGTCTTGCTATGGCTTGTGGTCTTTGGGTTACATGGTGATGTGGGCGAGTGGGCCGGCGGCAGGCGCTACGCGATCGTTGGGAAGGTTGGCCCGGCAGATTGCCGGTTATTTGTAAGAAAGTCCACGTTGTGCTCCTGCTCCTGCGTACTAAGACTTGAACAAGCGGTTAGTGCATGCGGTTAAGGCAAAATAATGATGCATAATTTTAAAGTAATGCAACTGTGAGTAGAAAAGGTTATCCTGCAAAACGCGATGCCTGTTGTGTTGATGCGATGTTGCGAATGCTGTGATTTTCGTCCTTGCACAGACATGTTGCGATTGTGAATGCGGATACGTTGTCCTTGCTGCAATTGTCCCTGTATACTAAAGCTCAAGAAAGAGTTAGTGCATAACTGCTAAGGCAGAATAATATATGAGAAACAAAATGCAATTATGAGAATAGAGAAATCGTCCCTGCGTAGATGTGATATGCTGACTTGTCGTCGTTTTCGGACTTGTCGTCGTTTTCGGACTCGTCGTCGTTTTCGGACTTGTCGTCGTTTTCGGACTTGTCGTCGTTTTCGGACTTGGCGTCGTTTTCGGACTTGGCGTCGTTTTCGGACCTGGCGTCGTTTTCGGACTTGTCGTCGTTTTCGGACTTGGCGTCGTTTTCGGACTTGGCGTCGTTTTCGGACTTGGCGTCGTTTTTGGACTTATTCTTCTTGCTCGCGTAGACTAAAGCTCGAGGAAGAGTTAGTGCATAAGCTTCTTAAGACAGAATAATAAAGCATGAATGATAAAAATGCAATTTTGAAACAGAAAATCTTCGCTTGTAGGCGTAATATCTTTGATGATGGCGTCGTTTTTGGATTTCTTTGTCTTGATAACGTCGTTACTGGGCGTGTTCTTCTTTGGCGTCGTTGCGTGGACTCATTTGTCTTTGATAACGTCGTTACTGGGCGTGTTCTTCTTTGGCGTCGTTGCGTGGACTTGCGATCACGTCGTTATGCGGGCGATGTTCTTCTTTGGCGTCGTTGCGTAGACTTGTTGTCTTGATACGCGTCATTGCACGGGCGTATTCTTCTTTGGCGTCGTTGCATGGACTTCTTGATTACGTCGTTATGCGGGCGTGTTCTTCTTTGGCGTCGTTGCGTAGACTTCTTTGTCTTGATAACGTCGTTACTGGGCGTGTTCTTCTTTGGCGTCGTTGCGTAGACTTGCGATTACGTCGTTATGCGGGCGTATTCTTCTTTGGCGTCGTTGCGTGGACTTGCGATCACGTCGTTGTATGCGGGCGTGTTCTTCTTTGGCGTCGTTGCATAGACTTCTTTGTGTTGATAACGTCGTTGCTGGGCGTGTTCTTCTTTGTTGTCGTTGCGTGGACTTCTTGATTACGTCGTTATGCGGGCGTGTTCTTTCTTGGCGTCGTTGCGTGGACTTCTTGATTACGTCATTTATGCGGGCGTGTTCTTCTTGGCGTCGTTGCGTGGACTTCTTGATTACGTCGTTGTTTGGGCGTGTTCTTCTTTGGCGTCGTTGCGTGAACTTCTTTGTGTTGATAACGTCGTTGCACGGGCGTGTTCTTTGCTCGCGTAGAATGAATGCTTACGCAAGCTAAGCGAGAAAAGGCGTTAGTGTATACTGTTTAAATGAAATGATAACTACGTATGAGAAGTGCAATTTTATGGGTAGAGATGTCGTCCACGAGATGTTGTCTTTGCGGACCATCTGAGCGTTGCGGTGACGAATTGCCATGATGCCTTTCTTTGTGTGCGATCGTGGGTTGCCAATTTGACTTTATGCTCGAGTTGATCGCTAGGTTTTGTTGCGGAACTACGAACTTTGATTAGGATTGTTGATGCCGCTTCTGCTGCTTTGCTCTTGCTGCGGACTTTGGATTGTTGTCATCCTCCGCTTTCTTTGCTTTTCACCTCGCGGAGAGACGCTTTCGTCGTATTTTACGCTTGGTGTTGCACTTTAAACCATTAAAAGACTGCGCTCGAGAGAAAAATTTGTGAGTTTTGGGGGTCGATTCATATTTGACTTTCTTTGCCTTGTTCCTTGATATCTGCGTGCACAGCTTGTTTGGACTTGCAACCGCATGCAGTTTCCTACAGTCAGTTTTGAAAAAGTGTATGCGGTCTAAAATGGGTCTCGATGTAGTTGCTTGTAGGCTATGTGCATTCTTGTCATTTTCCAAGCAAAGGAAAGTTTCCTAATGGTGTGGCCAAGCCGATTTAGGCGCTACGTATCCGTGAGGAATCAGTCGAGCGTAGTTCATTACTGGCGAATATTGGGAGAATTAAAAATCTAGGTGTGGGGCCAGGCGAGGCGGCGCTACGTATCCACTAAGGAATCGGGTCAAGCGTAGTTCATTCAAGCAAAGCGAAGAAAACATTATTAAAGCTTTAAAAATGAGTTTATAAATTATTCTGCTAAAATAAATTGTTTTTCCTATCCAGGCTCTAGGCGGACCAAGACAAGGGTGCAAATCCAACCAATACACCTTCTTGCTCTGCATCGTGGCTGGCTGGGTCTTCGTGCTCTGCTGTCAGTATCTCCTTCTTTTGGCTTCTGCGTGGTGCCTGCTTGGATAAATAACTGATTCAGGCGGAGCGGGTTCTGGCAAGGGAACACCTCTCTTCCTTTGGGGTTCATTGTACTCGTTAGGGTAAGCCTCCTCACCGAATGACTCCTCGCGATCGGCTCCCTTACTTTGTCTCTGAGTGTATAACACCTTCCCACGTCGTGTCCAGATGGCTCGAGAATGGTATCTGCGACTTTTGTTTCCATCATGAGCTTTGGACTTGGGATTGGGCACGTTCTGGAATTGGTGGAGTATCCTGCAAACCTCAACCTCTCGTACAAGCTGCGATAAAGGCTCGGCTAAATGGCGTATATTTTGGTGGCCTTTACGTAGTATTTAGGCGGGTGTGAAGATATTTGGTGGGCGGGCTTGTGGCGTATACACGTATGGGTATCATGAGGGTTGCCATATGCATTCTGAGAAGGGTTTGTGGTGGCCTTTGGTTCGTGTTTAGGAGATCGTTAGGCATTCGGTTTTGTGTGGAATATATGGGTGCATTGTATATTGGTGAATGGGATATGTAGTAGCGGAGTGCGGTAATAATTTGGAGGTTTTTGGTATTTTGGTTATTTGCGGTGTGAGTGCTCTGGTGAGGTTCTTGAGCCTTTTGATTTCGGCTGCGAGGTTGCCATTTGCTGTGGTAATTGTGCGAGTTGCTCGACCGGATCTATGCTGCCTTTCTCTTCTGAGACCCCTGTTTTGCCTATAGGAACCAAGACAGGTTCCGACTCGTTCCGCTCAGATGCCCGTGCCTTTGATCTTGTAAAGTATTGATGCTCTGCCATTGCTAAGTCAAATACGAACCGACCTTTTGGGGAGGATGATAAATCTTTCTAAAAAATGCAACAAACGATGTTAGCATAAAGCACATAATTTGCAGGTATGTAGCAGACACATAGCACATTCAAACGTTTCCTAACATGCAGGGGGACCTCTTTATGCCAGAGGTAAGCCTAAACGTCATTTATGCGAGATTATGACGGATTTGTCCAAGTCGTCCAATTATAATGCCTTTGTTGGAAATGGCGACCAAATGACGGTGCACTTTTCCCAACTTCAGCATGTCATGATTGGGCTTGGATTTGTCTGTCATTGTCACGCTACACATAATATGCTGGTTGGTCGTTGGGTTGAGAAACCCGTCGACAAGTTTGGTGTCTTCCTAATTGTGGTGTCGATGCGAGGCCACCCACCTAAGGTAAATGCATCATGCCTAAAATAAAGTGGTATAGCTCTATCTTAAGTTTGCTAAGATTTGGCTTTTCTAGGCCTTGAGTTCGAGCGGACAACTCGAGTGAGAAGGCTACGCGGCCACCGGTTAGACCGGGCACTCCACGTATATTACCGACTCTCCTAAATTTGGATTTTGAAGAAAGAATTTTGCTGATGCACCCAGCGCACCTCGCATGTAGTGTGTGTTTGTGTGAATTTTCCAGAGTGGAAGAAATATGAGCGGAATGCCAGTTTAAGGAAAGCAGTAAAGCAGGTAGCAATTTTAAAATAAACAAAACAAAATACAGCACACAAAAATTAAATGCAAAATTAATTGCCAAATAATTATCCTAGATCTGTTGTGGTTAAGAACCTAAATCCCCAGTGGAGTCGCCATTTCTGTCGCGCCCTTTTTCGGCCGCGGCATTCTAAATAAGCGAGCCCTGCTTTTTAAAAAAATGCAAATGTTAGAGAATGAATAATAAAAAGGTTTAGAAGGGTTTAAAAATGCTAACGGGTTGCTAGAGTGCTAAGGGTTCGCGGAGTCGCCACCTAATTAATTGGGTGAATTAGGACACCTAAATGTTTAACTAGTTTGAAGTAAAACATTAACTCCATTTTAATGGTCTGCTAAACTTAAATGAGATTCTGGGTAAGGGTTCTTTATTAATCTAGAGGGAAGGGGTTAGGCACCCTCTAAGATCCGCTAACTTGCGGTTGTCCTGCCAAACCTAGGGTAATTATTATATTTAAAAAATGCAAAGCAAAAGATCTTCCCGCTTAATAAAATGTTAAAAAAAAAAGTTAAAATGTTTAAAGGTGCTTAAGTCTAAAAGGGCAAGGGTGTTATAAATAAATAAAAGAGTCAAATGCTAAATGTCTAAAGTGCTTAAAATACTAAAGGTTGCTAAAATGTGCTAAAAGATTGATTTTAAAGCTAAAGGGTGCTAAAGGTGCTAAGAGGTGCTTGACAGTGCTAAATGATAAAATGCTGAAAGTAATGCTAATATGCCTAAAATAGGAGGTGCTAAAATGTTAAGGACAGAATGCGCCAAGGCGATATTTAAAGATGCTTAACGGATTGCTAGAATATTAAAAGTGCTAAAATGTTTAAGTAATTTTAAAAGTAAAGGGGTGCTAAATATTAAAGGGGTGATTAAAGAATGTTAAGAGGGCTAGAAATGCTAAAGAATGCTAGGAAGGTGCTTTATGGGCCATAGATTTATCTGCGCAATTAAAGAAGTGAGGCGTTAGTTTTTAAAACTGTGCAGTTAAGATGCCTAAATACTATCTTAGTTAGGAATATAATAGAAGTAAAATGTATGCCAGTATTCCTTTACCTAAGGGGTATATATTGCTTAGCATGAGGATATAATGTTTTGTGATAAGAGGGAGGACGTGTCTATTATGCAAAAGCAGTATTTCTTATTCTGTATTAATAGGAAATTATACCACGGTTTTAAGGATATCTAGGTAAGTAATATTTCAGCTTGTTGTGCAAGTGTAGGATGCTAAATGATTTATTATAACTATTAAACGAGGCGAGGCAAGCCTAAAGTACGTAATTCAAACTGATTTCTAGCTATTGATTCAGGGTTTAACTATTAATGAATGCTAATTAATTAGTATAGCGTTTAGACAATTAATTACAATCAATGAATAGAGAGAGGATATGAATTAACAATGGCGACTCGGAGAAAGGCGACGTAATTCCGCCTCTAGCTTTGGAATCTCTGATGCGGAGTGGAAATGCACATAGATGCGGGTGTTAAATTGGTTGCAACGAGTCTCGTATTGAGACTCTTCCCTTTGCTCCAAGGCGTTGCGTTTCATGTAAAAAAAAAGAAGATAAGGATTAGAATGTTCTCAAAAACTCAAAAAAATAATAAATAGCATTGGTATTAATATTTAAACAAAGATGCCCGCTTTATTCAGGCAACAAGCAAAGCCCAAGACATGCCATTTTCAGATTTTTTATTACAGAAAGAAGACGAGAAATTTTAGATTTTTTATTACAGAAAGAAGACAAGAAAGCGGACCCAAAGCTTGATTTCGGACATAGGAATTGACCGGCCCAATATATAATGGGCCAACTTAGAGTCAAGTTTACAGAGGGTATTCGGGACTACATCTAACATGTACGCTTACACAACTGGTAAAAAATGCATGGACAATTTAGAAACAGAGGCACGATGAGCACATATTTGTAATAGACAATTTAGCCATATGTATGCAACTTGTCAGAGAGCATAAACATTCAGTACATACTAAGCTTAATTAAATCATTTCAGCTGAACCCTTTGACAGTTTTAATACCCAATCATAACCCATGCATATCCATATATGAAGACCAAGATGGGATGCAACAGGGAACCATGGCTTAATATGATCTAAGTTGGTTCACTAAATGCAAGATACTATTGTAGATACCATCTGGACCACTAAACAGACAAGCATGACACAAAGTATATCTTAAGAGGTATTACACATTATTCTGGGTGTGTTTCAACACTTAAGAAGATAAGGGAAGCGTATAATCGGTTTTAGTAGGCAATTGGACATAGGATGTGCAGAGACAATTTCCTATCATATACGCTAGGAACACTATCCTTAAACAAAAGCATTTTAATATCGAATTAAACTAAAACTAACAGATCAAGATAACGCATACTATCTCCAAATCTGTTAACAATATTATCAATGATCCAGAACATTCATCATCTCATTCGTGAGCCAAACCGAGGCCCCAGGCTAAAACAAATCCCAACAGATGTGAGATACCAACTGGAAACATATTGAGCTACTCGTGTAGACACGTATGTGTAATACTTAGACCAAGTAAACATACTTCCTGGATTGACAATATAACCAACATACATAATAACCAATCTGATAAACACTTTAACAACTCAACACTCACTTAGACATGTTAAAGTCGACTAACAGTCGAACATGATGAATACTAATAGTAAACAAACAGTAAACAAACAGTAAACAAACAATGTCAAATTACGCAGACCACACAATACATATTAAACAGCAAGAATTCTAAAAGAGTGAGTTTACCTTCTCCGGACAGCGACCCGGGGCAGCTTATCAAGTCGTCGACTCGCTCGACGGGTTTCGGGTTTGCGATGCGAATAGAGAGGGACAAGGCTTGCTCGCTGATTTTTAACTGGAATTAAAAGAAAAGGGGTATTCGAACTACCTATTCTAGCGGTGCTAAGGGTCTGGGTTGCTGACTGCTGCTAGGGGTGTCCCGTCGATTGCTACTCGACTGCTACCCCAACTGAGCCCTCTGAATCGATGCCCTGCTCTGCTCTCTTGTCTAAAATTGGGTGCCCTCGGCTCCTCGTCTTGTACTCTCATGCTCTGCGTTCGGTGATGGTAGCTCAGATCGATGCTATGTTCACCCCTCCTTTCTGATGCCTTTGCATGTTCTTATATAGCCCCCGTTTGGGTTCCCTAATAATGGTAAGTAAATAAAGGCGGATTGGGACGAGATTTGGTGCTGATTCGATCGTGATTTAGGTTTGAAGGGATTTGGTTAGGTTCGTACTCGATTTCGAAGCGGGATTTCAGTGATGGATATGGTAGGAAATCACTGAAGACGTGTGTGCAGGTGAAGGGAAAGGAAGGTGGGGTGCGGTATTTCCGGCGAGAATCGCGGTGAGGCGTGGAGTCTTGTGGCGGTTGCCTTAGGTTTCTAGGGTTGCTGGCTTTGTTTTGAGGGCTGCGTTTTGTTTGGAAGACGAAGTGAAAGGGGTTTGGGTGATATAAGGTAAGTGGGCTGCGGGTTTGGGCTATGGGTCGCGGGTTTTGGGCTGGGTAGATATTAAGTGTATTATTAGTATTAGTTTTAGGCTTTAGTTAATTTAATTAGGTATTTAATTAGTGGTAAGTTATTTTAATTAGGATTAGATTATTTAGGTGCTTTATTAATCTACTTGTTAAAATAATAAATGCGGGCGTGTTATTTAAGTGCTTAATATTTTAGAATGCGGCGCTATTTATTTAAAACTTATTTATTGTGCATTATTAAGTTTAGATTAAATTATTTAAATGCTAAATGCAAGTATGATATTTAAGAATTGTTTAAAGCTTTTATAAATGCGGCGCTATTATTCAAAATGATTTTAAATTACAAACTAATAAATGCGGCTATGCTACCTGACACGATGTTATCGCTAAATTATTTATTTTATGCATTTATTAATCATTTAAGAATTACGGCAAAGCTTAAAGTTAATTAATGCGGACGCGAGACTCTAAGTGCTTAAAACTCTACGTAAGACGCAATTAAATTAATTATTTATGCCTGTATTTAATGTTTTATTCGCTGCATTTTATTATAAAAATCCTAAAAATTATTTTACAAAATTAGTGTAAATTTATAGTTAATGGCTGGACGGGAGGGTCAAAATTGGGTGTCAACAGCACCCGTCACGGCCCGTCGGTTCGAGGCGTGAAAAAAGTGGTATCAGAGCAGTTCGTCCTCGGAATGTCTATAGACCATGTGCAGTAGAGTCTTGATTATCGGTGTGTTGTGCACCACACCTATAAACAGGAGGCTACAATACATTTAGGATTGGTTTCTATTCTTTCATCTCATAGGTCGTGCGATAGAGCTATGTTAGTAGGATAATCCCTCTCTAACGTATTATTGTGTTCTGGTATACCTCGAAAAGCGGCGATTTCCCGGAAGGGCAAATCGATGGCGAGAGCTACTAGTCGGACTTCGAGAGTTCTTGGGGCTCATGCCCGATCTATGCACAGATTATCGCCCGATCGGCGAGCTCGATTACACGCCCATCACCGAGAGGAGCTTAGGCGGCTCAGAGGCCGATCGCGAGCCTCGGTTCCTCGGCAATAGCGAAGGATAGGATCATGAGAGATCACGATTTAGATCTTGACAGTTAGTGGCAGCGAGAACCACGAGCGAGGACTAGGAGTTGACCTTAGGTCTGACTGTTTGAGGGTTCATGTCTTCTTGAATTGTAACCCTTCAGAGTTTTTTGGGTCACAGCCCAAGGATGATCCACAAGAGTTCATCCGACAGATGCATCGTACACTGAGGGTCATAAAGGCTTGAGAGACTGAGTTCGGTAAAGTCTTCCAACTATATTTGAAAATGAATTGGTTATCCATAAAGAGAGGACTGACTATCTTTCTCTTTATACGCAATATCTTTCAAGGCAAAGAAAAAGATCTACCTTGGCAACGAAGACGTCATTGACTGATAGTTTATCTTTCGAACCGAGTCGGTTGACTTGGCTTCATACCGGTTGCGTGATATAGCTACTAACAGGTATGAGTCTTGAGAGTTATCTAGGGGAGATGATGTTCCTCCAGCTACATGAGATGAGTTTATAGAGGCCTTCCTTGGTCACTTATTGCCTCCCGAGATGAGGAGAGCTAGAGTTGACAGGTTCTTACAGTTGAGGCAGGGTGGCTGGACCATTCGTGAGTATAGCCTGGAGTTTGATTCGTTGGCTAGATACGCGCCTACGATTGTGGCTGATATGGCCGATAGAGTCCATCGCTATGTGATGGGACTCGATCGCTATTTGATTGATGATTGCATGTCAGTGGCTCTTCAGCCATGTATGGACATTGCCCGGATACAGGCATATGCCCAGGGGGTGGAGGACCGACATAGAGAGCGTCAGCCAGACAGAGAGCACGACCGAGGCCAGCCTAAGAGGGCTAAGTCGACTGGGTATTTTGGTGAGTTTCGAGGCGGGTAGCCTCAGAAGCCTGTAAGGTATTCTTCCCAGCCGGCACAGAGTGCACCAGGCAGGAGGTTCGATCGCAGGACAGGGTATTCGGGAGCTGGTCAGAGCTCCAGGGCTTCAGGTTCGCAGATATACAGAGGTTTTAGCCAGCCGAGGCCACCTTTACCTCGGTGTTCTCGGTGTGGTAAGTCTAATTTTGGGGGATGTCGTTCTGGTACAGGTGCATGTTTTGCTTGCGGCCGTCAAAGCCTTATGATGAGAGATTATCCTTCCAGAGGTGGTACAGGTGGTATGGCTCAGCCTACTGTATCAGTTGTTGGTTCATCATCTACTATCGCTATGTGCCCCGTAGGGCAGGGTGTTCACATGCCAGAAGGCCGTGGTAGAGGTCATGGCGGAGCTTCTAGTTCTGGCGGTCCTTCGAACCGCATTTATGCTTTGGTCAGTAGACACGATTAGGAGGCATCACGGGATGTTGTTACAGGTATATTATTGATCTTTTTCTGTGACGTGTATGCATTGATAGATCCAGATTCTACTTTATCCTATATATCTCCCCTTGTTGCTAGTAGAATTGGGATAGAACCTGAGTCGATAGAACCTTTTGAGGTAGCTACGCCGGTAGGATATTCAGTCATAGCTAGGCGTGTATATAAAAATTGTTCGTTGGTTATATGCAGCCGCCATACCATAGCAGATTTGATAGATTTAGACATGACTAACTTTGATGTGATTATGGGTATAGATTGGTTAACTTCTTGTTATGCTAACGTTGATTGTAGATAGGAGTTGATTCGATTTCAGTTCCCAGGTGAACTAGTGATAAAATGGAAAGGGAATTCAGCATCGACAAGGGGTAAGTTTATTTCATACCTTAAGGCAATGAAGATGGTACGGAAGGGCTATATTTATCACTATGATACGGAAGCTGAGGTATCGACTCTTCAGTCAGTTCCGGTAGTTAGGGAGTTCCCAGATGTGTTCCCAGATGATCTTTCAGGTCTTCCTTCAGAACGAGAGATAGATTTCACTATAGATGTATTACCAGATACCCAACCCATATCTATTCCTCCCTATAGAATGCCACCTGCAGAGCTGAAGGAGTTGAAAGAACAACTGAGAGATTTGTTGGAAAAAAGCTTCATTAGGCCTAGTACATCACCTTGGGGAGCTCCGATATTGTTTGTGAAGAAGAAAGATGGATCGTTGCGGATGTGTATTGACTATAGGCAGCTGAATAAGGTAACAATCAAGAACAGATATCCCCTCCCCAGGATTGATGATTTATTTGACCAGTTGCAGGGTGCCAAGTGTTTTTCGAAGATAGACTTGCGGTCAGCGTATCATCAGGTGCGGGTCAGGGAGGCAGATATTTCAAAGACAACATTCAGGACCCGATACAGGCATTATGAGTTTAGAGTGATGTCTTTTGGATTGACCAATGCTCCAGTTGTATTTATGGATTTGATGAACCGAGTGTTCAAGCCGTTCTTGGATATGTTTGTTATCGTGTTCATTGACGATATCCTGGTCTATTCACGATCAGAAGAGGAGCATGCAGACCATTTGAGGACAGTACTTAAGGTACTCCAGCACCGGCAGTTGTATGCCAAGTTTTCTAAGTGTGAATTCTGGTTGGCCTCAGTGGCATTCTTGGGGAATATTATTGGAGTTGATGGTATTCGGGTGGATACACAGAAGATTGAGGTAGTTAAGACTTGGCCCAGACCTATGACTCCTACAGAGGTACGCAGTTTTCTGGGGCTTACAGGGTATTACCGGAGGTTTGTGGAGAAGTTTGCATCGATCTCTGCGCCTTTGACTAGGCTAACTCAGAAGGCGACTAAGTTTCAATGGACGGATGCTTGTGAGCAAGGCTTCCAGTTGTTGAAGGACAAGTTGATTACGGATCCAGTTCTAACTCTTCCTGAGGAACTAGAGGGGTGTGTTGTCTATTGTGATGCTTCGGGTGTTGGGCTAGGTTGTGTGTTGATGCAGCATAGTAAGGTTATAGCTTATGTATCCCGATAGCTCAGGAAGCACGAAAAAAATTATCTTACTCACGATTTGGAGTTAGCAGCGGTGATACATGCTTTGAAGATATGGAGACATTATCTATATGGAGTTCATGTTGATATTTATACGGATAACAAGAGTCTCCAATATATCTTCAAACAGAAGGAGCTGAACTTACAGCAGAGACGGTGGTTAAAGTTACTTAAGGACTATGATTGTCACGACCCGACCTCGGGCCCGCGACTGGTGCCTTACCCCGGGCACCCTAGCGATACAACATCAGAGAAAATCAGCGGAAATAAAAACTTAAACATGAACAAGACATAAAATAAGCAATAGGCTAACCAAAACGGTTACCTTCCTGTATATATACATCAAAATTGAACAGTTAAAACCCTTACAAACCACCGCCCACAACAAGATTACATGCACTCTACGAATTTTATAACAACTATGACGGGACAGGGCCCCGCCATACCCCTGAATGTACAAGAACCTACAATCTCAGGGAATCATACCAAAAGATAAGCCTCCGGAGAAACGGAGCTTCCCAAACGCTGAACTGTGATCCTATGAGCGAGGATCAACAACCGGTGTACCTCTACCTGCGGCATGAACGCAGCCCCCCGAAGGAGGTCGATAACAGTACCAAGTATGTGAAATCGAAAATATCAGAATGAAATCATAATAGTCTATATAAAACAGGAGACATGTGTGATAACCAAACTACAGTTCACAATATATATTAGCAGTCATGTCAAGTCAGGGACTCACGCCCGTAAAGTCATCACTCCAATATAACCCGGGAATTTAACCCGCACAACGACCGCATGCCCCGGCATCTTACCTCGGTATAAGCATGGCCATGGAACCATCCTAATGGAAGCATACCTGTGGGACACCCATCGTGTCAGTATATCCAAAGGAAATAACAAGATAACAATCATAATGGAAGCATACTCGTGGGTCACCCATCGTGTCAGTATGTCCAAAGAAAATAATAGAATAACACTCCTAATGGAAGCATACCCGTGGGCCACCCATCGTGTCAGTATGTCCAAAAGGAAATAACAAGATAACAATCATAGTGGAAGCATACTGGTGGGCCACCCATCGTGTCAGTATGTCCAAAGCAAATAATGAATAACACTCACAATGGAAGATACCCGGTCACCCATTGTGTCGGTATGTCCAAAAGGATCGATATAGGAAGCATACCCTGGCCACCCATCGTGTCGATGTCCATCAATCAACCAGATAGCCCTCCAACGAGACGCCAGAGCACGTAAACACAACACTTGCACAACAAAAGCTATCACCACAAGCGTAGGCAAGTTCAACATACTTTTAGACATTCTTTATGAACACAAATCCGATTTTAACCCCAAGGTACTACGTATTTTAACTCTTTAAAAGATCAATTTCTTTCACAAAAAGTCACACGATATACGTAGTATCAAAAATAGAGTAATCGCTTTGTAAGTAAACCAAAACAATTTTCATACTTTCTTTTTAAACCAAATCATTTCTCCCTTTAAAGTCCAGTTACCATTTTAAATCCAATAATAAAACCATCATTTTGTTTTCATAAAGTCGTTATAACTAACTTCCCATAAAACTATTATAACACTTTATGTTTTAAACCAATTTAAGACAAAATCATGCCTTTCTTTTAAACCAAAACACTTCAAATTCCTCAAGTCTCATTTCTTTTAGAAAACCAGTTCCTTACTTTGGAATTTAAGAAAAATCAATACTTGTTATTAATGATCTTATTAAAGCAGTCATGATCTAGGAAATGTAATACAATTTTGTCTTATCTTAGCTTCTATGCAGATGGAGGTTTCTACTGGTTTTAATATAATTAATTATTTGTCAATACATTTTCCTTTATTAACGCTGCAGTGGTTTGTTCGATACTTATTCTCATTTAGAAATCAATATAACTTATTCCTTTTAAAACTCAATTACCCATTTATCATAAATGCGATTTCACAACTTTTAACACAAACCAAGTCCTTAATATTTCACATCAAGTCATTTATAAGTCAAGTCTCTTATCTTTTAAAACCACGGACCATTTCTTTACCTACATAAAGTTGTTATAACAAACTTCATAAAGTCGTTATAACACTTTATGTTTTAAACCAATCAAATTCGTTTAGCACACGTCGCTCACCGTACTACATAGTTCACACAATCATGCTAGAAAAGATAGGAAGAGGTTCACATACCTCGCGACGATTATCGACAATTAGCAAAACGCTCCAAAGTACTATCACTCTGCTAGCCTTTTCCACCCTTCAAGTAGAATACGTTACTCGTAGTACTTCCACCTATAATGGCCATAAAATGTCTATCAACTTATAGATCTCTTCGTAGAATATTCTAAATACAAGATTCCTTATTCTACGGAAAATTCGGCAGCACCTCCCCCCCCGTAACCACATAAATTTCCTCCTCTATCAAGGCCCGCTACCAAGCCAACAACTCCTAGGGGGGTTACACGTCTAACCGGACCTGTACAACACTGCCCCACAATAATACTACAAGTCTCATCAGAATACAAATTCAATGTAAATACAGTTCAATTCTTATCCATATTCATTCTACATATAGTATACTCAACTATACATTACTACAACATGTAATATCCAATTACAATAGGGGGACAAAGATAATTACCTCGATGAGCCCAAAATTATCCAAGATTATAAGTCGATCCTGAGCAACGTTTAGCTCCAAATCCTTACGCTCCAACCCGCTCCAAGCAACCCTTAGAAGTTTCTAAACAACTTCTCTTAACACTTCAACTCCAAAAAGTGAAGAACACTTAGGCTTTAAATGTGGCAAGTTTCGGCCAAGGGGTAGTTTTGGGGCTGGGGTGTGAAATATTTTCCAACTCTTGGTACACAATCTTCCTAACACTCTAAGGAAGAACACTTAAAACTTTAAGAATTTTTGGACAACTTTTGGTCAAGAAATCAAGGCAAAGCCGAGAACTACAAATGAAAGGGAGGGAGTTTTGCCTTGGAAAATCTAAGTGTGGGATGATATGAAGTCTTGAACTAGGGGGGTATTTATAGATGAATCAAGGGTTAAGATCATAGCAAGTGTGAGGTCTAGATTTAGCCATGTGTGTGTGGGTCCCTTTTATCTATCTACTACACAAAATATCTTCAAGACTTTGACCAAATGTTTATGGCCTTTTTCATGAGAAAAACGTGCCACACTAGTCCACCAATTCGTCCAACCTTGCCACCTAGGGGTGGCACATGTCGCCCTCCTATTGGTCCAAAATATTTCATCTTCCGAAAAATATCCGTAATGCCAAAAATCCGAAAATAAAGTGGGCCCCACAAACCGTAAATTCCTCATGTGGGCCCCACGTGACCCATTCCGGAAATATAATTCCATAATTCTTAAATATTCTAAAAAGTCCGAATACCAAATCTGGGAATCCAATTCCCATTAACGAACATTTTTCCTCACAAAACCCGGAAACTTTTCCGTCGAAAAATCACACATTTCTTTCTTTCCAATATTACTGTCGTATTCTCGTACGTATGTCCTCACATACATACCCTGGAACTACGGGGTGTAACAATGATGTTGATATCTTGTACCACCCGGGGAAATCCAATGTGGTAGCAGATGCTCTTAGCCGTCGATCTATGGGTAGTTTGACAAATGTGCAGGCGGAAAGAAGGGAAATGGTTAGTGAGATACACCACCTAGCGAGCCTTGGAGTCGGATTGGCCGATTATGGAGATAGTGAAGTTCTTATTCGAGGAGTTGCGGAGTCCTCTATCGTAGAAGAGGTGAAGAGGCATCAGTTTGAGGATCCTGCTCGCACGCGGTATAGACGCAAATTTCTTGAAAGTAGAAGACTCTATTTGAGGTTGCACCTGATGGGGTGCTAAGGTATGAATGTAGATTGTGTGTACCTGATGTTGTAGGGCTACGACAGCATGTTATGGGAGAGGCACACAATGCTCGGTATTCTATTCATTCGGGGTCAACGAAGATGTATCATGACCCCAGATGCGTATATTGGTGGGATGGCATGAAAAGGGACATAGCGGAGTTTATTGCTCAGTGTCCAAATTGTCAACAGGTTAAGTGTCACGATCCGACCCGACAGGCCGCGATTTGGCGCCCTAATTGGACGACATTACTGACCTGTCATACTTAATCCATTTGATACCAAGATTAATAAAATTCCGGCAGCATAACGCTGTATCTACAACATGTACCCGACTAGATGAGTCGGTCAGGCTGTCTTTACATAAGGGGGTACCTGACTACAGAGGAGTCACAACTAACCAACACAATATAATAAGCGAGCCGACAAGACTGCCACCAACATAAGAGAACATCCCAAATAGAAATACGAAAGCATGGCTAAACAAACACGTCTATACTCCTCATAAATCAACTCACGACTGTCTACAGACCTCTAGGAGTACAAAATGACATATGACGGGACAGGACCCCGTCGTGCCCAAGATATACATAAGTCTGAAATATAAGAGTGTACCAAAGTGACTGGCTCCGGAACAAGGGAGATCTTTAGTAGCTGGTAGATGTCCTAAACTGGAGGGTCACCTAACCGATCACCTGTACCTGCGGGCATGAACGCACTCGAAGAGGGGCTCGATGAAATAATGTCGAGTATGTAAAACATGAATTCTTGTAGGAGGATCAGAATCGCCGTAAGATAACATGAGACATATATGAAAAATCAGAGATACCAATGCAACTGTACCATATGAAAATAAAGTCATGCATGTCTAACAATCATCATAATCAAGATCATCTCCGTACATATAACTACCCGGCCCATCCTGGGACTCGGTCCTCATGCTTTATACATATAACTACCCGGCCCATTCTGGAACTCGGTCCTCATATTGTGTACATATAACTACCCGACCCATTTCGGGACTCGGTCATCATATTCTGTACATATAACTACCCGACCCATTCTGGGTCGGTCCTCATATTCTGTACATATAATCACAACTTACACAAGTATAATATCATGAGAAATCATATGCAATACAAATCATCATCTGAGACTCCATGTAATAATCATGTGCATTTCAGATCATCATATAAGACTCAATGGAATAATCATATGCCTTTTTAAATCATCATATAAGACTGAATGGAATAATCATATGTCTTTTTAAATCATCATATAAGACTCGATGGAATAATCATATGCCTTTTTAAATCATCATATAAGACTCAATGGAATAAGTAAAATAAACCGTCCTTTAGAAAATTAAGGCACGATCTCATGAATCATTTTAAAACATCTTTTGAAAAGTCAAAGCACTTATCATATCATATATCATTTTATTAAAACTAGACTTTGAAGGAATTACGTACGTCCGCCGTACTTTCATTAAAATCATGCCAGAAGAAAGAATGAAGATTTTCACAACATCATGCCAAAGAAGGAAATGATAGTCTCACATACCTTATAGTCGAGCTAACCAACTCAGTACTAGAATATGCCTCGTCTAATACTCCAACCTATAATAATAACATTAGGCCTGTCAACTTTATGATTCCTAACGCAAGTTAAATTGAATGACGACTTCCTATTCTACAGAAATTTGAGCAGCACTTCTCCTGTTTATATGTACATCCACAAATTTCAAACCAAGCCAGCAATACCAATAACAAGTCATAACTCAAATATATAACCACAAAAATCTCAGATATTCCATTTATGTCATCATAACGTATTCCTTCTCCTTTATTTTTAAGCGATATTACAACTACAACAAACCAAGTGATTACTACACCTATTTCTCATGTTAATTCAGTCCTTAGTCCATATTAGAACAATCTTAAAATAATCCATCAACTCTAATGACAACAACAATAACCAAGTTCTATAATTTGTAACATAACACCCTTTTTACACTTTACTTCCTTTAAGACATGTATTAGTAATTACCATAACTTATATACATGTTCATAGTCAAATTCTCAACATTTAAACTTCACAAAATCAGTCTCTAACTTGACGCGATAATATCTAAAAATTCCAAGCAAGTCTTTGGCCAATATTTACAAAACCAATCATTTCCTTAATTCCTTAGAGTCCAATCTTGTTCCAATAATTCTTTATGAACAATTATAACTTATATGTCGAGATTATCTTCCAATATCAACATGCCAAGTAGCGACGAATTTCACAACACAATAATCGAATACGACAATTTCAAGATTAGTAACATTAGTCCTAGTATCAGCTACAACATTCAAATTATTCACATGCAATGTCTAAATTCAAGATTTCTTCCTAACACAAGTCCATTACTTCAACTACAACAATATGCAACTTCAATTATAGCATAGAAAGAAGAATTTACATACCTTAATTTAATCCCCAAAACAGTCCCGAAAACTCTGATAGTATTACATCGTGTAATGTTTCTTTGACATCTTCCACTCTTTCTTGAAAACTCTGATAGTATTACATCGTGTAATGTTTCCAATTTGGTACGATTATCAATTCAAACCACTCTGTGTTTCCCACCAAATTCCTTGTTTAATGTTATCCCTTACCTCAAGAATCGTTTTCAAGACCGGAGAACCATCTTTCCATTGCACATATATTCCGCTCCTCATTAACTTTTGCTGATACAAAAACTCCTTCAACCTATTCTTTAGTAGTAAGAGTTGATTTTTATTCTTCCATCGATTGTGGGTCCTCGATGAGTTGTTCTACTTTTTCCACCTTACCATTGTTGTCTTTCTTATTTTATTTATTACCATATCCTTTCCCAGTATCTCTCTGTCTCATTATTACCATTTGTCTCCTCAAATGGTATTTGTTTTATCCTCCTGTTGGACTTATTAACTCAGTTGTATCTTTGGATGCATCAACATTTGTCACTTCGGCTACATCATACTGAATATTTATTATCATTTCGTTTGAATTCATCTATATCTTTGTACCTCTCTTATCTGTTTTCCACCCTTCTATTATTGTCGGTAGAAATTCAGGATTCAATCTTCACCTATTAAAGTATCTGAACTTATACTGAGTCTTTATGCCTACCTCTCACCCAATTAACTCAATAGAATGTTCATATAGACCTGATTTCATCCAATCCGGATCAAGAGTCAGCCCTCATTTTCTGATTGTACTTTAGAAAGTTGTGGGTCGTAAATGGAGAGAGTAAATTCGTTTTTGAGATAGAAATTAGAAAGTGACACAATTTATAACTGTTAGGGAATGACAAAGTCTTCAGTTTCTGAAACAATTGCAAGCCATCATATCTTTTCAAGAATGCACCCTTTTGTTGAAGATATTGAGCAACTCGTTTGAAGGCGATGTTCCAATTATTTTAGGATGAACTGAATAAACAAATCGTACACCTATTCAAGAATTATTCAGTGAATCTTAACAGGATTTGATAAGTACATTTAGTATAGGAACCCTAAAGAGGAGAAGGCGTCCTGCAAGGTTATTTTGAGTAATAATTCAGCGGATTCAATATAATATTAGGTGATATCGAGGTCGAAGTACTAGTCGAGACGAATTCAAAATATTGAGTTGGTTAGTTCAACTAAAAGATATGTGAATCTATCCCTTCTTCTTTTGGCATGATTTATATGAAGTAAGTTTACGACGGACGTACATAGTTCTATTGGATCTTAATCCTTAATGATGCATGATATGATAGTTCCTTGGTGTTTTCTAAAATGAAAGAGGTGATATTGCCTTGGCTTTTCTAAAATGAAAGATGTGATAGTGCCTTGGCTTTTCTAAAATGAAAGATGTGATAGTGCCTTGGTTTTTCCTAAAATGAAAGGTCATTTTACTGATTTTATTGAGAGTCCAATGGTGACTTAAATTGCACAAGGTTGCTCATGAAAAGCTATTCGTGCAAGTGTTATTATTTCATTCACACTGAGTCCCTCACTAGAGGGTCTGGTACGTTATATGTACATGATTTCATGGACATGCTATCCATGATGCGGGTATAGATAACTGTCACGACCCATTCCGGGGCCCGTGACTGGTGCCTTACCGGGGCACCTAAGTAGTCATACATCAGAGTAATCAGCGGAAATATAAAACAAGACATGAAACAGTTTATAAAATAAGACATACGATTTATGTGAAAACGTCGCTTTCGCATATATATATAAACATGGTTTAGCGATTACATCCGATACTGCATAAATACATGACTGCACTCTAAGGAAATATACAACTATGGCGGGGCCCCGCCATACCTCGATCAGACAAAACTCTCTACAACAGGAGATCATACCCAAAAGTAGAGCCTCGGAAAAGATGGAGCTCCGACACCAACGTAGAGATCCTAAGGATGTGGATCTAGCACTGCTGCCCTTACTGCGCATGAACGCACTTCGGCGAGGTCGATAACAGTACTAAGTATATGAAATCAGAAAGTACTTAAATGAAAACATATCATTTAAAAATCAGTTTTGCAAGTATGTATGAAACAACGAGGAAACCGCGCATAAGTGCCGCATCACAAACAAGAGCAACAATAGGTAAATCAGAATGTGTCTTTTCTAGGCTGCGAATGATCGGCAGGCCAATTGCCGTAGTATCACCATGCAAGCCTAATCACGGACTCCGTAGTCCGCATAGGCCACTCATAGGCCCGCATAGGTACATAACCCCGCGTCGAGGGTAGCTACTCCTCGACATCGCCCCGACTCGTAGTCCGCACGCCACATGGACCGCGTGAGGTTTAACCCCGCATCACTAACACGGAACTCCCGTAGCTCCTCATAGGTCCTCGACCCGCATGAGGTATTCTCGAATCATGGTCCTGCATCACCGAGTCTACCCCACATCGGAGGCGACAACCCCTGAATATGTCAAGAGGTGAGTGATATTATACTAACACAACTTATCGTTAAACAACATAAGCACAACAAGAATACCTTTTATACAAACGTTACAAGACACTAACACACATAGCATCATATCATGTCTACTTATCAAACCTTCTTATTTATTCTTTTCACAAATCAGTATAAGTCTGTTATAAACACATAGGCGAACTGTTTCTTTTATTATGCTTAAGTGGTTATACCTAACTTCCCATAAAGCTAGTATAACTCTTTAAGCTTCGCTTTAAAACCGATTAGTTCTCTTACATTAAAAATGATTCAGATTCTTTTGAAATGCTTTGCATCTTTATTATTCGTGCTTAAGCGTGAGGCATTGCCGTAAGTATTATTCGAGCTTAAGTCAAAGACATTGCCGTAGTTATTATTCGCTTAACACGTACGTCTACCGTACTACATATATATTGTAAAATATCATGCTTTAGGAAGAATCACATACCTTCTCAGCGAAAACCACCTGCCAAGTTGAATATGTCGCGCGCAGAGAAATCAACCTATAATAGTCAGACACGTCTATCAACGTCTAGACTACTGCAGAAACGATTCTAAGCAGAGGGTTCTATATCCTACGGAAAATTGGGCAGCATTTCTACCCGTGAGCTACTCAAGTCTCATCAGGAAAACAAATTCTATGTAAGTACAATTTGATTATTCTTCTTTTAAACTCTTCTACTGTGATAACAGTTCAATTCTATTCTTGTGATATTCTTCTAAGTATTTTATACTTATTCTTATACTACTACAGTATGTATTCTCTAATTCAAAAGAGGGTTAAGATTGTTTACCTCGGTAAGCCCAATAATATCCTAGATAAAGTCGCGCCTGAGCAAGGTTTAGCTCCTAAGTTGTACGCTCCGGTAGCTCCAAGAAACCTTAGAAGTTCTTCACAACTTCTACTAAGGACTAAGGGATTTGGGCTAGGGTATTTTGGGCATTATAACAATACAAGAAGACAACTTTTCTACCAAGGGAGGGGGGGTAGATTTCGGCTAGGCTAGGGGGGGGGGTAGCCTCGGCTAGCTTCTCCAAAGGGGGGGGGAGGTGTTTGGACGAAAAGAGGCTTAAGGGAGAGGAGAGGATTTTCAAGACTTGGAAAGGAATTTGTGGATGAAGAACTCTTCATCTTAAGGGGGGTATTTATAGGTCAAGACATGGCCAACCAATGGCCAAGATTTAGCCAAGTGCTAGGCAAGTGTAAGGTCAAGATTAGGGCAAGTGTACCTAGCCAACTTGCACACAAAATATCCTACCAACTACTTGACAAAATTGACCATTCATTCGCCCTAAGAACGCCTCACATCCATCAATTGGAGGGTGACAAGTTTCGCCCTCCCGTTGGTCCAAAATGAAGCGTCTCTCGGAAAAATCCGCCAAAATTAGAAAAGGCATAGCCGGAATTTCCCCGACGAAAGCTGTGGAAACGTTTCGGAAAACTATTCGTTTTGTGAGTTGTGCCCAAAAACGCCCAAGCCTAACTTTAAGGCCAACTTTTAGACGTATTCCCCACGCATACTCCGAAATACGGTATAACATTCTCCTCCTTAGAAACATTCGTCCGAATGTTCCTTCCCAAGACAGATAACGATAAGGTTCTTCAGAACTTAAACCGCTTTGCAAATGCCACACACGACCACAAAACAACACTTAGGCATAAATGATAATGAAAAATTTACAAGTAGGAAAGTGAATTACCCGGAGGTGGGGAATAGGTGAGATACTTCGCCTCATGTCCTCCTCGCCTTCCCACGTCATCTCCTCCTCGAGCTCGTTCGCCACAAGACTTTGACGGAAGCCACGCCCTTCGTCGCAGACGCCTAACCCGACGATCGACTATCGCTATGGGAATCTCTCATACGATAACCCCTGGTCACCGACATCGTCAATCGGGTGTACCACTAGATGGATCCCCGATACATCTCCTCGGATAGATACGTGAAAACCGGATGCATCGCCTCCAGACGGACGGCAGATCCAACTCATAGCAACCTTGCCTACCTCGCGACAATCTAAACGGCCCAATGTACCTTGGGATGAGTTTCCCTTCTTCCCGAATCTCATCACACCTTCATGGGTGACACCTTCAGAAAACCCAATCATCAATCGCGAACTCCGGATGCCGACGACGATGATCTCGTGATACGACTTCGCCGACTCGAGTCCGATAGCCGCCTCGGATAAGCTTCACCTTATCCATCGCCACTGCACCAAATCTGGTCCCACTAGCTGCACCTCGCCCACATCGAACCAACCTATAGGCGATCTGCACTTCCTCCCATACAAGGCCTCATAAGGCGTCATCTGAATACTGGAGTGGTAGCTATTATTGTACGCGAACTCAACTAGAGGCAAATGATCCTCCCTACCTCGAAGTCGATAACGGGCTCGCAGATATCCTCAAGAGTGCGGATAGTGCGCTCGGCCGTCGTCTGCATGCGTGGATGGAATGCGACTCGGGCTCACTGCGCCCCTAAACCTCTCGAAAGACCTCGGAAGTTAGCCGAATCGGGCTCTCATGCGATATGATCGAAATAGGGACTCCACGCATCGGCGATCTCTGATGTAAAGTCGGCATAATCCTCAGCCGAAAAAGTCGTCCTGACGGGAAGAAAGTGGGCTGATTTCGTCAGCCTGTCGACGATAACCCAAATAGAATCATGTCTCCTCTGAGTGCGAGGTAATCCTGTGATGAAGTCCATGTTGATCACCTCCCACTTCCAAGTCGGGATCTCTATCGTCTGTAACAAACCACCAGGCCTCTGGTGTTCTACCTTCACCTGCTGACAACACGGGCACTGAGCTACGAACTCTGCAACGTCCCTCTTCAAGCCATCCCACCAATACACAGATCTAAGGTCGTGGTACATCTTGGTCGACCCTGGATGGATAGAGTAACGCTACCGTGCTTCCCCAAGAACTCTGCCAAGTCCTCAAACATCCGAACACACAACTCGCCTCAAACCTTAGCACCCCATCAAGTGCTACCTCAAAGGACGACCTTGCCTCACGGAGAGTCAGATCACGATATCGAATCAAAGCCGGATCCTCGAATTGCCTCTTCACCTCCTCGACGATGGAAGACTCGGCAACCTCACGAACTCTAACCCCATCGCTATCGTAATCAATCAAACGGACACCAAGGCTCGCTAATCGATGCAAATCACGAACCATGCCCTCCTCTCTAGCTGCACATCCGATGGGCTCCCATGACCTACGACTAAGAGCATCCGCCACAACATGGCCTTCCGGGTGGTACAGATATCAACATCGTAATCCTTAAGCAACTCTAACCACCGTCTCGCCGTAAGTTCGGCTCCTCAGTGAAGATATACCGGAGGCTCTTGTGGTCCGTATAAATATCCACATGAACCCCATACAAATAGTGCCTCCGATCTTCAAGGCGTGAATCACGCGCTAACTCAAATCATGGGTGGGTAGTTCCTCGTGTTTCTTCACCGGGATGCATACGCTATAACCCCGCCATGCCGCATCAACACACATCCCAACCCGGCGCTCGACGATCACAATACACGACATAACCGCTCGACCTCCGGAAGAGTAAGCGAGGCGCGTCGATCTCTTTCAAAGAATCGAAACCCCGCCACAAGCATCACCATCAAACTTGTCTGCCTTCTGAGTCAGCCTAGTCAATGGTGCAGAGATAGAAGCAAACTTCTCCACGAACCGCCGATAATAACCTGCAAGGCCCAGAAAACTGCGAACCTCTGTCTGAGTAGTAGGTCTAGGCCAAGTCCTGACTGCCTCGATCTTGGCCGTATCCACTCGAATGCCATCAGCCCCGACAATATGCCCAAGAAACGCCACTGAAGTCAACCAAAACTCACATTTGGACAACTTGGCGCATAACTGTGGTCTGGAGAATCACAAGCCTCAAATGCTCGCGCTCTCGCTCTGAGCGAGAATAAACCAAGATATCATCGATGAACACTATCACAAGCGTGTCCAAGAATGGTTTGAACACTCGGTTCATCAAATCCATGAATACCACGAGCATTGGTCAACCAAAGACATGACACGAACTCATAATGCCCGCACGTCTGAATGCGATCTAGGGACATCCACCTCTCGATTCGCACTGATGATAGCCCGACCGTAGATCAATCTTGGAGAAACATCTCGCACTCGCAATCGGGTCGAACAAATCATCAATCACGGGAAGGGTATCATTCTTAATGGTCACCTTGTTCACCGTCAGAATCAACACGCGCAGCTGGCCCCGCCCTTCTTCTTCACGAACAAAACCGCGCTCCCGGGGAGAAACACTAGGCCCGATGAAGCCCTTCTCCAAAGAAATCTCTAAGCCGATCCTTCAACTCTCTCAACTCGGCAGTGCCATTACGTATGGCGGAATGGAAATAGCCGAGTGTCCGAAATATGTCTATACAAAACTCAATCTCCTCTCGGGAGGATACCCGAGGTCGTCTGAAACACGTCGGGAACTCTCGACCATCGAATCGACGGAAAATCTGTACCGCGACTTGAGATCAAACACCCGAACGAGATGGTAGATATACCCTTCGCACCATCTTCCTAGCCTCGAGGTAGGAAATAAACCTACCGCCGATACCGTGCTCCTCCCACTCAACAACCGGCTCCTCAGGAAACTGGAACCGTACTACTCTCTCTCTGCAGTCTACATTGGCGTAGCAAGAGGCTAGCCAATCCATCCCCATGATCACGTCGAAGCCAATCATTTCCAACTCTATCAAGTCGGCTAGGTTCTGACGATCAGAATGGTCACGGACAAGCTCATATACCCGCCGAGCTACCACCGAATCACCCATCGCGTAGCTACCTCAAAAGGGTCTATGGACTCGTGCTCTATCCCTATCCTACTAGCAACAAGGGAGATATATAGGGACAGTAGAACCGGATCTATCAAAGCATACACATCAAACCTAAACCGATAAGGTACTGTGACGACATCGGTGATGCCTCACGATCCCGCTTACCGACAAAGCATAAATGCGGTTCGAGGACCGCTAGAATCGACCCGCGCCACGACCTCGCCGCGACTGCTGGTCCATGAGTACCTTGCCTCCGTGGCGAGTAGCTGTCGGGGATGAAGACCGGCGAAAGAACTGTAGGTGACCTACCATCAAGATCGCCGCTCTGACAAGTTCCCGCATAGTGACCTGCTGGCCACAATCAAACAAGCTCCGTAGCACCACAACTCCCGGTGGGATCTACCGTGACGGCCACCGGCGGGTGGTCCCGATCGGCGATGCTCACGCTCGACGTCTCAAGTCCAGGGCCTGCCCGCCTCGAATATCTCCGGTCTTTGAGGGCGGTGCAGGAGTGCTCGAGCCGGCCGTGGTGCAAATCTAGATCGGGCCGAGGCCGCCACCACGATAGCCACCAAAAGACCTCTGCCCCGTCTTCTTCGCCGCCAACCCGCCGTCTCTACGCCTCACATCCAAGAGCATGAGCTGCATGCGGGTAATGTCCATACCTACCGAAGAGAAACACCCGCATGACTCGGCCATATAATCATCAGCCCGATGGCGTAGCGGTGCACCCTATCCTCCATATCTGCATTAACGCTGGGACATATCGAGCCAATGAATCAAACTCGACATTGTACTCACGACAAGGCCCTCTCGCCTCGGCAAAAATCTATCACCGCGCCTCCTCATCCGCGAGGCAAGAAGTGAGTGAGGAAAGCCTCGAGAACTCATCCCAGTAGGCGGGACGTGCTCTCCCGATAACTCCCATGAATCAAACCAATCGATCGCGGTATCACGCGCCTATGTGGAACCAAAGATCACGACTCGGTCTCCGACGCCCGATCACTCGAATCCTTCAGAGTCGACGGATGAACTCTGCGGATCATCCTCCGGCCTCGACCAGTAAAACTCGGCTACAACTCGTGAAGTCTCGTAGCCTCAAACTCGCCTCGGGTGAACCACGGTACGATCGGGCCGGACTGAATCGCTGCATCCACTGTCTCATGTTCGCCACGATCTCGCCAATAGTTGGATCTCTCAGACCCTAACTCCTCCGCCTGTGCCGCGGGATGAGGCGCTGGTACTGTGGTCTCTTTTGGGATCGGCGGCGTCGTAGAACTCGCCGCCTCGGGTATAGATCGGGCCCGAGCCTTGTAACTCTCGGTGTCCGATCGCGCCTCGGCGCTTGCGCCTTCTCGGGCCGGGTTGCCTTACGCGAGGCATAATCATTCTGAAAAGGAATACGTTAGAGGGTCCAACTTTTAACACGGCTCACAAGGCACGATCTCGTAATGAGAAGAATGGAAACCAATCCTAAATATCCTATAGCCTCTCGATTATTGGTGTGGTGCACAACACACCGATAATCAAGACTTACTAGATACGGTCAGACACTTTCCGAGGATTAATCGCTCGATACCACTTTTGTCACGACCCATTCCGGTCCGTGGATCGTGCCTTACCGGCACCCAAGTAGTCATACATCGAGTAATCACGGAAATATAAAACAAGACATGAAACAGCTTTATAAAATAAGACACGCTTTATGTGAAAACGTCGCTTTTCGGCATATATATATAAACATGGTTTAGCGCTACATCCGATATCTGCATAAATACATGACTACGCACTCTAAGGAAATATACAACTATGGCGACAGGGCCCGCCATACCTCGATCAGACAAAACTATCTACAACGGAGATCATACCCAAAAGTAGAGCCTCGGAAAAGATGGAGCTCCGACACCAACGTAGAGATCCTAAGGATGTGGATCTAGCACTGCCGCTCTTACTGCGTGAACGCAGCCCCGGAGGTCGAGACAACAGTACTAAGTATATGAAATCAGAAAGTACTTAAATGAAAACATATCATTTAAAAATCAGTTTTGCAAGTATGTATGAAACAACCAAGGAAACCGCATAGTGCACATCACAAACAAGAGCAACAATAGGTAAATCAGAATAGTCTTTTCTAGTCGCGAATGATCGGCAGGCCAATTGCCGTAGTATCACCATGCAAGCCTAATCCTCGACTCCGTAGTCCGCATAGGCCACTCTCATAGGCCCGCATAGGTACATAACCCCGCGTCGAGGTAGCTACTCATCGGCGTCGCCCCGACTCGTAGTCCGCGTACGCCACATGACCGCATGAGGTATAACCCCGCATCACTAACCTCGAACTCCCGTAGCTCGCATAGGTCCTCGACCCGCATGAGGTATTCTCGAATCATGGTCCTGCATCACCGAGTCTACCCCCGCGTCGGAGGCGACAACCCCTGTAATATGTCAAGAGGTGAGTGATATTATACTAACACAACAACTTATCGTTAAACAACATAAGCACAACAAGAATACCTTTTATACAAACGCGTTACAAGACACTAACACACATAGCATCATATCATGTCTACTTATCAAACCTTCTTATTTATTCTTTCACAAATCAATATAAGTCTGTTATAAACACATAGCGAACTGTTTCTTTTATTATGCTTAAGTGGTTATACCTAACTTCCCATAAAGCTAGTATAACTCTTTAAGCTTCGCTTTAAAACCGATTAGTTCTCTTCATAAAAATGATTCAAGATTCTTTTGAAATGCTTTGGATCTTTATTATTCGTGCTTAAGCCGTGAGACATTGCCGTAAGTATTATTCAGCTTAAGTCAAAGACATTGCCGTAGTTATTATTCGATTAACACGTATACGTCACCGTACTACATATATATTGTAAAATATCATGCTTTAGGAAGAATCACATACCTTCTCAAATAAAACCACCGCCAAGTTCAATATGTCGCGCGAGAAATCAACCTATAATAGTCAGACACGTCTATCAACGTCTAGACTACTCTGTAAACAGTTCTAAGCAGAGGGTTCTATATCCTACGGAAAATTGGGCAGCATTTCCCTACCCGGTGAGCTACTCAAGTCTCATCGTGAAAACAAATTCCTATGTAAGTACAATTTGATTATTCTTCTTTAAACCCTTCTACCGTGATAATTCAATTCTATTCTTGTGATATTCTTCTAAGTATTTTATACTTATTCTTATACTACTACAGATGTATTCTCTAATTCAAAAGGTTAGGATTGTTTACCTCGGTAAGCCCAATAATATCCTAGATAAAGTCGCTGAGCAAGGTTTAGCTCCTAAGTTGTGCGCTCCAGAGTCTAAGAAACCTTAAGTTCTTCACAACTTCTACTAAGGACTAAGGGATTTGGGCTAGGGTATTTTGGGCATTATAACAATACAAGAAGGCAACTTTTCTACCAAGGGAGGGGTAGATTTCGCTAGGCTAGTGGGTAGCCTCGGCTAGCTTCTCCAAAGGGGAGGTGTTTGGACGAAAAGAGGCAAGGAGGAGAGGATTTTCAAGACTTGGAAAGGAATTTGTGGATGAAGAACTCTTCATCTTAAGGGGTATTTATAGGTCAAGACATGGCCAACCAATGGCCAAGATTTAGCCAAGTGCTAGGCAAGTGTAAGGTCAAGATTAGGGCAAGTGTACTAGCCAACTTGCACACAAAATATCCTACCAACTACTTGACAAAATTGACCATCCATTCGGCCCAAGAACGCCTCACATCCATCAATTGGAGGGTGACAAGTGTCGCCTCCCGTTGGTCCAAAATGTTTCGCCTCTCGGAAAAATCCGCAAAATTAGAAATGGCATAGGAATTTACCCTACGAAAGTTGTGGAAACGTTTCGTCGGAAAACTATTCGTTTTGTGAGTTGTGCCCAAAAAAACGTCCAAGCCTAACTTTAAGGCCAAACTTTTTGTACGTATTCCCTTACGTACATACTCTGGAAATACGGGGTATAACAATAACCATGACACCGAGTCTCATAATGGGTCGGGTATGTTCGTGCGTAGATTTATGTCATTCACACCGAGTCCCCCACTAGAGGGCCGGGTACGTTATATGTATATGATTTCATGGACATGCATTCATGATGCTAGTATAGATACTCATGACAGTATATGGTTTCATGACGCGAGTATAGATACCCATGATAGACATCCATGATCTTGAAGTGATTCTCACTTTTTTAAAAAGGCACAGTTGACTCTCTATTTTTACAAGGTACAATTAACTCTTATTTTATATGGCACGGTTGAATCTGGTATTTGATTTTCATACTTGTCTCTGTCATCTTTTGGCCAGTTATGATCTTATTTACTGTACTTTATGTTTACATACTTAGTACATTGTTGTACTGACCCCCTTCTCCGGGGGGATGCGTTCATGCCCGCAGGTGTAGGTACTCAGTTTGGTGATCCGCGAGCTTAGGATCTTTGCTCAGCTTTTGGGATAACTCCATTGTTCCGGGGCTTATCATTTTGGTATAATTTTCTTTATTCTGAGCTTATGTATATTCAGGGGTACGGCGGGGCCTTGTCCCGTCATAGTTACTGTTATACTCTTAGAGGTCTGTAGTCATGTGTGGGTTGGACGTGTGTACAGTTGTAGCTCATTTTGGATTTGTGTATATAATGGCAGCCTTGCCGGCTTGCCTATTTTATTATATGGTTGTTATTATAGTTCAGGGGACAGGATCCCTTTGTTATATGATTATGAGTTGTTTCTTAGCTTCCGCTGATTATATGTGATGTGAGGGTATAAGGGTGCTCAGGTAGGGCACCAGGCACGGCCCGTCGGTTCGGGGCGTGACAGAATTGTAGGCCCTAAATATGATAAACATTGAGATATGGAAGCATTATTAAAATTAGTTGCGGTGGAGGGTTTGCCTTTTTCATTTCCTTCCTCTCCTGGTTTTATTCATTACATTAGAGAAATGTATAATCTTGCTTTTAACGATTTTCCTAGATCAACTGTTAGGAGAGATGTTTTTAAGTTTGCACACGAATATCAACAATATTTACGTTATTCATTATATCATTTTTTGGAAAAGTATCTCTCACGTCTGATATAGGCCGTAGTACTAACAATCGTGATTATTTAACAATAACATGTCATTGGTAAGATTATAAATAGATTATGCAAAAATGTATTTTAGCGTATAGATATATATATAGTAGGCACACGGGTAATATAAGAGGCACAAAAACAGTCTTGAGATATTTTTATTAAACTATCTTGTTCAATTATTGAGTTGTTTATATATATATATATATATATATATATATATATATATATTAATTTAAGTGCAAAACCCAAAACCCGACTCTCGCCTCGATATCATCGGTCCCTATTCGACGGACGGGACATCGGCAGAACGCGCCGATCCAACCCCGCAGTACCACCGGGTACCGGTCCCACCCTATCCCAGTCCCGCCCCGTTGGATAGCCTTAGTTTTAATTGATTCCCAAAAATACGAATTATTTTCAAACATTAATTCTTATCTGAACGTCTTAACCAACATGTCGAAGTGAAAGATTTTCCCTAATGCAGTTTTAGATTAAGGTCCGCATGGACAGCTTAGTTGGTTTCAAAGGTAAGTTTGGAGGAATGACCAAGGATCAAGCCTCGCAAGTGGTAGTGTGGGAGTAATCCCCAAAAAAATGAGGGGAGCTCTTTGTGCACGGTGGACACTGGTCTAGCCTTTGAAATCAACTAAGTCACCATGATTTACCCTCCTCTACAAACTCTGTCGAGCCGGAAAGTGAGGGCTCTTGGGGAGGGAGATTTCACATTTATGAAGGAGATATGAAAGATTAATATATTATATACGGATATTATTTTTTACTTGTAGAAAAGTGGACTTAATTTCCTCTCCATACTTTAGTATGGGAGATTTGACTCCATTGATGTGGACTTTGATGTTTGTCTTTACCTGGCTCTTGGGGTCACGATTGAAAAAAAAATGTGAAAAAATGTCTTGTTGTGACTTGCTAGTGTGACTCTTACAAAGTGAGTTTGAAAATTTTGCAAATAATGAACTGTGAGTGACAAAACCTTAACATTTTTAATGGACCACATAGGATTGGCAAAGGCAAGCTTTTTTTGCTGCAGTGGCCATACTTTTCATCATCACTCTTTGCCGGTTAAAAGTCAAAGCTATGTGAAAAAAAGGTACAAACGTCCCAAATTGAAGTTATTGGAGAGCATATACTTCCAATTTTTTTTTTAACTTGTGAAATTGTTGACTTAATGCCCTTATGGGGATAAAAGACTAGGTAAACAAGTACCCAATATCACTCACATAAAGTTGGAGGTTATGTCACACACTCGCTTAACCTCTTTCCAAAAGTTAGATTACAAGGTGAACAGTTGCAGACCAGTATTTATAAGTTTTTAGGATCGATTTCACTATACTTTCAAAACTGTTAATTCGTGACACTTATGTACTCAACCTACTTCGCTAGTCCTACCCCTATTTGGCGACCTCGCTTCTCAATAAACATATACTTCCTCCGTTCCAAAATACATGATTGTCTAAGAAATTTTACTTTTTCACAATAGTTGATTGTTTGCAATTTCAATGTAGTTTTAATCTTATTTTTTCCATTTTACCCCTAATTCATAGTACTTTGAAAGTATTTTTTATGAGATAAATATGTAATGATTGATTTGCTTTTAATGATTGTAGGGTATATTAGTAAACTATCACAATCCTTTGATGGATTAGGATTGTTATATTTTAGCAATTTTTTTTACTTTTTCAGCTATTTAAAGCGAATCAGTAGATCAATTAAATTATTCTCTATTGCATTAAAGTCTTAGGCTTCAAATTTTTTTCTTCCTCTATTATTTTTCAATACTTCTCTTTCAAAAATCATTAAGAAATTTCTAAAAGGTTGACGACGACCTTTCTTTCCTATTCGATGTGGACTTAACCCACCCTATGTGGCGACAAGGCGTTTTTACTGGTCGTAACATTATGCAAGCTTTTGCTCAAAATTGAATAGTTTGCTTTAGATACGAGGTTGTTATTTAATCCCATAAAAGTGGTTAAAAATAAATAAAGAGAAGACACAAAGGACTAAAAAATACGAAGAGTACAATTGTGCTAGTGGGATAAATGATACTATCTCCATTCTGAAAAGATTGACATTTTTCGTTTTTTGAGACTCAAACGAATCGTTCTTTATCGTATTTTTTCAAATGTCTTTTAAATATTTTAAATTATTAATTATGTTGATTTAAGTAGTTTTTATATAATTTTTAAATATATAAATTTTATAAAAATTTAAAATTTATATTTTAACATACGATTAAAATTAGAAAGTTTGACTCTCGTGAAATAGGAGGGAGTACAAAAAAGGGGCGGTTTTGGGCTGGGCAAGAAGCCAGCAAAGGGCATGTGCAAATGAGATTAGAGTCTGGGACCAGATGACTTAATAAAAAGTGTACCCCCAAACCCAACCCCCTCCCTCCCCCTCACCCCGCCCAATAGAACCCACTCAACTAAATGGTTATTTTTGCAATCCCATAATTTTAGCCTTATAGGAGCTACCTTTGTGCCCTATAATAACGACATGATTTTTGGGACACCTCTCTATCTCCCTGGTGTGAATGATTTACTGTTTCTTCCTAGGCCGGCATACAGTGTGCTGTTCTTTATTATTATCTCCTCTGGCACCATTTGTGATTTTTTACTGTAAAACAGTCCGATATCTCTCTGACGATCATTTTTTATAATAATATTTTATTTTAATAGTCAAATTTCTTTTTAATTAATTTTTAATCCTTATATTATATTATGTGTTTTCTATAGGGCTGGCTGGCGGGCCGGCCGACTCCCGTCGGTCGACCCGACCCCGACCCGACGACACGGTATTAAAAAAAAAAAAAAAAAGCGGGGCTCAACCGGCGGGGCAGTATGGTCCCGCCAGTTCGACCCCGCCAGCCCCGATCCCGCCCGACCCCGCCCCGACTCGCCCCAAATCCCGCCTCGACCGACCTTTCAGACAAAATAACCGTTGTCCAACGGCCATTTTACATTTTGGCGTTGACAACGGCCATTTTAGGCCTCCTCCCCAACCCCTACCCCTTTATATTTATTTTTAACCCCTATAAATACCTCATTCCTCTTCTTATTATTTTCACAAATCTTTCTACTCTCTAATCTCTCAATCAATCTCTAATTCTCTATACAACATTGTCTACATATTCAATCTATTTATTAATTTGAGAATTGGGAGTGAAGTTAACAACTAGCTTGAGGATTATCTATCGAGCAAAGTTTCAATTTTCAACCTTCGATTACACGTCGACTCTACGCGTCGGCGTTGGTACATCGTCTCTCATTAAATTATTATTTTGTCTTTATTTCATTTAGCACATTTAATTTCATTATCTTTAACTATTTATTAGCATAATTAAAATGAAAGGACTAAGAGGTGTTGGGTGGTAAGGTAAGTGGTCGCTTCTTCTAGTAGGGGTGGTAACAAGGGCAAAGTACTTCTTCTAGTATTCTGCTCGATTATTCCTAGACAAGATGATTTTATAGATCCCAAATGTTTCTGAAATACCATATGATCTTGACACAAATGATTATCCCGAAATTGAAGAAGATTTTAATTTAGATGACACTCTAGTTGATGATACACCTATTAATGAAGATGATGATACACCCATTTAGTGAAATGCCTCCTATCCCCTACTATGAGACGAGGTCCCAGAAACGACCATTAAAATCGGTTGTATGGAAATATTTTGACAGGGACGTAGCTAATCAAGTAATGTATGTAAAACTTGTAAAAATGTTTATTCTTTTAAAAGCTGGACAAGGTCATGGTGGGACGGGGTTTAGGAAGACACTTGCAAAAACACAAAGTCTTGCATGCAATACATGATTGAAAAAGCGGTGAACAAACGTCCTCTCAATCGGGACAAGGTTCACATACTATCTGGAGAAAGTCTGGTCAAATTAACCCTATGACGGAGTTGTAGAGCCCTAAATATGATAAACATAAAGATAGGAAGACTAGCAAAATTAGTTCTTTGTGGAGGGTTTGCCTTTTTCATTTCTGAATCTCTGGTTTTATTCATTATATTAGAGATATGTATAATCCTCGCTTATAAAGGTTTTCCTAGATCAACTGTTAAAGAGATGTATTTAAATTTGCACATGAATATCAACAATATTTACGTTATGCATTATATCATTTAAATTGCAAAGTTGCTTTAACTTCGATATAGTCGTAGTACTAACGGCCATGATTATTTAACGGTAACTTGTCATTGGATAGATTATAAATGGTCTATGCAAAACGTATTTTAGCATATAGATATATAGATAGTAGGCACATGGTGAGTTTATTTTAAAATATTTATTCGATACGATTATTACGGAATAACCGATAAAGTTATGAGTATTACATTAGATAATGCATCTTCTAACAATTCGCTATTAGTATTTTAAGAAATGTTTTAACTCGTCTTTTCCAAAACATTTTCATATCAAATGTACGTGCCATATTTATAACTTAGTTGTAAAGGATGGTCTTTCACTTTTTCAAGATATTCTTGAAAAATACAATTTGCTATACACTTTATTTTTAAAAATAATAGAATTCAACAAAGAAAAGAATATAATAAAAACTTGCCACGATTGTGGACTATCTTCTGAAAAATTCAGAAGAAGTACCAACTAGGTGGAATTCTTTATATGACCAACTAGTTGTTGCTTATGACTATAGAAAACCTATTACTTTATTTTTTTAACGCCCATAATCAAAATCCAAATGATATGATTGTGGATCCGATTGGGAGAAAATTAGAGAACTTATTGTATTTTTAGAAAATTTTCAACGAGCAACAAAAGAATTTTCTACTTTATATTATCCTACTATTTCAACTATGTTGTTTTATATAGCTATAATATTTTTACTTCTTAAAGAATATATGGAAAACCCGCTTATATCTGCATTAAAAAAATGTTTATGAAATTAAAAAAATATTTTATTCCTATTCCCCCTATTTATATTATTGGTGCTGTATTAAACCCGACTATTAAAGTAGAGGGTTGTAAAAGTCTTATTGAAAATATATATACATGTATGGACGTACCACCTCCAACTCCCAAAAATTTAAATGTTGAACCACCTATTGAACTAACGCTAGAAGAAGTGTTGAATAGCGTAGAAGATGAATGCAAAAAGTATATCGGCATTACCGCAAGAAAGTGCTAGTAACCAACCGACTTTTGTATCATCTTCTTCTTCAACACAACCTAAAAAACGACAAGCAGTTTCTGTGGCTAGGCCTAATATTAATTCTATTGAAAGCCTCAGAAATAAAATGTGCGGTGGTAGCAGTGCTAACCAAATTAGTGAGTTCGATGTTTTTGTTTTGCAGGTAATTTACCTTACCAAGCGATTATCAATGAAGAAAAGGAAGACTTGTGAAATATCGAGCGAATGAGAAGACATTTCCGACACTTTCAATGATGGCGAGATATTTTGAACATTCAGCGTCATCGCTTCGAAAGCGCTTTTTCTCGCAGCAGATTTCAAATAGAGAGCACAGACACTCATTAGCCGAGATACTTGGAGATGGCGGTACTATTCGAGATTGATACGAGCGAGCGCGAGGCGCGCCAACCAGAGATTAACGGTTAAGATGGCGACAACTACAACGACATTTTATCTCAAGGCATGAGTAGCGACGTGGAACAATTTGATCAAGATATACCAATTCCAACCGAAGAACCACAAGAAATTATAAAGAAATTAGAAAAAATATTTTCAAATTGGTAATTTATTTCATTGCAATTTTTAAATTTTTCTATGTCTTTCACTCTTTTGCAATTTTTTTCAACAACAGTACATTACAATGTAATTTTGAATCTTGTTTATTTGATATTTCAATGAAATTAATAATATAAAAGGCACAAAACAAATGGGATGTTTTTTTTACACTATTCTTGTCTTTGTTTAATTATTTAGTTTATAACTTTATACTTTATACTTTATAGTTTATACTTTATACTTTATAGTTTATAGTTTATACTTTATACTTTATAAATATATTATAAATTATAATACTATAAGTCTATAATATGACAAGTATATGTTATACTGAATGTTACTTTGTTAGTACTTAGTAATTTATTATTTTTAATTTAGTGAAAAATTATAAAAAAAAAAAAAAAAAAACGCCCAGGCCGACCTCAGGCCCGCCCGACTTCTACCTACGGGATCGGGACGGGACATGGTATGGTCCCGCCCGACCCGACCCTCCAGCCCGCCCACTCGACCCGCCCCTTTTCTCACCCGACCCCGCCCGACCCGCCAAACCCGATCCTGGGCGTCCCCTACCATGCCACTGTACTTTTCTATAATAACATTTTGCTGTAACAATCAAATAATATTCGAAAAAACGATGCTTTTATACAAAACTTTGTAGTATAATTCTTTTTAATAACGATGGTGTCCAAATCTGCTTACACGTACCTCATGTTAGAATTTAGTGTAATATATTATTGTACTTTGTGTAACTTAAGTAGTTATAAATGTATTTATCATTATATACAAATAGAGATACTTACGTTGATTAGACTGCAGTGATGTAGCCATATAAAGTGAATGGTGGTCATTTGGATTATTGGATACACCCTTCCTCAAAAAATTATTTGAAGGGTATAAAAAACTATAATTTGTGTACATGCAGGTGTGAATCTAGAATTTCAATAGAATGGATGAACTATTATGAAGAGGTGGATCTAGAATTTATATTTGACGGGTTTAATCTTTAGATTTTTACCATTAACTTATTATACTTTTAAAATTATAAGTTCAAAATTAAATTCGTTCTAATTTTTTTTAATTATTTTCACACACACAGAGTTGGAATTAGTTGATAATATGCTACATGACTACATCGTCCAATGTTACTAGTTTTAACGTAGACATTTGGTTTAATTACAGCACATAACAGTGATAAAAGTAGAATAGGAATTTTAAGGAGAGAACCATGAGTTCACGTGAACCTATACACCTTCACCACGACTACAATCTTGTATATAGGTCAAAAATTATTTTTATACACAATAAACCTTGAATATCTTAAAAAAAAGCTTAACTTTGCTAAGCATGTAGTTTACAATTTCTACAACATTTTAACTGGTCCATCGAGTACTTTATATTTCCTGTTAGTTCCTAATAACTCTGTCTACCGAGATATTGGACCAATTATGAGTAAAACTTTTGTTTTCTTTGGCTTCTGGATTTTGCATCAAGGCCAAGACTGTAACTTGCTGTGTTATATAGCTAAATAATGCGCTACTACTATTATTACCTAATGATGTGCCACTGGCACTAACTTGTCAAGAATAGGCATTTATAGTTTGTTGAATGGAAGATTTCAATTAGTCAAGAAGACTATTCGGTGGTCGAAACACCTAATATTTGTCTATGTATGTGTGTAAAGTTATTATTTTAATAGAATAATATATAAATATTCAATAGTAATATCTATTTGGGATAGGAAATAAAGCTTCAAAACCAACATAACTTCGAGCATGCATTTACATACTATTGGAAATTTACTAATATATAATTACGTTTATCTCATTATTTATGACTCGAATAATTGAGGTCCCGCATGTCGAAAATATCTTTTTTACACACGTGCACTCATAGTGCCAAGTATCATAAATTTCATTAGTGAAAGAGAAATTGGTACGTAAGTAACATGTTTGAGACATAGAATGATGGACGGTTATTGACTAAATGACGATGTTTCCACGTTGGTAAATGAAGGAAGAAGTGTGCGAAGTGTCGGCGCTTGGGTGGCAGTAACTCACTGGAGCAGCGATGCTTCCGAGGCAGTGTCTATGCGACAGAAGTCCAAAAGTTTGGCTGATTATGGAGACATTTTGGAGTATCAAATGTCAGTTTTTCCTCCATAAATCAGTCATTATTTGACTTCATTACTTAGTGGATTAAAAGGCCATTTGTCACGACCCGACCTCGGGCCCGTGACTGGTGCCACCCTAGTGATACAACATCAGAGAAAAACCAGTGGAAATAAAAACTTATGAAAGAAACAGTGAAATAAGAAAACAGGCTAACCCAAACGGTTACCTTTAGTACATAAATGAAAACTTGAGCGATATCCTTACAAACTCGCCACAACAACTGCACTTAAGAATTTTAAAACCATAATGACGGACAGTGGCCGCCATGCCCTGAATGTACAAAAGTCTACTACTTGAGGAACTGTACACGTGACAAGCTTCCGAGATATGGAGCTTTCCGAGAATCGAACAACGATCCTAAGAGTGTGGATCGCCAGTTATGTACCTCAACTCGCGACATGAACGCAGCCCCGGCGAGGTCAATACAACAGTACCAAGTATGTGAAATCGAAAATCGTAAATGAAATCATAATAGTCTATATAAAAACAAGAGACATGTATGATAACCAAACTACGATTCCAATATATTAGCGATGTCAAGATAGAGACTCACGCCTGCAATCATCACTCAAATACAATCCGAATTTAACTCGCACAATGGCCGCGTGCCGGCATCTCACCTCGGTATAAGCATGGCCCTGGAACCGCCCTAGTGGGCCCATACCCGTGGACCGTCCAACGTGTCGGTATGCCCAAAGGAGATAACAAGATAACAATCCTCGCGAAGATACCCGTGGGCTACCCAACGTGTCGGTATGTCCAAACAACTAACAGGATAATACTCACTGTGGAAGCATACCCGTGGGCTACCCAACGTGTCAGTATGTCCAAACAAATAACAAGAGAATACTCACCATGGAAGCATACCCGTGGGCTACCCAACGTGTCAGTATGTCCAATCAAATAACAATAATAACACCCCTAGTGGAAGCATACCCGTGGGCCTCCCAACGTGTCAGTATGTCCATCAAGAATCGATATAGTGGAAGCATACCCGTGGACCATCCAACGTGTCAGTATGTCCATCAATCAACTAGATAGCCGACCCTCCAACGAGAGACGCGGTAGCACAGAAATACAACACTTGCACAACAAAAGCTATCACAACAAGCATAGGCCAGTTCAACGTACTTTCATTTCATGTCAACAATTCCGGGTTTCAACCCCAAAATACTACATACTTTCATTCCTTCAAAACAAAGACCTCTTTTTACGTAAAAGCCACACGATACTAACACCCGTAGTATCGAACACATTCAGGTTTAAATCAAGCACTTTAAACACTTTTTAGCACAACGTCAAGTATACCAATCTAAATCCAATAATGAATCCATTTCTTTATTTTCCATAAAGTCGTTATAACTAACTTCCCATAAAGCTATTATAACACTTTATGTTTTAAAACAATACAAGACAAAACCATGCCTTTCTTTTAAAACAAAACACTTCAAATTCTTAAGTCTCTTTTCTTTTAGAAATTGAGTTCCTTACCTTGGGAATTTTTAAGAAGATCAAAACTTGATTACAATAATTCTTATTAGAGCAGTCATGATCTAGGAAATGTAATACAATTTTGTCTTATCTTAGCTTCTATGCAGATGGAGGTTTCTATTGGTTTTAATATGATTAATTGTCATTACTTCTTTACTTTATCAACGCTGCATTGACTTGTTCGATCCTTATTCCCATTTTCGAAATTTATGTAACATTATTCTTTTAAAAACCAAGTACTCATTTCTCACGAATGAGGTTTCACACCTTTCAACACCATTTAGGTCAATTACAAGTCACGTCTCTTATCTTTTGAAATCAACAAACCATTCTTTTAGCTACATAAAGTGGTTATAACAAATCACACGACGAATCAGGCCCGTGGATCGTGCCTTACCCGGCACCCTAGTGATACAACATCGAGAAAATCACGGAAATAAAAACATGAACATGAATTAAGAGACAAGATAAATAAGCAGCCAACCAAAACAGTTGCCTTCATCATATATACATAAATACCCGACAGTTATCCTTTTACAAACCTCGCCACAACAAAGGCATGCACTTAAGACTTTTACAATGGCTATGACATGTGGCCCCGCCATACCACGAATGTATAAGAATCTACAGACTCGTGGTAACATACCAAAAGATAAGCCTCAAGAAATGGGGCTTCCGACACGCCGAATCGTGATCCTATGGCGAGGATCCACAACCGATGTACTTCCACTGCGGATGAACGCACTTCGGGCGAGGTCGATAACAGTACCAAGTATGTGAAATCAGTAAAGATCAGAATGAAATCATAATAGTCTATATAAAGCGGGAGACATGTATGATAACGGATGAAATACGTGTCCGCCATCCGTGGGGCTTGGTGTATAATCAGATGAAATACGTGTCCCTGCCCATCTCGTGGGACTCGGTGTAAAATCAGATGAAATACGTGTCTCGCCATCTCGTGGGACTCGGTAAAATCGGATAAAATACGTGTCCTCGCCGTCTCGGGACTCGGTGTATAATCGGATGGAATACGTGTCCTCGCCATCTCGTGGAACTCGGTGTATAATCAAATGAAATACGTGTCCCTGCACATCTCGTGGGACTCGGTGTAGAATCGTTCATAACAAATCAACCGGCCCTCCATCGAGAGACGCGGGGGTACAGAAATACAACAAAGGCTATCACAACAAGCATAGGCAAGTTTCACAACAACAAGCATAGGCAAGCTTCACAACAACAAGCATAGGCAAGCTTCACAACAACAAGCATAGGCAAGCTTCACAACAACAAGCATAGGCAAGTTATACACAACTCAAAGTACTTTCATTTTATGCCAAAGTCCGGGTTTTAACCCTAAAGTACTACGTACGTTAAATTCCTTTTTAAAGATCCATTTCTTTTACAAAGGTCACCCGACGCCCGTAGTATATATAAAAAAAAGAGTGACTAACATTGTTAAGTAAACCAAAATGCTTTCCTTTGTAAAATCAAGTAACAACCTTATTTTCCAAACGTTCAAGTTTGCCTAATTTCAAATGCTCAAGTTTCTCATTTTAGAAAAGGTTTCGTAGTTCATAGTTTTAATCCTTTTAAAACATAATTCTCCTTTAAACGTTTTGAGAAACATATGTCTTATATGTGAGTAGGTTATTCTTGTTTATAATCAATCTTATTAAGCAGCCATGATCTAGAAATGTAATATCATTTTGTCTCATCTTAGCTTCTATGCGGATGGAGGTTTCTTGGTTTTAATACCATACTTCATTATTCAATACATTTTCCTTTATTAACGCCGCAGTTGGTTTGTCGATACTCATTCGATTTCCAAATCAAGAAACATTATTCCTTTTAAAACCAAGTACTCATTACTCACGAATGAGGTTTCACACTTTTAACAAAATTCATATCAATACCATTAAGTCAAGTCTCTTATCTTCAAAAAAATATCGAGAAACCCTTCTTTTATCACTCTTAAGACGTTATACCTAACTTCCCATAAAGCTAGTACAACTCTTATGTTTTCAAAGCCAAGTATTACTCTTCTTTCAAAAAAGGTCTTTTTGAAACACTTCCAGTTCTTTATTACTACACATCAAATCCGTTATAAGTCAAATCGCCACTTTGAAACCACAAAGCATTTTCTTACCTACATAAAGTCGTTATAACCAACTTCCCATAAAGCCGTTATAACACTTTATGTTTCAAACCAATCAAATATATTAAACACACGCGCTCACCGTACTACATAGTTATATACACATATCATGCTAGAACAGATAGGAAGAGGTTCACATACCTCGCGACGACATCGACTAATAGCAAAGCGCTCAAGTACCTCAAACCGCTTGCCACACCTTAAGCCGGCACCACGCCACACGTAGTATTTCAACCTAGAGAGGCCACAAGGCGCCTATTAACATCTTAGATCTCAATGTAGAATATTCTACGTAAAATTCGTGACACCTCCCCGCAACAACAGAAATCTCCTCTCTATCGAGGCCGGCCACTAAGCCAACCGGGGGTTTGCACGCCTAACCGGACGTGTACAATTCTACTCACAAGAATACTACACAAGTCTCATGAATACGATCCTATGTAATTACGATTCCACTTCTTAAAATTCAGCTTAAGTCGCAAGACATTGCGTAAGTATTATTCAGCTTAAGTCAAAAGACATTGCCGCACAACTATGTTCTTCTATATATAGTATACTTAACTATATACTCCTACAACATGTAATTTCCAATTACAATGTAAGGTCAAGAATGTTTACCTCGATAAGCCCAAAATTATCCGAGTTTAAATGTCGATCCCGAGCAAGGTTTAGCTCACTCCGAGCGCTCAGGCCGCTCCAACCAACCCTTAGAAGTTCTAACCAACTTCTACTTATAACTTCAACTACGGGTGAAGATTTACTTAGGTTTCGTTTTTGTGGTCGAGGAAGTATAATAGTATGTTCGGGGCTTTGTATAAGTGTAACCTTGGGAATCCTACACGGTATTTGGGCCAATGTATTTGGTCATTATAACAATCCTTGGAGAATTATTTCTCTACCACGGGGGGGGGTATTTATACGAGACAACTAGGCTAGGGGTGTACTTCTGCATAACACTACAAGGGGAGGTATTTCTCGCCAAAAGGCCTCAACAAGGGGAGGACTCTTGGACGAAATACAACACTAAGGGGAGGAAGAGAACTTTCAAGACTTAGGAAAATTTTAGGATGAAGAAGTCTTCCAAAGGGGGTATTTATAGGTCAAGAAATGGCCAACCAATGGCCAAGATTCATCAGTGTTAGGCAAGTGTAGGGCTAGGATTAAGCCACGTGCACCTTATCCATCTACCACACCAACTTGCACAAATATCCTACCAACTCCTCGACCCTTGCGTCCACCACTTCCAATTAGAGGGTGACAAGTGTCGCCTCTCGGTCCAAAATGTTTCGTCTCTAAAAATCCGCAAAAATAATAAATGACATAGCCGAATTTTCCCTTCGCAGTTTAGTAAAACGTTTCATTTAAAAACGACTCTTTTCGGCACTTGTGCCCAAATTTTCGAATCTTGCCAACTTTAAGGCTCAAATTACAATACGTACGCCCATACGTACATACTCTGGAAATACGGGGTATAACATTCTCCCCTCCTTAGAAACATTCGTCCCGAATGTTACTTCTCAAGACGGATAACGATAAAGTTCCTCCAGCAAGTTGTCAACGCCACACCTGGCCACAGAAACACCCGCGCAAATACTTACATCCAAGTCCACGAGGAAACACCTCTAACATCACAAACTTTTGTCACTTTGCCGCGAGGTTCTAGTGTCACTCCGGCGACCCAACAAATGGTACCGATCGCGTGCGATCCACGAGGTCTAAAATATACATCCTTCGCACCTTCTCCCTTTACAAGAAATGATCATATCTATGCTCAATACATGCTCGCTTACCCTTACTCGTCGTACTCTTCTCGAACACGAACTCTTCTAGTACGCACCACACTTCGCCATCGCCTGCTTCTCCAAACTCGAGTCACCACCTCCAACTTGGTTATCTTACTAGCCTCAATCTTCCTTAAGGCCATTCCCGCCTTCACGGTCCGCTCGTTGAACACATCCACGAACTCATACGATGGTCAACTAAACTGGGCCTAGCACCTCGTGACCCTACCACCGGCGACCACCCAGAGCTGACCCACCTCAAAACAGCCGCGGTTGGCCCGCAACATGGCCCCAACCCGACCCACTTAACGCATCACGCTCTTGTTTCCCGATCCGGAACAATCTTACCTATACAAGTCATGAAAGCTACCACTTCCATTTTACACTACCCAAGGTATTATCCCAGAACACATTTATACGCAAACCAAGTATTTCAACAAAGACTAACCGTAAAATCTTTTATTCAAGATGACCTTACCTCTAAGGTCTCAACACGAAATATTCTAAGGTTCACACTTTCCATGCCCCCATACATATCCTTTCAACTAACCATGCTTTCTAACTCATAACCAACATAACGCTATCCGAACGTAGCACACAATAAAGGGTCATTATATCATGCATACAAATCTCTAGAGGTTAAGGATATACCGAATCTACCGCTCACTCTAATCATAAGTCCGCCTGCAGGCGCATTGTAGAAGGCGATGAACTCGCCATCGACCGTAGGTGAGTCATTCTGTTGCATCCTTCCTACTAGGGCGGTTTCGTCATATGGCTCGACGGCCGCAGAAAAACAAGCACCGCAAAAAGACGACATTCCCGATGGCGTGCGCCACATCGTGCACACCGAGAAAACTCGAACCCGTGGCTAGAACCCATGTATATTCGTGAACAAGCCTGGAGCTCGACCAGCTCCGAATACCACGAACGTTTCGGCGATCGCGGGGACCACTGCATCTTGGTGGAGGTACATAACTAGATCTGCCGAGGCGGTCCGCTCGAAAGTTACCAAAGGACCTGCATTGCTCGCCTCTTCGCCGATCTCGGCCATTCCGTCGACCTCTTCGTGCCTCGCATCCTAGCGCATGAGCTTGCGTGCGGCAATGTCCATGCCGGTGAAGAGCTACACCTGCATGCCTCGCCAAGTAATCGCCCAGCCCGGTGATGTAGCGGTGTACTCATCCTCCATATCGGCTACTCTGGGGAACATACCGAGCTAATGAGTCGAACTCCACATTGTACTCTCTAACCGTCGCGAGCCCCGCCTCAACGCGTCAAAAATGTTTACCCGAGCCCTCTCATCCGCGAGGCAAGAAATGTGCAAGAAATGCCCTCGAGAACTCGTCCCAAATCGGAAGTGCATGCTCTTCCCGGGGACGGCTCACGAATCAAACTACCAATCTGCAGATCACGCACGGTGATGCGAATCCAATACCACCGACTCGCCTCCGAGGCTCGATCACTCGCGATCCAGAGTTGCTTCGGATAAACTCTCGAGGGTCATCCTCGCCTCGATCCATAGAACATCGGGCTACAACTCGTAAAGTCACGTAGCCTCAAATCTGCTCGGGGTGAACTACGGGTGCTCTTGGGCCGGAATCACTGCGTCCACCTATCTCATATTCGCCACGACCGCCAGAATCGCCATCTCCTTGTACCCATCTCATCTCGCTTCCAGTGTGGGACCGAGGCTCAGTGTATCAGAGTCTCAGCAGCCATCGCTGCGCTCTAAACTCGCTGGCTTTGTGGCGTCGCGAAACTTCGCCGGAAGAATCTGCTCGTGCATCGACGCTCGCGCTCGCATCTCTCAGATCTCACTAATGACTCCTCGATCGCTTGCCCATTCTGGGCTCGGTTTTACGCGAGGCATAATCGGTAAAGGAAAGGAATACGTCGGAGGGTCCAACTTATCACACACTCAGGGCACGATCTCGGAATGAGAAGAATGGAAACCAATCCTAAATGTCCTATAGCCTCGATTATAGATGTGGTGCACAACACACCGATAATCAAGACTTACTAGACACGGTCTGTAGACACTTTCCGAGGACTAATCGCTCGATATCACTTCGCCACGACCGAACTGGGCGTGATCGTGCCTTACCGGGCACCCTAGTGATACAACATCGAGAAAATCAGCGAAATAAAAACATGAACATGAATTAAGAGACAAGATAAATAAACAAAGCAACCAAAACAGCTTGCCTTCATCATATATACATAAATACCAACAGCTTATCCTTTTTACAAACCCCGCCCACAATTACTCTGCACTCTAAGACTTTTACAACAATGCATGACGGATAGGGCCCCGCCATACCACGAATGTATAAGAATCTATGCACTCGTGGTAACATACCAAAAGATAAGCCTCCAAGAAATGGGGCTTCGACACGCCGAATCGTGATCCTATGGCGAGGATCCACAATCGATGTATTTCCTCGCAGATTTAACGCACTTCGGCGAGGTCGATAACAGTACCAAGTATGTGAAATCAGAAAAGATCAGAATGAAATCATAATAGTCTATATAAAGCAGAGACATGTATGATAACCGGATGAATACGTGTCCGCCATCCCGTGGGGCTCGGTATAATCGGATGAAATACGTGTCCTCGCCATCTCGCGACTCGGTAAAATCGGATGAAATCGTGTCCTCGCCATCTCGTGGGACTCGGTGTAAAATCGATAAAATACGTGTCCTCGCCATCTCGCGACTCGGTGTATAATCGGATGGAATACGTGTCTCGCCCATCTCGGGACTCGTGTATAATCAAATGAAATACGTGTCTCGCCATCTCGGGACTCGGTGTAGAATCGCTCATAACAAATCAACCGCCCTCCATCGAGACGCGGTACAAATACAACAAAGGCTATCACAACAAGCATAGGCAGTTTCACAACAACAAGCATAAGCAAGCTTCACAACAACAAGCATAGGCAAGCTTCACAACAACAAGCATAGGCAAGCTTCACAACAACAAGCATAGGCAAGTTATACACAACTCAAAGTACTTTCATTTTATGCCAAAGTCCGGTTTTAACCTAAAGTACTACGACGTTAAATTCCTTTTAAAGATCCATTTCTTTTACAAAGGTCACCCGACGCCGTAGTATATATATAAAAAGTGACTAACATTGTTAAGTAAACCAAAATGCTTTCCTTTGTAAAATCAAGTAACAACCTTATTTTCCAAACGTTCAAGTTTGCCTAATTTCAAATGCTCAAGTTTCTCATTTTAGAAAAGGTTTCGTAGTTCATAGTTTTAATCCTTTTAAAACATAATTCTCCTTTAAACGTTTTGAGAAACATATGTCTTATATGTGAGTAGGTTATTCTTGTTTATAATCAATCTTATTAAGCAGCCATGATCTAGGAAATGTAATATCATTTTGTCTCATCTTAGCTTCTATGCAGATGGAGGTTTCTACTGGTTTTAATACCATACTTCATTATTCAATACATTTTCCTTTATTAACGCTGCAGTGGTTTGTCGATACTCATTCTGATTTCCAAATCAAGAAACATTATTCCTTTTAAAACCAAGTACTCATTACTCACGAATGAGGTTTCACACTTTTAACAAAATTCATATCAATACCATTAAGTCAAGTCTCTTATCTTCAAAAAAAATATCAGTAAACCCTTCTTTTTATCACTCTTAAGACGTTATACCTAACTTCCCATAAAGCTAGTACAACTCTTATGTTTTCAAAGCCAAGTATTACTCTTCTTTCAAAAAGGTCTTTTTGAAACACTTCAAGTTCTTTATTACTACACATCAAATCTGTTATAAGTCAAATCAGTTACCCTTTGAAACCACAAAGCATTTTCTTACCTACATAAAGCTGTTATAACCAACTTCCCATAAAGCCGTTATAACACTTTATGTTTCAAACCAATCAAATATATTAAACACATGTACGCTCACCGTACTACATAGTTATACACATATCATGCTAGAACAGATAGAAGAGGTTCACATACCTCGCGACGACATCGACTAATAGCAAAGCGCTCCAAGTACCTCAAACCGCTTGGCCACACCTTAAGCCGGTAGACCACGCCACACGTAGTATTTCAACCTAGAGAGGCCACAAGGCGCCTATTAACATCTTAGATCTCAATGTAGAATATTCTACGTAAAATTCGAAGACTCTCCCCGCAACAAACAGTAAATCTCCTCCTCTATCGAGGCCGGCCACCAAGCCAACCGGGGGTTTGCACGCCTAACCTGACGTGTACAATTCTACTCACAAGAATACTACACAAGTTCATCGTAATACACCCTATGTAATTACTGATTCTTCACTTCTTAAAATTCAGGCTTAAGTCGCAAGACATTGCCGTAAGTATTATTCAGGCTTAAGTCAAAAGACATTGCCGCACAACTATGTTCAGTTCTATATATAGTATACTTAACTATATACTCCTACAACATGTAATTTCCAATTACAACAGAAGGTCAAGAATGTTTACCTCGATAAGCCCAAAATTATCCGAGTTTAAATGTCGATCCTGAGCACGGTTTAGCTCCTACTCCGAGCGCTCCGACCCGCTCCAACCAACCCTTAGAAGTTCTAACCAACTTCTACTTATAACTTCAACTACGGGTGAAGATTTACTTAGGGTTTCGTTTTTGTGACTGAGGGAAGTATAATAGTATTTTCTGGGCTTTGTATAAGTGTAACCTTGGGAATACTACAAGGTATTTGGGCCAAAGTATTTGGGCATTATAACAATACTTGGAGAAGTATTTCTCTACCAAGGGGGGGGGGTATTTATACGAGACAACTAGGCTAGTGTGCACTTCTGCATAACACTTCTGAGGGGAGGTATTTCTCTACCAAAAGGCCTCAACAAAGGGGAGGGGACTCTTGGACGAAATACAACACTAAGGGGAGGAAGAGAACTTTCAAGACTTAGGAAAATTTTAGGATGAAGAAGTCTTCCAGCAGTGGGTATTTATAGGTCAAGAAATGGCCAACCAATGGCCAAGATTCATCCAAGTGTTAGGCAAGTGTAGGCTAGGATTAAGCCACGTGCACCTTATCCATCTACCACACCAACTTGCACAAATATCCTACCAACTCCCTCGACCCTTTCACCCCACCACTTCCAATTAGAGGGTGACAAGTGTCGCCCTCTCGTTGGTCCAAAATGTTTCGTCTCTCGGAAAAATCCGCAAAAATAATAAATGACATAGCCGGAATTTTCCCTTCGCAAGTTTAGTAAAACGTTTCGTCGAAAAACGACTCTTTTCGGCACTTGTGCCCAAATTTTCGAATCTTGCCAACTTTAAGGCTCAAATTACAATACGTACGCCCATACGTACATACTCTGGAAATACGGGGTATAACATTCTCCCCTCCTTAGAAACATTCGTCCCGAATGTTACTTCTCAAGACGGATAACGATAAAGTTCCTCCAGCAAGTTGTCAACGCCACACCTGGCCACAGAAACACCCGCGCAAATACTTACATCCAAGTCCACGAGGAAACACCTCTAACATCACAAACTTTTGTCACTTTGCCGCGAGGTTCTAGTGTCACTCCGGCGACCCAACAAATGGTACCGGACTGCATGCGATCCCTGAGGTCTAAAATATACATCCTTCGCACCTTCTCCCTTTACAAGAAATGATCATATCTATGCTCGCAATACATGCTCGCCTCTACCCTTACTCGTCGTACTCTTCTCGAACACTTGAACTCTTCTAGTATACGTACCACACTTCAGTCATCGCTTCAGTTCTCCAAACCTTGGAGTCACCACCTCCAACTTGGTTATCTTACTAGCCTCAATCTTCCTTAAGGCCATTCCCGGCCTTCACGGTCTGCTTCTGGTTGAACACATCCACGAACTCATACGATGGTCAACTAAACTTGGGCCTAGCACCCTCGTGACCTACCACCGGGACCACCTGCAGTTGACCCCACTCGAAAACAGCGGGTTGGCCCGCAACACGGCCCCAACCCGACCCACTTAACGCATCACGCTCTTATTTCCGATCCGAACAATCTTACTTATACAAGTCGCGAAAGCTACCACTTCCATTTTACACTACCCAAGGAATTATCCCAGAACACATTTATACGCAAACCAAGTATTTCAACAAAGACTAACCGTAAAATCTTTTATTCAAGATGACCTTACCTCTAAGGTCTCAACACGAAATATTCTAAGGTTCACACTTTCCATGCCCCCATACATATCCTTTCAACTAACCATGTTTTCTAACTCATAACCAACATAACGCTATCCGAACGTAGCACACAATAAGGGTCATTATATCATGCATACAAATCTCTGAGGTTAAGGATATACTGAATCTACCGCTCACTCTAATCATAAGTCCACTGCAGGCGCATACCGTAGGCGCGATGAACCCGCCATCGACCCTGGTCGAGTCATTCTGCTTGCATCCTTCCTACTAGACAGTTTCGTCATACGGCCGACGGCCGCAGAAAACAAGCACCAGAAAAGACGACATTCTCGATTTACGCCCGCCACATCGTACACCGAGGAAAACTCAACCCGATCGCTAGAACTATGTATATCTGCGAACTAAGCCCGAGCTCACCAGCCCCGAATACTCAACGCCCCGACGATCGCGGGGACCACTGCATCGTGGAGGTACATAACTAGATCGGGCCGGCGGTCCGCCTCGAAGTTACCAAAGGACCTCGCTGCTCGCCTCTTCTCGCCGATCTCGGCCATTCCACAACCTCTTCGTGCCTCACATCCTGGTCGCATGAGCCAGACGCGACAATGTCCATGCCCGGTGAAGAGCTACACCCGCATAAGCCTCGCCAAGTAATCGCCCAGCCCGTGACGTGGCGGTGTACTGCCCTCCATATCGGCTACTACAATGGAACATACCGAGCTAATGAGTCGAACTCACATTGTACTCTCTAACCGCCCGCCCGCCCCGCCTCAACGCCAAAAATTGTTTACCCGAGCCCTCTCATCCGCGAGGCAAGAAATGTGCAAGAAATGCCTCGAGAACTGCTCTCAAATCTGGAAGTGCATGCTCTTCCCGACAGCTCACGATCAAACTACCAATCGCAGATCACGCGGTGATGCGAATCCAATACCACCGACTCGCCTCGAGGCTCGATCACTCACGATCCAGAGTCGCTTGATAAACTCCCGAGGTCATCTCGCCTCTCGATCCATAGAACATCAAGGCTACAACTCGTAAAGTCACGTAGCCTCAAACCGCTCGCCGGGTGAACTACGGTGCTATCGGGCTGAATCACGATCCAAATTTATCCTCATATTCGCCACGACCGCCATCTCGTGGGACTCGGTGTAGAATCGTTCATAACAAATCAACCGGCCTTCCATCGAGAGACGCGGGGGTACAGAAATACAACAAAGGCTATCACAACAAGCATAGGCAGTTTCACAACAACAAGATAGTAAGCTTCACAACAACAAGATAGGCAAGCTTCACAACAACAAGCATAGGCAAGCTTCACAACAACAAGCATAGGCAAGCTTCACAACAACAAGCATAGGCAAGTTATACACAACTCAAAGTACTTTCATTTTATGCCAAAGTCCGGGTTTTAACCCTAAAGTACTACGTACGTTAAATTCCTTTTAAAGATCCATTTCTTTTACAAAGGTCACCCGACGCCTGTAGTATATATAAAAAAAGAGTGACTAACATTGTTAAGTAAACCAAAATGCTTTCCTTTGTAAAATCAAGTAACAACCTTATTTTCCAAACGTTCAAGTTTGCCTAATTTCAAATGCTCAAGTTTCTCATTTTAGAAAAGGTTTCGTAGTTCATAGTTTTAATCCTTTTAAAACATAATTCTCCTTTAAACGTTTTGAGAAACATATGTCTTATATGTGAGTAGGTTATTCTTGTTTATAATCAATCTTATTAAAAAACCATGATCTAGGAAATGTAATATCATTTTGTCTCATCTTAGCTTCTACGCAGATGGAGGTTTCTACCGGTTTTAATACCATACTTCATTATTCAATACATTTTCCTTTATTAACGCCGCAGTGGTTTTTCGATACTCATTCTCGATTTCCAAATCAAGAAACATTATTCCTTTTAAAACCAAGTACTCATTACTCACGAATGAGGTTTCACACTTTTAACAAAATTAATATCAATACCATTAAGTAAAGTCTCTTATCTTCAAAAAATATCAAGAAACCCTTCTTTTATCACTCTTCAGACGTTATACCTAACTTCCCATAAAGCTAGTACAACTCTTATGTTTTCAAAGCCAAGTATTACTCTTCTTTCAAACAGGTCGTTTTGAAACACTTCCACTTCTTTATTACGACACAGCAAATCCGTTATAAGTCAAATCAGTGACCCTTTGAAACCACAAAGCATTTTCTTAACTACATAAAGCTGTTATAACCAACTTCCCATCAAGCCGTTATAACACTTTATGTTTCAAACCAATCAAATATATTAAACACACGTACGCCTACCGCACTACATAGTTATACACATATCATGCTAGAACAGATAGGAAGAGGTTCACATACCTCGCGACGACATCGACTAATAGCAAAGCGCTCAAGTACCTCAAACCGCTTGGCCACACCTTAAGCCAAGTAGACCACGCCACACGTAGTATTTCAACCTAGAGAGGCCACAAGGCGCCTATTAACATCTTAGATCTCAATGTAGAATATTCTACGTAAAATTCGAAGACCTCCCCGCAACAACGTAAATCTCCTCCTCTATCGGCGCCGCTACCAAGCCAACTGCGGGTTTGCACGCCTAACCTGACGTACAATTCTACTCACAAGAATACTACACAAGTCTCATCGTAATACGCCATATGCAATTACAGCTCGCCACTTCTTAAAATTCAGCTTAAGTCGCAAGACATTGCAGTAAGTATTATTCGGACTTAAGTCAAAAGACATTGCCGCACAACTATGTTCGATTCTATATATAGTATACTTAACTATATACTCCTACAACATGTAATTTCCAATTACAAATGTAAGGTCAAGAATGTTTACCTCGATAAGCCCAAAATTATCCGAGTTTAAATGTCGATCCCGAGCAAGGTTTAGCTCCTACTCCGAGCGCCCGACTCGCTCCAACCAACCCTTAGAAGTTCTAACCAACTTCTACTTATAACTTCAACTACGGTGAAGATTTACTTAGGGTTTCGCTTTTGTGGATCGAGGAAGTATAATAGTATTTTCTGGCTTTGTATAAGTGTAACTTGGGAATACTACAAGGTATTTGGGCCAAAGTATTTGGGCATTATAACAATACTGAGAAGTATTTCTACCATGGGGTATTTATACGAGACAACTAGGCTAGGGGTGTACTTCTGCAGAACACTACAAGTGGGGAGGTATTTCTCGCCAAAAGGCCTCAACAAAGGGGATGGGACTCTGGACGAAATACAACACTAAGGGGAAGGAAGAGAACTTTCAAGACTTAGGAAAATTTTAGGATGAAGAAGTCTTCCAAAGTGGGGTATATATAGGTCAAGAAATGTCCAACCCATGGCCAAGATGCATACAAGTGTTAGGCACGGGGAGGGCTAGGATTAAGCCATGTGCACCTTATCCATCTACCACACCAACTTGCACAAATATCCTACCAACTCCCCTTGACCCCTTTGCCGTCCACCACTTCCAATTAGAGGGTGACAAGTGTCGCCCTCTCGTTGGTCCAAAATGTTTCGTCTCTCGGAAAAATCCGCAAAAAATAATAAATGACATAGCCGGAATTTTCCCTTCGCAAGTTTAGTAAAACGTTTCGTCGAAAAACGACTCTTTTCGGCACTTGTGCCCAAATTTTCGAATCTTGCCAACTTTAAGGCTCAAATTATAATACGTACGCCCATACGTACATACTCTGGAAATACGGGGTATAACACAAACTTCCCATAAAGTCGTTATAACACTTTATGTTTTAAACCAACCAATTACAACTACAAGCCCTTTGTGAGACCAAGAGGGTTTATTCTTTAACCACCGAGCACCCATTACTAACGAATAAGATTTTCCTACTTTTTCAAACAATCAAGACCTTTACACTTCATATCAAGTCAAGGCAAAACAAGGGAAACCAAATTCCTTTAACACGCGTGCATCTACTGCACTATATATTTCACAAATAATCATGCTGAAGAGGATAGGAAGAATCACATACCTCGCGACGATTGTCGACGGTTAGCAAAATGCTGCACAGTACTATCCCCCTTAAGTAGAATATGCTACTCGTAGCACTTCAATCCTAATAAGGTCATAAAACGTCTATCAAACTCTAGCTTCGAACGTAGAATAAACTAAGTGCAAAAGTCCCTAAATTCTACGGCAATTTGGACAGAACTTCCTTTGTTTCTACTAACTTTGCCACCTTTTTCAAGGTCGAATTTCAATAACCAACGCCACATTTAAGGCACACAATTCAGCTAACCACAAAGGGGATTACACGCCTTTACAGGACGCATAAAATTCCGCCCCACAATGATACAAAATAAACCAATAACTTCCATGCCATTCTTGGCCAACAATATAACCAATACTAACCCCTTTCAACTCTTTTCCAATCCAAGTTCTTAAGTCTAACATGATATCTAGCCCTAGACATCTTCAACAACTACAATCCCCCTTTACAATATGCGTCGACCAATTTAGTAATCAAATTGAAGTTATCAACTTAAGGTTAACATGCCCATTTCAGTTTTCAACAAGACAACAAGATCCAAATCTATTCAACTATAACAGCCTCAGGCTCAATTCTAAACTACTAAAATATAACAGCCTCAGGCTCATTTCTAAACTACTATAACAAGTATAACTCATAACCAAGAGAAGAGGAAACTTTTACCTTTGGAGAAACCCACAAAAGCCCCTTTCTTCCACTTCTTTTCCGTCAAACTCGTCTACCAAATAGCTCCCACAAGTTTACCCACACTTTTCCTTCTTGCCGCTCCAACAATTTCCTCTTAAGCTAGGTTTTCAACAATCTAGAGAAGGAGAGGATTTTTCGGGAGGGTTTTGAGAAGAAATGGCCAAGTCTTCCAAGACTTGGCCCTAAAATAGCCCTTCTCGGTCAAAATGATGGGAGGGACACTTGTCACCCTCCCATAGGCTTTTAACAAAATATCCCCGATTTTCGCCTTTATCGCAGAAAAATCCCGGCCAAGCGCCCACTTCGTAAAATAATTACCCGCATTCCGCCATGCGTCAGATCTGCCGCGCGCTGAAACCTCGAACCCTCAGCATAACCGCGCCGCGACCAGATTCGGCCGCGCTGCACTTCAATCAAAATCGCCGCTTGCTCGATCAAGCGCACCTAACTTGTAACTTCCATAACTTTTGACTCGATGTCCTATCGACGAACGTTCGTTCGGCTGGGAACTAGATTTAACGAACTACACACTAGGCTCTTTAAACACCTTGAAATTCTTAACAACTGGGGTACAACACTCCAAGGTAAACTCAAAATCCGTCCAACACATGTTTGTCAACTTATCTTTCAACTTTCAAATCTTATATTCCTTGGTATGTTCTTATCTTATCTTCTTGAATTTACGGGGTGTAACACCATTACATGACATTTAAATGACCACTCACTGCAACAAATTGCCTCAAAGAGGGCGATTTTTTTAAACAAAAAAGAACGACTAAAAAATGCCCTTTTAGTTCGGACAAAAAAGGGCGACATATAGTCGCCCTTTTTAATCTCACCAAAGGGGGCGACTTGAAAAAGTCGCCCTTTTTGCTCCACTTTACATTTGCTTTCATTATTTATTTTTAATAAGATATAAATAACCGAGACCTTATGGAAGAACAAAATAAAAATACGATGAGAAATATCATCTCTCGTGATTTTTCCATCTCCGTTGCTATCCGCCCTATGATAATTGATCACACATAATATCATGGTCAAGTAAAATGTTATAATGAGTACAAATGAAATAACAAATTATATTATCACGTTCTAATATTTTTTTTTTCCAAACGTTAGTTTTTTTCTTTCTTGTTTTTCATCATTCAATCTTCACTGAATGCATATATCATAGTATATAAATATTATGACGTACTAATATATCACATACAAATATTTTCTTTTATTATTTATTTATAATAAGATATAAATATGTATGTATTTTTTTTTTACTTTTGAAATTTTAATTTATTTCTAAACTTTTATTTCACTGCCCATAAATGTTTCGATGTTTAAATTTATCTATCATATTTTATTAAAAAAATCAAATTACTACAAAATATAAATAGATAATATATATATTTGAACCGATTTGTTGTAGTGTTGATAATATGTATAATATTTTAATTAAAGGCGATTTTGATCTATTATTTCTATTATTAATAGATGAAAATATTAAAAACCATCCTTTCAAATTAAGTCGCATTATAGACTTTCGTTCATCATAAATTACTCTCTTAGATTTTTTCCTAATTTAAATCCATAAAATAAATATCCAAAATTACGAATATCCGATTTTTTGGATATCGAAATATACAGATCCGAATCCGATCTGTCTTATAAAATAGTGAAGATCGATTTTGTATTTCTTTAGAAATGACATTTAAGTTTATTTAACCAAAGAGGGCGAGTAAATATCGCCCTGGTTGAGAAGTCAAAGAGGGTGACTAAACTCGTCCTTTTTGGTATACATCAAAAAGGGCGAGTTTAGTCACCCTATTTGTCCTTACCAAAGGGGGCGACTTGAGAAAATCGTCCTTCTTGATCTTACAATTACAAAGCTAATTAAAGTCACATATGTAATTACATAAATAAAAATAAAAATTAATATTTGACAAAAATGCTTCATTATAAATGATATATTAAATTAGGTATTTAAGATACATATTATTTCTTGGAAATATATTAATTAATAATAACATATTTGTAAATGATATATCAAATTAGATATGTTTTAATTTAATAAATTATGAAAATTAAAAGCACAAATTTGTAAGAACATCATGTGTTGTATATATTATTTGACAAACTATTAATATTAATTGATATTTTTAATCTTTAAAAGTAGATTTTAAATTGAACAAAAATTATAATTCTTAGATCAAGAAGGGCGATTTTATCAAGTCGTCCCTTTTGTAAGGCCAAATAGGGCGACCAAACTCGCCTTTTTTGATATATCTCAAAAATTTCAAACGTGATTAATTCTCTTTTTAACTCAAAGCCTCGAAATTCGATCCGAAAATTTTGGATAGTCGATTTTTTGGATATCCGAACTATTCGGATCCGAATTCGGTCCTAAAAGATCCGAAAATTATAAATATCCGTTTTTTGGATATCCAAAATATTTGGATCCGAATCCGATCCGAAATTATCCAAAAATTATGAATATCCGATTTTTTGGATATCCGAATCCTAAATGATCCGAAAATTACGAATATTCAATTTTTTTGAATATCCGAATCTGATAAAAAATTATCCGATAACTACGAATATTTGAATCCGAATCCGATCCGAAAATTACTAATATCCGATTTTTTGGATTTCTGAATTTTATCAGAAAATTACGAATATCTGATTTTTTGGATATCTGAATCCGATCCGAAATTATCCAAAAATTACGAATATTCGATTTTTTGGATATTCAAAATATTCGGATCCGAATCCGATCTGAAATTATCTGAAAATTACGAATATCCGATGTTTTTGGATATCCGAATCCGATCCGAAATTATCCGAAAATTACGAATATCGGATTTATTGGATATCCGAAATAATCGGATCCAAATCCGATCCGAAATTATCCGAAAATTACGAATATCTAATTTTTTGGATATCCGAATCCGATTCGAAATTATCCGAAAATTACGAATATCCGATTTTTTGGATATCCGAAATATTCGGATCCGAATCCGATCAGAAATTATCCGAAAATTACGAATATTCAATTTTTTGGATATCCGAAATATTCGAATCTGAATATGATTCGATTCCGATCCAAAATTATCCAAAAATTACTGATATCCGATTTTTTGATATCCGAAATATTCGGATCCGAATCCGAAAATTACGAATATTCAATTTTTTGGATATCCGAATCCAAGGGATTTATGATTATGATGAGTATAAATATAACAAGTATTGATGGATGGTTTATTGGTAGAATGACACAATTCCAGAGAGGATGCCCGAATTCGATTCTTGGCGGGGGGTTGTATTTGTGGTGATTAATGTTGCATAACTAGTGGTCTAGTGGTAGAATAGTACAGTGTCACAGTTTAAATTAGGGTTCGAATCCCAGTTGGTGCATTTAAATTTTTCTCTCTTTTGACCCATCCCAAATAGGACGACTAGAGTCGCACTTTTTGAGATTCATCCCAAATAGGAGTTTGATTGAAAAACATGAGCTTACAGACAATACAGGTCATGTACAACTACCTACAAGTGATAGAGCAGCAATAACACAAACTGAAAGTTGCAGGTTGAGTGGAGGTGATCTTATTAAGCATGTTCAATGTGTCCCAAGTTTCTAATTCAATTTGCTGTCAGTTTAAAAAATAATCAGGGAACTAAATTGTAGTGGCAGGTTCTTCCCTGATTTTTTTATTTTACAGGATCTCTTCACTGGGAAGGTGAATGAGATTGGTAGAGAGGTAGATGTTGACACTCAATTTTGACCCATCTTTTAATCGTTTCTTGCAATTTTAAGTGTTTTAGGACACCACATTTTAATCACCATTTTTTGTATATTTTTTACCTAACATTCTATGTTATTTTATTTTTTGTAAATTTGCATCATGTTTTTACTTTTAATTAGGTATTAAACATTTTTTCAAATATTATATTTGCGCGATCATTTTATTTTAATAATTTTGCATCTCTTTAAATAATTAATTGGCATCCCGTCTTTACTTTAATCAGGCATTAAATATTCGTTAAATATTGTATTTTATTACTATTGTATCGGCATTTGCATTTTAATAATTTTGCATCTTTTTAAATAATTTTTCTGTTAAATAATAAACCCATTTTGCATTCTTTGTCAAATCAGTCAAGTCCGAGGCACAATCTGGATCAGTCCAATCCGCCAAAAACCGAAGTACAAACTAAGACTAAAAAATGAAGCCCAATACCCAAATACCAAACCCTAAACCTAAATATTTACCCTATAAATAAAACACTACCCCCTTCTAATTAAAACCCTCAGCCCAACCGCAACACTCCCCTCTCTTTAAACCCTCAACAGCCGCCCTAACTCCCTCTTCTTATCCCACAGCCCCGCCTCCTTTAGCAGCATATCATTCACCATCTCCTTATCCTCACGCCCCTGCCTCGCCGGAGGTGATGACCGGCGGGAACCTCTCATCTCCACCCCACCGCCTGCCGCCATCGCCGACCCATCGCTCTCGCCATCATTGCCCCAACTCCATCGCCATCAAATCTGTCACTGTCGGATAACCACTAGCGGTGTCGCTCCGGTGTGATACCGTTGAAGTGACGCCGCCTATCTTCACCCCTCATCATCTCCGACGACGTGTTTGGTACCTTTATTTTGTTACAATTTTGTGTGTTTGTTGACTGCTGGACTGTTCTGATTTTTCTGATTTTTAATGGTGCCTGGCTTGGAATTTAAAATTTTCGGAGGCCTTGGGCGTGGTTCTAAATCTAGGATATGTTGTTGGTTGTTAATGGACTGATTTTCTTTTGTTTTTGGCAAGTGACCGGAGTTCTAAAGCTCCGGCGACCTTGTTCTTGAATTTATGTTTTCGGTATTTGTGGTATGTTGTGACTAATAGACTGATTTTCTGACTTTTGTTAACTGATCGGTGTTCTAAAAACTCCGCGATGTTCCGCACTTCCTACGACGTCCGCTGGATTTTATCTTTTGGGGTCTGTTGCATACTGTCGTTGTTGCTTCGCTAGAGTTGCCTCGCATCAGACTTGACGACTCAATGAGTCCGCCTATCACACGATCGTTATGAATTTTCGGACCATTTTTGGATGATTTTCCTAGCTGCCATTGATTTGTTTGACGCCTGATTGAATCTGTTTTGCTTATGGGGTATTAACTTATTTTGAACAAATATTTGTGGCTATTTTACTAAATATTTTGAGGTCATTGGTTGTTGCATCTTTGAACTAATTTGTTGCTAAATTTTGGAAGCACTTTGTTGCATTTTAAAAAGAATTGGTTGTCACACTTTGAAGCATTTTTTTTATTTATTAGGTTTGCCTTAAAAGGCTACGTGATAGCTGCTCCAAAAAGGAATTGCTACTGCTTTCGTTGTTGCTTCCTAAATCCTTCCTTCAGATGGAAATAGAACGGGTTGCTGCATTTGATAAGAATGTACTGATTTGAACATATACTACACTTCTGGCCAATGAAAAAGTTATCTGTCGATTTTTGAGGCCTCCACAGTTGCAAAGACGGAAAATAAAATAAATGAAGCTTTCTGGGCAATGATGATTTCTTCCACTTACACCGGATAACCAACATGCGTTGGCAGGGCGAATTCTCGCAGCCACACTTGTTTAGGCTGTCACTTTATTTTTATATATTTGAGCCCTCTGTGTTTAAAATTATTATTATTTTGGCGCGGATCTGAAGGTTTTATTTATTTTATTGTTTCTAGCAATATTGGCCGATGAAGGAATCTCCGTCTGATTTCCAAGGTCTTCCCTGTACAAAGACGGATTTATTTTTGGCTTTACTTATTAATTCTTGTTATTATTTTTTTAAATTTGTTTATTCTATTAATAACACTTTTACTAAGTGTTTATGTAGATACCCGGAGATCATCTTGTGCAGAAGGCCTAAAAATGGGCTAAAAGATGTCTCGAAGTTTTATCTTATGTCGCATTTAATTTTAGTTTTATTATTCTGTATTGCATTTTATTTTAATTGTAAATTATGTAAAAATGCTTAGAATAGGTAGAATAAAAGCCAATATATAATTAACCTAGGTTTGAACGGATAGCCGCAAGTTAGCGGATCTTAAAGGATGCCTAACCCCTTTCCTTTAGGATAATAAAGAACCCTGATCCAGAATCTCATTAATTTCGCAGATCATTAAATGGAGATTAATTGCAGTATTTTTATTGCAATAAATCAAGTGTCCTAATTCACTTAAATAATTAGGTGGCGACTTAAAATCAAGATATCGCTTCCATCCAGGAACCGCGCAAAGAGCAACGTTGCGGATACCGCTCGCACTCGAGGTCAAAACGGGCGCGACAAAGACATTACGACTACCGGGAATAATCAGGTTCTTGACCATAGCAAACCTAGGTTTATTATTGCTTGACTTTATTTTTATTTGTTTTAAATGCCTTAAAATTGCTTGTTTTAATCTTGTATGCTTAGCTGTTTTAATTGCTATTTGCTTTTACTGCTTTCCTTAAACTGGCATTCCGCTCATATTTCTTCCACTCTGGAAAATCCACACTATCACACACTACATGCGAGGTGCGCTGGGTGCATCAGCAAAATTCATTCTTCAAAACCCAAATTTAGGAGAGTTGGTAATATACGTGGAGTGTCCGGTCTAACCGGTGGCCGCCTAGCCTTCTCACTCGAGTTGTCCGCTCGGGAACCTTGCGTCTAGTAAGTCAAATCTTAGAAAGCTTAAGATAGAGCTATACCAGTTTTTTTTATTTATTAAGTCATGCATGCATAAACCTTAGGTGGGGTTAATCCTTGGTATTAACGCTACAATTAGAAATCCACCAAACTTGTCGACGGGTTTCACAACCCAACGACCCATTAGCATACTATGTGTATCGTGATGATGATAGAACGGCTTGGACCTATTTATCATAATCTCGCATATTTGACGTTTAGGCCGACCTCTGGCATAAGAGAGGTCTCATGCATATTAGGCGCGCACTTGATTTGCATGCTTTTGTCTACTATTGTTGTCGCTAGCAATTCTGTACATATTATTTAATGCAATAATTACTCTTTTAACCCCTGTACATATCATGTTTATAATTCCGGCCACGAGCATTTGCATTTTTGCACTTTTTGTTGTCACATTGCATTCAGCTTCTACTGCGTAAATCACTTTTGAACAGCGCGATTTGGACTTTGTGAAACATCAACCACCAGTCCGGTCGAACCAAGCAGGGGAGTCTTTGACTATATTGTCACGCCCTTACATTTTATTATTTTTGTGGCTTGCCTACTCTCACCCATTTGTCATATTTTTTGCAGGAAGACCGTCCTCGCAAATAGTCGAGGGCGGCCGGAAGAAAAGAAAAAGGGGAAGAAAAGAAAAAAAATCATCACAAGAATGAGCTGGAGTTATGTTGACGGAAAGAAGTCAGCTTATACCAGATTCAACGAAGCGTCGCTCGAGATCCTATATTTTGTATCTTTATACATATTTGCAAATTCAATTGATATGTCTAGTATTGATTACATAATTCTTTATCATGCATTTTATAATATAATCATCCCGAACTACGCGTGTCTGATTCTCACCATATAGTGTGATACGTAGTCAACCCATCTAGGGTTCGACACCACCACATAAAAAAAGGGACATATTTGGTTCACCCATTCATTGCATTTATCCAATCACGCACATTCATTCATGCATTTCATTCATTCTATCACAGTCATGCATTTTTTTTTTATAATATTTTACTTTGCATTAGTCTTATAGTGAACAATCATTTGTTTTGCACAACTCTTATTTTTGCATTTCTTTCATGAATAAATTCTTTTTAAATCATACATTTTATAACATATCTGAACGAACTACGCACACCTGATTCTCGTCAAAGATGAGATACGTAGCAAGCCCTACTCGGGTTCGGTACCCTTTATTCAAAAAATACAAAAAAAATATTTTGTGCATAAATACAAAAAAAAAATGTTATCCAAAAATACAAAAACATTTTTTAAGTATCATTGTTTGACTTGGTTGATACCAACAGAGTTGAGAGTGTGCATATGAAAGAACGAGTGATAATCAATATGGGTTGACTTCGTGGTAAACCATAGATTCTTTTGGTACCTTTTATTCACCCGTAAATGACATTGTCTTACATGCTTTCAGGATAAGAACGAAACCAACCTCATCGTTTCATGTGCATTGTGTGGTGAGTTTTAGAATAAGTTCAATTGCATTGCATTGTGATCTAGAACTTGGCCTGAATGTTTGTTGAGGCAAAATCCTGAGTAACACTCGGTGTAGAAAATGATCGTAGGCTTTCTTTGACCCGTTTGAGCCTTTTCAGCCTACCAAATGACATTATCTGTAGTACACCCCTTTTGAGCCTAAAGCCTATTCTTTTGACAACCGCATATTACACCTATACCCTTTCTGAGTGCGTACGCACTATCCCTCTCTTGGCCCGACCTCTTTGAGCGCTTTGGAAATGTACAAGTGGCTGACGAAATTCTGAGTCGAAGTTTGCAAAGACAAAAGTTGTCAAAGTCCCAAAAGGGAAAAGAAAACACAAATGACGACTTCACAAAAGAAGAAATCAAAAGCTCCGGCACTATAAACAAAGAATGAATGAAATGAGAGAATAACTTTGGAAAAAGTGGGCTCCAAACGAAAGATTCAAAAAGAAGTCAGTACAGAAAAATTGGGACAAAAAAAAGAAGAAAGCATATCAGCATTAAAGCACACAAATATCAAGCACGGACATAGTCCAACGCTCGAGGAAGGATTAGTCACTTTTTACCCAAATGATATCCATCCATTTCCCAAACCTACATTACAAGCCCGTGACAAGCCCTACATGATCTTATACTGAGGGTTCTCACATTAGTGGATACTTACATAACGGTCAAGCTTATGGTATCACAATTGCATGCATTGAACATCCCTTTGAGTGTGAGCGTACTTCTCTAAACGTCCCAAAATTCAAAATACTGGAATATATGTGAGAAATGGGACTTTCTTTCAGTGAGGGCATTTGAAACGTGAGATTACGTGTAGTTCGAAACCTTGGCTGCAAGCAAGTGTGTCGATACTTAGGTGTCTGAGGTACCGTTTGAAACTATAGGAATTACCCAGAAGTCAGTCTCGGTTAGACTGGAAGTGAATAACGGAAATCCCAAGCATAATACTAATTGTTGGTATCAACTGAAGTCAGAACGTGATGTTGTCTTACCACTTTTCAGAAAAGAAAACAACAAAAAAATACATATATAAAAATTCTCATTTTTGCATCACGAACTACGTCTTGACCTGATTCCCTCAGCGGGATACGTAGGCAGCCACATTGACTTCGGTCTCATTTTTTGAAAATTGTACAATCATTTTTTTTTTGCATCACGAACTACGTCATGACCTGATTCCCTCATGAGGATACGTAGGCGGCCTAAGTCGGCTTCGGTCATACCATTAGAAATCTTCTCATTGGCTCGCGCGCGACAGAATGCATTTGATTATTCCGAAAAGAGATATGAGAAATTTCTGCCAGAGACTACATCAGCATCAACAACATTCATCAAGCATTCGCAGCATCCAGCAAGTCCGTGCAGAGACTACATCAGCAATCGCAACATTCAAAGAAGCATTCACAAAGATCCAAAGAAGCGCATGCAGCATTCGCGGATCCAAAGAAGTCCGCGCAGAGTGCATCGACGCAACATTCAGCAAGCATTCAAAACATTCAACACGTCCGTGCAAGGACGAAATCTCAGCATTTGCAGCATCACATCAATACAACCGCCATCACATTTTACAGGATAACATTCTACTCATACAATTACATTGCTTATAAATTCAAGTGTTATCGTTTTGCCTTAACAGTTATGCACTGACATTTGCTTAAGTCTGAGCATGCAAGCGTCAAGAGCCAAAGATACAAAGTCGACGCGAATCAATCACTCATTTTCTAAAACTCACAAGTTTTCTTTGAAGCAGGATCTTCATATCGGCAAAGGCGGGAGCACAACAATAAGCCCATGCGGGTTACAAACGCACAACGTCTATGCAATGACGTTATCTTAACCCAGACGAATCACAAAGCAGGTACGTCCATAAAACGACACCATCTCATTGTAAGCCTATGCAACGACTTCATCCATGTTTCGTCCATACAAGACGACAACACCCACACAAGGCGTCATTTGCATTTCGTCCATACAAGACGACAACGCCCACACAAGGCGTCATTTGCATTTCGTCCATACAAGACGACAACGCCCACACAAGGCGTCATTTACATTTCGTCCATACAAGACGACAACGCCCACACAAGACGCCATTTGCATTTCGTCCATACAAGACGATAACGCTCATACAAGACGTCATTTGCACTTCGTCCATACAAGATGACAACGCCCACACAAGACGTCATTTGCATTTCGTCCATACAAGATGATTACTCCCTCACAAGGCGTCATGTGCATTTCATCCATGTTTCGTTCACGCAACGACGAACATCTGTATCGCGTCTATGCAACGACGCCATTTCATCTAAGCTTATGCAACGGCTTCATCTATGTTTCGTCTATGCAATGACGAACATCTGCATCGCGTCTATGCAACGACGCCATTTCATATAAGCCTATGCAACGGCTTCATCTATGTTTCGTCTATGCAACGACAAACATCTGCATCGCGTCTATGCAACGACGTCATTTCATCTAAGCCTATGCAACGGCTTCATCTATGTTTCGTCTATGCAATGACGAACATCTGCATCGCGTCTATGCAACGACGTCATTTCATATAAGCCTATGCAACGGCTTCATCTATGTTTCGTCTATGCAACGACTAACATCTGCATCACGTCTATGCAACGACGCCATCTCATGTAAGCCCATGCAACAGCTTCATCTATGTTTCGTCCATGCAACGACGAACATCTGCATCGCGTTTATGCCATTTCATGTAAGCCCATGCAACGGCTTCATCTATGCTTCGTCTATGCAACGACGATCATCTGCATCGCGTCCATGCAATGACGTCATCAGCATCTGCAAACACCATATCTTTTTCAGCACCACATCACCTGCAACCCAGTATCAATCATAATTCCATACTGAGACAAATTTTGAATTTGCGTCGGCATTGTCTTTAATTTTGGCATCACAGTTCACATCGACCCAGTGTCATCATAATTCGACACTGGGACAAATTTTGAATTTGCATCAGCTTTTGCCCATTCTTTTTCTTGATCTTTGTTTTAATTCTGACGATGAGAACAAAATTGACTACAAGTCAACGTCTTTGTCCGAAAACTCTTTCATCGTCTTCGGTCAAAGAGGGACAAGCTGTTGACACCCAATTTTGACCCATTTTTTAATCGTTTCTTGCAATTTTAAGTATTTTAGGACACCGCATTTTAATCACCATTTTTTGGTATTTTTGTATATTTTTTACCTAACATTCTATGTTGTTTTATTTTTTATAAATTTGCATCATGTTTTTACTTTTAATTAGGTATTAAACATTTTTTCAAATATTATGTTTGCGCGATCATTTTATTTTAATAATTTTGCATCTCTTTAAATAATTATTTGACATCTCGTCTTTACTTTAATCAGACATTAAATATTTGTTAAATATTGTATTTTATTACTATTGCATCGGTATTTGCATTTTAATAATTTTGCATCTTTTTAAATAATTTTTCTGTTAAATAATAAACCCGTTTTGCATTCTTTGTCAAATCAGTCCAGTCCGAGGCACAATCTGGATCAGTCCAATCCGCCAAAAACCAAAGTCCAAACTAACACCCAAAAATGAAGCCCAATACCCCTTTCATCTTTTCCCTCCAATACCCAAATACCAAACCCTAAACCTAAATATATACCTTATAAATAAAACACTACCCCCTTCTAATTAAAACCCTCAGCCTAACCGCAACACTCCCCTCTCTTTAAACCCTCAGCAGCCGCCCTAACTCCCTCTTCTTATCCCACAGCCTCGCCTCCTTTAGCAGCATATCATTCACCATCTCCTTATTCTCACGCCCCTGCCTCGCCGGAGGTGATGACCAGCGGGAACCTCTCATCTCCACCCCCCACTGCCCCGTCGCCATCGTCGACCCACATTTTCCGTCATCATAATTGCCCCAACCCCATCGCCATCAAACCCGTCACTGTCGGATAACCACTAGCGGCGTCGCTCCGGTGTGATACCGTTGAAGTGACGCCGCCTATCTTCACCCCTCATCATCTCCGGCGACGTGTTTGGTACCTTTATTTTGTTACAATTTTGTGTGTTTGTTGACTGTTGGACTGTTCTGATTTTTCTGATTTTTAATGGTGCCTGGCTTGGAATTTAAAATTTTCGGAGGCCTTGGGCGTGGTTCTAAATCTGGGATATGTTGCTGGTTGTTAATGGACTGATCTTCTTTTGTTTTTGGCAAGTGACCGGAGTTCTAAAGTTCCGGCGATCTTGTTCTTGAATTTATGTTTTCGGTATTTGTGGTCTGGTGTGACTAATAGACTGATTTTCTGACTTTTGTTAACTGATCAGAGTTCTAAAAAAACTCCGGCGATGTTCCAGAATTTTCGGCGACGTTCGTTGGATTTTATCTTTTGGGTCCATTGCATCTTGCCGTTGTTATGCTTTTAGAGTTGCCTCGCATTGTACTTGACGGACTCCGTAGTCCGCCATTATCCACGGCATTATGAATTTTCGGACCATTTTTGGATGATTTTCCTAGCTGTCAGTGATTTGTTTGACGCCTGATTGAATCTGTTTTGCTTATGGGGTATTAACTTATTTTGAACAGATATTTGTGGCTATTTTACTAAATACTTTGAGGTCATTGGTTGTTGCATCTTTGAACCAATTTGTTGCTAAATTTTGGAAGCACTTTGTTGCATTTTAAAAAGAATTGGTTGTCACACTTTGAAGCATTTTTTTTGTTTATTAGGTTTGCCTTAAAGGCTACGTGATTGCTGCTCCAAAAAGGAATTGCTACTGCTTTCGTTGTTGCTTCATAAATCCTTCCTTCAGATGGAAATAGAACGGGTTGCTGCATTTGATAAGAATGTACTGATTTGAACATATACTACACTTCTGGCCAATGAAAAAGTTATCCGTCGATTTTTGAGGCCTCCACAGCTACAAAGACGGAAAATAAAATAAATGAAGCTTTCTGGGCAATGATGATTTCTTCCACTTACACCGGATAACCAACATGCGCCGGGCGGCGACTCTCGCAGCCACACTTGTTTAGGCTGTCCCACTTTATTTTTATATATCTGAGCCCTCTGTGTTTAAAACTATTACTGTTTTGGCGCGGATCTGAAGGTTTTATTTATTTTATTGTTTCTAGCAATATTGGCCGATGAAGGAATCTCCGTCTGATTTCCAAGGCCTTCCCTATACAAAGACGGATTTATTTTTGGCTTTACTTATTAATTCTTGTTATTGCTTTTTAAATTTGTTTATTCTATTACTAACACTTTTACTAAGTGTTTATGCAGATACCCGGAGATCATCTTGTGCAGAAGGCCTAAAAAAGGGCTAAAAGATGTCCCGAAGTTTTATCTTATGTCGCATTTAATTTTAGTTTTATTATTCTGTATTGCATTTTATTTTAATTGTAAATTATGTAAAAATGCTTAGAATAGGTAGAATAAAAGCCAATATATAATTAACCTAGGTTTGAACGGATAGCCGCAAGTTAGCGGATCTTAAAGGATGTCTAACCCCTTTCCTTTAGGATAATAAAGAACTCTGATCCAGAATCTCATTAATTTCGCAGACCATTAAATGAAGATTAATTGCAGTATTTTTATTGCAATAAATCAAGTGTCCTAATTCACTTAAATAATTAGGTGGCGACACCTTAAAATCAGCATTACTGCTCCATCCAGGGAACCGCGCCAAAGAGCAACGTTGTGGATACCTTTCAGACCCCGAGGTAAAAAACGGACGCGACAGTAGATAGACTCTATATGCTGCAATCTGGGAGGTTGTTGACAAGACAGGTTCATTCAGCTATCAGACATACAAAGGAAGAGTTGCAGGCAGAATTATGACATAAAAAGGATGGGGCATGTTTCAATGACCATGCTCAGAAAAATAAGTGAATTAGGGAACAAGTCTAATTTAAGCATTGTAATGTCTGTCCTATGGCTAGACAGACTAGAAAATCATTTCCTATAAGTGTGAGCAAAACTGAGTTTGCCTTCCAGCTTTTGCATCTTGATGTATGGGGGCCCTATAGGGCTCCCACCCGCAGTGGTATGAGATATTTTTTTACCATAATAGATGATTTCACTAGATGGACTTGGGTGTTCTTACTATTTGTCAAGTCTGATGTGATCACTATCCTTAAGAACCTGTTTGCAGAAATAAGAAATCAATTTGACAGAAATTTTAAATGTGTGAGGACTGATAATGGGACATTTTTTTTTAATAATAATTGTTCTGAGTTGTTTAACCAGCTTGACATTATCCATCAGAGTTATTGTGTCTTCACTCCTCAGCAAAATGGTGTGGTTGAGAGGAGGCATAGACACATTTTGGAAATTGCAAGGACCATCAAATTCCAGGGGCATTTACCAGCAAGGTTTTGGGGTGAGTATATGAAGGCTTCATTGTATGTGATTAATAGGATACCATCTATTGTGATTGAGAATGTGTCACCCTATGAGAAGTTGTTCAACAAATCACCTTCTTTGGCTCATATGATAATCATTAATAATATTATATATAGCAGAACTGCCTGCACTTTATGAAGCTGCTGCTGACTCACTGCCTTGTTTTGTGTTAGCTCAAAATCTTGTTAAGTACTCAGTGTTAAACAGATTTGCAGACAATTTTGAACTTCAATGACAAAAGCATTTTGATAAAAGTATTATAACTTTGTCAATACATAATATGAACAGAATCCCATATTATCCAGTTTGGAAGTTTCTTGCATGTGATGATTTAGTAGGACTACTGTTTTATCTCATCCTTTATTAAATTACAATATTATAAAGATCATTCAATACAATTATACAAGAATGAACTCTTAATTTAAAGTTCCTTTGACGCTCATTTGACGCATCCATTATGATTATCTCGTATTCTTTTTATCTTTTTTTTTTTTTTTTGCTTACTACACATTATTATGGCATTATAAACTACGTATATCGTTACTCTTGCTACCGTCAGGATAAATCTGACCCTACCCCTGTTCTGGAATCCAATAAATGTCCACTTTTAACATGAATGGACGTGGTAAAAAATCGACTATCACAACTTGAAAAATAAATAGCGTAAAAAATGATTCTGGTAATTGGTAGTAATAATAAGCACAATATGCAAGAGTATATTTTAAAGACCCCTTCAATACAAGAATGAACTCTTAAATTTAAAGATATTCTATGGTTCATTCGATATTCATTATGGTTATTTCATATTCCTCTTTGTCTTTTCGTATAATTTTGCTTACTATATATATTGTTGGCATTATAAATTATATCGTTACTTTTATTACCGTCTGAATATATCTTGACTTCTTCTCCCGTCCCTGAATCCAATAAAAATCCACTTTTAACATGAATGTGGTAAAAGTTCAAGTATCACAACTTCAAAAAGAAAGTATAGTGTGTGAAAAATGGAGTGGTAAATAACAAGCACAAAATGCAAGGGAATAGTTGGCATTTGCTGGCTGGCTGTTGCACAAATATTGTTGAACATATGATTTTCTTACAATCACCAATGTTGTACCAATATCAATTGCAAGTGGCCAAAAACTCATTCTCCCCCCCACCCATCCAACCAACTCCCTCTCCCCCACACCACCTCTACCCCATGACTTGAAGACAACTGGCAAATTTTGAACCTTCACAAAATTGAGAAAAAAAATAAGGCCAGAGGATAAAGCAAAAGACAAAGCTAGTCTACTATTTTTTTTTGTAATGACGGAGAATCCGCCGCAGCTATTTTTTTATAAGTCTGTAAGGGTAAACTTTTGACCGACGATAACATATGAATCACATCGGTCAGATGTCACACGCGGCAATAATGTGTGTGCTCAATCGAAAGGTGTTGACAGGGAAAATCGAACTCGTGACCTTTCGATCCCGCGTTTTCCTACTCCACCAATTTAACTACCGTTGCGGTTAAAAACATAGTCTACTATTGAGTGTGCTAAGTTTGGTTTTATATAACCTTACACTCTTCTCCTCCTCTTCCCCACTTATAAATACACAAACCAATAGACAGAATACAACCCAGATTAAATAAAAACCAACCCTTTATTTTTCTTTCTCTGTTGTTCAAGAAACACCAAAGTATTATACTATTATTAGCCCTTAGGTTCATTCTTTTTTTTTTTCATAAAAAAAAATTCAAGAATGAATATATCAGGTTCTGAATGTAGCAGTGGGTGTGAATCCGGATGGACAATGTACTTGGATCAACTCTCAAATTCTGCAGATCAATACAACAGAAGAAATATTACTTATAATCATGAGATATATGGTATGGGAAAAACAGAATATGTTGATGAAGATCAAGAAGATGAAGATATGTCTATGTTGTCTGATGCTTCTTCAGGTCCACCACATTTTCATGAAGATTATTGTTTTGATGAAAATGGGTATATTTTTTATCCTTCTGCAGCTACTGAAAACACAAAGGTAAAAGAGAAGAGGAAAATAAAAGAGCAAAAAGTGAAAAAACAGAATCTTTATCTTGATGACACTGCCAGTTCTCCATTCTCTAATTTCCCTAAGGTAAGTTCAATATAACAATATTTATTATAATCTTAAATTATGAAATGTTTTCCTATATTTCACTTTGACATGTACCCTTTTTTGTTCTCAGGATAATATAGGTTATAATGATAGAAATTCCATGGAGATGGTAACTGGCTTCTCTGAAACACATTCAAAGGTTACTTCTTCTTTTTATTATTTTATTTTCATTCTTGGATTATTTGTTCTGATGTCTTTTTTATTAAGTTTAGAATTAACAATGAGAATGTGTTATTCTTCATTTCATTTCAGGGTAAATCTGTTTTAGGGAAGCACTTTGGATTCTTGAAAACATCTGTCAGTGGAAGAACTTCATCAGAAAAATCTAGTAAGTAAAATGAATCTATATTACTTTTCTTTTTAGCTGCTGCCAAAAATCTGAAGTCCATTTACAAAACAGAGTACAGGGGCCTAGTTTGTTCTTGATACTAAAATAACGACTATGTCTCAATCTCAAGTAAATTAAAATTGGTTATATAAATCCTTTCTGTCTATACCACTCTATTTAAGTTCGTCTCAATGTAATAGTATTACAAACTTTTAATCCTTGTTACATATAACTCTCTAACAAGACTAAAGGACTCTTAATGAACTTTAGACCAAATATAAACGTTTTAACATGACTTAAACTTAATCTCAACTAATTGGTATTACCTATGTATATATTATTTTTCTTCTATTGTGTCTTATTTTTCACTAGATATTTTTCAAAATTTAATTGATCTGTCATTGGTGTTATTCGGCAGGTGGATTGAAGGGAAGGAAGAGGCAATAAGAATTGGCAGCTGCAGTTGAAGAGAGTAAAGAACATTGATGTTTGAGAGGTGAATAGGGGGCATGAAAAGGAAAAAATGGATTTTAGATTTCTAAGGATCTTGTTTTTATCCTCTTTTTTTTTTTTAAATATTCCTCCTAGTTTTTTTTTCCCTGTCTATGTAGTGGGAAACAAAGAAAAACATAAATGTCAAAAAAAGAAGAGAAAACTGTCTTTATTTTAATATCTCTCTCCCACACCAAACTTAAGTCAGGAGAAAAAAAAATATTAAGTCCATGTTCTTCAGTATCTCATATTCTTCAACTACTAATAACTTTACAAATTTGTAATACAAAAATGGATACTATAATTCTTATTGTTGTAACTATAAGAATTGCCAGCCTAGCTGGGGGAATTTGATGAACTGATTGAGTTGGTTCAAATTGATAATGTAATATAGGCATATACTCAAAACTAGAATAAGACATTGTGAATAATGAGATTGATCCCTTTCAAGTTTCATTTTCTACCAAAAGGGACCAAAAAGGCACAACCCCACCTGATATATGACAGATATCTACTAAAAATATCATCCATGTATAATTTTGGGGGTTCAATTATTGGTTTTTGTACCAATAAGTATTATGGTGGAATGATTTTTTCATTCTTAACGAGAAAATTCCGGTTCCATCTCTGATGGATACGATATCATCTTTGTTAGGATGAGCGTTTTACCTTGTAAGATAATATTAGTCTCTTTTGAGAAGTTTTTTTCATTAATATCAATATATATAGTGTATAATATTCATCTCTTATACAACAGAAATTCTAGTCCTAATTACAAAAGGAATCATAATTTTATCATAATTATATTTACACAATATATGAAATATATTCTAATTATGGGTAGAAATTTTATTATACTACTATACACATTTACACACCCCTTCAGTGGGAGCGGGAGGAGGCCGGACGCTGAGACTGAATCTGAAGTCAAAAAATAACTGTCTTGAAAGTCATTTGGTAAATATATCTGCATACTAATATGATGAGGGAACATGTAACACTCTGACATGGCCTAGCGCAACTTTCTCACTAACAAAATGTATGTCCATCTCAACGTGCTTAGTTCGCTGATGTTGAACCGGGTTGTGAGAAAAATAGATTGCAGAGATGTTATCACAGTACACAAAAATAGATGCCTAACGCAGCGACATCAAGTTCTAACAAGAAATTCACGAGCAACAAATCTCATTACTACATTTGCAACGCCTTTGTACTCGGCCTCGACCTTTCGAACGAGATAGGGTGGTGCATCGCCGCGTAACCGTGAAATCGAATTATCGTAAAAAACACAAAAGCGGAGGTGGGCGTCGCGTGTGCATGCCCGCCCTAACTGCATCCGTATACGAGAGCAACTTGTTTGGTGCAGAGGGGTATAGGTGCAAATCATAATCAAATGTGCTCTTAATGTATTGGATGATACGCTTAAGGGCAGTGAAATGAGACTCCCTGGGGGTATGCATAAATAGGCATACCAACTGAACATCATAAGCAATGTCTGACCTTGTAAATGTGAGATACTGAAGTGCACCTGCAAGACTCCTATATAGAGTAGGATCGGAGACTAGAGCATCATCCATAGCACTGAGCTTAGATTTTGAATCAACTGGAGTAGGCATAACTTTGTAATTCATCATCTTAGCTTTGTACACAATCTCCTCTGCATACTTACGCTGACACAAGAACATGTGGTTGTCAGACCTGGTCACTGATATCTCCAAGAAATAATTCAGCTTGCCCAAATCAGTCATTATAAATTTGGTCTTAAGCAGAGCAATAATCTCATTTTTTTAATCCATCGGGGGAGGCAGTATGAACAATATCATCCACGTACAGTAATAAGTAAGCAATGCTACTACCTCGATGAAAAATGAAGAGTGATGTATCACTTTTGCTGCATACAAACCCAATCTGAAAAATATACCTGGCAAAACGATCATACCACGCACGGGGGCTGCTTCAGGCCATATAGTGACTTACAGAGATGACACGCATAGTGAGGGACTGTTGGATGGGTGAACCCAGGAGGCTGATGTATGTAGACTGTTTCTCTCAGGTCTTCATGTAAGAATGTCTTCTTCACATCAAGTTGATGTATCGGCCAGTGTTTGCCCATGGCTATGTTCAGAACTGTGTGAATGGTAGCCGGTTTGATAACTGGGCTGAATGTCTCACCGCAATCAATGTCCTCCTGCTGATTTGTGCCATTAGCCATAAGTCGTGTCTTATACCTCTCAAGATCTCCATTATCTCTGAATTTGTGATGAAAAAGTCACATACAACGGATCACATTCATCTCCTCCAGCCTAGGTACTATATCACACGTGTGTTGTTTAGTCAAAGCATTGAACTCCTCATACATTACCGTATTCCAATTAGGGTCTTGTTTGACCAATTTAGGGTTCTTGGGAAATTGAGAGATGATTTGGACAGACAGATTAAATTGGACTTTGGGTTTGAAGATCCCCTGTTTGGCATAAGTTTTCATATGATAAGTGGGGAAAATAGGTGTCTGTGGTGGGATCCGATACAGAGGATAAGGTCGGATAAGAGGAGGGTGGAGGAAGTGCCGTTGAGGGCATCGCGGCGCCGTGGTCAAGGATCGTGGCACCTGATGTACAGTGCTCTCTGAAGTTTTGGTGTCGCGGCGCTGACGATGGTGAAATATTACAGTGCTCTCTGAAGTTTTGGCGCCGCGGCTCTGACGCTGATGATGGGTCACTGGACAGAGAAGGTGAGTTTTCAGCGGTGCTATGATCTAGTTGACTGAGAATGAGAGTAGAGATGGCAGGCTCGTCAAGAAAGGAGTAATCCAGTTTCTGGAATTTCTGAGCATTCGAGAACGAGAATGTGGTCTCGTCGAATGTGACGTGACGAGAAATATAGATTTGATGAGTGGACAGGTCATAGCAGAGATAACCCTTATGGTTCGGCGGGAAGCCCAGGTAGATACATGGAGTGGACCGGGGGGCTAGTTTGTGAGGGGCAGTAGAGGCAAAGTTAGGGTAACATAGACAATCGAATATCCGTAAATGATTGTAGGAGAGGACTCTGTGATAGAGGATTTTGGTAGGGGTCATATTGTGAAGAGTGCTAGTTGGGAGAATATTTAGAATGTATTATGACATCTTAGCAGCATATACCTAGAAGGACGGCGGGAGGGAGGCATGAATCAATAGAGTGCGAATCATATTGTTAATGGTGCGAATGATTCTGTCACGACTCGACCCCGGGCCCGCGACTGGTGCCCTACCTGGGCACCCCTATAGGTATACATCAGATACAACCAACGGAAGCTAAATAATCTCATAGACACGCGTCAACAGGAAATAAGAAACAGGCTAGCCGACAGGGCCGCCTCTATATACATATATACATGATCCAAAAGATCTACATCTTTTTTTTACAAGTCCAACCCACAACATGACTACAGACCTCTAAGAGTTTTAAATAGTACTAAGACGGGGCAGGGCCCCGCCGTATCCCTAAATGTACATGCACCAAAACATAAGGCTTGTACCTATATATCAAACTCCAGAACAAATGGAGCTATCACAAAAGTTGAGTGGAGATCCTCAGCTCTCGGATCACCAACCTGAGTACCTATCCTCGCGATTGAGCGGCAGAAAGAAATTCAATATGAAAGATGTACAAGTATGTGAAGCGTAAATCTTGTAAAGGAGATCATCTGATCAAATATAAAGCAGAGACAAGTATGATAATCAAAATGTGATCTGTTGTGCCTTATCAACAATGAGAGTAATGAGAGTAATTTGTACCGGGTTATCATAGGAAGGTCATGATTAATTTAGGGCCACCCGCCCGTAGTATCATTATGCAATCCTATTCATGGGACTGTTTCACCCGCATAGGTCTAGTGGACCCGCATAGGACTATTTCAACTGCCTAGGACTATTTCACCCGCATAGGTCATGTGGACCCGCAATGAGCATATACACAATACTCGCATCGTGGAGAGCAAATCTACAGAATGTACAATGTCCCGGGGGGTTGACCCCGAAATAAATAATATAACACTTTCACTAATGGCTATCATGAACAACATATGCAAGTTAAGTAATCTTTTACTCTCATTAGAACC